>OY728133.1:1889467093-1894467093 GCA_963277665.1 Viscum album | reverse complement strand
CAAGGTTCCTTTAGTATTTCTGTAGACATTATGGATAAACTTATAGGTAAAGGATTTGATTTAGGAAATGGTTCATAGTGATTTCTAGAAGGGATATTGGAATGGACCATGAGATCATTCCTAGTTCAATCTCGGTTCATATTTTATTTTGTTTCTACATGGATATTATTTGTAGCTATTGAGGTCTTCAATTTGTAGTACGTTAGATATTTTGTTTTATATCTAACATGAAATGCACATTTTTCATTATTCCTATTAGGGTCTTACAAGAATGGGATTATTTTTTACATTCCACTATTGTTTTTTCTATATTTCTTCCACTATTTATTGATATTGGATGTATTTTTTTTTGGTCTAGTATGAGTCTAATATGCCATTTTATGCATGTTATCTTATTATGACCATAAAATATAAAATATATTCCCATAGGGTATAGCCTCCCAAATACACTCTTTTATTCCTTCTATGCTAGTCTACAAACTTTTCCATTCAGGGAGCTGCACCTAAGTCTAGTGGCACCCCGCTCATTAGCACTACTTAGGTGGATGTTATGGTTAGTGATGTTACAATTGGTATCAAACGAGTTTCTTTTAGCTCTTTTAGTGGTATTAATATTTGGGGTTATGGTATAATAAAGATAGTTTATTGTCAGAAGTACATTTTGATATCATTCTTGGGTTCTTTCAATACCATTTATGAGTGATGGATTGAGTTACCATGGGTGGGTTAAGATGTTTTTCTTTAATCCATATTACAGTTTAAAGGATTTGATCCTTGGTGGATATTTTGGAATTAGATGTTATAGTTTATGATGTGATTCATAGAATGCTGCCCTAGTATTGAGACGGATGAGATAGACCCATGTCCTAGTATGGTAAGGGCATTGTGATGTTTATTTATTTTGATTTTGATAGTTAAATTTTAAGGAATACAGAATTTATAAATTCATATATTCATTGCGAAATGATAATATCATATGAATAATATCATATTCCATGTGAAATATGATAATAAATTATTTATATATATTTAAATGTGAAATTTTATGTGGAATGAGGTATTCTTTTGGCTATTATAGAAGCATGCATGTACTATAGAAGTGTTTATTTTGATCAATAGGATTGGGAGACTAGGTCATCAGTTTGAGGATGTGTTTGTTGTCAGGAAGAGCTTTGCCAAATGATTTTGCGATAATTGGATTTGATGATGGTGGGTAAGGAGGCCATTTGTCTGGGATTCTGTTGGGCATGGTAGTTGTGGGGAGAGTAAGGTACTGCAGTTGTACATACTTTAACTACTATTCATATCTACTTTATATATATAATTAAATTTATAGGATATATGTCCATTTATGGTATTCAGTTTATTCCTCATGGATACCTCAGATAGATCATTAGGAGGGAGATGATACAGTGTCGTAGAAGCATGAACAATTTCAAACCCCTAAGGGTAAGGAAGGGTATGAGCCACAAGTACAGGTTTAGGGAAATATTCTAGATAAGGATGTAGTTCAAGAAGGAATTCTTCTAGAAATGAAAAAAATTTGGTTGTGATTTAATGCGAATCTATGATCTAGACATGTATGTTACTTTAGAACGATCTACATAATAGTTCATAGAGAAGATCCATCGGTGTATTATCTATATTTTGAGTTCCATTCACCACACACACTTCATTTTTAGTGCATGTTAGGTCTACAGGATGATGATAACTGTGTAGAGATCATTTAGATCATCTTTGAGAAGTTGAAGACACCATCAGGATGGAGGGTTAAGCTGGAAATGAATATGCATAAAGGGTGTGCTAGTCATTGGTGGGATGTGCAGGTTAAGGCTCGTATACCTGAGGGACTTCCCAGGAAGAACATCTAGGATATGTACTTCATGAACTTTTTTCCGGATATTCTAAGGGAAGATAGAGATCTTGTGTTCCTCATTGATTATAAGGGTTACCATTCTATCATGGATGGTGGATTTACTTCTAATAAGCTATATCACATTTCACCTGGTATGGTAAGAAATAACACCTCAAAGGTGAGTTGCTTCGATGATGTATTATGATATGCCATTCTAGATCATGTGAACATATTTTGGATGGACACATTCTTAGGGGCGGTGAATTTGGAAATCATAGATGAGTGTAATCAGATTGACTGGTATCATTGGGGCTGAACGGCAGGTTGAGGTGATTGTTCATAGGAATGAAAATGAGTTTGGGATGAGTACCAGCATGGTGGTCAGGCCAATGACCCTACTATACCACCTTGGGGTAGCTCAGTGGTTGTTTTATCTAATCATGGATATCTAGTGAATGTCTAAAATCAGTTTGATTGGACTCTAAATGATTTTGGGGCATGTTGATAGTGGGGAATCTATAGAGGTTTTGTAGACAACATTATCTTATAGATGGTGGGTAGGGACTAAGGAAGGAGTAGGATTTTGATATTAGTTCAGGACCATTACCTTGTGAGGGTAGCTGAGGGTTAGTTTCAGGCAGAGGATGTGGTAGAGATAGTGGGTCCCAACCATGGGGCTTGTGGCCAGTGGCTGGTTTTGCACCATAGGGAGGTCGACCTTCTGCGAGCCATGTGTTAGTCCAAGTTCACACCATGGAGCTACCAAGGGCGGAGCAGACTGGTGAGCCAATGACCGTCAGAGGTATTCCATGGGATTGCCCATGATTGATTTGTTTCCTATTGGAATAGCCTATTGAAGACTGCCCATTTTGAGTGAACAATGTTGATATGATGTATATAAAATTACCAGATACTATGCAGTAGTTTGTAACCTTCTAGGGTTCATGATTATATACACTTATGAGGTACATAGCATCTAGAGCATTGCTGGATGTGTGTTTTGTGGTGATTAGGCATCAGGGCATCTAGGGGATGCTAGTTAGATGAGGTTCCAAAGAAATGGGGTTTTGTCATTGATGTTGTTTTCAATTATGATGAAATACACTGGGTTTTCATCGAACATCAATATGATTCAAGACCTCATCATTCCATGGGTGTTATGTGGTCAACGTGTGCGCCAATGCGGTGCTGGATGTGATTGGGTTTTGAGAGTGACGTGGGGGAACCTGCGGAGGTGTAGGAGTGATGAAGAGTCACGAGAGGACCATGGTTCTGGAAAATAAGTAAATGGAAATTTGTTGATTTGAGTTTTGGTTTCATTGAGACTAGTTTGAAAAGATTCAATAGTGGATATCCCAACATGATCCAGTTGACCAATACCCTTGAGGCAAATGTAGTTTGGGTTGCTTTGACAAGGTGGGTATTTTTGGTACCATATCCATGTTTTGTTTTATAGATCATGGACAATATATATTAATGTGCGATATCATAATGACTTGGGTCTTTAGAACGGTTCAAAATCTCTAAATGGGTTGAATTTTACATTTAGTATCTGTGTTAATTTTTTATATGTTGATTGGAACTCAATTTGGATTGTTTGGTTGGTCTAAAATAGTGTTTTTGTGGGAGTTTAAAGGCAATGAGAGTGCCTTGAGTTCTCCGAAGGGTTACTAGAGAATATGAGGCCCGAAGGACTTTTTTTGGTAAGTAGGTGTAGGAACACGGTTTAGGGGAAACCATACAAGTGGGGTGCATATCCAAACAAACTCATCTGTAAAATTTCCATGAGCTACGCATAGTAAGTGCATGGTATGCAAACATTTGAGGCCTAATATGTGAAGAAAAATTACATTTTTATCCCTTAGCCACTTTTTCATTCATTTCTCCATCATTTCCCCTCCAACTTAGTTGCACTAATAGTAGGGAGATCCCTCAATTCCTCCAATAATTTTTATCCAATTCCTCAATCCAACCTCAGTTATTTGATCTGTTTGTTTCTATAGTATCACTTCATTAATGATAACCCTACACACCCTTCTTATTTTATTATCTTTCACCATACAATCCACTATTTCCATCTAATCCCATTTCAGTGTTAAAAAATAAATCTCATATCTATATTGATTCACATTATATTGTACTTTGAAATCAAACTTGCCTATATTTAAATGTAAATAGTAAGAGTTACCTAGATATTTTTGAGTTTTCATGTACTTTTGAGGGTTATAGATTTTAGTGTAATGACAGGTATTGAGAGAGACCCAATAATAGCATTTCAAAATAATGTTTGGACCATGTGGGATGTCATTATAAAGTCCATTTGTTTTTACACTTGATCTATTCCAAGTTAAAGGTCGTTCTTCCTTTGGTAATTTTGGATATGGGCCAAAAATATTTTAATTGATTTTTTATTTGAACATGTATGTTTAAATTTTTAAGGCTTTACTATGAAGTTTAGGGGAATTAAATACCTCCTTTATAATATGTTAAATCTGAAATATTTTGAAATTTAATCTATTAAAAATTGAATTGTTGATAAAATATTTTTAACGTCATTTATATATATAGTTCTTGAGATTACATATGCTGATAGATATGGGGTTGTGATGGGCTTGGCCAATGGTCAGGGTGGAATGTCCATTAGGATTAAGTGTTGCTGATCATTGGTTGGAATTGGATCAGAATGTCTTTAGTGGGTTTGATCATATTATTGGGCATCATAAATGTTAGATTGATGTGGAAAGAATGTCTAGTTGGGCATGGTCCTTGATACTTGGATTCCATGGCCATCTAATTTTAGAGTGATGATCATAGGGGTAGGAGGTGATAGAGATGGTGTGTCTTAGGTCTGTTATTTGGTTATTTCTACACACCCATAATGTTCAAAGCATCGATTGAGTCTTGCTCACATAGTTTTTACCAGAGATAGGGTTTTTTTGACAACTATTCTATGTAGAGGCCCGAGATAGTTGCGACTTAGTTATTTTTGGTTTGGGGGATATTTTAATAGTAATCCACATTGATGGTGATGATCCTTTGGTTGACAGTGATAAGGATATATGGTTGGTTGTTGAGGCTCTCTATTCTAGAGGCCATGGGCTAGGATATTAATTTCAGGACATACATCATTTTTCCTTCGTAAGTCATGCCATGGGCTGATGTGAGCTTTTGAGTAGGGGTTTGTGGGAACAGTTTACTAATTTGGGAAGGCCATTGGGTTGTTAGTACATATAGAAATTAGGTTTATTGATAGACATGGTGATGTGTTATATGATTGATCAAGAACCTGAGGGTTCACTAGGACTTTTTGACTACATGGGTACCATGGGTAATTGGCCAAGGACTATCTTTGCTTCTGAGATTCCAGCAATGGCCGAAGCTGGTGACACTCTTTGTTGGCTACCGATAACCAGTGCAAGTGGTGTTTATTTATCACATTGTAAAATTTACATTAAATGGATGGTCATATCATTATAAATAGTTATACATGTTATGAACCAATCAGAGTTATCTGACAAAGATTAATCTCACACTCTACACGGGTCCATCGAGACGAGTATAGACTTCATAAAGAGCTCGATCATAGTGATATTTGTCTTAAAAATTTTCATGCACCATTAGTTCATGCTTAGTTTTTATTTTTCAGCTTTCATTTTATTTCTGTATTCTTATTATATGTAACTATTGCAGTCTGCCATGGGAAATAGCATGGATATTGTGTTATACAACTAATATAAAATGATACTTGTTCTTTGTTTGGTTTATTGTCGTGCTATAATTCCATTATGATTACTTTATGCTATTTTTTTCTACATTACATCCATTATTTACTAATATTTTATGTTCTTCCTCTTTTTAGGCCTTGTTTTTGTCTAATAAATCATTTGTTTCCACTGTATGTTATCTTATTATGCTCATAATAGAATATTATTTATTTCTAGATTGTATTTCCTCCCCACTGTACCCATTTACACACTCAGTGCTAGTTAACAACCTTTGGTATTCTAGGATTTGTGCCTATGGCCAGAGGCACCTGACCCATTAGCTCTATTTGAAGGGTTGTTTGGGTTAGGGAACCCATATTCACTCATGTTAGAAATTACTATAGCTCTATTAAATCAATATGAGAAACCTTCTATGTTAAATCCATCCATATTTACTTTGATGAAATGGAAAATCAACAAATACATTATAATGATATATTATGATCACTATCATATAATCTATATCATGATATTTCGTCGTAAAAGTTGTATTGAGGACACCCATCAAATAAGTTGTAATGGTGGAACTCATTTTATAAGTTTTATTATGACCACCCATTATATAGTTTTTTTATAACCCTAATAATCTTCTCTAATTACCACGTACCATATCATGTGAAAACGAATCGTAATATTAAAAAATAAAATATTAATCACCTTAAAAAATTCCATTTATAAGTAACGAACTTTGCATTTACCCATAAAAATGAATGGAAATATCATTTTTTAAATAACAATTATCAAAGAAAAATTCATAGAATGTTGGGATTATTATATTATTCCAAAAAAAAACTATGATAACATGAATAATAATAAATACAACTAATAGTAATTACGATGGTTAAAAAATGTGATCAATCCATATTAGTTGAAATAAAACATTTTCTTTTCCTTTTTTAAAGAATATAAAATTGTTTCATGTAAAATATTTAAAATATTATTTTTGATAACCATTGAATTAAATTAAATATTTACTTAAAATAAAATTTATTATATATTTACGTTAATATAAAAATATTAACAAAATATTTTTAGGACTATATTAATGGATAAATTATTTATAAAATAAACCATTGAATCATTTAACAAAATTATTGTAATGATTCCATACCACCTAGTTGAACTTGTCACTTATGATATTTATTATCTAGAATATTAAAATTATGTTAATTATTTAATTTCATAAAAATCCATACATGTTTATTATTCCGCTCATTTTATTTATTACTAGGTTATATTTAATCACATACCCAATTATATTCCTTCCATATGTATTGATGATATTCAGATCAAATTTCCAAAATGTTGTGGGTATATTGACTTTGAAAAATGGTTATAGAGTATATCATTTATTGAATAAAAATTATTTTATATTTATCATTTTTATATTAAATATAATCTTATATTAATATATTATTGATAATTTTGTGAAATTTATTATGTTACCATAATGTGGTGGTATTATAAACATATGCATGAAAAAAAAGTCCATTTTGAAAAAAAACATAAATATAGGAATGAAAGTATCATTTCAACAAAAGATATTTAGTATTATGTCGTAAATAATTTTTAATGTTGTTAAATTCACCTCGATATGCCAAACAAATGAGGACTTAATGAATGATACAAAAAATTGGTTCCTCGAGAGGTAGTCTACGTGTTTGCAGGAGTGATTATTTCATTTTTCATTAGATGTAGTAGAAAATGATAAAGGGATATACAATAAGTATAATATAATTTCAGTATCTGTTGTATACATATATTTTTATATTATAAATTTTATTATTGGTGTAAATGATGTAAAATATAAAATAAAAATAATACACTCACTTAATAAATACAACACTTCATTGGAGAACATAATTTGGATTATATCTCAATAACTAATGTGGGTATGTATTTTACATTTTATGAGTATCTAGAGGTGTGTAAAATATAATATAAGGGGAGACCTTTTATAAGTGAGGGATATCACAAAGATTTAATTTTTTAGAATATTAAAATATTTTAATGTTTTAATAAAAAAATAATGGATCCAAAAGTTGATTTTTATGAGTTGTAAGATTCAATATTTTCTTATGAGGTTCAGAACATTTTATTTCATGTTATAATTTTATTAATGTTAAATTTTCTACTTAGACCCTAATGCTGGGAAAAAAGACCGATTGGGTTTTCTGGAAAGAAGAAAGTACAGGGTTAATGTTTGCTGCAAGCCAAATACATGGACTATATTTGGAATAAACAACTTGTATTAGGAATAATAAATATAAAAATGAATGATTTGAATTGGTATGGATAGAACAATTAATTATGTTTGATGTATTGTCCCTCTTGGTGGAAAACCCAAACAATGCATGGCGTGTGAATCCTACACACCCTGTAATATTCATCAAAACACCTTTTTAGTAAGTATAAGGGACTCCATTTTTTGAATGAATCCAACCCCTGGGTATTATCAAAAAATGGAAGACAATTAAATGATATCATCCTCATTCCTAATGTATTCTTTGGTGATGTTTGACAATATGACCTCTTTATTGGGAGCTTGTCATCCTATTGGATAGTCGCTATAGAGTTCTTTGTTCCTCTTATGCCATTATTTGTATCCCTTCTCCTTAACAGATCTGTTATTGGTACATGCACATAAATCCAACTATTAGGGAGTTGATATATTCTAACAATTTCATTTAATATAGGATGATTTTTGATCCAGTATTAGTAGATTATTCTATAATGAATATAATTTAGGTGGTCTATATATTTTTGTTCCATTTAAAATTTTTACATATCTCTTTTTCTTGGTACCTAATTTTGTACATTCTAGAATTCATCCAAAAATTGATTTTGTTTCTTTTTAAATTATTGGAACCATGATTGGTTTCCCAAATAGTACCATGATATAGTTGGAAGTTTTCAGCCTCGACATTGACCCCATGATTGGAAATATTATGCATATCCCTATAATATACCACCAAATTTATTGTGTGTGAGCTCACCATCATAGTGGGATACATGATGAATTAAATGAGTAATTTGGGGAATATTAATGCCACCATTCTATGTGATTACATGGTATTAATATGATTAAATGAATTATATAGATAATGTGGAATGAGTTGCATGAACTCATGGAAACTGAATGATTATGAAATAGGTTTTGAAATGATGAATGAAATAGTTATGATTATACTGTATTCCATGGATATTTTTAATCCAAGGATATAGAATAAACTAAAAAAAATTCACTTTTATTCTATATTGATTTATAACTATGTTGAATTACCTGGAAACTACTATTATATAGATTCATAAATAAATTTAATTAATTATGTATATATAATATATGGATTAAATAATAATTTTAATTTTAGATACATTTAAACAATATTGATTTAGAATTATATTGGACGTTCTACCTTTGACATTACTACTCCATTGATGTGTCTAATGGGTTTAACATTATATTAAAAAATAGAGGTCAAATAAATGTTTTATAATTATTTACAATCATACCATGTTTTTGATCACTTGTTCATAGTTATTTGTGGTGGATGGATATTACCACACACAATTATTCATTTTATTTCTATTATATATTTCAAACTTTATAAATTATAATTGCAGACTAAAAATTTTAAAAAAACTATTGGTGGTGTCCTACTGAGGGTTATCCCACTCCCTATATGGAATGCCATTTGGTACCCAAATATACTTGATGGATATAGTTATGTACTAGGTAAATCCCCAATTTTATGATGCTTTATTGATCATAAATAGGTGATGGAGATTATATGATCATGTTTTGCCTTGGGCATCAATCTAAAGATAGTAATGATGGTTTTATTTGTAATTTGGATAATTTATTGTACATGATTCATGATTCCTTGCATCTACTTCATATTAATATAATGAATTGTAATACATAATTTTGTATATGATATTCCCTTTGTATTGAATAATTACTATCATTTTCATCTCTATTTATCTTAAACTATTTAATTATTTGATATGCCACAACTATTGATTGTGTGATTACACCGTTGTTCTATGTTATGATTATGAGGGTATAGTCTCCCCACTATACACCTTATACCCTCCATAATAGTCATAATTCTCTATCATAGAATAATTCATGCATGAGGCCATGTGACCCGTCATCTCAGGGAACAATTTAATGGCCCCAAGGTTGGTATTTTGCAATGTGGTATTACAACCATTCGTTAAATTCATTTGTCTTTCTACAAAACTATATTGGACAATAGAATTAAAAAATTGAAAATAGTTGGAATTTGATTAATGTATGTTCTAGTTATTAGCTGGCCCCCATACTTGAAAATGAAAATTTTCATTGGATGAGATATGATGTACTTATTTTATCCTATTACATTCCATATGATTCCACTATAGGTTGATGTGAAAGTAATGTGATGTTATTATTTATATTATTAAGGGATTTAATTTTATACTTTTCTCAATATGTAATTGAATTATTGATCATGAAAACTTTTAGTAACCATTCTGTATTCACATTGCCTGTATATTTAATGCTATATAAGAATTATTCTGTGATTGAATGATATTTTTTATGTGTGCATGTGGTAATTTAATATTTATTGTAATGCAGTTCATGTAGGATATTGGGAAATAAAATTTATACATAGAGTTACTTCCATATTATAAATAGTTTTTTCATATGTGGTCTTTATTATAAATCCAAAGTATCCAATTATTGACATTGATCCATGGAACATTAGTCACATGGATTATATTTTCTAATGGTTAAGATTTAATGATAACCAAACATCAGAATATAGTTGTATAAAACCTTATAGTTTAGTTATTGTTGTCCATTTTTTCAAAAATTATAACATAATTGTAAAAATTACATTTTATATAAAATTTGAAATCTGAAATGGAAAATCATTTTTAAATAGTTTTTCTATTTTCAATTGACAGAAAATATACTAGGTCCTATGATATTAAATAGTGAACATGACCTATATCAGATCGTTGAGTGGGATGTAGGAAATGACTCTGGAAATATTTATGACTATTCCTTTTACCCAATAAATAATTTAAGAGAATGTATGCAGTATATTTTCTATAAGAAAAATTGTCTTGTTCATATATTAATATATATCATTTGGATGTTAATAAATCATTTTATAAGGAATTTGTTTGATATTTATTGGTATACTCCACCATGAGTACATATTTTCATGTTCTATAATAGTGTTAATTAACATGCTCTATAGGTTGTGGTCCTTGAGCTACCATTCGAACATATAATTATGCCACGTGTGGAACCAAATGTTTTACTTGATATGGTTGTTGATTAATAATTCTGGGATGGGTTTGTCCGCTTTATATAGGATATTAATACAACCATATATCCCTCCACATAAAAAGAAGATCAGACATATGTGTTTTAGTTTTTATAACCGTCAACTTATTATGTGTTGGTGGTCTAAAGTTTTTAGTGCTGTGGCCTGATACTATCATGTCGATATTTAAGAATTTAGATACTCTTATAGGCAGGAGAGTCAATACCACGATGATTATACTTTAGAGAGATGAAAACAGTCAATAGGTTATCATAAAAAATGTTTATATTCTTTGAGATACAGTTTTAAGGAATTTCTAATCCCTATTTTATGAAAAATAAATTCCAATGAATTTGTGAACAGAACAGGCTACTGTGTTTTTTCATCTGGAACAAGGTGAAATAACCATTATAGAGTATTCATCATAATTTATAGAGAATCATATCATTATGATAATTTAATTACTCATGATCCTTCTAGGGAGAGTCATTTCTTAGAAGGTCACAATCATGTCATAGAGTCATAGGTTAATGAGTTTCTGTTAACATCCCTAACATAGATAATTTCTCACACAATAATTATGGAAATTATTTTGAGTGATGTAGGGGTCCAAGTGTTTGGTAGTGTAGCTTCATGACCTCGTGGTTTTGTATTAGGTGGAAATAAGTTGTGTTTTAAATATTAACAAGTGGGGAATACTGGACAATTCATGAGTGTTGATCGGGCTATCTTCTGTCATCCATGTGGGAGACGACGACACATTATAAGTTATTGTTATATATTCTTAGGCGTGTTACAAAAATATGGTAGGATGGGTAATATAAATTGATTCAAAAAGTAGATTCCTATTGAATCTAGTGATAGGCTGTCAAATATGAATTTTTGTTCAGTAATGGGTTTCAAAAATCGAAATCAAGATGGGATCTAAGGGATATTCGTTATGTTAGTATAGGGAGGTGCTCATGCTAAAGGGAAACTAGGCAGCTGTATCATCATGATAGTAGAGTGGGCTTACTCTTGGTCATCAAGATGTTTAACATGGCCATAGTTAAGTCCATATATATTAATTATATCCTATACCTAATTGGTAGAGTGAATGTAATTATTTATTGAGTGTAGTGATGTTAGTATCCAATATAGCTGTACATTATTGCTTTGATATTAGTGTTTCTCATATCATTAGGTCATAAACCTATTATAAAGAGATTATAGATCAATTTTTTGTTTTCTAATGGAGTCATGAAACTCGGTATTATATTTATTATTTTATCAGTGAGTGTATTCTAGACCAAAAGTCCCCCCTTGAGATAGTATTATGTCAATAATTTTGAGATCTCTTCATCCTCGAGATGATAGGGATTGATGCCACATTCTGGATGGACCAATTCGTTTCATATCATGCGCATGTTGATTTATGTCACTGGAGTGTGACATTCACATCACTTGAGGGATGGGATTTTATTCACAAGGATTTGTGACATGTATAGGTAGGTAGATCATGACAATAGAATATTGGGATAGGATTGATGATAACCTATATTGCTATTTTATATATAGATTATTAGGGAATATGAAATACAGAGCTCCCATCAGTGGTATATCATTACAAGGATGAATGAAAATTTGAATTTATTTTTTTACCTCCTAAGAGGGAGGTGGAGTTCCCTATTGAGCTATTTCCATGAGCTTCTCCACTATCCAATCCCTAATAAATAGTTGTTACTAGGATGTTTCCGGAGCTCAAGAGATATCTAGGGGACAAAAAGGAAAAGGTTTTCATAGAACCCAATACTTCTTCATAAGTTTCACAAATCCATTATAAGAAAAGATTATTAAAACCATAGGATATGTGAGTATTTCCATAGATTGAACCAAAGGAAGGTTAAGGATTGATATCATTTTCGATGGAATGATGGCCTCATAGACTGGATAATAGAATCATAGTTTTTCTCCTTGATTTAGTTTGACATCATGTAATCACCAGGTACGGTTCATCCTTTATACATACCTCATACATAATTTTTTTGATCTTCTGATCTATATGAGTATATTTTTATGTTGTTTGGTCTCATGAACATGCCAATAATATCCATGGAATTGATGAACATATGTTTTCAACCTTATCTTGATTCGTTTGTGGAGATATTTTTGTTGATATCTTGGTGCATTCCCACAATCTCCATCACCATTGAAAATATATTGATACAATTTATGATACACCAATAGATCATAATTTATATGATACAATAAAAAATATAATCTTTTGATGGATAAGATTAAATTTCTAGTTCATAATATGTTAGAGATAGGTGTAAACATCAGCCTAGATAGGCTGATAGATTTAGTTTCCTAGGAGAATCCCAAAAAAATCATTGTAATAAAATGATTCTTTTTTCTATCTTGATATTAATGTTATTAAATACTGAAAATATGAATCATAAAAACTCATATTAGGTTCATGAATATTATGTATTTGATTTTTTATGGTAAGAGATGTATGAGATAGCCATTCTGGTGTATAAAGGATGTCTGGTTTGTATGTCATCCATGATTCTTGTACTATTGGGAGGAAGATATAAATTAATTTACTATACATCAAGTATCTGGGTAGTATGAGTAAAAATGAATGTGTGCATATTTTTTACTTATTAATGTCGACGGTTGATGACACATGAGAAGAACAACATGACACCCGATCTTGAGATATCCATTGTTATACATTCCATGTTTGATTGATGCGTTCTTTATTAGGATAAATCTTTTTCATGTATATGAACCAAAAAATAATCAATTACATATTTAAAAATCATGACTTGAATCATAAAAAAGGAAGGTCGGTTGAGTACTTATATTCTCTTGACTTCTTGTTAGACAAAACACAGGGAATGGGATGTGTACTTTTTGATGAACTAAGCAGGATGAATCATGTAATGACTGTTTAGGAGGCCATTAGTGAGTAGATTATTATGTGGTTGTCTTTTATGAATCCCTTAGAGGTGAAACATGACAATGGAATAAATTTTCCTCATCCTTATCAGTAGATCACAGTCATCTAGAATGGTCGAGGATGAGACAATTATGAGATTAATTAGGTTTAATTGTAAGGAAGATATATTTGGGGTAGAACCCACATACTCATTATATTTTTGGAAATATGATTTTATATATATTCATGTATGTTTCTGGGTTCCATAATAAATCCAAGAGGTGCTAATGTGAGAGTTCTGTGACACTAAATTATTGGTACACCACTTTGTTATGAAGATTTATCAAAAAGTACACAATCATTAATGGTGTTTTGGGATTAAACATGTTTTTTCTGTTTTTTGAAATGCCATCCACTTTATAGTAGGTGAAAGTGGAACATCAGCAACACGTTATGATTTTATAATATTTACCCATTTTCAAGAAGAAAATGGGAAATTTTCTAGGCATTTCATGATGGGTTTTTTAATCTCACAATGAGGTAGTGAAGCAGTATGGGTTGATATGGAAAAGATTATAATGGCATCATATATCTATTCTATTAGGGATACTATATTTTTAGAATATCTTGGGAGACTTTATATCTATGAAATAGTGCACATTAATGGGGTTCTTTAAACCTTGGTATCAAATAGGGATATCTAGTATATATATTGTTAATGGAAAGGTATACATAAGGTGTTGGGTAAAAATTATCTTATGATCACAACATAACACCATTAGACTAATGGCCAGTTATAGTGTAAAATATTGGTTCTAAAGTACAATCATATAGCTTTTATCTTATACATTGGTTTCAATATAGAGAGGAATATACCCCTTGTTGAATTCACCATCAATAATATCAATCATGTGAATATACAGAAGGATTATTATGATGTATTTTAGAATATTTCCTACTAATCTCATCTTTACATGTTAGAGATCGGATAGATTGTGTAACTATGTCATCGTATCAATCAGGAGAATATAGAGTAATTCTTTTTGACCACATTATGAATGGATACTATCCATTCTATACAAAAATACAATAGTGATCATCATCAATGACCCCTAGAGTTTGTTTTCGGTGATCATTATTTTTTACATACCTCACCAAGGATTGGAATTGTAGAATTTAGAGATAAGTTATGATTTATCTATGTTATATTGATAATTCTGATATTTCATAGGGATTTAGGATTGTAGACTCTCTTTTGCAGTTACGTCAGATTTATGAAGCCATCCACAACATCTTCCATGTGTCTCAGATGAATTTTTAATCTCATATTTATATCATACTCTTCATCCATGTGAGGTGGAGATATAGCTATATGCATTATTCTATGAAAATATTATTTATATTTTCGATCTAAGCTCGATATGTCTCGCATAAAGGCCATTTCGATTAGATTTGGTGGTATAGTAGAAAAATTATGTGTAAAGAAATATCTAAAAGAGAGTGAGGTATATGTATGTTCTCAATAGCCAGAAATGTATTAAGATCCTTCACCAGCCTTTAAAGAGAATCTTTTGAATTAATTTTTCTTATGATGGGGATATATTGAGACCTCAGTTTTTCCCGTGAGATATACAACCTTTTTTAGTGGATCTCTTTTATTGTGTTCTATTTTTAATATTAGAACCTAATATTTCTCCTATGGGAAGGCTGTTATGATTGGAATAATGAATTTAGGGCGAATAAGTTTGGATTTGTTCCAAATACCCAACATGTATTCAGAGCCAATGGTGTGTATCAAATAAGATATGTGTATTTCTATGTCCAGAACCATTCACGGCATGTAATTGGGTTTCCCGAGAGATGAAAAATATGAAATATACATGGTGCATAATGATTAAATTCCATGTAATCATTATGGGACATTTCTCTAAATTATGAGGTAGGGCCTTATTTTGTTGAAGTTAACCACCACCCAATATTTCCTTCATATAGGCATCCACTAGAGGATATCTTCCTTAAGGATAACCTTGGATTTAATGGTGTGTCTCTATAAAACCTCTAATTTGAGAGCTGAATATCTCGTTGAATATTCAAAAATGAGTTATTCATTTATCTAGAACAAATCATTATTTTGATACTCCACTATGGAGTTATTTTGCAGCAGGATTTGGTTCCCCATTTCCAAGATGTTTGTTCAATATTCTTTTTTCATCCAATTCATGTCGAGTTAGGAGATGATATTGGATGAGATATCTCCCATAAGTAGAAGGATGGTGGTATTTACATTTTCATGTAAGGTTTGCTTATTTTATATATAATTTCTATTTAATCACATGATGGTACTTATAGAGTTACACCTAAAGGTGGTTATATTACTTGTTTGATTTATTAAAACCTCAATTGGATTTCCATAAATTACCATGATATAGAATGATGTTTTCCACCTTATACAAGAGGACCCATGTGGTGTGTATATGTATCTAAAAATGATATACCGTCCAATTGGGTGTGTGTGTGCTCACTATCTTAGTATGAGAATTGAAAAACTATATGAGTTATTAAGAGAGGGTTTTTCTTCCTTATCCATGAGACTATATGTTACTAAAATAATTAAATGTATTATTTGGATGTTTTGAATGATTTGAATGAACACATGGATTTTGAATAAATAATAAATGGGTTGTGAAATGATTAATTAAATGGTTATAATTATATTGGATTCTAGTGACTTTTCTACTCCATAGATCTAAACTACTTGACTTATAAAGAAATTATTACTCAATTTATTCAGAAATATGTTGAATTTCATAAACATTCCACTCCATGGATTGGAAAATATATTGAATTACATAAAAATCACTACTGTAGAGATTCAATAGTACTTTAAATTACAATGAAAAAAAATACTCCATATATTCATGAACATAATGGATACCATCTACATTTCTACTTAATAGATTCAAATATCATGTGATTCATTAGAAATTGGTACTCCTTGGATCCGACCATTGGGCTGGAAGATAAATTTAATGAAATTAGCAAAAGTGTTTTTTATCATGCATTATAGTTTTCTCGTGTTTGTTATTACATGTTCATAGTGATCCTTACTGAATAAATAAAATCACACCTTTTTATTTTTTTATATTACTTATATATTTGTCCCACTACAAAGATTATATACAAAATCTGTAATTGTTATAGAAACCATTTGTGGTGGCCAACTGAATTTCATCTCACACCCTATTCAGGACCCCATTGTGAACTCAGAAAGACTTCATTTATATATGGAAGGACAGAGTTAAGCACCAATTCTAGGATGTTTGATTGATTTTATAGAGGATCATGTGAGAATTAAAGTGTTATGTTGGTCATATTCTTAGAGGAATATTATAATTTTGGTTTTTTTACCATTGATAAATGTATTTTTCAAAAATATTATTTCCATTTTCTATAATTTTTTTTAGATACATGACATAAATTGTTATAAATATGTTATCATCATTGTATTTCTATATAATTATTAATGTCATATGGATTTATCTTTAGATGTTCAATTGTATGATATTATTATACTACATACTATTTTTATTATAGTGATGTCTTAAACTCAGATTATATGTTTATTGTCTCCCTACTACACCACATTAAACCCTCACAGTTGGTCGATAGCCTCGAGCATTCGGGATATTGTAGTTGAGGCCTTGTGGTCCATCGTATCGGGGCACCGTTTAGTAGATCTTAGGTGTGTACATCTCATAATATTGGGATATATTCTAAATATTACCACAATAATAATTTGGACATTTTGATGTAGTTTTAATCATTATCATAATAGTTTTAAACCATTTAGCATATTTTTACTCATATAATGGATTTTTTTTAAAATTTTCATTTCATAATGATAAAAAAAGATACCTCACTTGTAATTTTGACATTATGTTTTAAAATATGGATTCATTTTTATTAATATTGTTTTTAAAAATTCTAAAAATTATATTTAAAATAATAAAATAAAGAATGATAGAAAAACAGTTTTCCATAAAATACATTTTTAAGAATTAAAATGATTTTATACATAAGTAATGTATAATTATGATTACAGATACATTTCTTAGATAATGATTAAAATAAATTAAATAATGAAATTTAAAATCAAATTCTTTAATACAGTTAATTTTTAACTATTTGATATTAAATTTTCCATTTCATAAAATTTATCTTTTGTTAAAAATTCCCAAAAATCCACTCAATAAAAATTTTCACATAAGGATACCAAAATATATATGCTTATTTAAAAATTATGAATTCAAATATCCTGATATTTATGTTTTATATATTAAAATATAATACACATAAACATATAGAGTAAAAATAATCTAGATATTTTTTAATTGAAAAATTATATATTATTATATTGATGAATATTACTCTATATAAATAAATTCATTAAAATTAATAATAAATTTAATTTATTTACTATTATAGTTAATTATGTTACTACATTATTCCTCTTTTTAGAATTTTCATCACCAAAATTATATTAAATACATTAACATGTGAAGATGTTTTCCATAAATATATTCATATAATTCCCATGTTGAATCATTAAAAAAATTTCCAAAAAATATTCGAGTAAAAAATAAACATAAACATCAAAAAAATTTCCCATTTGTAGATAATTTTATTTAGTTATTACTTATATGAATGATTCCATTTTACCTATACATCATTGGGTAACTAAACATGACATTCCTCTGCAACAAATTTCCATAAAAATTATACATGAAATATATCATGTATCTATGATAAACATATAAGAATAACACTATGAACTCAATATATTTTTTCCTCCCAATGAATTTATAAGGGCTAATAAGCATCAGTCATAACATTCACTTTCTACCAAAAAAATATTGTTTTCTCTTGGAGACATTTTAAATAATATAGGTTATCAATACCTTAGAGAATGTTATTTTTACTGATAATTATATAAATCTATTTACTACTGTGATATACATACATTTTCTTCTAAAAAATAATTATATTATAAAATTTATCTTTTTCAAATAGAGTACCAATGAAATACATTACCCTACTTCAACAGTATGGATTTGGAAACTCCCATCCAATGAGTGCCTAAAATGGTTTATTCGATATATTATAATGAAAAATTTTATGATATGAAAAATCATCAAATTAAAAATGTTGATTTCATCAAGAAAAGTATTCTATTAAAATGCCTTGATGCATGTTTTCTGAAATCCTAGTCATTCAGTATCATTTCCCTTAAATTGACGATGAAATGATGTACTAAATTATAATTCATAACCATACAATGTTTAAAGGACTTTGAAAAAATTGTATTTAAACCTAAGTGCCTATTCAGATACAACAGAGAGAGGAAATCCATGTAACCTGAATATCTTTATTGATATATAGTTGAAAAATCCGATCTTTTAACATTATATCTCATGTATTGGTGAATTAGGCAGAATTATTAAAATGATCAATAATAACACAAAAATGAATTATAACCTAAATATATATTTGGAATTCATATCATGAAAACCATATAAGTGTTTTTGATTTTTTATTCCATCCATGAAAAGGCTAAAACACCCCATCTATAAAATTTTTTTCTAATTTATCCTCCATAAATGATAGAAATTTCTAGAAAAACTCTATAATAAATTTCTTCATTAAATCCCACTAGTGTTACACCTGAATGTATCTATAATTCTTAGTAAAATATTGATAAATAGAAAATGTTGATTTATAATACTCACTCTATTTTTCTTTCAACTAATTGATATCTTGAACATGAATCATTTTCCAAAATCTCAAAACACATTCCCATTAGAAGTTAAATTTAAGAAAATTTACATCCTTTAAGAGGCCTATATTTTATTATTAATAAGAATCAATATTATTATATTTTTTAATTTTTCTAATTGGGATCATCTCATGTATTCCTAAAAAATATAGAAAATACTTGAAGCACATTTTATAGTCTTGAATTTATCAAATTATTTTTAAAAGAGTAATGTTTGTCATTTATCATTGAAAATGATGTATAAATTTTTTTACTAAAAGCATAGGATAAATTTTTTATTTCAAGGGATGGTATTAAATCATGCAATCATAATCATTAATTTGTAGAATAAATATTCTCTTCCCCATGTTCATCTAATTGTTATTAAATATATACCAACACCATTTAAGATCAGTTTTGAATTCATATTTTACTCCATATAAATGGTGTATATATATTTTAAAATAAATATCCCTAGTAGATAGTTTTAGATCATATATATAATAACATACCACATTAAAATAAAATTGATTTGAATCATAATAAATTACCTTTTAATTATACAATAGAAGGAAAATAAGTCTAGATATGAAATGATAAATTTCAAAAAATACTCATTATCAGGGAAGGGTGAAAACTGTAGCATTTAGAAAACATACATCTAGTTCCTGCAAAAAGTCATTAAATATTTTCCTATCTAAACTTTACACATTTTATTGTTGATATCGTGAGAGGGATTAATAAGAATGAATATTTTTCAACAAGTACCTACTATTATCCTACTAATTTATGAAAATAATGTATCATTGTTCCATTATTAGTACATTCTAAATCTTATATTACTATTATTTTGGAAGGTTCTACTAGAATACCGTAATTATAAATAGTCTGACCAATTAATGAAATCTATTTCAACCAAATTATCGTATTTTCTAAACAATTTATATTATATCATTCATTTAATCATCTATTTTTTCAGTTTTATTTAATTTCACATGTCAATCTAATAATATGCCAACAATGAATCATCGAATAAAACAACAAAATTATCTAAATAATTATGGAAAAAATATTCAAAAGATTGATGAATATATTTGGTGCACCAGAAATCCAAATTGGAATATCTACAGTCTCACAATGCTTATATCTAGTGTAAAACATTCTCTTTAAAATAATAAATTATTTTACCTTCAACTAACTGTATGATATCTCAAGAACAATGTTAAAAAAAATCAACATGCTGATTTTATAATAAATCATCGATTTATGTTAAAGGATATATATAAGTAATTTAAATATTTTTCAAAAAATTCTAGTTAATTTAAAGCCTAATTGTGCCTTCTTTCTTTTTTAATCATATTTTTCTGATAACTATATGTCAATGTCAAGAATAAGTGAAACGTTATAAATAAATTACTTCAATTGCTTTCTCAATTCAAATATTTCTACATGTTCCATTTGATAATGGTGTTTTTATATTGGCATGGAGTCTGGAACCATGTAGAATGTAAACTGAACCTCATGATTAATAATAAAATTTTCAAATCCATCATTAAATACAACCATATATTAATTCACTACTATATAATCTCTAATTAAAACAATTTATTCCCTTTTAACAGTATGGTATATGTAACTTTAAATTCCACCATTAATTGATTTTTATGCCTCTTGATATGTTATCAATGTTATACAATCATTGAATATTATATTCATACCTCTTAAATATGTATCATAATGATTAACTACAAACAATTCTACAATCATAATATCATAAATATTAATTATGAGATTCTTCGAAATATTTCTTGAAAATACATCCCATTTATAAGAATATGGATATTAATATAAATTTTGTCTTCTTTAATATTTCTACGATGTGTTTTCATAAAATGTTATAAAATTCTTTGGTGCTGAGTTATTCCCATGGAATATGAAAATTTCAAATAAATGATGCACCTTTGACATTAAGAGTCAACATAGAGATCCATAAAAGTCAAATAAACCAGATGTGTGCCAATCATGAATTCATTAGATGGATCATCATCTAATGTAGAATTAAAAATGAATTTAAAAATCCATTTTTGTTGATATTTTGGTCATTTAAAATTTGTGTGACCATATTTGGATATAGGTTATTATAATTCCCCAAATTATTGAAATTAAAATATATCATTATTGTGTGACTATATTTTCCCCATTCATTGATTGATCATGTTGTTTTCGTTATAAAAAGGATCCATATGAACAAGATTTCCACGTAGTTTCCCTTTCAATATCTTATATAATATTACATAATATTTATTTACCATAATTATAAAATATTTTTTCATTATCTAATTATTTAAATGCAATTTTTTCTAAATTTCATTGAACCTTGAACACTTTTTACTCTTATCATTATTAGGCACACAGTTTTCTTCAAACTCAATATCATCATTTTCATATCAATGAATATAGTTTATAACAAATTCTAAATTCATACAAGGATAAATATATTCATTAAAATTTTTTAAATTCTAAATAAAATCATTTATCCCATCTTTCATTGTCAATAATACAATTCATTTTTTACCTATCCAATCATGTAAAACCATTATCATATATTGATATTGTATCCTCCCTAATTTTCCTCAAATACATGTATATTTCCTTCAATGTAAATCTAACATACATATGTAAATATTATTCCAAGAAGTGGTTCGTAAATTTATCTCATTCCATGGAATCGTTATTATATTTCACTCTTATATTCTCAACCAAATACAAATACCAATCATCATCAAACTCAAAATGTTAATTAAAAAGGTTTACATTTTTTTAAACATCCCATGACATCATGTATCTTTTCATAATCATATATACATTCTTCCAATTCTACATCATTTGAGGTTAAATTGAAATTTGTATGGTTCATTTTTATAAAAGACTCTATATTGGTCCTCCAACTCAATAATGAATATTTTTTATTTATAACATGCACACTGCCAGTATTTGTACACATTTTTTACTGATCATTTATAATAAAAACTACACTAATAAAATAAAAATCAGTATATGTTGCTGATTTTGATGTGTATTGTCCTCTTGATACAGTATTAGAAAAAAATTATTATTTCCTATATGGAAAACTATTTCAAAAAAATATATTAGATGAAGTAATATGGTCATCATCAAATGCTATATAATATCTTGAAAACAATGATGTATAATTTCACAATGTTATTCCATTACCACTATCATATCATATAAAAGTTTCTTATCCCTTTCAATTATTCTAATTATATGGACACATCTATAAAAAATATATATATTTTTAATCAAAATAACTTTTCATTTAATATATTCCTCAAGATATTCAATAGTTTTTAACAAAATTAGATCAATAGAATTACATAATAGACTATTATATCATATTTTGGAAACTTTAACATTGTATTTATTATCTCATAATAAAAAACACTTCAAAAGAGTTTTTTTATGTTTATAAAACATCTTATTGAAATTAAAGTATATTTTTTATTTTTTCATAATAATCCTTAAACCATTAATGAATATTTGAAAATATGTGATGTTAAAAAAATCACAATATGGCACATTTGTGTAAATAAATTCACTATATAAAAAACATAAAAAACAATAAAATATTTCCCAATTCCAAATTATTTACTATGATTAATTAATATATCATCTATTCATGCAGATGACAATTTTTTAGTCAAATATATCTTTAAAATCCTTAATATGAATAATAAAACCCTTATTATCATTTGATATCATTATATATTAAAAATGTGTTCAAACATGTCACAAATAATATAATCCTAGTAAAATCCATTAGAGGAAACTCATAGTTAAGTCCATTCATCATTATTTTGATAAAAACTAACACTTATCAATTCATTGTATTCCTTTATTAATATTACAATATTCTACGATAAATTGGTCCAACCTGTCATCTATGAAATATCAGGTGCACCCATTGAATAATTTGTATCGGGATCACCCATTGTATAATATATATCGAGCCGACCAATTTTATAAGCTTTCCAAAGCTTAAAAGTCAACGTCTATATTGAACATGTACTATTTCATTAACAAAAACATTTTTTGTTATTTTTTAATTTTTCTAGAATCCCATGATATATACATTTGATTCCGTAATAAAATAACATGAAAGTTTCAGATAAACATGTTATGAAATATATATTCATTTAAAAAAACATCTCAGAATGAAAAATTCCAAGAAAATATGGAATACAATAAGGTCTATGAAATTATTTTTTAGAGTACGATCGATAATTAAAATTGAAGATTATTGATTATATTTGGTTAAATAAATATATATTAAAACAAAACATTCATTTTTATTTTTTATAACATTCCATATAAAATATATAAAAATAATTTCTTTGACAAAATAAAAAAATTAAATGATATAAAAAATAAAATAAAATTTTATTTAGTTCAATATGAATTCATCCATAATATAATAATATATATATACATATATATTTAAATTATTTACAAAATAAATCCATAAAAAATTAAAATCACATTTTATAGTACTATGTATCAAACCTCCATTATGGGTCATCAAGTATTTTATTTAAAATATCTTTATTATATAATAGATTATAATGTTTTCTAGGTTTATTTTTCAAATTATTGTGTTTATTACCATGTAAAATTTAATTACTAAATAAATTATGTTTATGTTTGTATGTGTACCACCATTTCTTCTATATGAGGTCATTCTCTTATACCTATACAACGAACCATTATTCCTTCCGCATACTGCATGCCATTCACTACAAACCATCATCATGAAAGATTTATAGTTCTGTGAACCACTTATGTGTACCATTCTTTATACTGGGTACATGACCACGAGCCCTTCTTGGACATTGAACATACTCCATATCCTAGGATTCACAATTCTATTCTTTTTCTTATTATTATGTTGTTCATTAATCAAATTCTCTATTTTGAGGCAAAAAAATTTTCCACAACAATATTGCGCATTTTAATTCCTCATTAATACTCCTTCCATCATCATATGTCATTCTCTTAAATTGATTAAGATAGAGATCAAGGATTTACTCAACACATACTCTAGCCACATGATACATGGTCGGAATGATAAAAAAGATTATAAGGAAAATATCATTAATGAATCACATCACTCCTGACACCAACACCAAAATCCATTAAAATTATTTTATCAGGAACCTCTGCTATCATGATAGGAAATCAATGATCGATCACATCTTTTATTGTTAGATTCAATACTCCCCTTATTTTATAGCTCTTCCAAACAACCACAACTCAGCTTCAACTCCCTTTTTCTATCTACTTCTCTAAATAGAATGTTATAGCTCCTCCAAACAACTTCTTCTCAACTTCAACTCCCCTTATCATTCTTCATATTCAAAAAACATATCCATAGTTATTTTCTCTAACTATAATAGTAACACTTTCTCCCACTTTTCTAATGAACCTGATGGGAACATGAAAAATTACTATAATATTGTAAATAACACATATTTGTTGAGATAGTATGTGAGTACGATATAATATATAATACCAAATGTAGGATCAATATTATAGAGATCCTGTATAAAGTATCTAATGAAGCTCAAAATACAAGAGGGGGGTAAATTTTATACTTGTAAAAATTCCTTTGGAAATTTTCAAGTTGGTTATGTTTAAAACGGTTAAACATGGTAATTCACAAAACCTATAGTTCTACACATTTGATTGATTTCTGAAATATGATTCCGAGAATGTGAATTCGGAAAAATATTTCTGGAAAATGAAACATAATGAAAGATTATAAAGTTGAAGATTCAACATTAAACCGTATAAAGTCTAACTAAATCAGAGTACAAGTTTAAGAAAGTATAAGATAGTTATACTTTACTAAACCATACAAATACAGCAGAAAAACTTGTAACAAAACAAGTAATAGTTGTATGTATTTTAACGCAAAGAGAATTTTATCCAACCACATTGGATAGAGATCATTTGATTTATAATTTAAAAAATGTATGTCTTACCCACACCGGGGTAAGACCTCGATACGAAGACCATAGTATGTCGTTTTATCCCCACAATCCCTAAACATTAAGGTAGTTGGATCCTCTGTGTTCCTCAATAAGGAATCCCTCAAATTTAAGGTCGTCAGATCCTCTATATTCCTTTCCCCGGAAGCCCTCGATTGTATATAGCAACAATCAGAATCGCATAGAGAAAATCTGAACAATAATTTCAGTACGCACAAATCAATAAATTCTCTCTCTCTAGAAATCACATCAGCAGCATATAATATCTATATTGATCAATGTGTTGTGTGCTCTTTCAAACGAGCTCTTATTTATATGTATGACTTCAACGGTTGGCTCCCTCCTCTAATGATCATATTTTTTCTTGAATTTCAAAGGGACCTATACATGTGTCACTCAAACAATAGTTAGTTAGTAATTGAATGCATGAATTCATTTTATAACAATACAATTGTAAGAAAAATATGGTTACATATCTAAAATCCAATATTCAGAATGTAAATAAATATGAATGTTTGGATTCTAACCAAAAAATAATTCAGAGTCTATAATAAAAAGATATTTGGATTCTGTTTTCTAGGAATTCAGAACCTGAATTCTATAGAATTCCGAAGTCTAAATTTCAAGGAAATTTGGAATCTGGATTCACAAGAATTCGAAACCAGAACATACAAATTTCATATCCAGAATTCATAATCATAATTCGAAGTCAGAACATAGAAATTTTGTAACCAAAATTCGTAATCACAATTCAAATTCAGAACTCAAAAAGTTCATATCTAGAATTTGTAATTAGAATTCATATCCTAATATAGAATTCTTCATATCTAGGTATTTAAATGATTCTAAAGTTATTTTTTCAAACAGAATTTTACACTTGATATGGACAATGAAATATGGTAAGGATAAATTTCCTTAAAGAAGTAAATTTTCCCTTATAGAAGTAAAACAGATGGTAAAAATATATTTTCCTTAAGATAAGGTGTTTGTGATTTTCAAAACAAGAGGAATGGTAAAGTCATAAAGAAAACTTAATGACTCAACAATCTCTCGAAGTATGAAGGAATGAAGAAGTCATAAGGAAAACCTTATTGACTCAACAATATCATCACCTAAGAGAATAGCACATGATACTATAGGGAGAGGGGGTTCCCACATTCACACATTTTCATGTGTGGGGATTTGACTAGACTCCCAGAGTCATTCAATGTATTTCACATGATTCATTGGGTAAGGTTATTGTAAGAATACCTGCAACTTGTTGTTGCGTTGGAACATACTCCAACTACATAATCCATTTCTCCACATTCTCCATGATGATATTATATTTGATTTCAATTTTCTCTGTCCCTAAGTGATGAAATAGATTTTTCTCATATTTATAGTACATGAATTATCATAATGGATTCCAATCATATTTTTCAAATTAACTCCCATACCATCAATATGTATCTTAATCGATAGTAATTATGTGCATTATTGAGTAGTCACAAAGTAGTCAATTTCTGAAGTGCATAATGAAATGAAATATTGTTTCTCTCCCAAAAAATAAATACACAATCCACCAGGATTGAAGTCACCTCTAGACATTGATTTCCTATAATCTTCTAAACCTGTGCAATCTAAATCTATACATCCCAATAACTTTGGTTGAGATTTGTCATTATACATTAAGGAAAAATCTAGTGTGCCCATTATATACCAATGTATTATTATCATTAAAATAATAAGGATCTCAATTGGATTACATTGATACCTCACTTCTTGGAAAGTAGGAAATCCAATATCAGACATTGTCACTGTCAGGTACAAAAAACATCAAATGATTTTCATGTATTCGATGATATTAAATTCCTTGCCATCAACATCCCATGACACTTTCAACTGTGTAGCAACTTCAGTCTTTATATTTTTGAAATTATCCATTAAAAATCATCTCATAACCATCTTGGAATATTTATATTGGGAAATAAAAGAGGCATTTCTTCATTGTGTCAGATGTAATCCAAGGAAAATCGTATTCTCACCAATAATCGATTTTTCAAACATGCATTTATTGAATTCAGAAAACTATCTGCATTGTGATTCATCTAACCCACCAAGGATTATGTTATCATCATTAACAAACATCATCATCTTTTGACTACTGTTATTGTAAAAAATTTAGAATGTAATCAACACTACCATGCTATATGATGAGATTATTTAGAAACTGATAAAGCCATGAATACCATTCTCTTAGTGATTTCTTCAAAAAATAAAAGGCCTTCTACCATTGGAATACTATATCCTCATCATCCTGAATGATAAAACCATCTAGGTATCTCAATGTAAACTTACTATTATATAAATCCATTTGTAAATGAGGACTTTATGTCCATCTCGATCAAATTAGTCCATCATTACACTGCTATGAAAAAGAATAAACATATTTTCTCCATCCTTATAATAGGTTAAAATGATCCACCAACATATATATCCTCTCTCTGGGAGTCAACATTGTATTTCAATTGTGCATTGTTTCGAATCACAAAACCATCATCATTCTATTTGTTGCGAAATACCAATTTTTTCACGATGACATTCATGTCTGTTGGTATCAAAACAATTATCCATGTCAAATATTTCTCAATTTGGGCATGATCTTCATTCATTACATTAACCCAATTATCATCTCTTTATGATTCATCAATACCTTTAGGCTCCACTTGTGATAAGTATGACTCCTGTTGTATAGAATTCATCTTCCTTGTCTGTAATGGTGATGTATGATCAAGAATTATGTTCTACCTATCAATTTTATCTATTCTCTCTGGTCTCTAGGAAGACACTAACTTATTCCCATAAGCTGTGTCTTCTTCAAAATCAACCTCTAGAGTTGGAGAGTCTCGTGACATACTCATCTCTTCATCACTATCCCCTATGTCTGATCATGTATTTGATGATGATTTTGTAAACTCTCCACTATAGTCACATCTGAACATTCAAATGTCTTTCCGAGACACATATTTTTGCATTTACATGATTATATATTCATTTAGAAACAAGGAAATATCATTTAATCTCTGCGGGATTCAAACATCCAATGAATCTATTTATTTTGAATAATATCATTTACTTTTAAAGACCCCAATGTAATTCAATGATGGATTCTTTCCATACGATAACGTTTTTGGAGTCATCTCCTTTTTCAGAAAAATTAAATATCTATTTGATGTTTAGACTGTTGTCATCATTACTTCTTTGCAGAATTTCACTCGAAGGCCTTTCTCAATGAGTTTTTTTCATTCCATGTTGGTGAAAATCTGATTTATTTATCAACAACTCCACTTTTCTATGGTGATATTAATACTGAAACATGATTTTTTATCACTTGTTTCTCAATATAGTTCTCCACTTAGACATTTGTATACTCTATTCCATTATTTTTTTGAATTTTTTGGATTTTTAGACCGCATTGATTTTCGGAATCTTGTCAATAACTTGTAATACAACTAGAACACTTCAGATTTGTGGGAGATTATTTATACTTATGCAATTATACAATATTAAACTTTGAAGAGAAAATAATTTCTTTTCCCTTCAATGAACATTGGAGAAATTGTTTGACACACATCATTATGTATCAACACAAGCAATCTTGTAGACATTGTATCTTTTAACTCATATTTCCTTTGAATGATCTTCCCATAATGGATGACTTCACACGTATGAGTACGATCACATGATAATATTTGGATATCTCTAGAAGAGTCATATTTTACAAAATATTCCATGGATGGTTTGATTTTATGGCATAGACTCCTAATCTATAACATGCTTTTTTCATCCATGAAAAATACACATAACTTCTTGTCCACTCAATTAGTATATATTCCCTTTTTTATGAATACCTTATAAAACAATAGTACCGTGAATTTACTTCAATAGTACATATTTTCATGGAAAAACATATATAATTCCCTCAGTTAAACAATTGACTAACATTATGAATGTTTGGACTAAGGCCCTCAACAACCGAATCATCTTCTCATCTAATGTCTCTTCCTCCAAACATTTCGTTTTTGGTGAAAATAATTTTCAACACCTCTTAAGTACCAAATCATATGATACCATATTTATCAAACATGATTCTGATCACTAGAACATGATTTCCCACTATAAGGCCAATTCAGCCCCTATCAATGATCCATATCCCAGTGCTCTCTGATTCCTTTAATGCAATTTTTGCAACCACTGCAAGCCCAAACCTTTTCTCTTTGATGCATGTCTTTGACTATATTCTCAAAATGAAATGATAATCATGATCATCCTCATTATATGATGTACCAGAATCAACATTTAGAGATGGAATCGATTTTGATTTTTTTTGCACTTTTGATGATACATTTGGCTAATTCTTATTAACAAATTCAGTCTACCTCGGCACATTCCTCTGTATATTTTTTATGCAATATCATTCAATATGACCAGGTCCTTTACACCTCAAACAAAGATCTTCAAATAATGACCTAACAATTTTAGCTCTATATTACCACCTCTCTTGGTATTGTTCCCATTCGTTGCAAATTTTTGTGGAACATATATATTCATTGTGTCCCATATTACCACAAAAATATCATCTTATGTGAGGCACATTTCTATGAGGTAATCAAGCACTACTAGTTGAGATTTGCGTTTTTTGAATCTTTTGATTCTTCTTCATACCCATATCAATCTTCAACCATTGAGGGAATGATTGTGGTCTTACATGAACCATTACATCGTTCATTCCTAGATCAACCCCCATTAAACTTTATCATTCAGATTTGATGGTTTCTTCTATTCTGTTGGACCACACTGCTCAAATCACATCGTCTCTATTGCATGTATGATCTTTATTCTTGATGTTGAACTGAGAGTTAATAGTTTTTCATGTTCTTTAACTATTAATTACAGACCAAAAACAACATCTTCTATTTATTCAGTATGTTTTATTTGATATTTTCCAGTTTCAGTCAAACTACTGATTTCTATTTTTTATTCTTCAATTATTTGGTTATAGTCTACAGACTATTCTGATCTATCTGGCATTGAAGACCTCTGTTTTTCAATTTCTATATTGACCATAGTAATCTCTTATTTCTGATGCTGTATATATAGTTTTTCATTATAAACAAATTTTTTATCTTTATTTTTTTTGTCTCTCAAAATATCATCTGTTTCAAGGGTAGATTCAAATTCAGCTATAATATTAACTCTTCCTTCAATTTAAACTTTTGCATTGTCACTTTATTCTGTTGATAAATAATTTCCTATAACATCCACAAAAGAATCAACATTTTGATATGTGAGGTGCTCCAAATCTACTGTCTCAGATTCTTCTAAACATTCATCTTCATTTGAAATAATATTGTTCTTTTTTAATAACATTATCTTTAGACTTCTCCTAGTTTTATCATTTAATGAACACATTTTTGTGGGAACTTCATCATTGCCTTCATTATCATTATCATGCTTCTTAAGACATATTATTGAAAAATTCCTAATAATTCCCCATAAAAATAATTCCAATGGTGTTTTACATTTGAACATCCCATTTCCCCTTTGAAGAGTTGAAGAGATAAATGACATGAATTTATCCAATATTTTATCCTTGTCGATATATTTAATGGAGAGATTCTTCATGTACATGAATTCCACTTAATTGTAAATCCCATTTTATACAACATATTTATTATAATTTCTCATTTAATATGCTACATGGGTACTATTTAGGTTATCTAGTGTCATATCTTTAGGGTCATTGTATTCAAACCTTAAAACATTCACATTCATCCTCGGTTGGCAGTTTCCCCAAGATAAGTCTCACATTCATTGTATCTTCAAATGAATTCTTCAAGGCCACACATATATTACAAAAAATCATTTTACCTATAAAAAAATGTATCAAAAACCTCATTGGGGAACATTTGGAGATCATCATACTTGTTCCACAGAACATACAATTTTTCTTTTAAGACTTTTTTTATCCCTCTTAAATGTTCATCAATTTTTCCCTTATATCATTTTATTTTTTTCTAGACGTGAAATTTGTATAAAATTCAGATAATAGATCTCCCACTAATGTATTTATCCCTTTTGAATCACATCAAATTCCCATATTTCATATTATGATAAAGAAACACTGTTAATGTCAACAGATATTCCATGTAAAGATGTTGTGAAGACATCAATTCCTACTAATCAGAGGTAGTGATGCCTTTGATTCTACCAATGTTAAAAAAATTTCTATTGAAGGTAATAATTAATTTATGATTGAACATATCCATTTCTTATTCAAATATATAATCACTGACATTCAACATTTCACAATGATAACAATTTTATGGTCCAGAAGGTTAAAACACTTGGGGGTAAATTTGGGTATTATTCATTAAATCTTCTACCAATTTTTGAGTTGTTACTTTGTTATATAAAACTAAATTCCCTCTTCCAGTCATTAAAATTAATAAACAATTATGAAATCATACATGGGACATAATGATTTTTTCTTGGTTCACCCTCACTAGGCTACGTCCAAAGAGTATACAACAGTAATGTGCTGATGTACCAAAATCACAAAGGCTCAATTCCAATAATGATTTAAATGTTTGGAATTGGTCTTTTAGGGCCCATATCTCTACCTTTATGTGGATTAGGGTATTCTCAATTAATTCTGATGAGTCACTCCCTATACCTCTTTCTTTGGCTCATTGCCGATGAAAAAAGGTCACTGTCTTCCTCTTATTTTTCTCACTGCTCTTGAAAAGATATCTGCTCACAATTTATAGACTTGTGGGTCAAAAAATTTTATAAATATTCAATTCAATTAATTTTCATGAATTTATACATCCAAAACATTAGTTAGATTCTCTATTGAATACCATTTTTAACCAGTATATGAAGTCTACCATCCCAGATACTATTAGTTATCTGGAAATACTTTCACAAACTGATTTGAATCATTTTCAAGCTTCCTTGAGTGGTTTGTTAACCATATGCTCCTCCCAAATATAGTATACAATGTATGGTTTGTGGAACACCTCCTCTATGCTCCACATACTATTCTATGAACCACCATTCATCTATATACTTCCTTCACCTTTGCAATAACATACCAGCCCCATATAATGACTCTATGACCCTCCTCTACAAATATCTTTTTGTCTGCAATCTTTTCTTTGTTCGCGGAGATCCTTCACAACAGACCTTTATACCATTCCTTCATCATCAATATACCATGTCCTTTTTGGGATAAATTTTCCCGTAAAAATATTCATCATAATTTCTTCCAAGTGAAGAAATTTATCTTTCTCATAATTCTCCTTCACGAAATTCCACCAGATTTTTCCGAATTTAAAGAGCAATGAAGTTTCTTTAAATAATATTATCTCACAGATATTTGGTGTAATTGTTTATAATTATATAGTAAATTATATTCAAGAAATCTTCTCATCCAATATTTTCCAAATCATTGATTCTATACAACCTCTACCACATTCCGATCATCCTATCACTAACTCGACTCATTCCCCGAATCATTATTCCACAGATGTCTATATACTAAATTTTCTCATATGTAGAGCCATTCTCTTCTGAAAATCCCACGAACTGTCATACAATACATATACCACAAGACATTATCCATATTCCTTTGTCGCAAATGATTTCTGGTTTCACAAACCACTTATGTGTACCGTTCTAACATCTTAGTACACGATCGCAAACCCTTCCTAGACATGTTACGTGATTAATGTCTTAGGAATCATGTTTCTCTTCCATTGTTGATTTTGATTGATGATTTTTACAATAATTCCCAATTATGAGGACCAATAATTTGGAAAACACTATGAAACTTCCCCACCTTAATAACTAGTCTTCGAAAACCCCAACCATACTCATTTGCAGTCATTTGGATTTGTTAACAAGCATAATCACTCCCAAAACATAGTAAGAGGACACCATGAGTGATTTTTTCTGAACATTATAGAATAATAAAATAAAAAATATCATATATTTGATATAATAAAGTAATTATATAATAATTTTTAGGATATTTCTGGAGTATGTAAATTATTAACTTTTAAATAAAACAATTGGTTTTGAGCTATATATATACTTTAGAAAACAACCATAACCATTAAGAAATATCTTATTAAGAAGTTTTTCTAATCATACAATGATATCAAATACGTAGTTATGGACATTATGAAAGAATTTTGGTAGGCTATGTTAGAGATAACAGGCATTTCAATTGTGTACAAGAGAGGATTGAGCTTCCATTTTATAGGTGTGGGAGAAGTCACACAAGAAAAATTTCAAAATCTTGATATATATTTTGTGTAAATCCTGAAAAATGAATCCAAAATGGAAATTTTTATAATATTATTATTTATTGGGATTATTTATACGGATGAAAATTTATTTTGACATGTTTTTATGTATTCTTGACTGTTATGAATTTAGTTTTAACTTGTTTACTTTTTTTTACCATTGTAACCGACATTTTTACCCAACATTCTATTACTAATTAAGAATGAAGAAAGAATTCTCATTACCAAAAATTTAAATTTTTATTAACATTTTTTATTAATTTTAAAAAATAATATTTCTATATGTTCTAGAGATTACCATCAAAATAAACCCAAAAATATAAATGAAAAATATTTTTTAATAAAAATGTATATTCAATAAAAACATCTGTTCCAAAATAACATTAAATGATGATTAAAATTTTATTTTATTAGAATATTATTAATAAAAATGAACAAATATAATTTTTAAACCTATATAAGTTTAAATGTGTCATATTAAATAACGAAATATTCAATGTTTTTTCCAAAAATAAATCCTTATTTTATATTATTCAAACATAAACAGAAAATTTGTGAAAAGATAAACAACATAGTCAATGATAACAATGAATAAATGGTTTCAATAATTATTACCATTTATTTAAATTCATATACACCGATTTAGAATTTAATTTTTTAAATAAATCTAGATAATGAATAAAAACAATTTGTACCATCAAAACTAATTCCATATCTTTTGAAAAATTAAATAATTGTCTTATAATTGATATAACTCTTCGGAAATGAAAAATAAATATTAATAACTAATTAAGTTTATTTTATATTAAATATATATTCATTTGTAAGAATATTTTCATACTCATCAATTTAGCTGATTATAATTTTATCATGTATACCCTAATAAATGTGTCAAGATATTGGAGGAATATTTTGTTTGAATATATCAATGAAATAGTTCGATTTTGAATTATCATAAATGGAATCACAATGGAGTCAATTTAATAATATATTGTTTATGAATAAATGTTTTTAATATAATTTTTTTATGATTTTGAGTATGTAATTACCAAATAAAAAAATGTTATTTTATAACATCATTTACACTTCAAAATGATTAATTAGGTCAACAATATAGGTAAGTGATATTAATTATTGAACATTAATCATTTGAGTATCCAATAATCAACACACAAATATTGACTAAGAGCATTATTCATTTCAAAAAATCCTGGGGGCCTCCTATGGTGACACTCTCATGAATACTAACCCCTTATTTCTAAAATAATCTAATTATATTTTCATATATTTCAATATAGATAGTTTTATATATTAAGATTTTATTGGTATCATTTTTGTTCTTTTAACAATGAAAATCGATAACTAGACCACCCTCTATAGAGGTAATCCAAAAAAATTCAACTCGAACTACTTTATGAAATGCATTGATCACTAGATGAGTCACACGATTGAATGAATAATTTCTATATACAATATAAGGAAATTAAATCAGATTATTGTGATCTAAAAGATAGGGTCCTAGCCGAATGGACCCCAAGTCCAATTCTAATGGAACACATGGTAGATACCATCTGGGCCAGTATTGGCTGTCTTTTGATGATTAAAATTTATTATATCATTAGGATCAATAAAAAATTAATTTTTATAATAAAACTGACGATATAAATGTTGACAACTATAAATTAAAAACTTGATCCACCTGACACCCAATAAATGAACATGTGGGAAATTAGAGACCCTAATTATATATTTTCCCTATAAGTGTCCCCAATATCATAAAAAATCGAACAAGTTCTATTGAATGTTATAAAATATCTATCATATCTATATTTTGATGGAGGGATAGAAAACTATATGAAATAATGTATTCCATATAGTTGATGAAACATAAATATGAACTCTCTCATTTGTAGGTCATTCATAAACATCCATTATAGTCTCTTCCACTTTTTCATACTACATCATTCAAAAGGATTGTTTCTAGAACCCTTTTGCCTATCAATATTATGAACTCATCATAGATCATTGTAGATCCCGAAATCCAATTTGAGAACATAGATAAAAAATTCCATCATAATCAACTACAAGTAATAAAAATATTTTTTAGATGTTTAGATTTTTAGAGTCATAAAAAAATCCTTTTACCATCCTGTTGTTAAGATTACAATTAAGGACAAAATACAATGATTAAGGTTTTGTAATAGGATTTCATGAAACACAATTATATCTTAATATATGAATGTCTCTCATAATATCATCCCATTTTATGAACTACTGATGTGACCCTAAAAATTAAGGGAAACATTTGTTAGGATTTACAGACCTATAAGATTTATATCTTCGATAAACTCTTTATCCATTACCTCTACATATATATAATTATTAATCATAATGTCATGGGAATATATAATAGGTTAAAGGACAATCTGAAAACTATTATCCTGAAAAATATAGTTAGTCATAACCTAATGTGAAAATTGAGAGTTATTAGACAAGTTATTATCATAATTCATCATATCCAATTTTTCAAAATTAAGGAGGTGTAAATCAAAATATTTCACTATTTTCGAATTCTCTATGTATAATTGATTTATGTAAATGTCCATGAATAACATTATATTCAAGCCCATAATACATATTTACCGATGAAACCATGTCCCACATCCTTATACTAAAACTATTTAGTAAAATTTCAATAAAACTCTACATGACATAATAAATGATAATAAATAATTCATCAAGTCATTCAATGTACAATAATTAATATTTTACCTCAATTTTATTCTTATTCCCATTAGAAGGTGTTTGTTTCTAATAATGTACACCTGATCTCAATTCTAATCTTTATCCCATCATGGATTTGCCTCTATTTCCATAATAGTGGTAGGTGGAACACAATGGTCCATTGCACGAACATTCTGTGCAACTAATTCAAAGAGACTATGATAAACAGAACTGTTTCCATATCATGGTTCATTGGAAAGACCCTCCAAAATATTCACATGCATTAATATATGGAGAATGATACCACAAAAATGGAATATAGTTTGATAAAATAGCATAATATTAATGAATAAATTCATATAAATTATGACAAAAGTCAACATGAATTATAGAGATGAATATAAAAATATTTAATTATATTAACACACATTAATCAATAACTAAAAAATTCCTGACCAATCATATTTAAATAATGTTAATAAAGTAGAAAACCTGCTAGGAAATAACTCACAACCTACTATATATGGCCCTCTAATCCAATCATATGTGTACCAATACAACCCAATATGATTTCCAATCATAGAAAACATTAAAACAAAACATTAATTCCAATTCATCGTGAACCATCCATGGTTACCCCACTATTTATAACCGGATTTAGTCCTAACATGGCCTGAAGGGGGTTGTTAATAACCATGGGTTGGTTATAAGTTATTGGTAATCAAAAATATCATTTTGAAATTCTTTTCCCACAAGATTAATTTTTTTTTAATAACATGAACAATGAAAATATTAGTATCCTATTATATATCAACATTAGGAAGGAGATGAGGCATGCGTCAGAAAGCCCCCAGGACAAACCAAGGTGTACATACCATATAAACCAATATCCATATGATGTATAATCCCCACAATACTCCCACATCTAGCTAAAGAACCAAAAAACCACTTTAATATTGTTCTTTTCCATTACCTTAATTGAAAAACAAAATATTAACAAACACCTAAAAGGGAATAGTGGTTTTTTGAATGCAGACTTTGTCTGATCTCATATAGTGTTTCAATTATATTAGTTCTAATATATTTTTATTGTTCTAAAAAAATTACTATTAAATAATGGGATCCAATTTACAGAATTTGATATAAATCATACAAAATTTGACATTCTAAATTTTTATAAAACCATTTAAAATCTATATTTTCAAATATTAATCATAAAATCCCAATAACACACTTGAAAAAATCCCATTTAGAAAATTAAACATGGGTATATTTTATTTCTATTTTAGTGAGGATCATTTTTTCTTTATCATGATCAATAGGCCACCTAGTGTGCACATTACCCCAGTAAAACTACCTAATGGAGTAAGAGATCACTTCTAAGGGTGGGTAATTTCAACAAATTATGACATATGGTGCATGCACTACCATTTTCTTGTTAGAAGATGGGTCAATAGGACATCCTTATAAATGGCTCCCCACCCCATCATTGATAACCAACGTATATACCATATTATAAAAATTAAATGGAAATTTCATCATTGAATCCATAAAAAACATTATGTAAAATCATTTTATTTTACAAAACCTTCGGTGAAATACATTTTCTTAAATATTAACAATAAAACAATATTTTCCAAATATTTTCATTGAAACAATTTCAAATTCCATTTTCATGACAAATTTATAAACAAAATTTTCAAACTATTAGAAAAAAATGAATATTTGAGAGATAATCCATTTTTGTAAGGAAAATCCATATCAAAAAAAATTGGATATTAGAAACATAAAAAACATCATGTAGAAACCATAAGGGGATAAAAAAAATATCCTTGTAATTAAGGAAGACAATAAAATAATAATTCCTTATGAAAAATTTCTAGATAACCATTTTCTAGTGTAATGAAAACAAATGGAATCACATAAAACCTTACGTAATGAACAATTCACCAAGAGGACTAGAGATCCATACATGATCCACTAATTCTCTGAGGTATATATATTAATTACATTTATAATCCCAAAATAAATTTAAATTAATTTCATATCTCCCTAGAATGATAACTATGACGGGGATGCTAATCAATGTTCAAAATCAATTTAAACATTCTAAAATAGGATTAAGGAATTGATGAGCTCTTTTCTATCTCAAGGATCCTTTTTTGGGTAGACAATGATGACTAAATAGAGTCCCATGTTTTAATGAATTTTTTTTTGTTGTGTGTTGATGGTTAATATATAAAATAAGGGATTTTATGACATACAAATATGTTAATATGATTTATTGACCAGTGTAAATTGGTGAAACCAGTGAGCTAGTAAAGCCCCTACCCCCCGACTAGCTGCTGTGTAGGTAAAAAATTTAATAGTTATGGACCAGCCTCTGAACTATATATTGGTACATACAATAGCTTCATTTTATATAGATTTAGTTATACCCCACAAAAAAATCATAACTATACATACTCAAATCAGATTAACAATCCAAATCCACTTGGAACAATTAGGAAACACCATAATGTAGTAAGACTAATAACTAAACTATTTTACCTAAAAACAATACAATAATGTAACAACAAATATATAGGAATTGAAAGGTTATATAGAATCTTTTCAAAATATACACATTAAATCATATTTAGAAACATTTATGTGTCAATTTTCACCTTAATCTCTTATTATAACCTCATAGTAAACCCATTTGTAACCTAACCATTGTAAAAATGATTTACTACCATCACTATTCATTTTTATTAACTGTAATATATCCTTATTACCAAATATTATTTATATAAATTTAAAATTTTTTAAAACCTGTTAATTGATTTAATTTCAAGAGTATGATGAAAATAAGTTTATAGTGACTATGAAAAAAAATAAAAGATATTTTCATGAAAATGTGTATTTTTTGTATAAAATTTATACCAACAAAAATAAATTATCATTTTTATTCCCATAAAATCTATTTTATTATGTTAAGAAAATTAATAATCATTTTTCTTTCAATTATAATTTATACTGAATGGATCCTCCAATATATATTCTGAAGAGAAAATAACTAAAAACTATTATTATTTGAATAAAAATAATATGTAGATTTCCAAAATGATACATATTATATTACATTGTTTAAACATGAATTTTCATATATAAATATATTATATCCAATATAATTATAGTTTTTAACATAATATATCATAAAAATTTATGTTATTTTTATATCATTTTTAATGTCATTAAAATTAAAATATTAATTACTTTTTTACTATTCACCAACAAAACATTATTTGTAAAAATTCACATAAATTCACTCAAAATAATTCAATTTACAAATTAAAAAATTAAAAGCAATTAATCAAAATAAATTTACAGAAATATGTAATTTATTTTTTAATTTTATTATTTAATATATATATCCATATTGATATATTGTTTATTTATAATGATAATATTATTATAATTGAATCTCTTATTAAACTATTTTTGTAGATATTTTATTTATTTTCATATCACATAATTAGCATTCACCAATTTCTCATTATATTTTCCATTTGATAAAATCATTAGACTGTTATGATCTATGTACATTACCTTTCTACAATAAAAACATGTGAGTATAACATTATTATTGTGACAAATAATTTTCATACATACATACTCAATATTACTAGTTTAAAATTTATTATTTAACATAGTAATACATAATATTATTATATTTTTCTAGTGGAATTAGAAAGAAGGATACATAAATAACTGGTTCCTTTTAATTAGACCCATTTTCTTTAATATTTAAAATAATAATATTCTCTATAAAATGGGAAATGTAAACATAAAAAAGGGTGAGATAATATGTCCATTAAAGCTTTAAAAAGGATATATTAATATAAAATTTTCACGATTTTATGTGATCTAAAAAAATTGAAACCATACAATTCATGTCACAAATAATAATCATGATTCAGTCTGTAAAAAATAATTGTCAATATGACATGAATCATAAATTAATCGATAAAAATTATCCATGAGAGCATAACATTTTCATAAGTCATTTATGTGTTTCATTCACATAAGCACATAAAATCTTGTTTCATGTTATACCAATTAGTTATTTGTAACATCCTAGGATTAGGATAACCATTCATCTAATAACATTGGCTATGTGAAAATGTATTACATACCTAATTTTGGGCATTATATGACCTCATTTATACCATCTATGTGGTTTAGGATAAAATCTCATGTACCTTATTTTTTTAGGATAAAAAATAATGAGTAACTTATTTTTGGATTGGGATAACCTCATGTATACCCTTCGAAATCAAAGAACACTAATAATTACCCATTGCATTGGAGTTATATTTAATTCAAGGTCATCCCTTTTTATAAATAAATTCATAAATATATGTAACTCATAATCATTTATCATATCATAACACATTAAAATAAAATATGTTTCATGGATATTTCATAATATCAAAACTGAGGGGAAGGAAATGAGTTTAATAAAATAATTTATAATAATGCTAAACCATATAGGTAAAAAAAACAGATTGTATTATTAGATCATAAATTATGTAACTAAAAATCTATATTTAATATTTTTTTTCAATAATGTATCAATAAAATATAAAAATTTCATTAAACTAATATTGATAAATGAATACATTATTTTTTGAAATCCGATATTTAAAAAATAAAATATATACAAATTTCAATTACATCATTTTCTTATATGATAAACTTAGAGTATTTTATATAATGCTTCAATTTATTTGCTATTTATTATGGTGGTAAATTCTATACAAGTCATACGAGTAAAAATAAAGCATTCCTTTCACAATTTTTTATAAAATTGTCAATTACTACCTCATTCAGAAAATGCTAAGATTTATTGTATACAATTTTGAAAAAAGAAAAAAATGTTTCAAGTGGAATTTAAAAATAATATGTTGAATTGTAAAATAAATTATAGAACATATTTTAAGAAACAATTGAAATGGTAGAGAACTTTTTTTACAATAGAAATAAACAAAAGTGGTATTGCATTAAAAATAATATTTTCGAAACATTAATACATAAAAGGAAGTAAAATATAATATAAATATAATTTTATAAAGTAAATAATGTAAAATAAATTTCAACAGTTTTATGAGAGATTGATTATAATATTTTATTATCATAAATATAATCATAACCAATATTGAAAGATAATGATTGTGTATCCTAAACCCTATACAATATTGGTATCTTTTGTACTGTAATCCCAATTAATTAATGAAATTTATATGGATATTTAAATAAAATTAATTTCATGAGGATAATAATAAATTATATTCATGTGTGGTATATTCACTATGAATATGAAACAAGTTGTGAATATGTCATGTTTCCCCCAGAAATAAATGTGAGATAGAAACAAAAAACCTTAAGTCTCAAATTTATTATTACACATTAAAAAATAATATATAAAATATCTATATATATATATATTAGAAATATATTATAGATCCATAATACATTATATCACAACATACTTGATATTATTATAAACTTTTACCACCCTTTTAATAACAAATCCTTATTAATTTCATTGTTCTCCGTGAGAACTCCATTAATTTTCAGTTATATTTTCTATCATTAGTTTGAATAATTTTTATTTCATTATCGTTCCATAATTTCAATAATATTAATAATGTTATACATTTTATATAAATTTATTATGGGGATATTTAGTTTAATATATAATATTTAGAGATAAAAAATGAATTACAATGCTCTGTGAGATTTTATGTTACTCAAACACATATATATTGATTCAATGTTATTGATGTATGGATGAAATGAAATATAGATAATTATTAAACATTAATGAATAATTTTTATATCATATACATAATATTTTATAATCACAGCCATACATTTTACCATCCTTTTCTAAGAAAACTAAAAAATGTATCGCATCGCTTCATAGTGGTGGTTTCCCAAGCATGCACAAGAGAGGCGTTCTAATTTTCCAATAATTTAGAATTTATGAAGGGATGTAGGATACTAAAATTTCAGAAACATAAATATTTAATAAAATAATATATATATATATATATACATACATTAAATCCATCATATTATCTTGATGTGAAAGTTTATTATAGAAAATAGATTATTTTATTCTATAGGCGGTAGTCAGTTGTATACAAGATCAATAGTTTTATTTCCAATTTGATGGAAGAGAATATTAATATAGGTTAAAAATAAATTTAATTACATCTTTGTATGTGTTATATATATTTCTATTATATTTCAAATAATATGTATTAAATTATTTTGTTAATATAAGAAGTAGAAAAAAATTACCTAGTATAGATAATTACATTCTATTAGAGAAAACTCATTTGAATCTCCTGTTATGTACCATGTTTTTATAATTTTGGAATGAATAAGAGATATATAGTTCATCTAATGATATTAGGATGATATTTTTTTGTATTTTTAAGACAAATGGAACAATAGGAGTTCATATGTTAGAGGAAAATATCCCCTTTTATAGTTTAGGAATAGTGGAATTTTTTTATATACATAAAACTGTTTAATAATGGGAACTCACTCATAACATAAGTTCCTTTTAATATGATAAATAATATACTAGATATTTTATATGATCTTAATAATCCCACAAAAAAAATAAAACATGTTTCATATATGTTACACTCTTATGCTCTATGGTTATCACAATTACTATTTTAGAATTCACTACGGTAACTTGTATTTTTATTTTTTAATGGATTTTTTCTATTAAGACTACAAATAAATTATATTTAATAAAATGTATTCACATAAATATTATTAATATAAAAATATATTTTATCAAAAAAAATTTCTATCCATGTGGAAAATAATTTTAATACACCCATGTCTATTACGTAAAACAAGATATTATCCTTTACCATGATAATTAATATTTTTTCACTATTATTAATAACCCAAAAATAAATTGAAACTATTAATTTATTTTTATTATTATTAATATTAGATATATGGGATATATTTTATTAAATAAAATTCCAATAATTAAAATTATTTGATTTAATATTATTTCTGTAAACACGAAGAAAAACAGATTTTCCAATAAAAATGTTTTCATATATTTATAATGTTTTTATATTAAAAATAAAAAAAATTAATTCCAATCGCCTAAATTGTAATAATAATAATATTATTGAAATAATTTATATTTTAAACAATTTAAAATAACATAAAATTCAATTTTCATTATATGTATTGGATGATTCTAATAAAAATATAAATTTTTAACTTTTCATAGAAAATTTTATCATTTATAAAAATTATAAATAATTAAAAATATGATTATTTGACATGTTTAATAAAATATATCTTCTGTTTTAAAATAAATTTTATAATTCTAGCTAAATTATTTTTTATAACAAACTGAATAAATAAAATTATTATTTTTTGAAAAAAAAATGTTTTTTCTAATCCTCTAAAGAAATTAATAACAAATTAGGTACTTATTTATCAATATGATTTATTTATATAAAAAATTCATAAAAAATTTTAAAAAAATATTTATCCAATTCATACTTGAAATATAATATCTAAGATATTATAATATTTTTACAAGTATTTTTTAATATAATAAGTCATAGATTTGAGTGTAATTAAAGCAATAGAAGAAGGTAAATTTTTTGCAAAAACAAATTTCATAAAATATATACGAGTCAAATTCTGCATCCCATATAATATATTTTTCACACAAATTGTAATTAATATAAAAAAAAATATAAGGATACTTCTTCTTTATCATATCCTCAAGGCACCATTTTTCTTTTTCAAATTTGTGTTTTTATAACTAAAAAATTACCAGGATAGTGGTATTATTTTTTAAAAATTCTATATACCATCCTGAATCTCCAAAAATTTATCATTATAAGATATTTTGATCCACAACACTATGTACTCTGAGTTCTGTACAACTTAATGGTCATGTGTACTTCATTAAGAAAGATAAATGGAACCCAATATAGACATGCAAGAGTTTTGCTGGAAGCACTATGTAATACAAAATCATCGCTACTCAAATAGTAATATTGAAAGGGATAGTATTCCAAGTGATAAAATTTTATTTCATCATAAATATCATAATATTATTTCATATAAAAATTCATAGAAAAACATTCTCACGAACATAAAATTCCAAATCATGGAGATGATGATAAAATTTACTTCATTGTCACCCATGAGGATCATTAATGTGTTGATGAAAGGATATGACATTTATTTACATTTACTCACCTTGATTATGTCCGGATATATTTTTATTCAAACAAAATTTCACCACATTATTAATTTACAATTATCATTATATATAGATTCAAAAGGATCTATTTGAATGATCGAGAAAAATATAATGTTCTAAGAAAAATCATCTAGATGAATGTGTTGATCACAATTGCAATTAAAATCAATAAAAAATTACCTCAACATATTATATCCGATTTTAATTTTTATCATTGTCTGACCATCTATATTTAGATGATAAGAAGTGAAAAAACATAAATTTATTTTAGGATCTTATTGAATACTTCTATAAACCCTGAATCCCAATAAGATAAAATAACATCTTATACTCCATTTGATTGAACAACCTACATAATATATTCATGTAATGATGATATCCCTTTAATAAATCCTCTTTCAAATCATTTAAAGTTGAATAAAAAACATGGTTTCTGAACCATATCATCCTAAAACAATCAAACGTGATGTTAGAATCAGTTCTCACCATCTTATTCCACTATACTTATTCCTCTTAAATATAATTAATTATAACATGGATAGATTGATTAAAATTAATTTTATAAATAGATATTTATCCCCTTAAAAAATAATTTAATTAACCATACACAGTAAATATAAACATATCAGATAGTTTTTTGATCCTCATAATATTTAATCTTACATGATCTGTTTGACTCAATGAATCAAGAACCTTGTATTATTTTCTAGTTTAGTAAGATATTAACAATTAATAATATTTTATTGTATATGACATATTCCTTATAAAATATTAAAGAATTTATTTCTTAAAATATTCTTAAATTTCACATCATTCTCCAAAAATATAATATATCTAAAACATTAATGAAAAAATAAATATTTGTTACTCCAAATAATCCAATTTGTAATTATTCCAATCGACAACAATTTTTCATCTGAAGGAAGCTTAAACCCTATCATTATTCATGAATACACAAGATATTCACATAATTTATTAAACACTATATAATAAAAGAAATTCTCATCTATGGGTTAATGTAAGAACATGTGTTCCAATTAATATTCTTTTTATTTCCTTAAAATTTTATTCAAAATTATTTTATCAAATAAAAATTGATTCCTTCTATATTATCATAGAGGGTGGATTTGAATGTCATGTTAAGCCTTCCAAAATGAGTTAATAATATCCAACCAAACAGGAAAAACTATTGATCTTATTAAATATGGTAGTTATGGGAAAACGTTAAATAAGTTACAACTATAATTAATAATTATATATTCCCTCTAATGATATTATATGTCCTAAAAATGAAACCGTTTGTTTCCAAAATAAAAAATTACTATGTTTTTTTTAAATTATCATTTCTAAATTTATTCAATGAAATTAGCCAGTGATATACTTTCTCATTATTTCTTATTAAATTTATATGAATATCATATACAATGTCTACCACATACTGATCAATAGAACCTGTAAAGAATATATTCATTAAAATATTGAAAATAGATATAGAATTTAATATTAAATTGAATGACTATATATTCATAGTTCCAATAAGTTATATAAAATTAACTCATTGGTATAACATCCTTTTTAATCCCCATTTGATGATATTTAGATTGAATTTCAATCATGGAATATTATTGATCTCTATATAGTTGATTAAAAATGTAATTTATTTGGGGTAGATGATAATTATTCTTCATTGTGATCATGGTCAATTATATATAATAAATGAATATTCACCTAGATAAATATTTCTTATTAACAAGAATATTATGTTCACACAATTGTGAAACACATTGATGAATTAATCACTATTGAAGATTCCCCTAGAGTTTCTTATTTATTTCATGTAACTCAATCTGGGGAACTCTATAAAAAATCTTTTAAAATGTTTTGGAACCCATTATGAGTTATATAATGAAATAAAAATAATAACATGACAAAATTATAAGTTAATATTCATTAAATACATCGTCAAACTATAACCAGATATGGATATATTCAATATTCAATTTTCCCCTAAACTTCTGAGATAAAAATCATTTTTAATCTGAATCAAGTCCCACACAAAGAAAAATATTTCCAAAAAATGTAAAAATTATCATCATACTGATAAACGATCATAAAAAGGATTAGAATTCATAAGATATTCCTGAATAATAAATTTGGTATTTATCTATAGATAGAAAATCAATTCCTGAGATCACGTCAAACACATCTAGATGATGAATAATAAGATTTTAAAGAAAGAAATTGTAACATCTTGATATTTAACAGAACTTTTCAATTACTTTTGATAGTGTAAGATTCACAGAACAATAATCATAGAATAAAGTGTGTAACTCCATGAAATTGTAATATTTTTTTATTAAATAAATTTAATCTGTTCAAAATTATTGGGGCTGACATACCCCCACGATTTTTATGTTTTATAATATATTCAACAAGTGACCTTGATCTTAAACAGGACATGATATATAAAACCATTATAACCGAGGCATTAATATTATAGAAAAAATAGTTTTAAACTATTGAAATAATTTATTTATATATATATATTTATCATTATAAATTATAATTAATATTAGATGTTTAGTAAATAATCAATTAATTATTACTAAGGTATATTTGTTCTAAAAAATATGATTTCCCATAATATTAGTTTTTATTCCTTCTAATTAATGAAATATTATATAATTAAACATTGAATCATTTAGATAAATTATCTGATAAAACATACTTAATGTTTTTTATTTGATTTTAAATATTTCCCTTGTGATAAATGTTATTCTTTTTCATATTAAAGTGAATTTTCATTAAAAGGTGAGAAGTACAGATTTTTATAAAAAATTTAAATTATCATAAATAAAATTAAGTAATTTAAATGTAAAATTATATTTATGATGTTGTTAAATGTAAGAAAATTATTATTTAGTTATATTTATAGTACTTATTTTATTTTTAATCGATTAAATATTTTGTTTTAGTATATGTTTGTTATTTCTTTTAAATATTGGTTTTTTAAAACAATTTTAAAATTCATCATAATTTTATGTTTTAATGAATTAAAATATAAAATAATAATGAATGTTTTCAAAGAAATATAAATATTATATATTAGTAATTTTAATTCAGATTAATAAAATGATCATTATTAGGCAGTGATTTAATAAAATATTATCATAAGCCTTTAAAAAATACACTTCTTCAAAACCAACATATTTATTGTTTTTTTTGTGTTTTGATTTTAATTTTAGAACTTCTACATTAATAAAATTTATTTTAAACAATAACCTAAATTTATTAAATTATTATTTCAAAAAATATATGGGTTTTTTAGTCTATTAAAAATATTAAATGTTTGATGGTATGTGAAAAATAATAAATATTAGTAGAAAAAAGAATTTTGTTTAAAATATTTCTAAATATATATATTATATATTGATTTTTTAAAAAGAATAATTATCTATGTTAAATAAAAATTCATACAATTTAGGTCATTGGAACTATTTTCATAATTAAATTGTTTATAATTTCATTTTCAAGGATTGGACATTTTCTATTTGATAAACCTCCTTCTCGTCACGTCCATGAGACTATTTTTAAATTATATATTTCCACATGTGTTAATTTAATTTATGAAAACGTATTAAATATTTGGATTATGAATAATTAAGAGTTTTTAATAAGGTTAACTATAATTCTTACTATAATTAGTTGTGAAAATAGTACAAATTAATTGTCATGATTGAGGTAAAAATGATTTTTTTAATTGTTTAACTATAATGATAATGGTTAAAATGACATAAAAAGTTGTATAAATTTTATATTTTTGACATATTTGGACCTAATACCTTACTTTTTCTATAATTTCCCACTATTTTTGTCATTTTAAATGAAAAATGTGGATTTAATAGATTGTCTTTAAAAATTACAAATGTATCATACAAATCCATTATAAAGGGAAACCTAATCTCCTCCTCTCTTCACATAATCAAACTCATTTTGAAAATAAATACCTAACAAATCAAATATAATATCCATAATATACATCAAGAATCATTAGTTTTTACATAAGCTTATCTATTGAAGGACTTTGGTTAATTCAAAATGATGATACCTATTGAAGTGGTCATGCTCTCCAATGAGAATTATTTATTTTATTTCATTACCCAACCCTTCAATTCCTCTAAATATGTGATTATATAACATTAAATTTATATTAAATTTACTACTATATTATAATATTAATTTAATATACAAAATAATTTACATATTCCATTAAAGGGGGTACTAATTAATAATTCATGTGTACGGAGGACTATCGTCTCGCGGACTGAAGTTAGTCATTTATATATTATCACATATATAGGTTCAATATAATGATAAATAGAATATATATATATTATAATTATATAGTAATTAAATAATTATAGTAATTATATCATATATAACCTTTTTATTCCATTTGGTAGTGGATATGATAATGTAAAAAATGTGTACAAGATTCTACTGCTTCACGAAGTGATGTGATTCTTCTTTGAAAAATGAATTACGTAGAATGTGACAAAGATAATTTTAATAAATATATGAGATATAAATGAAAGAATAATTATATTCATGAAATAATTATCATTATTAAAATATAATATATTATTTTTTTACTTTTTAATATAAATAATGAACACATTGTTTCTATATGTGTGGACAACCACTTTCTCGAAGAGATGCGGACCTATTTTCATTACCAAAACAAAAACATGAAATATATATATATACAGGAAATAATATGGAATAATATGGAATATATGGTATTATTATGATAATAGTAATAATAAATATTACCTACCTTTTTTCCCAAATGTTAATTGAAAAATTAAAACATTGCACATTTGTATGGACAACCATCTCCATGATCACATCATCAATTATTTTTGAAAACCTTATTTCTGGATTAGTCATAAGTATGTAATTTATTTATAAATATGATAATTATTTCTTAATTATAAATATTTAATTTATGAGAAATTATAATATTCACATGAAAAGGAAATTTAATGATAAATAACAAATTGGAAAACAAGTAAATTAATATATCAAATAATAAAAACAATGAATAACTATTAACGCATGTGTGATAATATTTTTAAAAACAACAAGGTATGATATTAGAAATATTAATATTATTATGGATTAATATAGGTAAATATTTATTGACAATATAAAATATGTTAAATCACATTCAACCAAAAGGAATAAATAGTTAATGAATTTCGATCCTCTCTTTTATTTCTGGTGGAGATCTAAAATTTCACCAATAGTTTCATTTGTGTTATGTATATACTGACCATTTGGAACATCAGATCATTAATCTAATTATTTCATGATATTTGATTTTTAAATTTTATTTATACATTATTGGGTATATTATTCAACAAATTACCAATGAGGTAATTTCTTTTAGTCTCTATTCTATTTAATTGAGATAGGTCATATTCAACAGCTATCTTACTTTACGAGGGGTAGATACCTCCCATTTCATATTTAATATCTTCAATATATTTATCCCCATTATTATTTTTTATCCATTTAATGTTATAATTCCATTTCACATATGATTCAACAGTAAAAAATTGTAATGAAATTCATAACTCAATTTCATTTTATAAGGTTATATTACCCATCGTTATCTTTCATATACATTGATTATGTGTGTAATGAAATATTAATATATATTTTCTCTTTATTCAAATTTTTATGTTATTTAATATTCTATAAACATAATTGAATTCTTGATTTATACTCATATAATTTTTATGATTATTTTAATGGTATAATTCACTATAACATTCTCATCGAGATTATTTATTTATTAATTTATGATGTTGAAAATTATATGATAATTTTATAAAAAAACAATAAAATTTATTTCTAGATGGTTATTAATGATATTTTTTTAAATATATTCATTTTCCAGTTTTTAGAACATATATAACTAAGAATATATTTATTAAAAAAATGACATCATTTTTCTCATCGGTCAAATATCAATTTTCTTCCAAAAACATGATTTATAAAATTATTTTAAAATTTTATTTTATATTTTAATATCTATTTAAAATAAAATAAACCAATTTTTTCTTTTTAAAATAATATTTCTAATGGATCCATTATTTATTTATTAAATCAATTCAAATTTTTGATTTTATTAAAAATGTGAAGGGGATCATTTTTTTATTATGAAAAACATTTTAAAAACTTTACATTATCACGAACCTTGGTTTATTTGAATTTTTTTAAATATTTCCTGACTACATTAAAATATATGTATTTAAAAAAATATATTTTAAATGTAATTTGTTTCAGAAGATAGTTTATTTTACATAAGAAATGTTTTAAATGACTTTAAAGATTCCATTATATGTTTACAATGTTTTATTCAAGGACAAAAATAATTTTCCATATTTTTTGGATTTATATATTTTAAAAAGTGTTATTCTAAATTAAATGTTTGTGTTTCTCAATGTGTATTTAGAAATAATTTAATGGTAGTTCTATTAATCAATGTCAACATCCCTTATTGCTAATTATTCTCCATTGGGGATATTTTATAATAATAAAATCCTTAATATTTACATTAAATGATTATGATTATTTTCAAGAGATTGATATGAAACCCATTTCTTTTCCATTGGTCAATCATGTTTCATGGATATTTTTATGGGACTCATTTATTTTCAATATGTTGTCCATGTTTCAATGTGATTATTATGGAACCTATTTCATTTCCATAAGTAAATAATGTTTCAAAGAAATTGTTATGTAACATGTTTTTTTCTATTGTATAATCTGTTAATAAAATGAATAATGATTTTTATTCGAGATTTATATAGTTTATTATTATTCAATTAATATAAATTTTATGATTAGTTTACCAATATAGTTTCGGTTGATCCTGTTAAATCATATATAATCGGGGCACCCAATTAGCCATCATATGCATTGTGTAATTGTTATTTTCTTTAGAGAATTATATTTTATTTAAACTATAATTTTTTTTTATTTGAACGATTTTTGTAATGGTTTTATATGTGGTATATTATGATGATATACCATGATACCAACAAATTTTATATATGTTTTACATTTGATTATTATTTTTTATTTGATCGGGATCAATATAACATGGATAATGAGTGTTGATTTTTATGAATCTTTACATCTCTAAATCTTTATGACATGTTCAATGATTGATGATTCGGGTATTGAAGGTAAGTATTTTTTTATTATTCACTCATTAATTATAATTCTTTGTCAAACACTTATTTACTTTTTATGACCATTTTTGAATTTCAATTGTTAATTATTAGGTTTACAATTACTGGTTAATTTAGCATACCCTTATTATGATTCATCTAACATATGATAAAAATAATCAGATTGAATGAATTATTTTTATAACAAATTTTTCATGGATAATAATGATGACAACAAGTGAAATATGTAAAGCTTGATTACATGGAATATATTATCATTTAATAAAATGCATATTGTTTATGTAGTAATTTTTCAAAATTATTTAAAATTGTAAAAATAAAATGTCCTTACATATAAAGTAATACAATATTTGACTTTTTCATTTTAATAGTTTGAATGAAAATAAATTGGGTTATGATTATTGGTATCAGATCCAAAAAATTTAATTTTTTAATATTGAGTACAAAATATGATATTACTTGTTCTAGGATGTTATAATTGGTAACAATTGTCAGTTTATATAAATGTTAAGATTAATATTTTTTTCATTTGATGGTATATTAATGTTTTTGGATAACATAATTTCATTGTCTGAGACACCTCTATGAGGTTTTTGGTGGTTATATACTAATGCAATTAATGGAATTTTTTAGGAAATTTTATATGGTTAAATTGAACAAAAATATTTCTTCTAACATAAATTATGATGATAAATTTCATTGGACATTATATTAATGATTTTTCTTCAACATTGAAATATATGAGAGATCATCTTTGTTTAAATTAATCATTAATACTGATTTTTTTGAGTTTATTTATTAAATATAGTTATTAATTTAACTAGTATGTTAATAATAATCTTAGGTATTACTATTATATTATGAAGATTTATGTGTCGTATTATATTTTATTTATTCATGGAATTATCCAACCATATTCTAACCATTTTTTGGTTAATTACAAAATATGTGATGAGAAACATGTTATCCCTTTTATGGTTATGTGATCTATAAAATGGATTTTATTTCTCTAGGAATAATTTATTTGTCATGAATATATTCATTTGAAGAAATAATAATATTATAGTGGATATTATAAAAATATATAAAAATATATTAATACAGTATGTTTACTCATAACTCATCAAGTCTATATGGAAAATTAATTAGTCAACTATATGGAAAGGTTCTGAAAAGAAAACGATTTCCTATTTCCATCATCTGAGATGATATTACTGTCATATTTAAAACCACCTTGGTTTATCATTCTAAGGTTATGACCATGAAATTAATCATTCACTTTGTTGTGATGAATGAATATCAACCTTCATTGATATGAGGGCATTATTCATTTCTATGATGTTCGTATTTTAACTTCACACCTATTTTATCCTATATTGAAACCTAAAATGTTTTATACTAGCTGACCTTCATACATCCCATTCTATTTTATAAGTTTTTTTTAATAACCTATTTTGTGATACAGGTTTACAAAAATCTTATTTTAAAATATTCATCATTTTATTAGTGAGATAATATTACAATTTCATGGATGAGATTTAATTAATTGGTGTGAGAGGATGTTACATGCCATGATATGAAAAAAAATGAAATTATATTTGATGTTTAAGATATATAAAAAATGGTTATATAAAATAATATCAACCCCTATGTCATTAAAATATGTAATTTACATAAAATATAATCTCTTAAATATGTTATGGTACACACAATCGTGATATTTTTAAGTTGGATATTGTATTCAACACCCATCACTGAACTTAAACAACCAACAATATATATAATTATTATAATATATCCATTTATTGGAGGGTATTAGTAGGATTAATTTTTTCATGATATATATATATATATATATTCACTACTCAATAATAATTATTCAATAAAAAATTGTAAATAATTAATTGTTTTTTTCAAAGAGTTATTTTATACTTAAAAAATATATTTTCCAAAAATGTTTCAATTGCATTTAATCAAATACTAAAAGAAAATAGAATTTTAGAAATTTTATAAAATTTATTTGATAAATTCATATTCTTTTTAGTTGGAATATAGAAACATACATTTTTGGAATGTTTAATATTTTTCAAAAAATAATATTTTCCCAGTGAAATGTAAAAAATACGGATTTGTTTTGGAATTATAAACTTTTAAACAAATAATAATTTATAAAATTGAAATTACCTTTTTTGATTTGAAATTATTTAGAATATTCATTATTTTATATATTGATTAAAATTAATTTCTCTTTAATAGACATCATATTTTATATTATTAATCTATTTTCTATGGGTTTAAAATTGGGTTTTTTTTCTAAATTATTTTTTGGTGCATAATATTTTCATATTTTAATTAATTAAAATAATTACTAATAGGAAATTATTTATATTTAATGTATATATTAAATATCAGTAATTTGAAAATTATATTTCTAAAAATTTTTTTTATAGGAATATATTTAATATAGAATCATTTTGTACTTGAACAAAATACACTAATCGAAATAATTCATTTCCATCCATATTTTGAATTTTTTTTAAAATTTAATTCTTTCAAAATATAGAAAATATTTTTGAAACATAATATTAATTAGTTCAATCATAATTTCAAAATTATATTATGTTTACTTTTTTATAATTTCTATGAAATTAAATTTTTGAAGTACATTGAAAAATAAAAAATTTAAATTGAAAGATGATTTTTTATTAAAATTATTTATAAGAAAAATTATATAGTTAATTATTTTTAATGTATAATTAGTTTATTTATTTATCTAATAATATTATTTATTTCATTTGATTTATTTTTATATTTAATATTGACATAAAACTATTATCATCTTATGAAAATTTTCTATTTAAAATCATGTTATCTCACCATGTCTACGAGGATAATTTAAAATTATATTTTTTCAGTAATGTGAATATTATTAAAAAAATATAAACTCCATATTTATAATAATAATAATTTATTTTTTAAAATAGGTAAACATACTTTTTAACCATAATGAAATGTTTAAACATAAATAAATAATTATCATCGTTGAGGAAAAAATTAAATCACTAAGGGGGGTAAACTAAAGAAGATACTGGTTAAAGTTAATAGAAACAAGTGTGATATATATTTTATATAAATAGATACCGTAATATTCATATTTTTCTTTATAAAGGTCTATTATTGTATCCTTGTTGCATAAAATTATTGTGGTTTGAATTCTTTCTTTTCATAAATTAAAAATGGGCCACTCACCACACATATAAAGGATCAAACCCTATCCTCATTTTATGAAAACGTAAAAAAACTTTTTATAGGACAAGACATAACCAGATAACATGTAAAACTCCATACAAACATATTATAATTCTTAGGTTATAAATAAATCCAACCATGGAAGTCCTTTGGAGAAAACCAAAAGATATTGCCTGAAGTAGAGGTAACATTCTTTAAATGAGGATTTTTATTTTATTTCTTCCAACAGCATAGTCAATTATTCTTAATACAATATTATAAAATGAGATAAAATTATTCCATATTAATAGTTATTATTTTGTTAATATAAAAACATAAATTATTCCACTATTCTTTCAACTGGGTTATGAAACTTTCATTCATATATACGACAGACTATAGCCTAATGAAATAATATCATTCGTTTTCCATTACAACATATCATTTTTTATTATGAAAATGGATAGTATGAATATTCATAATATTTATAACATAATTATATATTTTTAAACATTTTATATTTTAAAACTTAATAAATTTTATTTCATTGGATATATGACAATGTCGCTTGTGTTTACAAAAAATACCTCCTAACGAAGCGATCTGATCCACCCATCATAAATGCATTAAATTGAATGTAATAAGGATATTATTAAAAAAATATGTTATATAAATTACATAATTATGACATTATGGAAATACTTATCGGTATGATATGATAATATACCAATTTCTTTTTTTTACACTAAAATGTTATAACATCATTTATGGACATGTAGACTACCTCCTTCATGAACAGACATGACTCTCTTTTCATTAGCACTCATCATAAATTATATATATTTATATATAAAGAAATAATATTTTATAAATTAAATTATTGTATTTATTTAATGATAAAATATTTCCCACTTACTTTTGATTAATTATCAATTAAAAATGGAATTGTTACGCATGTGTGAGTACAGCCTACCATCTCCATGATCGTAACATACATCATTTTTAAAAAACATGAATAATGATTTTTATAAAAATAAAATAAATGTATAAATATTTTCGTTATTTCATTAATATAATTGCGGATATGCTAAAACTATTTAATATTAAAATTAAATAAAACATCCATAACAAATAACAAATGAAGGGACATGGTGATTAACACATGAAACAATATAAACAGTGAATTAATATTAATGGATAATTGATAAGTTAAAATAAAAGATAGTATATGATATTATAAATATCTATTTTTTATATTATAAATTTATGATATTTAAAAAAACTATATGTGATGTTAAATTACATTCAATCATAATGAAGTGTGTGGTATGTGATTTATAATCTCTATATAATTCTTGAGATGCAGGTTAAAAATTCACAACTAATGTATTTTGGTTTGGGTATATGCATACCAATTTAGATTAAAAATCATTAATACAATAAATTTCATGATATTTATTGTTTCTATTGAATTTATTATGAATTAAGGATTACGATTTTAAATCTTACTAAATTGCTATGGATTATTTATCTCAATTTGTATTCTTCGGGACTTACGTCATGTTTTGCACCTAATTTATTTTATGAGGTGAATATGTATCCAAAATGACATTTAATAAATTGAATATATTTTTCACATTAATTATTAACCACCATTAAATGAAATATATTCATGGGACTTATGGTTAAAAAGATAGCATCTGGTAAATAATTTCAAACTCATTTTCATTTCATTGTGTTATATCATTCCTTTGTTGTCACTAATATTCTATGATTATTTTTTTAATCACTTTTGAATATCTATTTTTATATTTCCCTTTGGATTATGTGGATTTATAATGAATAAAAATAATTGATTCACTGATTATTCCTTACATCACTTTTATAAACATTGTAGGTATTTATTTCATAATTCTATTCTAATAATGATGGTTTATTATGGATATTCATTTTAAAGAATATTATTTGATAATTATTTAATAAAACCATAAATATTTACACTACTCTATTTACTCATGTTATTTTCAAATTATATTACTACTCCCCATCATTTGTACATTAAAAAATTCCAAAAATGTTTCAATAAAAATATGACATCATTTATCTATTGAGTCTGAAACCAGTTTTCATCCAAACTGATCTAATTCTAAAATATTTTCAACAATGTCATTAATTATTTAAAATGATTAATTTTTAAAATTTCTATAAATTTTTCATAATTTTTATATTTTCTAAAATATTAATTTCATGTTTTTTTCAAAAAAATTGAATTCTAATTTTTAGTTATAATGTGAATAGAATATTTGTTTTAATAGGAATTGATTGAACTGTATCTACCACCATTGTGACCAAAAATATCATTAATTATTTCTATATAAGTATTCATGTATATATTAAAGGAGATGTTTTATAAAAATTTCAAATATTTTAAAAACAATATTCGTAATGTTTAAAAAATAGTTTCATTATTAAACGTTTAATATGATTTTTAATGGTTCTGTTATATGATATTTAGTTTTTCAAAGAATTAAATTTGGGGATATTTTTTTTATTTTTTCTTTTTCAAAATATTATTTTGAAAATGAAGTTTTTTTGTCCTCAAAATTTATTTAATGGTCTTATTAGGTTATTTACATTTATCAACATCCATAACCCTTGTTTGTAATTATGCTTCAGTGATAATGGTCTAGAGTTATAAAATACTCATGTGATGGGTTATGATGGTTGGAAAGTGTTTTTTTGAAACACTTTTTTATTCCATTGGATAAGCATGAATAAAATATATTTTTACCAAACACATTTTCCTTCCCTAGGATAACCATGTTTGAAATTTATTTTTATGGAACCCATTTATTTTTCTCAGGTTAATAATTTTATAAATATATTGTCATGAAACCTATTTATTTCCCACATCTCAATAATTTAATGAAATAGATAATGATTTCATATAATAAATCACTATGTTCATTATTAATGTTTTTGTTAATGGACCTTATATATGATGGGTGCATAGATATAGCACCAGGTAAGCCCAATGTAGCTTATACAATGGGTGTGGAATGAAATTACACAATTATATTGGGTAATGATTATGTTCTGTAGAAAATTATAGTATTTGTAAACTGTATGGTCAGTCAATTATTAAATATTTTGCAATGTATTTGTTATAGTTTTGCGATGATGATATTCTATGATACCAACAAAGTCAATATATGGATTCCATGGGTTTATAGTGTTACCTTTGATCATGATTGATATCAAAAACCTCTAAAATATTTCCTTTTAGAAATATTTTTCGTTTTTGTTATCTTATCCATTGTTTCATAATTTATAATTTAGTTATATTTGATTATTATTTATTTTATCATTTGTTTTTTCACTCTGATTAAGAGTTCATACCCTTATACACATCTTGGGCACATTGATGAGAATTAAATTTTTAACAATTTTAATTAACATTAATGATAACTTCATCAAACCATAATTATATTTCTTCTTCACATGTTATATATAATTCATTTAACAATGTTTCTTCTTAATGGAATTTATAATTGATGATAGTGATAATTTAATTTGAAATAATATGAGCTTTATAATGATGGAGAAATGGTTTTTTAATTTCCTGGGTATTATTTATGCAAGAGTTTTTAATAATTTTCTTAACCCTTAAAATGAAAATATACATAATAATTTACATATTGGAATTTTGTATTTTCTTATTGTAATGATTTAATTGATAAATATTTTTTCATAATTATCATTATAAATATTGAAAATGTAATGTTTCAGATTTTATCATAGTATATAAGAGTGTGGGTCCTAAGAAACTACACACATTTCCAAAAAAAATTACATCTATTATCAATTATAAAAATTATATAAGACCATCACACTATAAATTGTCCTTACTTCTTGGTTAACATTTAATTATTGATGTAGAATTTTGATACCCTAATAAAACTATTGATATATAATAGAGTTGGGATATTAAAAACCAAATATTAAATTATAAGATCTAGGTTAAATGGTTAATGTAAAATTCCCCATTTTTCAATTTCACATCACATTAAAAATATTGATGGTAATAACAATATAATTTAGTAAATACAAATATGATCAATATAATATCCTACACCAAACACAATGCTAAGATGACAAGTGAAATATATAACAGATATAACCAATCAAATTAATAATATTTACTGAAAATTATTTATTTTATTCGCATATAAATATATATTCTCTACATAATTTAAATTATTGATTAATTTTTTCTAAATAATAAATGGATTATTAGTAATGTAATTTTAATCTACAAAATTTTGTTTCATTCAAAATTTATATTTATTTTTATTCATGAAAATTATTATATATAATTTTTCAAAATTGTATTAAAAATATTGGATAATAGTAAATTAATTTTCTAAATCACCATATTAAATTTTCCCTTTAGTTAAATGTTTTGTATTTTTCCTAAAATATTGAAAAATAGTGAATTATGAAAAATAATGTATTTTTATAAAAATTTCATTTATTTTCAAAAAATTATAAAACTTGTAAAGTCAAATTATGCACTGAATATTATATAAATTTAATAATTATTTTTTAGTAAGATTAATCCAACATAATTAAATTTTAATAAACTTCTCCATTTTTTTTATTGTATGTATGTTATTTGTTTTAAAAACGATAATTTCCTAAAAATAGCTTTCATGTGCGTATTGAATCTCTATTATAAAAAATAAAAACAAACAATAATTTTAATTTATTTATATATATAAATATATTATATATCAATGGAAATTAATTTATATTTGTATAATTATTATTATTTATCAGGGACTTATTTTAAAAACATCTTTTTGTTTAAGAAAACAAAACATGAAAACCCACTTTTTCGTCATGTCCGTGAGTTTAATTTTAAATTTTAATTTTCCACTTTTATTGTTTTAATTTTTTAAAATTGAATCCATATTATGAATCATACAAATTTATCTTATCTAATTATATCATATTAAATTTTTTCCATAATTAATAGTGAAAAGTAAAAAATAATTACAATGGTTTTTGGAAAAATGGTTTTAACAAAGGCTAGTATTGAACAATAATGATCCATATAAAATAAAATAATTAATAAAATAATTTTAATGGAATATATAAACCTTATATTTTAATATTATTTATAATTAATAATTTTTCACCATATATAATGTGAAAAACATGGTTATGGATTTTTTTTATAAAAATTAAACGGGTGCCACTCTCATCACTTATATAAATTCACCCCTCTCCTCTCTAATTCACACCATAATGACTCTTTTAGGACCATTACCTTAAAATTTTCTTATTTCCTTCTAATATACCTATCCAATCAAACATTGTTTGATCATAAATCCATCATGGGAAGCTTTTGAGTATTAATTATTAAGGTTTTTTGAAGAAGACGTATCATGCTAACTAAAGGGTCTTTATTTTATTTCTTCTTCTACACTATTAAAATGATTAAAAATTATAATTATATGAAATAACTATTATATCAAATATTATGAGATGTAATTATTATAATGGTATAATAAAAATCTATCTCATCCTCTATTAAATGTGATACAAAATAATTATACACATGAATGTGAGACCACCACCTTGGGAACTGATTCCATTCACTTTTCATCATCACCTATCAATAGTTGATATAATAATTGAATAAATATACATATATTATATGTGAAAAATAATTATAATTATTAAAATATGATATAATATATAACTTCATTACTTTTTGTTTCATGGGTGACATGATAACGTCGCTCGTCTGTACTGTGGACCACTGCCTCAGGATGCAATGTGATTTTTTTACTAACGCATTACATGGAAGTTACTAAGGATAATTTTATTGAATGTATGATATATATGAGAAATAATGATTATATTAAATACATATTTATAATTTTTAAATGATAAATTATTATTCTCTTTCTTACACAAATAATGGTGTTCATGTGAATATGTGTACTACCACCTCTATAAAGCGATCAAATTTATTACTTTACCAAACCTAATTGATTGTATATATTAGAATATTTAATGAAATAATATAATATTATTTATATTATTAAGAATATTTAATGAGAAAATATTAATTATATTCTATCCATAATTATTAGTTAATAATATAAAGGTTACTCATACTTATGTATGACTTGAGATCTCTAGAATGTGACATAAATTATTTTTCAGATAATGATTTTAAAATTACGTTTAAAATTTAAAAGTATTTATATATATTTTCACTATTTTAGGATTATTATTATATTTATTTTTAAATAATCACCTATTTGATCGTGTTCAACCCACCGAATACATTTCTAAACAAAAAACTGAACAACCTCAAAACACTTGATTCATACATAAATGATTAATTATTTTAATATGTCATTGAAAAGAAAGTAAATAAATTATTTTATTAAATGGTATAAAACCATAAAATAGTTCTTAAGAATCCTAAAATTTATAAAAATAATTATAAATAAGATAATTAACATATATTGAATTTTATGACTCATAAAAATAGTTTTCTCATATAATATTCAATTTCTATTGGGAATATGTAATATTAACAACTAGTTCTTAGTGTGTTGTTTATATGCAGAAAATTTTGAATGTAATATCATGAATTTTTCATAAATAATGGTATTTGTTTTCCCAATTTTATTTAATTTATCCATTTAAATTTTAGATGAATGTTTTCATGTGGTAAGTAATTTTATAACTTAATTTATCTTTATTGGGTTTTATTAAATCTAAATTTATTTTTATATTATTATATTATTTGTGTGGAATATTTGGGTTATATTATGTTTTATTTAATATAATTCTATTTCCATTTATATTTTATACAAAAAATAGATTACATTTATTAGTTTCCACATCAATTTTGAGATGATTTTATGTGTTGATAGTCCCAAATTATCTTCCATGGGATATGTGTTATGATAAACACCATTCTTTTTTTATGATGAGCATCAGCTACCACTTAATTTTTCAAATAATTAAACTCCTTATGTTCTGGATATTTAATTTATTATTTGATGTAATTATTTTCATGGGGAATATGATTTAAGAGCTACCAAAATAGACAATACATTATATTACAATCTACTTTATTTAGATATCTTTTATGTTTAAGTGTCCTTTGAATGAATGAATATACTTTTATTTTATTTAAAAAATTTATTTATTCTCTACATTTTATGGATTTATTTTAAATGTTTTATTTTCACATCCTCTCTTATTTTTTGATGAAATATATATATTGATTTTTGTAATAAGTATTGATCTAGTATTTTTTAGATAGAGTATTTTTATTTCCCATATTTGTGTTTCATTTAAATAATGAAAAAATGTTTTTTATAAAACAATAAATGATTTCTAAAAACCATTTTACATGATCTATTACCTTATTTTAAAATTACGTAATCTAAATAGGTATCTTTTAGATAAATTTTTTAAAATGTTTTAAAAATAATGATTACTTGAATAACATATGACATTAAATGATTTTCCAAACATCATGTTCAATATTTTACATGATCATTCCTTTTTATGTTTCCATATATTTATTTCAATTAAATTTTTTTTCACTATATATTATTTCTACAAATGTTTTTAAAAGTGTATTTACAAATGAAATGTTTATATTTGTCAATAATGATTTTAATGACGTTATAATGATATTTCCATTAACAAATTCCATCATCACTTATATTTAATTATTCTAAAAAATAAATTTTTGTTAATTATACCATACACATTCTTTATCTATATGTATTAATATTCGTTAAATAGATTGTATTGGAACTGGTTTATTTTCCACATGTTGTTCTGGTTTCAAAGAGATTGTTATGGTACTATTTTTATTTAAATGTATTAATAATGTTTTGATATTATTGTCCTAGAAGCCATTTTTTCTATATGTTAATCATTATTCTTAGAGATTTCCATGGATCCCATTTCATTATTAAGGGTTAAACAATTCTTTAGAAGAATTCATGTATTTTTTATGAGGTTATGGTGAAATTAATTCTTTATTAATGAATGGTTCATGGATAATATTAATGATAATGTGTTCTAATATATAACATCCATTGATCCTATTATAACATATATGATTGGTACCCTGACATCATGTATGTTTAGGCCATTATGGATTGTATGATCAATGTGAATAGACCGCATTGAGTGATGTCATTATTTCTTATATAGTTGGTAAACCTAGATAAAGACCGATGATCTAGATATAACATAGAAAGATGGTGATATGAGATATCACTTCAATGAATTGGAAAATTATTTTGTTTTTGGGGTTATTATATAGGAAGGTGTATGCATGCTTATTCCTATTTTAAGGGTTCTGTATAGGTTATATGAAAATGATATCCCAAAATACCAACATGTTATAAATATTGTTGTTGTGGTTTATAAATGTTCCTTTTGATATATACTGATATCACATGGAATGTGATTATTGATTACGATAGCTATTTCCTTTTTCAAATCCTTATTAAAAGATTTCATGTTTTAATAACTATGTATTGATGGATATGAGTTATATTATGTTATTCCAACACACATTTATTATGACATTATACTCATATACTCAAATGATTATAATTGATGAAATTTTATTTTTGATGATTTTGATTTCTATTATTGAGAATTAAATATCTCCTTATTAGGTTTCTTATTTCCCAAGGGTTTCATGAATTATGACAAATTAGTATTTTTGTATGACGACCTAATGCGAAATTACAAAAAGATTGGTAATGAGAATGAAATTCTTATATAAAGACATTTCAAATAATTTTGTAAGAGTTTTTCCTAATTATATAAAACACTAGAGCAAAATTTCCAATGAATATTTAAGTTATTCACTATTTTAATTTTGATATTTTATGTTTTTTATGTTAGAAAGTTTTTCACTTTCATTGACTTCAATGTCATAAATGTTGTATTTTTGATGTCAACACCAGATATGGAAGTGTGGGTTCATTTCATTTTTTATAGGTGTCAGAGTTGGCTTTAGATAACTTTGTTGTATAAAAAAGTATTTTAATTAGAGGGTATATTAATATTTATCCATACAATTATATTACTATTTGACTAATATTTATCATATTATCAATGTAATTAGTAACCATTTCTAGTTCCTCATAGATGAGATGTTAAAGTTATTAATTACATTTTATGAGATGTTTTATTGGGTTGAATTATATATAATTATTATGTTCAATTTTAATTTCCATTAATTTTTTTGGACATATGTTTTAAGGTATTGAATAAATTTATGTTTTATATGATCTTGGATATTTGGGTAATAATGGGAGTAGATGTTTTATAATACAGATTTCCATGGGATAGTAATGTGATTTGTTAGCCATGTAATTAATGTTATTTTAAAAGAAGATCACTATATTTTTTGATCGTATGATAAAATGTATGATATACCCCATTATTTATTTTATGATATAAGTTTAATTATTAATCAAATTATTTAGAATGAACTTTTGATATTATTGTTTAATTTATTATATTATTTTATTGTTCAATAATATAATGGTTTATTTATTTTGGTAAACATTAAATATTGCGTAAAATGTTTCATTTTATGATAATATATAAACATGTGAGATATCTTTTTAATCTTATTTGGTAAAATTTGATCCATTATATTTTTATTTTAAATTATTTATGAATGTAAATAAATAAATCTGAAATTCTCACATATTAAATCCAAAAATTGATATTTTGGTGAAAATTAAAAAAAATGAAATTAAATTTATTAATTATGGTTATTTTTTATTATATTAGTTTATTTGGAGGATAAATTCCAAAAATAAATTATAATTATCTTTAATTGTTTTATCTAATTACCATAATTTCTGATGATATTAATAAACTTTTCCTAACTCTTTGGTTTAAAGTTTCTTGATTGTTAAAAATATCATGACCATTCTCATTATTTTGGTCGATGATCTATTTAACATTATATCTTTATTTGGGAATTATTTTTTCATTAAAATATCAGAATCAATTATTCCAACCTATTTTCTAATGTTTTTAAATCTATAATGTGTTATTATGTATTGCCTTTAAATGTCCATTTCTTTATTTTGAATAAGGTTATTTGTTAACACTTTTTACAATGTCACCTTCCAAAATGGTGGTTTTAAAATATCCAAACATTAATTATCTAGATAAAGTTAATATTTATATAACACAATTTATTTTAATGGAATAATTTTACACCTAATGATACTAGAAATGATAATACTGTTTGATATAGTATTCGAAACTCGACTTCGATATTAGACGACCCATGAAATATATAACTGTCATAACACATATGATGAATATATAAGGAGGAATTGTATTAAGTAAATTATGAAATATGTATATATACACACAAATTTTATAATATTTATAAATTATTCATAAATTTATACTAATTAATCTTCAATTATTATTAATGTAATTTTTATAATCAAAAATATTTTCCATATAAAAATATTTTTATTTATTTTCATGAAAGAATATTATAGTTTAAATTTTAATATTTTAGAATTTTTAATTTATTAAATTAACTTCAATTTTTAAATTGAAATATCAAAATTTTTTTGGTTAAAATTACAATATTTTTAGGAAAGTATAGTTTTTTTAGAATTGGGAAAACAACGATTTTTATTAAAATGTGATACTGTATCAAAATTTTAAGTAACATTTATAATCCTAGTATTTTTGAGATATAATTAAAAATAAATTATATTTCTCTAAATATTTTAATTCCACCTCATCTCATTTGAATCAACCATATATTATATTTTATTAGATTTTTTTAAAATAAAAAATTTGTATTACCCTGAAAAGTGTTATATAGTTATTAATGTTTCTCCATTTTAATTAATTGACTCAACAAATAATTATGAGTTATTTAAATGAAAATAATAAATAAATATATATATATATAATAAATTAATATTAGTAAATATATTATTATTAGTGATACATTCAATATAAAATCATGAATTTCATGGAAGATACACTTCATGAAGACACACTTTTTTGAACGCATCTGTGCGTTTATTTTTAAATTAAATTTTCACACATTTTTTCATTGAAAATTTTAAAAAGGATTCCATATTTAAAATCAGAATTATTTAGATTATAAAAAAAATTCAATTAGTATTTTAAAAAAATAATAAAAAAAAATTAAAATTTATTTCCTACAGATTTGTGGAAATTGGTTATTGCAAAGGGTTAAACTAAAATAATAATTGTTTAAATGACCATAAATTTTTTTAAAAATATATTTTCTGTCCATAGTTAGAAATTATAATGTCTAATGATCTAAAATCATATATTTCCCCACCCCCTTTTTAATTTGATGAACATTGCTACATGTTTTTCATTTCAAATATTATATGTTTCCCTTCACATCAATTATAATGGGCCACCACAACTCCTCTCTAATTCAAAAAAAATCCATATGTATCATCCAATAACTAACATTATTTATTTATTAAATCATTCCCAATAACATTGATACATTATATTGTTCACAAAAAGTCATATGAATAATTTTTGTGCTTAACAACAAATGCTGTCTCAAGAAGAGATATCGTGATGAACAAAGAATCATTTTCTTTATTATCCAAAAACTTCATATTTTTTATAATATTATTATATAATAAGAACACCGTAATAAATATAATGGTATATAATTATGTTAATTTGAAAACCTAAATCAATCACATCTTCCATAAAATTGGACACAAAATCATTATTCACATGTGTAGAGGAAAATAGCCCCATGAACCGATTTCATTTGTATTCCATAATAACCTATCATGGATAGATATAATGATCTATTTTAAATATAATACAAAATTATATTATATATTTTTAAAATATATTTATTTTTTTAATTTAGATATCATATATATGTTTTTTTCTATTCTTTGGGGGAAACAATAACATAACTCGGGAGTACAGAGAACAAATTCCTCAAGATAATATGTGATCCATCTTGCTATAACATTATACATGGAAGGTAAAAAAGATAAATTTATTTAATATTTTTTATGTAAATTAATTCATTAGAATTTTAATTAAATATTTATAATTAATAATTGATAATATATGATTTTTTTAATGACTCGTAAATTTCATGGAAAATTTTATCTTAATTTCATTGAAATTTTGCAAGTCTGTGGCTTCTGACGACACCTAATTCTGAGGCCCGGTGTGCCCGGAATCATTTTCTGAAGATTAGCTCGGCTACGTTCAATGAACGAATTAGCGGGTTTTTCTATCTCTTGAATCGTTGCTCGGAATCGAAATCTGAGGGCACCGATGAACTCGCAGCGCCAGTATTCACATAAGGGGACCTTTTCCGCAGTTGAGATTTATGATGGTTTGAAGTTATATTTTGGAGGGTAACCTTTAATTAAATAAAAAATGTGTTGCACAAATTTTTATTTGAGTTGGTTATATCCTACAAGGGGGAGGTTGTTGGTGGGGCCCACACACACATAACCTACCATGAGAGGATATTTTTGAGGTGAGACCCACAAGATCCCAACCTTTAATCTTCTCTTTAACTCCTTGAACCCCCACCCCCCCCTCCCCCGAAACTCCTTAAACCTTTAACCATCTCATTTTAATCTCTCTCTTTTAATATGCAAACACACTTGAGTTAAGGAATTTAATTAGTTGGCTCCTCTTTTTGAATTAATTTAAATTCAACAAAAGAGAATAATAATAAGAGTAATATTATTATGATTTGGATGGGCATAACTTCAATTGGGAAAACAAAGGAGAGGGGAAGAATTCTTGAAGGAATAATCCTCCTCTAATGATGAACATCTCTCGGCAAAGAACAACGACACCCACGAAGAACGCCAATTTTCTCTTATCTTCCTACACGTCAAGAGAGAAGACGTCGACCGTGGTGATCGTGGCCAATGATGACGTTCTTTTTCCCTTGTCGTTGATGGAACGAGACCGTCCTCCGCGACGCCGATTTCCGCGCCGATGAAGAATGAACCATAAATCGAGTTAGGGGGTTTTCAAATACAAAGTTTATGTGAATTATACCCTCGTGCGTGGGTATTTAATTGCAGGATATTCATATAATTTATACATGAAAAAATTATATCCTCATCTGTGATTAAAATCATCTGATTAAATGTTTGCCATTTGATAACACCTAAAGCGGAGGGCGCGGGCCGAACAAACACGGCCCGATAACCCTCCGCAGTTTGTTTATTGATATGCGGATAGATGATTATAATGAAATGGGACCGCAAAGTCAATGCGAAGCCTCCGTAGTGAAGTTTCGGTCCCAAGAGGACCGCTGGCGAAGGCGGTGAGAAAAACGGACCACCGGAGCGCGTCTGGTGGTCAGTGGAAAGCCGCTGTGGTGCGCCATCCCGGTGCGGCGGCATCGGCGACCGGCAACGGTGGAACACCACTAGAACAAAACTGCTGCGGCTGAGCCGCAGCGCTGGACCAAACCGAAACAGAAGGGGGCGCGACATAATTGCCGCACCAGTTGGCCGCCAACGCCCTCCCCTAGCCGGACCGGGGCAGGCCGAGCGGACGGGACCGCCAGCGCCGGCCTGGCCGTGCCCTATCGGGCCGGACCCAAACCCGGGTAGGGTCAACCCGGTTCGTGCCGCCCTAGGGGGGGTTGTATCGGGCCTGGCCGGGCCCAGACCCCCCATTTCGGACTATTTTCAGTCATTTGACCATATCATGGGCTATAGACCTACGATCGACGCACCATCAGTGTCGTTGGGATCCTTGGATCGAGATGGTCATTTTGGTATATTACACTCAAGGATTCGAAAAACTTTGTGTAGGGCCTTGTTGGTTCGAACATGAAACCAACCAGGACCTCAGAGCCGAAATTCTTATAACATGAGCTTCGGACGTCCGATTGACATGCCGTCGACTTTGTTGGATTCCTATTAGTGAGACGGACCTTTTGGATTACTCTTCTCAAGGTTTGGACACATTTGGAGTGTGATCAGGTTGGTTTTGACTTAAAAAACAACTGATCCCCTGGGACGAAAAAGCCAATAACTCTCAGACCGGGCGTTCGATTGACACGTCGTCTGTCGCATTGTGGTCATTTTGATGAGATGGAACTTTTGGATACATCTACACCGGACTACATGTCATTTGATGTATCGAATTCTTGGCTCGTGGAGTGAACCCTCCCAGAACGAGTGTGTTGTGTGTGATAACCCTAAAGCTGATAGCGACTGCAATGACGATGATGACTGCACTGAAATCCATTGTGGGTTCGGTAGCGATGGGGACGGCACTGAAATCCACCGTGGGGTCGACAGCAATGAAAACTGCACTGAAATCCTCCATGGGTTCGGCAGCGATGAAGACTGCTCTGAAATCCTCTGTGGGTTCAGCAGTGATGAAGACCATACTGAAATCCTTCGTGGGTTTGATGGCGATGAAGACCGCACTGAAATCCTCTATGGTTTCGGCAGCGATGAAGAACGTACTGAAGTCCTCCATGGGTTCAACGGAAGTGACTATTGTTCTTGTATCCTACGTGGATCTGCCATTGTTTGACTCTGTTCTTTATATCCTACGTGGGTCTGGCAGAGTAGCTGGTCTATATCCTATGTGGGTCCGATAGCTTTGCTTGTTTAGTATCCTACGTGGGTCCCAGCTTAGATAAATCAGTGGCTACATCTGATCATCTCTATCACCTTACGGAGAAGTATACCTATGTCAGCTGAGTCTTGACTTTCAATCATTAACTTCGATATGATTGACTTGCCTTCCTATGTGGATTGTGTTGTGCTTTCCTGTGTGGATTGGGTTGTACTATCCTGTGTGGACGTGATCAAACATGGGCTCAGATGTTGGAGCCGAACAGGAATTGACGACTTATGTAGATGTATGGGAATATTCCTAAGTATTGTTGGATATTACTTCGTGATTGTATCTTTCCTTTGTGGATTATCCTTTGTGGATTCTAGGAGACCTTCAGGGTCTCGGGGTCCCTACTGAGTATTGTATAATCACCCCTGCACGGGCTTCGCCCACACTATGTTGTGTTGGTTACTGATGACAGACGTCACTAATCGTGGTTGAGGCTTGTAGAGCTGGACGGTACTCGGAGGAGGATATCATGATGAGTCGGTGCCCAGAGGTGGATATCACGTTGAGTCAATGCCCATATGTGGATTTCACAACAATTCGGTACCTGGAGGAGACAGATGGACGTGGACTGCTGAGGAGGAGATCTGTACCTACACTTCAGGTAGGATGCTGGAGGAAGATCCAGGAGTGGCTAATCACCTTTCAGTTGTTTCCCTTTTTAGTTGTACTTTTCATTCAGTTGTTGTTGTACCTTTATTTTGGGCATGTATTTTTGGCCCCTTGTACTTTTAGCACATTTGTTTTACTACTTTTCTTAGTGGTTTCATCCACTTGTACTCCATTGTGTTGTTTACTTTTATAAAAGAAATCCCTACCCTTCATCTTGGGATTTACGCCTTTCGTTCTAGTCGCCAGCCCCTGGCCTACGGAAGGCGGGCATGGGGTAGTCACAACACGGGCCCCGAGGACGGGTTGTGACATATTAGTATCAGAGGAGTTCAGTTCTACCACAAAACTCAGGACTCTGATCTTTTTTCTGTGTGAGGAAATAGTGTTAAGGGTATAGAGTGAGGTTATCAGTCGAGGGAGTCCAGTGTTGGTGCGGCGGCCGACGTATCCGTACACCCGGACCCTGACTTCTGATTTCTGACTAAGTGCACGAAAACATTGATTGCATGTGTGTTTCAAAAGTTTATTTGTGATTACTTTGTGTCAGCTAACCAGGTATAAATCGTTGACCGTAGTGCACCTGTCTCTTTTCACGATGGCCCCATGACTGCAGCCAGCTAGGGTTCTGAGTGTTGTACGAGATGACGGCCAACTGAGAGACGAGGTTCCGTTGTGGGGCCCTCTTACTATGTTGAAACCTTCGGGTGGTCTACCAGCAGCCCCACCACCAGTTAGGTAGCATAGGCCTCTTATATTTTGAGGAGAGAATGTTCCCAGACTGCAGAGGACTGGATGGAGGTGATTGCTATAGTTCTACACCTTGTTTAGAGTTAGTAGTGCAGATAGTGATCTTAACTACGGGTGTTACCTAGGGAGTGACAATGAGGTTGGTCTGCATAGTTATGAGGCTTTGGTATGTGGACAGATGCCTGCAATAGTACCTTCGTGTAGAGTGACAGCTATATCACTACTTGTCGGTCAGTAGACACAACCGGCGGTATTGGTAGAGGACACTTGTAGGCTTAGTTCCTTACATGTTTCAGCACCAGATATCCCTCAAGTTTCGAGGAAAGCCCAACTCACAGGCGGCTAAAACCTGGCTTGAGGTAGTGGATGAGTCTTTCCTAGACCTTATAAAGCTTCGGAAAGATGATGTATCGGTAGCTGAGAATTAATCGGAGCATACCAAACCATAACTAGTACTCAATGACTACGATGCGATCGATGCTTCAGGGCTCATACTTTTGAGTGAGGTGTGTCTAAAGGAAATCCGAGCCAACACTTCTTTCTCTATGAATACCTACTTATACTAGGGTGCTAGAGAGAACCATTTGGTTGAAAATTCTGTGGCTAAGTGGATGCAGCCAGTTAAGTTTAGATTTGGGAAAGCCAGAAATTGGCGCCAGTTTCAGAGACTTTGGCGTGTAAAATGTTTAAAGTAGAGGAAGTGAAAAGGATAGATGAATCTGTAGGGCAAAATACGTGGAAGTGGAGCTAGTAGATCAGCATGGGGTGGTGAACTTTTTGACATGTTTCAACCACCCTCTTTTGAAATCCCTGCTTGGATCAGGGAGCTGGAGGGTAGGGGAAAGAGTAGCAGTATGCAGTTCGGGAGTGCGACCGAATGGGCTCTAAGGATGATTCAAAGATTGAACTGTGTCTTCTGCAAGCTGCCGTAACAACATGACATTGACACAAATCATCCCTTCCTTCCATGAATCTTTTCCCAGACCTAGAGATTTTGGTTAAGTCATTGACTTGACCATCACGTCTGTAGATACCCTTGAGAGGAGACTCGATAATCAAACTTATTCCGACGGTTTGATCAGACCCTTGAGGTGAGAGTTTTTGTTGGAACCTCTTGGTGGCATCTTCGAGGCCTTACGACGTTAGTTTGAGTATGGATTGGACAATCAAAGTTCATACACAAATTCACGGTATTAGGAAAATGTTGGGATGGGTTTTCCTTGGTCGGCGAATTGGAAACCCCAGGCATCACAGGATTTACTCTTTCTTAGGAGGGTGTAGCCGATCTCTCTTGGGTCAGCTAACCTTACCTTCGTGGTTGTAGGAGTTTTGTGTTTTTGATCTAATCAGGAAATGGAGGCCTCTAGAGTTTGAGGATGGAGACCACGTTCTTATATGGGTCTCACATTGATGAGGTTTACGGGGATGTAGCCGAGGCGGAGAGATATCTCGACGATTCAACGGACCTTTCTAGGTCCTCAGTAGTGTAGGCGAGGTGGTTTACCGCTTTACCTTTCCACCTCAGTTGCACTGGGTACACGATGTCATCCTCATATCTCAGCTAAAGAGATACGTTCATGACCCTTCACAAATAATCGTCCACAGGGAGCTGGACGACGATGATGGGGATACATTCACAGAGGTTCTAGTCGAGAACAAGGATCAACGGGAGAAGGTCTTACGTAGACAGTTGATTCCTCAGGTGCGCTTTCATTGGCAGCATGGGAACCTCCAGGAGAGAACATGGGAGTGGGAGGCTCAGTTGCGTGCTCAGTAACACTTTTGTTTCCCTAGTTTTTGTTATATCTTTACAGGGACTTAAATCCCTGATGTGGGAGTAATGTAAAGACCCAAAAATTTCAAGGAATTGTTTTTCATACTTTCATTGGAATTTTGTGAGTCAATGGCTTCTGACGACACCTGATTCTGAGGCCCGCTGTTCCCGGAATCATTTTGTGAAGTTTTACTCGGGTACGTTCAGTGAACGAATGAGCGGGTTTTTATATCTCATGAACCAGTACTCAAAATCAAAATCTAATGGCACCGATGAACTAGCAGCACCAGTTTTCACTTAAGGGGACCATTTCCGCAGTTGCGATTTATTCGGGTTTGAAGTTATATTTTGGAGTTTAGCCTTAAATTAAATAAAAATTGTGATGCACACATTTTTATTTGAGTTGGTTACATCCTACAAGGTGGAGGTTGTTAGTGGGGCCCACACCCACATAACCTCCCATGAGAGGATATTTGTGAGGTGGGACCCACATGAGCCCAACCTTTCATCTTCTCTTTAACTCCTTGAACCCCCCCCCCCCCTTAAACTCCTTAATCCTTTAACATTCTCATTTTACTGTCCCTCTTTTAATATGCCATCACACATGAGTTAAGGCCTTTAATTAGATGGATCATCTTTTTGAATTAATTGAAATTCATTAGGTGAGAATAATAATAAGAGTTATATTATTTTGTTTGGGGTGGGCATAGCTTGAGTTGGGGAAACAATGGAGAGGGGAATAATTCTTATGGAATAATCCTCTTCCAACGAAGAACATCTCTCGGCGAAGAACGACGACACCCATGAAGTATGCCCATTTTCTCTTATCTTCCTATGCTTCAAGATTGAAGATGCCGACCGTGGTGATCGTCGCCAATGACAGTGTTCTTTTTCCCTTGTCGTTGATGGAACGAGAATGTCTTCCACGACGCCGATTTCCGCGCCGACGATGAACGAACCCTGAATTGTGGTATGGGGTTTTTAAATATAAAGATTATGTGAATTATAACCTCATGTGTGGTTATTTAGTTGCAGGGTATTCATATAATTTATACTTGAAAAAATTATATCCTCGTCGGTGATTAAAATCATGTGATTAAATGTTTGTCATTTGATAACGCCAAATGCGGAGGGCGCGGGCCAAACAAACATGGCCGGAAAACACTCCCGAGTTTGATAATTGATATGCGGATCGACGAAGACAAAGAAACGGGACCGAAAAGTCAATTTTAAGCCTCCGCAGTGAAGTTCGGGTCCCGAGAGGACAGCTGGTGAAGGCGGCAAGCAAAACAGACCACCGGAGTGCGTTCGGTGGTCTGTGGAAAGCGGCGGCAGCGCGCCGCTGAAACAAAACCGTCGTGGCTCTGCTGTGGCGGTGGACCAAACCAGAACAGCCAATCCATTCTGGAAACAGAAGGGGGTGTGGCTTAATTGCCGTGCTAGCTGGCTGCCAACGCCCTCCCCTAGCCGGACAGGGGCGGGCCGAGCAGACAGGACCGCCAGCGCCGGCTGGGCCGGGTCGCGCTGGCTGGGCTGGGCCGTACCAGCCGGGCCGCACCACACCCTATCGGGCTGGAACTGGACCAGGGTCAGTTCATCCCGGTTCGAGCCAACCTAGGGGGGTTGGGCCGGGCCGGGATGGGCCGGGCCGGGCCGGGCCCAGACCCCCCATTTCGGACGATTTTCAGTCATTTTACCATATCATGTGCTACGGACCTCCGATCGACGCATCGTCAGTTGTGTTGGGATCCTTGGATCAAGGCGGCTGTTTTTGTATATTACACTCATGGTTTCGGAGAACTTTGTGTATGAGCAGGTTGGTTGGAACTCGAAACCAACCGGGCCCTCGGAGCGGAAACACTTATAACATGATCTCCGGACGTCCGATTGTCATGTCATCAACTTTTTTGGATCCCTCTTAGTTAGATGGGCCTTTTGGATTTCTCTGCTCTAGGTTTGGACACATTTGGAGTGTGGTCAGGTTTGTTTTGACTTAAAAACCAACCGGGCCCCTGGGACGAAAAAGCCAATAACTCTCGGACCGGGAGTCCGATTGATGTGTCGTCTGTCGCATTGTGTTCCTTTTGGCGAGATGGAACAATGTGATACAACAACTCCAGACTACATGTCAGTTTATGTATCATCCTATTGGACCGTGGAGTGGATCCTCCCAGAACGACGCGTGTTGTGTGTGGAAACACTAGAGCTGGCTGCGACTGCGATGGCGATGACGCCTGCACTGAAATCCTCCGTGGGTTCGGCAGTGATGAGGACTGCACTGAAATCATCGTGGGTTTGGCAGTGATGACGACTGCACTGAAATCATCCGTGGGTTCTGCAGTGATGAAGACTGTACTGAAATCCTCCATGGGTTCGGCAGTGATGAAGATCTTACTAAAATCCTCCTTGGATTCGACGGTGATGACGACTGCACTAAAATCTTCCGTGGGTTCAGCCGCAATGATGACCGTACTAAAATCATTCGTCGGTTCATTGGCGATGACTACTGTTCGTGTATCATACATGGGTCTAGTAGTTTTTGACTCTATTCTTACTATCCTATGTGGGTATGGCAGATTTGCTGGTCTGTATCCTATGTGGGTCTGATAGCTTAGCTGGTTTAGTATCCTACGTGGGTCCCAGCTTATATGAATCAGTTGCTACATCTGATCATCTCGATCACCTTACGAAAAAGTATACCTATGAGAGTTGTGTCTTTAATTTCAATATTTAACTTCGATATGATTGACTTTCATTCCTATATGGATTGTGTTGTGCTTTCCTGTGTGGATTAGGTTGTACTATAATGTGTGGACGTGATCAAACTTGGGCTCGGATGTTGGAGGTGAACTGGAATTAATGACTTAGGAATATGTATGGTCATATACCAAAGTAGTGTTGGATTTTTATTCTTGATTGTATCTTTCCTTTCTGGATTATCCTTTATGGATTCTAGGAGATGTTCGGGGGTCTCGGGGTCCCTACTGAGTATTGTATACTCACCCCTGCACGGGCTTCGCCCGCACTACGTTGTGTTGTTTGCAGACGATGGACATCACTGATCGTGTTTCAGACTTGTAGTGTTGGATGGTACCCGGAGGAGGATCTCAGGACGAGTCAGTTCCCGGAGGTGTATATCACGTCATGTCTGTGCCTGGAGGTGGATCTTATGGCGAGTCGGTACAAGGAGGAGACGGACGGACGTGGAGTGCTGAGGAGGAGATCTATACCTATCCTTTAGGTAGGAAGCCGTAGGACGATCCAGGAGCAGCTCATCACCTTTTAGATGTTTCCCTTTGTAGTTTTACTTTTCTCTTGGTTGTAGCTGTACCTTTCTTTTGGGCTTGTATTTCTGGCCCCTTGTACTTTCAGCGCATTTGTTTTACAGCTTTTCTTAGCGGTTGCTTTCGCTTGTACTCTGCCGTGTTGTTTACTTTTATAAAGGTAATTCCTTCCCTACTTCTTGGAAATTACTCCTTTGGTTCTAGTCTCCAGCCCCTAGCCTATGGAAGGCGGACATGGGGTAGTCACATCATGGGCCCTGAGGAAGGGTCGTGACAATTTTCATTAATATTCATAAAAATGATAATGTCGTGTGTGCGCTCATGTGCATGAACGTCTCACCAAAGTAATGTTATTATTTCATCATCATTAAAAAGTTAATGATACATATAAGTTAATAAATTATATAATTTTTTATTTAGGATATTATTACCACTATTTAATGATAAAATATTACTTACCTTCATTTATTATTGATATTTGGAATATGAAAAAGTTAATCATCAATTGATATGACTTACTCTCTGCAAGGTTGAAACATAGTTATCATTTCATAACTATATTTCCTAATTATTTATAAAATTTTAATTTATGTATAAATATGATAAATATATCATTATTTTTACTTCATATAAGATGAAATACACGACTCCTTTACCATGGACAACATAATGGATTTGTTTCAAAACAACGAACTGAATGTCCTCAAAACACCTAATACAGACATAACTAATTATGTATTTCAATATTTCATTAAAAATAATGTAAATAAATTATTGAATTATATAGTATAAAAAATAATAATGGTTATTAATAAATGAAACTTCATATAAAATATAATTATTCAAGAGTAAAAGACACAAAAATAACATTTGGACACATTGTAGGGGATTTCTCCTCTCACTTTATATCTATGTGACTCATATTAAATATTCACCATATTTTATTGTTATGTTGTGTGAATACTATCCATTTTACATGTAATATGATTCATACATCATAAATAATGGTTTTTTGTGTTCTAATTTCAATTATATTATACGTGTTCATTTGACATGAATGTTATTGATTGGTAATGAATACCATAACTCAATTTCTTTTAATTGGTTTGTGTTGTTTTTACATTGTATTGGAAATTAAATTATTATGAGTGTAATTGATTTTTTTATATTTTCATATTAGTCTATTTTTATGTGTATTTATAATTAATACAACATTTTGATCCATTGATTAATATTCACTATATTTTTATTATAATTATTAGGGTTTCTAGCCTGAAATAATATTGTTTAAGAAATTAGAGATTTAAAAGAGCGATTTTTTTAATATATCTACTTATAAATGAAATTTTATTCCATGAAACTCCTTAGGTTAATTATATTTATAATATCACATGATCTTATTATTTAATATGGATTATGATTGAAGATCTATAAAAGAGGTGATGGTTTTATGTTAAAATCTTATTCCTTTGATGATTGATTATGTTCATGGTTATTTTAGAAGAATTCGTATTTTATTTAAAAAATATGTATATATTTATTCTAAAATAATTTAAAATGTAGTTAAATTATTTTATCACCATTTTCTCTATTATTAAATTAATCAATATCATGAAATTCATCTCTAAGTGATACCGCTGTTTTATTTTTTTAGCTTAGTATTTTTCTCATCTTTGATCATGTTTTATTAAATGTATTATAATTATTTATATAAAACATCATATATTTTCTGATATACATTATACAAGATTTATAAAATTCATTTTAAAGGTTTTAAATGTAAATTTCGAAATTGATTCTAAATGGGTCACTTCTGAATTCCTTTTTCAATTTTTTTTAATAAATAATGTTTGAATTTTATAGGTAAGACAATAATAGACTATACAATGATAATGTACATTATTTCACCTGATGCTTATATTATATTAACCCTATTTGGATATCAATAAAAAAAATTTTCAAATATATTAGGATTTTATTGTTTTTAAAATTGATTTGATTAATGAAACTATTATTTTTCTAAATAATTATTTTATTGATATTTTAATGTTATTTTTATTAATCAAAAATAGTAACACTTTTTGATACATTTTCTATAAGGAGGATATTTCCTAAGGATAAAATCCACCTTTTTCCTCTAGATGGAATAAATGTTTTTGAAAATGATTTTTAGGGATCACATGTCTTTTTCATGGGTAAATCATGCTTCATATTTTTTATTATATTACATTTTTCTTTTCTTAGGGTTATTCAAGATTGAAATATATTATTTTGTAAAAGGTTTCTTTTTTAATTTTTTAATTATGTACCAAATATATTTTGTTGTAAACTAGTTAATTTCATGTGGTAATCTTGTTTTGAAATGAATATATATTTCATATATATGTTTATGATGAAATTAATGATCTACTAATGAATGGTAATTGAAATGATTGATATACATGGTCATTAGCTGATATCATCGAGCAATCCAATTTGAGATTATATAATGGGTGCACCTAGATAAAAATGAGTGATCCCATTATAGATTATATGATGCGAGGGCCCTAATTGCATTGAGTGAACACTTTATATCTTATATGATAAGTGCATATTGATAGTGTCAAGTTATACTATTATTTATTATATGACGGGTTAAGATATATTAGGATTATGTGAGCCCAATATATCCTATATTATGGGTTCTCCCAAGTAGTGCTCCAATTCATTAAAAAATATTATGTTCAATGGAGAATTATATATGATTTCTTCCTTATGGTAATTATAATTTTTATCGTTTTCTAAGTGTGCTATGATGCTGATGGTTTCCCAAGATACCAAAACATTTTATTTATTCATTATAAATGTATTAATAGATCTATTTGATTAGGACTGATATCACATCGCTCATTATTATTTATTAGTAATAATCATAACGATTTTAAAGATTTGTTCTGTGTTTTCATGATTTATAATCCGTGTATTGATGGTTATGAGTTCTTAACATTATTATTATTCATATTAAATATGTCATCATACACTATAAATTATCTTTTTCACAAAATAACATTCATTTAATAAGGCCTATGTTTATAATTACTGTGCATTTGAGGCCACACGTCTATGTTTTTTAACACCATGAAACTAAAAATGATTATAATTTAATTGTACTTAGAGTGGTTTCTTATGGATGAAGATGATGAAATAATATTAAAGAATGAAATTATTGTTTATTTTAGGAAATTTTGCCACTAATGACATGGTTATTTACTATGTAAGTGTTTATCATAATTCAAGAAACCATTAAACCTTAAAGAAAATTTAGAATAGAAATTATCCAATATATTACTTTTGATGTTGTATGTTTTGTATATAGAAGCATTGGTCACAATTTATGGTGTTAATGATGGAAATATAATATTTATAATTTTTGAAATAGATCATAATATGAGGTTTCATAGTTATTATAGTTATCGCATGAAATTTCTCATTTTCCATTGGATTAAGAAGTTGTTGATGTTTATTATCATAACAAATCATCTTATTTTGGTAATTCATTTAATAATTCTTATAGTACATTCATTTGAGACATTAGTGTGTGGGTGGTACTTTTTCTGTAGATTTCTCACAATTTTCATCATTATGTAACTTTTTCTTGTCACATTGGTATTCGGATAATTGATTTCACTTTTTCCATTGTAAGAACATTTGCTAGTCCTATAAATTAAATTTAATACATGTATACTTTTGTACTTTGAGTAAAATGAATGCTCATCTTTTTATCTCCTTGGTTTTTATAGTTTCCATTGAATTCTATATTTTTTTCAAGTAAAAACCCATGATATTGATGTTAATATCTAGTAAAAATTTCCACATTGACATCAAATTGAATGATATATTAATATCTACTGATTTCTATTATGGATAACACTTTTCATAGACTTAGTTTTATCCCAAAATATAATTTATAGTCCTAATATTCATTTTTGATGAATAACTAGAAGTATACCTTGAAAGTATTCTAAAATATGACTCATAGGTAGAAACATTTAATTCACCCTTATGAATTAGGTCGAGGATTTACTTCCAAATTTTCAATCAAAAAATATTAAGATTATATATATTTAAAAATAATATCCTAAACTAATCCAACTGTCTAAAGTCAATTTCAACTTTTTTACCTGTATTCTTGAAAATAGTACCCCAATGATTTGTTTCTCTATCTAAATGATAGGAATGCAACCTGAATTATTCATCTTCCAATCACTAGATAATTAAAAAAATATCTTCCATTGTACTTATCCATTTGTCTATAATATTTTCATCATTGGAAATAATAAATGCAATAGGAAATTTCCACATGAAATACTATAAAGAATTTTGTTCCATGTTTTTCTCATTTGTATGTTCCCAATTATTCATAATTTGGAAAAATTGTGTGAGTATAGAAAGGATATTTTAAAATCCATATCCCATATTTTTTTTAGGAAATAAATTATTTCAATTTATATCACATTCATCATTTACCTTATTTCTACTTGTTCCATTCATCGACTAAAATAAAAAATAATATTATGAGCAATAACATCATAAGGGAAAACAACATAGTCCAGAAATCACATTTATAAGATGACTAAATGTTGACACCTTCTTCTCAATCTATGAATACAAATGATTAAAATAGGCCATTTAGGTTAATAATCTATTAAAAACCACAATAGTGGTTTATATAGTTAAATTAATGTCAATGTAATTACCCCTATGAGTTTCAAACATGGTGGGTAGAATGTTCTTATTTCATGCACTAGGTGATGATATAGTAAAATAAAAATGTGATATTTTTGGATTTATCAAAAATATATACAAAATTATAAATCCCATTCACATTAATTATTTGTAAAATGATTTAATTTCATGTAAAGAACTCACACTAGCTATCACCAAAATATTGGAAAGGATTATTATAAATTTATTTGTCCTAAGTTTGATAATTATTATTTTCTCATCATAGATTATTATGGTAAACTAAGTTTTTATATGTTACACATTTTAATAACCCTCCATTATCATAAGTAGATATTATTTCATAATATATAAAAATTTATTACATTATATAATCAATCACAGTAAAATCGATTTGGTCTAGTGTTTTTATAAACATGGATACATAAACAACTAGTGCATAATAACTAGAATAATTCATTAACATATCATTCATAATAATTCCATCATATCATTGTGAAAACAAACATTTGAAATTATGATCTCATATACTCAGTAAGGGAAATAAAGGGAGATATCAACATAACATGATAGTAATGGTGTGAGAACATTGAAATAAAATTTATAAAACATATACTTCATATTAGTTTCCATTATCTTTTATTGTGGAATAAATGATGGCATTTCATAATACCAAAATCATGAAGTAAAAAATGAAACTAATTTATGAGATTATAAAATTAGAATAATTAATAGATAATTAGATTATATATTGGAATATACATGATTTTGGTATGGATACCCATCATTACATTCAAAACATGTTGGTCTTTGGATAGCCACCCATGTACTTGCTTTGGGAATGGGATAACCTCAAATGTACCCATTTTTGGTCTTGGGATAACCTCTGTTGTAGTAAATTTTTGGATTGGAATAACCTCCTCTGTTTCCTATTTTTGGATCGGTAGTACCTATCTTATACCCATTGATATCATATAAAATTAATCATTACCTTATATTTTATAGGGATATATAATTCAAGGATCATCCTTTGAATAATTAAAATCATATAAATATTATCCACACAATAATTTATCATATCATAACACATCAAAAAAGAAATGGGGTTCATATGTATTTAACCATATCTTAGCCCATGGAAATGAAATGAGTTTCATAAAAATTAATCATCATAACTCTAAACTATCAATGGAAATAATAATAATGGTATCATTAAATCATATCCCCATTAAATCATAAGATATAAATGAGGTCGCTGTTCTTAATAAATATAAAAATCATAAAATTTTCATGAAAGCATTCTTGTGAAAATATTATTTCCATTTTAATATAAAATAATTGAAATATAAAAAATTCCCAATTTAATAGAAAATATTTTATTTTCAAATAAAAATGTAAATTTGTATAAGTAAATTTAAATAAATAATCATTTATAATGTTATGAAATTTTAAAATTACATATAATATAAAATTAATTTTTTTTAATATTTTGTAAAAAAGTCAAAATGTTTGCTGTTTTGAAAAAATAATAAAATTCTATTTAAGTCGCTTTTATAAATTTGATACTTGTGTAAAAAAATTTAATCAAAATATTATGAATAGTGAAGAAATTAATTTAATCATTTTTAGAACACCATGAAATAAATGACAAATTTTTCTTAACTAAAGATATACCTAAAGCCTTCTTTTCCATAGAGAATTTTTTATCACTATTGTGTAACTAAGTAAACGTAAATAAAATTAAAACATGAAATTTCAAAAAATAAAAAAAAATGATAAATTAAATTCATGAAAATATTGAATTATGTATTATTATATTTCATCATTTAAAGCATAATAATAAATTATTACAATAAATATTTAAATTTTATTATAAACCATTTATGTCACACCCAAACCAATTCAATTACTTTATTTTATTATTCATTATCCACAAATAAATTTATTCGAAGTGCAGATTGAATCCCAAAGACGTTTTTTAGTTTTGTTAAAAAGTGTGTGTTTTTGAGTTGATGTTACCGGACACACAGGAGGAGTGTGTTTGGGAAACCTCACACAGCCTTACCAAGGCATCCACACATTCTGTGTGTCTTTTGAAAATTATTTTGAGTTGTTTTTTCAATTCATTGCATTATTTAAAGTTTTTGTTATTGTTAATGATTTTATTAATATCATTAAAGTAAACTGAGTATTTTTATTATTTATATTTCGATCGGTAGGATGATTAATGTTATTATTTGAATTATTGTCAATAATTCTTTATTATTAATATTATTATTATTGTTATTATTTTTATCATTATTATTTTAATTTGGGAATTATTATTATTGTTCATCTTTTTATTATAATTATAATTATAATTAATAATGATAATATTATTATTAACAGTATTAGTATTATTATTAATATTATTTCTAATAATGATTTTTTGGTCAAGTGCATAGGCACCACACAACTAGTGGATGTCGTGTGATTAGACCATGCACCTGCGTGACTGCGGCGTTTAAGTCAGCTAAATTAAATAAATTAAATGAGATGAAGAAAATTAAATAAATAAGTTATTGTAGTAATGATATTGTTTTTCTCATGAATAATAATATTTAATTACCATTAAATAATTTTTACTAATAAATAAATTTTAATTTGATAAATTTTATTTTATTAATAATGGTTTTATTATTATAATTATATGAATTATTATTATTATTGATTTTAATATTATTACTATTATTATTATCTTTTGTTTTTTTCCTTTTAATTTTTATTTCCATTTCATTTCTTTTATGAGTATAGCCTCTACTTTTCTCTTCCCCTATCACATATTCCCTCTTCTTCTCCACAAATGCTGCAACACCATCAAATATCCATTTCACAACTCACTATCCTCTTGCACGCAACCATTATTTTGTCAGCCTCCCACATCTAATGCCCTACTCTTCTGCTGCACCGGTCTCCTGCATCTCCTACCATGCGCCATTGCTTCACAGGTATCCAATATCTCCTACCATGTTCCTGCTCTTTACTAGTCTCCTACATCCCATTCCCTGCTGCTCGTCGGCCTGACACTCCTCTGACCGTCGCACCACCAGTCGTGCGCCCTCCCGACATCTGCTCCACACTTGTTACCATCTGCCTGTAATGCACCCAGACTCACCCTGGCATCCTCTCTCTTGCACCGGTAGCCCCCCCATCCTGCCCAACCACCCATCCACCCCTTTCCATTTTCCAACATACGCCCCGCAAACCCCCTCCTCTCCAGTTGTCTCCAGCGCAACCCCCGACGACCAATCCCCTTATAAGCACCAACTGTCCATTGGCCCCCTTCCCTATTCCAACCATCCAGCAGCAGCGCATCACCCCAACATCATTCATCCATTAGCGTCATGAAACACAAAAACCCTTCCCCTTTAAAAAAACATGTGATCTTTATAATGGCATCCACGGCATCCCTCCTATCACCACTACACCATCAAGTGATCAACTTCAAGAGGTAGCCTCCCCTCCAGTGGCATCATGCCTGATGACTTGCCTCGTAATCATTGCTGCTTCGTTCCATCAACCCCCGACTATGCACACACTAGTTGATGTGCCTTATGCCTCTCATGTTGGCCACACACGCTCCTTTCATGCCTCAAAATGCATCTCAAGCTCGACGAACCTCTTGTCTGATGGTCATACGACCTCCCATCTAGATAATGCCCACTTCTCGTGTCCTTGCCACCCGTTTTTAACTATCATGTGAATCCATCGATCGAACACACCCTTTGTCGACCCCTGCCCCTTTTAAATTGTGAGGTCTTTTATTTCATGAATGGAATAAATTTATTTAATATTAATTAATTATTTTTAATTATGAGTATATTTAATTTAGGATAAATTATCTGGTATTGAAGATACTTTTTGATTGGTAAATAGTTTCACCATCATTATTGTTTTTTTAGTGTTTATTGAAGAGTTTCCATGTGAGAATTATGTTTTGAAAACATGTTGATGTGGGTTATGAACAATTCTTTTGTTGGAATTATTTTAAGATGATATTGCTATATTTTTAGATATATTGTAAATGATTAATTGTTTGATTTATTTTGGTCATTGTTTCGATATTTTAGATTTTTTTATTTTTTTTGCAGTGCTTTTCCAAGGTGATTCCAAGATACTGCATTCGTTATCGTGCACGTGTTTGTGTTCCTTCTTGAGTCATGTCACGTCATTGTGTTTGGACTGTGAGTCGAAGTAGGTCCCCCTGCATTGGCCTTTAAATTTAGAATTTATTAATTTCTTAATAATTATTTTATTTACAATAAAATATAAATTTTATTAGATAATTAATTTTGGAATGATTATATTATTTAAAAGACGATTTTTCTTTTATACATGACACATGAATTATTCTATTAAAGAATTGACACACAATAGTGAAATAATGCATGTTTTTCATTTGAATATAATTCACAGATTTTCATGTCTGGTTCTAGATTGATGATAAAAGTTTTCTTATGACGGGTGTGAAAGTATTTTGGTTTTACTTGAGTAATGGTGTTTCATTTTATTGATGCATAAGACCCATTTGTAAGTTGGATAAAATAAATTATTTTGATAAACATTTTTTGAGGTGACTCATGGGTGACATTTTTTTGTGTATAATGATTGTGTGAGTTGTGTGTTATGTTTTTGCATTGTGACTGGTTGATTAACATTGTAGAATCACCCGTCATTTTATTACACGTGTTGAAAAGGGGACATGTCATAGTAAGTGAATCTTTTGAGAATGATTGTTTCACTAGTTTAGATCACGCACTAGCTAGTGGCCCTTAGTATGGACTCTTCTCTACTAGGGTATTGGGCCCTTCAGTTAGTCCAGGTAGGGAAACACCGAGCGTTAGGGCCTGATGACATCATTGATTAGGGCACACATTCAGGATGAGTCACAAGTATAGTACATTATGGATTGTTCATGAGCTCTAAGGTTCGACCCATGTTTCATTAGTGTTTTTTTTGTGGAAGACAATTGAGAGGGCTAGTTCGGTTTATGGTATCAGTTTACAACCTTCCCATTTGACTTTTTGTGTGTTGTGTTTGGTTTTCCTCTCAGATAAAAACTAAACTTATATATTTTATGTTCTACACAAAATTTGTTTAAAATTTAATGCACTATTTTCCCTTTAATCATTAATGTTTTTTTTAAAATAAATATGGGATATGGACTATTATTTATTATAGAAATGAAAGTGTCTGTGGAAACACATATATTATATAATATAATTCTAATCTAGAATTAGTAACTTTTTTATTTAATGGTAGCGCTTTGAGGAAAGTTTGTTGGGAACGACTACTATGTTTTAATACCCACGCCTATAGTGTTTTATTTTTATTAGTTTCTATTTAAGGTTTGAATCAAATTTTCTTACCATGGGTGAGAGTTGGTTGTGAATTGGTGGGATAATCTCACTATCACGAGGATTTTTTGTCGTGGTCAGGTTAGTTTGTAGTGTTAGTTATTCTTCCTTTGTTTGTATCATTTAATTTTTTTTTTGCATTGTTCTATTTTTCAATTACACTGATTTTTTTATTTTGATTGGGTGAAATATTTCCCTTTTCCCCTCAATTTATTCCCTAGCACTAGTTGGCAGCCCTGGAAGATCGATAATGCATCTCTTTCTTTCCCACTGATCTGCTCGTGTGATTAGTCTAGGGTCAACCCAAGTTGGTTTGGGACAAAATTGTATCAAAGGGGTCAGTTATTGACCAGACCTTCTCTTTTAGATTTCACATCATTATTTGTTGTTGGAATGGTAGAAGGAGTAGAATTTTTGGGACTTATGGAATAAAGATGATTAGGACTTGATGAACCCTTTCTTGTTCTAAACCTCAGGTTACCATGTGATGTTCAGGTTGTTTGTCCCTTTTAGTTCTTTTGAATATTTTATTTTGGGAAATTAAATCGAAGCTAAAAATGTGACCTTCGTGAGCTCACATGGTCTTGGAATCCAATTGGAGCCAGAGACCTTACCATAGTGTTCTCCTTGTGATGATGGCATGAGTGGAATATGGCTGCCAACCAAATGTCTGAATCACTAATCGACACTAGTTTCTCTAAGTGAGTCATTTGGGTCATCATACATCCATAAGTAATTCTCCGAGTTGATGAAGCTGAGGAAGATGGAGGTGTGTGTTTTTTATGTATGGTTCTGAATCTATACTAGATTTCAAATGACGTTTCCTAAACATAGTTTTGTTTGACTAATGGTATGTTTCAATGAATCCCGAGAAGGCTCGACAATTTGAGTCTGGACACTAACCTGAACTATGATCAAATGTGGTAATGAAAAAATTAACCACATTCTCAGATGTAGTGGGGAAGGGATTTCTTACTGAAGATGAGTTAGCAGGAGGACATGAGGTAGTGAATCCTCCATCCATGTGAAGCAGTGCAGAGTATAGCAGTAAGAATAATGGGAAGCGAACTAATGATGGTGGCTCTAGTAACAGAATAAAGAGGCATTAAAACATTCATTCATCTTATTTATAGTTCAATGTTCTGATCTTTCACCAGTGTGGTAGGCAGGGTACCAAAATTCCAACATGCCCAAGTGCTCTAAGACCCTGCCACACCTGTGAACGTCTGTGTCATTTGTAATGATTCAAGTGAGGTGTTTCAAATAAGCGCTCTGAAACCAGATCAGGCTCATCAATTGTCACCACATCCCGTTAGGAGTAGTAGGGATATATTTGGGGATCAGTATGACATTTTATCATTATAGCATTTGTTGTATGTATTAGTCATCTCTTGTAGCATTTTCAGTGTTTCTTTTATTTCAGTTTTAATAATATGTGTGGTTGAACCTCTTTGAAACCATATTTTTAATAGAATTTATTTTGGTAAAATTCTGATTCGAGGATTATTTTATGGAATTTTTAATGCTTGAGTATAAGGAAGTAGATTCTTCATTCATTGGTGCTATAGACATAGGTCTCGAAGTGAAGCTGTCGCATATACAGGTGAACCCCAATGGTGAAAAAGGGATATTGTTTAACCTTAATCCTTAGTATGGCATGGTTTTTATTCTTCCAAGGGTTTGATGTTGTTGATATGTCGATGATGATAGATTTGATTCACTATCAGTTTGTCCCTTAACTTCTCCCCCACGTGGTGGGGGTTTTTGTTGCATGTGGTATGTCTTCATGTTCATTCAACCTCGCATGTTCTTATGGTGGGGAGATCTGAAGTGGGTCTCGCATAGTTACACATGAATTAATGTTGTGTTTACCTCATCCTCATGGTGGGGAGTCCATTCGGGCCTCCAATTTTTATAATATTAGTTAGATTTCATGTATCATTTGGTGGCATGTGGGAACGTGTAGAACTGCTTATTCCTATGTTCTTTCTCTTGAGTAAACGTTTGGAATGGAGTACGCCCAATAGTTTTGATGGATTATGATTATTGGAATAAACCACTAAATTAAATTAGGATTATTCCTTGGATTAAATATATGGTTTGGGTTCTAGATGGTGATTGTTTAAGTGATCATTTTTTATGGATTTTTTTGTGCCATTTGTTTTTTATTTTTGTTTGGATCGTTCAAAAGGAGGTGCTTAAAATTTTAGAGGTGGGTGACACTTAAGGATCTTCATCATTGGGTCTGAATATTTTTGTGGATTTCTGAGCAGTAGAAAGCATTATGGTGGGGATAATTTTCACACCCTGACATATTCCATTATTTTATTTTATTATTTAATTGGACTTAAAAAAATTTAGTCAAGGTTCGGGTAAAATACCAAATGCTATTTTTGAGTTTTTTAAAAAATTACGTGTTTTTTAGTTGACGTCACTAGACATGTAACATCTATATATTGAAAGATTCCCAAAGATGCCCCATACCTGGTTTGTCAAATGGCCTCATGTGTATTTCCCAGATGCCAGAGGCTGGTGAATAGTAGTGAGGGCCTTGGGTGTGATAGTGGGAAGTTATTCCCTCATTGGCAGAGTAACACACCGGAAGTAAAATACATATAAATAGTGGAAGAAGTAATATTACCAAACAAAAAGAACAATGCAAGACTAATTAAATAAACTATTAGAGCTCATATATAATTATGAATGATACATATGTCTATGAAATCAGTATAACAAGTCAAAATATTTGAATACATTACTAAACCAATGTATAAGAAAAACTGTAAACATCTCTAAAACATCACAAGCCAATGCTTGTTCCCATGTTATCTAGCTCTAAAACAGTCAAGTACCTGAAATATAAGGGCGATTTTACTTGTATATAGCAGCAACAATACAATCATTTTGGGCCCAAAGCATGGCCCAAATCATGTATGAGACTAAATCCTAGTAGGAAACCACAAAGATACATGTGTCTAATAGTTAGTGAATATATATGGAAGGAAATAAACAAAATAAACCTTAAACAAGGAAGTACTCAATAATAAAGAATTCCACAGTTTCAAAGAATTTTGTTCCACATAGCTAGTAAATATCTCAACACAAGAATCACAAGTAACCTTCTAGGTAGTACACACAACCTCACCCCTCTAGTTCAAATTCAGTAAAGACTCTCATGGGAAGCACTCGCTGTCATTTTCCAATATAGTATCCTATTGGTAACAAAATTATGATCTGGGGAAGCACTTACATCTCATTCCCTATGTGGACCATGTCAAGGAACTACATACACTCCAAGGAAGCACTTACGTCAATTCCACCTATGGTACCACATCATAACAATAATAACATACACTCTGGAGAAGCCCTTATGTCCAATCGTATTACGGTCCAATAATCCTGGTTATCATGTCCTTGTGTATGTCGAATGACCATAGCAAAGTTATAATGCCAAATTAAACCTCAAGATCTACTTGGCTAACCAGTCTATAGCGCAGCAGCATGTCAGTTTATAAACACTCCATCCTATAATACTAGGCATGGGAAAAAAACAAGGCAGCATAATATGCTATGAAATAACATACAGTCATAAAAAACATGGAGGGGAAGCCACATACATAGCATAGAAATTAACCCTATTCACATTCAATTTACCTCTACTCAAGCATACAAGAGAAAAAGGAAATTTACATGGCTAAAATCGTAAACACACAATACCTCGATAATGGGTATTGGGAACTTTTTCCCCTAAAATTGAAATTCTATCTATAGAAAGGCACAAACAACCCACCTTGGTGTCGGGAGATCAAAATACATGATTCTCAGGCCTTGAATCAGCCAAGAACATCATAGATCTTCAAAATGAAAGAAACTCTTAAATGAAGATAACATGAGAAAGATGAGGAATCATTAAATGAAGATCTATGAGAAAAACAAATATACCGAGAAGATCGAAACACAACCAACGATGGTCAAATCAGAGAAGAGATACTCATTCGGTGGTTCGGAGAAGTTCCCTAGCTGTACATAATCTTTTGGTCAGAACCAGACCTTGAAAGTGATGGTTTTGTCGGTCAGACGTATCCTCGACACATTTAACGAAAAAAATTACATACTGTGTAATTTCAAAGTACACAGTGTGTACTCTCTTTAATTGGCCCCCGCATTAGGTAGTCTATAGGTCACCATACACTACTATGTGTAAGGATGTTACATGGACAACACATGGATGCCCACAATAATCAAGTACATGGTGTGTACTCATAAAGTACATGGAGTGTACTGAATAAATGTTCTAAAAACATATTCTTCTAAAAAATGTCCAATGAAAACATACTTTAAATGATGAACGTCGTTCATAAAAACATACCCCCTTAAAAATCTACCCTCGAATTTCCCTATAAAGGCTGTGTAGAAGAACGATCCTTAAAGAGCTCCATCCACTCTTATTGTACATCAACATTTATCTCCCAAGTCTCATCCTGTACTCGCCCGTGCTTCCAGAGCACTCGTAGCAGAGGAACATACCATCCATTGTGAAACTTCACACTTCGATCAACAATTCGGATCGGATTCTCCTCAAATGAGGCATCCGTTAATAAATCAACCTACATACATTCAATAACATGAGATGGGTCTGAGAACTAATGTAAAAGCTGAGAAATGTGTAGGACGTCATTTATTTCCCAATACCTCTAAGGTAACTGCATCCAATAGGAAACCAGCCCGACTATCTCTAAACTCTCAAACGGCCAGACGTATCTCGGTGAAAGATTACCCTGTCTCATAATCCTTTTGTGCCCCAATCTCGGTGTGACACAGATGAAAACCCGATCTCTATCCTCGAACTCTAGAGGTCATCTATATAAATCAGAATAAGACTAATGTTGAGAATATGTAGTATCCATCCCTTTCTGAATCAAATCTATCTTATATGCGGTCTCCTGGATAAGATGAGGCCCTTGGATAACTACCTCTCCTACCTCCAGATGACATAAGGGTTATCAGTATGACATACTGTAAATGGACTCATAAGGTTCCATCTAAATAGTTAGATGAATAAAAATGAATATAGAAAACTCCACAAGAGGTATAGGATTCTCACAAAGACCTCTAAAGTCAAGGATGCATGCAACCATCATTTCTTCAAGCACCTGAATCATATAATCTGATTAGCCATTTGTCTGGGGATGGTACGTCATGCACATAAGTACATGTGTACCCAAAGCCTTCTATAATCCCTGCGAGACCCAGGAAATAAAACTGGGGTCCCTGTCTGAAACAATAGAGTGTGGAACCCCATGTAGACATACTATCTCACATATGTACAACCATCCCAACTCATCCACACTGAATGTGACCATGATCAGCAAGAAGTGATAAACCTTCATGAGTATATCAAGGAAAACAACAAAACATTCATTTCCTCAAGGTGGCTTTTGAAAACCTCTCATGAAGTCCATCGTGAAACCATTCCACTTCCACTCATGAATGGGTTACAGCTGAAAAAGCCCTGTTGGTAACTGATGTTTTTCCTTTACCTACTGACATGTATAATACCTAATGAAGAAACCATCAACATCACTCGTCATACATTTCCACTAATACTGACGTTGTAGATCAGGATACATCTTGGTGACACCAGGATTAACTTCCTATACTAATTAATAATAGTCTTGCATAATCTCCTTGCATATGTCTGCTGAAACCCATACGCGCCAATGAAAATGCAAGATATCATCATCCCATATTCTATATCCATGAATAAGTTCCACTCGTGACACATTTTCCAATAGGACTAGGCCTTCAGAATATTATTGATGCCTCATTCGCACTCGATCACGAAAAGAATAGGTAACGACTAAAGAAGAATGAGATATCTTCCCCTCTCTATTGTGCACCTCTAAATGCATCTCAGAGAACAGAGCCATAAACATCAACTCACTGATGGACTCCTGAAATTCTTGTATCTGAGTCCTCCTGCTCAGTGCATCAGCCACAATGTTACTTTTTCCAAGTGTATAAGCAAGGTCAATGTTAAAAGACTGAAGATACTCAAACCACCTTCTCTTCCTCAAATTCATGTCACAATAAATAACAATATACTTGAGACTTTTGTGGTAAGTGAAAACCAAAAAATTATCTCCCAGAAGATAATTTCTCCAATAGTATAATGCATGAAAAACTTTTTCCCACTCAAGATTGTGTGTCAGATAATTTCTCTCATGTGGCCTCAAATGATGAGTCCCATACGCAACGACTCCGTCTCCCGGCAAAAGAACTGCTCCAATCTTGATACCTGAATAATCATAATACACATTATATCTCTTTTCCGGTTCTAGAAAAACTAGCACCGGTGATCATGTCAACCTCTCTTTCAGCTTATGAAAGGATGACTCACAAATATCTAACCATAAGTACTTCACACACTTCATAGTCAGGATCTTCAATGGCGCTACTAAGCATGATAATTCCTATATGAAACTCATTTAGTATCCAGCCATCCCTACAAGAACTTCATACCTCAAAAGAATTATTCATCTCCTCCCAAGAATCTACAACTCTCACTTATTCAAGGTCTACTAATACTCCTATCATTGAGATAACATGACCCAAGAAGTGAATCAGGTCCATCCAAAAGTGGAATTTTGAGAGCTGAGAATATAATTGATTCTCTCTTAGTGTACTCAAAATGGTATCAAGATGGGTAGAATGGTCATGTCGAGTGTGAGAGTACACCAATATATCATCCACCAAGACCATCATGATGGAATCCAAGAATGGATGGAACACATTTTTAATGAAGTCCATGAAAACTGCAGGCACGTTTATGATACAAAACAACATCACCACATACTCATAAAGACCGAACCAGCTCTGAATGGATTTAAGAGGTATATTTGATGGTATAATCCACAAATTATGATAAGAGGATCTCAAGTAAATATTCGAGAACACCCAAGACCCTCAAAGTTGACCAAATATATCATCAATACTCGGCAAGGAATATCAGTTGTTGACCATCAGCTGGTTCCACATTCGATAATTCACACAATGTCTGAAGGTACAGTCAGTCGTCATTATAAATAGGACAAGAAAACTCCAAGGAGATGTAATGGGTTAGATGAAACCATTTTCTTGAAACTCTTCTAACTATATCTTGGGCTCCTATAAATCTAGTTTATCCATTCTATAAGGAGTAATGGGCACGAGTGCCTCTCATGGATTGATCTCAATAAAAAAGTATACTTCTCGCTCTAGTGGAAAACATGGAAAGTCATCTGGAAATACATCCCTGAAACAATCCACCACTGGAAGAATTTCCAACTGTGAAGTCCTTATTTCATCTAGATATAGACTAGAAATCTGGTTTGTAACTCCTCCCAAACCATGATGCTCAGGTCCCGCTCTGCTAGCATGGAATTCCTATTCACCTTTATATAGAAACGATATGACTTCTAGTGATGTGAAACTCACCATACGACGATAATAGTAGAAAAATACCTCAAAGGGAACTAACCAATCTATTATAAGAATGAAATAATATAATTATATATCTATGACATATAGGTCTCATAAAAAGTGACACCGACCAACCTCAAGAGGGAACTCCTTACACGAATGTACACTAGTCATTCATGTCCCCAATGGTTCATCTAGAGTCAAGATATCAATAAGAGAAAAGATACAGATCCCAAGTATCTCCACAACTGCAACATATTTAAAGCTATTGGAAGCCTCTATATCGAAAAGACAAGGTAAAACTGAGGCAATATGGATCGTACCGTGAAATGTAGATGGTATGGGATCCTGGTCCTACTTGGTGTACTCCCCTAAAATAGTCAGGCATGCTCCATGGCACTATGACCCTGCCTGACTCCCCTGAACTGATCCACCCTGTTGTCACTTAAATCCTTGTGGCTATCTACCACGACTACGACCTCCACCTCGGCTTGAATAGCTGGAAGAACTTTAGTTCCAAGACTGATGAGAAATTGGTGGCATTGATTTTGTACAAGGAGTCATAGAAGAGCCCATGTCACTAGCTACTTGTGAGAAGATCTGAAAGAAAAAATAAATATGACCCATATTCCTTCATTATCAACCTTCATGATTGGAACTCCACTAGGTCACTCAGGCACTGTGGCCTCGTATTCCCACTCCTCCCACATTGGTATCACACCACCTGGGTACCAGAATAATTGTCTCACCTCCTTGGATCACCACACAAAGGCTCTCTATGGTGCTTCCTGCTATCAGTAGGAGGGATACTAACTCTGGATGATGAACCACCTAGTCTCACAACTCTATAATCCCTCATATTATGCTCTATGATCAGTGCATGGTTGACTATATATGTGATGTAAGTCAACCTGAAGATGTTCACCTGCGATCATATGGCATTCTTCAAACCATCCTCAAACTTCCTTGATAGGAATAACTAATCCCCTCTTGGGATAGGCGTAATGCGCTGAAGCTCTGTGATGCAAGAAAAATACTCCATAACAGAAAGAGTTCCCTACTCAAGAATCATGATCTCTTGGGCTCGATCATCCCTAAGAGTATCTAATAGATGTTATCATTGAAGGCACGTTGGAGCTCACCAAAGTCAATAAGCTTCTGACATCCAACCTGTGAAATCACATCCCACCATCTCTTGGAGGAATCTCGAAGCAAATAGGTAGCAAGCTCCACACTCCACTCTGAAGGCATCATTAGATACTCGAAGATAGAAATCATGACATCAAACAATGACTCAGCATCATGAGGTCCTCCTGCCCCTGTGAATGTGGGAGGATACTTCTGCTGAATGACCCGCGTCAACTCTACCCTAGAAGGGGTAGGATGTGGTACTCATCGAAAGTTATGTATAAACAACATAAAGACTTATCATAACTATGCATCAACACCTATGTCTGTATTCATAGTTAGTGCCAAGACTTGAACAATTGGAGGATCTGCCGGAAGTACCTGATCTCCTATATCTGGTGTCTAATCACTTCCTTGCAATTGGCGCACAATTAGAGGATGTCTCGGTGGAATGACAGTGTGAGGTCAAACATACACCTTTGATAGAGATTATCACGGAAAGAAAATAGGAAGGGTAATAAGGGAGCATGATAAAGAAAGAATTTATGTTTTACAAAACATAGATACAAGGTGTTTTTACTTAACAACATGGAGTTTTACATTAATACTTTACATGGGTGTGTACTTATGCCCAAAATGGTCATGTAACACCCCAAACACATTGTGTGGTTTTCCAACACATATCATGTACCTGAATCCTCTTCTTCTTCCCAAGGCCTTCTACATGACTAAGCTACATGATTCTCCAATAAAAAGACTACACAGTGTGTTTGTGCCACACATGGCATGTACTAGATCAGCTTCACTGACTTATTTTGTTTGTGATATGGCACGATACATGGTTCACACTACACTGTGTGTACCAAAAGGACATTGCGTGCGCTAAATGATTTCCACCGACCTATGTTGTTAGTTACTCAGTTGGATTCTAGGGATTACACTACATATAATTTTCAAGACTGACACATCGTGTATTACATATGATTTCATCCATCTGTGATGTTAGTCACACATGCCGACACATGGTCTAACAACATCACGTGTACATCTGGTACATGGCGTGTCCCATAATTAATTTTCCCAACCTCGTGTCACTTCCCACAAGGCCATCCACATAGTTTGAAACTATACATCCTGTACAAAGAGTACACGGTGTCTAATTGAGAAAAATAGTTTCTTCCTGAATAGAAGAACACATGGAAAGTATTCAAAATTACACAACGTGTATCCTTGGTTTTTTCATAAAGTAATCCCCAAAAACTACTCTCGAGCACAAAAAAACACTGAAACGAACATTAATGTTCCAAATTCATATCTTGTTGGGCTTATATTCCCCACAAATCAAATTTTGACATCTCTAACATTTCATATACAAGAAAAAAAGGCAATGATCCACCCAATTTTGATCCATTAGGTCCCATAACACCTCAAGAAAAAAATTTGGAGTTCAATTAAACTAAATATTACACAAATAAAAACCCTATAAAACAACAATTTCATTGTCAAGACATATATCACAACAACATTCATATCTAGCACAACATCTATCACAACAACAGGAAATCGATAATGCACCCTAAATGGCATGGAAGGAATACATGAAATGTGATTCCAAGAAAGTGAATATATGTTGCATGGGATGGCATACCCTCATATCATTGGGATGAATCTGAAATTGGACCTCAATAATATCATCAATAATAGCACAAATCATGTGATTCACCCAACTGTGAAGTAAAATCGACCTTAAAATTGTAAAACCAGATAATCACAATAAACAAGGTAAATTGGAAATTCCCTGTACACGGGTTAGCTACTCCTGGACACTGCTTATACCCAGTACCAATTTCTATCCTATCCCTGACTATAAGCTCCAAACAGTAATTCAATACAAAAAATAATCCCTCTGATACCACTTTTTAATGTCTCGGTTCTGGAAGCTTCCCAATGACACCCCATACCCAGTTGGTCACATGGCCTCAAGCGCATTTCCCCAAATGCCAGAGGCTATGGACTAACAACATTTTCCTTCAGCGTGATAGTGGGGAAAGAATGAACTCATTGGTAGATTAACACTGTGGAAGTAAAACACAAAGCAATAGCAGAATCAGTAATATTACCATACAAAAAGAACAACAGATGACTGAAAAAATAAACAATTAGAGCACATATCTATGATTCAGGATACCTATGTCTTGGAATGCATCTAAACAAGTCAAAATGTTGAAATACATTACTAAACCAATGTACAATAAGAACTGTAAACTCCATAGCATCGCAAGCCAATACTTAGTGAAATACTCTCCAGCTCCAAAGTAGTCAAGTACCTGAAGCAGAAGGGTGCATGCCCTTAACTATCCCCTCAAAAAAACAATTAGTTTTGATAAAAAAGAATGGACTAAACAGTTTGTGAGACTAAATACGAGTAGGAAACTACCAAGAGATCTGTTCCTAACATTCAATAAATATATATTGAAGGAAATAAAAAAAACAGTAAACAAGGATGTACTCAATAGAAAAGAATTCCAAAATTTTATAGCATTCAGTTCTACATAGTTAGTAAGAAGCTCAACACAAGAATCACAAGTAACACTGTGGGAACAACACACAAACTCACCCCTCTGGTTCAACATTAATAATGACTCTCTAGGGATGAACTCACCATCAATTACCCCTATATTCTATTATCGATAAATAAAAGGCACTCTGGGGAAGCACTTACATCTCATTCCCCCTATTTCCCATGTCGAGGAACTGTATACACTATGAGGAAGCACTTACATCAATTAACCCTACGGTCTCACATCATAACAATGATAATGGACAATCTAGAGATGCCCTTACATCCATTATCCCTATAGTCCACTACAATAGTTTCTCATGGCCCTGTGTATGTAACACGAGCATAGAAATGCAAAGCGAAAAAATTAAACCTCAAGAACTAATTGGCTAACCATCCTACAGTGTAACAACATGTTAGATAATAAACACTCCATCATATAATACATGGCATGGTAAAAAAACAATACAACCTATCTAGCAAAGCATGGCCAAATGGTCATAAACAAAACATGCATGTGAAAAAAATTCCAAAGAAGAGAAATTAACCCTATTCACATTCGATTAAACTATAATGAAGCATACAATAAATAAAGGAAATTAAAAAGTCTAAAACCATAAACACGCAATACCCATATCATGTCTATTGGGAACCTTTTAACATAAAATTCAAAGTCTATCTACAGAAAGGCACAAACAACCCACCTTGGCGTTGGGTGATCAATTCAGCTGAGTCACTTTTTCACATAAAATTCAAATAGTTTTTTCTCTATTCATAATTGACTAATTTTTTTTACCTATCACAAAAACATTTTCTACTTACACCGTAGTATTAGTGATAGAATAATCCCTTCCTTTTTTTCCTTAGAGGTTGTGGTTGATTTCCTCTAAAAAACCTCTTCTTAAATAAATTTTTCTCATAATTACTATGGTCAATGTAGTTCCAATACTATATTATAGGCATAACGTTGATATGAACATTCATTTCTTATTCCAAATTCATGGGACATACCATTTTTAATTGTATGTTTGTATCCAAATTCCTCAACATTCATAATTGGAATGAATTCATAGTTCCCTTTAGAAAGTTCCCAAGATTATTCTTCCCAAAATTTTTACACATGAAATGGTTGAAAATCATCCCATCATGGAATTAATTTTCAGACTTCCCACATTAGATTCCATTTTCAACTTCTTATCCTCAGGACCATGGTACCATTGAGAGTATCTTATCTCTACTTTGTACTTTAGGGAACAACATTCAACATTCTTTTAATTCTCAATGTCTCGTATTTCCAACTCTTTTCGTAAACTCAAAATTAGTCTGTAAAAGAATAGATCCATTTTTATTTCAGTATTCATGACAAATCCATAGACATACCTTGCATGAGTTGTGAAATTTTCATCAAATTCCCTGGTGGAATCATCTTCCTTCTTCTTGATTCTGGGGAACTCTCATTCCATATGTAGATAGAAGGTTTGGGGAAATTATTTATTGATTTTTTTTGTGAATTGATCCTAATCCATGTAATCAATTTCCTCATGGGGTATCATCTTCTATATTAGTTTTTATCACTAATTAGATTCCCCATAAAAACGATAGACCACTAGTACATCATTCTCTTCTTCTATGAGCTAATGGGAGAAGAATATAATTTCATGGAGTTAATACATTATTCCGTAAATATGGAATCAAAATATCAACTAAAATTGATGGGAATTTTTCATGATGTATTCAAATGAAAAATTATATCTCCTTGGTGGAGGAGGATGTTCGACATGAATCAAGTTATTATATATAAATTCAGTAAGATTGGAAATTACTATCATGATGTTTTGGGCACCGATTTTAATCATACGAATCATATCATTAGGTAAATCTTCACATCACCTATCACATTGATAGTTGGAATATGATCTTCTACTTCCCACCATTATCTAAAAAATAGTGTACAATTAGAGGGCTTTAATTATTAGATATTGAGCATAAGAAGGAAACTTTTAACATAAGTGGATAGTTGTGTAATGTATAAGTATATCATAACTTATGATTCCCTATGTTTCAATATAGTTTATCCATGATCGATTTCATAACATAAATTATTATCATGTTTTTTCTATCCTTTATTAATATTCTATTCCATGATCATGAATTTAAAAAAGCATATCCAATGGGAGTATCAAACCAAGATCACAAAAAGTCCCATTATCGAGCACTAGTTCCCATATGAGTCTCGCTCAAAATGGTGTTTTTCGGTTTTACCCCTAGTTAAATATATGCCCAATCCACCTCTACCTATTTGTATCTAGACAAGGATGTATTTTGTTGATTATCCACTTACTATATGTTGAAAAAATATAGGGATGTTTTCTTAAACATAGTCTCATCGTAATGGATATTTCTAATGTTCTCTATTATGATTCTCTAAAATAACAAGACCGTCCTATGATACCATGTAAAGAGAACATAACCATTTACATATAACATTACTTTATTTTAATCGTAATAATACATCAGAGTACAATCCAAGGATCATAAAGTATTGTTTCTTGGAATATTATTTACATAAAACTAAAAACATAGAACTAAATAAAATATTTCTTTATTTAATTTTTATATAAGTCATTGAACATACTTTTTTCTTAAACATATTTATAGTGTACCCTTGGGTACACATGAAAAAATGGATGAGCTAAATAGCCCAGTAAAGGAGTACCAATACGAACAATGCATTAGAACATGTGATATAAGGCATGAAATGGTGATATAAAATTTAATTTAACATAATGAATAATAACATATAAAAATATAATCAGTTAAACATTGAGTCATAAAACTGTGGTATTAGCATAAAATATGAAATTTTCATGATTCAAGGCTGATCACTAAAACTGTTGCACATGGTAGAACAATCGAAGGCTAACTGCCAAGACTTTCACACATAACATATCATGAGAACCAACCTTGCTTAATGCATTGGAGTGATTTCTAGCATCACCCATATTAACTATTCATGAATATGTTTTCCGCATACTGAATAATTCATTATCAATCTTATATTAACATAAGGGTTACCCCTAGAATGAATTGGGTACCATGATCATGTCATAAAGCAACAATATGGGTGTATCAAAAAGGGGTTTATGAAAGAAATGAACTGAAATATACATGTAAATTCATAATGGATAATAATAATTTATCATGGTATGTGATGGAATGTATAAGTGACAACATGTTAGAAATGAATTTATGAAATTTTAGAATTAAAATATATTTCTACTGTTTTATGGAAAAGACAACAGTGTTTTAAAAATTGATATGGGAACAATCCTTAATATAAAACCCGATGTAAACCCAGAATGTTTTCATAATTAAAAATACTGATTTTACAAGGACAATTTTGTCTTAAAACTTATGATAGTGTTAACTTTAAATAAGTTATAAATTCTGGATGTTCTCTAATAACATGTTATCTTATTGGGAAGTATTGAGGAGGGAATCATATAAAACAAGAATATCTTGAAAAGTGAATTATGAAAGTGTCTTGAAATATGAAGTGGTACATTTTCATATCATTTAAATGATTAACATAAAATGATAATATAACCTCATTGTAGTAAACAGATTATACGGCTACTCGAAGGAACAAATGAGGTCCGAGTAGAATCCATTATGGATTATTGGCATGGTATTAGGTGTACATATGTTGTCTAAATGAGAGATAAAGGGGTTTCTCATCACATATAAATCGTAAGGGAAGTATGGAAGAAGTTTAAAATCATACCCCATAATTTTGAATTCCACGTAAAATGGAATAACATAGAGGAAAATCTTTAATAAATATATAATAGATAGGATCCCTTTACATAACTACAATGTTGTTCTACATTAGAAATTAATTACCAGAAAAATAAAATTAGGTTGATTAATTAATAATTACAGAACATATTTTACATGTAATTGTTTTAGTATAACAGTTTTAAGTTCATTCATGACTTTTTTAAATAACTATGAGGTTTAATTTCATTGTTCAGTTCTATTTGTTTCATGTTCGGTTTACATATATTCATGTTCAGATACATATGTATGATGAAAATTTCTTTCTATAATTGACGTTATATGACATTATTTAACATCCATAATATTAAATTGTTATATAATCAATTTGGTTATTTTGAGTTAAGGTGAATCAATATAAAAACAATTAAAGATAAACCCTTGGATTAAATTAGAGATTTTTCTCAAAATTAACATGTTTTTGTATTATTAATTTACATTTTGAGTTTATAAGAATTATAGAAAAATAAATATGACAAAATAAATATATTATGATTTTCCTCATCCATTCAATTGGTTTCATGTCTATTCCAAATAATTGTAATGAAAATTGAGAACTCTTTTTCCATAAATGTGGTAAATCAACACATATTAGAAAGTGTGTTAATTTATAGTATAAAAGAAGTGGTAAAGAGATAAGATCATAAACTATCCCATTACGATAATTGAAATAATGTAAATTTTTGTATCTAGAGTTATCATACCATTTTGGTTAAGGGAGTTGAGGAATGAAAAATGAAAAAAAAAATATGGAATGAAAATAAAAGGATCACAAAGTGGAAATCAACTATTGGGTTTATCACTTTTGAGAAACACTTTAGGGAGGAGATTTTGGACTTTTGATACCACCAAGGGCTGCTATATGTGAGAGAGTATCTTGGGGAGAGATATTGTTAGACTTTTGGGATGGAATATGGATTGAGATGAGTGAAGAGAATAGGGGAGTGTGGGTGGTGTTTATAATGGAAGGGATATGGGTTTTCTCAATATTATATTCATTAATTTATTATTTATATACATGTCAAACAATAATGATGACTCTATGACCATGATATAAGGCCCAAGCCTTAAAAATTACTTAATCTTGTGTTATTTCAAGATTTTTCATTGAGGATCTTTTCAGGTTTATAGTTTTAGAGAATTAGATTGTAAATCATGCATTACATTCCACATTAAAACAATGTTGATACAAAAAACAAAATATAAATTTTTTTCACCAAAGGAATCATATATTATAATAAAACATGGTTTATTTATTGAAACTTCCTTGACACTATCATCACATCATGTACTTTTCCCTTGACCTTTGAAAAACATTTCAAAATCTTGGGATGAGCATAACAAGCTCAGTAAATGATATAAAAATACGGAAAGAAAACAATAATGCATATATACATTAGAATCAATGATATCATACATTACTCATAAAACATAATAAATTTTGCATACCACATGAAATCATAATATGTATGAATAACTCATTGAAATCATAAGACATAAAGGTAACTTGAGGAATTCATGACATTCTAACATAGAGAGTAACCCTTATAGTTACATTTTCAACACCCATCACAGTATATTCCCTAAATCACTTCAGAGAATCCTTAGCGTTTAACTCCATCTCATTAATCAATGCAATGTAGATCTATCTCAGGCTCACCCACACTTACTTTATCATGGAACCACGCAACTTCATAAACAATGCCCAAGAACCATAAATTAATCGTATCCAATAAAACATATATAAAGGAAACATAAAATTTCCATATTTTTAATAACATGATATCAATACAACCCATTGATATAATAAAAAAAATATCAAAACTATTTTCAATATCAAAATAAAATAAAAGAAAAACATTGTATTTATTTTTCATTTAAAAATTTTATTGCTTTTAGAGGAAGCTGAAACTCAAATAATGGTCATGGCGGCAGAGAAGTCGTTGTCACCGCATACGTAAGACAAAAACATTCCTTTTGTTGTTTAGTAAAAATCGTCATGTAAAAAGATTAATTTTTAATGATATTAAAAGTCAAAAGTGGTTATTATTCAACTAATAAAATATGGTCGTATATAAATTAAATTATGCCTCAATGAAAGGAGATTGAGAGGAAGTCTTTTACCTCAAGTCCAACTTGTTCTCGTTCGTTATTTATATTCCTAAATAATAAAATTATGTCAATTTATAATTTCATAAGGACATCCTTTAATGTTTATTACTCAATTCATATCACATATTATCTTTTTATTATAATTAGTTAATTATTTGTGTTCATATCATACGTTTTGTCAATGTTTGGAACATGAGTCAAAAATAAACTTGTTTGAAAAGAATTTCCCATGTAGTTATAAGTACATCATATCTAGAATGGTATTAATGTTCTAAATATCAAATATATGTACTATATATTCATTTTATACAATTCCATAACATTTGGACATAAAAAATGAAATGCACAGTTCATGGAGATGGTAGGCTGTACGTACGCATAAACGCTACTTTCATATCTTTGTCATATTAAAGGAATTAAAACTAAAAAAACATATATATATTATAATTAATTTATAATATATATGTTATATAGGTAAAATAATTTTATTAATTGAATTCTTTATAAATTCCACGTTTGGCATGAACGAGTCACATCACTTGAGGGGGCGGTAGTCCACACTTCCTTGAATGAAATTATCGCAGTTCCACAACATGAAAAGCATAATGATGTGATATAAAATTGAAATTAAGTAGAATATAGAAAAACTAAATCCCATATATACCATATATAAATACAGTGACATCATAATGGCCACCATGAATGGTGTTAAAAGAAGATTGCACAGCCATCGTTTCGTGAGGCAGTAATTCGCCACCCACAGAAATAGTATATTCTTTAACCATTAGACGGAGGTGAGTGTAAGTGTACGTATAATCCTTATCATAATAAAATACTAGTATATTGAGGATACTGGTGTTATTATGGGATCAAATAATAATAAGATAGTGGTGAGTGGAGAAGTAAAATAAAAACAAGAAACTCGAGTGAAGACATTACCTCTAATTCGGGTAACACTTTTTGATTTGAGCCAAAGGCTTCCTTGTAAATACTTCTTCCAAATGTGAGGCTTCTAGGAGTAATATAAGGATGTTTAGAGATAATATGAGTAGATTTTGTAATATCCAAGGGCTTGAGAGGTGGGGGTAAGGTGGTAGAGGTGGGGGCCTTTTATATGACGGAGGAGGGTTTCTTTTGGAATGTATTAAAATGATACGTTATTATAAAATGATTTTCGGATTTTAAAGGATCCACAGTGATATATTTTGAATATAAAGTTAAAAGGGTTCTATATACACCCATAAAATGGGTTTTTGACAAGTGTATGCCTTATATTTTACCTTAATTTTTCATTTTATATAAATCGTTCATTAATGAGGTAATCACTACATCATCATTGTGTCATAAATAACATTATTTATTTAATGTCTAATAATTATAGAAAAAATACCACGATGTAGGAAATATTTTTAGATTTATAATGTGTATTTATAGTCTAAGATATAATTTATTTAAACAAGAATAATATTTTTTACATAGGATACACAAACCTTTGTTATATTTCTCTTCTTTTTAAAAATAATGTCACAAATGTCACTATAACACCCACGTTACTCCATGGGCAGTCACGTTTTGTAAAAATATTCCCATGGTTGGACATGACTCAAATAAGAGGATTTGGACACATTTTGGGGTCAATTTATATTATTATGATATTATTTTACTACCCTTAACTACCCGATTACTAAATATTCATGATAATTAAAGATAATTAAAATTGTTACTATTCATAATGTCCAAAAACAAAAGTGTATTAATTACATAATTTGGACTTTATGATTCAAAATACAGAATCCATTTTACCATATTAAAAAACATAAATTGCATTAATAAATTAAAAAATAATTCTCATTGTCAAAACAAAGAGCGTGTTTTTACGAAACAATATCTATCAAAAGAATGACAATTGTTTATGTCCAATTTCAAAGTAAAATTAATTATAATGACCACCATTGTATTAAATGGTAAAAATATATTCTAATTACACTTTAAAATCAATTAAAAATATAATCTCTCTTTATTATTAATTTAGATAAAAAAGCAGTTTTGAAGTAAAATGCAGTATTTTTCACTATTCATTAAAAAAATGAACACTGTCAGAAAAATACCAAAAATTTATCCAAAGTAAATTTCAATATCCCAATTATAAAGAATAAGTATATTTTGAATAATATATCTTATACAATTTCCAAAATTTAGATTTAAAATTTTTTTTCTATCAAAAGACGGTAAAATAATATTTTAAATATATTTGAATATTATATGCTAATGATTGGATTTATTATCATTTTAAGCCTCTAAAACACTATCTAATTCATAAATAGACATATATATGAAAATCCATTAATCATTACTTAAATGGGAGGTTACATCCTCCCCCCATTAAGAGAATTTCATCCCCGTAATATATTTACTTATCGAATAAGTGGGGGTATTTATCCGTCATTGAATTTTCAGATTCCCATGTTGCATATTCAACTATATAGTTTTTCCATAGAAAATTTACATTATGAATAAACTTATTCCGCATCACATGCTCCCTGTGGTCAAGAATCTATACCGATTGTTCCTCAAAAGATAGATTCTATTCCAGCTGAACTACCTCTGGACTCAAAACATAAGATGGATCTAGCATGTACTTTTTTAACATTGAAACATGAAAAACATTCTGTACGTGAGATAAATTCTAAGGTAAAGCCACTCGGTATGCAACTGGTCCAACTCTATCTAAATTTTTATATATTACAATGAATCTTGGACTCAGATTTTCTTTTGTTACCATATCGCATCACACTTTTCCAGGGTTATACTTTGAGGAAGACATGATCACCTACCTCAATAGAGATATCCTTCCTCATGTTGTCTGCATATCGTTTCTACCTACTTTGAGTAGTTCTCATGTATTTCTATATCAGCTGAACTTTTTCTACCATCTCTGTAACGACTCAAAATTTTTAATAAATCTTGTTTCCTAATTTTGGGTGTTATTTTATTTTTATACTCAACAAAGCTGTTTCATTAGATAACATGAGTATGATGAGACCATTGGGTTTTGACTATGATATGACCATTGGTCAATATGACCGCTGAAAACTAAAGGTTTCGATTTTTTTGTCTCTAAATACAAGTGAAATTGGTTAATTAATATAGAAAGTAGATTTGATGGCCCCACCCAGTAGTCTTGGACCGATTGAAGCCCATATAATAGAACTTGGGAAGGAGGTAGCCCCACTGGGCTTTGCTCTGGACCAAACCCAAGCCTAACATCATCATGTGAAGATATAACGGAATCGCCTTCATGAGATGTTCAAACTGATAAAAATTACTACTCGTGTGATGTTGGTCGAGCCTCCCTCAGATTCTCTCACCTTAGCACACCTTACACTTAGGTCCTATGCTGGTGTGATAAGGGGCTATGTAAGGAGAAAGTAACTACCTTGTGTAATTCTTTGTTTTAAAAAAAATGTTGATTTCTTCTTATGATGAAGTTTTTTAATTTTCAAATGTTCGGATAAATATAGTATGCATATTTTTGTTGAATTTTAGAGAAAGGATATTTTAAAAATGTTTATATAAACCTTAAATAATGAAAACTGTGTAATGATTTTCAAAAAATGGTTTCTATAATTATGTTCAGTATGAAATTTAGAGTCTAATAAGATCTACCTAATTTTTGATGAATAGTAAATTATGAATAGTGACTTTCTGCTTAGGATTACTAATGTGACCAAATGGATTAGTAATGTCACTAAAAGAAATTATTAATATAATCTAGGAACCTTGATTAAAATATGTGATTCAATAAAATGGTAAAATAATGGTTTCATAAATTATTAGTCAAGTATTAGTTTTATCAGGTAAATAGAGCATTTTTACTAAAATATAAATTAAAAATATTTACAAAATTATTTTTATAAAAGGGACCTTATTTTTGAATTCCAAACATCGATATTATGCTAAGATAATTTTTGGGGCTTTTCTGAAAAGAATGAATTTTCGGTGAATAGTGTATTTATTTAAAAATTAAATTAAACATATTAAGAAATTTTTTTTATAAAATAGAGTTTATTTTTGTAATCAGAGCATCAATTTTTGGTTAAGGTGAAATTTTGGGATTTTTTCGGAGAAAGATAAATTTTCAATGAATATTAGAAATGCAGTTTTAGGGTTTTGGTATGTTAAACGACATCATAACTGTGTCATGATGATGACATGAGATATTTTAATAGATGGTTGACTAAAGGGGGTGAATCATTGAATGAGGTGTACAAAGTTTCCAATACCATGGGAAAAAACAATGGGCAAGCCCATGGTTTTTCCAAAACCACCAATGAGTTGTCCCTTGGCCATTAATGTCGTGTCCCCTCACTTTCCCTATAAATACCAAGCCATCCTATCATCCATTCGACTCCAAACTCTCCCCTAACGAAGATATAGTCTCATTAACTCCAAATAAGTCCTCCCAAGGTTCCCCCAAGCCTTCAACGTCCCAACAATTGAGTTTTATGTGTTACGTTTAAGGTAAGGGATCCTACCTCTCTCTTTCTTTTCAAGTAATCACTTTTATGTCATTTATTTTATGCTCTGTGATCTTATGATAGAGGATGTTCTTTTATATTGATCTTAATACCCCTTTCATATTCATATGATTATATATCCCCTATTTCTCTCATCAATTCATTTCAAGAAATTTTATGTGGCACCGTTAGGCTGCCGAATTTTTAAGGGACTCGTTCACCTTTCTCATTTTTCAATGATCTATTTTCATGTCAAGCCTTTCAAGTTCCTTTCTTATGTCGGGGTATGATATCTATATTGATCATACTGACCTTTTATATTCATATGATGAGAGGCCCTATTTGTTCTCTTCAATTCAGTATTTTGATCTTTTAAGTGGCGTCATTAGGCTGCCGAATTTTTAAGGGACTCGTTCACCTTTCTCATTTTTCACAGATCTATTTTCATGTCCGGTCATTTATGTTCCTTTATTATGTTGGGGTATGATATATATATCTATCATAATGATATTTCATGTTCATATTATGAGATACCCTATTTTATCTCATCAATTCAGTATTTATATGTTTTATGTGGCGCCGTTAGGATGCCGAATTTTTAACGGACTCGTTCACCGTTCTTCTTTTTCAATGATCTATTTTCATGTCAAGTCTTTCAAGTTCATTTATAATGTTACGATATGATCTACATATCTATCATAATTATATTATATTTTGATATGATAAGAGACCATATTTTGTCTCTTCAATTCAGTATTTTGATGTTTTAAGTGGCGTCGTTAGGCTGCCGAATTTTTAAGGGATTCTTTCACCCTTCTCGTTTTCAAGATATATTTTCATGTCAAGTCTTTCAAGTTCATTTTTAATTATATTGGGTTATGATCTCTATATATATCATACATAAATCTTATGTTCATATAATGATAGACCCTATTTGATCTTGTCAATTCATTTTTTTGACGTTTAAGTGACGTCGGTAGGCTGCCGAATTTTCATATAAGAAATCTAATTTTTGTCTTCCTTCCATGTTTTTCATTTCAAATGGTATTTACCTCAAATATAATTATCATGTTCATATATACTTCATATTCGGTCCCTATACTATTTTATGGGTCATTTATGATTGTTTGACCCATGTCCCCACTCTTTTCAATGTTTTCTAAAACCCCGAAACATAATCGTTATGCTGCAGAATTTCTGTCTCAAATGTCTCTCTCTTTTTCTAAAGTTATTTTATATTATTAAGTGAATACTCAAAGCTATCTCTTCTATAGGCGTGTTCACATATATACCATGTTTTTCTATTTTATATTCTGGGATTTACATACATGAGACCCGCTTTCTCTTTCCATGGGTTTAAAGTGACGTAAGGATCATGTCTTTAAAGCATTTTTTAAAACGTTACGATTATGAAATGAAACCCATTACATTTATGCTATATGGGTTTTTTATGAAATGATTTACGATGATATATGTGGACCACATGATAATAAATACATGTCATGGGTGCGCCCTGATAGCGCTTCAATACATTGGGTAAAGACTTAATCTAGAGAGATGAACATTTTTAAGACGCCTTGGTGAATAACCTTGGTAATTTTTAATGACACCTTGGGGATAGAACTTGGTGAAACGAAAATGATTTTCAATATTAAATGTTTTAGACACATCTTCATGTTATGAAATACATTATTTTTATTATGATAGACCTCATTATTTCTTTCTGATGCCTTAATGTTCTTTTCCATGAAATTGTTGATGTATCTCAAGTTCACATGTTAAATTATTCCCTTGTTTTCCTTACTGGGCCTTCATTTCACCAATTCTTTTGTTTTATGTCCTGAGGTTATGATATGTAGTAATGAACCTAGGATGAACATAAGTTGAAGCCTTTCAAGTGTTTAAGTAGAATTTTTTTTCATGTTTTATGTTCCTGGTTTCCAAGAAACTAAACCTTAAAGATCCTCAGTTTTGTAAAATGTAATGAAAAGTTATGTTATAAAAAGGCGGGATGTCATAGTTGGTATCAAAGGATGGTTTAGTTATTTTTGGAAATTAGGATATGAAAAGTTTAGGAAGAACCCTATAGAAAAGTTTAAATAAAGGAAATATTACTGGTATTTTTGTGAGTTTTGAGTAAGGGGTTGCCAAGAAAATACATCCATGTCTGGATACGAGCAGGTAGAGGTGGCTCTAGCACATATGTACATAGGGGTAAAACCCAAAAACACCGCTTTGAGCTAGACTCAAACAGGAACTGGTACACGACAAGAAGCTTTGCTGCACTCTTGGTTACGACACTCTCGGGGGATATTATTTGGTAAATTCGTAATCTTAGTATGAACCATTATTAAAGGGAAAAATATAAAATAAAACAAATATTCACATAAGAATATATGATTGTGGATAACATAGATCGGAGCCTAGGGGATCACAACTTAGGGTATAATTTTCTTTTATAATTTATCCTTCTATGATTTATGTTCCTTTTCATGACTATTAGATAAGTATTTAAGCCCCTAATTATACTTTCTTTTCTTAGTTAATGGTGGGAAATGGAAGAACATGTCCCATCAACCAATGTGATAGTAAATGTGATGATTGCCATATTAATATGATAGAGATGATTAAGGGATTAAAAGATGATTATTATTTTGGTAGATTTTCACTATTTTGGGTACCCTATTAGATCGAGGTAAATATATTACTATGGTATTTTCATTGAGGAGTAAAGGTTGACTTATATTTTGAAGAATCGATAAATTTAAGGTGGACTTATAGTAATTTAGTTTACATATGGAAATGATTAACCTATCTTGGGTAAAATATGTTTAGGTTAGATACTTTTTTTATAAGATGTTAGGAGTGGTTGATGTTGTCTGGAGATGAACGATGATGTTTATTTTTGAAGACTATGTTATCGAATCCTTCTTGTATTTTGGTTTAAATATTAGTTTAGTTTATTTTGAGGAATTTAAGGAACAGTTATTTATGGTATGGTCTATGATGAACATTGGGTAGTACTGTGGAACTTCGAAGTTTTAAAAGATGTTTCCCTTCCTATGGGATTATTTCTTTTGGAAGAGTACTTTTATGTAGTAAATGGATTACTCAAAATTATGAAAAGGAACGTAAAACTAAAATCTTGTTGGTTTACGTTTCCAACTAGGTATTCAAATAACGTTTACACACATCATAAGATTGTGATTTTCTTGTGGTTAACTATCTCTTAATAATGTTTTCTATCACTCTCCCTCAGAACTTGACCCTTTGTTTTTTCATCCATATCCATATTTTCTTACATGGAATCCTAGTATTGGTTAACTCGGGTGACCTTTGTACTTACCTTTCATTATTATAAAGTAATAATTTTACTGACTCCTTTTCCGGTGGGGGACTTTCAATGAAATTTCAAACCCCAATTATAAAAATTGTGGGGGTATAATTTCTTTTGAGGGGAAGATTTTAACGACCCAAAATTTTGAATAAATCTTGTTTCCTAATTTTTTGTGTTATCTTATTTTTATACTCAACAAAACAGTTTCATTACATAACATGAGTATGATGAGACCGTTGGGTTTTGACTGTTATATGACCATTGGTCAATATGACAGCTGGAAACTTAATGTTTCAATTTTTTGTCTATAAATACAAGTAATCTTGGTTAATTAATGTAGAAAGAAGATTTAATAGCCTCACCCAGCAGTCTTGGACCGATCGAAGCCCATCTAACAGAACTTGGGAAGGAGGTAGCCCCACTAGGCATTGCTCTGGACCAAACCCAAGCCGATCTTCATTGTGTGAAGCTAAAATTGAATTGCCTTCATGAGATGTTTAAACTGATAGAAATTACTACTCATGCAATGTTGGTCATGCCTCCCTCAGATTCTCTCACCTTAGCACACCTTACACTTTGGTCCTATACTGGGGTGATAAGGGGCTATGTAAGGAGACTGTAGCTGCCTTGTGTAATCCTTTGTTTTAAATAAATTTTTTGATTTCTTCTTATGATGAAGTTTATGAATTTTCAAATGTCCGGATAAATATAGTATGCATATTTTTGATGAATTTTAGGGAAAGGATATTTTAAAATTGTTTATGTAAACCTTAAATAAAGAAAAATGTGCAATGATTATCAAAAAATAGTCTTCTACAATTATGTTCAGTATGAAATTTAGAGTCTAATAAGATCAACTAAATTTTTGATGAATCGTAAATTATGAATAGTTATTTTATGCTTAGCATTAGTAATGTGACCATAAGGATTAGTAATCTCACATAAAGAAATTATTAATATAATCTAGGAACCTTGATTAAGTAATGTGATTCAATAAAATTGTTAAATAACGGTTTCAAAAATTATTAGTCATGTATTAGTTTTTTTTGGGTGAATAGGGATTTTTAATTAAAAATTAAATTCAAAATATTTTGAAAATTATTTTTATAAAATGGACTTTATTTTTGAATTCAGAACATCGATATTATGCTAAGGTAATTTTTGGGGAATTTTCTGAAAAAAATGAATTTTCATTGAATAGTGTATTTATATAAAAGTTAAATTAAAAATGTTTAGAGAATAATTTTTATAAAATGGCGTTTATTTTTGTAATCAGGGCATCGATTTTTGGTTAAGGTGAAATTTTGGGATTTTTTCTGAGAAAGATGAATTTTTAGTGAATAGTAAAAATGCATATTTACTGTTTTGGTATGTTAAATGACATCATAATTGTGTCATGATGATGTTATGAGATATTTTTAGGGATGGTCGACTAAAGGGGATGAATTATTGTATGATATGTACCATGTGGACAATACCATGGGAAAATACCATGGGAAAGCCCATGGTTTTGGCAAAACCACCAATGAGGTGTCCCTTGGCCATTAATGCATTGGCCCCTCATTTTCCCTATAAATACCAAGCCATCCTCTCATCCATTCGACTCCCAAATCTTCCCCAACAAAGCTCCAATCTCATTACCTCCCAATAAGTCCTCCCAAGGTTCACCCAAGCCCTCACGGTCCCAACCATTGAGTTTTAAGAGTTACGTTTAAGGTAAGGGATCCTACCTCTCTCTTTCTTTTCAAGTAATCGCTTTTATGTCATTTCTTTTATGCTCCATGACCTTATGTTGGAGGATTTTATTTTATATTCATCTTACTTCCCTTTTCATTTTCATATGATGAGATTCAAACTCTTGCTCTCAGCAATTCATTTTAAGAATGTTTATGTGGCGCCGCTAGGCTGCCAAATTTTTAAGGGACTCGTTCACCTTTCTCATTTTTCAAAGATCTATTTTCATGTCAAGTCATTCATGTTCCTTTATTATGTTGGGTTATGATCTCTATACCTATATAATGATATTTTATGTTCATATGATGAGATACCCTATTTTATCTGTTCAATTCAGTATTTTGATGTTTTATGTGGCACCGTTAGGCTGCCGAATATTTAAGGGACTCGTTCTCCTTTCTAATTTTTCAAAGATCTATTTTCATGTCAAGTCTTTAAAGTTCATTTATTATGTTGGAGTATGATATCTATAACTATCATACTGATATTTTATGTTCATATGATGACAGACTCTATTTTATCTCTTCAATTCTTTATTTTTATGTTTTATGTGGCGCCGTTAGGCTGCCGAATTTTTAAGGGACTCATTCACCTTTCTCATTTTTCAAAGATCTATTTTCTTTTCAAGTCATTAAAGTTTCTTTTTTATGTTGGGATATCTATAATACTGATTTTATATGTTCATATTATGAGAGACCCTATTTGATCTCTTCAATTCAGTATTTTGTAGTTTTAACTGGCATCGTTAGGCTGCTGAATTTATAAGGGATTCTTTCACCTTTCTCGTTTTCAAGATCTATTTTCATGTCAAGTATTTCAAGTTCCTTTTTAATTATTTTGGGTTATGATCTCTGTATCTATCATACTGAACTCTTATTTTCATATAATGAGAGTCCCTATTTGATCTTGTCAATTCATTTTTGTTGATGTTTAAGTGACGCTGTTAGGCTGCCGGATTTTCATAAGAGAAATCTAATTTTAGTCTTCCTTCCATATTTTTCATTTCAAATGGTATGTCCTAAAAATTTCATTACCATGTTCATATATCCTTCATATTCGGTCCCTCTACTGTTTTATGGATAATTTTAGATTTTTTTACCCATGTCCCCTCTCTTTTCAATGTTTTCTAAAACACCGATACATAGCCGTTATGCTGCAGAATTTTTGTCTCAAATGTCTCTCTCTTTTTCGAAGGTTATTTTATTTTATTCAGTGAATACTCAAATATCTATCTTCTATTGGGGTATTAAAATATATACGAATTTTTTCTATTTCATATTCTAGGATTTACATTCATGAGACCCACTTTTGCATTCTATGGGTTTAAAGTGACGTAAGGATCATGTCTTTAATGATGTTTTTAAAACGTTATGATTATGAATTGAAACCCATTACTTTTATGCTATATGGGTTGTTTATGAAATGATTGAAGATGATATATGTGGCTCACATGATAATAAAGGCATGTCAAGGGTGCGACCTGATAGCACTCCAATGCATGGGGTAAAGACTTAATCTCTAGAAATGACAAATTTTAACGACGCCTTGGTAAATAACCTTGGTAATTTTTAATGACAGCTTGGGGATGGATCTTGGTGAAACGGAAATGATTGTGAATATAAAATGTTGTAGCCACATATTCAAGTTATGATATACGATATTTTTATTATGATAGGACTCATGATTTCTTTCTCATGCCTTAACGTTCGTTTTCATGAAATTGATGATGTATCTCAAGTTGACATGTTAAATGTTTCCCTTGTTTCCATATCTGGGACTTCTGCTCACCCTTTATTTTGGTGTGTCACCAGGTTATGAGATGTAGTAATGGACCTATGATAAACATAAGGAGAAGCCTTTCAAGTTTTTAAGACGATTGTTTTTTTCATGTTTTAAGTTCCTAGATTCCAAGACACTAAACCTTAATGATCCTCGGTTTTGTAAAATGTAATGAAAAGTTATGTTATAAAAAAGGCGGGATGTCATAATCTCTTCTGCCAATTCTAGTCCCATCAACATCCTTCCCCCTAATTCATCCCAAAAATCTATAGTTTGACACCGCTTCCCATATAATTCCTCAAATGGTTCAATCTGTATACTGGAATGAAAACTGTTATTATAAGAAAACTCAACCAATTAGATATGTTGGTCCCAACATCCATGACAATCCATCAAACAAGCACGTAGCATATCCTCTAAATTCTTAATTTTTCATTCTGAATTCCCATCTGATAGAGGATGAAATGTTTTACTATAATTTCATTCAGTACCCAAAGACTTCTGAAGGCCTTTCCAAAATTAAGAAGTGACCCTAGGATCACAATCAAATACAATGGAGTGGGGAACTCCATTTAACCTGACTATCTCTTTATGATACAATCAAGAAAGTTGATTTAGGTAAAATTATCTCTTATTGCAAGGAAATGAGCATATTTAGTCAAGCGCTCAATAATAACCACGATTTCACAATTACCTCGAGGTGTCTTCGGTAATCTCACAATGATGTCCATGGATATATTCTCTCATTTCCACTCTGGAACTGGTAAAGGATAAAGCATCCCTTTTGATAAATTCTACTCTCCTTTAACTTTTTGACAAGTCAAAAACTTCACAGTAAACTCAACAATATCTCTTTTTATTCCATCCCAACAATAATACTATTGAACATGTTTAAACATCTTAGTACTACCTAGATGAATTGAAAATAGATAATAATGAGCTTCTCACAACAACTTTCCCCTAAACTATGAATCACAAGGCACACACAATCTCTTCCCAAATCTCAAAACACAATCATTATCCATGTTGAATTCAGGAAACATACCCTTTAGAACGAGCTCTACCTTTTTCTGCAACTCAATTCCTTGCTTCTATGCTTGATTAATTCTATCTGATAGAGAATATCTCATGGATACCTGAATCAAAACAAAATAATTTCCTTCACCAACAACCTCAAAGCCAAAATTCATCAAATCCTTAACCAAAAGATTTTGTTCCAAAAGTAACATGGTTAATGAAGATTTATTGTTTCAACTCAAAGAATATGCCACATTATTTGCTTTTACTGGGTTGTAGTGAATCATGGAATCATAAACCTTGATTAATTATAGTTATATCCTCTGTCTCATGTTCAATTATTTCTGAGTGAATATATACTTTAAAATTTTGTGATCAGTATATATTTCACATTTTAAACCATACTAATGATTCCTCGAAAATTTTAAAGCAAAAACAACAGGAGCTAATTCCAAATCATGTGTAGTGTAATTTATCTCATGAGATTTCAACTGACGTGAAGAATAAGAAATTACATGATTATTCTGCATTAGGACGTAACCAAGTCCATTCTATGAAGCATCACTGTAGATAACAAACTCACCATTCCTGGAAGGTTGTGCCAATACTGGAGCATTCACCAATCTTCATTTCAATTCCTAAAAACAATCATCACATTTTTTTGTACTGATAAACATAACACCCTTCCGAGTTAGCTCAGTCAATGGGTTGGACAACAATGCGAACTTTTTAACAAACCTTAGGTAATAGCCTTCCAATCCAAGAAAACTATGAATCTTGGTTACATATGTGGGTCCTAGCCAATCTTCAACAACCTTTGTTTTTAAAGGATCAACAATTATTCCATCTTTAGAAACAATGTGACCAAGGAAAGAAATTTGATGCAACCAAAACTCACACTTGTTGAATTTCCCAGACATTTTATTTTCATTTAAGGATTTAAAAATAACCCTAAAATTACTTTCATGCTCCTATTTACTTTCAAAAACCACAAAAATCTCATCAATTAAAACAACCACCAACTGATCCATGAACTCATGAAAAATTATATTCATAAGGTCCATGAATACAGTAGGTTCATTGGTCATCCCAAAAGGAATAACTAAAAATTCATAATGGCCATATATTGTACAAAACGTGTTCTTCAGAATATATACTTCCTTTACCTTCAACTAATGGTACCCTAATCTCAAGCCAATATTTGATGAATGCTAATCTCCCTGGAGCTGCTCAAACAAATCATCGATATGAGGAAAAAGATATTTGTTCTAAATAGTGTTGTTATTCAATGATCTATAATCAATACAACGTCTTATTGAACCATATTTCTTTTTTAAAAAATACGATAGGAGCACCCCATGGTGATGTGATAGGTTGAATGAAACCTTTCTCTAAAAAATCTTTCAATTTCTCCCTCAACTCTGAATGTTAAATTTGAGCTATTCAATAAGGGGGTGTTAAATTGGCTTAACATCAGGAACTAAGTTAACAGAAAATTCAACTTCCCGATCTGGTATTATTCTAGGAAACTCATAAGGAAAAACATCAGGATACTCATTTACCATGGGAACATCATTAATCTAAACGGTTCCTTTGTTTTCAACAATATATGAAAGGTTACATTCATTTCAATCTATTACACATTTCTGAACCTCTTGATATGTTATTAATAGTAAGGGTTCATTTTTTTACACAAACTGAAAGGCTTTTTGAAATGAAAAATCTTTATACATATAGTCAATCTTAGCATGGTAAACTGAGAGCCAATCCATACCCAGGATAACATCAAACTCCACTGGAGGTAAAACAATAAGGTTTTCATGTAGGTTCTTTCCACAGATAAGGATATCAAGACTATTATAAATTTTTTTTTGCCTCAACATTTTCCCCATGTGTATTTACCACAAGTTTGGGCGTCGTTTCTTGAGGTGGAATTCCAAATTTACTAGAAAATATTTCAGAGATGAAAGAATATTTAGACCCTAAATACAAAAACACATTGGAATAATTTGAAAAAACAAAGAATGTACCTGATACCACTTCATTTTATGGCCCAAAATATGAAGAAGTATTTGTAAAGGATTTCACCACACCTTTCAACTTGTAGTCCGGCTGCTTCCCGTCATTTGAGGTCTTTGTCAAACCCTCGTTTTCATAAAGAACAAACTCATTACACTTGAAACATTTCACTAACTGTAAATAGAATTTGGTCTTACCATTACCCTAATCTTTTCCAGTGTCATCAGAAGCCTTATTTCCAATCTTACCACATCGAAAGCACATTGAAGAATTCAAAAGTCATTCCCCAGCATTTTTTTACCAAATTTATCAAAAACTACAATCACAGTTTTCATACCATTAAACCATTTTGAAGGATTATTCCCTTTCTCCTTCCACCTCAGTCACTTCTTTTGTTGTTTTTCATAGAGCACTTGATCATCGGAAAACTCCATTTCCACATTCTCAGAATATTGAACATGCTTTTCATAACTTTTGATCTCAAAAGAAGCTAATTCCCTTCGATATTTTGTAATTAATTCTGAGAAAATATGATTGATTTTACTATCAAGGGCTCAGATAATATTTGGAGCATACCTTTCCAATCTAGTGAACTTTACGTCATAATTAGCCACTGAGTCGTCCTCTTTCCTCAATTCCAAAAATTGTTTTTATATCATAGTCGAACAGCCTTAGGAAAATATTTCTCACGAAACATACATTTGAATTAATCCCAGTCAAGAGCATAAATCTCATCAGTGTCCCTGATATTTCTAAAAATTGACAACCACTGATCTGCTTCACCCTTCAAATGGTAAACAACAAGCTTATATTTTTATTTTCTGAACTCCCCATGACGTCAAAAATCTTCTCCAGTTCTTTAATCCACCCTTCAGCTAGGATACGGTCATATGATCCTCTAAATGATGTGGGATGTTGCTTCAAGAAATGTTCCATCACTGATATGTTCCTCTGTGATTTATGTAGATGATATCGTACATGGATACCACCACCATTTATTGCTTGAGTCAAATTCCCCATTACTGCAACAAACAGTTCAGTTCCAATTTCGACCATCGTAGGATGCTGATTTGGAAGGTCATTTACTTCTGTATTGTAACAACCTAGGATTTTATGAAAAACATTATTTTAATTTATTTTATGTATTGTGTTGTATGATACCACGATATTATCTTGTGTTATACGCAACACCGTATTAGCTTGTGGTATATGTGACACTAATCTTGGATCGTGTTACACACAATTTTGAGTCTTTTTGATAGTAGTTATTCTATGACACATTGAGTATATATTTATATATATTCAATTTATTAATGAAATATGGTTGTATTTTGTTACCTGGAAAAAAAGGAGTTGTTCACTACACGCAACCCTGACTTGGCTTGCATTACACGCAATCCCGACCTTCCTCGATAGCGTGTGTTGTTGGCAATACTGGGTTTTACTAAACAATGATATATTATTATAATATTATTATGGACTAGCTGTTATGAATATTATTAACTAAATTTTTAATTTTATTAAATTATTATTCATTTTATAGATTTTCTAGAACATGGTATGAGAACTAAATAAATTATTCGGGTAAAATAATTATTTTTCAAAAAATGCAGTTTTGCTGCCTTTTGATGGTGTACCCACATTAAATCTAGTTTTGAAATTTTTATAAGATCATTTTTACAAAATAAAATTCTTCCGTGTAATATAGATATAAAAAATTAATTGGGATAAATTTTTAATATCATTCTGAAAACTTTCCTATTTTGATGAATAGTAAAAACACACTATATTTTTATTAAAAACAAATTAATTCATCAAATAAATTTATATGAATAGATTATATTTTTAGTTGGTTTTAAAGTGTAATTAGAATATATTTTTACCATTTAATCCAATGTTGGTCATTGGAATTAATTTCACATTGAAATTGGATATAAACAAGTATCAATCTTTTGATAGTTATTTTTTCTTAAAAACACACTATTTGTTTTGATAATGAGAATTAATTTTAAAATTAATTAATTAAACTTATATGTTTTGAATATGGAAAAATATACATCAATTTTGTATTTTTAATATCAAATAATTATTAGGCTGAATTTTTGGTATTTTTCTGAAAAACATCAATTTTCGATGAATAGTGAAACCACTTAGTGGTAGTTAAAAAACTGACCTTTTCATTTAAATGAAATTTTACCACTTCTGTGAATTTAATTTCGAAAATCCAAGAGACATGGTTAATATCAAGGACTAAAATGTGGTTCAATGAGATGAAAATAATATTTGGTGAATAGTAACTTTTTACTTTTTTACCGTGGTTAAAAGTAAATAGGGTAATTAAGGGTAAAAATGATATTATTATTACAATTACACATGTCCTAATTCTATTGGATAAGTGTAATTCGACCAAAAACAACCTTAAGAATAAAATATGACCATTTAGGCCCACTTGGATTAGATTAGGACATTTATTAATAATTAATTTAACGAAGGGTTAAAATAGTTAAAATCAATGTTAAATAACTAAATCATTTTTAATATAGAGTTATACATAATATAAATTCGACTATAAATATTAATTAGAAATATAAAATGATTTCTTGCATAATAGTATTTTATTTATAATTTTTAGAAATTAAATAATTTAATTTATTAAAGACACAATTATGATGTAGTAATTATCTTATTAATGAAATATTGACATAATTGATGTTATAAATACCCAAATAAATGTAATTTGAGACTGATTATGAATTCCACTAATTTTATAGGTTAATATGACATTTTAGTATTTATTTAATTAACTTTTTTTGAACTAATCATTTTGTTATGATTTTCACAAAAATCAATTACCTAATAGTGTCAAAATAGACATAAATTTTTTTTAAAAAAATATTATATTATTAATTGTTGTTTTATTCCTAAAAATATAAGGTTTGGACAAATGACTTATATAAGGATATATATATTAATAAAAAAACTTGTGGTTTGTTTGACTTGTTATAGTAAGTTTATTAACCATATAGTGTAAGAAAACAAGAAGACACTGTAAAAGTAAAATTATTTAACTTAAAGTTAAATCTAAATGATAAGGTTAAAATAGAAACATAAACATGTCTAAATTCTATTTGATAAAAGTATTTCGACCCATATCCACCTTATCTTCGAAATAAATCATGTTGGAGCTATTAAAAACCGAATATGACTTTATAATAAAATAATATTTTTAGTTTTTTCAAAGGTTCCACTCTCCTCCTTTATAAAAGGGCACCCCTTCCCTCTTCTCTTCACACCATTTTGAGCCTTGATGATCGGCAAAACCCTGAAAATTTTTCTTCTCCACTTCCCTAGAAACATCATAGATGTTCGTGTCTTCTTAAAAGTCCATATTTAGTGCCACAAGAGGAGGTTAAGAAGAGGCGCTTCAAAGAAGAGGTAATGTCCGTTACCGATTCATTCAACTTTATTTCTTCTTCTAATTATTCTTCTTTATTTGTTTAATTATGAAGTAATAACATAAGTGTCACTAATATACTGATTTCTTATTATAAGTATGAAAAAACCCTATTTCACTGTCTATAAATCCTACAGAAAATGAAATCACCGCGCGTGCGTACGTACGGAATACCGTCTCCACACCGCGGTGTAATCTGTTTTCGACCACCACAATACTTAGATGGGTAAAATGGTGTAAAAAAACAATATGTGATTATTGAAAAATGATATTGATTCTGAAATATTATACATACACTTCAATACAATTCCACGATCATGGGAATGATATCATCGCTCGTGCGTACGTATGGACTACCGTCTCCACGACGCGATGAGATTCATTCTCCATGTTAACCATTCATTAATGATTATAAAGTATATATAATAAGTAATCATGAAATATATGACATAATAATGATACTGGATTTTTTTATATGTATATGTATGTTATCTACTTAATTCCATTCAATTCAATAAGGAAATGAAAACATCGTTCATGCGTACGTACGGCATACCGTCTCCATGAACGGTATATTTCATTCCATTTATCGATCAATAATATATATATATATATATATATATATATATTTATATGATAAATATATATTACATATAATTCATGTTTTAAATTCTAGAATTAATTATATCAGGATATAAGTAATAATATCAAGAACCACAAGTCCAAACATGTACGACAAATAAAACAATTTTAACCAAAACACTGCTTTAACATGGAACTTACAAAAGAACGGGTAATATAATGTCATAAGTGAACCATATATGATATCATAACAATGAATATGATTCTTTAATAAGTCAATGACATTATTTAAATCATTATACTGGAGGTTTGGATATGTATGAAGCATATCGGACCTAAGGTAAAGGATAACTTTTCCAATCTCGTTCTTATCCGAGATTGTTATTCGTATGTATTTACTGGGGTTATTTCTATAATCCATGTCCATGTTTTATAAAAGTGTTTTCATGTATGTTTAAAGTCCTTTTTAACCATTTTTACTTTTACTACCTGGTATTTAAGGGATATTTTTTACCATACGAGGTACTTTTTGACTATTTCGACAAATGTACGAGGAGAATGTTTATTTTAACTTATATGGTGTGAACAGATTTTTACGGTTTCATAACGCATAATTTTCATGAAGCTTACTCTACATGATTTTATAAATATTTTCAAAAAAATAATTTTATTTTAAAAGTGCATGGAACTTTTAGAAAAGAAAATTATTTTGACGGAGACAGGATATTTTCCTCATGAATTCATTTCAAGTGTTTTATCAAAAACATTTTTCATCTAAGATGACATTATTTCATATGTATATTTTTCAAGTATCATGTCTCTATGATTTACATGGTTTCAATTTTCTTATTATGAAATGATATCCATTTCTTTTATATGGATTATGTGATGATGGGATGATGTTTATGAAACCCATTTTATTTATTAGGTTATATATGTTTATTTTGTGGCACAAGTAAAATGATTTCATTATGAGATGTGTGGGACCTATATCTCCCTCCAATGCATTGGGTAAGTATTTATATCTCATGAGATATACATTGCCGGAATGGTATGTTAATTTGGTTTAGTGTTACATGACTGAAAGAAGGATTGAACTCGATTCAAAAAGGGTTTTTGTCCACTAAGATGGTATTGGAAGCAATGCCTTGGCAATTATGGAAATCATATCATGTGATTAATGTTTTTCCACAATTATAAGTTTTATTCACAAGTAATTTTATCATGATTAATGTTTCATTATGATCTATTCTTATATACAACCATTTTTTATGTCATTGCACAAGATTTTAATGTTTAATCATTATGTTCATGTTTTTATGTTCAAATGAATATGATTTGTTTTATTTTATCCATGTTTTCTCTTACTGAGCATTTGAGCTCACCCTTTATATGTTTTCTTTTCCCCAGGATTTAAAGAATGGTTTTAGGTAGGAAAACTAAAAAGGGGAGGATCTTTATGGGAGATATTGAAGATCCTTCACCACGATTAGAAGATTACGTTCCGAGTTTCCAAAGTCACTAAACTATTATGGTCCTTACGTGTCTGTTTTTGTTATGTATTATGTATTCCGCAAACGTAATGTAAGGTCCATGTACGTCATGATACGAGTCTCTACAGTTGGTATCAAAGGGAGGTTTAGTTAACCTTTGAATACTTGGATACTAAAACGTTAGTGAGATCTCTAGAGATATTTCTACGGTATATCTAGGGATGTCCCAAAGGATAAGTATACGTATAGGATATAGTCCTAGAACTATGGTAACACTCATAGAATTAAACATAAGATGTTATATATTGATGGTAATCCCCATCTACTTTTTTGTTTTTCCTAGTATGATTTTTTCCTCTCACACTATTCTTTTTGGGTTTTAGAAAACGGCTTGAAATATGAAGATTCACGATAATGGGGGATATGGCGGACAACGGAATGATATTCTTCATGAGAAACCAAATTAAACGAGATTTTTAAGTCCAAACATCGTTATTATGCCTAATCAGCAATCTCATAATATGATCAATAATCTCAACATTGGTAAGTTTCCCGACTCAGATAATAAGAGAAAGATGGAGTTTCATGATGATCATAGAGGAATGAAATTTCAATTTCCCTCATATAAATAACGTGAGAAGAGGAATCGGGGAGATTGTTTCAATGGAACTGGAAGATTCTTTGGGTGTGTAAATTAAGGAAACAAAGCCAGTAAGTACAAAGGAAAAGGTTTAGTTAACACCATGGACAATGATAATGGTATTTCAACGACATCAACAATGATTAGATGTTTTAAATTTGGAATGTATGGGAATTATTAAAAGCAATGCCTTAAGGGAAAATATCATGAAGAAAATCAGTATGGTCGTATGGGTAGTATTTATGTTGGTGATGATGAAGAGACTACAAATAATATGTGAGATGAAATAATTGTTGAAGCTCGGTCAATGGTTAATGAAGGTTGTGGAATGATTACATTTTTATCAAGTGTAATGTTGTATAAGTAATCTCATGGTACTATGGAATAAATAGACATCTAAGGATTGTTACATTGTTGTCTTTCCATATGTTTTGAAAGTGTATGGTACCAGTAACCATGAAAGGTTATTCAAATATATTTGGATAGAAGATGATATGCACATAATGAAGGGATAAGGAGAAAATGAAATGTTTGACAGTATTCATGAGCTCGTTACTTATATAAGGACTAAGTGATATTATGGTTTGGTTATATGGATTTTTTGTGATTTTGGAATGTGGGAAGAGATACCTTTTGACAGTATTCATGTTTTCACTATAGTTCTATGGTAATATATGTTTCAAGAGAATATATGACTAAGGTATTCATGTGTTTGGAATGCAACCAACATGATATATCTTATGATATATGTGAGATAAATGCTTGTATTCACATTCTTGGAAGATAACCCTTCTAGTAGTTGTTTTCTTTATACTATGAGCTTGGACTGAAGTATTTTAGATAAGCCTAATGATTGGAATGGATTATGTTGGACTCAAGTTGGTTTTGTTTAAGGATAGAAATTTTTTCGATATTATTGATGGGATGTTATAATAATGTAGTTTTAGAAAAAGGACAACATACAAGACGGGCAACAACCCATCGCATTGGAAAAGGCTGTGAGAATCGAACCCACAACCGAAGTGCGACAGGCCTCCATCGCCTACCACTGGCCTACAGGAAGTCCCTGGTTTGTAGAGGCTAGTTTTATTATATTAAGCAGTATGATAGATGATGTATAAGTCCATTTTTTGAACCATATACGATTAATCTCACCATAGATGGACTTATATATATATATATATATATATATAACTTTTTCTATCCTTATGTTTGAGAACAAAAATGTTGTTCTAGTACTCTCATATCTGATGAATCAGATGGTACCTTATATCATCATAACTTTATGGCTTTGTTGGCTTTTTCATAGCCCTATTCTCTACCACTCTCCATCAGAACATGATGGTTAATTTTTCTTCCATATGCATAATGTCGCATATGTTGTCCTATACGGAAACCCAATGTTGTGTTACTTTTGGTGTCCATTATGATTCTAACTTCCCTTTTTATAATGAAGTTTTAGTATTCCTTTTTACGATGTGGGTTTCTATGAAAGAAACTTTCAAATAGTAAACGATTCATAACCCCGATGAATATTGAGGGAGAAATTCATTTTAAGGGGGGTATAATGTAACCCCTGAGATTTTATGAAAAACATTATTTTAATTTATTTGATGTATTATGTTGTATGATACCCCAGTATTATGTTGCATTATACGCAACACCGTATTAGCTTGCTGTATATGCAACACTAATCTTGGATCGTGTTACACACAATTTTCAGTTTGTTGGATAGTAGTTATTCTACGCAACATTGACTATATATATATATATTCATTGTATTAATGAAATATGGTTGGATTTTTTATACGCAACAAAAAAGGAGTCATGGAATACACACAACCCTGACATGGCTTGCATTACACGCAATCATGACCTTCATCGATAGCGTGTGTTGTACGCTATACTGGGTTTTACTAAACAACAATATATTATTATAATATTATTATGGACTAGCTGTTGTGAATAGTATTAACAACATTTTGAATTTTATAAAATTATTATTCATCTTATAGATTTTCTGAAACATGGTATGAGAACTAAATAAATATTTCAGGTAAAATATATATTTTTAAAAAAATGCAGTTTTCCCCCTTTTGATGGCGCACACACTTTAAATCTAGTTTTTGACATGTTTATAAGTTAAGTTTGGAAAAATTAAATTCTACCTTGGAATCTGGATATAAAAATTTAATTGGGATAAATTTTTCATATTATTCTGATAACTTTCATATTTTGATGAAAAGTAAATACACGCTATATATTAATTAAAAACAACTTATTTCATGTCAAAAATTTATATAGAAAGAATATCTTTTTAATTGGTTTTAAAGTGTAATTAGAATATATATTTACCATTTAATGCAATGTTAGACATTGGAATTAATTTTACATTGAAATTGGATATAAACAAGTATCAATCTTTTGATAGTTATTGTTTCTTAAAAGCACGCTATTTGTTTTGATAATGGGAATTAATTTTAAAATTAATTAATGCCACTTATATGTTTTGAATTTGTAAAATAGACATCAATTTTTAATTCAGAATATCAAATAATGATTCGGCTGAATTTTTTGTATTTTTTTGAAAAACTTCAATTTTTGATGAATAGTGAAACCACTTAGTGGTAGTTAAAAAACTGCCTTTTTCATTTAAATAAAATTTTACCACATCTATGAATTGAATTTCAAAAGTTCGAGAGACATGGTTAATATGAAGGACTAAAATTTAGTTCAATGAGATGAAAATATTTTTTGTTAAATAGTAACTTTTTACTTTTTTTCCACGGTTAAAAGTAAATAGGTTAATTAAGGGTAAAATTTATATTATTATTACCCTAAAATGTGTCTTAATTATATTGGATAATGGTAATTCGATAAAAAACAACCTTAGGAATTACATATGACCATTTAGGCCCACTTGGATTAGATTAGGCTATTTATTATTAATTTATTTAAAGAATGGTTAAAATAGTAATAATCATTGTTTAATAACTAAATCATTTTTAATATAGGGTTATACATAAGATAAATTCGACTGTAAATATTCATAAGAAATATAAAACAATTTTCTACATAATGGTAGTTTATTTATAATTTTTAGACATTAAATAAGTAAATTTATTTATGACACAATGATGATGCAGTAATTATCTAATTAATGAAATATTTACATAATTGATGTTATAAATACCCAAATAAATGTAATTTGAGGCTTTTTAGGAATTAAAGTAATTTTATAGGTTAATATGACATGTTATTATTTATAAAATTAACTTATTTCGAACTAATCATTTTGTTATGATTTTCACAAAAATCAATTACCAAATAGTGTCAAAATTGACATTAAATAGTTTTTTAAAAACATATTATATTATTAATTGTTATTTTATTTCTAAAAATATACGGTTCAGCCAAATGAATTATATAAGGTTATATTTATTAATTATAAACAACATGGGGTTCGTTTGGCTTTTTATTGTATGTTTATTAACCTTATAGTTTAAGAAAACAAGAATACACTGTAAAAGTAAAATTATTTAACTTAATGTTAAATCTAAATGATAACGATAAAATATAATCCTAACCTTGTATAAATTCTGTTGTATGAGAGTATTTCTACCCATCCTTACCTTATATTCAAAATAAATATATTTGGAGCTATTAAAAACTGAATATGACTTTATAATAAAATAATATGTTTTGTTTTCCCAAAGGTGCCCCTCTCCTCCCTTATAAAAGGCCACCCATTCCCTCTTCTCTTCTCACCATTTTGAGCCTTGATGCTCCGCAAAAACCTGCCAATTTCTCTTCTACACTTCCATAGTAACATCCTAGAGGTTCTGGTTTTCTTAAAAGACCAACTTTAGTGCCCTAAGAGGTGGTTAAGAACAGGCGCTTCAAAGAAGAGGTAATATCTGTTACCGATTCTTTCAACATTATTTCTTCTTCTAATTATTCTTCTTTAGTTTTTTCAATATGAAGTAATAACATCAGTGTCGCTAATATACTGATATGTTATTATATGTATGAATCAACCCTATTTCACCATTTATCCATCCTACGGAATATAAAATCACCGCGCGTGCGTACGTACGGAATATCGTCTCCACGCCGCGTTGTAATCTGCTTTCGACCACCACCTTACTTGGATGGGTGTAATGGTGTTAATAAATAACAATATATTATTATATTAAAGTGATATTGATTTTGAAATATTATACATACACTTCAATATAATTACACGATCATGGGAATGATATCATCGCTCGTGCGTACGTCCGGACTACCGTCTCCACGACGCGATGAGATTCATTATCCATGTTAACCATTCATGAATGATTATAAAGTATATATAATAATTAATCATGAAATATATGACATAATAATTATACTGGATATATATATATATATATATATATGTATACATCTACTTAATTCCATTCAATTCAATAAGGAAACGAAAACAGCGTTCATGCGTACGTATGACCTACCATCTCCATGAACGGTGTATTTCATTCCATTTATCGATCTATCATATATCTATATGTATATTGTGAATATATTATACATATAAATCGTATTTTAAATTCTGGTATTAATTAAATTAGGAAATAAGTAATAATATCAAGAACAACAAGTCGAAACATGTACGATAAATCAAACGATTCTACCCAAAACACTGCTTTAACATGGATCTTACAAAAGAACGTGTAATATAAAGTCATAAGTGAACAATATATGATATCATAACAATGAATATGATTCTTTAATAAGTCAATGACATTATTTAAATCATTATATAGGATTTTTGGATACGTACGAAGCATATCAGACCTATGGTAAGGGATAACTATTCCAATCTCATTCTTATCCGAGATTGTTATTCGTAAGTACTTACTGGGGTTATTTCTATCATCCATGTCCATGATTTATAAAAGTGTTTTCATGTATGTTTAAAGCCTTTTTAACTATTTTTTACTTTTACTACATGGTATGTAAGGAATGTTTTTTGACCATATGATGTACTTTTTGACTTTTCCGAAAAAAGTACGAGGAGAATGTTATTTATAACATATACAGCGTGAACAGATTTTTACGGTTTCATAACGCCTCATTTTAAAGAAGCTTACTCTACATGATTTTATGACTATTTTCAACAAAGTAAATTTATTTTAAAATTTCATTGCATTTTTTGAAAAGAAAATGATTCTGATAAAGAAAGGATATTTCTCTCAAGAATTCATTTCAAATTTTTTATCAAAACCATTTTTCATCTAATATGACATTATTACATATGTGTATGTTTCAAGTATCATGTCTCTATGATTTACATGGTTTCACATTTCTTATTATGAAATGATATCCAATTCTTTTATATGTATTATGTGATGATGTTATGATGTTTATGGAACCCATTTTATTTATTGGGTTATGTATTTTTATTTTGGGGCATAAGTAAGAATGATTTCATTATGAGATGTGTGGGACCTATATCTCCCTGAAATTCATTGGGTAATGATTTATATCTCATTAGATAGACATTGATGGAACGATAAGTTAATTCGGTTCAGTGTTACAGGACTGAAACAAGGAGTGAACTCAATTTAGAAAGGTGCTTTGTCAACTAAGATGGTCTTGGATGTAAAGCCTTGGCTACTACAGAAATCATATCATGTGCATAATGTTTTTACACAACTACAAGTTATATTTAAAAGCTATTTTATCATTATGAATGTTTATTTATGATCTATGCTTATGTTCTACAATGTTTTATGTCATTTCCCATGATTTTTATTTTTAAACAGTGTTTTCATGTTTTTAGGTTCAAATGTATACGATTTGTTTTATTTTATCCATGCTTGACCTTACTGAGAATTTGAGCTCACCCTTTATATGTTTTCTTTTCCCAAGGATTTAAAGAAAGGTTTTAGGTAAGAAAATGAAAAAGGGGAAGATCTTTAGGGGAGATATTGATGATCTTTCTCCACGATTAGATGATTACGTTTCGAGTTTCCAAAGACACTAAACTATTACGGTCCTTCTGTGTCTGTTTTAGTTAGGTATTATGTATTCCGCAAAAGTAATGTAATGACCATGTACGTCACGCTACGGGTCTCTACATGTATGTCTTCCAAGATATGCTTCCCTATTTCATTTGCAGACAAGCATTCTGTACAATCATGTCTTAGATTATGAAACATGGTAATATACAAATTCTATATCATTTCAATTTGACAATAATGTAAAAAATATATTTTTGGATAATAATTTTATATAATTCTAACTCCTAATGTTATACAAACCAACAATGAATACCAACTATAAGGCCCCAGCCTTAAACATTTATTAATCTTGGGTTATTTCAAGAATTAACATTGAGGATCTTTTCAGGTATAGATATTTAGATTATTAGATCGTAAATCATGCATTACATTTAACAGGTAAAAAATCTGGTTACATCAAAGACAGTATTCATTATTCCCCAAAAGGAATCATATTTAAAAGAATACATGGTTTATTTCATAACACTTCCTAGACACTATCGTCACATCATGTATTTTTCCCTTGATCTATGAAAAACATTTCAAAAAAATGGGATGAGTATAAAAAGCTCAGTAAGGGATATAAAAATACAGAAAGAAAACATTATTACATATATCCATAAGAATAAATGAAATCATACATTACTCATAAAAAATAATCACATTAACATACCACATGAATCATAATATTTAGTAATAACTCATAGAAATCATAAGTTATAATGTTGACATGATGTATTGATAACATTATTACGTAGGGAGTAACCCTCATGGTTACATTTGGAATACCCATCACATTATATTACAAAAATCTATTCAGAGAAACCTTAGTGTTTTACTCCTTCACATTACCCAATGAATTGAAGAGCTATGTCATTCTCACCTGCCTTTATTTTATCACGGAACAACCTAACTTCATCAACCATTCCCAAGAACCATAACATAATCGTATCACATAAAACATGAAAAATGGAAACATAACATTTCCATAATTTCAATCACAAGATATCAATACAACACATTTATATAATAAAATTATTATCAAAACCATTTTCAATACTAAAATAAAATAAAAGTAAAACATGGTATTTATTTTTCATTTAAAAAAGATATGGCTTGTATAGGAATTCGAAACTCAAATAATGGTCATTGCGGCAGAGAAGTCATTGTCACCGCATATGTAAGACAAGAAAATTTCTTTTGTCATTTTATAAAATTATTCATCTAAAAAGATTCATTATGAATGAAATTAAATGTCAAAAGGGTTTATTATACAACTAATAAAAGAAGGTCATATATAAATTGATGTATGCCTCAATGAAAGGATATTGAGACAAAGTCCCTTATCTCAAGTCCAACTTGTTCTTATTCATTCATTATATTCCTAAATAATACACTTATGTCATTTTATAATTTCTCAAGGACTTCCTCTAAAGTTTATTATTCAATTAATATCACATATTATCATGTTATAATAATTAGTTAATTATGTGAGTTCATATCATACGTTTTGTCGATGTTCGGTACATGAGTCAAAAATGAACTTGTTTAAAAAGAATTTCCCATGTAGTTATAATTACATCATCTCCATAATAGTATTAATGATTTAAATATCATATATATTTATTATATATTCATTTTATACTATTTCATTACATTTTGAGATAAGAAATTAAATGCACTGTTCATGGAGACAGTAGGTCGTACGTATACATGAACACTACTTTAATTTCATTGTCATATTATAAGAATTAAAACTAAATGAGATATAAAATATATATTATAATTTCAGTATAATATATATGTTATATAGGAAACATACGTTCATTAATTAAATTATTTATAAATTCCATGTTTGGCATTAATGAGTCACATCACATGAGGGGGAGGTAGTCAACACTTCCTCAGATGAAATTATCGCACTACCACAACATGAAAAGCATAACGATGTGATTTAAAAATAAAATTCAGAAGCATATAGAAAAAATAAATACCATATATATCATATATAAATATTGCGACACCATAATGGAATCCATGAACGTGTTAAAAGAAGATTGAACAATCGTTGTTTTGTTAGGCAGTAAATCACCATCCACATAAACAGTATATTCCTTAACCATTAGACGGAGGTGTATGTAAGTGTAGGTACAATACATATCATGATAAAATTCTAGTATATTAAGGATTCTATTGTTATTATGGGATCAAATAAAAAATGATAGTGTTGAGTGAATAAGGAAAATAAATGGAAGAAACTCGAGAGAAGACATTACCTCTAAATCTAGTAACTTTTTTTGATTTGAGCCAAAGGCTTCCTTGGAAATGCCTTCTGCCCAAAGTGAGGCTTCTCGGAGTAAAAGAGGGATAAAGAGAGATAATATGAGCAGTAGTGGGACGATCCAAGGGCTTGAGAGGTGTGGTTATGGTGGTAGAGGTGGGGGCCATTTATAAGAAAGAGGAGGGTCACTTTTGGAAAGTCTTGAAATGTTACTTTATTATAAAATTATTTTCGGATTTTAAATGCCCCACAATGATATATTTTTAGGATAATGTGATAAGGATTCTAAATAAACCCATCAAATAGATTTTTGACTAATGCAAGTCTTAGATGTTACCTTATCATTTCATTTTATTTAAATCGTTCGTTAATGAAGTGATCACTTCATCATCATAGTGTCGTAAATAAATTTATTTATTTAATGTCTAAAAATTATAAAAAAATACGATGATGTAGGAAATATTTATAGCATTAAAATGAATATTTATAGTCTATAATATCATTTATTTAAAAAAAATTCTTTTTTTACTTAGAATATACAAACCTTTGTTATATTTCTCTTCTTTTTAAAAATAATGTCATAAATGTCACTATCACACCCATGTGACTCCACAGGCCCTCAAGTCCGGTAAAAAGCTTCCCATGTTAGGAAATGACTCAAAAAAGAATATTTGGACACATGTTGGGGTCATTTTATATTATTAGGATATTATTTTATTGCCCTTAACTACCTGATTACTAATTTATCACGATAATTAATGATAATTACCATCATTACTATTCATAATGTCAAAAAAACAAAATAATATTAATTAAATAATTTGGACCTTATGATTCAAAATAGGAATTCATTTTACCAAATTCCAATCATATAAATTACAGTAATTAATTTAAATATAATTCTTGTTGTTAAAACAAATAGCGTGTTTTAAAGAAACAATATCTATCAAAAGATTGAAAATTGTTTATGTCCAATTTCAAAGTTATATTATTCATAATGACCACCATTGGATTAAATGGTAAAAATTTATTCTAATTTAACATTAAATCCCATTAAAAAGATAATCTATCCATATAATTAAATTAGATGAAATAGCAGTTTTGAAGTAAAATGCAGTATTTTTCATTATACATTAAAAAAATGAACAGTATCAGAAAAATACCAAAAATTTATCCAAAGTAAATTTCATTGTCCCAATTATAAAGAATATGTTTATTTTTAAAAATAGAGATAATAAAATTTCCAAAATATTTATTTAAAAATTGTTTTCCATTAAAAGGTTGTAAATAAATCTTTTAAAAATATTTGAGTATTCATTGCTTAAGATTTGATTTATTCTCATTTTATACCTCTAAAACACTATCTAGTTCATAAATAGACATAGATATGAAAATCTATTATTATTTACTTACTTTGGATGTTACACATGAATTTTTATAACATCATGTTATATCAATATTTGAGTTCTTACATCACTCATGGTGTTAGGAGTTGATTATTTAATTATAATTTAATTATATGGTAAATTAATGTATTTTACTATTCCCAAAATTCATGATTTTCAGAAAAATCCAAATAAATCACCATAAAAATTATTTTACATGTATGATAAAAAAATGAAATCCATTTTTAAAAAATTTATTTTCTGAATATGATTAAATTAATATTTAATTAAAATCTTAATTATCATGAAAAATACAGATTTTAAAACAGCAACTAATATTATAATTCATTGAAGAATTACATTAAATCATATAAAAATATATTAAAACCTGCAGACATATAATTTTTATTTAATGAATACCTGTTATGAAAATATATTTTCATTATATTTAATTAATAAATTAAAATTATATATTTTTGACTTATAAAAATAATAATACTTTTATTATGTTCATTCTATAACTTATAAGTTCCCCATGTTTTATTCATACATTCATGGGAGAGGATACAATTATTTTCAAGAAATTAATATTAATAAGGGTAAAATTATGATTCATAAGGGTCGTTTACTATTCACCAAAAACTATGTTGGTCATATTGGACTCCAAACCTCTTAGGGATCGATGCTGTGTATGTCATATTTTTTAAATTTAAATAAAAAAAAATACAATATAATGTTTATTGGAAACATAATACTTAGTAATTCATTGTGTTCTGATTTCATATTATTATGAAAAATAATTATAATAAGGTAATTTCTATTGATAAAACATTGTGTTGTTGCATTAAAATTCATATCGAATGATTTTATTAAAAATTAATGATATGAATATTTTAACTCCATTATTTCTTGAAAATAATTTTCATTGATATTTTCCTTTATTAATGTATACTTGGTTAAATTAAGTACCACATCATGTGTTGTTTCCTTGGAAATTTGATCATGCTCACATATCTTTATATCTGATGCAACAAGTGTATTATAATGAAATTACATTATAAAAACCTTTTGATAATTTTTACTCTATAGTTAATACCATCATATTAGAAAATTGGGGAATAAATTATGAGATAATTACCATAATAAATATATCATATCATTTTAATGTAGTACATTCGATATATATATATATATATCAATATCTCATTATTTTTAATTATCTGAAATGAAAATATATAATGGTTATTGTTATGACTTGTATGGTTAATAAATGAAAATAAAAACACTTAATCTTATTATATTATAAATACATCATAGAATTTATTCTATAATAGAAATCCTAAATATAATGAGTATAATATTATATAAAAGATGTTTAATAAACAGAATAGAAATTTAGATAATGAAAATATTCAAATAATATATTTTTAAATAAGGGAATAGTATTTTATTTTTTTAATATATTTTGTTTATAGGGAATAGTTCATATTAATAAATTATTAATATTAGGAATTGTAACCATTGATTTTATATTATTTATATTTTATCCATTATATTTATTTTAGATTAAAGGGTGATTATAATTTTCAATCAATGAAAAATCCTTGATACCATGGATTCCACATATAATAACATCCCATATAAGGATCAATTATTAATGAATGGGAAGGAGTTTGTGCCACTATGATTTTTTTTATACCAATTTGAAGTTGAATATCATGAATATGTTATAGATAAGAATCATCATCTTTATATATATATGTTTGTGGAAATAACCCTTGGTAAAGTGTCAAAAAAACACCCCAAGAATATACCCCATTTTATCACCTTAACATTTTGGATTATACTATAGTCATAATAAGTAATATATGTTGGTCATTGGGGTATTATTTTAATGTTATTTTAATGTTAAAATTAATACTCTATGGATAAGTTTCTTTATAAATATTCACATATCATTTTATAAATAAATGTCACCATGTATGAACATAAAATAGATAAAATTTATTACATATTAGGAATCTATATGTTTTTATTTATTATGGTGTAAAACATTCAATTGGTTTTTATAAATATAAAAAATGATAAATATGTGGATATGTGTTAAATAGTACATTGGATATATCTTTTATTGAATAATCTTGATCTAGTTAGTGATCAAGGATAATGATATGGACATACAAATAATGTTTAGAATATCCTGAGGTATTTTTGAATTCGTGGTGTATTGGAGATCTTGAGATAATTGAATAATAATATAATAAATTACTAAATCCAAGGTATTCCAATCCCCACAACACTAAATTCCCACCCCTCTTCTAATTTCATCAGTAAAACAGGTTGATAAATTATTAATATTTATATCATGTTACTACTCACATTTAACTTTTTTTATTCATATTGTGTTCTAATAGATGGATGGTATGATTCCATACATATATGGTTATTTTTTTAAGATCTAAAACTCCATACTTATTCATTAAAATTGATAATATATTTGTTATATTCTACATCAAATCACCACTTCTTTGATTTTATAAATAACAATATAAAATAGTATAATCTATTTACTATATTTTTCATGAAATATATATCATCAGGTATAATTATTCCACTTTCCAAATATTAAATTTAATATATTTGAGGGTTATTATTCTCCTCTAATCCATTTCCTAATATATTTATGTTTCATTGTTTCTTATAAAAATATTATTATAAAATTACATTTAGATATCTTAAGTATATAATCATTACATCAATGTGTTTTACTTGAGATAGTATTCTAATTTATTTTATATAGTATTTCCTTATGTATTGAACATTGGATTTTATGAATTTATTATCATATAAAATTTAATTACCAACTTAATATTTTCACGTAAAAATATTTTCAACATATTTTTCAATGATTTCAATCAATATATTTCCAAATTTTTTCATTCATTTTACATTTCATTAATGATATTACATATTACACCTCTTATTGTATTCATTATTATATATAGGCCTTATAATGATAAATTATTTATATACATTTATCATTAATTTAGTATTATTATTACGAATTGATATATTTTCACTAACCAAGTCAGGGTTCCATCCAACCCAACACTTGACTATATTCGTGGAACGAAACAGATGACAATCCCATTCCACAATGCCTAGAATATAGTTCTTCTATATCAAAATTATAATTTGTGTATTACTTCAACCATTTACATAATCATAACCAAAAAAATATAACACCACATGACTAAATATCATAACAAAATATGGTAAAAATATTTTATAATTAATGGTTTATAACATTAATAAAAAATAAAAGTAAAACAAATTATGGGAACAATATAAATATCACAAAAACCACCATTCATCAAAAGGGGCCAATAACTGTAGCCACCACCACCGACAGAAGCATGAAGTGGAACACTAGAAACTAGATCAACCATCAAAACCATGATACATCTATCCTTTAACTATGTCATAAATAAAAAATTATATATACATCCAAATATTTATAGAGGGTGTAGGAGAAATCAAAATATGACGCCACAAAAAATAACTGATTCCATTATATAACTATAGAAGACAATTTAACATTCTCATTTTGAAAAGAATATTTAATAAATTTTCAAGAATTTGTTTAGTGAAAACATTCTCATTATTTTTTTATTAAAATACTTTTCATTAATATGATTTCTGAAAAATAAATTTTAAACATCTTCCACCATAATATGACTACTAAAACCACATTATATAAAGATAAAGTTAAAATATATAACTATGGGAGGATCCCTAAATGTAACTCGATCTAATGAGACTCTAGAAACCCGATACCTAGCTGATAAAAATAATCCAACTCAACTACTAATAACATTCTCAAGAACAAGACACTATAGATAATCTCATTCAATGTTCTACTGGTCCAAAATCATTATCTTGCATGATCCACTAGTGAGGATCTCATCCTTTTTTCTAACGGACTATGAAAATATCACATGTATAGTTAGTGGTGTAGTATAAATCAATTTAGATAAATATGTATGAAATCTTCTTCTATGTAAACTAGCGTACTAGTTTCAGTTCACCCACAAAGATTCCAATGATTCACATTGTTCTTGATTTCTATTTCATATAAATGATAAAATCACATCATTCCCACAAATAATCCATTCATGAAATGAATATAAGAAAGACACCACTTTCCCATATTCACATTGATCCAATGATGAACATTTCACTTGGAAGCCACCATTTTTCATAATAAATAAACATTCCATTTCACACACTCATCAAAACCATTTTTAAATACATTTATCACCACATTCACAATTTATGAAGCCCATTTGAAAACACTATAAGAAAACATCTGAAATCTTATAATTTTTATGCGAAATTCCCCTTTCAAATTCACACCCACAACTGTTTTTTTTATAAAATCATAAAAATCACATTCACAATGAACAAAATTCTTTACGGTGCACAAAAAAAGATCCTACATGAATCAAAACCAATTTATAATGAAAATTCCACTTTGGACACATTATCAAGGTTGAATCTAATTATAAACAATGTTCATAAAAATCACTTCATTCACATAGTGCATGTAATATACAAAAGAAACACCACAATGATGCATACATGAAACATAACTACAGTATTTTAGAAAACACATTTTATTCACATGTTCATCTAAAGACGATTCCAAATATAATTTCACACCATACAAACAACCAATAGAACAAATTTGAAAAATCAGGAAAGAAAGATAAACCAATATACTATTAGAAAAGCCTGGAACCACATAACTCAAACATGGAAATAACCTGAAAGAAGTGGTAAACCACATCCACACCACGATAATAAAATATGAATGAAATGTCCAACAATAACCTTCACAATTTCACTCTAAAACAAAATAGAAAATCTTGTTTAGGTTCAACAAATTATTGTAAAATAAGAACTCCAACAAGAGGGAAGAGAAACCATTTAAAAAGGGATAACACAATATAAAATGACAAAATTGATATTTAATTAATGAATTAGCACCCTGGACACCCATATATTGGAGATCAATAGGTCAAATTTGGAAAATAGCGTGATCCTGATGATGAAAATCACGAATGAGAAGATTTGGGGTGATTTTATAGTTAAATGAAAAGATGGAACAAAGGTAAATTAAAAATTATTATTGAACTGGAATACTCACACAATTAACCTATATGGTATTAAATTCTAGGTGGAAACCATGCACCAATCACTTCACAAGAGGGTCATGTTGCATGGTTATTCGACATAAGATTACAAACTGTGCACCAACCACGCGGCCACCACATTCCAAATCCAACATCTATTACACGACATCCTCTACAAGAGAACACAATTTCCCCTAACCATGTGGCAACCATGTACCACCTACAATCAATCCAAAAATCTCCATTTTAACCATAACATTAATGGAAATACAAGGGGAAAATGTAAGACCAACGATAAAAAAATTAATACCTCAATAAAATTCGTGGATGTGACAAATCTCCCAACCATGAAAAAATTTCCATCCTAGAAATTAACTCCAAGGACTCATTTGAGAAAAAAATAGATTATTTAATTCAACACATGTGTTCTTCTCCCATGTCACATGCACATCACTACCATGCATCCAAGTAACACGTACCAATTGAATATAAATCACAAAAATTATTTCTCATATGACTCTATAATCTGTTATGGCCACTTAAACATAGATAGATTAGGCTCCAAATCCAACTCCTACCAATTAAAGAAAAATTATTCATCTAGATTATACTATTTCACCTAGAACTAGTTGAACACATTGTGAATTAACATCAACTGATAATAGAAATCAAACATGTATTTTAACTTACCAATATATTCGGTAATATCAAAAGGTTTGACCTACCATGGAATTTTCTGTCGTTGTTTACCCAAACGATGGTGACCAAAGTGAGGTTCCACCATTATGAAATCATAGTCATGAATAGTAAACTCAATATATTTGTGACTATAATCATCAAAATACTTATAGCTACTCTAAGATATAAAATAATTCTTCTTAATAAAATTAACATTTTATTTTCTTTCTTGCAAAAGGCTCAGTCCCAGTAGTGATGTTTAAACTAAATCATCCCAATAAATAGATTACTGATGTAGGTGATCTTAAAGTGCTTCAAAAAGAAGCTTTTAAAATAATGTATTTTTAAATATTTAAAGATGAAAAATCAACTAATCTCAAATGGATATACTACAACACCGTAAAATCAGACACACATTCCCAGATCATGTCTTCCAAAATCAAATTCTTCAACTCCATCTGGCCATCTATTTGGGTATATTATTTCATGCTTATCATGACATGTGGCACCATTTCATTTTAATGGCCTTCTCAAAAACATTACGTAAACCTAGTGTCCATATTTGGAACAATCAGTGATGACTCAATATGAATATTTAAAAAAACCATCACATATAACTGACCAAGCTTATAAACATTATCAGCATCCTTAATATGGATAAAATGGGATGAATTACTTAAATGTTAAATCACTACCCAAACTGAATTACTCCCCTGTGGTATAGGAGGTTAGTTAAAAAAAATCAATTGTGATATGATCACCCTTCTAGGAAGGAATATTTTGTTGCTGATGTAAACTGGATGGCCTTTGGTTATCATTCTTAACCTGGTGTAATTTTAAAAATTGTGATACAATGTTATCTATATACCACCTCATACATTTACAATAAAAATAATGACTCATGAAATATTAAATATCATTATAAATAGGATAAATTGACCACTAAGAATAATGGTTATCCCTTATCACCACCTTCCTCAACGAAATATTCACCCTGAAGAGACCCTTGATGTACTAATCTCACTTAGGATACAATGAACATTCAAAACGTGTCTCACAAATAATTAATAATATTCTAGAATTCTGAGAAAAATCATCATAAGGATCTTCCCACTGCATAAAATCAATAAGATAAGGATTCAACTGATTACTACCCATGAACACACCTCCACTAGGCTACTTGGTTTCTTAATGCGTCATATAAAATAACCCCATCAATGTCCACTCTTCAACAGACATTTTCATCAATTACTATTGATCATTCCTTATAATGGAATCTACCACCACATTACATTTTTAGGGGTATACATAATATCAAAATTAAAGAACATAAGTTACTAAATCCAATGACACTACATCAAATTCTGGTATTTTGATAAAACAATTAGGCCATTATAGTATTATCATAATAAAATATAAGATCCTCCCAACAAATATAATAAAACCACGTCTTTAAAACATGCATCTACATTTCTAAATCTACGTTATGGTTTCGGTAATTTTTTTCATGTGGTAGGTATTGGAATGATTCATAAATTGCCACATGATAGTCCTACATCAACACACACCCAATGCCCACACATGAGGCATGACAATACACCACATATATCTTCCCATAATATGGAATTATCAAAATATGGGATGTGGAAAACCAACACATAAAATCATAAAGGTATCTTTACACATTGAGAACCAATCAAAATTTAAACCATTTGGGTATGATATTAGATTAAATAACAATTTATCAAATGATCTCAAAAAACCACTTGTAATAATCCTTATGAACCAAAAAAACTCTTGATGATAAAAATATTATGTGACCAATCCCATGAAATCACTTCACATATCTAGATAGGGTCAAATAAAACTCCTTATTATAAAATCAAATGGCCAAAAATCATTACCTCCCAGATCTAGAAGGTGAACATAAAATGATTCTTATGTAGATGATTCCCCAAGAGGGAGCATAGAAAAAACCTAAAAACACATCCATGATCCTCCTTGATCCCAGAAGTGACTAGTATTTCATAGTCAAACACAATAAAAAATGTGTTCAGAAACTCGTGGAAATTCAAGTTCATAAGATCCATAAAGATTGTTGGAGATTTCATCAACCTTAATGGCATGATGATGTAATCAAAATGGTTTCACCTGTATTATTAGGATGTTTTCTGATCGCCTTTTCTTCCAAATAATACATTATGATACCCATAACACTTGTCAATCGTGAAAAACATCCTTGACCCCTATGAATGACTGATATGGTCATCAATATAAGAAAAAATGATACATGTTTTTAATCAATACATTATTCATCTTCCAATATACATGACACAACTATAGTCATCTGAAGGCCTTCTTCTACAATAAAACTAGGGTGTCATATGTCTAGATGCAAAGGAAAATGAATACATTAGATTCTAAATTTTTTATTTATAAATTTTATTCCCTCAACTCATTGTGGGACATACTATATGTGGAAAGAGATACAACTTGTGTTTCTAATGATAAATCTATGATTAACTCTACATCCCACTGTATAGGAATAAACATCATATTCTCTTGAGAAACAACATGGAAACCATCAACCATAGGAGGTAATCCACCCTTATGACCCTAATTAATGTCCCATATCATGATCGATGTGATCACAAAACAAGATTATACAATTAGGGAATGTAGTTCATACATGTTCTGACTGAGGGTCTCATTCCTCTTAAAAAACATGTGTACTTACATTAGGTATCAAAAAATCGCTTTCACCTATAAAAAATGGTGAATAATTTTAAATGCATCATCAAATACATAAAATGGATCACAAAAATTATTCCATCTCCAAAACTAGAAGATATCATTCCAAAACGACCCCTAATATAGTGAGTGTCAAATATGGACACCTGAAACCCTACCCATGCTTCTTACAATGAATCACAACCAAATTCATTTTTCATAGCATAATATGAGTATATAACATTAATAATTCGAGAAGAAAAAAAATAGAATAAATCTTATGTACTTCTATCAAATAGAACAACATATTAAAATGATTTAATATGAATGACACCTCAAATAGTCCTAGGTCTGGTATATGATTTCATTTGTATTCGGTCATCATCATGATGTTCTCACATCTCATCCTAAGACAAACAATGACCACTAACATGTATATCATCCTAGAGCTGACATTACCAAGATGATGATCCATCCCTAGAGCTGTGACCTCCAAATAATGAACTTTTTTTCATGGATGGTTATAACTATTATATCATCCCATTGGAAGACACTGATCCTGCACCACTCTGCTATGGGTGCACCATTCTGCAATATTTTTTAAGGTGCCCCATTATCCCACACTGTTCAAAAGGGCTGGGTGGAGATGAACATGTAGGCTGTGGTGTCCTGCCTTCCCACAATGGTGGAAAACAACAGACCCAATATTTGAATCCATAAAAGAAGACACCTGGGAAGGAGGGATTGAACAATCACATCCCTTCTTTCTCCACTAATCATAATTCATTTTTTTAGATGAACTGACATTATCCACTATAAATTCATCTCCATAGAAAAAAATGTTTCATTCATGGTCAATTTCAAAGTCATATCATGATCAACAGCCTCAACATATAATTCCATGTTAAAAAAAATATCTAAGATTGAATTTAGGGATGTAACCCTATCATAAATTTCTGAGCCTTAATCTTCCGAATATAAAAATCAATAGGTTTGTGCTAAAGAACTACTATAAGGCTGCTAACTAAACTATTCATATGTTGGCATCCTATTATAATCACAATAAAATCCACAAACCTAGAGAACTCCAATACCACGAGACTATAATACTCATTGAAAAAAAAAACAATAAATTCCTTCCAACCCATCTTCTCATGTTTTCCATCGTACACCAATGAGTCTGTCCACATAATACATGAACCATACATTGAAAAAAATTAATCTTTTTCCATTGCATTATCAGGTGTATCAATAAAATAAGGCATCTTATATATCTTATTAAGGAACTCTTTTCATTCGTGAGGTATTTTGAGACCCTAGAATGAAGTAGGATTATTCATTAAGAAATCAAAACCATTTCCTTTTCATAGTCCTGGTTCGGCTTCTTTATCATTAGATAAATGATATCCTTCTACTTGAACTAAATAATGAACATCTCTAACCAAGACTTCCACTATCCTCTAAAAAATATTATAGGGATAAATTTCCCTAGCCTCTCCCTAAAATTTCATAGGACATCTACTATGATTCATTTTACTACATCAAAAAAAATAACCAAAGGAGGAGACTATTGACACCAATTATATACATTATTTATAAAAACATAAAATCTAAAAATATTCTATAAATCCAATCATAACAAAATCCATTAAAATAATAATTCATCGAGACAACTCCACCCCCACCCTATTTCAATATACAGACTACAGCATATACGTATCACCTAGAAGAGTAGTCGAATAAAATTTATCATCATCCTCTAGAAAATGAAGTCAGGTAATAAGGTGTGTTGTCCATGCACTACACTCATAACAAGAACCTAAAGCCTAAAAAAATTTCTTCGGTCCATCCAGAATTTTTCCAAAATAAATTAACCCTAAAATAGTGTGACCGTATTTGATTCCATTTTTTCACGGACCATGAAGGGGTTCAATACAACCTGGCATGAAGACCGAGTCATGGCATTACCGGGAAGGAATTTCCTATGCCCATGATCTAGAAATATGGGACTAGGTATCAAAATTATGATTTAATAATTATTTCACCCATTTACAAAATAATATAAACCAAAAAATAATATAAAACCACATGACTAAATATCATAATCATAAAGGTAAAAAATTCAGAATCATGGTTTATAACATTATCCAAATCCAAATTTATAGATACTATATTGGAACTACTAAAAAATCACAAAACCCACGATGAAAAAACAGTGAAATCATCCGAAATACAAAACCACTAACATTTACAACAAGTGTAACACTACGAATCATATACACCATCACTTACATGATACATCATTCCATTACCAGGTTCATACATAACAATGTATACAAATAAAAAAAGCCATATCTAGGGTGTGAGACATCGACTAATTGGAATCCATAAAGAAAACATTCACTGATATAATTTTAAAATAACAATAAACATTAACATTCGCATAAGTATATTTGAAAGATTTTATGGAATACACTTTTGGGAAATGATTTTATGGAAAATGTTCACCAGAAACACATTTCATTAAAAACCATTTCACAAATAAGATTCCTTGAAAATAATGCATTGGATACTTCTACCATATGATGATTGATAGAACAAAATCACATGAGAATAGTGTCAAAAGAGGGAACAATATGAAAATAGTTATAGGTAACTCTATCTAATGAGCCACTAGAAACATCATACCTTGATGATCAAAATCCTCCAACTCAACTTCCAACATTATTTTCATTTAGGAGCCACTACAGAGGATCTAATAAAAAGTTCTAGAGGTCATACTGAGTTCTTATAAATGAGACACTATAGAGGTCCTCTTTTAATGCTCTAGTGGTCTCATATGATGTAACATGTTTACTAAGTGTTGTTGCATAGATCCTTCTATATGAATCCTAGCCTCATCACCTTCTGATTCAAATAGAATACTAGTTCATGTTCACCCACATACATATCATTTGTTCTCTTTGTGCTAAATTACAGTTCATGTAACACATAAATCATCACATTATCACAATTATTGTATGCATCACAAGAACACAACGATGTTTCCACTTTAACATTTTCACACTGATCCAATGATCAAAAGTTCACATGAAAACCACAATTTTTAATAACAAAACCTTTTTCTATTCCACATGCACTCCAAAAACATTTGGATATATATTTTTCAACTCATTAGAAATTTATGAAACACAATTGAAATCACAATAAAAAGAAGATGTGTTAAATCCAACCATTTCCATGGGAAAGCACAATTAAAATTAATACTCAAATAAAATTCATTTTATAACATCAGTCATATCACATACACAGTGAAATGTCAAATTTCAAGGGAAAATGAATCTAACTTTGATGAAAACACATTTCTCATGAAAAATCCACTTAGGATAGATTCTCACCTATAAATATCTTTAAAAACGCGTTTCTCACATTCCACACATGACATAGAATATATCTTAGAAACCCCATAAGGAATAATACATGAAATATAATCACTTTCATTGGAAAAACACATTTTCATCACATGTGAATCCAAAACCATAAAAATAATATTTCTCAACATAAAAACAGTCTATTCAACAAATTTAACAAATCGAACAAGAAATATAAAATCAATGAATAATGTAAAATCGAGGAACCACCTACCTCACACATTGTATTTTCTGGAAACTGATGTTGAACCACAACCACGCCACCCCAAGACTCCATAAAGCAATGTTCTAAGAATAAATATCTTTATTTAATCCATAAACACATGATCAAACCCTTATTAGGTTGAACAACCAGCTGAAAAAAAACTAAATAAAGAGGGAAGAGAACCCATATAAATAAGGATAAATCAAGAGTAAGAGGAATTAATTGATCTTTACACAATGAATACTCACAAAATCCACCCAAATATTGGAAATCAAGATGTAAAAGGATGGGAATAGGGATCTTCTTATTCCACAAATATTAAATGGGGAAAATTAGGGGTGATTCAGGGGTTAAATCCAAAGAGGGAACATGGGTAAATTACCACATTTTATTGATCTAGAAAATAATCATGGTTATCCCACAAGAAATTTCAAACCATTCCGAAATAATTCCACCATCACTTTTCTAGAGGATCATGACACATATTTAGTGTTAATGATTTCCAAACCATGACCCAACCATGTGGTCGTGACTATCGAAAACCATAAATTGCTTCACACCTTCCTAGAAAAAGGTTCATGTTTTCCCCAAACAGTACACTAACTATGAAAACCCAACTATCAAGAAAAAAATCAATATATTAAATATAAGACTTCCGTGGAAACCACGGGGAAGAAACACGGCCTTGTATATTAAAATCATACCAAAAAAACCAAGGATGGGACATAAATCATTCTTGAACATAAGTTCATAATCTTATATAATATTATTTGTTATATATTATATTACATTATATTGATTTTCACTTTTATATTCAATGTTATTTTCATTTTCCCTTGTCATATGACGTTATTTTTTAAAAATTATTGAAGGACCAGAGATTCAATATTAATATTCAATAATTCATCGATACTTTTGTGGTAAAATTACATGTAGTGGATTGATCAATTCATTATTTTTTCACAACCTCTAATTAGTAATCAATTATAATTATTCCTTCACCAAAATTCATCCCATATAAGAAAATTAAATCAAAATATTTATTATCCCAAAAATGTTATGTTACTATGAATGAATATTGGTGGGACGATAGTTTGAATGGGTAATATTAAAGAAGTGAGGGGGTCACTCATCCTTTATGGAATGACATAGAAAGATAAGATTTCATTCTCAATCACCATAGAAATGATATATAATAATAAACACATATTATAATTTTATTTAAATCCATTAGATATCAAAATATAAAATGAAACATCAGGACTCAAAATTCCTATATTTTGTTAGTATTTTGTTAAATTATTACAGAATATATAGATCATAGGATCTAATAGTTAAATATTCTCAAAAGTCGCACTAAATAAATAGAAAATATATTACATTATAAAAGGAATATAAATAATAGAAATACCCAATATATGTGTTATATCTCAACCAAATGCATTTTTCATGCTTATAAAACATAATTTGTTTCTTAGAGGAATATGAAAAATACATAGGGGCGTGCTCAGCTACTCAATAAGGGATACTAGACCATGGATTCATGTATAATATAAGCATAAATAATAGGATATTATAGGGATAAATAATAAAAAATATTTATTTCATATTTAACAAGATAAAAATATATCCATGGATAACATAATGGTGATAATAAATAAATCACTTGGAAAACAACATTTCATCTCATAGTAGTGGAATGAATAATGTAGTACATCACAAACATATCTTCAAGGCCAAAATACATAAAATTTTACATAAAATTGAATGGTATACAATATTTAACATAATAAATAACATCATGATGCCCACTAATACATCGAGGGGAAATATAAATCTATAACCCACCTATCACATTTTATGTCGACACATCTATCATGGGATCATAAATTTTAATAATATGTATCCTAATGTCTCTATGGAATCATATACCTAATTATTGATATCTAATATATATATATATATATATATATAACATAAAAAATTAAAATTAAAATAATCAATTAAATTATATGACTATCTTTTTTAATATTAAATAATCAATATAGAAACTAAAGGATACTCGCAATACAATTTTCAGTACCCTTTTCAATTGAATTGTAATGAATTAGTGGATTATGGTATATTTATTACCAAAGGATATCAATTGAAAAGTGTAATTTTATAAAATATATATTTCTGTTTTGGATCAAAATTTAATGATTTGAATTATATTTATAAAAATTAAGTGTAATTTTTAATTATATTTGACATGTCTTGGGGATAAAAAAATACTCTTATTAATGTAATCTACGTCGGAATTAAATGTTTGAAGTGGGAATTTTATTCCAAAGTCATGTATTATCTACTTGGGGCCTCATTTTGGATTTTATTAATGCATCTCTATAAATATTCCAAAGAGTAATTCAATATCTAAGAAATAAAATATCTATAAAACCCAAAATTCAGAGACTGTATTGTGATTTTGATAATGTAGTTTGTGGTAATGTGAATAATTAAACATTATAGAAAATTATAATGATGTTGTAATGATAGATAATAGAAATATATCATTCATAATGTTATATAAAATTTATTATAGAGAATAATAATATAATTTCTGATTTGAATGAAGGGGAATTAGAAATAAGTGCATTTTCATAGATATAGAAAAGATTATTTACTCTTACATGTAATGTAGCTTATAGAAATTCAAGAATAACACCATATAATGCACGAAAATCCTAGGAGGGGGTTTTCATAGAAGTATTTATAGAAAATATATTCACAAAAATTTAGGGTAAAATAGTTTCAGTACATATGTGGGTATTTATAAACTAAGCTGTATAAATTTATTTTAATTTGTAACAACTTTTTTTAATTCATGGTTGAAGAAATTGAAAAATAAATTCTATTTCTAAAAGTTTTACCATATGTTTTTTAACCATAATGGAATCATTTTTTATTTATTTTTGAGATTCAAACTACATTTTATATATTTTTTCAATAAGGATATATCTTTTTTTGAAAATAAAATTTTATAACAATAATTACCATTTTTTGGAAATTTATTTATAGTATCTACAATTCCATTAAATTTATTAAATGAAATTATATTTTAATAATGATTTTTTCAAAACATATATATATTTAAACCATTTATCTTATATAAATATTTTATAATTTTTACTATATTTGGATTCCATAATTTACTATTTTAATATAAATTCAACTATCATAAATTTTTATTAAAATTTGATAATTATATAATATATTTTCTAATAAAATATATTTAATGACATTTTTTGAAAAAAATATATTATTTATTTATTTTATGAATCTTTTTGTTATTTAAAAAAAATTCAATGTAAAAAAATATATTTTATTATATACAGACCAATTTGATTCAAATAATCATCTGTCTAATTATATTTCTATTTAGTGATAAATATATGTTTTCAAGAATTATTAATTTTATTATTACAAAATTATATTAATAATTTTATTAGGAGCATGATTTATTAAAAAGAATATTTATACTATAATTTCATAATTCCCTATGGTTAATCTCTAATGGTATTATTTCAATGGACCTTTTACCCATTATATATACACTTAATTCTATAATATTAAAATGATTCATGTCCTACCTTCTATTCCCAAACCATATCCATGTCATTGTTTTTTATTTTTTGTATAATAAAATTTGATTTTATAAAATTTTCATTCTATATTGTTTGAAATCCTATAATGTTTATGATTTACTAGATTTCCAATTATTTTAAATAATTTTATTGAACTAGTCTTGGATGTTATTGTGAATAATATTTCTATAGGTTTTTAAATATATTAATATATTTATAATTATTAATTTAAATCACATTGCTGAAAATCTTGTGTGATGAATTTTTTATTTATTTATTTTTAATATCATATCTTACCTTCTCACCCCATACATAATTACATCATTGAAAACTGATGTATAAATAAATCTATGAAAAAATATTGGTATTTAGTAATTAATTTTCCCTATATTCCTATGTTTATTCTGGTATAATATTATTTTATAAGGCCTTTCCTCAATTTTAATTTTCCAATTCAATAAATCATTTTTTGTTTGAAAAAATATCGACATGTACTTAGGTATATAAAACTTTTGGCTCTAGATTTATTTACTCAACGGTCAGAAAATGTGATCTGTTAATAAAGTACATTCTCAATATCAAAAAAAATAGAAACTCCATTTTATTTATAGGTTTATAAAAGAAATGGAAGATAATATTAAAAAACACTAATTATCTAAAAAATCAAAAATGATGATTTTACAAGGACTTATATTTAATTTATTTCAAATCATATAACCCCCTTCTGTGGTGACACATTGTAAAATACATTATATATTATATGAAATTCCAATTCCATTGATTGATTATCATCATATTTTTTTATATAACTAAAACTATTATGATATGTTATTATATCACTCACACTTTTCTATTTATTTCATTTTAATATTCTAGAAATTTTAGTTTTTTCCCCAACTAAATCTTTTTAGTTTAATGATTTTATTTTAATCCAATAAAAGTCCATATAGTGTCGTGAATAAGCCCAGACAACATGGTACCTTGATAGCTATGCCAATCCTGACATGTTCGGAAGGGTGTTCCTGATCTCCCTAGGTTTTTCACTCCCACTAGGAATCATACATGATAAAGGGGGACAATGTTTTCATAACAATATTAGAAGTTATAGCTATAAGGACTCGTACTTAAACCATACTTAATCTTGTGTTATTTCAAGAATACACAATGATGAGCTTTTCAGGTATAGAGTTTTAGAGAATTAAATCATAAATCAGGCATTACATTCAACATTTAAAAAAAGTGGTTACGTAAAAGAGTGTATTCATTTTTTCCCATCATCGGAAACATATTTAAAATAAAACAAGGTTTCTTTCTTGACACTTCCTTGACATTATCATCATATCATGTACCTTTCCCTTGACCTGTGAAACAAATTTCAAAAACATGGGATGAGCATAAAAAGATTATTAAGGTATATAGAAATACGGAAAGGAAACATTATTACTTGTATACATAAGAATCAATGAAATCATACAATAATCATAAAACATAAGAACAATAACGTATCTCATGAAATAATAATATTTATGAATAACTCGTAAAAATCATAAGACGTAAAGGTAACATGAGGCATTCATAACATTCTAACATAGGGAGTAACCCTCATGGTTATGTTTCGAATACCCATCAAAGTATATTCTCTAAATCACTTCATAGAAACCTTAACATTTAACTCCTTCCCATTTCCCTATGCATTGGAGAGCTATCTCAGGCTCACCGACCCTTAGTTTATCAAGGAACCACCCGATTTCTTAAACATTTCCCATGAACCATAACATAATCATAACACTTAAAACATGGATAAAAGAAACATAAAATTTCCACATTTCAATCACAAGATATCACATCATTAATAAAAACATCTACTAAAATCATTTAAAAATTTATGAGAGAAATATCCCTTTATACATTGAAAATATTAAAAGAAGGCATTTAAATGAGATTTTAGAATCAAAGTGTCCCATATCACTTCGAAACTTTTGAAAGAGTTTTAAAACATTCATGCCAATATAAATAAACCCTTAAAACCATTTTTAAAACATGGACATGGATAATAAATGTTTAAAAGAATATATCTTTAAAACCATTTAAAACAATGTTTTAATAAAAGAGTCATTTTCCATTTTGAACATTTAAATTATAAGCCACATGAAAGTAGACCATTTTCAAATCATTTAAATGACATTAGTATAGAAATAATATGGATATGGAAATTCAAAGGGGCTGTATATAGACTTTATAAAAGAATAAATGTGCATATCATTAAGAAATGTCTCAATGAGAAGAAATTGAGATGTAATCCCAATCATGGATCCTGCCATTAGGGAAAATATAATGAAATGACATAATTATGTGTGAGAAATATAAATACAGTAAATATAAGTGGATAATCAGTGTAAAAAAAATCAGATGTCATCCACACATATTCAGATCACGACACATTCAAGAAGTATAGGTTTAACCCAAAGAAATGAAATTGGGTTAAGAAGTTCCCTTACAAAAATTTGACAGCCTAACGGCATCACATCAATTTTTAGAAAAAAAGATGATGTGGGAGATAAAGGGTATCTCGTCACTTGGACATAAAATTTACATCAATAAGTATATATAAGAACATATCCCAACATAAGAAGATGTAATTTAAAAGACAAAACCAAAAAAGTCTTTTATAAATAATAGGATGAAGGGTTCCCTTACCGACTTCGGTAACTTTCAAAACATACACCTCATGAAAGGACTATACAATATTGATGTAAATAATCCTAAACTAAATTTTACTACACAAAGATTAAAATAATGGGTAGTATATATACCACTCAATGGAAATGGTGGCAAATGTAGCATAAATCTTATAGGAATAAAAGTGAGATGAAAAATCCCTTATGAAAACTCGGCAGCCTAACGACGCCACTTAAAACTTCCCAAATTGGATTTATGAGATCCAATAGGGTCTCTCATAATATGAAAATAAAATGTAGATAATGAGTAATATTAAATAACATCCCTAAACATACAAAATATGAGCTTAAAAGAAATGACATAAAAGAGAGTACTTGAAAGAGGGAGGTAGGATCCCTTACCACAAGTCTGACTTGCCTTGTTCATTTCTTTATATTCTTTAATAATAAACATTGGTCAATTTATAATTTATTAAGGAAATAATTTAGAGTTTATTATTCAATTAATATCATCTATTATCATGTTATAATAATTAGTTAACTATGTGAGTTCATATCATACGTTTTGTTGATGTTCGGTACATGAGTAAAAAATGATCTTCTTTAAAAAGAATTGTCAATGTAGTTGTATGTACATCATATAATGAATAGTATTAATTATTTAAATATCATATATATCCAGTATATATTCTTTTTATACTTATTCCAAAATATTTGGAGATAAAAAGAAATTAAATGCACCGTTCATGGAGATGGTAGATCGTACGTACGCATGAACGCCACTTTCACTGCTTTGGCACATTAATGGAATTAAAACTAGATGATATATATATATATATATATATTATAATTCTAGTATAATATATATTTTATATAGGTAACATATTTTCATTAATTTCATTCTTTATACATTCCATGTATTGCAAGAATGGGTCACATCACTTGAGGTGGCAGTAGTCCACACTTCCACGTGTGAAATTATCGCATTTGCACAATATGCAAAGCATAAAGGTATGTTTTAAATATAAAATAAAGAATCATATAGAAAACATAAATACCATATATATCATATATAAAATACAGTTACATCATAATGGCCACCATGAAAGGTGTTAAGAGAATATTTAACAATCATCGTTTCGTGAGGTAGTAATTCGCCGCCCACAGAAACAATATGTTCTTTAACCATTGAACGAAGATGTGTGTATGTGTAGCACGAATAATTTACATAAAATCATCCTAGTATATAGAAGATACTGTTTTTGTTACAAAATAAACTAATAAGAAGAGTTTAAGAGGTTTGAGAAGCAAAATAAAACAAAAGAGCACAAGTGAAGACATTACCTTTAAATAAGGTAACTCTTCTTGGTTTGAACCAAAAGGGTTACTTGAAGAGATTTATGTCAAAGGTAAGGCTCCTAGGATGAAGAGAGGGATGTGGAGAGATATAATGAGATTATATTGGATGATCCAAAGGCTTGAGAGGTTTGGGTAAGGGGGTAGAGGTGAGGTCCTTTTATAAGAGGGTGGAGGGGAACTCTTGGAATGTCTTGAATAGTTAATTTATTATAAAATTATTTTCGGATATTAATGGTTCCAAAATTATATATTTATAGTATATGGTGATAATGGTTCAAAATCCACCAATCCAATAAGTTTTTACTACTTTATGTCTTATATTTTACCTTATCTTCTCATTTTATTTAAATCATTTATTAATGAGGTAATCATTGTATCATCATGGTGTCAAAAATAAATTTATTTATTTAATATCTAAAAATTATAAAAAAATTACTATGATGTAGGATATATTTGTATCTTTATAATTGATATTTATTGTAATAAATATGACTTGTATAACCCCATGTAAAAATTGTTTCAGTAAAATAATACATGTTTTTGACATTTTTATTTTAACATTAAATAAAAAGTTATAAATGTCATTTTCCTTCAAGGTGGCTCAATGGGGTCCCCAAGCTGACCCGTGGATTGTAGTGGTCGGACATAAATCATACAATAAGGGTAGGACATGTGTCATGGTCGTTTCATATTATTATAACATTATCAATACCTTAAATTACACAAATTACCTTTAATCGCGATTAATAAAACATAAATTTTACTATTCACCAAAACATTATTTTAATCCCATTGAACCAAATTTTACATCCTAATTACAACCTTGTATGTCGGATTTTTTAAATTAAAATCACAGAAGTGGTAAATTTTCATTTAAATGAAAAATCAGTTCTTTAACTACCACTTAGTGGTGTCACTATTCATCAAAAATTAATGTTTTCAGAAAAATACCAAAAATTAACCCTAATATATATTTGATATTACGAATTAGAAAATGATGCCTATTTTAAAAATTTCAAGACATAAAATTTTCATTAACTAATTTTACAATTATTTCCCGCTGTCAAAACAAATATGGTTGTTTTAAGAAACAATATCTATTAAAAGATTGACACTAGTTTAAATCCAATTTCAAAGTGAAATTAATTCCAATGACCACCATTGGATTAAATGAAAAAAATATATTCTAATTGCACTTTAAAACCAATTCAAAATATGATCTAATAATATAAATATATTATATTAAAAGGAGGTTTTGAATTAAAATACAACATTTTCACTAAAATTGATCTTTATCCGAAAAATAACAAACATTTACTCAAAGTAAATATTGATGTCCAGATTCTAAAGAAGGATTTTATTTTTTCAAATATAACATATAAATTTTTAATAGTATACTTAGAAATGTTTCTCCATAAAAAGGTTGTTAATCGACCTTTTAAGGAATTTTAGAAGATTTATGCTTACAATTGGATTCATTCGCATTTTAAGCCTCTAACATTTATTGGAAAAAAGTAAAAATAATTGAAAAACATATATAATCATTTTGTAGTTAGTTCTGTTGATTCCATATATTACAACGGCTGGGCATTAAGTACCAATTAAAATAATATTATTTTATTATTAGAGTGCAACGTAATATTTCAAAGAAACTCATTGTTGCGTATTGGGTACGCCATCGAGCATAGAGTTCCCATTAAATTCAAATTAACATTTTATTCACAAATAAGGATAAATATGAATAATTAATATTCTTTATTTACCTGAGATGTTACATCCTTCCCCCCTTTTGGGAATTGCATCCTCAAAATTTTTAAAATTGGTCTTGGAAAATTCATTGAATGCCCCGCATCAGAAAAGGAGTATATAAAACTGCCACTTTAAAAGAAAGAAAGGGAAGTACAAAGGTCACCCAAGTTAACCCATACTAGGATTCCATGTAAGAAAACATGGATATGGAAGAAAAAGAAAAGGGTCATGTTATGATGGAAAGTGATAGAAAACATGTTTAGGAGAAAGTTAACCACTAGAAAATCACAAACTGGTGATGGGTTAAACAGTATATGATTCCCCTATAGGAAAAGTTAACATGGAACATTTTTGTTTTTTATGTTACTTTTAATTGATTAATTTATTTATGATCCTAAACAAATCATATGGAAACATACTTACTTGTCATTTAGACTCTCATCTCCTACTATATTTCTTATAAAAACTCATATTTTCTCCAAAAGACAAGTATTTAGGATGAATTTCTCACATTAAGAGAGCTATAATCAACTTCTAGAGAATCACCAAATGCAAAAAAAAGAACTATATATTTTCCATGTATTTAGACCTTAACAAAAACAAAAATTGATAGAACACGATCAGATAATCCACAAATGGATAATCCATTATAAAAAAATCTATTCTTAATATCCAAAATTTCTCCAACAAAACACAAAGTTCAACAAAGACCATTCAATAAAAAAAATTTCCATACGATTATTCAAAGTAAACCAAACTAAGAATGAAACCCAAATACTTGAAGGATTTAATCACATAGTCTTCCAAGGTACAAATTAACATTTATCTCCAAATAACTTCAGTTTCTCTTAAAGTCTCATTTTGAAAATTAATTAACCTAATCAAATATGCTCTATGATAGGTTAATAATTTCCATAGATAACCCAAAACCAACTTACTCTCGATTAATAAAATCAACTAACTATAAATAATTATTCAAACTAACAAGGGACTTCACATAGTCCCGTGGTAGGAGATAAATACCAGCCGCACTTTGGTTGTGGGTTCGAATCTGTCAACTTTGTCCGAAGCGATGGGTTGTCACATGGTCTACGTGTTTTCCTTTTTCCCAAACTATATAATTCTTAAAACATTCCCCAAAATGAGATAATATCATAAAATATAATCATATCATATTTTAACCTCACGTTTATCTCGTGCCTTTCATTTTCCATCATAACATATAGTAACCCATAATTGCCTCAAAAGTAAGGATCATATAAACCCTAATGGTTACCTTTATAATTATCATCTGAACTTCCACATCGAGTTGGTTCTCTCATACAAGATGCATTAGAGAACATTCCATGGTTCAATTGGTTGATATTGACTCTTGATAGTTGGTTTATAATAACCATGAGATTTCTCATTAAATCCCCCATTTCATCTAGTCTATTAATCGGAGAACCACCAGAGTTTTCTTCAAATGCATTGTCACTTTGATGCCTGATAGATCCATCCATTTACTAAAACCAAAAAGGTCATTATGAGTATATAATCAGAATCATCATGTAGTAATGAGGAAGATAAACACTAATATATACTTATCAAAGTTATCTCAAACTCATCACAACACTCAAAAATAACGATGACTCTATCTAATATAATAACCATTGTGGTTATACACAACTTGTCACTTATGCTTAAATGAAACTCTAACCTCTAATGTTTTTAAATCCGACCTCTGATACCAACTATAAGGACCCAGCCATAAGCCTTACTTAATCTTGAGTTATTTCAAGAATACACATTGAAAATCTTTTAAGGTTTAGAGTTTTAGATAATTATATCATAAATCATGCATTACATTCCATATTTAAACAAACTGGTTACATAAAAGATAGTATTCATTTTTTTTCCATCAACGGAATCATATTTAAAATAAAACATGGATTCTTTCATGAGACATCGTTGACATTATCATCATATCATGTACCTTTCCCTTGACCTATGAAATTTTTTTCAAAAACTTGGTATGAGCATAAAAAGATCAGTAAGGGATATAGAAATACAGAAATGAACCATTAGTACATGTATACATAAGAATCAATGAAATCATACATTACTCATTAAACATAAGCACGTTAACATACCTTATGAAATCATCATATTTATGAATAACTCATAGAAATCATAAGACATAAAGGTAACTTGAGGCATTCATAACATTCTTATGTAGGGAGTAACCCTCATGGTTACGTTTTGAATACCCATCACAGTATATTCCCTAAATCTCTTTGGAGAAACCTTACTGTTTAACCCCTTCGCATTACCCAATCCATTAAAGAGCTATCTCGGGCTCACCCGCCCTTAGTTTATCACGGAACCACCTGATTTCATAAACATTTTCCAAGAACCATAACATAATCATAACACTTAAAACATGGATAAAAAAACATAAAATTTCCACATTTCAATCACAAGATATAACATCATAAATAAAAACATATAATAAAATCATTTAAAACTATATGAGTGAAATATCCCTTCATACATTAAAATTATTAAAAGAAGACATTTAAAAGAGATTTTAGAATCAAAGTGTCTAATATCACTTCGAAACTTTTGAAAGGTATTTAAAACATTCATGTCCATATAAATAAATCCTTAATACCATTTTAAATACATGGACATGGATGATAAATTATTGAAAGAATAAATTTTTAAACCATTTAAAAAAAAGTTTTAATTAATGAGTCCTTTTCCATTTTGAACATTTACATTATAAGCCACATGAAAGTAGACCAATTTCAAAAAATTAAAATGAATTTATTATAGACATAATATGGATATGGAAAGTAAAAGGTGTTGTATATACACTTTATAAAAATAATAAAAGTGTATATCAATAAGAAATGTCTCAATGAGAAGAAATTGAGATGTAATCCCAATCAAGGATCATGCCATTAGAGGAAGGATAAAGAAATGACATAATTATGTGTGAGAAATATAAATACACTAAATATAAGTGGATACTCAGTGGAAAAAAATCAGATGTCATCCACACATATTCATATCATGAAATAGTCAAGAAGTAGAGGTTTAACCCAATGAAATGAAATCGGCTTAAGAAGTTCCCTAACAAAAATTCGACAGCCTAACATAGTCACATCAAATTATAGAAAAAGAGTTGATGAGGGAGAAAAAGGATATATCATAACTTGGACATAAAAATTTACACCAATAAGGATATATAATAACATATCCCAACATAAGAAGATGTAATTTAAAAGACAAAACAAAAATAAGTCTTTTATAAATAAGAGGGTGAAGGGTTCCCTTATCGACTTAGGTAACTTTCGAAACGTACACCCTGTGAAAGAAGGACTATACAACATTGATATAAATAATCATAAATGAAAGTTTAATAAACAAAGATTTGAATAATGGGAAGTACATACACCACTCAATGGAAATGGTGGAAAATGTAGCATAAATCTCACGAGAATAAAAGTGAGATGAAAAATCCCTTACGAAAACCCGACAGCCTAAAGGTGCCACTTAAGACATCCAAAAATAGATTTACGAGATCAAATAGGGTCTCTCAGAATATGAACATAAAAGATTACAGAATGAGGAATATGAAATAACATCCCCAAACATACTAATGATGAGCTTAAAATAAATGACATAAAAGAGAGTACATAAAAAGAATGAGAGATATAGGATCCCTTACCTCAAATCCGACTTGCCTTGTTCATTTCATTACATTCCTAAATAATAAACATTGGTCAATTTATAATTTCTTGAGGAAATAATTTAATGTATATTATTCAATTAATATCATATATTATCATGTTATAATAATTATCTAATTATGTGAGTTCATATCATAAGTTTTGTCAATGTTCGCTACATGAGTCAAAAATGATCTTGTTTGAAAACAATTGTCAATGTAGTTGTATGTACATCATATCCAGAATAGTATTAATGATGTAAATATCATATATATCCTGTATATATTCGTTTTATACTTAATCCATAATATTTGGAGATAAAAAGAAATGAAATTCACCGTTCATGGTGACGGTAGGCTGTACGTATGCATGAACGCTACTTTCATTGCTTTGACACAATAATAAAATTAAAACTAGGTTAGATATATATATATATATATATATATATATTATAATTACATTATAATATATATGTTATATAGGTCACATATGTTCATTAATTTCATTCGTTATACATTCCATGTATTGCATGAACGAGTCACATCACTTGAGGGGGTGGTAGTCCACACTTCCTCGTATTAAATTAGCGCATTTGCACAACATGCAAAGTATAAAGGTATGTTTTAGAAATAAAATACAGTAGCATATAGAAAACATAAATACCATATATATAATATATAAAATCCAGTGAAATCATAATGGAAACCATGAAAGGTGTTAAGAGAAGATTGAACAATCATCGTTTCGTGAGGCAGTAATTCGCCATCCACAGAAACAGTATGTTCTTTAACCATTAGACATAGGTGTGTGTAAGTGTAGCATGAATCCATCACGTAACAACATCCTAGTATATTTAAGATACATGTTTTATTACATAAGAAAAGAATAAAAATAGTTTACGGGGTTGGATAAGCAAAATAAAACAAAAGAACACAATTGAAGACATTATCTTTAAATCAGGTAACTCCTCTTGGTTTGAACAAAAAGGGATTCATGAAGAGCTTTCTGCCAAATGTAAGGATAGTAGGATGAAAAGTGGGACGTAGAGAGATAAAATGATCAGAGTTTGGTCGACCCAAAGGCTATAGAGGTGTGGGTAAGGGGGTAGAGGTGGGGGCTTTTATAAGAGGGACGTGGGGAACTCTTGGAATATCTTGAAAAGTTACTTTATTATAAAATGAATTTTAGATATTAAAGGTCCCAAAATTGTATATTTATAGGATAAGGTGATAAGGGTTCTAAATCCACCCATCCAATAGGTTTTGGACATGTTTATGTCTTATATTTTACCTTATCTTATCATTTTATTTAAATATTTTATTAATGAGGTAATCGTTGCATCATCATGGTGTCATAAATAAATTAATTTATTTACTGTATAAAAATTATAAGAAAATTACTATGATTTAGGAAATCATTTTAAATTTCTAATGGATATTTATAGTCAAAAATATTACTTGTATAACCCCCTATAAAAATTGTTTTAGTAAAACAATACATGTTTGTGACATTTTTATTTTAACTTTAAATACAAAGTTATTAATGTAATTTTCCTACCAATGTGGATCCATGGGGTCCCCAAGTTGTCCCATGGATTTTATTGGTCATCCATGACTCATCCAATAAGGGTATGACATGTTTCAGGGTCATTTCATATTATTATAACATTATCTTTACCTTAAGTTACACTAATTACCTTTAATCGCGATTAATAAAACATAAAAGTTACTATTGACCAGAAAAATTATTTTAATCACATTGAACCAAATTTTACATACTAATGAAAACAATGTATGTTGGACTTTTGAAATTCAAATCACAGAAGTGGTAATGCTTCATTTAAATGAAAAATCATTTTTTAAACTACCACTTAGTGGTTTCACCATTCATCAAAAATTGAAGTTTTTCAGAAAAATACCAAACATTCACCCTAGGATATATTTTATATTCCAAATTAAAAAATTATGTCTATTTATAAAAAATAGAAACATAAAAGTTTCGTTAATTAATTTAATAATTAATTCCCGCTGTCAAAATAAATAGTGTGTTTTTAAGAAACAATATCTATTAAAAGATTGACACTAGTTTAAGACCAATTTCAAAGTGAAATTATTTCCAATGACCACTATTGGATTAAATTGTAAAAATATATTCTAATTGATCATTAAAACCAATTCAAAAGATGATATAATCATATAAATAAATTAAATTTAAAAGATGTTTTGAATTAAAATATAACATTTTCACTAAAACTGATCTTTATCAGAAAAATAACAACAAATTACACAAAGTAAATTTTGATGTCCTGATTATAAAGAAAGATTTTATTTAGTCAAATATAACATATAAAATCATCAAAAGTATATTTAAAAATGGTTCGCCATCAAAAGGCAGTTAATCGACATTTTAAAGAATATTAGATGATTTATTGTTAAAATTGGATTAATTCGCATTTTAAGCCGATAACATTTATTATAAAAAGGTAAAAATATTTGAAAAACATATATAATCATTTTGTAGTTAGTTTTGTTCATTCCCTCTATTACACTGGCTAGGATTTTTTTACCATTTAAAATAATATTATTTTATTATTAGGGTGAAACGTAAGATTTCAAAGAAACTCAATGTTGTGTATTGGGTACGCCATGGAGCATAGTGTTACCTTTAAATTAATATTAAAATTTTATTCACAAATATGGATAAATATGAAAAATTAATATTCTTTATTTACCAGGGATGTTACAAAAACTGATGTTTACTATGCTCAATTAAAAACCCCCTAGAGATAATATTAAAAAATTGTATATCTAGTGTATAATCCAAAAGTAAAACCACCAAAATAGATAAATTCTATAAAACCCCATGTCTTAATGGACACTACACCCTAATCCTGGAGAACAAAAACCACATTATCCAATAGGTTCTTTTCCCATGATCGAAACATGATGTTGATAAACTACATACACAGGAAGTAAAATGTAGGGTGTTAGATAAAATCTATGTAGGGTCTCACCAAGAGTTCCAAAATAGTATTCTAATATTAATAAACCAAATGAGGCATTAAATTTCAAATAAAAAAGTTATGATAGTAAAATTTAATATTTGAACAATTATTTATTTCAAATTATGTAATCATTTAAAATAATGGCTTTATAATATTTTAATATAAAATTGTTTCTAAAAATTCACATGGAATGGGTAATGAAATTGTACAAACAGTAGAATATATATCCAAATAAACACCAAGGAAAATATTTTTCACCAAAAGGTATGGATGTTCATGGTTTTGTGATACACACTCTCTCATATAGTGATAATGATAATTTCTGCACATGTCCCTTCAGCTCTATTCAAATAGTACTCACCAGAACACTATTAATGATAAGATATTTCAATATGTATATGTTATATTTTAAAAAAATCAATTCATTTGTATTGAAATTTAAATATAGAATGTTTTATGTAATAGCCCACTTACTAACATGGATTTCATTTGATCTAGAAATAATCAATAATGGGAAATTTATTTACAAATTATTTTTAAAAAAGTTGTCCATTTTCTATTTCAATATGTCAATTTCTCTTAAAAAACATGAGTTTTAAAACATTTTATAACATATCTTGGATAAAAAAATTTCTTATTATCAAAATTATTTATCCCATTTCCTCATATAAATTTCTGGAAAAAATTTTCAAAAATAAAATTTCTCATCTAAATTTATGAAATCAATCTATTTTAAAGTCATGAAATAATTCCACAAAATTAGGGGTATCCCCAAATTTAATTTCAAATAAATTCAACTCCCAATTCACAATGAATTATATTTGTCATAATCCATTTAAAATCAATTTTATTTAAATTATTAAATTTTATTTAAATAATTTGTCCACACATAGATGGATGAACCTGCCTAAATAGAGATATAATGTATCACAGCCCCCACAGCAGGAAAATTCAATGATCAATGAAGTACCTAAGAATATAAGAATAAAATATATATTAAATATCTAAAACTACATATTTTAAATCATTGAACAACATAAAAATCTGACAACCCATATGGAGGAGTGTAAAAGATAGAGGGAGAAAGAGAACGAGGGGATAACTCTTTGTTGGAAGAGAATGAATGATGTTCTACTTACATCGAACAAACATGGAAGTGGTTTAGATTAGAAAAATTGGCCCTTCAAAGATCCAATGACCTTTTAGGATGTACAATACTATTATATTGTCAATTGGTGAAGAAATGGATAGTGGATAATTTTAATTTCATTTTGGGAAAAATGAAATCGGTATGTTCAGTTTCTTGGAGGGGCCACATGATTTTTAAATCCATTCACCCAAAAAGTTTCCACAAAAAAGGGTTTCATTATTTATACTATGGGGTTTCATGGTATTTAAATCCATCTACAAACCATAAAAACAACTCTTTCTAGGTTTTTAGAGTTTAATGTAATTGGGAACATAGTTTGTGAAAACCATTCTCCAACCATAAACAACCCAAGTGAGCTCCAAAAGTTGCCAAATTTCCCATAAAGCACCCATAAACAAGGCCTGACCAAATCATGGAAAATAATTGATACTAGTGGTACATGAAAATATTAAAAGGATGTTACAACCTTCCCAACATAGAAACAATATATCCCCATAATGAATTTTAACAAGACAACATTTCAAAAAGATGAGGCCGCATCTCTCACATCAGTGCCTCTCTCTACCACATATCATGTTTATTTTAACCATTATTCCATAGAACATAGAAGAAAAGAATAATCCTCTAATGAAGTTAAATGGTTTCCAAATCATCTATCCTATATAGATGCTCAGACATGGATAAATATGGATCAATATATTGATCACCCAATCTCAGAACATGATATAGACTATAAATAAACATTCCCCACCATGATACATGTAACATATGATGTATTGATGTAAATAATGGTGGATGTTATAATTGTCATTACACTTTCCCACATTATCAACATCTTTTAAAGGTCCCAAAAATGTGGATAAATCATACCTTCCATCCTAGGGAGTCGAGGAACCAATAGTGGTGAAACATTCAAGAACACCAAATCACTAACTGAAAATTACAATGATCTATAACAATAATCAACATAATATTTACATTTTCTATCTTCTAAAAATATTCTATAATAGACCAAAAAAATATTTTTTCTCATCTCTTAACCCACTCTTTTCCCTACCATTGAACATTTTCTGATCTCTGACTAACCCAATCGAGGATTACAAGGCCATCCATAAAAGGTCTAAAAATGAACCATCCTGATCATGGACATTTAACTATTTTTATAATAAATAACAAACAGACCCAAGTCTTCATCCCTATATCCAATTTAGTAGCTAGAAAAAAATTAAATATATACTCATGAATATGTATAAATCATTCTATCTATGCATCTGACTGCAGATGGTATGTCGTACTAAAAAATTTTGATCTTAGTACATTTAGAAGGGTCTCTAATAGAATGAATTAAACTCGGGATCCTTATAGAGGACAATAAATGATGGAAATCCAAGAAAATGAAATATATCATTCCAATAGTTATTCCCCAAATCATCAATTTGGTTTTATCATGAATTTTTATAAGTTGAGTTGATTTGGTGAGACTATCGATCACAACCAATATTAGATTCTTCATTTCTCTATGTATATGGAAACATAGATAAAGGATCGATAGAGCTATTTTCCCACTCACATGTAGGAACTAGAAGTGGTTGAAGAAATTTATAATATATCTAATGGTTAGGAATGAACTGTTGGGATGTGTAATAGTGACGGAAAAATTTATAAATGCTTTATCTTAGGCCTGGCTTCCGGAATCCTCACATCAAGTCATTGAACATATTTGTGGTTCCTAAGTGCACATCCCAATAACAATGACTGAAATCCACCATCATATATTTTATGACCATTAATGGTACCAAAAAATAATTATGATAAAATATAATTCCTTTATTGATGAAATAAAATTCAAAAATAATATCCCAACAATAAATATAGTATATAATGTTATCAAATTCATCATTAAGTTAATGTTTCTAAATAATCATCCAGTTTAATGTTTATGTTAACTAAACACTAGAATAAAAAACATAAAACCTATAACATCCTAAGAAAATGAAGAATATTACTTTTTCATATTAATTAATAGTTGATAATTAAATATTAATTACATTTTAAATGGGATGATATGTTCGACGGCGTACCCAATATGCTACAATGGGGTTCTTTGAAATATTATGTTGCACACTAATAATATAATATTATTACATTAAATGGTTGTTAAAGGCTAGTCATTATATTGGCAGTAATGAATAGAACTTACTAAAATATAATGATACATATTTCTTGAACATTTTCACATTTATCCAACAAAATTTAGAGGCTTAAAATAAGTAATGAATTCGATTTTAGGCATAAATACTCTAATATTCACTAAAAGGCCGATTTACCACCTTTTAATAGTGAACCCTCATTAAATATAGATTTTGTCACTTTTATATGTTCTGTTTGACAAAATAAAATTCTTCTTTAGAATCGGGACACCAAAAATTTAGTTTGGATGAAATTTTGTTATTTTTCAAATAAAGTTCATTTTTTATGAATATTGAAAAATAATTTATTTTAATTCAAATGTTCCTTTTAATCAAATTTATTTATATGATTATATTATCTTTTTAATTTGTCTTAATGTGTCACTAGAATATATTTTTACCATTTAATAAAATTGTGTTCATTGGAAGTAATCTCATTTTGAAATTCAACAAAAACAGGTGTCAATCTTTTGATAGTTATTATTTTTTAAAAACATTCAATTTGTTTTAACATCGGGTATTAATTTTAAATTAATTTATACCACTTCTGTGTTTTTAATTTGAAAAAATGGATTCCATATTTGGAATCAGTAGTTCCAAATTGTGTAAATAGGTAACTTTTATTTTTACTCATTTTAAATATTTTAGTAAATATTTTCTTTACCATGATTAAAAGGTAAAAATAATAAATAATGATAATATATAATATTATAATATTATTAAATTTCACAAAAAAGTGTCTTAATCCTGTATTATGATACATATCGGGCCATGGTCATCTTTGGGTCGAATTTGGGACCCCATGGAGCCACATGGGAGTAAAAATAACATTTTATATTAATTAATTTAAAGTAACGAAAAAATGACAAAAACAAATATATTTTAGTAAATAAATTTTTAATGGGGTTATATAAGATATCTATCCGACTATAAATACTTTTTGAAAAGATAAAAATATTTCCTACATCATGTTACTTTTCATTATAATATTTGGACATCAAATAAATTAAATTATTTATGACACAATAATGATACAATATTTACCTCATTAAAAAATCATTTAAATAAATAAGATTATAAATATTAAAACAATATCCAAAACCTGTCCAATTATTAATGGATTATTTTTTTTCTACCATGAATCATATTATATATGATATTAACGAATATTTGAATTTTCGAAACCGAAAATGAGGTTATAATAAAATAATTGTTTAAAACATTACTAAAGAGCCCCTCCTTTCCCTTATAAAAAGCCCTCACTTATATCCCATTTTACACACTTCTCAAGCCTTTGGCTCATTCAACCTCTACTAAAATAAGCTCCCAATATCCCTTTATTCATCCTAGAATCCTTAACATAGGCATAAAACACTTCATGAAATCCTTTTGGTTCATACCAAAGGGAGTTACCCGATTTAAAGGTAAGGTCTTTTCTTATGTTCATTTATTTTATTTTACTTCTCCAACCCCGTAAACACTTTTTATTACTTTATTTTATAACAACACCAGAATACTCAATATAATATTATTTTATATGAGAATTATTAAATCTAAAATTACACATAGCTCTATCTAATGGGTAAAGAACATAATGTTTTTGTGGATGGAAAACTAACGCCTCAGGAAACGATGATTGCTCAATTAACTCCTACCACCTCTCATGGTGGCCACTATGATGGAAATATATTTATATATTATATATATTATGTTTCTTTTTGTGCTTATATATTTTTCATTTATATCATACCATTATGGTTTCCATAATGGGTAAACCCGATAATTTCACTTTTGGACGTCTGTACTACCGCCCCTTCAAAGTGATATGACTTGTTAATACCTTATGTGGGATGTATAAAGGATGGAGTTAATGATATAATATATGATATTATACTATAATTATATTATAATTATGTATCATTAAGTTTTAACCCCATTAAATATTAAATATAAATGAATGTAGCTTTCATGCGTACGTACTGCTTACCATCTCCATGAATGGTGCATTTCATTTCTTATCTCCAAATGTTATGTACTAATATAAATACATGTATATAATGGATATATATGATATATATGATATATAAATCATTAATATCATTTTTAATATATTGGAGTTTTGACCACATGGAAAAATTGTAATTATAACAAGTTAATTCTTAACTCAAATCCCGAACATTCAAAAAATGTCCAATATGAACTCAAATAATTAACTAACTGTTATTGGAAGCTAATAAGTGATATAAAATTAACAATAAAAATTAAAAAATTTATTAATCAAGTATAAATTAACATAATTTTATTATTCAGGAATAACAACGAACATACGAGTCAAGTCAGACACCAGGTAAGGGATTTCTTATCTCACTTTTCATTCCGTGAGATTTCCATTGTTCACCACTTATTTATTGCATGTGATGTATTTTGTACTGACATTTGGTATATATTATCATGATTCAATTTAAATTCATGGTACTCTGTGATTAATTGTGGGGTTATTAACTTTTTCTCATATGACTCGATTGATTACAACGTGGTAGTGTTCTTCATCTCACTTTTTATTCCTGTGAGATTCATGCTATATTGGGCAATATTTACTTTTTGTGGGGTATTTACTTCCCATTATTGTACTATTACAAATATACCATAATTTATGATCATTTAACCCTTCATTATATGATAGTTCGTTCATCTGACATATGTTTTGTAAGTTACCAAATCGGTAAGGGAACCTTTCACCCTCCTCTTTTTAAAAGACTTCCTTTTGTTATGTCTTTTAATTTACATCTAATTATGTTGGGATATGTTAATACATATACTTATTGATGTAAAATTTATGTCCAATTGCTGAGATATATTTTTTGTCTCATTAAAACATTTTATGAATTTTAATGTGAGGTAGTTTGGGTGTCGAATTTTTACATGTGATTTTTTAACCCAATTTCAATTCATTGGGTTCAACTTATACTTCTTGAATATGTCATCCTATGAATATGTGTGAATTAACTCTGATTGTTTTACACATAATATCCACTTATATTTGTTGTATTTATATTTTCCAAACATAATTATGTAATTTATTTATCCTTAAAATAAGGATACCTTTTTTATAAGGGATTTCGCCTCCATTTACATTTCCATTGAGACATCATTGTTGATATGCACCAATTCACTGTTATATGGTATATATACTATCCTATGACATATTATATCATGAATACCTATATTATCATTATATTATTACGTTGTTATTAAATGTTATTCCTCAATTATTTGTTCTCTTGGAACTCCCATTTTGTTAGAAACTCTTTACCTAAAATATCATTTTAAATGTTTTAAAGGTTTATTCTTCTAAATCCATCAAAATAATGTCCATGTTATAAAAATGGTTTTAATGATTTATTCATATGGAATTGAATGTTTTGAAATTTAAATTTATTTTAAAATCATCAAAGTGGTATGGGACACTTTGATTAAAAAATTTCTTTATTTAATATTTGTAATAGATTTGAAAATTATTTGATAAAAGGTTGGATTTTGTCATTATTTTGAAATAATATATTGTGATTGAAATGTGGAAATTTTATCTCTCTGCATTCCTTTATTGTGGAATAAATGATTATGTTTTACGAATCCATGTTATATGATCCATGTGGAACAATTATGCATGAAATGAAATGTTTAAGAAGGGTTCTCCCTTATGGCGCTCGAATGAATTGGGTAAAGTATAGTATCATGATATATTATGTGCAATATGTGTTTACTAATGGTAATACAAGTGAAATGATGGTTTACTCATGGTTCTTTTGTAATGAGGGTTTACTCATTCTCTATGTGCAATGAGCCTTGGCTCAAGAAAATTCCATGTTAAGTGTTGTTGCCTTATTTCGATGTTCTGATTATCATGCTTTATCATGCCTTTTTGTTTATTCTTCTCTTGATCTCTATTGATATGCATATTTTATAACATTTATTGTATTCCTCATGTTATCACTTGATTATTCCCTTACTGGGCTTTATATCTCACCATGTTCTCATGCATGTCCTCAGGTTATCCCATGAAATAATAAGTACGAGGGAATGTAGTGGGAATGTCAAGGAAATTTTCAATAAAGATGTTTTATTTCATGTTTTAAGTTGTTATGTATTGATACAATTCCCCAAAGACACTAGACCTCTCGATATTCTATTTTGTATCAAGTATAGTTTATGTAATAAATCAGGTTTATGTTTATATTAAAAGAGCAGGGTCATCATAGTTGGTATCAAAGGATAGGTTTAGTTATTTTTTGGATTAGTATTAGAAAACCCTAGTAAAGCCTTAGATACAAGACTATGTATAATAAAAACATCCCTATGTTTTGGTGAGTATTGTGTATGTGGATTATCAAGAAGATACATCCCTATCTGGATATGAGCGAAGCTATCGTAATGTGTTGAGATGAAAATGAAAGGTATAAGAAAACCAATAAGGTTAAAACATGTTAGGGTTATTTTTTTGTTTTATAAAAAGGAAAACATGCAGATTGTGTGACAAACCTTTTCATCAGACAAAGCTCTGGGAATCAAAACCACAACCAATGTGTGATTGGGTTTTATCACCTACCACTGGCCTATGTGAAGTCCCTGGTTAGTATGACTTATCCTTTTACATAAATGATTTTATGGACCAAGATTAAGTTGATTTTGGGAACATATGTTCTATAAATGGATATACTTAGTATAAGAAAATGATTTGATGATTAAATGATAAAGGTTATTTTGGAATATGTTTTCTCTTTTGGAATATTATATACCTAGGGAAAATAAAGTACTATAGGATTTCAATTGTGGATTAATGGTTGAATTTTTTTATAAGAATCTATATATTTATTGTGGGCATATGGTGATTTGGGTTATTTCTGGAAAATTATTAACCTACCATAGAGAATATGTGATTAGGTTAATTATACTTTAGTATGTGACTTTAAGAGTAATCAATGATATTTGGAGATAAATGTTATGATTTATTTTGGAAGACTATGTGATTAAATCCTTCCGTGCTTTGGATTTCAATCTATGTTTGGAGTATTTTGAAAAAATTTAAGGTTGCTTGTGTATTGAATGGTATTTCTGAAGGTTTGGATACTTTTTGTTGACTTTTGGAGATTAGTAGTAGTATTTATTTTTATAAAAAATTATCCTTTTTGGGGATTATATGATCTCATACTAACCATTTTGGTTTTAGTTTATGTCTAAACATAATGGAAATATATAGTTATTCTTTTGTGGATTATGTGATTCACTAGAAGTAGATTCTGGTGCGTTGATGTGACCAAGTCTTTTTGAATGCTCATTGTTTTGAAAAAATATTGGTTTTCCGAAGAAAATTATTAAAGGAAGAAAATCTACATGAAGGTATGTATATTTCCTTACGTTTTTATTCTATGTAGTAATTGAATTCCTCAAAATTTATGAAAATGAACGTAAATTTTTTTTTGTTGGTTTACGATTCCTACTGGGCTACCAAAGACCGTTTAACACATCAAAATGTTGTGATTTTCCTGTGGTTAACTTTCTTCTATTCAGGTTTTCTATCACTCTCCCATAAAAAATATATGTTTTATTTCTCTTCCATATCCATGTTTTCCTACATGGATTCCTAGTATCGATTAACTCAGGTGACCTTTGTACTTCTCTTTCTATCTTATAAAGTGATAGTTTTACTAACTTTTTTCAGATGTGGGACTTTTAATGAAGTTTCCAAATCCAATTTTAAAATTGCGACGACGCAATTTCCAAAAGTGGGAAAAATGTAACATCACAAGAAAATTAAGAATATTAATTTTTCATATTTATTAATATTTATGAATTAAATATTAATTATACTTTAAAGGGGATGCTATGTTCGATGCTGTACCCGATACGCAACAATGGGTTTCATTGAAATTTTACGCTGCACACTAATAATATAGTAATACTACTATAAATTGTAGTTAATGCCTAACAATTTTATTGGCGTTAATGAATAGAACAAACTACAATATTATGATACATTTTTTGAACATTTTTACATTTATCCAATAAAATTTAGAGGCATAAAATAAGTAAAGAATTTGATTTTAGGCATAAATACTCTAATATTCACTAAAAGGTCGATTTACTACCTTTTAATGGAGAACCCTCTTTAAATATAGTTTTTGTCACTTTTGTATATTCCATTTGATTGAATAATATTCTTCTTTAGAATTGGGAAACCAAAAATTTACTTTGAATGAAATTTTGTTATTTTTATAAAAAAGATCATTTTTTATGAATAGTGAAAAATACTGTATTTTAATTCAAAAGTGCCTTTTAATATAATATATTTATATTGTTATATTAATATTTTAACTGCTTTTTAAAGTGTAATTATAAAATATTTTAACCATTTAATTTAATTTTGGTCATTGTATGTAATTTTATTTTGAAATTCGATATAAACATGTGTCAATATTTTGATAGTTATTATTTCTTAAAAACACGCTATTTGTTTTGACAGCGGGAATTAATTTTAAATTAATTTCTTCCACTTCTGTGTTTTAAATTTGGAAAAATGGATTCCATATTTGGAATTAGTAGGTCCAAATTGTTTAAATATGTAACTTTTATTTTTATTCCTTTTAAATACTTTAGTAAATATTATATTTATCATGAATAAAATGTAGAAATAATAAATAACGATAAAATAAAATATTATCATATTATTAAATTTCCCAAAAAAGTGTCCTAATACTATTGGATGATACATATCCGACCATGGTCATCCTTGGGTCTAATTTGGGACCCCATGGTTCCACCTGGGTGTAATAATGACATTTTATATTAATTAATTTAAAGTGATGACAATAAATGACAAAAACAAAAATATTTTAGTAAATGCATTTTTACATGGGGTTATATAAAATATCAATTTAACTATAAATATTATATGGAAAGATAAAAAAATTTCATACATCATGGTATTTTTTTACATCAAATAAATTAATTAATTTATAACACAATAATGATAAAATATTTACCTCATTAATAAATTATTTAAATAAATATGATTATAAATATTAAAACAATATCCAAAACCTGTCCAATTCTAAATGGATTATATAATTTTGACCACGAATCATATTAAATTTTATATTAATAAATATTTTACTTTTTGAATCCAAAAATAAAGTTATAATAAAATAATTGTTTCAAACATTCCTAAAGAGCCCCTCCTCTCCTTTATAAAAATCCCTCACTTCTACCCCATGTTTCACACTTCTCAAGCCTTTGGCTCAATAAAAATCTACTAAAATAATCTCCTAGGATCCCTCTATTAATCCAAGATTCCTTAACTTAGTCATAAAAAACTTCAAGAAACCCTTTTGGTTCAAACTAAAGGGAGTTACCCGATTTAAATGTAATGTCTTCTCTTAAGTTATTTGGTTTTATTTTACTTCTCCAACACCGTAAACACTTTTTATTAAATTACATTATTAAAACAACAATATCCTCAATATAATATGATGTTTTTTTGAGAATTATATGAACTAAACATAGACACACCTCCATCTAATGGGTAATTAACATAATGTTTTTGTGGATGGCAAACTAAAGCCTCATGAAACGATGATTGTTCAATTAACTCCTACCGCCTCTCATGATGGCCACTATGATAGAAATTTTTTTATATATGATATATATTACATTTATGTTTTCTTTAATCATCTATATTTTTCATTTATATCAATCCTTTACGATTTCCATAATGGGTTAATGTGATAATTTCACTTTAGGAAGTGTGTACTACCGCCCCTTCAAAGTGATATGACTCGTTAATACCTTATGTGGGATGCATAAATGATGGATTAAATGATATTATATATTATAATATACTGTAATTATAATATAATAATGTATCATTAAGTTTTAATTTAATTTTATATTAAAAATAAATGAAATTTGCGTTCATGCGTACATACTGCTTACCGTCTCCATGAACGGTGCATTTCATTTTTTATCTCCAAATGGTATGCACTAATATAAATACAAGGATATAATGGATATATATGATATATATGATATATAAATCATTACTATCATTCTGAAGATAATGGAGTTTTGACCACTCTGACAAATTCTAATTATAACAAATTCATTTTTAACTCAAATTCCGAACATTGAAAAAATGTCTAATATGAACTCAAATAATTAACTAACTATTACTGAAAGGTAATAAGTGATATAATATTAATAATAAAAATTAAAAAGTTTATTAATCAAGTAGAAATTAACATATGTTTATTATTCAGGAAGAACAGGGAACATACGAGTCAAGTCAGACACCAAGTAAGGGATTTCGTATCTCACTTTTAGTTTCGTGAGATTTCCATTATTCACCACTTATTTATTCCATGTGGTGTATTTTGTACATCAATTTGGTTTATATTATCATTATTCTCTTTATATTCATGGTATTCTGTGATTCATTGGGTTGTTGTCAACTTTTTTTGATATCACTCGATTGATTACAACTTGGTAATATTTTTCATCTCACTTTTTATTCCCGTGAGATTCATGCTATATTGGCACTATATCCTTTTTTGTGGTGTATTTACTTCCCATTATTATAATATTTGTGTAATATACCAAAATTTATGACCATTTAAATCATTATTTTATGATCCTTCTTTCATGTGTTGTATGTTGTGTAAGTTGCCAAATCGGTAAGGGAACAATTCACCCTCCTCTTTTTAAAAGACTTATTTTTGTTATGTCTTTTAATTTACATCTTGTTATGTTGGGATATGTTCTTATATATACTTATTTATGTAAATTTTATTTCCAAGTGATGTGATAGACTATTTATCTCATCAACTCATTTTAGGAATTTTAATGTGACGTCGTTAGGTTGTCGAATTTTTATAAGAGACTTTTTTAATGCAATTTCAATTCTTTGGGTTCAACGTGTACTTCTTGAATATGTCAACCTATGAATATGTGTGAATGATCACAGATTTTTTTACAATTAATATCCACTTATATATTATGTATTTATATTTTTCATACATAATTCTGTAATTTATTTATCCCTAATCTAAGGATACCTTCTTTATAATGGATTTCATCTCCATTTACATTTCCATTGAGACATCATTGTTGATATGCACCAATTCACTGGTATATGGTGTATATACTATCCTTTGACATATTATATCATGAATACCTTTATTATCATGATATTATTATGTTCTGATTAAATTTTATTCATCAGTTATTTGTATTCTAGGAAGCCTCATTTTGTTAGAAACACATTACCTAAAATATAATTTTAAATGTTTTAAAGGCTTATTCTTACAAATCATTCAAAATGGTTTTCATGTTTAAAAAATGGTTTTAAGGATTTATTCATATGCAATTGAATGTTTTTAAATTTAAATCTATTTTAAATTTTTCAATGTGGTATGGGACACTTTGATTCAAATATCTCTTTATTTGATATTTTTAAGGGATTTGAAAATGGTTTGATAAAAGGTTTAATTTTGTCCATATTTTGAAATCATATATTGTGATTGAAATGTGGAAATTTTATCTCTCTTCATTCCTTTATTGTGGAATAAAAGATTATGTTTTATGAATCCATGTTATATGATCCATGTGGCACAGTTATGCATGAAATGAAATGTTTAAGAATGGTGCACCCTTATGGAGCTCCAATGCATTGGGTAAAGCATAGTATCATGATTTGTTATGTGCAATGGGTGATTACTCATGATAATACAAGTGAAAATATGGTTTACTCATGCTTCATGTGCTATGAGGGTTTACTCATGCTCTATGTTAAATGAGTCTTGGCTCATGCTAATTCCATGTTAAGTGTTGTTGCCAGATTTCCATGTTATGATTATCATGCTTTATCATTCCTTTTTGTTTATTATTCTCTTGTTCTCTATTGATATTCCTATTTTCTAGCATGTATTGTATTCCTCATGTTATTACATGATTATTCCCTATAATGGGCATTATATCTCACCCCTTTCATATGCATGTCCTCCGGTTATCCCTTTCAATACTAAGTACGAGGGAATGTAGTGGTCATGTAAAGGAAGAATTCAACAAAGATATTGTATTTCATTTTTTAAGTTGTTATGTAATGATCCAATGCCCCAAATACACTAGACCTCTCGATATTCTATTTTTTACAAGTATAGTTATTGTAATAAATCGGGTTTAAGTTTGTAATAAAAGAGAAGGGTCGTCATAGTTGGTATAAAAGTATAGGTTTAGTTATTTTTGGGATTAGGATTATAAAACCCTAGTAAAGCCTTAGAGACAACACAATGTAAAATACAAACATCCCAATGTTCTAGTGAGTATTGAGTAAGTGGTTTATCAAGAAAATACATCCATGTATGGATACGAGCATAGCTATCTTAATGTGTTTGGATGAAAATGAAAGGTATAAGAAAACCAATAAGGTTAAAATATGTTAGGTTTATTTTTTTGTTTTATAAAACGGAAAACACGAAGTCTATGTGACAACCCTTCGTGTCAGACAATGCTCTGGGAATTGAAACCACAACCAATGTGCGATTGGGTTTTATCACCTACCACTAGCCTCTGTGAAGTCCCTAGTTAGTATGAGTTATCATTTTACTTAAATTATTTTATGGATCAAGAATAAGTTGATTTTGGGAAATTATGTTTTATAAATGGATATACTTAGTGTAGGAAATTGATTTGGTAATTAAATGATAATGGTTATTTTGGATGATTTTTTCTCTTTTGGAATATTATATGCCTATAGAAAATAAAATACTATAGGATTTTAATTGTGGATGAATGGTTGAAATTTTTTATAAGAATCAGTGTATATATTGTGGACATATGGTGATTTTGGTTATTTCTGGAAAATGATTAACCTACCCTAGATAATAACTAATTATGTTAATTACGCTGTAGTATGTGACTTTAAGAGTAGTCGATGATATTTGGAGTTAAATGTTAATATTGATTTTTGAATACTCAGAGATTAAATCCTTTTATGTTTTGGGTTTCAATATTAGTTTGGAGTATTTTAAAAAAATAAGGGCGAATGTGTATTGAATGGTCTTTCTGAAGGTTTGGATAGCTTTTGATGGCTTTTGGAGATTAATAGTACTATTTCATTTTATAAAGGATTATCCTTTATTGGAAATTATATGATCTCATACTAACCATTTTGGTGTTAGTTGATGTATAATGATAAGGGAATATATATAGTTATTCTTTTGTGGATTATGTGATTCTCTAGAAGAAGATTCTGGTTCTTTGATGTGACCATGTCTATTTTAATGCTCATTGTTTAGAGAAAAGATTAGTTTTCTGTAGAAACTTATTAATGGAAGAAACTCTACATGAAGGTAAGTATATTTCCTTATGTTTTTATTCTATGTAGTAATTGAATTCTTCAAAATTATGAAAAGGAATGTAAAAAATGTTGTAAGTCTACGTTTATTATTGGGCTACTAAAGACCGTTTAAGAGATCAACATTTTGTGATTTTCTTGTGGTTAACATTCTCCTAATCAGGTTTTCTACCACTCTCCCTCATCACATAACTGTTTGTTTTCTCTTCCATATCCATGTTTTCCTACATGGAATCCTAAAATAAGTTAACTCGAGTGACATTTATTATTCTTTTTCTTTCTTATAAAGTGATAGTTTTACTGACTTTTTTCAGATGTGGGACTTTCAATGAAGTTTCCAAACAAAATTTTAAAATTGCGATGACACAGTTTCCAAAAGTGGGGAAGAATGTAACCTCCCATGAAAATTAACAATATTAATTTATCATATTTATTAATATTTTTGAATTAAATATTAATTATACTTTAAAGGGGACACTATGTTCGACGGCGTACCCGATACACAATAATGGGTTTCTTTGAAATCTTACGTTGCACACTAATAATATAATATTATTACTTCAAATGGTTGTTAACACCTAGTCAATGTATTTGTTTTAATGAATAGAACTAACTAAAATATGATTATACATGTTTGTTGAAATTTTTTACATTTATTCAATAAAATTTAGAGGCTTAAAATAAGTAATGAATTCGATTATAGCCATAAATACTCTAATATTCACTAAAAGGTCGATTTACCGCCTTTTAATAGAGAACCCTAATTAAATGTAGTTTTTGAAACTTTTATATGTTCTATTTGATAAAATAATATTATTCCTTAGAATTGGGACACCAAATATTTACTTTGGATGAAATTTTGTAATTTTTATAATAAACTTCATTTTTTATGAATAGGGAAAAATACTGTTTTTTAATTCAAAAGATCCTTTTAATATAATTTATATATATGGTTATATTATCTGTTTAATTATTTTTATAGTGTAATTAGAATATATTTTTACCATTTAATCTAAATTTGTTCATTGTAAGTAATTTCATTTAGAAATTCGACATAAACATGTGTTAATCTTTTGATAGTTTTTATTTCTTAAAAACATGTTATTTGTTTTAACAGTGGGAATTAATTTTATATTAATTTCTACCACTTCGGTGTTTTAAATTTGGAAAAATGCATTACTTATTTGGAATCAATAGGACCAAATTGTGTAAATATGTAACTTTTATATTTATTCATTTTAAATACTTTAGTAAATATTTTATTTATCATGATTAAAAGGTAAAAATAATAAATAAGAATAAAATATAATATTATAAAATTATTAAATTTCCCTAAAAAGTGTCCTAATCATATTGGATTATACATATCCGACCATGGGAATCTTTGGGTCGAATTTGGGACCCCATGGAGCCACATTGGAGTAATAATGACATATTATATTAATTAATTTAATGTAAAGACAAAACTGACAAAAACAAATATCTTTTAGTAAATAAATTTTACATGGGGTTATATAAGATATCTATTACACAATAAATATTTTTTGGAAAGATAATAAGTATTTGTAAATCATGTTATTTTTTTATAATTTGTGGACATCAAATAAATTAAATTATTTATCGAACATTAATGGTACAATATTTACCTTATTAAAAAATGATTTAAATAAATAAGATCATAAATATTAAAAAAATATCCAAAACATACCCAATTATTAAAGGTTTTTTTGTTTCGACCATTAATCATATTAAATTTTATATTAATGAATTTTTGACTTTTTGAAACCGAAAATGCGGTTATAATAAAATAATTGTTTCAATCTTTCCTAAAGATCCCCTCCTCTCCCTTATAAAGAGCCCTCACTTCTCGCCCATATTTCACACTTCGCAAGACTTTGGATCATTCAAACTCTGATAAAATAAGCTCCCAAGATCCATATATTCATCTTAGAAGCCGTAACGTAGGAATAAAACACTTCAATAAACCCTTTTGGTTCAATCCAAAGGGAGTTACCCGATTTAAAGGTAACGTCTTCTCGTAAGTTCTTTTGTTTTATTTTACTTCTCCAACGCCGTAAACTCTTTTTATTACTTTATTTTATAACAACACCAGAATCATGAATATTTTATGATGTTGTTATGAGAATTATTCAAACTAAACATACACACACCTACATTTAATTTTTAAAGAACATAATGTTTTTGTGGATGAAAAACTAACGCCTCATGAAATGATGATTGTTCAATTAACTCCTACCGCCTCTCGTGGTGGCCACTATGATGGAAATATATTTATATATTATATATATTATGTTTATTTTCTATTTATGATTCTATATTTTTCATTTCAATCATTCTATTATGGTTTCCATAAAGGGTAAACGCAGTAATATCACATTAGGAAGTGCAGACTGCTGCCCCTTCAAAGTTATATGAATCGTTAATACCTTATGTGTGATGTATAAAGGATATATTTAAGGATATTATATATGATATTATACATTAATTATAATATCCTTATGTATCACTATGTTTTCATTCTATTAAATATTAAATATAAATCAAATTAGCATTCATGCGTACGTACTGCTTACCGTCTCCATGAACGGTGCATTTCATTTCTTATCTCCAAATGTTATGGACTAATATAAATACATGTATATAATGGATATATATGATATATATGATATATAAATAATTAATATCATTCTGATGATAATGTAGTTTTGACCACATGGACAAATTGTAATTATAACAAGTTCATTGTTAACTCAAAATCCAAACATTGCCAAAATGTCCAATATGAACTCAAATAATTAACTAACTATTATTGAAAGGTAATAATTGATATAAAATTAATAATGAAAATTATAAAGGTTCATAGTCAAGTAGAAATTAACATAAGTTTATTATTCAGGAACAAAAAGTAACATACGAGTCATGTCAGACACCTGGTAAGGGATTTCTTATCTTACATTTAATTCCGTGGGATTTCCATTGTCCATCACTTATTTATTCCATGTGGTGTATTGTGTACTGCCATTTGGTATATATTAACATGATTATTTTTAAATTCAAGGTATTATCTGATTAATGAGGTTGTTATTAACTTTTTCTCATATGACTCGATTGATTACAACGTGGTAATGTTTTTCATCTCACTTTTTTTCCCGTGAGATTCATGCTATATTTTCCACTATTTCCTTTTTGTGGTGTATTTAATTCCCATTATTGTACTCTTTGTGTAATATAACTTAATTTATGAGCATTTAAATCTTCCTTGTATGATCCTTATTTCATGTTGCATATGTTTTTTAAGTTACCAAATCGGTAAGGGAACCTTTCACCGTCCTCCTTTTAGAAGACTTATTTTTGTTATGTCTTTTAATTTACATCTTATTATGTTGGGATATGTTCTTATATATACCTATTGATGTAAACATTATGTCAAAGTGATGAGATACCATTCTTATCTCATCAAATCATTTTAGTAATTTTAATGTGACATCGTTAGGGTGTTAAATTTATACCGGATAATTTTTTAACCCAATTTCAATTCTTTGGGTTCAACTTGTACTTCTTGAATATGTCATCCAATGAATATATGGGAATGACCTCTGATTTTGTTACACATAATATCCAATTATATGGTATGTATTTTTATTTTTCAAACATAATTATGTAATTTATTTATCCTTAATCTATGGATAACTTTTTTATATTGGATTTCATCTTCAACTACATTTCCATTGAGACATCATTGTTGATATGCACCAATTCACTGTTATATTGTGTATATACTATCCATTAACATATTATATCATGAATACCTTTATTCTAATGATATTATTAACTTCTTATTAAATGTTATTCTTCAATTATTTGTATTCTAGGAACTCTCATTTTGTTAGAAACTCTTTACCTAAAATATCATTTTAAATGTTTTAAAGGTCTATTCTTCTAAATCATTCAAAATAATGTCCATGTTTTAAAAATGGTTTTATGTATTTATTCATATGAATTTGAACGTTTTGAAATTTAAATTTATTTTAAATGCTTCAGTGTGGTATGGGACACTTTGATTAAAAAATATCATTATTTAATATTTTTAATGGATTCGAAAGTGGTTTGATAAATGGTTTGATTTTGTCAATATTTTGAAATCATATATTGTTATTGCAATGTGGAAATTTTATCTCTGCGCATTCCTATATTGTGGAATAAATGATTATGTTTTTTGAATCCGTGTTATATGATCCATGTGGCACACTTATGCATGAAATGAAAAGTTTAAGAAGGGTGTTCCCTTATAACAATCCAATGAATTGGGTAAAGTATATTATCATGATATGTTATGTGCAATAGATGTTTAATCATGATAATACAAGTGCAATGATGGTTTACTCGTGCTTCATGTGCAATGAGGGTTCACTCATGCTCTATCTGCAATGATCCTTAGCTCATGCTAATTCCATTTTAAGTGTTGTTTACAGATTTCCATGTTATGATTATCATGCTTTATCATGCCATTTTGTTTATGCTTCTATTGTGCTCTATTGATATGCCTATTTTCAAACATGTATTGTATTACTCATGTTATCCCATGATTATTCCCTTACTGGGATTTATAGCTCACCCTTTTCTTATGTGTGTCCTCAGGTTATCCCATTCAATACTAAGTATGAGGGAATGCAGTGGTCATGTAAAGGATGTTTTCAATAAAGATGCTGTATTTAATGTTTTAAATTGATATTTAATGACCAAAATCCCCAAAGACACTGTAACTCTCGATCATATATGTTTTATCAATTTTAGTTTATGTATAAAACCAGGATTAATTTTGTAATAAAAGAGAAGGTTCATCATAAAACCCTATTTTCCAGACAACAATATGAATCTGTGAAAAATAACCATCAATTTCCAATATTATAATCTTTCTTCCTTGGCCTGGGTATGACCTTTCCTACAGAGAGAATCTACAAATACATTTACATTCCTAGGGGTATATGAGATGTCAATGTCATAATATTTTATATACACCAACCAATTGAGCTGGAATGGATTAAAATATTTATCAGAGAATATCTAACTGAAGTACTTGTTTTCTGAAGAAAAAAATTGAAATACTTTTGTATGAAAAGGTAATGCTTCTAAATCTTAAACACATGAATCACATATTCATGATCATGGGAAGTGGTTGGATTGTTCATCTTGAGTGTCCTAAGATAATGATATCCAAAATAAATAACATGATCACCTTGAATAATAATTCATGCAAAAACTGAACCTGATTCATAATATAAGACCACATATCCCTTCATGGCCTCTGGATGTATAATCCCCACAACCTTTGTCATAATTTGTTTCAACTAAAAAAAATTATAAATTTTCTAACCCCTTAAAAATTCCAAACCATTTACAGTGTGATTAGACATCATATAATATATCTTTGATAAATCGCTTATGAAACAAAAATAAAACCCCACTAAAACCATGAAGAACTGAATCTCAGAAACATTTCATTGTTTCTACCATGTCATAAAATATTTCAACTTCTCAAGATTAACATAGATACCATGTTCTGACAACATTTTTCCCAATAACATTACTTCAAAAATCTAGAAATCAAATTTCAATAACATTGTATAATGTTTGTGATTTGAAAAAAAAAATCAAGGACTACAATTAAATTATACACATTATTATCAATGGATATACAGAAAAAAATATTTTCATCCATAATGTAAACAATGAATTAATTAAGATACTAATGTAAAATATTATTCACTAAATCTATAAAGACTAAAAAAGAATATGTTACATCAAATGGCATGAAAATGAAATAATAATGGTCATACCTAATTAAGAAAGAAGTTTTATTAATATATTATTCCATAAATCTCATTTGATGGTAACCAGATAGATGATCATTATTGGAGAACCACATAATGCCTTTCATTAGGAAAAAATTATCATAAATATGTGGCAACATATGCTTGTTATTTATTGTAAATCGATTGCATTAATGGTAAATAGAAAAGTGTCCAAGAAACCCATTATTGTTCATAACAAAGAGAAGAAGAGCTACCCAATGTGACACACATAGATGTGAGAATACTTTCACTAATATATACTTAATGCCACATCAGGAATATGAAAAGAGACATGTCAAATATAGAAATCAATTCGGGCATTATTTGAAATGATTGAATCCATCTCGAATAAGACATCAAGAGGATTCATGTCAAGAAATATAATATTACAAGAATGATTGACATCTCAAAACCAGAAAACAAATGAGGAAATCAAACAACCATCACTATATTCATTCATAGGTGTGTAGTAATATCAACCTCATAAGATAAAAGCACTATATGCAGATTTAGAAGAATCAAAAAGTGAATGTAAATGAATTAATGAGGTGAACCAATGTTAAAAAAATCATTCACAATATATATATGTATATATAATAATGTTATATCTCATAGTCAATGGACCTATATCTTAATCCTCTGTTTACATTTCCATGACATGAGGAAGCTTCATTATGGATTTCAATGACTGAAACCACATTTTTCAGAAAACATATGATTACACCATGGAAATTTTAGGTGTTGACGATCCCATTTCACTATATAGAGAAGAATTTAATTTACATAACTAATGCATGTGACCTGAGAATATGTATGGACCACATATTGTGGTGGCCAAAGTGCATGCCTGTTTGGAGTGAACTGGCATGCTACAGAACTAGAAAATAAATGGTCTTCTTTAAGGAACTGTGAGAGGTCCAGAAGAACCCTATAATAAATAACCACGATAATAATGATCACACATTCTATTTAATTTGAAGGAACACATATATCTACCACTATGAGAAAAAGTAACTCCATTATACCCTAACATATACATTATGTTCTTCACAATTATCAACACTCCATCTATCACATATGTATAAGAAGCTAGATTCAATAATATATCATAATAAGGAATATCATATCAAAGTACATTATCTAACATTCAACACAATATCATCCCAATCGATGAAAACTTAGATGAGAACAACAATGGATTAGAAAACTGATTTTCAGATTCATTGACAGAATTTTCAGTCTGATTGAATGTAAAAATAACTACAAACATTTCCAGCAACATAAAATATGGAGTGAAATTTTAAATAATATGATATTTTCATTAAAATATAATCCCTTAACAAATGAGCCTTAGCACGGTAGGTGTGGACATGGTAGGTGCATCCAAGAGACCAGAGATCAAATCCGGGTGGAGGCGTATTTCGAAGATTATGTTAATGTACTATAGTAGGCACTGTATCAGGAACTATATGAGGTACTTGTTGGTACTTAGCAGTAGAATATATTCATCTATTTGGGCCTTTGGGCCACTGGTATGGGCCTCGGGTCCTACAAGGCTTTCGGGCCACCCAAGGCCTTCAGGCCACTTTATTTTCCAGGCCGTAGGGCCACCCTAAGGCCTTATGGCCACCCCATGACCCTTGGGACACTTGAATTTAGAAGAACCAGTTTGACTAAGAGGAATAAAGCTTCAAATGAGGATTCGGGGCTGGCGCATTCTCTAGAGCAGAGCTAACAGGATTTGGAAGAATGAAGGATATAGATTTTCCATCGGTACCAGGCCTATGTAGCTTTGCATAGGACAGTTATCCAACCAGCCCTATGAAGGTGGAGTGCTAGTATCCTGAAATATGAGGGAGAAGAGAAGTTACAATATGTCTTATCTGGTAGATTCCATCTATGATCTAATGGTCATTTGATTTTCTCTAGGCCTTTGTGCCTTGTAAGCGTTCCACCACAACCCTTGAAATTTTGATTATCAAAAGTAATAAAAAATGAAGTCCTTTGGGATTTTCTGACTGACCTACCTAATCCATTATAATTCATCTTTAACACCATCTTTTCCTACAATATACTTCTAGGACCTTCTATCTTAAAGATAAAACATTTCACAATGATTTCATTAGACATTTACAAGTACTCAAAAAAAATATCTGCTCAACCTATCATAATATTATTGAGGTTCCATTGATCCTTAGAATGCAGACGGTTTTTATTGATGAAATTTCTATGGTTGATAATTTAATTAATTCCTTTAAGGATCCACAATAGGATTATGGATTTGAATGTGTTCAGGTTTCTGTCTGAGAGGATACACAACATGTACACTAAAATAAATTATGTTTTGATCCACCAAAGGATTTTATGAATATGTTTCATCAATAGAATCCAATAAGAATCGATTTTCACTAATTCATGGATTCAAGATGCATCACAGCATCAGTATATAACATTTAATAAATCAAATTAAAAATCAAATAGAGTAACGAGTAAATTAATAATATAGAGAAAATTCTTTTTGATTTCACCATATCAGAATATTAATTTGTAAAAACACTAGAACTAATCATCATGTCAAAATTTTCAAACTACCCCTAATAAGATAATGCTCATTATGGTGAGATTTTGAAGGGAACTGACTTGAAACTACATCTTATTTCCAAAAAATATTTCATTATTTTATATTGACATAACAGAAAGATGTAAACCCTATAACATTTATATCACTTTTATCATTAACTAACCCAAATGAAATTATTCACAAATACATATGATGATCATAACATAGACCAAAGGGATTTCCCAGTATGCATTAATCAAATCTATCACCTAGAATTATATATGATATATAAGAAATTTGTTTTCCGCAATATCTGTAGAATTAATTGATTAAAGCTAGTATGCTTAAAAAGAAAATTCTATTGAAGAAAAATAATAGTGAAGAAACTGTTCATAAACCTAATGAATGAGAAAAACACCATAAAAATACGATAAAACCCAAAATAAAAAAAATATTAATCAGTGTCTAATGATCAAAACCAACTAACCCTCATTGGTTCTTCTATCCTCTCTTAAAAAATCACATTCATGCAATCATTTTTCATTAAACATTTAATTTCACATAAATAACCTTATTCTTGTTTGATTGATATTATTATTTCATAAACTGTATAATATTTCTAATGTGCTGTTCTCATTGAATTATATTAGATTTAATGAGAAAATATAGACAAATATATATCATTTAATGAACATTTTTATTTAAAAACGGACATTTTATAAGAATAGAATCAATTATTTGAAATATAAGGAATTATTTTGACATGCAATACCTAGGTTGGGGACAGGTTAATGAAATACCCATGAAGCATTGGTTCTCTCAATAGATGAACTAGTATGTCAAATTCAATGGGGTTTCCACACAGTATGTTCTAAATAGTTTTTTGGATTTTCATGACAGTAATGGTATATTTTTCAAATGAAATAGAATATCTAATATTTAAGTGTTTCCTTAAATGAAGATTAATTTGTTATTTTACATGATATTTTCACTAATAAATTTTCCATAGATGAATTTTAATATCATATTAATGATTAATTTACATGTGTTCATTATAATTTTTCCTCTATTATGATTCCTCGTTATCTTATCATTGTATATGAAATTGTACATAACCATTTCGGAGCGTTTGATCTCACCCTTATTTTTTTCCTTTTCCTTGGTTATAAAAAATATTCATTAATTAGGTCTCAATTATTAACCTAATTTGTTTTATTATGTTTCATTTTTTATTTTTTAATCAAATATAAAATCAAAACTATGTATTTATCTGGTTTACCAAGACCACTAAAATATTCATCCCTTCTAGATATGAATTAATATATCTTATAAAAATTTAATACATCGGATAGTGGATATGGTGTACCAGGGTTGGGGTACTTAATAAAAAACCCTATAACCATGAAAAACAATTATAGTAATGCTTATTTAGGAAAAAAAATTCAATCTATGTCACCTTATGGTTTAACTATTACATCCATAGACTCAATATATTAAAATTATTCATAATATAACATAATGAAAATGTGAAATAACCAAATCATATCCCCTTTTCATGTTAAACAACATATGTAGTGAGGGAATATTCATCGTGAACTAGGATGTTAGCTCATACATTGTATAAAAAACACATTTCATGATTATTACCACAAAATTTATTTATTCTAATCCCATGTATACTTTTATTATCTATGAAGGTATTTAATGAAATTAAATCCACATAATATCTATCATACACAAACATTAAGTTGAAATCTTATATATAATATTATTCTAATGGTTGTTAAACTAGTTATCTAATCCTAATCTCTAGATATTATATAATCCATATGCCAATTCTAATATAGATGACCCAAAATTTTCATACTTACCTATTATATAATTTTATAATCATATTAAATGTATATAATTATGATCAATGAAAAAATTGTAATTGATTCATGAATTTAAAGACTATATACATAAATATATTTTTTAGGTACATTATTCATCATCAATAATTTTTTTTCACTACTTCAAAACATTATTACATAAACAATTTCAAATCAATCATCACACCCTAGGGATGTAAAACCTAAGAATGCATGCATTTATGTAATGTTAAATGGTAAATTAAGGAGAAGACAATTGATGATCATATGTAAGAATAATAGATGAATAATTTTGTTAGATCTTGATTTAAATGTAAAATGTCTATACCAACTATCATATAGATCATAAAATGAGTCCGGGAATAATAAATTATAATTTAAAATACTTGATTAATAAGAGTAAGTAATCACTATTAATCTACCAAGAATCTTGATTTCTAATCATTGGAATAATATCCTGTAATAAAAGTGTGAAACATTTACGGAAATAAAAAATATTTCATATGTCAATGATAACTATAAATTCCATAAAATCATAGTCGTTACATTGTCAAAAAATGTTTCCCATATCATAATGGATCATGAATCAATACATGTTTCCCATAGTTGATTAGGAATATATACAAATTATTAATCGTGGAGTGATAACATAAACTCGTTTCCCATGTTTGTCTCATTAAATACAATTATTTAACCATCATATTGTACAAATATATTATTTTAATCCCACACATCACATAATGAAATTGATATATATGTGTTTTATAATATCATAAAACATTCATCATATCATCAAAACATAACCATTGAAACGGAAACATGATTCACAATAACATTATCATATCTTCATAGAATAACAAAAGGAAAAAATGGGTTTCATTAAAATAACATCATCATAATCATAATACATATAATAAAATAATAATGAATTGAAAATTTTTTATATTCAATGGAAACCATTTTAAGAATCATAAGAGTTTATATTAGATGAAAATTCCTCTAAAATATTAAAAGAATATTTTCTTGATAAAATTATAATTTTGAATTTGATTTAAATTAATTAAAATATATTATTATAAAAGATAAAAGGAAAAAAAATATTAATTGAAAATGACATGGGAACCATGATATAGATGAATTGATGATTTTTTGTAAAAATGGCAGCACAAAATTTTGATCATTCTGTGTACAACAAAACAAATTATTTTGTATTTTTACTAAAAATTAAAAATTAACATGTAAAAAGAATAAAAAAATTATTATAAAAAAATATAAAAATTAATACATGTGTATGAAATAAATTTTACATTTGTCTAATAATATTATAAAATTCGTGAATTTTTTTGAAAGAAATCATGGATATGGGAGAAGATGATTTGTGGCCCAAGAAGAAATAATGCATTTTATTCTCAAGAACATTTTACCTTTTGGTTTAAATAACATTTAGAAAGAATTGTTTCAATTATAATAAAATTATATGGATTTCCATCGGATAATAAAATTAGATGGATATATCATATAATGATAAAAATATTTCCTTAATGTATATTCAAACATAACAATTCTCATGTAAAATTGGATTGAATCGTAAATCCTTTAAAATAGCAACATCAAGATTCAAACATGTTAGGAAATAATGTATAAGAAATATAGATATATTAAAATTTTATCCTATAAAAATAAAAATATATATATACTAATAAATCATATATATAGTATATTTTATCACCCTTTTTATGAATTTATTATTAAAATCCCTAATTCATTTGATAACTGCTTTTTTATACAAGTTTTAGTTTGGCAGTCTGGATCCATATAAAATTATTGTGGATAAAACACATAAAATATTTTAATCATATATTTAGTATCATATATAATAATTGTATCAAATTTTATATCAATTCACAAAAAAAAGTGATTTAAAATGAATTAAAACTCTTCTATGAGACAGTTGTGCACATGTACGAACAAGTGAAGTTTTATTTTTTGGATGGATAGAATTAATGAAAGAAAAATAATAATTAAACACAATATAACCATATTAAAATAAAATATATAATTTATATTCATTAACTCATTAATTATAAGCATCAATTTTAAGAGGTTATCATATAATAAACACATTTCTTCGGGAGGATGGTAGTTCACAAATACGAAAGTGTGATGTTTTATTTTCTAATATAACCGAGGTGATATGGGTAATAGATATTCCAAAATACAAATAAAAAATAATTATATTTACAATAATATCTAAATTATATTATAATGGATGTCATATATTTATAATTCGTAACAATTGAAGAAAAATAAATCTAACTTAATTAAAATTTATACAATATCATTGAAAATCCACTTTTAGCATAAAAATTATACCTTGAAAGGATTGTCTTATAGAGAGAACAAAAGTTATAATATGTTGGTAATTAATCTATTAAGTTATTTTGGAATGTATTATACATGATATATAGATCAAATTTTTTAGGGTAATTGGAGAATAGGTATGCTTAATAGGAAAATTGAGTGGAAATCATGGAATCTCTTAAATTATTCAATTAATATAAATTAAATATCATGGAAAAGTGCGTTAATGATATATTTATATTATAGGATGATAATATTTCAAAATAATATAAAATTTGATATTTTTAAACTTTTATTTGATGCTTTAATGAATATCTCTTATTTTAACCCTAGTTTATCATTTTCATAATTACTACAATATCAAGGATTTTTACACTTTAAGAATAATAAATGTTACAACAAAAAGTAAATTGATACATAATTATAACATGGATCATATTTTCAACCATATAAAATTCACATATACAATTATTATATTATAATAAATTTTATGCAATTTAATAAAAAATTGATTATTATAAATATCATTAGTGTCCTTTCTTGAAATATTCCTTTATTTTTTAACAAATTTCATTAAGATAAAATGAAATTAGAATATAAATATTTAAAATGACTCAATTGTATTATATATATATATAATTGATTTATAATAGTAAATAAAATAAAATAATTAGCATCTAATATTTTTCAAATCATTTATTTTACCCTTATCAAGGGAAAAATAATTACAATTATTAATATTCTTATTGAATTCATAAAATCGTCTTACGTACCATAATTAAATATCATAATTAAAAATATCATATTTATGGTTCATTATTCAATTCCAATATGTTTTAAAAATATATTTTATAAAAAGTGAACAAAACCAACAATGTTGTTTTCAGAATATTTAATATTCAACATAAAAAGGATTAATTCTTATTCCATAAGTCATAAAATTCATTACATGAAAAATAAAAAACATTATTATATATATTATCACTATGATTAACATATATTATTTATCAATATATAATAGAATAATATAATTACATAAAAACCCATTGTTAACATAGATTGTTTTTTCATTCGGAATAAAATCTCTTTTTACCTTTAAATGATTTTATTTTCAAATCTAACCATTTTATAACTAAATATTATTTTATATAAATTTGAAAAAAAATTACATTACAAATTTATATATCCATATCCATTACCGAAAATTTATAATCTATGTAATAATTGTAACATTGAATAATTATATCAAAATATTTTTTCATGGTAAATTAAACCTGGTGTTGTGAGTAATGAAATATATCAAATTTATAAAATTTATTTACAAAGATATGAATAATTAAATAATAAGGTGTTATGTTATGATATGGATATATTGAATTTATATACTATATTTATTATGATAAATATAATTTTTAATACTATGAGAGAATATGAAAATGCATTCTAAAATTCAACAATATTTGTGGAAACAAGTATATATATACATGTTTTTTTTATTGATCATACAAGATCTGATTATAGATTAATATTCATTTATAGTTTTCATGTTTCCTATCATTAATATATTTAATAATATGGTGATTTATATTTTATTAATTTATATGATGTAATATTGGTTAAATAATTTGGTTTTAATAATGGGGGATTTAGTTTTACATCAAGTTATACTCAAAATTAGTTTGATATTTAATCAAAATGATAATTATTTATATTTTTTTAAGGTATTAATAATAATATGATATAATGTAAAATTAATTATAGTATTAAAAATGAGTCTTTGTAATATACATAATTTTTTTTCAAATTATTTCATGAGTAATCATATTTATATATTACTTAGTGAAATAAAAAATTAGCATATGTGGATTTCATGGAGGTGGGAGATTTGTGGAGTGATTACCAAAATCAAATTTTATGATATAAATTAAATATTTCTACCTTATAATAACTTTTATTATCTTATCAATTAATAATGATACTTCATTTATATACATGCATAATTTTTGATTCAGATTGACGATAGATCATCAACCTTTTACAAAAATAAGTCATAAAGAAATTATTAAAAGACTTTTTGAGACACATTTTATTCATGTTATAGAATATGAAATCCTATATTTTCATGGTATTAATATAAAACCATATTTCATAGGTTGGGATATTTTATTCTTTATTAATGAGTTGTATTTTTTGTATATATTAAATGAAATATAAGATGGGAAGTTTCTTCATAATTCACGAGATGCATAATTATGTGGTATCATTATATGAAGTGATATATAGAATGGGTGAAATATCGATATATTGATGATAATCCTATATTTTGTTAGAAAATATACTGCAATGCGATGATACAAATGCGTGTTGTTAGATCGATGCCTTAGTGAAACTCGTTATTATCATTATTTTTCTTAATATTCCTCCATTGTGCACTATAATGCTTGCAAACTATAGAAGAATATGGGATATTTTTTCTATAATCAATGTTGTTCATCTTAGACCTTATATATGTTATATAGATTGGATATCTATTATCTCCCCTTTTATGATATTTATGAAAACAATCATGGATTTACTGAATTGTGAAAAAACTAATTCCTATAAGGCTTAACTATTTCATTCATCAATATTTTTTATAATTCATAATTATGAATAGAATGGTGATCTTATGATTTTGGACTTTAAATAAATTTTTTTATGATTACATTTTAATAAATAATATAGAAATCTATCTATTTGATCTAGGTAATTTTACCAATTTATATTTCATCAAGGTTGATCAAAATTATTTAAACAAAATTATATAACAAGTCAGTGACTGTGATAATTTATGCAATGGAATATACATATAATACTATATTAATTGGTGGGGGACGATTTTATTCTTCTATTTTCTCTATAGATTCAATAAATATTACATAATTTCCGAAAATATGCACTAGAAAATAATCATATTTTAGTTAAAACTCACACATTATCAGTTTCAAATATATATCCCTCTACCTTAGAGGCCTGATTTAATATATATATATATATATGTGAATTACACTATTCATAAATCTTGTATTATTTAATGACATTTTCAATAAGAACGATACAAATTTTATTAGGATAGTTTATGAATATTCTATTCACTAGAACAATATACAAATAGTGTTCCTTTTAAGTAATAATTAATTAAATTTGAAAAAAATTGACCATTCAATGTGTAAAAAAAGAAATATTAATATATATAATTTTTTGATTTGTAATTGATGAATAGAATAAAGTATATTAATCATTAATCAGGTTTGAGCTCCAATCGTATGATCAAAAAGATAATTGAAGTGAGGTAAAGGATAATTGTTCTTAATTTGAATGACATTGATTTAGGGTTTGTAAATTCCTATCCATATAAATTCATCCATACATTTCAAAAATAAGATGGTTATCCCCATGGTTAATGAATAAAAAATATAAATCCCATATCAATCAACAATTTTAGTTTTTTATTAAATAAAACTAATTATATTTTAATAATAATTCTTCTATATGTACACTGAACCTCGGTGAAAATATTATACTCTTTTAACACAATCCTCAATCCAACAATGATAACTTATAACATAATTAACCCATAACTATAATATTTATAAGAACGGTTTCAATATATTATATTTCTTTACCCATTGAACTTTTCTTATCATATAATTATGAAAAATATTTCATAAAAATGTGGACACATCAAGACAAATAAAATTTGTTCTATCAAAATAGTTTATAATTTTTACACTCCATTTTCAATCATGACACTTTTAACTCATTCATGAATTTTCAACATTATTATTTAAAAATAAATATTTGAGTTTGCCTATGCTTTACAAGTGGAAACAGATTATCTTAAATTGACACAGGATTTGTCACAAAACATTAGTGATTTTGTCCTTTCACTTCAAGGAGGTGAGAATTTACATCATCTCGTGATGATGCCATCTAGAGCTCTTAATTCTATAGGGGTCAATATTGAATGCAATATCGCTGGTCCCCTTGAATTTGTGAAACCGAATGTTGCTGCCCCTATCTCACATTTCATATGGTGGCTCTTTTGGTGATGGCCCAGCTCTACTTTTTGTTGATAGTCTTGAATATTCAAAGGATCCATGTTTCCCCCCAATGGATACAGTGAATCCTAACCCCCTCATTGAAGTTTTGGATTTGGATCCCACTAATAGGGCCCCTTATATATTACATGATCCTGCCGGAGTAGTGGTTTCTGGTAATCCAGATGAGGTTGATTGGTCAGAGGTTTCTTGCACCCCCAGAAACGAGATTGTAGAACATATTGAACTTGATTCTGGTGTCAAGAATATATCAGCAAACCAGGATAGTGCAGTGATATCTCTCACTAATTGAGCCCACGCTACTTGTCCAGAAAGGTGAAATCTAGAAATTAAAGATCTTATTCAAGGTATCCTATTTCCTAAAAGAAAAGTGTGGAGACCTCCAAAATAAGGCAACAAGATGGTTTTGGAATATAAGAAAGGGGCTTCCAGCCCTGGCTTCAAGATCAAATGAAGATTTTATTTTTCAATTGCCAAGGTTTGGACAACATAGACACCACTAGGTCCTTATTGGACCTTATTCGGACACCTAGTCCTATCCTCATCAGACTGTTTGAAACTGAACGAATTTTTTCTTCTAGCATTTCCAACCTGGAATTCTTGGGCTTCAATCTAATTGACACCAATAAATTCTCTTCTAAAATTAAGAGTCTTTGTGTCTTACCTCACACCTTCTTGTCCAATATTTCCTTGGTTTCCTCCGAAGAGTAGCATGTCACATGTGAATTTTATTTTTTTGGTATTCACCACTCCTGCTCTTTCATTTATGCGTTTAACAGGTACCAGGACGGAAGAGGATTATGGATGGATATAAGATCTCTTAATTATGCTCTCCTTGGATCGTGGATTATTCTGGGAGATTTAAATTCTATTTTGGATCCAGATGAGAATATGGGAGCTATGATTAACTCCATCTCTTATAGGGAATTTAAAAATGATGTTTCAATCAATGAGATGATTGAGGTTAACCAAGTTGGAGAAAATTATACTTGGTACATGATATTTTTAATGAGTTTTGTTGTAATAATAATCGACTTAACCTTTGTAAATGATTCCTCTTTGGACTTTTGGGGTTCTATTTCCAGTTCAAGTCTTCCAAGACATAATTCGGTCCACCACCCTATCTTGGTTAATCTTGTTGGCAGAGACACTAGGCCCCCTCTTCCCTTATGGTTCAATAAAGCATGTGTGAATCAAAATGGATTTAGGGATTTGGTTCAAAGAGTCTGGAATTCTATCTAATGCAGAGACGATGCCTATGCTTGTGTTCCCAAGCATAAAGCCCTCAAGAAGCACCTAAAAACATGGAGAAAAAACCGCTTCAGCTATATCTACTCTAATATTTCCTCCCTTCAGACATTGCTTCATCAAGCTCATGTGGCTAACACTCAAAAAAAATTTCTAATAATCTCATGGATGAAGTTGAGATGACATCCATGATTAATAATCTTCTCATCCTAAAAGATGACTTGCAAAGGGATTCTTTCATGGGTAATTGGTTGAAGGACGACAATAAAACTCAAAAAATTTTAATTCACCGCAGAAACTCAAGAAGGTCTCTAGGACTCTCTCCTTGATCAAGGATGGTGATCACATCATTGATAATAGGATGGACCTCTCAGAACACGTAGTTTCATATTTTAAGAATCTTTTTAATGGCGCATCCCCTACTTTTTCTCCCGATGAGAGTATAATTCCACGGCTTGTTCTTGAAGATGAAAACTCCATTCTCATCTCTATATGTTTGGATTTTGAAATCAGGGAGGCTATTTTTAGAATCAAAATAGAAATCTCTCCGGGGAAAGATGGTTTTGGAAACTAATTTTTCCAAACTTATTTGGATATCATTCAAGTTGATGTTTGTAGATTGACAATTCATTTCTTTAAAGGGGGATCTCCTCCTCAAGGGATAAATTCTCAGTTTTCTGCCCTTATTCCAAAAGTGAATAATTATAATCAGATTCATCTTTTTAGACCGGTTTTCCATGGTAACACTTTTTTCAAGATCATTAGAATAAATATTGCTACAGACTCTCTCCTATTTCTTGAAAATATTTGCCTCCTAACAAGTTTAGTTTCGTTAAAGGATGATCAATCCAGGACTTCCTTATCACTACATCTGAATGTGTCAACCTTCTTAAGAAACCCAAAAGGGGTGGAAATATGGCGCTCAAACATGATACCAGTAAATATTTTGACATGATATGTTAGAATTTCATTTGAAGTGTTATATCCTTATTTGACTTTGATAGTGTTTTTATTACCAGGGTCAATGCCATTTTAAGATCTTCTCACATTTCCATTCTTCTTAATAGTTCGCCTGAAGGATACTTTGATTGTTCTAGAGGGGTTAGACAAGGTGACCCTCTATCTGAAATTATTTTCTCTATTGCTGAGGACTATCTCTATAGGTGTTTTTCCATCATGGCTGGAAATTGGAAAATGAGATCAATATTTGCTGGTAAGGATCATCTAGATCCCATACATTTGATTTATGCTACTGACATTCTTATTTTCACTAAAGGGGACAAAAAAACATTAGTAACATCAAGAGAGTAATATTGCATTATGAAAAATCTCTATTAAAGAGATTAGTAAGAGAAAATATTTTTTCTACATTGGAAGAAATATATCTATTAATATGAAGCTCGACACTATCAGGGATTTGGGAATTCTTTAGGGATCTCTTCCCTTTATCTATCTTGGGGTTCATTTGTTTTAGGGAAGACTAAAGGCCTACTACTTTTCTGACATCATTAGCAATATATGAAGGCAACTCTCTTTCAGGAAGGGAAAGACCCTATCCATGGTTGGTCGTGTTTCTTCGGTGAAATCAGTGGTTACTTCCAAGTTGGTTTTCTCATTTATGGTTTATAAATTTCCTAGTTCTATCATAAAAAGCATCAATATCTCAATTAGGAACATTTTCTGGAGCGGTAGCATGATGGAAAGAAATATTTCGACTGTTTCATTGAACTCCTGCTGCAAGTATAATGACTTGGGGGGATTAAGAATTAAGAATCATAGAAACTTAAATGAATCTTTGCGAGCCTTTTTTCTTGTGGAAGCTCGTGAATGGTAATTCTAAACTTCATGGGTTTCTCCGGGCTAGATTGCTGCATAAAATAAAGACAAGAAACTGTAACTACATCTCATCAAATGTGTGGCCTTCTTTTAAGTCTATCATTGCATCAATTGATTCTCACTCCAGATGGATTGTTTCTAGGGACACTTCTCTCCAAATTTCGAAAGGGAATTGGACTGGTATCCCCTAATTAACTATCTTGTGGGTTAGGAAAATAACCTGAATCTGTAAAATTCTATAAAGGACCAGCTATGCTATATGGAGAACCTACCGGATCACATTGTTCGCACTATGGAGAAATAAATTTCTCTACAGAGATGATTTTTGGGCATGTGGACCTTCTTTTAATGGAGTCCTTATATCCAAACTATTTTATAGGCACTCTAATTGTAACACTCTTGGCATGAAGTGTCTTTGAAACATGAATAGGAATTTTTCAGGCCGTCATGCTCCATTCATATATGGAGACTAGCACATGGGAAGCTACCCACAGACTGTTTTCTTCAAGCATGTAAAATCTCGATGGGTTCCCGATGTGCTTTTGTCATCAACAATGAGATGAAATCAATTATCTCTCCCTAAGCTATGCCACTGCTTCTCCAATGTGTAAATCCATTGCTGATATTTTTTAAGATATCCTCCCTCGGGTTTCTTCAATTTGTGATCTAATCATGAGTTGGCAGGGGCTTGCGCTCTCACCCATTCTCAAGAGTCTGTTTTAGGTTGCTCTGGAAGACCGAATTCACTTCTTATGGTCCGCAATAAATAAAGTGCTCCACGAAAGCATCCAATTCACTACTACGAATGTTATTTCTGCTATTCTTGCTGCTATTTGGGAATCTAGGCTTCCATTGAAGCAATACTCCTCAAACTCAATCCATGATTTCACAATCCTCAACAGGATTGGTGTTAGGGGTAGACCTCTCCCCCCATGGTATGTTTGAGGTTTTTTGGCAGCCCCCCTTTGTGGGATGGATTAATGTCAATTACGATGGTTCCCTAAGAGGTTACCCCAATCGCTCTGGATATGGTTCCATTTTCAGAGATCACAAGGGGGTTGTCCTTGGATGTTTATATGGTTTTTGTGGCCTTGTTTCATCACTCTAAGTTGAAATTATCTAAATTATGTCATCAATGGAGCAGGCTTATCACTATAGTTGGAACAATATCTGTCTTGAATGAAAATCCACAACTATTGTTCTCACCATTAGGAATGGATCCTCTCATCTATCTTGGATTCTTACTAATGAGTGAACCAAATGCTTGGATCATCTTTCTTCTATGAATTATTTCATCACTCATGTTTACAGGGAGGCAAATTTTGTGGGAGATGGTCTTGCAAATAAGGGCATCAATGGAATTGAATTCTATGGTGTAATGTGATCCTTGATGAACTTCTCTCTTTTATTCAGAGGGACCAATGTTAACTTCCTATCATCAGACTCCTTTATGTTTTCCCTAATTTTTTTCTAATAAAAGAGTCTTTCCCTTTTGGGAAATTTCTCATCATAAAATTAGAAAACATTATCATTTAAATTATTTATACATACCCTAGTATCTTTTTATGATTATAAAATCATTCATATTAATACAAATACTCAGCAAGGATGTAAAAATATTGGAAAGTAGTTAGTCTATTGAAAAAAAACCATAAAAATGTTAACCTCATATTATATATATATTGGAAGTAAAAAATAAATCATAATCACTAGAGAAAAATAATATTTTATCACATTAAACCATTAAATACCCAAGTAATATTAGAAAAATTTCGAATGTACCTTAAAAAAAATGGGAGCCCATAAAAAATGGATTTTATTAAAAACAATCATTTACAGTTTAAAATATCACCAACCTATTTCCCGAAATAAAAATATTTTCCTTAAATGTATTTTCATGAATAAATAATCACATATTCAGCTTTGAACTAATATTAATAACCCATGTCTGACTTGTTTTTATCCCATATTGGAACAACTAAAAAGTAGTTAAATCTATATGAGTAACCTACAGGTTTATCTCACTCAGTTTAAAATAAAAAAAATGTTTCATTAAAAAATTTATTAGGGATTGATATCAGGCTCACATGTCATCATAATTTACACCCATATATAATTTCATAAATATAACATTTATATGATTTCAATAATTCAAAATGATAAATTCTAAAAACACCTTTGAACCCAATAGAAATTCACCTTATATTTTCTATGAAAAGTAAACTATTATATTCCTTTTCATTTGATAACTATTTTAAAAAAAAAATCATAATAATGTTCATATATCCTGTATTAAAAACATAATTTTAGTGATATTAATATTGATAATAGATTATTTCCATGACTGTGGGAGAAGGAATTCGTGTGGTAGAAATTAATTTTTACACTTTGTTAAGAAGTGTCCAATGCAACTTGTATGAAATATATTAAAAAACATTATTTACCAACCATTTTATAGAATTATAAAATTAGTATCAAATTAACTATATAAATATTTGATGAATAAAAATATAATATTTCACAATTTTAAATAAAATTGATATATAATAAAAAATAGTTTGATAAAAACCATTTAATAGTTAATTCAAATAAGAAATCTTCATATTATGAATACCTTTTATTACAAATGTCAATTATAGATGGATCATGGAATGTAATTTTAATCCACTTTAATATTATGATATTTCTGATATAACACATCCATATTTAAGTGTCAAAACTAAAAAAAAATATATGATGAAAATTGTGTATCCCTTATTAAAATGAAACAATGATTCTAATATATCATTCTTAATCTACCATATTTCCACATAGACATTTTTTATTCATGGATAATGATTTTTTTTCTAAATTGAGAAGTTTATATCGATGTGCATGAAATTAGTTATTTTATATCTGCCTGTCCACATAGAGATTCCATCGGTAGTGACGGCAATGGAACATCCCCCTCCCTCCCTATTACAGAGAGGGGTGATATTCTTACCCCATATTCTTAGCATACGAAGAACCACATTCTATAATTATACAATAATTATTTCTTTATTATCTTCCTAGATATATAAATTATCACTTGGGTATTGAGTCCTTTTATCAGATCACCTAAGCTTGAGATTTCAGTTAATGAGTTCTGGGATTATTCAAGTCTTCATAAATCTGACCTTAGTGGCCAGCTTTAGAATGTATCGACCATTGAATAATGAATTCAAATTTTTTAAATTCAAATTTTTGGGTCTTCATGATTGAGCCTTGGTTTTTCATCTTGAAAAAAATCATTTAATGACTGAATTTACTTTATAGGATTATTTTTTTCTCACTTCATCTAGAGATTCTCTACCACGAAATGAGTTTCACCACTACCTTATATGATGGAATAACTAATCTTGTATGAGGCATGATGTTCCTTCAACATCAGTGTGGGTACGTTTTCTATAATTACATTTTCCATTCCAAAATTCTTCTATTATAATTTTACGTGGAATTTTGATAGGATGTTATTTGTGTTCTAATAGTAAATAAATGGATGATTTTCTCCCGATATTACTATGTTCCTTCATTGAAGATTTGGTTTCTAAGACAATGGTGTATTGGGTTTTTATCATAGTTTGTGAATAATTTTAGCCTAAACAAACGGTGGTCTTCATGTTTTGGATTATTTAATACCCATCTTTTAAAATGATAGATAACCTTGTTTCATTATATCAATGAAGTTGTGGTGATCACCATGTGCTCAACATTATTCCACATCAGGAGTTTGGGATAAATAATATAGTTGTCCTTAAAAAGGACTAGTTTGGTATTTTTAATGATACCTAAATCAAGAATGAATCATGGAGACTGAATTCTGAGATGAATGTAGTGGACATATCTGATCTGTGGAGATTTGACTTGGCTGTGTACAGTCTGATTATGAAGGACCTATCCAACCTATGGGGGATTGAGGGGGCACACAATTTTAATTTTATATAAATAGAATAAAACAGCCTAAAAAAATCATATTATTGAGATGAAATGTGTATTGACATCTGGCCTACAATAGAGGAGGTGATTTATGAATATGGTGAAGTAGGGTCTTAGGGTTTCCTGTCCCATGATAATTCTAAAAACATTTCTACTATTGTATTGTGGTTGAGAGAATGTTGTGATAAGGTTAACTCATAGAAATAATAGGCTAAATATTAATATAAATAATTGATTTCTAGTGCTATTTGGGAAAAGTTCTGATCAAGATCAACTATACCTTGCTCAGGTAGAGGAATCTATTAACTACTAATGCCTTTCTGGGGAAGAATCCGATGATGAGTTTTTCTGTATTATCTCATATTATAGTTTATACGAATGGTTATATATATGAATTTATATCCCATGATGGAATAAGGAGAATTAGTGAAATCTAGATTTGGGGAGCTATATTGTTCTTAAGCAGATGAAATAGAATGGGTGTAAGGATTATTCTCTCTTTCCTAAGCTGATAGAGATAGGGTCTTAAAAAAAAGTTCTCAAGAGTTTGAGGTTGATCGCAATGATAGTGTACAATAAATAAAAAAAAAATTATCATAAAAACATTAATGAAATGCAAAAATGACTTGAAGTGAATAATTAAGTAGAGGATAGAGGGATGGATATTATTGATCAAATTTAAGAATATTCTGTGGATGAGGATGGTTCTATCATATATGACCCAATATATTTGACCACCCTCTCATAATATGTAATAGTTTTCACACATGGTCTAGATTGTGAGGTGGTTAGATTAAAGGGAATCCTTAGGATGTTACAATTCACTATATGGAATAATTTTTATATTATTATTTATTAATTGATTCAGGTTAATTTGAGGTTGACTCGATGAATGAGGGAATGATTTTAGTTAATAAAACTAAAAATATGTTTTTTAGAACATAAATAATGCTCTTATATTTATAAGAGGCTTCAAGGATAATGGTCGATGTAGATAAGTTCGTTCAATATTTGGACTATATGGCTAATCATTATGGATATCTCAACATGGATGATTCAAATATAATGGTAATTATATTTAATTATAAATTTTATAGATAAAATGCTTCTAATTATACCATGTTTTCTATTAATAAATTCATTATTACTTAAGGTAGTTAATTTCATTTGGATTTGTGGAGAATGGTTTCTTAATTTTTTTATAAATGTTAATTTAAAAAAATTATTTTTTAGGCAGTGCATTTATATCATATTATTGCGATCATTTTGAACATAATATCCAAAGTATCATTAATGAGATACCCATGGATAATATTTCATAGTTATATTACAATCAGAATCATAAACATCTTGCAATTAAAATATTTATAAATTATAAATAATTTTAAAATCATCCATGAATGGAGTTCTAGAAAAATGATATATATCCATCCTTAAGGAAATATTCCACACATACACAAGAAAATTGACTTCAATTTTCTATTCTATGAAATATAAATAAATAATATATATTTTTACATTCATAAAAATAAATTAATATTATATATGTAAAAAATATTCATTTAATAAATCTATATGATCATCCATGTAAGGCAGAATGGAAAATCAAATCACATTATTTCATGGAGTTTGTTGCATATACATACACTTAATATATGTTGTCATTTAACAATGGATGAAAATGTAAAAATATAGATATTATATTATATATACATAGTAATAATTATATCATAAAAATTATATATATATCCCTAAAATCCATCATGGTATCAAGTGATATGAAGTGGTCATAGAAATTATGTACATTTCTTTATGGGTGTTCTAGTCCACACATACATGTGGGTGATGTTTTCTTTTCCCAAAAGCTGGAGTTGAGTCAAAAAATAAATTATCTACATGTATAATTGAATTTTAGTGTTATAAAACTAAATATTGAAATATATTAGCGTGGATTGAATATATGTGGTAGATGTAAATGTCAAAATAATCATGAATTCATTAAAATAATCCATATAACTACATCTTTTATACCATGCTTTGTTATAAACATTAAAACATATTGGACTACTCGTTTGGTGGAAAACAGACATAAATGTCATAAGGATCAGGAATGGTATCTTATTTAAGAACAAAATTTATTATTTTAATGTCTCAATTATTATGGATGATTGGTGTGTTCATGTTTCCTTTTATATGTGAGAGATATGTCGCCCATATAAATATTATTAACATTAAAATACAAAAAAAATCATCTTATAAAGTGGCTCAATATACACCAATATTTTAATATATTATATTTTTAGACATAATAAACTAATCTAATTATATTTAGTGTATTTTTAGAGATAAATTATTTCTTAACACATAGTTCAAATTCATCGATAGTCATTTCATCCTTTACTGTGGTGAAAAATATTTTCCATTAATAAAATATTTACTACAAAAAATAAAATTTACTCCATTTGAATATATGAAAATGTTAATTAAAAATGTTGAATCTATTTTATATTATTTAATTTTTAAAAGTTTGAAATATATTTTAAACAATAAAAACATAAACTGAAATGAAATTTATTTTTTCTAAAAATTGTGTTTTTAAGAATTAAATTGATTTTAGACTAAAATAAATTATTTTGTTCATTACAATATAACTAATTTATTATAATAAATCAGTGAAGAAATATTTTATTTTAAAACAATATTAAAATAAAACTAATCCTTGATAAATAATTATTCAAATAGAAATACTAGAAATATTTTTCAGTAAAATAAAAATTTTACTTTGATATTCAAAATGTAAATCATAGATTTATATGTTTTAAAATAAATATATTAATAAATTATGTTATATATTTAATATAAATTAGTTTTATAAATAATGATTTATTAAAAATCATTTAATTGTTATCTCATAATATTGTCTTAAATGTGGTTGAATATGTAGAGATATTTTTTTTCATTATTCACTAAAATACAAGTATTTAAGAAACATCCATAAAAATATCCAAATCCTATTTTGAAATGACAAATAAAAAACATATTTTAAATCGATATAAATAAAATTATAATATTTTGGATAATGATTTTAAATAAAACATAAACTATAAATAAAACCATAAGTTTTAGAAAAATTTACCTTTTAAACATTAACTATTCCAAACATTTTATTATATCATTCACACCATTATAAATTGTTAATTTATTTCATAAGAAGTGATAAATAATTATTTATTATGAAAAGAAATTCAGTAGGTATTTCATAACATCTTTTATCCTATTCATAGTCATTAATACAAGATCTGGGTTGTGGGTGATATATTTATTTAATAATATTTATATAATATATCATATTACATTTTACCTCATGGTTTCAAGTGGAGCAATAGATCAATCATAATATCTAATTTATTTAATATTATTTAAAATGTAATTATTGAGAACCATGACTTCAACACAAATTATATCAAAATTTTATACATTGATTATCATCATGAAAAAATGATCTATATGTTTAATGTCTTTGTAATATTACGCAGAAAATTAAATCATCATTAAAATAAACATATAACCCTTATTTAAAACACCACGTAGTTTTCATAAATATCATAGATCATATAAAATTACAAAATATAGAATCTGGAAACTACATAAGGAAAAGTGTAGCTTATAAAGCCTAGTAAGGGAATATACATAGAAATAATTCAAACCATTAAAGTCAAGAATGAAAAGAATTATTTAATATTTGGAATGATAATAAGCATTAAAACATGGAATAATGAAATGAAATAATATGATTAAGGACTCCTTGAATATTTTACAACAATATAATACATGATATCATAAACATAAGTCAACGGCTACTCCAAATACTATCATCATAATGTGCATCATACCCAATGGTTTATTATGTTCACTCCTTAATCTCATTAATAGTATATCATGATATTAAACATATTAACAATATATTATGTGAATATATAATTTTTTATCAATGATATGTTAATGAAAATCATAAATATGGGTTTATGAAGTGGAAAATAGATCCAATATAAATCAAAAAATTATCATACATCTAAGAAGGGTGTGGGATTACGAACTCTAATGAATAAAATAATCAAAGGAAAAATTTTTAGAATTCCAAAAAGGTGAAGGAAATAAATTGTTCTCTAATTTTATTATTAAAATGGATAAAAGGTTCATGAACATTGAATTAAATATATATAGTTCATGATATGGATCTATAAAATAATGAATATAATTAACTACATAAGTGATGCTTTATAATTTATGTAATAAAAGTTATAAAGAATGAAAATGTTTATTGAGTTGCATAAAAACTATATTTACACAAAGAGTGAATCCAGTAAAATAGAATTTATTTGAAGTTATTCATTGTTTAAAAACAGTTGATGAAAGTTATTTTTGAAAGATACTATAAATAAAAGTTACCTTTAATCTGGGATACATTAATCTATGAATTTGAAGGGAAATAAAAAGTATAAACCTTAAAATAAAAATTAATTTTTAATATGTATATATATGAGATAAATATTTTTAGAAAATAAAACATCTTCATGATAAGGATATTGGGAAAAAAGGAATAAACTTGAAGAGATTTTTTTCTTACAAATAAGAAGCGTGGTACTGAGATTCCCTTACCATGGGTCCGAATTAACATTTCATTTTATATTATGTTATTTAGTAATTAAATTGTGTTAATTAAATAAATACGGAATAACCATTTTGATCAATATTTAATTTTTTAATTTAAATTTATTATATATTTTCCTTTATTTTTAACATAGTTTCTGGATTCCTCTCTTACTTACAGTAATTTGGTTAGTTTATCCATACAACATTAAGTTTTTTGACTATTGTTAATGTTTTTTCAATAATATCAAGATCACTAAGATTTTTAATTTTTATAACCATTATTATTTCATTTAAGTAATTATATTATAGTATCAAAATCTAACATAAAATAGACCTGTATTAAGAAAAAATTGTGATAAATTCATTTAAGATCTCTAAAGTTACTAAATACTATTCATGCCAATTAAATTAATAGAATTACCAATATTACTATAAGAAATTATAAACAGTGACTAGAATATTATATTTTGTATAATAAGAATAATTTTCCTATCATTCGTGATATGTTTCTATGGAATACAAAACATTAATTTTTTAGAGATGGTAGTTTAGATGTACGCATAGATGACATTACTATTTTTTCAAAATGATTTTATTAGAAGGTAAATACGGAATATTTATTAATTATATTATCATACCTAAATAGTGAGATTGATGTTTCTAAAAAACCATCATTGATAGATGGTTCATGAGGTTTGTAGATGATGTAAATAACTAAAAAATTTGGGATTAATGTTTTACGTCTCACATAGATGTTCTATATTGAGAATCTAATCAAGGATCCTTTTATTTGACTATTGATAAGATAATTTCTTCATGTGATTGGAGAGTTTTATTGATAAGTGAATAGGTTATTGTTTGGTTTGATCCAAATTATTGAAATGGGTGGAGAAATTAAAAGGATGTGAGCACCTTTTATAAGTAAAGTGACCAAATGTTTTGTAAAATTTTATTACAGTTCAATAATTGGATTTTATTATTAATGGAAAAATGTTTAAATGTATCTAATAATTTTCGGGTAAAATGAAAATTTTGTATCCTCACACAGAAATCAAATACCATATATTTTTTCAGATGTATTACCCTTTTCACTATGTTACTCCACCTTCATGCTAATTTACTATTACAGATGTAACCCCACTATCACCCATCATTAATAATTTTAATGGATGAATGTAAAATTAACATCATTAAATAATTTGAAAATGATATTTTAAAATATTAGATCATTTTATAAAATATATATTTTTTAAATTATGAAATTTATTCTTAATTTGAGCTCATAAAATGCATAATGTTTTTTTATAGAAAATGTTCATATTTCAATATAAAATAATATATTACATAAGATAATTACTGTATTTTGTTTTAAAAAAAATCTAACTATCATATTTGAATTTTTTTGAATTACAAAAACCAACCCCATATTTTTTAATAACATTAAATTTTATTTCATTACCATAACAATTTTTCTATTGTCAATAAATACCATAAAGGACCATAAATTTCAATCACCCATACCTATATTTAGTATAATATTTTACTATATATTTTTATTATTCCATAAATTGATCATCATTGTTAATACTTTCTCATTTGAATATTGTCTTCTATATGTATCATAAAAAATTAAAAATTCAGTAAAAAAATATTTTTTATATATACCCCAAAATCATTTTTTTTAAATCAAGAAAATAATTTTAATATGACTATCACATGATAAATATAATGATGGAAGTAATATTTCCACATTTATAGTTTATAAGTGATAAAAATTATATTTATATTTGTATTCATAAAAAAATTAAAACATTTTTTTGAAAATGCATTTTAAATCCAGATATATATCAATATTTTTACAATACAATAATTTAGATTGTTTCAGAAATAGTATATTGAAGAAATATTAATTTTCAAATAAATTATTTAATGACATTAGTTTTTATTATCTATAATTATATTCATGAATCCTTTATATATTACTATTGGGAATTTCTATAAATAATACCTAGGACGTTACAATAATAGCGTTACATTCCCCCAATGAAGAAGTAGAATCCCTACAATTTATATCTCTGATCAGGTGAATAAGGGAATAAACCATTTTAAGAAGAAATTGAAATTATTAAAAGAATACATTCAAAATAATTACTTTAAATATATCACTAATAGTTGATATTTAATATTTATGAAATATGAAGGATTATGGAGGGGAAGATATATATATATATATATATATAGGAGATATAAAATATATCTTAATCACCAATTAATTGTATTTTCTTTTGAAAATAAAATTATTTCAAATATTAGATTTTGAAGCATATAATTTCATATATATATTATAACATGAAAATATCAAAATGTGACTTCTACTTTTTAATGAATTTCATAAGGTATCCATGATAGTTGAAATTGTTTTTCAATATATGACTCAGTTGATGTGTCTTCCTATTAATTGAATTTGGGAATTATTTCATCCATATGATAGAAAATATGTTATGAAATTTTGACATTATTTTATTAAATATAGAAATTTGGAAATTCTTTGACCGATTTTTTATCTCATATTCACTGTATATTCTAAACGATAAAAAAACATAGAGAAATATTCTTGGGACAAGTTCTAAAATTATAATTTAATTATAATATTTCTGAAAAATGGATGAAATATTAATCATCATATATATATTCATTATATAAAGTAAAAAATTCATCATTAGTAATTATAAAACCTAAATGAAATATGAATAATTCTAAATATGAATTAATGGTAAATTATTCTTAAAAAAACATTTGTAGGAATTTTTTTAACATAAATGTTTAATAAATAACCAAACAGTAAATTCTCCAATATTTTCATGACATAATATAGAGATAATATTTTTAAATAAATGATAAAATATTCTTCTAAAATCATCTTAATAATTTTCCCCAAAAATATCAATCACCCATAAAGTAAAATAAAACAAATTTATGTGCCCAAGCCATATAATATCAAAAATATGATTAAAATGTATCTTACTAACATGATTCATCAAATAAAAATTATTATTTTCTATGTTGTACATTGAGTATCTCAATATTTATTCTAAACTAATATCAACAACTTTATCATGAAATCCCATATTTGTAAAAAAATCCCATTTATCATTATTCATATAATATTTGAAAAAATACATTAATCTACATAAAAAATTTAATAACGATTTTCAAAATAATATATAAAATAAACCATATGATCTTATAAATATAATACCAACTCTCAAAATTAACCAAAATTAATTTAACATTAAATATGATATTAATTCTTATTGTTATATTTACCTTCCATTTATTATCCATTATATAATTATTCTCAAATAACATTAATTTTATTCCACATCACAATAGTAATGGTTAAATATAACTCATTCATATATTAATAGTCAATAAATATTCCCCCAATTATCCATGATCAAATTAAAATCCAAGTCATGATACATTAAAATTTTATCAATACCTTATATCCTATGACCGTTATTAAATTTAAAACAGTTAAATAAAATACAACTGCATAATATCTCTTAAACCTTTATATTTAGATATATTTTTCATTGAAATTGCTTGAAAAATATTTTACTAAGACCACATTCTCATTCCTCAACACATCATATATATAAAAATATAAGAGTAATTTCCAAATATTCAATAATTTTTATATGAACATTATCTATACATTAATAATAATAAACTAATAGAAATTTATATTATATTTTATATGGTTTTAAAATTTTATCCATCATCACCGTAAAACATTGATTCAACATTATTCATATAATATCATTGACCCCCTTATTCTGTTTTACATTTAAGGAAGTAATATTTATAACTCCCATACCTCCCACATTGAAAATATTAAATTTATACATAATGAATAAATTTACTCCTGTCTATTGCGTTAACTATAATATTAAATTCTAACATGAATAATATTAATTTATTCCATCTATTATAACATATGAAAAAAATTTGATCACATTTGAGACATTTTACTATGATATTATTCCTAAATTCCTGATACATATGATGTTGAAAATTTTCACCATCTAGATCATTATCACTTGAATATCATTGTAATTTCATTTTTCTCTTTTTTAATCCATTAGGGAGGTCAATTATGATAATCTCATTTTGAATAACATGGGAGAGATGGTTAATCATAAATACATGAGTTTTCACACCCACTCCTATCATGATTGGTAACTCATTCAGGTAACCAACATTGATTCATTCATATCCTTTTTTAAAATTGTCCCCTTGGTTCTATCTGTTAACTTAAAAATAAAATATTCGTTTGATTATATAAAATAAAATACAAATATACCATTTTCAAATTTATAAAATGTTTTTAACTATGTCATGATCTTTTAAAATCCATATTATTATCCATTTATCACTAAAAATATCTATATTTATCATTACCATCTTAACCATTGTGATAATTGAATACTTATAATTTTTTATTGAAGAATATTAAATCTGATAAATTTAATAAGACACTTATATCAATAATAACTAAACACTTATAACCTATTCACCAAAATGTTATGCTAATAACATACACTTTCAATAATCTATTTGAACTTATGATGAAAAATAATAACTTAATGTTCTAGTAAGTATAAATTTTTTCAATTTGTATTAATGTTTAAATCATTTATATGACCATTTGGTTTTTATTTTTAGAGAATTAACAAAACCCATACATAAAAATCTGGATACTTCCGAACTGTGTATATTTTTTTCCACAAAACATATTGTTATATTTATTGTAAAATTTAATTGATAGAAAATTCACATAATTCATGATGATTCATTATAGACCATTTTATAAATACATAAAATCCATTTATCCTATTTATAATATTGAAACCATGTGACCAGAATAAAAAAATTACATGGATATAAAAATAAACAACACATGTATTTATAGGGAAAAAATTAGTGACTAATAAATATGATTATCTTTTTCACAATATATTTTTTTCTTATAAATATGTAACAACATTCTTTCAAATTCATAAATTACTAAATGAAAACCCATTAATGGTATAACAAAAATCAAAACACCATTAATACAACATGGGTTGTAAATATAATATAAGAATATTGATTTTTCTTTTAATCAAACCTTTCAATTACTAATTATTTTCGGCTTTTTTGATAAAATTATTTCAATTAAAGGTAATTAAAAAATATAAAATTCAATACAAATAATAAAATATCATATTCATATCCTTGGTTTCACTCCTATTTAACAATGTTTATAATAATTGAAAAAATGTTAATCTTTTATGTGTGACCCACATCATAATGTCCCTTGTTTTATCTATTGTATAAAAAAACATTACTCAATGCATAATTTATATATATGTATCTCCCTCCATCATATTAAATTACCAAATACCTTATTCTGATAAAAATACTATTATAAACTATTATGTTCTCATCCTAAATCTGAAAAACACTTCTGAATCCTTAAGAAAAGATCATTCTATTTAATATTTAATATAATAATGAATATTAATTTCTTTTGGGATATCATAAAAATGAATATTTACCAGAAGATTTAGAATATAATAATCTAGGATAAAAAACTACAATAATTATAGGAATTTAGAATACTAATTATATCTTTAATGATAAAAGAATCTAGTCCGGTTGTAGATGTAAAAACAATCTCATTAACTTTGGTAAAAATATTCATTAAATCCACATATGTGTATTGTTAAAAGAAATATTTTAAAATATTTAAAAAAATGTTAATTGTAGTTTAAAATTAACACTAGTAATAAATCAAGTTTTAATAAAATTATTTTTGAAATAGTTTCACGAACATTGAAATGGAGAAAAGAGAATGAATGAAAATGTGTAAAGAAAATTTAAATTAAAATAAATTATCTGATTGGTAATTTTTGAATCAAATGAAAATTCAAAAAGAATTAATGAAATTAATTTATCAAACACATTTATTTTAGTTAATTTTTGATTAATTAAATCTATATAAAATTTTATATGCGACAACAAATAAAATTTGTGGTGAAAATTTATTAAGACAACAAGAATGGAAAATTATATGAGATGTCCCTTACCTCACATATAGACTCAAAATAAATATCAAATTTTTTTAATAATAACATTATATTAATTTTATTTTTTTAATAAATATTCATGTTTGTTGTATTATTATTATTATTTTAAATTATTTTTTTACAGTATTTTATTTAGATATGTAGTATTCTAGTTTAGGTTGTATGTCTTGTTCTTTTTAGGTTTATAAGATCTGATATAACATTGATGAGTAAACCATGGGGAATGGTTTCATTGTTTTATATAATATAGAATGTTAATCATGTTTATATATTTAATATACTTTTAATTCCATCAATTTATGTAGTAATGAATGATGGGGTACATCGTTTATGGAGTTAGATATCATCATGTACACATTATCATCATTTAAAATATTTACAAGAATTAAAATAAACAAATATAATGGATTGCTGTTATGGTGTCCTAATAATATTTGGAATACCATATTTATACATCAATTACATCCATATGACTATCCATTTTAGATGCAAAAAAATATGGATCCCTTGGTTTTGTGGATATAGTAGTCAACATGAACATATGAGTGACAATATCCCTTAATAATGGATTGTAAAAAAAGAATAAAGAAAATATATTCAAAATATATTCATTATTAGTTCAAAAACATAAAATATATCTTTTATATCCACTATTATAAATATCCATGTAAAGTGGTGTTTAAAAAATAAAATCAATACTTCTTTTCAGAGATTATGTTCATATACCCATGATTGATGTTTTCATCATTACCATTTGATTGAAACTATGTAAAAATTACTATTAAATACAAAAGTATTATATTAATATACACAGTTGTTTAATTAAAATGGGATGGTTAGAATGGTTTTTAATAATGTATAAAAATAAATAAATTTTAATTAATTTGAATAAGTATTATGCCTTCACCTTAGATATCTTAATTTCTCACACACATTATGGCTTCTTGGGTTTGTATTTTTGATAGATCAGAACACCTAGATCATGGGGATGTGTATAGAGAACATATATATTAAAATCATTTTGAGGATAGCGAGTTCAACCAGTATGGGAGAGTTCTTGGAGGAGGAACCATTTTTTAAGTAAGAGGAGTTATACCATAAGGATATTTAGAAAATTGAATTATAATAAACGACATTTTCAAAAACAAGACAATCCATGGAACCATATTATATAAGATAAGATATTTTTTGGTCCAAATACTCTCCTCATAGAATATTTACAATTTTTATGAGATATTTCATACCCTATCTCTTGGTATGATCCCTTTACTAATCCATTAAACTTATATCATGATCTTAAAATGATACCAATTAAGGAATAATTTTACCTACAATTGATGTTAAAATAGTATCATAACATAAAAACTATGATCCCAAAAATGGAATTAAATTTCCATGAATCAATTTATATATTACATAAAAATAATTTTATAAATAAATTTATAATTTTCATTGAAAATGAGTTTTTAGAAAAATACTTTTGTAGTAATTATGTATATTTTAAACAATATTTTTTTTATAATACTAATTTCATTATAAATGATATGATTTTTATCAATAGAATAACACTCTTTAATCATTATAACCAATAAAAATCAAAATTATTCCAGTTAAGAATTTATTAAAATTGATAATCCATAAGTAGTTTTTAGTTGAAATGGAAAATTATTTTGATAGGAGAAATCAAAAAAAAAAGATTTTATTGACCCAAATAAATTTTCCATTTAATAATTATAGTTCATAAATATGTTTTTTATTAATGATTAAAATCAGAAAATATTTTTCACATTCTTATATAATATAAATTTTATAAAAATTATAGTACTATTATAATATATATTTCTCATTCTTCACCCAAAAATCAACTATTTGGAAGAAAATCATCAAAAAATAAAATTATTATTTTGACATGATTAATTCAATAGAGATATTAATTTCACCAATTTTAATATATAAATATATTGAATTTATTTAATAAACATCATAAATTGTAATAAAAAACATGTTTATATTGAAGTTTCACTTTTAATAATTAAATGTTTTATGCCTTATATAATTTAATTCATGGAACAAATAATTGAATTGAATTAGGAATACTATTATATATATTCCACAATATTTCTAAACCTATTGAAACATTCCAATAAAAAATAAATGTTAAAAAATTAATATTTAAATAATAATATTTTAGTGGTATAACATGGTTTTTTATGCATGATATTTTATGTTGTGAACCCGACCAAAGTATCTTTGTTCCATCTCTAGCTTTATTATATTAGAATAATATACAAGGAATGAAATCCCAAATCAGCTAATATATTATTGGTGTTTTTAAACTTGATACTTACACGATTAAAATATTGCTTTTTATTAATATTGGAAATATAATTCTTTTTGAAAATAACTTTGTTCCATCGAGCATATCCCTAAATATCAAGCATCGTAAACAATAAAGATTTTGGTGTAATGGAAAAAAAAATAGTGAGATAAAATTCTATATATCAGTTAAGTATTTATGAACATATCATGAACGAAGAACTATAATCAACATGGAACTATACATAACTATTCACACAATACAGTAAAAAAGCAGAATAAAAATAATAGATATCAAAAGTTAAATATCCTTTTACACATTTCATTTAAACAATTAAAAGAAAATGAAATATACCCTGAGAAAATGTCAGAGTGAAAATATCTTGGGGAAAAATATCTCTTAATAATGTAAATTATTTGTTATTATTAATCTTTTTTACAGTAAGATGATACCTTTATTTAAATTACCTTTAATAAGATGGTTAAAAATATAATATGTGGAAACCCACATATGTAAGTCCACCCTACTGATTTTCCCCATGAGACAACTAATGTATAGACGTGAATTCATTAACTTGTCTCTATCCCGGATATTTCATTTCCAAAACATTCTTCATATATCTAATGGTCAATTTAATTCATAAATAGTGACATTTATCCAAAATTCATATTCATTTTAAGGATACATATTTATTATAATAATTATTAAATTATAAAAAAATATAAAAATTGCATATGTGTTAGATAATAATCATATATATGATAAATAATATAGTCATTTTGGGGGAATATGTATATAATAAAATGAATAATTTTAATGATGTCGGCTTTTTAAATAATATATGTTTACTATATAAATGTGTATTATATATTATATAATATTATACATATAAAAATATAGAGAACCCTATAAAATAATATCTCTTTAATATTGGTAATCACATTTATCTTCTAATATACAATTAAAATTCCAATCATTATAACTACATGTAAAATATAAAATACAATAGCTATAATGTAATAAATATTTATCACCCAATCTGCTAGAATCATAACCCCCAGGGCGAATGTCATTTAAATGACTAAAAATATTAGATAAACAAATATTTTTTTTAAAAACTAAAATATAACCTTATGTGGAATTGTAGTTAATATTGAGTGATATAATTAATTGTTATATATATGGTATAAATGGAAATGTGATTATTTGGATTCGACCATTATATAACCATTGGTCAATATACCCATTCGTCAATTTGATGATTGGTCAATTTGATTGTTAAATATTATAACCATGGATGATAATTTTATAGTAATAATTAATGTTTATAAGAAGTAATGAAAAATTATATTTGATTCATAAATGAGAAATTATAGACAAAACTAGTAGAGTTATATCATTTCAATCCAAGTTTTTAGAACACGGGAAAGAAGTGTCATCACTAGGGTTCACCCTTAACAAATCCCATGTTGCGCTTCATCATGTGATGCTTTAATAAAATATCATATATGATATGATTAGGTTTATGGATATTACCAGTAGGTCATTTTTAGTTAGGTCACCACATGAAACTACCACCACTGCACTCCATACCCATAGGGTGCATTCAGGTGTATGGATGGGTTATGTGTCTAGGACATAGTTTTCTAAAATGTAATATATATTGTGAAATAAAATTTTTATTCAATAAAATCTATTTTTGAGAATATTTATACAAGATAAAATATATATTTAAGTAAGAAAATTTTGATAAATTATTTTTTTGACAAAAATAATTTTTTTTATCATATTAGAAAATATATACAATTTAATAATAAAGAAATTTTATACAAATTTTTTTTAATTAATTAGTGTTTTATAGCTCTCTTAATTAAATATAAAAGAAATAATAAAATTTTATTCTCTTATGATTTATTTAATTTCCAAAAATTTGATTGTACTTTAAAAATAATGTTTCTCAGTAAATAATCATATTAATATTTTATTTTGAAAATTATTATATATAGAGAATAAATATAAGAATATTTTTTAAATGATCACATAGAAATTACATATGGTTTCATTTTTGGAATTTTTCTAAAATTCATTATTTTTTAGTGAATAGTAAAACGTTGTTTTGGGATTTTAACATATTTCATAACTTCTTATTAATGTTATAATTAAATAATAATTAGTTTTCCATAATCCATGATAGAGAATATGTTATTTTATTATTAATAATTATTTTTATTTATTTTTATCTATTTGACAACAATATGTTCCTTCCAATGTCAAAAATGGGGAAATTGATTTTAAAAGAAATATTTTGTGAAAAATTTAACATTCCTTATCTTAATGTGTATTAAAAAAACTTTTATTGTTGATTAAAATAAAATATTGTCTTAATCAAATTTCTTAAACCATTAACAAAATCCATTTTCAAGTTTATAGTTGTTTATTTTCTACATCCTTTATTTCAAATTACATTAATTTAAAATTATTAATCAATTCAACCATTTTTGGTATAAATACACACCCATTCAACAATTCACATACACTCCCAATCCATCCTAGATGAATTAATATCAATCATTTCTTTTTATATGTTCTGCAAGGGTGTTTTCAAGCCCCCACGGTTACAATCCTCATGTATTAAGAGTAACACTAAATTTTAAAGTAAATCAAATCTTCTCTTTTTAATTAATGTTATCATTTTTTCTATGTCCTATATTTTAATAAATTGTTACTTTTTTCCAATTTATATTATCTCATTACTATAAAGATAGTCTTTTATCAATTTGATACCCTTTAACCCTCTCATTTTTCAATTCCATAATCTATTATTTTACCCCTCATGCTTCCAAATTTATCTCTCTTTTTTACATGAGAAATTCCAATTTTTTGTGAATAAAAAACTTCTTCCTATATCTTGGGTATTCAAATAGATGTAAATTACTTATTGATTTTTTTATTTACATATATGTTTACCAAATTCCCATTTTTTGTGGTTAGAATGATCTAATTATCACATCTTTATATAATTTTTTCCCATCATTTAGTTAAAAATATTATTGTTAATCCTCCATTAGTTATAAAAGAAATGATTTATTTTAACCTATGAGTATTAAATTAATGAATACATATGAATGTTGTTCCTTGACAGTGTTCCAATAAATTGGGTAATGAATTTAACCTCCATAGATGATATTATATACAATATCATTGTCAATAAACAAGATAATATCCATTTGTGAAACCGTTGGGGTAATATTGGTGATGTAATAATGAGTTTATCATTTAAATTTTCTATCTACATTTCAAGGTTATGATTTATGTCCATTTTATTATGATACATCATGTGTTCTAATCATCATATTATATTGTTACACCTATTTTATTATTATTATTCCTCAAGATCATATGATAAATATCTCCCGTGATTATTCTTTTTCTGGGATTCATTACCTCCCCTATATATTAATGTATGTCCCTAGGATATGAGATATAGTAAAATATACAAAGAGTGATCCCATGAAGTTGTATTTTATGATTATTAAGATAAAATTTCTTTCATTCTATTATTATTTGTAAAATTACTATAAAAGTAAACATTAAATGATATTCCCATTTCTTCCATGCATTTTGTTGTTTTTGAAATTAAAATGATGGATTATATTGATTAAATTGGGGAACAGTTTGGTAATTTTTGATAATTAGGACTTGGGATAAATATAAACCTTATAGAGAAGTCAAAATATAGGTAAAATCCGTGTATTTTTGTGAGTATTATGTATGTATTCTCTAATAAAATAAATCCATGTAATGATACATCAAGTGTATGTTTCTCTAGAAAATATGTTCCTAGGGTTATCATCATTAACATCAACTTATCCTAGACTCGATCATAAACTATTACATGTCAATGATAATTACTTCACACCATGTCTGACACACAAGGGGGTACATTTGTTGGATCAAAAGCTATTTTCGAACCATTATGAAGGATATATAAAAAATTAAATTGTATGGGAATAAAGAAAAAACATTTCTGCAAGATTTTTAAGACATTTTCTCCCATTAGAAATAAATGTTCCCTGAAATTAATATTTTTATCATTATGTCATCCTTATGTATGATAAATATGAGGAAATAGGTGGAACCACATAAATGATGAGTTTAATTGACGATACACTAACATATTTATGATGGATTAATAATGTGATTCCTCAAAAAGATTATGAATAATAATTATCATGTTATGAATAATAACATCATTCATATTTTGTGACTAGATTCAACATTAATGGAAAAATTTTCCCTCCAGTCCTTTATGAATTAAGAAACAAATTATTTTAGTAGATCTACAAACCTGTTTATTGTTGATCAATGGATTACCTATATAGAAAAATACAATTTATATAAATCTTGTTCATATTAATATAAAGTGACCCTAGAATTATACCTCTTATAATATGAATTTTGTCAGTGGTGGATACTGAATAAAAACAAAAAACCCAAGAGAATATTGATATAATGGATTGGAAAGAGATCAAATGAACATTTTTCAATTAATATTTTCCATGTTTGATGATGAAAATGATAGATACAGAATTACTAGAGCTGAATTTGAAGGATAATGAATTAGTGGGATTCTATGAAATGAATATCAAAATACTTTCTCAATACATATCTAATATTATTATTGATACTTTTTGATATGATGAAAAATTCTTTAATGGACCGAGACACCATCTGTGGATGATGATGGTATATCGAGACTATGAAAGATAAGAATATATAGTTCCATGTTTTATGATGTTTTAATTGGAATTTGTTGTGATGTAGTGGTCATTATGGTCTAATGAAAGGAATAAATCAATTCATTAATACTCATTGAAGAATTTAGATCATGGAAGAGGATAATCAAAACATGAAGATCCGACATAAATCAATTATAGGAATAATTATTTAGGAAAGAATTTTCATTTGTGTAAAATTTTATAAAAATTTTTAATAGAGAGTAATATATAATGGAACTCTTGTGGTGGGGTTATGAATCAAAATCTCAAAAATATAGAAAATTTGAAGATGGTTCATCCCCATATTGATATTCAAGGATTCAGTTTTGGAAAACATGGGTGTAGTTTCACTCAATGTCTAAATCAGATGTAAATGGTAATAAACAACCATAAACCTCATCATAGGTCAAGGAAAAAATGATTGGAATTATTTATCATGATATCTACATTTAAGACGCAAAATTATTTATAAAAAGGTACACTTATTATGGTATCATATCATTCAATTATTTTTTTTTTTGATTCTATTTCAGAACATTCCTATATTTTATTCAATATTATATTGAATTTAGATTCAATACAAGATATATTAGAAGTATAGTTTTATATAAGGAATCATAGAGGTATTATGTTATGTTTAATGATGTATATTAACTATTTTATTAAATTTATAGAGTATACTCTCTTTAAAAATATATTAGTTTTAGAATGGCTCTCAATGTATAATTCTAACATCAACTTTAGAAGCACACAAAATTTGTTTTCATAAATGGAAAAAATATAATTATTTTCAAAGGAGATATATCCAAGTCTCAAATTTTTATATAATCCACTCACATAGACTTCTTTTTGGAGGTGATTGGTGAATCTAGAGAAGTATCTCATAATATAAGAATATAAAATTTCTCAATTTTTCATGATTACTTTAATTATTTTCAAATAGAGTTACTTAGAAATCTCTAAAAAAGATATGTGTAGCTAAAAACATAAATCATATGTAGATCCAAATCTTATATTGGAGACACAATATGGAATGTAAAATGTAGAGTTATCGGAATTAAAGAATCCCATTCATGACCATTTTTTCGGGAATTATCCAACCAAGTGTGTATACACAAGAATAACCTGTTCATATTGTTAAAAAAAGGATAGATCAATTATGAAATGAATTTATTGTATATAACATAATGGGATCATTGTAAATAACATGTATCCTCTCCTAAGGATTCACTATTTGATTATATAGCTTAGTGTGTCTCAATTCCATAATAAAAATCACCTCTGATCTGGGTATCATCAATTGGGGGTGATGAAGGAAGCTGTTACAAAGACTACCTTCTGAAAAAGATTTTGGAATTTTGATATTGTTGTTATTCCCTTGGTCTTGACTAACACTACTTCAATATTTATGGATTTGATGAATGGTTTCCATTAGGATGACTATTATAATTTTTTATTCATTATTGATGATATTAGGAAATATTACAAAGGTGATGAGGTCCATGAGGATCATATATGGGATATATTAAAAAAAATAAGGAAAGAGACGATGTTTGTAAAATATTTTCTATTTAATTTTTGTTACTAGAAGTTTATTTCAAGTGGAACATTGTATCAAATAAAATAATGTCAACTAAAAATGATAAAAAAAAGGCTCTATAAGAGTGCCCTCATACTACTACAGTAACTAGGATTCATAGTTACCTTTAATTATCAGTATATTACAGATGCTTGGTGAAAAACCTTCATGAAACTATAATAAAAAAACATGTTAACTCAAAAATGAGCAAGGTTAAAGTGGAAAAGGGGGTGGGAAGTATAATTCCAAGAATGAAAGAAGAGGTTGTTTGCTACACCTTTGTTAACCCAACCCTCTATAGTAGTAGTATTTATTATTTATAGAGATCCATATTTGAAATTTCTTGGGATCATCCTAATGAAAATAGATATTGTGGTCTCTTATTCAGGATGATAGTAAAATACTCATGAGAATTTTTAGCATACGCATGAGATGGATTTGTAGTTATTTTTTTTGTGAACATATTTAAGAAATATATTTAAATAGAAAAATGTGATATATACACAATGAAATAATGAATAAAGTATATATTCATGGAAAAATAAATTAACATGGGGACACGAATGTGGTTATGGATTTTTAAATACAATTATTGTTCAATTCATTATCACCCCGGTTGGGAAACATTTCTATACTGCATTATTATGGAAGAAATATATTGTTATGGAAATTATGAGGATTCGTAGAGATGCATTGATCAAGGAACAAGTGATTTATGAGATGGGAATTGTAAGGGAAGGGACATCATCGTCCTTATCCAAAATTATTTCTCATCCATATATACTAGAGAAGATCATGATAGCTCAAAGAGAATATCCTTTGATATAGAATAATATAGAGGAGGTGAATAATGAGTAGTTTCTTGAGTTCAATATTGATCAAGAAGGTTTACGGAAATATTATATATGTCTTTTTTTTCCAATAGTCCTAATGATAATATAGGATATGATTAATGAAGCTAATATCTCTAATACTACATATATCCCAGAATAAAAAAAATGTATTGAGACATTGATGATTATTATTGGTGGGATAATATGAGAACATATTCATTAAACTACACTACAACGTGATTGGTTTGTGAATAAGTTATGGTAGAGTGACAACTTCCCAATGCGGTGTCACAACCATTACACATCCAATAATGGATGTGGGATAATTTCACTATGGACGTCGTTAATAGTCTACGGAAAACATCCAAATGAACCTATGTGATATGGTTTACTGTGGATCAACTCACCAATACATCCCATTTCATTACTATTGCATAATATTTCTCTCTTGACCAATATTCAGTGATATACATAAATGAAGTGTTGAGGGTGTATTTAATGCCACTATAAATCATTTATGATCATGATCTATAGTTCACATATAAAGATATGGAAAATACATCAACAAACATTAAAAAATAAATGGAATTTCAGAATGGCCAATCATCCCAAAACTATAATCCAACATGAAAGGACTATTTATAAACATGAGGACATGTTGAGGACATGTTTAATGAAATTTTAAGGTAGTCAAAAAAACTACCCCTATTCGGAGTAATCCTAAAACAACAACTTCCACTTAAGTATTCAAATAGAACCATATGAATATATATATATATATATATTAATGGATATTGAAAAACTATTTATTATGATGTAGTTGGTGAGAGAGATATACATTTCCTAGATTGAATATGATATATTTTTGAATGGATCCAGATATAAAAAAACATATAAAGAATTCTCATAAACTACAGAAGAGATATGCCAACAGTTTTTAAAGTGCATGGATTTTGATGTTGGAGAAAACGGTTTTCTCCAAATATCACCATAGAAGATAGTAATGTTCTTTAGAGTGAAAGGTAATCTTATCCCTATGTAAATTGGCTGATATAAGATCCTTGATCACATTGTAGTAGTCATCTATTTGCTAAATAATCACCTAAATTTGGATGAAATTCCTGATTTATTCGACATGTCTCTCTTAGAAATGTACATACTAGATCCGTCATATGAATTTAATATGTACATGGTACCACTGGAACATGATCTCACTTTTGAGGAGTAACAGGGAGATATCTTGAACTATAGAGAAAAGGTGTAACACAACACTGAAACACACCTTGTTAATGTATTATAGAGGAACCGTAAATATTAATGGGAATGTGTGAACTAGAAGAGGTAATGATATAGAAGTACCATCACATTTTCTCAATTTATTAATGGAGTTGTAATTTAAGGGAAAAAGTTTCTTAAGGGGGTAGGGAGAATGTAATTACCTAGGATTTACAAAAGATGGTTTTTTTCAGAATAAATGTTTCTTATATATTATATAATATTTTATTTGTAGAAATATAAAAATAATAATAAAACACTTATCCCACTAATAAATTTAATAATATTAATTATCTATAAAACCAAATTAATTCAAAATATTACAACTAGAAATAAATATAAATTATAATATCTTATATTGGAAATGATGGATCTCTCTAATTACCAGGATTCATCGCCCCCATGGATAACATAATAGAAATGAAACAAAATATTAGTAAACCAATCACAGTATTATGAAATGAAAATATAACCATTGCATGAATTGAAATGAATATTGAGTGAAGTAATAAAGTGGTATTTATAGGGTATAGTTGGAAATGTGATAATTTGAATTTGATTGTTATATGAGAATTTATATAATATGACTATTGTTCAATATAACTGTTTCTCAACATGAACATTGGAAACTAAACCAATTTTTTATATTTTTTCAATTATAAATAATCCCTATAATTAATAATGACAATTAATAATTGATGAAGAATGGAGAAACAATGGCCTCAACCTATAGATTCAATCCCTTTGAAACAAATTTTTAAGATTATGGGAGGTGGTAGTATCACTGGGGTTCTCACATCACAAGGACCAAAATAAGATTGAATAAGTGAATCATGAACAAAATAACGTACGAGAAAAGTTCACGTCTATGATGTTTACCAATTAGTCAATCCTAGTTGAGCCATCCCACAAAAGTTATACCATCACACACCTTAACTGTAGGTCAGCATGGGTGTCATAAGAGAATAAATGTATACTCCAAATTTTATTAATGTGCAATTTCCATTATATGCATAATTTTTTTATTCCATCATTTATATTTTTGATAATATTTTTGAAAAAATATATATATATTCATTTTAGAATAATTTGATAAATATATTTTAGGGAAAAAATAAAACATAATTTTAATTTCATTCTAAGATATATAAATTTCTATAATAAATTAGTGGATAATTTATAATAATTTCTATTAATTAAATATTATTTAACATCACTCTTATTTTCACATAAATGATAAAATAATTTTATAATGTCATAGAAAATTTTAATTAGTGACAAAAGATTGACTATTCCATAAAAACTACTATTTATCAATGAACATTGTGTTTTGAATTTAAAAGTAATAATTATCGTATTTGGATAATTATTTTTCAAAAAGAACCATTATATTTTAAATCATCTAGTAGAAATTAATATAGGAAAAATTATAAATAATTTTCTACAATACATTATTTTTCTGTAAATATTTAAAATTATTTTTTTGTTTTCAGTATGATTCATTAATTCGTATTTATCAAATATTTTTTTATTAAATATTTATCTATAATCCAACACATAAAAAGTCTTATTTTTTTAATAATTTTTATTTTAATGTCTTCTACTCAATCTCTTTATATATAATTGACATTCCAAAATCTAAAATCTAAAATTTTATTTAAAAAAAATCTATTTTTATAGAAATTTTTTTATCACATGTCTAAATATGTATTAAAATATTATGTTCCTTTATGGAGCATTAAAATAAAATATATTTTTCTCAAATGACAAATTCAAAGAACAGAACCTTTATCAAGCCAACATTTTTTCATTTTCTGAGAAAAAAATCAAAACAATGTATTTCGAAATTATTAAGAATTATTTTACTTTATGTATAAACATGCACAAATTTCACTATTCCCTTTCTATCACATTATATACACTAAATATTTAGGGCGATGTTTACTCCTAAAGAGCCCCCTAATTTTTATTCATGCTTCCAACATTCGAATCCTCAATATTCAGTAGTAACTCCTCATTTTAATGTAAATATACACTTCTCTTTTTCATTAATGTCTTGTTTTTTTAATGACTTGTATTTTTAAAATATTTTTCATTTTTACACATAAAATTTCACAGTTTCATAATAATATACTATTATTAATGGGAGTCCCATTTCCCCTTTAACATTTAATTTCATTAATATATGTTTTATAACTATCTTGTTACCAAATTTATTTGTCTCAAGTACTTGAAAAGTTATCATTTATTTTTCATTTTGTAAATAACCAAACCACTTCATTTTCAATGTGTATTAAAATTGATGTAAAATAATTTATTGATTTTATGATTTACATTTAAATAACCCACAATCCATTTTCATGGGTAATGAATGATATAATAGTCTTGTCATTATGTACTTTTGAACACTATGATTTTGATATAAAACCCATTAATCATAATTTATGATTTATAAATTAAATGATTTATTATGTTATACGGGGATCACATTAATTAAAATATATGATGTGTGATCTCGGATATCTCTCCAATGAATTGGGTAAAAAATTTAATCACAACAGTTACTATTTTTACAATAACTTGGTTAATAACAGTCATAATCTTCACTAATGACACGTTCGAGATATTAATAGGAATATTTTAGTTAAATATTGTATATGCATTTCTAAGTTATGATTCATGCTCATATTATCATGATATGCATCATATTCTATTGATCATTTCATACTGTTACAATTTTATTTAATTTTCTTCCTGATCACATGATATATCTATCCCATACTAATTCCTTTACTAGGCTTCATCCACATACCGTCACTTTTATGTATATCTCCAATATAGGAGATTCATTAAATGTTTCCTAGGGTGTACCCAATAAAATTTCATTCATGTTATTTAGATGAGTTGTTTTAGTTTTTATTATTTATATAACCAATTTTAAAGAAACAAATCATAAAATGATCCTTTCATTTAATCCATGTAACTAAAATATTTCTAGTAAAATTGAGGGATTCCATAAAAATTAAATGAAATGTTGATGACATTAAAAATAAACCAATAAATTGAAATTAAATAATTTCTCTCCTCAAAATTATAATAAATCATCCAATAGAAGATTAAAAATTTTATAAATAATACATATCCACAAATGTATTATTTTTATTATAAATGGTTTTTTATATTGATGAACATAAATAACACAAAAAGAAAATTAAAATAATTTTTTAATAAATTAACCTTTTCATTCGGAACATGTTTTTTAAAATTGTTTTCATTGAAAAGAAAATTTTAAAATCAATTTATAAATAATATCCATATAAAATTGAAGAGAAATAATCAAATATATTATTTTTATGACAAAGAGTATAACTATACATGTTGTAAATGTATAAAAAAATAAAATTCTTTTTTCAATGTAAATTTTTTTGAAAATTTTCTTATACCTTAATGGATAAGAACATTTCATTATTTTTTTTCAATGAAACCCAAAAGGCACTATCTTTAAAATGATATATGATTACATTGAGAAAAATTATTAAAGTGTAAAAATTAGTGAAAATTACTTTTATATAAAATTTGGGAATGGCTAAAATTTTTTTTGAATAAATTTATAGAGAACATTGTTTTTGAAGAAAATTGATTTTTGACAGGAGAGATAAATGATGTCTGATTTTATTTAAATAATTTTATTATTTATTTTAAGTATAAAATGGTAAAAAAATTATTAATACTAAATTAAAATATCATTAATAACAATAGTATTAATAAATTAAAGGATTAAATAATCAATGATCTAATAATTTTCTTGAACACTAATTCACGAATGAACAATCTTGATTAGAATGGGATTGTGAAATATACCTTTGCAACAATAATAATATTCAAGTGTAAACCCAAGAATGAGTAAATTATATGTAAAAACTGTTATTATATGAAAATGAGTATAAATAAAACGTAATATAATAAAAAATTATCATAATAAAAATCTTATAATGAAATAATAAATGAGGTAAATGATTAAGCAATTGTTGGGAAATTTAGTTAAGAAATAACATTCTGCATACTTCCATTGGATTGAACATTATTTAACCACCATTTTAGTTGTTTTATGAATGTTATTAAAATATAATATGATCATATTAATACATATTATCATATAAGATCATTTTATAATATCTAATTTCACATTCATTAATAATATTCCATTAATTTTTGGATTTCGGGTGTTAATTGACTTATTTTATCATGTGTCTTTCATCATGAATGATCACGTTTATTAAAATATTATCTATATCTGTCACCATAAAAGTATTAATAAAGAAATAGTTATCATATTTTTATGTTATTTTTACTTTTAAAACCAATAATTAAAGACAGATATGAAAAATTAATTACATTATGATCATTGAGAAGATAGGTCATACGTAAGCAAGAGTAATAATTCTATTTTTCAGTGTTCTTTACGGAATGTGGGTTAGTAATATTTTACATTTTTATAATTATCATAATTCTAGTAATCTCATATTATATACCTATATACAACATCCGTGAGTTTTTTAGATGATAAGAGTTTCACATAGCTTTATTAATTAGGTCGCCCACACATATATGATGGATGTCATCATCATTAAATGTGTGAAATTGAAATAAAGGAAAGAATATAATTATATATATATATATTATAAATAATATAAAAAATTATATGAAAATAAAAATTATATAATTTATATATCATATAATCATTAAATTGTTTTATAATATTCCATGTAATGAATTAGTGAATGACGATTCACATTGCTTTGAATGACGGTATTCCACCACATACACGAGCGGCGTTATTTTATTTACTTTGGAAAATGAATGTGAAACTATAAATATGATATTGTGACGATGAAGGAAATATGATTTTATAAATTTCATATATATACTATATATACATCATCATACACAACTGTGAGAGGATGAAATGAAAAAATGACTGACACCAGTTTGCGAGACAGTAGTCCTCCATATACATGAAACAACGATTTCAAAACTCATTTTGTAGTAGTGGTGATGGTTTTAGGAAAATAAATGATTATTATAAAAATAAAATAATATAAAATTCTATAACTTTATTTTATAATCATGTATTAATAAAAATTTGAGGTGTTTGGGGGAAAAGTAAAATAATTGTGCTCATTAATGAACATTACCTCTTCCTCAGGTATCAACTATAGGTTTTCACTAATGCCTTAAAATGTTAGATTTAATTAGAGACTAAGGCTCTAGGATTATTGGAGAGATTTTGTTAAGTGATTTTTGATGGTCCTTTAATAATAAATTTGGATATTAATTTTGAACTAGAGAGGATTCAAGGTGGGATTTTTAATGTTGGGGAGAGGACACAGTTAGTATTTTTTAAAATAATTGAGTGATACAATGTTTTTAATAGGTCAAAAATTTTATAAAAGAATAGTTCTCAAAACAAACTATTTTAATTGTCTATATATTGTCATCAAATATTTTTTATAAAAAATTAGATGTCATTCAAATCCATATCTTTTTATTTTACCCCACAGAAAACCCATTTTTACTATAACTGTGACAATTAATATTTACTCCTCTCACTAATGATTTTGGTCAAAAATTATATTAAATTTTTTATAATTTATCATTTATTTTGATTTTGAAAATGGAATCACATTTTTAATATTTAATTCAATAATGTGACAAAATTTAATTTAAAAATAACCCATCAGATGTTTGAGAAATTATGTTTTTAAAGTGACAATGTTTAAAAGATTACAGAATTTTTATATCTAAATTCATTATAAAATTGATTTCAATGAACTAAATTGGATTGATTTATTTCTAATTGAACTAATTTTACATTTAACAAATTCATTATATAAATTATGGTAATAAATTATTGAAATGGAAATCTTGTTTTTAGTTTTTATTCAATATTTTTCACTATTCATCAAAAAATAAAACTTTATAGAAATATATAAAAAATTAACCATAAGATTATTATTGTATCAAAATTTCAAAAATTATACTTATTTTATACTATAAAATTTCAAAAATCATAAAAATATATTGAAATTATTTTTAAAATTTTGTACTAATACAATTTCTCAAAAAACATTTATATTCTTGATTTAAATGATTCTGATTTTATATATATTCTATAGATTATAATAATACACATGATTTAATTAGTACAATTCATTCCCTCGAATTTAGAAATTATTTTATAACTATTATATTAAATGTTAATATTTTAATAGTATTCTAAGATTCATTTAAACTCAATGATGTGTTTAACACAAGATAAAATGAGTGTTGCGTCTAACACAAGATAAACCCAGTGTTGTGTGTAATTAAAGACAAAATCAATATTTCGTGTAATAAAATATACTAATGAGATAAAATTTATTAAAAAATAATTATATAAATTTGTATATTGTTATTATATTTTATTATAATTTTATAGTAGTGTTTCACATGCACTATCGAATATAAGGATTGTATATAAGAATATGGGGTATTATATACTCATTGACATAAATAAATTGTGTCCTCACAATTTAAAAATTATATTATTAATAAAATTATATTTATATGAAAATAATTTTGATGAAAACCAACATTGTAAATATCATTAATAAAATATCATCTTAATTAGATAACAAGTGGAGTAAATATATTATATGGAATTCCACACACCTAGGTCTCTAATTATGATGAAATAGATTATATTTGATGATATGGAAATAGATAACAATATAAGATAATTATAGAGTGTGATTAATGAATTTGATCATAATAGATTGGGTGACAAATCAGATATTAAGGGCCTCATAAAATAAATATAATTTTTTTATTTAAAATATCATATGTTTCACCAGATGTGAAATTAATAGGAAATGATTTTGGTTTCATGAGCTTTGTCATAAAATTGATAAAATATTTTACTATATAATATATATATATATAAACATATTTACTTGATAAGATTTGATTTTCTAGGAATAATTTCATCAATTGGTTGTGCTTTGTTCAATTTCAAATTCATACATTACTATAATAAATTAATATCAATAAATTATATTTTTCTGTTCCGAAAGCACTATATTAACTTTTAATGGATCTTAATACCCATAAAATAGTCACCGGTATTTTCTTCTATATATAGAATTTTTAACAAGACAATATAGGTGGAATAATTTATCAACTATTTATAAATTTTGTTATTCCGATGTAATACATTATTCAATAAAATAACCTACGATGTTATAATTAAATCATTTAATTAATGATATATAATATGGACCATTTAAATGATAAATGTATAAACCATTATAAATAATATCACAAAGTTTGAATGATTATTTTATCCTTAATCACATAGACAACATGATGTTTTTCATAATTTTAAAATTCCAAAAATGTGAATAAATTTTTCATGTATTCTCTTGAAACATGGTAATAACCTGGGTAACAATAAAAATTTACTGAAGATAATAATTTTTCATTAATTCATAATTATAATACATATTAATGGATATATTTCAAAAATCCAAAATTGTTGTAACCTTATTAAGAATAAAACAATTTTTGTATAATTCATTAATAAATTATGACATAGTGAGTACTATCAAATTTTTCTTATCTATATAAATTAACCCTCTTCCCCAACATAAAAATATCAGCATTAGGAACATATTCTATGTCAACAATCATTTGTTTTCTAGGATGTTCAACATTCCAATGAATCATTTATCTTGGTCATCAGTACTATTAATTAAACTCATTCAAATCCACAAAAAAAGTAATATATTAGAATCTGTATATATTTCATAATTATTAAAAGCAAGTAATAATTTATACAATACATAAGATAAATAATTATAGAATACAAACACAATATCATCAACCACTCAACTTTATTGGTGATAATATCATAATCCAGACCATTATCCATTAACTTATTTTGAGTTATATTATATTGATTATTGGGAAATATATTTTTTATTGTCCCATGTCTATAAATTTTATGTTTTTTACTTTGAAAAAATATTATATACCCTCATAATCATATGAATAGTGGTATTTATATATATAAACTTTTAGAAACCTCTCATTCCATTCATAGAAATAATAGGGTATTTCTTGCAACAATTTTCACATCTTAGAAACCCCTAATTTCATCTCTTATCTCCATCTACATTTTTCTAAACCGTCCTTTTATATGGTACCATCCCTTAAATGAAATAATTATTATGTAAGTTCTTCTCCTTATTTTTATCACATGATATTATGTCCTTATATTGTGTTAATTTTTGGGATATTAGTTTAGTATGAATTAATAACATAGTACCATAAAACAAAAAATGATTCCTATTTTTTAGATAAAATTAATTGATGTGGTTTCCCTTCCATCATATTAGTTCCATTCATATAATAAATCACACACTTGATTATATCATATCACTATTAAAAATAATTTATAATCCCAAATCATGTGAAATACTTAACATAAATTGAAACATTTTGGTATATATGATCTTATAAAAATAAACATGATTTTTTGGGGTATTTTTTTTAACAATTTCTTCATAATTATTATGAAAAATAATGTAAAAAATCCTTTGAAGATCCCATATCGGTGACAAACTATGATTATAGTATGTATTGTTGTCATGCATAAGGTAATTATCGAGTTAAGACCAATGTGCCCTATTGGATTTATTACCACTGTGTACATATATTCTAGAGCCATGCCCACTTTTAGTATCTAAACATGGATGTGTTGAAATTAAGAACCACAAAATCCCAACAAGACAGAACTATATGTTGATATTATTTATTTTTCCACAATATCAATCACAATACTATAGACTATAATCTATTTTATAATAAATCTTGTTCCAATTGTTTCAATTAAATTTCCACAAAAACCAACTATATGAAGATCAACTCCAATATCCTAGAGTCAGTGCATACTTTATTAAATTGGTATAATATATAAGGAATAATATCTTGAAGGAAAAAATATTTTGTATGAACTGGTAAAACCTAATTTTCATATTTCATTTGGAAATAAAATCACAACTCCATTTTTTTGAGAATATCATTGTTCCATCTAACACGTCCAATAATTCCAATCATAGTATACATCAGGTATTTTTTATGAAATGAAACAATATAACGATTACATAAAAAATTCGTAATGGTTACATTCAATAGAAAATATCATGAATAAATAAAAATAATCAATATGAAATGGTATATAACTGATTGTAGATGACATTTAATAACTAGATAAGGAATAATCATTATAGAAATGTCAATTAAGGAGCACATATTCTATTTATATAATAAAATAAAAATTAAATACATCTAGATATAATGTTTCAATAGAAATATTATATATAGTAATAACTATTATTAAAGGTAAATCTTATTTATCAGATGCTATGTTTTCCAGGGACATGATACATATAACATCAAGACTATGCACAAGATGGTTTAGAATATACTTAGTTAAAAATGAATCGACAAAGTTTAAATAATTGAATTTAGAAAACATATATCCTATTTATTAAGGGGATACATTAAATGATACCCTACCATTGTATTTCATGACCATATAATTTCTCGTATAGAAAATAATATATTACATTCATAAGCCATGTTCATTATAAAATATTGGTATTACATAAAATATTTAGATTTATCTATATATGCCCAGATATTCAAAAAACATTCCAAGTTAAGACATTATAAAAAATTATAAATTTTTATGAAATAAACATACATATGATATATAATATTTAAATTTAAGAAACATTTCATTTATACTGGATGTTGAACAATTTAATGAAAATTAAATTATTAAAAAATGAATAATAGAAGTGAATCTCAATACTTTCATTGGTCAAAATGATCAAAAACAATCCTAAGTAACATTAATTACAATATAAATAACAATTTTCACATCTATTGTATAAGTAAATTAAATGGCTGTTTTCATTGTTGAATATAAATACCATTAAAATATCATTATAAATGACGATGAAACTAATATTTTAACTTTAAAAATTATATATTTAAAATAATTTTCGTTGAATATAACTATTGAAAACATTTAATTTAATAATATTTTCATGAAATTCGAAATACATCATCAATGATATAATGATAACAGTGGAAAATAATTATTTACTTATAATAAATTTTAATAAATAGGATTTGGTTTTCATTCTAAATTTGTTTGTAATGTACCTTGTATAGAAAATAACAATATCATTCCATTCATATTTTAGGTAAAATCCAAATGTGGTTTTTTTAAATGACATATGGTTACATTGAAAACATTATTTATAGGATATTATTCAGTGGAAATTCCATTAATAAATAATTTGGAAAGGATAAAATATCTTTTTTAAAAAATATAAACAATTATTTTTAAAGAAAACATCTTTTTGATTAAACAGAAATAATAAACACTCTTTTGATAAGGATATTATATAAATTACAATAACTACCAAAAAATATGAAATTCAACATTTACTTGATAATATCATTAATAAACAAAGGATTTAAAAATTATTGGTTGTATAAAATAATGATAAAAAACATTCTTTAATTGAAATTAATTTATGAAAAATTATTATTAGAATGGGACTATGAAATAAACCATTTCAAAAATCATATCATTGAAGTTAGAATCAAAAAATAAATTAATTACATGTATTAAATAAAAATACAAATAAAATAAGTTGAAATACCTAATAATATGAATAAAATTATTTAGAAAAATAATATTTGAATGAAAAAACAATGAATTAGAATATTGAAAAAATGAAAAGAATGTGAATTTTTAAATCCCTAACATCACTCTTCCATTTGTTTAAACATTATATAACCATAAGTATACTAGTTTTAAAAATTTTCTTAACTTATACAACAAACATATTAATATTATCAATATCATATATGATTTGTTATTACATATTATTCGTCTTTGATAATAATCATTCATTATATTTCTTATTATGGATATTAATTTTCATGTTTTATCATGGGTGTTTTCATCATGAATGATAGTGTTCATTTATATACAATATTGTTTTATCATAACCCAAATAATTTAAAAAATTAATATATATTTATATTAATTTTGGTTTCAAAACAAATCATTCATGGTTGCTATGAAAAATTAACTATGTTATAATTGTGGATACTGTAGGTCATATATACACATGAGTAACATTCCTATTTTTTAATGATCATTCTGAAAAATAGGTAAGTAATATTTTACAATTAGAGAATTATAAAAATATTATTCATATAATTTTAAATAATATATGTATGAATAATTTGTTTTGGTGATGAAAATGTAGTCCCCTTACTTCATGAAGGAGGTAGTCCATGGGTAAACGAATGATGTTATGATATTTTCATAAGATAAATTGAAATAATGAAAATGACAAATATATTACCATTAATGAATTATATATATGTTCTATATTTCATAAATATGTTACATATATCACATATAACCATTAAAATTATCTTTATCATCTTCAATGGGAAGCGTTAATGAATGATAAATCACATTGCTTTACATGGGGGTAGTTTGTCGAATAAAGAAGAGACGTTTTTGTAAATCCTATAGAATAAATGGTGAAAACATGTATATGATATGGGGACTCAAAAGGTATTACGATGATATAAATTTCATATATATATATACCTTTTATTCATCAATATACCCATCCTTGAGAGGTGTAAATGTACAAGTAAACAACACCAATTTGCGAGGTTGTAGTCCACCGTAAACCTAAATAATGGTTTTGTAACCCATTTTATAAAATTTGAGATGGTTTTAGGAAATTAATTTTTTTATAAAAACCTCCCATTATATGGAATATAGTGATATTTTTTATATAATAGTGGTATAATAAGTATTTGTAGAGGTTAAGAAAGAAATAAAATAAAGATGGTCATTGAAGAACATTATATCTAATTCAGATATGCTTTTTAGGATTCAAGAAAATATTTAAATGGTTGGATTTATTAAAAAAACTATGGATTATATGATTAGTGGATGATTTTTTAATGTTATTTGGGTAGTTCCTGGATTATTCAATGTTTTTTAGAGTGTTATTTTCATCGAAGAGTTAGTTACCTTATATATGTGTGTGAGATTAAACAATTGGTATTTTGGAAAAGCAATGAATGATCCCCCACTAACATATGTAAAAAGGGAAAGGAATAGAACATTCAGGAGCTTTATAGATATAATTGTCCAAATATTTCCAAAAAATATTTTTCTCACTATTTTATATTTAATTATACCCTTCACTTTTTATATTAACCCTTTCTAAACTCATTTTTACCTAAACCATGGTATATAATGTTTACTGTATTTTCTATTCATTTTGTTCAAAAACATTTGTTTCCATTATTAGATAATAAAATTAATTCTTACTAAAAATATTGAATCTATACAACCAAATTCAATTTGATGATGTGTAATGTTTTTATTTAAAACTAATCTCACACACGTGACGAGAAATCAGGTTTTTCAAAAATAAAATGTTAAAAACCTTAAAATGTTTACATATATAAATTATATATGTAAACTTTTTAAATTTAATTAATTTAATATATATATATATATATTCTAAATTTACATTAAAACCTATTAAAAATTCTATTGTACTTAATAAATAATTTAAAATAGATGTCAGTTTTCAGTTTAAACATATTTTTTCACTATTCATAAAAAATGAATCTTATCTGACAAATATAAAAAAAATCATTAGATAATTATTTTATCCCAAATTAATAAATTATGTTAATTTTATCATTTATAATATATTAATTTTTTAAAAAATAGTTTTAAATTATGATCTCAAATCATGACTAATGCATTTTTTTAGAAAATAATTCAAATTTTCGTCTCAATGATTATTAATTTATTAATAATAAATATATGACCATAATATCAATCTTTTAGATAGTAGTAATAATTCATAAATATTTATAATATGGTTTATAAATATTATTTAAATTAATAATATATGAATAATACTTCTCATATCATTTAAACTAAGTATTGTGTGTAACACGGGATAAACTAAGTGTTTTATGTTTAGAAATCTAATATATGTATTGGATTAAACAAATAATAATAATCACTTCATTTCATGTAATGAACCCTACTGAAAATATTCATTTTTAAAAAAAATTAATACAAAAATTTCTTAGGGTGTTATATATTCTTCAATGCATTTTCTTCTGTGTCTCACACGCTATCATATATAATGTTCATATTTTAGAATGACAGGGGGTAAATAGCATGTTGTACAACTATGGAAGATAAAATTCATTTAATGTTATATAAAATACAATCATTTTTAAAAACTTTCTATTTTATGTTTTTTTTGGAAAAAAATGTATTTTTTTTAAATCATTAATTTTAGGAAACATTGTTTTTAGATTTCATTATTTGAAACAACTAGTTTCTTTGATTGAATGTAAAACATGCATCATCGAGATTTGGTGAACTATAAATTAATATTATTTTAAATATGACCGTTATAGAATATACTTAAAATATAAGAATATTATATCTACCTAATACATTATGAAATAACCCTATATTTCAAAATAAATATATATTAACAGTTAAATTTTTTTAAATAATAATTCATGGTTTTAGTAATTTAATTATATTCAATAAATAAATGTATATAAAAATTAATTTTATTTCCTCTTATAAGAAAATTTTGTTATTAATTGTTAGAAATATTAAAAAAAATAATTTTATAAATTGTTCAATATTTTTGAAATTATCGTATTGAGATTAACTTATGGTAATGTTTCTCGTTTCTTTGAAAAATATTGATTTTTACTGGAATAATGAAAATTTAAATTATTTTTAATCTATAAATTTTATTCAATAAATCATTTCTTTTAATGTACACATAATTATTCAATGAAAAATAATTATTCTTTATTTTTATTTAATCCACATAATATATTTTCATTCAACATTCTAATATAATTTATTTAAGTTTATTTCTCGAATTAAAAAAATTGTTTTACAAAAAAAATATTTTTAGTAAACAATGTATCTCTATATTAATTAATTAAAAATATCCTTATAGAGTAATGATTTAAATTAAACTAATATATTATATTTCAGTTTATTTTAATATATATTTTAAATTATTATCATTGGACATCATATTAATACATAATCATATTATTCTTCAAAAATAAATTACTATAAACCCCTAGTTTTCATCATGCATGTGGGTTTCGTTTTAATATTAATTTTTCCCACTATTATAATTTTTTTGATAAATTAAAATTAATTATATAAATAATAATGTCAAATTTATCGTAGGGTGTTTTTATAAATTTTTCTCAGTAGTTTATTTTTTGATGAATTTGGAAATACACAAAATTTTTATGAAAACTAAATTTTGATTTAATTATTAGTATTGTTATATTTTATTTATAATTTGTTTTAAAGTTAAACTAGTTAAATTATATACCTATTTATATATTTTATTTCATTTTAATTAATTTTATAATTTTGGTGGATATTAAATATTTTTAATCTTTTGAAAATAATTTTTATGAACCCATATTCTCATATAATCTACATTATTAATTTTAAATTTCTTTTTATTTATGGAATGTGATTTTTAAAAAATATATACTATATTTATATTTATAATAATTTTTAAAATAAAATAATTTATACTTATTTTATTTACCATATTGAATAATTAAATGAGTAAGAATTAATTACATGGGTTAAGGGGAAAATCAGTTTATCAGGGGTTAAGTTAATAAATAAAGATTAAAATGACTATAAAACTTGTAAAGATCATATTTTAAGGGAAATATTTCAATTATAATTTTCAAAATATCAAATCTTTTATTACATTTAATCATTACTCTTGGGAATGAAGTTTTTATTTTTTAAAATTTTTGGAACTATCAAGGTAGATTTCAAGTGGGTTCTTTTCCAACACTTATAAAAGGCCTCCAATATCATCAACTTATACAGACCTGTAAAGATATATAATTCTGAAAATCCTGGACAAAATCCATCACCAAAATCCACATCAATGTTCTAAATCTACTATTCATCCCAAATAATCATCATTAGGGTCTTTAATTAGATATCTGAATAAGGTTCTTCTAAGAGATGCTAATATTCAATATAAAGATCCATTATTTTCATTATTCTTTTAATGAAAATAATTAAATCACAACCATTCCAATATAATATCACAGTATATACTATATATTTTTATGGTATTATTTTAATATAATAATTTAAAACTATTTTTATATCCATCTGATAGATTATGAAATAATCTTCGTGTGTATGTTTGAATACATCATTGTAAACTAATGTATTATCCCCCAATCGACAATCTCTCGGGTGGTCAGAAAGGGTTTTTCATAAGACCTAAAAAACTCCTACACAGATGTAAGAGGATTTTGATTAGAAGTGGGATTGTGAATTATACTAGGGAGACTATACCCCTGGGTAGGAATTGTCATCGTAGTATAAATTGATCATAATAATACATAATTAATCAATGTAATGGCATTTCAAAGGAAAAAAAATATAGCTAAATAATCCAATTAATAATTATGGGATAATGTAATTACATGATAGTACACAAAAAAATGTCATGATAGAACAATAAAGGAAAAATGTTGGATGTCTCATGTCCTGGGATTTTATCCCCACATTGGTCCTATCTCCAAACATTAGCCCTTCAATAAATAATAAATCACGAGCAAGGCCCATTTACCTTATCCAAACCTGTTTCCACATAATCTTCTCAGGATCCAAATGGAGGCTTGAATAGGGTGTTATAATTAATTAATCTGCTGGCAAAACTATATCTAAATAGTCCATTCTGATAATAATTGTATTTAATAAAGTGATAAACATGATTATTAATTGACACAACAATTTACAAAATAAAACAACAATATGTTTTTGCTCAATGTCAGAATTTCATTTATAATTTATTATGACCATGAAATCAATAACCATATTACCAAGGTTAAATAACTATCTTCAACACCATGACGTAATATCTCTATGCATGTCTTAATACAATGGAAACCTCAAACACATAACCATTGTATAGTCACAAAAATATATTCGGGTGAAGGAACTATAAGAATTTCAACAATCTTTGTAAAATAACTATAAACATTATAGTGTGGGACTAGGATTAACCCTCTTTAAAAGCATTAATACATTGTAACGGGGTAATCCCCCAAAACATCAGTATTAAAACATATAGGTGTGAAATTTTCTAGGTCGTTCCAGATATATAAGCATTACTGCATGGAACACAATACATATCGTAAAACATATATATCACTACATCACCTCACATTTCTCAATGGTTAATTAAGTGAATTATTAATCCACATTTATATTCCACAATAAATTTATTTAACAATTTATTAAAAATATATCAATAAGAAATAATCCTTAATTTAGCAATTCTATAACATTAAATCACCATAGGTCACATGTCATGAAAAATATAATTTATGTCTTTTTTATATTCTTTTAAATTCATTGTTCTAGAATCCCAAGGCAATACATAATCCAGTAAAAAAACCATTTAAAACTAAAGTACAATAAATAATAATTTATTTCAATTAGTTACAGATATTTTGGTGTATGCAATGATTTAACAATCACAATATTACATAAACATGGACATTATCAACCTTATAGTTAAAATTTTGACCCCTATATTAAACCAATATTCCAAAAATGAAACAAACAGAAAACCTCAATGAGGAAGAAGCTGTTGATGATTGAAAAAATGTTCATATATCAAAACTGATCATGATAAAAATAAAAAATGAATTTAGTCATGGGATACCACAAAACAGTTGGAGAAGAGTAATGAGACGTAATAAACCTTACAAAATTGACTTTCTGTGGATCAGAAAAATAAACAGGTTATCCAAAATGGATTCTGGCACCCCAAAATAGCATACCGAATTACATAGGGTCCAGAAAGAGATGAGCTGTAGTCAAAACCATATGAATTCATTATCATGGCATGTTTAAAACAATTACTTAGTCATTTACAATGTGTTTAATGTCATTTCACTCTGTGTAAATGTTTTTAATAGAAAATTCTACAAAACAAATTACCTATGATATATTTAAATAAAATACATGAACAACTACATGTTTTCTAATCCCTTTACATAGCGTGTACATGCCTTTCAGTTGATATTTCAGCCGAATTCCATTTTAAACAATAAAGAACTCTTTCGATGTCTCCCATATCATGAAGAACCGTTGAAACTCTTACCATTTATAACTGAACTACATTAATTCATTAAAATGTTATATCCATAACAATTAAGACATTTTCTCCAACAATCCTCTCTACATGGATATTCTCTTATCATTCTCAGGTCTCCTTGTAGCCCAAGACCGTGTTTATTCATAGGAAAAAATTTAATGATTGATATAAAAATAAAATATAATATTAATGAAGAACTCAAAGAGAGGCATAAGTATAAAATGAAGTAATCTTACAACCAAACCCCTTATACTAGTTCATCTATGAGCTTCTCCAAGACTAATTGTGAGGTTTCGATGAACAATTCCATTCATTATGTTTACATAATAGAATCTCTCGCTCTATGGTCTCATATTGTACATTCCCATTCTTCCATTGATCCCAAAACAATGATATAGTCTAAACCCAAAAAATTTCATCACTTTGATCCACAAGATATATAGAATTCTTAAGAAAGGACACATCAAAGCAGATCTTTAAGTATGATATGTCTATCACATGGGAATGGTGTGTATGATATAATTATTGTTGCTACAAATGGATGTTTTTGTGCACAGTAATGTATCCCACTTGATGTTATAAATGATAGAACACTTGAAAAAACCCTACCACTATTAAAAATGGATTGAAAAATCTAGGATCTAGATTTCCCAATTTCCTAACAAGGTGCATTCCCAAAATAGGAGGAACCTGAAAAAAAACAGGATGAACAACTATGAACTCTTGAGGTCTTATCTGATTTTTATCATTCGATTTCGTCACACAATGTATGGTCACCAGCCATTTTATGATCAACATAACCTATTTATATGTCTCTATGTTTATACAAGGCCAAAAATTATCCATCTAACTATACATTAGCCAATATAGAAGTGAAATTCATGAAATCCTATTCAAAAAATCAAATGTTTCAATTTGGTTCAATTACATGAATATTATAAAATATGAATACTCCTTGACTGCCATATGTATCTCCCAAAAACACTAAAATCCAAAACACATGCTCATAAGATAACCTCTTGAAGTTGAATAGTCTTCTTGTATTGAACAATAATATAAAGATAATATGAATTCATTAAATGAATTCCTTCTTTATAGAATTTATAAATACCCTATAAGAAACGTGATGGGAAATGAGGATATCTCTCTAAAATGATAATGCTCAAAATACTGTGCAACTAAACCAACTATTCTACAAAATTATTACTCAAGTAATCAATGGAGAGGTTTCACTAAAATGTAACATGTGTTCTATCATATACCTTAAGTCCAAAACAACCCAAAATACATAATTATGATTGGACATCCTATGTATTCCGATCATAATATCTACTGCATCGTCAATGCATTTCCACTCAATAATGGGCGAATGATGGAAAATCATAACTATCCTCAGATGCATGGATTTCAACTCTATAAAAGTGAATCATTAATACATAATTCATTCCAAAAACTTCTTCATTTAAAATGAATAATAATTTTTACTAATATCCCAATATATCTTTTCTAAACCAAGATGCACCACCCATCATGAAGCATGAATCACCCCCGTTAACTCCTTGTATAGGCCTTTAGGATTATATACTCTTCTATTAAAGAATGAGAATGATCACAGCTAAGATACCATAAATATTGAATATCCCAACCATAAAATTTCCTACTATTACTGATCCTTCTAAATCAAAAAAATTATCCATTTTAATCTGGTCCAAAATAATGTGTATAGGAGATATCTATGCCTGAGATATATTCCCCCTATGACTCATGGACATCCAAATACATGTCTTCAAGTAGGACCATTACCATCCACTCAACAATAGAATCCAAAAATACCGACAAATTTTTCATTCGGATTAAATCAACATCAATAACATTTCCCTTTCCTAGTGTATAATCCTACTAAATTTCACAAGACACAATATAATCAACTGACTTTCTATACCAATGGTTTAGGTCTCATTAAAAAATATGTACATCATGATTTTTCAATCTGGGTTTACCAAAAACCACTATATCATGAGATAGTGTCTCTATATTCTTAGGTAATGTACCATATCCCCTAACTATATAAATGAGTATGATGATTTTTCAAATTTTGTCTCTACTACCTAGATCCATAAGGAACCACTTGATCCTCCAATATTAGAACTTGTCCATGTCAAACATTTGATTCGTCAAATTACATGGTATATTATTTCCCCAAAATAATTAATGTGAGTATAGGCTTTATGGTCTTCATGTATTTCATATAATGAAAATCTATCCCAAAATCCTCATCCCAAACAATCTTCACCCATTTTTCGGTCAGCCCAGACAATGGTGATGCCAAACATTTCAAATTGTTAATAAAAAATTGATAATAAAATGTCAAATAATACTCTATGTAATATGAATAAATTTTTTTGAGTTTTACCATGATATCTTGATCGTTCCTTTCTCTTTACCCACTAACACTCATGCCTTAAATATTAAATGGTGAAACAAATGACCATCATTAATTTATAAATTGCATTTTTTATCTTTCTATAAAGATAGTGTTATCTAAATATTCTCAAAAAAATAATGATGTTTTGAATGATCATCTACTGACTAGGTATAAAAAATATATCATTATTTAAACCACCAATATCGAATTTAGTGGAAATGAATGAAACTTTACATTAATGCCATGAATAGAATACGTGAATTAGTCAACCTGAACAACAACACTGCTAATTCATTCAAGAAATACCAGCTCCAAAATGCATTTTGTAGTATGTATGATACTCATACCCTTAATAGTGGGTATCATTATCTCAAGGAAATTATTGAGAATATCGTACCACATATCAGCAGATCTAAAATATTTTCAATACATGGAAGGGGATACCGCTTTTTTACCATCATTAGGGTCAACCGACGATAATCCACACATAAGTGAAAAGTTCCAACATTATTTTGTGAAGTGAAATAGAAAACCCCCAAGATGTTTTACTAACCCATATGATGTATTTACATTATATATATTCCATTTGAATAATCCAAACCTAATGATATATTGGATCCATTCATTAAAGTAGGATATAAACTATCTCTCCCCTCGCCAATAACATGTTCATGAACTCGTGGTGTCACTCGGGTGGTAAGCCATATAACTCGTTAAAAAAACATCTTGAAAATTTTATACCAATGGTGAAAATGGATCCTCACACATTTCACAATTATATAAAGAATGACATGATATCTAATCCATTAGATAATCTAATCCATACTGTATTAGTCTTTCATGACCATGCGGAAGATCCAACTCACCCTTGTGGGTTCAGCTACTATATTCTGGAAATAAGAACGAAATTTTCCTCCCATACCATTCTATATGATCTTTCTATAGAAATAGCGAATCCAGACCAATAATCTAGAGGAATTATTTCAATTATATTATGATGGGTTTCTGAAGGAAACGGTAAACACCAATCTCTACAGAATGAATCTTGCAATGTTGGATATTCTCTAACCACAATCCAAAAGTTGTGTTAATGGATTAAAAACTATCTATGAAATTAGAAACCATGACAAAAAACATTTTTAAATAGATAATATTGAAAATAATTCAATGATCCTATATCTAACAATGCTTAAGATATGTTAAATGATACAAGAATTGTACCTGTGACAGTAAACATTCATGCATCTACATTAATCGAAGTATTCTATGTATTTTGAAAATATCATTTTAAAGTGACATGGGATCTGGTATGAATTCAATGAGATAAATCCCTTACTTATTATTATTTCTCACTCAATAGGTCATCACATCCTATGCCTTCAAATGAATGTCCTATAAAACTCCAGCTACCAACTTACTTAGGGGTAGTTGAGCCCCTTCTGAAATATGGGTCATGTCCTCATAAAATTGATCTATTTTTCTATATAATTTTCTCAAAAAAAACTTCTAAATATGAAATATTTAACCATATATACCACAATTTAATATTATGTATCGGCAACATGAGACATTTTAGCCATGAATTCATTAATTATAGTATAGGAACAGAACATGATCATGAGGTGGTTTTCCATCACTTCCATTGATCATTCCACCTATACATTGTTAGAAATTGTCCTAACAAAGCTGAAAACCACTAGAAGAAGATACCATAGATCACTCCACTAAAATATATAGGTTTGCACTCACGTCCTCACTTAAATTACCTTCATGATGATTTCTCGGTTTATCATGTCTTTAGAGCCACTTAAATGGAAAAATTTTACATACGCCCTAATCTCACAATGAATACCATCCTAAATAAATAATACATTGTATATCACATGAATTTACAAATGTGGAAAAATTAACTTTATGTGTTTCAAACATAAAACATAGTCCCGTACTGAAAACTGCTTCACTTTTAGATAAAGGAACATGTGTGTTTCATCACAACTCAGGTTCTATTGATAGAAATGGATCATGAACACAATCACAATGACCATCCATGATAGGTAATCTTGTTTCCTAGCCTCATAAAAAATATATCACAAATTATTTATAGGTCCATAAAGGATATAAAAAGAATTATTCAATCTATTATCAATAGGTTTCGTGAGATTCTTGAATATTGATAGTGATAACACAATCAAGAACTCTTCTTCCTGGGTTACCCATTCCTTAGTTATCATAGTTGAATACTATAGGTATAACTATGTTTGTCAGTTAAGACATTGAAGGATTGGTATGAACAATATCCCCTTCCATTGATCGCATGACCCATAGTATATTGTCATGAAAAAGAACATCCATATACTTTTTAATAACAACAGAAAGCTCCAGTTCATCTATGTCAGGATCATGCTAATTTCTACTCACATTATTCTCAAGTTAAAGTTGAAAGGCTGAATTTTATCCACATGAAAGATGAATACATTAAATAACTATCTAGAAGCAAGTTCAACTATAATAGGACATAGAAATAATGAACTACCAAATCCTTGTATCACTAGTAAATCCTTACAATTTTTTTTTCAAGACACATTATCTCGTTTAATTTTCCAAGTGAAATAGATATCTCATATCATAGTTCAACAGGAGAGTATATATCTCCTTAAAAATAAAAAAGACCATAACCATAACAATGCAAGTTGATATATCCCTATGTGCATATTATGATGCATGTACTCTGTAGAATAGTAACCAAATAATATAATAGGCTCATTCAACATGTGAATCACTAAAGAACAAATAACATCAATTGAAACAAGTACACAAAAGACAACAATATAATTTGGGGGAAATTATATTTCCCCCAAAAATTGTGTTATATAATCCCATACACAATCACAATATGAAGTCCTAAAATATCCAAGACTCCAGTATTACTTTTAAAAAAAGTTGGGTATAATAAAAACAAGTTCATTTTATACAACATTCTAATTTCCCCAAGTTAGAAACATTCTCACATAGCCATAAAGGGTTAGTCATATGACCTCAAGCATGTCTCGCCATACAACAGAGGTTGTCAAGTAGTAGCATGGGGTGAAGTATTTTTTGGGGGGAAAATATGAAATAGTATGATGTGTCATATGAGTACAAAAAAATCATAATAAAATAGAATTAATAAATATAAATACATAGATGAAGGTGAAGATAAAATCCAGCTATATAATATCAAAAATAATAATGGAATAATGTAAACATGTATGGGATTGAAAATAAATTTCATTCTAGAAAAATAAAAGAAAAATACTAGAAGATTGGAATAAAATGTTTATGTCCCAGGTCCTGAACCACACACCAGTCCCATATAAAAACATCATCCAACCTCAAACAAGAAATCAATAACAATGTAATTTTTACTTATCCAAACATTCATCCAAAAAATCTGTTCAAGAATCCATTAGGGGAATGAATATTATGTGAGTACCACACAATATTTCAACAATACCAATTCAAAATAAATTATTATGATAAGACTTATAATAAAAAAGATATAAAACGTGTGTATTATCTAATTAAAAAAATTAATAAAATACACCAACGTTTTGTTTTGCCTCCGTGCCATAATATCTCATAAAATGTATTGTGACCAGGTCATCCAAACAATATAACCAAGCTAAATAACCTAGTTGATGTCCATATAAGAATATCTATGATAATTTCGTACAACCATTCTAACAACGACTACATAATCATGGTATAGGGACAAAAATCAATCTGGGATAACACCCCATAAGTATTACAACATTTTAGGTAAAATCCCTATCTACATTATAGTATGGGATATGGAATATCCAGTTCTCTATAAAAATTATAGCATTGGACTAGGTTAATCCCTCTCAATATTCTCATTAAAAACATATGAGTGTGCAAGTTCGAGGTCTGAGCAAGATATCTAATAATTACCATATAGAAAACCTTACATTTCAATGAAAAAAATAACACTATATCACATCCCAATTCTTAATGGATAATTCAGAATATTTACTCTATTATTTCATATTAAACTTGAAATTTAATTCATAGTTGATTGAATGTTATATGAATAAGTAATATGTCATAAATTTTTGATTATATAAATAGATATATCCCTAGGATATATGTTACACTTAACATTCATTATATTTTTTTTGAATTATATAATAATCATTGTTAACTAACACTATGGAATTCGATAAGAAATTAAAAAATCCATTTCTAACCAAGGGGATTCACGGAAAATATTCCTCATTTATTTTAATAATTTTTGTCACACTCAACAACAATATATTCATAATATTTCATGGTTCTGGAAATTATCAAACAATAGAATTAATAGTTAGTCTCTTTACCACTAACTAATTAACCAAAACACTTCTAGTGGAAAAAATCTGTCAGGGAAAAGGTGTAGATGATTACTAAGAGGTTCCTATATCAAAACTGATCAATATCAAAACCAACAACCATTTTAGTAATATTATATAAATGAAATGGATGTGGATGAAGGAGGTGGATCAATACACCTAACTAAAAACTATATCAGTGATTTCTCACACAAAAGAGGATTCCCAAAGGGAAATTTGGAAACCTACAATCAGCTATAGAATTCCCTACTGTCCAGAGGAGGGGATCTCTAGTAGAAACAAATAAAAATAATCCACATAACATATTTAAAATAGCATGTTCCGAATTTACTCAGTTTGGATTGTTATTATATTTCTTGTAAATGTTTTTAAGGGAATATCTAGAAATATCTATTTTTTAGGATTTAATTTAATAAACTATTTTAATAATTACAAGACTTATAATACCATAATAGGGCATGTAAATATTCTATATTAGATTTTTATACCTATTTTTTTAATCAATTTGAACAGATTTTAATGTTTTTCATCTCAAAAAGAACCAATGAAACACAAAACTCATTTATACAAAGGATCCTTTATTTCTAATAAGAATACATCCATGAACATTAAGTACATTTCTCGAGAAAATCTTTCCTCGTGAATACTCTCTAACATTTTTCATGTTTCCTTCAAACAAAAGACAACATTTATTCAAATGACAAACTTTTAAGATGATATCATAATAAAAATAAATGATTTATATAAAACCCAGAGAGATGAGTACTATAAAATATATAATATCATACAACCAATGTCATTAATTTTTCCATTCCCTGCTCTCAGAGATGGAAATAATGATGGATTTATTGTTTATATATGATATTTAAGAAAAATATTATCATTTTTTAAAATTTAAATTTATAAAAACTTCATAATCTCAACTTTTTTTCAATATGATAACAACACTCATGTGTACGGCGGAAAAAGGACTCACGAAGCGATGTAATTAGTTCAGAAATTTCATGGAAGGAAATGAGGATGGTTTTAAGGATCGTATGTTATTATATGACATATTAATTATTATGGAATAATTAAATATTATTTACCTTTCTTTCAGTAAATCATATATGAAAATATAAATGTTTTACATGAGTATGTACGTCCAATCATTTTCATGACAGTTTTATTTCATTTTAATCAAAAAAATTATTTAATATATATGAATATATATAGAGTAAATATATATTATATTAATATAATGGTATTTTTTTTTGTGATTATGAAATCATGATAAATGTAATATTAAAATAAATTAGTAAACCCAAACATATTAGAAAAAACAAAGAGATTATTTCTCAAAACAAAACATTAATATGAAATGTTTATTAAAATAGTTAATAATAATCAAAATTAAATAATATATATTATGATTTATATAAATCTTTTTTTGTAATAGTTTTATAATAAATATTTATTTATTATATAAGAGTTTTTAATGTGTATTTTGGAATTCATTTCTTAAGGAAATTGGTTTTTGTCATTTTTTTCTTGAGACATAAGAAATATTCACAACATGTTTTATTTATGTGTTGTATATTCTTAAGATGAATTTATTTTCTTATAATTATAATTAATTTTTTTTATTTAAATATAAATTTTTTGAACTATATTTCAAGTGTTTTAAAGATCAAAAGTAACCAAATAAGTTACATATGTTTCTCATTTAGTTTGACTGAGATGTAAGTTACATTATCTACCTGTATTCATTCACGAGGTATATATAAAACCCATTTGAAATGTATTATCATGATTACATTTGACCTCACGTAATGTGAAGTTCCATTTAATTTTATTAATTTATGGGTCATATGATTCAAAATTACCAAAGAGGTAACGATTTTAGGTTACAATCTCATCCTTTACCATGAATTCATTATGATTAATTTTAAAATGATAAACTTATATGATCAATCTCGCAATAGAATCATAAATGTTTTTCTCATATGGTTATTATTCTAATTTCTAATTAATTTTTCCATTTTTCAAATATTTAGTACAACAAATTGAGAAACTATTTTTATAAAATACAACATTATTTCTCTCATTGATCAAAAATTCATTTTCATCCATAACCATGTGTAATAAAAATGTTTTCACATTTTTATTTTTATTATCCAATGATATTTAAAATATATTTTTACCCATGAATTAATTTTCACGAAATAAATTATGAAACAAATCATTATGTTTTTTCCAAAAAAATATGACTAGATTTTATGAAAATTTTGAATATAATCATTATTTTAATTTTAACCACGTTAATAAAACATCTTATCCTCAGGATAATTATTTTATTTTAATTTTCCTTAGAAAATAGCATGTTTTCAGACAAATAAAATTATTTTCAACATTTACTATGTTTTAGAATGTTTTTTTTTTAAATTATTTTCCACATAAAATGTTTTGAATTATTTTAAAATGATATCTTTATAATTGTTCATGTTTATTTCAAATGAAAAATTATTTCTAAAATATTTTACTGATTTTTAGTTTTCATAATATTTTTTCAAAAAAATATCCTTATGAAAAATTCGAAGTGATTTATCTTGAAAATTTATTCTCCATATAAGATGACATAATTTGATGTAAAATATGCATTTTTTGGGAAATGAACAAAGGATTCCATTTATATTCATTCTATGAATGTTTAATTTTTGTTATGACATGATATTTATAAAAAACATTTTTCTTACACTTGTAATATTATGAATAAATTCTTATGAAACAAGAATCATTTCACCTAGACTATGTCATGATGATATAATGGAATGAATACAATAAGTATACATATAATACTATTTATGATATGATAAAATTTTTATAAACCCAATTTCATTTCATGGGTAATGATATTTTAATGGTTTTTTGATACTGTGGAAAAAATATGGTTTTAATTATCATATTGGTGGGACCTATATCTCTTTCTAATGAATTGGTTAATTTTTTTATACAATGAGATAATAATGTTAAACAATTCATTTTTCATGATCCACTATAGATAAAGGTTTATCCATGACCACTATTAGAAACAGGGGTGTATTGGTCCATAATAAGAAATAATTGGCTCCTAATCCTCAATGGGAAAGATAAAATGATTTTTGATCAACTATGATAATTGTATTAGTAGTTAAAAAGGATATTTGATATAAAATTCAATATATATTGTCGATAAAAATTCTTAATGGTGACTTTTTAGTGGTTTTCAGTTCACTATGTCTGTTTAAAAATTAGGTCATATAGGATTATTGTGGAGTTAAAAAGATATATTTGACATGATCTGTTGACAATGATCCCATAAAAAATAATAGATACTCACGAGCTGGTATATAATTATCAGAGTTTTTTGATGGTATAGAGATTTAAAAAAGCATTTGGTGTGACGTAGGTTGGTTTCCAAAAATATGTGCGGAATTATTATTTTGTGATATAAAAAAGATGAATCTTCATTACTATGATAATGTTTGTAAATTAGAAAATTACGATGGTGCATCATGGGAAATGTATTTTATAGAAACATAGAGGTAGTATCATTAAAAGATATTGGTGATCATGTAATCTTAGAGAATATGAAGAAACAAATGTATATTAGTCTCTACCCCCTCCCCCCTCAATTTTTATAGATCATGACTTAATGAACATCCTAAGGATTAAAATTTTTGATGGTCATTCATGAAGGTTGTTATTGAAAATAACACAAATAAAGGAAGATTGTGAAGGTTATGAAAGAAAACTTATTTTTTAGGAATTCGTAATATACAGATCTTCTTTATGTATAAGTTAGATTCAATAAAGAATTGATATTTTTGAAGGCTATGTGAGCTTCATGAAATTAGGTTTTATAGTGAAGGTTGTCTGAGCTTATCAAAATAGGTGAGGTTCAATAATGTTTTGAGGTTTGGGAATGAAATATATTCTTGAGAGGAATTGGGAATTTTCAAGAAGGATGTGTGAAGCTCATGAAGAATTTAGAATCAAAAAAGTGGTGAAAAGGGATTTTATAGTATAATCTATTGTAATATTTTTTTAATAAAGGTGATTAATGTGTAACCAAATTATACACCAATGTATTTTTAATAAATATTTATTAAAGTGGTAAAACGTTTATTATTTTATTGGATTAGTAATAACACATCATTTGAGAGAGAATTTTTCTTTGACATTGTTATTGTTCCTAAATCTAGGGAGACACTGAGTCCACTCTGAACATATAAATAGTAGTGTGCTTTATTTGATTTTTATCATAATAATGATACCTTTATATAATATTTTTATGTATCCATGTGTGTGTGAACCATGTATAATTGTCGTCTATTGTTCATAAATTGATTAATCCTCAAACATTTCTATAGGAAAGAGTGAGATTAATGTTTTCTTAACAATAAAACAAGATATTAAGGGGCATTATTTTAAATCAATCATACCCAAGTTCATGCCAACCACACTATGTCTTAGTTTTTAACCTAGTGGGAATAACATTTATGATAGTACCATAAATTTATTTCATGGTGGTATGGTTCATGAATTATTTTTGATGATTTCTCACTCTAATTCAAAATATTGTATGAAATTATAATTTTTTCCATGACTTGTGTAAGTGACACGTGATATGGTGGGATTGGAATTTTTAGGTTCTATTCTTGATATCATGACCATATTCATTTATTATGAATTAATATGATCAAATATTGATATGACATATATTTACGCTGACTAAGAATCTAATCTCAATCATTATTATTTTTTCCTTTCGTATGTTTCAGTAATAGGATCAGGAAGGGAATGGATAAGAAAAGTGAAATTTGATACGATATTTATTATTATTATTTTTGATCATTCACCAAATTATCAGACTATGAACCCAGTCTCCAAATACACTAAAATAGTATGGTCCTCAATCATGTGTTTTTGTAATTTATTGAATATTCATATATATTTCATAATATATACGTATGAAAATACTAGGCTGTAATTTTGTATTATATAAATTAATTAGTAAACCATAGTAAACAATGATAAGAAAATGTTCGTGATATACCTTGGAGATATTTATAAATATATTTATATACATCTATCTAATCTTGAGTCTAATGATGAGTCATTGTATAGGAAATATCTTGGAAATTTTTTAAAGGATACAGCTAGTGGTTTCTATGAAATTCCATCACTAACTAGATGTCTCATTTGGATTTGGTCAAAACATAAAGGTACCTACAATGAATAAATAAAAAAAATTATTATTAAGATATAAATGATCATTATTAGTTGAATGATAATGGGACATTTTGTACAAATTTTTTGATACTCCATGGAGATATGATTTGGAAAATCAAAAACTAGTTTTGAATCATCAAGAATGATTTAAATATATTATGACTATGATGAAGAGAGTAGAAACCTATGGTGTCACATATTAAAATTAAAGTCACATTATCTAGATATAATATATTTGATTTATCTGGATTTTTTGTTTTTCTAATTTGATTAATGTTTCTTACACTAATATATTTCTATTTATTGAATGGATTCTGAAAAAACATGATTAAAATTTAATGTCATAGAAAATATTATCATAAGAAGACAAATGGATAGACGGATGGATTGAAGTATATTGTGATTATTCCAAATCTGTTATCAGATAACATGATTAACAATGTTTACTATAACTAACTCTCATGATCACAAATGAAGAGAAGTATAGAGTTCACTGATATTTCCAGGGGTGTAGATTATAGAGGAAAACAATTTAGCTTCCTATATCTGGTTAATTTGCGAAGATTCACTAATGTTAATGTATTATAGAGATGATAAAATGTTTCATGAGAAGAAAATAAGGACATGATTAAAGTAATTTTGGAAGAAGAAGGAGAATCTTTGTTAACACAATGGTTATTAATATTTATCTCATTAAGGTATTGTAAATTGATGAATTTATTTAATGTGCATGTTATAGGAATTATGAAAATCAGTGTCAAAAGGTGGAATACTCAGGAGGGAAATTGATTTTGTTTTATGAGTAATTCATTCATTGTAAATATTTAAGAGACTATGAATGATATACAAAAGAAAATACGAAATACACAATAATATGATGAATCGTATATAATATAAGTATTATTATGTTGGATTATATATGTATTAATATAGTTTAGTTTAATAATTGTGAAGTATATAAGTGTTGTTTAGTATATATTTTTTGTTATGTATTTCAATGACTATGTCGAATGATATTGTTGACCTAGAAATTTTATTCAAATAGAGGGTAATATTTTACAAAAAAACACATGACTAAGTGATGATAACCCATAATATGTTTTTGATGTTGAGATAATTTATTGGTATAATGAGATGATTGACCTGGATAGTGTATGTTTGGTTGTACATATGATCTTGGAACTAATTAATGATTTATAGATAATGTGGTTTTTAAATATCAATTATAAGTAAAATATTATTTACTTATTAGAAAATATGGAAAAACATTTGTTTTTTATTCATGGAATGGAGAGGATATTATATTGTCCATAATTTTTTATGGTAATTTAGGTAATTGATACATTTCAAGAGAATACATGTTGAATTAGTATACATATTTGGTATTTAAAAATTGAAACTAATTTACGTAGTTTGGGATATTGATGTTCAGTTAATTTTGAGAATTTTAAAGGATAATGTGTTTTTATTATTGGTTTTTATAAGGTTTACCATATATAGAAATTTTCATGTTATATCTTGGATGAGTTTAGATATGGATTTATGACTTCACTGTATGATGATTTGTTTATATTTGATATCATGTACGAAATTGTTTACTGTGATGTTAAATAATGATAAATATAAGAGATTAATATTTTATTTTAGTATATTTTGAGCTATTTTTGTTTTAGGAATAACAAACTTAAATTAATTTATTTTAATTAGATATGAACATGAAATTGATCAAGGCACAACCAAAGGGTGAGATTGTGCTTATGAAATGGAATGAAATCATGTTTGTCTTTATTGTATTGAATATTATTTAACATTATTAGAAGGATATATATATAGAATTTTCTCATATTATCATCAATTTTAATGATATTAATTACCATTTTCTTTCCTCTTTAGTTAATGTCTTTGTGGTAGTTAACATTATTTTCACTGTGTTCTCTACAACTCATCATCATTATTTAGGTGTTATTTTTCTCATATATGAGCTTGTTTTCACATCTACCTATGTTATGATTTTTGGAAACCATGTTATGAGTTAATATAGGTAACTATTATTTTTCCATCATTATGTTATTGTGGGATGTTTTATTATTCGTTTCTTTGATGTTTCTTTTTGTGAGGGAATATTCAAATGAAAAATCATTGATGAATGAGAATAATGTTGAGGGAGAAATTAATTTTAATAGAAGTCGAATATAACAAGCCATGATTATTTAAATATTTTATTAAAAATAATTTAACTTATATTCATATATTTCATTATATGAAACACCTATTTTATCACAAATTAGATGTAAAAATGAGTTTAATCGATAGTGTTCATGTCATGTGACACCAAGATTTTGTGAACCATGAGGTAATATTATTTTAAATATGTTATTTATAAACTATTCATTAAATAGAAATCTATGATAATTATTTACTTATTTATAATATATTCATTTTAATTATGAAACATTATTAATTAATTTATAAATTTTGAGTAAATAATGAAACAATTTTTTTATTAATGTAATTATATTTGTTAAAATTAGGTTTATTTCAAAGGTAATTTTATATATTATAACGATAAAATATTATTAATTATATATAAATATTAATGAAATTTTATTTTTAAAAAATTAATTAAATTTTTTAAATCATCATATTGAATTTGGCATATGTAGAAATTTCGTAATTTTTTGGCGGATATAGATTTTCAGTGAATAGTAAAAATGGAAATATATAGAAAGGAATCATTTATTATTAATAAATTAAGTAATTTATATTCTATATTAACTTTTAATGTAAAATATCTGTTATATATCTATATCAAATCCACATAATTTATTTTGAATCAACATTATCATGGATTTTTGTATTGTTTTTTTTCGTGGTTTAAAATAATTTTTTTAGATCTATTTTGTCGTACATAATGTATCTCAATTAAAATTAATTAAAAAAATCCATACTGATGAATGTATTAATGAAAAATTTATCCATTATAAGTCAATAAATATTAATTGAGTTTCCTAAAATTTTTATTATTAGACATACTGTTAATATAAAATCATCTTTTGCTGGAAGGATACTATTCTCAAAAATGGTTTTTTCCATCGCACTTGTATGTTCAATATTAAATTATTTTTCTTCTAATATTAGAAAAATTATTTGATAAAATGAAAATTTTATAGAAATTATCATTTCATGTTTATCTAATAAGAATTTTTTAGAATATTCTGAAACGATTTATTTTTTGATAAGTATGGAAAATATAGAATTTTAAATGAAAACTTACTATTAATTTAAATTATTAATAATAAAAAACTATATTTGAAATTACTTTTAAAATAAAATTTGTAAATTAAATATATATCAATCAAATTTAGGTCATTTTTAAAAAATTAAATATATATATTATACATAAAATATTCTCAAAATTTCTCAAATTCACTCTTTTAAATACATGATTTCTCATCGTATGTACATCATAAATTTTAATATAAAATTTTAAACTTCTATATATTTAATTTTGAAAAATATATTCCATACCAGGAGTTAGAATATTTTATATTCTATAATAATTTTATCATAATTTTTGAACAGTATAAGATCTAAAGATAGTAAAAATTGATAACATTAGTTACGGAAAAAATGTGATTACTAATGGTTAAACATTGAATATAAGGGTAAAATAAAAATAAAACATGTCATATAACTATTGTATGAAAATATTTCAAAATTATCTTTCACATTATGTAATATATATTAATTTTTTTCCATTTTCATCAGATTATCCTTCTTATTTAGGATTGTTTTGGAAAATTTCCATGTGGTTTCTATGTGGGTTATTTTCCCCCCACATATAAATGGACAACCCCCCACCCCCCTCAAGTTATTCAAACATATCAAGACATATATATTATAAAATCACTAAAAACAACACTCCCCAAAATCCTAATGAACGTTCTAGATCTTCTTGTCCTCCAAAAAGACCAACACTATTATCCTTAATAAGCTATTCATAGGACATACATCTAATAGAATGCAGTTCTCTTCACTAAGATCCTTCTTTTTATATCTTATTTTTCCAATTTTTATTTTGTATTAACTCTTAAAATAAAATAAATATAGTAAATAATATAAAATAAAATGATAATATATTATTATAATAAACTAAATATATTTCTACTTCCATCATGTTGGTTAATAAATCATAGTATGTGTGTAAAATGGACTACTACATTATGAACTGATATCATTCTATTTTTCATTACAACATATCAAGGTCTGAAATATTTATTATTGACTACTTATATAAGATATATATATATATATATATGAGATAATGTTATACTTATATTTATAATCATATTTACTGAATATATTCGATAGTTATAACCTGGTTAAATTTATATATATGTTGATATCTTGATTACATAATGAGGACCAAAAATAATAAATTAATGAAAACAACATAAAAAATGGCATTTAGTGATGGGTTTTTCATCACCATTTTGAAAAACGATACAAAATGTTTTCCCAAAAAAATAGATGTAGTTTTTAAGGGATTGGTGAAATGTTTTCAAATTTTTTTATTTATTATTTTCAAAGTAAACAATTATGAATTTTTTTAGCCTGTGTTTTTAAAACTACCTGCATGAATTAGTAGGGTTTTTAATATGACTACAAAAAAATTAAAAGAATATGTATAAAAAAATTATTTATAATTATTAAAATTAATGATTTTTTGTTTATTATTTATTATTATTATAAATTATATTGTTTTAATTAAAAAATATTTATATTTATTAGTTAATAATAACATCAAACATGAAACAAATCTACAAAAAACTTAAAATCAATCTCTAACATAAAATGAGCACAACTTCTAATTTGGGATTCCATTTCTGCCCAATACCAGTCAAATCAATGATCATGAAATGAGATAAAACAATTTGTGATTTATATGATTTGATAATCAACGAAAATATATTTAATGGAATTTTAAAAATGTCAAAAATCAAACTCAAACTATAAAAGGACAAAACATTTAATTATTGTGTATGTTTTGGCTCTAACAAATATCAAATTGAAACATTTGGAATGCTCTATATCTTTTAGTTAAGGGACTAATTTGTTGATTATTATTCCCCTTTTCTGAAAGAATGACACAAAAGGCCTCTTAAACCAAGAGTTCTGTCCCCAACCCCAATTTCAAAAAATTCAAATGGCTAAAACATCTGATCGAGGTGACTATTTAGTTGGTGCCACATATCATATCAAATATCATTCTATGATATTCAATTTGACTGGTTGTGGAGATAAAAGAGGACTAGCATATTAGATTTTATAGTAATCTCAATTTTTATCGGTTTAAGAGATTCTTAACATTTTTTGTTTGTTTATTAATTTAATATTAATTTATTCATTATTCATTAATTATTTAGTAAATATTAATTAATTAATTAGTTAATTAATCATTATTAATTAATATATATTATATATTGTTTATTAAATTATTATTTAATATTTATTAATGAATTATTTATTCTTAATTAATTATTATTTCTTATTTATTACTTTATTATATATTATATATTCATAATTTATTTATTTTCATTTATTTCATATTAAATTATTTATAAAATTATTAATTGTTATATTTATTTATATATTTATTTATGTCTTTACTTATTTACTTATTATTTATTATTTATCTATTCTTTAGTTATTTTTTATTTTTATTTTATTACATATCATTTATATATTATTATTTATATATTATTTATTCTTGTATTATTTATTTCATTATTATTTATATATCATTCAGTTGTTGTGTACACTTTAATTACTAATATATTTTTAGTTTATCAAATATTCTTTTATGTGTTTATTAATTGTTATTTTATTACTCATTATATATTAAATATTTATATTTATACTTTTTATTATTTATTATTTATTATGTATTATTTATCACTTATGACTTATTGTTTATTATTTATTATTTATCATTTATTTTTTATTTTTTATTATTTATTTCTTTATATTTAATTTCTTATTTATTTATGTATTTATTTATGTATTGTTTGTTTATTATTCATTAATTAATCATTTGTGTAGTTATTGATTATTGATTATTTATTTTTTTAGTATTCATTTATTAGTTAGTAGTTATTAATTATTATATTTTATTCTTATTTTTTATTATTAATTTTTTATTATTTATTTATTTATATATTTATTTATTTATTAAATTTTTTCATTCATATATTCATTCATTTATTTATTTATTATTTATTATTTATATGTTTTATTTATATTTTCGAATTTAGTTATTTATTTTCCATCATTATATTATTCTTTATATATGATTTCTTTATTTGTGGTTAATGTTCTATTATTTTACCTTTAGTTTATTATTAAAGTCTTATATATTATTAATCTATTATCATTATTACTTTAATATTACTTTCTTATGTATTTTTTTTATTTATTTGGTTTTTTTTATTCTTTATACATTAATATATATATATATGTATGTATATTAAATTATATTTATTCAGAACATGAAGACTATACTAGAGTGGTAATGCCTTTATAGAATAAACAATTGGTTAGGGGTTCAAATCTCATCCAATGAATAATTTCAATATATTGCTTACATATGTGCATGTCAATGACTATGTTAATGTCTATGTGCATGAGCATAGTAAAAAATGATAAATAAATTAATTAGTAAAAATAAAAAATTAACAAATATAATAAAATAATCATATAACTATGAGAATAATAATAAAAAAATAATAATAATAAAATATGATTTAAATATTAATATTTAAACTATAATTATGAGAATAATCCTAATGTAATTATAGAAAAATAATAAAATCATAATAAATTAACAGTAAATAAATGTCATGTAAATAAATAATAATTAATAAAATATCAATAAAAAATAAAAAAATATTAAAAATATTAACACTATTAAAAAATAAATAAAAATTTTTAAAAAATTAAAAACCACCACACAATCATTTAGAAGTGGCTTAAGCCGCCAGTAAATCGTTCCTCTACAGTCCAAAAAAACTGGTCTTATATTTTGATTTTAGCATAATGATATACAAAAACCCATCAGTTATTACCCAAAACATGACATTAACAAAGAACTGTTATGAAATAGTTATTAAAATATCAAAAAATATGATTTGTTATATACAAATATGGTTCATTAATATATTTTTAATGAAATTATATTTATAATATACGAGGTTTGATCTTGTAAGATGAAAATCGATATAAAGGTGTGGGATTAATGTCTAATATTAATTTTTCTTTGAGACAACCTCCCATATTCCTCCAATGGCCCGAAGGGATTCATTTTTTATTTATTTTGAAAATTGACCTTTATAGGGTTGAGGTGGAACCCTTATAAGGCATGTAGGCAAAGTATTATATAGACCATAGGCCTTAGAGGAATTCATTTCCCATAGGCTTCCAACATTACAAACATCCTAGATTAACTACTTGGAACTACTCCTCCCCAATATCATCATCATGAAATCTGCTCTCCCCCTTTGTAGAGTTGTTCGGCTAGGCTTTTTCATGCATGCAAAGGCTTCTCCCGATGGCAGGTGCCATACCCTCTAATTCTTGTAATCAGTTTAGCTTCTCCTATGGTGAATGATCCTTGCTCCTACTACTTCTGAATTTTGTTCCTCTGTAGTTTTTCTGGTTTGCATCTGCACATAAGGTGGATCGAAGGCCTTGAGGAGGCCCGAATGCCTGTATAACCCGAAGGCCTGGGTGGCCAAAAGGCCGTAAAGGACTCAGGAACCGAATCGGTGGCCTGAAATCCCAAACGGGGGAATATTATTGTATTCACTACATGTTCCATTCTGGTAATATATATTCAAAACATGAATATATTTTAAGATTAATACTCTTAAAAAAATTAATTTCTGTATCCCATTCAATAACATTTATTCATTTGTCTTACTGTTTAAAAGATAAAAAATTATTAATGGATTTCTGGATTAATTTTTCCATTAGTGAGGTATATGTTTTTTATGCACCATTGTCAATTAATGATATTTATATTCAACCCCAATGAAATTTAATATCATTAATATAACATACATTGTGATATTTTATGTTCCATTTTATTTTATTTCTTTGGGTATTGAGATTTAATGTTACTAATTTCATAACCTCGTCGTTTATCGGGATGGTTTGAAAATAAATTATAGATGATAAAATCATATGCTCCATCTCTCTAGAAAATTATTATTCTTTCTCCATTATTTATTCATATTATTTTAATGTAATATTATAATTTTCTTCATTTTGTTACATAAAATCATTTAAATAATGTTTTTAAGGAAATCTTGTTTTATTTATCTCATTGTTAAAAAAAATTTCCTCCAATTAAATTCTTTTCAAAAATGTTATCAACTTTCTTACAATTCTTCTATGATTATACAATTTTTAATTTACCCATGATGTACCTTTTACGAAATTTTTTTGGAAGGAATAATTATGACTTATTCTAAAAAACACTCATTTTGATTTTAAAAAAAATGGGAAAGCAATCGTTTTTTAAGGTTCATTTCATGAAATAATCATCTTGTCCTAAAGACCATTATTTTCATTAAATATTTTTTTATTATTTTTATTGGTAATTTTAAAAAATAATATTTAAATATTTTTTTATAATTTATTAATTTTTCAATGAAGGAAGTATATTTTTTTCTGAATAAATTATTTAAATTATTTGTAAATAATTCTTTTATATCGTTTAAATAATATCTGCAAAAAAATTCCCAAATATAATCTTTATATTTTAGATAAAAAATCTTATTTCAAATGAATTTTTATCATCCTCAAGAAATTATCTATCTGAATTGTCTCTCAAAATCATTCTTTATCTAAGACCACATAATTTGATATAAAATTTACATTTCCTGGGATATAAATAATTTATAAAATTATTATTATTTCATTTAATTATTTATTTTTTTGATGAAATAATATTAGACAAAATCAATTAAAATCAACTTGTTTAAAAATGATTAAATTATAATTAATTGTGATAATTTTTCAATGAGTTATACTATGATGAAAAGACTATGTGATTATAAAGATGTTCTCTTTATATAATTTTGGATATTATTAAATTTTTATAGAACCATTTTAATTTCATGGGTTATAATATGATGATTGTTTTATGATCATATGTAACAAATATATATTTCCTAAATTATTATTTTACTGAGACCTATATCTCCATCCACTGTGTTGGGTAATTCATTATTTCATATTAGATAATAATATGAAACAAGTCAGCGAGCTTGATACACTATGGGAAATAAAAGTTTCCAAATGCACTATGGGATACATGTGTCTCTTGTACAAAAATTGGAAATATGTGATATGTCTAAATCAACAATATTTATTATCATGGTAATTTACCTTTTTATATGAAATGATTTTCAATATTTATAATGGTTCAAAAATTTTCTAACATGATGTTATGGGTCATGATTTAATTAAGATTATATCTCACACATATGGAGAATGTTTTCTAAAATGACAATGTTTCATGCTGGGGATCTTTTTTTAATCCATCATGTGTTTGGTATTAACCATGTAAGTAATTTTCATGATCACATTCCCCAATTCATAAATTGTTTGAATATGATCATAAATGTATATCTCTTATGTTAATCCTTACTAAGAATCTAAAGTCACAATTTATTAGATTTCCTTCTAGTTGATATAATTAAAAGTATATGTATGGTATCCTTATGTATTATACTTTGTGAAAAGCTATTTGGGGGATATTTTGATGATATTTTTCCAAATTAGAATTTTATGTGCCTAGTCACCGAAGAAACTAAACAATTATAGTCCTCAGGCATTTGTTTGTGTAATATATTTAATATTTATATAAAAATATATGATATATATGTATAAAAATTGTGGCCTTCTATTATTGGGGTGTTACTAGAACCGTTTTAGTATGATTCCAGGTTATGAGTTTTTTATAAGGATATGGTCTATAAGGAATTAAAATTAATGTTTTTAGCGATGTCCATGTAATTACTATAGATAAGAATCTATATTAACCCCTAAAATACATGTATACTCTATCTTATGGATATAATTAAAAAAATTTACTCATCTTATAGTGAATTTAATAAATATAATAAATTGGATGTAGTCCAAAAAACTATTTAAATGAAGTATCTCCTCAAAAAAATGAAGGATCCTATTCCATATTCAATAATTGAAATCACTATCAATCAATAGAAAATTATAAAATTATAAACCAAAATAAAATTAAAAAACCTATTAGGACAAATTCATCCATTGGTATTAAAACATTGTTTGAAACTAATGGCCCTCACAGATAATTGATAGAGTCAAACTAATATGATTTCATTTGATACATGTTTTCAAAAGGATTTTTTACTCAGAAATTCTTCATTAATGTATAAGTGAATGATTAATTGTTATTATAATACCATATTGATATAAATGTGTTCATATAAATATAGTTTAATTATTAAATAGCTATCCTTGATTTTATGAACAATGTACATTCCATATCCTTATTTGGGACCTCAATTTCATCAATTGTTATTTCATAGGCCAAACCTTTTGGTCTTGTACACTTTTTAGGAATATTTCTTTTCCACTTAGGTAATTGATTTTAATTTCACCAAATATGTGTAATTAATGTTTTAAAAATTCGTGGATTCCCACATTTCCATTAAATCATTATCTTGATGGACATAATCACCACACTTGAAAATAAATTCAACAACTTCACTCTATTCTTGATGTGTTTCATCTCCTAATTATTCCTCTTAAAAATTATACCATTACCTCAATTTATTTTTCAATTATATATTTCTACAAGAAACTAAATATCCCACATATACTCATGATTTATTTCACATATATAACACATGAAGAAAAATTTCTCTATCATGATTTATGTTTAAAATATCTCTATATATGAGAAAAAGGATCGAGGTACTAACATTAAATTAATGACATAAATATATTATTTAATTGGTAAAACATGCATTCAATGTGGGTTATATAATCTAAAACATTTACTTCTATTATTTAAAATTTATACTTGATCTTAAAAACAACATTTCCTATATTTTGAAATTAAGGTTATAATTCACTATTCATATTATCACTTATTTTTTGAGGAAAATATTTTCTTGGGAATATAAATTTATAGAATACTACTTTATGAATCATACCTCATCCTTCATCATTTATTTCTTCAAATATTATGGTTAATTAGTATCTCCCATGAGATAATATGTACCAATAAAAACCTTCCCTCTTTCAATAAATCCCATGGAAAATTATATTTCCTCTAATGAATTAATAAATTTAAAAACAACTAATGTATTATTGAGTCTATTTTTGTATGGGGGTTGTTTTTGTAAAAAATGATTTAATGATGTTACAATGTGAAATGGTGAAATTGTTAGTTATTAATCAGAATGATTATTTATCATAATCTCAAAAAAACACGTATATATTCACAATTTTTCTCCTCTAAATTATATTCAAAAATATGATTGTTAGGGGAAATATATATTCAAAATTGTTCATAAAATGGTTTCCAATGCATCCATTAAGCATTGATTTTAAATAATGGAATATATTTAATTAGTATCAGAATAAAAAATTAAATTTTATATCATAGTAAATATTTACGAGATATTTTTATCAAATAAATTCCTTTTAAAATTGATTTATACTTATAATACCTTAATGGGGTTTCAAAAGGTTTTGTTGCCTAATTATGTTTTTCTAAAATTTGTTCATGTTTTTTTCAATAATAATAATATGTAAAATATTAAAACTCCTATATTCTAATAATCTTATTCTATATATTATTATATTAAAATGGTATAGAATTAAAATATCACAGTATCCCATAGTCCAGCTTTTTTATGAAACTAGATAAAAAAATTCATACTACATTACATTGATATCTACATAAAAAAATTATCATGAAATAATAAACCATTATTTCTTCTTCTTTGAAATCAATATGTCATCTATATTAATCATCATAGGTTCTTTGGGAAATGGTATTTAATATACTATTTTAAGCACATGTGTTCATTGAAGAATAATATACAATGGAATATAACATAACATTACCATTGTACATTTTATATGGAAAAAATAAATAGTAAAATAAAATCAATATGATTATAAATTTGATTATAAAAATATTTTGATAATATTAATGTGGTAATAAATAAATTAGATGTAAAACAACAACGAATCTCATAATGATTCAATGTATAATTCAAGAAATAAAAAATATATAGTCAGGTCCGTGGGCCAAGAAATTATATATAAATGGATTAGGAATAATAAATGTACACAAATTGTTTTTCTTAGTTGAAATACAAACATAATATGGGCATTTATTGTTTTAGTCCCCATCCATAACATAATAATCCTAATGAATCATCCATATGATGAAAATCGTTGGCAACAGATTTAATAATGCTATCTGAAGATCATAATACATTATCATGTGTACATAATTAATAGGAATCATTTTTGAAATAATTGATTTAGGGAATATATTTTCATCCCCCATCAATAAAGAAATATTTATATTTATGTTAATATCAATAATCAATAATAAACTATAGGCTTTTTATACATTATTAAAAGTACCCTTATCAATGTAATGACTATGAAATAGTGGGGTAGGGTACATTCATAGTTTAATTATATCAATATGACATACTCATTGAATAATATTTTTTGAAATGGTAGGGTATCGACAAAATGATAGAAAAATTCCCTATGAAAATTAGTAGTATGTCACAGTTATAATTTATATGAATTGTGGTTATAAAATTTCACTATTAAAAAAATTATTGGATATCATTCATTAATGAAATATATGAATGGGAAAAAATTTAAATAATTCACCTAGGTAGTTATAGAGAATCAACCAGCTATATCAAAATCATTCATAACCTGGTAAATACTATCCCTATGAAATAAAACATCCAAAATACTATAAATAAATTCCATATATAGGTAGTTGGGTAATGTATAATACTAGTATGGGATGTTTTAATAACATGAATTTCCTATAATGATTGTTTAATGATTGGTAATATTGATCTATCATAAAAAATAATAAAAATTTAAGGGTATTAAAATTTCGCTATTAGTGGAAAATAATTTGGAAATGAATAATCATGTAATAAAAGAGATGATATAATGATCACTAACACTCCACTGTTGGATTTTGATGTAATATTAGAACACTATAAAATCTTCCAAACTATATGAATAGAATCGGGAAAGATAAAATGAGAGGTTAACTATTTAGAACTATTATAAAGTAAAGATAAATTGGTGTATGAGTGTGTATTTATTGAACAAGCGGGATGATTTTTTACTTATTTTCTAAAAATCAAATATTATATCACAGTTTATCAATGATTTTTTCATTTTTTTATTATTTTTAGTTCATTTTTAAAAAAAGTTATATTTCAAAACCAAATTTCATTTTATATTTTATTTTTTAAATAGAAATATCTATTTTTTTTAAAATATAAATTCATTCATATTAATTTCAATTTTAAACATTGTATTGTTAGTTATATAATTTTGATTTATCTTAAATCATTAAAATATATTAAATTAAAAAACTAAATTATGTTTCTGTGGTGGATTTAATTACATTAATTATTAAATATTCTTACCTAATAAGAATGTCACAATTATTATCCTATATATTTATAATATTGTGCTATTTATGAAAAATTTGATAATTAAAAATTTCATAAAAATTAAACATTTGGTCAATTTGGTCGGATAATTGTGAATTTAATGTCATTTTTTACTTTATCATTCTATATATTTTAATTTAAATTTTCAATTAAATTACTTTTTGTGTATTAAAAATTATGTTTTTAAAAATTTATTATAACACTTTATTCTATTATGGTTTGATTTTATTCTCAGAGATATAACTATGACTATATCATTATAAATAGATAAATTAATATATTTATTTATAACTACTTATATTATTATAATATTATTTTATTCATTTCAAGAGACACAATCAGGAAAAATGGTAAACATATTATTGCAATGGATTCATTTCTAAATTCCAATGGTCATACTAAACCATCTATATATAATTTATTATAATATCATACAATTATATATATCCTCATTGGAGTTCTAATAATTAATATATTCAGTGAATAATATTTTTCCATTGTAATATAAATATATCATAATCAAAGCTCTTATTTTAGAATATAATCTTATATAGTTCATGACTATGATGATTCCATATTTTATTAATAAATTTATGTTACACTTTTTAATTGTTTTCGTGAATGAAATTTTTTGGTCTATTTTGTATTTATAGGTGGTTTACATATTAAGTAATGTAATTTTTATTATGTAAATGTTTTCATGATTACTTGTTTATTTACATTTGATTAATATTTGGTTAATTGGAATGTGATTTATGAATCCCATTGAAACAATGTTGTAGATATTTCTAAGAAAATATACACTACCATATGATTAATAATTAAATATATTTAATAATTGATGGAATTTTACAGATATTACATTGATTTTACATGTAATAAGGGGTTATGATAATATAAATAAATTTTATACTCTTGTATTATTGATTCACATGTATATAAATAGTTTATGCAATATTTTAATCCATATATGATTGTTTTTTTATTTGATGCATAAAAAAAATTTAAATTTTATGACATCATTTGAAAATGTTATATATCCCTCCAATTTAATGGGTAATTTTCCCTTTCTAATAATATATTATGTACTATATGTTTATGTTAACATGATACTAGAAGTTATCCAATACAATATAAGGTTTATGATATTCTTCTATTTAACTCAACGATTTACATCTCTCTAATTAAAATATTGTTAAATATTCAGGTACCCATACCATCCAATTGATTAAGATATAATGGTATTTTCTTTTATACATTATATAGGAAGAAATAATGTAATAATTTATTTTATATTTTCCTTCCAATCATACTAATTTAAATATCATCACATTGGTGGAATTATTTTTGAACTGAGTTTTTAACCACGTGTATTTATTATTCCATAGGTTATTAAATACATCTGTATTATGTTTTCCTTATAAATTATGATATTTTTTCAATAATTATTTCCTTTTTATCAATAACTATATTATGATTATTCCATTATTTATATTTCTATCATCCTTAATAACAACCATTCTGACAATTACTTTTATAAATAATTATGGATAACACATTTTCGTAATTTTCTTCCAAAATCCTTAATAACAAACATATATATATATATATCGGGATGTATATACTATATGTTAATTACATATCAAGGTGATAAAAATATAATTTTATTGAGTAAAATTTCATGTGTTATTATTCCATATTTCCAAAATAATATAAAAAAAATATTAGAATTGATTAAATGTAACAATGTTTCTAGTTATGTGATAATTTTAAATAAATAATGCATCTGATATTGAGGTATGTGTATTTTGTTTCTCAATCAGTGTATTATTAAAACTTATTTATTTTAAGAAACTATGATTAATAAACTATCATAGTTATCTTGGTTCTAATAATTTAAAATTTTCATATATGGTTAGAATACAATGTTCGAATTTATTAATTTTATCCAAATTTGATTTATATTAATTATTAAGAAGAAAATTTGAATGAGATGAACTAACATGATTTCATTGATTTAATTTGGTTGTCCATGTGTTTATTATTCTAATATTAAATGAATTTTTATGTGTGGTAATAATGAAAAAGTCATTTTTTATTAACCAAGACGACGCATGTTATGAATAATAGATGAATCCATATGTAGAGGCCCACATAAAAAAATTATAGACATTATGAAAATTGTATATGTATGATAAATTGGATAAAATTAATTAGATCAAACAATATAATAATTTACTTTTTTAAAAATGTAATTTAATTGAACAATTATAAGAAAATCCTTTTTAGGTTACTAAATTTTGATACATTTGTAAATTTTGAATTATAGTATACAAATTAATTACTTTTTGATTCTTTTTATGGATTAATTCACTTCAGAATATATTTGAAAAATTGTAAAATGATTTATATTTTTAAAAAATTTTACAATAATTTCTATAAATATCTATCCTAAATTTACAAAAATTGATTTTAACAGGAAAATTTGAATCCCAAGAAGATAGTTAATGATGTCAAGAATTGAAATATGTATGTTACATACATTATGGTGTTATTGAATACTAAAGATTACATGGAAATCTCTAAGAACACTCCACAGGTATATTTTATCATTATAAGAGGAATTAAAATTTGGATAATTACAAGCCATATAGTGATACAATTCAACCAATGGAGTAAACCAAATATTTTATCTTCTAAGAGTCCCATATAAGACTTTTTGAAATTTTGAAAATTTGGAAATTTTAATAGGATTATTAAATAGATGATAAATTTACCAAACATGATGATTCATAATATTTTAGATATCGATAAATCTCATGATGTAATAGATACATGTTATTTTCCATAATGATGATGAAATATAATATATATTTAGATGGTTTGAAAAATAAATAATATTCATATTTTTTTGAAAATATAGTAATATCAAATTTAAATAAATTTATAATCAACTATAAGTCAGATAATATGTTGTTGTATTTGATATTTATGGAAATGTAATACATTAGTTATGTTGGATCCAAAATTGAATATCTATAACTTTTTCACATTGAATATTTGAATAATATTCCACTGGATGAACTACTACACACCACAATGTGTTGTATCCTATAGTGAATGTTCTATTGATTGATGGTGTATGGATTTATGGTTTTAAGAGTATAATTGTACTAAAATAGTAATGGAACTGTTTCAATAATAAAAAAATATTTTAAGCTACAATTACTGGAACAAAAAAATAAATACATTCATTCCCATGGTCATTTCAAATATATTAAAAATCCCTCATGGGATCAATGTATTACTAAAAAGTAATAGTTAGAGAATGATATTTTTGGAATAAAACCAATCCAAAGAAAATGTTTTAGGATTTATATTCATATATTTTCATTAGAAATAATTATAAATATATATATTCCATTCCATAGGGGAACCAAATAAGCTTGAATATATGATTTATATAGAGGGTGGTGTGGAATTTATATTGATTCACATAAATATTTCCCTCCACCACAATTACTAAAGGATTTGAAGAATTATACTTTAATCCCATTTTGGTTTTGATAAAAATTTATGTAACTCATTTCATTAATGAATATAGAATTTCATTTATTTTCTCAATTCTAAATTCGATTCATATTGAATTTCATTATGATTATTAGAATTTATGATATATTTTTTACCACTAGGTACATAATTATAATAATCTTATTTTTTTAGTCTATCTATGGAAAATCAAATTCGAATTATAAATATTTTTCATTTTATATACAAAACTAGTTCAATGATTATATTGTTGTAGAGAAGGTAAATAGTAAATTAATCTTCCAAAAATCCATTTTCCCCAAACAATTCTAAATTCATCACATTTATAAACATTAATGTTTCCCTCTAATATAATCACTCATCATATTAGAAATTGGGTGAATGAATGATGTTTCAACAATATAAAATACATAATTAATTTTTTTCACATTTTTGATTTCATTTTATTAATATGTAAATAAATAGAAATACAATAAAACAATAATAAAATAATATTCATAATATCTTTTTAAAATGTAACAGTGAATAAGTAAAAATATAGGGAATCATAATATGCATGAAATCTAATAAATTGTACTATAATAATGAATACTATTATATAAAGTTAAATACTATTTTGAAGAAAAAAAATATGAAATTGATTATACATGCTATATGAATAAATAAATTATATAAATAATTTAATGATTATATAATAAGATTTATATATAATTGGTTATAAGTCCATTAGAATCTAATCATTTAGAATTACAGGGATTTAATAGTTTCGTAACAATAATTCATGAATGTTTCAAATGAATTTAATTAAATATTAAGAAACTATATATTTTATAACAACTAAAAACTAATATTTATTAATGAATAGTGATATAATTGAAAATTCATATTTATGATTTAAAATTATATTTACTATTAAAAATAGAAATTTTTATTTTTTTACAGAAACTATTGAGTTAGAAATATAATAAATTTCTTATTTTATAATAAATATTCTATTATTATAGAATTTCATTCATAATAATGATTTCAAATTTGTAATTACTACACTATGATTATCCAAATTTAAATTTTTCCTAATATTCTGAGATAATCCAATTTTTTATTAATTACTATAATATAGTTCACATATATATTATGTATTTTCAAATTAAATATAACATAATTATTATATAATAATTTATATATGTAAATCAGAGTCCAAATATATTTCATTATTAATATAATCTTATTTAGTGATGTGAATTGATTTCCCAATACAATAAATAGTTATCAAAATTCATACATAAGTATTCTATTTAATTTTAATATATGATATTGTGATGATAAAAACCATATAAATCAATTTATTGTTTCCAAAAAACATTTAATGTCCCAAAGATATCATAGATTTCAGAAAAAATAAGCTAAAACAATTGTTAATAAAATTATTTTGTATTCTCTACATCCCATCATTAGAAGGAATGTTCTTATAAATCAATGAGAAATTATTTTTGTTCATTATAAATAGTATCCCATCGACCCACTGTTCTAAACTATAAAATAATTGAGCATGATATCCTTTACATTTTCTCTCACATTGTTCTCTACAATTTTTTTCTAAATATATTATGTAATCATTTCATCCATTTAGAATATATATTGTAGTGTAATTGTTCATTATATTCACTATTTAGTTACATAAGTATTGTTTTAGAAATAATATTCTTTTCAATGTGAATTTTTCATTATATGTCATTATTATAAACATAATATCATATTCTCAATGATTTATGTATAGTTCACCTCAATACTCATCCATTATATTTTGACAAATGAATTAATTTTCAAATAGTGATAAACAACATTATCTAAATCCCTATAAATTTATTTTATTTGTGATATCATAAAAATATTATTTGTAAAAGGTAGGATTTTTCTAAGGAAATTGATGATATATATGATGTGGAATCAACCCTGTGTCATGTAGATTAAAATTTATTTTCTCACATGTTTAAATTTTTTATAATTAAATACCAACCTAGATGACTTTCCTTATAGAAATTTGAAATCCCTAATGAAAATTAAAAATAAAATAGAGAAAATCCTCATTTAGAAGAAATATATTCAATTATTTAATTGTCCTCCTACCAAAAAAATATACCATAATCAATGAGTATTTCATTTTTATATTCATTTCCCGTGATATTAAAACACAAAACAATATGATTCTCATTACATTCATTGGGATTCACCCCATTATATTATGAATATCATATAGTTCATGTGGTAATTATTTGACACTCTCATTGATGGAAATATTGTTTCATTGTTTGAAGAAATAGTGAAAAAAAAATTCTATTATTTATGTAAGAATTTAAATTGATAACATATAGTTTTTTATGCGTATGGTTCTATAGGGAACATTATGATATAATTTTTTTCTATTCTCTACATATATTGAATTCATAATACTTATTAAATAATGGGTGTGGCTCAAAATTTAATAGTCCCTTGATGAATTTGTATGTCTCGTGAGACAAACATCATTTTTACATGGTGAATTCAATTAAAATTTATAGATAATGTCTTAAAATATTTTATTTATGATATGATTCATATTCATAATTTTTTTATAAAATAACCCTATGAAAATTTATTGTTATTAATGTGGTTATTTTATTACCCATTTTATGTTATCCATAGATATATTATCCTTATTATATCACCAATATATATTAATGTGATATTTATTCATTCCATATAATGTATTATTATTTTTAGATATCATTCACTTTTTATACCCCTTAATAAGCATCACAACTAACCTATTTATGTTTTCCAACATTTCTAAATAAAAAAATTCATATTACTATTTGTGACATGGATTTTCAGGGAGAAATAATAATTTTTTATTTTTATTAGATTATGTTGAATTTTTATTTTTTATAATTTAATGACCATATATATATTTAATTTCCTGAGACTATGCGTTATTTGATCACTTGATCGTTGTATTATGTATCAATGTAACAATATAATAATTTTTTTAGGATACATGATATGATGTATTATAGCTGGTAACAAGTATGTTTTATACGAAATTATATGAATTAGATTTATATGAACACTATAAGATAACAAAACTCTATCATTAACTATTTAGATATTATATTGATATGCATATATTACATGATATTATGTTTGATAAATTTTTAGGAACAATATAATGTAAAATATATTTCATATATTAATTCATGAAATAATTATATATATGTCATCATTTAGAAATAGATATTCATAGATAAAATAAAAACGATCTAAATAGTAATAAATATTGCATATATTTTCTTAAATATAAAATCAGTGAATATGGTGTAGGATATGAGATGATAATATATCTATTTGGGTTTTTGAATTAGGTTATAATACTAATGACATAAGTATAGAAGAATCTATTTCACATTATTATTGTATGAAAATATGGGACCACTTCATAGAGATGAGTCCTCAACCATTTAATTAAAATACAAATTATTTTTTCATAGAGAATAGTTGTTTTTATTTAATGGAGATATAACATAAATTTGGTTCTTGTGAAATGGATTGAATATATTGAATGTATATCATATAATGTGATATGTTTATCAATGGTGTAATTTGATTAATAATATAAATGAGGGAGGAAATTAATAAAAACATGGGGTAGAATAATTTAAATTCTATATTTAGGATGAAATTATGATGTTTAAATTGAAGACATTGATGGAATATTAAATAATTTATGATATTGGGAAGAGTATTTTATGCTTACATATCATGATAACATTACATTGTTTGGGAAGACATGATTAATAAAATATTAAAAACCATATATTGAATATTGAAAACATTATTTATGGATTAAGTACAATAATTTGAATAGAATTTGACATTGATGAAATTTACTCATTAAGGAGATATAGATATTATAGAGATGGATGAAAATGTTTTCCATATGCCTTATATTTTTAACATAGTGAATGAAATGAATTAAGCGGGTTTTCAATGTACAAGATACAATTTGATAGTGGAATAGAATTGAAGGTTAAATTTTCTATCATGTATTAATTGTGGGAAGAAACACCTTTAGTATTTCATAAACATGTTTGGAGTTTTCTTTAAGTGTGAATATAATTTCCATAAAAGAAAATGAATGAATGGAAAAAGAGAGAAGATACTAATTTCCAATTTCTAAATAACAAGGAGATATAATTCTATTTAAATAAATTCTCTATAAAAAGAGTAAATCTATTCCAAAATACATAAATGGGTAATTTATGGGCCATTCCAATCACAAAAATAGATGATAATGACTAAATAGATTTTATAAAAATATATTTTTCATAAATATTAATATTTCTGATACATTATATTATTGTGGGTGTAGTCCTTCTTTCTCAATGTACATGTGTGATAAGAATATTGAATCAACCACATATGTATTAAGAAATAATTTTATAGTTAAAACTCTTAGTGAAAATATTTTTACAATTTATATATAATGTTTTTTCATATTTTAAATTATAGAGGATATTTGGAGAATAAATTTTTTTTTACAAATATGATTGAGTTTTCAAAATACATCTGATATTTTTGGTCTCATGGTATAATGTAATAATTCAATTTTCTAGAGAATTAGAGTAAAATACATTAAAATTTAATATAATCCAATGATGTTTGAAGATAAACATTAGGACCAATGTCATGTAGGGATCCACCATTTAAGTCTCACCATAATGAAATTCATGGATAATATGAACTGAAAAATGTGATGAAAATATTTAGAATACTTTTTATATATACTATTAGTATTAATATTAATTAATTCCCTATGTAATTACATAAATATATAGGTTAACATAATTTAGAATATTCTATTATCATTATACGTAATGAGAAACCCATATATAAGTTTCCCTATGGAATTACATCAGTATAATTGGTGTACTTAATAAAACCATTATAAATATGTACTCTGAACAAAAAAGTGTTTCATGGTGAAAAGATCCTACATTATATAAAATTAATAATAATGGTTCTATAAGGATTTTAATTGACTATTCTGAAATCTGTGTATTTTCTATTAAGAACTTATTTCCATTATAATTCATTGATGAAATGTTTTGTCACAAAAAATGGAATCAATACATATCAAAAAATGATATTCACATTGGTTAATATATATTAAATTTTAAGAATGATGCTACCCCTAATATGTATTTTCACATAATGAATGGAAATTCTATATTCCCAATAATTTTTTATTATCACAATATTTTAAAATAAGTATATTTGGATTGATAATGTATACAACACACAACACAAATAACATTATATAATATTATATAAATATGATAATTATCCTAAGGACCCAACTTGAAAAACCAAATAATATATTTTTTTACTAAATTTTACATTCGTTTCCCAAATCACATTTTTTTGTTGTGTATTAAATTATTAAGAAAAATTATTACATGTTTTTCTCATACATTTCAAGAGGAAACATAAATTGGTATCCATTTTCAATATGAAAACACTATTTGAAATACAACATAATTTATTTTCCAAAAAGAAATTTCACAAATATTTTCATGACCTTATCTTTATCTGAAATATTTCCTAAAACCCAAGGAATACAATTTTAAAATTTCATATGACATAAAAAAATCAATTTATGTGACATAATGGAAGAAAGATATTGTCATTCCATTAACAATTATCAATATTTACCACATTCAAATTAAAAATATGGTTTCAAAAAGAAAAATTTCGTTAAAAAGTGAATTATATTTATCTTTTGAATAATAATTTGGAGAAACCACCATAGTTACTCATGGATTTCCACCACAATTTGTCATGAAACAACCATTATGGTCAACATCAAATCATTTCCCATTTCATTTGAGAGATATAATATGGCTGACCCTTTGTGTAAACTCTATTATTATTACCTAGAAGATTTAATGGGGATCAATCCATTTTAATTTATTTACAAATAACATATCAATAATAAAACAATTTCAATAATTTTATACCCATGTGAAAAATATTTTAACATATCCCAATACCATTTTTATCCTGAAAAATAGTTTTAAAATTTCAAAATAATATACATTTTTTATGAAATTTTCATTGAAAATAACCTTTTAATTATAGAAAATAAAAATATAATAATTAAGAATACATGATGTTGGGAAATTACTCTCATATATTGTAAGATAAAAAATTTAATTTCTAAAAAAAATCCAACAAATTAATAAAGTATTATGATTGAAAAAATGAAATTACATTTCATTTAATCCATTTTGTAAGAATCAAAAATATGTTATAACCAATTTAGATAATGCTATGAGAATAGTGAAAACATTTTTTATAACTTATTTAAGATATATCAGTAAATAAAATGATTTCAAAAAGAAATAATTAAAAAATTTCAAAAATTGTTTTAATTTAATATGTCATATACCTTTAGTATAACTCAACACATAGTTACATGACCCAATCCAATTAGTCATAGTCCATGACTACTGTAAGCTTGACACCAATAGTCCAGGGGACGAAGATTAGAATCGAGTTGGAACATTGAACACATGGAAGGAATTATACTAATGTGAATTTACAAATAAACACATCCCAAATTTCATACAACATCTTATTTAAAAACATATGAAATCAATTCAGGCATACAACTATAATATCAAAATAAATTTATCATTTTACAGTACTAAAAGATACAATGGAAATAATATTTGACCAACAAAAAACAATAACGAGTTCATCCTGATAAAAATGTGATGAATACAATCAAATGAACCCTCTTAAAAACACATCACTATGTCTCTATCAAGATATACACAAATGGATCTCATCTATATATGGAATCATCAAAAGGGTCATCATCTCCTATAGATGTGACATGTATGATCAGAGACGAGGCATGGGTGAGAATAACAATAGCCAATAGGAAAACCTGAAAACACAAAAGTTGAACATCATTATTAGTGATCTCAAAAAAGGGTACAAAAATAAATGCTTACACAAACAAGTATACCTTGTAGAGACACCTTTCCTCTAGTTTTTTTCAACCAAACAATCAATAAAAATATTATTATCATATAATTTACCGTTCTGGGAAATCACACTCAATGATCTAGTATATCATTACATACTCTCATACAAGTGGAAATGATCATTTCTCCCTACATAAAATAAATCCTTACTCTCATAAGAACTCAGTAATCACATAGGTTATCACACTCTAGACTGTTGGGGGACACCACATTCCCAATATTGATCATCCCTCTATGATGTGTATTTTATGGATGTGATACCATGAACCCTACTTAAAGGGAATTCTATTATCATGAATAAAATACAACTCAATGATTTCAAACTAATTCAATGAACCCCACATAGGGTATATAATTTAATGATGGTGGATCACACATCAGTCGCATGGAGTGAGACCAAAAACTCTGTCTGAGACAAACCCCCCAAAGGTGATCACAATATAGGTATTTGAACATAATTTCATCCTATAACCTTAATGGGATGAATAAAGGTAACACACTAAACCATTTTGGTACCAAATTAAGAAACAAAGGTCTCTATGAACATTCAATGGTGGTACACGGTGTGTAATAGGGAGAACATGATGTGTCTGGACAACCCCAATTCTAACTATGTTGTTCTTCCTCAAACAATATGTAACACACCACGTATATGACATGTATATAAGTGAACATTGTGTTTTGATTTTATTAAACACCTTTCTCACACTGTCTATCCATTCACATGTATTGATGGTCATGCCCATGTATTATCCCATGTACACCTAGAAGAACCCACATATACCATATCGAGCCTAACTAAATTATCATCCCTATACTGAACTTCTATATGAGCAACATTCTGAGCATCAATCATCGCACTCATGGTCTGTGATAGGTGTCACATAGAGTGTGATATTTTCCTCATAGTGGGAACCCTAGGTCCTCACTGAGGGTCCCACATGGCGTGTACCTCTAGATTACATGTTGTAAAACCCAATATTTTCCATAACCCATGTTTTTGTATCTATGAAACCTTAATATGTATTTAGACTTTGATTATATATTAGAATAGATGATCTTGGTATGGTGATCCTCTGTCTACACTGATTGATTGGATTTGGGTAATGATCTTCTCATAAAACACCTCATTTCATCCATTCATCATATTCATGAGTCAAAATTTGGAATAACCAATATCCTTATTTCTACATGGTCCTTTAAAAATCATCATACATCACTAAATTCCATTAACATATTTAATTTCAAACATCACCCACTATATTGATCTGTTCGGCTGACAAAACGTCAAATATCCATAGATTTCCATGTATATAAATGAACCACAAGAAAAATGAATTTCCAATGATGAATGTATGATGAATATAGGGATAAATCATTGACCAACAAAATTAAAGTAATAAACATCATCATTTTACATTTTTAGCATTAATTTTCTATCGATGAATTAAACAAATGATGTATGAAATCATAAATGAATAATAAATAAACTATAATAAAATCAACATTCAATGAATGAATCAATTCTATAATTATATAATTAATTTATACTTAACTAAAAAAAATTTATGAGTTAGAAATAACATAAATAAAATATACTACCTTCTATTTGGGATGATCATTGATAATGAATAGTACATTGCTATGTTTACTAGAGATATCCACAAACACCAAAAGTGTTATGATCATTAATATTCATATAATCTATTATTATTTACTAATAATTCTATCCTCCAACTATCCTCCAATTATCTAGGGATAAGTATTTAATCATGATATCTCATTATAAAATTTTATTTATAACAAAATTTTGTTCAGTAAAAATTATTAAAATGAAATAAGTTCCAATAAATAAATTATATAAAAATATTACCCCAACCAAACCCAACCTGAGCGTCCTATGTACTCCAATGTTATGTGAGGATTAATGTAAAACACATTCCGTATACTCAATAAGGACTCTGGATTTGTGCTTATGATATATTCAATTTTTTTTCAATGCTATTAATTATTAATATTATTATCTTAATTATTTTTTAGATAACAAATCCGTCCTCATAGAGCCTAGAAATCCCACATTGTCTCAGTACTTGGCTATAAAATTAATCCATACAACATTTTTATGTTATATAAGAAAATGTTAGAGACATGAAATTATTATACATAGAGAGATCATTATCATATAAGGTGAATAAACTACTCAAAATGATGATAGTACTCAGATATCTTCAGAGTCACCCACTCTTATGTTATCCTTTGATGATAGTTGTGCTGTAATCACACATTTACTTGGTCAATTGATCTTCCATAAAGGACCATTTACTATAGATCAATAATATCCATTAGTTATTTTTTAAATGTATCCCTATAATTGATGTCCATTACACCACAGTTCAATACCATTTGATTGGTCATGAATGTTCCCCCTTAGTTGTCATATGAGGTAGACATCATGTGCTCAGTTGAACCGTGGTAGTAGAGCTAACTAGCACACCACATATCAAACTCTATGAATTATCTATAATATGATGAAGAATCTGGGAAAAATATTTCTACCCCAGTTAAAACTATATAATCATCATCAATGTAAGACCCTTAGGAACACACATTCCCCCACATCGAACAATATCTCCTCTATCATCAACCCACATAATATTATTAATTGATTTCTGATATCCTCTCTCACTCATGGATGATCTTTACATTCTCACAGGTAGCTCATATCAACTCTATGATAATGAGAGATGATTTACCTAGACCATCCCAACAATGTGGTTCCGTACAGTCACCTAAAAAGCTCCTCTAATGGTGCTATAATAATTGGATAATGGTAGGTGTTGTTGTATGAAAACTTAACCAAGTGTACAATACCCTTCCTACTAGGACCAAAATTCCATATGAATGCTTACAAAAAATTCAGCAAGAAATGTATGGTATCCTCAATCTATTTTTAATTTTAATTATTGAATGTGTATTATAAAAAGGATCTAATTCCAAAAGGCCTCATTAAATACTAATTATAATCAAAATTTAAATGGAGAATCACTAAATGAAATTATCATTGAGGAAACTCCATGGATACAGACTATCTCCTGTGTATTCATGGATTTCAAGAATGGTGGTAAACTCTTCTCATCAATATCTATGAAGTGAGGCAATGTAGTGAATCGGTATACAATCTCCATGATGGAATTTTGTCTTCTGGATGTACATGGTACCCGTATAATGAAGTCCATGAATATCATACCCCACATCCACTCTAGCCCCTGAAGGGGTTTATAAAAACCTACTAGAACCTGGTTCTCATCCCTCACATAGTAAAAGGCGAGTCATCGAGAGACATGATTTTCATCCCCTCACATTATATATGTCCAAATAAGTTAACATCAATGGTTTTGGTACATATGTTACATTCGGTTATTTATTGTAAATGGTAATGTCTTAAAATACCTCCTCACCTCCACTAACAACATCAATTCTACCGGCATCAATCCTATGAAGTTGATAACCTCCTCCCCACAATAACAAAATCCATCAAGAGTATTTCAATGTGGTTTTTGAGTATGTAAGGACTCATAGGCGATAACTCCACACTGGTATTCTCTAACATGATATAATAGTGGTGGGGTAAGAATATTCTACTGAAGATATAAAGCACAATCCTGACCAACTATGGAAAACAATAATGAGGATACCCTCAATGAAGAATCAATCAAATAATGATAAACATATCTCTAGGTGAGAGCATCTACCCCAACATTCCCCTTCCATAGATTATATACATTATAGATCTCATAATATTGATGGAACTTTATAAATCACCTTTATCTGATGATATGATCCTTATGAACGTGAGGATCTTATGGTCAAATTTTTGGATAAAATACTAACCCATAAAGTTGAATTTATATTTTTTAGGTTAAGGAAACTAAAACTATAAAAATATCATTTGTACCCTAGTTCCACTATTGTGTTCATAATTTCAAGGAATCATAGGTAATCACTACCAACCAATTCCTCTAGATAGAACCACATTCAGTTTCTAAGGAATCACTAAATACTACATACTCAAAAACATCTTCTGAAAATCTCACAATTTAAGAACCCAGTTATCTATTCCTCAACACATGTAAACATAGTTTTCACCTTTCCTTCCACACAAAATTCAACCCTCTTTCCACTCAAATATATTAATGGAGATGAAAACAGGAGAAATAGGGTACAAACCTATGACAGTACCCTGCTATCTCAGGGAAACATTGCACCACAATAACACAATTGGGAGGATCCCATTATAGAACATCTTCAAACTTAACCTAGTATACTACTACTTATAAAATAGAGATGATGATTGTATATATTTTTCCCACTCGAATCAAAAATTGGTTCTTTGAGAGATTCCATAAAGCTGGTCCTCTCATTGGGTGTCCAATACCATTCTCAATTTTCTCATCTGAACCTCCTATAAAACCAAGTTCCCTATTATATTGTTAATGAAATGTAACACAAAAAGTTATAAGAAAGGATAAATGATCATGATCATGAGTCCCATGAACACTACATGGGAATTCATAATGATGAAATGTATTACTAATTAATCATAGTGACATCTTAATTTCTTCTTTCATATATCCTACTCACATACTCTATACTAGTAATGGAATTATTTGAGGTCATCCTTAAAGAATATCAAGACCCTATAAAATTATAAAAGTGACTTTAGATCATCAGCAGTGGATAAATATTCATCGTGAAATAAAATCATTCCCATATAAACCAAACATAACCTCATGCTCTATTGTGAATTCATAGAGAACAATGATGATGTTTCAAAAGGGGAATCGCTAGTCCGAAAAAGTCCCTTATCCAAAAATTCCAATAATTATACACTCATCTTATAAATAATAATGGAAGGGATCATAAATTCTACTATTGATATTGGGTATTTCCCATCGTGTATATCAATTAAAAAGTGTACATCCCTTTAGGGAGGTATGTGTAACATGTACATAGAAAAGTAATCCCAATACTCCACCACCCATATCAGTAACTGGTTTCCCATAAAATCCTCCACTATGAGTGTCATTCTAGATAGATATTGATTAATAAGATGATAAAACCTATAATTGATCTCTTCTATATCATAAATGATTTCGTTTTCACCCATAATGCAAAACATCATGCAGTCACTATAGACACACCAGATCCACCTCTTAAAATATTCAATCTATGAATGATATATTGATAGCTATGGGTTATTTCTGATGATGTTATAAATACATAATTCAAAAAAAAATGGGATCACATATAATGATTTCACCTCCAATAATTAAATAATTCTTTTTATAGATGTGTGAAATCATTGACTCAATTCCTTTCAAAGTATCCATGTGTGTGGGTGGAGCCCAATGATCCACCATAATATCACTGTCTCAAACCAGAGAAGTGGAATGAAAGCAATGAATTTCCCCTATGCATATCCATACCTCAATTATGGTAGAACCTATATTGATCATACCTTACGTCATCCCTGGATACATGATGTCTTAGGAATATATTGGCTATATCTGGACTCATCCCTGATCACTAGAACCATGAGTCTAGTTTGGACCACATAGTGGTGTTGGTTGTCATACGTCAAATCTACATACATCTCATACTTCTCTACCAGTGTAACTTATATTTCTTCCACCTTATTAACCTCTCTGATCCTACCTATTCCTCAACCTTGTTGATTCATCAACCATATCCTAATAAGTTAAATTATTGGTTAGACAGTCACAATACATGGGTCCTAATCCATCACAAGATAAATAAAAAATATACTAGTGTAGATTCAAGTAATCCAAAGATACATTCACCCCTGATCCCCAATCCTGGGATCATCTCTTGAAGCCTACATCATGACGAGATCCTTCGTAATTTCATTGACAGTCTACAATGATTTTTATAACTCTTGGTTTACAATTACCACTACACAGTATTGAGACCTTCACTACTAGGATGGTTTCATTACCTAAAGCCTTTTCCATCGCTCCAGTCACACATGGATTTCATAATGATATCACTAAATACCCAATATTTAAGTTTAATACCAACTCAAATATATGGGACATGATGAAAATATCATGTATCTTATCCATGGTGTATCATGATATATTATTAAACTACACTAAATAATCCTCCATGGTCATACTCTAATGATACAGATATATAATATCTTTGTTGTTCGTTAATCACAACGTGGAACAATAAAACTCCTCACTAAAGAGATGTTCATTTTCGGACTAGGATATTCATGTCTTATCATGTTACTAAGTCACTATACTCTATTATCACATAATGGACCTCTTAATAAGGCTCACTATGAGAAATATCATTTTATATTCGGTGTTTATCACAATGTAAACAACGTGACTGATGAACTCTAACCATTCATGGGACACTTGGGGTGTATATATTTACATTAAAAATGGGAGGCTTAGACCTTTAAATTTTATACAGGAAACTCAGCATGTGTACACTATCATTTGACACTGAAAATGCTAAACGTTTCTCAATAGGTATTGGTATAGTTGGTAAGCCTCTCAAAGGTATTATCTCTGATATATACCCCTAAAATGAAGCTTCACAAATCCAGATCTCATCCTCATGATAATGTAGCGGAGTACTAAATGGACTTATTCACGTAGGATTCTGGAAATGAAAGAAAAATACCAGAGTCAAAGATTATAACTAGAGAGATAAATAAGGATGTAAATGTAAACAACTACAATTTCATATATAATTTATAAACTAATATTTTCCCAAAAACCAATGTCAATTTATACCATATTAATACTCAAGTGATGAGAGAGCCGGTGAGTGGATACATCAACTACGATAGCAACACTAGATTCCATGTCCTACAAGATTAACTAAAAACACCTAATAATTTATTTATAAAACCCAAACCAATCTACCTAAATTTGGTCCTAAGGTAGAACTAACTCTGCTAATACAACTATGTCACACACCATCCCGGTAGGTCCCTAAGAGTGAATACCTGAATCCAACATCCAATTGTCATCGATATGGAGACCATCAAAAAATATAAATATCACACACATGGGAGGCAATATCCAATTTTACTTATAAAAATTCACACATATATGATCCCATAATATTCTGATATATATAACAACTGAATCAAATAAATAAATATATCTATAATCCTTTAAACATAATTTCACAATAAATTGATCAAATTCCTAAAGTTCTAGATTCATGACTTACACAAAACTATAGAGAGCCCACCCTGCTCAAGAAGGTAAGGAATCCAATAGAAATAACCATGAAAAAACCTTATTCTTTCATGCTCAATATATTCTCTACCATCTCTCAATCCTCATATGACTTTGTCCAAAGGGTCATCATCAAAATAAGTCTTCAAAGGTGAGGGTAGATCCAATACATGGGTGAGAATAAAAATAACCATTTTGATATCCCTAAAACACTAAAAAACAACAATAATAGTGAGCATATTACCAGGAAATAATAATCAATGTGTAAACCACCAGATATAATAATTAAAGACACTACACCACTTTGAGGCCTTGATCAAACAACCATCCATATAATTCCTCTTGAATAAATGATTGTTCTAGGAGAACCCACTACATGATTGATGATATTTTTATAGTTACAAATCCATGAGGTCGTAATAATTTTGACCCACCTAAAAAGCTCCCTAGTATCGGAAGACACTGATTCACACGAATGGGATCACACCCAATGTAGTACTCCCATTTTGAAGTATGTGACCCTTGTTTCGTTTTTTCTTGTGCCTTTTGAAGAGGTTGTTTGATATTTGGACAATTCTGTGAAAAACATTTAAAGTCGTGGAGGTTGTGCAGGGGCACAAGGTTGGCGCACGGTCTGAACAAACCATGCTGCTAGCCCAAGAAATTGTGCATCAATGACAGTGGCCACTTTACGAGGGGCGTACGGTTTTTTAGACCATGCGGACATGCCATTTGAATCCCTAGGTGAGATAGTGGCAACCGCATGGTTGGCACACGGATTTCCGAACCTAGTGGGGTAACCATTCGGCCACATAAATTTTGGGTTTCTAAGTCCCTGGCCACTTGGGATTTCCCATTTTTTCGTCATTATTCCTCCCACTAATGGATAATGCCAGATTTCTGGTTTTTAATGGTCATAGGATCTCCTTATCTTATTTTGGAGGAAAATCATAGGGAATTATCAGTGGATCAAAGGCGGTTCTCCTTAGGTAAGTCCCTCATTTGGTTCTTTAAGGTATTGGTTAGGGTTAGACCTCTCTCTCTTAGATTCCTAGATCTACAAGGGTTTATTTTAGATCTAGGGTCATGTTTTATTTTTGTGTTAGAATTTAAGCTTGTTGATGTTAGTGGTGTGTTTTTGAGGTGGTTTGGAGGAGGCGTTCACGTGGTTTGGAGTGTGTTTGGGAAAAGGGTCAATTTCTCCAAACACTAAAAGATATGTGGCTTCTCTCAAGACTCCACCTTCCTAGAACATGAATATTTATTACAATTAATTTTTGTTTTTTAAAATTAATTGTGTTCTTGATGAGCAAAACTGATTGAAAATCCATTCGATGATATTTTGGGGATTTTTGGGAAGAAAGGGGTTTTTTTTGTAAAATGATCTTGTTGTGATTTTAAAATGGAGATTTGAAAATAGTTTGTTTTGATGAATTAATTAATATAGCTTGTGAAATAGTTTTTCAACAGAGGGGTTGTTTTATTTAAATGGGAATTGGCATGTAAAAAGAGTGGAAGGGTATTTTCAATAAATATTTGATTTTTTTTTTCAGAACGTAGTTGAAATGTTAAATTGCATATTTTGATGACCTCTATGTGTTATATGGTTGGTTATGGATTGTTTGAATGTTGTGTGAAAGTGGGTGGTAAGTACCACAATAAAAATGGGATAGATAGTGGACATAAGGGCCACCATCAATAGTAAGTTGGCGGGAAGTACCACTTGAGTGTATTGGTAATGAATGGGTAGGACGAAAAGGGCCACTATGTTTTGTTGTCTGCTTTGTTGGTGATGTTTGTAGATGGGGCATGTGAGTGAAATTTTAAAATGGTAATAATTTTTTGGCATGGTTGAATTGGATTCCTTGTGTTGCATGTTTTATTTGGCTTCCTTGTGTGGAATTTTTGGCTTATGGCATGTTTGGATTATAAATAATTGGTAGCTTGGTTTTTCATTATATAAATCATTCTATATAACTGTGCTAATGATTTTATCCTAGCAGCGTGTGTACGGAATTCAATTAGGGAAATCTTACTGAGTAGTTGTACTCACCCCCTACATTAGCAATTTGATGTCTTTGTATATGTCGGGTACCACGGCGTGGGCAATGTTACGGTGCCACCCTCCTTTGGGGGTGCACTGTGATGTTTAGGTGGAGTTTGGAGCTTGGAGCTTGGTGTGGAGGTGTGGTGGTGTCATGGCTCATGGTGATTTGTTGTTTAGTTTTATCTTTTTACTATGATGTTTTGTGAACATGTCTAGTTGAATGGTTTCGGGGTTTGTGATGGAATTGTTAGTATCACATGGTTGGGATTGAAAGTGCATGAATCTTCAGTAGATGGTTGGTTGAGTTGGGTTATCCTCATATGGGAAAATCATTCCCCATTGTTCCTTTGATCCCTCATCATTTATTTCCAGCCATTGGTGCCTTTGGATCATTTCTTAAGGCCACGTAACCCTCACCACCTTCTCAAGCCAGTCAGGTAGGGGAGGTGTTTTGCAAATGGTATCACCTTGTTCGGTCCTTTGGAGTTGATTCTCAGATTTGGAGTTGGAATTTGTTGTGGTATATTCATTGAGTCAGGAAGGTATCCAGTCATTGGAATGTCAGAACATAGAATTTATATCATAAAGGGATGTATCTAATCCTTTTATGTTGAACTTCTAGTTTACAAGTAGTTGGGTACATAAGTGTTTTAGAGACACTTATAAACATTGGAAATCCCATTATTGTGGGTGTAGCCAGTGAGATGTGCAAGGAAAATAAGGTAGAAATTACATCCCTCTAGGAAGCATATTTCATTGGGCATAATGATTGATGGGATGAATGGAGAAATTGTTTTTCAAATGTGTGAAATTGTAATATGAATAAATTTGGAATTTTGAAAATGGTTTGATATTCAAAAATGGTGAAACATGGAAAATTTGGAACGAAGGAAAGCCTCATTGTGATAGTGTTTTCTAATGCGATATGAAATGGGAATTCATGATGTATACGGATGTGAGACTCAAGGTTGTTTGATTATTTATTATCGAAATGGCACTAGGTAGGCATTGAAGATAACAACAGGAAGTTGCCGATTATAATGTGGTTGCACCTTAGCCCCAGGTGAAGCAGTAGTTATTCTAGAGCATAGTGCAAGCATTACATGCTGTTGGAAGTCTGAATAGAGTTGAATAAAAAAATCTTGTTGATTATACATCTCATTTTCAAAAGTAGTATCCACCCATCTATAGGGGTGATCTGAACCCGAAACGGGCAGTGGCGTGGCTATCAAGAATGAACCAAATTTTCGATTTCTTGGGGATGCTAGTAGAGTTGAAAGTAAAGCTAACAATGTATAAGCTAAAGGATCATGATCTTAAGTGGTGGGATTTGGTAGTCCAAGCAGGGATGGACCAGGGTATGACATGAGAAGACTTTGAGTAATTGTTTAGTATGCTACTCTACCGGCATACGTTCAGAATTCAGCACACAACTGATTTCTTCAGTCTGAAGCAACATCATATGTCTATGATGGAGTAAGTAACTATGTTAATGATATTAGTGAGGTTTTCACCTAAGGTGGTGGGTAGCACGTCATTGAAGTAAAGTATCTTTGAAGTGGGGTTATGGAAAGAGATCCATTCAAAAATAGTAGTTTTGTGTATCGGTGATTCGACAGAGATGGTGAATCGAGAATTGGTGGAGGAGCGAGATCTGTTGGGAGCTCCAGGTGGAGGAAGCATGGTAAAAACCATGGGGAATCGTGGGAACTCTAAAGCTGGGTTCAACCGAAGTAGGGACACTTATTCCCAATGTGGGATTATGACACATAATCTGATGGTAGGATCAGTAAATCATCCTCTGAAGCCTCAAAGAAAACTAGGATGTTTTTACTGTGGCTCTATAACACACATCATTTGGGACTATACAGAACAACCTAGAAAATGTCACAATTGCAAGCAGATGGTGAATCTTTATCTCTATTATAGTAACTCTCTGTGGTCGGGTGCGTGTGACACTCCTCAAGGATCACAGACGTCATATTCGTTGAAGGGACGAGGACAACATCATACCCCTCGTCAGCATAGAAAAGTCAATCATGCTGATTCTTGGAACACAAAAACTCTTATCCAACACAATAAAGAGCAGGGTGTGGGAACCAAGGCATTATTAGGAGTTGAGAAGTTTATGGTGGATGATCAGTCAGGACCATCCCCAATACGAGGTAATCTTATTTTAAATTCCACCATGATGAAAGTGTTGTTTGATAGGGGTGCCTCACACTCTTTTATTTCTCCACATGTGGATAATATGTTGGGTTTAAGGGTATAAATGATGCCTTCTATTATGAAACATCAAAATCCTTTGGTTTTAAGAGATTGTCAAGACTTCTTCTGTAGAGAATGTTATATCATTGTGGGAAAGGATGAGCTAATGTGTAATATCATAGTGCTTGAGATGGATGTGTATGATGTAATCTTGTGAATGGATTGGCTGGTGGAGTTTGAGGCCCACATCGATTGTAATGCATTAATAGTGGACTTTAAGATACACGATGGCATCACAGGTATCTTTAGAGGAGATAGGCATAAAAGCCAGGGTGCAACCTGTTTTTTGGCACCTTTAGTGGGTATGTTATCATATTAGTTGGCAGTGTTGTCATTGGAATCGGTAGAAGGTGTTGAGAAGCTTTTTCTTTCGGCAATGGTGGATCAGTTCATGGATGTTTTTCCCTATGAATTCTCTAGGATACCTCTCGTAAGGTAATTATTGTTTACGATTAATCTCCTTCTGGGGACCAGTCCTATATCACATCTATCTTAAAAAATGGCACCTACTAAATTGCCGTAATTGAATGTTCAGTTGGAAGAGTTTGAAAAAAATGGTTTATTCAGCCCAGCTTGTCTCCATGGGCAGTGCTAGTGTTTTTTTGAAAAATAATGATGGAACATTGGGACTTACTATTGATTATCAGAGACATAAACATGTTCTGATAAAGATCAAATAACCATTTACCCAAATTGATGATTTGTTCGACCTATTGTGGGGAGCCTTGTGGTTCTCCAAGATCGACATTAGGTATGGATATCATCAATTGCATGTGAGGAAAGAAAATATTCCTAAGAAATCATTCATAATTACATACTACCACTATGAATATGTGGCTATTACCTTTAGTCTAAAGAATTTGCTAGTGGTGTTCATGGAACTGATGAATCAGATATTTTTGAGATATCTAGATTCATTTGTGGTGGTTTTTGTAGAAGATATTTTGGTGAATTCAATGACAATGGTGTAGCATGAGCAGCACTTGGTGATAGTGCTGGGGAACTTCAGGGATCATTGGTTGAATTCCAAATTGTCAAAGTGTGATTTTTGGATACAAGAAGTCCATTTTCATGGCCATGCGATTTTTGATAGGGGAGTTTCAGTGGATCCTGAAAATATTGATGGTATTATCTTGTGGCAACCGCCAAAGAATGTATTTGAGGTATGGTGTTTCCTCAGTCAGGCTGGGTATTATCAGCATTTTGTTCATGATTTTTCAGTTTTGGCTTCAACAATGATAGCTTTGATAAGAAATAATGTTCCATTTAAGTGGAATGAATAGTTTCAGGAGTGTTTCGAAGAGCTAAAGGGTCACCTTACATTAACAACGATCATCGTTTAGCCAGAACCATGAAAAGGGTATGTAGTGTATTGCAATGAATTAGGATCATGGTTGGGGTGTGTTCTCATGCAAGGGAATCATGTGGTTGTGTATGGATCACGATAGGTGAGGGTGCATGAGAATAACTACCCAACTCATGATTTGGAAATGGAAGGAGTGGTACATGCTTTGAATGTTTGGCGTCATTATCTATTCGGTGTGAAATATACAGTATAGACAGATTATAAGTGGTTGAAGCACATTTTCTCACAAAGTGATTTGAACTTGAAGAAAAGGAGAAGGATGAAATATCTCCAAATGTTTTATTTTTACTAGATGTACAAACCGGGTAAGGGAAATTTGGTGGCGAATGCATTAAGTAGAAAATCATATGGTCATGTTGTGAAACAGGAATCAGACCAGTGGTAGTTTATGTTGGTTATAGCTGACATGACGTTGGAATGTGAGGACCGAGGTGATAGAGCGGTCTTCATCCCAGTTTTTTTGATTATTGACTTGAATGGTCTGGTTATGGAGGCACATATATCTGATTCTGAGTGTGTGACCCTGAAGTCAAAACTCAATGGTGGGGAGACCATTGAGGTTCGGTAACTGAATAGATATTAAGTTTGGTGTTTTTATAATCGAATGGATGTACCAGTTTCTTGTCCGGAGGATATTCTCATGGAATATCATAATGTAAGGTGGTCTTTTCATCCTAGAATTCAAAAAATTTTATAAATATTTGAATGCACATTTCGGGTGGGCTGGTATGAAAAGAAGAGTGGATGAGTTTGTTTTGAGATGCTTGATGTACTAGCAGGTCAAGGCAGAGCATCAAAGGCTTGTAAGAATGTTGCAGTCATTACCAATCTCTATTTGGATGTGGGATAAAATAGCAATGTATTTTGTCACAGGTCTCCCAAGAATGTCCAGATAGCACGATACCATTTGAGTGGTAGTGGAACAACTAATGAAGTCAACCCCTTTTATTCAAATTTGTGAATCTCATACAGTGGATGATCTATACAAAATCAATATCTGGTAGGTGGTAAAGAGTCATGGTGTTCCAATTTTGATTGAATCCGATAAAGATACGAGATTTACATCTTGTTTTTAGGAATCCTTACAGAAAACCCTTGAAACTAACTTGACCATGAGTACAGTGTATCACCCTCATACAGATGGTCAGTCTAAGATGATGATAAAAAATTTAGAAGTATTTTTGTGGGCTTGTTTCATGGATTTTGTTGGCTCGTGGGAGCAGAAATTTTCTTTGGTTGAGTTTTCATATAATAACAGTTATTTGGCATCCATACATATGGCTCTGTTTGAAGCATTGTATGGGTGGCGGTGTCATTCTCCACTAAGTTGGGGGGAAATGGTTGTGTCTTCGATGGTTGGACAGAACCTTGTCCATGATACTATGGAGAAGATCAAGATAATCAGGAAGAGAATGGATATGGAATAGAGTCATCATAAGTCTTATTTGAATCATCTTTAACGGTCATTGTCGTTCAAGGTGAGTGATCATTTTTTCTTGAGGATCTATCGTAGGTTGGGACATCATCGGTTTGAAAAGTAGAGAATGTTATCTCTGAGGTATATTGGACCTTTTGATATTCATGAGTATATTTGGGAGGTGGATTATCGTTTGGATTTTACACCTAGGTTTAGTGTGGTGCACAATGTGTTTCATGTGTCACAGTTGAAAAAGTATCAACTGAATCTGGGCCATGTTATTCGATGGGAACATGGTGAGAAAAGCTACATGATTTGCTAGTGCACATGCCGGTGGGGTTTATGGATATGAAAGAAAAATTCATGCAGGGTAAAAGCATAATTCGGGTTTGGGTATTGAGGAACATGGCCTGATCTAAGAGGAGACATGGGAGTGGTAGAAAGAGATGGTCAAGCAATGGCCCGAGCTCTTCGGGCAAAGGGTGGGTTCACTACTTTCCAAGGACGGAAAGTGCAATGGTGTGTAGAATTCAGTACTATCATATTGAGGTAAATGACCCTTGTTTCAGTTCATTTGTGCTTCTTGAAGTGTTAGGTTGAAGTTTGGAATATTCTGCGAAAAAAGATTAATGTTCTGGAGATTATGTTGGGGCGCACATTTGCCGCATGGTTTGAACAAACCATGGGACCAGCCTATGAAATTGTGCACCCTTGATAGTGGGCTCCACATGGGGGGGGCACATTTTGTAAGACCATGTGGAAAAGTCGTGCGAATTCTCTAGGAGTGACAGTGGAAACTGCATGGTTAGTGCACGGTTTTCCAAACCCTATGGGCTAACTGTATGGCCACATAATGTTTGGCTTTTTATGCACCGGGCCACTAGCGATTTCCATTTTTCACTCATTCTTCCTCCCACATGTGTCTCATGTGGGAGTTCTAGTTTTTATAGTTTGGGGGAGCTCCTTAACCAATTTTCTAGGAAAATTGAAGGGGATTTTTGGTTGATCAAAGGCATTTCTCCTCAGGTAAGTCCATCTTTTGGTTCTTTAAGGTTTTGGTTAGGGTTATCGGTCTTCGTCTCTTAATTTTCAAGATGTACAAGGGTTGCATTTAGATATATGGTTGGTTTTCCTTTTTCTATTAAAGTTTTAGATTTCTTATGTTATGGAAGGGTTTTTTAGGTGGTTCGGAGGAGGTGTTCACCTAGTTTGGAGTGCGTTTGTGTGAAGGGTTGATTTTGGCAAACCCCAAGAGGTATGAGACTTCTCTCTAGACTCCACTTTTCAATAACTTGATGTTCAGTTATAATTAATTTGTTTTTATTAAAATTAATTGTGTTTTTGATCTGTGAAATTGATTGGAAATCATTTCAATGGTGTTTATGGGATTTTTTGGAAGAAATGGGTTTTTGGGTAAAATTCTCTTATTGTGATTTTAAAATGGATATTTTACAATAGCTTGTTTTATTGAATTAATTAAGATGGGTAGTGAAATATTTTTTTTCAATAAAGGGGTTATTTTATTGAAACGGGAATTGGCGTGTAAAAAAGGGTGGATCGGTATTTTCAATAAATTTTCGATTTATTGAAGTGGTTCGGCATGTAATTGAAATGGTTAATTGGATATTTTGGTGACCTTAGTGTGTTATTTTCTTGGTTATGGCTTGTATGAATTTTGTGTGGAAGTAGGAAGGAGGTACCACTATAAAAAGTTAATAGATAGTGGACCCAAGGCCCACCATCAATAGAAAGTGGGTGGGAAGTATCACTTGAGTGGATTGGTAATGAATGCGTTGGACAGGAAGTGCCACAATGGTTTGTTGTGTTCGTTGTTAGTGATGTTTTTAGTTGGGGCTTGTGAGTGAAATATAAAAATGTTAATAGGTTTTTGGCATGGTTGAATTGGCCTTCTTTACGTGGAATTGTTGATTTGGATTCCTTGTGTGGCATGTTAGGCTTATGGAATGTTTGGATTATAAACAATTGGTAGCTTGGTTTTTGTTTATATAAAATTTTGTATGCAAATGTGCTAATGTTATTATCATGGTGGCGTGTATAGGGAAGTTAGTTGGGGAAATCCTAATGTGTACCATGACGTGGGAAAAGGTAAATCATCCCCCTCCTTTAGTGGTGCACTTGGATGTTTTGGTGGATCTTTCAACGTGGATCTTGGTGTGATGTTTTGGTGGTGTCAAGACTTGTGGTGTTTTGATGTTTAGTTTCCACTTTTTACTCTGATGTTTTGTGGACATGTCTAGTTGAATGGTATTGGGGTTTGTGGTGGAATTGTTATTATCACGTGGTTGGGTTTGAAAGTGCATTAATATTTAGTTTTTGGTTGGTTGATTTGGGTTATCTTCTTAAGGAATAATAGTTCCCTACTTTCCTTGAAGCCCTCAACATTTATTACCAGCCTTTGGAACCTTGGGAACATCACTTAAGGCCATGTAACCCTCACCGCCTTCTCATTCCATTGAGGTAGGGGTGGGGTGTTACACCCATGGCCAATAAAGGACACAAGGAACCAAACCTAGAACAACCCTCTATGAAAGGGATAACATACCAATGACACCTCAAACCCTAATAATAGAATTTTTTTTATCTATGATCAATTACCTTATCATTGTTGCCTCACCAAATCTATGATTCCTACAATAGTAATAATAATGAATTCTAGAATATTACACTCTACTGTCACTGAGGGAAACCAAAAGATCTATCTGAGACACATCCTCCCTTGGGGATCAAAATCTAGAGATATAAATTTAGTTCCATAGTGTTACATATATGGTATTGACTAATGGAACACAATCATCCAATGATGGTACAAAATAATGAAACAAGGGGCTACACACACTTATCATGGGGGTACATAGTGTTTACTAGGGTGTAGAAGAAATGTATAACCAATCCCGGATCTATATAGTGCTACCACACACTATATGAAAAACTAAACATATATATCATGTAATTTTTTATAAATAGAATATAGATTTCATTCATCACCCTACCTATACTACATTTCTATTCCCTTGTACGGATTGTCATCCCTTTGTACCAACCATCATACACCATGTATTCCCGATGTACACCTATTTTTGGATGTACATCCCTTACTTAATGTTATCTTATAATTAAACAATATTAATTTATATAGATATTTCATAATAATTAAGTGTACATTATATATTACATAAATAGAATCCCAAAGACCCTGCTAGTCTCTGGGTATTTGGAACCACGTAAATGTAACTGATAGTATATGAATGAGATACAATATCTAAAAATAGGTTCACAAAGATTTTGAACCCTCTTATACATAATATATATATATATATATATATATATATATATATTCTTATAATGGGGAAGGAAAAAATAAAATGTAGTGATCTTATATTATAATTATAAGTAAAAAGGGATATATGTAATCATAATAATGAAAATCCGGGTATGAAAACAAGATTATAGCATTACATGATCAAACCCTGCTAACCAATGATGATAAAAATGATTCATAGAATAATGATTAGTATTTATGATGTCATTAATTAGAAGGGAATCATGAGAATAATTAGACAAATAATAATATAGGAGTAAAACAAAGAAATGTGTCATACAAATAAACATGTATTATTATTCCCTATAAGTCAAGACAGATTGCTAGAACTTATCTTATAACATCATGGGGAATAAATCTACCCAGTAGGACGCCCCACCATCCCCAGTCATAATACATTCCATGTGAGGGTTCGGGATTCCACATCTTCCTACAGTGTACTGTGTTTCCCCATCATCTCATAGTGGATCAAGATTCCCCATCCTCAAAATGTTGATTGGGTTTCCTCATATTATATAGTAGATCAATACCAATGAATTGATTTCTACAATTATATAATGAGCAATAATTATTTATCCAATACATTATAGGGACCTATAGGTACAAGTGATCACATAATAATAGAATACATACACATTTCATGGGATAATAAAACATGCATCATAACACTATTCACAAAATGATATGGGAATTATAAACCTATAATCATAACCCACGAAATAAAATGAGATTCATAACATTTCATCATGTCATTGCAAATGGAAATGAGATTGGTTTCCTGATTATTTCATCAAATTCTAAACTATGAAATGAAACAGCTTTGAATATAATATATCTATTGAATGAGTTGATGGTTTCATAAATATAATTACATAAAAACATAAACCACTAAATAAGGAATTAAAATGTAAATGTTAAATTATATACACATTAAATAAACAAATATAAAAAAATTATTTCATATTATATACTGACAGATTTTGAATAATCTCATTAATATTTTCTTATGTTAAATATCTATTATTTGACGATAATTTTAGTAACAAATTTCCATATTACATTTGTTATAAATAATGATTTTCAATTTTATTTTAAAAAAATATTATGAAAAATTTACTTTTTTATTTGAAAAATTATTTTTAACCCATAAAGCATCATAAAAACTATTTTCTATAAAAATAAACCCAGAAACATACAATTTATGATAGGTAAAATTATGGGAAAAGTTTTTTTTTAAAATATATGAAATATTCTTGAACAAATTTTTAATGTATTTTTCTCTAAAACATATAATATAATCCTTAATATAATTTGAAGAAAATATTCCTTGAAATCATATAAAATAATCATGAAAACAATTTAAAATCCCTTTTCCTTGAAAATAAAAAAAATAATCATGAAGGATTGTTAGAAAATACATTTCCATGAAAGCATATAAGATAATATTATGTACATGTTGAATTGAATTTTTATTTAATGTATATAAAGGGAGCATTTAATATTATGGAAGACACACATTTTTATAAGATAAGTTATTTATAAAAATATATTTCTTTGAAAATAACTATAAAAACAATTAATATATAGAATATTTAAAAAAAACATTATAATTAATAGTATAAAACGTGAAAAAAATATTAAAAGGAAAAAATTTGATGATGGTGTAGAGATATATATGTGCCATCAATTCTTTTTTCCTCGTAAACGTTTAGAAAATTTCTTGGATTAGAAAATGAATAGAAAATTTATTTTTAAAACCATTTTATAAAAAGGTAAATCTGGGGTAGAACAATAAATTTAATATTATAGGATAATATAAAAACATATATAGAAAAAAAGGTCATGAAAAACACAAAATTCTGACCATAAAGAGAAATAAAATTTGGATTATTGTAATTTTTTTAATAATTATTATACGTATCAAATATTTAATAAATTTTATCATTACTTTTATATAATATGAGTAACCATATTTTAATGAGAATCATTTTATTTCCTTATAAATTTATCATTATGGTTAATCAATGGGAGCATAATCATAAATAATCTTTCTAAACTATGAGATTGTTGCAATTAACCATTACCACTTTGGTAACATTGAATCACAATAAAATAGAAAGAATTAAATAACATGATTTTTTAAAAAAAATAAAAATACGTTGATTCATAACATATTAATGGTGTTATATACACCTCATGGGTAAATATCGGTTCATTACATATAATTCGTCTCAATGAAGGAAAAGAGAAATAAAATTAATTTACCCATTTGGTAACATTTGAAACATTAACTCCATGATTGAAATATCATAATATATATATATATATAAATTAAAACAAAATTAATTTTAATAATCATTGAATAAATATATGTGAAGTATATACACCACACAAATGAATCAATAAGTGAATATTTGAGGTATCTCACAGAAATAAAATGTGAGATGAAATTCTCTTACCATAAGTGTAAACATTCACTATACATGTTCATAAATCCTTTATAATAAATATTTTTTTATAAATATTCAACATAATTATTTTAATATATTAAATACCATATATGATTTTAGGACATAATCTTACACTTATATAAACAACTCCATGTTAATGTTATGTTTCGGGTAATATATTCTCCATTTTCCAAATATGTTTTGGCTTGTAATTCATAACCCTTTATCATAGATTAAGATTTTATTATAGCCCGAATTTAAATAATTATATTAATAATATATATCTATTTTTATATATTTGAAATAATATATATAATATAGATATATGAAATGGAAAAAACCTTTTAAGGAGATGGTAGGGTGTATGAACTCATGAATGTTGTTTCTATTTTTTGTAATACTGAATGAAATAAATTAAATAATATATATATATATATATATTATCAATAAATTATATTTATTACTTTTTATATAAAATATATTTTCTTTAAAACAACCTTTAATACATTCAATGTAGAGTGTTTATTAATCACATCTTTCGGAGGCAATGGTAATCCACACTTCCCCAAAATGAAATTATTCTATTTACTAAAAAAAATAAAGGCACGAAGTTATGTATTTCATTATAATATTGGAATAATTTAAATTTCATATATATTATATAAATCATACATAAATAAGTTTCCATCATTATTCATAAATATGAACGGTGGTAATAGAAAAATGAACAACATCGTTTCATGAGGTGGTAGTTAATCATACATTGGAACGGAAAGTTCATTACCCGCTAGATAAAACTATGTAAAAGTATATATATATATAATTTATTATAAAAACAAGTCAATATATTTAGGACACTGTGGATTTTATATAAAAATTTATTAAGAATAGTTAATGAGTGGAGAATGAGAATAAATCAAAGTATCTGGATGAAGGATGTTATCTCTTCTTTGGGTAACTCTGATTGGTTTGCAGGGAAATGATTTCATGGTTGGATTTCATCTAAAGGTATTATTTTAGGACTAATTAAGGTATCTTTTTATATTATTTGATCATATTTTGAGATATAATAAGGGATTTAGATGTTTGATATGTGAGAGGGGTGAGTGCTTATTTATAGTGGAGGAGGATTTGAAGTCTTGTAAATTTTTGGAAAGAGAAATTAACCTGTGATATTCCCATATCATGTGCATTCTATAATGGAAAAAATTGGATCCAAAATATTATAGGGTCTATATAAGATTTTAAAATGTATTTTAGACACATTTCTAGGTCATTATAGCTATTTGGAAAAATGTTTAGTCTCTTGTTAAGCTTTATTTTATCTTAGTTAATGTAATTAATTTTACTCATATTCACTGAACCATTTTCCAATAATCTAAGTTAAACTTATTATAATTTATAATTTATTATATTTCATAATATGTAATACAAATTTTCAAATCCAAATCACATAAATGTAATAAATTAATTAAACTATAATCTCATAGACAGGATAACAAAGTGGGTTAATTAATGTAATATATTCTATGTTTTGGTAAGTTTTCATATCAAATTTCAATGTGAAAATGATTATAATAACCTAAATTTTATTAATTGATGTATATTTTTTCAAATTAAACTTTTAAAACAATTATAAAATTACATAAAATAGTAAATAAATTAGATGATTTTTTCTGAATTAAAATTTTGTATTTTAACTAATCATCATGAAATTAAATCTCACATAAAAATAAAAACAATTCACCCTAATATAATTATTATGTTACTATTTCAAAAATAATGTTTTCATTCACATAAAAAATTATAAAAAAATCCTAAAATTGGATTTAATATTGATTCTCCATTAAAAGGTGATAAAATTACTTTTCCTTAAGAGTGCATCTTTTTATTAAAAAAATTGGATTTTTTCTAACCTTTTACCTATCAAATATATTGACTTTGTATAAAAAAATTTGATTTAATATATAATATAAATATTTTATTTTATTAATTAATAAAAAAATAGTTTAATTTATGCAGATAATATTTTGTTTGCACATAGAAAAATTGTTTTCCAAGAGGAGTAATTTATTTATTATCAAATAATTATTACCTTAACTTATATTAATTTATAAAAAAGTGTTCAATTTATTTATATGTGTAAATAATATTTTTACAATTAAAATAATCTTATTAGTATCTTCTGATCCAATAGTTTTGTGGTATCTATAATAATAATCATATTACGATTATATTTTATTTTAGAAAAATCCCGGCCTTACATTTAACATAAGATAATGAAGGGACTCAGTATTCTGTGTAATTAAAAAAATATTTTTCACTATACTTCAAGATAATATATGCTTTTCTAGTGGTTGTAATCCAATGTAAATTCATTAATAAAATAAAATATTTAGTATGGTGTGAAATTTAAAATATCAAAAGGATTAAAATAATTCTAAAATATGAATTTCACAAAATCATGGGATTTTATATTCTAATCCCCCTTAATATTAATTTCTCATTAGAAATTCATCTACATTAATAGTGGTTTTGTATATGAAATATCATTTTAAAGAATAACATTCCATAAATATTAATACAAATACATCCATTAAAATTGGATTGTTGGAAACATTACGGTTACCCAAATTAACTCATAAATAAGATTCCATGCGGGAAAAAATATTAGGAAAAAGAAAACATGGAAATAGGAGAGAAATATAGCCATAATTATTTGATATATATTTATAGAAAAAAATGTCAAAAAAAGATAAAAATAATAAATATATAACCACATGATGATATAAAGGGAAATTAGATTCCCAATAAAAGAAGTTACATTGGTAATATTTTTTGATCCAAGACACATTCACTAGTTTTGAAGAGTATTAATGTTAATATAATGTTATGTTATTTAATAAAATATCACCATTTTTTGTTCCTTATTGTATTTCCATGTCACCTATTTCTCAAAAAAATTAGAATTTAGATATTTTTTTCAATCATATAACACTAAAAAAGCAGCATATATATGATAAGACCTCCCATTTTTTTAGTTAACATCAACACAATGTTTTTTTAATAGTTATCCAATATTCTTAAATTCTCATGTGGTGAGATAATACCTTAATATTATAAAATTCGAACAAAAATTAACAAAAACAATCTAAAAATGTTTATCCTTATAACACTTCTGATTTTTCAAAATCTAAAACAATAGAAAAAAGGTTTTGAAATCATATTAACATTTATCCCCTATATTTAACAATATATCTATTTTTTGACTCATATCAAACATGTGCATAATATCATCTTATATCCACCTGAAAGATTTTAATAATTTGAATTACCACAAACCCTTTTGGAAAACATGAATTCTTTGTTATTTAAATGATTACATGATATATTCCATTAAATGATATTATTTGACATAATAAATTATTATATAAAAAAAAATTTAATGAAAATCCTTACAAAATTCTATGTTCATCGATAGTATCAATTTTAATTTATTAAAATCTATCATCCCTTAATCCATGAAAAAAATATTTTTCTCTATATCTAAAACACATTAAGGGTTTCCATCCTTAACTTAAAATATATCCCTTCCATTAAATGACTTTACAATTTCTTAATCATAATTGAAAGTATCTTTTTCATTTTTTAATTAATAACTTATACGAAAAATAATTATATATTTCATGATTCATATAAGATATTTTTTTGATTCTAAAACTTAAATAAGTCATTTTCCAACATTATTCTTAAAAAAATAATCATACATCATCAAATTATCCATTAAAATCTATTTCAAAGAATATTAAACATGATTATGTTGATAATATTCCTTTACATAACTATAAAAATGATTCTTATGTTTAATTTATACAATAATGGAATTATGTCACATACATTTCACATTTCATTCGATGTCTCTTTATCTTGACGGGTAGAACTAAATGTCATAGTAGATTCATAATTTGAGTCATGTGATATTATCTTAGTTAGTCAATTTTCTTAATTACCAAACATTCCCCATTTGAAACATTCAAATTTAACCATGATCCTTATAATTCATAATGTTTACTAAAAATATAATGTATTTTATGAAAACGTTTATCATAATGGAGAATCACATAATCATGAAAAATCATTTATAGGATGTCTAAATCATGACCATTATTTTGTTATTCTATTATACATAATGATTATACATGGTTATTCATAGTAATATTATACTTAAATTATTCCTGAATTATTACAAGAAGTTTGTTAATTCTAAAACCATGTCCATTATGAGAGAAAAACCAGGTTTGCATAAGGGCCCTTTGTCATTTACCATGTTCCCTGTGAGTTATACCCGACAAACCTTTTTGTCTCACAAACCCAAGATACATATGTGTCATAAACAAATCCACATGTAGTATCTATAAATGGATGTAATGATATGAAACCACTTTCTCTATCCACTAAAAAAACCCAAGACATTCTCCCATTATTTAAATCATTTTTAGGCTTATCATTAGAGTTATCTCTAGGAATATCTTTATCAATTTACCTACATATATATGTAAATCATAATTATCATGGTTACCGAATAATTACTATAAATTCACTCTGATACCAACTGTAGTGAACTAGTCTTACCATATATTGAAATTACCTCATTTTTTTGGAATAATTAATACATTACCTAAATAGATTCGGAAAGACTATATTAGTTCAATGCATTTGGAATCATGGAAATCTAAGTATATGTAAATACTTATAATGTGGTATGTAAACACATGTAAATTAGTGATCTAATTTATCTCCCTCTAGTTTCTCTAATACTTGAACCCCTCTTAGACATATCATCCATAATACAAATCTTCATAACCTATGATATATAACATGTAATGTGGTTAGATTAGATTCTTTTTAAGGTTAAAAGGTGAGATTTGTAATAATACATAAAATAACAAGTGTTTGAGAATATAATTATACCATTATATGATCTCATCCATCATATCAAACTTCATAAACCTGAATAGTGTAATAATGATTAGAACTTCATAGGGCATGAATCCTATGGGAATAAAGATAAAACAACATGAAACCATAACATACGAGTAAGACATTGATTTTTAAAATACAAATAAAAATTAAATTTCATTACCAATATGTTCAGAAGAATTTTTATAACATATGATTTTCCTTCATGGTGGATTAACCTAATAGATGGGACACACCACCATCCCCAATCATAGTCCTTTCCTTGCAATTGGTATGTTTCCCCATCATCCCATAGTGGAATGGGTTTCCGGATCATCTATAGTTGATCAAGCCTATAGTCTTGATTACCATCATTATCTCATGAGATATAAATAGTATCATAATTAATTAGAGTGATATGTAGGTCCCACCTATCACATAATAATATCATACAAACATTTTTCGTAAGATAATAAAACGTGCATCATTTCATTACCCATAAAAATCGTTGATTTTCATGAAAAACATATCATAAATCATTAAATTTAATGGGTATTATAACATCTTATAATTTCCTTACCTATGTAAAATAGATAGGTCTCATAATGTTTTCTTCAAAACAAAATTTATGAAATTAAATGAGATTCAAAAACATTTAACTCCTGGAAGAGGTACATGTGTAATAAACATCATTACTTTAAATCATAAACCATACATGAAATTATACTAATGGTATTCATGTCTAATTTATCCAGTAATTCATAAACTATAACAATGTGTGCCATATTAGAAGGAGAAGGATTTAGATATATCACATGGAAAATTTATTATGTGAAATAAATTTTAATTTAAAATCACTTTTATAAAACCATTTAAAAAATTCACGTCATATAAATAGTAATTTACCAAATCAATTAAAACATTTGTCATTTAAAATTATCTTCATAATTGAATAATTAATTTTAAGACATAACCAATCTTCAAAAAAAAATTTCAAAATAAACATGAAATATAATAATGTAATCTAAAAAAAACATTTTAAATCCTTTTTACTTGGAAACATATAAAATTATAATAATTGTTTTGCGAAACATTTTTCCATTGAAACGTATAAAATATGTTTGAAAACATCTTTACAACATTTTTACTTGAAATATAACAAAATAAACTTTAAATATTTTGGAAAACAAGTTTCATTGAAAACATATAAAATTATATTGAAATCATTTGAAATTATTTTTTCCTTGAAAAAATATTAAATAATAATGAATAAACATTGAAAGCATTTTTACATCAAATAAATAATGGGAGAATTGAAATTCATTTAAAACACAATATTTTTTACATAAGAAAATTATTAGAAAACATGTATCTTCAAAAATAATTTTCAAAACAATTAATTTCCTTAATAATTGGAAAAATATTATTCATAAAAAGATATTTTTTAATAATTTAATTGAATATTCAATGAATTTCATCCATGATTGTGGATATATATTTACATGTTTATAATTTCATCTATTCTATAAATGTTTAGAAAAGTGACTTGATCCGGAAAAGACGACAAGGTTCCTTCTTAAAAAATCATAAAATGTAAAATATCGATAAAATTTTATTTAGACATTATATAATATCACTAAAAAATGATATCATTTTTAAAAATAGTCTTGAAAGAACAAATACTTTCGACCAAAAAGAGAAATAATTTCTGATTTTCATAAAACAATTTCATAATTATCTTATGATCCAAGGATTGTATAAATGTTAACTTTACATATATATATAATGAATATCTAAAGGCTAAAAAAATTATTCTGATTTCTCATAAAAAGTATTATTTTTTCATAATTTGAATAATAATCCTATATAATTTTTACATATAATGGTATTGTAGTAATGAACTGTTATAACATCGGTAACATTGAAACATAATAAATTTAAAATAATGAAACATCGTTAATAGTAATATATAAGAAAAATAAAAATATTCCTTACATGTTAATGTCAATATATACACATCATAGAAGAATATAGATGTATAATATTTCATGTGTTTGAAAGAGGAGAAAGTGTGACCAAATAATGTTACTAATTTATTATATTTTTAAAAAGAAATACCATAAAATAATAATCATCAATAAATATAAAAATACCAATAAATTTAACAATATCATATTTTTTATGTACAAACACCACAATGATAAATTAATTGGTGAATTTTTCATGTATCACACTGAAATAAAAAGTGATATTTAATTGTCTAACCTTAAGTATTGAATTTATTCATACAAATTCAAAACCCTTCTATAATAAATATAAGTTTTTTATAAATATGAAACATAACAATTTTATTATAACTAATACCATATATTTTTTTGATGTTATATTACCCATTTGTTAACAAATTCATCTTAATGTTATATTTTGGGTAATATGATTATTGTATATCTTGTGGATTTTTATTATTGATCCTATTATGTAGATCATGGTTTAGATATTTCGATAATGTAAATAATAAAAATATAATCACATATATTTATTATATACTTTTTTATAATAATCTATATAATTTATAAATATGAAATGGAATACATCGTTCATAGAAACAGTTGGACATACGTATGCATGAATGTTGTTTCCGTTTTATTTTCGTATGAATGATTAAAGGTGAATTAAATATATGTATATATAATTTCATTAAGCAATATTACTATATTATTTATATTATATGATTTCACTAATCCCATCCAATATAAAATCACTATAGTGTATTAATGGATGACATCGCTTTGAGGAGGTAGTTGTACATGCTTCCCTAAATGAAATTGTTATATTTACATAAAATGGAAATCAATAAGGTATATGTTATATAATAATTATAGAAATATAAATATTTCATAAATATCATATATATAATATAAAAATAAAGTGTCAATCATAATATCCAACCACAATAGGTGGTAAAGAGAAAATAAACACAATCATTTCGTGAGGGGGTAGTTCTCCAAAGACAATAATTGGATTTTTGTTACTAATTAAATAGGCGTGTCTACAATTTTTGGTTAAATAATTAGAATATGAAAATAAAAATATTTTTAGGAATAAAAGTTTATTAGAAAACAATTGAATAATAATTTTTTTGGGGATGTATAATTAAAATAAAACAAAGAAACATGAAGAAGGTTGTTTCCCGATCTTGGTGTAACTCTACTAGGTTTTAACCAAAGAGCATCATTGGATGGATTTCATCCCATATTCCAGATATTAGGATGATGGTATGGATTTTGGGGTCTTATTTTAGCTGATTTTGGGTGATAAAACAGTCTTTATAAGTTTGAATAAGTATGGGGTTGAGTGCCTTTTTATAGAGGAGAAGTGGCATTGTTGAAAATTTTATTAAAAAGAATTCTCGCTACATTTTTCCCTTGTCATGTTGATCCTGTAACAAAACAAAATCTAGATAAAAAGTATAGGCTCAAAATATTATCTTATATTATATTTTTGACAAGTTTTGATGTCATTATATCCCATATGTTTAAGGTTTAGTATATTCTAAATGTATTTTTCAATAAATTACCTATAATTAATTTTAGTCAGTTTCTCTACAATTTTTTTGTAAAAAAATAATTTGAACATATTAAAAAATATAAATATAATGAATAAATGTTTTGATTTTATTTATCTATATTATAATCATAGAAAAATAATTAATTATATTTAATTTAATCCAATAGACAGGATGACAAAGCAACTTTTTTATATAAATTCTAAAATATTTTTTATTATTTCATATAACGATTTAATCTTAAATTGATTAAAATTACCTAAATTGGATTAATTAAGGTGAAATTAATATTATTAATTATTATTACCATTAAAAAGCATTATTTTACATTGGAAATAAATTATATTAAAATGTAGTATTGAAATAAAATTTGATATTTTTACCTATTCGTAAAAAATGAAACCACATAAGAAAATACTAATAATTAATCGTAAGCTAATTTTTATGTTCCTATTTATAAAATGATTTCTATTTATAAATAGAAATTTTATAAATTTTCGAAAATGTGGATTTAAAATAGGTCCCCATAAAAAAATGTATGATGAAATGTTTAGTGTAATACATCATTTTTTATAAAATGGGAATTATTATTTTTATATACATATAAAATCTATTTAATAAGTATAAAAAATAATTATTGATTATATAATGTTGAAATATTATTTAAAAAATCATTTAAATGAGGATTGTATAATTTATTGATATAATATTTTTATATAGATAAATAATTTTCATATAAAATTATATTTTTTTCAAATAGATATTAAATTCAGTTCTAGAAATTGATAACCGAAAGAAACATTTTATATACCTATGTAAATAATTTTTTTAAATTTCTTCTATTCTTATTTATAAATTATATTCCAATAGATAGGAGGTATAAGTAATAGTAATATAATGATCATATTAATATTAGGTTATAGTTTGGTTAAAACTCAACCTTGTAACAAAAGCTATTGAAGGGACACATTATTATATGTAGTAAATGAAAAAATAGACTGTAATAAACCACAAGATAATATAAATTTTTTTAGTGAATTGAAGCCAATGATAATTCATTAATATTAAAATATATAAATTCAATGTCCTGTTAAACGAAAAATATTAAAAAGAATAAATTAATTTTAAATAACATATTTCACAAAATCTCGTGGTTTTATATCCCATATACCATATGAGATACACACCAAATATACAGTATAACTCACATTGTATGTGATATGTATCACATGTTGTGTGATATTTTTATCACCATAAAAACCCAAGTGTTTCATAGAGTATCCCACATGACATATATCTTCATATTAAAAAACTTTAACAAAAGAATTTTTATATCCCATATGTTCTATTCCATGTCTCCATATACAGCGTTGAAGATAAAATTCCATATTATAATCACTTATATGAGACTATAAGCCATCTTAGAACACAGATTTCATTGATTCAGGTTCTGAACGACTAAAAAAATTCCTATATCGAACCACAAGATATCCTTATAGCCCAATGCCTAAAAATATGGAAAAACTAAATTTGATTCGATACACAATAAAAATCATCTATTTTCATAGCTTTATTACACCCTATTTGATGAAAAACACTCTAAATATAGATCTGTTTCCCCAAATAATAATATTTTAATGATCAATTACTTTTTATTTCATCAAACTCCGACATAATATAATTTCCTACGATGAACTAGAAAACATAAATATGGGGGTGATCCATAATCCATAAAATGTATGGAATGAACCTCTACCATTATTTTAAAGACATTAGTTTTTGATGACTAATTAGATGAATAGAGTGGTAAATAATCCATTAATAATAAAAATTCATAAATAAATTCCACTGTAGATGTGTGTATCAATATTTAATAATGGAATTAATGTATATTCGATTTGGAAAAATAACATGATGGAAATCAAAAAAAAAATAAAAATAAAATACCCTACCTAGTGTTTGGATTAATCACAGATGAATAATGGTCATCCATTTCCAACGTTGATGATATCCAAAAATTCTGATGGTAAAACAATCCTAGATATCGATCAGATCTCATATTGTTCTCCAAAAATACTCTCATCCAACAGTCCTCTTGTTATCCTAGTAACAATGTATAACCGAGAGATAAAATCATAACATTTTATTTATATGAAATTTAACTTCATTAAATATTAATAAAATATTGACTTCATATTGTTAATTTATTTTAAAATTATCCTATGACCGAACCCAACCATTGTATATGATGTGTTCCAAGGTTATGTTTATCCTAATGTGAATCCCGAACATTTTACTCAACATGAGCCTTGTTGTTATGATAAGATCATGTTTTTATAATACATTTCAAATTATTTAGAAAAATAAATTTACATGATATTATTATTTTTAATATTTATCAAATGTCAATTCTGCGATCACCAGGACTTGTAATCTAATTTCATCTCAGTACATAGCCCTTAAAATCATACATATAAAATTTAAATGTAATAAATAGAAAAATAGCAGTCATTAAATATACATTATTTATTTCCTAAATAATAAATATAACTGAATTATTTTCTTCTAAGTAAACTATTTAATTAATATTATTCATTTATTTAATTCAATTCCATGTTATTTGCATTTAATTATATTTTTATGTTAACATTAGATGTTTTGATGATATTCCATTCAAACGTCTAAAATTACTTAGGTAGGATGACTTACGGTAAATGATTCTACTATTACATCATCTAAAAAATAATATGAATGAAATCCCTATCATTTATATATATCAATTATATATTCAAAACCAATAATGAGATATGTTTGGGAAAAATGAATTACGTAACAATCATGGAGATGGTAGGGCATACGTATGCATGGTAATATTTCTATTACGCCACAATCATTTTGAAAATAAGGTAAATATTATTTTATTCTTATATAATTAAAATATATTATATATATAATATTATATATTAAAATATACTTATATTTATCATCGATGTGATGTGGTTATGAAAACAAATCGCATGGCTTCGTGGAGGTGATCGCCCACACGTACGCATGAATGGAATTATTATTATAATTATATTTAAAGATAAAAGGTAAATGATATATTATATTATCATAATAATAATTAACTTATTATAATTATTTACAACATTATGGTTTATATACGAGAGTCTGTGATCGAGAATTAATTACATCAGTTCGTGAGGCTGTAGTCCACTCTACAGAGGAATGATGATTTTATTTCTCATTTGATGGATGTAGAGATAGATATCAGTTATGATATTAACATAATATTATATCACTATTTATAAGGAAACTTTGTTATAATTTTATGATTATTGAACAATATTTTATGATGTAGTAAGAACAAAAAAATCTAAAAAATTCAAGAAAAACCTATAAATATTTTTTGGAAAACCTCAATTGTTTAACACATTAAAACATATATGATTATTATTATTCATAAAAAATGATAAATATTACGAGGGTAGGGATTCTACGAAGGAATTTGGGATTGGATTTGTGGATCCAAATTTTATTTTAACTTTGAAGGGTTGAGGAAATTGGGTCCACTTTTTAATAGGGAAATAGAACTCTTTGAATTTATTGAATTATGACATTAATATATTTTATTTATTCATTAAGAGTGTATAAAATCTTATTTATTTACCGTATAATACTTATATGGGACAAAATACACCTATATAATAGTTTTCGACATATTTAGGTCAGATGTTTATCCTTATCTTTTAATTTTAACACCTCATTAGCCCTTTTTATCATAGTGTGGAATTAAGAATTTACTCTTTGAGGGACAATGTAATTACTATTAATGATGAAAATATAGAAAAATATATAATTTATGATATTATAAACCATATCCTAATCACATATCGAAATATAATTTTTGTATAATTTTTTCTGTGTAATAAAATATTATTTATGTTAATATATAACTAATGTCATAATATATAATTATTCATTAAATTTACATTAATATTATCATTATAACTCTTATCAATATAAATTATTAATTTAATGAATCTTATAAATGTCATAATAATCTATAAAATTCATGTATTTCAGTAATTATCTTAAAATATATTACTTACACTGTTTTTAACATCATTTATTTCAAATTTTCATTAATTAAATAATTATTGCATTAGTGTTCTTTAAACATCTAACATACTTATTTTTAAAGAAAATATTAAAGATATATTTCCATAACGAAGGAAAATATTTTATCTTTAATGAAATATTTATACTCTAACATATATATATCCTTTAGATAGCTCGTATTAAAAAAATTATTTTCATTAAAAATTAGAGTGTGACATGGTTGAAATTTCCTAAAACAATATAATTTTAATTCCAAAATAGCATCAAAATGGCCATGATATCATATATAATATAATATTTAATAGGTATGGATTAAATTAAATCATCCATTAAAATTCTTGTTACACTTCAAAATTTTGAAATATTAACATTATATTCGATAACATGTTTGTTACTCAACATCAAGAAAAAAGGAAAATAATATCCCAAATAAATAAATAAAATTTACTATTTCAAATTATTTAAATATATTATATAGCTATGAAACATAAAAAATTAGTTATATTATGTTACACGCAACAATAACAATCTTTGATAGCTTGTGTTACATGCAACAATATGTTTTATCCTATACTACTAAAATTATTAATTAATATCAAAATTATCAACTAGATGTTAAAATATAGTTTATGAATAGGATTAACTAGAAAATTAAAATATATAGTTTCAAAAATTTTAAAATGAATTAATTAGATACAAATTATTTTTAAATGAAACTAAAAAAATAATAAATTTAATTTAATTTTGTTTTATTAAATAAAATTATTCTCCCAATAGCGTTTTATATTAATAAAAAAATTAACTAAAATTATTGAATAATAATATTTAAAATATATTAAATAAAATATAATTTTTATTCATAAAATATATTATGTATTCATAAGAAAAAAAAGAATAATTTTATGGACCAAGAGATGTTTTTTTTCTAAAGGCAGTTTTCCTCCTTTTAATAGCACACGTATTTTAAAACTAAATTTTTTCAAATTTATAATTGTTATTTGAAAAATTATATATTTTTTGAAATTTTAATATCAAACAAAGGAAAAAATTTCGAGAATATTTTTTGCGAAGTTTCATTTTTATGAAAGAATACTAAATTTTAATTGATATCCAAATTTTATTTAAAAATATTTATAATGTTTATTTATTTTCATTGTTGTTTCCAAAATCCCAATAGAGAAAATAAAAATTTATTTATCCAATCTATGCCATTTTAATCAAATTCATATTGAATTTAGAAATAAATTCATGGTAAACATTTGATCATTTTTACTTTAAACACCCACCTTCTCATCCCTTCCTCATGGTTAATTTCAAAATAATTATTTCTACATATGTGGATTGAATTTTTTTAAAAAATATTATATATATAGAATAAAAAAATTTATAATTGATAATGACTAAAAATTATTTTTGGCCATATTTATTAATGAGAAATGTTAAAATTAATTACACTGATTAAGAGAAAAATGAGTTTACTAAGAGAAAAACTTTAATCTTAAAGATCCAAATAACCTACAAACAAATTAAAAATCTATTTTATAGAAACATTTAGGCCATATACAGTTTATAATAAATTATTTTCTGTTATTTTCTCCCCTTTAAATTATAAATAGAATGATATCTCAATAATTTTAAAAATACTTAGTGTAACCTATCCCCCATTTATAATATGGTACCCCTCCTCCTCCTCTCTTCACACCACAAAACTTCTTTAGATCAGCCAATACGATACCATATAAATTTTACCCATACATACCATAATATTTGAATCCTTATATATTACACAATTCTATCTTTGAATTTCATTAGTACATGCCAAAACAAGATACCCAAAATTTCATAAATATAATGTAATTATTATTCATTAATAGTATGACCATCAACTATGCACACAACTATCTAATGGGTTAAAAAATAATTGTTTGTGTGTTCGGTGAACTATCATCTTGTGAACTAATGTTGTTCCTTTTTCCATCATCAATTATCATTTTTGGGAAGAATGATTAAAATAATAGTTATATATTAATTATATTATATTTATGATTTATTTATTCTTATTTAATTATTATTTTTCATGTAACATTATGCCTCTCAATTTTTTGAGAATACTATCATTTCATTTATGTGTACAATGGAAATCATCTTCTTGAAGAGATATAATTCTTTTACGCATTATTTAGAACATAAGGGGGAAGAGTTTAATAAAATATGTGATAATTATGTGAAATTATAATTACATTATATTGATAATGTATAAATATCATTAAATTTTATTACTCAAAATTTAACAATAAAATTGAATCAGTATTCATGATAATGTATGACCATCCATCTCCATGAATAATGCATTTCATTTCCTAACAACATTTTTTTAATTTTCCAGAAAAATATATAATAAATTTATAATATATTTAATTCAACTAATATATTATCAATATTATTAAATCATGATAAATATGAGAGGAAAAAACAATAATTTAGAATATACTTGAAAAAAAGGCAATTAACCCCCAAAACATTGAAAATAATAAATTATTATTAACCAAAAATACATAATAAGTTATAAAATGTTTATATTTGATATTATAAATATGAATATTATTCATTTATAAGTTAATAAAATTATTAAAATAATTACAGATGTGTTCAATTCTTGTCTGACCAAAATGAAATCATGATGTATGGGACTTCATCTCAGTTTTACTTCATTTAGATATATTGTAATGTTTTGAATCTAATTAATTTTATACATTATATATAATTCATATTTAATTGTAATATAATGATTAATTAATTTTTATGTAATTTTATGTTTTAATTTTTATTATATCATATATGTATTTTCTAATTAGAATATTTCAGTGGTAATTAATATCACAACTCAATTTCATTTCATTGGGGTACATTACTTCATCATTGTCAATAATAATACATTATTATCTGAATAATTAATTTGAATATATTTTCTTAATTCCACATTTAATAAGTATATAATAATTTAATTCACATAATTGATTCATTAATTAATTCCCATATCAATGCTACTATTAACTAAGGGGTTTATTTCATGATCTCATTATAATCAATATTTTACATTCCTTAATTTACATTAACGAAAAATATATGGTTATTTTAAAACAAAAATACATTTAATATTCATATCCTATTGTTATTCATGATCATTTTCAAGGATAGTACAATTTTTTTAATAATTGGTTTATAAAACTAATGATAATAATTTAATGAAATCTGACATAATTTCTCTCTTTGGTCAGAAATATTTTTCATACAAAACAATGTTTTATAAAAATATTTTCAATATGATTTATTTTTACTTTTAAAAATGATTTATGAAAATATATTTTGGGCCATTTTTACTTATTAAAATTTGTTTTCAAAAAAATATTTTTATCCATCTCCTTACAAGGAAAATTTTTGAAAATTTATTATTGAAAATGATTTTTATTTCTTCCCTTATACGACATATTGAGAATTAAAAACCATCATTTTGTCAAATCATTATTTGTAAGGTTATGAAATATTTTTTTGAATATTTATTTATAATTTTTTTTCAAAGATAATTTATTTTAATGTTCCTCTTCAAGCTGAAAACAATATTATCCTCCAAAATATTTATAATGTTAATTTTTTTTTCTATTTTTATATATCAATGAAAACAACCCTTTATTATTACTCCAAAGAGTATATGATGTGTTGATACCATCTTTATTCTCCCAATGGATTGATTATGAAAATTTTGAACATGTATATAATTCAATTTTACTTCCTCAAAACATTTTTAAATTCATTAGCATCCCCATTAATTATTCACTTTTATATTACCATAAAACATTATATTCCTCCTAAATATTCATATAATTTACCATAGAAATAATTTTTTCCTAAACTTTATTCCATTTTTTACATACTATATATAAAATAAAATTTATTATAACTGTAAAATAATGAAAATATTGATCTATTACTGAATACAAAAATTTGAAAAGGCACACTGATTGTGAAATATATCAATTTTTTGATATATGAGGAAGGATAAAGACTCATATATGACATGGTTTTGGGGACCAGTTTATGCATGTCCATAGATATTTTGGAAGTCTTAGGAAATGAATAATTTTCCAATACTCATTAAAGTGGGTTTCTACCAATGTGTTTTAAAATGTTTTATATATACTGTTAACATTAACGGTTCTTTGTACCTTAGAAATAGGTAATAATAAATTTATGCAATTCCGTCTTTCAGATTTAGTTATTATTATCCAGGATATTTTAATAATGAAAAAATATATGAATTCATTTAGTTGTCATCATATTTATCGAATGGAATGTTTTTTTGTTATTTACCTTCACATATTGTTTATGTTATATCATGTTTTTCTATAGCCTGGGAGATTAGTTTTTTACCCCAAAATGATTAATTTTTTACATATATAGTTATTTAAATGCAATGTGGTCACATTTAGTTTCTTTTTAATGTTGATAATTCACATTGATTCATTATTTATTCTAATGTACACAACCCTTATAGAGTATCTGACATCACACGTATTTTTTTCCTTTCAATAATATTCAAAAAGTTTTACTCTAATTGATAAGTAGGTATATGGTATATGGGATAATGTTATTATCAATGGGGAAGGGAAAAATTTGTAGTGTGTGCATTATATTGTAATAAAATAATCATTTATGTATTCAGTTAACAAAGAAAACCAATATATTTAGTCCTTTAGGATGTTATTTCCTTGTATCTTATGCCAATGTAAGGGTAGTATGATACCATATCTGTGTTTCTAGGGTCATGTTTTATATAATTGGTATTCTTATATGTTTCTTATAATTATTATAAAATATATTTATGAAAACATAGATTTTGGAACATAACACTATGATATAATTTGAGGATAAGTGAAAAATAACACAAAAATGTTTGGTAAGAGAGTGGTTGTGGGTTTCTCCTTGTAATAGATCCATGTATTGATAAAACAATTGGACCTGGTTCTAGAATAGTTGAACCTAGGTGAAATAAGTCTAAAAATGGTGCATTATTCTTTACTCGACCGTAACATAGTACATGACAACAGACCTTATTGCACACCTAGTTTGACCCATCTAGGTTATATTCATATGATAATTCACATTTTCATTTCCAACCCTCTTGATGGATAATTGTCATGAGTTAGCCTTGATACCATGATAACCTAATACAAAAGTAGATACTGAAATAGCTCAAACGACAATCTAACAAACACGGGACATCGAAAATCACCTTCAATCATACATGATAAATGAGATAACAATATTACAATATAAATAGATAAAGTAACATAAAAAAATTTTAATTCTAAAGAAAATCCAAATTGATAACTTACCAGAATTCAAAACCGGTATTTAAAAACCGAAAATAAAATAAACAACTACCCAAAAAATATTACAAAAACCACAAGACCACATAGGAAATGAACATCGGGAATAAATATCAATAATATTAACAACCTCCAAGTGACATATTCCCTTTTATCGAACTTGGAGTAAGGAAATCTAAAAATTCCCAATGTAAAAGGTATGGTGTGAGAAAAAATCCATGTTTGGTATCACAAAGTGTTACAAAGTATGATGCCACAATAATTTTCCAAATAATTAATTCAATTTTAAAAAATATTGGCTTTATATAATAAGATAATATTTCAATATAATAAATCATTACATTTTAATTGATGGAAAATTTTCAAACAATTGATTATTAAATATTTTATATAAAATAGTTCAAATTTATTTTTAGAAGAAATTATTTAAAATCTATCAAATTAAATTGAATAAATATATAAAATAATAATAATGAACAACATGGGAAAATTATTAAAGGTATTATAGTTTTATTTTATGGAATCTCACACACTCAAATAGGTATAATGGAAATGAGCACACACATACCTCATATACAAGTCTTATGGGACTCATCAATATCATAGTAAGGATTATATCTTCTGAGGCATGTTTTTGTTAGAGTTGAATAACATAAATCCATTTCTAGGGCATTTCCAAACTAGGTTTTTATACCAAATCACTTACTAACTACCCATGATGACATATAATCTAAAAAATATTATACAATGGTAAAATTATCATAAAACTATTTTATATGAAATTGCCTCATTTTCAATTCAAATAATACAATTTCCATTTAAAAACTATAACATGTGTTATTAATCAAATCATGAATTTTTCATCATATAAAAAAATATCATTTCATACAATATCATTTTAATCCATTTTTTCTCAATGATAATTTCAAAGTTCAATTTCCATAAATTCCATCGTTTACATATTACAGCCCAAATTTCAAATATCATAGAAATTAGGTGTTTTCCCCAAATCTCATACCAAATTAATTTTAAAATATAATTCAATAAAAATTGTATTTTTACAATTTCTTTGAAATAAATTTAAAATATTTAAACAATTCATGTACAAATCAATATTCCAAACATATACATAACCACCTACCTTAACACAGTGATCACCAAACATGACACCCATATTGGGAAACTCTGACAAAGAATCATCGAAATAATGTTACAATAATCAAACCTACAATAATGATACTGAAAAATGATTTTATATCTCTCATAAATAATAATATATTCAATCCCGAAATATTATATATGATGATAGTGAGAGAATGTGAATAGTGGAAGACATTTTATAAGATAGGAATCAAAAGACATTCTCCAATCATGGATCTACATCAGAATTTATCTAGTGGAGCCAAAATGGGTTCTTCAAGGATCAAATTACATAGGAATACTTCAAATATTTGGTTAGTATAATGAATGTTTCCTATAATATTTTGTGAAATTTTAAAACATTTTTTCAAATTTGAAAAATCAATGTGCACAGATTCTTAGACGGGGAACATGGGTTTCTGAAACCAGACACCCTAACATTACACACCACAAAGGGGGTTTATGGTTCATACTAGGTTTGGGAGTGGGTTTTTAAAACATTTGATTTCTTTGAAAAAACATACAATATAGGATTTCATTTTATATCCTATATTGGTGCATTTTTTTGGATGACCATGTGACAACCAAGCAAATCCCATAATATTCCAAAAAATAATAATTCTTTTGGAAAAAATAGAAGACAAACCCCAGGAAAATTTTGATGAAAGGATGGGTATGGGAGTATGAAAAATCACTTACATGATGTCGTAATGTCCCAACCATAAGAACAATTTTTCCCTAAAAGTCATTTCATCAAGTTACGAGGTCAAAAATATGAGGCAACAACACCATCATTAGAACCACTCTATCCAATGTTTGAAGAGAATCATAACCATGTCTCCATATATCATGAACAAATTCTATAGTACTCCCAATATGTAACATGGTTTCATAATAAACTATCCAGACTAGATACATAGTCATGGATAATTCTGAATGAACTTCAAGATCACCCTAGGACATAATGTGAGATGGTTTAAAAAGATACTTTCTCAGTTGGGTGACATAGACCATGTTATATATCGACGAAAATTGTGGTTTACATTGTATTTGGTATGCCACATTACTTTCAAATTAAAAAACATCAAAAGGTCTCACATAATATTGAGAAATATTTCCTTCCTTACCAAGAAAATTATTACCTAATAGAGGACTATAATTTATGAATACCATATCACCAACTGAAAATCCTTACGATTTTTGATGATGTTTAAAAAAAATTATACCATGTTTATGATGTCAAAATACATTGATGAATCAAATGAATATTTTTTAAAAAAATTACGAGTCAAACTAATTAACATTAATTGGTCACCGAACAAAAAAAATTGATATTTTCATGGATAATAATAGGAATATTTAATATGATTCATTCTGATCAATGTCTAGACACAATTTATTTTAGAAAACTCAACCTCCCAAAAAATGTTAATAGGAAGATATTTAAATTTGATGAATGGATGTATGAAAAAGAATATTCATGAATATGAGTATCTCTCCTCATATTTCCATTCTTTTTTGGATAAAGTGTTGTACTAAGATGAACATGTGATCCAAGTTCCTCATGAATTCCTCTACAACATAAATAAGTAAACCATTTATCATTATTAGATATTATGGAAGAAAGAACTCCATGAAAATGATAAACCTTTATAATGATGATATTTCCCAACTCCATAACATTGGATGTATCCAAAATGAGTCTACAATGACCAGATTTGGTCAGTATATTGATCATAACACATATCACATTATTTTTATGGGTTTGTATAATCCCACCACAAAATACATAAAAATCACATCCCACTCTTATGTTATCCCTATAAGTGGATGAAAAAAACCTTCATACCTATGATACTCATTATTGACTAGTTGTAAGTTATAATAATGATAGTCTAAATTAAAAATTAACTATCTCTAACCAATCCACCATACTTTTGACACATGTCCTAGAAAATATTTCTGGTTCCTCGGTGCAATAACCACTAAGAATTATGAAAACCCCCATCATATATTTGTTATCTGTTTCTGTTAAAACATAATGATTACTATAACATAGAACACCCTCCTTGGTGAATGACCACTCAAAAATGATCCCCCACTATTAAAATACACTATAATGATAAAGAAATAATTATCAAGTTGCTATTATTGAAGAATCATCTTAAGAAGGGTGAAGGTCAATTGAACACTAGACTAGGAAACCATGGATGTTATTTCGAAGACATCAATATATAACAATGAAAATAGATCCATCAAGTTTCACTCTTATGATGATTTTTTCATGTCTTAGGTTGGAATTTTCCTTCTCAAATATGTGCATTCATCATTCCCTATCCCCGAGGTAAACGACATGTCAATGTCAAAAGATATAAGGTATTCCACCCAATTAAATAGGAAAATATTAAAATTGTTTTCTACAAATGATATAATTCAATATATTGTTGTCAAAATACATAATAAATCTGTATCTAAAAAATTAATGTCACTGACTCTTATGTGCATGGATCACAACTGCATATTCATAGTCATGGTTCAAATAATTCTACTTTTGTGTCCTATGATTTTGATATCTATAAGAAAAAACAAAATCACCATAACTGAGAACACATACCATGTAAAAAACTAAGGCATCATATAACACCACATAGACCTTTCGACATATGGAAGAGTCAACACCAGCACATTAGTCAAATTTTATTTTCTCTCAAAACAATTCCTCTAAAATATATCATTCCAAGAAAACAAAAAAATCTTTCATGTTAGGGTTTTAAAGACCTGGAAATTTCAGGGGAATTTTTTTTCCAAATTTTCTTTGAGATTTTACCAGAACGCAGTTTCTGACAGCGCCTAATTCTGAGGCCCAGTGTGCCCGGAATCATTTTACGAAGTTTAGCTCGGGTACGTTCAGTTAACGAACGAGCTGGTTTTTCTAACTTTTGAATCAGTGCTCGAAATTGAATTCTGAGGGCACTGATGGAATCGCAGCGCCGTTATTTTCTTAGAAACACCTCATTTAGAGTTGCGTTTGCTCGGGTGTGGTATTTAATTTTTTGGGCTTTAAGTTAAGAACTAAAATAATGTGGTACGACAAACTTTATTTTATTTCACTTAAAGCTGCTTAAAGCCACTTTCAGCTTCTTAAGCTGAGTTGATGCGGATAGGGTGGAACCCAAAATATCCTACCCTCTTGGTAGGATATTGGTGAGGTGGGGCCCGAACGAGCCCCACCGTTTCTTTCCCTCTAAGTAACTCACCCGCGAAAACCCTTTTTAAATAAAGTCCACCGACGCATTTTCATAAAATTCTAAATGCCCCTATTAATTGGGCAGTCAAGTCATACCATTAATTCATCAAATTAATGTTTCGTTACGTAACTTAGAATTTTCAAAATATTTTCTTGAGAATAAAATAAGACCAATACTTGTTTTCTCTTAAGGTTTGCTTGTTGCGAGAATTGGGAGAAGCTTGAAGATCTTCATCCTCCTAGTGAAGAATGCAAAGAACGCGAAGAACGCGAAGAACACGAAGAACGCAAAGAACGCAAAGAACGCGAAGAACGCTGACCTCCAACAAAGGGCGACGTAGAACACCAAACCCTTGGAGATCAAGAAGTGACACCAACAGTACTCCCTCTATGGTGCTTCTTCCACGACGATCCATCCACGCGTCAAACTTCGATCGACAACTTGAGGTAGGGGGTTTATGTGATTTTCCTTACGTGATTCTATTCCGTATTTTATCCGCGATATTTGGACCACATGATATCAGGTAACCGGAGGAGGCCGGACCGCAAAAACACGGTCGTCCCACTCCATTATTGGTTTTCTTGTTGTTGCGGATCGAATGAATTGATGTGGTGCTGTCGCACCGCGCGTGATCGAGCGTAAAGGATGCGCGACATCGTCACACCGCGCGGGATCGAGCGGCAAGCATGCGCGACATCGTCACGCCGTGCGAGATCAAGCGGCAAGAATGCGCGACGTCGTCACGCCGCGCATTCAAATTTTAAACTCTCATGCGTGGGTAATTGATTGCAAGGTGTTAGTATAATTTATTTTGGATAAATTATACCCTCATCAATGATTAAAATCATGTGTTTTTTTTTTCAATTGATAACACCTAACGCGGAGGGCGCGGGCCGAAAAAACACGGCCCAAAAACCCACTACAGCTTTTTTATCGATGTGTGGATCGACGGACGACGACTAAGCAGGCCGCAATGGCGTTTGAGGTCCTTGTTGTGAAGATCGGGTCCCGGGAGGACCACTGGCGAAGACTGAACGCAAAATAGACCACCAGAGCATGTCCGGTGGTCCGCGGAAGCTCCCGCCGGCGCGGCGGTGCCCGGCGCGCCGCCGGTAAAACCCGTCGCGGCTGAATCCGTGGCGGCGAGGTCAGTTCCGCGGCCGCGTGGAACCAAGGGGTGGGACGGTCGTTTCGACATATTAAACTCAAGGTTTCAGAGAACCATGGGTTCGGCTGGGTTGGTTTGTACACGATCCCAACCGGGCCCTCAGAGTGGAAACAAGTATATCTTGAGCACCAGACGTCTGATTGACGTGCCATTGACTTTATTGGAATCCTCTTGATGAGATGGATCTTTTGGCATGACCCGCCCGAGGTTTGGAGATAGTTGGAGTATTGCCGGGTTGGATTGTACCCGAAATCCAACCGGGACCATGGAGCGGGAAAGCTGATATCTTTCAGACCAGATGTCTGTTTGATGAACTGTCAGCGGCGTTGTTGATCCCTTTGACAAACGATCCCTATGAGTATACCCTATGAGAGTTCAGGGTACAGTTGAGATACGGCCGGGTTGGTTCACACATGAAACTAACCGGGCCCCAGGGACGAAAATGTTAATAACTCATAGACCGGGCGCCCGATTGACGCGCCGTCTGTTGCGTTGATACCCCTATGATTAGGCGGTCTGTTGAGATACTTTTTCTTGGGACATTGTGTTACATGGAGCATCGACCAGTAGCTCGTGGAGCGTACCCTCCCGGAGGCGAGTGTGCGGAGTACGGAGACCGTGTAGCCGGCTGAGACCAGAAGACTGCTTGTCTGATTCTTTTCTGAGTGACTTGCATAGCCCGGTGGGGAGCACTACTCTGTGATGGGGCAGACCCACGGTGGAGGAGCACTATTTTGTGAGGTAGAAGACCCGCAGTACTCGACAGGAGGAGAACCTCTGTAGGCTATGAGAGGGAGCACTACTATGTGAGGTGGCAGACCCATGGCGGGAAGCACTACTGTAAGAGGTGGCAGGCCCGCGGTAATCTACAGGAGGAGTACCTCAGTAGTCTTAGGTTGGGGAGCAGTACCTCAGAGTCGTGACAGGACCACTGTACTCTTCAGAGACGGAGCTCTTCGGCAGTTACGGTCTCGATAATGAAAATACGGGTTGGAGCTGAGACTTTTGACCTTTATGTTTACCTCAATATTGAGATGGGTCACTTGATAACTTAGGTATATGTATGGGCATATACCTAGGTAGGGGTTATCCGTTAATTTCATGATCTTGGTGTTTTCCTCATGATTGAGATGTGTTACTTGATAACTTAGATATATGAATGAGCATATACCTAAGTAGAGGTTATCTGTTGAGATCTTCTTTGTGGTTATCCTTGTTAGTTTTAGTGAGACCTTGAGGTTCTCGGGGTCCCTACTGAGTATTGTTATACTCACCCCTGCACGGGCTATGCCCGCACCTAGTTGTGTTGGTTGTAGACGACGGGCAGAGCTGACGGAGGCCGAGTGTTCGGGGACTGGACGGTACCCGGAGGTGGACCACTCGACGAGTTAGAATCCTGTGGTGGACGATCCAGGAGATACATTATCTGTACCTACCCTTCAGGTAGGATCCGTGGTGTATGATCCAGGAGCTGTGCAATCTATACCAACCCTTTAGGTAGGATCCGAGGAGGACGACTCAGGTGCTGCTTCCTTCCTATCAACTGTTTGTATTTTTCTGTTGTACTTTCTTTCAGTTGTAGTTGTACTTTCACATGGGTTTGTATTCTGGCCCATTTACTTTTCAGCACATTCTTTTGTACTTAGTTTTTTACTTCTGCTTGTACTCTGTGCTATTTTGTTTACATTTATAAAGGCAATGCCTTCCCAGTTATTGGGATTTACGCCTTTGGTGTTAGTCTTGAGCCCCTGGCCTATGGAAGGCGGGCCTGCGGTAGTCACGGAACTGGCCCCGAGGATGGGTCGTGAAAAATTTGTATCAAAGGAGTAGGTTCTACCGTAGAACCTATACTATGATATTTTTTATTTCTGTGAAGCGATATTGTTAAGTGTACCGAGTGTGGTTTTCAGTTCAGGGAGTCCAGTTTTGGTGTGGGTGGCCGACGTATCCATACACCAGGACCCTGACAAATGATTTCTGACTTTGTGCATGAAAACACTAATTGCGTGTGTGTTTCCATAAGTTTTAAAAGTCAGCTCAATCCAGGTCAGCTCACTAGGTATAAATCGTTTGACTATGTCACGTTGTTTCTTTCAGGATTCCTTTTCACGGACAACCAGCTAGAGCCCAGAGGGATGTGCGTACTGATATCCTATCGAGCCACGAGGCTTTAGTACAGGGCCCTCTTGCAGTTGAGGCACCAGCGGTACTACCATATGTTGGGCCACTGATGCCACCAGCCCCAGCAGTAGGTGATGCACGCCACTTGAGCACGCTGCATGAGTTCCAGCGCCAGAGACCACCGAGGTTCTGTGGAGAGATAGACCCGCAGGTTGCGGAGGATTAGCTAGAGGCTCTGGTGAGAGTCATCAGGCTAGTGGGGACGCCGACAGACTTCATGGTGATCTTTGTTTCCAGCCTTCTTCAGGCAGCAGCAGGCAGGTGGTGGAGCCACTTGTTCCAGTTTTGCGATGGTATGGCTTTCACGTGGGAAGACTTTGAGACCTTCTTTAGGGTGGAGTTTGTGCCAGTAGCTCTACACCCCGAGCGTGTTCATGAGCTACTGCCTTTTCCGCGTGTTTTTCGATCAGTAGCCGAGTCATCTGTGGGCAGTAGACAGATGATGCATAGGTCCAAGAGGGCCAGAGCCAGCCGTATGAAGAGCTTGAAGTGTTATGAATGTGGAGGAAAGGGTCACCTGGCACATGACTGTACGACCCCCCCCCCCCCCCCCGCACAGTTGATCAGCGGGTGTTGGAGGAGCCACCGAGACAGAAGCAGCGGCTGGTGCTTGAGCAGCAGCCGAGCAGTGGACAAGGAAGTGGAGATCCAGAAGCAGATGGACAGGAGAGGAACTAGTGGATACGTCACTTGTACTTCTAGTTCCATATTGCTGTTGTATTCGTGTCTTTGTACTATGATCTGCAATAATAAAATGACACTTATCTTTGTGATGTTTTTCTTTCCTGTCCTTTTTGTTTGGTTGATACTGAGTGGTCCTGGTTAAGACTGTTGACTTGAACCTCACTTTAGAGATTCCTACTGCTGGAGACCCAGTGAACTCACACTGATACCGACAGTGTGACTCGACCCTTGGATGCGAGAGTGACAGCTGGATCTCTTAGTAGATACGTTGAGGCCATACGACGTCACCCATGGCATGAATGCATCCTTCATGTCAGGATTGAGTGTATTAGGCAATGGGCATGGTTAATCTAGGGGGATGAGACCGGGATTCACTTTTCAGAAAAGGAGAAATTTTAGCAGCTCATCCAGATCATTGGAAAATAAGGTGCAGATGATCCAGGAGTGGATAAAGACTGCACAGTGTAGTAAGAAACAAGAAACCGGTGCCAGTCTTAGAGACTCGAGCATGTTAAATGTTTCAAGATGTGGAAGCTTTAAGGAGAGATGAGTCTGTGAAGCAGCAGACATGGAGGTAGAGAAAGGAGAGAAGAATGAGGTGGTGTACATATTAACATGCTACAACCACCCGCTTTAGTTATTCCCACCAGGCTTAGGGATCTGGAGGGCGGAGGAAGAGTGCGGATGCATGCGGTCAAGGATTGTGACCCAATGGCTCTAAAAATGATCCAAGGGACAGTCTGTGTCCACTAATAGCTACTATAGTAATAGACGTTGATATGAATCATTCCTCACTTTCACAAATCTTGTCCCAGACCTAGAGTTTCCAGCAAGCCATGGAATTTGACACACATGTCTGGAGATAACATGGGACGAGATTCGATAATCACACTTACGCCGACGGTGTGGTCAGACCCTCGAGGTGAGAGTTTCGGTTGGAATCTCTTGGTGGAAGCATCGAGTCCTTACGAAGTTGGTTTGAGTATGGACTGGGAAATCACATTTCATACACAAATTGACGGTATTAGGCAAAAAGGATGTGGTTTATCTACGACGTCGGAATGAGTTTTCCTTGGTCGGCTAAGAAGGAAACCCCAGGCAGCACAGGGTAACTCATGAACAGGAGGGTGCGACCGATCACTCTTGAGTCGGTCAACCTTACCCTCGGGGGAACAATCATTTTGAGTTTCAGTTCTAACAGGAATTGGAGGCCTCATGTGTTCGAGAATGATGATCACGTCCTTATATGTGTCTCACCATGAAGAGGTTTACGGAGATGTGGCCAAGGCGGCAAGTTATCTCTGAGGTCCAACGGACCTTTCTAGGTCCTTAACTGGGTAGGCAGGGTGGTTTACCGCTTGACCCATCCTCCTCAGTTGCACCAGCAGCACGATGAATTCCATGTATCTCAATTGAGGAGATATGTTTTTGACCCTTGGCATATCATCGACTATGAGGAGCTGGACGATGGAGATGGGGTGTCTTTCATGGAGGTACTAGTGGATCGATGATCGACATGAGTGTTTCTTATGAGGACGATCGATTCCTCGGTTGAACTTTCTCTAGCAGTACGGGAACCTCCGGGTGAGCACATGGGAGTGGAAGGCTCAGATACGTGCTCTGTACCACTTTTGTGACCCTAGTTTGTGTTAAAGCTTTATGAGGACGTAATTCCCTAAGATGGGAGTAATGTAAAGACCCAGAAATTTGAAGGGAAATTTTTTTCTAAATTTTCTTTGAGATTTTACAAGAACGCAGTTTTTGACGGCGCCTGATTCCGAGGCCCGGTGTGCCTGGAATCATTTTATGATGTTTAGCTCGGGTACGTTCAGTGAACGAACGAGCTGGTTTTTATAACTTTTGAATTGGAGCTCTGAATTGAATTCTGAGGGCACCGATGGAATCACAGCACCGGTATTTTCTTAGAAACACCTCTTCTGTAGTTGTGTTTTCTCGGGTGTGGTTTTTAATTTTTTGGGCTTTAAGTTAAGAAATAAAATAATGTGGTACAACAAACTTTATTTTAATTCACTTAAAACCGCTTAAATCCACTTTAATCTTCTTAAGCTGAGTTAAAGCGGATAGGGTGGAACACAAAATATCCTACCCTCTTGGTAGGATATTTGGGAGGTGGGGCCCGCACGATCCCCACTGTTTCTTTCCCTCTAAGTAACGCACCCGCGAAAACCCTTTTTAAATAAAGTCAACCGACCCATTTTCTTAAAATTCTAAACGCCCTTATTAATTGGGAAGACAAGTAGTACCATTAATTCATCGAATTAATGGTTTGTTACATAACATAGAATTTTCTAAATATTGGCATGAGAATAAAATAAACCAATACTTGTTTTCTCTTAAGGGTTGCTTGTTGATATAATTGGGAGAATCTTGAAGATCTTCATCCTCCTTCATGAAGAACGCAACGAATGTGGAGAACGCAAAGAACGCCGGCCTCCGACGAAGGGCGACGAAGAACACCAAACCCTCAGAGATCGAAGAAATCATGACGACAGTTCTCCCTCTACGATGCTTCTTCGACGACAATCAATCCCCGCGTCAATCTTCAACCGAAAACTTGAGGTAGGGGGTTTACGTGATTTTCCTTACGTGATTCTCTTCCGTCTTTTATCCGCGATATTTGGACCGCATGATATTAGTTAACGGGAGGAGGCAGGACCACACAAACACGGCCATCCCCCTCCCTTATTTTTTTTCATGTTGTTGTAGATCGAATGAATTGATGCGGTGCCATCACACCACGTGGGATTGAGCAGCAAGGATGCGCGACATCGTCACACCGCGTGGGATCGAGCGGCAAGCATGCGTGGCATCGTCACGCCGCGCGGGATCGAGGGCTAAGAATTCGCGACGTCATCACGCCGCGCATTCAAATTTTAAACTCTCGTGCGTGGATATTTGATTATAAGGGGTTCGAATAATTTATTTTGGATAAATTAAACCCTCATCAATGATTAAAATAATGTGTTTTTTTACCAATTGATAACACATAATGCGGAGGGCACGAGCCGAACAAACACGGCCCGACAACCCTTCGCAGCCTGTTTATCGATGTGCGGATCGACGGATGATGAAGAAGCAGGCCTCTATGGCGTTTGAGGGCCTTTTAGTGAAGATTGGGTCACGGGAGGACCACTAGCGAAGACCGCACGCAAAACAGACCACTGGAGCGCGTACGGTGGTCCGCGAATGCTCCCGCCGGCCGGAGGTGGCGGCCGTTGGCAACGGCGCCCGCCACTCCACCGGAAAAACCCGCCGCGGATGAAGCCATGGTAGCGAGGTCGGTTCTGCAGCCGCGCAGAACAGAGCGGCGGGACGCGGCCGGCATGCCGCGTCCGGGTGCCGCGGGCAGCCCCTGCGCGGGGGACGTGGTTCCCTCGCTCGGCCGGTCGAACGAACCGAGCTGATCCGCTGGGACGGGTCGCGCACAGGCCGGGCCGGGTCGCTCCCAGGCCGGTCCGGGTCACGCCCAACCGGGTCGGACCCGGACCCGGGTCGGGTCGACCCAGGGGGTCGGGCCGGGTCGGTCCGGGCCCAGAGCCACCGTTTTCAAACCGTTTTCAGTCTTTTGCCCATATCTTGGGCTACGGACCTCCGATTAACGCACCATCAGCGGCTATGAGATCCTTGGATCGAGGCGGCCGTTTCAATATATTATACACAAGGTTTCGTAGAACTTTGGGTTTGGCCGGGTTGGTTCGTACACGAAACCAACCAGGCCCTCGGAGCGGAAACAGGTATATCTTGAGCATCGGACGTCTGATTGACGTTCCGTTGACTTTATTGGAATCCTCTTGATGACACGGAACTTTTGGCATGCCCCGACTGAGGTTTGGACGTAGTTGGAGTATGGCCGGGTTGGATTGTACCCGAAATCCAACCGGGCCCTAGGAGCGGGAAAACTGATATCTTTCAGACCAGACGTCCATTTGACGAACTGTCAGCGGCGTTGTTGATCACATTGAGAAACGGTCCCTATGAGTATTTCCCATGAGAGTTCGGGGTATAGTTGTGATATGGATGGTTTGGTTCGGACACGAAACCAACCGGGCCCCTGAGAAGAAAATGTTAATAACTCATAGACCGGGCACCCGATTGACGCGCCGTCTATTGCATTGAGACCCCTCTGACGAGGAGGTATGTTGAGATACTTCTTCGTGGGACTTTCTATTACTTGGAGCATCAACCTGTAGCTCGTGGAGCGGACCCTCCCGGAGGTGAGTGTGCGGAGTACGGAGACCGTGTAGCTGGCTGAGACCTGGAGACTGCTTGTCCGATTCGTTTCGGAGTGACATGCATAGCCCAGTGAGGAGAACTACTTTGTGAGGTGGCAGACCCACGCGGAGGAGCAATACTATGTGAGGTGGCAGACCCACGGTACTCGATTGGAGGAGTACCTCTGTAGGCTATGAGGGGGAGCACTACTGTGTGATGTGGCAGACCCATGACGGGAAGCACTACTGTGGAGGTGGCTGGCCCGCGGTACTCGATAGGAGGAGTACCTCAGCAGTCATAGGTTGGTGATTAGTACCTCGGAGTCGTGACAGAACCATTGTACTCTCCAGAGATGGAGCTCTTCAGCAGTTACAGTTTTGATAATGAAAATCCAAGTTTGAGCTGCGACTTTTGACCTTTATGTTTACCTCAAGATTGTGATGGGTCACTTGATAACTTAGGTATATGTAGGGGCATATACCTGGGTAGGGGTTATCCGTTGATTTCATGATCTTAGTGTTTTACTCATGATTGAGATGGGTTACTTGATAACTTAGGTATATGCTTGATCATATACCTAAGTAGAGGTTATCTGTTTAGATCTTATTTATGGTTATCCTTGTTGGTTTTAGTGAGACCTTGAGGGTCTCGGGGTCCCTACAGAGTATAGTTATTCTCACCCCTACACGGGCTATGCCTGCACCTCGTTGTGTTGGTTTCAGACGACGGGCAGAACTGACGGAGGCTGAGTGTTCGAGGACTGGATGGTACCCGGAGGTGGACCACTCGACGAGTCATTATCCCATGGTGGATGATCCAGGAGCTGCGCTATCTGTACCTACCCTTCAGGTAGGATCCGTGGTGGACGATCCAGGAGCAGCGCTATCTGTACCTACCCTTCAGGTGGGATTCGAGGAGGATGACCCAGGAGCTTCTTCCTTCCTTCCAGTTGTTTTTCTTTTTCTGTTGTACTTTCTTTCAGTTGTAGCTGTACTTTCAGTTGGTTTGTATTCTGGCCCATTTACTTTTAGCACTTTCTTTTGTATTTAGTGTTTTACTTCCGCTTGTACTCTATGCTGTTTTGTTTACTTTTATAAAGGCAATCCCTTCCCAGTTATCAGGATTTACGCCTTTGGTGCTAGTCTCCAGCCCCGAGCCTATGGAAGGCGGCCTAGGGGTAGTCATAGCATGGTCCCCGAGGATGGGTCGTGACAAATTAGTATCAAGGGAGTCGGTTCTACCGCAGAACTTATACTCTAATATTTTTTCTTTCTGCGATGCGATAGTGTTAAGTGTACCGAGTGTGGTTTTCAGTTCAGGGAGTCCAGTGTTGGTGCGGGCAGCCGACGTATCCATACACCAGGACCCTGACCATTGATTTTCTACTCTGTGCATGAAAACACTGATTGCTTGTGTGTTTCCATAAGTTTTAAAAGTCAGCTCATACCAGGTTAGCTCACAAGGTATAAATCGTTTAACCGTGACACGTTTTTTCTTTCAGGATGCCTTTTCATGGATGACCAGCTAGAGCCCAGAGGGATGTGCGTACTGACAGCCTGTCGAGGGACAAGGCTTCGGTATAGGGCCCTCTTGCAGTTGAGGCACCAGCGGAGGCACCAACGGTACTACCGTATGTTGGGACACCAATTCCACCAGCCCCAGCAGTAGGTGATGCACGCCACTTGAGCATGCTGCAAAAGTTCCAGCGCCAGAGACCACCGAGGTTCCGGGGAGAGATGGACCCGCAGGCGGCTGAGGATTGGCTGGAGGGTGTGGTGAGAGTCTTCAGGCTTGTGGGGACGCCGACAATCTTCATAGTGATCTTTGCTGCCAGCCTTCTTTAGGCAGCAGCAGGCAGGTGGTGGAGCCACTTGTTACAGTTTTGTGATGGTATGGCCTTCACATGGGAAGACTTTGAGACATTCTTCAGGGTGGAGTTTGTGCCAGTAGCTCTACACCCCAGGCGTGTTCAGGAGCTGCTGCCTTTACCGCGTGTTTTTCGATCAGTAGGCGAGTCATCTGTGGGCAGTAGACAAATGACTCATAGATCCAAGAGGGCCAGAGCCAGCCGTACGAGGAGCAGGAAATGTTATGAAAGTGGCAGAAAGGGTCACCTGGCATGTGACTGTACGACCCCCCGCACAGTTGTTCAGTGGGTGTCGGAGGAGCCACCGAGATAGAAGCAGCGACTGGTGCTTGATCAATTTCCTAGCAGTAGACAAGGTAGTAGTGATCCAAAAGCGGATGGATTGGAGCGGAACTAGTGGATACGTCCCTTGTACTTCTAGTTCAATATTGCTGTTGTATTCGTGTCTTTGTAGTATGAGCTGAAATAATAAAAAGACACTTATCTTTGTGATGTTTTCTTTCTTGTCCTTTTTGTTTGGTTGATACTGAGTGGTCCTGGATAAGACTGTTGACTTGAACCTCACTTTTGAGATTCCTACTGGAGGAGACCCAATGACCTCACACTGATGCCGACAGCGTGACTCGACCCTTGGAGGAGAGAGTGATAGATGGATCTCTTAGTTGTTACATCGAGGCCTTACGACATCATCCATGGCATGAATGAATCCTTCATGTCAGGATTGACTATAATAGGAAATGGGCGTGGTTCATCCAGGGGAATGAGACCGAGTTTCTCTTTTCGGCAAAGGAGATATTTTAGCAGCTCTTCCAGATAATAGGCAAAGTAGGTGCAGATCATCCAGGAGTGGATGAAGACTGCACAATGCAGTAAGAAACAGGAAACTGGTGCCAGTCTTAGAGACTTGGGCATGTTAAATGTTTCAAGAAGTGGATTCGTTAAGGAGAGATTAGTCTACGAAGCAGCAGACATGGAGGAAGAGCTAGGAGAGAAGAATGAGGTGGTGTACATATTAACATGCTACAACCAACCGCTTTAGTTATTCCCGCCTGGCTCAGGGAGCTGGAGGGCAGAGGAAGAGTGCGATTGCATGCGGTCAAGTAGTGTGACCCAATGGCACTAAAAATGATTCAAGGGACAGTCTGTGTCCACTACTAGTTGTTGTAGTAACGGACATCGATATGAATCATTCCTCTCTTTCAAAAATCTTGTCCCAGACCTAGAGTTTCCAGTAAGCCATGGACTTGACCCTCACATCTGTAGATACCTTGGGAGGAGACTCGATAATCACACTTATGCCGACGGTGTGGTCAGACCCTCAAGGTGAGAGGTTCGGTTGGAATCTCTTGGTGGCAGCGTCAAGGTCTTACAACGTTGGCTTGATTATGTACTGGGCAATCACAGTTCATACACAAATTGACGGTTTTAGGCAAAAAGGCTGTGGTTTAACTACGGTGTCAGAATGGGTTTTCTATGGTCGGCGAAGAAGGAAACCCCAGACATCAAAGGGTAACTCATGCACTGGAGGGTGCGACCGATCACTCTTGAGTCGGTCAACCTTACCCTTGTGGCTGCAGTCATTTTGAGTTTCAGTTCTAACAGGAATTGGAGACCTCAAGAGTTCGATAATGACGATCACATCATTATACGGGTCTCGCCTCGACGTGGTTTACAGAGATGTGGCCGAGGCGAAAAGTTATCTCTGAGGTCCAAAGGACATTTCTAGGTACTCAGCTGGGTAGGCGGGGTGGTTTACCGCTTGACCCATCCACCTTAGTTGCACCAGGTGCACGACGACTTCCACGTATCACAACTGAGTAGATACGTGCTCGACCCTTCGCATATCATCGACTATGAGGAGCTGGACGATGGAAATGGGGTGTCTTTCACGGAGGGTCAAGTGGATCGAGGATCGACAGGAGAGTATTTTACGAGGATGATCGATTCCTTGGGTTCACATTCATTGGTAGTACGAGAACCTCCAGGTGAGCACATGGGAGAAGAATGCTAATATCCGTGCTCTGTACTGCTTTTGTGACCCTAGTTTGTGTTAATGTTTTACGAGGACTTAAAGACCTGAGGTGGGAGTAATGTAAAGACCCGGAAATTTCATGGGAAATTTTTTTTCTATATTTTCTTTGGGATTTTACAAGAACGCAGTTTCTGATGGCGCCTGATTCCGAGGCCCGGTGTTCCCGGAATCATTTTTCGAAGATTAGCTCGGGTACGTTCAGTGAACGAACGAGCCGGGTTTTCTAACTTTTGAATCGGTGCTCGGAATTTAATTCTGAGGGCACCGATGGAATCGCAGCGCCAAAATTTTCTTAGAAACACCTCTTCTGGAGTTGCGTTTGCTCGTGTGTAGTTTTTAATTTTTTGGGCATTATGTTAAGAAATAAAATAATGTGGTATGACAAACATTATTTTATTTCACTTAAATCCGCTTAAAGCCACTTTAAACTGCTTAAGCTGAGTTGAAGCGGATACGGTGGAACCCAAAATATCCAACCCTCTTGGTAGGATATTTGTGAGGTGGGGCCTGCATGAGCCCCACCATTTCTTTCCCTCTAAGTAACGCACCCGCGAAAACCCTTTTTTAATAAAGTCAACCGACGCATTTTCTTAAAATTCTAAACGCCCCTATTAATTGGGCAGTCAAGTCGTACCATTAATTCATTGAATTAATGGTTCGTTACTTAACATAAAAGTTTCTAAATATTGTCATGAGAATAAAATAAGACGAATAATTGTTTTCACTTAAGGGTTGCTTGTTGAGAGAATTGGGAGAAGTTTGAAGATCTTCATCTTCCTTCGTGAAGAACGCGAAGAACGCGAAGAATGCGAAAAATGCGAAAAACGCTAGACTCCGAAGAAGGGCGATGAAGAACGCCAAACCCTCGGAGATTAACGATGTGACGCCGACAGTTCTCCCTCTGTGATGCTTCTTCCACGATGATCCATCCCCGTGTCAATATTCGATCGATAACTTGATGTAGTTGGTTTGTGTGATTTTCCTTACGTGATTCTCTTCCGTCTTTTATCCACGATATTTGGACCGCATGATATCAGTTAACGGGAGGAGGCCGGACCACACAAACACGGTCGTCCCCCTCCCTTATTGTTTTTCTTGTTGTTGCGGATCGAATGAATTGAAGCGGTTCCATTGCACCGCGCGGGATCGAGCTTCAAGGATGCGTGACATCATCAACCTACGTTGGATCGAGCGGCAAGCATGCGCGACATCGTCATGCCGCGCAGGATCGAGCAGCAAGAATGCGCGACGTCGTCACGCCGCACATTCAAATTTTAATCTCTCGTGCGTGGGTATTTGAATACAAGGTGTTCGTATAATTTATTTTGGATAAATTATACCCTCATCAATGATTAAAATAATGTTTTTTTTCCAATTGATAACACCTAACGTGGAGAGCACGGGATGAAAAAACGCAGCCCGACAACCCTCCCCAGCTTGTTTATCGATGTGCAGATTAAAGGACGACGACGAAGCAGGCCGCTATGGATATTGAGGGCCTTGTAGTGAAGATCGAGTCCCAGGAGGACCACTGGAGAAGACCACATGCAAAACAGACCACCGGAGCGTGTCCGGTGGTCTGCGGAAGCTCCCTCCAGCGCGCCGCTGGAAAAACCCGTCGCGGATGAAGTCGCGGCGGCGAGGTCGGTTCCGTGGCCGCGCTGAACTGAGGGGCAGGACGTGGCCGGCATGCAATGTCCGGGTGTTGCGAGCAGCCCCCACGCGGGGGTCGCGATTCCCTCGCTCGGCCGGTCGACCGAGCCGAGCCGACCCGCCAGGCCGGGTCGCGCCCAACTGGGTTAGACACAGACCAGGGTCGGGTCGGTGTCCGACCCGGGGGGGGGGGGGGGGGGGGTCCGGGCCCATACCCCCCGTTTTCGGACCATTTTCATTCATTTTCCTATATTATGGGATACGGTCCTCATATTTAAGCACATTCAGCGGCGATGCGATCCTCGGATCGAGACGGTCGTTTCGACATATTACACTTAAGGTTTCGGAGACCTTTGGGTTGGGCTGGGTTGGTTCGTACACGAAACCAACCGGGCCCTCGGAGCGGAAACAGATATATCTTGAGCACCATACGTCCGATTGGCGTGCCTTCGACATTATTTGAATCCTCTTTATGAGAAGGAACTTTTGGAATGCCCAGCCCGAGGTTTGGACGCAGTTGGAGTATGGCCAGGTTGGATTGTACCCGAAATCCAACCGGGCCCCTAGAGCGGGAAAGCAGATATCTTTCATACCAGACGTCTGTTTGACGAACTATCAGCAGCGTTGTTGATCCCTTTGAGAAACGATACATATGATTATACCCTATGAGTGTTTGGGGTACAGTTCAGATACAACCGGGTTGGTTCGCACACAAAACCAACCGGGCCCCTTGGATGAAAATGTTAATAACTCATAGACCAGGCGCCTGACTGACGTGCCGTCTGTTGCGTTGAGACCCCTATGACAAGGTGGTCTGTTGAGATACTTCTTCGTGGGACTTTGTGTTACTTGTAGCATCAACCAGAAGCTCATGGAGTGGACCCTCCCAGAGGCGAGTGTGCGGAGTATGGAGACAGTATAGCCGGCTGACACCTGACGACTGCTTGTCCGATTCATTTCGGAGTGACGTGTATAGCCTAGTGGGGAGAACTACATTGTGAGGTGGCAGACCCACGACAGAGGAGCACTACTGTGTGAGGTGGCACACCCGTGGTACTCGACAGGAGGAGTACCTCTGTAGGCTATGAGGGGTAGCACTACTGTGTGAGGTGGCAGACCCATGGTGGGAAGCACTACTGTGTGAGGTGGCAGGCCCGTGGTACTTGACAGGAGGAGTATCTAAGCAGTCTTAGGTTGGTGAGTAGTACCTCAGAGTCATGACAGAGATGGAGCTCTTCAGCAGTTACAGTTTCTATAATTAAAATCCTGGTTTGACCTGAGACTTTTGACCTTTATGTTTACCTCAAGATTGAGATGGGTCATTTGATAACATAGGTATATGTATGGGCATATACCTGGGTAGGGGTTATCCGTTGATTTCATGATCTTGGTGTTTTCATCATGATTGTGATGGGTGAATTGATAACATAGGTATATGCATGAGCATATACCTAAGTAGAGGTTATCTGTTGAGATCTTCTTTGTGGTTATTCCTATTGGTTTTAGTGACACCTTGAGGGTCTCGAGGTCCCTAATGAGTATTGTTATACTCACCCCTGCACGGGCTATGCCCGCACCTCGTTGTGTTGGTTGCATACGACGGGCAGAGCTGACGGAGGCCGAGTGTTCGAGGATTGGACGGTACCCGGAGGTGGACCACTCGATGAGTCAGTATTTCGTGGTGGACGATCCAGGAGCTGCGCTATCTGTACCTACCATTCAGGTAGGATCCGTGGTGGACGATCCAGGAGCTGCGCTATCTGTACCTACCGTTCAGGTAGGATCCGAGGAGGACAACCCAGGAGCTGCTTCCTTCATTCCAGCTGTTTGTATTTTTCTATTGTACTTTCTTTCAGTTGTAGCTATACATTCAGTTGGGTTTGTATTCGGGACCATTTACTTTTCAGCACTTTCTTTTTTACTTAGTGTTTTACTTCCACTTATACTCTGTGTTGTTTTGTTTACTTTTATAAAGTAAATGCCTTTAGTTATCGGGATTTACGCCTTTAGTGCTAGTCACCAGCCCCTAGCCTATGGAAGGCGGGCTTGGGGTATTCACGGCACGGGCCCCGAGGACTGGTCGTGACAAGGGTTGTCATATTAGAATCCAAATTCATGAAATCTATTAAAAATGAGGGATAATATCATTATAAACCCAATACGCTCCAAATATCATAAAAATTATATTGTTTCTCTCTTGTCATAATAATTTCCACCATTTTAGGATTAATTAAAACTCTATTTTCTAACACAATATGTCTAGAGAACATAGCATATCGAATAAAAAATCACAATTTGATAGCTTAGAGTAATGTCGGTGATTTCTCTAAAATTCTAGAACTTCTCTAAAATAACTCACATGATCCTCCTTGGATAGATTTTAAGTAAGGCTTCCATTTACAAATAATACCAAAATAGTATCAACATAATCATGGAATATATTTTTGATCATGTCCATAAATACTCCAGCAGAATTGGTAAAACAAATGGAATGAAATGTAAACCATAAAGGTCATGCCTACTCCGAGAGCCAATATTCAGAATATCAGAATCCATTATTCTCAACTGATGATAACCATATTGAATATCAAACATCCAGAACCATATCCCCCCATTATCTCACTAAATTGTTCGTTGATCCTTTGAAATGGATACATGTTATTTGCAGTAACATTATTGGATTTTTGGTGATAAAAAAAAAGTGTGACCCACCATCTTACATAAAAAAGTAAATTCGTTCTACCCAAGAGAACACACTCAAGTGTGTAAATCCTTTATCTAAAATGTCTTCCAACTAATTCTTCAGACCCATCATTTTCGTTGGTTCCATATGGAATGAATGAATAGATACTTGATGTGTATTCAGTACTATGTCATATGAAAACACTAACTCTCTTAAATGAATTAAAATAGAAAAGCTATAAGGTAAAACTTCATGAAAATCATTTAAAAATAGATGGCGATATCAATTAAGGATTATCATTCTAGATAAAAAGAAAAAACTGAATATTGTACCCAAATATAGCTATGAATGTGTTATTATACATGAAAATTGTTTCTTTCTCCCAAAAAGACACTAAAAACCTCATCAAATTTAGTAAAGGAGGCCCTCCAAATATTATAAATAATTTATGCTATATTATATAAAATCCTATCCATTCCAAATATTACATCATGACTTTTCTATTGAGAACCTAGTAATTCTAAGTAAGATCAGTTTCTAATAAAGAGAAATCTCATGTAAGACAATAGATACCCCTATAATTTCTTTGTTACAGTGGGTGTAATAATATTTATCACAAAAGATAACAGATTTTTAGAAATATTTAACAGATTTGAAATATGAGTCAAAAATATTGATGTATATTCACTAGTATAAAAAAATCAAACAATAAATATGAAGAACAAGTGACTGTTAATTTCAATGTTTCTAGAAAATTTTCAACTTCCTCTAGAGACTCATTTACAATGTGTAGATTCATTGTTTGAGATTCTTATGGCTGTAAATACTTCATTTATTCATAAGGATTTACTATAATAATTTTTGGTGTTGGTGTTCTTATGACACTACATAGAGAATAATAAATATTACAGAATATCTACAAGTGACTTCAGTATCTACCAGAACCATATATCATGGGTGCCTTAGTGAAAACCTATTTCTATTTACCATGATATCAAAACTCATAGAAAATACAAGGGACACTACCAAAAATTAAAATAGATCTATAAAAAAACCCAATTATCACGAACCAAAATAAAAATAATCACAAATTTTTATTTATTTAATGGAATTTACAGAACTTCCACTTGGAGAAAAAAGTCACGTCATTCAAAACTGACATATTATACAAGAAAATCCAAACCATCAATGATGTTTCCAGCATATTATTATAAGATGATAGTTTCAGAATAAAAAATAGTAAATGATTATTAGATACAAGCCCCCCCCCCCTGAATAGTTGAGGATTCAACTTCTCATTCAATAGAATCTAAGGTGGAAACTACATAAGCTCATCAAATTGATTATCATAGTCATTCATAGTATTGTCAGTCTACTATGGTTTTTGAAAACTCTATATACTTATATCGTACCATCGAATCCTTCTTTACCTATTCATTGAAATTTAAATTAATATAATTACACTCTAAGAACTCATGATTCTTTTCCATTATAATTATGTCCAAATATCTCATGCTAATTCCCTCTATATTTGTGGTGGAAAATTACACATTGATATCATTAGGTGTTTCCAAGAACTAAGAAACATTTTCAGTCCTTATCCACCAATCCTCAACCTCTTTATTATCAGATGAGACTTAGATTACATATAAATTCTTGAAAAGGAACTCATGAGCACAATTACGAAAACAACCCTTAGAGGTTAAAGAACTCGATACTAAATGGGAATGGGAGTAGGTGGGTATCCCAGAGCATTGATTCAATGAACAACATTGTTAACCTGATTTTTTTCCATGAGATGATTTTCTCACCATATTTCATCTATAAAACTAACCTAGATTCAATCTGCAAAACTTCTGTGAAAAATGATGATACACTACATCATCTGAAAAAATTAATAATTAAATAATATTACTCCTATCAATCCACAAATAATATAAATAGGGAAATTAATCACATCTGATAGATTAAACAGATTTTGTTTTCATTTTTTACATATCAAAATCTTTGATAAGAATAGAATTAATCCTTAAGACATCTCTCCAAAACCACCCTTGGAAGTTATGTATAATTGTGATGAAATAAAGCTATATAATCACTCTATACTATATCCAATGTCCTTAAATGATTTCTCAATAGCTTACTAACATCAAATTAAGATGCACAAAAATCACCTCTAATACCACATTATCAGGAATGGGCCCTGATACCATGGTACCCTAATACCAAAGCTGATCACAATATAGCCCAAAAAGAGTTACCTATCAACATGGGTTGTGGGATATAACTTATAATCATACAAGAAAATCGAGGGAAATATTTCCCACATAAATAGTGGAAGAAATATAAGAAAAATAGTATTCCCAAGAAACACCCAATGGATATTGTACCAAAATCCAAATATGGACATTAAAACCCAAAATTACATAAACCAATAATAAAAAAATAGTTTAAAAAATAATTTCCCCATGGAAACAACACTCAATGTTAAAATATCATCAAGATTAATAACCTACAAGTATCTCATTCTATTTTCACAATCCTTCCCAAAGGAGATCTAAAAATTCCTCGATGAAAATATAGGGTTTGAGATAAAAGCCTAGTAGGTTCTCACCATTTGTTCTATATCAATATTCTTCAGTAATTAACAAAATTATTATTTCAATTTTATATAAAATAGGAAATGTAGTACAGTTTCATATTTTATAAAATTCAGTCATCTCATTTTAATTTATTTAGACATTACAAACACTAGCTTAATAAAAATGTTATATAAAATAGTTTAATTAAATTTAGAAGTCATATGGAAAGTATTTTCACATTCAATGTAATATATATATATATTGAAAATGGGAATCAATGTCATCTACACTAAATTATGATTGTTCAATGTTTCAAATCATCACACACTCATATATTGAGGATGTAAATGTTTGCACACATCCCTCAGTCACTAGTTAGTGCTGACTCATTAACACATGATTGAGGATAAAAACTCATGAGGTACATATTTATTGTAGTTATAATAGACCAATCTATTTCTATGGTACTCGCAAACTTGAGTGTTTTTTCAAAAATATCTCACTAACAACCTAGGATATCATTTTCTTTATAAAATAAGGAATAATATGACAATTATATTAAAACTCGTTAATACTAAATTTCTTATTTTAAATTGAAATGTTTAAATTTACATTTAAAAACAAAACAAATTTTATAAAAAAAATTATACCCTTTTCAAGATTAAAAAATTTATATTCATATAAAGTCATTTAAAGCCACATTTTGTCCCCAAATTCCATTTAAAAAATCAATTTTCCTAAATTCTATCAATTTTAAATAACAACTCAAATTTGTAATCTCATTGAAATTGTGTATTTTCACAAAATCACATTCTAAATCAATTTTAAATTCCAATGCACAGAAAATCGGATTTTCACAATGTAATTGAAATCATGGGACAAATATTGAAACCAAATGTTAAACTAGTTTCCCATGCTTATATATGGAACTATGTACATTAAAATACAAATCCTGTAACCCAACACTAGCAGCGGGAAACTCTAACATAGATTGTCAGAAATAGAGTTCCAGAATCAAACTGAGATTCATGACCTCAAACAAAGTATTTTAAATATATCAACCAAAATAATATCTAAAATTAGACTAGGATGAGATAACTATAGATTGGTAGACATGAAATTGTGTAAGAACACTTATAGGATAGGTATGAGATGACATTCTATAATCTTTTATCAACCTCAGAATGGGATTAGATTATGAAAATTGGGTTTTTAGAGCTTCAAGTACATGGGGAGGCATCCAATACCATGTTACATCAATGTGGATTCATATGGGCATTGTTTAATTTTTAAAATATTTTTTAATTAATAAATTGTACATGAATGATTTTCTAGAGGGTACCACAGGGTTTTTAAAACTGTTCGACCTAACCATACACCCCTCCAAGGGGGTGAAAAATTTCTACTAGGTTAGAGAATTTTTTTAAGTCCTTCTAATAGCCATATAAAAACAATATTTTGTTGTTTCTATCCATTACTACATTTAGGATCATGGTTTGGGAAAACATTTCACTAGTCATGCATTACCCATAACGTTCCATAAATTTTAGCATTCATCTTGAAGCAACTGGAGATAAACCCCAACCAAGTCATGATAAAAATTCATGTCAAGGATTACATAAATATATTAAATTGATTTTAAAATTCAATTATATGATAAAAAATGATGAAATATTTTTTCCCTAAGGTGTCTTATATTGAAAATAATGTTTCTTTATTTAGAAATCCTATAAGAAAATGAATTATTTTATTATAATGGTTATTAATGCTATTATCATGATTATTGTTTTATTCAATGGATGGAATCTAAATAAATGAATATTAAATTGAATATGAAGAAAAATTATATGGATATTAGAAACCAAATTATATTAATATTTGATAAAAATATATTCACATTATGCCTAATCATTTTTCATGAAAAATTCTTATCAATAAATACATTAAACAACTTCAAGACTGACCAATTATTAGAGGGACATATTTATATAATAAATTGAGTGATGGATACATTGAAATAAAAAATGCTTATTTTTATTCATGATAGAATTTTATAAATAGACACTATGGAATGTTCCTTAAAGGATAAGAAAAATTATTTATGTGTGGAAAATAATTGAATAAAGCACTGAATAATTAATGAAAAATTATGTTTATGATGGAAATAAATAAATCCCACTCTAAAGATACGTTTATAGATTTTTTGCTTAAATGTTTTTATAATGGGAATTCAATGATTCAATTAATCCTTCTAATGGATAAATCATTGAACAAAGTAGGACCTATGTGGAAATGATATGGATAAAGCATTTATGTATTGGTGTTTTATTTATAACCATTGAAATTTTTTTATTAAGTTATTAACTTTCAAGGATTTTAATCCGATTTGTTTTCTAATTTGATTATTTTGGTATTAAAAAAATAATATAATGTATGTTTGGACAAATAAAATCAATTTTGGATGGTTAATGAGGGTTAAACCCATGACTAGATGATGGTAAGGGTTTTATGCCTACCAATGGCATACACGATGCCCATATTCATAATAAATAATATTTTAGTAAACTAATTGGAAAACTAAAATTAATTACTAAACAATGTAATTAAATTTATTTTTATATAATAATCTATTAAGTATATATATTTTTTGTAAAATAGTGAGAAAAAATGAAAAGGGTTTTTTGGACTTTACGGTCCACTAAATGTAAATTTTCATGCATCATGCATAAATATTTTTGGGTATTTATTTATTAGAGTATAATGATAACTTTTATATTGATTGATGCAAAACCAATGGATATAAATTTTTTATGAACTATAATTACATTAATTTGTTTTAGTTATTAATATTAATAGATAGTATAAGAAATAAAATCTGTAGAAAATATAGCATGATAAAAAATCCAATTAGTTTCATAAATGATGAATCGAATGATCCATTAGATCTTCATTGATTTATGGTATTGAGGTACCTAAAATAAAATTGACCACTAAATTTCAAATGATCAAGGGAAAAAATAAAATTATATAATAATCTACACTTTTCTTCCATGTACATATAACTATCTTCCACTAATGTTCTCCAACATAAAAACTAATTAATATGTTGTCATATATAAATATTTAACTACTCTTTTAAAATTATTAATATGATATTTTATTAACCCTTTTATGATTTCATTCTTTATAATAAATTAGTTTTCATATGTAAAATGATTTATTACCAGTTTCATGTTTAAATTGACATGAAAATAATTTATTTGATGTGAAAATAAGGTAACACCCCAGAATTATGAAATATGAATATCATGTTCCATGGAATGAATGATACAAACACTAAGAATAAAAAGTAATATAATATACTAAGACTTTAAAATATATTTACTATTTTAAATAAATATAATATATGAGATAGTATTAAATTCAAAAAACACCGAGTTTTGTTTTATTACATGCAACAAAGAATTTCTTCGATAGCCTGTGCTAAATATGGGACTGATTTCAACAGATTTTTATAAATATTATGATTTAAAATGAAAATTTTATACAAAAAATTAATTTATATATTATGAATAAGATTGAAAAAATTATTAATATATTTTTTTTACAAAAATATAAAATTAATTATTTTGATATTAGTTATTTTGAAATGAAAATAAATAAAAATTAAATATAAAACAAATATTTTTACAAAATCATTATCTTTATTTTCCCAATTATAATGTATTTTGATAAATTAAATTAATTAAAACAACTGAATGAATTCAATTAAATGCTTATATATATATATTATATTAATTATTTTTTATATTCACATAATATATTGGATAGATAGAATATAATATCATATTGAATTTTACACATAAAAAGTTATTTTTTTTATAATTGATGTTTTCCATTATTTTAATAGAGCACTTGTTTTAAAAATTAATTCTGAAACTTTTAAAAAAAATTTATTGTTCAAAATATAATTTATTTTTTGTATTTGTATTTTAAAATTATCATATAGTGAATTTTTGTTATTTTTCCTAAAAGATTTATTTTTAAAGAATAGTAAAAAAATATATTTTAATTATATAATAAAATTTTCATATAAGTAATATATAATGTTTGTTTAATTTTTAAAAGATATATGTTTCAATTGTACATAAATTAATCAAATTGTGTAATTTATTGTTTTTTATGTTTAATTTATATATTAAATCATTTTAAATCATTTGTGAATTTTTACCTTCAAAACATTATTTGACACCCTGACTACAGTATTAACATAGAATTACTTTTTCCCTCTTATAAATATTGAATTTGAAGTACTGAATTCTATATTTGGAATTATAATAATATATAGTGTCTAATAAAGAATAAAGATTATTTTTAAAAATTACATATTTAAAATATTGAAAACAATTACAGTGATTAAGAAAGAAATTATTTTACCAAGTTTTTAATCCTAAAAATTATACATAAAATGACCTACAAATTTTAAAAACCCCTATTTTATAGAAATATATAGAACATTTACCTTATATTATTTATTATATTGAATTATTGGGGAAATGAATGATGAAAAAATTTAGGATCACTCAATACGATCCAAAAATAAAAATTTTGCCATCTCCCCTACTTATAAATGGGAACTCGCTTTCCTCTTCTCTACCAACCTTATACCCAAATTAGTTCAGCCATAAACTACCAAAATATATTATAAAAATTACTACCCTCCTAATATAATTAATTTATTATGTATAAAACACACTTAGAATGGAATTACTACAAACCTAAAGATAATACCTAAATTAAAGGTATTGTTTTTATAAAATTGTTTCTATTGTATATCCATCTCCACCTACAAAAATTATTTTTATATAACTATTAAATAAAAATTTCAGAATGTAAAATATTCTTATATTTCTTTCTGTTATGTTAATAGCCTCTAACTACACAAAAATCATTCAAATGGGTTTCTAAATCATCATTCATGTGTATGGAAGACTACCACCCCGTGAACCGGTGTCATTTGTTTTTTCAATTACCAACTATCATGGTAAAAATTATTTATGGGAATATTATTTATATATGATTTATTTTATGTTTATGATGTATTAATAGTTAATTAATTATTATATAACACATAACATCCTGATTTCAATTTTTTGAAAATAAGATAATGCCACACATGCGTACGGAGGACAACCATCATGAAGCAATGTGATTCGTTAATGATTTATAGGGAATTCAATAATGGTGGGTTATTAAAAAAACTATATATATATATATATATATAATAATGGAACTGTAAAGATAATATATGTATATATATCATTTTCATTTCTTGCTATCAATATAATAAGAAAATGGAAACATCATTCAAGCATATGTATGGCTTACCTCCTCTAAGAATTGTGTAATTATTTTCCAATCACAAAATATTATAGATTACTATAAATAAATATATGTTTTATTTAAACAAAAAATTACACTATAATTATTAATAAATCATGATCTATGTATTGGGATCAGAAAACTATCGTGGTAAAATAGGCTTGAAAAACAAGTAAATTAACACTCAAAATAATGAAAATAGTGTAATATTATTAACAACTTTGTGATAATATGTTTTGTGATAATCGTATATGAATTTATAAAAATTATTAAGATTATTTTATAAGTCAATTACCAGATTAAAAACATTTTACATAATATAAAACCACATAATACCAAAAGGAAAACGTGAGGTAAGGGACTTCGTCTTAATTTCATTTCATAAAAGCATATTGTCATGTTTGGAATCTAATTAAATTTATTTTATTTATATACATCCCATTTAAATGTAATATCCAAAATAAATAATTATTAATCGTACTTTATGATTCAATTTTAATTTTTACATCTTTTGGGATTTTAATTAAGAGTTATCTTGTGGTAAAGAATTTCAAAACTAAATTTCTTTTCATTGGGGTAAATATCATATTTTTTGTCATTAATATTGTAAGATTAAGTGTATAATGAATTTCGATTGTCTATTATATTATTTACCATTTTTTATTTATAGTTTATATACATAATTAGGTCACTGATTAATTCTCACATCAATATTATTGTCTATTTAATGATCTATTGGGCGATCTCATTCTAATCGAAATTGTATATTCATGAAGCTTCGTTAAGGAAAATTATATAATAATTATCTAATAAAATGATTATATTTTTTTTATCCTTTTGTAATTGATTAATTTTTATGATTTATAGTGCCATTTTTATACAATTTGTGTCATAAAACTATTTATAGATTATTTTGACAAAATATGACTTCATTTCTATGTTCAGTCGTATATATTATTTAATATAAATTTGTTTTTCTAGAAAAAAGATTTAAAAATGATATCATTATGATTTTATAAAATATATATGAGAATAAATTTTTATCAAACTTTTTACAAAAAATATTCAAAGTATTTTTCTTGTTTCATTCATAAATAGAACATTTTCCAAATATATATATATATATAATGAATATTGTTTATTCAATTTTTTCAAATGTATTGAATTTATTTTCATTATTTAATTGTTGATTTCTTTTAATGATATGAAAATAATTTTAATATAAATGTTTTTAAATTTTCTTTTCAATACTAAAACATTTTTAAAATTATTTTCAAATTTAAAAAGAAATTTTGTTCAAGGATTTTTTAAATATATCTTTATAGTATATATATTCATCTAAGAAAAAAACACTTTATTATTGCTCCAAAAGTTATATATTGTATTGATACCATCAATATTCTCCCGAAGTATGGTTAATCATCATTTTGACTAGGGATAATATTTTCATTCACTTCCTTGAAACATTTTTCATGTCATCAACTTCCCTTTGAATTATCCAATTTCATGTGATCATTAAATAGTAAATTTTTCCAAAATATCAATATCATGTAGAATATATATGATTATTTCATAAATTGTATTAAATTATTACGTATTTAATTTTTTTAAAATATTTGATTATATATGAAATATTGATAAATATGTATCCTTTGTTAAATATAGCTATTTGATATGGAATATTGTTTATGAATTTAATCAAATATTTAAAATTTGAGGCGCCACTTGGAAATCAATTACGTGGGATGAAGATATATTTTTTAAAGACACTCAACATATATGTAGTCTCATGGATGGAAATAATTTTCTTGCCACATCTAAATGGGTTTCTACCCAGTAGAATTAAACCACCTTGTTAATTGTATTGATGTTAAAGGTTCCATGTACCTCGGAATAATAGTGTATATTAAATAAGTATGTCCTTCATTCTGATTTAATTATTATTACCCATGATATATTCATTATCGAATATATATGGTTTAATTTAATTCTCATTATATTGATTAAATTACATATTTATTTAGTTATTACATTTCCATACTGATTATTCCAAATCTAGTTATTTAAATAGTTAATTTCCTGTGTTATTTACCTTTTAATATTTATTTTTATTTATATATTTATTTTAATGGGATGTATTCTCAATAATTTACCTATACATTTTAATTATTCTTTTTTATTCATTAATGTGTCCTTTATAATTAACCATTGGTGATAACTTTTGATCACCAATATTTTTATTCACTTCAGAAGGATTTTATTAGGTTTATTATGGCTCATATAAAGGTATAGGTTATACCAAATATTATTATTCTTAAAAAAAGTGAAAAGAATATATTGTAATTTTTGAATCTAATTTTAATACAACACTCATGTATGTAGATAGTTTCCGATTACTAATAATCTATTTTGTTCTTTGGTATGTTATTTCCTTCTATCCATTTCGAATATAATTGTATCAATACATTGGCTCTATGATTCTTGTGTTGAGGCCTCAAAAATTTAGGTATGTGTTGGTTGTATTTTTTAGACCCTATCATTTTATTTTCAAAAATTTATAATAACATTTACCCTATATCATGGTTTCAAAAATTACTATGGTTAATATTCATATTGACCATAAATAATAAAGAATAATTTAGTAAAATAGGACCCCCATATTCCAAATATAGAATATATTTTTCAAAATTAAAAATTAAAAATATGTATAATTTAATATAAAATATATCATTATGAACAGATTGAAAATAATTTATATTCAAATATGTGTTTTAAACATAAAATTTTAATTATAAATAAATAATGTATAGGGTTGAATAACATTTATTTAATTACATATTATCAAAATAATGAGATTTTATGATCATTTGAGATTAAATAAAAATAATAATGAGAAATTTTAATATAATATAAATTAATGCATAATAAATTTTATTTACTATTTGATGAAAATTTAATCTTTTTTGAAAATATTAAAGAGATAATTCCATAATAATTTTAAAATTATTATTTAACAAATAAAATTCATTTTATGAAATATATTTTCGAAAATATATAGAAATTAAAATTATTATTCACTCATAAAAACATCAATAATGCATTTTTGATGAATAACATAACATTACTAAAATTTTAGAAATTATATACAAATATTTAATTAATACATAATAAATGATTATGAATAGTATATATTTTATAAGTAAATTAATAATATTCTTTTCAAACAATTTAACTGATAGCTTATAATGGTCACTTTTAAAAAATAATATTACGTTGTTCATTTAAGAACAATGTTTAATTTGTAATATTCTATTTAACATAGTATTTTGTATTAGAATCACAAGACGCTACATTCAACCCACATTAATATATTGAATCATTGAAATTTGAAATCAGTCCTAGTAACTAGGGTTCAACTATTCAAAATCCCATTCTTGAAATTGCACGTCATAAAAAGGGTAAATAATAAATATAGTTCAAGATAGAGAGAGGGAAGTTTGAATGATATAAGAAACAACACATCGAAGGTTTATATATATGGGAACATTAGTGGTAGGTGAAAAAATGGTTATTTATGTGATAATAAAAACACATATAAGTATGTAGCACCATAGAGTACATGGTCCTAAGAATGATAATCATAACAAGATACTAAATCTATAATTGGTTAATGTCTATTGATTTTGTCGTATGATTAGAAAATTTCTAATTTTTCTCAACCAAAGTCTCATATTTTCCCAAAATGATTAGTACTCAAGATGAATTATTTATTCTTCAAGCTATAGAATCAAACCAGACAAATAAATAAATGTTAAAAAAATAAGAATATATTAATCCTATCATTTTGAATTAACCAAAACTAAAATAGTCACAATGAGATATGATAATTCCAAAAAAAACATAAACAACTAAATGAAGAAAAACCACCATATTCTCCAAAATTAAATCGTAGTAGCTAAATTTCAAAATATTTTATTCAATATATAATGAATCTTAAAATTTCTAAAAAATATAACAATTATTCATTACCATAAAATAAAATACCATACAAACCATAATGGTTATCCTTACCATTACACTTATGTATATGAAAATTAATTTAATTCATCCTCAAATAACATTTTCAATTTAAATGTACTAAAACTATAGGTTTTATTATCATAAAATCATTAAAAATACTCTTAATCTTTGAAAAATTAAAACCTCAAAAGCGGTGTCTATGAAATTGAACATAAGATCAACATTACACTTTTAATCATGTAATGGTATTCATAAATCCTCATAATATGACACCAAAAATAATATTTTTCTTTAATTTTAAATAAAACCTACTATAATACCATATATTGGGACACATTCTTGATAATCATATAATATACTATATTTAGAATAGAATTTACCTTCATTCCTGAAATTTCAATTAATTTTAGTCTATTAGGTAATTTAGAAAATGATTATTAATTAAACCCATACATTACATGTGGGAAATTTTAAATTGTTTCTATTATTTTCAATAAAAGAACCCACAAAATATGATCATGATTTATTATCATGAAATAATCATTAAATTTTTCTACATGCCATCATTATAGACCCTAATATTCCTTAAAAACCTATGATTATTTTAAAATGTGGGATATGAGAACAAATTTCATTTAAAGACATAAAAGAAACAAAGAGACTCTTAGTCCATGAATTTTTTTAAAAAAATATTTCTTTTAAAAATAAAAATTTGGTTCCAAATAAAAAAAATCTTACCTAATAAATCATCTTCCCATTTCAATACATTTTAAAAACAAATATATTATAAATCATTAAAGAAAAATAAACCCATAGCGGTTTTATTGAAAATTTTAAAATCACATGAATTATTTATTTACTCACATATACTTTTAACTCACAAATATGGAGTAACAATCATGATTATAAATGGATTAACTATAATAGTTAATCATGGAATAAACATAATGCTAACAAATTTTGTAATAGTCACAATTTTAATTTTATTAACTAACACTATTAAATGTGGAGTAACCGTCCTCAATAATCCAAAAGAAACATAATGGTTAACATTATTATAATAATTTACAGTTACCATATTATCTTAACATGGATAAACCACAACATTTAATATTTGAATAACTTTCACAGTAAATATCCAAACATTACCTAATGCCTTAGCAAGAAATTATGGGGATCACCAAACAAAAATGTTTTATAGAGCTCACTTGTGAAATATAATAGCTACCAAACTGTTGTTAATAATTTCCGTGGGCCATATCAAAAATAAAACCTTTTAAATCCTATTCTAAACCCATGTGAATAACTTTTTAGGATATTATAATACCTTTTATTCATGAAAATAACTTTTAAAATTCAATATTTTTGTAAATAATAAATATACTATTTTCATTTATAATAATTATGTAAACATATAATGTGAACATTAAATTTTTATTTCTTCATAAATCACAAGAATATCTTCTAGTGAATTATAAGTTAAATAAATCATTTCTTTCATATTTGTGTTCAAAATATCATGAACTACAGTGCTTAAAAAACTGAAAAATATTCCACTAAAAAATGAACAACTAAAACAGATATAAAAATTAATTTTTAAAATAATTTAATATTAATAAAAATTATCATTTAAATATGTTAGGAAATTATAGATATAGTTTATAAATATTTTTAAAATAAATCATTAAAATTTTCAACTAATGTTTTAAAGTAAACTGTCTTTTACACTGAGTTCGACTTATCACGTATGTTATTTTTCTTATTGGATAATAAAAATAGTTTAATTAATATTTTTAGAAACCCTTTATAATTTTATTATTCATTTAATTTATTTAATAATTTTTTATATGAATTTACATAATCATTTGTAATTACATCAGACATTTTGATGATATTCTGTTCATAAATCCAAATTGCTTATAGTATATTGAATAACTATAAAAATAGACAATGTTTCATTATATACATAAAACTAAAAATGATAAAATTTAAAAACATTATATATCAATTATAGTTTTACATATAATAATTATATATGGTCTCGATTATTAATTTATGTGACAATCATAGAGAAGTCATGCCGTATGTATACATGTGTAACATTTCCATTTTTTCAATGATCATTATTGAAAGAATGTAAATATTATTTTATATTTCAAAAATTATTATAATATATATATATATATATATTATTAATTCATTAAATAAACTTATATATTTCCTCACTATGATTTATTAATGAAAAAAGAATCACATCGCTTTGTGGAGGTGTTAATCCACACATACGAATGAAACACGTTATAATTTTTCAGTAAATGGAAATGTAAAAAAGTAATTGATATATTATATTCTAGAAATGATAAATATTTAATGGATATAATATATAGTAATTCATTTCATAATTTTAATCCATATATGATATATTTTGTTGGAAAACAAGTTACATTGATTCGTGAGACAATAATCCACCATTCATATAATTGATAGTTTCAATTCCATTTTAATGACATAAAAGATGGGTATAGGTTATGATATTAACAGAATAATATCTAATTATGTTAATTATTGCTATTTTATTAGTTTATCATGGTTAATTAGTTTTTTTATTTGGTGTAACAAGAAGAAAAACAAAAACAAGTGGTTTGAAACTATACATAGTCTTTGGAAATCATAATTTTCTTAACAACTAGAGACCTATAATATTGATATTGTTTCTTAAAAAAAGGCCTTTATAATTAGTTTTGGAAGTGTATTTTAGTTCTTACATAGTATTTATTGAACAAAATGGGTTTTTAGGTGATATTTACGGAGAAAAAGTTATTCCCTTTAATAATATATGGGAGAGATACTCTTCAAATCATTTAAAATATAAGTTTAAAATAAATGAATTTTCAATTCCAAATAAACAGTTTATTAGTTATTTATAAGATAATATGTGTATTATTTTTATATATCCCATAAAATTGTGTTTTATATGTTTATATAACATTTTTATCTTTATCATTTGGTTTTACCCACTCATTAACACTTTTAATCATAAGGTGACCACATGGATTTTAACACATTGAGGATCATTACAGTTATTATAAATAGAAAAAAGACAAATAAAAGGACCATGGATGATATTATAATATATATCAAAATAAATTTTCCTAATTTAAAACCTTTATGAATTTCATATCATTTTATAATGAATTATTAAATTTTAAAATATCACTATTGTTAATTTTTAGAACTGTTCATTTCATTGATAATAATAATATCACGATGTTACATATAATTTGAAAAAATTATATTATAACATAAAAATAGTAAATTTAGTATTGAAAATTATTATATTAAATTAATAATCCTAATTTATATAACTATTAATATTTCTAATTTTATTTATTTTATATTTTAATTATTTTAATAATTACAACATTAGCTTTGTGTAATCATTTATGGAAATAAAATATTCACTAAAATTATATTATAAATGTCCATAAAGAAGATGTATAATTTATATTAAAAAATACTACTTATGTTTTAACATATCCTTTTGATATCGTTATATTAAAAATTTTATAGTTATTAAAAACCAGATTGACAATTGTTAGACTTTTCTTAAAATGAAATATTTAAAATATCATAATATCATCCAAATATACATTATATTCTATATTATTGAAAATTGGATGGATTTGAATGAAATTAAATCATAAATTAAAATTTAGGTAACTGTTGGGGTCATTTTATATTTCATAACATTTTATTATTAACCCTTAACTACTTTATTTACTCATTACATGGTAACAAAAGTTGTCAGGGTTATTATTGATATTACAAAAAAAAATATTAAACTATTTACTAAATGTGGAACCCCTGAATATCAATATGGAAACCATTTTACGAAATTTAATATATTAATATATATATATAAGTGGATTAATTTTATGTAAAATTAATCCTGAAAACCAAAATGAAACCCAATTTTCTTGAAAAAATGTTTTTAAAACCAAAAATTGTACTTATAAGAAAATAACATACAAAGATCAATAAATCTAAATTAATTATAGTATGTCTCAATAAATTATTATTTTAGTAACATTGATATTAAATTCAGGTATTAATGAGTCATAGTATTATAAATTGGATGATAGTTTTAAAGAAATTTGAATTTTTCAATATTCAGAGTGAAATTAATCTATTCGTGAAATTATCAAAAATTAAATTATAAGATGATTTTAAAATAACTAATTAAATAACTAAATTAATTTGTAAATATATAATTTCAGAAACATGATGATACAAACTATAATACTCTCTGATAACAAGAAAATAAAGACAAATTCTGTAGAATATTTATTTTTGATGAATAAAATAACATTACTATAAATATAAGTGATTATTGATAAAGAATTAATTAAAAACTTTAAATTATTATTACCATTATATATTTCATAATTAAATTAATAATATTAAATACTTATATTTTAATGGATAGGTTACTATATTCACATTTAAATTATACAATTATGATTTTTATTTATGCTCGGTGCTTCATATCTTGTTTGTGATCAAACCTTATGTTTCTTTTCAAAATATCTGAATTCTATACTTATAACGGATCTGATAAATTAGTGGTTATAATGATTAATAAAAATATATTTTAAAAATATTTAGTTTTCCTAATAAATTGAAATATACTTATTAATGCTTCTGAAATATGTATTGATATTTAGAAAAAAATAAATACCAAAATAAAATGTTCTTAATTAGTAAGGTTTTTGATTATTTTTTTGAGTGAATAATATAAGTAATTAATAGAAATTTTATACATATTGTATTATAAAATAATTATAATTTCTTAGATATAAATATACAAATTATCCTTTGGAGAAAACTTTACATTTTCATAGAATGTTTTGTTTTTTAATGAATTTGGAAAATTCCCAATATTATTGAAAATTGTTTTTCCATTAATATATTTTTATAGTAAAAATAATAAAAATTTGTTTTAATATTACAATATAATTAGTTATTTTTGATTTAAAATTATCTAGTTATGGTTTTGAGATTATTTTTATACTTTAATTTAGTATAAAAATAATTTCATATTTAAAAACAATTTTTTTCTAAAAAATGGGTTTTCATCCATTTTTTCTATTTTAATTTTCATTTCAATTCTGAGAATTCTATAATTATAAATATAGAAAATGTCTTCCATGTTTTAATTGGTAGGTTAAATTTTAATATTTAGGTTTATTTTTTATTCATATTAACCAATGTATTTTCATTATTACCACGATAAAGGGAGAATTGTGTAATTATGGGATAATTTTATTAATATAGATATAATCAAATTACCCTAACTCTTTTATTAATTGTATTTTTTAGTACATATCTTCCATTATCATCCATTATTTTTTATACTTCCTTATTGTTCAATATTTATTTGATTATTTCCTTTATATAATTATAATTAAACAATATAAAACAATTGTCACTTTCTTGTTTTTAATAAGTATTTTGTATATCATATAGTTTAAATGATAATATTTCATGTTATAGATATTGTTATTAAATATAAATTATTTATCTTCATCTTGTTAAATTATTAAAGAAAATATATAAATACGTTACTATATTAAATATTTACATAATTTTGACACATTAATTATTCAATTAATAGAAAAGATGAATCTTATTAAATGTTGTAAAGGAAAAATAATTTGACATAAATAATATGATATAAAAAATTTATAGAATGTAATTACATGTTAGGAATGTATTGAATTAATTTTTTTTCTCATATTTTTTACCTCATGTTATTAAAATCATTGTAATTAAAAGTTCTAATAATATGACATTGTTGATATATTAGGATAAATACTATTTTATAAAATTATACAAGGTTATTAAAAATATTAGATTCTAAAACGTTATTACAATATTTTTTATAATATATAACCGTCACATATATTTTATCCAATTGTTAATTTATTTTATCTATACTGACCCTCCACTAGTCAAATCAATGTTTCTATGGTAAGTGAGAAAGGGGATAATGAGAATTAAAAAATATAATTCTAAAAGCTAGACCAATTGCTACCTAATTTTATTAAATGAGGTATTAGACCAATACTTTTTCTATAATAAAAATAAATTTATTTTCATCCATTTTAAATTAAAAATTAATTTATTGTATATTAAAATTTAAAAAAAATACAAGAGTGCCCCAACACTCTCTTATTAAATGAAATACATTAATTCGAAACATCAAACATGAAAACCAAATGGGTTCAGCCAATTCCATCAAAAATATTTTACTATAATAACTACCTTTATTATAGATGACTTTATTTTCATAATATCAACCCTATATGGATGGTGTTATTAATGAAATTAGAATTTTGGATGAAGAGGAATAGTTTGTTTGATAATATTATAGTCGTATATATTTTCCCATATCATTAAAATATTCCATAAAAATAATTTTATACTTAAACAAGTATATTCAATATATAAAGGTGTTTTTATATAAATTTCACCACTTATATTCATCTCCCCTTCTATCAAATGGGAAACAATACCATCATTCGTGAGTATGGTGGATTATTGTCTTGAGAACCAATGTGATTATTTTTCCGTCTCCCTCTCCAAATACAGTTTATATTGATATATATAATGTATATATACAATATTTATGAGATATATAACATTATTTATATTGATGTATATAATGTATATATACAATATTTATGAGATATATAACATTATTAATATATAATATGTCATTTAAATTCAAATTTATAAATTTATAGAAAAATGATATTGTTGTTCGTTAATATATGTGTACTACAACCTCCATTAAGAGATGTAATTTTTTTCATCATCATATCAAAGGTATTATATATATATAAATATGAAACATTGTTATATTTATGATATAATGATAAGTATATACAATCTATGTTATCTTTAATTTTTTCCATAATGATAATTGAAAAATGGATATGTTACTAATGTGTATGTACAATCCACCATCTTTATGCTTGTAACACTGTACATTTTTTACAACCAAATATAATACATGGATTTATAAATATAATTGTTTCAAGAAAGTTATTATTATTTATTTATTATTATTGTGTATATGGTTTAGTAATTCTGACATTGAAAATAGTAAGCGATACTATGTCATTTTGGACATATGGAATAATTATCATCAAAACATCCGAGTTTTATTCAATTATCAAAAAATATAAATATAGTGTGGGAATAAATAAAATAAAAGGAATAATTACATTGAAAGTGTTATTCTAGAAGTAAATAATTACCCTATTTATATTATTCAAAAATATAAATAACATGTGTGATGTGTTGGACCTAAGGTGAGAGACTTTATATTAAAAATCCCTTCTAAACTGATTCTTGAAAACTCTCTTTTTCTTCCATATCCTTATTTTTTATTTCATGAAACATTATTCATGAAAATAAAATATTTATAAAGATAATTCGATATCTATTTTCAATATATTTTAATTTTCCTTCAAAAATGACTCTTTCTACAAAATGATTGGATATATTTAAAGAAGAAAAATGGAACGTTCTATTGTAACATATAATTTGAAAAAAAATATTTTCCCTCCATAATCAACATATTTTTATTTTCACATTATTATGTAAGTTTCCATTTCATTCTCCGAATAAATTTAATCATTCACATTATTCTATTAATATTAATATTTAAATTTTTTTTAATGAAATGGGATATATCAATATATGAAGGTGCAGACTTATGGGTTCGAAAAATGATTCAATAATTAAATAGTTTATTTTTTAGGGTTCTTTTATGGATATATTGACTTATTTATGATAATGGTAGGTTTATATTTATAATATGTTCGGTTGATCCCCTTATAGTTTCCCATTACATTGGGTAATGACATTGAGTTAAACAAGTTGGTTTCTCTCAAGATACTATGAGAATATAAAATAATGGTTATTCCAAGTATAACCATGATTGTTATTTCAAGTGTATCTATAAGGGTTAATTGAAGTAAAACAGTGTTTTTTATTCCATGTATTTGTAATAATAATATTAAAATAATTCCTAAATTAAAATATCTGTTCTATATATTTTTTATAATAATTTTTTGAAAACATATGATTTACCAAGGTAATGGAAAGCTTATGCAACTTCATAAGTTTGAAATGAAAAACATAATGAAGAAATGATAGTATAAGTTTTTCAAGATTTCAAATAAACATTATGAGTTTTATTTTTTTTCAGGTGAAATTTTATATGGGAGGCATTCAAATAACAAAGTGATCTCTTTGGTATGGAAATGATTATTTTAGGATAATGTTTTTATTTCAATAAAGATAAATTTTAATAAATATTCATAGAATAATGGTTCATTTACTTCTTTCAATGCATCATTCAATGATTTTTTCCTCATCCAATGTTTTAAAACGATTTTACAAGGCATAAAAATGGGTCTGATATTTTAATAAGTCATGTTTAAATCCCAATATTATTTTCATGAAATGAAATTATTTTTTACATTTAATGTTTTATAGTTTGAAAAATATGATTCTATGTTGAGGTATTACCTTTATAATATATGGTATTATTATGTGTATTTTATAAAATTAATATCAAAAAATATAATTCTAAATGATCTTTTCAAAAGTATTAATATTTAATCTATTCTAAAACATCAGAATATTTAATGATTAATGATAAGCTCTTATAGTTGTTATCTAAAGAACAGTCTAATGAAATTTATAGGTTTGGATGATATTTAAAAGATTCCCAAAAGAATTATGTAAGAATAGTTATTATTATTTTGTTGAAATCTATAGTAATTATGATATATTTAACGAGTTTATGATAAAATTGTTAATGATATATTATCATTTACCTACTATATAATATATTTTATTAATATTTTATTTAAATTCTCTAACAAATAGTTATATTTTATGTTAATGGTTTGATTCTTCATGAACCAATGTCAAAAATTGTTGTGAATGAGAATAAAATGTCTTTTGGAATGTGAAATTTAATGGAATTTGATATACAGTGAGAACTATGGGTTTAATCCTTAACCATGTATAAAATGTTTTGATTAAATTCTCTAACATGCATGTGTTCATAATGTATTTAATAAGAGAGTTATGAATATATATTGATTCTCGAATGATAATGGTCATAATGGTAAAAATGATAAATGAAATATGTGTCAAAAATGAGGAAATTATTACATATTAGAATATCATTAATGGGTGGGCATATATTTTGTATATTTTAAAGGATGAGATAAAGAAATTACCTTCCACAGAAAAAAGGAATCATCTCTTTAACAATATTAAGATGTAAAAAGTAAATCTTAAAGAATGAATTAAGTATTTTAAATGAAGGTATAATTTTAATTTTTAAAATATTTTTTATATGAGGAAATATGAATAATATAATATATAGAAATATTCAGATTAATTTAAATATATTCTATATGGAATTAAAATAATTATGAGGAAACCAAAAATGTATTGGATTTTTATATGGAATAGTTCTAATAATTTTGAAATTTAACCTTCTATTTTTTCTTCATAGTTGTGAATAAAAGAATTATAAATGAGTTGGAAGTGTATATGGATTGTTCAGAGCTTATAGAATCAATTTTTTTGAGAAACATTAGGAGATCAATGGTTGTTGTTTAGTTTGTAAAAACATAGGGCTCAACCATAAATCCCAGTAGGTGTGTGTTCATGGTTCATTTAACTATCCCTATGAGGCAGCATAGCAACATTGGGTACTAAAGAATGTTTTACAGGGGAATATTCATTGCATAAGATTTCCCCAAACCATGCACTAATTCAACACACTTTGTACCACACAGGTAGTGGATACTCACGGTTTCTTTAAACCATGCATCCAACCCATCAGACCCACATTAATGTGTGAATATTTCCATTCAACCTTATTATTTCATAAAATTAAAATTCCTCTTATATTCCCTAATTTCTATAGTAGACAGATGCATGGGAACTCTATATTGTCTGTCTCATGTAGAATTGAAGCATCTCCCTCACACAAAATCTGATCCCTCTTCCAGGTATGAAGTTCTTTAACAAATGAAAAGTACTCTGATAAGATCACGTCATTTTTTAGTTTACGATTACATTTTTTCTGTTGTCTTGTAATAAAATATAACCAATATTCATGGTATAATTATATTTATTTGTTTTTTACCAATCATTGATAAATAGTAAGCAAATACTAGAGTAGGTTTACTCAACTATCATAATGTAGGGGTTTATACTGTTTCCCTCAATGTATCACCAATAAATAAAAGTTTCATTTATGATTCATGACCAAATAATCATGCGATGTATTGAAATTAATTTATTTTTCAAATTATTTATTGGAATTTCAATTAAACCCCTTATAATTTGAGTTGACATTGTAGGTTGTTGGAACCTCACAAATGATAAACACTTTTAGAGATTCCATGTGAATATCATCCATTGATAAACATTGAAAATTTTCATTAATTATTAAATAGTATTTTAATTAAGTAATAATTAATTATTTGTTTTGATATATAACAGAATGTACTTATTTTTTAGCCCCTTATTTCATAAGTACATCATGATCAGATATAATAACAATATTATAATCCTTATCATTTATAAATGAAATGAATTTTTTTATTAAATAATAATTTAATGAGAACATGATTGAAATACATCCTATTATAATTAATATAAAATTTTCAATTTGATTATGGACCATATATTCATTAAATGATTTATTATACATGAGTACAATCTATTTTATTGAGAGAATTCCTTGAGAAATCTGAGAATGCCACACCGATTCATTGAGATTGTTTCGAAGGGAGATAACTATAAGTCCCCATCCTTAAACCTCACTTAATCTTGAGATTTTTCATGATTACACCATGAAGATCTTTTCAGGATTAGATTTTTAGATAATTAGATCATAAAACATGCATTACATTCCATATTTAAAAAAAGTGGTTACATAAAAGATAGTATTCGTTATTCCCCATCAACGGAAACATATTTAAAATAAAACATTTATTCTTTCTTGACACTTCCTTGACACTATCATCATAACATGCACCTTTCCCTTGACCTGTGAAAAACATTTCAAAAACTTGTGATGAGAATAAAAAGCTCAGTAAGGGATATAAAAGTTTGAAAAGAAAACCTGAGTATATATATACATAAGAATGAAATCATACTTTACCCAAAAAACAGAAGAAATTTAACATACCTCATAAAATCATGAATAAATCATAGAAATCGTAAGACATAAAGGTAACTTGAGGCATTCATAAGATTCTTACATAGGGAGGAACCCTTTTGGTTACGTTTGGAATACCCATCACAGTATATTCACTAAATCTCTTTGGAGAAACCTCAACGTTTAACCCCTTCACGTTACCCAATGCATTAGACAGCTATATCAGGCTCACCCGCCCTTAGTTTATCACAGAACCACCCATCTTCATTACAATTACCAAGAACCATAACATAATCATAACACATAAAACATGCATAAAGGAAACATAACATTTCCACATTTCAATCACAAGATATCAATACAACTCATTGATATAAAAAAACTTTATGAAAACTATTTTCAATACCAAAATAAAAGAAAATTAATACATGGTATTTTTTCATTTTAAAAAAAGTTAGGTTATGGCTTGTAGAGGAAGCTGAAACTCAAATAATGGTCACGGCGGCAGAGAATTCGTTGTCGCCGCATACGTACGAAAAAAACATTCCCTTTTGTCATTTAGTAAAACGCTTTGTATAAAAACGATTCCTTTTGGATAAACATAAAAGTCAAAGGGTTTTATACACCATATAGAAAAAGGTTTTGTATAAAACAAAAATATGCCTCAATGAAAGGAGATTGAGACGAAGTCCAATACCTCTGGTCCGACATGACTCGATCGTTCTTTAATCTCCTGAATAATAAACATGAGTTAATTTCTACTTGCTTAAGAACCTTTTTCAAGTTCATTATTCCATTTATATCACTTATTACCATGTCATGAACACTATGTTATTATTTAAGTTAATAACAATCGTTTTAATGATTATTGGTACTTGAGTCAAAAATAAACTCATTATAATTACAAGTTGTCCATGTGGTAAAATATCCATTATATCCATAATTTTATTCATGATGTAGATATCATATATATCTTATATATCCAGTACATTCTTGCATTTATAATATTTCATAACATTTAGAGGTATGAAATGAAATGCACCATTCATGGAGATGGTAAGCCGTACGTACGCATGAACGCTACTTCCATTTCTATTTCTTATTTAATGGAATTAAAACATAATAATACATAATAGTATTTTAATTCCAGTATGGTATCATATATAATATCATTAAATATATCCTTTATACGTACCACATATGGTATTAACGAATCAAATCACTTTGTGGGGGCGGTAGTCCGCACTTCCTAAAATAATGATATCGCGTATACCCATAATGGAAGCCATAAAGGTATGCCATAAATGAAAAATACAGAAGCTTAAGTAAAAAATAAACATATTATATATCATATATAAATATAGTGACATCTTAATGGTCACCTTTTAAGGTATTAGAAGAATATTGAACAGTCATCATTTCGTGATGTAGAAATTCGCCATCCATGGAAACAGTATGTTCTTTAACCATTAGATATAGGTTTGTGTAAGTATAGCTCAAATAAATATTATAAAAACATCCTAGTATATTTAAGATAATATATTTGTCACAAAAGAAATGAATAAAAAGAGTTTAGGGGGATGGAGAAGCAAAATAAAACAAAAGGACTCAAGTGAAGACATTACCTTAAATTGGGAAACTCCCTTTGGTTTGAGCTCAAAGGCTTCCTTGGGAAGACTTCTGCCAAATGTGAGGCTTCTAAGAGTTATAAAGGGATGTGGAGAGACAAAATGGGCAGGGTTTGGCCGAGCCAAAGGGTATGGATGTGTGGGTAAGGAGGTAGAGGTGGGGGCCTTTTATAAGAGGAGAGGAGGGGCACTCTTGGAAAGGTATAAAAGGTTACTTTATTTTAAAATGAGTTTCGGATTTAAAAGGTCCCAAATTGATATACTTCTAGGATAAGGTGATAAGGGTTCTAAATATACCCATATAATAGGTTTTTGACATGTGTAGTTCTTAGATTTTACATTATCTTTTCATTTTATTTAAATCCATTATTAATGAGGTAATTGATGCATCATCATGATGTCATAAATAATTTAATTTATTTAATGTCTAAAAATTATAAAAAAAAATAATATGATGTAGAAAATCTTTTTAGATTTCTAATGACTATTTATAGTCAAAAATTGTACTTCTATAACCCTATGTAAAAAATAGTTTTAGTAAAATAACTCATGTTTGTGACAATTTTACTTTAACATTAAATTAAAATATATTAATGTCATTTTCCTTCCAAAGTGGCTTCATGGGGTCCCTAAGTTGACCCATGGATATTCTTGGTTGGAAATGACACATCCTATAAGGGTAGTACATGTTTCAAGTTCATTTCATATTATTAAAAAATTATTCTTACCTAAAATTACACTAATTACCTCTAATCGCGATTAAAAACTTAAAAGTTTCTATTCACCAAAAAATTATTTTAATCCCATTGAACCACATTTTACTTCATAATGAAAACCATGTATGTCAGATTTTTGAAATTCAAAAAAATGAGGTGGTAAAATTTCTTTTATACGAAAAATCAGTTTTTTAAGTACCACTTAGTGGTTTCACTATTTATCAAAAATTGATGTTTTTCAGAAAAATTCCAAAAATTCACCCGAAGCTATATTTAATATTCTGAATTAAAAAATGATGTCTATTTAACAAAATTAAAAACATATGAGTTACATTAGTTAATTTAATAATAAATTCCCACTGTCAGAGCAAATAGCGTGTTTTTATGAAACAATATGTATCAAAAGATTGACACTAGTTTAAGTCCAATTTCAAAGTGAAATTAATTCCAACGACCACTATTGGATTAAATGGTAAAAATATATTCTAATTTAACTTTAAAACAAATTAAAAAGATAATCTATCCATACAATTAAATTAGATGAAAAAGTGGTTTTGATGTTAAATGTAGTATTTTTGACTATTCATTAAAAAATGAACATTGTCATAAAAATACCAAAAAAATATCCAATGTAAATTTCAATGTTCCAATCATAAATAATAAGTTTATTTTGACAAATATCTTATAAAATTGTCAGAATATTGATTTAAAAATGGTTTTCCATCAAATGGCAGTAAAACAAACTTTTAAAAATATTAGTGTATTCCATGCTTAAGATTGGATTTATTCTCATTTTAAGCCTCTAAAACACTATCTAACTCCTAAATAGACATAGATAAGAATATACATTATTCATTACTTACATGGGATGTTACATCCATCCCCCCTTTAGAAAATTACATCCTTGCAATTTATTTACTTATCAAATAAGTGGTGGTATTTAGCCCTCATTGAATTTTAAGATTCCCATGCTACCTCTTCAATCATGTGGTTTTACACAAAACCATTACCTGATGAATCACCTTATTTCGCAACACTTTCTCCATGTGGTCAAAAATCTGGACTGGTTGTTCCTCATATGATAGGTTCTCTTCTAGCTAAACTGCCTCTGGACTCAAAACATGAGATGGATCTGGCATGTACTTCTTTAATATTGAAACATCAAAAACATTGTGTACCTGAGGTAAACTCGGAGGTAAAACCACTTTGTATGCAACTGATCCATCTCTCTCTTGAATTTCATATGGTCTAATGATCCTTGGACTCAGCTTTCCTTAATTACCAAATCACATCAAACTTTTCCATGGTGATACTTTGAGAAAAACATGATCACCTACCTCAAAAGAGAGATCCTTCCTCCTTTTGTCCGCATAACTCCTCTGTCTGCATTGAGTTGTTCTCATGTGTTTCTGAATCAACTAAACTTTTTTTTCCATCTCTTCTACCAATTCTGGTCCAATCAGCTTCCTTTCACCCACTTCATCCCATAAACCTGGAGTTCGACACCACTTCACATATAAACCCACAAATGGTGTCATCTGTATACTGGAATGAAAAATGTTATTATATGAAAATTCAACCAAAGAAAGATGTTGGTCCCAACTTCCCTGATAATACATCGAACAAGCATGTAGAATATCCTCCAAATTCTTGAATCATTCGTTCTGACTGCCCATCTGATTGAGGATGAAAATCTGTACTAAAATGTAATTCAGTACCCAATGACTTCTGAAGGCCTTTTCCAAAAGATAGAAGTGAACCTGGGATCACGGTCAGATTCAATGGAGAGAGGAACTCCACGTAACCTGACTATATCATTAAGATACAAATGGGAAAGTTGATGTAGGGAAAATGTATCTCGTATAGTATGGAAATGAGCATATTTTGTCAATCGATCAACAATAACCCAGATTGCATTACTACCTCGAGATGTCTTCGGTAATCCCAAAACAAAGTCCATGGATATATTCTCCCATTTCCACTCGGGCACTGGTAAAGGCTGAAGCATCCTGTTCGGTAACTTCCACTCTACTATAACCTGTTGACATGTCAAACACTTCAAAGTAAAATCTTCAATATCTCTTTTCATTCCATCCCACCAGTAATACTCCCGCAGATCTCTTTACATCTTAGTACTGCCAGGATGAACTGTAAACGGAGAACTATGAGCTTCACATAAAAACTCTCTCCTCAACTATGAATCACAAGGAACACACAATCTCTTCCCGAATCTCAAAAAAAATCATTATCAATATTGAATTCAGGAAACATACCCTTCTGAACCAGCTGTACCCTTTTCTAAAACTCGCTGTCTTGCTTCTGTGCTAGCTTAATTCTGTCTGATATAGAAGATTTCAATGATACCTAAAAAATAGAAGGATATCCTTCACCAACAACTTCTATTCCAAATTTCATCAAATCCTTAACCAAAGGATCAAGTTTCAAATGCAACATTGTTAATGAAGCATTACTTTTTTGACTCAAAGCATCAGCCACTTTATTTGCTTTTCCCGGGAGGTAATGAATTGTACAATCATAATCCTTGATTAATTCCAGCCATCTCCTCTGTCTCATGTTCAATTATTTCTGAGTGAATATATACATTATAAAATTGTGATCTGTATATATTTCACACTTTACTCCATACAAATGATGCCTCCAAATATTTAAAGCGAAAACAATAGCAGCTAATTCCAAATCATGTGTAGGATAATTTACCTCATGAGTTTTAAACTGACATAAGGAATAAGAAATTACCCGATCATTCTGTATTAGTATTCAAGGAAGTCCTTTCAATGAAGCATCACTGTAGATAACAAACTCCCCATTCCTGGAAGGTAGTGCCAAAACTAGAGCATTCACCAATCTTCATTTCAGTTCTTGAAAACAATCATCACATTCTTTTGTCCAGATAAACTTAACACCCTTCCGAGTTAGCTTAGTCATTAGACTAGATAACTGGGAAGAATTTATAACAAACCTTCGGTAATATCCTTCCAATCCAAGGAATCTACGAATCTCAGTTACATTTTTTGGTCTTGCCCATTCTTCAACAACCTTTGTTTTTGCAGGATAAACAGTTATCCCAACTTTAGAAACAATGTGACCAAGGAAAGAAAATTGTTTCAACCAAAACTCACATTTGCTGAATTTCCCATACAATTTCATTTCTTTTAAGGTTTGCAAAATAACCCTTAAATGTCTTTCATGCTCCTCATTACTATAAGAAAACACCAAAATATCATCAATGAAAACAACCACAAACTTATCCAAGAACTCAGGGAAAATTATATTCATTACATCCAAGAATACATCATGTGCATTGGTTAGACCAAAAGGCATTACTACACATTCATAATGGCCATATCTTGTACGAATCACAATCTTCTGAACATCTTCTTCCTTTACCTTTAGCTGATGGTACCCCGATCTCAGGTTAATCTTTGAAAAATACTGATCTCCCTGGAGCTGATCAAACAAATCATCGATATGAGGCAAAGGATATTTGTTCTTAACAGTGATGTTATTCAAGGATCTATAATCAATGCAAAGTCTCATTGAACCATCTTTGTTCTTAACAAATAAAACTGGAGCACCCCATGGTGATGTCCTAGGTCGAATGAAACCTTTCTCTAATAAATCTTGCAATTTCTCCTTCATCTCTAAATGTTAAATTTGAGCCATTCGATAAGGGGGTTTTGAAATTGGCTTACCATCAGGAACTAAGTCAACAGTAAATTCAACTTCCCGATCTGGTATTATTTCAGGCAACTCATCAGGAAAAACATCAGGATACTCATTTACCACTGGCAGGTCGTTAATCTGAACAGTTCCCTTTTTTTCAACAATGTGTGCATGGTAACATTTATTTCCATCATTTATAAGTTTCTCGGCCTCTTGATATGTTATCAACAGTAAGGGTTCATTCTTGTAGACAAACTGAAAGAATTTTTGAAAAGAAACTTCTTTAGCTCTACAGACAATCATATAATGGTAAATAGATAGCCAATCCATACCCAGGATAACATAAAAATCTACTAGAGGTATAACAATAAGGTTTTCAAGTAGGTTCTTTCCACAGATAAGGATAGGAAGATTCTTATAAATTCTTTGTGCCTCAAAATTTCCCCCAGGTGTTTTTACCACATGTTCAGGAGTCATTTCATGAGATGGTATTCCGATTTTACTAGAAATGTTTTTTGAGATGAATGAATGTGTAGACCTCGAATCAAACAACACACAGGCATAATCTGAAAAAATAAACAATGTACCTGATACAACTTCATTTGATGGCTCGACATCTGTTGAAGTAGTTGCAAAGGATTTCACCACCCCATTCTTCTTGTAGTATAACTGCTTCCCATCACTAAAGCTCTTTGTTGGACACTCGTTTGCATAGTGACCAATCTCATTGCACTTAAAACATTTCACTAACTGTAAATAAAATTTGGACATACCATCACCTTGATCTTTTTCAGTGCAATCACGAGCCTTATGTCCCATCTTACCGCATCGGTAGCACTTTCCAAAATTCAGAAGACATTACCCAGCATGCCTTTTACCACATTTATCAAAAACTAGAAACTTAGTTTTCTTACCATCATAACTTTTTGAAGAATTCTTTCCTTTCTCCGGCTACCTCGATCTCTTCTTCTACTGGTTGTTATAGAACACTTGATCATCGTCAAACTCCATTTCCACCATCTCGCCAAATCGAACAAGATTTTCATAAATTTTGAACTCACGAGAAGCCAATTACCTTCGATATTATGGAATTAATCATGAGTAAAAACGATTGATTTTACTATCAAGGTCTCAGATAATGTTTGGATCATACATTTCCAATCATGTGAACCTCCCTTCATAGGCAGCCAATGAGTCTTCCTCTTGCCTCAATTCCATCAATTGTTTTTCCATCCTATGTCGAACAACCTTACGAAAATACTTCTCAAGAAACATACCTTTAAATTCATCTAAGTCGAGGGCATCAATCTCATCAGCGTCCCTGACCTTTTTAACCATTGACCACCACTGATCTGCCTCACCCTCCAAATGGTAAATAGCAAGACTAACCTTTTGATTTTCTGAACACCCCATGACATCAAAAATCTTCTCCAGTGCTTTAATCCACCCTTCAGCTTGAACAAGGTCAGATGATCCTCTGAATGATGGGGGATGTGGCCTCATGAAATGTTCCACCACTGACATGTTCCTCTGTGGTTGATCTGGCTGATCTCATGCATGGATACCACCACCATTTATCGCTTGAGTCAACTGCGCCATTACTGCAACAAACTGTTCACTTCCAATTCCAACCATCTCAGGATGCTGATTCGGAAGGTTATTTCCTTATGTATGCCTTCCTAGTACTGCTTCCCTGTTTCCTCTAAGGAAAACCATTCTGAAACAACATGTATTAGATGAAGTAACATGGTAATCTTCAAATGCTATATCATTTCAATTTGACCATAAAAAATTATTTTTGGATAATCATTTAATAAAATTCTAACTCCTAAAGTTATCTAAACCGACCTATGATACCAACTATAAGGCCCCAGCCATAAACATCACTTAATCATTAGATATTTCAAGATTACACCTTTAGGATCTTTTCAAGTTTATAGTTTTAGAGAATTAGATCATAAAACATGCATTACATTCCACATTTAAACAAAGTGGTTACATAAATGATTGTATTCGTTTTTCCCCATCAACAGAAACATATTTAAAATAAAACATGGATTTTTCTTGACACATCCTTGCCACTATCATCATAACATGCACCATTCCCTTGACCTGAGAAAAACATTTCAAAAACATTGGATGAGCATAAAAAGCTTAGTAAGGGATATAAAAGTATGAAAAGAAAAAATGAGTACATATGTACATAAGAATGAAATCATACTTTACCCATAAAACATAATCACTTTAACATACCTCATCAAATCATGAATAAATCATAGAAATAATAATACATAAAGGTAACTTTAGGAATTCATAACATTCTTACGTAGGGAGTAACCCTCTTGGTTATGTTTGGAGTACCAATCACAGTAAATATCCTAAATCTCTTCGGAGAAACCTCAACGTTTAACCCCTTCACGTTACCCAATGCATTGGAGAGCTATATCAGGCTCACCCACCCTTAGTTTATCACAGAACCACCCATCTTCATAATAATTCCCAAGAACCATAACATAATCGTATCACATAAAACATGCATAAAGGACACATAACATTTCCACATTTCAATCACAAGATATCAATACAACACATTGATATAATAAAAATATTATGAATAATATTTTCAATACCAAAATAAAAGAAATTTAATAAATGGTATTTATTTATCATTTTAAAAAAATTTAGGTTATGGATTGTAGAGTAAGCTGAAACTCAAATAATGGTCATGGCGGCGGAGAAGTCGTTCTCGCCACATACATACGACAAAAACATTCCCTTTTGTCGTTTATTAAAACGCTTCATATAAAAAAGAATCCTTTTGGATAAACATAAAATTCAAATGGGTTTATACACCGTATAAAAGAAGGTTGTGTATAAAACAAAAATATGCCTCAATGAAAGGAGATTGAGACGAAGTCCCATACCTTGGGTCCGACTTGACTCGATTGTTCTTTAATCTCCTGAATAATATACTTTAGTTAATTTATAATTTCATAAGAACCTTTTTCAAGTTCATTATTTCTTTTATATCACTTATTACCATGTCATGAACACTATGTTCTTATTTAAGTTAATAACGGTCGTTTTAACGATCATTAGTACTTGAGTCAAAAATAAAATCTTTATAATTACAAGTTGTCCATGTGGTAAAATATCCATTATATCCAGAATTTTATTCATGATGTAGATATCATATATATCATATATATCCAGTACATGCATGCATTTATAATATTACATAACATTTAGAGGTATGAAATGAAATGCACCGTTCATGGAGTTGGTAAGCCGTACGTACGCATGAACGCTACTTCCATTTATATTTCATATTTAATGAAATTAAAACATAATGATACATAATAGTATTTTAATTCCAGTATGGTATCAAATATAATATCATTAAATATATCCTTCATACGTACCACATATGGTATTAACAAATCAAATCACTTTGAGGGGGCGGTAGTCCGCACTTCCTAAAATGAAGATATCGTGTATACCCATAACGGAAGCCATATAGGTATGCTATAAATGAAAAATACAGAAAATTAAGGAAAACATAAACATATTATATATCATATATAAATATAGTGACATCTTAATGGCCACCTTTGAAGGTGTTAGAAGAATATTGAACAATCATCATTTCGTGAGGCAGAAATTCGCCATCCACAGAAAAAGTATGTTATTTAACCATTAGATGTAGGTGTGTGTAAGTGTAGGTCAAATACCACTTATAACAAAATCCTAGTATATTTAAGATACTGGAGTTGTTACAAAATAAATTAATAAAAATATTTTAGGGGGATGGAGAAGCAAAATAAAACAAAAGGACTCAAGTGAAGACATTGCCTTAAAATTGGGTAACTCCCTTTGGATTGAGCTCAAAGGCTTCCTTAGGAAGACTTATGGCCAAATTGAGGCTTCTAAGAGTTATAGAGGGATGTGGAGAGACAAAATGGGCAGGGTTTGGCCGAGATAAAGACTTTGGAAGTGTGGTTAAGAAGGTAGAGGTGGGGGCCTTTTATAAGAGGAGAGGAGGGGCACTCTTGGAAAGGTATAAAAGGTTACTTTATTTTAAAATGAGTTTCGGATTTAAAAGGTCCCACATTGATATAATTCTGGGATAATGTGATAAGGTCTCGAAATATACCCATCCAATAGGTTTTTTACATGTGTAGGTCTTAGATTATACATTATCTTTTCTTATTTAAATCCTTTATTAATGAGGTAATCGATGCATCATCATGATGACATTAATAATTTAATTTATTTAATGTCTAAAAATTATATCAAAATACTATGATGTAGGAAATATTTTTAGCTTTCCAATAAATATTTATAGTCAAAACAATGACTTGTCTAACCACATGAAAAAATTGTTTTAGTAAAATAACTCATGTTTGTGACATTTTTTACATTAACATTAAATTAAAAGATATTAATGTCATTTTCCTCCCAAAGTGGCATCATGGGGTCCCCAAGTTGACCCATGGATTGTATTGGTTTTCCATGACACATCCAATAAGTTTAGGACATGTGTCATGTTCATTTAATATTATTAAAAATTTATTCTTACCTTAAATTACACTAATTACCTCTAAACGCGATTAAAAACATAAAAGACACTATTCACCAAAAAATTATTTTAATCCCATTGAACCACATTTTACTTCTTAATGAAAAACATGTATGTTGGTTTTTTGAAATTCAAAACACAGAGGTGGTAAAATTTCATTTAAATGAAAAATCAGTTTTTTAAGTACAACTTAGTGGTTTCACTATTCATTAAAAATCGACGTTTTTCAGAAAAATATCTAAAATTCACCCTAAGATATATTTGATATTCCGAATACAAAAATGATTTCTATTTTAAAAAATTCAAAACATATGACTTACATTAATTAATTTAATAATTAATTCCCGCTGATAGAGCAAATAGCGTGTTTTTATGAAACAATAAGTATCAAAAGATTGACACTAGTTTAAGTCCAATTTCAAAGTGAAATTAATTCCAACGACCAATATTGGATTAAATGGTAAAAATATATTCTAATTTCACTTTAAAAACAATTAAAAATATAATATAACCATACAATTAAATTAGATGAAAAAGATGTTTTGAGGTTAAATGCAGTATTTTTTACTATTCATTAAAAAATGAACATTGTCAAAAAAATACCAGAAAAATATCCAATGTAAATTTAAATGTCCCAATCATAAATAATATGTTTATTTTGAAAAATATATTATTAAATTGTCAAAATTTTGATTTAAAAATGGTTTTCCATCATAAGGCAGTAAAATAGACTTTTAAAAATATTTGTGTATTCCATGCTTAAGATTGGATTTAATCTCATTTTAAGCCTCTAAAACACTATATAAATCCTAAATAGACATAGATAAGAATATCTATTATTCATTACTTACTTGGGATGTTACAATAACCATGATGTAATTATTTCATTATAATATTAGTATATGAATTATTTACTATAGTACAAATGATTCTTTATCATTATATCTAAAAATTAGAATGCGTTGGATTATCTCCTAGGATCCATCTTGATGTATTCATACACATTATTCATTGGATAATCACCTTGAAAATCATTATTTCTTATCCAATTATTTTATTTTGATGTACTTTTAGGACTCATTTAGAGATTATTTCTCTAGTGGAATTCTAGGGGCGTATCCCTAAGATTGCACATGGACCCTTGGAATAGGGTTTATAAAATTTTATATCAACTGTTCCAACATTTTGAGGTCATGTATGCCTTAGTTTCACCATGGTTCATGCATCATTATTAATGTTACATGGTTCTTATTATCTTATTAATTCGTGATAGATTTTCATAGGATACAAATTCCGAAACATCTCTCTTATGTCGAAGAATTTATACAGGAATGTTCATTCCATGATAAACCTAATATTAAAAATTTTATTATGTCAGTTTCATATTCAACTGATTATTGTTTAGAATTCACAATAATATATTTATACTTATAGAATGCATTTTTTATAGACACTGTTAGTTGTGACCTATAGAGTTCTACACTCACGCTATTCAAGCCACTAATTGGTACCTATATTGACATCATGATTATAGGTCAAAATAATGGAAAAGGTCTATATTTTGATGTTTAATTCATTTTATTAGATAGTATATAGGATCATAGAACCTATTATAACCTTAGGATATAATATTATATACTTTCTATCTTTTTTGTATTTTATATATAAAAAATGGATGTTTTATAACATCCATTACATTTATAATATTATGTAATTATCCCCCATTTTATATATAACATGGATATTTGTAATATTCATCAGTTTATTATGCTGAAATTATTTACTTATGATGGACATATTATTGGTGATTCTTATAATATATTTTTATATGATTATTGTTCCATTATGTTCCACAGGGAACATTATGGTATAGTATCCCAATCATAAAAAATCTTACCATTGGTCTTATTCAGATTCCTATAAAATATATGGAAGAGTACATCATTCCATGTGGCCACCGGTTTATATAATCCTATTGAGTGATATGGGACAAGACATCACAAAGATGAACGAAGGCATTTTCATTTTATTTTCATATTAGGGAATGTTTAGATATAAAATTTTCACATGTTATAATTTAGTAATTAACATCTGGGAAGATGCATATAACCCATGTATAAGGAAAGTTAAAATTTTAGGGGATTTTAATGGATGTTCGTGATTATTTATATTACAATTATAATAATTTCCCTAATTGGCGATGAAAAATATTTGTACCATTTATTAACACTATGTATTTTTTTAACCATTGGGATATTATAGAAAGGTGGTTCTATAAGATGTTTTATTATAGGAAAATGAGGATTTATATGTCTTGCATCATTCCATTCAATTTTTACAAACTATTTTTATTTCATACTTCTTATTCAAATTGAAATGGTTGTTATATTTGGTATTTTACTAAAATTTCATTAGTAGATAAAATATTTGGATTATATAAATAATATGAATAACACATAAGAGAGTTTTCCCACATTAAATGATGGTAGAGACTTATTTATTAAATTATATTGAGTATCATCTATTGTCTATTGGTCTTAAAATATGGCGTTATAGTTACAAACAATTACATGGATTTAAATTAATATTATAATAGTGTGTGTACCCATATAAAGTGGGAATAGTGATCCATGTAATTTAATCATTGTAAAACTATGATTTTATTTACTTATAGTATCATTTTCAATGTATAAAGTGTTGAAATTTGTAACATTGGAATAGAATATTCATATATCTATAACATGATATATAAATTTTATTATGTGGACCTGTAATCCAACTTAAAAATTATTGAGATAATTTTTTTTAAGTGAATTGGTTTCTCTTAAATGGGGATTCTAATAAAAACCTAAAGGGAAATTTCCATTATAACATGTAATTGAGACATTATCTTCCACAACCCCATTGATTAAAACATTCAATCGGAAAAATATTACAACAATGGTCATTGGGTAGTTGGGTTAATATATTTTTGGTACTGAACCCTTATAACTATATTTCATTAGGATAACGTCATTACACTTCATGGAAGGATTTAATGTTTTTAATTATAAAATGTTGATATATTCTACCATTATAGACATTGTTGGAGCACCTGGAAAGTGGATAAAACCATTCTCTTGAGCTAGTGGGACCTAGCCTATTGGTACTTCCACTTATGTAAAATCTAATAGTACCACTTATCATACCTATATTAGGAGATGAAACTCAGTTTTTGTAAGGTTTTATATTCATAGTGTGGTGTATAGAGGGAGCTCCATGACATACTTTGACAATGGTAGAGTCAATGAGGGATATTCGAAATTAGAGCCCCCATACTTTCTCTAGGGAGGGTGGTTCCATAGTGATGAATCTTGTTTAGATTCCATAAAATATGACCTTCAACATCGGGTGACACTTATAGAAAGAGTTTCAACCTCACTTCTTATATGATTTGATGATATAACAAGAGACTATGGGATGTACTAAACATGGCAAATCAGTATTGAGATTTGGATTGGGGAAATTTACAATCTTTCATCTAATACTATGTATTTCCCATGATTATAAGAGATAATCAAGTGAGAGAGTTCATTCAAATTAAGAACTGAACTATGCTCATTATAGAATATTCTTTGCATTTAACATAGCTACAATTCCATGAAACTACATTTTCAAATGTTGTCTTATCCTAACTGAGATTATTTTTATGATCATCTCAATTATACAATCTGATATCATTTGAATTTCAATAAAATAACTAAATAATTAAAAAAAATTAAGTAGACTATTATTAGTGATAAAAAAATGAGGGGTGTTGATAATACATAGATTAATGGTTCAGTAATATGAGATGGTAATTCACTAGGCAATAGTGCATGTCATATAGTGTTTTCTTGACCAAGCACTGATTTCAAAGGTATTTTAATTTGTAATTCATTTATATAATATATTTATGTGATATTGGGTCTTGTAAATCCTATGTTCAACTAATACCTAATTAATTGTCATGATAGTGAAAAAAGGGAAATCGTTATAGATTCTTCTGATATATCCCATCTATTCCTAGTGTCAAATTATCCATGCTATCTCTACCATATAGTGTAGGATCGATATCCTCGCGCCTACAAGGGAATTAGAGTGTATTTGTCTCTACATGATAGGGAGGTGTACAAGGTTGAGGAGGCCATACATAGGATACATAGTGCTGACTGAGTGGAACCCCTCTGGGAAGTCATGTTGTAGCTCATAGTTGTGGATCATGCTAGATGATCACAATATATCTTATACATGAGGTAAAAGGTGTTAGGTCATCAACCTTAGGTGGTATGGTCATAATATAATATACATTAGTATCTTACATTTGTGATACATGTGTTTGAAACTTATTTATCACTATGTAATTTTTGTAAGGACTACCTATTAATATTTAATACTTCAATGGAAATAACATTGAATACTACGTTGGATGTTCTATGAGAATGTGTGTGATAATTTAAGTGGAATTCCCTTCATGTTTGACGTTATTGTTTCTTATGGGACCTCATCATTCATGAGATAAGGTTTTAAAATATAATTATCAGGATGGAATGTTTGTTTCACTCTTCAGAAAAAATATTTTATTATCCCTCGAGTGTTTATAATGCATCATATGAAGGTGAATGTCATATTCACAAAGGTAAATGGTTTTTCTTGGAGATTAGAGATTTATAGCTGTATAGTGGTCAAGGATTCGTTGAATCATTGTTTTCATAACATTATATGGATGATCAAGGAACATGTCGTCTTGATTAACATCTTGTATTATATAATTTTAGGGTTTTCAACTCTTATGACTTTAATAGAATATCTTCTAAGATAGATATGGTGTTTACTAGTGATCTAGTTCCAAGATATGTATATGTATCATTTCCTACATATTGGATGACAACTACAGAGTGGTAGGATAAGAAGAGGTATGTAGAGGACATTGAATATAATGGTTTTATATTACCATGTAAGTCTCCTGGGGGTTCATCTATACATTTATCTATGATGAACGTTATCACCATGTGGAATTTCATTTTTTAATATTTGTTGAACTAAAATACATTTTAGAACTCATATCAACTACCTTTTATTGATAGCCTCTTGAACTAGCTCGGAGGAGCTCGATTTTTCTTGAATGTCTGGTTTAGACTCATCTATCATTAGGTATGAGTTAGACCATAAACCATTCCTCATACAATGTTATGAAGAAGGAATCATCTTTATGGGTATCTAGTCATTCCATTCGTTTGGATGAAAATGCTAGTATTTTTTATGGATATGATAAATTGTGTTTTCCACCCATATATTGATTCATTTAGGTTCATGGATGAAAATGGAGTACACTCACATACTTGATAAGAACATGTAAAATATCATTATATCCTTTTAAGTACACTAATATGGACCATATTTGTGATATTCTCACAAACATATGCTTTTGAGTTTTCCAGTTCACTTCCTGGGTTAAATTATCCCAGATGAAATGTTATATGATTCTATATAGAATGTGAGACATCTAGTTTCCAAGCAGATCATCAATAAGTTTTTTGACAAATGGATTTTATTATTCCTAGATTCATATTACATGATCATAATTCTAGAAATTTCACACATTAAATCACCTCATATTTGCTTCACTATAAATTGTTAAAAATTTGTATGCATTATAGCATACATGTGGGCCTTTCAAAAGTTTAAAGGATAGTTCTACTCAGTTACGATCTTTATTCTTTCATTTCCTGGTATCAGATGTAATATTAATTTCCATTCTCCTAGCATAACAATTAGAGATGTTATTATATTGGAAAATTGAATCATGGTGTATGAGTCCTGGAATTTGAGCCCACATGAGATAAGTTACCTGATCTATGATCCTAATTTAGATTCATTAGTACAAGCCTTATGTTTATAGAGGAATTAAAATCTAGGATAAATTTTTTTGTTGTATATGGACCAAAAACTCTCAAACTTGAAAATAAAAATAATTAAATTATTCTTATATAGATATGGATAGTTTAATTCCAACAGTTACTCCATTTTGATCATGACTACATGCACAAGAAGTGAAATGATGTAGATGATGCATGGAGCTGGATGACAAAAAAAATAATTTTAGAATTATATTAGAGAGTAAAAGATAGTGTTAATATTTTCAATGATACACATATAGGTCTAAGAACATCTATGGTATCCTGTAGTTATATCTTTTGTTTGAATATCTTTACATATTGATAGAGTTATGTTGAAACAACTATATGATCCTTAGGCCTTAGCCTATGAGTGTTTTTTAGGAGGGGTCCCATCCCAATGATGGGTCTTTTATGGAGATGAGATATTGAGTCTTTATATATATTTCTTTGTTCTTGAAGATGCATGATATGATTTGATACCAAAATATCATGCTTCGATTAAACATTACATTGTATGCTAAAATAATGTACCATGACATATACATGAAATTTGTGTGTCTAGGGATGAAATGAATGAAAGTTGGTATTGTTACTAGGTGTTCCACCTATCAGTCGGAGAAGAAAATATAATAATGACCACAATATCTTTTAAGTTCATTTCCAAGTATTTAGGGGAAATTGAATATTGTAAACCACAGATTTTGTGACATCCTTACCGTGATACCCTGGATACATTGTTTTAATATGGGTGTACATTAATAGGCTAATAAAGGTCACTATATTTTTATATATTAGTGTGATTTTCTCAGTAAGTGGACTAGTTATTGGATATATCTATTAGATTATCGGACTTCACTGTGTCCATCATACTATTATATCATATAGAGTTTATAACATAGTGTTTCTGTTATTTCTTGTTTTATAGAACAGAATGGGTTCACAAGTACTTTTGAGCACATCTAATAATGCCTCGATCGGTAGTAAATATGAGCACACTTTTTACGTTCTGATGGGTATATTGATATAAATTTTCCTAATTTGTGTGTTCATTGGGAGAAATACATCTAATAGGATGATATATCTTACAATAATAATTTATATGAAACTATAAATATAGATATTTATGAGGACTTATAAAGTAGGATTTGAAATCACATTTGTTCTTGTTATAGTCAAGGGATGTAGTTGTTCACCTAAGATTTCTTATTCAGGATATGTTAGAGAAGTTGATGCTTGTTAGGAAGAGAATGTATATTGTTCTATCGTGGAAGCATTTCTATTCAAATATCTAGTGATGACCTCATTGAGTTCAATGTTTGGGATTTTTTTTCATATTATTTTGGCCTATAATGGTGTATTGAAGTATTTGAAAATAATAGATTTTATTTCTTCATTGTGTTGGGTCCACTAAGACACTAGAGATAGGTAGGTGAATATCTTCCATTTATCATTACCTCAGGGGTACCAAGTATTACATGATGTGAATGATGTATCACAAATTCACTATTATCATTTTGAATCATCCCATATCATTGATCCTTACGAAATTTAATTTTTTATATATTCATATTTTATGGAGTACCATATTCATATTTGAATAATGGATCTTCTAGTTTTTTATGTTGGTTAGTCCCTCTAGTTCATGTACTATTGTATTATGGATAAATTCAAGACGAGACCAATGAGATACAGATGGAAATATATGATCAATGCTTCAAATTGTTCTATGATGTGGATCATACACCCTCAAAGAGGCTCATGGATGTTTTTTCCTAAGGATGTTAGGTTATAACATCCATTATTTTTTATGAGGTATGACTCAATTTATTTTTATTTTGAATCACCATTTTGATTCATATACATTATCATTAGATATAAGGTTTGATTTTTGAGATAATATAGGCCATATTTGATGATTATATCATTCGTTTTAGATAAATAACCCGAGGCTCTATGTTGGGGCATGATTAATAATAATAATGAAATTGAACTATGTAGCCCAATAAGAGTATGTGTACTATAATTTTAACCAGGTACATGGAACATCATTATCAATGACGGGTGTTGAATTTAACTATAGATGGGTGTGTGGTCTATGCATTGTTTGGAAAAGCCATTTTCCTAGCCTTCACCAATAGTGAAACTTATTTTTTGAATCCATATGATAGGTGCATTGTTTTTTCAAGCCATGAGTCCAAAATATTTGACTCCCCTTATAGGGGGAATTTTATATTTTCCCATTTTACATCTAAAAATTAATACCCATATTATATTCCTCTATTCATCGATAACAAAACAACATCAGAGCTCATTCTCTTCCATCTCCCTATTATTTGAATCCCCTCCATTGACTTAACCCCGACTGATCCATCATATTTCACATTTATTAGACAATAAGGTGTTCATAACTCCATTACCTAATCTTCTTGGTTTATTTCTCCAAATTATTTCCAAGAGAATGAATATTCCACACATTCAGGGAATTTTTCTATTTTTATATTTTCTTATAATACATGCTTAATCATAAGATAACAGTGGATTAGTGTTACTCTAATTCCAAAAGGTAGGTAATCAATATTGTTTCTATTGAAGACTCACCTTTTAATAAATGGTTAAATTTTTTATGTTGGAATATATATTTTTTGTCATTTAATTACTTATTTTTTATTATTTATGTGTGGGGACTATGATATTGACACCTTATGAAACCTATTGGCCTTGTTGGAGTTTAAAACCTCACCATGGATCACCCCTTTGGTGAGTCCTTGTATATATGATTATTTAACGATTATTAAATAGTTCATATTTAATTATTTTAAATTATTTTCTTTTGTTATAATAAACGATTTATTATGGTATATTATATAATGTAACTTTTACATGTCCCCATATGGCCTATGAAAAACACGGTAAAATGTATGAATGTAATTTTAATCAATTTTCATTTAGAAATATAAGCGAAATCTTTGAATTAAATTTAATGGATATTTTGAATAGATTAAATATGGCCTTTTATTATTTATATAAATTGATCCAATTGAATATAGTCATTTTATCTATAAAATTAGTAGTCCTACGTGATCCAGTCAAGGATTCATGAGGGAATGCCTTGGGCACTGAGAGGATGACGTACAGATTAATTGAGACTATTTTCAATGGACATAAAATCCATTGAAATAATTATATGTCCTACTAGTATATGAATTTCTCAGTGTATTATTGATGACTCATTCACGCTATATCTTAGATATTGGGATTCCTTTGATTATTTCCGATTATTAGAAATGATTTAATCATATATGTGATGCCCTGCATCATTTTTTTGTGATCCAATCATTCTTATAATATGATTTACATTGTATTTACTCAAATTACTTATTTAGAAACAATTTGTCTTATAGAATGTCATGGTTATAGCAATTGTATTCCGTATAAACACTTTGCATATGTGACACAAATATTTATGTGATCTGGCTAAACATTTTATGGTGAAGGATTCGTTAGTTCTACCTTGGACCCTATATCATTATTAATATGAGATGATAAATCTTATCTTTTTCATTGAAACCCAATTTTACATGTTTCATAATCAAGGAAATAGGTATTATCTCAAAATTTTCATGGTTTACTAGGATTACAATGTGGATCTTGAGCACCACATGTGTAATATATATGTTTTATATTCTTATTCTTATTATTTTCTCTTTACACTTAAATATTTACACTCACATAATAGATTAATTTTAGACACCATTTGTGGTACTATATTATGTTTTACTCACACCTTATTCATTCTACCAATTGGTATATTGATTTTCTTTATGGTTGAATATTGGAATAAATGAATGATTTTGGAATTGGATGATTGATTCAAGTGATGGCATTAGAATATTGGGTGTGGGTTTTGGTTGAATTTTTATTTTAGATCTTATAAATTCTATTTATTTATATATATATATAATGCTTATATTTTTCGTCATCAATTTTTTTTACAGTTTCATGAAATTATTTATATTTTTTATATAACATGGATAATATGGTTATTCAATTCCTCATTATGACATGATAATTTTCATCCATTTCTGATTTAATTATTAATGAATTCACCATTCCTTACTCTTATTGTTATTCTTCTATGTTACAATATAATCATGAGGGTATAATATCTGCATCATACCACCTAAAAACTTCTCTTCGAGAAATATTCCTCAGACATACATGGTCGAATTCTTGAGTCTATATGGAAACTAGTTCTTCTATTATTATCATGTGAGTCTATTTGGGATGTCACAAAACAAAAAATTACATATGTATGGTTGGGATTGTATCATAGATTTTGTTTTGAAATTATTGAATATTATTAAATGATTCATATTTTTTTATTGGAAGGAATTATTATGTAATAAATTGAAAATTAATGGTAATAGATTATCATGAATGTGTACTGATTATGTATTCTACTTATAGTGATTCACATGTTATAATTTTGTTGTATATTTAATGTTGATCATAAGATAAATGGTTAAAAACACTGTTTTTATGGATTTATTTTATTGGATATCATTAGGATAAATTTATTGAGTTATGTTAAATGTTTCATATATATGATACTCTTATGATGAACATGAAAAATTATTAGTTGTGTAGGAATATACATTTATTATTATGTAAATATATTCAATGATATTGATTATAATTAGATTTTATATGATCTTTGTTGATAAATATATTTTTAAGAACTATATATTAATTATTTATATTATGAAAATGGAAAAAATGCATTTCAAGCGACAACCCGCCTCATTTGACAAGGCATCGGTGCTTGAGCAAACATCCTTAGGTAAGAAATGGTGGAACACCTACCACTAGCATATTGAACTCCATGATAGTATGATAATGTACTTTAATAATAAAACCATTAGATATATAATGGGTAACATTATTTTAGTAAATATTATTACATTTATAACCATGGAATTGAGAATTTATTATTTGATTAATTTCATATATGAAGATGTTCACTGTTTTGGGGACCTTATATGATAAAGGTAAACAAACAATTATCATATTTTATTTTGGGATAAAATATCGAATTATTATTTACAATCATAAATAATTTTATTCAATATTTTTGTTGATTCATGTAATTTATTGATTAGATTATCATTTTTTGTAGATTATATAATTAGAAAATATAATCATTGGTATGATAACTTAAGAGTAATTTATTTTAATCAGAGATAGATCTCAAATTAATCTCAATATCATGTGATATAAAAAACATTGATTTTTTAGTTTTTCAAGAATAAATTGGGAAATTTTAAGAATATTTCTCTATTATATGATACATGTTTACCTTTGGATGTTATTATTGTGGAATTAAGGATTTAGTTTTGAGGGTTTATTAATTTTTGGACATAAATTATCTTATGATAACCATTAATGGTTTTTTATAATATCTATATATATTTCGAAAAAATTTTGTTACTCTTATTAATTATGTGATGTTTTAGAAATTTATTTCAGTGCATTATTCCTTAAAAATTCTTCTTAAATACTCAGTTTATGGAAATTATTATGAGAGTTTGGTGAAATTAATCAGAAGATGAAATCAAAATTTTAAATTTATTCTATTTCATTTTACAATAAATATACGTTTAATTAATTATTATACTAATATAATAGGATCCTCAAATAAACATTATATGTATCCTTTTCTAATTGAGAAATCAATAGCTATTTAACCCATCACATATTTGCAGTTTTGTGATGGTAAACATTATCATGACCATGTTTTCTATCACTATATATCATTCCTTGAGTGTAATTTTCATATATGTTAATATTTTCATTTACTAATAGTGAATTATTACATGGTATCCTAGTTATGTGTTTTTCTAGATGAAAATAATACTTCCTTTTTCCCTTATTTCAAGTGGATGTTATATTAACCCATTTTATGATGTGGGATTTTAGAAAATGTTTTCCAAAATTTCATACCACTAGTTTCTGAGACAAAGACAAAAATTTTAATATTATAAAAGGCGGGATACGATAATATCTTTCTATTTTAAAATTTAAAAAATATTTTTTAAAATGTTTATAACACGCAACACCGTGTGTAAAGAAACCAAGAAATGTTATTATTCTAACATGGTAATTAAAACTGTGCCATTAAATTTTAGGGTATAAATATGATTAAATATATTTTTAAATTTATATATAAATATTTTTATTAATGAATAATTATCTATTATTTTCTAGTAAATGGTCATTCATTATTTAGTAAAAAAATTATTCGTCAATGTTACGTCCAGAAAATGTTTTTTACAAGATTTTAATGAGAGAATAAGATAATTAATTTATATAATAATTATATATTTCATTTTTAAAAAAAATATAATCTTTTAAATCAAAATATATAATTTACCTTATGGTGAATATAATTAATTTTGGTAAAAGTTATATTTTTCCAAAATTACTAAATAGTTACAATTATTATTGACAATTATGTCTTCTATTAAATTATTTTCAAAGATAAATTATGTTTTTAGATAGTTTTAAAATATAAATTATTCTATAGCATATAAAATAATCTAATTATAGTTATTTAAATTAATTTCATATGTGAATTTAGAGTCAAAAACAATACTTATATACGGAATGTTTTTGGAAAATAGTTATTCTTCACATTTTTTTGTATTTAATTTAAGATAAACATTCTTCACATAAGTGTTGTAAATAATATATAATGGATTCAATATTTTTAATGATGTCTAAATAATTAATGGTAGCTTTTCTTTTTAGTTGTTTGAACTATTAACAATTGTAATTTTGTTACCACAGTATAGGGTAAATTGAATAACAAAGGGTTAAAAATAATAACTATTATATAATGACCCTAAAACATGACATGATTTTATTTAATGGTTTTTCATCATTCATACACATCAATTATTTGGTTACATATCATTTTTTATAATATTCTATGATTTCTTATCCCTCTCATATAAAAGGGAACCACATCTACCCTTTAAATCGCACTCTAGATCCTTTTTAATTTGGTCATTACCATCCAATATAAATTAATTGAATTCATCCCCTCACCGTAGAGATATTTTTTTATGCACAATATCACCCCTATATGGCTTAACATGTTAATCATAGGTGGCTTCCCAAAAAAGTGGTATAATTTTTAACCACATGTTTTAGTTTAATTTAATCTTCTATATATTTAAAATGTTTTATTACAATGATTATTTAATAACCCATGATCTGTAAATATACTACGGTGTTATTATTCTAGTATCATATCCAATATTCTTCTCCTCGTAAATAAAATTGGAAATGAACACATATGTGTATGGCTGACTACAGCCCCCTAAACTGATGTAATTAATTTTTGATCATCATCTGTAAAACTACATATAATGATGGAATATATATATATATATATCATTCTGTGTGAGTGTGTGTGATGTTTAGGATATATTTATTATTATGAAATGATAATACATCATTTTCATTCATTTATTTCCATTTATTGAAAATTGATAATGTCGTTAGTGTATACGTGTGGACTACTACCTCTACAAATTTATGTGATTTGTTTTTCATAATCACACCACATAAATGATATAAATATGAAATAATATTATATTTATGATATTAAAATATTTTTTAAATATTAAATAATACATAACATTATTCTATACAAATCATTGAAAAATTGAAATGTTACTCAAATGTATGTATGTAATACCATCTACATGATTTTAATATAAATAATTTTTCATAACCATTTTTACATTTTTTGTTGAACTATATAATTGATCTATTAATGTGATAATTATATCATTTTTATTATTCTGGAGATGGTGGAGTAATGAACTATTTAACCATAGTAAATATACAGAATTCATTTTGGAATCAGTAAACAAATATCAAAAAAATATATTATGTGTAATTGATTAATTATGGAGTGGTAAGAGATATAATAAATGGAATAAAATCATGAAATTTATTATTAAAAATATTGAAACCACAATTTTTTATTATTTAAGAAGTTGAATAAAAAACATGATGATTTGGAATCAATATAATGTACATTCTTTTTTAAATTATCTTTAAATGTTTTTCATAAAATCGTATTTTTCATCCAAATCAACTTTCTAAAATATATTAAATATTTTATATCTAAAAAAATTTTAATGGATATTTTATGTCACTTTTTATATTCTTCAAATGATTTTAAAAAATTAGTATTTTTTATGGAATTTTTTATATTAATTAAAATATATAAAGGAATGTTATATTTTATCTTGTATTATGAAAATGAATTTTTCATACACCATAGGTATTATTTTATTTTATGGATTTATTTTCAATATTACATTTTCATCAATGAAAAAGCTACCTTACCATTATTTGGGAAATTTTATTTTTCAAAATTTGGTTTATGAAAAGGTATATTTTTATATATGAAAATTCATTCTTATGGGTACAATAAAAGTTTTTAGGATTATTTTTTTCACTTATTATTATGTTATGGGTCATGGGGTTTTTTATTAAGGAAACATCGATTATGAAAAATGGTCCATTGATCCCATTATAAATCAATATATTGTGGTTTTGAGGGATTTTGATAACCGATTATGTTTCTTCTATGAGACTATTAGGATATACTGTATTTATTATTCAGAATATAACTGTGATGAATATTTCATGTTTATATGTGAGGGTTACTCCATGAATAACCATGATGGATATTCCATATGTTAGTTAGATTGAAATGAAAATGATTCCCCAAGTTACATACATAATTTATCAATTATTTCTATGTGTATTTTTAATAAATATTTTGATTTCCCAAGGTAAAGGAATGTACATGAATCATCATAATGATGAAAATTATTACATTGTGAAAAAATTAATTATATTTTTTTCATGAATTCAATAAAAAACATGAATTTTATTTTTCCCTTATTAATTATTATTAAATGTTTTCTGAGATGATTTTCTCATAGAAGGAAATTTATTGTGTATTATATGTTAATTTTGATTCCAAATATAACTTTTAAAATGATTTATTTCTATAAGTATATGTGGAATAAATATTTCATTATTTTTATATCCCATACTATGAATTTCATTCACAGTTAATGATTAAATATTTTTCACATGGGCTTAAGGATGGGTAAGAGAAAGGGGGAATTAATGTTAAAAATCATGGATATTTGTTATGAAATAAGATAATGTTTTTCATTAAATGATTAATATTGTGAAAATATATATAAGAATAAAAAGCGTGTTACATGTAATATATGGTATTTTAATGTTATATTTATGACCTAACTCTATGAATCACTAAAAATAAAAGAACATTCAGAATTTAAGAAATTTAAATATATTCTAAATAATTTGTAATATGTAATGTTTAAGTATAGTTAATTAACAATTCATTATGATATAATAATTATATCATCTATGTTTCTTGGTCTTATGAATATAGTATTTAGATTAATTTTTTTAATTTTTTTAGTTCAATCATGATACATTGATATTGTGTAGGTTATATAAAAAATAAGGGCTAATAATAGATTTTCCTCGAGCCTATAATTGGGAAATTAAACTATAATATATTTAATAATTTTTAAACTGTGTTTAATCTTGATATTGTCTCCTATAATGGAATATATTTTAATATTGTGAAATTGGTAGTGGTTAAATGAAGACCAAAACCAAATATTAGAAATGACATACATTGTTTACTTATCATAGCTGGTTACTATAATTTTTTTTACAATTTCTTGATTAACAAATATATTTAAAATATTAATATGAATTGAGAAAAAGTTCACATTTTTAATGGAATGTTTTAAAATCTATGACTAATAAATTAGTGGATTAATAAATGCACAAATATTTTCCCTATAATATAATATTTGGGTAATTTTAATATAATTTCATACAATAATGAAATAAAATCGTTGTATACTTATAAAATATGATAGATTTATTTTTTCTGTAGTTAGGAAATTATTATCCAATTGGAAAACATTCCAACTCATGATCATGACCTCGGAGATTTAATTATTAAAATAAAGTTATTGAGAGATTATCATTCATGTAAATGATGTGACCATGATACATATAATAAAATTTTTATGTATATCTTCATGAATATAGGTCTCAATATTAATCAAAGTGGATTTCTAGAACTACTAAATTACAATTATTATGTAATATAATACATCCTTTAGAAGGTTAAAATTATGGAAGATGCATTGACAAGGAATAATCATGGTGATCTATACCAGATAATGTTATATAAGGACCCAGTCATAATGAATTTTGTATAGTTGGTCATAGAAATTATCAAATAAGGGGAAACAATCTTTTCATTAAATGTAATTTCCCAACTTCTCTTACCAGATCACATTAATTTTTATCAAAAATATAAAAATGTTTTATAAAAGATAATAAATTACATAAAATATATATGAATGAAACATTTAATCAGTAAATTTTTAGTCTTTCCATTTCAAAACAAACTATATTCCCCATCATTTCAATATATAAAGGATCTCTCACACTAATGAACCTATCATAACATTCCCAAACTACTAAAATTTCTCTTTATAAATGATAATTCTATCAGCTATTTTCTACATTAATGGTCATATTAAAATAACGAGGCATCTAGATCAAGCCAATAAACCACAGGACCGCATCATTCTTAAAAACTGATCCAAATTCAGAGGTGAGTCACAATGCCCCCGTACGTTCACTAGTAATGAATCCATAAACCAAAAAGTCATATGAATCCAATTAGACATTACCTCTCAAAAAAATATTAAACTATAAGATCTTTAAATGGTCCACTTTTCAAGACCAAGGAATCCTAATGCCTAAACATAATAATTCATTTCAAAACATAAACATCTATAAAACACGACTCTAATAATAATATAAATCCTTGATCCTTTCCATCAATGATTTAAAACATATAGAATCCCAAATCTAATACTAACCCAAATTGTTTTCCATGAATCTCTTAATAAAGGGATCACATTTCTAATAATAATGAGCCTCAATATAATATATCCTTCATCCCTTTCAACATATAAAAAATCTCTAGTTTTCTGATGTATAATACTTCCAAGAACATATTGGGAATAACTCATTATATTATATTTTGGAATCTTTAGACTATCGATCATTTATTAGAAATGAAGACACCGTGATATATTACTAAGAAATGTGAATCCTATAATCATACTATGACGTATATATAGTCATTCCACCAATAGATTGAGATCCAAGAAAAATAAATCATTAATAAAAACTCAATTTTAATCAAAGCATTAGAAATCATACAATTGTAGAATCAAAACAGACAAGATAAATTCCATCACTAATGAAATTGAGATATTTCAATAAATAAGGATTTGGTGATGTACCTCTCTAAGCACTATTAAATGATCTGAGGCATTACAAAACTGACTATATACCAAACCACCAACTCATAAAACAATATACAATATTATTCTATTTTTTGTGACAACAACATATGTTGATCGAACATGTCACTTATTAAATTTTTTTGAACAACTATTTCATTCGTCCCTATAAACTGGAGGCCTCCCACAATCCTCAAGGGCCTCATACATTCCATGGAGATTCTAAACCATCATACCAATATTAATAAAAAAACTATAACCACATTAAAACCTATTAAAAGGCAAGAGAGTTCACAAAATATGTATTTCAAGGAAAAATATAATTTGATATATGTAATAATACATATAGCCTCATGGCCAAGCAACACCACATCAACTATTTACTAACTAGGAAATCAGATATTTATATTAATGAAAACTAAAAATATTGTACAATTGGATCTACATATATTTATTCATTGAAACAAATATATAAACTCCAACAAAAGCCAAATATCTCCAACTTATCCTCAAACTCCATGTGGGAATCCCCACTCGATCATGCAACACTGGCCTCAACCCCCATCCATTGTAAAATGTGTTCAACTAGAATGAATAAATATTGTTTCATATAAACATAATATTGAATTTTGAAATGATTCATATTTCCCCAATTTTATATTTAGAAATTATTTTGGGATATTTCAAGAACAATGGCTTAGATGTTGCGCGATTTTGAGACCTAATGTTCCTGGAAAAATTAAATTGAAAATTTTTATGATTTAAGTAGACCATGCACAAAACAATCCTTTACAAGTAGAATATATGTTAAATATATTTATAGATCATAAATTTGAGGACACTGTTGAGATCCTAATGGATGCTCTACCCTAGGAATGACCAACATTTGTTTAGCATGAGTCATATATAGAAACATTCACCAAAGATGAAACAATAAATTAATTAATTAAATGATATTATTTTATTTTATTTTTCATAATGAATCAATATTGTTGACACTAATTGAAAATATGAGACAACTGTTGAGTTTTTGATGTTGTGTTCTCCCTTGGGTTGACTTTATTTTAGTTAGAGTTGGTCGACTAGGACAAATTTTTTTAATGGTTTAATGAAAATAATTAACAATGAATTTATTTTATTTTAAAATTATGTTTATATATAGAAACTATTTATGTTAAATGATGATCTTGGAAGGGTACCATGGTTAGTCTCATAACTATTGAAAAGCACTAGATGATTTGGATAGAATCATGATAGAATTCTCTCAGTAGTGACGACAAACACTGGGATCAGAGATCATTCTTAACATAATGTCGACTACAATAAATCATTGATAGAGAATGATCCATATTCTTTGTGGGTATGTTTTTCTTAATTCCCCCTTATTTTCTTTCATAAATAATGAAGTTTAATCCATGAATAGATTTTTCCATGAATTGATCATTATAGGATGGTCTATAATCATATAATTTATTAACGAGATACTATTTTAAATTATTCTTCGATCATAATAATACTAAGAAGAGTTTGATTCTACAAAAACAAAGGAAAATGTATATTCCTCAGGTTTTTCTTCATTATTCTCTCTCCCCCATTCCTTGCATCCTTTATCGGTGGAGCCTTCTGATCATGTGTAGACTTTTACTATGCATCGAACAAAATCGGAATACTTGATTGGAGGAAAATAGAAATATTGTATGGATCTATGTATATCGGGGCCCAAGAAGTGCACATATTCCTTCTTTCAGAAATATGAGAATTGTAGGTGGTTGGATGCTCCATAGAAGGAAGTACAGACATGGGTCTGTTGTCCTATTCTGACAAGATGTCATGAGATGGTGCAGTGATTGTGGTTGTGGCCAGAGAAGTTGTGGGAATTCGTGTATAGAGGTGGTAGCTAGGTGGGATGCATCTTGCATTGACATTGACTAGACTAGAGGGTCCGTACAAGATTGGGTTGGGCCAGATGACGTGGACTGGCCTAGCCAGATCATGAAATGCTTAATTGAAATAGGGTCGTCCCAATAGAGTTGGACTGACCCCATTTGATTTGGGTCAGCCACAGAGGAGACAAACTAGGTTGGGTCAAACTCACCAGTATAGGTCAGACCCAGGAATGTTGGACCAGGCTACGATTGACTACGATCCAAGGTATGTCCATAGTCCCTGTCATCTTTTCTATTCTAAAAAATTCAATTGAGAATATCATTTAATTGGTTCTTTAATTTGGAGAGCTACCTACGATGTTGGGACCCTTACAATGAGACGATCATTTTTAGATATCTTATGTCGGTTTTTGTGTGAGTATGGATATGAACTAATTGATTAAATATTTAGTTTTTCCCTAATTATCATTAAATGAGAAAAAATTTATTTGGATGTCTCTATCCCAGATAATATGATTCATAAAGATTCTATGGGTCTTATAGAGACTATGTGTATTATGAAGACTGTTGGCCTTTTAGAGGATTTATGTCTTATAGATACCACGTGTCTTATGGATACTATGATCCTTTTTGGGAATATGTGTCTTATTGGATTGAGTACAAATAGATTTTCATGATATATTTATTGATGACCTACTACTTTTTGGTGATGACTATTCAATAGTTCTTAGTATTCTTTAGCGGTATTTATTCATGTTATTCCCATTGTGGAGTACCTTTGTGATATTCGTTCAGGGGTTTTTCATTGTGCTATTTTCTTTATCGTATTTCTTTTATGATATTACATCATTGCATTTCCCATAAGGTATTGTTTTTTGGTATTCCATTGTGTTTTTGGGGTGACCTAAAAAGTATTCTCTTACTCAACCCTGCACAATATATTCCCACATGTGTCATATATGGTGAAGATGATCGACTCTGTGACGGAGTTCTAGTCAGTATAGGATGTGGTGATTCATTATTTTACCAAATAGTTCTGGGTGTGTTCCATCATCTTTTCAAATTATAGTCCTAGTAACTCCTACATTATAGGTTGTACTTGTGGATACATGTCTTTTCTTTTGGTTGTCTTGGTTGGGCCCTGTATACATTCCAATAATATAACTATTGTAATATTGTTGTTGGATATTGTGGTTTTATGCATTTTTTACTTGGCGATTTTATATTTCGAATTTGTGTCTTGGATATGTGGGCATGCATACATGTACCTTTGAAAATTCTTCCAATTTGAGGGATATTCCAACTCGGTGGTAGTAACTAGCCCTACAATGTTTGAGGTGGTATTATGGTATTCATGTCATGGGCCCCTCAAGGATGGGTCACGAAAGAGTGGCATCAGAAGAGGTTGGTTCTACTTTAGGGAGAATATTCATTGATGTTGGTTTGGAGAAACATTGATATTTATTTGGACTCCAGCATTTATGCCGAGCAATCTAGTGTTGGTGGGACATATGAATTATCCAGACACAAATACTGTGGCCTCCTATTTTTTACTTGGTATAAGAATACTTTAGCTGCATGTAAAAATAATTGTACATGTATCATATAATAATGGGTTGTGTCTTTTATGTCCTTCTTAACTCAACTCGCTAAATATATTCTATCTACTATGGCACATCATGTTTTATTGAAGGATACCTCCATTTAGTTGAATAGACAAAATTCAACTGTGGGATCACAAGGATGATCTACCTAGTGACGAGGCATCAGTAAATGAGAATGTACTAGATATAGAAATTACGGTGGGTTTACTATCTATTCAACCAACCATTGAGTAGAAGATACAACCAACAAAGATAGTTGGGGAAGAATGCAGACTGAGCACATTGTATATGATTCAGAGGTATCAACCTTCTAGTTTTCATGGTGAGTCAATCCACAAGGTAGATAAGGATTGGCTAGAGGCAGTTACATGTTTCATTCACCTTGTGAGGACAACCTCTGACCAAATGATAGTCATTGGTGAGGTAATTTTTCAATGATTAATGGGGTGATGATGGATCTTAGTGACCTATACATACAATTATAAAACTCCCTCTTTGGTATACATTGAGTGTCTCTTCCAATATGAGTTATTTCCATCTGCGTAGCGGTCAGTGCACATATAAGAGCTTCTACATATGTTGTAGTGTAGTCAGAATGTGGATTGGTATTTCGTGATATTTATCAACATTTCAAGGTACTCCATTAATTTGGAACAATACACATTCTCCAGGTATTAGATCATTAGACGATTCACACATCGGGAGAATTGTGAATCAATCATAACCTGTAAACTTCCAACATATATTAGAGTACGTGACGTATTACCTCTAGAAGAGATCTTTCAACTGATGGAGACACATACAGTGGGAGCTACCAATAATAACCATGTAGCAGAGACCTCAACAAATAAGTAGATGATTCCAATCATATGGTCACAATCTTGTTAGGAAGTTTGTTAGATGATCTTAACAGATAAGATTAGTGGTCCGAGACTCTTAGGTCATCTTGAATTAGTCGATGGAAAGGTTGTGTTTCCCTTAAAAAATTTGGTGACATATGGCATTACTTTTCCTAGCCAATTGTATGTCTTATTAGGATATGGATGAGGGGCCACTAAGGTAGAGGTATAGGTAAGATATATGTGGTATGTATAGTGGCCTATCTAGAGGGTAGCTAGAACAACAACAGGAGGTGGTCAGAGGTTCGATCTATTATTGCCACCACCCCCATGTTTTCCATGCTAGGCTTAGGGAGATGGTAGATAGGGATGAGTACAACCCCATGTGGTGTGGGAATTTGACCCTTAGCCTCTAGGGATGAATTTATGTATGATATGTGAAATTTATACCATAGTATAGTTTATATCAAAACACGTTCGAGCCAATATTTCCTTTTCATGTACCTTGTTCGAGTCTTTGATATTCTGGTTGAACCGTTGACTCCACCCTTACACTTAGAGAATCATAAAAGAGGAGATTCGATGATAACACATGAGTGTAGATAGTGTGACTTTACTCTTGGATGCGGGGTTTTTAGTTGCATTCTATAAGTAGAAGCATGATGGTTTTATGACTTCATTCATGGTATTGACCAATTATACACAGTTCATACATTGATTGAATATTTAGGAATAGAGTTCACTGTATTCATGGTGATGGGACCGGTTTTTCCATTGTGGGTGAAATGTTAATATTGGAAAAACAATATGAACTCACACATAAGAGTGTGTAACTGATCAATCATCAGTTGGCTTGCCTGTCCCTCAGTTCATTGGATGATTTAATTCCACCGTTTCCTACATTGGTGGTAGAGTACTAGAACATCATTCTTGAAGATGTTCAAGAGTTACCCGTATGTAGAGAGATACACTTATTCACTGATATATACCCAGGGAGGATATAGATATATAAACCCTCATATTGGATGCCATCTATAGAGATTCAAGAGCATAGGGTACATTTGTAGGACTATTAGAGGAAGGGATTCGTGAGACCCATTGTTTCACCCCAGCCAGCTCCAATTTCATTTTCATGAAGGAATACAGGAGTGTGATATTATGTGTGAACATATGTTCCTTGATTCAGGCGACCATGAAATGTATGTATCCACTACATATGATCGAAGGCCTCTGAAATCATTGGCATTGTGTGTGTGGTTCTCATTGATTGACCAAAGATCTGTAAACCACCAGTAATGAATACAGGCTGAGAATATATCAAACATGGTATTACGAAGTCATTATATCCACTTTTAGTACTTGGTTATTTTTTTAGCTGGAAGAAATCCCCAGTACTGTTCATTGGACTCATGAACCCGATCATTCAACCTTTTATAGACTGGTTTTGGGTGGTCCTCATCAATTACATCCGAGTATACTCAACATATAAGGAGGTTCATGCAAGACACATGAGGATGATCTTGGACCAAATATGTGATCACAAACATTAGAACAATGTCCCAATGTGTTTGTTTTCTATTGCATCAGTTCATTTTCCGAGACATGTCTTTTAAGAGGTGGGAGTTATAGTTGATCTAGTGAAGGTTGAGGTAGTGCCTTCATGAGATCCACCCCAGAGTGCAACTGATGTGCAGTGTTTTCTATTTTTGGTAGGGTACTATCAGTGTTTTATACCCAAATTTTCTATATTGGATAGACCCTTGATATATATGACATGGAAGGGAGAACATTTCTTGTGGACGAATAGGTGCTAGAAGAGTTTTCAGCAGATGTTTCAGAGATTGATGAGCGATCCCATCTTGATATTTCCAAAGGAGGATCCTGAGTATGAACTCTTCAATATTACTTTAGAAATCATGATTGGATGTGTCCTACTATGTATAAAAGATATGATTTCCTATTTTTCATGCCATTTGAGACCACATGATATGAACTACGTGACCCGTGATCTAGAGTCAGTTGTGATAGTCTTCTCATTGATGATGTGGTGGCACTACCTAATGGTCGAGTAGTTTATCATCTACCCTAACCACAAAAGAATCAATTATATTTTCACTGTGAGAGATCTAAACATGATATAGTGGTGATTGATATAAGTATTCCATGAATATGGTTTTGATATTTTCTATACACATGGGAAGGAGAATGTGGTGGTAGATTCTCTCAATAGGTGATCTGGTTTATAGTTTCTAAATGAGGTATCAAGGTAGTTGGCCTCATATGAATACACCCAATGTGGATAAGGATGAAGAATCATATATCTAGTTGATGGTTATTACCCATCCCCTCATACGATGAGTCAGGGATTCACAACATAAAGATGCCGACTGCGTGACTTTACATGCTCAGATGGCTATAAATCATTCCCCAGACAAATAATCAAACAGTGGGGAGAACGTCATTGTTTTGATAGGGACTATGATAGTACCCAATTAAACATGACCTATGAAGTCAGTTCTTCACTTGTCAGCAGGAGAAGGATAGGCACAAGGTTCCAGTGGTTTTGACACAACAAGATGATGTTCCAGAGAGGAAGCTGAATGGTACATATATTGAATTTGTGAAATTTTTACAATGTACATCTAGGGTACATGATTCTCCATGGTTGATATGTTTCCAAACTCACCAAGTTGGCCCACTTCCTTGCTATTTGGGTGTGGAGCTCAGTACAGAGCATGGAAAACCTCAACATGTTAGAGATAGCTCTAATCCAAGGACATCCATTTACGATAGTATCATATTGTAATTTTTGACTTATATATATGTTGTTTAAGGGGTTATGGGTGGTGTTTGGGACACAGTTTTTATTGATCATAGTGTTTCACTCCCAAAATGATGACCAGACTGTGCAGACCATTTAGGATATGAAGGATCTGATGTGGGAATTCATGTTTGGTTTTGTCCATATATAGTAGGATCTCCTACCATTGGTCAATTTTGTATACAAAAATAGATATCAATTTAACAATGGTTTGGAAATATTCAAGGCCTTGTAGAGATGACCCTGCAGGTCGCCACTGTGCTGGATGAACACAAGAGAGTCAACACTCATAGGCTCAGAGTAGGTGAAAGTGTCTACAAAAAAGGTTAAAATAATATAAGATTGACTAAATATGTCATAGAGCCATCATATGTCTATGATGAAATCAGAAAAAGGCCTTTTGAGTTTCAATATGGAGACCACATGTTCCTTTTGTTCTCACCACAACACAAATTACAATGATTTTGTTAAGGTGGAAAGATTTTTCTGAGGATTGTCATACCATTTATACCATTATGTATAGTAGGAGAGGTGGAATACCACATTGATATATATCATCAGTTATATTAGGTACAAGACATCATTCATGGGTCACATCCGTGGAGGTACATGCATGACTCATCACACATCATTGACTGTGACGAGATGGACAACGATGGTAGAACACTTTTTTTATTACCCTATGGTGATTGAGGATCATAATTATATAATCCTTCATGGGAAGTCGACAGTTATAGTTCATGTTCTATTGATGAAAAAGAAATATCCAATAGAACACATGGGAGTGAAAGGCTCATATTTGGGCTCAGTTCCCTCATTGGTTTGATTAGCCCTTTGTTTTGTCTTTCGGGATTGTAAATTGATAAGGTGGGTAATGTATTGACTCTAATTTTTTCAATTTTATTTTCAAAAATTATTTTCAAAAATTTCATGACAATGCACCAATACAACATGAAATTCCATGGCTTGGTGTTCTTATATCAATTAGTTCAAACAATTTATGTTCTTAATAGCATGAGAATGCATCACTCCTAAAAATGATGATCATCTTTTTAATAGTTTCCTAGATCAGAAATCTTAGAGGAAATTTGACCTCAAAATGGTGGATATACCCTAGGTGTGTCCTAAAATTGGAAATCAGGGGTCGCATTTTGAAAAGTCACCAAGGACATAACTGTGATTAAAATAAAAAATCAAATAATTTTATTTTCAATGTCCTAATAACCCATGAATAGTGACTCAGATTAGAAAATATGTTACCATATTTGAGTCCATAAGGTTGTTTTTTCCTTATATCTAACTTAAACTTAGTCATAGTGGGTTAACTGTGAAAAATTATTTCTGTAAATTTTAATTAATAAAATAAACATTGAGCTTTTTTTATTTTTTCATTATTTCCATGTTGTGATATTATTTATTTTTAATGAAGACCTAGTAATGGAAGATGGGTTAGGATCATAACCCATGAATTTAATAAGAGGCTTTTGAGATGATCCTTATAGTATTTTCTCGATTGTAATGACAATCAATGAGATCAGAGAGAGTATATTATGAATCGCTAATGGCTATCATTCCTTGATCGCGAACAATCCATATTATAGGTATGGTGTTTTTCTAATTTTGATTTTCTCATTGTTGATTTTTCACGATAAATGAGGGTCAATCCACAAAAAGATTAATCCATGGATCGATCAATGTAGGATGGTTGATAATTTCATGGTTTATTAATATGAAATTATTTTTAATTATTATTCGGTATTCTTTATAAGGAGATTGGTTTAGGACTCCATGAAAATAGTTGAGGTCTATTACTCAGTGAGTTATTCATGTGTTTCTATTTATTGTTCATAGTGTACATCGCCATTGGACTCTATTGGTCACTAATCGACATGATGTGAGTATTTATACATAATTAGACTCAAGGAATGGATGAAAACTAAAATAGTGGTCGTATCATTGTAGATCGGGACCCATGAAGTGAAGATATGTTGTAGGTTTAGAGATCCAGGAAACATATGTGGGTCAGATTTCCACATAATGGACCACATAAATGGGATTTGCATGGGGATCTATCAAGGTAAAGTGGCGACATGATGTGACAGCCTGGGAATCAGCCTTATGTGGAGATAGTGGACAACAGAAGCGGTAGCCGCGAAACGTGGCTGGGTAATGGGATTTTGCAGTGATGAAAGCCATGTGGGATGTTGAAGATGACTATGTGGACTGAGCCATACATCCCATCTTTGAGTGTGTCGGGCCAGAAGAGGTGGGATAGTCTCTGCGAATCGGGTCGAGCCCATGTGAGAAGGACCTGACCAAATGAAGTTGGGCCATACCCATTGGCGATAGACTGGGTCCGGTCAGACCTGGGGTGGCCATCCCAAGCCAAGGTCGACTGAGCTATGGTGTGGCCACGGTGGCAGGCAGACTAACAGGCTAACTACCATGGTATGTCCATAGGCCCAGTGGCCTACCCCCTTATAAAAAATTCAGACAGGCATAACTCTCAAAAGGTGCGTTTTCTTGAAATTATTTCTACAGGGTTGGGACCCTTACAATGAGAAAGTAATGTTGAGATATCCTAAGTAGGTATTTATTGGAGTGTTTATGTGACCTAATAGATTAAGGATTGATTTCTCTCAGAATGATCTTGCTTTGAGAAACCATTTTTGGGGCTTGTTTTGACATAGATAATATGCGTGTTATGGAGACAATGTGTCTTATAGAGATTGTGAGTCTAATTGAGAATGTATATATTATAGAGAGTTTGTGTCATAATTATTGTGTGTGTATAATGGATACTATGTATCTTCTTGTGAGTATGTGTCTTCATATATTAAGTATATCTATATGTTCTTAGTACATTTGATATAGTCATATATCTATGTGGGGAGGACTATTAATTCTTTACTGGTATTCCTTGGTGGTATTCCTTAATGGTATTTTCGTTGTGGCATTCTTGTGTTGAATTCCATCATAGAATTTCATTTTTGATGCTTCCTTTGTGGTATTACATTGTGTCATTCATTCAGGGTATATCCATTTTTTTGTTTATTTGTGGTTTCAGGGTGTCCAACTATGTATATCATTACTCACCCATGCACATAATTTATTTTCACTTGTTCTGTCCTGTGATGCTGATTGACACATTAACGATGTTCCAGCCAGACTAGGACTTGTTGGTTCCTTCTGGGACCGAACAATCTGTGTTTTGTTATGTACTATTTCTTAACGATAGTCCCATTACCTCTTACATTAATGGTTGTAAATATGGATTCATGCTTTTTCATTTGGTGGGGGTTTCCCCAGGTTACTATCTAGTACATTCACTATTGTACTCTAGTTGTGGGATATAGTTGTTTTCTCGCATTATTAGCTTAGTGGATTTACATTTAAGAATTTTTGGATTGGAGAAGTGTGTGGGGGTACATGTACATAGGATAATGACTCCCATTTGTGGGATATAACTAATTGGGGATATTCACCATCCCCTAACCATTCGAATGCTAGATTGGGGTATTCAAGGCATTATCCTCTCTGGGACTGGTCATGAAAAATGAATTATGGGTGAGAAATATCTTGCATCAATCCATGATATACAATGAAAAAAGTTCATATTTTTATATAAAGCATTATTCTCCATTGATATAATCATTCTTGTATTATAAGAAAACATCTAGAATACAATAAACTGCTATAATAAATAATATGTGATTAAAATTTTAATTATATGTAAAACTTTTTCCTTGTGATCTAGGATAACACTGGAATAAAATCTATGTGTATCTCAGGCCTATGAAAAAGTATTATTTCATGCTTCTCAAAAATAAATGAAATATCATGTGTTTCCTTTAAATAAAATAAAGATCTTTGTTTTTTACCATGTCTACTATAATCAAAGAAAATCTAAGGATAACATCTATGGAATCCATCAAAAAAAGCACTACCATGCTCTAGAACTCTAATAGTGTGATCTCAAATAGAGAATAGAACCCCAATTTATTTAGTAATAGGGAACCATTAAATATCACAATATTCATATAGAAAAAGTTGGGGGCCAACATAACTCATACGTGAAAAAATGAATGAATTGGCCCCCAATGTGCCTTAAAATTCATGAAAACCATAATACTCTCTAGGAGATCCTCAACATCTCATGAGAACAAATCCATTAACTTGAAATAATAAAAAAGGGGGGTCTACTAATCGATATCAAACATTTACCCCTTATATTCATATAAAAACACCCAATAGATGAGGAAATCCAAAAAAACTCATGGTAAAATCCTTATACTATTATATATAAATGTATTATCTTCCCTAAAAAACTATAGAACTAGCTCTATCTAAAATTCAAAAAACACTAAATAGGTGTTGAAAAATTCCTAAATCCATCAACATTAGCATTGAACGTTATTTAATACCCCATTAGGTTCTCTAAGAAGTGATGTGTCCTCATTGGTCTTATAAAACAAAAAAAGGCACATTGAAGGGTTCATCTAAAAAAATGTCTCTTGCTATATGACCATCATCAAGAACCACAACTCACCTCTCTTGAAAGAAACTGAACCCCACACATCACCCCCATCTAATGGAATCCTAAAATTAACCAAATAGATAATGGGATCCTTACCTAGTCCCCCCAACCATCTAAATTACTACTTAGTGGAATCATTGTTTACCAAATAGCCAATTTTATAATCCCATCCCAACAGATATATCCAATTAATAATCATGAAAGGGAAACCCCCCCCCCCCACTACAATTACATTGATAAAAAGTTATACATATCCATGGACCATCCATACAACCTAAAATAGACAATTTCAACATGAAGAAAATTTACCCCTAAATTCCACAATCCTTGAAAATTAAAAAAAACCTAAAATGTGATTCCAAACGATTTCCTAAATCCATATGATTCATAAATCCCAAAGACCCACACAATGGAATTAAATGAAAAATCAACTCTCTAGATAGATTCAATACTAATAATTTAAATAAACACTCCTACAATGATTTCCAAATCCCAAATGCCTTCTAAATGGACACTTTATTCCTAATGGATTACCCCATTATTAACTATTTGGGGAAGACATCATATTAGACTAACCATGAGTTATATTCTCTCTCGGTGTTGAGAATCCTATGAGAAACATATATAAAGGGTGTATATAGTGTGTACGTCATGTGCATGACATGTACATCAAAAATACCTCTTATACTATGTATCACGTTCATACCTAGAATTTGATTATTAATGTATAATAGATATCTAACCTTCCTTTGGTGTGTACCCTGAAAAGGAAGCTTATCCATATGCCAATCTATATGCACTACAATAGCTCTATCAAAAAACACCCCGAAGTCCCTCTCTATGTACAATACATTGGGCATGGAAATGTACACAACTACCAAATAGACCTGTTCACATAGTCAAAAAAGAAATGATTTATCCTAATAACACATGGAAATATATTTTTTCCATGAATGAGATGGAACCTGGATCATATTGGGGTGGATATAGAAAAAAGCTATAGCCATGATTTTGTGGGTAGTTTCTACATTTGTACACCATGGAAATAGATCTCACAATTTTCCACTAGGGAAGTTGATTTATAACCATGGTCATACATCATTTGAACATAGGAAATTTCCACATTAGACAATTATGGTTACAGGCTCGGTAAACAATGGATGTATCCCAAAAATAATAAATTCCATAACATATTCAATAATTATACTACTGCTTGGGGATTCAACAACCAATCCAATACACCACGGATGAATGTTGGTATATAAATATATATATTTTTATATATATAATATTAAAAAATCGGATGTTTTATATAATCCATGGAAATAGATCTTCCTACCCGTTTTCGTTGGAAATTTTTTCCCCCAGAAATCATGACAAACCTGTAGCTACAGTTTTGAGAAACAATTGTTAAAGGAAATTTCTATATCAACTATTTTTTCAAAATTATAGATAGAAGTGGAATTTATATCCATGTTTCATTTAATCATGACCATAGCCAGTATAGAATTATTTATATGTATTATTTTGGAAAAATATTCTCTATAGATCTATTTTATAATAGTGTACCATACATGGATATATGCATCAACATGGGTTGATTTGTCATTCTATTAGAAAAACATAGATTAAGTGTACAAAAAGTGCCCCAAAAACTAATTCCTTATAGTCCTCTTTATCGAAACAATTAAAAAATAGAATAAGAGATGATTTTTTCCTTTAAATTATAGAGGTTCTAATCTATATTTCCCACTTGCAATAACCTGTGATCAAATTGAAATGTCTGCTTCTCCTAGAAAAAACCCATTATGAATCTCATTAATCCTTAAACAAATAAAATAAAGGACATAATGGTTGAAATATATTTAGATATATGTATAATGTGAAATATAGGTGTGACTCTAGATAAAATATTAAAAGTATGATTCTGGATTCATGTCTCTCATCAACTAACTCATGATAACCCTTCTCAGGTGTGAACAAATGGTCGTGCATCCCTATCTATATCAAATTATCACTCAATGAAAAGATATTGGTGTTCTGATTACATGTTAATGAGATCAAATGGATTATTATAGGAGAAAATAAAAATATTAAAATAAAAAAAACATTGGTCAAATAGAAAAATAAAAGGGGTCTCATGCTCAGAACCTATGCCCGCGACGGGCTTATTCATCATCAAGACCCCCCCCCCCCCACCACATTTTGACTCTAACACATAGAAAGTAACCAAATATTATTATATATTAAAAATATATCATTGAATGAATATTAAAAGTTATTATATATTTCTATATATAATTAATTAAATATTTAATATTTTGTTAACATATAATCTATTTTGAATTTCACCAAACTGGTATCATTTTGTATAACAAATTAGACAAATTAATATTTATTTAAATTATCTAGCATCCCTTGATAAGGTAAATTACCATGTTTACACTTAAAATGAAAAATAATCTATAATTTTAAATTTACCTAGATTTTCTCATTCTGTGATATAGTGGGTTTTCATATGTATACTCGCAATATTTAGATGAATGTTTTCCATCATTTCATTAGTATCATATATTTGAAATCTATTATATTCAGTGATTATTTTATATTTATTTCCACCCACCATAAATGTAACATTCACCACTCTATTACTATCATTAATTTGAAAAATACACTTCCAAGTGTACTTTGAATATTCTTTATATATTATAATTATTGTTTGATATTCACATATATAGCCATATTATTCATCTAGATGAAAATATATTCACATTTCATATATCTATTTTTTAATTACTAATTACATTTGACTACATAGACATAATTATATTTTTGAATCATTAGATAATATTATTATATTTATTTTAAGATATTAACTTCTTAAAATTGATCAATTATACTACTTATTAGATTAGAGGACAAAAAATTACATAGTTCATTGATGAATATATATAGTTATTTTTAAGAAAACTAGTTGAATATATTTTTTATTCAATCAATTTATATATGATATTTTGGAATAAGACCTATATAATATGGTCATCATGTCTGCCTACATGCATTAGATCTCCTTGATATTCGATATCATTATCCATATGATTTATTTATTAACTGTATAATGTAATCCATTAATATATTATAATCTTTTATTGAGTTATATTTATTTAAATTGATTATTAATTAATTCAACATTAATTATTAATGTCTTATATTTTGTTTGATTATTTTTTATACTACAATGTACTAAGAAAATTAGATCACCCATGTATGTTGAATCTCATTTACCAAGAAATCCAAGATGATAACTACTTTTGAAATACAAATTGTAAAGGATAAATAATAATTTTATATTTTTTAGAGATGAAGCGTCATAGTTTTTAATGTAATGTAAAATTTATCAATATATAATATTTCTTCATAACCCTATAAAATTTGATCATGTTCTCAATTTAATATTTACAAGTACTAATATAATCCTAAATACTGGTTTAATAAAGATGATGTGTCACATGGTCAGTTTTTTGGAAGGAGTAATTGTACATTGTTCCTGATAGGTGTTTGAGTAGGTTCTAATTCATGACTACAAATTTTTCAATAAACAGTCTACTATCAACATGAGTTTTTGAACTATTTGAGGTAGGATAGTATTATCCTAAAAGGGAATGTTGTTTTGTGTATATATATTGATTTCATTTTGTATCCTTATTTTATTTGGAGATTTAAAATATCTATTAATAATGATATCCCTCATTTAAATTCACACTAGTAAGTTCTACAAATTTTTGGTACATTTTTATTATTTGGGATACTATTTATTAGAACACCATAAATATAGAAATTATTTACTTTTTTATCCAATTTTATTAAAATAAATAGGTAATTAATCATATGATAAATAATATTTAGTGTTTAAGCTTTAATATACGATAGAATAACTATTTTCTAGATCCAAGAATTCATAAAGGATTTAATTGAATTCTGGATTCCCCATAATATTTCACCTATCAAACATGGTTCCACTTCTACAGATTTAATCATTGAAATTTATTTTTATATTAATTTATTTTATTTCTGTTTACATTATTATAATTTCTTTTTTTATTCTTTCATTTTTTACACACTTTAATAAGATTCAATGTATAATCAATATTTAATTAATCTATAAATATTTAAAAGGATATTATATATTTGCAAAAACACTACTGATTCTAGGTATCAAATTATAGGAATTCTATTTCAAAAAAATAAATATCTATTCCCAATATATCCTGATGTGTATCCATTAATTGTGTTACATCATAAGAATCATCTATCACACACTAATAAGAATGATTATTAATGATTCTATCTCAATGGACCAGGTCATTAGTATATACAGTGGTACCAACACTATCAATATAAAATACAACCTAAAATATATATATTCATGAGTGCATCACTAGATTTTTTCTACTTAATAAAAAATTATTGTATAAATAAATTTATATGGGATATTTTAATTAGGATTTAGTTATTATGGACACCACCCTTAAGAACATACAGAGATTTGAAAAAACAAAATGAAAAAATGGAAAGAACAATTTTTCATTTCTCCTGATTCCACCCATGATCTGCATGTTCACCTTAAAAAACAATTTCACTAATAGATTTTTATATACTTATTGAATAAATCATTAAGGATAAAAGGATTCAAGATAATACATTATAGGGAGATGAATGACCCATTTATTTATAACTTTATAAATATTATGATATTCACTTTCAAATAAATTTTATATGCTTATGGATAAAATTAATCAGTTTTTTTTACTCTGTATAGGAATATTATGAAAATTATATTTAACGGTTTAATAAATATATACTAGATTAACATATCAGTCATACAAAATCCAATACCTTGTAACATATTCAAGAGTATCAATTAAATCAAATTCTAACTAATAGATTGGAACCTTCTGTTGAAGCTATTTTCTTATTTTCCACTACCTGAAATTTATTTTAACTCCCTATGTTCTTAACATTAATGATACAAAAAGATAATAACTTTAATTTAAAGTGATATAGAAATTTATGTAGGCACAATACAAGAGAGAATTCCCAAGTAATTTGATGAGAATGATGAACAATTTGAATCAATTATTCTCTAAACCTATATAAAAGTTTATTCAGCCTGTATATAAAATAATATACTATATACATTGAAAAACATATAAATACTACGCACATTACTTTTCCACCTTCTATAATTAAGCTCTAATATCTTTTTTATTATGGTAGTGTGAATAATTTTCATTACCCCATAGTCTCCCATGTATATTTTTCAACACATGTGAATTGAAATAAAATAAATTTTTATTTTCTTATATATGAATCCATAACCACCATTTAACTGAGGATTTTTACATCCCAACTACCTAGTTGTATGTAGTTTTAAATATGGAAAACTCTTAAAAAATTTCCAATTATTAATTTCTCTATATTTTATTTTTTCAAATTGTAGTTTTATCTAGTATAATTTTGTTATATGAGAATATAATTTTTTTAAAGATCATTTAAGAAAATATATGATTTTATGTTATTTATTTCTATAAATCCCTATTGGATAATATATTAAATATTATATTAGTAACCATTGGTCTAAATTATAAGATTTTATTATATAGTTTAAATTTTTTCAATATATAATATATAATGAAAATCCAACATGATTTAAATTTTCATAATTTAATTATTTAGGGGGTGAATTAGTATTTTTCATGAAATGTTATATACAAGTTTGAATGATTTGTTGTTCATGTTTTTAATTTTATCATATTTTTTTCTGTGATTTCAATATTTCCATTACATATATTATAGTAATTTTCCATGTGTGAAAACGTTTAACAATAAGGATATGATGACACTCAAAATGATAAAAAAAATTAGGATTTTTAATATATATTAACCCCATAATTTAAACAAATCATGTTAGAGTAATTTATTTTTTATAAATTTTTATATCTAGTATAAAATTTCTGAATGGATCACCTTAAAATGTTTAATATTTTAGTCCATCATTGAGTAACTTTTAATAAGATATCTTTTGTTTATAGTTTTTCAAAATTTACTTGAAATTTCGAAAAAACATGAATTTAAATATATGGTATATGAGTGAAATATTTGATGGCTAATCATTTAAGGATAACCTACCTTGATTATTATTGAAAAATAGATGTTATAGGTTTATTTTTATACATATTTTAAATGGAAATCCGAAAAAGATAGAAATCCCTAAATATTTTCATAATATAATTATCAAAGGATGATAAAATTGGAAATGTAGTATCATCCCATGGTAATGTTACATGAATTGGAGGATATATAACATATTAACTATGAGAAAATTGATTTTTAATATTATATACCTAAGAAAATTAGTAAATTTACACACTCACACACATATATATATATTCAAGTTATTTTTTCTGAGATAGATGATGGAAAATATTTAGTCGATTGGTAAATCATGTGAAAAAATATATGTATGGTATTTGTTAACATAGAAGGTTATATTTATAATACATTGGTAAAATATGAAATGATACATTACCTTATACAATTATTTTAATTTTGGGTCACATAATATGGAACATTTTATGCACTCCATGCAGTGTTATATAATATTTTTTATTTTGTGAAATTTGGAAAATCCAAATACCAAATAAAATTTAAACATAGAATATGTGTAAAATATCCTCCTTCATAATTCAAGGAATCTATCGATGGAGTAAATTTTACAAACTATAATGGCAAGAATCATGATGCGGTGGTTCCCACAATATTTGGCACATTGATTTGAGGTTATCATAGGAGGATATTATTATGATATAAAGTCAAGAATTATATCATGAAAGACATTTATAGATAATCCAATATTAAAAATAGAAATAAAATTAATTCTTTCATCATTCAATCCAAAACAAGTTAAAATCATTCTCAAGATTCATACAACGCCCATCAAGTAGTTATTTATATGTATATTTTGTTTTGAAAAATAACCAAAACATTATCATTGATAGTGTAATAGTCTAATGATATCATAGCATTCAAATAATTTAAATTGTAGCTAAATCATAGGGGAGAAAAGGAATCTCATTACATTGTTTTTTAAGAGAATATAAGGGAATTATTTGAGATACAAATTAATATTTTCATGTTCCGCATTTTTAAAAGTTTATAAACCATTTAACATAAACCATTGATTGATTAATGTTATGTTTTATTCAATTTATATACTTTACTGTTATTATAGTTCCTTTTCTTCTAAACATATTTTTTCTACTCTTAACTAAATTCATTATCTTTATAAATGTTTTGGAAGTACCAATAACCTCTTATTTCCTTATTTTTAAGAACTAACACATTATGGGAGGCTTGAGGGAAATTCATATAGAATTCATGAATTTATATATTTAAATTCTTAAAATACTTTGCAATTTATTTTTTATAAATTAAGGTAGAGCGTAGATTATTCCATCTTTAAACCATTACAAAACAACATTTTAATACTCACTTAATATAATAAAATCATGTTATCCCACCTAGTCAATAACTCTATATTCTGATGTATGTTAGTGTTTTAAAATGAATAATGGTACATTACAGATGAATGGTGTTTGTTTTGGTTATAATTTTTAGTTATGGAGTTCTTTTTTCATCCCACAAGAGAGGAAAAATGAGTTTCTAATCATCTTGAGGATTTGTGAGCATGTTAATATTATTCAAAATTGAAAAATAATGTGGGTATGTATAGAAATGGAATAGTGTATATAAATTTGGATGGATTTCTTAGATAAAGTGTAAATGTTGAAATTTCACATTTAAAATCACCAAATAATTTAATACCCTTAACGATATCTAATTTTTTGTTTTATTGTGCTCTATTATTAAAATTTCATAATAATATAACCTAAAAATATGTTTATTCAGAATTAAAATACTGTATATGTGAAATCAAAAATTATAAGTGAAGGATTGTTTAGTTTTTTAACCCATGTATAATCACAATTTATTTACAATTTCAAATTGTAATTTTATTTTATTAAATCATTTTAGTTGGTATTAGGAATTCATGATGGGTTTCTGGATGTTCTGGAGGGATTTCAAATGGGGAACAGTTGGTTAATGGTTTTATAAAACCATATATATCTCTCAATAAAACATGAGAGATTGAATATATTAGTTTTTTAATGATTCATAGCTGAAAAAAATTATTAAAAATAATTTTTTATTTAGGAATTTTTCAAATAGTATCAATTATAATGTTTATCCACACGATGTTTCCAAACAATGCACAACATTAATGGGGTTATGAATATTTTATTCTATGTAATATTTATTCCTCAAAAAAACAACACCCTCATGTGGCTAGTTATATTAGTACTCATGGTTCCCTTATGAAATTTTAATGATTTCCTTGGATATGAAACACAATATCATGAGACATGGTATAATTTTTATAATGAATCAAAGGTAATTTTTTTTCTCATTTTATACCCTCTTCTATATTTTTATTGTGTAAGAAACTAGTCATGTTTTTCTATTATTATATTTTTATAAGGTTTTTTATGTATTTTTATACGAATTCATTATTTTAAAGCCATAATATTCAAGACCTTTAAGAACATGGTGTGATTCATCAGGAATAGCATGTTTTATGTAAATGATTCTCCCATAATAAACTATCCTTGATCGATAATTATGTTGGGATTAAAGAAATTACACGTATTTCATAAATGTAAAATCATTACTAACTCTATTTGGATAAATAACTCATGTACATGAATACTGAAAAACATGTATTGTCGGAGACACTATCAACATGTTTAGAAAAATAATTAAATTATGTTTATATTTGAGGAAATTATTTGGGTTATTAAATATTGAATGGATATTGGTTTCTTATGTGTTCATAATGGATATCATGGGGAATTGTTTTGTTCAAAACACTATAGTGTACCATATTGGGGGAACAGAAGATGGTATGACCAATTGAATACTAGAAACGTGTGGGAAATGTGTCCTTATATGAGTTTATATTCATCAATGTAATTTTTATGATAGGGGTGGTATTTCATGGATAACATGAATCTAATATGGGATGGTTGAGCTATGGAATGGGTGTATTTGATTGGTTATAGGTGGGATCTATTAGGTATGTAAATTTGACCTCTTTAACATGTATATCTCATTTATTTGTTTTTAAATTCACTCTTTCTTTATATATTTATTAATGTAATCCAATGTGTTCTTATTCTACGGGCTTGTGTCTGTTAAGTGTTAGATATTTTTTAATGTGATATAAACCATCCTCTTATATATTCACATAATTTCATATTAACAATGTTTTTATCATTATATAGGTATGTGATACCTCATTTACATTTATAGTCATGCATTATGAAGTTTTATTGGTGATTAGTTGGAGGTGGATCTTTGACATATTCCTATAGTTGTGTTGGTCATGGTTTCAGATCATTACATTACTATTTTTTAAGGAAATAGGGATTTCTAGACATGTTGTTGTTTTTATTATTACCAAAACTCTGATGATTTTAATATAGGTAATTCAGTGGTTAGAAAATTTTATATCAGGAAATATATTTTTCTTAATCAATTGTAGTATATCTCTTGAAGGATGAGTTATGTATAAATGTACAACAACACCCCAATTACTATGTATATCCTTCCCATTTATCAAAAAGATTTCCAATATAAGGGATGAAACTATGGATTGTGGAGTTCTGGTCCATCCCATTCCAACAGATTTGGGTTTGAATGATATAAATAGAATCAGTTTGTTTGGGTCTATTATTCAGAATTGTAAGCATAGATTTAGGATGTGTTTGGAAATGAAAAGGACATAATGATATTTTTTATCAAATAATATTATACTACTCATTGTGTTACCATGGTAGTGTTTATGATAAATTATTTTTTGAATATATTAAGGCATATTGTTAGAGTATCATCTAGGGTATTGCCAATGAGAGTTGAGTATGTGGAATTGGTATTCAAACATCACACTAGTAATGAATAATTATTATGATATTTTATAAATATTATTTTATTTTATTATGATTTAGTTGTGGTGATTATTAATATTTAGGAAAATTCAACAAGTCGATAGAACTGTAAATTAACTAGATTGTGCAGCTAAGAACATGGTTTCCACTGAATTACATGTGAATCACTATCTTTTCAGATGCACTATAGATTCCCTCTCAAATGTTGAAAGAAGAAGTAAATTTTACAAAACCTTGTTGTGGGATTTTTTAACCATAATTATAATGAAAGACCCTATGTACCACTCAGGGTGTCATATGACCCAATCAATTAGATGGATTACATGGAATATAGAATATATATTTTTGTAATATGTGGGACTATAGATTAAATTAATGTGATTCATGGAGATTATTTTATGATCCAGGAAAAACAAAAATTGGAGGGACTCAGATGTTTAATAAAATTTTAATCGAGGAAATAATTATGATGTGTTTTATGAGTTTAAAAACAAAAAATAATCTTCTTGTATACCATATATGTATCGAGAATTTCATATTTCATTTATCATATAAAAATTTATGTTTTTTAATATGAGGACTAGTATATATTTCTTTCTTATTTTTTGTCAGATTTTATAGCTCATGAATCAATCCATGTGTTCATGTTTTAAATAGTCTTCTCACAATATATTCAATCATGATGTATGATGTTCCGCATTGACAGTAACAAATAACAAAATAATAAGGATATTTAAGCTATAAAACATATTTCATATAATACTAGTGAAGGGAACATCTTTATCTTCCAACACATAGGTGGAAGATCTAATATATGGAATATTTTCATAAGAGTCGGATACTCCTAAGATAGATAGGAAAGAAAGATCTAACCCACTTGGTCATTTTCTTTTGCTACACATCATAATAACATGTTTGTATTGTCCTAAAAAAATTAAATACATTAATGGATTGTATGTGACCCATATATCGAGTTTCACAAATATGTCTAAATGGTACATCACAAGAGTTATATTGAAAATCATCTGAAGAAATGTGGTGAAATTATTTCTAATTATTATCATGCTTGCTAGGCTTAAGTAATATGATCTCATAAAAATAGTTATCACCCCATGAATATACTTACTAATTATGATTATAGAAATCCCCAGACATCCCATGTAGAATCATTTTAACAAGGGATAACGATGCGTCTGGGAGGTCTACATCAAGTTCATATGGGAACTATTAAGATTATATCAAATGAATAAATTAGACTTTCTATGGTGTTATGTACTATTTTTAATGGTTGAATCATAATTCATTTTTTTAAATATGTTATTTACATTTTTTAATTTACTCTCATTTGGTAAATGTATTGGTATTTGATATATCAATGATAACTCAAGTTATGGGAATCATGTAACCACTAAGGAAACTACAATTAATTGGATTCATTTACTAAAAATATTCTATAATAATTGAATCAGTTTAATTATTATTGAAATATACTATTTTAGAAATAAAATATTTTGATTTAATAATGGAGTTGGAATATTATGATGTATTCATAAATCTTATTGACTAAATTCTCGATTAGTGACTATAACACCACCTAAATTATTTTTCCATCTATTCAATGGGGAATGGAAAATTAAAATGTGTATAGAAGAAAATTTACTAATAGTGGTTCACATCATAACTTATTAATTCAATATAGTATCCATGGTAAATATGGATGAAACACATAATTGATATTTTATTTGAATAGTTGAGTAAAACACTAATGTATTTCCAAAAAATAATTATCTAGACTATAAAGGTATAGGGAAGTTGAATTTCCTATAAACCTACACCAATGATTGAATCCTCTTTCATATACATTATATATAATGAAACCAATATAATTTATTTAAATTTATGTTAAATAGTAGGAATTAAGTAAAAATATTTTTATAAAACCATGTATATCATTGACCAACAAGTATGTTAAAATAAAATCTCATACTTTTTTGAAAATTATAATATATTATTATAGACATTATAACTATTATATATAAAACATATTAAAATCATTATTAAATTTGGTTGATTATGGACCATCTCACCCAATTTTGACACATCATTTAAAAATTACTGTATAATACAATAGAAGAACAAGAATATGCCAATTTTCAGGTATTATTGAAATATAATTGGGAAATAGTTTCTATTTTATCTAACTAAGAACCATGATTTATAATCCAATAAAAAAATCTCTTATAAAAATATTTTAGAATATAATAAAACATTTTTTTATTCTAAATTCAAATTGATTGATAGATATAGTGTATTATTAATGAAGGTGTTTGGTGTCATAGAAACCCTTAATAGGGCATTCTCAACTCATATTTTTTTATGATTGATGATTAATACGAGATTTACATGATTCTAAATATGATGATCAATTTTAATGAATCAATTATTAATAGATGATAAAATTCAATAAAAATGAGGGTATATCGTCCGATATTATATATAATTAATTTAAATATTTTTTAATTACTTTGTAATTTATTCTTTCTTCCATGAGGGATCGAGAAATGTCTATTAATCATATCATCATTGCATTGTAGGAATCAAGAGTATATTCACTCAAGTAATGATCCATATATGTGCCAAGAACCTTTGAATGTCACTATATGAATATCAAGGTACAAATGCCTTAGATAATGAAATTCTGGATTCTCATCATTGATCGCATTAAAAGGTTCATTAAAAGGGATTCTATATTATCTCCCTAGAATAAGGAGTGGTGGTGGTTGGGTATTTCTCTCCATTCACAATAGTGTCATTATAGTGGGATATCTCAAGGGCTTCGAGATAATTCCCTTTGGATATCATTTTTTACAAAAAAAAATGTAATGGCCACTAAGAAATTAATATTATTGGGTTTATATAACGCTAGGGTTATAAAACATTTATTGAAAAAGTGACCTTCTATTATTTACCTAATCCTCGAAGAGCCACATATCTATTATAACAATAATATAATTTTATATTGACATTCACAACACTGAATAATTTAATTAAATGTTATTTTTAAATAATATTCAATAACTACTGTTTTCCATTAGACCACTTATCTTACTCCACAATTCCTCCAAAATGTTTATGGTCCCCCAAATAATAAAAATTTATTTACTAAATAAATATCCCTAAATTATTTATAAATAAATATATAAATATTATTATTTTTAATGGAGGATCAGTCCCTAGATTATTGAATGTATGGGGTTTAATGTTTGTAATATAATTTATGTGAGGGTTACTACATGTAAAAATTATCCAACAGGTTTTTTTTGTTGGGATGGAAATCCCTAATGGCTCTCCAATCAATTAATCTAGATTGACATATTTTCCAAAGGTAGGTTGTAACTACCTGATCTTTTCAATATTATTTGTATACTAAATTTGTGTGTTATTTCATTTTTTACCCACAAACTATATCCTATAAATAATGATGTGATACCATTGGGTTTCAACTATTACAGGACCATTGGTCAATATGACATTTAGAAACTAAAATTTTAGCATTACAATTATTTTTTATATATACAAGTGATCTTTGTTAAAAAAAAAGAAGATTTAAAGGCCTCATTCAGTTGACTTGGGTCGTACAAAGCCCATCTATCAAAGCTTGGGAAGAAGGTAGCATCTCTGGGCATTTATCGTGACCATGCCCATGCTGATCTTTTATATGTGATTCATGAACATAATCGCCTAAGAGAGATGTTCAAGATGACAGAAATCACCACATGGAAAATATTGTCCAAGCCACCCCAAGATTCTATAACCAAGCATGCCTTACACTTAGGTCTTATGCATGAATTATAAGGGGCTATGTAATGAGGCATTTGATACTTTTTGTAATCCCTTAGTATAAATAAAAATTCGATTTCTTTTTATGGTAAAATTAGTGAATTTCAAATGTCTAGAAAAATATAGGATGAATATTATTGATGAATTTTTTTTAAAAGTGTATTTTAAAATATTCAAGTAAACATTAAATAATTAATAATGTTAAATGATTTTCCAAGAGTTGTCTTCTACAGTTTTGATCAGTAATAAATTTAGAGTTTAATAAGATCAAATTCTTTTTTAGTGAATAGTAATTTATAAATAGTAACTTACCTTAATGAATAGTAGTGAATAGTAAATGGGCCAAAAATATAAACATCACCCATTAATGAATAAATACAATTTAGACATTTTAAAAGTTAAAAAATATCGTAGTGTATGTTTTTTTATTTTTGTAGGTCATAAATATTTTAATTAAAATTTTATTATTAATATATTATTTTAAAATAAAAATTTATTTTCATAAAATTAAATCAGATATTATTACTTTATTTTCATATGGTTATACGATAATTTTATGGGTCCTTGATTACTTTTTCAAGTTCTAAAAAAATTTATAGAATTAAAGTTGATTAATTTGAATAAATAATGATTTTATTTCAAAATTAAATTAAAAAATCTTAGAATTTTATTTTCTTAAAATGGAGTTCATTTTATATTTTATAGAATTGATATTAGGTTAGTGTAAATTTTTGAGTTTTTTCTAAAACATTTTAATTTTCAGTGAATAATTAAAATACAGTTTTGAGTTTTGGGTGTTTAATGACATCATTGATGTCATAAATTTGGTTAACTTTTGAATAGTAATATATATCATTAGGTTTACCTTGTGGGGAATGCCATGAGAAAGCCCATGGTTTTTCAAACCCCACCAATGAGATGTCCCTTGGAAAATAATTAAATATTCCATAACATTTTCGATAAATACAAAGTCATTCCCTCATTCATTTCATTCCAAAATCCCTTTCAATGATGTTTTACTCTTTTTACCTTCTGTGGAGTCCTCCAACGGTTCCCTCAATCCCTAATGTCTCACCCTTCATGCTTTCAAATTCAATCTTCAATGTGAGAGAACATTTCACCCTCCTCTTTTAAGTCATGACATGCTTTATGTAATGTCTTATAGTATCTATATTATTATGTTGGGGTATGTTCTAATATATCATAATTACTATCAGTTTTAATTTCAAATGATGAGATACCCTATCCACTTTCATTGATTTATTTTATTAATTTTTTATGTGTTTGTGTTTGGTTGCCGAATTTTCATAAAAGAAATCACATTTCCTCTTTTCTTTCAAGTTTTCATTTCATGTGGTATGTTATTAAAATATTCAGACAATCATATTATTTCATATTCATTCTACCCCTCTACTATAAAATGATTCATTTAGGGAAGTTATAACCTTTTGCCCTCTCTTTTTATTGTTTTCTAAATCAATGTTATATAGTCGTTATGCATTAGAATTTTGGTCTCCAATTTTATCTCTTTTTCTCAAGAAATTCTATTGTTTAATTTATGTGAATACCCAAATCAATTGTAATTTATATGGGTTTTCATAAAGATATAAAATATATCTATTTTATTTTTTAATGGACGTACATATATACCTCACTTCAATTCCATGGTTTATAAATGACATAATGAACTTAGTTTTAAGATCTTTTAAAACATCACGATTTTGAAATGAAACATATTTCTGTTATTCTTTATGGATTATTTATTAAATTTATGATTATTATCTATGTGGATAACATGATAGTAATTAAATATTAAGGGTGCCTCTTGATAGTGCTATAATTAATTTGGTAATGAATTTAATCTTTATATATGTCAAGTATCATGATAACAAGGTAAATAACCATGGTAACTTTTATGACACCTTGGGGATGAACCATGATGATATGTTAATGAATGTCCAAATTAAATGTTTTATCCACATAATTATGATATTATTTAAGTTATAAATCATATGATACGAATTTACGTCCATTTATCATGTCTTTATGTATTTTATCAAGTTCTTATTGATTTCAAAAGTAAACTGATTGCCATGCTTTTCTTACGGGGCCTTCGGCTAACCCTTTTCTTTGATATTTGTATCCAGGTTATGAGATGAAATAATTTTACTTAGTAATAACTTATAATGAACACCTAAAAGTTAATTAGAAGAATATTTTATGTTTTCATGAATTATGTTCCTGATATCAAAGACACTAGACTTTAATGATCCTCTATTCGTAAAATGTAATGAAAAGTTAAGTAACAAAAGGCTGGTTTCCATATTTTGCATTAAAGGAAATTTTAGTAATTTATTTAAATAATTCTATGAAAAAAATGATGAATCCAATAGAAAAGTTTAAAAATATAAAATTATTTGCGTATTTTGGTGAGTATTGAGGAAGTTGTTTATCAAAAAAATACATCCATGTTTAGATATGAACTGGTACAGATAGCTCTTGGGGGATATGTTTGGTTAATCATAACATTTTTCTGAATACTTATGATGAATTTATAGAGAAATGTAAATATTTAAAGAATGATGTTTTAAGACATATAATCCTTTATAGATAGAAGATTCATAAATGAAATAATAATTTCACTAAGGTTTAATTATTTTAGAAAATTGACGGAAATTGGTGGAAACATGAATATGGTTACTACAATGGACCATGATCCGATGACCATCCCGTGGAATCTAGAATGGAAACATTCATATGAATGATGAACAAACTGACTCAATTTATGGGAAATAACTCTAATCAAGCTGAGATAGCGATATTACCGTGAAGGTAAAAATTTTCGGTTTAGTCCTTTATGTGTCAACGACTACCGAACATCATTGGATCAACCAAAACATTTATTTCTGAATAGTGGATCAGATCTATCAAGAAGATATTTTTTCTGCTCTTCTATTCTAAACAACGGAAGGATACTTTGGGGGTTTATCGTTTAGAGGGAGAAGCTAATCAGTGGTGAGAACTTATTAAAAACACAATACCAATAGTGGAAGTTGAAGTTGAGAAGTATGAATTGTTCAGATGTATATTCTTCAACATGTATTTCCCTCGATCAATAAGAACAAAAATAGAGAAGTTGTTTCTCGAGTAGAAGTATAAGGAGAATGAATTTGTGGGTAGATACGATATGAAATTCAAAAACCATTCACGTTACACATCTATCATTTTTACGGAGCTAAATGGTAATGTTTATAAATTATTTGTTGTACTTAGACATAATCTTCTTAATAATCTAGCCAATTGATATTATGATAGCTATGAAAATAACATGAGAACTACGATGAAATTCGACCATCAATTTTTTGAGATGCAATGGTTTCATAATCCAAATGAAAAAAATGATCAATTGAGCCAGGATTATGGTGGAGCTTCTATTAAGGAAGATGAGGAAAGCATGTACAACATCCCACGTGTAATAAATTTGAAAAAATAATTCATTGAACTATCTGTTTGGTAACAGGAAGTGCAGCAACTCTGGTACAGACGGCTAAATTGCACGGAATTGTGGTAGTTAGGTGAAGCCACAACTTCCCAACACTATCAGCAAAGGTATGATAACGCATGCCCTACCTGTTGTCCAGTGATATAAGTGTGGATAACTTGTTCACCTCGCCCATCACTTCCCAAATTTGAGGGCCATGGAGGGGAATCACCATCAGCCTCGGTAACGACCAAGGGAACACGGTAGTACATTTTCAATTAATACGACAGAAGTTGAAGTGCCGAATAATGTTGTTGCAAGTACACATGTTGTTCTATAAAATCTAGCATGTAAATTGTTTGATTCTGGTTCTAAGCATTCCTTTATTTCCTCTTTGTTTTCAATGAATTTAGAATAAACACCTGATTTTCTAAAAGAAGAGTTATTATTCAAGACTCTTGGTGGGATTATCCATGAATCGTCAGTCTTTAGAAACTCCAGTATTTACTTTAGTGAGAAAAAATCTTATATCAAATATTGAAGTAATTCCCATTCTTAAATTAGACGTTATACTATGGATGGAAATGCTCTCAAAGTATAATGCTATGATCAAATGGAAAAGCAAGGAAATCTCAGTAGTCATGAATATAGAAGTTGTGTTTATCTTCGTAGGATATATATTTCAACCTGATCATTGCTTATAATAACCTCTTATATCCTTCATTATGGAGTTGATCGGTAAAGAAGAGGAAGGAATTTTGAGTTTGAGGATAGATTATATCCCCATTTCCCAAGAATACATTGAAGTATTTTTTGAGGAGTTAACCAAACCTTCACCAGAACGATATGTAGATTTATCCATTGAACTCATACCTGGGTCTCATTTGATATCTAATACCCCCTTTAGGAAATAAAATGTGGAGCTAGAAGAGTTAATGAAAGAACTCCATGTTGTTTTTGAGAAATGTTTTATCCATCCGATTGTGTTTCCATGGGGAGCACATGTTCTCTCTGTGATGAAGAATGATGGATCAATGCGGCTATGAATCGATTATAGATATTTTAATGGGACCACAGTTAAAACAAATACCATGTTCCATGAATTTATGTCTTATTTGACTAACCTCATTGGGCACAATTCTCTCTATGATTGATCTTAGATATGGTTATCATCAATTGAGAGTGAAGAAAGAATATATTCCAAAAACATACTTCCTATCAAGATTTGGGCAGTATGAGTTTCTTTTTATGCTCTTCAGACAGAGTAATGCACCTACTATTATTATGGATTTGATTAATAGAGACATGAAGGGGTACCTTGAAAACATTGTGGTAGTTTTCATTAATGATATTTTGATATATTCCAATAGTCATGAGGATAATAAAGATCACATAAGGGTTATTTTAAAAACACTATAGAAGGATGGTCTTTTTGGGAAGTACAAAAAATGCGAATTCTAGTTATAGATGTTGCTTTCATGGGCCACATTATATCTAATGAAGGAATCACAGTTCACCCTGCAAAGACAAAAGTTGTAGAGGAGTGGCCTTAACAACAAACAATAACTACGATTTTTAGTATCTTGGGATAGGAGGGGTATTATATGGGGTTTTTTGATAAAACATTTCCCAATATTATAATCCATTAGTCATGTTAACTCGAAAATGGGTCATGTTTATCTCGACAAAGGATTGTGAGGAATTTTTCCAAGAGCAGATGAAGAGATTGGTTACTGCACCCGTGTTAACTCTGCCCTCAAGTAAATAAGGATTAGATATTTCTAGAAATGAATCTATTAAAGGGATTTGGAGCATCCTCATGGAAAATTTCAAGGACATTGCTTTTTCATCTCGATAGATGAAGACCCATGAGCTGAACTATCCTACACATTATCTAGAGTTGGCTGCGGTCATTTTTTCTCTAATGATATAGAGGCACTATAATTATGGGGAGAAATTTGATATATTCAAGAATAATCAATGTTTGAAGTATATTTTCACAGAAAAGGTATTGAACTTGAGTAAAGGAGTTGGTTGGAACTTATCAAAGACTATGATTGTTTAGTTCATTATCATCCCGGAAGAGCGAGCAAAGTCTCTGATTCATTAAGAAGGAATGACCCAATTGTTCATTCCATTATGAGGATTCGATGTGATCCTTTGAACAATGAAATAATAAAGTTGTACATGGGAATTATAAGGGAAGCGACATTGTAAACCCTAACCCAAGTGATTTATCAACAGTCATTACTAGAGAAGATCATGAAAGCTCAAAAAAAGATCATTTGTTACTAAAATCTTTTGAGGATACAATGGATAGGAAGTTTCCGGAGTTCAATATTGATCAAGATGGTGTACTAAAATATCATACAAGACTATGTGTTCTATATATTCTGTAAATAAAGAAGAAGCTGATGGATGAATCTCATATCTCTACTTTCTCTATATATCATTGCAGCACAGACATATATCAGGACGTTAGTGATCATTATTTATGGGATAACATGAAAAGGGAGATTGCTGACTAGATTGCAAGGTGCCATGTATGTCTACAAGTGAAGGCAGAGTGACAAAATTTTAAAGGGGTTTTAAAACCACTACCCATACAAGCATGGATGTGAGACAATATCACTATGGACTTTGTCACTGGTCTCCTGAGAACTTCCAATGGAAACAATGTAATATAAGTTATTTTGAAGAATCTCACCAAGAATTACCATTTTATCTCTATTCAGTAATATTTCAATCTTGGTAAACTATCAAGGATTTACGTGATGTAAGTGGTAAGGCTACATGGAGTTCTACCTTCTATCATATCTGATCACGATCAAGGTTCACAACAAAATTCTAGATAAGACTTCAACATTATCTGAGCACTGAATTGAATTTTTGTATGGCCTATCACCCCCAAACTGATGGACAATCTAAAATGACAATTCAAACACTCTAAAATATGTTGTAGACATTCTCAATGGAATATAAGGGGGATGGGATCAAGGTCTCCCTTTAATGAGTTCTCTTATAACAACATCTTCATCTCGATCAGTCAAATGGAAACATATTAAGATCTATATGGTATGCGATGTAGAACTCTTAAATGTTAGCATGAATCTAGTGAGAGAAAGGTTCAATGGCCTGACCTTGTGTGATAGATGATAGAAAAAGAACATGACATCCAATAATAAGTTTATTCTCTTCAGAGTTGGAAAATGAGCTCTATCGACCACCATCAATGGGAAATAGAGTTTGATGTTGGTGGAAAATTTATGCCTCAAATTTCACCATGGAATCTAGTCATGAGGTTTTGCAAGAAATGGAAGATCAGACCTACGTAAATTGTCCCATATTAAATCCTTGATCATGTGGGAGTAGTGTCTTATTGGCTTACACTTCCTCAAAAAATATCATAATTTCATAATTTCTTCCTTATATCCCTCTTGAAGAAAGTATATAACTCAACCTTAGAATGTACTAAATCCAACGGTGGTACAACTGGAACATGACCTCTCTTATGAGGAGCAGCTGGTGTAGATCTCGGATCATAGAGAAACAGTTCTATACAAAGATACTACCCACCTTGTTAAGGTGTTGTGGAGGAACCACAAATTCAAAGAATCCACGTGTGAACCAGAGGAGTCTATGAGGTAGAAGTACACACACCATTTTTTTCTTAGGGTAAGTGTAAAAATTTCAGGGAAAAAATTTCTTAAGGGGGGAACAATGTAACGACCCAAACTTTTGAATAATATTGGATTCCTAAATTTGTGTGTTATTTCATTTTATACTCTAGAAACTATATCCTTTAATTAATGAATTGATACCATTTTGTTTCGACTGTTACATGATCATTGGACAATAAGACCATTGGAAACTAATTACATAATGTTACGATTATTGTTTATAAATACATGTGATCATGGTTGATACAAAAATAAGATTTGATGACCTCATACAATAGACTTGGGTTGTACGAATCCCATTTGTCAGAGCTTGGGAAAGAGGTAGCATTTCTGGGCTTTTCTCTAGACCAAGCCCATGTTCAGCTTCAACATGCATGGCGTGAATGGAATCTCCAAATAGAGAAGTTCAAGAAGATAGAAATCACAACTCAGGAAATGTTGTCTGAGCCTCCCCAAGATTCTATAACCATAGCACAACATACACTTAGGTTCTATGAAGGTATTATAAGGGTCTATGAAATGAGTCATTATATACGTATTGTAATCCATTGGTATTAAAAAAAATTGTTATTTGCAATTATGGTAATGTTTTTTCTTTTAATATATCATGGTAAATATAGGATTAATATTATTGATGAATTTTTTAACAAGGGTATTTAAAAATATTTGTGTAAACTTTAAATAATTAATAATGTGAAATGATTTTCAAAAAATGGTCTTCTATTGTTGTGATCAGTAAGAAATTTAGGGTTTAATAAGATCAAATTACTTTGTAGTGAATAGTGAAGTTTGAATAGTAACATCCTATAATCAATATTGTTGAATAGTAAATTAGCAAAAAAATAGAAATTTCACCCATGAATTTATCAATACAATTTAGTCATTTTTAAAGTTAAAAAACAATCACACTATATGTTTTGTTATTATTATAGGTCATAAATATTTTATTTACAATTTTATAATTAATTTAGTAATTTAAAATGAAAATTTATTTTCATAAAATTTATTCATAAAATGATACTTTCTTGACTTTTGGTTATACGATAATTTTATGGTACCTTGATTACATTTTCTAGGTGTTACAAAAGGAGTTATAGATTTAAAGATGTTTATTTGGAATTAATAAATATTTTATGTAAGAAATAAATTAAAAATATTTAGAAAATTGTTTTCATAAAATGGAGATCAATTTGGAATTCATTTCATTAATTTTAGATTCGGGTAAATTTTAGGGTTTTTTCTAAAACAGTTGAATTTTTGGTGAATAGTAAAAATAAAGTTTTGAGTTTCGGGTGTTTAATGACATCATTACTGATTTAATAATGAAGTAATAATTCTGGTAGACCAGTGAATAGTAAGAAATGTTATGAGGTGTCCCATGTGGAAAATACCATGGGAAAATACCATGTGAAAGCCCATGGTTTTGGAAATACCACCAATGTGGTGTCCCTTGAAAATTAATTTAATATTCACTTACATTTCCTATAAACACTAAGCCATTACCTCATTAATTTCATTCAAAAATTCCTCTCAACTATGGTATGTAGTTTTTCACTCCCAGGGAGTCCTCCCGAGGTTCCCTCAATCCCTCAATGTCCCAAACATCTACTTTTCGATGTCACTCTTCAAGGTAAGACAACCTTTCACCCTCCTCTTTTATGTCATGACTTTGTTTTATATTATGTCTTCTATATTCCATCTTATTTTGTTAGTTTATGTTATTATATTTCCTCATTACGATATATTTCATTTCAAAATGATTCTAAACCTTCTTTACTCACATCAATATATTTTTCTGAATTTTTTATGTGATTTCATTAGGTTGACGAATTTTCGTAAAAGAAATCACATTTCCTCTTTTCATTCAAGATTCATTTTCATGTGTTATGTTAATAAAATATCCACATGAAGATCTTATTTAAATTTTATTTTTTCTCTATACATTAAAAATTTTCATTTATGGAAGTGATACCTTTTTCCTCTCTCTTTTTAGTGTTTTCTATAATCATGTTATATAGCTATTATGCGACTGAATTTTCGTCTCAAAATATCTATATTTTTCTCACGAAATTCTCTTGTTTTATTTCTATGAATACACATATATATTTTCATTTCATGTAGTATTCATCAAGAAATAAAATTAATCTATTTGATTCTGTAATTGATATACATATAACCCTCAGTTCATTTCTATGGGTTATAAATGACATAATGAACTTATTTTTAGGAACCTTTAAAACATCACGATTTTAAAATGAAACCCATTTCATATATTATCTATGGTTTATTTATGTAATGTTTGATTAAGATATATGTTTCTCAAATTAAATTAAATACATATTAAGGGTGATCCCAGATTATGCTATAATTCATTGGTTAAGAACATAATCTCTAGAGATGAAACATTTCATGATACCTTGGTGAATAACCTTGGTTATTTTTAGGACACATTGGGGACAAACCATGGTGATATGTTCATAAATGTCTAAATTAAATTTTGTAGGCACATAATCAATTTTTTATTCAAGTTCTTCTTATTGTGATATTAATATACTTCCATTGCTCACGTCTTTATGTTTTTTATCAAGTTCTTATTGATTTCACAATTAAAAAGATTCCCTTGATTTCCTTACTAGGCCTTCTGCTCACCCTTTCCTTTGATTTATGTCTCCAGGATTTGAGATGCAATACATTTACATAGTAAGAAATTATGATCAAAACCTACAATTGTATTAGCATAATGATTTATGTTTTCATGTTTTATTTTACTGATTTTCAATACACTAGACTTTAAAGATCCTCTCTTTGAAAAATGTTATGAATTGTTAGGTAATAAAAGGCTGGATTCCATCTAGGTGTTTTTTGGGGAATTGGAAAATGAATCCTAATAAATCATATTGGTATAGATGATGGGATATTTACATCATCATAGTTTTTTAGGGGTAATGGTGTCTTATTCATGGGCCATATTATATATTTAGCATAATTTTGTGAGTAATTTGGTCTTTCCCAAGTTTGTATATGTAGATCACCATTAGGTAATGAGAAATTATGAACATGAATTAGTTTCTAATCATATATATGTATTTTAGGATCCTTATTGATATGGATCTATTTCGTTATTTATGGTTCCCCATCAACATTTTCCCTTTATGGACATATTAAAAATTATTTGGTCATGTATTAGGATTATGCTGGTTTCAGACACTTGGGGAGGTGCTCTGGCGCTTACATGCATCCATAGAGATGGATTTTTCATTGATGTCAATATCTAACCCAATAATGGTATTATAATATATCATCATGGAGGTAATTATAACCCATGTAATTTTGTTCCAAATAATGTGGAACATCACCTATTATGGTTGTGTGATGAGGGCCCAACCATGTAGTTTAACATTATATATCAAGGATGTACATAAGGAAGGTGTCTAGTTAATGTTTGGTTAGGTGATTACTTTTTTATAGCCTAAGTGACCCAAATGAGATGTAGTTTCCCTTGTGTAAAGGACCATACTGGGAGTGAGGCCCGGAGAACATTAGCATGAGATTTGGTTTTGGGTTTTGGACATCATGGATGTTTCATATTTATCCCAGTTAGTTGGGAATCAAATCATATATAGTTTTGGTATGTTGGGGCTGACAAATGTGAGTATTACAATTTTTTATTGATATGGTTGGGGAATTTACCTTTTAATAGGCCCATATGGTTTTTATATGATCGTGGTAACACCTTTTAACAGTCTAATTGTGTGAATATGGTTGGTTATTATGCATTTTAGGTGGAATATTCGAGTGGATATGGTTGAAGATTACACATTTTAGGTGGCCCAATAATAGTTTTGGATTTTTAGGATATTAGGATACACAATAACCATTAATCCCACTTTATTCATGTTCGTTTTGAGAATCAATTGGGTGTAGAAAATTGGATGATCACATGATCTTATTCAACATCAATTTTATGAAATATAGCCCTAAAGGGATAGATAATAGGAAATGAAGTGCCCACCTCCTCACATGTTTTCTTACCTTGTGGTGGAGAAGTGTATCAATAAGGTAACATCTTGCAAAAAATATTTGGGGATTACTCCATATGGGATGCCCTTCTGGTTTACATAGAGGAGAATCATGTCTAGCAGTAGACCTCATCAAAGGGGTATCCTTATGGTTTTATCAATCCCACCAAAATTGAGTTACAAGTGAACAACATTGATTCCATGGTAATTTCCATGTTCAAGACTCTCATAACCATAGTAATGTGGACTTAAAGACATTATGAGGGTCCTCCTTGTCATGTATGAAGCTAAAATGACTCAGAATACCATGGGTGTGTATACTCAATAGGACATACAGATATTTCCAAAACTGTAATCATACATGTCAGGTTTCTTTTGAAGAGGCACTGAACTGATTTCGATAGACTGGTTCTCTAAGGGGCCAAATTAGGTCCTAATGATGCGACGAAAGGGTGTAATGGGAAGTGCATAGTGTAATACCATAGGATACCACATTCAGCATAGCATTTTATTACATGAGATAGGGTAACATCCTCCATGAATGTTTTTATGTATGTGATGGAACCATCCTTGTAGATATCTATTACATGGTTCTTATTTAAACCCACATAGTGTGTTTCTACGTTGGGCTAGGTTCCACCCACATGCTATTATTCCATATGGGGTCAAGTTATGCCTGAGTGTAATTTTTCTACATGGGTAATGGTGTTACCATCATAAAATTTAAATATGACGGTTGATAGTCCGAAAAGGGGTCATCTATTTATGCTAGTCATATATGTGTCCACAAAGGGGTTTTATATTTGAGGATGAACAAATGGTTTTTATTTTATCTTTGACTTTATTTGGTGGGTTTAACTAATTGGAATTGTCGGATCTCTCCCAACTCATTTCTAAGACCCCACATTGTTTTTGTATTTTTTATATCTCCCATATATAATTTCAATCCATATATTTTATTTTTCAACATCCTTCTTATTAATTTTGTAGAAGAATTGAGGGTCTGTATGCCATCATGGTAGGTCAACTATGGTGGCCCAAACGGTTCTTTTGAGGGATACCAATAAGGATGACCTAACTTGCAATCCATTTAATTTTTTAGGAATTCATTTTTGGTGAATGAATCACTATGGGGACCCGTAAACAATGTGGTATTGTTTACGGGAGTAAATGTTCCTTTCTCATATAGTAAATGATTTTTGTCATGGGGGGTTATCGCTCCTGGGGGCGTGAATCACCATCTAAAACAGAAAATGGCTTGGATTTGTTTTTTGGTGTCAAATTTTTCTTCTCATCCCACATGTGATGTTATTTTCGAGTTTCTTCTAGAAGTGATGGATTGTCATGTGGTGCATTGGTCCACATGTTAATTTATACTACACGAACTCAATCCTTCTGTTGTGGGTTCATCCCTCTTGATAATTTTCAGTAAAATTATTCTTTACGTATTTTTTCATCTCTTTACCATGTAAATGGAATTCCTTTATTATTATATGAATACATTTTAGGACCCTTCAAATTCTCCCCATGAAAATGGGTTCTATTCAAGATAGATCAGAGGATGATCCAATATAGAATTATCTTTTTTTAACCAGTTAAGGGTATTCATGTGGACCTATAAGAGGGTACCATACCTATAAATAGGGTCCATAGTTCATTTTTCATTTCAAATTTCTATTTGAGATTGATCCCTCCATGAAATATCAATCGACCACTTCTACAACGTAGTTTTCCTCTATTGTGGATAATTTTTCCTCAAAATAAACAACATCACTTGCGAAAGGTAATGTCAATTTCTATATATTTAATGTCTTGTCACTCCATGGATTGATTTTCTCATGTACTAAACACCTAGTGTGAAAAAACATCACTAGGAATTATTTCATAGGAAATGTTTTGTGATACAGTGCTTCATGAACTAAGGGTATCGAGGCCAGTTCTTCATGAAATGATGGTTCATAATGCATTATACATTTCCATTTTTGTGGTGACTAACCCCTTATACGACATAATTTTTCAATAGAATAAAAAATGAAAGATCCCTCATAGTTTATTCAGGAAACTAGCGGTTCTATTAGTACTACCATTGAGATGAAGAATTCCATGGTTTATACTATAAAAAATAATTCCAAAATCATCATTTATCTATTCCATAAATCTATAGTTGTACATCAATGTGATGGAAAAAAGGAATATCTAATCTCTAAATAATATCTCTTAATGAATTCAGACATTCATCTTATATTTTATTTCTGGTTTCATTCACTATAAAATCATATTTCACCAAGAGAATTGGGAATAGAAATATCTTCTAAGGCCACATCTCATAGGGGTTGAAATTCAACTAGGAAACCCACACTGGAGGGTTTATCTTGATCTACACTCCATGGTTAGTATAAGATGTTATGATGGTGTTAGATGAAAAATCCTCTATTATCATATCATTTCATGAAAGAAAATTTTATGTCAGCAAATAGAGTGGTTATCAATGTAGGGCATCCACCAGAAAGAATCATTTTTCCGGACTGTGGGTTTCCTTTCTTGGTATGCCTTATTTTCAAGGATTTCAAGTTTAGTATAAGTTAATGGGGATGTAGGATGATGTTTTTTTATCCAAATATTATTCACACTAAATTCGAATGGTTATTCTTCAATTACATAAAATGATGGACCTCAGTCTATAGTAGCTTCCACTTTCTTCCTTTAGTGGTCGGCATTAGTCTTTGGGACATTCAGTTAATTTCGAGGGATCCCATCATGGCTGACATGTATGATGGGTTTTTTTCACTGCTTACTCTTATGACGGTGTAGATAGGACCCAAACCCTACTCTCAATTGATATTATTTACTATATGAATGATATTTTGAAGAGTGACCCTCATCCACAATAGGAAGTCCCATTTTATGATTGTAACAATGACTTTGCTACGCTATGTGGATTGGAGACCTAGGAATGGAGGCCAATTAATTTTAAAATTGTAGATATTCCAAGTTGTATTGGTGCCTATCAGCACAAAATTTTGGATGGTCAATTTATGTAGTGAGATGGTGGATCATCCACAATGTTGATCATCTATTCTAATTGGAACCCTTTCCTTATATGTTTCTGAGAGGTTGGCTACTATAGATGCATGATTCAGGTATTGGGGTTTGATTCATGGCTTTAATAATGGAGGATAAATTGTTCACTAATAGGAATATTAACCATTCCATCCATTTTCTATATAATATTTTTCATTTTCTGCACTGATCATTAAGGGGTTCACCGTAACGACTGATGGGTCCCATCCATGTTATTTACGGTTTCATAGAATCCAAAATGGGAGTAGGTTGATACATCAAGATGAAACAGACTCTGAATGATATCATTGGACTATATCTTTAAAGAATAAGTGGGGTAATTCCATCGAAATATAGTGAATATGAAATGATTGATTGAATCAACTATTATAATAATTATACAAATTCTCCTTATGTCCCCTCCTATAATTTGTTAATGATTGATCTATGAACCATTTCAAGAGTAGATATCTTATTTCTGAAAAAAAGGAATGTTAGATTCAATGATTGATATGGATCTCACATTCAAGGGGATATTTTCTCTTAAATTCAAATGTTTTCAAATGAGGATTCCTTCAACCACTAATAATGTGATCCATGAAAAAAACAAAATTTTAGATAGGTATCTCCATTTAATTTTTAAGCAAGAGGACACAAAATTCTATATTATGCTTCCACCTACAATGGGTATTGTTCCTGAAAATAAAAAATCACATTCCAACATCTGGAACCAATCATACCCCAAAGAACAACTAGAAAAATCATTTACCCTTTCACAATTCCATAAAGGACATAAGGTTATAGGGATCCATGGGAAAACTATTTATAATTCCATGACCAAGAAGTAAAAAAATCCGTAATTTTTTATCCCTAAAAGAAGATTTTGAGGAATGGGGTTCAACCTTTCATGCTTCTGGTGCTGCCTCAAATGGTCAAGTGTTCATCCCTCCTAATTCCTCTTTTCTATCTTGTTCGAGATAGTGAGATTCAATGAGGATTTCCATTCATATCAATCTTTATAGAACTTTTTGAATGATAAGGATGTTTCATTGACTTAATATGGATATTTGTGTGCACCTAACACTGTCTATTTTGTTGATGACCTGGAGACGGTTGATTCATATATTCAAGACCTTGATTAATGGGTCTATACATTGTATAATATTCATAGATATTCGTAGTGTAAAATTTAAATAGTGAGGTATGATGTTAATGATGATGAATAAGATGATATTCACCCCTCATTGGAACCTATTAAGTCATCATTCTGACCTAAAATTCATAATTTTAAAATCTATGTTCCTATCTGGGGTCTCACAGGAGTCAATATCTAGAGGGTTTCATGGTGTCATAGGTGCACTGAAAGAACGTGAAATGGATGAAACCTAACCAACATCCTTCACATGATCTACCATAATTATCCACTACAGACATTGTGTCCTTCTGAGTGGATTGTAGATAATGAGATACCATGAAAACAATAACATATGTCGAGATATTTAGGAAATTCTTCTTGTAGATACCCTTGAGCTCTAAGTATTTTGATTGATCACCACTCTTGTTTGGATATCTTATAATGGAAAATCCATTGGATGTGGATGTATATCTAGAAGAAATGGACACCTAAATCAACTCATGAAAGGAACCAATTTAATAGTATTACCAAGTACAGAATATAGAGTTATGTAGGGTAGGAATGACGATGTTGATTAAGAGATAATATGGTAGTTTGTTCAAGATCATCTTCTTTTTAATATAGTTACCTTGAGTTCTTACGCTTAGTACTTATAGTAATATAGGGATATTCATGAACTTGTTTCTTCCCCAGAGATCACCCCAAGGGGAAACACAGCTAGAGATAACATCTCATTGAATGTGATAGTCGCTGGAGAGGGCTCCCCTAAGGTAATTGTGAATATGGAGGTAGTTCTTGAAGCTTCTTCACGAGAATTTCCACCCCCACCCAAACTTTCTATTCCTTTTAATATATCATCTACATGGATCCTCATTATAAATTTATAGGCAAAACTGGTGATAATGCATCTATAGATGAGGATAACAGATGAGTATATAATCACATTACGTAGATGTCATGCTATCTTATTACATGTGCATACTAATAACATTTTTAATTGATTGGATTGGATTTAGTGGTCCAGCAAGCAACAACTATGCAGGGGCATGAAACCCATTATTTTTCAGAGTCGATCATAATATCATCGGTGGTTTTTTCCTAATCCAGATTTGTATACCATGCCAATTGAGGATATTAAGGGGTCCCCAAGAAAAAGGGGGCATATATTCATGATCAAAAATCCTATGTACCTATAGTAGTATATCCTTCATAGGTTGACTCTTTCGATGACTATATCGAACTACTTTCTATGAAGATAACTATCATGGAAGAAGTTGTGAATCATCTTAAAGAGGGGTTATACATGAATTTTTCTATTCATTACATAATTATTATCTATGAAAGATTGGTATTAGTGAGTTATTATATTGAAATCATAGAACTAGATGACCCAAGGCCTTCTCCATGGGTATCTCTAGAAGAACTCGATGTTAATATACAAACATAGGATGCTAAATCCGTTTTTCTGGGGGATTGAAGGATAGTGGAGATACATAGTTAGTAACGTAATTTTTGAAACCAATAATTTTCTTGCATTTAGTTAGCTATTGATGAAGGGAAACAATTGGTGGAGGAACAAAATGTATGATTTGATTTGTCTGAGAGTGCGTAAGCCCAACAGACCAGTGAAGATGTTGAGATTGAAATATTGTATGATATTATCCCTTCCATAGAGGAAACTAACAATGTACTAATTCAAAATTACGAATCTGATGTGTCTTATGTAATAAAAATTACCAAATAATATGTTCATACTCTGGTAAATGGATTCTCTTACATTCACCTTCAATAAAAAATGGAAACATCTCTTCCCTCTCATGATTGTCCTTTATCTGATACATAATTTCTATTCAGTCGTAATTAGTCATATAATGAATGATAATATCCACTGAATACCATTATCAACTACATTATTGTATATTCATGTTTATATGATTAGGTAATGATATAATTGTTTACTTGATCTGAGAGACTCAGGGAGTGTAGTTTTAAATATTTCTGAGATTTTAGGGAAAATACTATAGAATTTGGGTACTATTTGTTACCACCATACTTTTTTTCTTAATCACACTATGGTATTGTATTAGTAGGTGTAACCTTTATTTTTATTAGGAAACCATTTGTGGGTTTTAGAAATAACATGATTTCATATATTTTATATTTCTTTTATGTTATCATCGTTTTCTAAAAACATTTTATAGATAGTTCTATAGAGATGGTACTGATATTTTTACCAGGGTTCCCATTAATTTATATCAACCTATATAGTTTTTCATCTCTATTCTTTTGAATTTAATTGACATTCAATCTAGAATAAATCAACCAGTATTTTCGGTGAAACATCTTTCACCGTGAATTTTAGGGTATGGACCCCAAAAGGTATTACATCAGGGGAATGTCCCAATATTTTTAGAAACAAATTAGAGATTTTTAGACATCCTTTTTTGGATTTCTAAATCTAATAAATGATATGGGGAATATAAGTGAGTAATAATCATAATAATTGTTTCAATCATGATGTTGTTAAGGCATAAAGTGTCGATAAAAGCCTCTCATAGGAAGGATTTTTTCTTGGTTTACAGGTCATTTCTATTGGAAATATATGAAGATCCCACATGACCATATTGTGAATAGTCAAAAAAATTCCATAAGAAACTGACCTTCATTTTTTGGTGGTGATATAATTTATAAAAATTTATGTTTATCAAGACTACAATGGGGGTATTGTCAAGGGGGTGAGGTTTAAGAATTATGAGTGAATCTGTGTCGCTACTAGCCAGGAATGAGTAACCACTCACAAATAATTTTTTCCTTTATAAATGAGAGTTGTAACACAATGCATTTTAATATTTTTCATTAAGTAAATGTCTAGTGTAGTTTAATGTCTTCAGAAAATATCTTTTGAAGTATAAGATTTTAGGTCACATGACATTGACCGAGGAATAATTTTTTTCCATTTCCACAATTATTAGTACAATAATATTACATAATCCTCAAACATGAATTGGAAATATTTTATGATATAATCTGGGTGTATCCAAATCAGATGACTAATATGGGATGGAAATTTCCATTGGATTGTACATTGATAGTAAAACCCTCTCTTAGGGAGGAACATTTCTTGGGTTTATAGGTCTTCTTTTTAGGAGGCATATATTGATCCAATTGGGGAATATATTGTATAGTCAATAAAATGTGTCCCACGGACACATACCCTCCTTTTCTGGTGGCAAATGTGGTTTATAGGGATTCAAAAATACTCATTCAAGGAGTTTGGTTAGTGATAGGAATGGTATCAGGATAAGAAAATATCATTTCATGCCCAATATTCCTAGGATTATATAAATAGTGTTTCCCCTAATTAGGTCTGACGCATACACCAGAATTAAAGATTCATTTTCTTCTTAAAATTATTATGACTGGATATGAGATATAAGACTTGGTAATCACTACGTATCTTTCCAAAATGATAATTATTCCATACAATGTTTTATGAAGTTATCTAAAAATATTCATGAATCTTTTGCACGCAGAAGTGGAATTTTATATTGAATATATTCTCACAAGAAAGGTGAGACACGTATTGGAACCTCCTATGAAAATCTAACTCATGTATAAGAGAGTCAAGGAAAATGATTTTCCTAGAAATATGGGGATATCAAATTCGAGTGTCTCTACATAACCCCTACAATGATAGAATAACTCCACACCTAGTTTTTACTGGGTTTCCAATGATGGTTTGACATGTGCACATGGAAAGATAATTTTTTAATAAAATTTATGTTAGACCTCATATTTTTTATCCAGGTGTCACTATATACCCTAATATCATATGAATCAACATTCATGTATTTTCAAGACATCGTGATGATACTTTTCATGAATCTATGACATCTTCCATGCAGTTTAATGTCATTTGGTCTGTATGGAATAGAGTCTTGCTATTTTAGGTCATACATCTATTTAAATTTTTCATAGAAACAAATAATAATAAGAGGCTCATTGGGGAAAGATGTTCTGAGATACCTTAAATGTGAGGGGGATAAAATTATAAACCGTGTTTCTAAAGATTCTAGGATTATGAGAAATGATATGGGAAAATAATCCAATAGATCTTTGTCGCTCATTGAATCATATTTTGATGGAGAGAATGGATCTATAGTAGGGGAATAGGATTCACATGTTATGGATGATGTGGGATTTGTGGGGATTAGATGGTTGTAATGGCTGAAATCTATAGATCTTCATCGATAGATGTTGCTATGTGAATATCCACAGTGGTGTGTTTTTTTTGATGAGAAAGGAAATGGTGATTGGCATGGATGAAGTGTTCAATGTCGAGTTTGAGTTGACAGATAAATACTGGTGAATGGAAATCCTTACTTTAAAAATGTGGTTTGAAGGTCCATGATTATTATAGTGCTTCTCCTAAGGCAGTAGTGGTGGAGGTAGGTCCTATTATTTTGAGTACTTGTGAAAATTATTCTTGTGTTCCAGATGCGGAAATGGAATCTATCAAAATTGATTTTGTATATTTAGTGGATATTCAACAATATCGAATTATTAGGAGAGGTTATATGTCTCTTGTACCTGTTAATAATGGGGGAAACAATATATATTTACAAACTATAAATTCTCTATTATTTCCAACATAGTCATTTAAACTGGTAGAAAACCGGAGAAGGTTTCATAAATGTTTCAAAATTTGTCATATGACTAGAATTCATCACAGTGTAGACGTATTCCCATGGGTTGGGGATTTTTAAAAATAGTTTTTTTATTAGATGACATGATGTATGGGGCGTGGTGGTCATATTAATTGTATTAAAACTGGGTATCATATACTATCTAGAATGTGATTTTCATTTTATCAAATTTTATTAAAAAGAACTTATTTTTATGATTTTATTAAATTTATTAAACTCAATTGGATTTATTGGAATCCCGTTATTCTAAGTGATATTTCTTCTACTATTGTAATTCCAATAAAAATGGATAGATCTATATATAAGTCCAAGTTAAGGAACATTTCCAATATCCTGGTGGAGGTTTATCTGCACATGTTGTTAATTCACAGTATTGTTGTTTCGGTGCGGATGTGCGTCGGGTTACGCTGTTCCACCAGGACGCGTTCGCGCGTGCACCCGTCAACCCGAGGGGATGGGCGCGCGGCTTGTGGTCCCGCAGTCCCGCTTTCCAAGGGTGGGCGGCATCCGTCCCTTATTCAGGAGCGTCTGCTCCTTGATCGAAACCGGGATGATGGGATGTCGGCTTCTCCTTCCTTGGACGTCTCCTCGGAACTTGTCGCCTAATCCGGGTCTCCCTCATAGACTTAAGAATGTTCGTGAATCTCGTTCCCGGCGCCATATCTTCATGGACACCGGTTAATTACGCTGCTTCCGCCCGGACGTTCCAAGGAGTCTGGGCGGGGCAGCAACCTGCGGTGAGAAGGCCGGGTGGCTCTGGGTGCTGGGGGCATGTCGTAACACTGCGGCTCTGCACGTCTGTCTTCCGTCCCTAATAGGGCTTCTCGAAGGCATGATGGCCTGAGGCATCCCGTACTAGGTGCGGGGAACTGTGTCACCTGAGGTTTTCCTCAGCTTCCCGTGTTTAACACGGGGTATGCCGCGAGTTTAACGTCCAGCGGGGACGGCATCGGACCGATCAACACGAAAAGTGGATCAGATGACAGAACCCCTTGCGGGGAACCTCCGACGCTGGGGCCAGCACATGGGCGGCTTCCCGAGTAACGTGGAGTGGAGTGAAGTGGCATGACCCCACCGGGATGTGGCGGCCCGGGTAAGGATCAGGATGGATGATGGAGTGAAGAGCTTGGACCCCAGAGGGGCTTCCTACGTACCGCGCGTTAACACGGATCAAAGTCAACGTAGTTCGGGTATACAGTTTAACGTCATGCTGGACGTCGGCAAGCCGACTCACGAAGAGGTCTAGGCCGCCGGGCGGAGGATTGAACCGAACCACCTCGCACAGAGGGGGATGGAACGGCCGGGTGGATCACAGTTTCACGTCATGCTGGACGATAAAAGGAAAACTGGAAAAAGGGGCTGTGGGGAGGCACAGTGGAGATACACACGGGCAGTCTCCCACAGGGGCGGATTCATAGGTGAATCAACGCAAGCGTGAACCCTGGAGGGGTCCACTGATGGACGAACCGACGTAAATACGACCGGGACGACCAAGTGGTGGGCTTGGACCTCAGGGAGGCTTCCTACGTACCCTGTATAGAAGACAGGGATCAAAGTCCACGTAGTTCATTCTGTCAGGACTTACGCACTTGGGGCAGCCCGGATGCTGCAAAACTCAGTTGGAAGGGACTTGGACCGAAAGAAGAAGACACCTCGATCCCAGTCAGACCCTCTACTGGCTTCGGCAGTGGGGAGGCGCAATGGAGATACACATGTGCAGCCTCCCACGAGAAACTAGGGGTTTGTAATACCCTGCCCCCGTAGGGAAAAGCCACTCCCATTAAATCGTCCCTAAAGGGGGACAATCCCGACATCCCTGCAGAGACGAGCGGGTGGGGGCCACATCCAAACCGGGGGAGATCCTGCGTGCAGAGCACGGGATCGGATGAAGCGGACGGTTTAACGTCTTGCCGGACGAAGTACAGTTTAACGTCGTGTGTTGAGGACGAAGCGGACGGTTTAACGTCTTGCCGGACGAAGTACAGTTTAACGTCATGTGTTGAGGACGAAGCACTTGGCAGTTTAACGTCTTGCAGCGCGGACGAATGCTGAACAGTTTAACGTCTTGTAGCCTGGACGAATGCAGTTTAACGTCGTGCAGGACGAATGGGTGCATGTCACTTCGCACGAACCTGAAGGGCCGCACGGGAAGACAACGCACGGTGCGGGCACCCAGGATGAGGAGCATCGGGCGCCACGCAGGCAGGTGCCCTTAGGAGGTCAACGGGGACGACCCTGGCAGATTGCGCGCAAAAAGGAAGCTTTGCGCGCAATACTGCGGGCCGGCGCGCAATCGGGGCGGCTGGCGCGCAATTGGGCCAGCGCCTTGCGCGCGGATGCTTGAGATTGCTCACACCGGGCTTCGGATAGCGCGCGGGGGCAACGGCTCATTCTCTAATGAATGGCCACTTGAAAGAAGGGGGGGTGCGCGCAATCAGGCCGGATTGCGCGCACCCCGGGGGCAATTGCGCGCAAGCGGGTTCTTTTGCGCGCAAAGGCCTTAGGGTGAGTTTTTATTCAAATGAAAGTAGCCAGCGGGGATTGCGCGCGAAGGCGGACCCCGAGGCTTTCTTGCGCGAAAGAAAGGAGGTTACCTGAAGTTCGTCATTGCGCGCGGAAGGGGTTGAATTGCGCGCACGAGAGACGTTTCGACTTCCAGCAACCTTTGAAACGTTGGGGGTCGCCTTGTATTTATAGGCAACCCCGGGCGCGGAATCTAGGGTGCGAGCGCGAAATTCTCCTCGCGGGCGCGGAATCGGGCGCGGCGCGCAAGGGAGTCGTGCGGACCCGCGGCGCGCAAAATTGCGCGCCGGACCGGCGCGTTGCGCGCATCCCGGGGGGTTTGCGCGCGGAACATCACCTTTGCGCGCGGGTCTCTGAAATTCCGCGCAAGGCCTCCGGGACCTCCGGAACGTTCTTCCGACTCCAAATATCACTTCGCTTTCCGCATCCGGAGCTTCGTTTGGGAACAACGGACTTTTCCGGCGTCTACAAAAGCCCCCCCTCGGAATCTGATCGGCGAGAGGTCGCAACGATCGGGTTCCGAGGGAGACGCCGGAATGCCGAAGTCCTGGGCGACGCGGGACTGTGGCGCGCAAAAATGGGTGTCGGGCGCGAAATCGGCCGACGCGATCGCGCAAAGCCTTTTCCGCGCAGCGCGGACCACGGCCTCGCCTATGAATAGGGGCACTGGGTCCCTCCGTGCCGTACACTGGCCTTCCGCGCGATAAGCCTCTTTGCTCTCGTGCGCGAAATTGCCTTTTCCGGCGCGGAATTCGCTCGCTCGTCGCGCAAAACCGTCCGGACTTCGCTCTGTTTTTTCGCGAATACCCGGGGTTTTTCGCGAAGGACTTCCCAATTGCGCGCCGTCCACTAGGATTGCGCGCCGCCTCTCAAACTTTTCCACCAACCTCGTCCGATTCCGCACACTTCATCCCTTAACCCGCACGACCCCCGGAACTTCTGAGATGGCCGCGAATCAAGGAAATGAGGGGAATGCCGCCACTCGCAGGGCTGAGATGGCGACGAACGAGGAGGTTTACGGAGCCAAGGAGATTGTTTCTAACAATCAATCCCTGTTCGACTTGCTGACGCTGGCCCAGAAGACATATCCACTGTCGGACAACCTGCCGCTCTGGAACTTCGGCATCCTCGATGAGGTTCTGGTGCCAGGGTTCGAGATTGATGCGCCGCGGACCTGGGTGACTCGGGAGGACGAGCTTCACCGCTACAACATCACCAACAACGGGCATCCTGCCAGGGAAACCAGGCACTTGGATGTCTACGTCCTGAACCTGAGGACGCGGACCATTGATGGGGGTGAGCCTACAGCGGAGAATTCTCCAGCCCTCTACTCGAGCACATACCGTCAGAGTGTCACTGACGACACCAAGGGCTGGCTGAAGGACTGGGACTTGCGGTCTGGGGGCAACTTCACCAGCGAGTGGGCCTGGGCGTTCTGGGTACGCCACACTTGCGATCACTTCGCAGAGGAGCTGCGGTACATCGGCCTGTTCGAGGCGGTGTGGACGTCGCAGTTCCACTTCTACCAGCAGTCTGAGCTCGGGCCGGAGCTGTTCACTCGCTGGTCCCCAGATACCAACACCTTCCATCTTCACCATGGGGAGGTCGGCATCGGTCTCTGGGACATCCACTGCATCGGAGGTATCCCGCTGGAGGGCTACCAGTACGATGAGTTCCTGCCACCGAAGAACATCTGGGAGGACAGGTCACGGACTCCCATTCTGACCTGGCATCTTCTTGACCTGGCTACGCAGCGGCTCGGGATCCAAGACTTCCAGAAGGACATAGCCTACAAGGATTGGTTCGGCCAGTTCCTGGAGCATGACCCAGCGGTCAAGATGCCAGGCAGGGGGAAGCGGTGCCCGACCGCAGCTCAGAGGAGCCGGAACGGGTCGTACTGGCGGGTTCTGGAGACGGGCGACTACCGCTCATGGGGGTACCACGTCATCGAGGCCCGGGACCCGAATGTCCGGTACGCGGCGTTCCTGGCCGCCTTTCTGAGCGGGTGGCTCCTGCCAGTGCGGGATGCGAGGATGGGCGTCCGCCCGGCGACGCTGGCGATGGCGGGCGCCATGGCTGCCAATAAGAGGTACAACCTCGGGGTCCCAGTACTGGCGAGGCTGTATGCCATTCTGGGACGCATCTCACGAGGGGGGTCGCCACGAAGGATCTGTGGGCCCTTTCAGTTCTTCCACGGCTGGGTGGCTGCTCACCTTGGTGGGTATACGTTCCCAAACGCCATCAGTCCTCCGGGCAACGGCCTGCGACCCTCCCTGCTGAACATTGCGGGGGTCGCTCCGATGACCCTCAGTGAGGAGGGCGTGAGGGTTCGGATTGGCAATCATGCCAATTTCAACTTCAGCCCGTTCCCCACTCCTGTCGGCCAGATGATCGACAACGGACAGGGCCCGCTGGATCAGCATGAATATTTCCTGAACATGCGGGGCGGGGTGCTCGTGGCTCGGATCGACGGGAAGGTGATCTGCGAGCCTTACGTGCCAACCCGGTTCGCCAGGCAGTTCGGGTGCCTTCAGCGGATGCCGAAGAGGGTATTCACTGCTGTCCGGGAGGAGACGAACCCTGGCGTCCTTCGCCAGATGTGGCTGATGTTCGTCGCCTTCGGCTCTGGCGACTTCATCACTCTCCCTCCTACCGGGATCGACGCAGGCTTGGCAACCGAGTACGCCGAACACTGGGCCATCGCGTACCCTGAGGGGCTCTTGCGGAAGCTAGTTCGGCGGCTCGAGGCTACCCGTGCGGAGACCGGGCGTCAAGGAAGGAGGCGAGGCGCCGCCACACGGGGGAGAACGGAGGCACGCCAAGCAGCGGAGCCGGCGCGGGCAGGGACTTCGGCGGCGGGCGCATCGCAGGCTGCCGCCACGACCTCGGCGCCCAGAGAGGGGGCGCATGCGTCGGTCGAGGAGCGGCCCGGGAAGCAGGTGAGGCGTCTGCTCGAACCCTCCCACGATGCAGTCTTCCCGGCGCTGTGGTCGGCCTGGATGACCCTGCGGCAGTCACTGGGGACCGACGTTATCTGGCGAAAGATACTCAGAGAAGGAATCTATCTTCCAGAGGTCGGGCGCCTCCAGATCACCGACAGGGTGGACTTCAACCGGCAATATGCATATCTGACGGCCATGGACGAGTACGCGCGCCAACGTGGTCAGCGTGCGGAGCCATCCCTTCTGGTGAAGGTGATGCTCGGTCTCGAGCCCGCTCCAGAACAGATGCCGCCGGGAGAAGATGATAGTAGCGGCTCCGAGGAGGAGGAGGAGACGGGGGAGGATGAAGGCTCCGAGGGAAGGTCCCATCGGGGGAGCCCACGGGAGAGTGGCGAGGTGGCCGGCTCTGACAACGTCGATGTCACTGAGCTCCTCGAGGTCCTCTTCTATCCCTACTCAACCTGCTTCATCCATTCTCTTATGCAGCTTCTAACCCGTTTCTCCATCCTTCTCAGGAGCACACGGATGTCGGTCAGGCGTCCTCAACAGGAGTAGGAGAGGCGCCAGCAGGACAAGGCGGGGGCCAGGCACCCATTATCGAACTGTCAAGCGCTAAGGGGTCCCCTGCTGCAACTGTTCCTGCGGCGACCGGGGTAGCGGAAGATGATGCTCCGACCTCCCGTAAGTCTCCCTACTTTACTGCTGGTGCTTGCCATTGACGATCCGTGACTAACCATGGCATGCCCTGCGCAGTGATCTCAACACTGGAGGCTCATCGGGTTGCCGAACCCGGGCCATCTACGAGTGGACCAGTGGTGGACATGCCGCCTGCTCCGGAACAGACCTTCCAAACCGAGCCGGCCCCACCAACTGCTGATCAAGGGGCTCCGGACATCGGCGGTGCTGACATCGGAGAGAGGTTGGGGGCTGACGAGGGTGTCGGCGCCACTAGGGAGAGAGAAGAAGGTCGCCCGGATGTTGGGGAACCTATCCCTCGTGAGCACCTCCCAGGGGCGGACCCTGCAGCAGACCTGCTGGCTGCCTTCCCTGCTTACCGGCCTGCCGACCCCGAGGAGATGGATGACTCGGACGCGGAGGCGGTCGAGGATAGCCGGGTAACGCGACGCAGGGGGTGGAAGTGCATCCAGCGCTTCCTCAAGCGAGACCCATCGGAATGGCTGGGGCGCATGGGATCACTTCAGACCTGGCTGCGCTTCCTGTGTGCCGGGGGAGCTGATGCTCAACGCCTTCATCTGACGGTCCGTGATTTCATGGCCGAGAAGATGCGCGAGAGCCGCCGGCGTGCCGACGTCGCACAAAGTCGGGACATGTCGGAGAGCACGCAGGTGCTCATCGCAGCAGAGCAGGAAGTCCGGCGCCTCGAAGGGCAGGCAGCAGAGAAGGAGGCCTTCGTCGCAGCATGTACCGAGCTTGTGGAGCAACTATCGGCACAACTGATCGACGCTCAGGTACAGCTGACGGAGGCGGGCCAACAGATGGTCACACTCCAAGTCGAGCGGGAGCGTGCACAGGCCAGGATTGACGAACTGCGTGCTGCGACCGCCGACGAGGAGAGGGCACGCAGAGAACGAGAAGCAGCCCTGGAGGCCGCCAGCCAAAGGGTAGCGGCATTAGAAAGACTCATTCAGCACGCTAATCCCTAGGGGCTTTGTTTTTTGCCATTCCCAGAACATTTGCTTCCGCTACTTAATATTTTGATCCACTTGTATGAATCACCATATTTATCTGCGTCTTTTGGTTTAACATGCTCAACCACAAATTGTCTCGTGGGAGCGTTAACCAAGCATCAGGCATCCATAATTGGGCCTGGGTTTCTGGAGAAAAGAGGGAGGTCATTCCTAGGAAAGGAGACCTCAGACCTAACCAATGTATCATCCCCCAACTTGTTCCAACACACGAGCGGGACAACGCTAGGGGCATTGAGATTTTATCCGAACATAGGGAAATGAGAAAGGGTGAATCGCGTGTCCCGAATCCAGACATCCACAACGGTCGGCCTTCCAGGAAATGCCCAAGACGGTAGGCGGACAGTGGATCGACCATAACAACTGCAATAGACGGACCGAAAAAGGCCATCATTCATATTGCAGGAGGCGGACCACATGTCATCATGAATACCGCTTTGGGGTTCCTTCAGACACAAGGGTGGAAAATCCAGATCAACAGGGCATGCGAAGCGTGGGGCGAAGTGACGATTTGTTCGGACAGAATCCAACGCTCTCAAAATTGCGCCACCGTGGGGAAAACGTACTAGGCGGATGCACTAATCTGGCCGTGAGTCACCTCAATTCTCAGACAGCACCTCTCTGACGAGGAAACTGTCACTTCCCATCCTTGCGATGGGGCATCCCGAGCTGAATCGGGGAGAATATCACAACTGCACCACTCTACCCGAAGTCAGGCCAGACGGCCGGCGACGAGGAGGGGCGGGACTTAACGATCCCTGAGGCTGGACCCGAGTCGGAATGCCCGGGCGTTCCTACGTACTCCATCAGGCTGGAGATCAAGCCACACGTAGTTCTGTGAGTGCAGTTTAACGTCATGCAGGACGTAGGACCCCATTTGGGGTAGATCTTAGTTTAGGGTCTTAGAGCTCGGACCATAGGGGCTGGATCTTAGTTTAAGGTCTTAGAGCTTGGACCATAAAGGTGGAGGATCTTAGTTTAAGGTCTTAGAGCTCGGACCATAGGGCTAGAGGATCTTAGTTTAAGGTCCTAGAGCTCGGACCATAAGGGCTAGATCTTAGTTTAAGGTCTTAGAACTCGGACCATAAGGAGGGATCTTAGTTTAAGGTCTTAGAGCTCGGACCATAAGGAGAGATCTTAGTTTAAGGTCTTAGAGCTCGGACCATAAGGAGAGATCTTAGTTTAAGGTCTTAGAGCTCGGACCATAAGGGGAGATCTTAGTTTAAGGTCTTAGAGCTCGGACCATAAAGGGGGGATCTTAGTTTAAGGTCTTAGAGCTCGGACCATAAGGGGAGATCTTAGTTTAAGGTCTTAGAGCTCGGACCATAAAGGGGGGATCTTAGTTTAAGGTCTTAGAGCTCGGACCATAAGGGGAGATCTTAGTTTAAGGTCTTAGAGCTCGGACCAGAAGGGGAGATCTTAGTTTAAGGTCTTAGAGCTCGGACCATAAGGAGGGATCTTAGTTTAAGGTCTTAGAGCTCGGACCATAAGGGGAGATCTTAGTTTAAGGTCTTAGAGCTCGGACCAGAAAGACCTCAAAGTACGCCGCATCTGGTCATATCCCCTGGATATGCGAAGATGCACTGAGGGATAGTGTCAAGAGTGTCGAGGTTTCGCCTGGTTAGAATGGGAGGTGGAAAATGTGAATCATGCGGCCATTCACTCAAGGACTGGGGGCACCGGCGTAACGATATGGGAGTACTGCCGACCGTGGCGGAAAAGCAGCATCAATATCGCACTAACCGTTGGTGGAATGAGGCAGCAAACGAGCATCGACCGCTCAATCGCAGGATTCATATCGATTTGCTGCCCGAGGCCATTGGGGGTACCGGCCCGAGTCGGTGGGAGAGCACTGAGGCATTGTGTCCGAACCGTTCACGGGGGCTCCACCCAGGGCGTAGACGATGGGTCCGAATGAAAGGGAGCACGAAGCCTGAAAAGTGGAGGAAACCTGACCAAGCGGATCCTGACCCTCCTGGCAATAAACCAGAGTACTCTTGACACCGGTGGACCACGGCAAGGGGTCGGGGAACACGCCTTGAGGGTGACCTGAAGGCGGCGGATTCCCCAGAGAAGGGGGAATCTCTAAGAAATGGGGGGCTGGACCCGAAGTTTCAAACATCCGGGCGTTCCTACGTATCCCCTAAGGATGGGAATCAAGCCGCACGTAGTTCTTGAAGCACGGTGCAACACAATCGGGCACCAGCGCGGGGAAGAGTGCGGGTCTGACCCTCGCACACAAAAGGAGCGGCATTTGATATTTTTTGTTTGTCCTTAAAGATGAATGGTTTTTCTTTGTGCGGCGACATGCCCGTGATTGAGAAATCTCTGGCGTCGCCGCAATAATCAAGCCACGGAAGGCATTGATGAATGGCGTGGTTATTAACCAGCGCCCAACATGAGTGTCCCCTGAGGGGAACATCACGATGCAGTGCCGTTTTCTCGTCGGGCGGCCAAGACGATCACAGTTTACGGTCGTGTGGTAGGACCAGACAACACAGTTTAAGGTCGTGTGGTTCAGACCATGGAGGAATCCGCTTACCGCGGTACGGCGGACACGGCGGAGGTGGGAGCATACCCAGCCCTGCGGTCACGCACGATTCCAGGAGAAGAGTCTTGGGATGGGGGTCTGCGTATGTCCATCACCCGAGGGGCAGAGATGCTAGCCTCCAGATATACTGGGCCCAGAACGCAATTGTTCGGGCGACTCCCTCCTCCTTATGGGGACGAGGGTCCAGCTACGCATGGCCCTTGGGGAGAACATCCGCATATATCCTTGGCGCTCAGATCATGGGAGCCTCGAACGACATCATTACCCTGGTTGGTCTGCTTAACGTGTAGAGGCGTACCGGAGGTCAGTATGAAGAGAGTGTCAAGATTCCACTACAACGCACAAAGGCGGAGTGTGATGAGGACTGCGCAACCAATGTTCAGAGCCTGAGAGAGCTGACATGGCGATCAAGGACGTTGCTGACGCATTCGCAACACAACATCCGATCGCGTCAGCCTAAGACGGGGCAAGCAAACGAGCATCAACCGCTCAATCGCAGGATTCATATCGATTTTCGGCCCAAGACCCGCCGGTAAATCGACCCGGAGCGGTGGGAGAGCACTGAGGCATCGTACCCAAACCACTAACGAGGATCCCTTTGAGTGAAGGCTCGAATAAGAGGAAGCGCGAGGCCTGACAAGCAACACAGGACTTGTCGGGATTGAATCTGACACTACGAGTCATAGACCGAAGCACCCAAAACATGTTAACAGATCTCCGGAAAGGGTCGGAGGACTCACCCTGAGAGCAACCAAAGGGGGCAGATCCCCGTGATCAACCAAGAGACGGGGCTGGACCTGAGACACAAGCGTCCAGGCGGTCCTACGTATCCCATAAGGATGGGAATCAAGCCATACGTAGTTCTGGAAAGGCAGTTTAACGTCATGCAGGACGATGAGGGGTGTGAGGTAGTCCCACACACGGGGGAGGCGTACGGCGCGGCCAGTAGACCGACGCGAATGAGGACATAATCCCCCGCTCACGCGATACGCCTCGCACAAAAAGGAGGGGAACTGGGGCCAGAGGCCCAACGCGGGATAGAGATTCCCGGGAAATGGGGCTGGGCCTGAAACATGAATGTCCAGGCGGTCCTACGTATCCCATAAGGATGGGAATCAAGCCATACGTAGTTCTTGAAGTGCGGTTTAACGTCATGCAGGACGATGAGGAAAAAAGAAGGGGGGAGCAGAAGGCATCCCCAAACGTGGGGGGGCGTACAGCGTGACGAGAAAACCGACGTGAATGAGGGCATAGCCCCGCACTCACACCATACGCCGCACACCCGGGGGCAACTGGGCCAAGGGCCCAAGATGGGATGGAAATTCCCGAAGGATGGGGCTGGGCCTGAAACGTGACTGTTCAGGCGGTCCTACGTATCCCATAAGGATGGGAATCAAGCCATACGTAGTTCTGGAGAGGCAGTTTAACGTCATGCAGGACGAATGCTGAACAGTTTAACGTCTTGTAGCTCGGACGTAGTGCAGTTTAGCGTCATGCAGGACGAAGCACTTGGCAGTTTAACGTCTTGCAGCGCGGACGAATGCTGAACAGTTTAACGTCTTGTAGCCTGGACGAATGCTGAACAGTTTAACGTCTTGTAGCCTGGACGAATGCAGTTTAACGTCGTGCAGGACGTCGGCACACTCAGACAAAGTACTGCTTGAGGAACCTAGCGTTGGTGGGAGGAGTGACACGCTCACCATCCATAGTCGCTAGGGAGTAAGCGCCATTGGGATAGACCTTGTGGACAACAAAAGGTCCCTCCCACTTGGGCTCCAACTTGGGCGGCTTCCTGCCGGGGATCATTGGCGCTCTTAGGGCTAGCACTAGATCACCCTGCAGGAAGGAGCGGAGGCGAACCTTCTTATTGAAAGCTCGAGCCATTCTGCTTTGATGCCTCTCCAAGTTGTGCAAAGCGCAAAGTCTATTCTCATCCAGTGCTTCCAACTCGACTAGACGGGCTTCAGCAACTCTGTCCGGCGCTTGCTGGTCGTAGACCGCAGTGCGCAAGGATGGTAACTGTATCTCGATGGGCAGGACGGCCTCAGCTCCTTACACCAGGGAATAAGGGGTCATCTGGGTGGAATTGCGAGTCGTCGTCCGATAAGCCCAGAGGGCGTTGGGGAGCTTGTCCGGCCAACTCTTCTTGTTCTGACCAACCATCTTTTGCAGAATGTTAGAGAGGGTTTTGTTAAACGCCTCGATCTGTCCATTCGCCTGCGCATGATAGCGAGATGTATGGTTCGAGCGGATGTTATACTTGGCGTACAACTTCTTCAACTCGGCTGCTCGGAAATTGGTTCCGTTATCCGTGAGGATAGCGTGAGGCACTCCAAATCGATAGATGATGTTGGAGGTCACGAAGTCAGCGATCGAACAGGATTTGACCTCTCTGAGCGGAATCGCTTCTGCCCATTTGGAGAAGAAGTCCGTAGCGGTCAGAATGAACCGGCACTGGCGAGCTGTCGCCGGCGGGTAAGGTCCCACGACGTCCAGTCCCCAGACTGCAAAGGGCCAGGAATACCTTGTGGTATGGAGAGGCTCCGGCGGCCGATGCACAAAGTTCGCATGAACCTGGCACGCATGGCACCTCCTGGCGTACTCGATGCAGTCATGGATCATAGAGGGCCAGAAGTATCCCAACCTCCGAATCTGGTGGGACAGCTTCGGCCCAGTCTGGTGGGCGCCGCATGAACCAGCATGAACCTCTTGCATGACTCGTGGGATCTCAACTCCCTGAAGGCAACGGAGGAGAACACCATCAAATCCGCGTTTGTAGAGGATCTGCTCCAGGCCGGGACTGCTCTGGAGGACGAACTGCGATGCGCGGCGTCGAACTCGCTCGCGCTCGGCCCGATCTGACGGAAGAATGCCATGTTGGAGGTACTCAACCAAAGGCGCCCTCCAATCACGGGCTGATTCGACTGCTATATCTGGGGTACTCGGGGCTCCGGGCATAGGGGCAACCGTGGTGAGGTTACTTACCAACGGGCCGCGATCTTCTTCCGGGATAACGGGAGCGATGAGCCTGCGGCGCGTCACGCGGACGATCAGGTTGTCCTGTTCAGGTTCCGCAAGTGACGCAGCCAGGCTGGCCAAAGCATCTGCTCGACCGTTCTGCGACCGGGGAACATGGACAATTTCCGGCCGAGAAGGGAACCGGGCCATCAGAAGAAGGGTGCACTCCAACAATGGCACAAGTTCCGGCTTCCTGACAACGTAGTCGCCATTGATCTGCTTAACGACCAGCTCGGAGTCCCCTTTCACGCACAGACGGGGCACGTCGATCTCGAGAGCCAACTCGAGGCCGGTGATGAGGGCATGGTATTCCGCCTCATTGTTGGTACAGCCCTCTGACAACAGGAAAGAGTATGGCAGCACGGCTCGCTCCGGGGTAATGAAGACGATGCCCAAGCCCACTCTATTGAGCTTAGGATTATCGAGTCTTCTACCGGTGGGGCTCCGGGAGGCACCGTCAAAGTGCATCTGCCAGCATGGATCGGCTCGATCAACCGAGAGAATGGTCTCATCAGGAAAGCCTAGATCCAGCGGCTGATCCGCGGAGGTCGGGTGAGCGGCCAGAAAGTCTGCCAATGCCTGCCCTTTGATGGCCTTCTGAGACACATACCTGATGTCGAACTGCTGGAGAATCACAGCCCACCGCGCTAGACGGCCAGTCAACATAGGTCGGCTCAGGATATATTTCAACGGGTCTACCCGAGAAACCAACTGTACCTCATGGTGCTGCAAGTAGTGCCGTAATTTCTGTACGGCAAATACGAGCGCCAGGCAGCTCTTCTCGATGGGGGAATACCTAACCTCTGCATCGAGGAGCATGCGACTGAGGTAATAGAGGCTATTCTCTGTTCCCTCGTTGTTCTTCTGGGCGAGAAGGGCACCCAGGGACCGTTCCAGGGCGGTCACATAAAGGACCAGCGGCTTTCCGGATACGGGCGGCATTAGGACCGGAGGTTGAAGCAGGTACTGCTTGATTTCCTCGAATGCGGTCTGACACTCTTTATCCCATACATAGGTGGCACCTTTCTTCATAAGCCGAGAAAAGGGCTTACACTTGCCGGCCAGATTCGCGATGAATCGGCGTATATAGACTAAGTGGCCTTGGAACCCTTGCAGTTCCCGGACGGTACCCGGGGGAGGCATCTGGCTAATCGCCCTGATTTTCTCTGGGTCGATCTCGATACCCCGGTATCTTACCACAAATACAAGGAACTTTCCGGAGGTGACCCCAAAGGCACACTTCAACGGGTTCATCTTCAGGCAGCGAGACCGGAGGAAGCCGAACACTTTCTCAAGGTCTTTGAGATGGTCCTGACGCTGGCGCGATTTGACCACCAAGTCGTCGACGTAGCATTCCACCAGTGTGCCGAGGATTGGCTTGAATATGCGGTGCATCGCCCGTTGGTAGGTGGCACCTGCATTCTTCAGGCCGAAGGGCATGACCCGGTAGCAAAAGGTACCTTGGGGGGCCCTGAAGGCAGTGAACTCCTCATCCTCAGGGGCCATCCGGATTTGGTTGTATCCGGAGTATCCATCCATGAAGGAGAGGGCTTGGAACCCTGCCGTGGCATCAATCAACAGCTCTGTCACTGGAAGGGGAAAATCATCCTTCGGACAGTGGCGGTTGAGATCGCGGAAGTCGATGCAGACTCTAATCTGCCCGTTCTTCTTCCTGACCGGCACAATGTTGGCCAGCCATTTGGGGTACTGAACTTCCCTCACGAAGTTGGCTTTGATAAGCTTGTCAACTTCGGCCTCAACCATGGCACCGTGGGATGGGTGCATCTTCCTGGGAGGCTGCTTGAACCCGCGATGGTTCGCCGGGAGACCAAGGCGGTGGACGGCTACTTGAGGATCTAGCCCCGGCATCTCGTCATAGCCCCAAGCGAACACATCGCGGTGCTGCCTGAGAAAGTCCACGTACTGCTGCCGCTCCTCAGAGGGCATGGCGGCACTAACCAACGTGGGTCTTGGATCGGCCTCGGTTCCAAGGTTCACCTGTATTAACTCATCGACCGTGGCGTGGACGCCCTCCTCAAAGGCTGGGGGTGCGTCTTCCATACCCTCTCCACTCGGGGAGGGATCGTCCACGGGAGAGACTGCGTTGGCAACTGCATTGGGGCTACCAGGTCCTGCTGGGCCACTGGTGCTGGCGCGGGCGGTCGCGGCCGTCTCATCAGGAGACTCGCGGACCGTCAAGACCATGGCGACGTCCAACCGGTGAATCGGGAGGACGTAAGCGTCATCCAGACCTGCCCAGGGATCGCTCGCAACAGCGACAGGCTCAACCTCACCTGCCAGGATCTGCTTATCCTTGCTCTTGTAATAGTCCGCGTCCAGATAACGGGCTTCACATGAGGCAAAAGGAGAGGCATCTCCTTGAAGCACGCCTACTCGACCATTAAGGGAGTATTTGAGGCATTGGTGGTATGACGAGGGAACCGCCGCGTGAAGATGGAGCCATGGCCTGCCCATCAATGCGTTGTACGCAGTGTCCTGAGAGACTACCATGAATTCGGTGTTGGCAACCAAGTCACCGAACTGGGTCTTCAAACGTATCTTGCCGACCGGGGTTTGCTCGGTGCGGTCGTACCCCTGGATCCTGAGGTCGGAGGGAATCAAGTCATCCTCAGACAACCCCAATCTCCGGAGCGTCCGAGTCGGAATCAGGTTGATCCCGGATCCCGTGTCGACAAGACAGCGCCGGACTTCAAGGCCGTTGAACTGGCCGGTGACATACAGTGGACGAATGTGTCCCTGTATAGGACGGTCTTCATCCTTACCAGAGAACGAGATAACTGCCTGACATTCGGCGTCCTCGATCGTTTCGGCGTGAAAGGCCTCTGCAGCCGCAACCTCTGTCTCAAACTGGAGGGGGCTCTTCAGGGCTTCAGCGAGTGCCTCGCGCATCTCAGATGACATGCGCAGAGCCTCAAGGATGGAGAGCCTTGCTGGGATGTCGGCCAAGTGCTTCAGGACATCATACTTTTTGGCCAAGCGCGAGCTCCTGGTTGCAGGAGGTTGCTCTGCGGTTGGCGGCATGACGGGCCTTACCGGTTGGATCGGCGGCCGACTGGTACTTGGCGCATCTCGCTGTTCACTGGTCACAGTCCGGGAAATGGTCACCGTACTGGAGTCAGGAGGCCGGGATGGACTTGTGGCAGGGCGGAGCTGGTCGCGACGCGGCTGAGGCGGTTCTGCCTGGTCCCATACCACAAACAGTGGCGGAGGCGAATCCGTCATCCCCGGATGGGGAGCCTGCGCACGTTGAGCTCGATCTTGAGCCTGCTGCCTAGTCTCAGTGGCGTGCACAGCCTGGTCGGAGGTACCGACGGCTGTGCCCCGGCGACTCCTGCTGCTGCGGTTCTTCCGACGGTGGAGACGACCGGGGACACTAGGGAGGTCCACCTGGTGTTCTTCAACGTCGGGAACCGAAAAGGGATTTACCAGCTCGACGGTGTTAACCGAAGCGTACCCAATACTTTCATCGGACGAATCATCCACCACCGGGCGGATCCGAGGAGGGACCCCCATCTCCGGGGGCATGAAATCGCCGAGAGTACGGGATAGTGGCGGAACTGGCGGGGCGCGCTCTTCCTTCTTGCGCTGCCGCCGTTTGCTCCTCTTGGAAGAGGCAGGCTGGGACGACGATGCCGAAGCAGCACCCGCGGGTTCTGGGGGCTCAGGCTGATTCAAGCGCGCACGGATGATTCCATGGGCGCGAATGGTCGTCTTGCGGGCCATCCAGTTATTATACTTCTGGGATCCGCGGTTGGAGACCAGCTGCCATTCGTCCTCGTTGCCACTATCGTCATCTGATCCCACGAACACGCCCGCCACTTGCGCTGGAGCTGGGCCCAACCTGATTACATTGTTGTTAATCTGGTCTTGGAGCCAGTCCTTGAACACATAGCACCGCTGGATGGTGTGTCCCAGGGCTCGATGGTAAGGGCAGTAGCGGGGGTTATCTGTGAGATGTGCCTCCTCTGGCTTCCAACACTCAGGCAGTCGCACAATCCTCTGCTCCAGGGCGCTCCGGAAATAACCGGGGACCTGATCCTCATGGAATGAGTACGTCAGGTGTCGCGGGCCCCTGGGAGCGCGGTCTTGACGAGGGGCTGGAGGGGCCTGCCGAGGAGGTGGACCCTGATTATCTCGCCTAGGTTGTGGCGGTACATTACGCGGAGGGGCCGGCCGGTTCTGAGGCTGCCGTTGCTGGGCCGGGAACTGAGCCCGTGGAGGCGGATTCCTGTGAGGCTGTGGAGCTGGCCTCACCGGCAGCAGCTCCAACGGCCTGGGAGCCTCTATCTGGGCCACAGCAGCGGGCTCAGCCCTGCTGGCTCTCCTTGCAGGAATCATAGGAGGCAGCGGGTGTGCCTGGCTGGCCTGTTGCAGGGCTTCCTCAAGACGTTGAGCTTTGTCTGAGAAGTCCCTGAACCCTCCGGGGTAATTTTGAGTGATCAGGGAAGGGACCAGCTCGGTCTTGACGTTCCCGACGCACATTGTCAGCAACTGCTCCTGAGTCAATGGCATGTCAAGGGAATACGTGAGACCCTTCCATCGGGCGACGAAGTCCGCGACTCGCTCATCAGGCCTCTGCTTGCACTTGAAGAGGTCTGCGATACTCGTCTTCCGGGTCGTGGAACTGAACTGGTAGAGGAACTGTCTACGGAGGTCCTCCCAGCTGGTTACCGACCCGACGGGAAGCTGGCTGTACCAGACAAATGCTGGCCCTTCCAGTGTCTGAACAAAGCAGCGAAGCTTAGCGGCCTCCTGCTGCGCCGGAGTCCCCAACATAGGCCCGCACCTCGAGTTGAAGTGGGCCAAATGCTGTGGCGGATCTCCAGTCCCATTGAAGGGGGCGAAAGTGGGATTCCCGAATCCCGGAGGCGCCGGCATGTCATCCACCCATGCTGGGTAGGGCTTGCCGTCCGGTGGGATCGCCACCTGCCGAGTCTCCAAGGCTTCCAAGCGGGCAATGAGTGCCGCCATCGGATCGTCCGGACATGGGTTCCAGTCCTGGCGAGGATCTCTAACCACGAGCGCATTGCATGGCCCTTCAATCGGGTCGTCGACCGGGTCGTCGAACTCGGCAGCTCGTGGGATGGCTGGCGGAGCGGCCCTTGGGGCAGCGGGAGGAATCCGAGCGGGGTCCCTCAAGTAGTCCCGCCGCTCGGGAGGGTGTGGCGAAACATACCGCGCCCTCTTGCCATAGGCAATGGCCTCTCTCCTGTCGGCGAACACGGCATGATCACGGTTTCCCGGGAGAGTCTCATCAAGGAGCGGTTGTTCCGGTCCCTGCTGTCCTGGCCTAGGATCACCATAGTCAGGCCGCCGTTCTGCAGCGCGCTCGGCGAGGAGCTGGTCAACCAACCTCTTCTGTTCGGCGAGCTGCTGACGTAGCGTAGCCTTCTCGGGATCCTCCTCTGCCCTCTGCATGGAGGCAGATGGGTCGGCGGGCCTTATAGCCTCGCTGTGCTCTTTTCCTTTGCTGACGTTCCGGCTCAACGTCAGTGCTTCAGTGGGTGCGGGGAGCCCCAGGAGGTTTCTCTGATGACGAGTAACTCTCACTGATGGATCTGACGACGGCTTGTCTTCGGGGGGGAAGCCCCCGTCGAGAAGTTCCAAGTCGTTCCCCTCTCCCGACAGGTCAGCCATATTGACCGTTCCTGTCCCTGGGGATATACCCTCAGGGCCACCCAGCGAATCGGGCTGTCGGCGGATCACACTGAAGCGTAGGGCAGCGTACTGCCCCCATCCACGGATATACACGTGGGGAGTGGCTTCCTCGATAACTTTGCGGAGTACTTGAAAACACTCAACGCATCGTTGTTGGAGGGCCTCATGGTGCCCAAATGACCCGGGGTGCCGAACCGCGGGGAGCATGGCCAGGTCAATTTGACGGCACTGCTCACCAATATCCTCCAGGTGCGCTTGACTCCCGGGGTATGGCATTTGTAGGCAGTGAAGACGGGAGTGAGTCTCCCGGAGAGTTCGGCGGAAGCATTCGAACTCATCCGGGGTGAGCGATTCGGGTGCATCAAATCCCGGTCCTGCGACTGGCCAAAACTTCTCAGGGAAGTGGCCCTCTGCAAGGACGGTCCAGAAGCTCCACGATTCCAACTCGGGACCCAGATCTCCTCGGTCCTCTTCAATGGCTGGGAATGGACGGGGAACCGGCAGTGGTGCCGAGGCGGGCCGTCGGGCCGACGGGCTGGCCGACGGCGAATACGGCGAGCAGGCCGATTGGCCTCCATATCCCGGGCCTCCCCCTGAGGGTGGCGGTGCCCCAGCTACCACATCACGATAGGACGGGCCGGCGAGCGAACATCCTGCCGTAGCATCGGTGCTCGCCGAGGGTGCACCAGATCGTGGTTCGACCGTCGGTCCCCAGATAAAGTCTCCGGCTTCTCCGATCGAGGCGGAAGGCACTTCCGGAGGGGCCGGTACCAACCGCAAGCTTGATCCTTGGGGGTCTACCAGGCCCTCGTTACTCCGGATATACCTTCGGAGAGAAGCGGGGATCACATCGATCTCGCTCTCGGGGAGCACGAGGCTGACGTGCCGCATTCCTACCCCTGCCCTTGACTGGCGGGATTGGGGAGAGGGCTCAGTCGCCGAATCGTACTCCGCCTCTGAGTCAGAGAAGCAAACCGGTCGGATCTCTGTCCGGAATTCCGTAACATTCTTCCCTCGGCGTCGACGCCTTGCCTTCCTGCCCCTGGGCAGTTCCCCGGGGCAGGGCTGATCTCTGTCCTGGCGTCCTCCGGCCGCACTGGTGCTGGGGCCAAGAGGACTGGGAACCAAGGTGCGAGGGGCACCGGGACAGATATCAAAGGGGACGCGGGGAGAGATGATTCCGGGCAGGCCTCCGGGCCGGGATTGGGAGGTGGGATGACCCATGCCTCCAGAATCGGCCACGCAGAGTAGACCCTGCCGGTGAATAGCGCTACCGCGAGGTGGTCCGCGGTGGCTACTGCCAGTGCCAGCAACCGGGAGAGTCGACCCAACCTGCCTTTGGGGCGGTCGGGGCCTCGATCCGGGTCGGGCATAGGAGTTCCCCTGCTCAGGATGCGCAGAGGCCTGGCGACTGGAGCCAGCAGTGGCTTGGGCCAATGCGGCCGCTGTTGCCAGAGCCCCAAGGTGGGCATCCTCTTCCGCTCGTGCCCGACGTTGGCGTCGAGACAGACGAGCCGGGATGAGCGGCGCGGGCAGGTGGAGAGCCCGCTCTTCGACTGGAGAGGCCTGGCGGCGGTGTCGCCGTGGCCTGGCGGGAGTCCTTACCGAAGATCCCTGGAGCGAATCCCGGATAGGGTGATCCCGGGCCTCTTCCACCTCATCCGCGTAGGGAAGGGAACTGTCAGAGCGCTCCGGGGATAAGCTCCCGAAGTGGTTGGACGTTGAGGTAGGCAGCGGTGCCTCCCTGCGCGGCCCTTGGGGGCGGCGGTGGTGGCGAGGCGCAGCCTCCTCAAGGTCTAGGCGAGCCATTTCCCTAGTGGGGATGACTCCCTCTTCCTCGTATCTCCGCACCAGGGTGTTGATCACCCTTCTCTGGATGACCTCCGAGGGGGAGAGAGGGCGTGGTCGTCCCGCAATTGCGGCTGCTGGGACGGCTGTGGAACGGGCGGGACCGCGCGGAGTAGCCGCGTCGGTGTTTCCCCTGTCCCTGCGCCAGTGGGCGGGTGGCGATCGGGCACTGGATCGGGCGACCTGATTTCTGAAAGCAGGGAGAAAGACCCATTAACACTGACAGGAAAAAGGAATCGACAACCAACCATTAGCGCCACGACGCCTTCCGTGGGGGGAACCCAGGCCCTCGACGTTGCGAGACGGAGTGCCCGATTTCACTTCCCCAGCCCCTGGCGGGTAAGACTAAATGCTTGGCCGGGCAACATGCCGGTCTTCCAACACCTCTGAAAGCCATCGGTCTTCGTATCGAGGAGAAGAGATTCACGTCGGGTTCACCATTTTTCTGTTTCGGTGCGGATGTGCGTCGGGTTACGCTGTTCCACCAGGACGCGTTCGCGCGTGCACCCGTCAACCCGAGGGGATGGGCGCGCGGCTTGTGGTCCCGCAGTCCCGCTTTCCAAGGGCGGGCGGCATCCGTCCCTTATTCAGGGGCGTCTGCTCCTTGATCGAAACCGGGATGATGGGATGTCGGCTTCTCCTTCCTTGGACGTCTCCTCGGAACTTGTCGCCTAATCCGGGTCTCCCTCATAGACTTAAGAATGTTCGTGAATCTCGTTCTCGGCGCCATATCTTCATGGACACCGGTTAATTACGCTGCTTCCGCCCGGACGTTCCAAGGAGTCTGGGCGGGGCAGCAACCTGCGGTGAGAAGGCCGGGTGGCTCTGGGTGCTGGGGGCATGTCGTAACACTGCGGCTCTGCACGTCTGTCTTCCGTCCCTAATAGGGCTTCTCGAAGGCATGATGGCCTGAGGCATCCCGTACTAGGTGCGGGGAACTGTGTCACCGGAGGTTTTCCTCAGCTTCCCGTGTTTAACACGGGGTATGCCGCGAGTTTAACGTCCAGCGGGGACGGCATCGGACCGATCAACACGAAAAGTGGATCAGATGACAGAACCCCTTGCGGGGAACCTCCGACGCTGGGGCCAGCACATGGGCGGCTTCCCGAGTAACGTGGAGTGGAGTGAAGTGGCATGACCCCACCGGGATGTGGCGGCCCGGGTAAGGATCAGGATGGATGATGGAGTGAAGAGCTTGGACCCCAGAGGGGCTTCCTACGTACCGCGCGTTAACACGGATCAAAGTCAACGTAGTTCGGGTATACAGTTTAACGTCATGCTGGACGTCGGCAAGCCGACTCACGAAGAGGTCTAGGCCGCCGGGCGGAGGATTGAACCGAACCACCTCGCACAGAGGGGGATGGAACGGCCGGGTGGATCACAGTTTCACGTCATGCTGGACGATAAAAGGAAAACTGGAAAAAGGGGCTGTGGGGAGGCACAGTGGAGATACACACGGGCAGTCTCCCACAGGGGCGGATTCATAGGTGAATCAACGCAAGCGTGAACCCTGGAGGGGTCCACTGATGGACGAACCGACGTAAATACGACCGGGACGACCAAGTGGTGGGCTTGGACCTCAGGGAGGCTTCCTACGTACCCTGTATAGAAGACAGGGATCAAAGTCCACGTAGTTCATTCTGTCAGGACTTACGCACTTGGGGCAGCCCGGATGCTGCAAAACTCAGTTGGAAGGGACTTGGACCGAAAGCAGAAGACACCTCGATCCCAGTCAGACCCTCTACTGGCTTCGGCAGTGGGGAGGCGCAATGGAGATACACATGTGCAGCCTCCCACGAGAAACTAGGGGTTTGTAATACCCTGCCCCCGTAGGGAAAAGCCACTCCCATTAAATCGTCCCTAAAGGGGGACAATCCCGACATCCCTGCAGAGACGAGCGGGTGGGGGCCACATCCAAACCGGGGGAGATCCTGCGTGCAGAGCACGGGATCGGATGAAGCGGACGGTTTAACGTCTTGCCGGACGAAGTACAGTTTAACATCGTGTGTTGAGGACGAAGCGGACGGTTTAACGTCTTGCCGGACGAAGTACAGTTTAACGTCATGTGTTGAGGACGAAGCACTTGGCAGTTTAACGTCTTGCAGCGCGGACGAATGCTGAACAGTTTAACGTCTTGTAGCCTGGACGAATGCAGTTTAACGTCGTGCAGGACGAATGGGTGCATGTCACTTCGCACGAACCTGAAGGGCCGCACGGGAAGACAACGCACGGTGCGGGCACCCAGGATGAGGAGCATCGGGCGCCACGCAGGCAGGTGCCCTTAGGAGGTCAACGAGGACGACCCTGGCAGATTGCGCGCAAAAAGGAAGCTTTGCGCGCAATACTGCGGGCCGGCGCGCAATCGGGGCGGCTGGCGCGCAATTGGGCCAGCGCCTTGCGCGCGGATGCTTGAGATTGCTCACACCGGGCTTCGGATAGCGCGCGGGGGCAACGGCTCATTCTCTAATGAATGGCCACTTGAAAGAAGGGGGGGTGCGCGCAATCAGGCCGGATTGCGCGCACCCCGGGGGCAATTGCGCGCAAGCGGGTTCTTTTGCGCGCAAAGGCCTTAGGGTGAGTTTTTATTCAAATGAAAGTAGCCAGCGGGGATTGCGCGCGAAGGCGGACCCCGAGGCTTTCTTGCGCGAAAGAAAGGAGGTTACCTGAAGTTCGTCATTGCGCGCGGAAGGGGTTGAATTGCGCGCACGAGAGACGTTTCGACTTCCAGCAACCTTTGAAACGTTGGGGGTCGCCTTGTATTTATAGGCAACCCCGGGCGCGGAATCCAGGGTGCGAGCGCGAAATTCTCCTCGCGGGCGCGGAATCGGGCGCGGCGCGCAAGGGAGTCGTGCGGACCCGCGGCGCGCAAAATTGCGCGCCGGACCGGCGCGTTGCGCGCATCCCGGGGGGTTTGCGCGCGGAACATCACCTTTGCGCGCGGGTCTCTGAAATTCCGCGCAAGGCCTCCGGGCCCTCCGGAACGTTCTTCCGACTCCAAATATCACTTCGCTTTCCGCATCCGGAGCTTCGTTTGGGAACAACGGACTTTTCCGGCGTCTACAATTGTGTTGTTTGTATTAGATGAATACATTCCCCTTAGTGTAGAATATTAATGAAATATACATTTTTTTCTCATACTATCAAAGAATCTTCCATATCAAAGACACATGTCGATAAATTTGGGTCTTCTCATTTTGAAATATAAAAGGACATCATGAGGCTTCTTGTTGTAGAAAATGAAAATGAAAAATGATGTGGATCACATAGATTGAAGGCATGCATCTGAGAAGAAACCTATGTTTGATTTTATTACTAATTTTATGAATTTATATACTCCATCCTCTTTTATAAGTCCTGGTTATTAGTTTTCTATTGGCATAGACACTCAAAAACATAGCCTGAATGCTAGACCTGAAGGAAATTTACATCATGGTACACTATTATAGCTTGTATTTATTAGTCTTTAGTTAGATGAGAATAATGAAATGGATTAACCTAATACTATAATGGGTGATGATGGTTTCAATGAAATGATAGATGTTGACAACGTTCATACTCCTTTGGATGTTTTAGAGAACATATCTGCACAGCCACGTTTGGGGAAAAGATGCATGACGTTGGTGACTCCCCCACGCACACTGATCATAAATCATGCAACTGAAGAGCACCCCATCCTAGGTAATCATATTAATATCACAAAAATCCATGAGTAAATAAATAATCTAAGAGAAACATTATATATCAATACAAAATGGGATGATATTAAAGATTCTTCCTAAATAAATATTTCATTTATTCATCCGTTATCTAAAGGAAAAAAGTTCTTCCAGATGATGAACGATTATGGCCCGTCCATTGATGGAAATAATTACATATGAATGACTACGTGTACCTTAAGCCAGACATGGTTATTATGTCTCATAGACCCTTAGACTCAGAATCAAAATTGAATGATGATTAAGACTTTTCATATGAGTTTGATTATGACTTTTGATGTATCTTATTCTGTCTTGGGATGAGGGAATAATTCATTTTATGTCTCCATCCATACTTCCTTTAATTTTAGTTGTTTTTAATAAAATTTTATCACTTTTTCCTATTTATAATAAATGGAATTTATTTGTCTTCGTACATAAGAAACATTCAGATCATGATTATCCATGATGTATGATGTTCACTACATAGATTTGACTCATATGTATGGGGCTAATTTCCATTTCCCTAATAGATCTTTGAATGAGGAACTGAAACATGATTTCATTATTATATATATTAATGTATATAGGTTATGGGGGAACATTTTTTTACATTTTATAAGTATCTATGACTAGTACATGTGTTCTATGATTCACTATATATCTCTTAAAATTGAGAATCAATCAAAAACTAGTTATTGTGGTGCCATGTTGTTTAATGTCATGTGGATGGTAAATTCTCCATGACTTTTAACATCAGGCAGTAAAGACCTTCTCTAATGGGTTTAACATCTTGTTATATAAAATTTTTGAACCTTCTCCGTTCTTACTACAATGGCCCTAGAAACCCATATCTGGGTTCATATTCCCTGATCTTGCGGGGAATACCCTACCGAAATTCATAACCATATGTGATTTGTGCTCATTGGGAGAAACTAGGGGTGCCAATGATTAATTCTACCATACATTGGTGATAAAATGAAGGATATTGACATTTTTTATTCGTGGGGTCTATTCCAATATGAAGTATGTGAGCATCGCTACTTATTTCATCCAAATAAAAATCCGGCCATATGTATTTTAGAATGGTAACTCCCTTTTTTTTCTAATCCATATGCACAGATTGAAATTTTGTCATTGATTTTCTAATTGTTGTAGTTGGGCCCCTATTTAGTGATATAGATATCACTACATATTATTTTTGGTTAGTAATCAAGAAAAATGTAGTTCTTGCTGTAATTCTCCATACATAAGTCTAACACATATTGAGGGTGGGGAATTTTTTATATTTGTTGTGGCTGGACATGGATGTAAAATATAGGAATTTCAATATATTTAAAGTGTAAAATAATTCATCCACACATAGTTTTTGATAATGTATTGGTAGATTACCATTTTTGGGTAAATTTCCACTCAAGTTAGTGCATTATGGTGTTTCTAAGTTTAACATCAATGAGTGAGGGAATTAGTGTCATGAATTTTATTGTCTTGTGACATGTAAAAGATTTTATGATTTTTAAGGTCATGTCACAATGACTGACTTTAAAGTATAACATCATGTCACTTGGTTGATTTAATATTATGTTTAACATATTTATATTAGGATGATTTACCATGTCGTTTAACGTCATGATTTCGGGATGATGTTACATGTAGATTTATGTTATATGATCAGGAAAATTATTCCCTATAGTTATGGGAAATATGATTTTGTGACTATTGAGAAAAATATTCCCATTGTGAAAATATTCCGTGACGCCAAAGGTTGTTTAGATAATTTCCTAATAAATGGTGGGTAATTTTTGGTTCGGCCTAACTAAAGAGGAATAGGAATCACTATGTATCATGAGATGACTGGAACAAAGACATACATTGTTATTGAATATTGCCTAGTAAATAATTGATGTCGTGGTTGATGTAATCTAATGTGAATACATTATGTATTTGTGTAGTTTAAATTCACACATCATGTACATCGGTAACCTTAATCTTATTATCTTTCAAATTAGACAAATATTTCGTGATTTTTATGGTCATTCTACAATGATAGACTACATAGTTCAATGTCATTCTATTTATAGGATTTACCATGAATTTTAATTTCAAGATATTATGATAATATACCATGTAGTTTAAAATCATATAATAACGACGATGTACCATAATTTTTAATAACATGCGATCATGGTGATTGTGTGTTGTCGTTATGACAAATATTTCTTCTAGAACATTTCATTATTGGGGGTTTTGGTAAGCTGCTCACTGAACAAGATCAAAGAATAGTCTCCATTGGAATATAATTTTTTTTGGAATTTGGTCACTCCCTCTTTGTCTCTGATAATAGAGGATTCATTTAGAGTGTCATTTAATTCTTGAGGACCAGTACTGCCTCTCCAGTATGGAAATAACCAATGTGATCTTTTATGTAAAAGGATTGTGCAATACGGTTTTGGGGAACTTTCAAACAATAGATACTGCGTAATATCTTATCATCATATTTCTCTAATTCACCCAATATTTATATGATTACTCATCTTTGGATAATTGATCGAAGATGGTATTCTTGAGTGGGGAAATTTTAAAATTGATCAGAAAGACTGCCTCTATCCCTTATACTAATGAGTATGGGGTCCCTTGTGTGGAAGTCTTAGCCATAGATGAATAATCCAGAAAGGTATGAAAAATATTATCCATATAAGACTTTTTATTCTTATTTACCATATTTTAGTGTATATATTTAATGGTGTCTTTTTGAAGACATATATCTATTTGTTAGCTATTTTATGGTAGTGGGATGAATTGTTGGACTTGATTCCATAGTTTTGATCTATTTTATCCAATTTCGAATGACATAAACTGATGAAATTTTACTTCAATATTTTATAACGGACACCAAATCTGTTGTTGATTTTGGATTTCATGATGTTGACAATTTTCATTGCCTAACCTCTTTAAGGGTTAGGGACTCAACCCACATGGATAACAATTCATCTTTAGTGAGAATTTACTTGGACGTCATGGTTAGAGTGGGAGGATATGATCGCACAATTCACATTCCATATTTTCAAAATGGATACGAATATTTGAATGTGTGAAGAAACATTGCAGATTATTAAATTATGATTTCATGAAACTGATAGGAATTGAGCTTTTTTGTTTATTTAGTGAAGTCATGGGTAATATTTTCCTAGTAGTACCCAAGACATTGGATTTGAAGGTACTCTTGGATCTGGACTGTTAGGTACTGTAGGATGTACTATTCACATAACTCAATATAAATTTGGTCTCTTCCTTATCAATTAACCCATTAAAGACCCTATAAAGGTTTCTCTTATAAAGTACATTTTTATGATTTGTTACATCATATAAGACAATTTGAATTGTTCATCTTCATATTCTCTCTCTCATAGATATTTATAGTGGGAGATATCCCTTTGTATGGTAGTCCACAATTTCTATCATCGAGTGATTTGTTGACTGTATAGTTTAGTGATGTGGATAAAACCATTGATCTCTTCTCGGTTAACTCAAATTAATAGTAATACCTTCTGTTAATATGTATTACTGATGACTATTTCATACTGGTTTGGATTAGCTGGAGTTGTGTTCGTATTTTCCAATGTGTCATCATGGGAATTCATTGATCACTGGATGTGATTCAAACTCTCCTACAAAGGGAATTATTCTATTATTCCCTACATTTTTATTATGGTGGGGATTATCTCTTTCTTTTTATGGAATAGCTGATGTTTATCTCATTGATGACAAATTCAGAATCCCCATTTATCATCAAATGATTTACATGAACCTAAATTGTCATCTCTAACCCTATTATTATATTTGTATATTCTTCCCCTTTTAATATGCACCCTTATGAACGCATTAATGAGTTATGCAAGACTTCCTTTGCTGGAGATATGAGCATGATTCCTAGTGCCAGTTTGTTGAGACTAGGCTCATCCAACCTCTTCATTATTGGATTTCATGATGCATTATTGAAATACGTCTCTAGAACCTGGGGCTCTTGAATAGAGGATACCTATTCGAGGGGTGGTTCAATATGCAATAAATTCATTTCTGCTATGCGGTGGTCTAGTAAAACAATCAATGCCTGCCCCTTGACCTTTTTTGGAGCATGAAGTAAAATTCAAACTACTACTCAATGACCACCCACCATAATTGACATCTAGTCAAAATCATAAATCTAAGAATGTACTTCAGTGGTTTTAAAAGAGATACCAAACAGACCTCATGATTTTGTCAGTACTACTTCAGTTTATAGACCATAAAGATTAACTCTAAACAAATCATCTGGATATCTAAATAATGATTCATGACATATATCATGGATTGAATTATATTATAATGGTTCTTGTTCAAATGAAGTCATTATTTTTTTCAAGTAAGGCACCATGTGATTTCTCTAAGGATTTCAAATACAAAATAGGAATCCTTCTTTCTATATTCAGCATAAGCACTGGTGGGATTAAGATATATTTCATGAAACTATGGAATTATTCCTAACAATCATCAATTTTGTTATATATATACCCTTTATTCATTAACATTATAATGGATATAAATTTTCCTATACGGCTAGGTATGAAGCACAAAATATAGTCTAAGTGACTTTGAATACAACTCAACTAGATTAATTTTGGTATAAATGACATCCAATGAATTAACTTGTCATATCCTAGATAAAATTACATTCATGATTGCATATGGTGTATCTGAGAAATTTCCAAAAGGTAACCCTGAATGAAGATTTAAGGGATTCATTTTTTGGGTATGTTGTAGAAGTTTTTTGGATATAGTTTCATGGTCCAATTGGTTGTCATATATCAATTGAAATTTATCCACTAGGACATGAATATTGAATTTGAAAAACATTTCTCTTTATGGGTTTAAAGATGTGATGCATGGTACATAGGTATGTAGCGCTGAAACACTTGAATCAAGAGGGAATTACCAGATATGAAAACATTCCCCATGGGTCCAAAATGTGGTTTCATATTCATATTCCTAGACAATTATGTTTTTTCATTAAAATCCATCCGTGATGTAGAGAACATGTTGTCTATTTATTCTGTTGATCTTCAGTTGAATGATCAGGGATGGTAAGTCATCCATCGTTGTGTGTAGGTTGGGATCCTTGATATTTATAAATACTCCAATTTTGCCATTATTTTCCATTATGGGGATGATATTGGCAAGACTTTTGGGATATTACACATCCTTGATTATGTTTTCTCTAATTATATTGTCAAATTCAAACACAATTTTGGTTGAATGTGTCGGGTACGTCTTTATGGCTGCTTGTATAGATCTTTGGTGGTCCTCTAGTAGGACCAGGTGGTGAGTGGCACCTTAGGGAAAAGTCCTAGGTTTTATGTGTAGTTCTAGGAGACACATATTAATACTAGTTCATGAATGGGTATATACTACTTTCTCATTTTAATGCATGGTATCACTAATCAAGGCAGTTTGTGGGTCTCTTTATGTACCTTATTTTCTTTCTCTGAGATTTTATATGGGTTTAGATATTTTCATTGCAAATTCTATAGGGATGTTTCTAAGTTCCTCTTTATATTATTCCACCTCCTCATTTCCATTATTCATTTTTTCCCATATAATTATCAATTAGTAGGATAATTTAACTATATTTGGGGGATGATATGGTATCATGAAATTCTAATGATGAATGAACAAAATATGTCCAAGATGAAAATGAGAAATTTCTTAGGAAATCTGGAGAGGAAGTATTGAGTGATATAGAGAGGGTTTTTTCAACCTCTTTGGGTGGTTTTACAACCACTTTTCCTAAAATAGTGATGCAAGTAATTCATGGAGTTCTTCGATGGAATGAGGAAATTTTACTATAGTCTTTCACAACATTCATGGTAGTGAAAAAATATTTCAACACTTCGCAAATCAGTGTTTATTAATTAAATTTTTATTTTAAATATGAATCAGTATTTTGGATCATATAATGGTCATTACTTATGGTAAATATGTACTCTTCTCTGAACTATTTTAATGTGTTGTTCATGGACATTTCAAGAACATTCTGAGTGGTGGCCCAGTAAACAAAATCAACCAGGGGCTCTTTCCATTTCCACTATTATAATAATTTATCATTATAATGCCTCTTGTATCATTCCTATGATGAATTATAATTTTAAAATGTCTATATATTACATTAATTAATTATTCAACGCATTCGTGGTATGATGATGATATTTCTAAAAGTTGATGTAATCGGTCCTTCTTATTAGTACATTGAATGTTATGATTTTATGAACCACCAGAAATTATGAGAAATCTATGAGGTGTCCAAATTTGGCCTTTATCATGATTTATCCTATTGGATTCTTCTAACATTTTCTATATCCATGCAGTGCTATGGAGGAAATAAATATGTTATCCTCTTCACATCCCAATAGATGAAGTGTTTATACTATAATGAGGTAAACTCTATGCCCATTCTTAACAAAAACATTTTAGATCTCAACACCATTTACAATACAAGATATATAGATGGGTCTATTGGGTGCCTAAATAAATGAATATTCATCTAAATATACAAAGAAGAAATATTCATGGAATTCAAATGTATTAGTCTCTATATTATAGTGATATACTACAGAATCCTTATCTAAAAAATTTGGAAGGAAAAAAAGCCTCTCCTAGTGGTTCCCTAATGTCTTTTCACAAACTGCGGATTTCTAAGATGGATAGATTGGATAGAATCATGGATAAATATATCCGAAATTCATAAATTAGGTGAAAATCCATATGATTATATGGGTGGCGATTCTCTCTCATATTCACATTAAGAACTTGGAAATTTTATGTGGTTGTATGTACCCTTGATACAGGGGTTGCGGGTGCTCATGTCATAGATTTGTTAGTATGGGATAGTCTTTCTTCCTACCCAGGGTGATCTGGAACCTCTACCCACTCCAATTGAAATTCTTGTGTGATTGGGTCAGTTATAATATTTGTAGTTCTAGGGTGTTTCCTTTTATATTTGGACCCTCTAAAGGGATTTCTAGGATGTTTCCATTAAATTGAAATTCCATGAAGGGATGGGGCTAGAATTATGGTTCTTGGAATGACTATGCCTTCCCTTGTCTCCTTTTCTCATGTGTCCTATCTCTTTAGTTCCCCTATCAGCTATTTGTATATTACATCCATATCCATACATTTCATCATAGAATGGATCCATTATGTAAATTAAATTAATTGAACTAAAGACTAACTCCTCATTTGATGAAAAATTTTCTAGGATGACCATTTCTGGGGTGCCCATTTGGTGTAATGGTTCCCATTGTTTTAAATGTGAGGGAATAAATTAAAATATAGGCAAATAAAAAATTTTCATTGAATTAGGTGTATCCTCATGCACTTCCTTTATCCTTTAAATTCATGATTATTTTTTGAAGGATTTATTGTGGGGGTTTCTGGGGCCAATTACATTAGTTTTGTTGTAGTAGAAGCAGTTCAAGGCATAGTTAGTTGTTTTAAATATTCTTATAGAGTACATTGATTTCTGTAGATTTTTTTTAAAATTCATTCAACTATCCAAATTCTATTCCCTTCTAGAAGAAACATTTTTCCACTCAACTCCTTCATTTGAGGAATTAGTGGAAACATTGCGCACTTATTCGTGTGGACTTGTCAATTTTACTTACCTGGAATATACCATATTTATTAATATGTACTTGGAGATGTTGAATCCATTAATCATTTGTCCTAGTATCCAGCGAATGGGGAAAATCTGGTTAGTCATCAAGAAATACCTCATCGGACCTCTTTGGCTCTAGTATTTTGAGTAAATCAGTTTTCGTATAGCTAATGAAATTTTCATACACCTGATTATCTCATATTGTATTAACAATATTCATGTATAAATAAAATTAAATTTTCATAGTTCTTCTCATATCATAATTTGAAATATGGGGTTTCTATTAACACTAAATGGTATTGTATGATATAGTGTTGTTTTTGAGTTGATTTCGGTGTAAAGGCTTGTTAAAATGTGATGGATTATTCATCATCCTTTCTTTCTATTTTCCATGAGACTTCTGGACATATTATATACTTTAGTTTCTTTTGTATGGTGTCTTCCATTCATTGGTGAAATGTAATTTAAACACGAAGTACACCTATATACTTAAATGGGATGATAGGAGTTCATTTCTCTTCATGAAGGTTCTCTATGAAAGGATTATGAAGATCCTATGGGGGTAGTAGTGAGCATAGGGAATAGGTCAGATATTACAATCCTGAAAAAAATTCAATACACTCTTGATATTTGATTTTTTTTTAATTTTATAGGTCACTGATTATTGTATTTTATAGCATTTTTATATACTAAAAGGGAAATTTCTATCTGATATACTCCCATCCCGTGATCAACCAGGATGGAAAATGGTTGTACCATATGAATATTGTCCCATTCAATGTTCATACGAATCATCTAATCTTCACTAATTATTGTTTATATTTTCCCATCATGGGATCAAAATTGGTTTCATAGTGTAATATATGTTATTATATGTCACCAAATCCACTGAATATCTGAAATGTAAGACACATGAAGTTTGGAGGGGGATGTTGTCACTCACCTGGTCGGAGTAAATATATTTCTCCAACTACAGATGTTCAAGATGCTCCTTCATGACTTCTAATAGGGTATCCAATAACATGATGTTATCGATAATCCCTTGATGATTGTATGATAAAAAAAATTCATATATAGAGATAGAAATTTATTGGATCTTCCATGCCATTTAACCCATCATTTTCAGCTGATATCTGGCCAAGGACATCATTCAATGATTTTTAGGAACACATTTGGGTTTTCTATTTAATGGATTGAAATGTTATCATTTTTTCATGATATTTTATAGGTAAACTAGTTGTATTTGTGAAATTTTATGTAGATGTCTTAGTCCTACATCAATCATGAGAATGAACCACTATTTTGAGGTACACCTATTTGAATTTTACATTGAGGCTCTTTCCAGTGAGAATATTCGATAAGAATGAAACTGTAGTGAATCTCAATGTTCAGTTGCCACAAATTTTTCATTTTATTCACGCTCAAAGTGAATATTTATTTCAGTGTAGGGAGATCATACACATTGATAAGAAGAGTTATATTATATGTGGCTTATATATTACTCTTGAAACACTTACTATGAAGGGGTAATATGTGATTGTTCAAGGGAGATCAAAAATTTAGGGAGATTCATTAGTTCTATTGGTTCACGGCTTCTTTGTTTATCAAAAAGTGTTCCATGTTCTGGGTGGATCCATCCTCTCTATTCTCGTGTTAAATTTCTTCATTTAAAGAGTTATCTCTATGGTTGGCATCCATGACGTTTACCAATGAAATATTAATTTTAATCATTGTACTAACTATCGCATGATAGGAGGGTTGTTTTTGACAACTATTGGAGCTATCTTTTCTTTTATAGATCCTCTTCCAGATTCTCAATAAAGGATAACATAGAAGGAACCTATATGTATCCTTGTCATTCTCCTCATTTCTAGTGGAAATGGATAATGAAATAAGATGGATTGGTAGTCCTTAATACTTTTCATCCTCCCTAAATAAAAAAATAATGATTTCATGAAATGTTTATCAACATTTTGAATAATTTTTCAATAAAAATTCTTATATCCCTGTAAAATAATGATAATCACATACTCTGTTGGTTTTGGAAACTTTTTACACCTTTTTATCTTGTGCATCCCTATTAGAGCATGATCTGGATATGATACCGAGTCATAATGTGAATAAATTAATTTTATTGATATTATCAATTCATAATGATTGGATTTCCTTAAGAGATATTCTTATGAAATGTTCCTAGTTTCCTGGTTCATGAGTTTTCTTATGTTGATATCTCAGTGGGACTTATGGTTTTTTGACTTATTCAAGGCCTATTATGGTTAATTGTTTTCCTATGATAAGTATGAGTTTTTATTAATGAACTCCTAGAATGAAATGATATTACATGATTTCATTTAAAGTGAGTTTTTCTGAATTGATCATGAGGTGAATTGAAAACATCCTTGTTACCCCATCCAAAGATATCAACACTAGGTGGGGAAACAAATAATATATGATTCAACTAATGAAATAAATCATGGAATACTAATTGAATACTTTTTTGTCACTTCTCGGATCATGGACCTCGTATTCCCACAATAGATTCCATGTTGATTTGATGAATAAACTCTCCCAATATTTTGACTTTTTCTTCTTACTTCTTATAAGGTTTTAGTTTTTCTTTCAGGCAGAATATATTTTTCTTGATAATTACACAATTATCTTTATAGATTACTCCATTTATATATATGTGATGGTAAAATGAGAAGTATTTATGTGACAAAACATGATGTGTGTTTAATCTATGAAAAATTTTATTCTCTTGATAAATATATTATTTTATTATTATATGAGATAACCATATAATTTATCATCCCAACACAAGATATTATTGAAGGTATTATCCCATGTACTAGGGATAGATGGGGATTAAATGATATGAGACCTATCTAGTGGGGGAATTGAGGATGATTGTTCCATCTGGTAATTTTCTTGATGTGATATGGCATGTTATATAATTTATATGGTACGTAACTTATCTGGACCCTTCATTCCATGAAGCTCAAAATATGAGGTCCTTCTCATTATTTTCTCTTCATCGGGAGGAAATTCTTATCAAAATGATATATTACTCTTGGGATGACCTTCATTGATGGTGTTATCATGGATAGAACAACCATTATAGCTCGATGTCCAAATACATGGATACGATTTGTTGTGTATTCCCAAGCGAGTACCTTGATCGATGATGAAATCATGGGCGTGACCTTATTGTAATTTTATCTTCTAGACATGATGTGGGCTATGATGTTGCTCATCAAGAAAAATATTATCTTGATCGAGAGGTTTTCACCAAAAAAAGAATAAAAAATGCTATATAATCTAGGGAGGACCTCTAGAGTAGATGGTAATAATGTCGCGAGTGGAGGGGGGGTTTCGCAACGGATACATCCATTTTTATAATTTGGGAATGAATTGGTTGTATATTCAGTATCAAATGATATATGATGGATGTCCTCAATAACTCAAGCTTCTAGTAGAACAAGGTTATGAGTATACTCCTCATCTTAATTTCATCTTTAGCGTCATTTAATTTTTTTCACTCTCTTGTGGAAAACATGGGCCACATTCTTTAAGAAATGACCATCATATATGGGTTCCTATTCAAGTGGATTGAATGGTGAAACTTGGATATCCAGGAAATCATCAAAAATTGTAGATGGGATATGTGCTTTCCCATCAGAAGTGAGAGAAGTGAACTGGATTCCCCTAGTTGTAATGGGTACATGAGCCCAATATTATTTTCCATTTATCATGTAATATTTCTGATGACCTTCATAGACAAAATCCTAGATGCATTTCTTCAGCTAAGTGACCACCCTATATAGTAGCTGAGTCTACTCACTTGACCTAGTGTGATTGTGGTCCTGACTCATAGCTATTTCTTCAGACATAAATACATTAGGAAATGTCATTAGGATATGGTAATGGATTGATATCTAACCCTCAATCGTTTCTATAATGATTTGTGATACGTTCTTAGAGTGAATGTGAATATATTACCATTCCCGTGTTGGAGTAGGAATATGTGCATATTCTACTAGTCCATTTCCAACCAATAAGTATTGATAGTCTTCTAGTGAGGTGGTAGAGGTAGGATTCGTCCCCTGATTCCCAACCGGTTTATGCATGCTTCTTTCTCCTATTTTTTTATTTTGAGTGTGGTTAAGATATGAATATTCAGGAATGATAATATTATCCTACTATTTTTCTATCATACATGGATGATTGGATTGATATATATCTATGGTAATTTTCGTCATCATTTTTTTCATCGTATTTTTTTGGAACTCATGATATCAATAAATAGTAATTTTCATATACTAATTGACTACAACAATATTTAAATGGAGTTATTGATATAAATTTAAATGAATTTTTATATGTTTTTTGACAGTTGTATTTTCATGCAGAGCATGATATGAGAGATCTAGAATTTTATTTAACTTATAGTTATTTATTTATGGATAATGTGATTGATAATAGTTAGTAGGAATACAAATATATCCATAGGTTAATGCCATATTTACATGGTGGAATTATTCAAAAAGATTAGGGAAAATTTTCTATTCTTCATTGTCTAATTTTCAACAATTATAAGCTGAAATGGGGTCCATATTCCCTTGGACATCTTTTAGGGTTCGTGGGGATGTATGCTCTTCATGGAGAGGATTTTTTGTTTAACAGTTTTGATGATTATTATTAATGGTATGGGAAGTTAAGAGGAAAACCTTTGATATTGGGATGATATTTTTTTGTAATGACTTCACTAACATCCCTAAGGTAATCGAGGAACATATTATCACTTTTAAATGATAGGCTAATGAAACAGTTTGAGACTGTTATTTGTGTTGTCTAGTTCTGGACCATTGAATGTTGTTGTCTATATGGTTGATGGGGATTTATGAAGAAGGGTTCATATTGTTAATCCTATAGGGTTGTGATAGTACTAGTATACTGGTATTATCAAACTAATGCTATTGAAACCAAATGTTTATGATGATTGGTGGGAGATGGTATCCTTGGATGTTTTTTGGACCTATCATGTGTAGTGGCTTATGCACGCATCTTACAAAACTAGTTAGAATCCATTAGATTGAAGCGAGTTTATTTTATGTGTTTCTATAATATACATTAAAAACACTCATCAATGTTGTATCACATGACCACATGCATTATTGATGGTCTCATTTATTCCTCTTCCATTTTGGTTGTGAAAGTGGCTCAGCATAGGGTAAAACTACAACCTTAGTTAATAATTCACATAATGTTAACCATTTTATTTAGTCCAAATTTTAACTCTCCCGATGATTTATTTGTGGGTGTTGAGTTTTTTACAATCATTGAAATCACATTTACTAATTCTGAATGGTCTCTAGTGGGTTTTGATAGGGGGGAACTATTTCTGACTTCAATAATCTCTTATTGATTTAAGATGTATTAGTGAATACATTGTTCATTCCCAAGTATATATATAAAGAACACCATGAGGTAATTATCAATTACAAATATACATGGAATTTCGATAATTTTTATGATTCTAAGGTTCCCTATTGATAGGTATATCTATATCATTCTAATGTTCTCCATATATTGTATCTATTTATAGGAAGATTATATATGCATTTGCTATTAATTATGATGATGATAGTTTTACGAAACATGATGATGCGCTCTAGAATATTCAAATATCTAGTGAGATGGATGTTTCATTGATATTTTTATCAATACTGTATAATTGTATTCCTACATATCCTTACGAAAAAAATCCTAAGGCATGTATTTCGGTGTAACATAATAGGGCGCATCACCAATTAAGTTCATGTGAAGAGTACTCAACTAGGCATTTTAACATCATGAAGAGAGGATGTCTGAGGGAATATTGTTTATTCAATTTTTTTATCCAACTTTTTCCAAGGAATCCTAATTGACTGAAATGTGATGTGGTCTCCCAGATAGATATAACCATTCAATGAACTTTTCCCATATAACATTATCATTAATAATGGTGTTGGGATCGAACCTCAATGAGGTTTTATATATATCCTAGTTAATTTCAAATCAAATCCCATGTAGTTTGGTATGTTTTGGTTTTAACCTATATGAATTCCTATTTCAGTTGATATGGTTGGGTCTCAAACCTATGAGGATGTTCATGAGGTTTGAATATGTTTGTGGGTCTGGACCATATATGAGTCCTATGTTGTGAATATAGTGGAGTATTTCACCTCTTAAGAGGATTTAATGAAATTATATGGATAGGGATTATATAGTTTACGTGTCCAAATGGATGTTTCGGGTAATAAATATGTCATGATTTCCACCAACCTCTAAGCCCACATGAGTCATGCTCTATGTGAGAAATAAGAGGGAGTAATGGATCTGATAATCAAATGGTCTACTTCATCCTCTAGAGGAAAACATATATGTCCCAATGGACTGAGAGTAAGTGTTTATGTTCAAATATCCTCACATGTTTTTGTACGTCAGGTTAGTGAATATAAGAAAGTGTGTCACCTTTCTCAAGAATGACAAGGGGAATACTACATAAGGGATGCCCTACTAGTTCTTAGGGGGGGGTGAGAAGTGTCCAACACCATACCTCCAAGAAGGGAAAGGCCATTGGTTCCCCTTAATCCCTAGAATGAGGAGGTTAACAATGGAACTTATGAGGCTATGTGAATTTCCGAGGTTGCCACCCTTGTTACCACAGAAATGTGGACTTGAAGACATTATGAGGGCATGCCATGTCATTGAGGATGACAACATAACTTCTCTTAGCACTAGTACATAGACTCAAGAGGATAATTTGATGTGACCAATACTCTAATAATACATGAAATGTGTCTTTTTAAGAGTCCTTACCCATATCCATTATATTGGTCTATTGTTAGAGAAAGCTATGTACTGATGATACGACAGAAGAGAGTGATGGAATGTGGAGTTTAAAATGACCTAGGATTCACATTCGTCTTAGAATATTCTAATCATGGATGGGATTCTCTTGATGTATATGGTTTCTATATGTTTGTGGGTACCGTCTTTATAAAATTTTTCTAGGTAAAACAGGGTTATTTCCACGTATCATATTGTTATGTAATGCTATGGTCTACTCACATACAGTTTTTCTAGGCTATGTCAAGTTCCCCTACTATTCATTTTAATAAGCGTTGAAGGGTTCGACATCCATAGAGTTTTTATATGTGGGGTGTTGGTCCAAAAAGTTTACATCCATTTATTCAACATAGAATGGTCTCCTCAATGTGTTTTTATGTTTGTGGATGGAAATATGTTTTTTATTTCCTCAGTAACTTCATGTGTTGGTTTACCTACTAGGAATCGATGGATGTCTCTAAATTACTCTAGTATAATCATTTTTTCATAAACTTCCTAGAGATCATATCCCATTTATATACATATTCCTTCTTTTTTGATCCCTATCAAGGGTCTTTTATTGAATAATGAAGGGAACTTATACTGGCATGGTCAATCATCCACCGAGGGCCATGAGGCGGCTTTTTGAAAAACATGTGGTTCAAACCCCAATGAATAAAGATGTTTTTTCAATGGTGAGAGGTTGGTTGATATTTATGGGTACATAAATCAATATACACCATTAAAAATTATATGGTTTCTTTTTGAGGTATTGGTGGTATAGTATCGACCTCTAAATTATTTAGTTTACAGGGGATAGTCGTTGATGGTGAAAAACTCATTGTGTTTCTTGAAAAGGACTTGGTGACATTTAAGACCCCTAGTGGTACCATCTCTTCCAATAAAATATTTCTTTTTCATGGATCTTATATAAGTGTTGTAACAATATATATAGCATTGGTCCACATAGCGATTTGTAAGGTGTGGACCCGGTCCTTCCTTCAAAGCATCATCCCCCTAAAAATATTTCATCAAAATATTCTTCTAGATTTATTTCTACCCTTTCTAACCTAATAAAATAATATTCTTCTTTAATATGGAATTTTCAGAACACTAAGATTATATTCAGAAAATAAAAAAAAACTTTTCATTAAATATTATGGTAAAAATATATTTTCCCCTTATAATTTTTGGAATAATATCTGTGATCAAGAAAACATGAATAATTATTTAAGAACATGATTTAATATTTTTTATTCATTAGGTTAGATACTAAAAAATATTATTACATAACAGATGTTCTACATAAATTCAGTTTGTGGCCATTTAAGACCATTTCCATGTATCATTTTGAAATGTAGCCAAAAGTCTATGGTGAGGGTCAACCAATATTCCATGACACCCATAAAGAACGAAGATAATATCACAAAATCATAAAACCATATATATACAAATATAATGTTATATAATCAATTTCTTATGATATCTTGAATCAATGTGGTTGGATTGATGATGTGGCATTAAAAACACTTATATTTTGGTTAAGTTTTAATGGTTTAATTGGTTATCTATGTGTTTTATACTAAATATTAACAGTTTTGTGTTTCTATACATAAAGTTATCAATTTATTCAATTTTTACAAATAATTGTGTATTATATGCTTTAAAATAATAAATTTATTTCATAATTTAATTTTATAGTATAATTAATTTTTATTTAGTTTGGTAACTTTTTTTTCATATTTAATGATTCGACATTTATTATTCAATTAATAAATTTTCATTTGCACATAAATTATTTACTCTTAATCTAACAGTGCATGAATTATAAATTAAATAATATAACCTAATTTTTAGTTGACTTTTAATAATACATTCATTAAAATAAAATATTACAGAACTACATTAATTATTAAGTCTTTTATTTAAAATTTCATTAATTAATATAATGGTTTAATAATTTAATAATTAACTAACGTTTTACCTTAATTAATTTAATTATTTTAAGTAACTATTATAAATACTTTAACTTTTATATTTGTGTGTTATAATTTAATATTAAATTATAATAATTTAGTTGATTTTTAATTTTATGTTTAAGTTTAGTAACTATTTCAGTATTATATTATAATGTTATTGATAATTTTACTTGAGTAAATTTGGTTTCTAAAAGATTACTTAAATTTATTAGTATTTTTTTTATTTGTTTTATTGAATTTTTAGATTTTATTAATTATTTTGTTCATATTTTATTTATGTTTTAATTTTATTAATTTCTCTATTTATTTTGCGAGTTCACAGTTTCATTATGGTCACGGTGTCTCCACGCACCAGTCTCCTCAGAGTCTCAGTGTGTTTCTACAACTTTTATTTCACGGTGTCTCCACGCACTGTATCTATTACCATCTCACTATAATCATTTTATGGTGACACAGCCATAGTAACCCCTTTTCACAGAGCCACCGGGATTCCCTTTAAGGTCTCACCATGACACTCCTTCCATCGACGCACCATTTCTTCATCCACTATGCTACTGCACACACCGGTATTTGCCACTGTTTCTTTTTTAACAGTGACCACCATTACTATCTTACCATTTCCAAACGGTTTCACCATAAACCATCTTCACACTATAACAGTTGCACCATAAACATGGACACCATTTTTCTAAGCCACAATCTAACAAACCCTTGTGACCATATTCTTCTTTACCTACCACCGCTTTCTCAATCTATGACCTCACTATTTCTCAAAACTAGAACAATTAAAACCAAACTAATACCAGATTTTCTATACTTTCATATTATTTTCAATCTTTTCATATTTGATCCTCACCTCTTGGAATCATTATTTCATCAAGAGTAACTTTCCGCCTTGCGCTGCTGATCTAAGGCAAAACCGAAGCTGAATCGAGCTAAAGCTTGCCCAGAATTAGAGTTTCAGGATAAAACTATACTAAATCCATTGCTGCATTGAATAACTACTGAGATCCAAAGCTGAACACGATGCTCGCCGTTGATGGAGTTGTGAAGATATGAAGAAGGCTGTTGCTGATGTGCTGATTCACTTCCGTTAAAGACCAAAACTCAGATATTCATCCGAAGTTTCCAATGAGGGTTTCACAGTTAAGATTTGTTGGACATGTTTGAATTAGTTTAGGAGAGGAAGGATTAAGCGTGGAGTCCTAAAAAATTGTTATTGAATGTTTGGAGGATGGAATCGCTTTGTCAAGGCCGAGTCGAGAGGGAGTAGAGGCCCTGCCATTGTGAATTTAGGCTTCCGCCACACCTACTTCCGTATGACCCACAAGCTGTCCCTATTTTTCTGCCGAACAGAATACCTGGGAAAAAATAATATATAATAAACAAAAAATAAATAATAAATTAAAATAAACTAATAGTTAATAAATTATAATAAAATTAATTTTAAATAATAAATAATTATTATAATACATAACTTTTATAAAATTTATAAATAGATTAGTTTTAAAATAAAGTATAAGACAAGGTAATAATAATTTAGAGAATTAAAATATAAATAATTATAATTTATTAATTAAGTTAAATATTAATTAATATAAATATATTAATACATTAATTTTCTCTCTAACAAAATAATTATATTAATAATGTTATTAATATTAATATAATCTAATTATGTTTTAGTTTCTAATAACGTAATTATTAATAATAACTTAATAAATTTATCAAAGACTTTATAATAAATGAATAATCATAATATTTAATATTTACCATCTTCTAAGATATTTATTTATTAATTTTTATTACTTAAACATTAAATTTAAAAATAACTTTAAAATCATAATTAACTTTCATTGTGGTTTAATTGTTTTATTTTTATGTTCAAACATTTCATGTTCATTCATGAGATGGGTATGCATCCATATTCATCTAACCAACTTACCAAGAATTAGTTATGAAGGTAATACTTGTGTGACATGCCTGTCGTGAAAGAACCCACGTGTGTGGTGCACAACTGAGGGACTTTTGAAGTCAGTTGAATTAGTCGGTGAAATGCACCAGATGACGGAGGACATTAAAAATGAGTAGTCGTAGAATTTTAAGGGACTCTCTCTCATTTTTTTCCATTCCACGAAAACATTCATCCAAGAGCAGACTCCAAGGAGCAGTACTACAGTCAAACAGGAGACAAAGGATCCCGAAGGTAGAGCAGCACTTGGGGAGTTATTCCTGCCCCATTATTTAATTCATGTACCCTAATTTTGTATGTTTTCAATGCTATATTTCACTATGATCATAGGATTAACTGATTAACTCAAGAATTTTATACTTTGTTGGTTTTTCATTAAAATTCTTCACTCTTATTCTTTTCTGAAATTAGAATTGATCATCGAGATCAATTTTAATGATCATGTATGTTGGTCACACATTACATTTCTACAAGAAATTTCATAGATTCATGTTAAATTGGAGTGGTTGAACTTGATTAGCATCTTTTTGGAGCATTAATGTCATTTCAGTTGGAATTTTATGGTGAGTTTTATTTCAACTGTATTCTTCATCAAATTCTTAGCAGTGGATGAATTTTGGAGTGGCAAACTCTAAAAGTCATACCTATTTTTGATGTATCTTCGGGTGAGGAGGATATATCGATCTAGTCTTATGATGTGATTCAATAATTTTTAGTGGATAATTATCTTTTTAACCAACATGTTTAGAATTCCTGAGTGTTATTTATGGATCGTTGTTCCTTGTTTTTCTGCTTAATAATAGTATAGCATCCCGCCTTTTTATAACATAAACTTTCATTACATTACACACAACTGAGGATCTTTAATGTTTAGTGTCTTGGAAACCAGGAACATAATACATGAAAACAACATAAATCATTCTTCTTAAACACTTGAAAGGCTTCTCCTTAAGTTCATCCTAGGTTAATTACTGCATCTCATAACCTGGGGACATACATCAAAAGAAAGGGTGAGCAAAAGGCCCAGTAAGGGAAACAAGAGGATCATTTTACATGTGAACTTGATATACTTCAATAAGGACATGAAAAGAACTTTAAGGCATGAGAAAGAAAATCATGAGGCATTTCATAATAAAAATAAAATTTTACATAACATAAAGATGTGGCTACATCATTTAACATAGACAATCATGAACATATCACCATGGTCCATCCCCAAGGTGTCATTTGAAAATTACCAAGGTTATTCACCAAGGTATCGTGAAAATTGTAATCTCTAGTGGTTAAATCATTACCCAATGCATTGGAGCGCTATCAGGGTGCACCCTTAAATTTTCCTTTATTATCATGTGAGCCACATATATCATCATCAAACATTTCATAAATAACCCATATAACATAAAATAAATGGGTTTCATTTCATAATCATAACGTTTTAAAAACTACTTTAAAGACATGATCTTTACGTCACTTTAAACCCACGAAAGGGGAGAGCAGGTTTCATGTATGTAATTCCAAGAATTTGAAATAAAACATTTTGATATATATGTGAATAAACTTTTATAAATAAGGGCTTTTAGTATTCACTTTATAACATAATATAATTTTGAGAAAAGAGAGAGGCATTTTGAGATGAAAAATTCTGCAGCATAACGGCTATGTTTCGGGGTTTTAGAAAACATTGAAAAGAGAGGGGACATGGGTCACCCACTCATAAATGATCCATAAAACAGTAGGGGGACGGAATAAGAAGGATATATGGACATGTTAATGAAATTTGGAGGACATACCATTTGAAATGAAAAACATGGAAGGAAGACAAAAATTAGATTTCTCTTATGAAAATTCGGCAGCCTAACGGCGTCACTTAAACTTCAATAAAAATGAATTGTCAAGATCAAATAGGGTCTATCATCATATTATCATAATATATCAGTATGATAGATATAGAGAACATACCACAACATAACAAAAAAGGAACTTGAATGACTTTATATGAAAATCAAACTTGAAAAATGAGAAGGGTGAAAGGATCCCTTAAAAATTTGGCAGCCTAACGGCGTCACTTAAACATTCATAAAATGAAATGATGAGAGTAATATGGGATCTCTCATCATATAAACATGAAAAGGGAAGTAAGAGGAATATAAAAGAACATCATCTCACATAAGAACGTGTAGCATAAAAGGAATGACATAAAAGAGATTACATGAAAAGAAAGAGAGAGGTTGGATCCCTTACCTTAAAACGTGACTCTTGAAACTCAATGGTTTGGACCTTGGGGGATTGGGGGAACCTTGGGAGGACTCATTGGGAGGTAAGGAGATCAGAACATCGTTGGGGGAGAGTTGGGAGTGAAAACTAAAGGAGGAAAGGGTGGGTATTTATAGGGAAAGTGAGGGGACAAGGCATTAATGGCCAAGGGACACCTCACTAGTGGTTTTGGGAAAACCATGGGCTTTCCTATGGTATTTGCCCATGGTATTGGCCACTTGGGACACCTCACACCTTATCTTACTATTCATAATTCGACCATATTGAATATATACTTAATACATCATTTAATGATGTCATTAAACACCCGTAACTTTAAAACTATACTTTCACTATTCACCAAAAATTCAACTTTCTCAGAATAATCCCAAAATTTCACATTAACCAAATATCAATGCTCTGATTTCAAAAATGAAATCCATTTTATAAAAATAATTTTATGAATATTTTTAATTTAATTTTTAAATAAAAACACTATTCATCGAAAATTCGTTTTTTTCAGAAAAATCCCCAAAATTACCTTAACATAATATCGATGCTCTGAGTTCAAAAATAAAGACCTTTTTATAAAAATAATTATCTAATTATTTTTAATTAAATTTTTAATTAAAAAACATTATTCACCCGAAAAAACTAATACTTGATTAATAATTTATGAAACCGTTATTTACCAATTTTATTGAATCACATTACTTAATCTAGGTGTCTAAATTATATTAAAAATTTCTTTGAGTGAAATTACTAATCCATTTGGTCACATTACTAATCCTAAGCGTAAAATCACTATTCATAATTTACTATTCATCAAAAATTAAGTTGATCTTATTAGACTCCAAATTCCTTACTGAACACTTTTGCAGAAGACTGTTTTTCGAAAATCATTACACATCATTAGTTATTTAGGGTTTACATAAATATTTTAAAATATCCTTTTTTTCAAAACTCATCAATAAAATACATTCTAAAATTATCTGTACATTTGAAATTTCACAAACATCACTAAAGTAAGAAATCTCAATTTATTCACACGAAGGGATTACACAAGGAAGCTAGGGTCTCGTCACATATCCCCTTATAACACCAGCATAAGACCTAAGTGTAAGGTGTGCTATGGTGAGAGAATCTGAGGGAGGCTCAGATAACATTGCCCTAGTAGTAATCTTTACTAACTTGAACTTCTCCCGTAGGCGTTTCCGTTCAAGCTTGACATGCTGGAGCTCGGCTTGGGCTTGGTCCAAAGCGAAGCCCACAGATGCTACCTCCTTCCCAAGCTCTGATAAGTGGGCTTCATAAGGGTCGAGTCTACTGGATGAAGCCATCGACTCCTCCTTCTGCATTAACAATTAACATCTTATTAAATCAATAAGAGTATGTTAATATACTACTCAAAAATATTGGGTCGTTACATTCTTCCCCCCTTAAGAAATTTCGTCCCCGAAATTTATACTTGAGGCCTAGTCGAAAAGGTTAGGGTACTTTTGCTTCATCGTTTCCTCAGGCTCCCAAGTCGCTTATTCATACTTATGATTCCTCCACAACACTTTCACAAGGTGGGTAGTCTTGTTTCGTAGAACCTTGTCTCTACAGTCGAAGGTCTCTACTGGCTGCTCCTCATAAGAGAGGTCATGTTCAAGTTGTACCACCTCTGGGTTCAGTACATGCGAAGGGTCGGGTATGTACTTCCTCAAGAGAGATACATGGAAGACATCATGAACTTGAGTTAGGTTCAGTGGAAGTGCTAGACGATAGGCCACTTCTCCTATGCGATCAAGGATTTCATAGGGGCCAATGTACCTTGGGCTGAGCTTCCCCTTTTTCCCAAACCGCATGACTCTCTTCCATGGAGAAATTCGAAGGAAGACTTTGTCACCAACACCAAACTCCAAGTCCCTTCGACGATTGTCAGCATAGCTCTTTTGCCGACTCTGAGTAGCCTTTATGTGTTGTTGGATGGCATGAACCTGTTCCGTCATCTCTTGCACGAGATCAGGCCCAAGATGCTTCCTCTCACCAGTTTCATCCCAACAAGTTGGAGTTCTACCCCGCTTTCCATACAGAGCTTCATAGGGTGCCATCTGAATACTCGAATGGAAGCTGTTGTTATAGGAGAACTCAACTAATGGGAGGTGTTGATCACATCCACCTTTAAATTCCATTGAGCATAATCTCATCATGTCTTCGAGTGTCTGAATAGTCCTTTCAGATTGGCCATCAGTTTGAGGATGATAGGCCGTACTAAAATTCAATTCAGTATTCAGAGCATGTTGAAGACTTCTCCAGAATTTTGATGTGAATCTTGGGTCACGATCAGATACGATGGATAGTGGTACCCCATGCAGCCTTACCACTTCCTTCATGTATATCTTGGAAAGCTGATCTAGAGAGAAATCTTCCCGAATAGATATAAAATGGGATGTCTTGGTGAGATGGTCCACGATAACCCATATCGCATTGTTTCCTTTGGATGTTTTCAGGAGATCAGTTACAAATTCCATAGTGATATTATCCCACTTCAATACTGGTATGGGTAGCGGTTGTAATACCCCCTTAGGAAGTTGTCGTTCTGCCTTTACTTGCTGACACACCAGGCACCTTATAGTGTAATCAGCAATCTCCCTCTTCATGTTATCCCACCAATAATGATCACGGAGGTCTCTATACATCTTAGTGCTTCCCAGATGTATAGAGAAAGTAGATCTATGAGCTTCATCGATCAGTTCATTCTTTATCTACGGAATAGATGGAACACATAGTCTTGTACGAAATTTCAATACACCTTCTTGATCAATATTGAAATCAGGGAACTTCCCATCCATTACAGCCTCAAACTTCTCCTATAGTAAAGGATCTTATTTTTGAGCCTTCTTGGTCTTCTCTAGTAATGAAGGTTGAGAAATCATTTGGGATAGGGTTGATGATGTCCCTTTCCTTATAATTCCCATGTCCAGTTTTTCTAGATCATTAATCAAGGGATCTCCTAAGATCCTCATTGTTTCCAGGACAACAGGATCTTTCATGGTTAATACATCTGCGACATTGTTTGCTCTCCTATGGTGATAATGTATTTAACAATCATAGTCTTTAATAAGCTCCAACCATCTCCTTTGTCTCATGTTCAATTCTTTCTGTGTGAAAATATACTTTAGACCTTGGTGGTCGGTGTATATATCACATTTCTCCCCATAAAGATAGTGCCTCCATATCATTAGAGAAAAAATAACTACTGCCAGCTCTAGATCATGCGTAGGATAATTCTACTCATGAATCTTCAACTTTCGAGATGCATAAGCAATTACCTTGTCATTTTGCATGAGGATGCACCCAAGCCCTTTCAGAGATGCATCGCTAAAAATTACGAATCCTTCTCCGATAGAGGGTAGTTTTAACACAGGTGCAGTAACCAATCTCTTCCCCAGCTCTTGGAAACTTTCCTCGCATTCCTTTGTCCAGATGAACTTAACCCCTTTTCGAGTCAACATGGTTAGTGGATTAGAAAGTCATGAAAAGTTTTTCACAAACTTCCTATAATATCCCGCTAAACCAAAGAAACTACGAATCTCAGTTACTGTTGTGGGTTGAGGCCACTCCTCCACAACCATTGTCTTTTCAGGGTCAACCGAGATTCCTTCATTGGTTACGATGTGCCCCAAGAAAGCCACTTGTTGTAACCAAAACTCACACTTTCTGAACTTCCCAAAGAGCCTCTCCTTCCGTAGAGTTTTCAAAATAACCCTCAGATGATCTTCATGCTCCTCATGAATTTTTGAATGTTTCAAAATATCATCAATAAAAACTACCACAAAGATATCAAGGTAGTCCTTAAAGACTATATTCATCAAATCCATGAAAATAGCAGGAGCATTAGTCAAGCCGAAGGGCATAACAGTAAACTCATAATGCCCATATCTTGATCGGATGGCAGTCTTTGGAATATATTCCTTCTTCACCCTCAGTTGATGATAACCAGATCGAAGGTCAATCTTAGAGAAGAATTGAGCCCTGCGATGTTGGTCAAATAAATCATCAATTCTTGGAAGATGAAATCTGTTCTTCACTGTGATCTCGTTCAGTTCACTATAATCAATGCATACACGCATTGATCCATCCTTCTTCTTCACAAAGAGAACTGGTTCTCCCCAAGGAGACACACTTGGTCGGATAAACCCCTTCTCCAACAAGTCTTGGAGTTGTTTCTTTAACTCTTCTAGCTCCACATTTTCCATTCTATACGGAGTCTTTGGTATCGGTTGAGACCCAGGTACGAGTTCAATGGAGAACTCTACCTCTCTTTCTGGGGGGGTCCAGGTAACTCCTCAGGAAATACATCCATGTATTCCTGAACAATCGGAACATCTTCTATTTGTATGCTCCCTTTTCTTTCTGCATCATCACCGATTAACTCCATAAAGAATGCTATAGGAGGTGCTTCTAGATAGGGATCAGTTCGGGATATCTCTCCTTGGAAGATAACTGTAGGTCGTTCATTCAGGACTACTGAGATTTCCTTACTTCGGCATTTGATCTTAGCATTATACTTTGAGAGCCAGTCCATCCCTAGTATAATATCGAATTCCATCATGGGAATGACTACTAGATTTGCGATAAGATTGTGCTCACCAAAGTAAACACTAGAGTCTCTAAATACTGTTGATGCAAGGATAATCCCAATTGGAGTCTTGACTGACAACACTACCTCTAGAAGTTCGGGGATTGATTCTATTTTCCTTGCAAACATGGAGGAAATAAGGGAATGCGTAGAACCAGAATCAAATAAAGTACTTGCTATCTTTGAGAGGACGACAAGAGTACCTGCTACCACATCGTTCGGGACTTCAACTTCAGCTGTTGTGATAGCGAAAGCATGACCTTGCTCCCTTGGCCTCTGCTGAGGTTGATGGTGATTCCCCTCCACCGCCCTCGGATTTGGACATTGATTAGCAAAGTGCCCAAGTTGTCCACACTTGAAGCATGTGACTTCGGGTAGGGCCAGAACCATATTTCCTCTGTCGTTAGTGTTGGGAAGTTGAGGCTTCACATCACTACGACAATTCCGAGAAATATGGCCTTCTTTTCCACACCTATAGCACTTACCACTTCCGGTCAAGAAGTTCCCCGAATGCTTCATCCCACATTTATAGCATGTGGGATGTTGCATATGATTTCCACCTCTTTCCTGATCAAAACTTCTTCCCATGCTCGGTTCTAGAGTTCTCTTCTTCCCATTAGATTTGTGAGACCACTGTGTCCCCCCAAACTCTAGTTCAACTTTCATGGCACTTCGAACTATTTCTTCATAGCTATTATAGTCCCTGTTGGCTAGATTCTTCCGCAGATGAGGTCGTAGTCCACCAAAGAATCTATCAACCTTCCCATTAGGGTCCATGAAGAAGCTTGAGGTATAACGGGAAATCCTTGTGAAGTTCATCTCGTAGGTTCCAACAGATTCATTCTCTTTTTTGCTTCAGCTCGAGAAATTCTTTCTCCATTCTCGTTCTCATCGAACGAGGGAAATACTTATTAAAGAATATTCCCCAGAACTCTTCCCACTCCATAGCTTCCATCTCCCCTCGTGGGTTCATGTTTTTGAACAGTGACCACCACTGATCAGCTTCTCCCTCTAGGCGGTAAACAGCAAGGGTGACTTTTTCTTGTTCCGAACAATGAAGTACAGAAAAGATCTTTTCAATGGAGGTTATCCATTGTTCCGCAACCAATGGGTCAGTAGATCCACTGAATGTTGGCGGTCGTTGATGCATGAAGGACTCAAAAAAGTGTTGTTCCCTTCAAGGTGAGGTCGGCTTCTCAGCTTCATTCAAGTTATTACTCATAACTTGAGTCAGTAGGTTCATCATTCGCATGAATGTTTCCATTCCGGCTTCCATCGGAGGGCCGTCAGCACATGGTGTATTGCGGTCACCATCGGCACAGTTCCTCCTATTGCCCGCCATCTTCTAAAAGAATAAAACCTTAGTGAGAAACTTATTTCATTTATGAATATTTTAACTAAGAATTCATGCTTCAACAATTATACTTCTCTATAATTCCTTCATAATGATTCATAAAAAGCTTGTTATTAACCAAACATATCCCCCGGGAGTGTCGTAACCAAGAGTGCAGCAAGGCCCGTTATCGTGCACCAGTTCTCGTTCGAGTCTAGCTCAAAGCGGTGTTTTCGGGTTTTACCCCGATGTACATCTATCCCAGAGCCGCCTCTACCTGCTCGTATCCAGACAGGGATGTATTTGTTTGATAAACCACTTACTCAATACTTACCAAAATACCAGGAAGTTTTCCAATATTTAAACTTTTCTATATGGTTCTTCCTAAAGTTTTTTTTATATCCTAATTTCCACAAATAAATAAACCATCCTTTTATACCAACTATAGCATCCCGCCTTTTTATAACATAAACTTTCATTACATTACACACAACTGAGGATCTTTAAGGTTTAGTGTCTTGGAAACCAGGAACTTAATACATGAAAACAACATAAACCATTCTTCTTAAACACTTGAAAGGCTTCTCCATAAGTTCATCCTAGGTTCATTACTGCATCTCATAACCAGGGGACATACATCAAAAGAAAGGATGAGCAGAAGGCCCAGTAAGGGAAACAAGAGGAACATTTTACATGTGAACTTGATATACTTCAATAAGGACATGAAAAGAACTTTAAGGCATGAGAAAGAAAATCATGAGGCATTTCATAATAAAAATAACATTTTCCATAACTTGACGATGTGGCTACATCATTTAACATAGACAATCATGAACATATCACCAAGGTCCATCCCCAAGGTGTCATTTGAAAATTACCAAGGTTATTCATCAAGGTATCGTGAAAATTGTAATCTCTAGTGGTTACATCATTACCCAATGCATTGGAGCACTATCTGGGCGCACCCTTAAATTTTCCTTTATTATCATGTGATCCACATATATCATCATCAAAAATTTCATAAATAACCCATATAACATAAAATAAATGGGTTTCATTTCATAATCATAACGTTTTAAAAACTGCTTTAAAGACATGATCTTTACGTCACTTTAAACCCACGAAAGGGGAGAGCGGGTTTCATGTATGTAATTCCCAAAATTTGAAATAAAACATTTTGATATATATGTGAACACCCTTGTAGAGATAATAGCTTTGAGTATTCACTTTATAACATAAAATAATTTTGAGAAAAGAGAGAGGCATTTTGAGACGAAAAATTCTGCAGCATAACGGCTATGTTTCGGGGTTTTAGAAAACATTGAAAAGAGAGGGGACATGGGTCAACCACTCTTAAATGATCCATAAAAAATTAGGGGGACGGAATAAGAAGGATATATGGACATGGTAATTAAATTTGGAGGACAAACCATTTGAAATGAAAAACATGGAAGGAAGACAAAAATTAGATTTCTCTTATGAAAATTCGGCAGCCTAACGGCGTCACTTAAACTTCAATAAAAATGAATTGGAAAGATCAAATAGGGTCTCTTATCATATGATCATAAGAGATCAGTATGATATATATAGATATCATACCCCAACATAACAAAAAAGGAACTTTAAAGACTTGATATGAAAATCAAATTTGAAAAATGAGAAGGGTGAAAGGATCCCTTAAAAATTCGGCGGCCTAACGGCGTCACTTAAACTTTCATAGAATGAAATGATGAGAGTAAGAGGGGATCTCTCATAATATAAACATGAAAAGGGAAGTAAGAGGAATATAAAAGAACATCCTCTCACATAAGAACATGTAGCATAAAAGGAATGACATAAAAGAGATTACATGAAAAGAAAGAGAGAGGTCGGATCCCTTACCTTAAAACGTGACTCTTGAAACTCAAAGGTTTGGACCTTGAGGGATTGGGGGCACCTTGGGCCGACTCCTTGGGAGGTAAGGAGATCATAACTTCGTTGGGGGAGAGTTGGGAGTGAAAACTAAAGGAGGAAAGGGTGGGTATTTATAGGGAAAGTGAGGGGACAAGGCATTAATGGCCAAGGGACAACTCACTAGTGGTTTTGGAAAAACCATGGGCTTGCCCATGGTATTTTCCCACGGTATTGGCCACTTGGGACACCTCACACCTTATCTTACTATTAATAATTCGACCATATTGAATATATACTTAATACATCATTTAATGATGTCATTAAACCCCCGTAACTTAAAAACTATACTTTCACTATTCACCAAAAATTCAATTTTCTCAGAATAATCCCAAAATTTCACCATAACCAAATATCAATTCTCTGATTTCAAAAATGAAATCCATTTTATAAAAATAATTTTCTAAATATTTTTAATTTAATTTCTAAATAAAAACACTATTCATCGAAAATTCATTTTTTTCAGAAAAATCCCCAAATTTACCTTAACATAATATCGATGCTCTGAGTTAAAAAATAAAGTCCTTTTTATAAAAATAATTATCTAATTATTTTTAATTAAATTTTTAATTAAAAAACACTATTCATCCGAAAAAAACTACTACTTGATTAATAATTTATGAAACCGTTATTTACCCATTTTATTGAATCACATTTCTTAATCTAGGTGTCTAAATTATATTAAAACTTTCTTTTAGTGAAATTAATAATCCATTTGATCACATTACTAATCCTAAGCGTAAAATCACTATTCATAATTTACTATTCATCAACAAACAAGTTGATCTTATTAGACTCCAAATTCCTTACTGAACACTTTTATAGAAGACTGTTTTCCGAAAATCATTACACATCATTAGTTATTTAGGGTTTACATAAATATTTTAAAATATCCTTTTTTCAAAATTCATCAATAAAATACATTCTAAAATTATCTGTACATTTGAAATTTCACAAACATAACTAAAGGAAGAAATCTCAATTTATTCACCCGAAGGGATTACACAAGGAAGCTAGGGTCTCGTCACATATCCCCTTATAACACCGGCATAAGACCTAAGTGTAAGGTGTGCTATGGTGAGAGAATCTGAGGGAGGCTCAGATAACATTACCCTAGTAGTAATCTCTACTAACTCAAACTTTTCCCGTAGGCATTTCCGTTCAAGATCGACACGCTGGAGCTCGGCTTGGGCTTGGTCCAAAGCGAAGCCCACAGATGCTACCTCCTTCCCAAGTTCCGATAAGTGGGCTTCATAAGGGTCGAGTCTACTGGATGAAGCCATCGACTCCTCTTTCTTCATTAACCATTAACATCTTATTAAATCAATTAGAGTAAGTTAATATACTACTCAAAAAGATTGGGTCGTTACAAATAGTATACATTATTTCTCTAGTTTATCATACTTTGTTTAAATTATAGTTTCTTTGTAAGAATAGATGCTTCATCATCCGATTTACACTACATCTTTTAAAAAGAAATAGAAATTAAAAAAGAAATTTGAACTTTCTCTAATATTGAAAACAGTGGAATTTATCTTTGAATATAATCTAGAAATCTCATCTGCCTTCTCTTTGGATCAGCCCTGCACCATTGTGCTAGTGTAGGAGTAATAAATGTAATTTTGGGGGCTGTGATGTCCTCCGGTCTGTTCAAAATTTGGCACCGTTTCTGGGGAACGCAATATCCATTACTCAAAAAAACATTTTTAAAAACATTTATAAAAATTATTAAAAAAATTTGAAAATTTGAAAATATAAAAAAAAACTGCCTCTCTTCTTTCTGAATTGTTACTGCAGATATTGTTTCTGTTGTTTGCATGAGAAAAAGAACATATGGTGCTAGATTAGATCCCCTAAACCTTTAATCAGATAAACATTTAACTACTTTAAGAAAGAAGAACAAAATTGAAATGGAAAACATAGAAAACAAGGTTCCTGCACCTCAGGAATTCCAATACCATACAGAAATCATAGAAAATGAGAGACCTCGGATGAGGGAATTTTGACTTCCCCATGTTTCTAGTAACCCATCTTTAATTAGGCATAGTCCTAGAGCTCACAACTATGAGCTGAAACAATATCACATTTCACACCTATCTGCATTCATTGGGCTCTCTAATGAGGACCCTTTATCCCTCATTAGAGTATTCTACAACACTGTGCAACAACTTCATTTATTAGGACTCACTGAAAATGAGCTAAGGATGAGATTATTCCCATTTTTCCTTAAAGGTAATGAAAGGAATTGGTTTTTAAGTTTAGATGAAAACATATTTGAAAACTGGGATCATGTGTATAACTCATTCTTTATGAAAATTTATTCTCAATGACTAAAAGGTTATTTATGATAAAAAATCACTAGTTTTAATCAAGAGGATGGAGAATCTTTTCATGAAGCATGGGATAGATTGCGAGACTTTTGTAGGCAGTGACTCCATCAACAATTCCCATCTCACATTATTTCTGATACTTTCTATGAAGGGATGTCCTCTTATGGTCAAAATCTATCTGACTAAGCTTCTAGGGGTAATTACAATGATAAAACGGATAAAGAACTTAGACAAATATTTAATAATCTTCCACTGAATTCAAAACATAAAAATTCAAGAAGAAATAGAGTCAATAGAAATGTTAATTCAAATACTGGTTCAATGAATGGGACTCCAGCTCAACTTGCTCAAATCACCAAACAACTTCAATCATTAATGAACCAGAATTCAAAGAAAACTATTAACCAAATAGGATGTCAAAATATCAACCAATCATTAAGGGAACAGTTCATCCATTGTGGTAAGTTTGGGCATACTAAATATTTTTGTCCTAACTTTTATATTCCAGCTCAACAACAAGAGAATTCAATCTTTTTTAACTATGGTCCTAGAATTCTTCTTTAAGAATATCCTTTTTCAAAAAATTACAACCTAGGTTATAGGAACCATCCAAATCTATCCTGTAAAGATCAAGGCTTAATTAAACAGTCCACTACCCCTAATTACTCTATTCAACCAATATCAAATTTGCAAAATCAACAAAGGGGTGAGTCTTCAAATGTACAAGGAAACAATGATAGTCAAATGTCTTCAAATATTGATCTAATCTTGAACAAAATCAACTCTCAAGAATAAAGATACATGAGTCAACATTCCAAACATCAAAATCAATATGAGTCTGACAAAATTCAAAATGATGTGAGAATGAAGAATATGGAAACACTGCTAGGCCAATAAGCTAGAGATTTGACTTCTAGGGATAAATGTAGGTTGCCTAGTAAAACTGAACATAACCCTAGGGAGAATATCGTGGTTGTTGTAACTGGTAGTGGAATGAATACTCAGGCTAATGTTAAGAAAAATGCAGAAAATTCCCAAAGTAAAATACTGATTCAATCTGAAGATACAAATCCTCTTTGTACACATTCTGGAAATTCACAGAAAAGTAATGGAAATGATCTAAATTTGAATTTGTTTCCGGAAACTCGATCTGAATATTCTTCTAAAAATAAAAAGAATAGAGGAAGAAGAAAATTTGAGAAAGAGGTGAGGGATATGCCTACTGTTCTTGAAGTGCCTGGATCAGTGTGATCACTGAGAGGGGGAGGAGTGAATCAATTATCCTTTTAAACTTTTTAATAATTGATTCTTTATCAATTAATCCTTTATGGATTGTTAAGGCCTCGATCCACACTCCTTGTATCTCATAGACTTTCCTTTAGTGATGTAGTAAATGTAAAGGCACATGACACAAGGATTTACAGGGTTCGGCTCTAAAGGCCTACGTCCTTTCCATGTTGGATAAACACCCAAACATGGTTTCTCCACTATAATTCCTTTAGTAATTACAATGGTCAATAAATAGTCACACTGTATCTCTCATGAGTCCCACAGGAGGTTCTTTATAGTGCATCCCATAGTGTTACTAGAGTCCCACTGGCCTACTTCAGCTTCCACAGATGACTTCTACACCCTGAGTCTCACATGGGGCCTTCTCCTGGATCCTTGAGTCACACAAGTATCTCTTCTTCTTTAAGCTCTTCAAGAGTCTTCAACAACCTTGAGTAAGGTGTGTTGGCCTTGATCACTTCTTCTGATCACTTATGGTTTCAGGACTCCTCTTCTTTTCTCGGTCTTTATCTCCTTCTTCTAAGGATGACCCGGCCTATGTCTTTAATAATCTTGATGGGATAATAAGTTCTTGAACTATGTACTCCCACTCAATATTCTTGGTCTTCTCAACTACTTAAAACTCAGATGAATGATGTCTTTAACTTCAGTCTGGCTTCAGTCTCTCATCAAATCAACTTCATGCACTGAGTGCATGGAATCTCTGAATCTTCATGCAAGTATGCATGTCATCTCAATCTTCATGAATGACTTGCATGGAATCTCAAATATCTTCAAGAACCTTGGTTCTTGGACTTCTCAAATGCACACACACTGATTTAAACTTTGTTTACATGTGCATTTGCAAGCATTGAAAGAATTATCTCCTCTTTTATTCTTGGTGTGATAAACCATTAAAGGGTGTAATCTCTTTTAGCACACATTCCTTCTTCTTCGAGTCACACTCCTTTATTCCTTCTCACACACACCAAATTGTGTGTTGTTATTTAGTGTGAATTTCTCCTTCTCTATTTCTTCTCAAGGTGTTCACCCACATGTTCACTTATTCGTTAATGCATGGAAATGAATGTATCTTTTTCCTTCACATTGGAACACACAAGAGGTATGACCTTCTTCACTTGTGCACACACTAAGGCTTCGACCTTCTTTTTTCTTTGCACACACATGCTCAAAGATGGTGTGGCCTTCCTCTCTTTTTTCACACACACAAATGATTCTTTATTTCGTATTCTTCAAAGTGTGTGTACTCCACTTGTGCACACACTAATGTAATGGCATCTTCACTTGTTTACCACACACAACCCATAGGGCATTGAGCATGCACTCTTCACCAACACGTGTGCTCTTTTGGGCCACCATTTCTTTTATTCACTCAAAACCTTCCTTCTTCAACCCGTCCACACACAACTCATAGGTGTGAAATTCCTCTTCATCTAATACACCTCACCAACAGAGGGCACGAAAATGATGCGGCCAACTCTTATCTTCAACCACGCAGAGTGCAGGAGTGACTTCTACCGCGCGTGTGGTGCGACACCTTCTTCTGCCGCGTAGGTGCGGATGCTCCCTCTTACCGAGAAAGTGTCACGTTTTCTTCGTCATGTCGTCTGAGTTCGTGGTCACAGAGGGCGCGCAGGGTGCGGGCACTTTCTATCATGCAAGTGTTGCGGGTAGCGGGCGCGCAAGTGTTGCGGGCAGCGGGCGCGCAAGTTCGCACGGCTCGGCTTCTTCCCTGTTGCGCAAGGGGAGTGCGCAGGTTGGCCTCCTCTTAAACATCTTTCGTGCAGGGGATGCACAAAAGGCTCTCTCGAAGCCTCAGGTGGATCCGGGATATTCTTCCATGCAGTTTGTGCGCGGGGATTTTCTTCGTTTTTCACAGAGCATCACGGGACATCTATCAGATGATCAGAAGCATCTTCTCGGTTTGGGTTTTTCATTTCGTATGCAAAGAGTGATAACAGAACTGCGGGGTTCAAATCTTTGAATGCCCAAGATCTATGGAATTTTTAGATCTTCAAATGCTAATGAGACATCCCAGAAATCTCAATTGTTTCCTTTTTCTTTTTAAACCACAGGATCCTTTGTTCTTGGTGTGTGCATCATGTGCATTCATTTATAAACACATTCGATGTTTCTACTTGTACTTCAAATGGGCAATGAACCCTTGGCAACTTCGTTTGCCTCGGGCTCCCTCACATTTCTTCATCTCATTGAATGCATGAAACTTTTAATGCATGCATGTATTCGGTTCGTCAAACTGATCAGCATACAGTTGTTTTCTTCATCAACAATGGCCGGGAGCTCCATATCCCTTGAATGGGAGGCTCTGGATCACGGGAGGTAATGCAGGGTTTCCTCGGCTCGGAGAGAGGATGAAGACAATCTCTTGAGCTGTTGGATCTGCGTTTAATGATCACGGACGGCTGGGATTATAACATATTGCTGCAGATGCATTGGATGGTTCAGATCAGACGCGTGATCGGATGGACGACGCAGATTAGATCTGAGTCTTAAAAATGTCGTCCCACATCGAAACGCTCTGAGTTTTTCATTCGGTTTAACAAACGGCTCGCACCTCCTTTTCTCCAGATCAATCCTCTCCCCCCTCCAGTGCCATCCCACATCGGTTCTCCTGCGGGCGCGCTCTAGCGCCCACTATGCTCATCCACAGGTGCACCCTTGGCGCCCACGCTCTGCGGGCATGACCATCGCTTTGCTCAGGCTTACACATAGCCCGGCCTCCTATAGGCTGTGTAACACCCCAGGTAAATAATGAATACGAAATTTTCATATTTATCCATATTTGTGAATAAAATATTAATATTACTTTAAAGTGGATGGTATGCTCGATGGCGTACCCAATACACAACAACGAGTATCTTGGGAATCTTACGTTGCACTCTTATAATAAAATAATATTATTTTAAATTGTAGTTAATGCCTAGCTATTGTAATGGAGGGAATGAACAGAACTAACTAAAAAATTATTTTATATGTTTTTCAAATATTTTTACTTTTTACAATAAATTTTAGAGGATTAAAAATGCGAATTAATCCAATTTTAAGCGTAAACATTCTAATATTCATTAAAAGGACGATTAACTGCCTTTTGATGGCGATCCTCTTCTAAATCCACTTTTTTTTAATTTTATGTGTTATATGTGAAAAAATAAAATTTTTCTTTTGAATCAGTTCCTGAAAATTTAATTTGTGTAAATTTTTGGTATTTTTCCGATAATGTTCATTTTTTAATGAATAGTGAAAAATGTTGTATTTTAATTCAAAACATATTTTTAATCTAATTTATTTATATGATTGTATTATCTTTTGAATTGGTTTTAAAGTGAAATTATAATATATTTTTACCATTTAATCCAATAGTGGTCGTTGGAATTAATTTCATCTTGAAATTGGACTTAAACTAGTTTCAATCTTTTGATACTTATTGTTTCATAAAAACACGCTATTTGCTCTGACAGCGGGAATTAATTATTAAATTAATTAATATAACATATATGTTTTGAGTTTGGTAACATATAAATCATTTTTGATTTTGGAATATCAAATATAACTTATGGTGAATTTTTGGTATTTTTCTTGAAAACTTCAATTTTTGATGAATAGTGAAACCACTAAGTGGTACATAAAAAACTGATTTTTCGTTTAAATGAAATTTTACCACCTCTGTGTTTTGAATTTCAAAAATCTGACATACATGGTTTTCATTAAGAAGTAAAATTTTGTTCAATGGGATTAAAATAATTTTTTTGGTGAATAGTAACTTTTATGTTTTAATCGCGATTAGAGGTAAGTAGTGTAGTTTAAGGTAAAAATAATGTTTTAATAATATGAAATGACCTATAAACATATCCTACCCTTATTGGATGAGTCATGGACGACCAATACAATCCATGGGTCAACTTGGGGACCCCATGGAGCAACTTTGGTTGGAAAATGACATAAATACATTTTTATTTAAAGTTAAAATTAAAATGTCACAAGCATGTGTTGTTTTACTAAAACAATGTTTACATAGGGTTATATAAGTCATATCATTGACTATAAATATTCATTAGAAATATTAAAAGATTTCATACATCATGATATATTTTTTTTTTAATTTTTAGACTTTAGATATATTAATTTATTTATGACACCGTGATGATGTAGTGATTACCTCATAAATGAACGATTTAAATAAAATGAGATGATAGGGTGAAATATAAGTCTTAAACTTGTCACAAACCTATTGTATGATTTTATTTCGAAACCTTATCACCTTATCCTTGAAATATATCCTTTTGGGACCATTTAAATCTGAAAATCATTTTATAATAATGTAATATTTTATAACTTTCCAAGAGTGCCCCTCCTCTTCTCTTATAAAAGGCCCCCACCTCTACCACCTTACACACACCTCTCAAGCCTTTGGCTCGGCCACAACTTGCCCATTTAATCTCTCCACATCCCTCTTTTCATCATTGAAGCCTCACTTTGGGCAGAATCATTTCCAATGAAGCCTTTGAGCTCAAATCTTAAAGAGTTACCCGATTTAAAGGTAATGTCTTCCCTTGTGTTATTTTGTTTTATTTTTCTTCTCCAAACCCCTAAACTCTTGTTATTACTTTTTTTGTAAAAAAAAAAAGTATCTCAAATATACTAGGAAGTTTTTATAAGAAGTATTCGAGCTACTCTTTTACACACCTCCGTCTAATTGTTAAAGAACGTACTGTTTCTGTGGATGGTGAATTACTGCCTCACGAAACGATGATTGTTCAATATTATTTTAACACCTTCAAAGGTGGCCATTAATATGTCAATATATTTATATATGATATATAATATGTTTATGTTTTCCTTAAACTTCTGTATTTTTCATTTATGTCATACCTTTATGGTTTCCATTATGGGTAAATGTGATATCTTCATTTTAGGAAGTGCGGACTACCGCCCCCTCAAAGTGATTTGATTCGTTAATACCATATGTGGGATGTATAAAGGATATAATTAATGGTATTACATATTATATCCTACTGTAATTATAATATAACTTTATATCGTTATTATTTAATTCCATTTAATACAAAAAAAAATAAATGAAAGTAGCGTTCATGTGTACGTACGGCTTACCGTCTCCATGAATGGTACATTTCATTTCTTATCTCCAAATGTTATGTTCTATTATAAGTACATATATATAATGGATATATATTTATTATATTACATCTAAATGATGGATATCATTCTTTAATTATAATATATATATCTATCATTTTGTTTTAATTTCATTAATATGAAAAAAAATGAAAGTAGCGTTCATGCGTACGTACGGCCTACCGTCTCCATGAACGGCGCTTTTAATTTTTTATATCAAAATGCCATGGAATAGTATAAAATAAATATATAATGGATATATATGATATTTAAAACATCAATACTATTCTGGATATGATGTACCAATAACTACATGGAAAATTCTTTTCCAACAAGTTCAATTTTTACTCATGTACCGAACATCGACAAAAACGTCTTATATGAACTCACTTTGTTAACCAATTATTATAACATTATAATATGTTATATTAAATGAATAATAATAATTAAAGTCTTTCCTTAAGAAATTATAAATTGACCAAATTTTATTATTCAGGAGATTAAAGAACGATCGAGTCATGTCGGACACGAGGTAGGGGATCCTACCCCCTCTCTTTCTTTTAAAGTACACTCTTTTATGTATTTCCTTTTAAGCTCATATTCATTATGATTGGGATGTTATTTTATATTAATCCTACTGTAATTTTTATGTTCATGTGATATGAGACCCTATTTTCTCTCATCAATCCATTTTGTATGTTTTGAGTGGCGCCGTTTGGCTGCCGGATTTTCGTAAGAGATCTAACCTCTGTATTTCTTTTTAAGTACTCACATTTATGAAAATTCTTTTAAGCTCCTATTTGTTATGATTGGGGATGTTATTTTATATTCTTCTTGATGTACATTTTATTGTAATATGATGAGAGACCCTATTTTATCTCATCAATCCATTTTTGGATGTTTTAAGTTGCATCGTTAGGCTGTTGAGTTTTCGTAAGAGATTTTTCATCTCACTTTTAGTTCCCTGAGGTTTATGCTAAATCTGAAACCATTTCCTTTGAGTGGTGTATGTAATTCACATTATTATACTATTTGTGTAATATAATTTCATTTATGGGTAATTACATATTCATTGTATGACCCTTCTTCAATCGGGTGTACGTTTCGATAGATACCCAAGTCGGTAAGGGGACCTTTCACCCTCCTCTTTTTAAAAGACTTATTTTGTTATGTATTTTAATTCACATACAATTATGTTGGGATATGTTCTTATATAACCTTATTGATATAAATTTTATGACCAAGTGACGAGATACCCTTTTTATCTATTGTCAACTATTTTTCTGAATTTTGAAGTGATGCCGTTAGGCTGTCGAATTTTTGCAAGGGAACTTCTTAACCCAATTTTGATTCTATGGGATAAACTTGTACTCCTTGTATATTTCATTCTATGAATATGTGTGAATGTCCTCATATTTTTTTACACTTAATATCCACTTATATTTGGTGTATTCTTTTTCACAAATAATCATGTAATTCATTTATCCATAATCCAAGGATACCATCTTTGTAAGGGACAACGTCTCAATCTCCTTTCATTGAGACATATTTTGTTTTATACACAAAATTCTTTTATATGGTTTATAAACCCCTTTGACATTTTGTTTATTCAAAAGGAATCTTTTTATACTAAGCTTTTTACTAAACGACAAAAAGGAATGCTTTTCAAGTCATATGTATGCGGCAACAACAACGTCTCCGCCGCTATGAGCATTTTTTGAGTTTTGGATTCCTCTACAAGCCATAACATTTTTTTGAATGAAAAATAAATACCATGTTTTACTCTTCTTTTCTTTTGGTATTGAAAATGGTTTTCATAATGTTTTCATATCAATGTGTTTTATTGATAACTTCTGATTGAAAAGTGGAAATTTTATGTTTCCTTTATACATGTTTTATTTGATACAATTATGTTATGGTTCTTGGGCATTGTTATGAAGACGGGTGGTTCCGTGATAAACTAATGGCGTGTGAGCCCGATATAGCTCTCCAATGCACTGAGTAACGCAAAGGGGTTAAACGTTATGGTTTCTTCGAAGAGATTTAGGGAATATACTGTGATAGGTATTCAAAACATAACCAAGAGGGTTACTCCCTACGTAAGAATGTTATGAATTCCTAAAGTTACCTTTATGTATTATGATTTCTATGATTTATTCATGATTTGATGAGGAATGTTAAAATGCTTATGTTTTATGAGTAAAGTATGATTTCATACATGGACTAATGTTTTCTTTTCATACTTTTATATCCCTTACTGATCTTTTTATGCACCTCCCAAGTTTTTGAAATGTTTTTCACATGTCAAGGGAAAAGTGCATGATATGATGATAGTGTCAACGAAGTGTCAAAAAAGAATCCATGTTTTATTTTAAATATTTTTCCGTTGATGGGAAAAAACGAATACTGTCTTTTATGTAACCACTTTGTTTTAATGTGGAATGTAATTCATGATTTATGATCTAAGTCTCTAAAACTCCAAACCTGAAAAGATCCTCAATGTGACTTATTCATTCAATTCAATATTAAGTATGGTTTAGGCCAGGGCCGTATAGGCTGGCTCTTCCTAGGCCTCCTCATGGGCGCGGTCGACCCCTTGTGCTCCTGCATGTTCCTAGGCTAGAAGCTTGGGTAGCTAGCTCATGGGCAGGCCCCTTTTTTTATATAAGCTCTACCTTGTATACATGGTTAAAACAAGAAGGAACATGTCAACTTCAAGCCATTCTACACTTCATCACCTCCTCTTCTTCTTTATAATTCCTCATCTCCTCTTCAACATTTATTCTCTACCTAGGAGGGAATTCCCGAAGGTTCTTCTTCAACCGTTGCTCTTGAATCATATATTTCATCAGTGTTCTTCAATGATCCAATCAGAGATGAGGTTGGATCATCTTCAAATCCTCATGCACCAAGAGATAGTGCATGGTCTTCTTCAGACCACTTCATCCACTTAATAGTTGTGGATAGTTCTCATTTCATTCCTCATCCACTTAGTGATTTGGAATGGAACTTCTTTATGTCCTCATTCATTGTGAAAACAATGCATTGGATTATAACAATTTTGTGACATTGTATCATCTTAATACACATTATCTGAACTTAATATCAGATCTACAATTGTCTGATTTGTATGTAGAATGTTTCAACCATTACCTCTGATGCCACTTAGTGATTCTCCTATGTGACATTCTTCTTAGTACAATGGTGATTCTCCAATAATCACCATCCCCATCACTTCATTTTTCATTCACATATTGACACTCCTTGTCATCCATTCAATCCATGCCACCTTATTGACAACATCACCATCATCATAACTTCCATTTTCATCCACATATAGACACTCCTTGTCATCCATTCAATCGTTGACACCTTATTGACAAAAAATGCAACACAGTGCACAACAATCTCCCGCTTTGTATTTGTTGTCAATATCACTAGAGCACATATGAATGGGTCAATATGTGTGCCAAGATTTTCTCCCCCTTATTGGAAACCAAATGAAAATATGTGGTGTGGTTATCTTCAAAATATTTTTTCCTCCCTTTGAGAAGTATATTCTTGAAAATCACTAAGAGATGGATGATATCACAAGTTCACTTTACAAAAGATCCTTTAGTAAATAATCTGTAAGTCTACTTGGGCTAACCCGGTGTAGACAACAAGAGTGATGTAACCAAGGAATTAAATACTGTCCAAAATTCACTATACATGTGAGATCATGCTGAGGCTTCAAGGGGTTGAAATTTTTCAGATATATCAATGAATTGGTAAGTCCTTTACATACTTCACCAAACTCATTATAAAGTTCCGGTGTAATGATAATGCTCCCCTTTAATTATTTTGTCTTCAATCAAACACTCCCCTTCATTGAAATTTTAAATACAATTAAGAAACAAGGTATGGATGTGTGATTAGAATGCCTACATTTTTCACAAGATGTTATGAATCTCAAAATATCATCTTCTACAGATTGGCTCCCCCTCAAGGGGTACACTCCATTCTTTCCATACCATTCTCAATTTGAGAGTGATCATCATCTTCAATTCCCAGAAATGTATGTACATGTATATACCAGTGATTAGAGAATAAGATGGAACCACCTTGGGTCATCAGTTTGAACCAAAAGGTGGAGAAGATTATCTCAAGTGAGATGTTCCACATTCTCAATTCTTAACACTTGCACATTTGATCATCAATGATGTTTGTGCTAGGGTGAATCTTAACACCTCTTAAACTTCTTTGTGTGTGAATCCATTCTTTCTAAGTGCCTTCTGAGCAATAAAATCTCCTGGTGCAATTTTCATTCTTTTGAAGAATTCTTTTTGAGCTAGAATGAGTGTCATGCATTTGTTACTAAAATGATCATCTTTATTTCACCTCAGACGCAGAAAATCATCTTCATGTGAAATCCTTTGTTTTTATTTTTCACTAGCTTTGGAATGTTTATTTTCTTCGTTTCTCGTTCTTTCCAAATCTTCTGGCCAAGTGATTAATATGTCATTTTTACGCGAGGAATCAGATTTGGATGTTACACATAGTTCCTTTGATGCTTTTAAGTTACCTTTCTTAGGAAAATTATTTTGAATCAATCCCTTCTTATTCTTCTGGATTGAATGTCATGTTGAGTGTAGTTTACTTCTTTTTAGTTCCATGGATTTTTTAAAAAGATCCATGGTATGACCTTTCTTTCCACAGTAGAAGCAATTTTTTTCTTGATGGTCCTTCTGGATGCATCACCCATATTGGACTTGGAATCCAAGGACTTCTCTTTCTTTATCAAAATCTTCATGGGAGCATTCTCAACTTCCTTCTGCTAGATTCCCAAGGATACTTATTATTTCTTAGCCAGGTTCAGTGATCTTCTCTTTTTTTCAGCTTTGGAAACATTTGGAGATAGGTATGTATCATTCTTGTGACCACTTGTGCATACACCCCAGATGTTATCAAACATTCCAAATTTGTTTGCAGTAAAAGATGTTTCTGGACCTGTGTATATTGCTTCTTCTTTTCTGGATTGCTCCCCCTCATCACGACCTTCCTTTTTTTCATTTAGAGAATTTTACCAACAATCCATTACACAGTTCCCATACCTGTTGTAGTAGCAAAATTGACTTAAAAATCTTGTCTTCTTGACTTCTTCTTATTGTTGGGTCTTTCTCTTGAAATGCAGTGTTTTTTCAGGAGAGCTCTCATTCTTCATCTTCTTCATCCATACTTGTTTAGTGTTATTCTTCCATCCTGAACTTTTTTTGGAAACAAATTTAGAATCATTAGTAAAATATGGGATGGATGGTACCTTATTCTTGGTAGATGATTCCCTTTTATTAGAAGATGCACTTCTTTTGGAATCATCCTTCTCAATGCACACTTGAGCGGAAACATTTCTACATCCAGCTAACTGGGACGTTTTGGATTTGGGTAATTTCTGATTTTTCAATATCACCTCTAGTTATAAGCATTTTATGTTGAGAGAGTTATTCTCATCTTCAACAAATCTTAGCCTTCCTTCCCAATTCTCTTTCAGCAGTTTCATCTGGTCATTATGCACCTTGTTCATTTCTTGAAATGAATTTCCAAGAACCTTTACCGTTTTTAAATTGTCATCTAGTTGAGCATATTTGATAGCCATTGAAACTCTATGCCTCCTTTACAGTGCATGGAAAAATTCTTTATACACTATCTCAATGAATTATTTCTCCCACATGCTTCTTTTTAGTTCATCAGTGACATCATCAATTATTTCACTACAAAGGGAAATGGTTTCATCTTTAGCCTTCACCAGCTTTGTGAGAGTGTTGGTTATTCCAACCATTCTTTCTAATTGATCTTCTATAGAAATGTCTTCTTATTCTAGTTGTAATTTTTCTTCCTCAAGATCATGGATACGTGTAGCAATACACATTGGCACTTCCCTAGGGACTGTCTTCCAAAGATATTCGAGTGCATTTAGAAGATCATTGATTGTTCCATCATCATCACAGCTAGATCAGGCTTCATCAGAAGAGTGATAAAAGGATTTTTCATCTGTTGTGACTTTCACATTACCTACAATAGAGGGTGTTTCTCTATTAGTAGAAGCCTTCTTCTTCATCTTCTTGGTGTGTTTCTTCTTTCTATTTTTCTGAGTCTTGGAAGATATATCCATTTGAGAGTGTTCACTCATTTCCTCAAATATACACTTCATAAAGACTCCCTTGTATCTTTTAGAGGAAACCTCCCTATGATACCAATTGAAGCTCCCAAATCATTGTGATCATAGAGAGGGGGAGGGGTGAATCAGTGATCCTTTTAAACTTTTTACTAATTGATTCTTTATCCATTAAACCTCTATGTCTTGTTAAGGCCTCGATCCACTCTTCTTGTATCTCACAGCCTTTCATCGAGTGATTCCATAAATGTAAAGGCACAAGACACAAGGATTTACAAGGTTCTCCTCCAAAGGCCTACGTCCTTGCCATGTTGGTTAAACGCCACAACATGGTTTCTCCACTATAATTCGATTAGTAATTACAATGGTCGATACAGAGTCACATTGTATCTCTCCTGAGTCCCACAGGAGGTTGTTTATACTGCATTACATAGTGTTACCAGAGTCCCACTGGCTTGCTTCGGCTTCAAGTGAAGACTTCTTCACCCTGAGTCTCACATGGGGTCTTCTCCTGGCTCCTCGAGTCACACGAGTAGCTCTTCTTCTTTAAGCTCTTCAACAGTCTTCAACAGCCTTGAGTAAGGTCTGTTTTCCTTTCTGACTTCTTCTAATCACATATGGTGTAAGGAATCCTCTTATTTTATCGGTCTTTATCTCCTTCATATAAGGATGGCCCGACCTCTGTCTTAAAGAATCATGGTGGGAAAATATGTTCTAGCACTGAGTACACCCACTAAATCTTCATTGTCTTCCCAACTATTGAAAACTCAGATTAATGATTTCTTTAACTTCAGTCTGGCTTCAGTCTCTCGTCAATTCAACTTCATGCACTGAGTGCATGGCATCTCTGAATCTTTATGCAATGTTTGCATGGAATCTCAATCTTCATGAATGACTTGCATGGAATCTCAAATATCATCATGATCATTTGTTCTTGGACTTCTCAAATGCACACACACTGAGTTTAACATTGTTTACGTGTAAATTTTAATTCATTGAAAGCATTCTCTCCCCTTTTCTTCTTGGTTTGATAATCCCTTAAAGGGTGTAATCTCTTTTAGCACACACACCTTCTTCTTCGAGTCACACTCTTTTATACTTCCTCACAGAAATAAAATTTTTTGCTATTCTTTAGTGTGAATTTCTCCTTCACTCTTTCTTCTCAAGGTTTCCACCCACTTGTTAACTTATTCATACATGCATGGACATGCATGTATCTTCTTCCTTCACTTGGGCAGACACAAGTGGTATGGCATCCTTCACTTATGCACACACTAAGGCTTCGGCCTTCTTGTTTCTTTTCACACACACACACACTCAATGATGGTGTGGCCTTCCTCTCCTTTTACACACACACAAATGATTATTTATTTCTTTTTCTTCATAGTGTGAACACTCCAATTATGCACACACTAAAGTAGTGACCTCTTAACATGTTTAGAACACACAACACGTAGGGCCTTGAGCATGCACTCTTGACCGACACGTGTTCTCCTTTGTGCCACCTTTTCTTTTATGCACACATGGACTTCCTTCTTCAACCCGTGCACACACAACCCGTAGGTGTGCACCTCCTCTACTAATCAAACACCTCACCAACATAGGGAGCACAAATGATGCAGCCAACTCCTATCTTCAATCGCGTAGGGTGCGGGAGTGGCGTCTACCGCACGGGTGGTGCGACACCTTCTTCTGCCACTCAGGTGTGGTAGCTCCTTCCTACCGAGTAGGTGGCGCGGTGGCATCTTCCTGCCATGTGAGTTCGTGGGCACAGAGGGCGTGCAGGGTGCGACCACCTGCTACTGCGCATGTGTTGTGGGCAGCGGGCATGCAAGTTCGCACGGCTCGACTTCTTCCATGTTGCGCATAGGGAGTGCGCAGGGTGGCTTCCTCCTAAACTTCTTTTGCGTAGGGGTTTCACAAAAGGATCTCTTGAAGCCTCCGGTGGCTCCGGTATATTCTACCATGCAGGTTGTCACAGGGATTTACTTTATGTTGCACAGAGCATCACAAGACTTCTATCAGATGATCAGCAGCATGTTCTCGGTTTGGGTTTCTCCTTTTTTAGGAAAAGAGTGCAAAGAGAACTGCGGGGTTCAAATCTTTGAATGCCTGAGATCTGCTGTATTTTGAGATCTTCAAACGCGGATGAGATATCCCGGAAATCTCAGCTGTTTCTTTTTTATTTTTTAAAAATGGTATCCTTCGTTCTTGGTGTGCACATCAAGTGCATGCATTTATAAACACATTCAAAGTTTCTCCTTTTACGTCGAACGAGCAGTTCACCCTCATCAAATTTGTTTTCCTCGGGATAACTTGAGTTTCTTCTTCTCATTGCATGCATGCAACCTTTAATGAATTCATGTATTCGGTTCGTTAAAAATATCACCATGCAGTTTTTTCTTCATCAACGCTGGTCGGGAGCTCCATCATCCTCGCTTGGGGGGATCTGGATCGCGGTAGGCAATGCGGGGTGTCCTTGGCTCGGCGAGAGGTTAAAGACAATCTCCTGATCCGTTGGATCCGCATTTAATGATCGCAGACGGCTGGGATTATAACATAGTGCAGCATATGAATCGAACGATTCAGATCAGACGCGCAATCGGATGGACGACACAGATTAGTTTCGAGTCATAAAAATGTCGTCCCACATAGAAACACGTCACATTTATCTTGCGGTTTAACAAACAGCTCACACCTCATTGTTGCTAGTTCACTCCTCTCCCCCCTATGGTGTCGCCCCGCACCGGTTCTCCTGCATGCATGCTCTAACACCCACTATGCTCCTCCACAAGCACACCCTTGGTGCCCACGCTATGCGGGATTGACCTCCGCGTGGCTCGGGCTTACACACGGCCCGGCCTCCTGCGGGCTGGCTCTGCCTAGGCTTCCTCCTAGGCGCTGTCGACCCCTTGAGGTCCCGCATGTTCCTTGGGTTGAAGCTTGGGTAGCTAGCTTGTGGGATGGCCCCATTTTTTACATAAGCCCCACCGTGTATACTTGGTTAAACCATGTAAGAACAAGTCAAATTCAATCCATTCTCCTATTCTTCACCTCCTCTTCTTCTTTAGAATTCCTAATCTCCTCTTCAACATTTATTCTCTACTTAGGAGGGAATTCCCGAAGGTTCTTCTTAAACCGTTGCTCTTGAATCAAATATTTCTTTAGTGTTCTTCAATGATCCAATCAGATATGAGGTTGGATCATCTTCAAATCTTCATGCACATAGAGATAGTGCATGGTCTTCTTCAGGCCACTTCATCCACTTATTAGGTATGGATGGTTCTTTTTTCATTCATCATCAACATATTGATTGTGGATGGAACTTCTTTATATCCTCATGCATTGTGAAGACAATACATGGAGTTCTTACAATGTTGTGACATTGTATCTTCTTGATACAAGGTCATTGAACTTATGATCAGCTCTACACTCGTCTGATTTGTATGTAGATTGTTATAACCATTACCTCCAATTCCACTTAGTTATTCACCTTAGTCACATGATTCTTAGTACCATGGTCATTCTCCAATCATCACCATCACCATCATTTCCTTTTCATTCACATATTGATACTCCTTGTCATCAATTCAATCCTTGACACCTTATTGACAACATCACCATCACCATAAATTCATTTTTCATTCATCTATTTACACTCCTTTTCATCCATTCAATCCTTGACACCTTATTGACTACAAATGAAACACAGTGCACAAACGTTCTGAAAATTTTGGCCCCACCTATCCCTTTCCCTAAGAAGCTAGAACCTCAATGGTACACCAGGGTTGAACTTCTTCAGTTCCTTGGTCTCCTTTCTAAATATCAGGTAATCATTCCTTTCCTACAATCCTTAATTCAAATCCCATATTACATAAAATCTCAAATGAAAATTGTTTCAAACAAAAAAACTCTAGAATAATTTGTTACTTTCAACCACACTGAAGAGTGCAGTGTTGGGCTTAAAAAGAAAATCCCACCTAAACTAAAAGACCCATGTAGTTTTGTCATACCATGCACACTAGGAAACACTGGTCAACTCAACTGTTTATGTGATTTAGGGGATAGAATTAATCTTCTACCATACTCAAAATTTTGACAGTTGAGGTTTGCTGACCTTCAACCCACCACAGTTATTTTGTAGTTAGCTGATAGATCTTTCAATCATCATGTGGGTTGGGTAGATGACTTGTTAGTTGGGTTTGGGAAACTCTTTCTACCTGCTGACATTATTTTTCTGGATAAGGAATGTGATCAAGAGGTGCCCATCATCTTGGGTAGTCACTTCTTTTCCACAGGTGGTGCTATTATTGATGGTTCAAAGGGTCAGCTGATATTCAAATTTTTTTAACAAGTAGAAGAGTTCAATGTTTTTAAAAATATTAAGGAACCAAACTATTCAGAAAACTACTCAAAAATTGAGTTCCTTGAAGCTTAAAGTTCTTATAAAAATCAACATGAACATATTAAAAATCTGGAATTCAATCATCTGTTGAATAAAACATTTGTGAAGCTTAAAATCCTGTTGAATCTGTTTTAGAAATTGAAAATTCTGCTCAAACTCAAATCTGGAAAATTTTCCAGAACTGGACAAATTTCCAGTTTCTGCTGTTGAAGTGTCCATTGTTTTTGAACTTAGGAGCTTTCTGAGTGAATTTCAGGTTTTTCTATTACCACAAACCTTGATGAACACTTTAAGGATACTGAGGGATAACTTATAAGACAATTAGAAGATTTTTCATTGATAAACATTCTGAATTATGATCTGGAAAATCTAGACAACATACTATCCACGCTAGATAGTGACACTGTTACTTCTAATTCTGGGCATGAAATTGAAAATCATTCAACCTTCAATACTCCATACAAGAAATATGTTGAAGATATTAGACCTCCCATGCCTAAGAGTCTTCTTTATAGTGTAGAAGCACCCACTCATGAACTGAAACACATCCCTACTCATCTCAAATACTCATTTTTGGGTGACAACTCCACTTTTCCTATAATAATTTCCGCTGAACTGAATGAAACCCAAGAGGAAAGATTTTTTAATGTCTTGAAGAAGTATAAATCTGCCATAGGCTGGACAATAGATGATATAAATGGTATTAGTCCCTCATTCTGTACACAGAAGATTCTTATGGATCCTGATCATAATCCTAGGGTAGATTTTCAAAGATGATTAAATCCTATCATGAAAGAAATTGTGAGTTAAGAAGTGATCAAATTTTTGTACACTGGAATGATTTATCCCATTTATGATAGTGATTGGGTCCGCCTTTTCGAGGTTTTCCCCATGAAGGGAGGTTTCACTATAGATAAATATGAAAAAAATGAATAATTCCATGTTAGGAAAGCCACAAAATGGAGAGCCTCTATAGATTATAATAATATTAATACAGCCACTAGGAAGAACCATTTTCCAATGCCCCTTTTAGTTCAAATGCTTGAAAGGCCTGCTTGAAATGAATTTTTCTATTTTCTAGATGGGTATTCTGGTTACAACCGGATACTTGTTCCTCTAGAGGATCAAAAAATACCACTTTCACATGCCCCTTTGGAAGATTTTCCTACATACAGATGCCCATTGGGTTGTGTGGAACTCCATCCAACTTTATAAGGTGAATGATGGATATATTTTCAGATATGATTGAGAGAATTATAGAGCATTTTCATGGATGACTTTTCCATTGTGGGTAGAACTTTTGATAATTGTGTTGAAAATCATGAGTTAGTCTTAGAGAGATGCATTGAAACCAACCTTTTTCTAAATTGAGAGAAATGTCAGTTCAAGGTGACATAAGGTATTATGCTTGGACATAAAGTGTCTAAGAGAGGTTTGGATGTTTATAGTACTAAGATTGATGTTATTAAAAAATTGCTACCTCCTTTAAATGTCAAGGGTGTTAGAAGTTTTCTAGGGCATGCCGGCTTCTACCAGAGATTCGTAAAAAAAATTTCAAAAATATCTAATCACTTCTGTTCTTTGCTGGTCAAGGAATCACCTTTCAATTTTGATGATAACTGTTTGAGATCATTTAATCTGCTTAATGAAAAACTCACACATCACTTATCATCACTGCACCTGACTGGAAACTACCTTTTGAGCTTATGTGTGATGCTAGTGACATGGTTGTAGGTGTTGTCCTTGGATAAAGGAAGGATAAGAAGTTACATGTGGTGTCATATGCTAGTAGACTGCTAGATGATGTCCAAAATAATTATACCACCCCTGAAAAAGAATTATTAGCTATTGTGATTTTTCTAGAGAAGTTTAGACAGAATTTTTTCGGTTATAATGTCATAATTTTCACATATCATTCATCTTTAAAATACTTTCTGTCTAAGAAGGAAAGTAAACCCATGGTGATTAGATGGATTTTGCTGTTATAAGAGTTTGATTTATAAATTAGGGATAAGCAGGGAGATGAAATTTTAGTTGTTTATTATCTTTCTAGGATTCCACTTAACCATTCTAAAAATCCTAGAGAGGATAAATCCTTCTTTTTTAATGAGAAGTTGCTTACCGTTTCAATCAAGAAATCTTCTTCATTGGATGATTTTTCCAACTTTCTGGCAGCATGTGTTTTTCCCAAAAATCGATCCAATAATCAGAGAAATAAATTTATTTATGAGCTTAAATATTACTTTTGCGATGATCCCTTGTTGTTTAAGAGGTATGTTGATGGTGTCTTCAGGAGATGTATACCTGAGGAAGAGATGTTGTCTGTCTTAAAAAGTTTTCATTCATCACCATGTGGAGGTCACCATAGTGGTGAAAGAACTGCTCAAAAAGTCCTACAATCTGGTTTTTATTGTCCTACCCTCTTTAAGGAGGTTAGAAGTACGGTGGTTGGTTGTGATAGATGTCAGAGGCTAGTTAATGTGGGTAGGAAGTAAGAGATACCCCAAGAAGGAATTCTGTAATTTGGAATTTTTGATGTCTGGGGTTTAGATTTCATTGGTTCATTTCCATCATCTCATGGGAATGAGTATATTCTTGTTGATGTTGACTACGTTTTGAAATGGGTTTAGGCAATGGCTCTGCCTAACAATCCAGAAAATTATGTAATAAAATTTTTCACGAAGAATATATTTACAATATTTGGAGTGCCAAGTTATTTTATTACTGATAATGGAACACCGTTTAGGAATTAAAAATTTAAATCTTTGATGGAAATATATGACTGTGTTCACAAAAATGGTACTCCTTATCATCCACAGTCCAGTGGACAGGTGGAAATTTCAAATAGGAAACTTAAAAAAATTCATGAGAAAATTGTGTCGAATTCTAGGAATGACTAGTATCCTAAACCAAATGAAGCTTTATGGGAATATAGAACTGCTTTCAAATCCCAAATAGGTATGTCTCCTTAAAGGATGATATTTGGGAAATGTTGTCATTTAACCGGGGAGTTGCAACATAAGTCATATTGGGATGTTAAGGCTCCTAACATTAAATTTAAGAGTGTTGGTGAGAGGGTATTACTTGAGCTATGAGAAATTGATGAGATTAGGATAGAGAGTTATGATAATTCAAGAATTTATAAAGAAATGACTAAAATCATTCATGATGCTATCATTCCAAACAAAGAGTTAAAACCTGGACAGAAGGTCCTTCTTTTTAATTATAGACTTAAACACTTTCCTATAATGTGGAAGTCCAAGTGGTCTGGACCTTTTACAATTGTGAGAGTTTTGAATAATGGATCAGTTTAAATTATAGTCAAATAAAATAAACCCATGTTAGTTAATGGGCAGAGACTGAAACTTTATTTTGAGGGACAGTCAAAGGACTTTGCATCCTTCACTATGCTGGAAAAACTATTCTTGAATAAAGTTTTGATGGGGAATTTAAATCTAGCACTGCATGGGGGGAACCCATGGTTCTTTTTGTCTTTATGTTTTATTTTTTTACCTTTAATAAAGTGCAGCGTATGTGCTCTATTTTCATGAAATACTTGTTACTTCTTATTCTTGGTTCCTAGGTTACATGACCTGTGTTGTTTTTAAGATGGTGATACTTGTGTAAATGAAGGAGTGGAATTCCCATGATCATTTTTAGACAAGAGCTTAGTTAGGAAAGAAATTCAACATTCTTCATTTATTTCTGCTCCAGTTTTTGATAAAATAAATTCTGCTCAATATAAAATTATTCATGTATTAAAAAAATATGCTATATTTGTACTAAAAATTTATTTGCATGATTTGAACTGTATTAAATTCTGCTACTTATCTTGATACCAAAATAAAAATTATTTATATGTTTAAAATTCTACTTGAATAGGAATGGAATATTGTTGTATGTCATTGTGTAAATAAAAAAATGTGCATGTACTTCATTGCTGGAAATTGAATTGCATTGTTATTAAAATCATTTCCATTACATGAATCTAAGTGTTGGGGGTACATGATGTTGTTCATTTAAATCAGATAAATTTTGAGGTGTTTTGCATGAATTTTTTCTACTTTATTGAGTATCTAACTAAATAAATTCTGTTAAACTTTCTTACACATGATTAATTGTGCACCCACAAATTAAATGATATTTTTTTATCTACATTGGAAATTATCCACTGGACATAAATTTTAATGCTTATACTTTCTAATGAACCTTATTATTAATTATCTATTATGGAAAACAATTTTTTTTAACATTAATGCGACCTTTATACATGTCATAAATATACTTAATTGAAAATATGTTTTGATCCGTAAATTCATAAGTGTCTTTCTCTACTTTAGAATTCATCATTGGGGAAAAATTTTGGTTTTAAGTGTGGTGGATGAGGTCAATTCTTAATTGTGCTAATCTATGATTTATTTAAATCTCATCAATTCCCATTTCAACTCAATATTTTCGTAAGAAAATGGATAAATGTTTCAAAATTCTCTCATAATTTTAGGTTTTACACTATAGTCTATTTTTTATTTCCTTAGGACAAGTTCCTTGCTAGTAGTTATGAACTGATTGGAATCTAAAATTAATGATAATGGATAATTGATGAGTGATCTTACGTAGTTTTTAGATGGATAGTTTTGTTTAGGAACTATTCATGAGAGTGACATGGGTGATCTATTAATGGAACGACGATAATAAATTGTGTAATTGGATGTTTGATTCTGATTCAAGGGGCCTCATTAATTTTTTTTATTAAAAATTAATTACCTTAATGATACAATGTAAATGATTTTTTATAAAAATCCTTTGAAACTGGGGTAATTTGGGCATCTGGGATCTCACGCTGAGTCTCTGAGACCCTAGATGCTGGGTGCATTTCTGTTTATTATAATCCCTTTGTACACCTTGAATAAGTGCATTTCACTGTGCTTAGCACATGATACATGGCTTGGGAAAAATAAAATAAAGTGTCTAAGGTCTAAAATGAGTTCTTTAAGGTGAGGGGAATGATGAACGCCAAATGAATAAGGGGTCAATTAGTTTATATGGGATTCATTTATGTTGTATCATTAGGGTGATTCACAAAAAAACTTATTTTTTTTGGAACCTAAGTGATGAGTCAAATGCAACGTTCCTACTGTTAAGTTTATAATTCCACATAAATTTCACCATTTTCACTCTTGGACTTTGGACTTGATCTCGGATTGAAGTTAGTCACTAAGTAGTATCACATATGAGGCATGACACTTTCATTTCTTGCTGATACATTTATCTCTTGACTACCGGTGAGTATTTGTTTAAGTAACGTTCATATGAGAAATTTAGTTATTAAAAGCCTATTGGCATGTTTTTGAAGTCCCCTGTTTAAATTCCTGGACAAGATACATTTTTATCTGAATTATAAACAAACTTTTGTTTTCATGTTTAATAAAACATGATATTGTTTGAAGAAAATAAATGCTCATGTGTGGGGGAATTTTAAGTGGCCTTAAAAATACTTGTTTTGCCACATATTTTTGTTAATTTGTAATTGTTTAATTGGTTATCCTTGTGTTTTATACAAAATATTAAAAATTTTGTGTTTCTATAAATAAATTTTTCAATTTAATCAATTTTTACAAATAATTGTGTTTTATAAGATTTAAAATAATTAATTTATTTTTTACTTTAATTATATATTATAATTACTTTTTATTCAGTTTGGTAACTTTGTCTGCATATCTAATGATTTAACATTTATTATTTAATTAATTAGTTTCCATTCGCACATAAATTATTTACTCTTAATCTAACAGTACATGAATTATAATTTTAATAATATAACCTAATTATTAGTTTACATTAAATAATACATTAATTAAAATAAAATATTACAGACCTTCATTAATTATTAAGTCTTCTATTTAAAATTTCATTAATTAATATAATGGTTTTATAATTTAATAATAAACTAACTTTTTACCTTAATTAATTTAATTTGTTTAAGTAACTATTATAAATACTTTGACATTGTTATTTGAGTGTTATAATTTAATTTTAACTTTTAATAATTTTGTATCTTTTTAATTTTTAGTATAATTTTAGTAACTATTTATATTTTATATTTTAAAGTTATTGATAATTTATCATGAGTAAATTTTGTTTTTAAAAGATTACATAAATTTAATAGTATTTTTATTTTAATTTGAATTAATTAATTTTTAGTTTTTATTAATTATTTTGTTCTTATTTTATTTAAGTTTTCATTTAATTAAATACATTGTTTATTTTTTAGTTTCACGGTTTCATTGCAGTGACGGTGTCTCCACACACCGGTCTCCTCACAGTATCACCGTGTTTCTGCCACTCTAAAATCACGATGTCTCCACACACTGTATTTATTACTTTCTCAATGTAATCCTTTTACGATGACACAACCACTATAAACACTTTTAAGAGAGCCAACGTGATTCTCTTTAAGGTCTCACTGTGACACTCCTTTCATGGACGCACCATTTCTTCGTCCATTGTGCCACTGCACACACCGGTTTCAGCAACTATTTCTTTTTTTACCATGACCACCATTACTTTCTTACCATTTCCAAAAATTCTCACCGTAAACCCTCTTCACACCTTCACAGTTCCACTGTAATCATTGCCACCATTTTTCTCTGTCTTGCACTAACAAACCATTACAACCAAATTCATCTTTACCTTCCATCGCGTGCTCAAACTACAACCTACCTATTTCTCAAAACAAGATCAATTAAAACCAAAATAATACCATTTTTTCTATACATGCATATGCTTTTCAATATTTTAATATTTTATCCTCACCTCTTGGAGTCGTTCTTTCATCAAAAGAATCTTGTGGGATTGCTCTGCATCTCTGAGGAAAAACTGAAGATGAATAGAGCTAAAGCTTGCCCAGAATGAGAGTTGCAGGCTAAAACCGATCTAAATCCACTACTGCATAGAAGAACTACTGAGATCCGAAGCCGAACCCGATGCTTGCCACTGATGGAGTTGTGAAGATTTGAATAAGGCCGCCACTGATGAGCCGATTCACTATTGTTGAAGACCAATAATCAGATATTCACCTAACGTGGCCAACGAGGGTTTCACTGTTAAGATCTACTAGACCTATTTGAATTGGTTGAGGAGAGTAATGATCAAGAACTTAGTCATACAATATTGTGATTGAAGGACTGGAGGAGGGCGTTACATTGTCGAGTCTGAGTCGAGAGGGAGTAGAGGCACCACCATTGTGAAGCAGGGCTTTCGTCGGACAGGTTGTGGATGACCCACAAGCTATCCCTATTTTCGTGCTGAACAGAATACCTGGAAAAAACAATAAAATATAATAAACACAAAATAAATAATAAATTAAAATAAACTAATAGTTAATAAATTATATTAATCATAAATTAAAATAATAAATAATTATTATAATATATAACATTTATAAAATTTATAGATAGATTAGTTATAAAATAAAGTATAATACAAGATAATAAAAATTTAATGAATTAAAATATAAAAAATAATAATTTATAAATTAATTTAAATAGTAATTAATATAAATATATTAATAATTTAATTTTATCTCTAACAGAATAATTATATTAATAATATAAATAAAATTAATATAGTCTAATTAAGTTTTACTCTCTAATTAATTAATTTTTAATAATAACATATTAACTTTATCAAAGACTTTATAATAAATTATTAATAATAATATTTAATATTAACTATTTTCTAATATAATTATTTATTAACATTAATTACTTTAATAGTATATTAAAAAAACATTAAAATATTAATTAATTTTCTTTATGTTTTAGTTGTTTTATTTTTTTTCTAACTTTTTATGTTCATTCAAGAGACGGGTATACATCCATATTCATCTAACCAACTTATAGGGAATTAGTTACGAAGGGAAAACTAGTGTGACGTGCCTGTCGCGAAAGAACCCACATGTGCGGTGCACAACTGAGGTGTTTTGAAGTCAATTGAATTGGTCAGTGACAAGAAGCAGGTGATGGAGGATGTAAAAACAGAGTAGCAGCATAGTTTTGGGGGACTCTATCTCATTTTTTTCCATTCCACGAACACATCCATTTGAGAGCAGACTGCGAGGAGTCATACTTGAGTCAAGGTAGAGATTAAGGAGCCTGAAGGTAGAGCAACACTTGGGGAGTTATTCCTTCCCCTTTATTTAATTCTTTTACTCTGCTTTCGAATGTTTTCAATGCTAGAATTCAATATGATCATATGATGAATTGTTTAACATAGAAATTTTATAGTTTGTTGGTTTCTTTATTAAAATTCTTCACTTTATTCTTTTTTGACATTATAATTGATTAGCGAGATCTATTTTAATTATCATGTATGTTGGTCCCACCTTAAATTTCTGTAAAAAAAATTCAATGTTTCAAGTTAAATCCGTGAGATTGAAATTGATTATCATCTTGTTGAAGAATTAATGTCATTTCAGTTGGAATTTTACGGTGAGTTTTATTTCAATTGTATTCTTCTTAAAATTCATAACAGTGGATGAATTTCAGAGCGGTGAACAATAATAGTCATACCTATATTTGATGTATCTTCTGGTGAGGAAGATATATCAATTTAGTCTTAAGATGTGATTCAATAATTTTTAGTGGAGAATTATCTTTTTAACCAACATGTTTAGAATTACTGAGTGTTATTTCTGGATCGTTGTTCCTTGCCTTGCTACTTAATATTAGTATACTATATTTCTATAGTTTATCATACATAGTGAAAATTCTAGTTTTGTTGAAAAAATACTTGTTTCATCATCATGTTTCCTCTAAATCTTAAAAAAAATAAAAAATAAAAATAAATGTTCACTTCCTCCACTATTGTCAATAGTGGAAATTATCTTTGAATAAAATCACGAATTCTCATATTCCTCTTCTGTGGAATGACCATGCACCACTGTTCTAGTGTAGGAGTAATAAATGTTATTTTGAGGTCTATGATGACCTCTGGCCTGTTCAATAGATATTCCATCAACCTATGTTCTCAATGTCTATTTCATTTACATTCCAAAAATTGATCTTTCTAAAAAAATACCATGTAGAAGAATTTTTAAGGTAATATCATTTCCATAAAAGGGATTGAGATAAAAAATTTCATTAAATAATATACGGTAAAAATCATATCTTTCATTATTTATTAATGAACCATTACTTTTGATGAAACCAACATATCTTATGTCACTATTAACATTATTCATCACGGTTTCCATTAAAATATCAATCTATTAGATTCTTAGTATAATGATATAATAATATTATATTCAAAGGGCCAATACAATCATACATGGATATGAATATCAAATCACTCATATAAATGTTGATTTCCTAATGTAAATTTTCATTATAACAATATCCTTCATTAACAATTATTGAGGGCATACACCTTGAGATGAAGCCTCAAATTACTCTATGTATCCATCTCGAATATCCTATATCATTCTGTTCTATAAAATGATGTATTATTTCTATAGGTAAAAATATATAAGAATAACATCATTTGAATTCTATTTTCCCATTATAGTAGGAACTATTGTGACCTTTTAAGTTTGATTGATACACATTGGACAATATACCAAGCTATGATACACATAAGAAAAATCATGATGTGATAATGAGTTTATTAATTTTTCAAACTATGAATACATATAATCATAATCTATATATAATTTTGAACAAGGTAAACAACTCTAATAGATTCCCAGTTTCAATGGATTCAACTATTTAAAACATTCAATCAAGTTGGTCTCACATTATAATCATGCCACTACTGAGAAAACTATTTAGTGAACATCCACATATTTTTCATACATTGAATATCATAAAACTATAAATATAATCATATGATAAAATTACCTCATGATGTGAAACTTATAGAGTACATTACTAAATTTTAAGTGACCTGATCACTTTTTCAAGATCTACTAATGTAATATTCTAACAATAAAATGTGATAGAGTTAATACTTATTGGTACTGAATAAGGATCCAAAAACACATCATATCAAAATAGCATCAATGATTACATAAAAAGAATCTATATTAATAGGACCTATTATTGAATTGGAGACAAATGGACATATTAAACACTTATAGACAATAACTCAACCATTGTGATAGAAAAAATAGCATGACTCCAACATTGGATCATTCAAATGTTTCTGAAATCTTGAATAAATATTACTCTATATGAATATCTCATCATCTAATCCATGCACTAGGATAATATCATTAGTTATTTTCATATACTTATGAATAAACATGAAATATGACTAATTAAATTCACATAGACCATCGTAATGTCTACATACAATGCTCTATATTTAGGAAACCATGGGTTTCATGATAACATGGATTACATGATGGATCATATCACCATATCATATGGAATCTAAATCATTCTCTCATTATCTTATTGTTCCTGATAATATATTTAGTGGAATGACATATACCATGTTTAACTACATTCAATTACCTCTTCTATTTTATCAAAAAAAAAATATTTATTATATTTTAAATGTATATATTTCTAATTTTTCAATGATTCATTATTGAACTGTCATGAATGATCTTGATCATAAGAGTATAGGATACTTTATATATAACCTTCATGAAGAAAACCTCATTTATCTAATCATTAATTTACTATATGTTTACTATTTCACTTCTATTAAATAAAAGTGTATAAAAATATAGAACTATGATAACAAGCTCATTCCCACTGAAATGTTTTTCCACACAAGCAACATATTTATTCTTTGTGAATCAAAAAAAATTATAGCATCATAAAATAAAATTATACATGTCATGAATGAATGATTCAATCCAAAATTGGATATCGTCCACTTGAATATCCTTTTCTCAACCACTGGAGTCCCACACCCTTCATGATGTGGCATATAGTCATCATCGTGAATGTTCATGTTATGGAAATATTTTTTAACATCCATCTACCAAATTTTGAAGTCATGGGATGTAGCTGTATCATGTATAATTATAATGTATTTAAGCATAGACACTAGTGAAATGATTTAATTATAGTCAATATAATTATTTTTTAATACACATTATCAGCTATACATTAATTATAGGTACTTATATTACATTAAATATATAAATGTTTTCTGAATACCCATTTTACCATTAGAGACTTTGAAAAAAAGGTAGGTATACCATATATAATACATAGTTCTGGTACATGGAACCCATTTCAGAATTAAAAGAATATTTCCTTCTCATAGCTTATGATATCTTTAATACATCTTTTTAGGATGAAGATTTATTATTTACAACATATAATGATTAAATGTCATTAATGACAATAAAAATATATATCTCCAACTATCTCATCACTTTGTTGATTATATATTGTACTTGTGTTTTAGAAACAACGTGTTCCATGGATAACCATTGAATCTGTTCCTATACCAACTCTTCTATCTATTGATAATTTTATTTAGGAAGGTCAACCAGTCTCCCACTATCCTCCTTGAGGATGTGACCCGTTTCATGAAATATAGAATTGATTTAGAAATTTAATATCCATTATAAGTGTTTTTATAGGTCGTATCCCATTAAATATTTTGGATGACCTATAAATAAACACATTAATCCCTAGGGTACTAGTTGTTTTATTGAAAAGTCCTTAACAAAATCTACCTAACTCTATGAAATTTCAGGTGGAAATTTTTTTTCTTTCCAATCCATGGATTAATAGGAATTCCATATTCTAATTTAGTGGGTATTCATCTTAGTGTGTATTTCCACATCTATTATTCTTTTCCACAAAAGGATAATGGAAGACCGTCATGGCTTGACACTGAACATAAAGTCTCTAATATGGTATGGTTCCTCATTTCCCAAACACCATTCCACTAAGGTGTCTCCGGGGGATTAAGTTGAGATTGAATCTCAAACACTTGTAGAAATTCAAAAATCTTGTGATTAATATATTGAAAACATCAATCATATTGAAGCATCATTAACTTTATTACATGTTATTTATGTACTTCAATCAAAAAAAATTTGATTTCTCAATTTACTCATAATTATAAATCATCATGTATAAATTTCCATATCTACTAAAGTAATTAGTATAAGTTAAAAGGTACTAATATCCACCTAAATTTTCTATGAAAAATGGTATAAATACATTTGTTTTTACCAATCCTAAAATTACTATCACTCGTTCACTATGTCCACCGTAATGTGGTTTTCTCATTCTTCCATGAAAACATTCATGACACCATTCAAGTGGGATTACCACATATGATTCTAAATAATAACAAGATATATAATTATGAAAACCTTTCCATTTACATGTCCAAGATAGTGATTCAATAATTTGGTTTTATTTGGGTCATACATTCATTATTCATTATTAATTTGACAAATTGGATTTGTATAATTTTATACATGGGGACTGTTATTTAAATGATTCATACCAGAACATATATTTTTTATAAATTAAAAAACATATATTTCTAAAATTTTAAATAAAAAGATATACATCTAAGTAGGATATCAAAATTATGTTCTTTGTAAAGGTCCGTACATAAACGTAATCACACTAAATAAGTATAAATCCAATGATAATTGAATGGTGATAGTCTCCAATTGATTGAGTATCCGAATTTTTTTTAAAAAGGTTGTGCCTCAGTCAATGACCATGGAACAATATATTTAATAAAGAAAATAAAGATTACATGAGTCTGAATGACAAATCCTTATTACAATATTTTTCATATAAGGGGAGAAAATCACCAAGTAACTCATCCTTACAAGCAATTCCCTGATTAACTCCATTGTTGGAAAGACCATCAACAACCATGTTCGATTCATGAAAGGAATTCATTTAAATATAGTTTACTTCCATGAGAAAAGCAAGACAATTCATCCAACGGGAAGTAAGATGTCGGGCAAGGTGGACCACTCATTTCCAAATAGCTTAGACAATAGTTGATAAATCACTTTTAATTCAAATATTGTTCTAACCCTTTGATTTGGAAAAGATAATGGCCTCGATCACACCCATCATTTCCACTTCTAGAGATGAGGATATACGAAAACCGCTAGACAAGCATCTGTGACACTTGCCAAGATAGTCCATGAAAATAGCACTATATCCTAACAAACCTGGGTTTCCTTTAGAGTCACCATCAAACTTCGCATCGATTCATCAGACAATTGGATCATTCCAGAATACTATATAGGAGTATTTAAGTTGTCTATACAGACCAGTAATCGTGAGTCGATGAAGGATCTCGAAATCACCAATAGTGTTGTTACAATATTCTTTTCTTAATCAAGGAATCATCATGAATAGTAATGAGAATCCGCATCCTACCGGCATTAATCCTATATGAGAAATTGTATGAATAATATTATTTCTATCATACTAGTTCACTTGGTAGAGCTCAGCAACAGAAGACAAGAAAATATTCTTAATTTCTTGAGATAATTTGAAATCTACACAACACTACAATTGGGATCTAATATAATCATGATGTATCCACCTAGAACAAAAATGTCAAGAATGAAGTTCAAATGAACTGTAGTATTAGCATAAGATAGAAACAATTTATTAGTATCTTATCTATGTTGGTAGAACATGTGACATTTACAGAAATTTGGATCCCAAAAGATTGCAAACAGACATTGGTGGGGACCCTGTAACGAGGAATGCACAAAACAAAGGTAACTATTGAGGTCTTAATCCAAGGGTTGACAAAATATTTCAACCAATATAAGCCATGATAAGATCTAATTAAATTGTAATAGTAAAAAAATTGGAATCAAGAACAAAATTATAAGTAGGTTCCCAAATTATGAAATCCTAAGAGGTGGAGAAGGGTTATCTTTCAATGACATGGCTGATGTTATCAGAAAGGCTGATGTTGTGATAATTAAAAACACCCTTTTGGTGGAGAAGGTGTTATCCGGAACGAAATTGGGAGGCATCATAGAGATTAAAAGATGAATAGTCTAATTGTAAAGACAAAAATTCATGGAGGAATTAGTATTAACCATCCAACTAGATTTATGCATAATGATGGTGAGAGAATTCCTAATGGATGGACAGATGGAAGATGTGATGTAGATTAAATTTCCATTTTTCTGTATAATGAATCTTTCATTTATAAAATCATTCAAATCGGAGCTATTATGAACTAACCTCTAGGTCAACCCATCCTGGTGAGCATCATTAAAGAGTTTATGATTTTTGATTCCAAAACTACCCTTATCTAATGGTTTACAACCAGTTACCCAGGGGATGCTCACAATATTTCATTCAATTGTTCTTCCTGCCCAATTTTTTTTAATGAAAACAATAATTTTCATAATAATACCCACAAGACATTTGAACACCATCATCCAATATACCATTTTGGAAATTATTTTTGATTACAGAAGAAAGCATTTTTACAACCATAGATAGGGATTTAACCTTCTATGAATAAAGTTTATTGGTGATTTGATCAACAATGTTGTAGAGTGAACATGAATTGTGTCTTCCCCAAAATGTAAGATAACAAAGATAATTTAAGTATAAATAACCTTTATTTATTCCTATGTAATTAATGATATTACTTTTTTTGATAGGGCTGAATTTGATTCCGAAAAAACGCAAAATATTTACACAATCTGAAATATTAAACATAGATTTCATCATAATGAGGTAGGGAATTTTTAAAAATTTGGATATTCCATTTATCACCTACTATGAATAGGATGATGTCATTATAATATAAAAGTTTTGTGGGAAAATTTATGTTTCTAGAAGCCTGAATAGTTTTCATATTTCATTATCCACAAGTCGAGTGAGAAATCTGCTTAAGTAATCTTCTTCCATGGAAATGATAATGGAAAAACGAGGATCTTATTTCCTAACTCCTTTGATTCATTTTAAAAATCTCATAGGGACACAACTGACTAGAATAGAGATAGAGTTCTAATTGAATAAAGTGCTTATCATATTGCTAAAAGATTCATTAAAACCAAATCTTTTTAGAACATTGAATATGAAATTCCAATACCTAGTGTCAAAATATTTTCTAATTTCAAGTTTAATGGTAATTCTACCTCCTCTAGTGAATTTTTTTTAAGATTTCAATACATTATGAGGCAAGACAGATACAATCATAAATAGACTTACCTTTGATAAAAAATTTCATTCCATGAAAAAATTCTATTTAAAATGGAAGTATGTTTATTAGGATAGAGTTTAGAGAAAATTTTTTAAATGGTATTAATAAGCGCAATAGGATGAAAAACATGAATCTCAGAAGCATTGTCCTCTTTAGGAATAAGAGTAAGAAATTGGGCATTTAAACTATGCAGAAGAACACCATTAGAAAATAATTCCTTGACAAGTTTGCAAACATATAAATGGATAATCTCCAAATAATGATGGAAAAAACCAATGTTAAACCCAATTGGACTAGGGGAACTATCAGGATTAATGTTAAAGACAGTTTCTATGATTTAATGATCAAGGGAGATGCTTAGAAGATAGTTTTTTTTTCATCATTAGTCGCCATAGTATGAATGATTTTAGGGATGGAATCATTATTAATAGTTATACCATTTAACAAATTATGAAACTAATATACAATGTTATTAGCAAAAACTTTGTCAGTGTAAATGAGAGAGTCATCATCTATAAGAAAAACTAATGTTCTAGAGACTTTTCAAATTTATTGTAGAAAATTTTATAATTATGTATTTCAATCTCCATCGAAAATCCATTTAGTATTGAAGATTATCTTTGGCATGTTATCTTTGAGAATCAAAAGCGAGTGGAGTTTCACAGAGGTATTTACTTCTAGTTGAGGATCCAAAGAGAAGTCAGAGCAAGTATTGGAGTTTTTAATTTGAGTAAGCTTTGCTTTTAGAGAGTATATGTCCTTGTCATGTTTATTGTATTTGGAAGTACCCAATTCCTTTAGGGATTTATTAATGTATTTTAATTTAGTGATGCAAGAAAAATCATCATAGGGATTCCCCAATCCTTCCGAAAAGTTTTTTGTAATGTTAGTACATTCAGGATCTATAGTCCAATAATTATTGAATTTTAAGGGAAGAGTGGGTTTAAAACTCGTGGTGAAAAAAAAATAGACAAGAATGGGACTATGATTTGAATTGATCTTATGAAGTTCAATACTCGATATGAAGTTCTTTATTTTAAGAGTATGAATTTTATTAAAGCCCCTATCATGTTTTCAATCCACTACGGTTTTTAGTGTCGTCTATACCAAGTGAACTTAGCATTACTGAGATTGATTTCAATAAAATTACAATCCTGAGTAGAATATTTTTATTCTATTGAGGAGATAAGAGAAAGGGGTGGACCAATTATTTCATTCAAGTTATGAATTTCATTTAAATCTAAAATCAACAACTATGGTTTATTGGTAGTGTTGGAGAGAATATTAGGATCACGCCAAATATTTATTCTATATTGATAACAATTCATAGCATATATAATCATGCAAAAATATTGGAAAACAAAATAGTAAAAATCCAATTTAAACATCTTCTCAATGAATTTGAAATCATTAAATGACTGCAAATATTAATGATAAATGATCCAAAGGGATTTAGTTGTAGGATCATCTTTTCCCCCACAATGGAAGGTATATCCATAAGAATAAAGATGCAAGAATTTTGATGAAAATTTAATTTTAGTCACAGCCATAGAAAAAAAATTTCTTGCGAGTTAAAAGAAATATTTAAAGAACAATATATCTCTTGGGATTAGAAATACCCATAAAATATTAATAAAACAATTCATTGGAACCTGTGTTTTGATTTAACACTCCCTTTTTTAAACCACATGAGCCCTTATTCTTTCATGATTTTCTAATGGCTTGATAAGTGAGTGGGTATGTTTTCATTCCCTATTTACTCTTATATAAAACCTTAGATGTATAAGAATATCCTATATTATCAGAACTTTTTTTTTATTTTGAGTGTTTTGGAATCAAATGGTGTGTCCATTAGACTATCCTTTGGAGGCATAAAAGTTAATTTAGAATTTTCTATTAAAGAAAATATAGTATCACTAGTAGTGGTATCATTGTGTAACCCCACTATTGCTGAGAAAATTGTAGCATGTTTTTTATTGCATGCCACTTCCACTGAAAATCCTTAGAATTTGATACCTTAGTTTGTGATTTTTCTGTACTAGGCATCAGAAGAGCCATTCATACAATTATCCAAGGGGATTTTACTACTATCAATTTGATAATATCAGAGTTTCCACCACCCTATCATTTATTAGAGACCATAAAAGGGATCTTGGGAGTATTATAAAGAGAAACATCACTCCCAGTTGTAGTAACCATTACATTTCTGACCTTCTGTCCTAGATCAATAGGGATTAGGTTGACCAGATTTTATACATGGACCACTGGATGATGGGCAGAATTGTTCACCACAACAATTCCTCCCAACTATTTCTGAGTTGGTCCAAATGAGACACCACATTGCATATCATAGGGAAAATAGTGTTCTCGAGTGATTTAAGAGAGGGAGCATCCCACCCATTGCATGAGTTCAAAATTTGTGAAGCAAGGTGTCCAACGTCTTTGAAGGTGAGTATACCAAGATTCTCATCAACATGTTCAGATTGATTTGGCTCATAGGTGTCATGAACTAGTGTCTCAATGTCAATTGATATTTCTTAATCAAAATAGGCATATCCTTCTTCCTCAACTATCTTATCCCTAGTAACACCTACAGTATCTCCCAAGAGAAGTGCTTTCTTAACCCATTTTATAGCTTTCATGGTTGGTTCATGTTTCTCTAGGGCAGTGGACTTTTCATTGTTTTTCTTTCTAATATGAGTCCACCCACCACTCTTTTTAGAATATTTCAGAAAATATTTGGTTTTTGTATTTAGATACATCTCTGAGTACTATATGGTTTATATAATATCCAATTTTTATATATTTAAATATTTCAGCCAATTATAAATTAACAGTTGTTGTACACATATCTTCTTGTTTTTATTATTCATTCAATGGCTATGCTTTTGATGTGAAAAAATAAATTCTTCTTCTATTTCATTTTTTTGCATCTAGATCTTCATATTTTTAGAAGAAAATTATTAAACAGATTTTAATTTTTATGATCAGTTATCCAATTTTCCATTCATCTTTTTTTACTTTCTCAATAGTAACTATGGGTTTGTCCCACCCATTATATTTTTTCACATGGTGAATTTGTGTTAGAATCTGTAAGAAACTCTTCTCATTATTTCTATATTTTTATTAACAATAATATAGTTAAAGGGATTATGTAGTGTGTAAACTAGGTGATCATTGTGTAACTCATCTAGGAGAATAATAATTATTATATTTAATCATTAAATGTTTCTAATAATATGGACCAAAATATTCCTAGAAAACATTGACTATCAAAGAATCATTGAATATATATAATTTGAAATCTTTTTTATGCTAGGTCTCAGTTTTTATTTATAGAGGTATTAAAGGTGAAACGTAATGATATATGCATCAATGTATTCTTGTTTCATTAGAATATAATTGGTAATATAATATAGAATGAAACACTAAACAAATGTGGCACCATTATAATAATTTGTATTCATAGAAAACACATCATCACTATCCTCTTTGCTAGGTATTTAATTATTAGGTTCTTCCATCACATTATATTCCCTTCAATCATGAATGATAATGCATGAGGGGCATTTACACTCTTGGAAACTTAATATAGTGAGATTGTTATCCCACCGTGGTATTGATCATCATTATATGATTGGAGTTATATTTCATACCATATATTTATATCATATTTGAATAATTTTACTAAATTTATTGGTTCCAAAATACTTTTCGTGGGTCAAATCAAGAGAGACTATAGTCGATTGAGATAAAATCCATGACCAAACAGCCCAAATATCAACAAACGGGTTTTCCTTGGGAAGCACTTATACACATCCCATAGTCCACTCAAACTCATGAGGTGATAATGGTAGGGTATATGGATATAACAGACCCTGCACTTTCCCAAACAGATGTTTATGGTATTATCCTCAAGTACGACAAGACCCATGACAACTGGAAAGAAATTTTACAATATGATCTTTGAGCCTGACGGGTCCCATGACTGTTGTAAAGAATTTTGATGGTAGGATCCTCCAGTTCAATTTACCATCATGTCAAATGGACGCTTTCCATTTGTAATACTTGATTAAATCCATCCCATACTATGTGGACATTGATCTCCAACCAATATGATACATTGAAATCATCCTCATGGTTCAAGCCCATCACTCACTTCCATATTGCACTTTCCTTCAAGCCTCTATGTCTTATCAGGATCATACACTTACCCTATTATTCCAGTTCTTTCATGTCCATATCCATGCACTCCCTTATCTTGATCCACATCATTAAGTGTATCATCCTTCCTTCCAAAACTATGGGAAATTCGATCCATTACCTCTATATAGGTTTCATAGGAAGCCTCCTAGAGGTTCGATCCCAACACCCACAACAATCAATCCATTCAATTAATTTCTCCAACTTCAATACAATCCATATTGATTTTTACCCAAGACACCATGTATTTGTAGTATCGTTACATTCAAATATGTAGCTCTTGTTCATAATCCCCAGTAATCTGCTTCATCACATCACCCTTGTCCCAGTGAGATAATGGCATTCATATGGGCCTCCTCAGTGCATACATTCTTTCCATCCACATAATTTATTCTCCTTGTAGTACCTGAGGATCCGTAGTGTATAATCCCCACACAATCCAACCTAGTGAAATCCACTTTAGATAGGAATTTTCAACACATAATCCACAATCCATCCAATTAAATATGTGGGTTTTGATCCATATCTTCATAAAAATGGTATATTGGAAGCCTCCATGATATTTAATCCAAACCAATGGTAAACCATGGTGTTCACCTCATTTGGGTATACCTACTTGATCCATCATAAGAGATGTATAGATAAATATTCATAGTTGTAATCCTTCCCTATATGGGACACTAAATCAAGGGTCATTCCTGATTGGGTGTTCTGATCCATTCATCTGGTAAAATTTTTATTTTCTCCCTCCAAGAGGTGTATCTAACTGATTTACCATCAAAATAACTCTAATTAGTCTGATCCACCTTTGAAGTATTTTAATCTCATGTAGTACCTCATGTTAAACATGGGATTCTGAGGAATGCCTTGGAATACATTACAACATTAAAAAATACCTTTAATTCTATGTTGTATACATTAGGTTTCCAGACACTTGATAAAACCTCTTATTAGGTAAATTACAGCTATACTAATGTTCCATCATCCATACATTATAGAGATGCCCAATGTGACTAATCTCATGATCAATGGTTGTCACCCTGACATTATCCCTTGGAATGTCCCAAAAAAGAATAATAATTATCCCTCATCCATGAAGATATGGAATCAAGAGTAGTTTCACAAACAAAATCTTAATATATAAATAATACCCAAACTATTAAAAAAATTTGAGGAATAATCCATTGAAGGACATATTGAAATCTTATAATCCCAATTTCATCTAGTAGAAGCATCCTTGTATATGTTATGCATGTCACCGACCTTTAGAATGTGGGAATGTGGGGTAATAACATAGTCAGTCCAACGAGCGAACAAGTGAACATTGAGGTAGACACAACCCGGTGGAAAGCATAAGAAATAGAAACTAGTGAACCCAAGGTGAATATATTATCTTCAATAAGAATATTGGATGAATTTGAGACATCCTAATATAAATATTTTACATGATCTAGCTATTTGAGTCCCAGTCCCAAAAAGGAAATCGTGGGACCGACATGGAACTCACTACAATTTGTTTCAGTTAATTGTTGGGAATTCTTGTCTACAAAAACATTTACATGGAAATGTATATCCATACATGGAAGTCTGAGAGACACTAGGTAATTGGGAATTTCTTTCCTTTTATCCACCGTAATTTCGAAATATTCCATCTTTGGGGGAACCGGGCTATAGGAATCCAGTCCCCCTGTAGATGAAGGGGTAGGAGAATAGTCAATGTGTCTATTTTGCACAACTCTTCCTCTTCCATGGTGTAATCTCTGACCATATTTATCAGGCACCCATTCCACATATCACCCTCATAAATCATTCATAGGAGGATGATAGATTCTCTTATATGATTATTAAAAAATAAATGGGTCATCACCACTAGTGACATGGCCCACAAGGACTTGGAGGCTTTTGTACCTCATCATCACCGCCTACCCCAAGGGTGCATCAGGCCACCCCAGTTGCCCACACCAGCATCATATCATTTTGGTGGTGTCTCATAAAAATATCCCTATGAGTCTCTCACCAATGCTGATGAGGTGAAAAATATATGATCCATTTTTATTGCGACAAATAGCCTTTGAAACTCCAATGAAAGCTCCCACCGTGCCATGTTAGCGCCACCAACCGGTCCCTCATGTTGAAAAACTGGTGGTCCACACCCCTTATCTGGAAGCCTAATAAAATTGAACCATCACCAATGTCAGGAACAATCTCAAGTAGATACCCATCATGGTTAATAAAATTGTACACATCCATTGACCCATGCCAACCATGGGGAATTCTACCAAATACCTTCCACCATAATGCATAAATTCAGAGTTTCCCAATAAGAATCAAGTCCTCGTCCACCCAACGGTTAGGTCAGGTTGACACTTTCAGTCATCGTCACTTCTAGAAATTTTCACGGGATAACCCATGATAACGAGATCCATTATGGATGCCCTCCACATACCATATCCATCCAGAGTTGAGGTCCTAACTCTTCATGATTTCATCAAAAGGTAGGTCCTCTCCTCATTTCCATCATTTTCCAAGAGGATTTATTCACCCTCATGTCATCATGCAGTAAAAATATCATTATAGATGCCCATCCTACATCACATATTATCAATGCAAAGGTTCTCCTCACAACATGCCTAGCTTGTGCAAAGTTACCCCCCCCCCCACTTTTCCAATACTAAACATGGAGGACCTCCTTGTTTGCAGATAGATCATTACAATGTTCTCCTCATGCGATGGCCACTAGCTACCATGGAGGACCATCCATGCTATAGATTTTCGACATGGCTTCCCTCAACATGTCTTCACCATCACCAGTAGAGTTCCTCCCCATTTTAGCATTCACAGTGATAGATCTCCACTGAAAACATAAATAAAATATTAAATAGTTCCTCCCGATACCCAAGACCAGAAACACGGAGGTCCTTTCAATTTTCCATTCAACATATCCAAGGTTCTCCACACACTTAATCTAACAAATTTATATGTCCTCCCCATACTCATGCCCAACATGGGGGGTCCTAACCGTGATCTCAAAACATTAATCACAGGTAATCCCCACCCTCAGAACAATCCTTGTCGAGGTACTCATCATTAGGACACCAACATATAAAGAGGTCATCCCCATATCCCATCCATATATAGAGAAGGGTCACGTTGCTCTTACATGAACATGCATGGAGCCCCTCCTCTTGTTGAATATTTACCCTACCCAAAAGATTGACCCTGGGGAAGGAGGCAAAACCATCACTGATGAAAGAAGAACTATGATAACTATCAGGTCGTTGTTAATCTAGTTCATTTTTAAAATTTTAAATCGGTGTGTGACTCAAGGATGGATCCTTCACCCAGATTATATACATCAAAGTCTAAGAACGGAACCCAATGAGTGAGTTTTATCCTCCAAGATTGTTAAATGTAATTTTTCTCCAAATACCTTCATAGGTAGATCTAATAGCAGGAATATTTGGATCTCTTCCATGTTATTATCATGTAGTCCTCTCTATCATCACCTAGATCATTATCAACCATAACACGATATCATAGAGACATATTCTTAGGTTTTTTAGTTTATAAACTCCCAAAATATCCGCCATCATCATTTTCCACCTTCACGCATGAAGTAGTGGTAAAAACCCCATCCAATTGGTACATGATGTTGTGGTTGGTATCACCCACAAGAGATGAAACAGTAAGCATGGGCTTGTCAGCTCACACGATGTTCGCTCACCTAATTATTCGACCATCATAAAAGACCAAATTAGTATCATAGATGTTTCCACATCCACCCCCATTCTAAGAATGGGAAACCAAGAACCAAATCCCACTTCCAAATGAAGATTATTATGGGAAAATATTGTGGGGGACTTGATTCCCATTATATTCAAGTCGATCACGACTCCAGCATTTTCAATCATGTTGTCTCTTACACATTATGATGTTATTTGTTTTGGTTGGTCTATATAGATGACACATTTTAACTTTTTTAATCATCAGTTTTCCTATAAAAAGAGCTAGGAGAATTAGGATGACATCATCCAACCATATAGTTCTATTGAGTTAGTAGCATATCACATGTCCTAGAAAACTAAATCACCTAGTTATCGACAAAACATTCTACAGTGATTCATCAAGAGCATCATTGTGCTCTAGAGAATAATTTAAGAGGAGACCCCACATGTGTATTTTTGTGGTTATGGAAAGTATAAATCCCTCCACATTAGACATAGCCTATGATAGATGAACCATTCTAGTGAAATAAAATAATTTCCCTAGGGAAATTTCATGAAAATGAGGTTGTCCCAAATATATACTCAAAAGGGGGAACCATAACATGATTTGATGAGGAGGACTCACCCATAGGTATGAAATTCTCTTAGACCCCACAGGGGTTCACACTTGTTAGAAAAGGTGCTTTCATGGACATGGAGTCCTATATACATCATTAACCATCATTTAGAACACCAAAAATGAAAATTTTATGATTAGGTATTTAAAACCATAAGACCCGTCTGACCACATTTAGAAAGAAAAGGTCATTGTTGATACAGTAAACCTGCTCTAATGTCATTCGGATCAGAAAATTCCATTAATGAATTCCTTGTAGAGGGCCTTTTAGAATTGAATCCAATATATAGTGATACCCGATACAATCATGTCCCTTATTTACTAGGGAAATGCAGTCATCCACATGTCCTTCATGGCTAGTATCTCCAATTAATTTCGACATTCCCATTAATTTTGATAAGGTAGACAGTAGATCCGATGGAAAGAGACAGTGATATGTATAATTAAATTTGTTTGAGCTACATGAGAATCTTCCTCAAGACTCAAATTATGTTTTTCGTCCAAGTACTCCACAATTAATTTCTCTAGTATCATGTGAAGTCATTCCTCATGTTATTCCTCATGTCATTCCTCTAGTAGTTCCAGGGACCGATCAATAAGCACAAGTGTCCAATTATCATATTGAAGATCCCTCTAACGAATGAGTGGTCAAGGATACTAATCCACACTAATATGATCATTCAGCCATTCTTGTCAACTTCCTCGAGGCTATTGATACCAAAATGTGTAAATATGACTTAATGTCATGTCGTATCTAGCTTTGGTGGATGACAAGCAGTCACCTTCAGATTTTGGGAACCCTATATTTATCCCTTCCAATTGGATGGTTAATCCACTAATAAATCATACCCATATAATATCAAGGAGTGCACCCCTGATGGGAACACCCTATCAATATGAATCTTCCATGTACCAATGTTTTTCACAGGCATTGGAAGGACATGGGTTCATCTGGTATAGTCCTCAGCCCATTGGTTCTATCACAGGATATGAACATCATCATAGGATGTTTCAATTTTAGTTTATCTCTACCCCCAAAAATACCTACAATTCAAACCACTACTAGTGATTAAAGAAACCATATGTCTGAGTCAAACACTTTTTTTCTAGTTTCAAAAGCCCCATATATTCCCTTGACATGCCAATAAGTCAACAGTAGCTACTGGGGATTTGTGTGGGAAATGTTAAAACAGAATTTCAACCATCCCTCATCACTCAAAATTTCATAGGAATATTTAGGTACTTTAATGACATGTCTCTGCACCTAGAGGAAGTATTATAACAATATAACCATCTACACTAATTTCTTCCTCCCAATCCTACAAGAGGAGCCACCAAAGTTGATAATGCTAATGTTGCACAAATAGAGGCCCCAAGGTCATTAGAGTTATTGTCAGTATAGCCTTACCAATAGCCTTTCTAAGGAAAGCTGTATTAGGGATATCCTCAGGCTCAACATCTCCTGACACATAATTAACATCCGTAATAGAATAATTCTCGACGGACGCCTATGATGGACAATAAATTACCTTCCCCTGACAAAGATCGTTCCCCTTATCAGGGATGAGCTCCGAGAATTAATTTCCCATATTGGAGGAACTATAACCACTCATTACATGAAACTCAGGTTACTAGTTATTTATGAATCACCTTGGATTATGGGATTTTGCAGTTTTTTGAATGCATGAAATCTTAGAAATCTGATCTTACAAGTCACCCTGAATACTACCTGTATCACAATATCCATATACATACCATAAAATGATGATATGTGTTCAACGAATCACTTTAGGACCAGTCAAGAAAATATAGTAATATTAAGCCATGCCTTGAAAGAGGTGGTGTGTGTCATTGAAATACCTAACATTGATAGTGAAGGTGAATATATGTTGGCCTCTAGTTGTGGGTCCCAGAAGTATGTCAACCGGTTATATCAGAATGAAGATTCTCCAACTCACTGTATTATTCTGGCTTATTTGAATCTTCCCAATAATTTTAAATTCTCTGAACCTCCTCTAGTTTCTACTTCTACATCCTCATATCAACCTTCTATCTCTCATAAGATCATGTTACAACAATGCAACATAAAAATCCCCCCACCAGTTCCAAATCCATATTACATTGTTGGTAATTTAATACCATAAAAATTTCGAATCACATAAAGAATTCAAACTATAATGGTTCATTACTAATTTTATGATCTTTTGTATGCCTAAGTAAATATCATCGAATTGTTAGACCCTTATATGGTTCTCAATGAAGATGATTATCATGAAGGTACACCTAATTTTTCTATTGTATTATATCATTGGTGATGTTGTGGCTATGTAAATCGTCAAAATGAATAGGTCATCACTTCCATCGAAGCCATGCATACGACAAAGACATGACAGTAGGCTCACTGTATATCTCGAGATGAAATATCTTCCTGTCACATCCCATCATATTATCTACCACCACCTTTCATTTTACATGACGAAGAATAGCCAGTGTGACCATTTCATGGGAATCTAAACCCGGTTGTGGCCAAACCAAAGTCATCAACCCTCACCCATTAGTCATTTTGTTTGGTTCAACTAGTAATAAATGGGTCATCCCTATCACCTTCCGTAATCCACTGGTTCAACCAACAACATCGATCATACCACCTTTTAAAGAGAATAATTCTTTCACCAAAAATGTTTTCCAAGAACAAATGTAGCATGAGCTTAAAAACCATTCTATCATACATGAAAATATATCAATCCTTGAGGATCTATCCCTATCATAAGATATGAGTGAATCCTTCAGATAGGCTTTAAAAATACCCTTCTATTTTTATATATAGATATCGGCTGAAAAATCCTTCCTTGAGAATGATGTTATGAGAGATGAATATTAGGACGTCATTTCATTCTCAAGAGAAGATAAAGGTTCTCCCTTGCATGGGAGAATTCATAAATAGTATATCATTGTACATTTCAATGGAATTGAATTATGTCACTATATTATCGACATCGATAATGGGATCAATCATATCCTGACCTATATTTTCATGAAGATAGATTTGACTAAAGAAAATCTGAGTCCACCTTACCAGAATATTCATGGTTATAATAGGATAGAGAAATGGTCATGTCAAATAATAAATGTAAAAATCTTGTTTGGTGACCTGATTTCAAATAATGAGTTTATAGTCATCTCGCAAGATACCTCATACCATTCAATGATGGGTAAACCATGTATCCACCTTCACATAGTCATTCCCTCCATGTATCATCAATTCCACATGTACTCCTTCAATAGTCGAGTATGTGTGCTCAAAGGTGATGCATCTCACATTTCTTCTTATAAATCCATATACCTAGATTCCAATTTTTATAGGAACAATTAATATTGGATTCAAACCAAAGTGTATGAGAAAACAACAACTGTTGAACACCATGGATGGTCCTATGATGATACTTTCATCCCCCTGATTCACCAGTTGGAGGCTACAACCCCATATTGGTATATTTCATGGTTTTCTCTAAAAATATAGTGAAGCACATTCCCAATCCCAAGGACCACCTCAATATTACTTCATACTCCGACATGGGTCAAGAACAAGTGATTCTAGATCCTCATAACCCTCTAGGGTATCAGGATGTTCTTACTATAGAAGCAATCATATTGAAATAACAACATGTTCCATCGATCCGTGATGAACCAAAAATAGACGATGTGATACTACTTTATTAACATCATCACGTGTAAGACCCTTTGTCGAGGGGCTATACTAATTGGGTCTAAAACCTTTTTTTTGTGTTTTTAAAATTGTAGGAGTCTCTTAATTAAGATTCCATCTGCACTCAATCTGGCAGAAGCATTAATCCTAGGTCGTCTGACTTGGAAGAATTGCCTACATATGATGATTCTCTTGCCTTGGATGATGATGAAAATTAGTAGGATGACCCCCACCCACCCCACATTATAATAGGATGTCAATACCACTATTTATGAGTTTATATAGGTGAATCATGGCACCGATGGAGACCTGAGGATAAGAAGGATCAGTGCAGTTGTGCATACAGTGGAACAACAATAGAAATTGGATTTATGGAAGAATCATAGGGCTGTATTTTCCTTGTGGGGTGATGTGAATCTAGGAAAATATCCTTAGGAAATTTCCACAATATTGGTCTCCCAATTAGAAACCAAGGTTTAAACAGCCTCTCTAAATGGGGAACCCCTCTCATGATGTTATGGTCGAGGCAGGAGTTGATAATCTTATCCATGAAAACATCATCAAGGAATTTTAGTACCTCATTTGGTTATCCAAAATCACTCTTTTTTGGAATAAGAAAATTTATATTATATTTTTCATCAACTTCATGGATCTTAGTTTACCTTGTATGAAGGATGATTGTCCCCTTCTAGTGATGGGGATGTTGATCAACACCACCACTGGGTTCCAGGCTATCTCCATTATGGAATGGTATTTTGGGTGTAACCAAATCTGAGTGGCCCCTAAGAATGTGGATTACACTACCTTCAGAGCACCATAAGGTATCTTTAAATATAAAGTAATTCATTTCTGGATATTGAATAAAATATACACCTATATGTGTATTATGCACCACATATTCAAAATAATACCCATGACACTAGTGGTATACTATATGGAGAATTTATTTGTAAAATCCCCATAGAGTCAAGACCATCTCAAAGGTCTTGAGAAAGTGTTCAACTTACTCTACCGCTAACATGTATAGATGAAACCATTGATGTTTGACATTAGGTTTACCTCTGGAAGGATTCATAGAGCCATCATCAGTTACAAAGGCAACCTGATTGATTTTGAAAATATCATGCCTATCAGTCAGATGCATTCACTGAGTAACCTTCGAGGGATTCAAGGATTTAAAGACCACATTTCCAATATACACTGACACATTATAAATCTATAATGAAAGTGTTATTCCTTTTCGTTATTAATGAATATAGTATTATTTTATTGATGTGATGAGGATTTTCAGAACACTTTTGTGGTGATCAAGAAGTATCTTCTACAGCCTACGATTTTGATGACACCCATCTCTGGGAAGCTTATGGTTTTTCATGGAATCGCCTTGGAATGATTCCTCAGATCCCATCTCCCCCATATGAATAATTAAGGGAGGTAAATATTATATTATCTCAATCAAATTATTATCACCACATATACCATATATTCGTTCATTAAGAAGAACATCCTTGCACAGGATTTTTTAGAGTAGATGATATAGCATTATTTGTTACAACAAACAATGCTGCTAGAGTCACATGTGGATTATATAATGTATAATATTAAAAACCCCTTGTTCAATTGAATCTACCATAATGGGTACTGATTATATAGTTGTTATATGGTAGGGTTTTTCTACTAAAAGTGATCAATGATCTGTTATTATTTGATTTTCTAGCTTCCCATTAAGCCCCCATAGTGGTGTCCATTGATCTTGACTTTCCATATGAGACTATCCTCTTAGTGGATCTTATTTTGCAATGTTTTCATATTCATGTCAATAGTACCTCCAAGAGCCTAACCAATAAAAGGATAAATGGTCCAAGACACAACATAGTAGTCATGGGGATCATCTTCATCACATATGAATAGGTTGTCTTTCCCTATTCATTCTTGTTGTTAAAAGGATGCTCTAATAATGAGATAGATTATCAGGTTCTCATCACCGTTCTCGAGCTAGCCCTCTAAATTGATGTTCGCTGCATACGTGTGAAGGGAGAATCCAAGCTACTCATCAAGTAGATCAATGGTGACTACATTGTTAGGAAACAAAATATATACCCCTTAATAGAGAAAATTCACCAGCTAATGAACCGGTTACCTTTTATATAGAGGTCACTCATGTTCCTCAGTCACATAATGGTCAACACGATTTTTTAGACAACCTAGCTACCTATGTCACAAAGCATGACCAAGAAAACTTGATCTTCCATGTGACACATCGAAGGGAATCACCCCTATCACTCAAGATGATGATAACAACAGGTAGTTAAGACATGTTACCATCGATGAATTAACATCCGGACCTCTATGTACTCATAACTAAGTAGAAGATACCACTAATATGAACACTATTATCATTGAGTACCTCCATTATGGAAATGTTTATATTAAAAGTGTTGAACATGGGATAATTTATCGTTGTGCAGTATCGTTCACCCTCTACAGTGGTCCCATCCTTGAGCAGATCATCTACAAAAATTGGTTTGAGAGAATTATATGACTTTTTATCCAATGAGATGAGATTCCCCATTTTTTCATAGAATGTCATGTTGATTCCTATGGAGCTCATCTGAAAGGTGTAATGCTCTCTGATGATATTCAAAGATTGTGCTACCTTGGGCCCCCATGGTCCATGAATGTATCAAGTTGAACAAATGGTTCTATGTATGGAAGATACCTATCAACATTATGTACCGACCTAAAGATCCCCTCTATACTCAATGAACTCTTGGACCACTCGGTATGGTGAATCAATATCAGGGAACCAAATCCCCAATTAACAGATCACTGATGCATGTTCATTCTAACCCAGATAGATTTATTTTCCAAGTGGGCATAATTGGTTCCTATCAATAAAGTCAAGGAACATTATATCTTGAAATCACTGATCTTTAAATATTAGACACCTAATCAGTGTCTCTAGAGTATCTATCACTGATAAAAAAACCATATTTTTGAGCGTCTGAGTGTAAGAAAATATATTCCATGTACTGCATCCATTCCAACCATACCTCCTGAAATCATGAATAAGTAAATGTACTGGTCAAGGCATTTAATAATACCATATCCAACACCATTAAAAATATTGTTGGTCATCTGAAGATATTTTTTCCTAAAAAACTCCCCAATTACCTCTTGTTTTATCAGAAAAAAACTCAAAATTCCACCCATGTGAGCCAATATTCCTAGGTATATTGAACAGAGGCAGTCCTACCCCTTGAGATTTCGCTCCCATAACTCTGAATGGTCTTATAGGAAAATAAATGTCAAAAATTATAGAATAATACTATATAGATAAATTGTAACCCCTCTATGAGAATATTCTATAGGCCATAAAAAATCTAGAGAGTATCCATAAAAAGATAGATAGATATTTCAATAATAACGTTCATCTATGATCCTTCTTTTTGGGTGACACAGTGCTAGCTATGAGGATGCATGTGATACCAGTAATAAAGTATCCAATGTTGGATAGCAAATTGAAATGACCCTATATAATTCATAGGTTTTACCCTAATGTTGAATACTATTTGGTCACCATGTATTGGTATTGAATCACTCCTCAAACAAATCCCATGTTACTAAAGAAATACATTTCATATGAGCCCACAGTTCATACCACAGGACGAAAAACTGCCCAATGTCGGTCTCCTTACCACATGATTTTCAACTGAACTGAATTATTTAAATATGTATGGAATGATTCCCATTTTAATCTGATATGTAGAAAACTCACAGTCAATTCATCTTTGGGCCCATCAATAAATTCATCATTCAGCACCATTACCTGAGCCTTTCTGAGGTAGTGTGTCGTGTAGTGTTAAAAAAACCTTGGTCTTCATTCATGTAAGGGTGATTCAAGTAACCACACTATAAATCACCGCATTTGGATCATTAACCTATATTATAAGACACACAACCATAATATATTTGAATATGTCCCTCCTATAGTACATTGAACTATGTCTCAATGTCTTTGTCACAAGAAAATAATCTATATTTTGGCCTTTATCCTTATTGCATGTCATTATATAGTAAAAAACTTCTGATCTATTTATTTCATGAATCCCATTATCATGTGATATGTAGGATTTCCTAGACATTACATCTATGGTCCAGCCACTGATTTCCTTACGTATTTGGTCTCTTGGCATGATTTCCCCCCAAGAGTTTGTTTCATGGTTTGAGAAAACATTTATCCTCAATCATGTTAGGTTATAAAAGTAACACTCGATTCTTCCCTTAGAAATCTCCACATTCCAAACATCATTATTTCCTAACATTAATGATAATGGAACTCCAGAACTACTTACATATTGATTCCAATTCTCAGGCGACACATAATATCACCTAGAAAAGTTATCTTTTGGGCCTACTATAATTTATCATATCGGCCAATCTGGTATGAGTTCACTCTTGGTAGTGTGTGGTTTATTACGGACTTCTTGGTCCTCATTCATTCCGGGTTATTATTTAATCCCATACGCATCCCATATAGGCTACCTGTCTCCCAAATTTCATAGTCACATCATAATAAATCACGTCACATCCTTCCTCCTCACCACATGATTCTAAACTACATCGAAGTAAAAAACATCATGCATTTTGATTCCCATTATTATGGGATATATTAGAACACTCAACCAATTTTTCTTTGAGTCCATCCGCATGATCATGAAATTTTTTCCCCTAGGACTTTCCATGGTTCGATCTCTACAACCATAATCTAGATGTTCAAGTCCAAGCATCAATACACTAAATAATATGAGTTTATCCTTATGAATTTTTTCTATATAAATGGTCCAAATTTTAATCAATCACCCATAGCTTTTCACCTCACCATGTCGCATCATATGCACTCCTTTGATGGTAATACCCTTTAAAATCCTAATAGTGTGAAAATAAATTGCCTTTCACCAATATCATTAATGGATGACATTATTCTCCAAGTAATTAAAGAACTGTGTATATATTGATTCCTATCCTTATGGAATACGTAGTGAAACTGAGACATTTTGTATGGAGATCCACCACCTAGTTCCTTACCCCTTATGTCCCTCCTTGACCTATTCATCTTGAACTGATCCACTACCATTCCATATCCAACATCCCTCGTGAGGATTCTACCCTTATGAAGATGATTGAATACCTCCTTCTGATATTCCTAATAAAATCACTCAGAAGTGAGGTGGTGTAGGACCTAGTGTATTGGACTCTACATGGACATTTTCACATTCCATTTTCATTCTTTTCATATCACATTATTTGTGTGTACATCAAAATTCCCAACTGTAGGGACCCTCTAAAATCAGAGTTCATGGAATTGGCTCTCCTAATGTCTTGTTCCATGTCCCAATAAGACATCAAAATACATTTTGAGATGGGTCCCTTGATTCGAACATGGTCATTAATCGACCCTCATTTCTATGTCCATATCTCCAGTGACGTGATATGGATGTTGTGTATTGAGAAGGGTCATTAGTCATCTTACATCATCAAGCCACCCTTATAGTGTCCCAAATAGTGGATTTATTAATTCATTTTTTCACCTCCTTATGTTCATGTATTACTAAAATACCCCTAGTGTACCCCATCTTTGCACCTTTTGGGAAATCAGCAGGCCAATCAGTGTCATTGGGACATCCTTAATTGATAATCTTTATTCCCCTACAATGGGATTCCATGTATCGTGGAAATACTCTAAGATCTGTGTTTCTTACAATGATAAAGGATCACATAGTCATTGGACTCTTGGTAGGGTTTTTACCATCATGGAAGAGTTAAATGGTCCCATGGTCCAAACTCTATGACCATAAAATATGAATTTATTTCCCAAGTACCTGATGATAAACTGAGAACCCCTGTCCAATCCTTATGACTATATACTATGTATGGGGTTTTAATTGAAAATGTATTGTGTGGAATGGTCTTATTTGTCCCTAATTCACATTGGGTGGTTCATATCACTCCATACATTTTACTTCTCTTGGATACCCTCTTCTTTTAGAGTCCATTCATTACGACTTTAAACTGTGTTTGTGTTCCTCTTGGGACTTTTTAATGTGACAGGTCTATTTGACCCTAATTCATATTCGGTGGCATCCTGATGTTGCACATCATATTTCTACATTGGAAACACCATCCCCATGGTCTGATCTCTATGACCATAAACTGATATCTTAATCACCCAACAAGACATTAAACAGCTCATGGTCGAATTTTTTTCATGACCCTAAAAGGCAGGTGCACATTGTCCTTCATGAAGATAAAATTATCTTTACTATATAATAAATAGTTCTACGAAATGTCCTTTCAGCCTAAAATTAATGTAATTGGAATTTCAAAAATATATTTGGCTTGATCCCCAACAATAGGGGATATGTAATGATTCCAAGACACTTCATCTTTGGGCCTAGCTACCAACTCCCCCAAACCTTTTTCCTTCTCAACCATGACATGATATTGGGTGTGAGTTTGTCTTCAGAATATATCATTTTTTAGAGACCTCCATTGTCCTCATTAATGACAGGTGATATTATGGTGCTACACAACGTATTTCTATTTCACAATCCTCATCCATTAGTCTGAGCTAAATTACCTTAATCTAAGACCTATTGATACCTTTTTTCACGATGATAAACTTCATAGAACCCCCCCATTAATACCATATACTGTTAATCTATGCATTATGTGTCATGAATGTATGAAGACAATCTACAATGTGATACTATTACTTCACCTAAGGAGACATTTCCACTTTAGTTATCAAGACTAAATGTCATTTAAAAATTTTGTGTGTGGTGATGATATGTCTTTTCCTCATTCAATTTTATTTATTTTATAAACTGCTCACATTCCCATTAAGATATGTCTGTCAAAGTTACATGATAACAAACTTTGTGATAGTCTCTTGCTTAATTCATGAAACTAAACTACAGAAATTAATCCCATGAAAATGATGAAAAATTGTGAATATTTATCTATGAAATATGAACACAAACTACATTTGATGGAAGGGAGTTTTATCTATGGTCTTGTTAGGTCTAACCAAAAACTATCCCTAATGAGCTGGGGTAGGAGACTAAAAATGTTTAATTCCATGTTGATATCTCCCAAACCCATATTTAGACTTTGGGTCTTTCTAGTATCAGATTTCCCAAATATTTCACATCTATAAGGGTGATAGTCGCATGCCCCTATGACCCACCTATCATCCTAGGCCAACTCCCTGAAGGATTTGCAGAGAAAAATAGTGAATGCTAGGTCTCAAACATTGTGAATAGATGATTCTGAATTTTAGGCCCCAAACATGATTGGTGATGTGGTAACCCTATGTTTAGAACATGATCAATAGTGTTCCTTCTCATTAGTTTCATCTTCCATGATTACAAAATAATAATCATTGATGTAAATTATTTCCACTTCCAAATGTTCTAGTGGAACTCTGACACCCCTAGTATTGTCCCATAATGCATCTAAACACATAAAATGGGATGATCCCTTGTTTTTTTCTTCTAATTGTGATCGGAAAACCCAAACATCACTACTTGTTTCACACAAAAATCATGGATCATGTGTGGTTAATAGACCAGGAAATTTTTACACCCACATAGAAATTTTTTCAACCCCACGATCCAAACAATTCGATGTTAAAAAATGAGACCCTCCATGAGTTTCTCATAGAATTTGGGTTATGTGTGTGGACATCCATTGATCTTAGTCATGTCTAATATCCAACATCCATTCCATGAACATCATTCTTGGAAATCCTCTTTTATTTCCTTTGCTGAATGATGTTAAAATTCAAGGATAGGTTTATCATATGACCTTAAACTAAGGAATCATCCTCATGTCTGTAGGGGTCTCTTATGAAATATTCTCATGTATGTAACATATTTCAATTGAGGAACCAAGATAATCAAGAGAAAGGTGGTTTAATTGGGGAATGAGTTTGATCTTACTTCAAGATCTTCACAAAATCCCATGAATATTATTCCGTTGATTTCAAAGAATCACTAACCTACAAGGGAGCCCCATATCAGTAAAAATAATTTTAGGACCCATCTGATTTCATTGGAAGTGTAAATTTTACCACTATCTTAGTAGTTTATAGTTATGGTGTAGATGCCAGATCTAATAATACATTCATCTAATCCATAATTGGATTCTTAGTTCCTTGAGAGTGCACTATATTCTCTATCTCTTCTACACGCCACTCCCATATGCATGGGATGCGAGGAACCCAAATTTGGAATGAACAATACATAAATGTTCTATCACAAAGGTGTTATGGTTGTCCCAAATTTATAAATAATTGATGAATCTCCTACTGAAATACTAAGATTATCTAGAATTATGGTTGAAAACATTCTTGGGTATATCCATAAAATTTAACCAATTCCTAAAATATTGGGTAAGAATTCATTATAACCCACTTCATGGTCCCCCTTTATCTTGATTCTTCCCAACTGGGAACACTGGGCCTACTAATGTTGATCACCTTCCAAATGTGGCTAATGCCGCCCCTAGAAGTATTGGCCCTACTACCCCAGCTCTACCTTAGTGGTGTGCATCCCCCCTACTACCATGTCATACTCTCTAAACTATTATATGTCAACCTAAAGGTGGATGGTCCACTCCCTCTACAATTATTATCTTCCAATATTTTAGAGTCTCTCCTAGGTAGGTCACATTTGAGCTCCGTGCATACGTCATAAATATACCATTGGCAAGGGTGGGTGGAGGTATCTCATTCAATATTTTGCACTCATCCTATGTGAACATGATCTAATGCTGAATCATCACGCATGGGTTATATTCATGAAGTACTCCCAAATACACCTTTGGAGATAATTTCAGTAAACATATGAACTTACTCGTGAATCGGTGTGTGTTGTATGGTTCAAATATTTCCTCACAATCAACCCATGCCAAAAATACTCCACATCATAAGACCAGGATACATGTCCACTAATATTCAGTTCCCCTATAGTTGTCATTGAATTCTTCCATTGTAAATGGTAGTGGATGGATTTAAAATTCATTTAATCTCCAGATCTTACATAACATTTCCATCATGTTTAGTATGAATATGAAACATCATATGTCATTATGAATTGTTGGTAAAAATTCCATCTTAGGAGGGGAAACGAGATTTGGGTATTTCTATCCCCCCATGATAACTCCCACCCATCCAAAAAAATTTATGGGTCCACAAATGTGCAATGGATTCATCCCCACACTGATGTGCCGGAGCACCTTGTACATCTTTTCCCACAACGACACATTGAGGTTTTTACGCTGCCCCATTTCTTGCATTACTTCCATGATAAATGTGATTAACTACACACCCATATGTGAATCACTCACTAGCAGCATCCACCCCCAAATGATTTAATATTTGAACCCATCCATCCTGACTTCAAGTTGATGCTCGTTGTTGACGTTACTCAAACTTAATGTCTGTTATATGTCCTCTAGAATTCACGAATATGAATATTCACTACCTTGATGTTACCCTCATCGCTATTTCTGTGTCTTTATGGGAAATATATTGAGATCCTCCTCTCCCTTAGTAGGGCTCCTGGTAGTAATCATTATGAAATGTCTCAACCACTACTTATAGTTGACATCCAAGGTCATCTAGTTTTCATTATCTACACCCTTCACCAGATGAAACAGCTTCTCCACTGAACATGGCATATGATTTTGATCATCTCATGAATTCTATGTATTAAGGAATTCATCATACATCACCCCTATAATCGGAATCCAAGATATATGATGATGTTCCAAGAGGTTGAAGTCAACCCCTCCTTGATGAAAATTAAAAGTGTTGATCATAAATGGTCATCTACTCAATAAGCTGAGAATGATTTCTTTTAGTTGGTATGTGTGTAATTGGGAATCATGTGATGCTTTATACATGCCAAATCTCCATATATCTACTCCATATTCTGCACATTATTTACATAACTAGTTGACCTAGGCCTTATTGTCCATGAAGTGACCACCATGGCACCGTTTCAAATAATTTGTCCATCCTATTTTGGGTTACCTCTCTCTACCTTGAAAATTGTATGATATTTTGTGGAGATTTATCTGCATGGAATGGTTTCCAGTTCATATTGTTGATATGGTTTCAAATCCATTCATCTATGATTGGAGAATGATCCTTACATGTATGGTCATCATCATCCATGCACCACTAGTACTGACCCAGTGTGCCTCTGAACTAGTATACTTTTTCATCCCTACATCCCTCTAGGATGAAGATGTCATCCATTAGGACTAATCCATACAATGTAAGTGTATTTCAAAGTACATAGACTTTTTTCAATTATGACATTAGATTCATCATTGATTTATGATTAGAGTGGTTTGAAACATACTCCAAAACCAGTATATCTTTCATTAGATCATCTCTTCTTGTAGTATCTGCAAGGACCTCCCGATTGACTCCATGGGAGACCATCCAAATTTGAGATTTTTTTTATTTTCGTGAGCTTATTTGTGAGGGTCGTTCATGAATATCAATAACATTAGACTATATCACAGAGAATAGGTGGACTTTGTGTCAATTGTGGAGAAACAAAGGGTCTTCATGCCCCAATGTTCTGAGAAACATTTTTATAGAAATAGTTTGATAAACCTGCCTCGCAAAAATTTATTTTTAGAGTAGATATCTTTGGGAAAATAGATCTTAGGTTCAAATCATTCATGGAGATATAGTGTGGATAATGGCTCCCTCACGCCATATATATTGGAAAGGTCCCACCGATCTTCATGGTGGTTTTCATGCTCTCGAGCCTCATAATGGTTTTTCACCCAGCGCATGTCGCGAGCGTTCTCCACACCAATCTGGTTTTTTTCCACGTATCCTTTGAATACCAACCTCATTTTCCCATAAGATAACATTATAAGGGGGGAATTTTTCCCCAAAATAAATTCCTAGGGACTAATCAATGTATACCAATATGGGTTGAGATGAAATGCATGATAAAAAAGACCAAATATCATCAAATCGGTCTTCCTCACCAAGCACTTCAGTGAATCCCCTATTCCTCACGAATTCATGTGGAATTTACAATAGGCTCCATAACTTCAACGAACCCCATATCCACTACAATGAAAGTTGATAGTTGTCTCTGAAAATCATAAAATCCCTATGGCTGGCACAATTTCTGTCAATGGTTGGATCTGGGAGTCCGAAAAGCTCCACGACTACAACAAATCATTTTGATGGTAAACTCTATAAGTTTGAAGGTAGATGCCTCTTTGTAGAAATAATTTTTTTCTTCATGTAGATCATATGAGTACTAAGAGCACACTTTTCCTTTACAATGTCAGCTCACCCCACCATTCATTTTTTCCCCATCCTTTTATCAACCAAGATATCTTTCCATGATTCTCCCGAGAACCAGAAACCTAAGAGAATGCGAAATTCACTATCGTATTGTAGCATCAAGAAACACCATTTCCCTTGTTCTGAATCACCTCTTATTATGTTAGGAATTTCCATTGTAGAAGTATTATTCCAATCATGTTGGGTAAAAGACCATTAGGGTACTTGATGCTTCATGAATAATTAAGCATTAATGATGCACTTATATCAAACTCTTGACATTATGAAAAGGTTGGGTCACCATGCTTCATAGAGCTCCAATATTAACGAAGCCCATAACATCTATGAAGAACATTAGCTTGATGAGGAACCTCTCAAAGAGCCCCATACCATGAAATACCGTCCTTCTTCTTACCCTCCAGGCTTGATAATAGTGATTTGTTTCCCTCATGTGATGTTTTTTATTGCATTTATCTACCAATTTCTTATTCACATATGTAAGATAATATCTATTTATTATTAAAATAGCTATACTAATTTGGACCCCATGACATACAAATCCTCCCCCCATTCATATCCGATAATTTCTAGCACTTTATCATCACCAAGTCTGGGTGGGTATCGATTATGAATTTCATATGGGTGAGGAGAGTGACATCCCCATACAAGCTTCATAAAATTAAACTACCATTCCCCATTAACGTCATCACATTAAATTTAATTGTAGTCTCTACCTATGCAATGAACGTGGGGGGTTTATGAGTCATACATTATTCACATCCTCTCATCTCAATGAGAGTGAGATCACCTTTTCCTTAGGGGAAAGTAATGAGATCCTACTATGGAATTCCTCATGTAGTAATACCAAATCTCTATCTTCTAGGTTTTTTTCAGTGTGTAAACCTCACATCACCTCTCGTGGCCACAACATTATTGACACGATCGTCAGGTCTACTACTACCTCTTCATTATCACACCCTTACTGAATCATGTGGGATTAGTAACACCATCATATTCATGTTGGTTCACTTTAATTCCAACGCATTTAACAACCCATCAAATCCATATACTTGGGAAGACACAACACATAATTCCCTACAACATTACTCAAATGTATTTGGGCCTCTAACCATGTGTAAGACCAGGAATTTCAATGGGAAGCTACCTATGTTTAAGCCATGATTCCATCCATGCTGAACTACATGGAATTTGATTACCAACTATTGGGATACATAGTAAACCTACCTAAGGTTCAATCCTATCACACACTTCCATCCTTTTATTTACATAAAACCCTATGTCTATGGATTATCATTCCCGAACCAAGAGTTTCTAACTCCTTTGGGTCCAAATCCATTTGCTTCATTCTAATGAGAAACATCCTAAGGTGACTCGTTTATCCATCCCAAGATATGTGGACTCTAATCACTATCTTCTAAATAGGTTATGTAGGAGGCCTCCTTGAGGGTGAATCCCAACACCCTCCCCCCATAACCTATCCATTTCATACATTTTAACCACATCATTATCATCCATCTTGAGTCTCAATGGGGCTGGAATGTCCTAGTGGGATCATTCCATTCAGTCGGGAGGCTCCTTTCTATCATCCCTAGCCATCTAATTCATCATCTCACCATTATCTTGCTGAGGTAAACTCATTCATAAGGTACACCTCATTGTGTATTCACAAAAATCTATATCATCACTGCCCGTAGAGTCATTTTGGAAGACTCAATTCATTGGACCTATAGAATCCAACCATGAAAAATCATCTTACTATGGGATGTATTAGCACGTCAAACCCAATCTATCCAATCTACACTATGGGTTTTGATACCTATCTTTTAAAGATGACATATAGGAATCCACCATGATGTTCAATGCCATACGATATTAAACCTTGTTGTTCTTATCATTGGGGTATACCCCGTTTATCCATCCTTAAAATGTTCAGATTATCCTTCACAGTGTGAAACATTACATTAATGGTACATGACACCATGGGGCCTTCCTAATTGGTTGTTCTGTTCTATCCATCAGATAAACTATCAAGTTTATCCCTCGTGGAGATATACCAAATTCAGATACCTTTACAGCTATTCTGATCATTTTGATCTTTCTCCTCAAGATGTTAACCTCATGGAATACCCCATGATAAACATGAGGGAACTACACAGTCCCTCCAATGAGAGAACTAGTGTGTGATGAGGTAGATGTGACTAAACAAAATGTTTTGGAAACAAAATTACATAATATATGGTAGATGAAATGAAATTATATTATATTTACTAATTTCACACTATTATCCCAAAACACAATGAACCTCACCAATTACATTGTAATATATCATTACATTGATATTATAGATTATGTTGTCATTATTCCTCTAAATCCCACCATGAAATCAAAAGGTCAAAAAATATAGGGATTTGGGATGGCATTCCAAATTCTAAAATTATTAAATCCCGGATCCTTGATTTTTTTAACTAGTCTCATATATCATTAATTCCTAAATTTATATTTTATTATAAATTTCATATTAGTCGAATAATATTTTGTCATTAAAAGTCAACACATGATTAATACTATGTTAATTCCACCAAAACCATCATGTCATAAATCATTGAAAAATAAATCCTCTTTGATGTTATCTTTTCTAGCACAAGGATGTATTTTTTTATTTTAATTTATGTAATTTAAGGATATTCAAAAAAATTATACATATTGAGGGATTTTAAATAATTTTATAAATTTCAGATTTTATTCTTTATACATTATTATTAAAATTAGGTGGATTTACATTAGTTTTTAACAATGATATGGAAAAAATGTACGCATAGACCAATTTATTTTAGTATCATCTTGCACAGTCATTAATTCGTTAATTTTTTGTTTTTAACAAAACATCTATTATGAAAGTGACCATGTACATGAAAGAAATAACATTATATTATTATATGGATTGTGTAATTTATAAATGATGAATTTATGTAGTGGATGATAATATAAAACTCATCATTGGGGATAACACCTTGAATCGTGAAATGGTCAATTTTTATGCATTCAACATTCCACCAAAGTATCTTTTTATTCATTATAACTCAACTCTAAACATGAACCACCTCTATAACATCATATCATTATCTATTACAAAATATTTTACTCACACATAGGTTAGGGAAACAGAATTATTTGTTAAGAGATTTATAAGAAAGAATGCACGGGCCATAGTGACCTTACATAATGAGGGGGGGGGGGGGGTTGTTCAAGCCATGAATTTAATTTAATATTAATTAAATAGGAAACCAATCACACAAATTTTTTTTCTATGCTTGTTACCACACACATACAATCATTGAATTATACATTTAGTAAAATCACAATAAATTTTAATAATTCTTCTTTAAGATAAATCACTATTAAATAAATTCATTAACATCTTCATTTATGAAATTTTGTATCCTGATTCTCTTCCAAATTTTCTTGAGAATATTATACATCATGACATTAAAAAAATTAAATTATTTTAAATTCACTATTTAATAAATGTATGTTGGAGGTTACATAGTTCATACTTTTCCAAAATACTGAACTTCTGTTATATTTGTATTACAACTACTCATGTGACATTTAGAATACATTACATAACAAAAAATTTATAGATTGTACTATTTAGTTAATGACCACATGATCCATATAGTATTTATGAACACTATTTGAATTCATATAATGTAGATTAATGACTATATTATGACTTAGAAAAGATATTAAGAGTTTACCATTACAATGGAAATAATTTTTAAGTACACATAATTTAGTAATATACATGGTGGGTGTAATCCTACTACACATAGTGTATATTTATCAATATTTCCCATGAAATATTATTTAGGACAAGGCATGTAATCATTCTGTGAAAATAATTGAATACAAAGGGATTAGATGAGCTATATGGTGTGTGTTCTCCATGTTACATGGTCACCAATTGTGTAAGTCGTGTAACAGAATTCCTGGATCACCTTTGACTAATGAACTACACATCTGTATGGATAATACACACCATGTAGTCTAAATGCCTATGGGTTATTCTATCTTGATCATTATTTTATGTGTAAAAATTCAGACCACATATAATAATTTCACTTAGATAGAATTAATTAATACATCATTGAACATGGGTATATTATGTGTACCAACAGGTAACATGATATGTATTCAAAGTTTAATAAGAAAAATACTATGCTACTCCAGGTGATTTAATCAATTTTATTATTCTCATAAAGTTATTCTATTTATTTAAATAATAATGATGTCGATGAAGACAAAATATCTTGATTTTAATTAAATATAAATTTGATAATAATTTCTAACTAACAATAAATGTCTAATTCAATTAATTATAATTAAACAACTATGAATTATTATGTTGATTCTCTAATAATACATGAATGTTTTGAGAGTAGTGGATGTCATCATTGGGGAATTCCAAACATTACAAATTTTCATAAAATATTATTAATTTTAAACTCACACAATGATAAATTCTATAAATAATAGAATTCAATCAAATATTAATATATAATTAAATAGAGTAACCAGTACGTTGAATCACGACTTGTTATTAAAATCTAATTAAAGTCATTAAGAATTACTATAAAATGAAGTATTTTTAAGTTAATGTATCTAACAATGCATTTACTTCATATTTCCATTATGATAAAAGAATCTAGAATATATTCCATCTATTCGTGATCCAAATGTGTTCCACGGTCTTCCAGAAAACACTAGAGAAATATTTGAGTGGTAATGGAGTAGAGACTAATGATTGGGTCATTCTCATTTGATCACCCAAATAATATATAGATGTAGGATTATCTTCGATATCTTTAGACATTATAGTGGTTCTGTAGAAGAATCTATCTTAGTTCCTAAGAGTGTTTTTGATGATTGATATGTCTAGTGTATCGATAGAATCCACTCCAGATGTTATTTTGGATAAAAACTGAAATGAACACCTTATAAAAAAATATAATTGGGTTTATATAGTACATTGTTTAGAATATAATAATTTCACGAGTTCCCAATTTTTAATTATTAAACCACTCTATAATCCCATATCTATAATAATAAATTAAATACTATATATTAAGACGCATAAAAATGGTGAAATAAATTACGTTTTATTTATTTAAATGATATTTAATTGTATTTTATCATATTGGACTAATAAAAATGTCAACCATTCATCCAAAATATTTATAATTCCATAAATAATGGCTTTTAATATATATTATAAATATTTCTAAATTATTCGACATTAAATAAATAAAATATTATATTCACAATATTTAAAATTATATTTATTAAATATTCTAATCCGAAAATATTCTCCTAAATAATATGTGATAGAATATATTTCATAAAGAAAAATTTAATTATTATCAACACACATGCTAGAATAATATTTATTCTATATATTAAATTGTAAATAAATTTTTAATTAAATAATAATTCTGGATAAACTCCGCATTTGACCCTCTATGAAACTTTCCTAGTGGAATTAGGTAATGGAGCTGATAGTCCAATGTTAGTATCTATTACCATTCCATGAAACCTATAGAGAGAAAACGTATTGTTTCAATACCATAAATACATATATTATTTATTATAATGTAATATTATACAATTGTTGGGATATCTATAATCCAGAAGGTTTCATGTTGGTGTCGTCATCATATGTGATCGATGTCACTTTCTCTGAAATTCATGAAATTGATCTTTCCTACAGATCCCCATAGATAGGGATTTTTTATGCTATATCATATTCATCAATGTGTCTGAGATATCAACTACAGTTAATGAAATATGTAACCAATCATTTCTCGCAATATTAATTAATGAAGTTGTACTCATGCTTCTCCCAATATATCATATATCATCACAATATTCTATCTCTATATATTTCATCAATATATAAAATTATGCTACTCATAATATCCATAAATAATAATCTATTTATCTATAGAAGAATAAAAATATTCACAGATTGGAACATGCAATGAATCATTTAAATGATGATTTATGATTCCAAATCATATAATCTCCTACACTAGAACATGTCACATACGTACTCAATAATAAGGTGCTCAGAGTCCTATGATATTCTATCCTAGAGATGATATCTCAATTTTTTTCCTGTGTAATTAGATCTAGAAATAATGTATATATTTAACAACACTATCATGGATATTTTGGGTTTTCGATATAGTATCGAACTACATTGAGCATTCTGTGTGAATGATAATTTAAGGACATTATCAGAAGATATGTTACACAAATGAGAAGTAAATATGTCATAAAGGATTATTAATATTTGAAGATATTAATATAATGAGAAGGCAGTTTTAAGATGACCATCTAATGATGTTAAATTGGGTTATCCTGATCCAAATAATTTTAATGAAATTATTTCGTTCTAATATACTTTTGAGTAATTTCACAATAACATGGTCTCAAACACTTGTCAGAGGGAAGTGAATCTTGAGGAGGATTTAATATCTCAAAAAATTAATTTTCTTGAATCCGGCCATTCTTTGGGGGAAAATTTTTTCCTATGGGGTTATTAATCACACATATTATCACATTTTCATGGATTATATTACTATAAGTAGTGGGAATTTAGTAGTATATTTAATATAAAATGATCATAATTTGTATTTTGGATTAAATGATGAGTAGAGAAAGACCATAAAATTTATGGATACATGTGTATATAATGATATTATTTAGTTTGAGATGGGGAAGAGAGTATTCAATACAGATGATGGTATTTATAATTTATAATTGACGCCTATGGTTGAAGATGAGTGAGGACATATTGATGTTGTGATTAAATGAAAAATCTTTAATGCTAATCCTAATGATGATGGGATTGATGTTTTATATAGTGAATATCATCATGACATAAAGGGTGATAATAACACATTTAATGTAATAAGTAAATCTGTGGATATTTCATATATTGAAGAGAATTATAAGTCATAGATAGTTATATATTATTGCAATAATAATGTGATCAAAGGTAATATGTTATATGATGTAGAAGCTCATTATATATTATGAGGAAAATTATTCTAGGAAAGGAATACAACAAATTTGGGCTCACCATGAGTACATGGAACAACCACATTGGTTGTTGATGCCATATGGTATTCTAAAATGTGTAGATCGTTGATTTAGGACTCTGACTAGGGTTTATGTTATGATATTTTTCTTGAAAATTATGCTTTTATTATCTTTTCCTCATGAAACTTTTTTGTTGGTGTTTGAATTATGGTTGAGGAAAATTTTTTATGTTTGATCCCCCTTTACCATGCATGATCACATTTATTTTTCTTCTTTATAGTATTAAATATCAAGGGATTTCCCCCAATCAATTCGGGTAAATCTATTAATATAGAAAATTAATAATTTCATGTAATATTTTTCAAGGGTTCCAAATCATGTTATTATGACATTTTTTTGTCATGAATAGAGAATATGTGATGGGGTTTTCAAGTTCATTGGAACCCCATTTACATTTGGTATCCATTTTTATACTGATAGTTACTTGTACATGAAATATATATAATTGATTAATTAAAATCACTAATTTAATTTAATATATTGTGTTTAATTTTTAGATATTGGAGTAACATCACTAATTAAACTATTTCTTCGGAGTATGAATACAGAAAAATATAGATATTTAGAAAGGGGATGGAGATATCTATGTTCCATCAAAAAATTTATATGTATCATCCTTTTCACCATTTTTCTTTTTATATAGGAGATTATGTTTTTAAGAATCTATATCAATGTTTGGCACATCATCACATGTTTAAGAAAAGAAAAATTTCAATCAATAAATTATAACCATTAATATTCTACAACATTTTATCAAATTCACTTATTTCTATCTCACCCAAAATTATTTATATATCTCAATTATGTTGCTACTAATATAATTCATAAAATACTATCATGAACAAACTCATATGATTAACAGGGATCATATTACTATTAATATGGAAAAAAAATTCAATCACAAATTCATTTTAATCATAAACCATAAAATTCTTTTCGTGGAATATGTATTTCATTATTTTGGGTATTGTGGATTGATGGTTTGATTCAAGAGGAGTTATATGAATATGAAAAGTATATGAAACAGAAATATAAATAGAAATTGATGATCCAAAATAATTGTGACCAAATATTATTTAGGAATAAAATATTTATTTTTTGGAAAAAGTAACACCACTAGGTCAGGGTATTATACTATTTTTATTGATTTTTTTATTATAAATAAATTTTTCTCGAAATATATAGATGTTTTTGGAATGGTATTCAAGGATTTTAGATGATTAATGGTTTTTATTAGTAAGGGGAAACTTTTTTCAACTCCCTAGAGAATGAGTATAAAAAAAGAGTTGATACTATTTAGGGGAATGATTTAATAACAATTTAGAAAAAATTTATAGTAAGCGTATGCTCCTTGAAAATATTAAGAATGTTCAAATTTTAGTAATAACAACATGAATTTTCAAAATTCAAGGATAAATGATGCACATCATCATTAGGATTTGAATATTTATATTTTTAACCCAATTCCTTTCATGAAACACCCATTTCAACAAATGTATCTTTACCAAGTGGACTTAAAGGTTCCTCTTGGAGTTTTGGGGGATTTCATTATCATTGAAACCAAATATACATGAATCATTGAATGTTGGACCTATGAATTGATGTTAATATACCTATTTTCCACTCTCTTCCATCATCTTACCAATTTCAAATAGGAGGAAACCTTCTTATGGGTTCAATTATTAGATCATTGTTTGAGGTTTTTTTGATGTGGTTAGTAATATTGACATATAATTAGAAGGTGGTTATTGAATATATATATATATGAGATTAGGGTATTATTAGTCTAGGGAAACATGTTGGGGATATGTGCCTTTTCTTTTAGCATATTCCTATATAGGACATTGGGGATTTAATGTTAAAATATAAAATATTTTTTTAGTTTGTTGAAAATAATTAATATACTTGATCATAAAAATAACTTCAGGTTTTTCTTTTGTTTTTTCTGGGACGATTACCAAAATATTTTGACATAAGTAAAAAAATTATTTTTGTTTAACGAATTTTTTGGGTATTTAAATATGAAATTTGTGTGGTTGAAGTTACATTATGATTCAAATTATATGTATATGATGGTTTACACATAGAAATTATGACAAAATGTAGACAATGCTAGATATCCCACCATGGGATTTCGTGGGAAGGATGGATCAGTTTCACCTTGTCTATTGGGAATATTCAAGATATGTATTAAATGGGGGAGTTGGTTTGGTAATTTTTCTAATAGATTAAGGTATTGGGTTAATTTTTTGGTGTATGCACTTTTGATACATGTGGAAACATTTTTGTGTATTTCATTTAGTACATTCACAATAATGTATCCTTTGATATATTATATATTATATATTCTTCCATATATTTATTATTCTGATCTAACATTTTTTGTTTCACTAGTGTGTGTGGGGGTATATTAGGGGTTTTTTTATTTGTTCATAAACTCACCCATGTATATGAACCATGGTGTTTATCATAATGAAAATTTTCATGATACTCGTAGAGAAATAAATTAGATATTTTCTTGTGGATAATATTTATGGTGTGCTCATGATAAAGGGGTGTTAGAACATGGATATGGTCTTCCTGTGCAGATTGAAATATGTCACATCAGTAACATAGTGACAATTTTATTAAAATTACTTGTTTGATTTTTGGTTGTCTCGTTTATTATTATGGATAAGATTATTGTTTTTATGTCATTCGGTATTTAGGATACTTTTGGAAATCAATCATAATTATGTTACACCATTGTGGTTCTTTTATTTCATGTTTTTAGTATAAATTGTAAAATTTAATCCCTAATGACATTTTTTACCCAAGGAATTTATTTTCAGCCTTCAGTGTTTGGGGGTACATCAACGGTTAGTGGAATTTTTTTCTTACAAATCCAATGGTTTAGGATTATGATGTTACAAATATATTATGATTCAAATCAATTTTTGGTTCCATTAGGTAAACATAATATGTTTAAATTCTATTTCTATATCCCTTAATAATAATAAACTATTCATTACTTATGTATTAATGGTTATGATATTAATAATGTATTGGTGAACTATAGATAATGTCAGTTGAAATAGTGGTTATTGTATTATAAAATATTCATTCAATTATAAATTGACCACCGTAATATGTTTGGATTTATTCGTATCACAAAAAATAATATCCTAATATGATTGAAATGAATGGATAAAAGAAAAATTAAGGGATAAAATTCCAAGCATCAGTCTTAATGTGGGTACATACTGATTCTTGGATCTGATTTCTATAATGATTGATATGTTTTTCCCTACTAGAGACTATCTTATTAAAAAGAGTTAAGAAGGTATTATACATCATGAAAATATGTATATATCACACCAAATGTATTTTATATTAACTGCCTCTAGTTAAAATATAATCATCAACTAATAATGAACAAGATTACTCTTTATTACTACAACGATAGATATAGATCTACAACACGAAGTATTAGAATATCAAAACATTTCTTCTCAGTTCATTGAGAACAATGAATAGTGTAACAATGGATGATATAAACATTATGAGTAAAAATTACTAAAAAAATTAATTAATTTATAAATAAAAAATTGATATTTTTTCAATCTCGAATGTATTAATGTTTGATCTTATAAAAGTTTTGTTGGTCTCTATTGAAAATTATTTTAGGATCTATTTAATTATCTTATTATCAAAAAATTGGTATCATATCTATCATATTACCCCTCTTCAATCATTATTCTTAATATTTTATAATTATGTTACTTATGAAAATAAATTTCATTTTTCCTATAAGTTATTTCTTAGGACATAATTTTAAAATAAGATCATTGTCATGATTCCTAAATCTTCATTTCATTTGGGAAAACACTATGAATCACGAAATTATTCCTTCTAAATTTTAACATGTCATTTAGTTTAATATTAAATTATCATTCAATAATGTTATAATTTATATAAAATTTCATGATTAATTCTTCATTATCAATGAAAAGATAAAAATTTCCAAAAACAATTGAAATTTTCATTTACATGTGGTCCTTATAGATATATTCTATTTATACCACTTGATTGTAATTCTTTCTATAGTTCTTAAACCATGTCATGGAATCAAAGAAATTATTATAGAATAAAACATTACAAATCATCAACTTGATAATTAGAATTATTTTAAAATTCTTCATTAATCATGAAAAACTGATATTCATGTGACATGTGAATAAATAATATGTAAACAATTCATCCCATTATGTTTTTTAGAATAGACCCTTCATATTTTCATGAATAATATTTATAATTTCACTTATTTAATCATATATAATTTTCCAAACCATGTGTTTTTGTACCATGTGATTTGATGACCACAATATCCCCAGAATGATTGAATCCACCTCAATATGTTATGATTAAAATAATAAATATCATCACTAGAATTATGTAACATCTTGGGTTTTTAAATCAGGTCGAAGATCACTTCTGTTTTGAATTTTTTAATTGGTAGGTATGGTAATTTATTATTAGTTTATGGGAAGAAAATATTTATAGTTCATTCTATAACATCATGTGCTTTAATAAAGAAAAACCGTGTTTGATTGCTTATATAATACGCTATATCAAGTTTAAAATAACAACTAAATAATATGATTTAAATGTTACCATTATAAAATAGTTGTTAGAATAGATGGAATAAATAGTATTAAATGAATTATGAAAAATATGGTTTAAAATTTTTTATAGTTAATTCTTCTGTTTCTAATTAATTATAAATGAGTGTAAAACCAATTTTAAATAAAATAAAATGTTTTTCTAAAAAGAACTATTTAAATGTAAATATGTGAGCTTATAAAGTAACAAATTCACAATTATCTAGTCATATTAATAATATATGTATATATATATTATTCATTTTACTATTTTTGTTTAATTTTATATGGTTTTTAGACTTGAAAAACGAGTAAATTAAATTTTTCTGATAAAAGAAGTATTTTTCGAATAAAATGATATTTTTACGCCTTTTGATGGAGAACCCACTATAAATCTAGTTTTGACACATATATATGATATATTTAACAATATAAACGTCTTATTTTAATAAAAGACATTAAAATTTAGATTTGATAAAATTTTGTTAATTTTTTAAAAACATTCAAATTTTAATGAATATTTAAAAATACAACATTTTAATTCAAAACATCTTTTTTATTTAAATTATATAACTTATTGTATTTTAATTTTAATTTTAATTTAATTATTCTCAGGGTATTTATTTTTAATATTATCTAATTTAGGTTAATTGAATCAATTTCATGTTTAAAATAGATATAAAATCTTTTCAAACAGTTGAACTTTTCACATTAATTTTTTTTAGTTTTGACTAAGGAATTAATTTTTAATATAGTTTTCCCAATTATGTAAGTTGAATTAGGTAAAATTAAATCCATATTTGGAATTATAAGGTCCATATTTTGTTGTATGGTCAATTTATTTTATGTGTTTTAAAACAATACCATGGAAAAAACATTATTTATTTTTTACAAGTAAAATTGTGGAAATGGTTAATGTTAAAAGTTGAAAGCATAACATACCTAAAAACATCTCCATTTAAAGATTTTTTGAAGTGTATATCGACCCTAACGAGAATATAAATAAATAATTACAAGAAATGTTTTTTAATTTAATTCCACCTGAACGTGCCTTGCTATTAATATTAAATAATCAATAAATTAATCAATTGAAGCCACCTCTCTGCATGTATAAATACCACCTCTACACCACACTATTTCCACCGAAAAGATTTTTTAGATCCACATATCTCCTCCTAAAACTCTCTTCCTTACACTCCCCACATACAAGTAATGTGTTTCTACCAAAAATTCCAAATCCAAGGGCTTCATGGGTTTTTCAAGGTGGGATATTGAAGTGGTAATTTTCATGAAGTATCTCTCATAAATTTCTTTTCTTTTCCTACATTATCCTCACCTCCTTCCTACATAAATGCATGATAACTCCAAAATATTATATATACTATATTTTTTATGTTTCTAATGGAATATTTAATTTATATTTCATTTCTTACCTTCTATTATTTTGAGAATATAAATTGTTTTCCATGTTAGGCCCATTAATCACTTCTGTGAATAATGTTTTCCTTATTTTTCTATTACCACATTCATACATAGACTTAAAACTATTTATAAAGTTAAATAATATTTAAATTTTTATATTATATCCTATATTATATTCTATTAATGTTATATAAAACATAAATTCATGTTTTCAGTATTGTTGTCATATTATAATTTCATTTAGGGACATGTGGACAAGCGCCTCTTCAAAATAATGTGATTTCTTCACACATCACATGGAATTTAATAATTATTGTTTTATAAAACGTATATTATATAAATTAAATAATAATTTTACTATAATTTTATTATATATGTATACATATTTATATACTTTTCATTTAATTTTGTTCATTCAATACAGAAAATAATGTAAATATTATTCATGCGTATGTACAACCTTCTGTATCCTTGAATGATGTTTTCAGTTTGTCATAGAAAATAATTATAAATACATATATATATATTTATTACATATTTATATAATATTTTATATTTGATATATGATTATATTATTACCACATTGACTATGGACATCATAACCTATTCATTTTTGACCTATGAATTGAATGTCAACAAGACATTAAACATAAACGTATATAAATATTTAATTGTTATAACATGGTAAGATGTGATAAAAAATGAATAAATGACATGAAATGATTATTTATAAATTAACCTATGATTATTATTTATGAATAACAAGGAACATATGAGACGAGTATGAGTCGAGTTAAGGGATTTTTCTAACTAAATTTCTATTCATTGAATTATAAGTATACATTTTTGATTTTATTATGACATTATATTATATTGAATCAGTATTTATTTATTTATTTTACAATTTCCACTTACCATTATGTCGATATGCCTTTTATTCACATAATCAAATCATTTATAAATTCATATGTCATTGATACAACCATTTTAAGGGAATTTCTTAATATAATTTCCATTATTTGGGTTAAATTTATACTTCTTTATTATTTCATTCAGATCCTATGTGTGGAATTTAAATTGGATATATTATATTGTTGTTTTCATGATTTATATGGATTTATAGTTAATACACATAATTTATCTATTTTTTTATAAAAATTATCTTGGTATGATACTCACTAAATGAAGCATCTTTTTAATTTTTTTAAGGTTTATTCTTTTAAATATTAATCCTTAATCATCATGCATTTAAATTGGTTTCATAGATGTATTTTAATGGACATGAATGATGTAAAATTATAATTCCTTTAAATGATTTTGTGGTGATACAGGACATATTGAGTAAAAAATAACTAATTTAAATTAATAAATTGTGTTTTGAAATTAGATTGATTATATCAATATATTGAAAGATATATTTTGGAAATGTTACTTTTATATTATACTGGATTTATATGTTATTATAATGTTAAGTTCATGGATATTTCTATTTTATATGACTTGTTGCATTTAAAACTAACGGTTGGTGATCTCATTATAGATATCCAATGCATTGGGTAATGAGATAAAGGTAAATGATAAGGTTTCTCCTAAGAAATTTAATGAATATATTGTGACGGATATTTAAAATGTAACCACCATATTTTCTCTCTATGTAGCGGTGAAAGATAAAATGTATGTATGATATTGATTCCAAAAGTTACCTTTATGATTTATGATTATTAAGATGTATTTTCTTGGATCTTATGAATTTTTGAAGTATGCTAAGGAGACTAAAATTTATGGGTGAATATATGAATCTTTTAACATGTCTTCATGAGTTCTAAATATTAATGTATTAAATGTTTCATTCGTTATTTTATATCCCATAATGTGATTTTTGGGTTCATCCCATATTTTTTGGAATGTATTCCACATGGTATAAGGATGGGTAAATGAATGGAAGAATTCATTAAGATTTTTATCATGAAAAGATATCATGTTGTATTTTAAAATTTGTTATATTATTGAAAAATATATAGTTAGTATATGTATCTACTATGTAATATTTTAGTTATTATGTACTAATAAGTGAATAATTCTCTAAAACTCTAAACCTGAAAATATCCCCATTGTGAAATCATGTAAATTCTTTACTAAACTCCAGATTATGTAATGTTTATGGTCGGGGAATTATATATAGTATTAGAGTAATGTTCTAGATAAAAGTATATCTTAGTGTGTCATTTAAACATAAGTCTCGTGTTTTTTGTAACTGAAATAGTTAGCATAATATTCATATTCAAAGTTATTTTAGATAAATTTAATGATTTTTAGTTAACATGAATACAAATATATTACTTTTTATCTTCTTCATAAGATATTATGTGATGAATTTATTTATATAAACACAATAACTATTTTTGTTTTGGTAAATCGATGGATCCAATAAGAACCAAAGTTAAAATTGATGTGAATGAAAATGTGGTGGTTCAATGAATAAGAAAATGAATGGATAGGAGAGGCACGAAGAACTATTGTGGTTATTCTAAACTAACTATAAGGAGTCATGATTAACCACTTAATATTTATATAGTTTTATAATGCATACTATATGATATCAATGAATATATTTTGATGTTCCAGTAACAATGATAATATGGTAAAATACATTCTGTGATATATGTGTCAAGACTATGGAAGGAAAATCCTAGGAAAAATTTCTTAAAAGGATTGGAAGGTGTTTTATGTGTGGAAATTTTGGATATAAAGAAATAATCTTCCATGGAAATGGAATTGTTCGGTTGAATATATGAATATAAAAAAGTTTATTTGAGATGTATCAATTTAATGTTTTAAATGTGGTGAGTATTTTTATTTTGAAAATCAGTTTCCGATAAAGATGGTTCACAAATGAGACCATCATAAAGAATCTAATAATTACATATGAAAGGTATTTATTTCTTTATTACTCAGGTTATTACATTATTGAATCATATGAAATGATTCATGTTTTTTAAGGAATGAATTATTAACGAATAAGATAGAAATACATGGATAATGAATCATTATGAATAATGAATGATTAATATATCTACATTTTAAGAATTTTAGGGTAATGTTAGATATATGGATGATGAAATGATTAAATGTATTAATTCACTTTTTATAATGGAATTACATTGGATGAATTTTTTTAGTATGTCTGGCCATGGTGTTTTTTGTGAAAATGTTATTTGAGGAAGAATTATATTTTCTTTTGTGGACATAATACTAATATGTTTTTATATTAATTACTGGTTATTACATGTTTGGATGAAAATTAATGTTACGAGATAACCTTTGAGGTTAATTAATGTTTGTGGTTATTTTTTTTGATATTAACAAATTATTGGAATGTTATAAGAATGATATTGTTTTGTTGAAAGGATAACACACAGGATTGGTGACAACCCATCACATCTGGTATGGTCATTGTAATCAAACCCACAACCAAAAGGAGACAAGGTTTCATCACATAAAAATAGACTTTGTGAAGTACATGGTTAGTATAACATCATATATTTTAATTAAATTATGTGAATTATTAATAATTAGATGATTTTGTGGAACCCATGTTTTAACAAATAGATAATATTAGGACTGGAAAACTATTTATTTATTATGTGATAAATGTGATTTTGGAATTCATTCACTATTTTTCGGACACAATATGACTAAGGTAAATATAATATTTAGGTATTTTATTTGTGGAGTAATGGTTTAATTTTAATTTTCATAAACCTATGATTTGATTATGGACTAATGGTGATTTGGGTTATTTATTGTTAAGATTAACTAATCTTGGATAATTTGAGATTTTGGATATTACATTTTTGGTATGATACATTGAGAGTGATCAATGTTATTTGGAGATAAATGTTAAAATTTATCTTGGAGGACTTTGTATTTACATTATTGTATGTTTTGGGGTTCAAAAATATTTTGAATTGTTTTTTGAGAGATTTCAATGATAGTTGTTTTTATTGAATCGTATTTGTTGAACTTTTAGTAATACAATTGAATATTCCAGATTAAAAGTACCTTTCCTCGTATAATACTTTTTTTTTGGAAATTAACATATCATGTACTAAACATATTGGTTTTCATTAATTTATGAAGATAAGAGAAATATATAGATCCTATTTTGGGGATTATGTGATTCCGAGTATGTTTATTCCATTGATTTGTGCATGAAAAAGTCATATTGAATACTCATAGTTTAGAAAAAATTATTATCGTGTGGGGAAAATTCATTAATGGTTGGATATCTAATTTTCTAGTTTGTATATTTCATTAGGTTCTTTTCAATATAGTGAAATAATACATAATATCTTTGAAAAGGATAATAAAATAGAAAACATTATCATATTTATTTACATAACATGAAATCAACAGCCTTTTGAACAATCAAAAATTTAGGGATTTGTGATTGTTAAAATTCTCCAAAAAATGTTTTATATAACTCTCCATCAGAACACGATGGTTAGTGTTTCTGGTATATCCAAGTTTATCTACGTGGAACCGTAGTATTTGTTATCTCATGTGATATTCGTACTTTCCTTTCTTTCTTTTTATGTGGTATTTTTATTAATCCTTTTCTTGTTGGATTATGATAGATGTATACATTACTTACGAAAACCCAATTCAAATTGATATGACACAATTTATTAATGTTCAAGAGGATGGAACATTCAAATTATTATGAAATAAACCCCATGTTTTATAGCATACATTATACGCTATATCGAGCTTAAAGAAACAACTAAATATATTTATTTAAATGGTACCCTTTTACCCTAGCCTTTAGAATGGAGTGAATTAACTGTATTTACAAAAAAATTGAAAAAATGGCAAAAATTTTTATAATTAATTATAGATCAATATAAAGCCTTTTTTTAATAAAATGTAATGATTTCATGAAAACTATTTAAGTGAAAATCAGTGAGTTTATAAAATAATAAAATAAAACTATTTTTATTTTCATTAAAGAAATATATATGTAATTTATTTTATACAATTGTTAATATTCAACTTATTTTTTTCTAGACATAACAAAAGAACAAATTTAATTATTCAGGTAATGTATTTTTGGAAATAAAAATGAATTTTTACCAACTTTTGATGGTTAAACAATTTTAAATATATTTTTGATATATTTATTTGTTATATTTGATTAAATAAACATATTATTATAATTATGTACATAATACTTTAGTTTGGATTAATTTTTTTTATTTTTCATATAACTTTCATATTTTAATAAATAGTGAAAAATTCACAATTTTAGTTCAAAATTGCATTTTCGTCTAATTTATTTAAATTTATAGATTAACCATTTAATTGTTTTTAATATATTTTTATTTTATTTTTTAATATTTAATCTAAATTTAGGGAATTATAATAGATACCAATTTGAAAATAGATATAAAAATAATTACAACTTTTGAATGATACATTTATAAAAACACGCTTTTTAGTTTTGTTTGCATAATTTATTTTATATATAATTTTCCCAATTATATTAATTGAATGCGTTTATATTTATTTAATTTTATGGATTAATATGGAAAAAATTAATATTTATTGTCAAATCAATTTTTAGTTATAAGAAGTTACCATTTTAAAAAAATTATTTACCATTAAATATGTCAAATTGTGAAAAGGGATAACGTTAAAAGGTAAAAGCTAAAAGTACCGAAAAATATAAAATTTTAATTGTTGTCGACTTTTGTCGTGACCCCTTCCATACAATAAAAAAATATTGAAAATCATATTTCCTGTAATTTATACACACCTCAATGTCAGTATCTTTTATTATAAAATAGTCAACAAATTAATGACTTGAACACATCTCTCCTCAATTATAAATACAACAAACCAATTCCATCCCATAAAGCCTTTTATATCCTAAAATCTATGACAAAAAATCTCTTCAGTACTCTCCCTACATCAATGTTTTAATGGTCTCCCCAAAATACCAAATCCAAGGTTCTCAAGGATCCTTAATAGAGGGTATATTCAAGAGGTAAATTTCATGAATGTACCTTTCTTAAATTTATGTTATTTTTATAATATCAACAGACATAATTAATCCATATATTCATGATAAATATAGAATAATTTATATAATATAATTTTTTGTTTCTAATTCAATATATTATTTTTAATTCATTTCTCACCTCTTCTTATTCAGTAAAATGAAATTTTTGTCCAAGTTGTTCCATTTAATCACCTCTGTGAATATTGTTTCCGTTATTTTTCCATTACCTCCTTTATGGATAGTATTAAAACTGTTTTTATGGTCAAATAATATTTAATCATATATATTATAACATATATCCTTTTATATAAATTTTATATTAAAGATACCATCATGCATTTTATATTATTGTTATACTTTAACATCTTTTGGGGTTATGTGGAGTACAGCCTCCCGAAAATGATGTCATTCATTCACACATCGCATGTAATGTATTAAATATTGGCCAAGTAAAAATATATGATATAAATGATATATTATTTATAATATATTGATATTATATATGTATACATATATAAATATTTTTTATATAATTTATTTCCTTAAATACAACATGAAAAACTTAAATAGCATTCATGTGTATGCACGACCTACAATCTCCATGACCCGTGTTTTATGTTTTTATTAAATTATTACTATATATAATTATATAATAAATATATAAGATATTTATATCCTATTTTATTTATTTATATGATTACTTTATGACCACATACACTATTGACAACATACCATGTTAATTTTAATCTTATGTACTGAATATCGACAAAAAATACGACCTAAACATAAATAATTATGTAATTATTATAACCTAGTATGATGTAATATAAATTGAATAATAATAATAATAAAATTATTAGTAATGTATAAATTAACCATTATTTATTATTTATGTAGGACAATTAACATACGAGATGAGTGGGGCTCGAGCAAAGGGATTTTTCTAACACAATTTTCATTAATTTGGTTATACATCTACATCTTTGATTTCATTGTGTCATGATTATGGGTGTAAGAAATAATTATTTATTTATGTAATAATTTAAACTTCCATTAATTTGTATATAATTCTTCTATATATAATCAATTCATTGATAAATTCTTACTTCATTGATACGATCATTATAATGGAATTTCTGAACCCAATTTCAATTATTTGGGTTATATTTATACACATTGATTTTGTCATTAAACTAATTTATTTTAAATGAATGAAGATATATAATCTTGTATTTATGTTTTATTTATAATGATGTATAGTGAATACACATAATCAATATATTTTATTAGAAAAATTATCTTTGTAAGAGACTCTTTAAATAAAACAACATTTTAAATTTTATAAAGATCAATTCTAAAAAAATTTATCATTAATTTCCATTTTTTCAAAATGGATTTAAAAATTTATTTGTACGAATGTGAATGTTTTAAAAAGATAATTCCTTAAAAAATTATCAATTGTATGGAAAAAATTGATTCAATAATATTCTTTTTAAATGTTTTAATTATGTATTGATAATGAATTTATAATATCAATATCATGAAAGTTATTATGTTGACATGTTAATTTTTAATGATTTGTTCTATGTTAATATTATGTAATTATTTGTTGGAATTACTTATATATAAAACTGGATTCATGATAAACCAATAGTTGTTGAGTCCATGATAGCTCTCTAATTCATTGGTAATGAGAAAAAGGTAAATGATATTGTTTCTCATAAGTGATTTAGGGAATATAATTTGATTGGTATTCCAAACATAACCCCGAAGGTTGGTCCCTGCGTATACATGAAATCTAGAATGTATGTATGATATAGATTCCATATGTTACCATTGTGAATTATAATTCCTAGGAAGTATTTTTTGAAATATTATGATTTTATGTGGTATGATAAAGAGTTTATGATTTTTGTGTTCATGTAAAAAATTTTGAAAATGTTTTCCTCAGTTCTAAATTTTCATGGATTCACTATTTTATTCCTTATTTTATATACATAGTTGATCTTTTTTTCCTCATACTGTGATTTTGAAATTTCTTCCATATGGTATAAATATGTGTTAGAGAAAAGAAATACTCAATAAAAATTTTATCATGAAAAGAAATAATTTATTATTTTAAAAATATTTATATTATGAAAAATATGATAGTGGGAAGAAGTATCTAATTTTTAATATTTGAGTTTCTACGTAATAGTTATGGATTAATTATCTAAAACTGTAAACCAAGAAATATCATTATTGTGAAATCAAGTAAATTATGGACTAAACTAAATATTGTGTAATTTTTATGGCCGAGGAAAAATAATTAGTATAAAATGAAATTGTTAGATAACATTTCAGGTTAGGGTGTTATTTAAGTATAAGTAATAAATTTTATATAACAATAATTGTTAGGAAAATAAAAATTTTCATAGTTATTTAGATAAAATGAATGATTTTGAGATAACATGAATATGTATATCAATGTGTTTATCTTCATAATAAAATTGGGTATAATTATTTTATTTATGTACTAACATTGACCATTTTGGTTTTAGTAAATTGATTGATCTAGTATGCACCAAAGTAATAATGGTTGTGAAGGAAAATGTGGTGTTTCTTGGAATAAAAAACTAAATAAAAGCGGAGCAGAAATGATACCTCTTGTGGTTATTCTAAACCAACAATCAGGATACATGATTACCCACTTAAACATTAGTGAGTTTTATAATGAATAATATATGACAAAAAGGAAACCATGTCAAAGTTCAGGTAACAATGGTCATATGAGAAAATATATTAAGCGATATATGTTTCAATAATGTTGTATAAAACACCTTGGAAAAATGACTTAATGGGATTGAAAAATGTTTTAGGTGTGGAAATCGAGGGTATAAAGCAATAATTTGACAAGTAAAATGGAATTTTTCAGTTGACTCTATGAAAGTGATATAAGTTATTCCCATGTTATCAATTGAATGATTTAAATATCGAGAGTATGTTCATTGTGAAAATATATTTTGTACGAATAAGTTTACTGATTTTGATCATTGTATAAAACATAAAAAATACATATGAAAGGTATATATTACATCATAACACATTTTTTGATATTATTTAATGATAGTAAATGATTAATGTTTTCGATTTTAGGAGAGAAGTATTATGGACTTACATAGAAAATAATGGTTAATAGATCATACAGAATCCTGAATTATTAATATGTTTACCTTTTTGGAATTCAAGATTGATGATAGATCTATGGAAGATGAAATGTTTAAAATTATTATTGTTATTTTTATGATGTGATTACATTAGAATAAATTTTTTGGTATATGTAACCATGACATTTTTTCCTCAAAATGTTAATAATGAATAATTATATTTTATATTGTGGACATAATTATATTTTTCTATTTTTGAGTTAATTAATTGTTTTTAAATTTTGGGATACAAATTAAAGGAATGGGATAACAATATAGGATAAAAAATTTATTGTTACTTTTTAGGAAATTATCACATTATTATAATGTAATAAAAATATTATGGTTCTAGGAAAAGGGAAACCCGTATGATGGGTGAAAACATGTCATTTCAGCATGGTCATGGGAATAAAACCCACAAAAGAAAGGGTGACAAGGGTTCATCACCTAGAACTGGCCTATGTGAAGTACCTGGTTGTTATGACTTCATTATTTTATGTAAAATGATATTATGTATTATGAATAAGATGATTTTTGTGAACCCAATTTTTAAATATGTAATCCTATGATTGGAAAATCATTTAGTGATTATATGACATATTATATTTTGGAAGACATTCACTATTTTGGTAACCAGATATGTCTAAGGTAAATAAAATACTTTGGGATTTTATTTTAGGAGTATTGGTTGTATTTCACATTGGAATAATCGATGTTTTTATTATCCACAACTGTTTATTCAAGAAATTTATGTAAATGATTATCCCATCATAGAGAATTTTTGATTTGGGGGATTAAATTTTTGGTATGTGACACTGAGAATGATAGATGTTATTTGGGGACAAATGTTAAAAAAAATCAGGGAAGACTATTTAATAAAATTGTTATGAGTTTTGGGTTGCGAAAATAGTTTTTATATTTTTTGGGGACATTAATGATTGTTTTTAGTTGAATTGTATATGTTGAACTTTTGGTTTAATAATTGAATTATAGGAGATTAAAAGTAGTTTTGATCATACAATGATATAATCATTTTATGAATTAAATTCTCATATACTACCCCTTTAAATTTTGGTTAATTAATAAATACATGAGAAATATATATATATATATATATATATATATATATATATATATTATTTTTTGGATTTAGTGATTCTATAAAAGTTGATTCTAGTGCTTTACAGGGGACCATGTAATATTTAATACTCATCATTTAGAAACAATTATGATTGTGTGGTGTAAATTTAGTAATGGATGAATCCTTACATTTCAAGTAATTGTATTTATTTATGTTCTAAGTATATGTAGTCAAATAATTCCTCAAATCCCAGAAAAGGATCCAAAAACAAAAACATTATTTGATTTTTTACATAATAATAAATCAATAGACTTTTGACTCATCACAGATTTATTGTATTGTGTTTGTTAAATATATCATAAACATGTTTTCAATCATAATACATCATAACTTAATGGTTAGTTTTTCTTTTTGTGTACATATTTTATGAAATGTAACCCCCGTATTTGTTATCTCATGTGATCTCTGTACTTATCTTTCTTTCTTTTAAAGTGATTTTTTATTTATCTTTTATCTGATGTGGGATTGAAATAAAATAATAATTTAGCTTCCAAACCCAAATTCAAATTTAGAAGCCAAATCTATTAAAAGTAGGAGGATGTGACATCTTGAGTTTAATGAAAGAAACAATATGTTTTAGAGCATGCATGATATGCTACATTGGTCTTAAATAAAAACCTAAATATTATTATTTAAATATAACAATTATAACCTATAAATTGGAATGGGGGAAAGCAATTTTATTTACTCAATTTTGAATAAAATGGTTCACACATTTTTATAATTAAATATTTAGTTTCCAATTAATTATAAATGACTGTAAAACAACATTTAAATAAAAAAATGTTTATCTAAAAAACTATTTTAATGTAAATAAATTAATTTATAAATTAATTAAATCACCATTTATTGATATTATAAATGAAATATATATTTAATATATTTAATTTGATGATTGATATTTATATTTTTTTTAAACATGACATAGGAAGAAATTCAATTTTTCAAATTAAAGAAGTAATTTTTTTAAAAAATTATGTTTTCCATCTTTTCATGGAGAACACTTTTAAAACTAGATGTTGACACATTTTTTGTAATAGTTTCAAAAATATATATTATATCATAAATAGGGACATCCTAATATGGTTTGGATAATTTTTTGTTATTTTTGTAATTACATTAATATTTTATTGATTAGTGAAAGACACTGCATTTTAATTCAAAACTGCTTTTTTATCTAATTTATTTAAACTGTTATATTATACATTCAGCTGGTTTAGAGTATATTTAGATTAAATTTTAACATTAAATTTAATTTGGGTTCTATTTAAAAAAATTCATGTAGAAAATATATATAAAAAAATTTCAAACATTAAAACATTCCCCATAAAAAACTGATTTTCAGAATTTTTGTAGAATAAATTTTAAATTTAATTTTCAAAATTATGTGAATTGAAATAGGTAAACTCGATTTGATATTTTTAATCATAATTTACAAATTATATTGTAATGTAAATTTAATTTTTAGTTATAAAAAAGTTATAATAGTAAATAAATTATTTACCATTGTATAGGAAAAATTATTACAATGGTTAATGTTAATAGTTAATATCATCAAATATCTAAAAACTACAACATTTAAAGGGTGTTTGAGGTATGTATTGACCCTAACCTGCCTACAAAATTGTAATTAAATTCCATGTTATTTGAATATAATACCACCTTAGTTTGGTTAACTTTTAATATAAAATAATCAATAAATTAAACAGTCAAACCCACCTCTCCAAATGTACAAATACCACCATAGTACCAACATATTTTTACCCAAAAAAAATTTAGTATATGGCCTAATACGTAAAAATGACAGAATATTGAGTTAAATCAAGAAATTTACATTTATTCTCTTTTTATGTTTATAGTTTTAGAGATCTGTTCACAAATCATAGATTATATCTCAAAAAATACAATGTAGACACTTTTTCTCTATCCATATTTTTCACAAAAATAAAACACCTCAAATAAATAATAATTATTTTCATGATATAAATAATCATGAATTCCTCCTTTCTCTAACCCTTCCTTATACCCGGTGAAAAAACATTTCAAAAACAGGGGATTAACATAAAATGCTCAGAAAGGGATATAAAATAAGTCAGTAAACATTAGTCCATCAACTCATAAAAATCAATGAAATCTGGTTTTTCACTCATATAACATAAGCTCTTTAACATACCTCTGGAAATCATTTGATTTATTAATAACACAAATAAATCATAAATCATAAAGGTAACATGTAGCATACATAACATACATACATTATAGCTTTCATAGCCACATAGGTAGATACATTGGTAACAACCATCATTGTATATTCCCTAATTCTATTTGGAGAATAATTGATGTTTACCACTATCATGTCACCCAATGCATTGGTGAGCTATCTTGGGATCACCCTCCATAGTTTTATCACGGAACAACCTATATTTGGTTTGTCACATAACCACCCATCAAATGCCAAAGTACCATTACATAATCATATAAATAAAATATTTATAATGGAAATATAACATTTCTACATTGCAATCACTAAATATCATGTAGATAAAATTACATAATCAATTAATTACAAAAATACACTTTTAAAAAATTGAAAAGATGATTTCCGAATCCATGTGTCCCATAAACCATTGAAACTTGTAAAGTAATATAATTTTAAAAAATAAATTTCTATATAAATAAATCCTTAAATTCATTTTTATGACATGGACATTAGTGAGAATGTTTCAAAAAAATAAATCACTAAAACATTTAAAACAATTTTTTAGTTGAAGATCCCTTTTACACATGAGAAACACATGAATAAAAATAATTAAGGAACAACAATAATAAATACTCTAAATATAATTATAATATATGACTTCATGATATAATGATTCCAATGGTTGTATATAAACACTTTAGAATAATAATGTCACACAACATCAAGATATGCCTCAATGAGTTGAGATTGATACGAAGTCCCTAGAAAAGATCATTTCCTTAGATTAAGGATAAATAAATGGAATATTTATGTGTGAAAAATATAAATTCACCCAATATATGTTTAAATTAAGAGTAAAAAAATTAGAGGTCATTCACGCATATTCTTGATAAATCAAAACCAACAACATGGATATTTAACTCAATGAATGGAGATTGAGTTAAGATTACCCTAACGAAAATTCAACAGCCTAACGTCATCACAAAAAATTCATAAAATGAGTTGAGGAGATAGAAAATGGTCTCTAATAAATTTTAAATAATGTGTATAGTAGTAAAGATATATAAGAACATATCCCAACATAATAAAATGGAAATTAAAATACATAACATAAATGAAGACTTTGAATAAAATAGGAGGGTGAAGTGTTCCCTTACCTTGATTCTAACTCGTCATGTGTGTTCCTTGTATTTCTTGAATTATAAACATAAGTTAATTTCTACGTTAATCATAACATTTTTCTTGTTTATTATTCTATTATATCTATTTATTACAACATTATAAAAATTACATTATTATATATGTTAATATCGATCGTTTTGTCGATATTGAGTACTTGAGTACAAAATGAACTTGTTTTAATATATATTGTACATGTAGTCAAAAGTATTTAATCCAAAAAATAGTATTCATGATTAAAATATCATACATATTTTGTAAATATGTATTTATAATATAATTTATCATTTTTATATAATAAATGAAAGGCATTGTTCCTGGATCCAGAAAGTCGTATGTACTAACGAATGCTACTTTCATTTATTTTTCATATTTAAAGGATTGAAAATTAAATAATAAATATGTATAATATAATACCATTATAATATCTTATACTGAATATGTTAAATAGTTTCATTAATTCCTCTCTTTATATGCTCCAGGTATATAATGAACGAGCCATATCACCTTGAGGGGGAGGTAGTCTGCACATCCTCAAATGAAATTAACGTGTATACAATCATGAAAATTATAAAGTATTGTTTGTAAATAAAAAATATATTTTCATAGAGACAATATAAATTTAATATATATCATATATATTCACATTGACAACATAATTTCCAACATGTGATGTGACAATCATCGTTTTGTGAGGCAGTAGTTCAGTATACAATGAAACAGTATGTTTGTATGCATTAGATTGATGTGTGTGTATGTTTAGTTATAATAATTATTTTCAAAACATACTAGTATATTTAAGATTCGTATTTTGTTGTAAAATAATTGAATAATTTAAATTTAGGGTGTTGGAGAAGGAAAATATATGAAAGAAACTTGAGAGAAGACATTACGTCAAATCGGTTAACACCTTTTGATTTAAGCTAAAAGAATTAATTGAATTTAAATATGTCCATGGTGAGGATTATTGGTGGAATATAATGATTTTTCAAGCCTATATGGGTATATTTTGTATGATCCATGTTTCTTGAGAGGTTTCATTTAGGAGTTAGGGGTGGTGGCCTTTTATAGAGGGATGGTGGGTACATTAGTGATGTCCTGAATGATTATCTTATTATCAACTGACTTTCGTTTTTAAATGGTAAAAAAATAATTAAATAAAATTATATGATGAGGAATTTTAGAAATCTACTAAAGAAATATTATTTAGACATGTTTTGGTTTCATATTAAACCATATCATTTTGTGTTAACCATTAGATAACTAATTTAACTCTTACCATGTGTTCTTGTATATTAATACTATATGGTAAATAAAGTTAATATAAATTTAAAAAATAATTTCATTTGGTTATTTAATTTTATATTAATCTATTTCTAATTCATATGGAGTAATTATATAATTTTACTATTATTTTTATAATTTAATAAAAAATTATTAGTTTTAAAAATTCGTTTTTGTCAATTATTATACCATTCATATCATGACTTTTTAAAAATAAATAAAATCATGATTCATTCGAAAAAAACATCATTACATAAATTATAAAAATTCATAATCATCCCTATGAATTTTTTTATGGCATAAAAGGTTTCCAGGTAAATTTATTTTAATATTTATAATCAAATTTCTTGAAAATCGTTCATTAATTAGGTAATCACTACATCAATATTCAATCGTAAATAACCTTATTTATATGACATCTAAAAATTATAAAAAATTAAACATCATGTAGTAAATATTTTAATTGTTATTATTAAAATTCATAGTCAAACATATCTCTTATATAACACCATATAGAAATTTATAACCTAAAATATACATGTTTATATTAATTTTTATACATTAAATTAATTCTTATAAGATGTCATTTTAATATCTGAGTGGCTCTATGGGGTCCCAAATTCAACCCATGGATTCCCTGGTTGTAAATATCTAATAAAATAATATTAATAACTGTGTTAGGGTAGTTTAATATTATTATATTATTATTATTTTACCCTTATTTAACATATTTACCTTTTTACAATGGTAAATAAAATAATTACTGTAGTTACTATACATAATGACCTAAAATAAATGATACCTATTTACACAATTTGTACATCCATATTCCAAATATGGAATACTTTTTTTTTCTATTAAAAACAAAAAATATTTAGTAATTAATTTAAAATTCATTCCCTTTGTCAAAACCAAGTAAGGTGTTATCAAGAAGTAATAACTATCAAAATTTTGACACGTGTTTACGTAAAAATTTAAAGTGAAATTACGTCCAATGAAAAAAATAGATTAAATTATAAAAATATAATCTAATTACACTTTATAACCAATTAATATTATAGTATAACTATATAAATTAATTTGATCAAAATACAATTTTAATAAAAAATGTAGTATTTTTCACTTTTAATTTACAAATGAACATTATAAGAAAAACACCAAAATTTAATCCAAAGTAATTTTTGATATACCACTTCAATTAAAGAAAATTATTTTTTCATATATAACATATAAATGTGAAAAAAACTATATTTAAAATTGTTTCTAAATCAAATGTTTGTAAAATGACATTTTAAAAATTTAGAGTATTTCATTCTTAAAATGGGATGCGTTCTAATTTGAAGACTTGAAAATTTATAATATAAATGTAAAGACATTTCAAAAACATGTATAATCATATTTTAGTTAGTTTTGTTCTTTCATACCAATAAAACTGCAACGCGTTAACTTTCATTTAAAATAATAATATTATAATATTATTTTTTGGTATAGCTCATTGTTGTGTGCAACGTAAGATTTCAAATAAACTTGTTGTTTCTTGTTGATTACAATATCAAGAAAATTGTAATAATTAATATAAAATTAATAACTTATTCATCAATATTAATAGATATCAAAATTTATTATTACATAAATACCTAGGTCATTACATTCATCCCCCCTTTTGGAAATTGTCTACTCAACGTTTTAAAATTGGGATCAAGAACATCACTGAATATCCCACATTAGAAAATAAATCCACAAAAATATCAACTTAAAATAATGAAATATAGGTAAAAAAAGGTTACCTGAGATAACATATACTAGTATTCCATGTAGTAAACCATGTATATGGAAGAAAAAAAGAGTCATGTTCTTATAGAGAGTGATAGAAAACATGATTAAGAGAATGTTAAATACCATAAAACTATAAACTTTCGATTAGTTAAATTGTATTTGATTCTCCAATAGGAACATTGAATCGGAAGAATTTTTGTTTAAAGTTCATTTTCATAATTTTTCTGAATTTAATTATGATATTAACTATGTAAAAAAGGAAATATACTTACCTTTTATGTAGAGATTCATCCTTTAAAAAATTTCTACCACAAACTCACCTTTTCTCCAAAGGATGAGTATTTATGATGACATGATCACACATGAAGTTCTAAATTCACCTTATAGAGAATCACATATTTGAAAAAAGATGCGCTATATATTTACCCTATATTTAGGCATTACACATAGCCAAAATGGTTAGTACGAGATCAGATAATCGCTAAAATGGATAATCCTTAAAAAAATAAATACAACTCTTAATCATGGAAATTCGACAAATCATACCAAACGATCAACAACTAGAACTCGATAATGAGAAATCCTTAAAATAATTTAAAAAATCTAGACTAATATTGAATCCCAAAACACATAAGGATTTAATCACATAGTCTTCAACAATAAATTTCATCATTTATCACCAAAAAACATAAACTACTCTTAATGTCTCATACCGAAGTGTAATTAGCCTAATCACATATTCTCTATGATAGGTTAATAATTTCTATAAATAACCCAAATATCTATATAACTAATATAAAAACATATATTAATCCAAAAAAAATTCAAATATTATTCCAAAAATTAAATCCAATAGTATTCTATTTTCCTTAGGTATACAGTGTTCCCAAAAGATAGAATGTCTTCCAAATATCCTTTATCACTTAATCGCAAAATCATTTTCTTATACTATGGATATCCATTTGGTAAAACATAAGTTTCTAAAATAAACTTATTCTTGATTTTTAACATCATTTTACAAAATGAAATTATTCATACTAACCCGGGACCTCACAAAGTCCAATGGTAGGTGATAAATCATAATCACACTTTTGTTTTTGGTTGGTTTCTTACAACTTTGTCTGATGTAATGGGTTGTCACACTGAATATGTGTTGTCATTTTTAAAAACCTATATAATTTTATAATATTCCAAAAAATGAGATAAATTTCTCAAAAATAACCATAACTTATTCAAACCTCAAATGTACTCTCATGCCATTCATTTTCATCCCAAAAATTAATTACTTTTATTTACCTCCAATTCAAGGATCATATAAACTAAAATGTTTCTTTTTAACTATATCAACCAAAAATATAATTCTTCTTCAAATATAATTTTCAAATACAAATATTTATGGTTACACATAAAAGCTAAATTTCTTATTAAGTAATCTTATCTATTAAAGATCATTAATACTTTTAAACATATCATCACCCAAATACCTAACATAACTAAAAATTTCTAAAATGTTGAAATCTTAATTGACCAATAATATTTATGATCCCTTTTACATTTTTTACCACATATTTTTTAGTACTTATTTCTTAAAAACAAAATCATTCGTCATGTCTGATGTTTTCATTAATGTCAAAACATGAGCTATGAAATAATCTATAACTTCCATAGGTCATTTTTAGTTTTCTCAACATCAATTAGAATGTAATTAGGAATTGGTAAACATATATTTGAATGATCATGATGATATATTTCCTGATCCATCTTTTTAGGATATCTATTTGTATAATAAATATGCACAAAAAATTTAAAACATTCAATATATCTTTCTGAAAGAACTTAATTCCATTTCCTTGATTCAACTAAATGCTTCATTTTTAGATCACTGGTTTTTGCTTTATGACCTCCATTACCACATCTATAACATCTTCTCCTGCCTTTGATTCATTTTATTAAGAGTTTTCTCTAAATCCATGACATATATTGTTTTATTTTTCATATATTTATGATTATTACCTGAATAACCATAGCGATTCCTTTCTTGCATATACAACTCCTTATAAAAATCACCAAGGATACTGTGGTCAATCATGAATCCAAATAGTTGGTTGAGAATAACCACAAGAGATCTAATTTTATATCTTATTTAATTTAATTACTTATTTATAAAATCAACATAGTTTCCTTCACATCCATTTTTACTTTGGGGCATGCCAGATCCAACCTTTTTGTAAAACCAAAAATGTCTATGTGAGTATATCATAAAAATAATCACATGCTACCTTATGAAGAGGGTAAACACTGATATATACTTTTTCATGTTATATTCAACATATTAAATTTATCTAAAATAAATATAAATACTTCTAATATTCTAACCACTGTTGTTATATAAAAGATTCCACTTATGCTTAAATATCACCCTTATATCTATTGTTATCTAAACCATCCTCTAATACAAACTATAAAGAACCAGCTATAAACACTACACAATCTTGAGTTAAATCCTGAATTCTACATTGAGGATATTTTCATGTTTATATTTTTAGATAATTAATAGATAACACTTATATAACATCTCAAAAATTACAAAGTATCCACTTCTACTCTATCCAATTATTTTTCATAATAATAAAACTGTTCATAAAAAAAATATTTTCTTCATATAAATTGTCATGAATTATTCTGTTCTCTTACCCTTCCTTAAACCCTATGAAAATCATTTCAAAACCATGGGAAAATCTTTAAAATCTCTGTAAGGATTATAAAATATGGAATGAAAACATTAGTCCATAAATTCAAAGAAATTAATGAAATCATTCTTTTCACTCATATAGCAGAACCTCTTTAACATACCTCATGAAATCTTTAGATTTATGAATAACACACAGAAATCATAAATCCTAAAGGTAACTTATGGCATCCATAACATAATTAAATTTTAGGATTCATAGATACATAAAGAGTTACATTTGGAATTCCTATAATAGTATATTTATTAAATCTATTTTGATAAACATTAATGTTTACCTCTATCATGTTACCCAATGCATTGGAGAGCTATCTTTGGCTCACCCAGCCTATGTTTATCACATAACAGCCCATATTTAATTAATCACATAACAACTCATCAAATTTACAAGTACCATTACAAAATAATAACACATAATACAAGAATAAATGAATAATAACATTTACACATTTCAATCAATAGATATATGTTTAGGATATTGACATAATCAAATCATTCCAAAAACACATTTAAAACATTTAAAAAAATATTTTTGAATCAAATTGTCCCCATTCCAAATTAAAAATTTTAAATAATAACATTTTTAAATATTATTGGCCAAATAAATAAATCCTTTATAAAATTATGAAAAAATTGAAATTAGTGAGAATGTTTTAGAAAAATAAAATATTACGGCATTCAAAAGGTCGTTTTAGTTAAAAATACCTTTTACAAATAAAAAATTCATGAATAAAAATAATTAAGGAAAAACATTAATCAAAACACTAAATATCATTAGAATATACGAATTAACTATATAATGAGTTAAATGGTAGTATATACACTTCATTGGTTAATAATGGTTCATAATATCAAGATATGCCTCAATGAAAGGAGATTGAGACGAAGTCCCATACAAAGATTGTAACCTTAGATGAAGGATAAATGAATCAAATAAGTATGTGTAATAAATATAAATACAACCAATATAATTAGATGTTATGTGTACTACAACGAGATTTAATTCACACATATTATTTGTACAAAAACCAATAACATTGATATTTAACTCAATTAATGGATATTGAGTTAAGATTCCACTTACAAAAATTCAGCAGCCTAACGACGTCACTTAAAAATTCAGAAAATGAATTTATGAGAGAGAAAATAATATCTCATCTCATGGGACATAAAATTGATATAAGTGAAGATATAGAAAAAAATATCCCTATATATGAAAAGTTTATTTAAATGGAAAAACATAAAATAAATTTTTGACTAAAAACGATGGTGAAAGGTTCCCTTACCTTGAGTATGACTGGTCATATATGTTCCTTATTCATCCTAAATAAAAAACCTAAATTAATTTAAACATTCATAAGAACCGTTTTTAAGTAAATTATTTTTTTTATAACCATTATTACCACATTATAAAAGTTTCATAATTATTTATGTTAATATAAGTCGTTTTGTCTATATTGGGTACTTTGGTCAAAAATGAACGTGTTTTGACATAAATTCTACATGTAGTCAAAAGTGTATAATCACTATAATAATATTAATGATTTAAATATCATATTTTTCCAGTATAAATTTATTTATTATATAACACAAAATTTGGATATAATAAATGAAATGAATCGTTCATGGAGATGATAAGTCGTATGTACACTTGGATGCTACTCTCATATCTTTTTCATATTTAAATGAATTAAAACTAAATGATACATATGTATATTATAATTATAGTATAATTTAATATTTTAGATACATTACATATGTTCATTAATTTCTTTCTAAATACGTTCTATTTATGGCATGAACAAGTCATATCACTTTGAGTGGGCAGTAGTCTGCACTTCCTCAAATGAAATTATCGTATTTATAAATTATAAAAATAATAATGGTATGTTATTAAACAAAAACTAAAGTATCATAGTGGCAATAAAAATAAAAAATATATCATATATATATTTCCATCATGATTACCATGATGAGAGTTGGTAGGGGAAAATCAAAAAATTATCGTTTCATAAGGGAAGAGTTTTTCATACCCAGAAACAATGTGTTCGTATCCATTAGATAGAGTTGTTAGTATGTGTAGTTATAATAAATATCCTAAAAACATAATATTATATTTTATATACTCTTTTTGTTCTAAAATAATGTAATAATTTGAGTATAGGGGGTTTGAGAAGAAAAATAAATGAATGAAACTTGTGAGAAGACATTACGTCAAATCGGGTAACTCTTTTGGATTCAAGCTAAAAAAACTTCTTATATTTACTTATGACCATTTTTACTCTTAAAGGAGGAATATATGGATGTTGGTATATTATTAAAGCATATTTTTTATGATACAAGTGTGTTTAATGTTGTGATTAATGGGTTAAGGGTGGTCGCCTTTTATAAGAGAGAGGAAGGGTACTTTAGAAATGTCATGAAACATTATTTTATTATAATACGAATATTGATTTTCAAAAGGTAAAAAATACTTTAATTCTAATATAAGATGTGGAGTTTTCTCAATCCTCTCATACAATAGGTTTTTTACATCTTTTGGTTTCAAATTTATCATTCGCATTTAACAATAACCCTTAATTAACTAATTTAACTCTTATCATGTATTCTAGTATATTCATACTATATGGTTAATATAAATAATTTAAAATTAAAATATAATATAATTTGGTTAATTAATTATATTTTCAACCTTTTCTGAGTCCTTTTTTTAATTTTATATTTTTAGGGATATTATATAATTTAATAATATATTATTTGTTTTAAAAACTCATTTAGGTCAAATTTTTTTACTATTTATATCATGACTTTTTAAAAATCAATAACAACATGATTAATTAAAAAATCGTTATTTAAATTGTAAGAAGTCATAATTATCCATAAAATTTGTGGAATAAATAATACATTTTAAAAACATTATTTTAATATTTATCATCTGATTTATTTAAATCATTCACTGATTAGGTAATAAATACATCCTCATTATGTTGTAACTAAATTTATTTATTCGATGTATAAAAAATATAAATAAATAAACATGAAGTATGATATCATTTTATATTTATAATAACTGTTTATAGTTGAAATATCACTTATATAATCCCATTTAAAAAAAATTTACTATAAGATACAATTTTATGTTACCTTTTTCATTATTTTAAATTAATTCTTATAAATTTTCATTTTCACTTCCATGTGACTACATGGCAAACCAAAATCATCCCATGGATTCCCTTGGATGGAATTATCACATCAAATAGTATTAGGATATGTTCTATAATTTTTTAATACTATTATAATATTATTTTTACCCTTATATACTAAATTTTCCCATTGAAAATGGTAAAAAAATAATTACTGAAATTATTATTCATATTGTTAAAAAAATAAAAGTTAGATATTTCAAAATATTTGGACCCGAGATTCCAAATATATAATCCATTGATAAAAATTCAAAACATAGAAATTGAAGTAATTAATTTAAAATTAATTATCTTTTTCAAAACCAAAACACATATTTTTAAGAAATAATAACTATCAAATGACCAACATGTGGTCATGTCTAATTTGAAAGTGCAAATACATTAAATGACCAAAAATGGATTAAATGATAAAAATATAATCTAATTAAAAAATTAAACGAATTACAAGTAAAATATAAATATATAAATAAATTACATGAAAATTCATTTTTAACTTAAAATGTAGTGTTTTTCACTGTCCATTAAAAATAAACTTTATCAGAAAAATATAGAAATCTAATCCAAAGTAAATTTTGATGTAGTGATTCTATAGTAGAAGTTTAATTTGTATAATAAAACATATAAAAGTGACAACTTAAAGATTTAAAAAGGGTTCTCCATCAAATGGTGGAAAAATAGCTTTTTTAAAATATTAGAGTATTCCGTGAAGAAAATTGTATTTCTTCTTATTTTTAGCCTCTAAAATTTGTTGGATAAATGTAAAGACATTTAACATAAATGTATAATCATATTTTAGTTACTTTTGGTCACTCTCACTAATATAATGGCTAGGTGTTAACTATCATTTAAAATAATAAGATTATTATTTTATTTTCAGAATGACTCAATGTTGTGTGCAACAAAAGATATCGATGAAATCCATTGTAGCGTGTTGAGTATTATATAGTACAAAGTGTTCTCTTAAATTTAAAATTAATATTATATTCATAAATTTTAATAGATATGAATGTGTATTATTTTTTAAATATCTGGTTTGTTACATTTAGATCCAAAATTATCTTCCCAAACCACTCCCACTCACTCTACCCATATCTATGTGCTTTTGGACTAACCAAGAAACCATATACAAATTCCTCAAGGGTCTTTCCAAGAGTGTATATTCAAGAGGTAATTTTTCAAAGTGCCTCTATTAAATTTATTTTTTTTAGTAATTTCTCCTCACATACTTTACGCATAAATGAATGAGAACTACTAAATCATGTATATAATGGAGTGTATTGTTAAAAATTTCATATATCATTTTCAATTCATTGCACACCTTATATTATTGAAATAAATGGAATTTTTTTCCATGTTATGTTGGTTAATCTCTTTTATGAGTAGTGTTTTCATACATTTTCTATTACCGCCCTCATAGATGGTATTAAAACTATATTTCTGGTCAAATTATTTTTAAATATTTATATTAAAACATATTTCATATTAGGTAAATGTAAAATTAAACAAACAATCCAACTGTACTTATTGTTGTTATAAAATAACATCATTTGGGGTTGTGTTGACTACCGCCTCTTAAAAAAGATGTGATTTATTCACCCATCACATGGAATTTATTAAGGACAATTTTATTAAAAATATATCATATAAATAAATTTGTAATGATACTATAATGATATTATATTTGTATATAAATTTACATGTATTTCATTTTATTATATTATTTCAATATGATAGGAAGAACGTAAATATCATTTATGTATACGTATGGCCTAATATCCCCATGAACAATGTTTTAATTTTGTCATAAAAGATTAATATAAATACTTTTATAATAAATATGTATTTTTTTAATGTCTTGGTTTTTATTCTTTAGATTATGAACTTATTACCACATTGACTATTGAGATCCTAAAATGTTCATTTTTGACTCAAGTACCCAGCATCGACAAAACATATGACATTAACGTGAAAATTTATGAAATATTTATAGAATTGTATAAAGAGATATAAAATTAATAATAATCATAATTTTTTTTAAATAATGTATAAATTTTACTATTTTTATTATTTAGGAACAAAAATGAACATAGTAGATTATAGGGACTCGAGGTAAGGTATTCTTCTAACTCAATTTCCATTTATTATGCTATATGTCTGCTTCGTTGATTTTATTATGCCAAGAATACTTGTGGAATCAGTAATTATTTATTTATGTTATATTTTACCCTTATATTTATTTTGATATACCTTTTCTATAAATAATCACCCAATTTAAAAATTCTTATGTCACTGATATGAATATGTTACGGAAATTCTTTATCCCAATTTACATTCATTGGATTAAATTCCTAAATCTTTATTATTTCATTCAACTATTATGTGTGAAATGAATTTATGATATTTCATCCTATATTTATACTTTATTTATGTGTTTTTATAGTTAATATACATAATCAATGTATTATTTCTCAAAAATAAACATTTTAAGAGTCTCTCTATCTAAAGAAACATTTTAAATTATATAATGATTTATTCTTATAAATATTTCTTGTTAATTTCCATGTTTTCAAAAAGGTTTTAAGGATTTATTTTTATGGAAATGGAAGTTTTAAAATTATAATTACATTAATAACTATCAAGGTTGTAAGTGATGATTTTATTAAAATATATTCTTTTTAAATGTTTTAATTGTGTTTTGAGAGTGGATATATTTTTTCAATATCAAGAGACATATCTTGTGGAAATTTTAGTTTTTTATTTTGTTTGTTTAATGTGTTGTGATTATGATATGATTAATGGGAATTTATTATGTATATGGGTGGAATTGTGATTAACTAAGGGTGGGTGAGCATATTATAGCTCTCCAATGCATTGGGTAATGAGATAACAATATATGATAAGTATTCTCCCATGATTTTTAGGGAATATAATATGATTGGTATTAAAAACATAACTATAAAGGTAGATACTTTTGTAGATGTGAATGATTTAATTTGTTTTTGATATATATTCCACAAGTTAGCATTATTATTTATAAATTCTATAATTTATTTCCATGAATCTTATAATTTCATGTGGTATGTTAAATTGTTTAATATTTATGAGTTAAAGTATGATTTTGTGAAAATGATTTCAATATTATTAAATATTCATGTATTAATAGATCTATTACTTATTTTATATCCCTTACTAATCTTTCTATTCAAATCCCATGTTTTTGAAATTTTTTAAATAGTCTATAAGAATGGGTAAGATAAGAAAAGGAGTTAAGAAGTTTTTTTTCAAGAAAAGATTTCATGTTTACTTTTTAAATATTTTATATTATGAAAAAATGGATTGCGAGTAGAATTATCTCCTTTAAATATTTGAGTTTTTATGTTATAGTTATGGACTAATTCTCTATAACTTGAAACCTGAATGGATCCTCATTGTCAAATCAATTAAATTCATGACTAAACTCCAGATTATATAATGTTTAAGGCTGGGGCCTTATACCTTCAGCCTTATATCATGTTTTTGTATGGGTTTAGAGTCTTGCAGTGTTCCTCGGGTGTTAATATGATATTTTGAATCATTGGATCCCTTAGTACCATGTTTTCGAGATGAAGGATTCAGTGCACAACTTATAATAAATCGTGTAACATATTCCAGATTACTATACACCCACTTTTTGAACTGCTTCATGGTTTGGGAAAATCATGTGGTGGAGATTAATGGTCATGTTTCCTTTTCTAAAATTCTATAGAATCTGTTTCACAATTTACGTATGTTTAGAGAAAACTATGCAAAAAGCCACATGAGTAGTGGCACATAGGATGTAACTATTCTCATTAGAACACACATTTTATACAAGGATTTAAATCCCATGTGAGATAATAGTTCATAAAACATTGAAGGTAATAAATTACCTTTTTACATTCTTTTTACAACCTTTTCTCCTCCATCTTCTCATAGGGGTCACTCATTATATTGTAGGGATTGCTCAACATTCCACCTCCTCTTCATTTTTCTCCATCTCCTTCATTGTTGAACTATTTTTTGATCCATCTGATGAAAATGTACTATTGAGTTAAGGTAATAATAAACCACTCAAATCATTTTTATTTCATTCACCTCAAGGATCACGAAATCTATTTGATCTATGTTTCCTATTTTTATGTCGTTAAATGAAATTTTCATTTTCATCCGAATCGATTGGAGTTAGAGGTTAATATTAGATGTTCCTATATATATGAGTACTACAGTGGTGGTGCATACCTTCATTATTGTTAATCAGTCATTTTGGTTATGTCTTATATGGAGCACCATTGGTAAAAAGATATAGACCGTATTCCATGATGATAAATTTATCATCTGACCTTATAGGGTGCCAATGGGAATTCACTATCCATATTTGTTATTGTGAGGATGGGATAGTGATTTTCAACCACTTTTGGAAGTTATTCCAAGTTGTTTTCTTTTTTCAATTTGAAGTGTTCAGAATAAATTATTTTTATTACATTAAATTTAAAAGATCATTTGATGTTGAGTTAGTCAATTAAATTAAATTGAAGTGTTATATTGATTTTCATTATGAAATTCCTTAAATTTAAATTGAATTTTTTATTATATTTGGTCTTTATATATACATATAGAATTATTATGATGTAAAGAATGAGATGAGATCCATGGGATCTTGATAGGCTCATCCCATTGAAATTTATATGGCATTTCCATCATGATTTAGGTGACATGGTTGTCTGGTTGGTGTTTTCCTAGATAAATTTGATGATGTGATCAGTATTTGGTCATCCTGGACATCGGTTCGAGGAGGTTCAGAATTCAGGTGGGGGAATGGCTGGTGTAATTTTATAAACATTCCATTATATTTGAGTTACATAGTCATGGGAGCATGACGAATCAGGGTTTGGTGTGAATTAGGTACCAAATTTGTGATTTTTTCACACCTGTGATGGTTAAAGAACAGATTGAATTCAAGTGAACACATGTTGACATAGTGATGTTGTGGGTTTGAAAACTCGTGTTGGTAGAGTCCACTTTTATTATGGCTTATGTAATTATATTGGATGCGATTTCTTTATAAATCGATGGGATTGGCGAGGATCATTCAGAATATAGTGTTTATGCTATTAGGTTTATGATGTGGGTTGTCATATTGAGGCTATTTGTATATGATTTATATTGGAGTATGGACATCATTGTTACTTACGATGTCATGATATGAATTGAAAAAGGTTTAAATTTTATTACTATGATTATTGTTCTTAAAAACTATTAGGCTTCAAGCCGATGACTACTTTTATTAGGGTTTTGAGGGAAAAGATACTTTTCTTTGGGCATGCCTTCGAGAGACTAGTGCTTTGTTGAGACTGAAGGTGTTAAAAGGCAAGTGGTGTCAAGTTTCATTTTTTATGTGTAAACTATGAGGTTAGTTATTTTATTCCACTTTAGGGGATACCTTGGTCCATAGAAAAAGGATCATATCCACTCTAGTGATTCTAGTGTTGTCTAAAGTAGGTGATAGATTCCTCATTGTTGTTGATAATTGGTCAAGATTTTGTTAAATTAAATCTATTTGTTCTTATTTAAATTTTATTATATTACACACATACTTGAACACTTATGTTGGGTATTCACAAATGGGTACTATCCTTTTGATACAAGTTTTCACAACTTAAGCGAGCCCTAGGGTATTCATGTGAACATCATGCATTTAAGTCCGTGTAAGGTATCATATTTAGGATTTGGATCTTAGAATCACTTTGGTATGGGATGTTACTGTGGTACCTGGATTTCCTTTCCTTATATTGAGGATATATTTGAGTATTCCTTTTATTTCCTTTTACATATTCATGCTTTGTATATATGTATTGTACAAAGGTTAACCATGGGAAACGATTCTAGATATTTTAATGTTTAAGCTAATATATATGGATTCATTGTTTTAATTTTCAATAAGTGTCATATCTGGATTGTTTTATTTATTTCTGAGGTATTTTTATAATTATTCTTTCTATTTTTATTAATATTGACTCTGATTCCCAAACTAGTAGTTCTGATTTGAGTATATTGATCCCTTATATTACCCTAATGCTACATATATTTACCTGAATGAGAATGATATCATTACATAAGGGTATAACCTCCCCTATCACTCTTTAACACCCTCACTACTAGTCAAACATTTTTTCATATGTGGAGGCTTGTCTATGGACAACAGAACCTGGATCAATAGAACTCTTCAGGTGGCTAAACTGGTGGAGGATGTTACTAGTGCTATCAAAGCCATCTTGATTGGGATTTAGTATCCATGCAGGCTTGTTGCTAAGGTGATTGTTGTTTCATTTCATTTCTAGTAGTCTTACTATTTGGGCTATATAGAATAGGGACTAGCTATTTTCAGAACCATGATTAAATCATTTTCTTGGATTACTAAATACCTTGGTATGAGGAACAAACCAAGATTCCATGGGTGGGTATTTCTTGTTATATTTGGATTACTTAATAATTTATATGAGTTCAACCTCTAGTGAATTTTTTGGCATATGATTTATTATCAATTATCACATGTGATCATGGAATGGTAATGAATGGAAAGTGATTTGAAACATTTGACTAATAAGGAATTGTGGGTTTTATATGGTTTTATTATTTATAATTTTGAGTATATACATGGTAAGTTATTTTAAATGTGCATAATCACGAGCCTATGAAATTTTCATGGGAAAATAAAATGAAACTATGAATATTACTTGTGAAATTCCATGTTCTATGTGATATGTAGATAAATATTGATTATGATGTGTGATAACTATATACATATTCCTATGAAATGAATTTATTTTTATATGTGATATGGGAATGGATCTTATAATATATAGAAGTTATAGTGACATGGGGTGATGTTGATCCCCATATCGGTTGACCAAGTCATTAAATAGACGATAAATAGTTCATGGGTATGGTTGTGCCAAAAGTATATTTTATAGTTAGCTATTTTGAGGCTGGTTAATGAGGATATGATGCTAGCATCAATTTGGCATGGTGGTGGTTGGAAAATATTAGGGTAGTGGGGATGTGTTGAGTGTTATTAATTTCCCTATTTGTGTTTTATATATAAATGTTGTATATGATGTTTAACCATATTGATGGTATTCAGTAGGTTCTTCATAGATGGCTCAGATAGAGCTTTATGTCGGTCAGAACATGGTGCTGTAAGAGCATGAGTAGGTTGAGAACCCTGAGGGTGATGAAGAGTAAGTATAGGCTCTAGTTCTAGTACATATTCTATCTCAGTCAAGGTATCCACCAAATATAATAGTGTTTGATCTATTTTTTGGATGAAAAACTCTGAGATATCCCAATACGGGTTATCAAAAGGACTCAAAATGGTATATCAATGATCAAAGACTTCTATAGGGTATCTTACATGGGAGTTCAAGTTTCATCACCCACCCCTATTTTCGGTTGAGTGTGGTCGATAGGTGGATGCGAACTGGATCAAACAGAGTTAGATGATTTTCTATCATCTAGAGACAGCATAAGGGTGAAGGGTGATTCATGTGATGTATATTCTCATAGGACCGGCTAATAGTTTTTTTTATGAGCATGTTTAGAAAGGCATATATGAGCGACTGGATATAGGGTATTTTGAGTCTAGGTTCCTCGAAACATCTACAAAGAGATATTGATTAAAGAAAATGATCATTTTTTCGTGGGTCTTGATATAGAGACACTTCCATCATGGACTTTGGAGCGACGTTCCAGAATTATTTATATTTTCACTAGGTATGGTGAGCGATGAAACCTCAAGGTTCATGCACCACCAGGATCATTTATGGTATTCCATTTGGATGTAGGTAAACATTTTTAGGAAGTAAACATTACCATTGGTGGTTAACCAAGATCTCATAGCTGAGAGAAACCTGATGGATTGTTCATAGTTGATCCGGGATGTGGTATTATATGATTTCTGTGTGAACACTCCAGATGGAAGGATGTAAGGCCAAAATGAGATAAAACATGTTTTTCTGGACTAGGACATGAGAAATACACATTGTAGAGAATAGTTTATGGAATTAATTCAGTTTTGGTAGTTAGGACATGTCTGGAATCAGTTTGAGAGACCTATAAAGGAGTTCCAGGCATACAGACAGGTGAAGAATCTCCGGAGGTTCTACTAGATGCCTTCTCATACTGTTAGAAATCATGGACTAGTGTGGACTCATGGTTATGAGATTGGATAATGATTATTACTAGGTGAGTTTTGATATCATTTAGCTACATTGGAGGTCGTGATAGGGATACTGATACTTAGTCGTGGGGTTAGTGTCTGGTGCCTAGTGAAGCACAACAGGGGTGTTAGGGTTTAAGATGCCAGGCTTCAGACCAAGTGCATGTTGTGGAGCTGCTAGGTGCTGAGAAGGTTGGTGTGTGAATATTGGTATAAGGTACTCTATGGGTGTAGTCATTCCCTTTTTTGTGATTTGGTATGTCCTATTATGGAATGTTCATTTTTGGTGCACTAGGTTCCAGATTTATATGTGTGGACTAAACAAACATTTTTTAGAAGGTTGGAATCATATTAGATTATTTATATATGTATATATATGAGTTGTCAGGCACTAGTTTTTGAACGTGATCACTATTGGGTACAAGATTACAGAGGTGATTGACATCGGGGCACAAAGGATAATTCGGTTAATTGAGGTGTGTAGGAATCTAATAACCATTAGTCCCTTAGAGTGGTGTGAGACACTAGGATTTAGTTTTGTATTTTATGAGATTTGGGACATCATTGGTTCCATGTTTGATATAGTAATGAGGTTGGCACTGATGTGGTGTGGGATTATTATAGGTGTCATATGTGAAAAGGGATCACCTCATGAGGTGTAGGAGTGAATAGGAATCAAAGTACAATATTTGAGTCTAGAAAGTAGATGATGGACTATTTTCTTATTTTATATTTGGGTTCGGATGGACCAGGGTAGGTCGTTCTTAAGGTGGGGAGTCCCCATAAAGTCGTGGACTTGTTCCCTTAATATCAGGGATGTTCGGGATATTTTAACAGGATGCATATTTTAAGTACCATATCCATCTTCTATTTTATATCTCTAGGATGGGGTATGTTAATATAGGAAAATTTTAGCATCTAGGGTTTTTGAATCACGTTGAACGCCTCTCCCTTTTTTAAATTTTTACTTTATAGGTATGCTAATTTTATTCATTGATCAATACCAAATTCTTATAGTTTTTTCAGCCTAGTATCAAATTTTTGTATGGTTTTAGAGGCCTAGATGGATCCTTGGGTGTTTGGAAGGGCTTAGGGAGTATTGGATTCATGAAAACTATGTTTTAGTGTTGTTGGTCAAGGAAAATGGTTTTTATTAAACCATGAAGCATCTTTATGATTACTATTTCCCTGTTTTTAAACTGGAACATGGTATGGGTAATCCATGTGGTGGAGGCTCATGGTCATGTGACCTTGAATTATTTTTTTCTAAGGGATTATACGTGGTTTTCTCATGGTTAGATAAAATTATGCAGTAAGACGCTTATATGGTGACACATTGGGAGTATCTATGCACTATAGCTCATATGGTTTACAGGTGGTTTGGAAAATTATGTCATATAATTTTGATTCTCATTAAATTATTTTTCATTCTTTTTATTTCTTTTCACCTCCCATTTCTCTCCTTTTCATGTGTCTCATGCATGGTAGTGGACGGTTTCAACCACTTTCCACAGCCCTTTCTTTTTGTTCAATATCATTCTCTATTATTCTATTTTTGGATCTAATGTGTGAATTAGAACTGTAGACATAAGGATCTCTTAACCCTTGCATCTCTTTAGATTTTATTTCACCTCATGGTTTTCTAAATCAATTAGAGAAATTTTTCCTTTTTTAAGGTGTTCCACAAAATCATCAATTTCTTCCAAACTTCTTGGTGGTAGATTCTAGTATCTGACAATACTATAACTATAAGTCTATAGAATTATTTTTATTTTTATTGTCATTTTAGGAGTTTGGATTTTAGAAAATCATTGAAATAGTGAGTTATCCACTATAACATGATGTCAAATTGATCATATAACATTATGGGGTGTCCATCTATATGAACTTTCCAAATTTGTATGTATGGGGATAGTTTAGATGTTATATTACTCCTTGGGTAGTTATGATGGGATTCTATCATTAATAAATTTTAATTTTCTAGTATAAATTTTAATTTTAAACTTTAAATTGATTTTACCAATTAATGTTGAGTTAGTCAACTCAACTCAATTAAATTGAATTGTTATGTTGATTTAAATTTTATAATTTAATAGAATTAAATTGAATTTTTTATTAATGTGAGTATTTATATATATATTTGTATTGATTATGTTTAATGTCATGATATTAGATCTATGGGATTGTGAAGATCTCGATTACAGGAAATTCGAATGGAATAGCCACTAGGATTGAGGAAAAAAGGTCATCTGGTTGGGCTTGAACCAGATAACCGGGGTGACATTATCATTAGATGGGAATCGTGGAAATTAGTTTGAGGTGGTAAAGCTGTCAAGTGAGGAAATAGCCCATGTTATTAGATATAATTACCATCTAATTCGTGGGAAATGGTTTTATGGGAACAAGGATCCATGGATAGATGTGGGTTATGTTCTAAATTAGTGATTTTTGCTCACCTGTGATGGCCAAAGTGTCAATTGGAGTTGTTTCAACAATGGTAGAGTCAATGATGAGTTGTTTTTTACCACTAGTGTGGGAATTTTTCTTAATATTGTGGCATATGAAATTATTTTGTGGTTATTGCTAAAGTAATACATGTTAAGGGTGCAGAGCCTTTGGATGATAGTGTTGAGTCTATCAGTTGGGGGTAATCTCACTGTATTGAGGCCATTAGGTCAGGATGTATATTGACTGATGGACATTTCGGTTCCTTGGGACATCATTTGATATGACGAAAAAAAATTATTTGAAGATAGTAATCGTTGTTACTTCAGAATGTCAGAAATCAAGCACACAAGAGCTTTTTAGTTGGTGTTTGAGGGACTAGTTAGTTTGTTTTGGGCATTCCTTCAAGATTCTAGTGCATTATCAAGACCTGTGGTGTTAGGATGCATGTGTGTTGGGTTACATATTTGTGGTGGAAACTAAGGGTTCACCTAATAAATTACACTTCAAGAGATACATTGGGCCATAGGACAAGGATCCTATGCACTCTAGTGATTCTAGTGTAGCATGAGGCAGGTGACTGATTCCTGTAAGATTTTGAGAACCCGTTAATATTTTATTAAATTCATTTTCATTTTGATGATTCATTTTTTCTTATATTACACACATGATTAAACAATTATATTTGGTAGTAGATTTGTGATGTATCATTATAAAAAAAATTCCCACACTGTAGATAGGCATGTCAGGATGCATTTAGACATAATTCATCTATCTTTTGGTAAGGGATCACCTTCAGTTGATAGATAATAGTAGTTTTTGGCATTGGATATTGTTAAAAGTCCTTGAGGTTCTACCCATATCAGGAGTTATTTTGGAGTATTCTGTTTTTTTTCTACTTATATTCGTATTCTTTGCTCATATATATTCTATATTGTTCATACATTGGAGACCCTTATGGATATTTTATCATATGACCTGATATGTATGACTTATTTTTTTATGTTGCAAAATTTGGTAAGAATAGCTTTTTTATTTATATTTTCAACATTTGTATATTTATAATTCCAATTTTTATTGATATTTACTATGCTACTATCATTTCTATGTCTTGTTCATGTTTTTTGAGTTCTTCAATTTTTATATACACTAGATGTTATATAAATTTTCTCATACTTCTATTCTATCATTCCAAGAGGCTATACTCTCACCACTATTAAACATTCACACTCTTTCTCATAGTCAGTATCCTTTTTCATATGGGGAGGCGCACGTAAGGATAGTGTGGGTCGGCTTGAAATCACTATTTGCGTCACTAAATAGGTTAAAGATTCTACAACTTATATAGTTTAATTTAAAAAATTAATTTTGAAAAACTCAAATTATTCATTCCTAAAAATTATCACCAAATTTAAAAGTATATGAACCAACTAAGTCCTCGGAAATACTTAAATATTATATTCAAATTAATATTCAATAAACATTTTGATGTTTTTAAGGTTTTTTTTTATAATGAACCATTCATTTCCATCAAACATAGAAAATGAGCCCACTTGTTTTTTGAAAAATGTGGTTACTTCACACAGTTCATTTTTATCCTTATGGTGTCTCTTACAAACCATAATAAGTAAAAAATATACCATATAATATGAATAGAATAATCATATGTAGTATTCAAAAAACTATATGGTGTTTTTATGATATAATTTTAATTAACACATTCTTGGTATCAACCTTACAAATACATGTATCCACCTTAAAAATAACAAATTTAAATTTCTAGATGTTTATGACTATATCATTTATTTAAATAAAATTTAATACCCAAAAGAAGGCCAACCTCGAAAAAAAATAACCTCGTGAAGAAAAAAAATTAGTCAAATTCATAAAAACCTATTATTTTCTAAAATATATCCATTACTTCAGAACACATATAAAAAACACATCATATAGATAAAATTAAACTCAATACACTTTTAAACACAAAAAATTGTCCAAAAAATATTCACAGAGTTCTACAGTATTCCCATGTATGGATGGAAACTAATATTACACTACAAATATTCCCTAAGTCCCTTCAATGCCACAATATGGGCTTACCATAAACACTCTTCAAAATTTTAAAATCATTTCGACTCATTAATTCCAATAAATCCCTTTTTCATAATTCATCAATATACAAAAAAAATTAAATCATATCCTTTTATTACATAGAAAGACACATAAAACCACACTACCTAATGATGAAATTCTATTTAGATAACACCATCCATAATTGACATAAAATTGTGTCCAACTATCAAAATTGATCTTCCACAAATTGTTAAATTTCATTTCACTCATATTTTAAAATAACTACGACATAATTTTAATAATAGATAAAAAATGGTTTACCTATACCACATTGATATGAATGTTTAAATTATATCATAATGAATATACAATATAATCAAATTTTTTATGTGGGTTTGTTTAACATGTCTATTGGTGATGTGGGATGGTAGATAATTTATATTCATCCATAATTCAACCAACCACATTTATAAAAGTTCAATAGTAAAAATATTTGTAATCTAATTTTTGGTTAAAATGTATTCATGTTTTATATCAACATTGGATGCTCTAATTAATTTAATTACATATGATATCAATTTTCATTTATCTAATTTTTGTTCCAATATTTTTTACATACTAATATGACTATAATTATTATAAGAAATATTTAGTGCCCAATCAAATTCAAAATTCAAATATTACAGCTTCACATGAATCTATTACATATATATAAAAGAATTTATATATTTAATATACATTATATTAGGTGTATTAAATTCAATTGAATTATTTTTCTTTCTATTCTAACTCAAAAAAAAACTCTTACATGGAATGAATGATCTACTAGACATAGATTTTTTGGTAGTACAATCTACTATAAACTCAATACCTTTGTATCCCTATAATTTCATGTATGGTTAAAGTCATTCAAATAGTCCATATTTTGAGCTCCTATAATATATGATAATATAATTTTATCTTCCACCATTTGATACTCTTAATGGTTAATATGAAACTATGAAAATTGAGACACTTCATAAACTATGTATATTATTGTTTCTGTTATAATAACATCATTGCAATGATTTCTCTAATATAATTCCCATTGAAAATATTTCATTATTCATCTAATGTAATATTATCACCAATTTAAATGTGTATAGATATTAATTTACATTATTCTATTACTTTTTGTTTTGAAAATTCACTTGTATATTTCTATTATGATAAGAATATAATTTCCTACTATTGTGTAATTTAAAATTCTAGAACTTAGGTCCTCTAACACATAATATACATCACAAGATTTTTTTTCATATATCTTAATAACTATTCATAGCAGTACTCTTTGAAAGAATAAATCATAATTTCATCAACATGAAAAATTATAGTTAGAGTACATGGAGAAGGATCTTTAACATATAGGTTTATATCATCCTTACCCATTGAAAATTACATATCTATCAAATATCCATCTATATTTAAATAATATGCTCTATGATCCTATTTTTGGATATAAAAATACTTATTTAACATCAACACCACAATATTATATTTTATAAAATAAATTCCATTTATTTTTTAATGAAACCTTTTTTTCATTTGTCTCCATTTAGGAAGGAATATTTCACATACATTTGAAAAATAATGTTATGTATGTGTCAAGAATCTAAAGATAAAAATTTAACTGGTTCAATATTTGTAGTTAGTGAAATTTTTTATTTTTTGTGTGTCCCTTCCATTAAAGAATCCAATTTTCATACTAGTCTATAATTATTTCTTAACAATTTGAATTTTTTCATTAAATATGATTTTAACAATACTGCATAGGTGTAGGTGTATTTTTTTGGCCATGAAAGATTTTTGGACATATCAATCTTCCCAATATGAAAATTCTCATCTTTCAAAGCATCGAACCCTTACCTATGATTAATAACATATAAAATATTTTTATGGTAAATCCTAATTAATGAGAGTGGTTTGGTTTTTATGTGTCAATTATCTTAATATATAGATTACTAAATATTTATTATTTTAAATACTATTATAATGAAAAATATATAATCATATATGTTTATATATTCTTCTTAGTCATATTGTTTTGAAATCATTGTGTCTCCAACTCTAATATTCTCATAAAATATATTAAATTTATCTTATTTTTTGTTCCATGTTTAAATAATTTTCACATCAAAAAAATATTCCTATTTTTGAAGAATATTATTCTATAATTAATAAATATTAAAAGGATAGGTTTCAAAAATTGATTTCTTCATATTCTATTTCTTAAAACATTTCCCAATTAATGTTGTTGATAATCTATTAAAATAATATAAAAAGCATTATTATATATCACAGATTGATTTTTATTCATTATAAATTTCTTATTGTATCATGTGTGTCTAGGATATCAACAAAATAATATTCCATATTTGAAAATTAGTATGAACACATACTATTTAGAGTATATTTTTAGATTTATGATTATTTTATATTTTTATTAAATATTATTATTTATTTCTTCTTTATTCAGAGTAGTGCCATTATTTGGGACATAGATGATGTAATATATTAGTGTTAGAGTCCATTATTTTTTATTTATCATTGAATAGTAGTACATGTGTCCAAAAAAATATTATTTGATCTCAGTTTCATGTTGTTAACTCCAACCATTTTTACAGGTTGCAAATAATTAATTCTAAAATTTTAAAATAATCTCTCATTTATTTCATGAAATCAAAAATATTCATCTAACAATAATAATCAATGAAAGAACTGTTTTAAATATCACTAATAGTGTAATTATGTCTCATTGGGAAAAAAATATTAATGTTTGAGATATACTATCATTGTAGACTGATTATATATATATTTTCTATTTTCTTTTATGATCTTTCCCATTTTACATAATTAAAAAAATAATTTATTTCCATTTTTGGTCTAGTAAGGCCACTAACGGAATTTTAATTTTAATTTTTTCAAATAATTATTTTTAAAATGAGTAAAATTTATTATTCATCTAATTATTCTCATTTATAGAAAATATGTATAATTAATTGGATGGATTTACACTTTGAAATAGATTTATTCTTATTCAGTCATCATTTGAGGTTACATTTTCTATATTAAATTCATGAGGATCAAGGAATTGATTATTAATGAAGCTTTATTTCAATCATTAAATAATTTTAGTAAACATAATTGATTATTTTTAATCCTACAAATATATAGAATAACATCTATTTGAGATTATTTTCATCAATAACTATTATCATAATAACCTTACTTCGTGGATAATTATAATTTACATGTTTAACATCCCCCTGATCATGTTTTTTCTATTTTAATGATTGACTCTATTTCACAATATATGTGTTAAAAATAACCACAATCAAGAATCAATGGTATTCCAATAATGTGTAATTTTAATACAACATTAATAATAGGAAATTTCATCTGTAATTTTTCTTTTGATTTCAATTTTACTTTATCATTTCATGATTTTTTTCCAAGAATATTATCACTAATTCGTCATCATAGAAAACACTCAGGCCACATATGATACATGTTCTATCAAAACACTCAAATATGAATTGTGTGGATTAATTAAATGTATTCTTTTACTATCTTATTAATTATATAATTTCAATTTCGATTTAAAAATTTATTCTTATTGATTTACTCTTTATCACTAATAGAAATATATTTTTCTATAATTGAAATGCTTTGTACTAAAAAATCCCACAACACAAGAAATATCTATGGAATATAGTTTTTTATTGATAAGAAAAATTTCAAAGAATTCATAAAATGTAAAAAAAATATTTCTTTTATATAAAAATTTATGAGGAATTTATTTTTGATACACTCCTTCCAAAATTTGATGATGAATATTTGTTCCCGTAAGTGTTGATGGTATTTTCTCAGATTAAATTATTAAACATGAAATGTTATTCATAACTTGTTTGCATTGATAATAATATTTTGAATATTTTACCAAATTCTTTGAGTTAATATTCTCATTTTATTTTTATATATAACTTTTTAAATCAAATAACTCATTATATTCATCGCTTATCTTCATCTACACTTTTTCAATAGATTGAAATATATATTGTATCTTTTGTTGGTATATTGTTTTTATGATGATTTTATCTCAGTGATATTTTTCCATGTTTTAGTTCTCATTATATTTTATCTTCAGTTTTTTTATTACTTAATTTTTCGTGTATTTATTCTTGAAAATAACATGGATAGTCTTATTTTTCGATCAATGTTCTTTATTAAAAATATTCACTCATTATTACCTTTAGTATTCTTTTCAATATGTAGTTCGTATTATATCCTCATTATAAGGTCCATAATATTTAAATATCCCCATTCATTCTCAATGATTTATTGTTCTACCTAATTTGTCTCATTGTCTATAAATGTTCGAAATTAATGATTAATTTATTATGCTAATATAATATATGAAGATTGTTCATCATCATCCTATCTACTAATGAAACTCTTATATATTCATCTTGGATGCATCATAATGTATGAAAAAGTCATTTCTGTTCTTCATCCATTTATTTTTACAAAGATTTTAATATTTATAATTTTATTCAATCTCTACACATCAATTCATTGTATAATATATATCAATGTGTTTAATTACACTATATTTGAAACACATGAGTTGATGATTCCCATTATACATTCACATTCCTTTAATAATGTTCTTTGTTTTGGTGACAAAATTATCATATAATTCCCGGTTATTTCCTCTTATTTATCAGAATCACTAGTATAATCAACATACCAAACCTCAATAAAGACTATTGTCATTTTATAAATTTACATTTTCTCTAGGATTTTATTTTTGAGATTTAGATACATTATAATTTAATATATTATGTGAATATAATGAAAATCTACAATGTTGAGATCATCTCTATCTTCCTAATATGTAATTTTTGTCTAAATTAAATCTAAAATGACTCCCCTTAGCACACTTAGAGTATTAAAATAATTTATATTTTCTCAATAGCATCTTGTTTTGTTTGGTAATTATATTGAAACATGTAATTTTTTAATTTATTCCGTAATAGTTACTCATCCTGATATTATAAAATTTTATCCTCTATATATTCCATATAAGTTGTAGGGAAATAAAAATTACACCAACATTGATCTATATATTTTCTTATATTTTGTTTTTAAATTTATTTTCCCAAGACATTTATATATATATAATCTGATAGAGACGTTGTGATTTCAATATTATATATCATTTGAAAAATAATTATTTTTATAAATGGACCTTGGTTAACTAATTTAAATAGGTGGAAATGCATCCATTTTTTAATTGACCCCTTCTCGGTTTAGAAATAGAATATATAGGGAATCATATTATTATGACAACTATAGAAATTATTACAATCATAATTTGGTATAACTATGTATTTTCATTCAGTTAGTAATTTATACCTCTTTTTGAAAATTGTATGAAACTAGGAACCATTATTATTTTATACCTCTTGAGAGACCTTGGAAATAGGTTTACATTTGAGATGGGTAGGGGTGGATTTATTTTTCAATTCTATTACAAATTCATTCTCATAAAGAACATATGAAATTATTTATTATATTTATCCTATTATAAATTAAAATTATCAATATCTAAATAAAATAGGAATTAAAAATTCATAGAAATGTATTTATGATGTTCAATCATACAATAGGTACTAACTCTTTAAGGAATCTGGTTTTTATCCCTGTCCACAGATTCTCCCCAAATGATAAACCACTCATTATATATGGGGTGAAATATTAAAAATGTATATATTTTTATATAGTAATAGAAAATGATTATCCGATTTAATCATTTTTAATATCATAATATCTATTTCCAATTAAATAATAAAAATATCCTTCCATTATTTTGATGAAATTCCCTGATCCGTCGGTGAAATTATTTTAAACATCATGGACTGAGACATGAGGATCTTTTGAGTGGGATGTCTCTTTATGAGGTTTGAGGATTTATTGGTCAAATAATAATTTATTCATCATGTGGATAATAAATATATAGAGATTTTTTATGCCTAATATTTTATATTTTTATCCATGAGATCACTACGAAATTGATTCTTTGGTGATCACGATTAGTGGGTCTTCAATTATGGGGTTTAAATATTATGATATGTTGGATTGGGGTGTGTTTTTACCTTAATATGGACTTAGGTCCTGGGGAAAGGTCTTACCAAATAAATTCCTAGGTGATAAAATATTGTATCACTGCCTTTTGTAGTATCATTTGAGTGTATAGATAACTATATTTCCTTGATTTTTTTGGATTATATAAAATGTACCATATATTTTTCCATTTCTCCAAATAGTGTAAGAATAATTCATCAATGGAATTACGCATTACATGTTGACATCATTTTCTGTCCTTATTAGTCTTTTCAAATAAAAATAGTGGTTTTGTTCCACAGTCTTATAAATTTATACAGGATTTAAATTTTTAAGCCCCATTGAGTAACATAATTGTTCCATCCATGACCTCAACTCTTTGGTGACCTAGGTGTGTCATTAAGTAGTCCTTCAGGTACCTTTCTGTGGATTTCATTCTCAATGTTGGGAGATTGAATTTGATAATTTGTAGGGATTTTATCCATTTTTATTCATTGTCAATATCCTATACTACATTTATAATGAATTTTTTCTAAGGATATGGTTTTCCTGTGAAAGTTTTCGAGATAAATTGATTTTGATTGATTTAGTTTTGATTTTTGGTGTGTTACATGTGTATTTTAGCTTGGAGTTCATCTCTTCCATGGTTTATTATTGTAAAATAAATAAAATATATATATTATATATATTGGTTCCATGAAATATAATTTTTTTCGTAGGTTAATTATGGGGTTATTAGGATTATTAATTCAATGAGTGACTAGTATGAATTGGTAAAATAATTATAATTTACACCAATAAAAAATGATGAATGGAATTGAATCAATCAAAAACATATTTTTGATTAAATGTTTCGGTCCTATGATGGTTGGTTTCCCCCTATTTTTGTTGAAAATAATTCATAATGTTAATAATTTAATCATTCATATCACGTTGGTCATTTAAATACATTTTTCATCAAATTTCACTCACTTATTTGAGATATTTGAACCCTTTTATTGTATATGAAAATATAATGTCATTTTTTCATTGAGGAAGGGTACCTAGTGGTATTATAGATTACATTGGTTTTATTACACTTACTGTAATTCTATGAGTTTTTTATGTATATTATTGGGTGTTAGTTGGGAGATCTAGTGTGTGGTTGTTATCTATTTTTGTGTTTTTATGTTTTCTCTTGTTATTTAAGGGTATTATAGTTGGGAATATATATTTTCTCATGGTATTATGGCATGTAATGATGTAGTGATGATGATTTTAATTACCATATATTTTTATATTATAAATTCACTGGTAAAAATAAATAGAATCACTAGGTTTCGTAAAATGGTTTGTTGTTATGTCTTAAATCCACGGTATTAATATAAATAAACTCATTGATAAACAGTGAATTTTTAATGGTGTAATAGGATCAAAATATAATGAATTTAGGAATAATTGTGTGCCTATATTATATCAGGGTTGTTCTATTATATGTTCGTGTACTTGGAAGTAGTGATATTATGTGAAAATAATGGTATTGTGATCTTGAATGGTGATGAACATGGACTGATATAAGCTAGTTAGGTTAGTCATTAGTGTGTGGATCTATTTATGAATTCATTTGTGTTCATTACTGTATACATGCACCCGAAATGATCTTAGTAATCTTAGTAATGAAAAAATGTTTTCTATTTTGTGTTTTTTCACAAATATTTACATTGGTAAGGATAAATGGCCAGCTACCCCCATCATCTTTTCTCTACATACCATGTTATTTTAAATTTTATTGGTTATGTGGACCATGATGTGAGATGCAGTAGGGGTTATTAATTGGTTGAGGGACCTCAAGGATGATTCTATTTTTGTTTGTGATACCTTCTTATATGAAATATGATATATGTTGATGATCTATTTTAGTGGATATGAAATGTTGAGGATTTTGTGGGTGCGGAATATTCAATTGATAAGGTTATAGAATTTGTGGACTAATTATTCTGTAGATTAACCAGAACATATGGGATGATAGTACATTTCAGTTTGTAAACTAACCCACATTTGATATTGGAGGGATTTTTCACATGATATTTGACATTGGGGAGTGAGAGAAGAAACATTGTGGAGAAATGGTTGTAGTGATATTTTTAGTATATTCCAATATATTATTCTACATTATTTGATGTTATATTTTATTGTCTTTCCTTGGTGAGTTAGGGTGAATGGTGACTTAATGGGTTCTTTATTTTTATGATTATATTTTATTGATTTAGTGTATAATTCTTTAATTTTTTCCTAATGGGTCTTTAGTATAATGATATTAATTAGATATGTTATGATCACACAAATATATAATAAAATTAAAAAATATTTGTAGTTTTTTTAACAGTTTTTGTTTTTGTTTTTAATGAATGCTTACTTTTTAAAAAGAACGATTCTATAAATCTGGTGAAGGATTTGGTATAGAAATATAATAACATTATGTTTAAGTTATAATAAAAATACTAATAAATAACTCATTTTTTCAATGATTGAAATTAAACACAATCCATCATATTGATATGTATATGCAATGTCAAATGCTTTAGGAAATCATATACAGAAAGATAGAAAAATATTAAGACCTAAAATATTGGGAAGTAATTTTTCCCAAAAATCCAAAATAATTTATGACACATGTTGGAGTTTTTTTAATGAAATATAAGTAAAACTATTAAAGCTTATGGATTCTAAAATATTGATTATTTCAAAATAAATCTCATCATCCCTATAAGTTCCAAATGAAAATGTCTTCAAAACATGAAATTAATAATTTCTCCCATTTTTTTTAGTCCCATGAGAAGTAAATAACAATCTATTGTTCAAGATTATAATAAAAATCCACATGATTTTATTTTCAAATTGAAGACGATATATTGAAGAAATGCAATTACTGAAGAAATATTTTTTGTAAATCCATGAAAATAAAATATAGGATGTTATTATTTATATCAATTTTTTATAAAATACGAATTTTTTTCATTATATATTTTGATGTGAAAAAGATGTTTTGAATATATAAAAACATTTTATTTTTTAATCGGATTCATATAAACCAATTTGATGTAGTTACTGTGATTTTTTTTAAAAGATCATTTAAACCAAGTCAACAAGCACCAATCTATCTGAGGATATTTTAACATTTTTAATTCCTCAGATACAATGTTTCATTATAGACAGTACAATCTTAATGAAGAAAAGCTTATTAGTGTGAACAAATTGGAAAAAAGATATAATTGTGAGTTTTATATAAGTTTTTACCTGAAAAACATTGTAGGATTTGGAGATCTAAAGATTTGTAATTGGAATTTTTGATCTTTTACTGTTTTCCTAGAGAATCAGAATAAGTAAATATATTTTGGATTTAAATGGGTAAATAAAAAATGTTATGAGTTATTTCAAATATTTCATGAGTATCTAAGAGAGGAATGTTGAAGTTAAAAGCTTTGATATTTTTAAGATATCCTTAAGAGATATTTTTTTACAAACACGATCTTTGTGTAAAGACCTGTAAAATTCAATGGAAATTTTTTCTTAATTTTCTTTGAGATTTTACATGAACGCAGTTATTGACGGCGCCTGATTCCGAGGCCTGGTGTGCCCAGAATCATTTTCCGAAGTTTGGCTCGGGTACGTTCAGTGAACGAATGAGCGGGATTTCCTATCCTTTGAACTGGTGCTCGGAAATGAATTCTGAGGGCACCGATGGAACCGTAGAGCTGGTTATTGCTTAGGAATGCCACTTCCGAAGTTGCGTTTACACGCGGTAAGTTGTTAAATTTTGTGGAAGATGAAATAAAAATTAAACTACAATTTTTATTTTAACAAAGTGGATTAGGCTTTGGGTGGATGTTGGGTTACTACCCAACTTCCCAAGGGAGGGTATGAAGGTGGTAGGGCCCACACGAACCCTACCCCTTCACCTTCCCTAACCTTCCATAACTCTTCACATTTTTTAACCCCCCTCAACTCACATTTAATATTTGACCACTTAAGTTTGATAACATATGTTATTAATTAAGTGAGTTAAGTGTTGTTATTTGAATTTTAAACTCTTGAAATTCAAATATTTGTTATGTTAATAAAATAAGAGGTAAGCTTATTTTATTATGGGGTTGGATCCTTTGTTGCTTGAATGGATTGGGGAGGAAAGCTAAGGAAAGCTAGAGTTCTTCATCTTCTTCGTCGAAGAACACGAAGAACGCGAAGAACGCATCGAACTCCATCGAAGAACGCCACGTCTTCAGAGTCCGACTACGCGACGCCTTTTACTGCGATGGTTCTTCCGCGACGTCTTCTTCCGTGATGTCTTCCTTTGTGATGTCTTCTTCCGTGACAACTCTTTCTTTGATGAATCCTCGTTCGACGAACCTCTGTTCAAGCTCGCACGAGGTATGGGTTGTTTTAAAATGATAATAATCCATGTTTTTTTCCCTTAAAGGTTTGAACGCGGACCAACCAATTAACAAGTTGGTCCGTGGATTATTATTGCAGTTTGGGGTTTATCAAATTGATGGGAAATATTATGGTTTTGTTTCAAATCACTAACGCGGTTGGTGCGGACCAACGATCAAGTCCGAACCACCGCATTCTTTCTCATTCTTAGTGTGTGGAACGATGGACGATGAAAAACGGGGCCGCAAGGGTGATTTGAGGTCCTTGCAATGATGGTCGGGTCCCGGGAGAACCATTGGCAAAGACCGCATGTAAAACGGACCACCAGAGCACGTCCGGTGGTCCGCGGAATCACACGCTGGCGCGCCCCGCCGGCGCGCCGCCGGCAAAACCCGCTGCGGCTGAAGCTGCGGCGACGAGGCGGTTCTGCGGCCGCGCGGAACCGGGAGGCAGGTCGCGGCCGGCATGCCGCATCCGGGTGCTGCGGAGCGGCCCCCCCACGGGGGCCGCAGTTCCTTTGCGCGGCCGCTCGGCCGAGCCAAGCCACGCTGAGCCGACCCGCCGGGCCGGGTCACACCAAACTGGGTCGGACCCGGGTCGGGTCAACCCGGTTCGGGCTGACCCAGGGGGGTCGGGCCGGGTCGGTCCTGGCCCAGACACCCCGTTTTCAGACTCTTTTGGTTTTTCACCCATATATTGGGATACAGACCTCCGTTTGATGTACCGTTAGCGGCGATGCGATCCTTGGATCGAGGTGGTCATTTCGGTATATCGTACTCAATGTTTTGGAACACTTTGGGTTTGGCCGGGTTGGTTTGGATACGAAACCAACCGGGCCCTCGGAGTGGAAACACTTATATCTTGAGCTCCGGACGTCTGATCGACGTTCCGTCAACTTTGATGGATTCCTCTAAGTGAGACGGGTCTTTTGGCTTACTCCGCTCGAGGTTTGGATGCCTTCGGAGTGTGGTCGGGTTGGTTCGCTCACGAAACCAACCGGACCCCTGGAACGAAAAAGCCAATAACTCAAAGACCAGTCATCCGATTGACGCACTGTCTATCTCGTTTAACTTCCTTTGGATGAGATTGAACTTTTGGCATACTTCGCCCGAGTTTTGGTTGCTGTTGGATTATGGACGAGTTGGATTGTACCCGAAATCCAACCGGGCACCTGGAACGGAAAAGCGGATATCTTTCAGACAGGACGACCGTTTGACGAACCGTCAGTGGTGTTGGTGATCTCATCGAGAAACAGACACTATGAGTATACCCTATGAGAGTTTGGGGTACAGTGGAGATATGGCTGGGTTGGTTTGTACACGAAACCAACTGGGCCCCTGGGACGAAAAGGCTAATAACACACAAACCGAGCATCTAATTGACGTGTCGTCTGTTGCGTTGAGACCCCTAGGACGATGCGGTCCCTTGAGATACTTCTTTGTGGGACATTGAGATACTTGGAGTATCGACCTGTAGCTCATGGATCAGACCCTCCTAGAGACGAGCGTGCGGAGTATGGAGACTGTGTAGTCGACTGAGACCTGATGACTGCGTGACCGACTCGACATGTAGTTAGTCGACTAGCCCAGTGGACAGAGCACTACTTTGTGAGGTGCAGAGCCATGGTGTGTGGAACACTACCTGTGTGACAGTGCAGACCCACGGTACTCGTCCAGAGAGTACCTCAGCAGGCTACTAGGGGGTGTGCACTACTGTGTATGGGTGGCATACCCCGGTTGGAAGCACTACTGTGTTTGGGTGGTTGACCCGTGGTACTCTACAGGAGGAGTACCTCAGCATTCTTAGGTTAGTGAGAAGTACCTCGAAGTCATGACAGGACCACTGTACACTCCAGAGACGAGGCTCTTCAGTAGTTATGGTATCGATAATGAAAATCCTGGTTTGAATTGAGACTTTCGACCTTTGTGTTTACCACATGATTGAGATGGGTCACTTGATAACTTAGGTATATGTATGGGCATGTACCTGGGTAGTGGTTAATCGTTGATTTCATGATCTTGGTGTTTTCCTCATGATTGAGATGGGTTACTTGGTAACTTTTGTATATGCATGAGCATATACCTAAGTAGAGGTTATCTGTTGAGATCTTCTTTTTGGTTAACCTTGTTTGTTTTATTGAGACCTTGAGGGTCTCGGGGTCCCTACTGAGTATCGTTGTACTCACCGCTGCACGGGCTATGCCCGCACCTCGTTGTGTTGGTTGCAGACGACTGGAAGTGCTGATGGAGGTCGAGTGTTCGAGGACTGGACGGTACCCAGAGGTGGACTACACGACGAGTCAGTACCCGGAGGTGGACTTCACGGCGAGACGACACTCGGAGGAGGTTGACAGGAGAGAGCATTAGGGAAGCTATCCCTACCTACCCTTCAGGTAGGATCTATGGTGGACGATCTAGGAGCAGCGCCATCTGTTACTACCCTTCAGGTAGGATCCGAGCAGGAAGACCCATGAGCTACTTCCTTTCTTCCATCTCTTTGTCTTTTTCTGTTGTACATCCATTCAGTTGTAGTTGTACATTCAGTTGGGTTTGTATTCTGGCCCATTTACTTTTCAGAACTGTTTTTGTACTTAGTGTTTTAATTCCGCTTGTACTCTGTGGTGTTTTGTTTACTTTTATAAAGGAAATGGCTTCCCAGTTATCAGGATTTATGCCTTTGGTGCTAGTCGCCAGCCCCTGGCCTATGGAAGGCGGGCTTGGGGTATTCACGGAATGGGCCCCGAGGACAGGTCGTGACAAATTGGTATAAGAGGAGTCGGTTCTACTGCAGAACTTATAACTCGGATATTTTCTTTCTGTGAAGAAATTGTGTTAAGAGTACCGAGTGTGATTTTCAGTTCAGGGAGTCCAGTGTTGGTGCGGGCGGCTGACGTATCCATACACCAGGACCCTGACAACTGATTTCCGACATTGTGCATGAAAACACTGAATTTGTGTGTGTTTCCATAAGTTTTTAAATATTAGCTCAAACCAGGTCAGCTCCCCAGGTATAATTGTTTGATAGTGTCACGTTGTTTCTTTCAGGAAGCCTTTTCTCGGACAACCAGCTAGGTCCCAGAGGGATGTGCGTACTAACAGCCTATCGAGCGACAAAGCTTTGGTACATGGCCCTCTTGCAGTTGAGGCACCAGCGGAGGCACCAGCGGTAATACCATACATTGGGCCACCGATGCCACTAGCCCAAGCAGTAGGTGATGCACGCCACTTGAGTGCGCTGCACGAGATCCAACTCCAGAGGCCACCCAGGTTCCGGGGAGAGACGGACCTGCAGGCGGCTGAGGTTTAGCTGTAGGCTATGGTGAGAGTCTTCAGGCTAGTGGGGACGCTTGCAGACTTCATGGTGATCTTTTCTGGAAGCCTTCTTAAGGAAGCAGCAGGCAGGTGGTGGAGCCACTTGTTCCAGTTTTGCGAAGGGATGACCTTCGCATGAGAAGACTTCAAGACCTTATTCAGGGTGGAGTTTGTGCCAGTATCTCTACACCTCGATCATGTTCAGTAGGTGCTTCCTTTTCCACGTGTAATTCAATCAGTAGCCAGGTCATCTGTGGGCAGTAGACAGATGGTGCAGAGGTCCAGGAGGACAAGACCAGTAGTTGGGCGATCTCAGGTTTTAGGATCGGTGGTGCAGGGCACCCGAGGTGGGGACAGAGCTAGGTGTGCCAGAAGCAGACAGTGTTACTCATGCGGCGGAAAGGGTCACCTGGCACGTGACTGTCCGACTCCTCGTACAGTTGATCCGTAGGCTTTGGAGGAGCCACCGAGGCAGAAGCAGTGGCAGGTGATTGAGAAACATTCGAGAAGTGGACAAGGCAGTAGAGCACCGGGAGCAAGTAGACAGGAGCGGAACTAGTGGATACGTACCTTGTACTTCTAGTTCCATGTTGCTGTTGTATTCGTGTATTTGTACTATGAGATGAAATAATAAAAAGACAGTTCTCTTTGTTTTCTTTCATGTCCTTTTGTTTGGTTGATACTGAGTGGTCCCGATTAAAACTGTTGACTTGACCCTCACTTTCGATATTTCTACTGGAGGAGACCCAGTGACCTCACACTGATGCCGACAGTGTGACTCGACCCTTGGAGGTGAGAGTGACAGTTGGATCTCTTGGTAGATACCTCGAGGCCTTACGACATCATCCATGGCATGAATGCATCATTCATGTCGGGATTGACTGTATTAGGAAATGGGCATGGTTCATCTAGGGGATGAGACCGAGTTTCTCTTTTCAGCAAAGGAGAAATTTTAGCAGCTCCTTCAGATCATACAGGAGCGAATGAAGACTGCACAGTGCAGTAAGAAACAGTAAACTGGCTCCAGTCTTAGAGACTCGAGCGTGTTAAATTTTTAAAGAAGAAGAATCTTTAAGGAGAGATGAGTCTGTGGAGCAGTAGACGTAGATACAGAGCTAGGAGAGCAGCATGGGGTGGTTTACATCTTAACATGCTACAACCACCCGCCTTAGTTATCCTCTCCAGGCTCAGGGACCTGGAGGGCGGTGGAAGAGTGTGGCTGCATGCGGCCAAGGAGAGTGACCTGATGGCTCTAAGAATGATTCAAGGGATAGTATGTGTCCACTACTAGCTTCTATAGTAACAGACGTCGATATGAACCATTCCTTGCTTTCGAAAATCTTGTTCCAGACTTAGATTTCCAGAAGCTGTGGACTTGACCCTCATGTCTGGAGATACCTTGGGAGGAGAATCGATAATCACACTTACGCCGACGGTGTGGTCAGACCCTCGAGGCGAGAGTTTCGGTTAGAATCTCTTGGTGGCAGCATCGAGGCCTTACGACGTTGGTTTGAGTATGGACTAGGCAATCATAGTTCATACACAAATTGATGGTATTATGTAATAAGTTTGTGGTTTAACTACGACGTCGAAATGGGTTTTCCTTGGTCGGCAAAAATGAAACCCCAGGCAGCACAGGATAAACTCATGCACAGGAGGGTGCGACCGATCACTCTTGAGTCCGTCAACCTTACCCTGGTGGCAGCAGTCATTTTGAGTTTCAGTTTTAACAGGAATTGGAGACCTCTAGAGTACGAGGATGACGATCACGTCCTTATACGGGTCTCACCTCGACGAGGTTTATGGAGATGTGGCCAGGGTGGCAAGTTATCTCCGAGGTTCAACGGACCTTTCTATGTCCTCAGCTGGGTAGGAGAGGTGGTTTACCGCTTGACCCATCCACCCTAGTTTCACTAGGTGCATGACAACTTCCACGTATCTCAACTGAGGAGATACGTGCTCGACCCTTCACATATCATCGACCATGAGGAGCTGGACGATGGCGATGGGGTTACTTTTATGGAGGTTCCAGAGGGGATCGAGGATCGACAGGAGCGGATCCTATGAGGATGGTCGATTCCTCGGGTGCGCTTTATTTGGATGTACGAGAGCCTCCAGGAGAGCACCTGGCAGCGAAAGGTTTAGATGCATGCTCAGTACCGCTTTTGTATCCCTAGATAGTGTTAAAGCTTTACGGGGATGTAAAGCCCTGAGGTGGGAGTAATGTAAAGACACGTAAAATTCAAGGGAAATTTTTTCTTAATTTTCTTTGGGATTTTACAAGAATGCAGTTTCTGACGGCGCCTGATTCCGAGGCCCAGTGTGTCTGGAATCATTTTCCGAAGTTTGGATCGGGTACGTTCAGTGAACGAACAAGCGGGATTTCCTATCTTTTGAACCGGTGCTCGGAATCGAATTCTGAGGGCACCGATGGAACCGTAGCACCGATAATTGCTTAGGAACACCACTTCCGAAGTTGCGTTTACACACAATAAGTTGTTGGAATTTTTGGAAGTTGAAATAAAAATTAAACTACAATTTTTATTTTAACTAAGTGGATTAGGCTTTGGGTGGAAGTTGGGTTACTACCCAACTTCCCAAGGGAGGTTATGAAGGTGGTGGGGCCCATACGAACCCTACCCCTTCACCTTCCCTAACCTTCCATAACACTTCACATTCTTTAACCCACCTCAACTCACATTTAATATTTGACAACATAAGTTTAATAACTTATGTTATTAATTAAGTGAGTTAAGTGTGGTTATTTGAATTTTAAACTCTTGAAATTCAAATATTTGTTATGTTAATAAAATAAGAGGTAATATTATTTTATTTTGGGGTTGGAACCTTTGTTTCTTGAAAGGTTTGGGGAGAAAAGCTAATGAAAGCAAGAGTTTATCTTCTTCATCAAAGAATGCGAAGAACGCATCGAACTCCATCGAATAATGCCGAGTCCTAGGAGACTGACTACGCGATGCCTTTTACCGCGATGGTTCTTTCGTGACGTCTTCTTCTGCAACATCTTCTTCTATGACGTCTTCTTACGTGACGTCTCTTTCCGCGATGAATCCTCGTTCGACGAACCTCTGTTCATGCTCGCACGAGGTAGGGGTTGTTTTGAAAATGATAATACTCCATGTTTGTTTCCCTTCAAGGCATGAACGCAGACCAACCAATTAACAAGTTGGTCTGTGGATTATTATTGTGGTTCGGGGTTTACCAAATAGATGGGAAATATTATGGTGTTGTTTCATACCACTAATGTGGTGGGTGCGGACCAACAAACAAGTCCGAACCACCGCATTCTTTATCGTTCTTAGTGTGCGGAATGGTGGACGACAACAAACGGGGCCGCAAGGGCGATTTGAGGGCCTTATAGTGAAGGTCGGGTCCCGGGAGGACCACTGGAGAAGACCGCGCATAAAACGGACCACCGGAGCGCATCCAGTGGACCGCGGAATCTCACGTCGGCGTGCCGCCGGCAAAACCCACCACGGCTGAAGCCGCGGCCGCGTGGAACCAGGAAGTGGGACGCGGCCAGCATGCTGCGTCTGGGTGCTACAGAGCGGCCCCCGTGCGGGGGCTGCGGTTCCTTCGCCCGGCCGAGCCGAGCCGACCCGCCGGGCCGGGTCACGCCTGGGCCGGGCCGAGCCGCCCTGGCCGGGCCGGGTCGCACCAAACAGGGTCGGTCCTGGCCCAGACCCCCCGTTTTCGGACTCTTTTGGTTTTTTGCCAATATCATGGGCTACGGAACTCCGTTTGACATACCTCTAGTGGCGATGCGATCATTGGATCGAGGCGGTCGTTTTGGTATATCGCACACAATGTTTCAGAACACTTTGGGATCGGTCGGGTTGGTTCGGATACGAAACCAACCGGAGCAGAAATGCTTATATCTTGAGCTCCGAACGTCCGATTGACGTGCCATTGACTTTGATGGATTCCTCTAAGTGAGACAGATCTTTTGGCTTACTCCACTCAAGGTATGGATGCCGTCGGAGTTCGGTTGGGTTGGTTCGCTCACGAAACAAACCGGGCCCCTGGAACGAAGAAAGCCAATAACTCACAGACCGAGCATCTGATTGACATGCCGTCTGTCTCGTCGAATTTCCTTTTGATGAGATGGGACTTTTGATATACTTCGCCCGAGTTTTGGTTGCAGTTGGAGTATGGCGGAGTTGGATTGTACCCGAAATCCAACCGGGCCCCTGGAACGGAAAAGCTGATATCTTTCAGACTGGATGACCGTTTGACGAACCATTAGCGGCGTTGGTGATCTCGTTGTGAAACGGTCCCTATGAGTATACCCTATGAGAGTTCAGGGTACATTTGAGATATGACCGGGTTGGTTTGTACACGAAACAAACTGGGCCCTTGGGACGAAGAGTCTAATAACTCACAGACCGTGTGTCCGATTGACGCGCCGTCTGTTGCGTTGAGACCCCTATGACGAGGCGGTCCCTTGAGATACTTCATCGTGGGACTTTGAGATACTTGGTGAGTCAACCTATATCTCGTGGAGCGGACCCTCCCAGAGACGAGCGTGCGGAGTACGGAGACCGTGTGGCCGACTGAGACATGATGACTGCTTGACCGACTCGACTTGGAGTGAGTCGACTAGCCCAGTGGATGGAGCACGACTTTGTGAGGTGCAGAACCATGGAGAACAGAGCACTACCTGTTTGACAGTACAGACCCATGGTACTCTTCTGGAGAGCACCTCAGCAGTATACTAGGAGGTGTGCACTACTATGATTGGGTGGCATACCCCGGTGGAAAGCACTACTATGTTTCGGTGGCTGACCCGCGGTACTCGACAGGAGGAGTACCTCAGCAGTCTTAGGTTTGTGAGCAGTACCTCAGAGTCGTGACAAGACCACTGTACACTCCAGAGATGAGGCTCTTCAGCAGTTACAGTTTCGATAATGAAAATCCTAGTTTGAGCTGAGACTTTCAACCTTTGTGTTTACCTCATAATTGAGATGGGTCACTTGATAACATAGGTATATGTATGGGCATATACCTGGGTAGTGGTTAACTGTTGATTTCATGATCTTGGTGTTTTCCTCATGATTGAGATGGGTTACTTGATAGCTTAGGTATATGAATGAGCATATACCTAAGTAGAGGTTATCTGTTGAGATCTTCTTTTTTGGTTAACCTTGTTTGTTTTAGTGAGACGTTGAGGGTCTTGGGGTCCCTACTGAGTATCATTATACTCAACCCTGCACGGGATATGACCGCACCTCGTTGTGTTGGTTGTAGATGACGGGCAGTGCTGAAGGAGGCCGAGTGTTCAAGGACTGGATGGTACCCGGAGGTGTACTACACGATGAGTCAGTACCCGGAGGTGGACTTCACGGCGAGACGACACTCGGAGGAGGTTGACGGACAAGAGCGTTGTGGAAGCTATCTGTACCTACCCTTCAGGTAGGATCCATGGTGGATGATCTAGGAGCAGCGCCATCTGTACCTACCCTTCAGGTAGAATCCGAGGGGGACGACCTAGGAGCTGCTTCCTTCCAGTTTTTTGTCTTTTTCTGTTGTACTTCTGTTCAGTTGTAACTGTACTTTCAGTTGGGTTTGTATTCTGGCCTATTTACTTTTCAGCACTTTCTTTTGTACTTAGTGTTTTACATCCGCTTGTACTCTGTGGTGTTTTGTTTACTTTTATAAATGAAATACCTTCCCAGTTATCGATATTTTCGCCTTTGGTTCTAGTCGCCAGCCCCTGGCCAATGGAAGGCGGGCTTGGGGTAGTCACGGCACGGGCCCCGAGGACGGGTCGTGACACTTTGAATATTTGATTATAATGAATAAATGTTTTATTTTAGAAATTCAACCATGATAAAATAAATTTGCAACATAGTTTATACATTTTTTTATAGTCTACAATTTCTGTAATGTTATATCCTCATTCAATTTTTTTTTTCTATCTTGATTAAATATAAGGAATTTGAGTAGAAAAATAAGTTTTTTGAAGTCACCAGAGAATATGATTATGTTTTATGTAGTAAAAATTAATTTCATATATTTTTTAATTTTATATATGTTTGGAATTCATAAATTTGGACTTTGGGTGAGCGGGGAAATATTTTATTTTATCAACATCATTATTTCTAGAGGACATCAAAATAAACAAGGAATGTACAAATGTACTTGATAATTTTAACCAATTAATAGAAGTTGATTCTCTAGAAAATTTGTTTAAATGTTTTTTGGTAAATGGGGTTATTTTGAGTTGAATAAGGGATTCTAGAATAAATGAATTCATATTATAAGATCAGATAGGGTCATCTTTAGATTAAAAAAAATATAGAATTATATTTTGGGTATTCGTTTGAGTTTTAGGTATTTTTTTGATATGTGATTATTTTTTATATCTGGTTATCATAGTAGTTTGGATTTATATTGTTTGATAAGAGGTCCATATGTATGATACTATTTGATATAGTCTATAATACATGGGATGATTAGAAATAGGATGATTTGTTACATGTTTTTTAATTATCGTTTTTGGAGAAGAATGTGTTCTTGTTCATTTTTTATCTCAGTGATTTTTATATAAATTTATGAAAATGATGGGGGGTATTAAAATCATTTTTATCAGGATATAAAACAATTATTATGGGAGTTTAAAAATTTTATATTCACTTTTTCATATTACGGAATTCTTATATACTCGTGATATTGGATGTAAAAAAGACGACGGTTCTTGGACTGAGGTTAAACCCTATAATCAAGTGTACCTTGTCTAGTTTTCTATCTCTACATTCAATATAGTTCTCTAATATATTATATTTAAGAAATTATAATAGTATATATCGGATAAATTAACTAAAATTTAATTTTAAAAAGGAAACAACTGATTACCCCCCCCCCCACTCATTTAATATATGATCATTTGAAATATAAATTTCCATTATATGGAAGGGTCCCCTATTGAATACTCATAAATTATAATCTTAATTTTATCAATAATAGATAAATCCAAACATTTGAGTAAAAAAATTATAATGGCTACAAAAACAGGATGATAACATATCTTCTATCACATCTCTTGGATGTTGATGATGGATCATCAATTGGTTTTCTACTAATTAAGAAACATAACCCGAAGAATTTTTCTAATAAGAGAAATTTTTTTTCGAAAAGATAGGGATTCTATTATTATGTATCTCTCATTAAATATGCCTATGAAGGTGGTGGGTCTCAAAAAAGAAAAGAGTTTTTTGGAAAATCTCAAATGTATTATCAAATTGATTAATAAAATTAAAAAAGATAACATTAGAATATGGCCTAAAAATATTTTCTTTATAAAAATGATAGATGATGAAATAATTTATTACTACTTTACATGAGTAAATGTCCTTTTATTCAACATTATAGGTTTTGTAGAAGCAATAGATGATTTTAAAATTATGATTAATCTCATTAAAGTTTTTTTTAGATATGTATGATTCTAAAATTAATTATTTGGAATATAATTATTATTTTTCAATTAATGAACTAAATTAAATTATTATTTCTTATAAAATGATAAAATATCGAATTTAAAAATATAAAATCAAAATTTAATTATATTTTGATGTTTTGAGAATTATAAAAATAGAATATTTTGATTATTTCGGTCCTTGTGAATATAAATACAAAATTTATGATTATTTGAATGGGAAAATCATTTATGTTATCTTTATGAATTATCAAATTTGATTTTGACTGTATATAGTAAAGCATCCTCTAATTGTTTTTGAGTTTGGTGGAATCTTTCATATTGATATGAATTTCACCACAAAAAATATTGGAGAATATGGAGATGATTTTAATAAAAACCCATGATGAAAGAAGTGGAATAATATTTATAAATAAAAAAATTTATCAGCAAAAGAAGAAACAAATTCAATGAAAACAATAGATATATGCTAAGTAAGAAATAAAAATTAGACACAACTGACAAAAAAATCAGAAGAAAGAATTTCAAAAAATATATGAAAATTCAATAAAATTTTTATATTACAAAATATTCCACAGATTTCAATGAAAAACAATGAGGTGATAAAAATTAAAAACATATATTATCTCATATAATAACATTCATTATTTCATGAGAAAAAATAAAACCCCCTAACTTAAATATAATATATTCAGAAAGATACCGGAAGAGTTTTTTATTATAGGAAATATGTTATCACCTAGGAAGAAGAATACATCCATGAGACATTTAGTAACAAAATGAGAATTTTAGAGTTGGTAAATATAATTAACTACCTAAATATAAGTTTTAATGTAAGGAATATGATATCAACAAGACTCAATAATAACTTCTTGAGGACAATAGTACCTTAATTATGTTGACAGAAAATTTCAGCATGATATTGCGAGTATAATTTGAATCAACTAACTTTTACAAACATGAATTTTCCGTGAATTTGGTTAATTTTCCACCTTCTAAATGTAATGTTCCATATTATTTTTATCAACATTTAGATCATATAAAATGTTTTGGTAAAGAATCGGCTGATAATAGTTCTGAAAAATCTATCATTGTCACCTAAGATATAAAATACTCCATGAATAAGGTTTCCACATTACCATAATATTGTAAATCAATAAGAAGTTGTCAATATTGACAATGATTCAATAGATAATGATCCTACATCAATATATAACTATGATTTAATGGATTTTGTTGGTTTTGTGTAATTTATGGGAACAAATCTTAGAGATGTTTGAAATACATGTATTTATTGTGAAAGGGGATTGAACAGAGTGAAAGAAATGGTGAAAGTAGGAGTAATCCTCAAAACCATCAAGAAGGATGGAAATTGAAATCTCAAGATGTTATAAACCTTCAAATAAAAAATCATTTTGATTACCTGGAGAAAATATGTGAAATATGTGACCAATCTGGTGACATTACTAAAAAATATAAAAAAATCCTTCTCGAATATTATTATTATTATAGGAAACAAAAGAAATCGAGAAGGAAGAAAGATGATTAAAGATTATTTTTTATTAAATCATATTTTAATGGTAGAAAATATTAAAAAAACATTGGATACATGATAGATCTTGTTCATCACATATGATTAGAGATGTTAAAATCTTATAGAAGATGAAAATAGTGATGGATGTGTTGTTACATTTGTGAATTGTTGATTCTTAAAAATACAATGTAATCATAATTGATGAGATTGAGGTATTAAAATTAATATATAAATGAATTTTTTTGAAGGGATAAAACATAACACACTTAGTGTGAGTAATATTTTTGAATATGGAAAATAATTTATTTTCCTAAAATATTCGGATATCATTGAATGTGTGGAATATGATAATATTATTATAAGACAAGAAATATGTATTAGAAATATATTTCAGATAGGAGAACGTAATAACTCCTGTTATCAAAGTGATGAAGATGAGAACTGGTTATAGAATTATATACATACCCACCTAAATAATAAATTTATGAAAAACATTATAAATTTTATTTTGTTGTATATTTTATTTATTTGAATTAAAGTGAGAAATATGTTTTTATAACTTTTCTTGAAGAAAAAATGACTAATAGAAATTAAAATAAATTTCAGATTTACTACACCACGCCTCTTGAACATACTCATTTTTATTTATGTAGGACAATAGTACATCATTCCATAAAACATGATTTCTAAAATATTACTTTTGTTGATTATTTAATATGAAATACCAATATCATGATTACGAAACACAAGTAAGAGGCTATAAGGAATTTTAGATTCTTTAAAAAAGTGTGGAGATCGAAATGGTGGGTTTTTATAAATAAAATGATAATAAATAATGGTACATAATTTACATGAAATTACTTTTAATCATATATGATAAATCAAGGTATAAAAAACATGTGTATTTCTCCCTACACACCATAGATAAATATAGTTTTATAAAGGAAAAATTGATGCTTTGTGGAAATAGGATGAAGCATGTTAGAACAATAAAAACTAAAAAATTATACTCGAGAGAATATTATAGCATTATTGTATATCTACAAAACAAATGCTTAATCATACTGGAATATAGCATGACTTAAAGAACCTCAATGTTTTTGTATGTTAATGTTTACAAAAAATAAAAAAAACCAGATCTTGGAAAAATTGATGAGAATGTTGAATAATGAATTTTCATAGATATTAAGCCATTGGAACAATTTATAAATGTTTGAAAAAATGTTTACAAAATACAATGGATTCATATGATGTGAATTCTTTTGAAAATTTAGGCTCCATGAAAAAAAATGTTGAAAATGATGGGAAAAAATGATGTGTTCTAATGAAAATAAAATTGATTAAAAACTCACATATCAGTACTCCATGGTTATATTTGATGATAATATTATAGATGGATGAAAAATGTTTAATTTACCAACTAATAGAAACATATTGAAACTGAAAATATACTATGGAATCAGAAATCTCTAGTTTAGACAAAAACAAGGTTGAATTAAGAAAATCATTACTCACTTATTCCAAAAACTGAACCAGAATTTTTTATAGAAGAATATGAAAATAGATAATGTGTTGATGAGATGAATGAGGATTTGGATAATATTGAAGAAAAATCACACTTGGGACCTTCTTCTATGTTCATAAAATAATAATGTTATTGTTGAAACTTGGGTATATTGAAATAAAATGAAATAACATGTATAGGTTTCACTTACTTAAGAATGTCTTGATACTAAAGGATATACATATGTCTAATATTAATATTTTTAAGTAACTTCTTCACCCATTACAAAATTAGAAACAATTATAATTTCTCTAGTAATGGATGTACACAAAAATCCAAATTAAAACAGATGGATTCTATGTCAACATTCATTAATGGTTATAATTAAGAATAAGTTTATAATGAACAACTATGGGGGTTTTTACATGATATTTTTCAATAGAAATATTTTAAATTAAATAATTCCATTTATTTGATAAAAAAATATTCATGATCTCAATATTGAAAACATTAAACATTTTTCAAAAAGGTACTTATTTCAAAAGTAAAGGCCGATATAACATATATGTAAAAGGTGTTAACTTCAGTACCATTATTTTAATTATGTATTTTGATGATATAAATATTTATGATGATATATACTTTTATGAAAAAATATTTTTTAATGAAATGAAGATTATTTTTTTCTGTCAATATTGGGAGAATTAGATTAATTCCATGAATTACATATTCATCAAAAAGAAAAAATAAATTTTTATATATCAAGTTATGTATGATAGGGAAATGATACAATCTTTTGGTATGGTATAATCTAATTATGTATCTACTCATATTTTTCTTTGGATGAATATTAGTAATGATGAAGAAATATTTAGTATGAATCAAAATGAATTTCAAAAAATGATATGATGTTTTTTTATAAAATATCATTAGGAACATAAAATTATTATTAAAAAAAACATTTTCCAGATATAAATGTAATCTAGAATAATATAATATAAGAATAGTAATGAAAAATATGGGATATTTTAAACAAACAAAATCTTATGATGTATTATACAATAGAATTTATAAAATGATATTTTATGGTTATTAGGATTCTATGTACGATACATATTACAACAACAAAGAAATTTGGATGAAAATTTTTCATGGGGGATTGATGTGTGAATTTTTAGAGTAAAAATGAAAAGTTCATTAAAATCTAGAATAGTATATTAATAATATTTTTTGGATACATATTATCATACTCAAATTTTCTAGTTGAAGGTTCCATTAGATGATTCTAAAGATGAAATTTTAAAACAGTTGAAGATAATTTTTAATATTCTGATTGAAATTTATATTTATAAAAATATTGTCCATCAATCATGACCAAAACATATTGATATCACCTTTCTATCTATAAAAGATAAATTTGTTAATGGAGATATTTTATTGGAAAACTTTTTAACAGAATATCAATTTAATGATGTTTTCCGAAAATCTATGAAAAGGGAGAGATTTGTCGAATTGAGGCTAAGACGTTATGTTTACGCACCACTAAATACATCTAAATCATCTTAAATATGTCCCTTTCCATAATTTATATTTAATTGATAAAGGGGATATTTTTATAATATTATCAAATTTTTTTGAATAACGAATTTTTTCTTACGGAATTGAATCTAATGTAAAAGTTTTCATAAAATGGTAGAAAGTGATATAAAAATATTGTTGTGCGGGATTTTATAATAACATTACCACCAATTTTTATTTAACTGAGGAATTGAATTCCATCAAAAGAAATAATTTAACTATTCATTTTTTGTCAGGAAAATATCTTTTGAGAAAATATATGTTTTCATACATGAAAAAATTAGTTATCAAAATGTCCAGAGTATAAAAATTATGAGTTACAATTTTTTTATAAGATATTATTCACCAAATTCATATCGCCAAATTAATGAACCATTATCATGTTTTTTAAACAATTTTTTCTATTGACTTATTACTTTTTGTAAATAATATTTTCTAAATTAGGTTAATGATGTGTTTTTAGATGTTTTGTTTTTTTTAATTTCTACTGAAAATATAGATAAAGAATTTTATTGAAAATATAGATATTAGAAAAATTCAATTCCATTGATATTTTGATGGAAATTAGGATTTTTTTGGAAATTAGAGACTAGAAGTCCAAACATTATGAAGACAAAAACATTTGTTAATTCATAGAACATAAAAAAATCATCACGAAATTATTATGGTTAATGTTCCTAAAACATTATATGATTTTTCAAAAATGTTATTGTTTTCCATACATAGATTTTTTATGCGAGAATACATAGAAACATAAGTTGTAATAAGATATAAATTTTATGATTTTGTAAATTTGTTAATGGGATGAGAAGAGTATACTGATTAATTTGAGAAGATGAATACATATATCCATAAAACAAGGCTCTGTTATAAAAATTGAAGTTAATTTATTTATGAAATGAAATTAATCATGATATTTTATTTATAAGTTTGACTAAAGAAAAAAGAGGAGATCATAAAAGGTATCAACAAAATATTTGATGAAATATAATGCTTCATGACCATATAAGTTAATCCGAAGTAGATTTTATTGAAATATTAAAAAACATGTTTTAAATTAGATTATGATAATTATACTAGAAGTATTATATGAGTTATTAAGGAGAGTCATTTTTATACAAAGCATTATGAATCGATCCAATAGATGAGATTTTGATACTGATAAATCAGCAGATAATGAGTTTCACCAGACACAGTATGATCAAACAAAAGAGCGGAAGAATAAAATGCTCAAAATGGAAAGAAGATGAAACTGTGTTACATTTAATTTGTTACTAGAGTGTTTTCCATGTTTTTATGATCATTATATGTTTCAACCATGTTTTTAATCATTTTTCATATACACCGGACCATCATAGTGGAAGGGATATATGTTTAGATTTCAACGGGTCAAGATTTAATGTTGTGTGATTCTTTCAATTGAGTCAATAGTATGTGATAGAGGAATGTTGAAGTCAAAAGTGTTGATGTTTTATGAATGTTCATAATAAAGAATATATTTACAATTTTTGATCTGAGAAACATTATCATTGAAAATAAATAATATATTTTCTAAATTGAGCCAAGAGAACCAGAATGATCAAAATAGTTTCAGACTAATTGTTTTGGATTACAATTTCTAAACTGATGATTTTTTATTTCCAATGTATTCCAATATTATTTAGTCATAGGAAATTCAACTAGGATTTAGAATTTTTAGAAGAAACCTGAAGAGAGGAAATGGTTTAAAGCATGAAAAAGGAAACTCAAATAAATGCGAACAAGAGATATTTAGAATTTTGTTGATCCAAAAAAATATTTATCTTTATATATATTAATATTTCTAGATAACATGTAAATATAGTAGGACATTATATCATTACATACCACTATTAACCTATAAATAAAATTATTCTCTATAGAATTGGTTTCATAAGTGATTTTTACAACCGAAGCTGTTATGAGTTGAAGAAGAGATTCTTAAAAATTGTATATTGATCAGAATATTAGACTAAGCCATTTCAATAATACTACATAGATAGATTTAGACTCCGGGTATCAATTTTTTTAGTAGTTGGTTCAGAATGTAATTTCTTTATTCAAGAGGGGCATACAGTTTTGGATTTTTGATAATTGGGAATAAGGCCGTCTTTCAAAAACTATCAAACATAAAAGAATTAGATAAAGTATAATTGTATATACTGTTATAGGAAAATCTATATACAGAAGAACCATTTGTTGATCTTTTTTGTTAATGGATATAAAGTTTTTAAGAAATATCTTGAACATGATTTGTGTGAGAATAATCATTATTATTATTATATAAGAGGTGAATAATGGGATTTGGCCTAAGATTAATTAACTTATTCATAATAAAGAATTTTTATTGACCCATAGGAGTGGCCTTTGAAATGTTGTAGGTTCTCACATTGGTGTCAAACCATGTAAATTATGTGTTCCTTATTTAATTTTTTATTTCTATATTCAATTTATTTTAATAAAATTTGATATAGAAGAAACTCTAATAAGTTATAGGGTTTAAATTTACTAAAAATAATATTTATAAAATGGATTCAGTGAGTTCAACCCCCTTCGAGTTGATCTAAAATCATTTGGAAGATAAAAAATATTTTTTCATGATTCCAACTCCAGTTCTTTAATACTTGAAATTATGGTTTATATATCACCACAATTAATATGTATCATAACATAAAACATTGAAAATTTTGAAAACAATTATATATAAGAAAATGTATTTTATATGACCCAAATAACTAATATGTTATTTTGGATTGTATAAATAATAAAAACAACATTAGTAATAATTTCATTATATTGTATTTAGATAATATATTTTTTGTGATTAATTTATTAAATAAGTACTAAATGTTTAGTAGAGTCAATTATTGTTTCAAAATAATGTTTTCATTAAATGTATATTTTGTGGATTATATGATAGAATTTATTATTAATTTATTCCATTTTTTAAATTTTGTTTTTATAAATTAATATCCTTTTTGAATCATCAATTTAATACTATCATGGGTTGAATTGTTAATATTTTACAATGAATAGAAAAAAAATTTGTTAATGAATTTTTTTATATGAAATTAAATGTAACCTTTTGTCTGAATCTAATGTTAAATTAATACAATTATCTATTATTATAAATAATCCAATTAATTATGTTGTAATCAGAATGATACATAATTTTGGTATGTGATAAATTTTGTCTGTAAGGACAATTTTTTTAAAAAAATATTGTTTTTAGGCATGAAATATCTTTTTATAAAAACAAAAAATAATAATTTCTATTGTTTATTTATTTTAATGAAATTTTTAATTTTAATATTCCATCAATATTTCAACATAAATGTCACGGTTTTTACATGGAAATAATTGGATTTAAATTATCTTTTTTGTCAACATGTGTTCTTTGGAAATGGATTTTCATTGTTGTTTGAACACTTATTTAGAAATTTCCTTATATGATATATTGAAATTTAATCTCATAATATTTCAACCATATTTACTATGATAAATTTAAAATAATTTAATATAGTCAGTATAATTTTTGGACATAAATAATTGTAAAAGAGGTAAAAAAAATTACCACGATAAAGAGTAAAATGGGTCTTCGAGGGAGGGTTGGTTAAAATAATATATAACATTTTGAATTCCACAAAAACCAATATATTTTTTATTTTTTAAATATATTTAAACCATATATTTTATTTAATTTCAATAATTTTCCATTTTGATCCACATTCCCATGAAAGTAACCCTTTATTACTAAAATATTTTACGAAATTATATTTTTGTTTATTTCCCTCAATTATAAATGGGACCCACATTTTCTGCCCGTATCCGAAACAAGTTGTCCATAAAGATTAAAAAACTACTTAAAGCCCATTATTTATTATTTCTATTTATCATAGTTATTTGGGTTTCTCTTATTACCAATCCTTTAGGGCGTAATGTGTAAGAATAGAGGTCTCTAAAAGAATGTGTATTAATTTTAATCATAATATTTCATTATTATTTATTAATAATCCTTATATACAAAATTCTTATACATAAAAAATGATGAATCATGTATCATTAATATACTAATATATTGATACATTTATCTCACAACCATTTCAAAAAAATTATCCAAAAAAATTAGATGAAATATTTTCTTTTGGAAACATGGGCACTACTGACTCTACCTAGTCATACAATTAATTTTACATCACATTAATTAATGGATGGTTATTATGATTGACTTAATGTTTATATATGATATTTTGAATATTATTCTTTTTATTAATTTCTATTAACTTATCTAAATTAGTAATATATTATCCATTGAAAAAAAATAGTGTTCGTCACTTATACGTGTGGATGACCACCTTTGTGAATTGATGTGATTAGATTTTAATTTCCTCAATAAATGGATGGTAATAATGTTATTGTTAGTGAAAATATATAATATTTATATTATAAAAACTATTATATAATTTTGATTAGTCATTTACATTTCATTAATTTCATTAATTAAAAAGTGAAAACATTACTCTTACGTTTGTATATACCACCATCTAATGGATGTATTAGAATTCGTTTTACATCCCCAATTTATATGATTTGTTATAAAATATTCTATAGTGATTAAATATTTTAATAATTACTTTAATAATATTTTATAAATTATTGAAACATTAAAATTTTTCATGGACCACTACAGGTGGAATAGAAACATACATTAAAACTGAAATCATGGTACCCATAAATGATAGTATTAATTATAAATTGTTAATGAAAATGTTTTAAAATGTTATAATTTGATAATATATGATATTATAAGTTATTTTTTGTTCTGAAATATAATTTTAATTAATATTAATTTTTACTAAAATATTTTATTTTTATAACGAATCAAGTTAGACATAAGTAAGTGTTCATCATCTCGATTTAGTTTCACTGAGACAAGTTTTAGATCATTCACCTATATATGATTATAAAGTGTGTGTACTCGTCTGTTTACATGTTACATAAGGGATCATATTTAATTCATTGTATAAATTGTTAATATTAATTATATTTAATCTAATGGGATCTCGTTTGAATAGTATCTTGGTGTGAAAGTGTTTTAAAAAAAATCTTCTTTAAGAAATATGTTATATTATATACTTACCAAAATTTACATGGTGTGTCACAAGCCACCATTGGTATGTCATATAAAAAATATCATTATGTTCATTTTTTTAATTTTTTGTATTTATGTTATGGGGTTATAAATCCATATTTATCAAGGATAAAAGGGTTTTATGATAAAAACTCATATTTACCGAGATTAGTTTTTGTTTAAATTTCATACAAGAAAAATATAAGATCTATTTCAAAATAAATTTATGAATTTTCTTCCCATTGTTAATATATATATATATATTATAAATTTTGTTTCATTTTATTTTCTTAATGTACACATGTTAAATAACAATTTTTTAGAAAGAAAAATATAATTTCTTATCTTTTCTATCTGGAAACAATTTTTGATGTCTATATTTTCATTAAAAAAATTACATGGTGCTTATAATGAAAAAATTTTCATTTAATTTAACTATCATTAAGTACTCTAGGGAATAAAGTAATATTTTATAAGTAAAAAAAATATTTTATACATCTTTTATGTTGGGAAACACTTTTTATACCAATATTTTGAATAAATTTTTTTCATGAATGTTTATTACTATTTCCAAATTAATTATTAAATTAATTATTCTCATGTTTTAGTATCAATAAAAAATGGTTCACTGAATATTTTATTCATTTTTGGAACATGTTACATTATACTATTTATCAAAAATTTGAATGAAAATTTTTTGTTGTACAACGCATGAATATGTATTCCCACTATTAATAATTTTCATTACATTGATGCTTCCCATAAATGTTAAATAACTTATATTGGAATAATATTTTTCCATAATATTTATGATATTATTATATTTCAAATAATTTATTTTAAAATGAAAAGGTTATTTTCCTCATGAACTTTTCTTGTGATCAATTAATTCTATTTTAATATTAAAAAAATTCTAATGATGTTTATTTTTATGATGGGGATGTGATGTAAGGATACCATAATATTTTAATATCTCAATATTTTATGATTATTATGATGAGATGTTTCCAAAACACATTTATTTTCTTGGAAAGAAACTATGATGAATTTTTTAACAAATCCATATCGTTCCAATGGGTTAAGATATAATTATGTGATTAATGTTTTGTAATCATGTGGAAAATAAATTTATGGTTACTAGTATGGTATTGGTGGGTAAAAATTTATATATCCTTCTAATTAATTTTAAAATGAATTTTGTATCATCATATAATAATGAATAAAATTGGGATTTAAAGAAATGTAATTATAAACATTGTCTAGTAATATAGTCCTAAGAGTGAACCTTGAATATTAAAATGATAGAATATAAAGTGAAATCAATACACTATAAAAGTCTTGGTATAGATCAATGACTATTGAAATACATTTCAATAATTTTTTTTATTCCAAAAAATTATTCATAATAATTAATTTAAATTATTCCCCCACATGGTTTATTATTATATATTTATCTCTCTTATGAATTATTTACTATGTTATGGCAATATCTTATTAAATAGTTCTTGATTAATGTAAAGGGACTAATTATTTAAGAATATTTTTTGTTACGATCTTGATATGATATTGTTATTATTTACTTGGTTGAAATTTTGATCAATGATTAATATATATCATTATTAACCTTACTAAGAATTTGAGATCACCCTTCCTTATTTTTTCATTCCCTATGTTAAAAAAAGAAATGTTTTATGTATGATTTTTCAAAAAATGGTTCTTTTGAGAAGAACTAAATACAAAATTATAATGATCCTTAATGTACCATTTTTATGTATCGATGATTTTTATCGAATATAATATAATAAGATTGTAGAATGCATCATAACTATATGTAATGACTATTCATCTAATAATTTGTAATCATCTTGTATAAATGTTATGGGATTCTATAGTTAGATCATCATAATGGTTTCATTACATTTGGAGACATGGATGGGAATACATTATTTATAACCCTTATGATAGAACTTAGAATAGGATAATAGAATAATGTTTTGGAAATAATGATATTATTATGTTTTACTCAAAACACTTAAATACATATATAAAAAAAGTGGATGTGTTTTTAGAATAGATGCATACCTAAAATTATTTGGTTGATTATATATCTTAAATAATTTTCAGGCATAGTGAATGGACCCATACTGTGCACCAGGTTTTACACTCTTAGGGATAATCATAGGTTAATCCAAATATTATTTCTAAATAATTATTAATGTTTAAAATATATAATTTCCATGGATAACATCGGTTAGACTTATACTTTCATAGATTGAATAAAATATGTTAATAATTAGTCAACCTATTAATGTTATTTAAAAAAATGTGATAGAAAACTATGATTTTTTGTTCTCATATTTTTCTTTTTTAGTTTTATTTTTATCGCTAGAACCATAAAATCATAAGTTAATATTAAATTTATTTAAAGATGTTATGATTATACTTGTGAGTGTCCATAAAAAATAGTATCTAGATTTTTAATGATTTTTATTATTCCTAACCATATATCTTGTAATATTATTAACAATAATATCATATATAAGTTTTTAGATGAACCAAAACAAATTGTTCCATGAATTCGGTATAGGAAATATATTTATCTTAATGTATATCTATATTGTAGTTACATGCATATGGTAAATTTTTTCAATTGAAAAAGAATAATTTTTTTGGTTTGTAAAAGAACAACATGGATCATGTAATGGACAAGGAATAAAAGAAAATATTGTTTAATTTAATAGATGTTAATACGTTTTTGATAATGTGTCACCTCATGATAAATGTATTCAACATTGATTATATGGGAATTGTTAATATAGATTCCCAATGGCAAATAACCAAGAATATGATCAAAACTATTATATGAATAATGTTTTTACTTTCGAAAACGATGAGACAATGAATAAAATATGACCTTTTTTAATTATATTAATAGTATTACTTTTATTTAATGTAAAAAATGATTAAATTAAGGAAATGGATGATAATAAATGATTTGTATTTTGTAAAATTTGAATTATGTGTTATAGAATAAGATTAGAAATACTGAGTAATATTTAAAGTAGTTAGAGGAGTTATTTAAGTGTTTTTTAAAATTTATTCTAGAATTATGTTGCAATAGTGATTTGTAATTAATATTCTAGTTATAATAATCATTAAATAAGTATGTATATCTCTACAATAGTATTTTAACTGTTATATTCAATCATATAATGAATGATATTGATAAAAAAGGGATTTAGTTGTATGGTTATATTTTTATATAACACATTATTTAGTGAAAGATAACCCAAGATATTTTAAGAATGTTGAGGAAAGAATGTATAGTTATGATTATTACATGATTAGTATTGATAATATAAATTTTGTTGTATTCGTGCACATGAAATTGATTTTTGATTTGACCAATAATATATTCCTGATTAATTTTTTTACATTTTTTGGATAATGGTATATATTTCATAGTATGTAATTTCATTTAAGGAATAAGGATATATTTAATTTTTTAAAGAATATATGTTCCCATTGAGTTTTCTTGTTGATTGGGTTTATTTTGGAATGGACTACCATGTTTAAAATATGTTTTGTAGGATATTAAAGGTTAATTAATTACGCAATGGATTAAAATTTACTTTGGGTTTTATATTTTATGTTTTTAAGATTAATGTATTATTTCATCATATAACGTTTAATATATTTTTTATAACTTGTTCTAACAATTTTGGTGTTGGTAAATCGATAGAGATAAAAATAATGACATATTATTAATTTATGGATCTTATGAAGTGTTAAAAAGTTAATTTTATTAATTCATGACGTAAAATATAATCTTAAAAATTCATTTTTTTGTATATGATATGTAATAGATGATTAAATTGATTGATGTACCTCCAAAGGTTGAAATTATGATTATATAATGGAATTAAATCATATTATTATATTTGTTTAGTAATCTATAATGATAATTAATTAATTCCTCAACATAAGGAAATATGAAAATGAAAAAAAAATCATTATGTTTGTAGTTATTTAAGATAGATTGATGTTTATTTTCACTCATCAATAACATATGGTTTTGTGGACACTAACATTATCATATTTATGTTATATATCACAACATTTTATTCATCAGACATTATCTTTCCCCTTCATGTCCATATGTTCACTTCTAACTAATGTACTCTTTATATGGGAAAAGAATTATTTTTTTACAGTAACCATTACATTTCACACTTCCCTTTTTTAATGATGTTTTATTATCCCGTTGTACAATTTGGGTTCTCATAAATGAAATATTAAATTATTGAACCAAATATTTATGATCTAAAACATGTGATAATGGATTATTTTTTAGATTTTTTAGGGTGGAAAATGTAACATCCCCAAAATTGGTTTAAAACATTAAAATCATTGATATCGTACTAAACATGCAACATTGAGCATTAAAAGAACCAATATATTCAATAAATATAATATTTTATTACTATTATAAATTAGCCATTAAATTAGAATGTCTGAAAATCTTTTTTCACAATAATGAAAAAATGTTTATGAATTTTAAAATTATGAAAATTAATTAAATAATTCTTTTTGAAAAGTTCTTATTTTTCAGTTAAGGCATTTTATGCTACAAATCTATATTTCTTAAAAAGTATTTTTATTATATTTCCAACACAAAATCATTTAATTTATAAAATTTAAAAATTATATTTTATTAAATGAATATCATTTTTTAAATTATCATTTCAATATTAGTTTATGTTTATTTTCATAATTTTTTTAAAAATGTTATTCTTTTAGTGAATGATGATAAATCCTTATTTTTATAAAATGTTGATTTATTTTCAATTAAAAATATCAATATGTTTTGATTCTAATATTTAATTTAAAAATAAATATTTCATTAGGAATTATCGAATTAATTAAATATGAATCTTTATTATACTTTATTTGGTATTAGTTTATTTTTGGCCACAAACCCCATTCAGTATAAATATTTTTTTTATACACACAACGTGTTTTCATAATAGTAAATTAAGAATCTATAAATTTATTAATTTATTTGATAACATATATAGATTAAAAATTTAATAAATTGTTGTACCATTAATTTTATTATTAATAAAATTCTATGAATGGATGAAAATAACATTTTACTCATAAAAAATTTATTATTCTAATAAAGGTTTTCCATGTATTATTCATGCACATTTAAAAATTTTAATCATCAAATTATTTTAATTATATCATCTATATTGTAATAAATATTTTTAATCTCCTTAAATAATATAATTTAATAGGTTAATCATAGTTATGTTTCATAAAAAATTATAAAAACAATAAAATTCAGTTTCCATGGTTAAGGATTAAATTTGAATATAGGGGAACAAACCAAGCGACAAGAATAGAAATTCCACACATAATTGACTAATTAATATTGGTTGAATATATTTCAACATTATATTATCCCAACATCTAATCCACGTCAATATTGATCAACAATAATGTGAAAGTGACCTTATATTATTGAATTGTTTTTTAAAATTAAATTTATTCCCTTCCACTCATTTATTAAATAGATCCTATTATCCACCCTTATTCAAAAAATATTGATCCTTATGTGACATAAAAACACTCCTCCAAAAATTAATATATTACTTAACATAAATATATATCTTCTTGTAAATATCATAACACAAATTCAAAAATGATTAAACTATAATCCAAAGGTTTCCCTTATTGAATATGTAAATAATGTTAAACTTTCTCTTTAAATTGTATTTCTACATCAATATTATATATACAATATTATAATGTAAAAATTATTGATAAAATATCATAAATATACTAATATTTATTTATAATTATATAATAAACATTTCACAAATATTCTCTGTCAAACCGTAATTACCACATCCCTATAACAATACGTTTCATTTTACATATCTATAAATCATGGTTTTTTTAATATGGGATTAATATTTATTAATTATATTTTATCTTTAATTAAAAATATATTATCTACCTTATTTCCTTAAAATTCATTGGGAATGGTAAATATTCCTTCTTCCAAAATGTGGACTACAACCTCCAAAAAATGATGGGATTCATTTTAATTTATTATTTACATAAATGGTAATAAAATAAGATTTAATAAATATTTATGAAATTAATGTATTATAACTAATGTGAAAATATTAATTATCCATTATCATCATTTTAATTCATCCCTCAAAAAGTGGAACCATAAATTCTATGCAAGTATGTACTTACATCTACTAAAAAGGTTATAATTCACTTTTATCACCATTTAATATGAATTCTTATAAAATTTTGTATAATTGTAAAATATTTTAATTTATATATGAATTATATTTTGGATATTATTTTAACCCGATGGAATTGAAAGGAAAATAACATCCAAACAGAAACATACATGAAAAACATAACTATTAACCCCAAGAAACGAAATTTTTAATGCCGATTTATTAATAAATGGAGTTTAAACATTTACAATTATATCATATATGATATTATAAGTATTTAAATGGTAATGTTGCAGATGAATATATAATTTTAAAATAATAGGTATGACAATATACCACTTATGAATCTTATTGGATATATTCTAAGGGCTCTTCATACAAATATTGTTTCATGTGGACAAGTTTGACGTTATACATCTATTTATTTTTATGTGGTGTATTTAATAATCCAAATAAATAATATATAATGTCAATTTAATAATTAATTTTGTTAATGTAAATAATAAAATTATTTCATTTAAGTTCTTTTGATTTGAATATTACTAAGGAGGGAAGGATTTTCTTGTCAATTTTGATTCTTTAAGACATATATTATGTTATTAAACTATATTTTATAATGAGGCGTATCTACATAACCATTAAGAATATTAAATCTTTAATTTACTATTGAATATTGTATTTTGATTTGGAATTAATTTTATATCATTCATTGGGTTTATGAATGAAAAAATTGCGAATTAGAAGTGGTTTAATGTTACAATCTGAATTTTATTGACGTTGTTTATGATAAAATTTTGGATGGTGAAATTATAAGTCTTGTCTCAGAAATATATTATGTATTTTATTATATAATTTTTATTTATATAGTATTACGTTTTTTCCTTATATTTTACATCATTTTCCATTTGATCCATAAAATGATGAAAATAATTATTTATCTATTTTCCAAATTATAATTGAATTAAATTTGACAACACATGACCTTAAAATATTTTCCTTTTCAAAAAATAAAAATGTATTTTTATAATGATTATATACCACTCCATGTTTAGTGTACTCTACACACTACATTGAGTAAGTTTGCCTTACATAAAAAACTGAGTTTTAGCGCCATTTAACGGAACACATATATTTTTTAAAAAAATATACAATTTTATAAATATATTTTAAAAAATTAAATTTATTGATTTATTTTATAATGTAAACATTAGATTAGGCTGTTTTTTGGGTATTTTTTAAAGAAGTTTCAATTTTTTATGAATAGTGAAAAGTACAACATTTTTTTTAAAATGGCCTTTTTGGTTTAAATGATTATTAATGTTATATTATATAATGTATTTGTCATTAATGTCCCTATATATCATTTATATATATATATATATATATTAATCAAATTTAGGTAGATGTTGTAATTTTAATTTTGAAATTAAGTATAAATACTTATTTATATTTTGAATGTTTTTACCCACTTTTGTACAACATTATCTGGATGAGAATTATAATTAATTTGTCCACATTCATGAATTTAATTTTGTAAAAAATAAATATATAGCTGTAAAAAATATTTTTATTAGTATAATAAGTTCGACTTTGTTTTTGATTAATAATATATGTGAATGTGATTAAAATTAATTATCTTAATTAAAGTAAAATTAAGCTTAACAAGGGACAACAATCTAAACATTAGGGCCAAAATGACCTAGAAACATATCTAAAGGCCATTGGTTGAAAATAGTTTGACCATATCCTATCTTATTTCTAATATTATAGGTAATTGATATAATATTTGAGGAAATTTCCCAATATGATAAGGTAAGTGAGGGAAAATCCAAGAGAGATGAACTGTCCTTACCTTTAGCATTTATAAAATATTGTGATATGAAAAATATAACATATTTTAGGTTATATATATAATTTTGAAAAATAAATGGATAACTTTTATTATAATAATTTATTATTTAATGATTATAATTAATTATTTACATTATATTAATATATAATGTTATATATCTATGCATGTAATATTTTTAAATTCAAATATTGATTTATACTTTTAAAGTATTGATAAATAAATAGTTCTAAAACTGAAATTAATGATATTTTTAATAAATGATACGTCATTAAATGATTAAATATTTCTAAAAATGTATATTTTTAGGTGCTTTAAATGTAAAAATAATTATAAAATATGCTGTATTAATGGACCAATTTACCTTTTATAATTAGATTATTGAACCATAAAAAGTAAAACCATTTTTATAATAGTCCAGTATAATATAGTGCTCTTGCGTGTTACATGTGCTTGTTTAAAAAATAATTTCAATCACATATTTTATTTTTATTTTTTAACGTACATATATTATTTTGAATATATTATGTATATATTTTCTATAAAACTACATATAATTTAGTCATAATGTATAGATTATAGACGTTAGAAAACAATACACATTAATAAAAACCAAAATGATAAAATTGGGGAATTATAGAGGATATTTAACAAAAATTGAAAAATGCACTTATTACTATTAGTTAGAGGTTTTTATCTTCTATTATTACCTTTTAATACATTTTTTTCCATTTTTCAAGAACATTTCTTAATATAAACCTCCTAATAATGTATACCTTTTGGTATTTACAAGAGTTACACTCTCCCTCCACTATAAAAAGGCCACCTCTCCATTTACATCCTCACACCTCTCAAGAAACATTAGCTCAACCAAGATCATCCAAAATTTCTCCCCTAAATTCCCCCAATCATCCAAAATTCATATCCTTGGTTAAAAAATTCACCCAAATAATCTATTGTGTAAAAAAATGAATGACCCAAAGAAGTGCTAACATCTTCCCTCAAGCTCTTTAATTTTATATCTGGATCCACTACCTCAACACTCTTTTCTCCAATATTATATTAAAATAAATAATAATATATATACTAATATGTTTTCATTCTACTAATTATTACTTCACAAATAACGACTTCCATTTAATAGAAAATTAAAATAATGTTTATGTGTTCGGTGAAATACAACCTTACTAAATGATTATTCTTCATTTTCCCTTTACCACATTTCAAGGATTAAAATTATGATGGACATTATTTATATGTAAAATTTATATGATATATATTATTTTTTTATTCTTTTGAAATTATCTTATAACACATCCAATATACTTCTAATTTTTTGTAAATACAATATCATAGTTTGTGGAATTTTGGACTACAACATCCTAAAGATGATGTGATTCATTCACACAACACATAGAACACATAAAGGTTGGGTATAATTAATAATATGTGAAATTAAAAAATTTTATGATCCTTGTGACATTATTTCCTTTGTGAAAGTATAATATATATCATTTTCATTAATAACCTTTCACATAATTACAAAGTGATAACATCATTTGTTGACATGTGGACTATTGCCTCCTCGACAAAATGTGATTCATTTTACATCACAAGAATTATATATATATATATATGTTTATATAACTATATAATATTCTATTTATTATATATGTATCATCATTTATAGATTAATGTTACAGTCCTTCTTTTAATGAAGAACATTGAAAAATGGGAACGTTACTAATTCGTATGTATAGATTATCATCTCAATGATTGTAAAATTGATTCATTTTTCAAGAAAATATTTATTTATTGGTTATGAAAGTATAATTATTATATTAATATGATAATTATTTAAGTATTAATTTTTTTAGATGTTATATTATGACTCCATTATCTATATCATACATACAAAAGTTTTTTTTAACACATGAACCGAATGTGGACAAAAAACGGACACAAATTAATTATTTATGTAGTTGTATAAAAAATTCATATATTTTAATAAAAATTAATTATAATCATTAAAGTGGTTATTAATAATTAAAAAATTCATTTTATTATTCAATAAGAAAAATACAAACATAACAAGCCAAAAGATACTTGAGAAATCTATGAAATTAATACTTTAAATGATAAAAATAATTAAATGTTGTAAACTAACGTGTAACAAGATAATATATGAAGTTAGTATATATTATTATTGAAATTATTGTTGATAAATAATAATTTATTAACAAGTTTTGGTGAAATTAAATGGATGATATATACCACACACAAAAAAGGAAAAATAATGTATGGAATTTCATCCCAATTTCACCTCATTGAGGAATTTTGTAGAGTTATTCACCATGTTTCCTTTATATGATGTATATAATTACATTTGACATGTTTTATCAAGAATTCACTCATTATTATGATACTATAAAAAATGAAATGTTATTTCTTCATTGGAACTATGATTCAAAATTTTTATAAGTTGTGTGTGTCACTTTGGAATTTTAAAATATATATTCCCTCAAGAATTTTAATTCATGGGTATTTTCATTGATCAATGTAAAAAATAATTGTTATTATTTACCCTCAATTGGGGAATAATTCATATGACCATATTATTCATTCAATATAGTTATTTTATAAGGAACATTATTTATTCTGCCCATTCTATATGGGGAATGATTTTGAGTAGTAATGAAGGGTGGGTTCCAGACTTTATATAACCCCTCGATGCATCGACAAGTTCTCGTGAGATAAATGAGTTGGAAAAATTAAATAGGTTTCTATCTATATTTTTAAACCATCTTTTCAACGGTAATGAAATTATAAGTTTTCATGTGAAAGAACTCAGCTTTAAACATTACATAATCTTGATTTTTGTTAATAATTAAAATTGAGGATATTTTAATGTTTAAAGAATTATATAATTATGTCATAAATTATTCATAAAAACATGAATTTTACAAACATACACTTCTACACTGTATCCATTTTTTCCCATAAAAACCAAAAAAAAAGAATCATTTTTAGTTCCATGTTTTATATAGTGTGACTTTCCCTTGATCACATCCATGACAATATTCATCTTTATGTCCTGCGAAAAAAAATTGAATACATTGGATGAGAATAAAAATTGTCGTAAGGGATACATAATGAAGGAAAATTGATAGTTTTGAAAAACAACAGGTAAACCATGAATACATTAACTGAAAGTAATAATTTCCATTTTAATGAACTAGAAATATACTTCAAGAAAACTAACTCATTTCTTACAATTGTTATAAACAAAATATTATCATATAGCCTATATAAAGAAATATATAACATTTAAAGGCAATTTGGCACATAAACAAACATAAAAGGACTAAGCTTATGGTCGAAATCCATGCATATCATTAAATAGAATAGCCACATGACTGACTTCAATACCCAATGAATTTGAGGTTATAAGATATCCACCCATCCATGGTTTGTCATAGAACCACACTTCACTTTTTTTGTCACATATCCACCCATCATTGGCTTATCACGTAACCACCCATCAAATGACCAAGTAGCATTATATATTCATGACATATAAAATATTGAAAATATCAAATTTTCTCTAATAAAATATCATTTTTAGTCACATGAAATCATATCAAGTATTTAATTAATCAATCCAATTCAAAACCCACTGTCAATATAATAAAACTCAAAAAGGGAATAAGATATTTCTATTCCTTTAAAAACATTAATGCCTATTGAGGATGGAAAATAACGACTTTGTCGGCGAAGAGGTCAATGTAGCCAAATATGTTAAAAACCTTAATTTTTTCATTTAGTAAATTAATTTGTAGATAATTGATACCCTTAGAATGAATGAAAAAGACAATGGGGTATATTATAAACAGTATAAAAGAATGTGGTGTATGTTTTCAAAACATTCCTCAATGAATGGGGATTGAGATGATGTACATTAGCTTGAGTCTGAATCGTCATGTATGTTACTTTTTTCCTCCTGTATAATAAAAATAAGTTAATTTATAGATTCATCATAACCTATTTCATGTTTATTATTCCTTTTATACTAGTTTTTATCATTCTACAACAATTATATAATTATTCATGTTCGTATCGGTTGTTTTGTTGATTTTAGGTACGTGAGTCAAAAAAGAACATGTTATAATTATAAATTTACCATGTTGTCAAAATTAAATTATCTACATAATGATATTAATTATTTAGATATCATATATATCATATATATCCATTATATATTTATTTATAATAGTCCATATAATTAGGATATAATAAATGAAATGCACCATTCAAGGAGATTGTATGTCGTACGTACATGTAAACATTACATTCATTTTATACATATTTAATGGAATGAAAAATAAATCATACATAATTAAATTGAAATTAAAAAATAATATATATGTTATATATGTTACATAAGTTCATTAATTACATCCTTTATTCATTATATGAATAGCTTGAACGAGTCATATAACTTTTAAGGGGTGGTAGTCCACACTTCCTCAAATGAAATTATTGTATTTATACAACATGGAAAGAATAAAAGTATTTTATAAATGAGAGTTATAGGAATATTGAGATAAAATAATTATCATATATAATTATAGTTCCTTCATAATGTCCACCATGAATGGTGGTTTCATAATATTGAACAACCATCATTTCATGCGAAAGTAGTTCACTATCCACAGAAATAGTATGTTCTATACATATTATAAAGAGGTGTGTGTATGTGTAGTTTTAATAATTCTCATAAAAACAACCTAGTATATTTAAGATACTATTTTTAATGAAAATAATGAATAATAATATCATAGTTAGTAGAGAGGAAAAATAATGTAAAGGAACTTGAGAGAAGACATTACCTCAAATCGGGTAACTTCTTTTGATTTGAGGCAAAGGGCTTTCTTGCCCGGACTTATGACAAAGGAACGACCTCTAGGAGGAATAGAGGAATGTTGAATGATTATTGGAGCAGAGTTTGGATGATCTACATGCCTTGAGTGGTGTGAGTAATGGGTCATAGGTGGTGTCCTTTTATAAGAGAGAGGTGGGGCAATTTAGGGATGTTTTGAAAAGTTATTTTATTATTAATTGATTTTCAAATTCTAATAAAAAAAGAGGTATATTTTGAATATAAAATTTGTATCGGTTGATATACTTATTTCCAATGGGTTTTAGAAAATTTTAGGTCATAAAATTTACTTTATTATTTATCTTTATCCTTTAGTAAAATAAATTTACACTTACCATGTCTTCTTCTATTTTAGTAACATATGGTTTCTATTGTTACAATAAAAATAAAAGTGACTGAAAATGGATCTGTAATGACATGTGTAACATCATATTTGGCATTTGGTGGAATTTATTAATTTTATGACTATTATATCATTTAATAAAATAGTAATTGATTTAAAAACTATTTTTTGTCAATTTTTGTACTATTCATGTCGGGACCATTTAGAAATCCTTAATAATTTAATTATTTTGAAAAACCTTAATTAATTTTAAGATAACAAGTTATAATCATCCATAAAATTCTTTTATGACATAAAGAGTTTCAAAATAAATTTAATTTAATATTTATAATCTAATTTAGATAAATATTTCATTAGTATGGTATCCACTATGTCACCATTGTGTCATAAATAAATATATTTATTTGAAGTTTACAAATTATAAATAAATTATGATGTCATAGTAAATATTTTTATATTTATAATTTATATTTATAGATGAATATATTACATATATAACCCCATATATAAATTTATTAAGTAAAAGATACATATTTAGTTTATATTTTCATTAAATTTAAATTAAAAGTAATTAGATGCCATTTTCACATAGAAGTGGCTCCATGGGGTCATAAAATCAACCCATGGATGCCAATGTTCAGAACTATATCATCTTATAGGTTTATTAAATGTGTTAGAGTAATTTAATGTGATTACAAGCTTATTTTTTAACCTTATTTAACTGATTTACCCTTTAACCGTTGTAAATAAAATAATTATTGAATTTACTATTAATAATGTCTAAAAATAAAGGGTACCTTTTTAAAAATTCTTTTAATTAATATTCCAAATATGTAGTCAATTTTTTGAATTTAAAAAAACCTAAGTTGAGAAATTAATTTAAAATTAATTCCCATTGTCAAAACCAAAATGCGTGTTTATAATAAGTAAAAACTGCCAATAGATTGACTTGTGTTTATGTCCAGTTTCCGATTGAAATTACATCCAATGTAAAAAATTGGATTAAATGATAAAAATATAATATAATTAAACATTAAAACAAATTAAAATGATAATCTAATCATTTCAATAAATTAGATGAAAATGCATCTTTTACATAAAATGTGGTATTTTTCACTATTCATTAAAAAAATGATATTTATCATAAAAATATAAAAAATTAACAAAATTATATTTTTATGGCTTCCTTCTAAATAAGAAGATTATTTTTTAAAATGTAATATATAAATGTGAAAAAAACTAAAACACCCCAAACTTTTGTGGTTTTCTTCTCTTTGAATAATACAACAGCGTGCAACGTATGCAACACCAAGTTCAAGCGCACCATGACCTATCTAACTAGCCATTTAGAATAAGGTTATGAAGAATAATAACCACATTTTTTTATACATATCTAATATAATTTTAACATTCATCTTTTTTTCTTATACATAATATATGGACAAATCCAATATTAAAGATAAAACAAATGTTCTTCATAAAATGTACTTTTTTCACTTTTTAATGGAGAACCCCTTCTAAATACAATATTTTACACTTTTAAATGTTATATTTTTTAATATAAAATTCTTATTTATAATCGGGACATCATAATTTACAGTGTGAAAAATTTTGGTATTTTTTTGATAAAATGCATTTTTTATGAATATTGTGAAATACATTATTTTAATTCAAAACCGCCATTTAATATAATTTTTTTATATAGTAATATAATATTATTAATTGTTTTTAATCTGTAATTAGATTATATTTTTACCATTTAATCTAATTTTGTTCATTGTAATTAATTTCACGTTGAAATTGGACATAAACAATTGTCAGTCATTTGATAGTATTTATTTCTTAAAAAAGATGCCTTTTGTTTTGACAACGATAATTATTTTTAAATTAATTGATGTAACATAATTGTTTTTAATTTGTTAAAGTAGAAATAATTTTTTAATTTGGAATATTAAATATAGCTTAGTCTTATGTTTTCGTATTTATATGAAAAACATCAATTTTTATGAATAGTGAAAACACTTAGTAGTAGTTAAAAAACTGACTTTTTCATTTAAATGATATTTTAATGCTTCTGTGAATTGAATTTAAAATATATGACATAAATGGTTTTTAATAGTATGTAAAATGTGGTTTGATAATATGATAATAATATTTGGTTAATAGTAACTTCTGACTTTTACTTATCACGGTTGAAGGTAAATAGGGAAATTCATGGTAAATATAATATTATAATAAAATTATATTGCCCTAAAAATTTTACTAATCCTATTAGTTAATACATTTATGACCCAGTTCATCTTTAGGTCAATTTTGGGACCTCATGGTTCCACTTAAGAGTGATAATGACACATTATAATAATTAATTTAAAAAAATGACAAAAATGACCAAAACATATAGATTTAAATGAATCAATAATTACATGTGGTTATATAAGTTATCACATAGATCATAAATATTAATTTGAATTATAATAATATTTCCTATATCATTGTATTTTTTTTATTATTTTTAGACATCAAATAAATAAAATTATATATGACATAATAATGATGCAGTGTTTACCCAATTAATGAATTATTGAAATATAAAAGATAATAAATAATAAAACAGTATAAAAAACCTATAAAAATATTATTGGATGATTTTAAATAGATAAAGAGTCACCGTATTATATAATTAAATAATTTTTAGAATTTTAGAAAACAAATATCATTATATAATAAAATAATATTTTCAAACATTTTTAAATAGTCCCTCCTCACCCTTAAAAAAGCCCTCTCCTATAACCCATAACTCACACCCCTCAATCCCCTTATCTCATCAAAAATCTGACCAAATAAGCTCTAAAAATCCCTATCTTCCCCATATAATCCTCAACTTAGGCAGAAGGCACTTCAAACAATCATTTTGGTTCAAACTAATGGGAGTGGCCACATTTAAAGATAACGTCTTCTCTTATGTTTTTTTCTTTTATATTACTTCTCCAACCCACTAAACTCTTTTCATCCATTTATTTATAACAACATTAGTATCCTAAATATACTAGGTTTTTTTGTGAGAATTCTTTTAACTACACATACAAACACCATTGTTTAATGGGTAAAGAACATATTGTTTCTATGGACGGCAAACTACTGCCTCATGACACGATGATTGTTAAATATTCTCCTACCACCTTTTATAGTGGAAATAAAGATATAATTTTATTTACATGTGATATATATTATATTTTTATTTTCTATATACTTATTTATTTTTCATTTATATCATACCTTTATGGTTTCCATAATGGGTAAATATGACAATTTCATTTGAAAAGTGGAAACTACTACATCCTCAAAGTGATATGAATCATTAATTCCATGTGTGTAATGTATAAAAGATAGAGGTAATTAATATACATAACATATATATTATACTGGAATTATAATATTCATTTTTATTATTATTTTTTCATTCCGTTAAATATAAAATAGAAATGAAATTAGTGTTCATGTGTACGTACGGCTTACAGTCTCCATGAATAGTGTGTTTCATTTCATAAATTAAAATTATATGGAATATTATAAATACATATAAACAAAATATATATGATATATATGATATCTAAATCATCAATATAATTCTTTAGTTATTGAAATTCTGACCACATTGACAATTTATAATTATAACAAGTTTAATTTTTAACTAATGTTCCGAACATCGACAAAATATCCGATATTAACTCAAACAATAAACTAATTTTTATAGCGAGGATATATGTGATATAAAAGGAATAATAAACTTGAAAAATGTTCTTAATTAAGTATAAATTCAATTATTTTTATTATTTAGGAATAAAATGGAACATACGAGTCATGTTGGACACGAGATAAGGGGTTTCTTATCTCACATTCAATTACGTGACATTTCATTTGTTTACAACTTATTTATTCCATGTGGTGTTTTTTGTACTTAAATTTGATATATATTATCATTATTCTCTTTATATTCATGGTATTATATGATTCATTCGGTGGTTATTATCTTTTGGTTATATTCCTTGATTAATTACAACGTGGTATGGAGTTTCTTATCTCCCTTTTAATTCTATGAGATTTCCATTGTTCACTGTTTATTTATTGAAAGTGGTGTATTGTGTACTATAATTTGATATATATTATCAATATTACATTTATATTCATGGTATTCTATGATTAATTTTTTGGTTTTTATCTTTGGGTCATATGTCTCGATTGATTACAATGTTGTAGGGGGTTTCTTTTCTCACTTTTAATATTGTGAGATTTCTATTGTTTTCCATTTATTAATTGCATGTGGTGTATTTTGTACGGCCATTTGATATATATTATCATGATTCATTATATATTCATGGTATTATGTGATTCATTTTGGTGGAAATTAACTTCTGGTCATATGAATCGATTGATTACAACATGGTAAGGGGTTTCATCTCACCTTTTATTCAAGTGAGATTCATGCCATATTGGCCACTATTTCCTTTTGAGAGGTGTTTGTACTGCCCATTATTATATTCTCATGACATACACATTAATTTATGGGTACTCACATCTTTATATTATGGTCATCCTTTCATGGGGTGTATGTTTCGTAAGTTACCAAATTGGTAAGGGAATTTCAAATTTTAATTTCCACTCATTGGGCTTTACACATACTTCATTGATTTTTTTACTCCTATATTATGTGTGGAATCACTATTTATTGTTTATGTTGTAATTTAAACACCTTTTTTGGGATACACATTGGATACACATAATAACTCCATTGATAAATTCTCATGTCATTGATATGAACTTGTTTATTTTAATCTTAACTAAATTTCTATTTATTGAGTTAAACGTCAACGTCATTGTAAATTTTTTTACAAGAATATTTGTGAAAGTCCTATGATTGATTTACACTGAATATACACTAATATTGATTGTATTTATATTTTTCACACAAAATTATTTCATTGAATTAACATTAATCTAAGGATAAAGTCGTTATATGGAATGTTTTCCCAATTTACATTCCATTGAGGCCACTTTTTTGTTATGCACCATTTCAATTATATATGGTTTATATATTTTCCTTTGACATATTATATCATGAATACCTTTATTCTCATTATATAATAATGTTTTGATTAATTTAATTCCTCAGTTACTTGTATTCAACAATCTCTCAATTGGTTAGGAACTCATTAAATAAAATATCATTTTAAATGATTTAATGATTGATTATTCTAAATAATTATCAATAATATCCATGTTTTAAAAATGGTTTTACATTTTTAGTTTTATGGAAATTAATGTTTTGAAATTAAAATTCCTTTCATGGGTTTCAATGTGGTATGGGATTCCTTGATTCAAAAATTTCTTTAAAACGACTTCTTTGATAAATAGTGTGACTTTAATTGTTTTCAAGAAAAAGGGAATATTTCTATCAAATAGTTTTACTAACTATTTTCATTGATGTCAATATCATTCAATATTCTTGATTGGGGTTAATTTATTATAAAAAATCATTCATATTTTAATTACTGAGTTATGTTTGACTGTGGATGTGTTGTTTTTATACCATTCATGGATTATGGATAAAATATTGACATTTCGTATGTTAGTTTAAATATGAATGTTTAGATTATGATTCACCCATTTCATATGAGGAATTAATTAGACATACCAAGTGATGGGTGGAGCCCACTATAGCACTACTATGAATCAGTTTGTCTCATGAGACATACTAGTGTCTTGGATCAAGGCCTTGACAAAATATTATTTGTAGTCTTATCAATAGGCTCTGACTATAAGGAAATGATGTTTGACATTATGAATTCCATCATTATGAAATTAGCGATTGATATTAAATTTAAAAATTTTACATGTATATTATCCTTATGAAAAATTAAATGGTATTATATGTTTTATATTTGGCATATTATACTAATTTCTATGTTTAAAAGGAATGTGTTTTAGACTTATACATTGCAATAAACTTGTATGCTTAATTATAAAGGTTTCCGCTATATTTTTATTCTTACTGATCATCTAAGCTCACCCCTTTATATGATTTATTTTTTGTAGGATGTGAATAAGTATATTATAATTAAAATATAGGGATAATATAAGGGATATGATTGTGTTCAAATTGGGCACAATATTGTTGATTTTCTTTTCATAATTCAATGTAAAACTTATGAATCAATCTAGTACGTCCAAGGCTACTTAATTTATCGGTCTTTTGAGACATGATATATTGTAGTCATCACAATGTTATATAATAATTCATTAACTCTGGGTAACTAGATTTGGGTCATTAGAGTTGGTATGAGAGGAATATTAGTACAAAACATGGAAGATAGATTTAGAAAAACTCTTATTAGAAAATTTTACCCTATGATAGACTTTGAGGATTAGTAAAGAAGATCATCCATATAATTTGGCTATGTAAATATAATGTCTGCTTTTTTTAAGAAATACATTCTTGTATGGGTATGACCTAGTAGAAGAGGCTCTAAAATATATGTACCTAGGAGTGAAAACATGGACATGGAGTTTTGGGATGGACTCGGGGTATCTGTGTACACAACAATGGGCCTTGCTAGATTATTTGTTATAACCCTCCCAGGTGACATTATTTGGATAATTCACATTTTCATTACAAATCGTTTTGAATATTTTAGTATAAGATGAGAATAAATAACATTGGTTAATCCTATGGTGTTTTATATTGAAAATAAGTTGTCATGATATTCTCTAAATGATTTTATAACTCACACTATTCTATCTTGTGTTAGTAAATGGTTAGATTCCAAGGATGTCATAATAAAATTGAAAAAGATGTACAAGGTGGGAATGATGATGGAAATGAGAAACTAAATTGAATGTTAATAGGTTTAAAATATTTCATGTTCATGTGGAAGAATATTTCCAAAAATATAATCAACAATATACACATTAACCAACACCCAAACATGACAATGAAGAGAATAGTGGAGAATGGAAAGACCTCCAACAGTGGAAACCATAGAGAAAACAAAGATTAATTTCCATCATGCCACAAATGTGGAAGGATAAACCTATGAAAGTGTCTCAATGGAACACAAAAATGCATTATGAGTGGGAAAGAAGGACATAAAGTAAATAATTTCTGAGGAAAAATTAAGAGTACTGTGGATGAAAATTTAAATGATCCTAATAATTCAATTATAGTTATTTAACATAAATATAAGAGACCTTGGGAATACCTAACTCACCTCCAAATTCTTTATCATAATCATTTGGTCAAGGAAGAACCTATGTAGAAATAAATGGATGGAAAAATTTTTCAAGGTATTATTGATCTTTTTTTATGGGATTACATTGGAAGAATATTCTATTTTTTGTGTAACCATCCAGTTTGTTATGTGAAAATTATATTTGTGGAATAATTATCTTTTCATTTTTGGCTATAGTTATAAGTAACCATTTGGGTTTATATGATAATTGAATTTGAGGATATTATTGGTTATTAATTTTTGGGATGAAAATTAAAGGTATGAGATAAAAAGTTTTGTTAAATTATGTTATAGTTACTTTGATAAATTTATCTCATTTTGGGAATGTTAAAAAATATTGATTTTTAAAAAGTAAAACGTGCAAACCATTTGACAACTCATCGCATCAGACAATACTGAGGGAATCAAACACACAACCATAGTGCGATTGGGATTTATCACATACCACTAGAATACGTGATGTCATTGGATAGAGTAACTAATAATTATTAGTTAAGTTATTTTTTTGATTTATAATAAGGTGATTTGGGTTATATGTTTTATCAAATTCATATCCTTAGTATAGAAATAAGAGTTTCTAATTAAGTGATAAATGTTATTTTTGATGGCGTGCACTTTGATGGGTAGACTATAGGCCTATAGAAAACAGAATACTATGGAATTTCATTTTATGAGTAATGGTGGATTTTTTTATTTTAGAAGAATATTTATTTTCTTAGAGATTTAAGTCATTAATGGAAATGATTAACCTATTATAGATAATATGTGATTTTATTAATTACCCTTCTGTATGAGACTTTATGATATAAAGGTTTCGATTTATAATGAAATAATATTTGATTAAATTTATCTGTTTTTTGCATTTCATTCTTAGTTTGGATTATATTAAAGGATTTTAAAGAAAATTGTCTGTTGAATGGTGTTTATTGAACGTTGGGTAATGTTTGTTCAATTTTGTAAATTAATATTATAATTTATTGTTATAATCGATTATCCATTTTGGGGATCATCTGATCTTGTACAAACCAATTGTTTTTGTTAATTTATAAGGACAAGGGAAATATAATGTTCATTAATTTTGGATTCTGTGATTCTCTAAATGTTGATTCTTGTGATTCAGGTGTGACTAAGTCAACTAAAATTCTCATCATTTGGAGAAAAATATGAGTTATTGGTAGAAATTTATTAAAATATGAAACCCTACATAATCTTTTATTATCTTTTTATGTTCTTGGTCAATCTCATAAATAAATTCCTCACCTTTATAAAATAGAACATAAAACAAAAAATGTTGTCTGATTACTATGCATTCTAGGAAACTAATTACTGTTTAACCCAAAACAATTTTGCATTTTTCTTTTTGTTAATTATCTTATAATCTTCTTTTCTATCACCCTCCATCAGAACATGACACTTAGTTTATCTTCCATATTCATGATTTCCTACATGGAATCCTTGTATGGGTTATCTCGAGTGACCTTTGTATTTCTATTTATTTATTTTAAAGAGGGAGTTTTATAGGATCTTTTTCCAATATGGGACATTAAATGAAGTTCCCAAACATAATTTTAAAATTCTGAGGATGGAATTTCCAAAATTATGTAATAATGTAAAACCTCAAACTTCCACAGTATGCTTCTCTTTGAATAATTCAGTAGCATGCAATGTATGCAACACCGAGTTCAAGTGCACCATGACCTATCTAACTAGCCATTTAGAAAGAAGTTATGAATCATAATAAACACATTTTGAATTTTATATATATACCATATAATTTTAAAATTTATCTCTTGTGTTTCTTATACATAAATTAAGGACTAGTTCAATATTTCATTTAAAAGGAATATTTTTTAAAAAATACAGTTTTCCACCTTTTAATGGATAACCCTTTAAAAGTCCAATATTTTACGCTTTTACATGTTCTTTTTGAGAAAATAATATTCATTTTTGGAACCAGGACATAAAAATTTATTTTTGGTAAATTTTTTGTATTTTTCTGATAAAAATCATTTTTTATGAATAGTGAAAAATACTATATTTTAAATCAAAACTACCTTTCAATATAATTTATTTATATGGTTAGATTACCTTTTAAATTGGTTTTAAAGTGTAATTATATTATATTTTAACCATATAGTCCAATTTTGGTCATTTTAAGTAATAACATTTTGAAATTGGGCATAAACATGTATCAATCTTTTGATAGATATTATTACCTAAAAAACAAGTTTTTTGTTTTGAAAACAGGAATTAATTTTAAATTAATTGATAAAAAATCTTGGTTTTGAATTTTTATTAATATATATCTTTTTTTAATTAGGAAAATCATATATAGATTAGGTTGACTTTTTTGTATTTCATTAAAAAATGTCAATTTTTTATAAATAGTGAAAACAAAAAGTAGAAGTTAAAAACCCCTATTTTTTATTTAAATGAAATTTTACCACTTTTGTGAATTGAGTTTTAAAAATATAACATCCATGGTTGTTTTTAGGATGAAAATTTTGGTTTAATAAGATGAAAATAATTTTTTGTTGATTTGTAACTTTTGACTTTTATTTTCATCAATTAACTGTAAATAGGGTATTTCAAGGTAAAACTAATATTATAATATTATTACATTACCCTAATATGTGTCCTAATACTATTGGTTGATACATTTTGGACTATAGGAATCCATGGATTCATTTTGGGACCCCATAAAGCCACTTACGAGTGATAAAGACACTTTATATTTATTAATTTAAAATAATGACATAAATGACATAAACATATAACTTTTAGTAATTTTATTCATACATGGGCTTATATAAGTAATCTATTAGACTATAAATATTAATTTTAAAGATAAAAATATTTCAATCATAATGTTATTTTTTTTTATTTTTTAGACATTGAATAAATAAAATTATTTATGACACAATAATAATGTAGTGTTTACCTCATTAATTAATGATTTAAATGAGAAAGATAATAAATAATAAAAAAATTCCCAAAACCTATAAAATTTTTATTCTATGATTTTATCTAGAACAATAGTCGAGGTATCTTATAATTATATATGTTTTGGGCCTTTATTAACCGAAAATAATTATATAATAAAATTATATTTTAAAACATTCATAAAGAGCCCCTCCTCACCCTTATAAAAAGCCCTCACCTCTAACCCATTAATGACACCTCTCAAGCCCCTTGGCTCAACCAAAATCTTCCAAAATAAGCTCTCAAGATCCCTTACTTCTACCTAGATGCCTTACCTTAGGAAGAAGGTATGTCAAAAAGTCCATTTGGTTCAAACCAAAGAGAGTTACCCGATTTAAATTTTACATCTTCTCGTAAGTTCTTTTCTTTTATTTTAATTCTCCAACCCCCTAAAATACTTTTATTCATTTATTTTTTAACAAAACTAGTATCCAAAATATACTAAATTTATTATATGATAATGATTCAACACAAACATACAAACACATCTGTCTAATGGGTAAATAATGTACTGTTTCTGTGGATGGTGAACCACAGCCTCACGAAATGATGATCGTTCAATATTCTCATACCACCTATTACAATGTCAATTTAGATGGAAAAGTATTTACATGTGATATATATTATATTTTTATTTTCTCTATACTTCTGTAATTTTCATTTTATCATACTTATATTGTTTCCATAATGGGTAAATACGATAATTTCATTTGAGGAAGTACGAACTACCACCCCTCAAATTGATATGACTCATTCTTGCCATATGTGGAATGTATAAAGGTAGCAGTTAATTAAATTACATAACATATATATTATACATGAATTAAAATAATACATATGTATTATTATGTCTTAATTTTGTAAATATAAAATAGAATTGAAAGTAGAGTTCATGTGTACATACGGCATACCGTCTCTATGAACGGTGTGTTTCATTTCATAACATCAATTGATATGGAATATTATAAATACATAATCAATAGATATATATGATATATATGATATATAAATAATTAATATCACTAGTTTGATAATATATTATTGACCACGTGGAAAATTTGTAATTATAACAATTTCATTTCTTGACTAAAGATCTGAATATGGACAAAATGTCTGATATGAACTCAAAAAATTAAATAATTGCTATAGAAAAACAATTGATATAGAAGGAATAATAAACTTGAAAATTGTTCTTAAGTATGTAAAAATTTACTTATGTTTATTATTCATGAATAACATGGAACATAGCTGTCAAGATGGGCATAATGTAAGGGGTTTCTTATCTCTATTTTATTTCCATGAGATTTCTATTGTTAGCAACTTATTTTTTGCATGTGGTGTGTTGTGTACATCCATTTGATATATATTATTTTTATTCACTTTATATTCAGGGTGTTCATTGATTCATTTGGTTTTTTAACTTTTTGTCGTATGACTCGATTGATTACAACATTGTAAGGGGTTTCTTATCTCACTTTTATTTCGGTGAGATTTTTATTGTTTGCCACTTAATTATTGCATGTCTTGTATTGTGTACTACCATTTGATATATATTTACCGGATTCTATTTATATTCAAGGAATTATGAGATTCATTTACTATTTATTAACTTTTTGTCAAACGACTTGATTGATTCCAACGTGGTAAGGGGTTCCTAATCGTACTTTTATTTCTGTGAGATTTCCATTATTCACCACTTATTTATTTAATTTCTTCTTTTGTGTACTTAAATTTGATATATGTTATATTTATTCTCTTTATATTCATTTTATTATGTGATTCATTTTGTGGTTATTAACTTTTGGCCATATGAATCTATTGATTATAACTTGGTAAGGGTTTTTCATCTCGCTTTTTATTCTCGTGAGATTTATGCTATATTTTCCACTATTTCCTTTTGAGTGGTGTATGTACTTTACATGACTATATTCTTCGTGTAATATACGTTAATTTATGTGTATTTAAATCTTGTTATTATGATCCCTCTTTCATGGGGTGTATGTTTCGTATGTTACCAAATTGGTTAGGGAATTTCAAATTTCAATTTCCACTTATAGGGCTTCGCACATACTTCATTGATTATTTTACTCCAAGATGATGTGTAGAACCAATATTAATTATTTATATAGTAATTTACACTATCTTTTGTTTGTATATACATTTGATACACATAATCCTTCCATTTATAAATTCTCATGAAATTTATATGAATTTTTTAAGGGTAATCATAACTCAACTTACACTCATTGAGTTAAACATGCAAGTTACTAGTATTGTTTTAACAAGAATAAATGTAAATGTCCTCTAACTGAATTTACATTGAATATCTAATTATATGGAGTGTATTTATATTTGTCTCACATAATTATTTCATTGATTTATCCTTAATCTAAGGATACATTATTTATAAGGAATTTCATCTCAATTTACATTTCATTGATACCACTTTGTGGTTATCAACCAATTCACATTTATATGGTGTATACAATTTCCTTTGACATATTATATCTTTAATCACTTAATTCTCATGATATTTTAAATTTTTGATTAATTTCATTCCACAATTACTTGTATTCAAGGGTCTCTCATTTTTTAGGATCTCTTTAACTAAAATATCATTTTAAATGTTTTAAATATTGGTTCTTCTAAATCCTTCAAAAAATGTCCAGATTTTAAAAATGGTTTTGAGTATTTATTTATATGGACATGAATTTTTTGAATTAAAAATTATGTTAAATTTTTTAAAAGTGGTATGGAATACTTTGACTCAAAATATCTTTTAAATTACATCTTGGATAAATAGTGGGACTTTTAATTGTTTTCAAGAAAACGACAATATTACCCACAAATAGTTTTACTGAATATTTTAATCTATGCCAATATCCTTCATTATTCCAAAATGAGGATGATTAATTATAATACAATCTTTCATATTTTATTTAATGATTTATGTTTGACTGTGGAAGTGCTATTTTTAAACCATTAATGGTTTGTGGTTAATATATTGACATTTTGTATGGTAGTTTTAATATTATTGTTTAGATTATGTTTCATTCTTTTCCTATGAGGAATTAATTATACATAGTAATAGACATTTGGAGCCTACTATAGTTCCTTGATTCATCGGTAGGTCTCATGATAAAAACTAGTGTCCTTGCGTAAGACATTGACAAAATATAATTTTTAGTCTTAGCATGAACACTAACAATGTGGTTATGATGTCCGACATTATTCATTCCATCATAACGAAATTACCTATTGATATTACATGTGATTATTTGACTAGTAGAACATCCATTTCAAAAATTAAATCAAATGATTTGATTTATATTTTCGATATTACGCTGAGTTTTATGTTTAAAATGATTGTATTTTAGTAATATACATTTCCTTAAATGTTTATACTTATTTAAGAAAGTTTCTACTATATTGTTATCCTAACTGAGCATCTAAGATCACCCCTTTCTATGTTTAATTTTTGCAAGATGTGAAGAAGTATATTATGATTGACCTAAAGGGATTGTATAGGTGATATGAGTGTATTCAAAGGGGGAACAATTTTGTTGTTTTTCATTTTATAATGTAATGTAAAACTTTTGAATGTATCTAGTACATCCATGGATACTAAACTATTATGTCATTTGAGACTTGATCTATTGTGATCATGCTAATGTTAGGTAATAATGCACAGACTCTAGGTAACTAGGTCCTGGGTATTACAAAAAAAAATTAAAAAGGGTTCGCCATCAAAAGGTGATAAATCTTCCTTTTAATGAATATTAGAGTATTTCATGTTTAAAATCAGATTCATTCTTATTTTAAGCCTTAAATATTTATTATATAAATCTAGATACATTTAACAAATTTTTGTAAGCATATTTTAGTTAGTTATGTTCATTCATATCTATAAAATGGCTATATCTAAACTACCATTTAAAATTATATTATTGTTATATTATTTTTTGGTATAACTCACAATTTTGTGCATCATATTATTTCAAAGAAACTCGTTGTTGCATGTTGAGTACGCTATTGAAAAAAGTGTCATTTTTAAAATAATATTAATACCATATTCATAAATATTAATTGATATAAAAAGGTATTATTCTATAAATATCTGGGATGTTACATCTGTCCCCATTTTTGGAAATTGTGTTCTCGCAATTTTAAAATTGGGCTTGGAAACTTCATTGAATGACCCACATTGAAAAAAGAGTCAATAGAACTATTACTTTAAAAGAAAGAAATTAAAGTACAAAAGTCACACAAGATAACCCATTCTAGGATTCCATGTAGGAAAACATGGATATAGAAGATAAACTAACCATCATTTTCTGATGGAGAGTGATAGAAAACATGATTAGGAGAAAGTTAACCACCAGAAAATAAGAAACTTGTAATAGGTTAAATAGTCCTTGATTCCCTGGGAGGAAAACTAAGCAGACAACGTTTTTTTAGTTCCATTTCATAAATATGAGGAATTTCTTTTTCAACTTGACTATGAACAAAAGGAAACATACTTACTTGTCATGTAGGCTTTCACGCTTTACTAAATGTCTACCAATAACTCGTCTTTTATCCAAATGACGAGTATTCAAGCTGAATTGGCCATATCCAAAGTAATGGAATCAACCTCTAGATAAACACATAATCAAAAAAATATGACCTATATATTTCCCTTGTCATTATACATTATCCAAAGCTATAATTGTTTTGAAAAAATCATATAATCCCCAAATAGAAAATATTTTATAAAAATAAATACTACTCTTATTATCCAAAATTCAACAAACTATTCCCAAAGTTATACAAAGACTATTAAATATATAATTGTCATTGAAATTAGTCAATATAATCCAAACTATGATTGAAACCCAAAACTCTGAAGAATTTAATAACATATTCTTCTATAGTAAATATTAAAATTTATCTCCAAATAACATCAGTTACTCTTAATGTATCATATTGAACTGTAATTAACCTAATCACTTGTTCTCTTTGTTAGGTTAATCAATTCCATAAATAACCCATATCACCTTATATCCACAATAAAAACACATATTCTTCCAAAATAAAATCTCACCATTTCTCCAAAAATGTTATCCAATAGAATTTTATTTTACTTAGGAATATAGTGTTCCCCAAAAGAGACAAGGTCTTCAAAATAACCTTTATCACTTAATCACCAAATCGTTTTCAAATACTAAGGATATATATTTAATAAAAAATGATTTCCCAAAATCAACTTATTATGGATCCATTCAATCATTAAACAAAAATTAATTAGTCATACTAACCAAGTGCTTCATGTAGTCCAATGGTAGGAGATAAATCCTTGTCACACATTGGTTGTGGGTTTAATTCCAGCATCTTGGTCTAACGTGACAGGTTGTCCCAATGTCTACGAGTTTTCCTTTTTTGAAAATCATATAATCATAATAACATATAAAAATGAGTTGAAATCTTCAAAAAATAATCATGACATATTTTAAACTCAAAGTTAATTTCATACCTCACATTTTTCATCCCATATAGTAATAACCCTTAATTGCCTCAAATTCAAGGATCATATAATCCTTAATGGTTATTTATAACTAGATCCTGAAAAGGATTGAAATTTATTCCATGAATAACATTCACACATTCCCAACATCATTATTGCACATTCTATCAAATGTATTCCAAATTAATTGTGTCGTTAATACTTTTAAACGTATCATTATCCATAGAACCAACATAACTCTTCAATTCCTATACATCTTAATCATCGAACATTCTTCATGATCCTTCATCCATTCTTTCTATCTTATTTTTTATACTACTTACCAAGAAAAAAAATCATGCATAAAGTAATAATATTTCATTAATGTCCAAACATGAACTAAAAAATAATCCATACATTTCATAGGTAAATTTTGGTTTCCCCATCTTCAATTGGAATGGAATTTGGAATTGGTAAACTTATATTTGTATGGTCTTGATGATCCCATTCCCAAACCTTCTTCGTTGGACATTTATTTGTTTAATTTCCATGCACATCAGTTCTAAAATATTCTATTGAACCATTGAAAAGAACTTCTTTCCATTTCTAGGAGTCAACTGGAGACTTCCTTTTTTGGTGGAAGGTTGTTGCTTTATGACCTTCATTACCACATCTGAACTATCATTTATTTCCTTTGAATAATTTTCCTTCGTGTTTCACTACACATCCTAGAAACATAGGTTTCTTAATATATTGTCCTTTGTTATTATTTCTTGATCTTACATTGGATTTTTTTCACATATATGATGCCTTTGAAAAATCATTATACTTCAAGTGGTCAATATTTACTCCAGATATTTGGTTAAGTATAACCATAAAAGTTCTCATTATAGCTACCACTTCATTATGTTTCTCATTCAGAAAACCACCTTAGTTTCAATAACATCAATTCTTATACATTTTTTTTCTAGATCCATCCATTTACTAACTCCAAAAATGATAGTGTGACTATATCACAGAAATATTCATATACTATCTTTTGAGGAGGGTAAACACAATGATATACATATACATGGTATCTTAAAATCATTAAATTTATCTAATATAACTATGAATATTTCTTATATAATAACAATTATGGTTAGGTAACATATTCTTACACAAATCCAAAACCTCTTAAGGTATCTAAACCAACCTCTGATACCAAATCTATGGACCCGACCATAAAAATTACATAATATTAATTTATGTTAATAAGTCACATTTAGTATCTTTATGGTTTATAAATTTAAGGAATTAGGTCATAACATATACATAACAACTAGAATGTTACATGTAGACAATTATACTCACTATCCATTTTTTTAATAAAATAGAAACACTTAAAAAAGAAACATTTTTAGTTATGTGATTTTGACAGCAGGACTCCTCCTAGATCCCATCCTTGACCCAATTCATCAATAATTCCTATGAAAAAAATTTCAAAACATGGTATAAGAATAAAAAGTTCTGTAAGGGATACATAATGAAGTCAAAATATTATTTTTTTCAAAACAATAGTTAAACCATGAATACATTATCATAAATTAATACTATTCACCCGAAATAAGTAGAAGAACACATCACTAAAAATATGATAATTGCTAACCCTTTTTATAATAAAAATATTACCACATATCCAATAGAATGTAACATATAACATATAAAGGTAACTTCGGTCATAATCATACTTTAATAGAATAACCATTCTGTTGGCTTCCATGTATATCAGTAAATGAAATCACCATATGGCCGACTACTATTCTTAATGTATATGAGGTTATAATGTAACCAACCATCCATGGTTTATCACGGAACAACCCATATTTTGGTTTATCACATAAGCACATGTCATTGTTTTATCACGTAACCACCTGTCAAATGACCATGTATCATTATATAATCATAACAAATAAATTATTGAAAATATTAAGATTTCACTAAAAATATTTCATTTGAAATCATAGGAAATAATTTCATGATATTAAAATATTAAATCTAAGAAAAAAGTCATTTTCAATACCAAAAAACTAAAAAAAATAATGTATTTTTTTCCTTTTATAACACTAATTCTTATAGAGGATGCTAAATAATGACTATGGTGACAGAGAGGTATTTTTCGCCTCATATGTTAAAAACATTCTTTTTTCATTTATTAAAATGATTTTTATATAAAATATTCATTTTAAAATTAAAATTAAATGGGTTTTATTATACAACGTGTAAAATAAAGAGTTTATATAATTCGAACATGCGTTAATGAAAGGGTATTTAGATGAATTCACTTAACTTGAGTCTCAATCATCACAGTTATTCCTTGTTATTTTTGAATAATAAACACAAGTTAATTTCTAGTTACTTTAGACACTTTTTCATGTTTATTATTCCTTTTATATCACTTATTACCTTTCTATAATAATCATTTAATAATTCATGTTCATATCGGTCGTTTTCTCGATGCTCGGTACTTGAGTGAAAAATGAACATGTTAAAATTACAAATTATCCATTTGGTCAAAAATGCAGTATGTCCATAATTATATTCATGAATTAGATATAATATATATCATATATATCCAGTTTATATGTATTTAGAATAGTCCATAGCATTTGGATATAATTATTGAAATGCATCGTTCACTGGGACAGTAATATGTAAGTACGCATGAAATGTAGGTTAATTTTTTATTAAATTTAGGGGAATGAAAAATAAATGGAACATATGTACATTATAATTATAGTGTAATATATATGTTATATATTTTACATAATTTCATTAATTCCAATCTTTATACCTTCCATGTATAGCATGACTGAGTCATATCACTTTGAGGTGGTGGTAGTCTGCACTTCCTCAAATGAAATTATAGTATTTTTACAAGATGAAAAAAATAAAGGTATTTTATAAATAATAATTATAGAATTATATAGATAAAATAAATATTATATATAATTAAAAATCCATCATAATGGAAATGATGAGAGGTGGTTGGAAAATATTGAACAATCATCATTTCGTGAGGTAGTAGTTCGTCGTCCGCGAAAACAGTATATTCTATACACATTAGACGGAGGTTTGTATAATTTTAGTTAGAATAATTCTAAAAAAGAACCTAGTATATTTAAGATATTAGTTTTTTATTTAAAAAAAATTGAATAGGGAGAGGAGAAGGAAATATAATGGAAAGGAACTTGAGTGATGACATAACCTCAAATTGTGTAACTTCTTTTGATTTGAGCCAATGGTATTTTTTGGTTTGAATTATTTCTAGGGTAATGCTTATAGGATAAATAAGGGAAATTTGGGAGATTTTTGGAGAATATTTTTTATGATACTAGGGGCTTGAGAGGTGTGAGTAATGGGTCAGAGGTGGTGTTCTTTTATAAGAGGGAGGAGAGACTCTTTAGTACTGTCTTTAAATATTATTTTATTATTAATTGGTTTTGGAATTATAATAACTCCAATATGATATATTTCTAAGATCATATGATTATGGTTCTAAATCCTCTCATAAAATGGGTTTCATACAACTTTAGATCATTAATTTAACCTAATATTTTAGCTTTATCCATTATTTGATTGAATTAACTTGTACAATGTCTTCTTGAATTTTTATAATATATGGTAACTTTAGTTACATAAAAATTCCAAGTGACCCAAAACGGTTATTTAATGATATTTGTAACATAATATATGTCATTTGTCTTAATCATAGATTTTATGGGATATTATATCATTTAATTAAATATTTATTTATTTAAAAACTCATTTAGGTCATTTTTTATACTATTTTATATGATGAATTTTTAAAAATCCATATGAACTTTATTATTTTGAAAAACATAATTTAATTTAAATATAAAAAGTAATAATCATCCATAAAATATTTGGATGACACAAAAAGTTTCAAAATTAATTTTTTTCAGATTTATATTCTCATTTATTTAAATCATTCTTTAATAAGGTAACCACTATATCACAATTCTTTCATAAATAAATTTAATTATTTGGTGTCTAAATCTTGTAAATAAAATAAAAAGATGTAGTAAATAGTTATATCTTTCTAAATACTATTTATTGTCAAATATACCACTTATATAACCCCATATAAGAATTATTTTATAAAACATACATGTTTAGGTTTTATTTTCCTTAACATTAAATTATAAGTAATTAAATGTCATTTTCACACCAAAGTGGATCCATGAGATCCTAAAATAGACCCAATGATTCCAATGATCTGAAATATCACATAAAATTAGGTTATGAAATGTTTTAGGGTAATTTAATATTATTAATTTTTTCCCTTATTTACACATTTTACCCTTTAACCATGGTAAATAAAATATTTGCTGAAGTAAGTATTCATAATCTCTGAAAATAAAAGGTACCTATATATACAATTTTGACCTATTAATTAAAAATATGGAATCCATTATTATAAATTTAATACACAGAATTTTATGAAATTAATTTAATATTAATTCTCATTGCCAAAAACAAAACATGTGTTTTTTATGAAGTAAAATCTACCAAACGATTTACATGTATTTATTTCCAATTTCAATGTGAAATAAATTCCAATGACAAAAATTGGATTCAATTATAAACATATAGTATAATTACACTTTGTTACCCATTAAACAGATAATCTAATCATATAAATAATTTAAGTGAAAATACAATTTTGACATAAAATGTAGTGTTTTTCACTATTCAATTAAAATATGAACTTTATAAGAAAAATACCTAAAGTTTAACCAAATTAAATATTGATTTCCCACGTCTAAATAAGAAGATTATTTTTCCACATGGAACATATACTAGTGACAAAAACAAGATTTAAAAATGGTTCTCCATAAAAATGTGGTAAATCGACCTTATAATTAATATTATAATATTTCATACTTAAAATTAGATAAATTCTTATTTTAAGCCTTTTAAATTTATTTGATAAATTTAAAGACATTTTAAAAATATGTGTAATAATAATGTATTTAGTTATGTTCATTCCCATCCATACATCAGTTATGCATTAACTACCATTTAAAATAATATTATTATTGTATTATTTGTTGGTATAACTAAAAGTAGTTTGAAACATAATATTTCAAAGAAACTCATTGTTTTCTGTGGAGTAAACTATAAGAAAAAAGTGTCATCTTTGACATAAAATTAATATCTTATTCAATAATAATAATAGGTATAAAAAATTATTATTCTATAAATACTTGTGTTGTTACATCATGTGACCCAAACATGACATCAAATAATTCATCATTTCCTACATTTTGATTCATTTATTACTTATTCCCGAGATTTTGAATCAACATATCTATGTATTAATTTTATAATAAAATTATTGATTAATTTGTATGGGTTTTAATTTCATTCAATATCATATTGATTATACCATATATAGTTATTTGAATGGTATATTTTCTTAGTAATTTACCTTTGCATGTCATATTATTTACATTAATTAATTATTACTTCTTATTTACTTACCCTTACTGAGAATATAATATCACCATTATCATTCGACATTTCCCAAGTTTATAAATATTAAATCATTGAATAATATTTCAATAAAAAAATTTATTTAATTTAATTATTTATCATGTTTGTATTTTAATTTTCCCAATGAATTACGGATATCATGTATTTATTCTGGATTTACAACACTTCTAAACTGATAAACCATTGAGGATTGGATTTATTATAATCATGAAATTATAATAATGAAATTCCTAGGCTCTAGGATTATGGGGTTGGAGCATTATAGTCTGTATTAATGGTGGTTTAGTAGAAACCTTGGAAACAACATTTATAAATCACATATTATGTAACATAAACATGTGATATACATTGAGGATAATTGTATAAGAATATTATTGAATTTTTGTATGGTAGATATTATATGGGTATTCATGTATTTATATATACCTATATTAATACTACATATGGAAATGGTTCTAGAATAGATATACATTGGTGTAACAACTCTGAAAAGGTGGGTAAAGCCATAATCATGGTAAAATAGTCAATGACAATGGGCCTTACTGGGCACCAAGATTGATACTCTTGGGAGATAATCTTAGGATAATTAAAAAAATTTTAAAACCATTATAAAGGATTTTATAAGGAACCGACCATAAACATTATATAATATTTAATTGAATGAATAATTCACATTGAGGATCTTTTTAGAATTAGAGTTTTAGAAAATTAGGACTTAAATATTACATCTCAAAAGATTACAAGGTAGAAAATTTTACAAAGTTTCCATTTTTTCATAAAATAAATACTCATGAAAAAAAGAGTCTTGTCTAGTTCCATGATTTAGACAGCACGACTTTTCCTTGATCCCAACCTTATCCCTATTCATCTTTAAGTCCTGTGAAAACATTTCAAAACTTGGGATGAGCATAAAAATATCAGTAAGGTTTATAAAACATAGAATGAAAACATTTGTTCATAAACACATAAAAATCATGAAATCTTTTACTTACCTAGTGAAATAATTGGATTTATGAAAGTCACGTAGAAATCATAAAACATAATGGTAACTTGGGGCATCCATATCATACTTTTATTGTAGCTATCACAGCTACATAGGGAGTTAATTTTCAATACCCATCATAGTATATTCCCTAAATCTCTTAGTATAAACATTCAAGATTACCTTGGTCATGTTACCCAATGCATTGGAGAGCTATCTCAGGCTCACCCGCACTAGATTTATCGCGGAACCACCCGCATACAAAAATAATTCCCCTAAACCATAACTTCATCATAAAACATAATATAAGCATAAATAAAAGATAACATTTCCACATTGCAATAATAAAATATAATTTAAAGATATTGAAATAATAAATCCGTTCTCAAAGTCATTTTCAATACCAATATATGTAAAAAGTGTATATGGTATTTATTTTTCCTTTTAATAACATTCCGGCTTGTTAAGGAATCCAAAGATAAAATAATACTCGTGGCAGCGGAAATGTCGTCGTCATCGCTTACGTAGAAAAACATTCCTTTATTTCATTTCGTAAAACACTTCATATAAAAACATTCCCTTTGAATGAAATGAAAATTTAAAGCTGTTTATACAACATATAAAAAAATTGTGTATTAAAACAAAATATGCCATAATGAAAAGAGATTGAGACGAAGTCCCATATATTGTGTCCGGTTTGACTCGATCATTCATTAATCTCCTGAATAATAAACTAAAGTTAATTTATACTTGATTAAAAATATTTTTAAAGTTTATTATTACTTTTATATCACTTATTATCATGTTATAAATATTATGTAATCATTTAAGTTAATAACATTCAATTTGTCGATATTTGGTACTTGAGTAAAAAATGAACACCTTATATTTGAATGTTTTCCATTTGGTCAATAGTAAATTATATCCAGAATTATATTCATGATTTAGATATCATATATATCATATATATCTATTGTATACATGTATTTATAGTAGTACATAACATTTCGAGGTAAGAAATGAAATGCACTATTCATGGTGACGGTAAGCCATACGTACGCATGAACGCTACATTCATTTATATTTATTATTTTAATGGAATTAAAACATAATTATACATAAGTAAATTATAATTCCTGTATAATATAATATATAATATCATTAACTCTATCCTTTATACATCCCACATAAGGCATTAACGAGTCACATCACTTTAAGGGGGCGGTAGTTCGCACTCCCTCAAATGAGATTATCATATTTACCCACTATGGAATCCATAAAGTCTTAATATAATTTGGAAGTACATAATCATAATGAATTCAAAAAAATAAAATATATCATATATAAATACATTTCCATCATAATGGCCACCATGATAGGTGGTAAGATGTAATTGAACAATCATCGTTTCGTGACGCGTCAGTTTTCTATCCACGGAAACATTATGTTCTTCATCCATTAGATGAAGGTGTGTGTAAGTGTAGTTTGAATCCTTTTTTTAGAAACATCCTAGTATATTTAAGATACTGGTGTAGTTACAAAATAATCGAATAAAAAGATTTTAGGGGTTGGAAATGTAAAATAAAATAAAATAATTTAAGAGAAATTGTTACCTCTAATTTGGGTAGCTCCCTTTGGTATGAACTAAAAGAATTATTGATGTTCCTTTTTCCTAAGATAAGGATTCTAAGAGGAGTAGAGTTATTTAGGAATCTTAATTGGGCCTTGTTTTGACTAGACAAAGGTCTTGATAGGTGTGAGCAATTGGATAGAAATGGTCTCCCTTTATAAGGGAGAAGAGGGGCTCTCTAGGAAAGGGTGAAAATATTATTTTATTATATACTTATATTCTGTTTCTAAAGGTCCAAAAATCATTAAAGAATAAGATAAGATGACTCATATTCGAAATAAAATAATAAAATCATAATTTTACATGATTTTTATAATATGTTAATCATTATAATCTTATTTATTTAAATCATTTATTAATGAGGTAAATACTACATCATTATTATGTCTTGAAAAATTTAATTTATTCGATGTCTAAAAATTATAAAAAAATACAATAATTTAATAAATCTTTTTATCATTAAAATTTATATTTATAGTATAAAATAATATTTATATAACTCCATATAAAAATTAGTTACTAAAAGATATTTGATTTTGTCATTTTTTCATTTACTTTATGTTTATTAATCTAAATTGTCATTATCACTCCCATGTGGCTCAATGGTGTCCCAATATCGACCCAAATATGCCCATGGTCGTAAATGACTCAAAAAATAATGTTTAGAAAAGTGTTAAGGTAATTTTTAATTATTATAAAATTCTTTTAACATTAAATTACCTTATTTACCTTTAACCGCGGTAAATAAAAGTCAAATGTAACTATTCCCCAGAAATTATTTTCATCTTAATGAACCGCATTTTAATTCTTGATAACAACAATTTATGAAAGATTTTGTAAATTCAATTCATAGAAGTGGTAAAATTTATTTTAAATGAAAAAGACAGTTTGTTAAACTACCACTAAGTGGTTTCACTATTCATCAAAAATTGAAGATTTTTTTAGAAAAATAAAAAAAAATCAGCTTAAGATATATTTGATATTCTGAATTACAAATTGATGTTTATTTTGCCAAATTCAAAACATAAAATTGTAATTAATTAATTTTAAAATCATTTCCCGTTGTTAAAACAAATATCATGTTTTTATGAAACAATATATATCAAAAGATTAATACTTGTTTATGTCCAATTTCAAAGTGAAATTAATTTCAATGACCAACATTGGATTAAATGGTAAAAATATATTTTAATTTCACTTTAAAAACAAATAAAAATATAATCTATCAATATAAATAGATTATATTAAAAGGAACTTTTGAATTAAAATACAATATTTTTTCACTATTCATTACAAAATGAACGTTATCGGAAAAATTACAAAAAATACACAAAGTAAATTTTGATGTCCCCATTCTAAAGAAAGATTTTATTTGATCATATAGAATGTATTAAAGTGACCAAAACTAGATTTAAAAAGGGTTCTCCATTAAAAGGTGATGATTCGGCCTTTTAATGTAAATTATGCTAAAATTTAGAATCATTCACATTTTAAGCCTCTAACATTTTTTTGGATAATGTAAATAGATTTAAAAATCATGTATAATCATATTTTAGTTAGTTTCATTAATTCATTCCAATACAATGGCTAGGAGTTAACTACAATTTAAAATAACAATATTATGTTTTTAGTGTGCAATATAAGATTCCAAGAAACTCGTTGTTGCATATCGGGTACACTATTGAATATAGAAACCCATTTAATGTAAAATTAGTATTTAATTCAAAAATATTAATAAATTTGAAATATGTCTTATTCTTCATTTACCTGGGATGTTACATCCTTCTACCCTTTTGGGAATTGCGTCCTCCGAATATTTATTAACTTATCAAAATAAGTGGGGGTATTTATCTATCGTAGCATTTTTATATTCCCATGTTGCCTCTTCAACCATATGGGTTTTCCACAAAACCTTTACCTGGTGAATTACCTTATTCCTCAACACCTGCTCCTTATGGTCAAGAACCTAGATTGGTTGTTCTTCATAAGAGAGATTCTCTTCCAAATGAACTACCTCTGGGTTCAAAAACATGATATGGATCTAGAATATACTTTCTCAACAACGAAACATGAAAAACATTGTGTAAATAGGATAAAATTGGAAGTAAAGCCACTCTGTACGTAATTGATCCAAATTTCTCTAGAATTTCATAAGGTCCAATGAACCTAATATTCAACATTCCCTTCATACCAAAACGCATCACACTTTTCCATGGAGAAATATTGAGAAAGACATGATCACCTAACTCAAAGAAATGATCTTTCCTCCGGTTATCTGCATAACATTTTTTTCTTCTTTGAGATGTTCTCATGTGCTTTTGAATCAACAGAACATTCTTTGCCATCTCTTCTACCAATTCTGGTCCTATCAGCTTCCTTTCACCTACTTCATCCCAAAAATTAGGATTTCGAAAATGCTTTGCATATAATGCCTCTAATAGAGCCATATGTATAATGGAATGAAAGCTGTTATTATATGAAAATTCAACCAAAAAAAATAAGTCGGTCCCTGGTTCCCTGGTAATCCATCGAAAAAGCATGTAACATATCTTAAAATGTATGAATATTTCGTTCTGACTGCCCATCTTATTGGGGATGAAAAGATGAACTAAAATTTATTTCAGTACCCAATGACTTCTGAAGGCCTTTACTAAAGATATAAGTGACCCTGTGATCACGATCATATACAATGGAGAGGGGAACTCAAAGAAACCTGACTATCACTTTAGCAAACAATCGAGCAAGTTGATCTAGAGACAAAGTATCTCTAATTGGAAGGAAATGAGTAGATTTAGTCAATCGGTCAACTACAACTTCGAATGGATTATTACCTTGAGATGTCCTTGGTAATCCCACAACAAAGTCCATGGATATATCTTTCCATTTCCACTCTACCACTGGTAAAAGCTGAAGCATTCCTTTTGGGAAATGTCACTCTGCTTTAACCTGATGACACGTCAAACACTTCACAGTAAAATCCGCAATATCTCTTTTCATTCCATCCCACCAGTAATACTCCCGAATATCTTTGTACATCTTAGTACTGCCAGGATGAACTGAAAATGGAGAACTATGAGCATCACATAACAACTCATTCTTCATCTGTGAATCACAATTCACACATAATATCTTTCCAAATATCAAAACAGAATCATTATAAACATTAAAATCAAGAAACTTACCCTTTGGACCAACAAAACCTTTTTCTGGAACTCAATATCGTCATTTTTCGCTTTCCTAATTCTGTCTGATAGAGATGATTTCACTGACACTTGAAACAAAATAGAAGAATTTCCTGTAACAACAACTTCTATTCTAAAGTTCATCAAATCAAAAAACAAGGGATCCCATTCCAAACATAACATGGTAAATTAAGTATTACTTTTTGGAATCAAAGCATCAACCACTTTATATTCTTTTCCCGGATGATAAGGGATTGTGCAATCATAATCCTTGATTAACTCCAACCATCTCCTCTAGCTCATTTTTAATTATTTATGAGGTAATATATACTTCAAACTTTTTTGATCATTATATATTTCACACTTCACTCTATACAAATGATGCCTCCAAATTTTTAAAGCAAAAAAACACTAGCTAATTCCAAATCATGTGTAGGGTAATTTAACTCATGTGGTTTCAACTGATGTGAAGCTTATTCAATTACCTGATCATTTTTCATTAGGACACAACCCAGCCCTTTCAACGAGGCATCATTATAGATATCAAACTCACCATTTCGGGATGGCGGTTCCAAAACTGGAGCTTTCACCAATATTCTTTTCAATTCCTCCAAACAATCATCACATTATTTTCTCCAAATGAACTTAACAACTTTTTGATTTAACATAGTCATTGGACTAGATAACCATGAAAAATCTTCATCAATACTCTGATAATAATTATCAAAACCATGAAAACATTGAATTTCAGTTATATTTGTAGGTCTTTCCCATTCTTCAACAGCTTTCATTTTTGAAGGATCGACAGTTATGCCATTTTTTTAAACAATGTGACCAAGGAAAGAAATTTTTTGTAACCAAAAATCACACTTACTAAATTTACAAAATATTTTCCTTTCTTATAAGGTATTCAAGACATACTTTATATGACTTTCATGTTCCTATTTATGAAAATATCATCAATAAACACGACCACAATTTATCACCTGTATCAACTAAGCCATGACTATAAAAAACTGTTTAGTTCCGATTCCGACCATCTCAGGTTATGGATTTGGAAGTTAATTTCCCTTTGTATGACTTCCCAGCACAGCTTCCCTATTTTCACTATGAAAACCCATTATCAACATAGAAATATATTTGGAGAATCAACATGGAAATCTATAAATTCTATATCATTACAATATTAACAAAAATAAATTTATGGTTATTAATTTTATAATACCCTAACTCCTAAAGTTTTCTAAACCGATCTCTGATACCAACTATAAGGACTCGGTCATAAACATTACATTATATTTAATTAAATGAATAATTCACATTGAGTAGAATTTCAGGTTTAGGGTTATAATGAATTAGGACAAAAATATTACATCTCAAAAGTTTACAAGGTAGACACTTCTACAAAGTTTCCATTTTTTTCATGAAATAAAAAATCTTGAAAAAAAGAGTAATGTCTAGTTCCATGTTTTAGATAGCATGACTTTTCCTTGATCCCATCCTTGACCCTATTCATCTTTAAGTCCTATGAAAACATTTCAAAACATTGGATGGGCATAAAAATCTCAGTAAGGGTTATAAATCAAAGAATGAAAACATTTGATCATATATACATACACATCGTGAAATCATTTACATACCTCATGAAATAATAAGATTTATGAAAGTCACCTAGAAATCACAAAACATAAAGGTAACTTGTGGCATCCATATCATCCTTACATTGTAGCTATCACAGCTACATAGGGAGTTACTTTAGAATACCCATCAGAGTATATTCCCTAAATCTCTTAGGAGAAACATTCAAGTTTACCTCCATCATGTTACCCAATGAATTGGATAGATATCTCAGGCTCACTTGCCGAAGGTTTATCATGGAACCACCCGTATATGAAAATAATTCCCAAGAACCATAACATGATCATAACACATAACATAAGCATACAAGAAAGATAAAATTTCCACATTACAATAATAAAATATCATTTAAAGATATTGAAATAAAAAATACATACTCAAATTTATTTTTAATAACAAAATACATAAAAAGAGTATATGGTATTTATTTTTTCTTTTAAAAACATTCTGGCTTGTTAAGGAACCCAAAGATCAAATAATACTTGCTGCGGTGGAAAGGTCGTTGTCACCACTTACGTAAAAAACATTCATTTTTTCATTTAGTAAAATTCATCGTATAAAATGAATCCCTTTGAATGAAATGAAATTTCAAAGGTTTTTATACAACATATATAAATAAATCCTGTATTAAAACAAAATATTCCTCAATGAAAGAAGATTGAGACAAAGTCTCTTACCTTGTGTCCGACTTGACTCGTTCGTTCTTTAATCTCCTGAAAAATAAACTAAAACTAATTTTTACTTTCATAAGAACCATTTTCATGTTTATTACTCCTTTTATATCACTAATTACCATGTCATAAATATTATGTAGTCATTTAAGTTAATAACGTTAATTTTTTCGATATTTGGTACTTGGGTAAAAAAATGAACACCTTATATTTGCAAGTTGCCCATGTGGCCAATAGTCCATTATATCCAGAATTATATTCATGATATAGATATCATATAATTCATATATATCCAGTATATACATGTATTTATAATTTTACATAACATTTACACAAAAGAAGGAAATGCACCGTTCATGGAGATGGTAAGTCCTACGTACACATGAACGCTACTTTTATTTATATTTCATAATTTAGTGGAATTAAAACATATTGATACATAGGTATATTATAACTCCAGTATAATATCATTTATAATATCATTAACTCTATCCTTTATACATCCCACATAAGAAATTAAGGAGCCACATCACTTTAATGGGGCGGTAGTCCGCACTTCCTCAAATGTGATTATCGTATTTACCCACTATGGAAACCATAAAGGCTTGGTATAATTGGGAAGTACAGAAGCATAAGAAAATCATAAACATAATATATATCATATATAAATACAGTTCCATCATAATGTCCACCATTAGAGGCGGTAGGATGTAATTGAACAATCATTGTTTCATGAGGTGTGACTTTTCCATCCACATAAACATTATGTTCTTCATCCATTAGATGGAGGTGTGTGTAAGTGTAGTTAGAATACATATTATAACAACATCCAGGTATATTTGAGATACTGGTGTTGTTACAAAAAAATTTAATAAAAAGAGTTTAGGGGTTGGATAAGTAAAATAAATGAAAACAATTTAAGAGAAATTGTTACTTTTAATTTGGGTAACTCCCTTTGGTTTGAAACAAAGAACATTTTAAAGTGCCTTCTACCTATGGTAAGGCTTCTATGAAACGGATAGGGACGTAGGGAGCTTAATTGGGTAGAGTTTTGATGAGCCAGATTTCTTTAGAGGTGTGAGTAATTGGATATAAATGGTCTCCCTTTATAAGGGAGAAGAGGGGCTCTTTAGGAAACGGTGAATATATTATTTTATTACATAATTATATTCAGTTTAAAAAGGTCCAAAAATCATTAAGGTATAAGATAAGATGACTCATATTCGAAATAAAATCATCCAATCAGAATTGGACATGTTTTGGGTAAAATTTTATTCATTATAATTTGATTTATTTAAATGATTTATTAATGAGGTAAATACTGCACCATTATTGTGTCATGAATATTTTAATTTATTCGATGTCTAAAAATTATAAAAAATTTCTATCATGTAAGAAATATATTTATCTTTTCAGTGAATATTTATAGTCAAAAATAATAATTATATAACACCATATAAAAATTAATTACTAAAAGATATTTTCTTTTGTCATTTTTGCCTTTACTTTAAGTTAATTAATCTAAATTGGCATTATCAATCCCAACTGGCTCAATGGGGTCCCAAAATCGACCCAAATATGCCCATGGTCGTAAAAGACTCAACCAATATGTTTTTTACAAGTGTTTAGGTAATTTTGAATTATTATAATATTCGTTTAGCCTTGAATTACATTATTTACCTTTAACCGCGGTAAATAAAAGTCAAAAGTTACTATTCCCCAAAAATTATTTTCATCTCAATGAACCAAATTTTAATTCTTGATAACAACCATGTATGTCAGAGTTTTGAAATTCAATCACCATAAGTGGTAAAATTTCATTTAAATGAAAAAGTCCGTTTTTTAAACTACCGCTAAATGGTCTCACTATTCATCCAAAATTGATGTTTTTTTAAAAATAACAAATATTCAGCCTAAGAAATATTTGATATTATGAATTAAAAAATGATGTTTATTTCTCCAAATTCAAAACATAAAAGTTTCATTAATTAATATTAAAATTAATTCCCTGTTGTTAAAACAAATAGCGTGTTTTTATGAAACAATAACTATCAAAAGATTGATACTTGTTTATGTCCAATTTCAATGTGAAATTAATTACAATGACCAAAATTGGATTAAATGGTAAAAATATATTTTAATTTAAATTTAAACCCAATTGAATATATAATCTATCAGTATAAATAAATTAGATTAAAAGGAACTTTTGAATTAAAATACAATATTTTTCACTATTCATTAGAAAATGAACTTTATCGGAAAAATTTGAAAAAATTACACAAAGTAAATTTTTATGTCCCCATTATATAGAAGAATTGTATTTGGTCATATATAATGTATTAAAGTGACCAAAACAAGATTTAAAAAGGGATCACCATTAAAAGGCGATAAATCATCCTTTTAATGTAAATTATGCTTAAATTTAGATTCATTCATATTTTAAGCCTCTAAATTTTTATTGGATAATGTAAATACATATAACAATAATTTATAATCATATTGTAGTTATATTAATTAATTTCATCCAATACAATAGAGAGAATATAACTACCATTTAAAATAATATTATTATATTATTATTGTGCAACATAAGATTTCAAGAAACTCGTTGTAGCGTATCAGTTACACTATCGAACATAGAAACCCATTTAAAGTAAAATTAATATTTAATTCAAAAATATTAATAAATATGAAATATGTCTTATTATTCATTTACCTGGGATGTTACATCCTTATTCCCTTTTGGGAATTACATCCTCACAATTTTTATTCACTTATCAAAATAAGTGGGGTCATTTATCCCTCATAGATTTTTCAGATTCCCATGTTGACTCTTCAACCATATTGTTTTTCCAAAAAAAAAGCTTTTTCCTGGTGAAATACCTTATTCTACAACACCTACTCTCTACGGTCAAGAATCTGGACTAGTTGTTCTTCATAAGAGAGATTATTTTCCAACTGAACTACCTCTGAGCTCAAAACATGAAATGGATCTAACATATACATTCTAAACATCAAATCATGAAAAACATTGTGTACCTGCGATAAACATGGACGTAAAGCCACTTTGTACGCAATTGATCCCACATTCTCTAGAATTTCATAAGGTCCAATGAACCTCAGACTCAACTTTCCCTTCTTACCAAAAGGCATCACACTTTTCCATGGAGAAACTTTGAGAAAGAGACGGTCACCTACCTCAAATGAATGTTGCTTCCTCTGGTTATCTACATAACTTTTTTTCCTTCATTGAGCTATTCTCATATGCTTCTGAATAAACTGAACATTCATTGCCATCTCTTCTAACAATTCTGGTCCCATCAACTTCTTTTCACCAACTTCATCCCCAAAAGTAAGAGTTCGATAGTGCTTTCCATATAATGCTTCAAATGGAGACATTTGTATACAAGAATGAAAGCTTTTATTATAAGAAAATTCAACAAAAAAAATATGTTGGTCCTAGATTCCCTTGTAATCCATCAAATCAGCACGTAACACATCTTCTAAGGTCTGAATTGTTTGTTCTGACTACCCATCTGATTGAGGATGAAAAGATGTACTAAAATTTAATTCAGTACCCAATGACATCTGAAGGCTATTCCTAAAGTTATAAGTGAACCTGAGATCATGATAAGATACAATGGAGAGGGGAAATCCATGCAACCTGACTATATATTTAATAAACAACTGAGCATGTTTATCTAGAGACAAAGTATTTCTAATAGGAAGGAAATGAGAAGATTTAGTCAATCGGTCAAATATAACCCAGATTGTATTATTACCTTGAGATGTCATTGGTAATCCCACAACAATGTCCATGGATATAATTTTACATTTCCACTCTGGCACTGGTAATCATTCCATTCGGTAAATGTCGTTATGCTCTAACCTACTGCCAAGTCAAACACTTCACAGTAAAATCACTAAGATCTATTTTCATTCCATCCCACCAGTAATACTACCGAATATCATTGTACATCTTAGTACTGCCATAATGAACTGAAAATGGAGAACTATGAGCTTCACATAATAACTCATTCTTCAACTGTGAATTACAAGGCACACATAATATCTTTACAAATCGAAAAACACAATCATTACCAATGTTAAAATCAGGGAACATACCCTACACAACCTTTTTCTGCAACACACTATCTTTCTTCTGCGCTTTCTTAATTCTATCTGATAGAGATGATCTCATTGACACTTGATTCAAAACAGGAGAATTTCTTACAATAAAAACTTATATTCCAAAGTTCATCAAATAAAAAACCAAAGGATCTCAATCTAAATGTAACATGTTTAATGAAGTATTAATCTTTTGACTCAAAGCATTAGCCACTTTATTTTCTTTTCCTGGATGATAATGGATCATGAAATCATAATCCTTGATTAATTAAAACCATCTACTCTGTCTCATGTTCAATTATTTATGAGTGAATATATACTTCAAACATTTGTGATCAGTATATATTTTACACTTCACTCCATACAAATGATGCCTCTAAATTTTTAAAGCAAAAACAACAGCAGCTAATTCCAAATCATGTGTAGGGTAATTTAACTCATGTGGTTTCAACTGATGTGAAGCATAAGCAATTACCTGATCATTTTTTATTAGGGAACAACCTAGTCTTTTCAACGAAGCATCAGTATAGATAACAAACTCACCATTTTGAGAAGTCAGTGCCAAAACCGGAGCATTCGCTAATATTCTTTTAAATTCCTGAAAACAAACATCACATTCTTTTTTCCAAATGAGCATAACACCTTTTTGAGTTTACTTAGTCATTGGACTAGATAACCTTGAAAAACATTCAACAAACCTCACGTAATAACCTTCCAAACCAAGAAAACCTTGAATCTCGGTTATATTTGTGGGTCTTGGCCATTCTTCATCAACTTTCGTTTTAGAAGGATCAACGGTTATGCCATTTTTTGAAACAATGTGACCAAGGAACGAAATTTGTTTTAACCAAAAAACACACTTGCTGAATTTTCCAAATAGTGTCTTTTCTATTAAGGTTATCAAGAAAACCTTTAAATTACATTTAAGTTCCTCTTTAACAAAATATTATCAATAAACACAACCACCATTTATCTCCTGAATCAACTAAGCCATCACGGTAATAAAATGTTCAGTTCCGATTCTGACCATCTCAAGTTGCTGATTTGGAAGGTCCTTTCCCTCTGTATGACTTCCCATCACAACTACCGTATTTTCACTACGAAAGACCATTATCAACATAGAAATAACTTAGGTGAAGCAACACGGTAATCTATAAATGCTATATCATTACAATATTAACAAAAATTAATTCTTTTATTAATTTAACAATACCCTTCGATGTTCCAACTTCTTCTTCTGAGAGTCAGTGTCATGGATTCATTATCAGATGGGTTTTCTCGAGGTGATCGATGTGGTCTATGGGAGAGATAATGTCGGCGACAATGGTATTTGAGTATGGTTTGTGAAAGATTTCTACTAGCGTGGTTTTGAATTCAGGAGTCTTCTTCATGGTGATGTTTTTTCTTCCTTTATATTTTTATTCTCGTGATTTGGTTTTGGGTGTGGAGGAATCCTTCATGGTATTTCTTGCGGACTGGTTTCGGGCTTCGACGGATGTGGTTCATAGCAGTGGCATGCTTTGAAAAGGTGGCGGAAGGTTTTGTGTTTTTTGTGGCATGATTTGTTATGGTTGCTGTTGGATTTAAATTTTGAAGTTGGTTTTGGATTTCTGATTGATTTTTCGAATTTTTGGAGCGGAATTTAAAAGCTTCAGGAGGTGGAACATGGTGTTGGAGGTTCATTGTTTCTCTGGTGTTTCTTGGAGTGGCCAGATTTTATTTTTTTTTTGTTTTTATGGTGACTATTTAGTTTCGATTACTGGTGTGCTTGTTTGTGGCTGCCAACGTGATACGGATGTATATGTTATGATGTTTGAAGGGGACCTGTTGATGGAGGCGATGGTGTGATGCTCGATGGTCAATGGTCTTGAAGTTTCTGATGGTGGCGGTTTATAGCTCAGAACTTGAAGCCCATGTTGATTGGTCTTACCGATTCGAATTTCAATCTCATTTTGAATTTGGTTTGGTGCTGGGTGTTTTGAACATTGGTATTTGGGGTGTTTGTTTTGAATTTCTGGAATGTGCGGTTCCCACTTATCCTCAGAGTAAATTTTTAGAAAATTAAAAAAAGTATTCTGAATTTAATAATAACATGACTCCTAAATTTATCTAAACCAATATCGGATACCAACTATAAGGACCCAGCCATAAACATTACAGTATATTGAATTAAATGAATAATTCACATTGAGGATCTTTTTAGGTTTAGAGTTTTAAAGAATTAGGACATAACTATTACATCTCAAAAGATTACCAGGTAGAAACCTCTACAATGTTTCCATTTTTTTTCATAAAATAAAAACTCTTGAAAAAAAGAGTCATGTCTAATTCCATGTTTTAGACAACATGAGTTTTCCTTGATCCCCTCCTTGACACTATTGATCTTTATGTCCTGTGAAAACATTTCAAAACCTGAGATGAGAATAAAAAGCTCAGTAAGGGTTATAAAAAAATAATGATATGATTTTTTCATAAATTCATACAAATCATGAAATCATTTACTTACCTCATGAAATCATAATATTTATGAAAGTCACATAGAAATCATAAAACATAAAGTTAACTTGTGGTATCCATATCATACTTACATTTTTGTATTACAGCTACATAGGGAGTTACTTGGGAATACCCATCAGATTATATTCCATAAATATCCTAGGAGAAACATTAATGTCTACCTCCATCACATTACCTAATGCATTGGAGAGATATCTTGGGGTCACCAGCCCTAGGTTTACCACGGAACCAGCCATATATGTAAATAATTCGCAAGAACCATAACATGATCATAACACATAACATAAGCATAAAAGAAAGATAAAATTTCCACATTACAATAATAAAATATCATTTCAAGATATTGAGATAATAAATCCATTCTCAAAATTATTTTCAATACCAAACTACATAAAAATAGTATATGGTATTTATTTTTCCTTTTAAAAAATTCCGGCTTGTTAAGGAAGCCAAAGATCAAATAATACTCGCAGCGGCGGAAATGTCGTTGTCACCACTTACGTAAAAAAACATTACTTTTTGTAGTTTAGCAAAATGATTCACATAAAAAGATTCCCTTTGAATGAAATAAAAATTCAAAGGTGTTTATACAACGTATAAAAAATCGTGTATTAAAACAAAATATTACTCAATGAAAGGAGATTGAGATGACGTCCCTTACCTTGTGTCTGACTTGACTAGATCATTCTTTAATCTACTGAATATTAATCTAAAATTAATTTCTACTTGCATAAGAAACTTTTTCTTGTTTATTATTCCTTTTATATCACTTATAACCATGTTATAAATATTATGTGATCATTTAAGTTAATAACGTTCATTTTGTCGATATTAGGTACATAAGTCCAAAATGAACACCTTATATTTGAAAGCTGTCCATGTAGTCAATAGTCCATTATATACAGAATGATATTCATGATTTATATATCATATATGTCAAATATATCCACTATATACATGTATTTATAATAGTACATTACATTTGGAGATAAGAAATGAAATGCACCATTCATGGAGATGGTAAGCCGTACTTATGCATGAATGCTACATTCATTTATATTTCTTATTTTAATGGAATTGAAACATAATGATACATAGGTATATAAAAATTCCAGTATAATATGAAATAAAATATCATTAACTTTATCCTTTATACATCCCACATAAGGCATGAACGAGTCAAAACAATTTAAGGGGGCGGTAGTCCGCACTTCCTCAAATAAGATTATCGTATTTACCCACCATAGAAACCATAATGTCATTATATAATTTGGAAGTACATAAGAATAAGGAAATCATAAATGTAATATATATCATATATAAATTCAGTTCCATCATAATGGCCACCATTAGAGGAGGTAATATGTAATTGAACAATCATCGTTTCGTGAGGCGTTAGTTTGTCATTCACAGAAACATTATGTTCCTCATCCATTATATGGAGGTGTGTAAGTGTAGTTAGAATAATTTCATAAAAACATCCTATTATATTGAGTATACTGGTGTTGTTACTAAATAAAGTAAAAAAATTAGTTTAGGGGTTGGAGAAGTAAATAAAAGAAAACAATTTAAGAGAAACAGTTACCTTTAATTTGGGTATCTCCCTTTGGATTGAACCAACGGACTTCTAAATGTTCCTTCTACCTAAGGTAAGGCTTATATGAGGAGTATATAGATGTAGGGAGCTTAATTGGGCAGAGTATGGACGAGCCAAATGGCTTGATAGGTGTGAGGAATTGGATAGAAATTGTCTTTTTTTATTAGGGAGAAGAGGGGCTCTTTAGGAAACGGTCAAAATATTATTTTATTATATAATGATATTAAGTTTATAAAGGCCCAAAAAAAATTACGTTCAAATATAAGATGACTAATATTTGAAATAAAATCATCCAATCATAGTTGGACATGGTTTGGATAATATTTTAATCATTATAATCTTATTCATTTAAATCATTTATTAATGAGGTAAATACTCCATCATTATTGTGTTATGAATAAATTAATTTATTCGATGTCTAAAAATTATAAAAAATTACTATCATACAGTAAATCATTTTATCTTTACAATTAATATTTATAGTTGAAAATAGGACTTACATAACACCATATAAAAATTAATTACTAAAATATATTTGCTTTTGTCATTTTTTGCTTTACTTTAAGTTACTTAATCTAAATTGTCATTATCCCTCCCATGTGGCTCAATGGGGTCCCAAAATCGACCCAAAGATTTCCATTGTCGTCAATGACTAAACCAAAAAGGTTTGTACAAGTGTTAAGGTAATTTTGAATTACTATAATATTATTTTAATGCTGAATTACCATATTTACATTTAACCACGGTAAATAAAAGTCAAAAGTTACTAGTAACCAAAAATTATTTTCATCTTAATGACCCACATTTTACTTATTTATAACAACCATTTATTTCAGATCTTTTAAATTCAATTCACATAAGTGGTAAAATGTCATTAAAACGAAAAAGTTAGTTTTTTTAACTACCACTAAAAGGTTTCTCTTATCATCAAAAATTGAAGTTTTCAGAAAAATACCAAAAAATGCAGCCTAAGATATATTTGATATTCTGAATTTAAAATTAATGTTTATTTTTCCAAATTCAAAATATAAAATTTTCATTAATTAATTTTAGAATTAATTCCCATTGTTAAAACAAATAGCCTGTTTTTATGAAACAATAACTATCAAAAGATTGATACTTTATTATATCAAATTTCAAAGTGAAATTAATTCCAATGACCAAAATTGGATTAAATGGTAAAAATATATTATAATTTTACATTAAAGAGAACAAAAAAGATAGTCTAACCATATAAATAAATTAGATTAAAATTCACTTTTGAATTAAAATACAATATTTTTCACTAATCATTAAAAAATGAACTTTATCGGAAAAATTCCAAAAAATTTCACAAAGTAAGTTTTCATGTCCCAATTCTAAAGAAAAATTTTATTTTTTCATATAGAATGTATTAAAGTGACCAAAACTATATCTAAAAAGGTTTCACCATTAAAAGGAAATAAATCGGCCTTTTAATGTAAATTATGCTTAAAATTAGATTCATTCACATTTTATGCCTCTAAATTTTAATTGGATAATGTAAATACATTTAACAATAATGTATAATAATATTGTAGTTAGATTCATTCATTCCCGCAAATACAACGGCAAAGAGTTAACTACCCTTTAAAATAATAACACTTTATTATTAGTGTGTAATGTTTGATTCCAAAGAAACATGTTGTGGTGTATCAGGTACACTATCGAAAATATCAACCCATTTAAAGTAAAATTAGTATTTAATTCACAAATAATAATAAATATAAAAATTTTCTTATTCTTCATTTACCTGGGATGTTATATGTTTAAAATTAAATTTCTACACAATGAATCTATGTTTTTTATTACGAGATTAGATACACATAAATTTTTTATGTTATGTTAATTTTTTCCCATATATTGATATTAAAAATCATTATATGATCTAAAATAGTGTATTTGGTCATTTAGAAAAGGTTCCTTGTATACAGATAGTGTACCACACTTATGCACATGAACCAATGAGTAATAAGGGTAAAAAAACATTCATGGTCACAAAAAATCAAAATTAAATTATCCTCAAAAACATTCTTATTATATCAGTACATAGTATCTTGTGACATGATATGGGTAATGAATTATAAATGATCTTTGTATTCAAAGGAAAGAATTAAAAGAAGAGGTTAATAAATATAAAAAAGTATAATGTTGTAACATCCGAGGTAAATAATGAAATAATACATTTTCTTTTTTTAATTAATATTTTGTGAATTAAATATTAATTTTACCTTATAGGGGTTGATTTTTCCGATGGCGTACTCGATATGCAACAATGGGTTACTTTGAAATCGTATGTTGTACAATAATAATATAATATTATTTTTATTAAATGATTTTTAATATCTAGCCATTTTAATGGAATTAATGAACAGAACTAACTACAATGTGATTATACATGTTTGTGAAATGTTTTTACATTTATCCAATAAATAATAGGGGCATAAAATGTGAATGAATCGATTTTTAAGCATAATTTACTTTAAAATGTTGTTTTACCACCTTTTTATCATCAACCGTTTTTAAATATAGTTTTTGTCACTTTTATATATTCAATTTGAAAAAAAAAATTAATCTATATAATCAGGACATCCAAAGATAATTTTGATGAAATTTTAGTATTTTTCTTATGAAGTTTATATTTTAAGGAATAGTGAAAATACATTATTTTAATTCAAAACTGCCTTTCCATATAATTTATTTATATAGTTATATTATCTCTTTAATTGTGATTAATGTATAATTATATTATATTTTTACTATTTAATCCAATTTTTGTCATTTTAATTAATTTTACTTTGATATTGGAAATAAACAAGTGTCAATATTTTGATAATTATTATTTCTTAAAAACACGCCTTTTATTTTAACAAAAGAAATTAATTTTAAATTAATTTATACAACTTTTTTCTTATGAATTTGGAAAAATGGATTCCATATTTGGAATCATGAGGTCCAAATTATGTTAATATGTAAATTTTATTTTGATACAATATGAATATTTACTTCAGTAAATATTTTTTTAACCATGGATAAAGGTTAAATCTGGTAAGTAAGGGGACAAAATATTACAAAAATAATTTCAAATTACACTAAAATGTGTCCTAATATTATTTTTTGATACGTGTACGACCATGGGCATCTTTGGGTCATTTTTAGGACCCCATGGATCCACATGGGAGTAATAATGAAAACTTATTTTAATTAACATAAAGTGATAACAAAAATGAGTTAAACAAATATTTTTCTGTAAATTAATTTTTAAATAGGGTTATATAAGTTATCTATTAAACTGTAAATATTATTTGAAAATATAATATTATTTACTACATCATGGTAATTTTTTATAATTTTTAGACATCAAATAAATTAAATTGTCTGTGACATAATATTGATGCAGTGTTTACCTCATTAATAAAATACTTAAATAAATAATATTATAAAGATTAAAATAATATCCAAAACCTGTCCATTTCTTATTGGACAATTTTATTTCGACCACGAGTCATCTTATCTTTGAATATAAAGATTTTTGGACCTTTAGAAATCGAAAATTATTATGTAATAAAATAATATTTTCACACTTTTCTAAAGAGCCCCTCCTCCCCCTTATAAAAATCTCTCACCTATAACCCATTCCTCACACCTCTAAATCAACATGGATAATCCATGAACTACCCAATTAAGTTCCCTAATTACCTATACTCCTAATAGAACACTTAACTTAAGCATGAGCCACTACAATAAACCCTTTTGGTTCAATCCAAAGGGAGTTACCCGGTTTAAATGTAACGTCTTCTCTTAATTTATATTGTTTTATTTTACTTATCCAACCCCATAAACTCTATTTATTTTTTTATTTTAGAAAAACACCAGTATACTCAACATACAAGGGTGTTTTTTATGATAATTATTCGAACAAAACTTACACACACCTCCATCGAATGGGTAAAGAACATACTATTTCTGTGGATGGAAAACTAACACCTCACAAAACGATGATTGTTCTATTATCTCCTACTGCCTCTCATGGTGGACATTAGGATGGAACTATATTTATATATTATACATATTTTTTTATTTTTTGTGCTTTTGTATTTTCCATTTAAATCATACCTTTATGGTTTCAATTATGGGTAAACACTATAATTTCATTTAATAAAGTGTAGACTACCTCCCCCTCAAAGTGATATGACTCGTTAATTCCATACGTGGGACTTATAAAGTATAGAGTGAATTAGATTATATATGATATTATACTTGACGTATAATATAGCTACGTATAATTATATTTTAATTCAATTAAAATAATAAATATAAATGATTGTAGCATTCATGCTTACGTACATCTTACCATCTCCATGAATGGTGAATTTCATTTTGTATCTCCAAATGTTATGTAATATAATAAATACATAAATATACTAGATATATATGATATATATGATATCCACATAATTAATATCATTTTGGAGCTAATGGATATTTGACTACATGAACAACAAGTAATTATAAGAAGTTCATTTTTGACTCATGTACCAAATATCGACAAAATGACAGTTATTAACTTAACTGATTACATAATTATTATAACATTGTAATAAGTGATATAAAAGGAAAAATAAACATGAAAAGGGATCTTAATAAAGTTTAAATTAACATTATATTATTATTCAAAAGATTACAGAATGAATGGGTCAAATGAGACATGAGGTAAGGGACTTCGTCTCTATCTCCTTTCATTGGGGCATATTTTGTTTTAATAAAGAAATTTATTTTATACACTGTATAAACACCAATGAATATTAATGTAATTAAAATAGAATCCTTTTCTATTAAGTGTTTTTGTAAATGAAAAAACATAATGTTTCTTTTAACGTAAGTAGTGACGACGACCTTTCCGCCGCCGTGAGTATAATATGATATTTGGATTCTTTAACAAGAAGTAATATTTTTAAAAGGAAAAGAAGTACAATATAATATTTTACATATTTTGGTATTTAAAACTATTTTTGGGTTTATTATTTCAATATTTTGTTCAATATCTTGAAAAGATATATTCTGATTGTCATTTTGGAATGTTATCTTTACTTTATGCTTGTGTCATGTGTTATGATTATATTATTTTCCTAGGGCATTATTTACATATATGGGTGGTTCTATGATAAACCTAGTGTAGGTGAGCCCGATATAGTTCTCCAATGCATTTGTAAACTTGATAGAGGTAAACATGAATGTTTCATCTAACAGATTTAGGAGATATATTGTTATGGGTATTCCAAATGTAACTCAATACGTAGCTGTGATAGTTACAGTGTAAGTATGATATGGATGCCACAAGTTACCTTTTTTATTTTTGATTTCTATGTGTCATTCATATATCTTATGATTTCCTAAGGTATGTTAAAGTGAATATGTTATGTATGTAAGGATGAACTAATGTTTTATTTCTTTTTTTTATAACCCTTATTGAGCTTTTTATACCCATCCCAAGTTTTGAAATGTTTTTCACTGGACTAAAAGATGAATAAGGTCAAGGATGTGATCAAAGAAATGTCAGGATGTCTAAAACATAGAACTAGACATGACTTTTTTTCATATGTTTTTTTATTTTTGTTAATAAAATGGAAACTGACTATAATTTTATACATTGTAATTATTTGGATGTAATGTAATAGTTATGTCCTAATTCTTTGAAACACTAAACCTGAAAATATCCCCAGTATGAATAATTCACTTAATTCAGGAATATGTAAGGTTTTAATGTTGGGCCGTTATAGATTGTATCATTTGTCCGTTTAGAAAACATTATGAGTTATGGTATAGTTAAATTTAAATACATAAATTAATTTATGTTAATATTGAAATGATATAGAATTTACAGATTACCATGTTGCTTCGCCTAAGATAATTCTTGTGTTTATAATGGTTTTCTTCAGAGGAAATAGGGATGCTTTGTTGGGATGAAATCAGGAGGAAAACAACCTTCCAAATCAGTAACCTGAGATGGTCGGAATCGGAACTGAACAGTTGCTTGCAGTGATGGTATAGTTGACTCAGGCTATAAATGGTGGTGATATCCATGAACGAGATTAGCCAGTTCAGCCACAAATGAACATGTTAATAGTGGACTATTTTATGAGGCCACATTCCCCATAATTCAGAGGATCATATGACCCTATGCTAGGAGAATGGTGGATTAATGCACTATAAAATATTTTTGATGTCATGGGGTGTTCATAACATCAAATGGTTAGACTCTCAATTTACCATTTTGAAGGTGAATCTGATCATTGGTTGTTGATGGTGGAAAATATTAGGGATATCGAAGTTATTGATGGTCTTTATTCGAATGAATTCAAAGGTATGTTTATTGAAAAATAATTTCCTTAGGTGGTTCATCATTGGATGGAAAAACAATTCCAAGAATTGAGGCAAGAGTAAGACACAGTGGCTACTTATGAAGAAAAATTCACTTGATTGGAATGGTATGCTCAAAATTTCATACGAGATCTTGAGAGTAAAATAAACCGCTTTTAGTTAGGATTAATTCCAATTTATCAAAGGGATTTAGCTTCCCATGAGTTCAAACTTTATGATAAAACATGTTTTATATCAGAGAAGGTGTAAATGTAGTTTGTCGATGACCAGGTGTTATTTGAAAAACAACAGAATAAGTGATCAAGGTGGCAGGTGAAAGGAACAAACACTTCCAAAAAGGATGATTGTATGAAATAGAAGTTTACAGTTTGTGAAAATTGTTGTAAAAAGCATGTTGGGGAAATACTTTTGATTTATGATATGTGTTAATGATGTGTTAAAATGGGACATAATTCTCATAATTGCAATGAAAAAAAATTTCTGGTAATGGTATGACAAAGTCTGATTTAAAATCAATAAAATGTTTTAAATAAAATTAAATTGTTCAATATGAAAATTAGTATCTAATGAAGAACTTGACTAAGGGAAATAATCCAGACTATAAGAATAAAGGGGTGGTGAAGTCCTTTAAAACTACTTCATTGGATGTTGGGTCATCAAATGAAGTAGTATTAGGTACACTATTTATTTGTTTAGATTATTCCAATGTGTTGTTTGATTTGGGGTCTACAAATTTGTTCATTTCTGAGAAGTTTTCTTGTAAATTGGGAATTCAATCTCAAGATATGAATCCCGAACTTATGGTTAAAAACAGTTTGAGGAAATGTTTTAAAAAAAGAAATTATAAGAACCTTCTTATCCTTGTGTGCTGAAAGAATCTACCAACAATCCTTATTGTTTTTCCTCTAGTAGAGTTTGATGTTATATTGAGTATTAATTGGATTTCTATTTATCATTCTAAGATTGATTGTAGAGCTAATGAGGTTTCATTTCAGAATGTTTTTTAGTGTTTGTACATGAATTAACACATTCTTTTGAAAACATATCAGGAAGCTAAGAAACTCATAATAAATGGAAATGAATGTTACATTGCACATATTGTAGAAAACAATGAAACTGTTCAGATTAATGATGTGCCAGTGGTAAATGAGTACATTGATGTAAGAAGTTTTATATAATATTTACTTAGTTCCTGATGCTAAACCAATTTTGAATCACCCTTAAAGAATTTCTCAAATTGGACTTTTAGAGTTAAATAAAAAAATATAAGAGTTATTAGATAAAGGATTCATTCGACCTAGAATATCCCCATTAGGTGCCCCTATCTTATTTGTTAAAACGAAAGATGGTTCAATGAGACTTTTCATTTGTTATAGAGCATTTAATAACATAACAGTTAATAACGGGTATCCTTAACCACATATCAATGATTTTTGTGATCATCTCCATGGAGCTCAGCATTTTTTGAAGATTGAATTGAGGTCAGGGTACCATCATTAGAAAGTAAATGATGCCGACATTCCAAATACAGTGTTTCATACTAGAAATTTCCATTTTGAATTTTTAGTTACACCTTTTGGTATAACCCATGTACATTCTATATTCATGGATCTTATGAATATAATTTTCCGTGAGTTCTTGGATAAGTTTTTGGTTGTATTCATTGATGATATTTTGGTTTATTCCAATAGTAAAGAGGAACATGAAAGTCATTTATGGGTTATCTTGAAAACCTTAAATGAAAAGACTCTATTTAGAAAATTAAGAATGTATGAGTTTGGGATATAATAAATTTATTTCCATGGTCACATTGTTTCAAGAAATGGAATAACTATTGATCCTACAAAAACAAAAGTTGTTGAAGAATGGAGAAGACCAACATATATAACCGTGATTCAAAGATTTCTTGGTTTAGCAGGTTATTACCAAATCTTTGTTGAAATATTTTCATTGTTATCTAGTCCAATGACCAAGTTAACTCGGATAGGTGTAAGTTTACTTGGATAAATTAATTTGATGATGGTTTTCATGAATTTAAAATAAGATTGGTGAATTCTCCAGTTCTGGAACTACCTTCCAGAAATAGTCAGTTTTTTCTGATAGTGATGCTTCTTGAAAGGACTTGGTTGTGTCCTTAAGCAGAATGATCAGGTAATTGATTATGTTTCACGTCAGTTGAAACCTCAGGAGTAAAATTACCCTATACATGATTTGTAATTATCTGTTGTTGTTTTTATTTAAAAATCTAGAGGCATCATTTGTATTGAGTGAAATTTGAAATATATACTGACCACAAAAGTTGGAAGTATATATTCACTCTAAAATAATAGAACATCAGACAAAGAATATGGTTGGAATTAATCATTGATTAGGATTTCATGATCCATTACCATCTGGGAAAATAAAATAAAGTGGTTGATGCTTTGAGTTGAAAAAGTAATGCTTCATTAACCATGCTACGTTTGGAACTTGATCCTTTGGTTTTTGATTTCATGAACTTTTTCATAAAATTTATTGGGGAATGAAATTCTTCTGTTTTTTTCAGGTGTCAGTGAAATCATATCTCTCAGATAGAATAAAACAAGAGAAGAAGGAAGACAGTGAGTTATAGAAAAAGGTAGAGATGATTCAGAAGGGAATTTTGCCCGGATTTAACAATGATAATGATTGTGTTTTGAGATTTGGAAATAGATTATGTGTGTCATGTGATTCATAGTTGAAGATTTAGTTGTTATGTGAAGCTCATAGTTCTTCATTTTTAGTTCATCCTGGCAGTACTAAGATGTAAAGATATCTTCTAAGGTATTACTGGGGTGATGGAATGAAATGAGATATTGTTGATTTTACTATGAAGTGTTTGACATGTCAAGAGGTTAAAGTAGAGTGGCAGTTACCAAAAAGGATAATTCAGTCATTACTGGTGCCATAGTGGAAATGGGAAAATATATCCATGGACTTTATTGTGGGATTACCAAATGCATCTCGAGTTAATAATGAAATCTGGGTTATTGATGATCGATTGACTAGATTTTATTTTTTCCGTCGTATTCTTGAAACATTGTCACCAGATCAACATTCTCAGTTTTATTTTAAAGAGATAGTCAGGTTTCATGGTGTTCTCCTCTCCATTTTATCTAATTGTGACCCCATGTTTACTTCTAACTTTTGTAAAGTTCTTCATAAGTCATTGGGTACTAAATTAAATTTTAGTTCAGCATTTCATCCATAATTAGATGGCCAGTCAGAAAAAATAATTCAAAACATGGAGGATATGCTACGTTCTTGTTCACTACATGACTAGGGAAGTTGGAGCCAACATCTTTTTTTTGGATGAATTTTTATGTAATAACAGTTTTCATTCCTGTATACATATGGATTAATTTGAGGCATTATATGGGAAGCAGTGTCGAACTAAAGCTTTTTGGGATGAATTAGGTTAAAGGAAGCTGATGGGACTATAATTTGAAGAATATATGGCAGAAAAAGTTTAGTTTTTTTAGAATCACATGAGAATAGCTCAGAGTAGGTAGAAATTTTATGCAGATAACCAGAGAAAGGTCCATTCATTAAAGGTAGCGGATCATGTCTTTCTAAATGTTTCTCCATGGAAAAGTTTGATGTGTTTTGGTAAGAAGGAAAAGTAATCTCCAAGGTTCATTGGACCCTATAAAATCATGGTGAAAGATTGATTATTGGTGTACATAGTAGCTTTACATCCATGTTTATATTAGGTACACAATGATTTTCATGTCTCAATTTTGAGAATGTATATGCCAGACCCATCTCATGTTTTGAGCCCATAGATAGTTCAGTTGGAAGATAATCTCTCTTATGAGGAACAACCAATCCAAATTCTTGAACAAAGAGAGAAAGTATAGTGGAATAAGGTAATTCAATAGGTAATGGTTTTGGAGAAAAACCATTTTCTTGAAGAAGAAACATAGGAATCTGAAAATGCTAGGACGGATAAATAACCCCATTTATTTGATATGTGAATAAAATTGCGAAGATGCAATTTCCAAAAGGGGGGAATGATGTAACATCCCAGGAAAATAATGAAATAATAAATTTCCATTATAAATAATATTTTGTGAATTAAAAATTAATTTTACCTTAAAGGGGTTTCTATGTTTGATGGTGTACTCGATACGCAACAACAGGTTTCTTTGAAATCTTATGTTACATAATAATTATATAATATTAATATTTTAAATGGTAGTTAATGCCTGGCCATTTTATTGGCTATAATGAATAAAAGTAACTAAAATATTATAATACAAGTTTGTTAAATGTTTTTACATTTATCAAATAAATGATATAGACATAAAATATGAATGAATCTAATTTTAAGTATAATATACTTTGAAAGGTTGATTTACCACATTTTGATGGAGAATCATTTTTAAATATAATTTTTGTCACTTTTAGATGTTCTATTTGACATAAAATATTATTCTTTAGAATCGGGATATCAAAATAAAAATATGGATAAAATTTTGGTATTTTTCTTATAAAGTTCATTTTTTTAATGAATAGTGAAACACTGTATTTTAATTCAAAACTTATTTTTCATAAAATTTATTTATATGGATAGATTATCTTTTAATTTGGTTTTAAAGTGTAATTAGATTATATTTTTACCATTTAATGTAATTTTGTCAATGTAATTAATTTTACTTTGAAATTGGACATAAACAAGTGTCAATCTTTTGATAGTTATTATTTCTTAAAAACACGCCTTTTGTTTTGATAGCCGGAATTAATTATAAATTAATTTATACCACTTATGTGATTTGAATTTAGAGATATGGATTCTATATTTGGAATCAAGGGGTCAAAATTGTGTAAATTGGTAACTTTTATTTTTAGACATTATGAATATTTACTTCAGAAAATATTTTATTTACTATGGTTAAAGGTTAAATCTATTAAATAAGGGTAAAACAATTATACTATAATAATATAAAATTATACTAACATGTGTCCTAATACAATTGGTTGATACCTATCCTTCCATGGGCATCTTTGGGTCGATTTTAGGACCCCATGGAGCCACATGGTTGTGATAATGACACTGTATTTTAATTAACTTAATGTAAAGACAAAAATGCCATAAACAAATATATTTTAGTAAATTAATTTTTACCTATGGTTATATAAGATATATTTCAGAATATAAATATTATTTTTAAATCAAAAATTATGTCCTAGATCATGGTATTTTTTATAATTTTTAGACCTCAAATAAATTAAATTATTTATGACAAAATAATGATGTAGTGTTTACCTCATTAATAAAAAATCTAAATAATTAAGATTATAAAGATTCAAATAATATCAAAAACCTATAAGATTCTTATTATATGATTTTATTTCGACCATGAATCATCTTATCTTCTACTTTAATGATATTTGGACTGTTTTAAACTGAAAAAAATTATCTAATAAAATAATATTTTCACACATTACTAAGAGGCCATCCTCTCCTTATAAAAACCCATCACCTCTAACGCATTCCTCACACATCTCAATCCTCTTGGATCATTAATCCTCGACCAAATTAATCTCCATAAATCCATATCCTATTTTTAGAAGCCTTAATATATACATAAGGTACTTCAACAAACACTTTTTTCTTCAAATCAAAGGGTGATACCCGATTTAAACGTAACGTCTTCTCTTAAGTTGTTTTTTTTTATTTTACATCTCCAATCCCATAAACTATTTTTTTCCATTATTAATTAACAAATCCAATATACTCAATATTCTAGTATGTTTTTATGTGATGAATTTGAACTAAACTTACACACACCTTCTTCTAATTGGAAAAGAACAAATTGTTTCCTTGGATGGTAAACTATCACCTCACGGAACGATGATTGTTCAATTATCTACTACTGCCTCTCATGGTAGCCATTATGATGGATCTATTTTTATATATGATATATATTATTTTTATGATTTCTTTATGATTCTATATTTTTCATTTATATAATACAATTATGGTTTCCATTATGGGTAAACGTGATAATTTCGTTTGAGGAAGTGTGGACTACCACCCCCTCAAAGTGATATGACTCATGAATTTCATATGTGGGACGTATAAAGGATGTATATAAGGATATTATATATTATATTACACTGTATTTATAATATTCCACTCTATCATTAGTTTTTAATTTCATTAAAATAAGAAATAGAAATGAAAGTAGAGTTAATGCTAAAGAACTGCTTACCGTCTCCATGAATGGTGCATTTAATTTCTTATCTCCAAATGTTATGTACTTTTATAATTACATATATGATTAATATATATGATATATATGATATCTACATCATGAATATAATTCTTTAGATAATTGATATTTGACCACATAAACAACTTGTAATTATAAGAATTTCATTTTTTACCCAAGTACCAAATTTCGAAAAAAATGATTGTTATTAACTTAAATGATTACAAAATGTTCATAACATGTTAATAAGTGATATAAAATAAATAATTAACTTGAAAAACGTTCTTACGAATGTATAAATTAACTTCAATTTATTATTCAAGAGGTTAAAGAACGAACGGGTCAAATCAGACACGAGGTAAGGGACTTCGTCTCAATCTCCATTCATTGAGACATATTTTGTTTTAATACATGAATTTATTTAATATGTTGTATAAACACCTTTGAATATTCATTTAATTCAAAAGGAATCATTTTTGATGAAGTGTTTTACTAATCAACAAAAAAATGTTTATTTTAACGTAAGAGGTGACGATTTCCTTTCTACCGCCACGAGTATTATTTGACCTTAGGATTCATTAAAAAGCCGTAATGTTTTTAAAAGAGAAATAAATACCGTATACTCTTTTTTGTATTCTGGTATTTAAAATGGTTTTTGGATTTATTATTTTAATTTATTTTTCAAATATCTTAAAACAATATATTGTGATTTCAATTTGGGAATGTTATATTTTTTAATTCTTATCTTATCTGTTTTGATTATATGATGGTCCTTGGGAATTTTTTACGTATACAGGTGGTTCCCTGATAAACCTAGGGTAGGTGAGGTTGAGATACCTATCCAATGCATTGGGTAACGTGACAGAGGTAAACATGAATGTTTCATCTAAGAGATTGAGGCAATATACTATGACGAGTATTCTAAATGTAACTCCCTATGTCGTTGTGACAACTACAATGTATGTATGATATGGATTCCACAAGTTACCTTTAAGATTTATGTTTTCTATGTGTAATTCATAAATCATATGATTTCATGAGTTATTTTAAGGATCATATGTTATGAATTTAAAGATGAAATAATGTTTTCATTTTTTTTTATAGTCTTTACTGAGCTTTTTATGCTCATCGCACATTTTGATATGTTTTTCAGGGGACATAAAGATAAATAGGGTCTAGGATATGATCATAGAAAAGTCATTTTTTCTAAAACATGGAACTATACAATACATATTTTCAAGAGTTTTTTTATTTTTGTGAAGAAAATGGAAACTGAGTAGAAGTGTATACTTTGTAATTATTGAGATATAATGTAATAGTTATAGCCAAATTCTCTAAAATCATAACCTAGAATGATCCCCGTTGTGAATTATTCAGTTAATTCAATATTATGTAATGTTTTAAGGCTGGGTCCATATAAAGGTGAAATTGGAAATTAATTATTATAAAACATGTTATAATTGTGAAAAAACACTTTTGTACTCACATTGGTGGAATATAAGTTAGATATATGTATTGAAAAAAAGTACACCAGGGTCATTATTGAAATATAAAGAAATAAGATTCAATTTTGAAATTCCTCCACTACATGTAGTGTGGACACAATAAAAATAAATTACTCTAGCATAAAAGGAATATTCCCCAGTAGTGGATAACAGATCATGGTAAATTTTATGATACAACCATGGATGAAGAGGATTAATTAATGTAATTAAGTTTGGATTCAAGATTTATCTCATTTTTTTTATTTTATCAATGATATATTTGTTTTTAAAATGATGGAATATATATGTATTATACTATAGTATTTTATTTATCACGGATTTGAAGTCATCATTTGATCGGTACCGATAACAGAGTAAATTTATTTTGTAGAAAGTTATCATTTTTTAAAAATACATGGTTAAGGGAAATATAAGAGTCAAATTCTTCCAATTATTGATAAAATTATGTTTGGATAATTCAATGAGATATTTTGATATGTGCTTACTACTGTGGAACTAATTAATATTTGGTTTTTGAAAAATTGGTTTATGATAACATTAATAGAGTTTATAACACTTTTGGATTTATGGAATATATCTAATAAATTATGTTTTACTTATGTAGTAATGAAGAATGAATGTTTTAAATAATATTTTATGGTAGTACAATTTATTACCATATTTTGAGAGAATACAAGATGATCATATTTACATGTATCAAATGTGAAAATATAGATCTGTTTTATATTGATTAAAGGTTAATGATATGCTAATTTTTCAAGTTCAATGACCTTCTTTCTAATGTTTTCGATCATGATATGTTGTAAAATTTAACCATTTATTAAATGGTTTATGTTAGAACCTGAATTTAGTTTTGTATATTTATAAACAACATCACTATATAAGGAATCTTATGAAAAGAAATTATGCAGATATAGTTGAAGGCACTACCAAATGATTAGATTGTGTTTAGGAAATAGAAACATATCATGTAATCATATTACCTTACATCATTATGGGGATGAATAATTAAATTATAGGATAAGGATATAAAAACAGAAAAATAGAAATACATTATTTTTATGAACTGATGGTATTTTCAAACATCAAATATTTATGTCCTTGGGGAACAATAATTTCCAATGATCGTTCACTTTTTTGTGATTGATGTATTTAATAACTCTCTATAAATATTTACATTTTTCTTCCATGTAAATATCTCTACATGCAACTAATTTTATCCAACATATATATAAAGATATATGTTATTCTATGTTATCTTTTTTACTTCTTATACAATCTTATTAAGAATATATATGATTAACTCTTCTCACGACAGTGCATTTTCAACAATAGAATTTTTAAATACCAGCCTCTACATTATGATGATAATTTGTAAATTGTGATGAAAGAATTTTATTATGGTGTGAATAATGTGATTCCCAATATTTTTTTAAATTATATTTAATTTTATTCTAGCATGGTTATATACAACACCTAGTTAATCATAAGTTACACAAAACAATGAGTAATTGTGTATTACTTGAAAAAGATAATATTACCACCTTTTAGTGGCATAGTTATTCTAATAATAAATTTTGAATATTTTATAAATTTTATTTTTTAAAATAAATATTTTTTCAATTCATAATGTCATAATTATCATAGGGTAAATTTTTAGTATTTTTGAGATGTTCCTTTTTTGATAAATACTAGAGAATACTTTCTTTTAATAAAAAACTGACTTTTCATTTAAATGATAATTGATGTGAAATTAAATTATAATTTTGTTATTAAAGTACAAATAGATATTTTATATATATTTTAATCCAATGTATTTCATATTAATGTTTTTTATATTGTAATTATATATAATGACTTGTTGAACTTTTGAACTTTTTTACCCACTTTCTGCTGCATCTACGGGATTACTATTAATCATAATTTATCCACTAATGTGAATTTATTTTTTAAAAATGGACAAAAATTTTTTTATCCATTTTGAATATTTTATTATAGTAATAAAAACATCATTTTTAATAAAAAATAATAGAAAAAATGATTAAACTTATTTGCATTGATTGAGGTAATATAATGCTTAACATGGGAATAAACCATACACTTAAAGGCCAAAATGACATATATGAATGTCTAAAAGACATTATTTGGATATATATAAACAATATCCTATATTATTTATAATTATATAGGTTATTGGGACAATATTTAATGATATTTTATTTATGATAAATTAAGTGAGGAAGAAGACAAAAAAGGATCATTCCTTATCTTTAACATTTATAAAACATTGAGATAGGGAAAAAATAACGTATATTAGTTTATAAATATCATTTGAAATGTTAAATGGGTTATTTATATAATAATAATTTAGTCTTGATTTTTATAGATGAATTAGTTATATAAAATTCTTATGAAATACCAATGTGGTGATTATTTAGTTAATAATTTACTCAAATAAATGATACTTCAACTAATAATAGTGGATGTAAAATGATTATATTATTGTTTTAAATTATTTTTTAGATGAATATATAATTTTAAATGGATATAAAATTTTCATATTTTAATTAAAAAACGGTTTACTGACTTTAAAATTAAAATTAAATAAATATAGTCAAAATTGACATCATCATTATTTTAAAATAAACGATATCCCATTAAATGATTTAAAATTAATAAAATAAGGATATTACATGATGTAATTTTTAAGTGAAAATAAATTTGAAATATGGTCTATTAATGGATCATTTTACCATTTATAATTAACTTATTTACCCACCGATATATAAATCATTATTAGAACGGTTCAGATTAAAGTAGTGTTCATGTACGTTACATGGGTTTCTTTTTAAATTAATTTCCAAAAGAGTTGGTATTATGTTGATTTTAATAAATTTAATATTTAGAATATATTGGGTATATATTTTCTATTTAAAATCACTTTAATTTAGTCGTAAAGGTAAATTTATAATTGTTAGGAAATTATATACTTAATAAAAACCAAAATGATAAAATTGGGGAATCATAGATATTAAGGATCCAAATTATTAAAAAGAACATATTTATGTGATTTTTAGTTTTTTATTTCCTATTATTCTACTTTAGTCTATTATATTCCCATTTTTTAGTACAATTATGTATGTTAAACCTCCCAATAATTTATATCATTTTATTTTTAAAAGAGTGACACACCTCTTAAACTATAAAAATGACTCATCTCCTTCCACTTCCTCACATATCTCATGACACATAGATTCGACCAATATCTCCCTATATATCTCTTATGAATCTCTAATGTAATCCTAGATCTCTACAATTGTGTAAAATCCTTCCAAGGAAGACCTTTCATGTAAACTAATAAGAGTGACCCAACGAAGAGGCAATATCTTTCTTCAAGCTCACTAGATTTATTTCTTTCTCCACATCCTCATATCTCTTTTTTCTATGGTATTATAACAAAAATAGTATCCTTAATATACTTATATTTTTTTTGTTAATGGATAAACATACTCTTACAAACGCTTCCATCTTATGGGTGATGAATATAATATTTATGTGTGTGGTGATGTTCCGCCTCACGAAACGATGATTGCTCATTATTACTTTACCACCTTCCATGGATACAAATTATGATGGACATGATATTTATATATGATTATTATTATTATTATTATTATTATTATGTATTTAGGATTATTTAATTCTTTTAGAACACATACCTTTACACTTTACAAATTTTTTAAGTATGATAACATCAGTTGTTGAAATATGGAAAACATCCTTCTAAAAGTAATATGATTCATTCAAATTATACATGTATCATATAAAAGATGATTTTAATTAGAAATATATGAAATAAAAAATTAAAAATTTATATTCGCGTCATAATGATGTTTATTTTAATATAGCATATACCATATTTTTATTACCCTTTTACACACTTAAAAATCCATAATGTGGTTTGTGGACAAATATACTACTGCCTCCTCCACAATGTGTGATAGATTTTACATCACAAGAATTATATATATAAGTATACATTATTATATAGAATGATATTTATTATATAATGATAATTTTTTAATTATTTATGTTAATTAAATTCTTTATATAATGGTCATGGAAAATTTTGATCATTACTCATGTGTATGCATGACCTACAATCCCCATGGTTTTAATTTCGGTTCATTTTGCATAACCATAATTAATGATTGGTATTAAAACTATAATTTATGTATAAATATGATAATTATTTTATGATAACTATTCTATAAATTTTATAGATTGATCCCACTAACTAAAGTTTACCTACGAATGTTTTATACAACACAGGAACTGAATTTGGTAAAAACACTCTACATAAACATAATTGTTTATATATTTGTATTAAACATTGAAATAGGTAATGTAAATGTAATAATAATATTTAAAATGACTCTAAATAATTTAAATAATTAATTTATTATTTGGTAATTCAAGGATACTCATAAAAATCATAACACTTCTTGAGAAAGTTATGCCATTAACTCACAAAATGATGAAAGTAATGATAGATTGTTAACAAACGGCTAATAAGATCTTATTAAAAGATAATATATGATATAATGAATATGACTAATATTATTGTATAAGTTAGTATTATATTTTAAACCACTATATAATATGCTAAATACCATAGAAAAAAATTAATAATAATGTATGGGATTTCATCTCAATTTCATTTTATTGATAAAATTTGAATGTTTATGCACCTATTTTCTTTTATATGGTGTTTATAAAACCATTTGAAAAGGGGTATCATGAATTTACTCATTATTATTATATTATAATATTCCTTAATTTTATTAATTCATGTTAATTATGATTCAATTTTTTCAAGGTGGCATGGGACACTTTGGAATGTTTAATGATTATTTCCCTCAACAATGGCTTGTTCAGGGTATTTCAACTCACAAATATCAACAATAATTGTTCGTATTTATCCTCCACTGGGTAATAATTTATATATATGTATTCATCATTTAATAAATATATTTCAAAAGTCATATTATTTATTTTTATTATTTGAAATTAAGAATGGTTTCGACTATAAATGATGGGTGGGGATCAGACATTCTATATCTTGTTGATGCATCGATAGGTTCTCATCTGATGAATAAGTTGGGAAAAAATAATATGGTTTCAATAAATATATTTGAACCATATTTTTAAATGTCTTTATGGTATTTTTTTTATATGCCATTGATAGGAAGTCTAATAAAAAATCATTTCCTTCATTTCGATTCAGATATTACTTATACATGACATATTTCTTCGACATATCTATTTAACTATTATAGTATCAGTTTATTGATTATGTGGATTGTTTTTTAGTTTGATACCTTTACATATTGATTATGACATATATAGTTGTTTTAATGCCATTTGTTATCAATTATTTACCTTTATATGTAGGTTTATGTCCATTGATTTATTATTTCTTCATCTTTACAAAACCTTACAGGTCATTTTATCTCACCATTATTATGTTTCGGTTCCCTTGGTTATGTAGAAGAAGTCATTGAATAATATTTCAAGGATGGTGTTTATTTCATTTTATTATGTATAATGTCTATATTTCTTATTTCCCAATGTATTATTAGTATCATGTAGAAATTATGGTTTTCCATGAATACTAAATTGATTTATCCTTCTGGATATAAATCCTTGTTTTTATAAAAACTTAATAAAATAATATATCATATCCTAGAATTGTGGGTCAGGGAGTTTCCATTAAATTTATCCCATGCTTTATTATCGATAAAAAAAATTGTAGAATTTTTTTCATTTTATATGGGAACCACTTTTTTATTTTTTACCGAAAATGTAAAATAACATCATATAATAATGGGATCATATAAACATGAAATCATATAAATGTGTCATAGTAATAAAACATTTCATTAGTACAAGTCAAGGCTAACCGCAAATCCCGTTTCCCATTTTAGTATGGGTCAAGGCTAACTGTCAATCCCGTTTCATATCGCATCTCACGGGACATAACCTTACCCAATATATTAGAGCACTATCTCGGCAAACCCATCTCATTATTTTCATGAATATTATTTCCACATAAATATTCTTACAACATCTATAATCCTATATAATCAACCATACATAAACATAAGGGTACCCATGGAAATAATTGGGTACCATAATCATGACACAAATTATAACCAATGGGAATATCATGAATGTGACCATGTAAATAAAGAATTATAAAATACATGGACGTTCATAGGGTAAAATAGTCATATAAAATGGTAATTTGTGTAAAATATAAGTGACAACATATGAGAAATGTATTCTAGAAACATTATCATTAAAACATTTGTGTGCGGTTTTAAAGAAAATACTATAGAGCTTTTCAAATAGAAATAAGGAGAATCATTTATATAAAACCATTATTTGACCAAGAAGGTTCTCATAATAAAAGACTGATTTTATAAATACGATTATGTCTTAAAACAAAGGATATAGTTCTATTGAAATTGGGTAACCATTTGGGCAGTTCCCCTAAAATTGTTTTTCTTATCGGGAAGTTATGAGGTGGGAATATTTTAAAAATATGTATATCCTAGAAAGAAAGTGATGAAAGGGTATTGATATAAGAATCTTTTACAAATAAACATAATTCAAAAGATTCAAATATATAGATAAGATAACACCATTTTTAAAGGAAGATTAGGCAACCCAAAAGAATAAAGGAAGTTCGGGTAGAATTCGTTACAGTTTTATCAGCATGGTGTCGGGTGTAACTATGAGAGAGAATAAAGGGGGTTCTAATAATTTATAAATCATGAGGGTATTATGTTGGAGGTGAGAAAATATACCCCATAATTTGGTATTAAACATAAAAGGTAATATCATAGATGACATTTTTGATTAAGAGTGAAAATGAGAGGATCCCTTACCTTAAATTCATTGGTATTCTCCACTAGTTATTAAAGACTAGAATAAAAACAATTAATATTATTAGTTAATAATTACATAACTTCTTATATATGTAATTTATTTATTATAACTCTTTTTATGTCATTCAAATCCTTTTTTATTAGTTATATGGTTTGATTTCTTTGTTTGGGCTTGTGTGTTTTTTTGGTTTTAACGGATCGGTTCACTTATATTCAAGTTCAGATAAAACTAAAAGATGAACTTGGTTGTCCATAATTGATGTTATATTATATTAGTTCAAATCCAAGAGATTAAATTGTTTTAATTTTAGTTAGGTTACTTAGATTGAAGTTGAAAATTCATATAAAACCACAGTGACAACTGTTTTTGTTAATCGGTCGGTTTGATTACAAAAAACATGTTTTGTTTTTATAATGTAATACAATTTTTCAAAAATATTACAGAACTAAAAATAGGATATATGACATATAAAATTATCTGGGTCCACCATAACTCAAATGATTTCATGAGAAGAATTAAATATTATTATATAAATTGATAATATTTTCCTTGAATGTGCTAAATTATCACTTCTCAAACGGTGCTTTCATTTCATTCAAATAAAAGGGTGGAGAAAGGAGAGAAGATAATGAAATATCCCATTATCATGAAAATATTCTTGTATATGTATGTTACTGGATTTTTCATACTATTATTGTGAAGGGAGGTGAGGAAAGAAATAAAAAGAAACTAACATAAAAGAAAAGAAGAAATTGGGAAGGGGAATTTTACCTCTTGAGACTTTCTCCTTTGAGAACCTCTTAAGGGGAGAGGTATTGGTATTTTGAAGAGGATAAGGTCTTTTTGGACATGGGAGAGGATCTTGGGGAGATATTTGGGAAGAATAAAGGCAAGGCACAAGGCTTGATAGGAGTGAAGAGATGATGGAGTTAAAGAGGGATTTTATAGTGGAGGAGAGGAGGGATTTCATAATATTATATTCATTAATTTATTATTTCCTCACAAGGCAAGGAATAGTAAGTATTCCATGATAAATAATAGAAATTATATAATTTGATCTTGAACCATGTGTTCCTACATCAGCAGAACATCATCAATGACTCAATAAATCCATTATTTATCATTTATTGTAAAATATCGTATTTTATTATTCAATAAAATTCTTGTATTTCCGAAAAATCGCAAAAATTCACTCTAAAAATTTTTCAATGTGTATAATTTCAAAATGAAGTCAATTTTTCCAAAATAATATTCTAGATATGATTATTTTAATATTTTATTAAAATAATAATTTAGTATCGAAGCCAGTTTTAAAACATTCATTAACTTATTCTAAAATATAGGTACATTATACTTCCAACTTATGTATCATTTTTACACTACCATATGTGAGGTTACTATTCATTAGGGTTTATCACTATTAATAATGGTATGTTTATATTTATTAGGGTAGGTTACTATTGAAAAAAAATTATGTTTTCCTTATCGGACACCAAATAACTTACTAATTACAACTGTGTATGCCAAATTTTTGAAATTACAAACACAGAAGTGAAAAACATATGTTTAAAGGTCACATAGCACTTAGAAGTTCATTATGTTGTGTTTTCATGTGATTTTATGACATACATAAGAGAAAGGAATTTTCTTCGAAAAAAATTGGGTCATTACATTCTTCCCCCGCTATAAAATTTCTCCCACAAAATTTCGTTTTACATTCTATGACAAAAACAGGTGTGGGTACTTTTCCTTCATTCCTTCCTCCAGTTCCCATGTTGAATCTTCATACTTATGGTTTCTCCATAGTACCTTGCCCAGATGAGTATTCTTATTGCGTATAACTTTGTCTCTAAAATCCAAGATCTTCACTAGAGGATCCTCATAAGAGAGATCATCCTCCAACTGTACCACCTATAAAGAGAGTACATGTGAAGGGTATGATATGTACATCTATAAGAGGGAAACATGAAAGAAATCATATAGTTTAAACATGGTAGGTGGAAGTTCCATTTGATAGTCCATAACTCTGACTTGATCAAGGATCTCGAAGGGGCCGAAGTACTTGGGACATTACATACCTTTCTTTCCAAACCTCATAACCATATTCCATGGAGATGTGTGTATAAATACCATGTCTCCAACTTTGGACTCAAGATCACGTCGACGTTAATCTTACTAACTCTTCTGTTGACTTTGGGCTTCCTTGATTTACTGCTGAATGGTTTTCACCTTCTCCACTATTTCTTCAACCATTTTATGTCCTAGAAGCTCACGCTCACCGACTTCATCTCAACAATCCTGTGTTCTGTACCTTTTCCCAAAAAAATCTTCATATGGTGCCATTCTGATTCTCGAGTGGTAACTATTGTTGTAGGATAATTCAACCAGTGGAATATATTGTTTCAATCCTCCTTTGAACACCATATAACACACTCTAAACATGTATTCCAGTTTCTCAATAGTTCACTCATATTGGACATTAGTTTGAGGATGATAGGTTGTACTGAAGTTCAGTTCCGTGCTTAGAGAATTCTAGAGATTTTTTCAGAACATCGAGGTGAATCACAGGTCACGATCAGATATAATATCGAGTGGTACTCCATGCATCCTTACCACTTCTTTGATGTAACTCTTTGCACTTTGATCCAATGACAAGTCCTATCGAACTGCGATAAAGTGAGGTGTCTTTGTAAGACAATCCAAAACGACCCATATAGCATTGTTTGATCGAGATGTATTTGGATGTCCAGTAACAATGTTCATGCTAATGTTCTCCCACTTCCATACTGGTATGGGTATTGGTTGCATCATTCCCTTAGTCTTTTGTTTGTCAGCCTTCACTTTCTGACATATGAGGCACTTTGATGTATATTCCGCAATCTCCCTTTTCATATTGTCAAACCAAAAGCATTCTCAGAGATATCAACACATCTATGTTATCCCTAGGTGGATAGATAAGGTATAGCTATGTGCACCATTAAATAGCTCCTTCTTTATCTCTGGATTTGATGGTACACATAATCATGTCCCAAATCTTGCAACTCATTCTTCATCAATTTTGAAATCGGAGGATTTACCATTTTTGATAGATGTCATCCTTTTCTATATTTCAACATCCCTTCTTTTAGCATCCTTTATTTTGTTTAATAGGGATCATTGAGAAATCATTTTTGAAATTATTGACAATATTCCTCCATTAATGATTCCCATGTCCATCCTTTGCAAATCTAAGAAGATTAGATGTTTTTCAATTCACATCATTGATAAAAATGTAGGATCCTTTATACTTAGAGAATCTTCCACCTTTTTTTCCTTACAGAGATGGTATGGGATTAAGAAGTCATAAACCTTGTTGAGATATATCCCCCTTCGATAGTGAATATTATGCTCTTTCTACATGAATATATATTTGAAACTTTTGTGGTTAGTATATATCTCACATTTTTTCCATAGAGATAATGCCTCCAGATTTTCAACAAAAATATCACCACTGCCAACTCCAGTTCATGTGTGGTATTGTTTTTCTCATTGATTTTCAGATTCTTTGTGGTATAGGCTATAACTTTATCATTTTTTATTATCACAGAGCCTAATCCATTATTATTAGAATTACTATACACCATAATGTGTTCTCCACATGAAGGGAGTGTGAGTACTCGTGCAGTGATAAGACACTTTTTCAACACCTTGAAACTGTCTTCACATTTTTGTGTCCAAAAAATCTTCACTCCCTTCCATGTCATCTTGGTCATTGGGTTCGACAATCATGAAAAGTTCTTCATGATTCGTCAATAATACCCACCTATACCCAAATAGCTGCGGATCTCTGTTACAGAAGTTTGCCTCGGCCATTCTTCAATTTCCTTTGACTTGGAAGGGTCCATATATATCCCTTTCCTGGTGACAACATGCCCCATGAATGATACATCCTCTATACATAACTCACTTTTACTGTACATTCCATAAAACTTCTACAATCACAATGTATTTAACATAGTTTTTAATTGCTCATCATGGTCCCCCTTTCTCTTGGAGTATATCAGAATATCACAAATAAAGACCACCACAAATTTGTGAAGGTAATCTCTAAAGACACTATTCATTAAATCCATGAAAATTGATAGAGTATTAGTGAGTCCAAAGGGCATCCATATGAACTCATAGTGTCCATACCTCATTCCAAAGGCATTCTTGGGAATAACATCCTTCCTCACCTTTAGTTGGGGATATCCCGACTGAAGGTCAACCATAGAAAAATAACTGGCCCCATGAAACTGATCGAACAAGTCATCTATCTGTGGAAGTGGATACTTGTTCTTTATTGTGATTTTTTTTGTGATCACAATAATCAATTCAGAGGCGCATTGATCCATCCTTATTCATAATGAAGAGAACTAGATCACCCCATGTTGAAGCACTCTAGAATATAAAACCCCTCTCCATATTCTCCTATAATTGTTTCTTCATCTCTTCCATATCTACAGTGGTCATTAAATAAGGTATCTTTGAGATTGGTAGAGATCCAGGGATATGTTAAATTTAGAAATCAACCTCTAGGTCAGGAGGAAGACTAGTAAACTCTTTAGGGAATACATCAGTGCAATCCCTCATGATGATCATGTCTTCTAGCATGATTCTATCTTTTGTCCCAACCATTTGAGCAAGATATGCTTGCTCACAAGTAATTAGTACCCAAGCATTCGAAGAAGATTCTAAAGGAGACTCATCTTCCTCCTTACACTTGTAAAGAATCGTAGGTTTCTTCGGAATGTGAAATGTTATCTCACTTTCTCAACATTTTATGTTGTCCTTGTACAAAGGTATCTAATCCATGCCCAAGATAGAGTTGAAATCAACTAAAGAAAGTTTGAAAATATTTTTTAGGATGTTCATTCCATAAACGTTAATCGAGGAGGAGTTATAAACCATAGACACAATAATTTCCCCCTTCGTTGATCTTACAGTTAACTTTTCCTCCAAATTTTGATGTTGTGTTTGAATAGTTTTACTAAACATTCAAGATATGAAAGAAGCCATAGAACCAGAATCAAATAGTACATTCATTATTCTGGAATGAATAACAAGAGTACCTTTGACAACATAATTTTTTGGCTACACCTCAGCAGTATTGATAGCATATTCCCTTCCTTGTTTACTTGGAGTTTGTTTTTGATTGCCTTTGACAACCCTCAGCTTAGGGAAATTTTTTTCATAATTCCCAAGCTCCTTCCAGTTGAAACACTATACTGCTGGCTGACTGTTGATCTGAACCTTCATTTTTTCTTCAATATTAGAGGTATTCTTCATATCCCATCGTAATTTCTTTTCTAGATGACCAAACATTTATCATTTGAAGCAATTATTGGTTACCATGATAGAGTCACCAGGATGCTTCTTACCACAATTTTTTCAAAGGGGAATGTGAGGCTTCTTTCCATCATGGGATTTGTTTGAGGAACCAGCCATGTTGTTCTCCATTTTCCACTTCTTGTCATCGGGCCCACAAGACCACTGAGACCCTCTAATCTCCATTTCAACCATGAGGGCACAATGGAAAATCTCCTCATAACTGTAGAAGACTCAAATCGCCAATTCTTTTGGTAGACTCAGCTTTAGTCCACTAAAGAAGGGATTCGCCTTGCTTTTAGTGTTTATAGAAAATCTAGTGGCGTACCTAGAAAGCCTAGTAAGGTTCGCTTCATACGTGCCAATAGAATCCTCTTCCTTCTACTTGGGTCTAAGGAACTCTCTTTTCGCCTTAAGATCGAGGGTTTGAGTAAAATATTTGTTGAAAAACATATTCTTGAATTTCTCCCAATATATGGAATCAATTTGTTCGTGGGACTTTGTATTCTTGATCAGTGTCCACCAATAATCAGCTTCCCCATCAAAATAATAGACTGCCAGTAAAAAAATTATCTTCTTCATAGCACTGTAGGATAGAGAATATCCTATCAATGGAGTTAATACATTATTCTACGAGGAGGGGATCATAATATCCTCTAAACATGGGAGGTATTTTCAACATGAATGATTCTACAACCACTTTCTCTTTCCTTGGAGGAGGATTACATTCCACCTGATTAAAGTTATTATTCATAACTCAAGCCAGCTGATCAAGTACTTTCATGAAGTTTTGATCACCCACTTACATCTTATTAGGCATATCATTAGGTAAATAATCCCATTTCATATAACATTGGATGGTAGAATCTGTTGTTCTATTTCTCTCCATTAACTATGAAAAATAACGTAAAATTATAAGTCTTTAATACATAGCTACTGAGCATAAAAAAGAAAACTTCAAACATAAAAGTATAAACTGGTAAGGAGGAAGTATATCCTGAATTTTTATTCCTTAACTTTATATCCAGGTTATCCTTGATCTATTTCTTAACTAATATTATTATGGTCTACTTTTTTTCACTTAATAATGGTTCGTACTAAGCTCGTGAATTTACCAAAGAATATCCCCGGGGAGTTTCGTAACCAAGAGTTCATCATGGCCTGTTGTCATATACAAGTTCCCATTCAATCCTAGATCAAAGTAGTGTTATCGGGTTTTACCCATAGATACATATTTTCCAGATCCACCTCTACCTACTAGTATCTAGATAGGGATGTATTTTCTTGATAAACCACTTATTAAATACTCACCAAAATTCTGGAATGTTTTCTTATACATAGCCTCATCCTTAAAGATCTCACTACGTTTCTCTATTCTTAATCTCCAAAAATAACTAAACCATCCTCTGATACAAACTCTAGAGACCCGAGCCCTGTACATATAACATTTCAGGATTTTATGAATTATTAATCATCAGAGTACAAGAAAATGATCATTATGTCTAGTGTCTTGGAACACATGGTCCATAAAATAGAAAACATGGGGCTTAAAAACACTTCGTTATTTAACCACCATAATGATATCCTAACTTCCATTAATCCCTTACATCTTCATAGGGTTCCCTATTGAACACATGAACAAAGGGATGAGCTGAAAAGCCTAGTAAGGGAATGAACATAAGGATACATCTTATGCACATGAGTTATGAGGCATGACATACTGATATCTAAAACAAGGAACATATGAAATAATATCATATAATAATTGGATCACATAAACAAGAAATCATATAACTGTGGTATAATCATAAAATATTTCTTTAGTACGGGTCATGGCTAACCGCCAATCTCGTTTCCCATTTCAGTATGGGTTGAGGCTAACCGCCAATCCCATTTCACATCACATATCAGGAGACTTAACCATACTCAATGCATTGAAGTGCTATCTGGGCGCACCCATATGAAAATTTTCATGAATATTCCTTCCACATAAATATTCATAACACATATACAATCATACATAATCAACCATACATAAACATAAGGGTACTCATGGAAAGAGTTGGGTACCACAATCATGACATAAATCATAACCAATACGAATATCATGAAAGTGTCCATGTAAGAAAATAATTAGAAAATATATGCATTTTCATAAGGTAAAATAAGAATATAACATGGTAGGTGGTGTCAAACATAAGTGACAACATATGAGAAATGTATTTTATAAACATTAGCATTAAAACATTTTTGTGCGGTTTTAAGGAAAATACTATAGATATTTTCAAATAGAAAAGAGAACATTCATTTATGTAAAACCATAATTTTACCAAGAAGGTTTTCATAATATAATAATGATTTTATAAATACAATTAAGTCTTACAACAGAGAATATAGTGCTCTGGAAATTGGGTAACCATTCTAGAAGTTCCCCTAAAATATGTTTGCTTATCAGAAAGTTCTATGGAGGGATTCTTTTAAAAATAGGTATATCCCTTCATGAATGTGTTGAAAGTGTATTAATATAAGAATCTTGTATAAATAACCCGAATATAGATGATTCACTTAAATAGATAAGATAAAATCACTTTGATATCAAGATAAAGCAACCCAAAAGAATAAAAAGGTTCGGGTAGAATTTGTTACGGTTTTATTGGCATGGTGTCAGGTGTAACTATGAGAGAATGAAAAGGGATTTCTCATCAAATATACATTATGAGGGAGGTACGGTGGAGGTGATAAAATATACCCCATCATTTGGTATTACACATAAAATGGAATATCATAGAGGATAGTCTTTATTAAGAGTGAAAAAGAGAGGATCCCTTACCTTATATTTATTGGTGTTCTACACTAGTTATTAAAGACCTGGATAAACAAATTAGGATTATTAATTAATAATTCCCGATCCATTTATATATGTAATTTATTTATTATAACCCTTTTTAGTCCATTCAAATCCTTTTTGATTAGTTATAATGATCAATTTTTTTTCGGGATCGTTTGGTTACTTGGTTTTAAAGGATTGATTCAGTTATATTCAAGTACAGATAAACGTGAAAGATAAAATTGGTTGTCCAGAATTGAAGTTATATTCTATTAGTTCACATAGAAAATATTACATGGTTTTAATTTTAAATAGTTTAATTAGAGTGAAGTTGAATTATTATTTAAAACCATAGTGACAGCCGTTTTTGTTAATCGGTGGGTTTGATTACAAAAACCATGTTTTGTTTTTATACCTTAATAAAATTTGTACAAAATGATTATTGAACTAAAAATGTTATATAATACATATATAATAATCTAGTTAAACCATAAGTCAAATGGTTTCCTGACCAGAATTAAATATTATAATAAAAATTGATAAATTGTTGTCATTGAATGTGCTAAATTAGCACATCTCAAAAGGTGCTATCATTTCATTCAAATAAAAGGGTGGGGAAATGAGAAAAGTTAATGAATTATCCCATTAGCTTGAAAAATATAGTAGAGGTATGTTACTTGATTTATCATACTATTATGGTGATGGGAGGTAAGGAATGATATAAAACGAAAAGAACTTAAAAAAAAAGAAGAAACTTGGAAGAGGAATTGTACCTCTAGAGACTTTATCCTTTGAGAACCTCTTAATGGGAGAGGTCTTGGTATTTCGAAGAGGATAAAAGATTTTGGATGCGGGGGAGGTTCTTGGGGAGAAATTTGGGTAGAATAAAGGCAAAGAACAATTCTTAACAAGAGTGAAGATAATAGGGAGTGAAGGGGGGGTTTAAAGTGGAGGAGAAGAGGGATTTCATAATATTATAATCATTAATTTATTATTTATTCACTAGAAAATAAATATTACGTATTCCATGACCAAGAAAAGTAATTTAATCATCTTATTTCGAACTAAGTGGACATACATCAGCAGACCATCATCGATTACTCAATAAATACCTTATTTAGCATTTATTGTCAATTATCGTATTTTACTATTCATCAAAATTCAAGTATTTCAGAAAAATCCCAAAAATTCATCCTAAACATTTTTTGACGTCTAGAATCCAAAACTTCAGTCCATTTTTCAAAAATAATTTTCTATATATGATTATTTTATTATTTAATTAAAATAATATTTTATTATCAAAACTAATTTTAAAACATTCAATAACTTATTATAAAATATAGATATATCGTATTTCAAACATGAATATCATATTTATTCTACTTTAGGTGAGGTTAATATTCATTAGTGTGTAGCACTACTAATTAGGGTAGGTTACTATTCATTAAAAAATTAAGTTTTCCTTATTAGACTCCAAATCACTTACTGATTACAATCGTGTATGCCGGATTTTTGAAATCCCAGACATAGAAGTGATAAAAACATGTTTAAAGGTCACTTAGCACACAATAGTTCATTATGTTGTGTTTTCATGTGATTTTATGACAAGCTAATGAGAAGAGAATTTCCATTGAAAAACAATGGTTTGTTACATCTTTAGGTTCCAAAATAAGAGTTCAGAATTGATCCAATGGATATCTTATAAGATAATTAAAAACAGGATAAAAATGCAACATTGGTTGTGTTAATCTATCGAGAATGAAGTTATTCCTCTTATAATCCCAATATAGAAGACCCCTAACAAAAATTTCTGGATTATGATGAGCCAATATGATATAAGGGGTTCATTAGTGGTTTCACTAGGGACTTAATAATTTTTTATTAAAAACATAGCACACTAAGGTTCTATGTGCATGGTTTTATAGAGAATCACAATTAGAATTAACTGGGAACCATAATCATGAACCCTATAAAAAGATTATATTTAAACTACATAGTTTTGACTCACAGTTACTCTCACCATGTCAAAACCATGCATATCCCCTCTTCCTGTGGGTGAATGATTTAAATTATATTTCCATACAGTTTGGAAAAATAGATCACCCCATTCCTATGACTCAAAATTGGCCAGACCGTTTTCTAGTTGAAACTAAATTTCCATCCCTAACCATGAACCATTGGTGTATAGCCTTGTCGTCCAAATATCATTTTAAAAATTTATAAAAAATACTAAAAAGTAATTCCTAACTCATTGGATTCTAAATATGTGTTGACAAGTACTATTAATAAATTAATAAAATGTAACATATATTTTTGTTACTCATTGGTACTTATGTGCCAGATCATACATCCACTTTTAGTATACATATCTAAAATTTATTACCAGGAGAACAAAAAAATATATACATTACTAAAACTATATATTTTATCACATATATATAATTTTTTTTTGGGATTTACAAAATTTTCAATCATCCTAATCCCCCATAAACATAAAATATTCAGTATAGCCAACATAATTGTCCGTTTTTAAAGTTGATGTTTTGATATATTCTAACCTAAAAACCCATATTTTCCTTTAAAAATATTAATTTCTCTTTAATAAACGCATCAAATCATCTAGAGATATCTAAACCTTATATTGATACCAAATGAGGCACCCTTGACCATAATTCCCAGATATAGTTCTAAGAACAAATAAATATTATTAACATTTCATATTACATGTCAATAATTACCAAATAATTTAACATATACAATATAAGGATATTTTCAGGTTCATTTTTTATAGAATAAGTGAAAATACATAATGATTAGAACCCATGTTATTTGTATCAAAATGAATCTTTTCCCACAAAATAAGAAGCTAATTAATCCTTGATAACCATCCAACATCTCCATGAAATTATCTATACATGAAAACCTTATAGACACATCATGCATAATAATTTTCTTCGTTATATGAGGATATGGAAACATAATTAATGGGTGGTATTAGATGTAGAGAGAGTGTAAATAAAATATATATGAATAAAATATCATAAGTTAACATAATATGTAAATATGAGTACAATTAGGTTGCATTAGTAACTTATAAACATTAATTCATCGATCATAAATAGTGAAATATAGTTTGGAAAAAATAAAACTTGATTCAAAAGGGATTGGAATCATGATTTACTAAACATGAGATATGATAAAATAATATATTAATTATAATAAGAATAAAAATATAATATATTTCAATTAGAGTATATAAATATATATTTGGATCATATTGAAATGAAGGGAATAGTTAAATTATTGTAAAAAATGTAATCGTAGTCAAATATAACATTGTAAAGTAGGCTTAACTAGCTGATTGGAATAACATAGTAGAGTGACCATCACTTTATGATTCCCAATGAGAATAATTCATCACTATATAATTACTATAATGGAGTATGCCTCAATAACTTATTATAATAGTGGACTAGGAATGACTTCATGATTCCCATAGTGGAGAAAGATTTCCGTACTTGATCCTCATAATTATCTCATCAAATAAAAATCCTTAACCAATGTATAAAAGGGTGATATAAGACTCCACCCATTTACATCCAAATATATTAGTGGAAATTGAAAGAAAATAGTTATAATAACATAAATGACCCATGGAATGATAATCAGTTTCATTAAGTTCATTATAAATTAACCTTTGAAAGAGAATGAGATTCATATACTTTTAAAATTGTTCTATATAAGGAAATAATTCACAATTAAATTATTAATTATAATATGATAAACCCTTGGCAAAACATTACTATCAAAATAAATTCAATAACATTATATATAAATACAATTTAATTGAGATATTAAAAAATATGATATTTATACTATATGTATAACATGTACGTGGTAAAGAAAATTGTTTCCCTAATCAATTTATGTATGTAATATACTTGTAAACACTTCAATAAATCGAATAAAAAATTATTTATTCATAGAGTAATGGTATTGGATGAAAAATAATGAGTATAAACTAAAGAAGATTAAGGAAGATGAAGGAAATGATGGATAATTTTTCTCGTAGATAAGACAAAACAAAACCCATCTAGTGAAAGAATATTAATGTTATAATTTATAGAAAATAATTGATAAATAAATATTAATTATAAGGTATATTAATTTAAATGAAAATAATTTAATGAGAGTTTTAAATAAATCTATAGAAATATGAAACAATGATGTCCTTTTTCAAAATATTTATTTAAATATAAATATTTTATAAGTTGAATAAAATAAAATATCTATTAATAAAATCATTACATACTAGAAAAGAAGATTCATAAAAAACTAATTATAGAGGAAAAAGGTGTTCAATTTAAAAAAATTAGAAATATATATTGTTTTGTTAAAAAAAGAAAAATCATAATATGATAACATGATTTTTTAGGAAACAATCTATAAGTAGTGAAGATAGGGTTTATATGATGTTATTATTTTTCAAATTCTAAAAAAATTATAGGGATATCTTAAAAAAATAAGTTAAAAAACTTCATGAAAAAAAATGAAATTGAAATTATAAATTATTAATATTGTTTTGTTAGGAATCAGACCAATTTATATGATTATACCAATTTCAATTGAAAAAATTGTAAATATTAAAAAATTATCCACAAGGATAACTTTAAGTGATGAAAATTATTATGATATTTGGTAAAATGTCTATAAAAATTCTCCAAACCTGATATCATATTGAGAGATATCAATTATAAAATGAGGTTTGGAAAAATAATAGTTACATTGAGATTATGATCAAAATGAAAAAAAACATGGAAGTGAAATATATTCTATTTGGACATCAACTTTATCATTAATGATATTTTATTAAATAATATTAATTTTATTAATTTTATTAAAAATAAAAAATTAATTGATTCAAAATATGAAGTAAGACCAACCAAATTAAAATGGAGAAAATATTACCATTTCATGTTATATAATTTTTAGGTAAGAATTACTTGATATTACAGATAAAAGAATAATTTTAATACCATATATAAAATTCAGGAAATATAATAAAATTTATTAATTAGTTAGAATAAATCAAAATTGGAACCATAGAGTTCAATAAGAATGATTATAAATAAATTAAAGAAACATTATTTAGCACAAACCCTTTAAATTGATTAAAATTTTCAGTCATAGCACATTATAGGATATGAATTCAAATGAAAACATAAATTGGAGTTATGGTAAAAATAACATGATACAAAATATTAATGGGGATATATATATTGGGGTTATTTCCTTATAACCAATATCTATATAAATTTCAAAGAACTATATTCATAATTTTTCATATTAAAAAAATACTTATAACATTATTATTATTATTTTACATTATGTTTTATATGATATTGTCCTAAGACTAGCTGTCAGACTAAATGGGAAAATATGTTCCCTGCATTGATGAGGACCACGAAGTGAAACAACCCTATTCTTAAATATATTTTCCATTTTTAAAAGAAACAATTTTAAGTATATAAATGAAATATTTTATCAGGGGTAGATACTCACATGACTTTGAGGAACCATCTCATTGTAAATTCTTTTGGTAATTTTTAGGATAATGGATTATGAGAATGTGACCAACCTATAAAAAATAAAAAAAAATGTGTTGATTTATTTTTATATTATCATATATGTTTGTGGATATTTTAAATTTAAAATTATTTTAAATTGATATTATGAGTTTAATTATTTGATGAAATGATTGAAAAAGGGATAAAATATGTTTATGGAATACTAGGACACTTTGGGTACATCACAAATAAAATTTTAGTACTGAATAATTATAAAAAATGGTTTTTTCACTTATTTTCGTTAATGATATTGATATATAATTCCCTTTGATAGAAATAATACAAACAAAAAAATTATTGAACTATTTGTTTTGTTAGAATGATCAATTTTTAGAAATTCAAATATGAATACATTGGGATCTTATTTTGTTGAAACTATCATGCAACCAAATTTATAAGTGATTTATTGATAAAGTGATTCTATTACATAGTATGTTTTTTGGGGGTTTATTTCATTATGACATTAACTTATTTCTCTATGGGTTTCTTGTCTTTTTACTGGACAATATCCTTCAATATTGAGATAAATCACCAAATTCCATTAATAAAGAGGCCTAGAGGGTCAAAAAATAATTTTACCATGACCCTCAGTTGAATAATAATATTATTTATTATTTACCATTTTGACTAACTATTATTCTTACACATGATGTAATTCATGTTTTCTTCATCACACATACTATGTCACTAATTAATAGAGATAGTATTTTCTAGGAAACTTATTTAATAGTTATATAGGGAATCTAAAATATATTTAATTATTTATGAACAAAGCAGTAGGATTTTTTCATTGGATAAATATAAATTATTCATGGTTTGGTAAATAGTGTGAATTAATGATGGACCGAGATTAATATTTTCATTGGAAAGAAAATATAAATATGATTTTAGAATAATAAAATCTTATTTAATTTATGATTTTTATGCATGAAAAATAATAATTAAATTACCATTATTATATGAATGGGGTTCTATGTGAATTCATAAAAATAATAATGTAAAATGTGAAAGATTCATTTTATACACCTAGTGTTATATAACACCTATTATATTTTTTTCATAAGTGTATACATTATTTTTTTGGGAACAAGGATCTCTGATGAAAATTCTATTGATTACTTAGAGATGTTCATATCATTGAATTTTCTAAGGATTGGAGAGAAATAATCATCCACCACCACTCTCGTGTTTATATATATCTATGAGAAAACACCTTGATGAGATTCTGGTGGTGACCAAAGTGGAATGATACAAGTTTTACGGTCAACCATGATATCCATGGGAAATTCCTACAGTGATGCTTGGTGATTCTTGAGCACATATGGATCACCACTAGAGGAATGTTTACATGATTTTTATTATGAATCAAACATGTGATGTATAATATTTTTCAAATTTATAAATGGGGAAAGTATTCATTATAAGGAAATATAATATGTTTTAAAATTAATTATAAATAATATGTGGTGATCCTAGGATTGGTTTTAAAATTCAACTATCAATTAATATTTGATTCAATTATGTTGGTCATGAAATTTATCAATGATGTATATCTTATAAAAATAATATATTGTGACAAAAATATGAGGTGGGCATTCCCCTAATAACAATTCCACTAAGGGAATAAATATAATGTGTTATTAGATTGGTTTCATAATTATTTAACAATTATTGATTGATTTAAATATTTTTCATGAATTTTGTATTCTATTTTAATTATTATTTAATAAAAATAGATATATTTTTTCTTTCTCATCTTCATTCTCACAAATATAGTAAAATGGATTAATTTTATGAAGGATTAAAATGTAAATAACTCGCCTAGTGTTGTCGAGGAATTTTTCTGGTTAGAAAAATAATATATTCCATGTATATTATTTATAAAAACTGTGCACTCATGTTCAATACACCGATAATTAATTTGTAAATAATTTAAGATGTGTAAAACTTTAACATTTTATGTATTCTTAAGGCACTTCTTGTTCACTAGGAGAGGCTCGAACACAGTCAACATGACTAGACATCACGTAACATCCATACATGACATATAGTCTATTAGTCAAATATAGTTCGTGTATACTATAACATATAATACATGACTAGTGACCATTAAACTCAGAGACCACACAGTGTGCATCCCACTTACATTTCATGTTATATATAATTATTCATAGCATGATTACACACTGAGTCACTAGGAATGTTCCACAGATAGATGTTAAGAAATATACCCATCACGTATCAAGATAGTAGATGTTTCTTGTATTAACAAATTATATAGAAGCAAAATTATCTTATTAAAATAATAATCCTTATCAACATATTTATAGGTGTCATATATTTTACATTGAACATTAAATATGATAGGTTATATATATCTATATATATTATATGTCTAATAATATTATGAGTAATGTTTTAATGTGCATGTTATGTGAAAACACATTTTAATCATAACTCTTAGTGCATATAAACATAATATGATATTTAACTACCAATGTTTCCAAGATTTATTTTCATAAAAATTTACACATCATGGAATTACTGGAAAATACTTGTACATAAAATTCCAAATGTGAAAACAATTGTTTCAACATAATAAAAAATGAATTGTTTATATAGATAATCACAGTTCATCTTATAAGATATATATTGCAAACTATTTTAATAATAAAAACATTTATTTGATTTTTAAAGAAATTTTTATGGATTATAATATGAAAGTGTTCATATGAGAATTAAGATAAAATAATTATTAAAATATAATATAATTAATTATTTTAGTACGATTTATCTTAAATAAATAGGGTTATAATTGAACTATACTATTATTAAATGTGTAATTTGATAAGTGTATGTGGATGATCATCATCATTGATAGTTTTTTATTTATTTAAATTAATTTTATTATTAAATAGAGATTTTGGATTTTGGCTCATCCCTCCTATTATTATGTAAGAGATAATGAGAAAATGGTTTATTTATGTAAATCTCCTAGCCAATATTTAGTTCCCCTAACCTTTTTATTAGTAATAGATTATTTAAGGGATGGAGCTCCCAAGAGAGCGGGGATATATCATTTTTCCAAGATGAGGTGAACACAATCAAGGAGGTACATTTTGGATAGGCGGTAATCTGCAAACACTAACCATGTCATGGTTCAAATATATTTTTTCACAAGGTCAACAGTTAAAATATCATCTCTTAAATAATAAAATCATTAGTAAAATCATGTGATCATACCAATTAACACATAAAATTCTATCATGTTTAATTGTAATTTAATTATATATGGTTGTTCATGATCACAAGAAATAATTAACTAATAGTCATGAAAGATATAAAAATAAATGAATTCTATTATGAATAATTTTTTTAATAGAAATATTTAATCACTTCAATAAATCCACATAATGTTAAACATATTTTAATAAATATAAGTATGGTATCATGCTCCAAAAGATATGAATTCATAAATTATATATATTATGTAAGTATATCCTTCCAATATATATGTTCAATTCTAAAAATATTCCATTTTTCTTGAATACCCAAAATTTGGGTGCATTAAATTTTCATGGAATTATAGATTTGTTTCTTAGTTTGGGAAAACGTAGTTCACATCGTGTTGTGACCACCAAAGTTGTAATTATTGTAATTAATATGCCATAGTTGAGGCATTTAAATTTCATAATTATTAGATGGGATCCCACTCACCAGATCCTGAAACATTTAGTAAATTTAGTGGGGATTTTAGGCATACTTTAAACAATTTAAATTGCTTTATTGAGTAATTTTTGGGTGCAGAAAAGGGGAATATGGGCCCCTTTTATTCAATGTCATCTAATATGATTTTCGGAAGACAAAGGTGACGAAAATTTGGTTCCTATGAAATAGTTGGAGATTAATAAATATAATATAATATTTACTATATAATTTTATCTGATATATTAATAAAATTATTCTTAACATAAGAAAAAATAATAAATATTATTTCATACATATCAATGTTATTGATAAATGACAAGGATAACTATATGACATGAAATTGCATCTATGAATTAAAAAGTAACTTATGCATTATCCTATAAAAAGGAAATGAAATTATATGTTATATATTAACCTACTACTTAACCACCCTGCTAAATGGATAGTGAGGGGAAGTAGTATCATTATGAGAAACATTAATATGATTTGATAGATATTCAATGTTCCATGGTTTCATCCATGACCAATGATCTTATAAATATATATGAGTACATGAAGGATTATAGAAAGATGTCTCAACTTTGGGATCCCTAACTAGCGATGTTGAGTCAATGGAGGTATCAAAAATCTAATCCCTTATTTACAACCATGTATTGAGATTTGTATCTATGAAGGATATATGTTGTCATTTTTATGGGGTACATTGACCTCATAGACATTATGGAGATTAAATTACACGTTCAATTGTAAAGGGAACTCTTATATTCCTCACTATTTGAGAAATTTTCTAGATTCATTGTAAATAATAACATCATATATAATAATAATAGTCTCTTTGAATTTCATCCTCTTATTATAAAAATGGATCAGCACATGTGGATTGAAAATCATATCATCCTTATTTTGAATAATAAATGAATGAATAAGGAAAGAGGGACCCAATAGTAAAAACATGTTTTAAGATACCATGCACAAAAATTATAATAAGTGGATGAACCAGAAACATGAAAGGAAAATGAAATTGTATGCTTTCCTTGTGGAAATAATTTCAACTGGAAGAGAAACACCAGCTAAAAAGGGGGATTAGAATATGTGTTTATAATCAAGCATAATCCTTAAATAAATGAACATTGAGTTTTAGATAAATATTTTGGTGCTCATATATGTACCCAAATTCAAGAACCAATTTGATTTCAAATGATTCATATAGTATAGTTTGATTGGTTTTCTTCTAATGGAGTACGGAAAGTTGATCTAGCCATTGGGGGAAACCAACTATTGTTTACAAATTGAATGATAATTTTTTTAACATACATTTATTGTATTCCATTTTATAGAAAAAACATAATTTATATATCCGTCCAAGATTAAAATGGTTTTATCATTTTTGGAAATAAAATACGTTCCACTTATAAGGAATATATATCTTTTGGTAGGATAAATTTAAATAGAAGTGTTTATTTATTAAATTATGGAAACCATTAATTGGAAATTGATTTTGAATTATGTTCAAACAAATCATATATTCCCTAGTTGTCCATCACTATACTATTAATATAAATTAGAATCTTTTCCTAATAATTGATCATGAAGTTTATGTAGACTCTATTGACACAAAAACACTTGAAATAATTCATGATTTCTTACAAGGTGAAATGACCAAAATTCAATTAATTATACATGGTTAAAGGGACATAGAGATTTTATAATTGGTATACACTATTGTATATATCTCATTTATAATTGAAACTAGATGTGTGTGTTCTTACTTAATAACCTTTACCAATGAAATAAGTAGATATGGATATTTATACTTGATTTATTATAAGTCTGAATACTTTTATAAATAAAAACTATTATTGAATAAATATATATTCAAATTTGACATTAGAATATTATACTTCGATTAGATCGAGGTAGTGAATATGGTAACAATGAGTAATTAGCATTTTATGTAATATTAGGATGCTTTATCCACAAAAAACCATACAAACCATAGTGTATTAGTGTTTGTGAATGTAAGAATTTTACCATTCAAGAAATGGTATCGTCTATAATAATTAGTAAAGATATTTTATTATCTTTTTTGGGATATGTATTATAATCTATGACATACACACTAAACATCATACCATCTTTTTTATGAAATAGACATACCTTCATGATATGGATTAGATTGATAACTATTTTTTCATATACATATGTAATGGGTACAAAGGAATTATTAATGCCTTTGTAAGAAAAATCTAGATAAATAGGCATAATTTGTATCTTTTTATGGTATCCTATGGAAAAAGGGATACTACCTATACCACCCCTCAGAGAAGAAAGTGTTCATGTGATGAAAATATGTCATTCTTGAGAGTGAAAATATAATCAAGATTGAAATTGGAATATATATTGACATTTATGATGTTTTTGATCAAGATATTAATGTTTTTATATTGGAAGAGATAGTAGTTAAAAAAAGAGATGTATTGTGTAAGAACACTATAGAATTTGGAAAAATGGAAAGATGTGGTTTCATGTCACTATATATGGAGAATGGTTACTTATTGAAAGTAATAAACCTCTACCCTAAAAAGTGGTAGTATAGACCTTAAAAGAAAAAATATGTAACAAAGTCATGAATTTTGAAATAGATTTTATGTTTTAGAATTACATTTTTTCAAAAATCTACAAATGTATGTAAATATTATTAAGTTTACATAGGTATTTGAGAGATAAATGAACCTGGAATGTAATTTATGTAATAATATAGTATGGATTGTGGTAAATGGTTTAAAAAAAATCATCAAATTGAATAAAAAAAATCCTTTTCACCAATATATGTGATTTAATCCACTAGAATTAAACATATTCTATCATCATTGCATGACTACTAAAATAGTTTTATAGACATAAAAAATAAAATAAATAATGGTAACATTCATTAATAAACCTATATGAACATTTAAGAAGGTATTTTTACTCAATGTAATATTAAAAATATATACATATTATGTTGATGTATTTATGGTATGAACCAATCATCTAGGTCATGATAAATTTGGTTTGATGAACCAATAAAAGTACATTTTTTCACTAAGAATAAATGTGAGTAAGGTTTTTACAATAATTTTAGTTGGAATGTCAAATTATCTTATTATTATATTTTAATGAAATACAACTTAATTTAAATGACATTAAATCCTTAAATCTTTTAATGAATGGTTGATGTAGCTTTTCTCCTTGAAAGATATTGGTGAAGCATCCTACACTCTACTGTTAAAGGAAGTCCAATATAAATACAATATGATTCAAATATTATTTTTGGGTACAAATAATAAACATACACAAATGATATTTAGATTAGAAAAAATCAAAGGGTTATTAGTTCTAGTATCACATGGTATACAAATTTCAAAGAAAATGTTTCCTCATACATAACAGATAAAGATATAATGAGTAAGATACCATAGTTATTAGTGTTAGGAGGGACCATGTATTACATGTTATGAAATAGACATGATGTTTCCAATTTTTTGAGCATGTAAGGCATATATCATTCAGATCCAATATAACATTATTGATTTAATGATAAGGATTTACTTATGTGTCTGAGAATAACTATGGATAAGATAAAATTATATGGAGGATATGAGGAGCTAGTCAAAATTAATTTTTCCAAGGAAATTATTCAAAATAATTAGAATGATCTGATGTAAAATTCAATAAATATTTTCTTTTTTAGAGGAGGAGTGATGATTTAGAGGAGTTCCAAGTTCATAATTTTCACAGATTCTGTAATGAAGTTCGTGTATATAGATGCTTATGATGCATCAAACAAACCCATTTTGATATGAATCATTTTAAATGATCATGATGAGGTACCAATAATTAAATACTCTATCATATTATAATTTTATATTTCTAAAATGGTATCTCTTGAAAAATCTGAAAGTAACGGCAAAAAAATGCACATACTCTGGAAGCATCACCTCTTAAGTATTTTTTCTCAAATGGGATAATTTTATGTAAGAATAGTTTTTATGGGAGAAAATAAGGAAAATACCTTAAATAAAACATTATATCATTAGATTAATTATTATCAAGTGAGAACTATCATACCAATGGTTTTTACTAATTTTATCTACTTCAAATGGAAGTATGCTAGAGTTGATACCCTATAATTATGTTATTTTTAATAAGAAATTAAATTTATTCGTAGTTGTAAATGTTAATAAACTATTTATCTAATAATTAGTATTAATTTATGAGATATTATTTGTTTTATTGTCCTATTATTAGTTGTCACATTAAAAGGTCATAATAGGTCCCCGTTATGTTGAGAATCAACAAGCCTAATGAAACAATTGCAAAATATATGTTATATAGAAAGATATAATCATTTGAGGGGATTAAATGATATTGGATTTTAGTAATGGGGACTCATTGGACATTTAGTAACCTTCCAATTGTTTACATCCTTAGTAATTTCTATTGTATGATATTATGAGAAACACGCTCGCCTGTTGGAAGTCAATATTTATTTATTTAGATTGATATTACCATATTTGGATGTGTATATTTATCCTTATAATTTATAATTATTCTTAAATTATATTATGATTTATGTAATTATATTTATTGATGAAAACTATGGTGAAATATGTTTTCAATATTTTGGTGTATTGATGGTGGATCCAGAGTAATATTTCATTAATGAATATTTCAATAATGGTTTTGTACCTTATATTATTTAGAGAAAAATGATACCACAGTCCCTTTATTTGAGATGTTATATATTAATCATATAAATTTTTTGGTGTTCTATAATAAATTTTAATTTCCATAATGTCATGGAAATCAACAACAAGAACATAGATATATGACACTAGCATGAAACCTACTTGATTAGCGATATCATGATAAAGGGATTATATTACACGGTCTTCTTCTGTATGAGGTTTTAGATTTTTTTAACATCAAAAAATTCCACTATGTCCTCATGAGAGCCTTTCTACATTTTATCCTTGGACATTACACTACTTTTAGAGATGCCACTATGAAAGTGTCCTAGAGAGTCACACTGTTAGATTACCCAAAAACTCAGTTAAATAATAATATTATTTATTATTATAAATTGTGAATTAATATTATTTTCAAATGTGGTTTAGTAATTACTCTTTATTTCCTAATCAAAAACATTCTTTTAGTAATAATTCAGTGGAATATTTTTTAATCATAATGTTTGACAAATATTTATTTATTATTTAGTGGATATAAAATATTTTTAATTATTAATGAATATTGTATTGATGTTTATTTATTAAATTAATAATTATTATTTAGGGTCCTATAAATATTTTCTAGTATTGGATGAACTATTTTAATGGTCTGGTGAGAAATAATATACATTAAATATCATTTTAATACAAATAATTATAAATTTTATTCTAAGGTAATTCATTCGCAGAAATAATAAAATTATAATTAATGAGATGGGGTATCATATGAATTAAAGAATGTATTGAGGGAAAATGTACAATTATTATTTTCAAAAATAGTATAATATTAACCCAATAAACTTATTTACTTACTCATTTCAATTTCATTTTTTACACAAAACTATCTGGAGTGAAATTTCATAAATATTATTGATCTAGATCTTCGAGAACACTCTCTATAATAGAGAGTGAACATCTTTCACCAACTCTGTCATGTATAGAGAGAATAAAAAGAATCTTTATTTGAGGATACTCTTGGTATGATCAAATAAGAATGATGTAATCATCAGTATCATTCTATCTTGCACCAATATATTTTCATGTTGACATCTTGATGACCATGGAATAGGTATGGATCATCGATGAAGGGAATCTACAATTTATTAATAAAATAAAATGATGGTATGATATTGACTCATTCTCAAATTCATAGATTAATACTATATTCATTAAAAAATAATTATTTATATTTTTATAATAATTGGAAATACCTTGTTTTGATCTTTCACTTGGTTCTTGTGTTTAATCATTAACTATCCTATAATTAAATTATGTTGCTCATAATTTTTATCGTAAATGTACATATATAATTAATCATAAATTATGATAAAAATATGAGTTTTACAATCCTTATATGGTATTTCTACTTAACCCAAAACCTTTAAAAGTTACAACATTCCAAAAAAAACATGTTTTATAATAATAAATATATTTCGATGGGTAAAAATAGAAACATGGAACCCTTAACTTGTACAATATTACTTCCATTCATACTCATTAGTTATTAAATAATTTTAATTAGTTGGTTAATCACAACCATAGTATCCTTATTAATACTAAATTTAATCAATATAGATTATTCATTAAAATATTCTATTTATTTAGGATATAAAATTTTCTTATGTTTTCATAAAAATATAATCTGTGTGAGTTTATATTGATAATTAAGAGATCAAATAATGTAAGTTACGTAAATAATATAACCATTTCATAAACATTAAACCGATCATTATTTTCTTATTAACTTAATATAATAAAATTATTATTGTTCCCATAGTCATTGAAGATAAATTTTTATAGTTTTGATCATATTTTGAGCTAAATATACCCTAAAAAATTAGTAAACAATATCTCAAAGGATGAATATGGTTAAGGAATTGTATAATATCATTATTAAAAAAGAATATTGATATTAAATATCTATTTATATGATTTTTTATAATTTATGTTTATTTTATTATTAAAAAATGAATATAAAAAAATAAAAATACAACTTACTGTAGAAGGTGATTCACATGACACATTGTTAATATTGTTTTTTATCTAATTTGTTGGTAATTTATAAATAATGGTAAATAAATTAATATAATAATTCTTATGTATATTAATGATACTTGGAAAATTTTATTACTTTTTATAGGGTAGTATTTTATTTAAAATATTATGAATAAAAGTTAAGAAAAATTAATACTAAAATTGTTACCTTGATGTTTCTCTTGATTGTATCTATTGAACTAATTGAATAATTGTATCATATGGTGAGATGAGGCTAATGAAAATTCGGGGGGATTCTTATTAGTGATAAATGAAATAGTTTCAAGAATAAATTCAAAGGAATATATATTGAATGAAGGGGTGAAATAATTCCCATTTATAAGTGAAAAACAAGGTACTTTTTTGAATTACATAAAATATTCAACAATATTATTATAATATTACAAGGTAAAAGATAAAATGAAAAAAAAATGTTGTTTGTGAATATATTATGTGTATAATACCCCAATAATTTATTTTCAAACATGTATTAAATATATTGGAAGAGAATTAACAAAAACTTTTCATCAACATAAATATATATTAGTAAAATAAAAGGATGGCCAAAGGCCCATGCTAAAGATAGAAAGAGAACACATGAAAAAACAAAAAAAACACAGTGAAAAATAATGAGACGGTTATTGGGGGGTAGAAGTCATATAGGATACCTATATCTCCATTACAAATATCTACAAATTCGTGGGGGGAGATCCCATGATTGAGTAATAGATAAATTTCCCATCATGAGAAGAAAAAAAAAAGAAAACGTTCCATAGCTTTGTCATCGTCATGCTAGGTGTAACGGATATTTATGAAGCTAGTGATGCACTGTTAGAAAAAATAGATAAAACATCGTATTTTCCTGGGGGAACTACCAATCTTGTATATTAGGTTGTGGATAATCATGGTGTCAGTTTACAACAGAGCTAGTTCGATTTTTCATTTGCTGAAATGTTTGAGGCTTGTTTTCATAGCCATGCCTTCATCCCTAAGACAATCTCTATTTCCAATGTATGCAATGATATCTAGGATGAATAATACCCTTGATTCACATACCAATCCCCCACCCCACATGTTTCATATATGTCATGAACCATCATTATTCATCTTGAGACAGCTCAGGTTTGGGTTCCCCTAGATCCACATTCCTAGGGTCCATGAAGAGGTGGTTGGGAGCTAGGCTTTAGATGGTGAAAGATGGATGGTATCCCTTTGAAATTCACGATGAACAAAGAAAACTTGATCAGAATAATATGGGTCATAACGAAAAGATCCAATATTGAGTATGGTGTTCCATAAAAAGTATCATTGTTCTTTTCCGACTAGATATAATGACATCCCATGGTATGAATTCATATTCGCATTTTCCATTCTAGCTTATTGTCGTCGATACCTTGAAACAAATTTTTTAAAATTTGAGTTCCCCACATATCTTGAATTTGGATACTAGTGAATCCTACAATCTTATGACAAATCTCATATTCCCATTCGACTTCATAGAAAAAATGATCAATGGACCCCTCTTTAGTGGCATAGTAGGATGACATCTGGAGGTGAGCTAAATGCCTACATGTTGAATGATCCCATCAGTGGGGATGGCCTGTTTTGAATATTCAAAATGATAAAAATTGTAATTTGTATAAATTTCTCTACACCATATGATATCACCATATTTATCCAAATTAGATGTATAAGTGGGAAGACGGATATACTACCTTCCTGGTAATTCTCCTAAAGAAGTAATGGATATTGACAGCATAGAATGTCAATTTATGGTTTCAAACCATCACAACTCAATGAAACATAATTTTTTATCTCTTCATTCTTTATCATATCACATCTACTGATGAAGGAATATACAATTATCAATATCAAATTCCCTAGAGATACACTACTCCAATTTCATAAACATTAATCATATCACAACCACCTATTAAGGTGTATATTGGTATATGGGCCTCAAATTTGGAGAATCATTATTCTTTGATGCTTGAAAAATTACCATATCAGAATCACCAATGAGGTTAAATATAGATATCATCCCTAATTCCCCAACTCATGACCCTTTAATATATACATAACACATATTCAGAAATTTTACAGAAACAATTATGAAACAAAAACCTTAATTATTATTTATATTTTATTTATTATAATAAAAAATTAATGGAATTTTCTATTTGATAAATAATATTTATGATGAATTTAAAATAATTTGGTTCATATAGTGTAAGTATATCTTCAATATAATGAACTAATAAAATAGTACGAGAATATCCACTACCCCTAGTCCATCCAACTCATTAATATTATCATTTTCAAAGTACCCAATATAACTGATTCAATGGAAAATAATTTTTTTTAATAATAAATTCACTTTTGGGGTTTTATAAGTTTTTATTTGTTCAAATGTTACACTCAAAAGTATCTTTACCAAAATCAAACCACCCTCTGAAATGGCTATAGATCTAGAGAACATACATAAGATTATATTAGGCCTACATGTGCTAGTGTCTATAGTCCAACGTGACCCTTTTCCCGAGATTTCTACCTGGTCTCCTAAAATAGGGGTCATATATTTAAAACAATTAATTCATTCAAGTAGTACCCACAAATGGGTTTAAGATGGTGATTTTGGAATCTAGTAAAAATGGATTTGAAATCATTGATTTAGATATTTAATACAATGAATGATTTACATTGTGGCATATATTCACGGTTCATTTTATTTATAAGAGTTTAAATTTTAATAAAAACTCATATTATTTTAGTGAAGTATGTGAACTAATTTTAAATAGTTTCATCCATCACAATGTGATGGAAACTAGGTCGATGACACCTAAAAAATCCATAAACACTATAGGAAGAGTATGTAGACCACTAGCCTAATACAAAGCCAATCCATTTTAGTTCCACATCCATGAGTCTCTATTGAGGCTCTCCAGATATCATCAGGATGATCATGGTAAGGGAGAAAAATACCTGAAAACAATAATATAATATATAGTTAATTATTCTATTAAATTTAAACATGGAATATTTGTTTGTAAAATCCCTACGAATCCAATGATAATTAATTTTTCGGGCAACAAGGGGACGAAAATCATCATCAGACCCATGAATAATCCCTGATATCAATTAAAAACACACACAATCAATTTCAAAATTGAATTTATTCATTTTTTATGAATAAATAATCAAAAATTAATATCGTAAAGAAACTTCATCAAATAAATTAATGATTACAGAATGAATTCATCATGGTATATCTACATTCTTGGTAGAAAATAATCCCCACTGAAAATGGTGATTTCACCATCACAAAGTAGTATAACCATCAATACCTAATTTCAGAATAAATGAATTTATTAGTATATGGATAAAGATCCATGAATGTAAATATAGTGATGGATAATACCACTGATTGTTAAAAAACCCAATGAAAATCCTCCCTATCTTAGGGGAACTGAATAAGTCAAAAAGTGGAAGGGGATATTTCGTTTCTTTCATAAAAATGAGATGATGGAGGGTTATGCCCTCTAAAAAAATTAGATTATAAACAGATAATTTTACTCAATTAATAACCCCGAATTCTTGATAGTATGGTCTCTCAAGATGGTCGTTGGATCACACGATGTTATTTGTTTGGCCATTGGCTATATAGTGATCCCAAATGAGGTGCCACACAACATCCTAATAAACCTACATGATAGTGGCTATAGGCTTCTAAAAACAAGAATCATGGCCATCCATTCCTTCCATTAGTGTTTACATGAACCTCTTCAGTTCCATATAAGACTCATATAAAGTAAAAAACACTCTCATTTATAGGGTTTCACCCTATAAAATTCTATTCCTAATGATAGTTCAAAAATAAATGTCTCCATTAATTGAAATATCAAAACCCCTTATGAATTTTATACTAAAATGGAGAAGGGACTTTATAACTAGTCCACCATAACACTTATCATGGTCAATATTCCTTGGTGGTTATCTAGCATAATATATTGATATACATTTCTCTATAATTCAGACTTAAATGACTGTGTTCCATCAAAATTTTAAAAATTAATAATGAAAATGATTTCTAAAAAATTAGGCACACGATATGCCATAAGATTTTCCACCAACTATTTTCTAATATAAATTACTCATATGGAACACACCTCTTCTTGTCTATATCAATACACATGAGGTTCCTTTATCTAACAATATTCTATTATGTGGTATTCTTCACCATAGGTATAATTTTATCAGAAAAAATTATAATCATGGATAATTGCACCATCAATATATAAAGATATAATATGTTCCACAAATTATAATTATGTTCCCATTATGCTTCAAAACACACCACAACCCATTATATCAATGAAAATGGTTATGAACGATTAGAAATAACTTCATCAATTTCCAACTGAAACCAACCGGTTTCATTATCTTGCTACAACCCCACACTCAATAGATTTTCCTAAAAATACCGAACAAATTATTTAGTATCATCCTAATGAATAAAACTATGATTTTTGTGTGGTTTTTATCTAACATAATATAATAATACAAAAGTATTGTAGTAATAAATAATCCAGTATGCTACATCTGAAAACTCTTGGGCACACCCACTGACACATTAACTGAAATTGACCAATCAAACCACATTAAATCAAAAACCTAGTTATGATTTAATAGAAATAACAACTAATTTATATCCCTTAATCTCAATTAAATTCCTTTTACTTGATACCATATACCCAATATTATGGTTATAATCCCTCAAAAGAACATACACACTAATGCCCTAAATCATGCCCTGATATCGTACTTGTCATCTTTATCCTAATGATAATCCCTAGACTCTATCTAAGCTCACACACATAATAACATCTAGAATTCACATAGGAATACCCATAAAATTTAATTTTTATAAACCCCATAATTTGGTTATACCATGAAAGTCCACTAACCAGATTGTCTCACATGACCCTTCTAACCTGATGGTTAGATAATTATAACCAATGATACACTTTCCGCCATCAGTGTAAAAATTTCATTACTCCACTAATAAAACATCCAAATAAAATACCCCATCCTATTATAGGTATCGAATATAATGACTGTACATACCCATATAAATCAGACTAGAAATATCGCATGAACCGTCATTCTTTACCCATTAACGGTTCATGGAATTTTCGGGAAATCATTTCACAACATTTAAATCAAACTCAGGTGTTATTTTAAAAAACCAATGATGTACATCACAACAAGTGTACCTACCCATAACACTCCATATATGCCACCTCAATACTTTCAATCAAAAATCAATAGTCTCTTCAAACTCTTTGAGATAAAAAACTATCATCCATTAAGTAGAATACCAAGATCAATTTATTGTAATGACCTCGTCACATCGCCCATATCAAATCTGATTCCATCTATATCCACTAGTTTATATTTACCATTTCTTTATAACAACATGCGATTATTCCCTCAATTCTCCCATCAGGTCTATCATCCCTCATCTCGCACATGGTTACCCACCGATCAATATTTCATTTGGAACCACTATTTTAGTTTCACACATGATTGATCCAACAAAATATTTTCAATGCACAATCCTATACCACCTAATCTCATAACATAACTAATTGCCTAATGAGTTTCATGAAAATAATACCAAGACCACATGACTATCTTATAGTCCATGATCCCCTTCTACATTGATAACATCCAATATAAACACCCTCAACACTTAACTTATAACCAAACACTATGCATATGACATAATATATAACAAATTTTACAACCCATCCAATAATGATTTTTAAAACAAAAATCCTCCATATACGATATAACCACACTATTGGAATAATATCAAAACACATACTATAATGGAACATGATCATCCTTTCCATTCATTTCCCACATTGATAACTAAAATTATAACTTACGGTTCATTACATTGAATAACAAGTTGGAATCATTGTGAATATACCATATACATAGTCTCACATCACACGTACCAATCTCATACAAGAAGGAAAAATGTGTGCTTCCTATCATTATAGAACTAAATATTATTATCTAACACATAACAAGATTTACCCCTTAAAGAATCAATTTTTAATCATCCAGACACTCAACACAATATTAGCCTAACATGTATCCAAACAAATAGAATCCATCTTCATAAACCATATGTATCAAATCATATGAAACATAACTAATGTAATGGATCTCTATTTTATTATTGAAAAGTAACATTAAAAATTCATGGAAAAATCCTGATTTATGGGATAATAAACTCATTTAAGGTGTCATGTTACATCATATCCAAGTACTAGAATAGTTATTCTCAATGAGAATCAAATTAATGATCTACACCAAATAGAATACTATCTTATATGTTAAACACACACAACTGAAAATACCCTTTTATGATTTGTGTCAAACATATAATTTTTAAATACTATAATTATGTAGTTTTCTATTCCAATAAACATGATAAATTACCATATATGATTTAAATGATATTTTATATCTCTAAAATACAAAATTAACAACCCTAATATATTTTTCAATAAGGCATCACATCCCTATATCAAAATACAAATTCAGTCACACAACCATTATTGCATTGGATTATGCCTTAAAAATATCCAAGAATCATTACATGGTATATCAATATAACCCTTCTTTATAGAAATATTTTTTATATATCATTTTCTTATTATGTTGAATATCACTATAAAATCTTATAGTAATTATTTTTGGAGATATTTTTGAAAAATTAAACACATAAACCTATATCCTTAGAAGAAATGACCACACTGGCCAGAAAACATGTCTTTTGAATCTTATGTTCTAATAATGATTCATACCTAGATGCCTCATTTCACCCGACTAAGATCCAATGGTCTAATAAAAATAATTTTTCTAATCATCCAAAGTCATAAATATAATAACCAAGAAAATAGACATCTCATGATGTGATATTAGTAATAAATTTAATATTGCAGGATAAGGAAATCGATACCATACAAAATGAAACCATGACTTTCACTAGGAGATTGATTCAAGATCCACATGTTTGAGTTCCTTCACAATCTCTGATGATATTCCAAATAACTAAATAACTATAAAAAAATATCAAATATTTTATAACACTTTTTATCATATGAAAAAATATTATTTTGACCACTATCAAATATCACGGTACCGGATGACCCAAAACAAACCTCTCTATACACCAAAGGCTAAATGTAAAATGAGGTTCCATGGAGAGAAAATAACACATATATTTGAGTTCCCAATATAATGGTAATAGGAAATTATCAAAAATGTTAAGAAAAAAGGCATATATAAGAAACTAAAAATTATATTATCTATAAAAATAAAAAATATTATTCTACATGAAAAATAAAATTCAACAAAGAATACTAATTATAAATATTAGAGTTTTACCTCCTCAGATAAATATTTTCCTTAATGGATTGTCCTATATGAAACACTAAAACAACACAAATGTAGATAGTTTCAATGTAGTTATAGAATTGTTATGTATGAAATGTGGTAACTAAAATATGAAATATAAAAATATATATATAAGATCAAACTAAATTAAATTTACTTTAAATATAAGTTCAATTTGAAAAACTAGGAAATAAATGGTTATATTTAATTATTTCCATGTAAATTTTATTTTTATGTGAATATAGTTATTAATACTAGAATAATTATTAATGTGTAGTAAATATTTATTAATAAAATGAAAGAAAATTTCCATTAAAATAACCATTGGATATATAATATTTTTTAAAATAAACTAAATTATATGTTTTTTTATATCAATTTAAAAAAATTATTTTCTAAATTTATTATGGTCTTATTAGATAAAAATTAATTTTTTGGATCTCTATAAAAATATGTATTTTTAGGTTCACAATGTAAAATATTATTTTTAGAAGTAACAAAACCTTATGGATATTATTTGTATGTATGTATGAATGAAGAATTTAGTAAGAAAAATTATAACTCCATATATGTATTAATATGTCACTTTATAATTCTATTTTTTTGTTTCACTCTATAAACACATAATTTACATTTTCAAATTTAGGTTTTATTTTTTTTGCAAAATATTTATTTTTATACATTATAAATTTTTAATTTTATAGTCTCTTTATCACATATAAAAATTAATCAATAAATAATTTCAAATATATATTTTTTAGCAACAACATATAATTTAAGGTCCATTTTAATTTTAGACATAGAGGATAAATTACCTAGGTAAAAACATGTTATCCAGTTCAAAAATAATAATAGTAAAAAATTAATAAACCTGAGATATAAATATCCAAACATGTTAAAATCATATTTCAATTAAGTGATTTATGTGTGTGTAAAACATATATATTTTAATATTTTTTATTTATCTACTTATTATACATTTTTCTTGAGAGTGACTCTCTAGTATTGAAATGATTTAGGTATTTAAAAATTTATTGCATTAATTCACTTATAAAAGGGGTTCTCATATCCTCACTTGTCTTATAGAAAAACACATTATTAATAACCAATGAACTATAAACTACTATTTTAAAAAACACCAGTAAACCATATGGTGGTATAATCTATACAAATGAACATCCCTTAAGGGTTTAATCCTCATGTTTAAAGATATAATTCAATAATAAAGGTTTATGTTCCTAACCATTGTTTATCATTTCATTTATTTTCTTCTTTTTTTCTCTAAAAAAATTATTTTCTCTATCATATAAAGATAATATAAGAATAATTATTATTCTCTTTTTTAATAAAAATGATGGTAAAAATTAACCACCCTCCCCTTTTCTATTAAAATAAATTAACATGTGAATAATGTGTAGTGTGGACTACCACCTCCAGAAATAAATCTGTATCAATGTGATTCACATTGAATCATGGATGGTTTTAGTATGTTTTTACAAATATATGTGATATGTATGAGGAATATATTCCATCAATACGGTTATTTTTTGACGAAAAAAATAGATTTTTGTTATATTTTAATCCATAAATATCGATAAATAAGTTGAAACTAGTGAAAAACAGTTTTCATCTTCAGGAAATGTGACAAAAATACAATTTTGTGAAATTATAAAATTGGAAGCCTTAATATGACATAAATTCTATTATGATTAATTTCTTTTAAAACTAGGATCATTTAAAGAAAAACTAAAATAAATATATCTCTTATTCCCAAAGTTTAAAATGGTAATGAATATTAACTGATGATGTTTAAATATTACTACAAATATCTCATACATGATGGGATGATTTGTTTCTAAAAAATTTAAATTGAAATTACTATGAATATATTTCTAAAATTGGTAACTAATTTGGTCATAATTATGGTTTATAATTTAAAATCACATTCACTTAAATAATTGGTAATTGAAATGTACATATTATATTAAATCCATTCATTGAGTTATACATCTTCTTATCATACTTAGTTCTTCCTAGAAATTTAATTTTGAATGATTTTATCTCTATTATTTCTAAGAAAATTTACTTTTAAATCCAAAATAATTTTCATCAGGGTTTTTATTTTTAAATATTTTTTATTAAAAGTAGGTTTTTTGCATGAATACATGTAACATTAACTTTTTCAAAGATGGAGGAAAAATGGGTTCAAAAAATATCATTTCATGATTTTTTTCCATTATTTTTAAATTTATATACATCAAATTTAGTTAATTTTCATGTATAACCCTATTTTTTCCTTTTATTAAAAGATTATTTTGGGTGAATGTTTTCATATCAACCAATATATAGCATGATGTTACATTATATCATGAATATGTTTTATGAAACACATTTGATAACGATGGGTTATTTATAATGTTGAATGGAAGATGTTTTTTATGGATAAATTATGTTTGCATTATTAACGATCAAAACCCCATATATGCATACATTTTATTGGTTTGGGATTTATATCTCATTAGATAATAATTCATAATTAAATATTATTTTATATTAACAAGGAAAATGATGGTTTTTCTATTTAATTTAATGTTTCCCTGTGATAAATTTTTTTACTAGTTTGAGGATGTTATTCATTATGATAACATGATATCATGATTAATGGTTTTTTTATGTTAATATAAGATATATATATTATAAATTATGTTTTTATGTGAATATTTTGTGTCTTTATATTATTATTCTTGGTAAATTATCACTCCCATATGTTTTATGGTTACTAAGAATGATATTATGATTTTTTCTTTATAATAATATATTAATTTATTCATTTGAATTAACCCCAATTTATTGTTAATTACCCTATTACACATTTTTTAATCATGGATCGTTCTTATGTTTTAGTTACCATGGTTATAAGGACTGGTCCTATTAAATATATTTCATTAGGATAGTATAATATGGAGATTTTAATTAGAAACGATCGTGAGTTTTGTAAAATGTACATATACAATACCTAATCTCTAATTTCATTGAACTAATCAATCCTATGGATGAAATTTTTTATTATATTTGATTTTCTTAAATAACATAATATATAAAATAATATTATTATTACCATAGTTTTCAATAGTTTTTATAATATTTTTTGGATATTAAAAAGGCTGGTTTGAAAATGAAGGTTAGAGATATGTAGTGGTAAACCCTAGAGATGAGTCTATGTATAAGAATGAGATCCTAAAATATTTGTAATGAAATGAGTGTGGGGACATCATAGAAAATGAATCCTTATATTGATATGGTAATTTATATGAAGGCTCTGTCATGGTTGTACCTAGTTGTAATAAAACTAAAGAAGGAATGTGGGTATTTACTCAACTGTGACTAGGTGCCTGACAAAGAGGAATAATTTTAATCCTTTCTAGAAAGTCTTACAGGGTATTCATTGGATGACATCATATTCTTATTGAACTATTTTGAATCTTTTATTTAATTTTTACATTGAGGGATTAGGTAATGAATAAAGATACAACCAATCATATTGATCATATAAAAATGATATAGGTCCAACTAAATAAATTATGGAATAATATAATGTTTTCAATGAATAAAAATTTTCTGTTTGAATTTAATTAATAATATTTTTTAATTATGATTTTAATTATTCTTTTTATATTCTAACTCCTTTTTGAAAAAAAATTATCATAAAACAATTAATAATGCTAACATTTTTTGTGAGGGAAAATATGATGGCCTCCCAAATCAAAAACTTAATGGAATGTGTCATGGATTACACAAACTAAAATTATTGCTCACTCAACAATCTCAATATATGAATAATAATGAAAATAGTGTTGAGATATTAAATATACAAACTAGGGAGAATATTTTTATTTTTATTTTTATATCGGTATGTACACCTTATTTTATAGGATCCTTGAGTCCAATTATTTAAGATAAATGGGTCATTTTGATTGAATTTTGTTTTCAATTCTCTACATCATAAATCATGATAATGTTTTTCATGACTATTTATCATTTAGAATATATGGTCCACCAATTGTGGATGCTTAGTATGAAAATAATGAAGAAAAAATATTTAAACATAATGGAATGAAAAGAGATCTAGAAATTATTTTTACCACCTATATTACTCAAAAATGTCATGATGATGGTGATAAAAATCATTATATTGAAATAAAAAGTGGATGAAACTATTGTAACATATAAATAAAAGTGTACAATAATTTCAAGATATTCCTTTTTTTATCTCAGATACTAAAATAAAAATTGATCATTTCATTAGGGGATTAAAACCTAGTATTAAAATATCATTATCCATGATTGGACATTTATTTCTATAAATAAATTTATCATTTCTTCACTGATGGTGATGATATAATCTTAGGTCATTAAATAATATAAAGGGTAAAAAATTAACATACAATACCAAGGGAAAACCTATGTTAGATTAGATGGGGTGAAGAGATATCAACCCCCTACAAGTAGAAAGTTTGCGAGGAAGCATAATTATAACTAACTTAATGGATTTGGGATGTTTTTTATGTGTGTTGATGTATGACCCTAAGAAAAAAATCATGTACAGAAAAATGTCTAATTAACACAACTGGTGAGATGAAGATCCCAACTAATGATCCTCTCACACTATAGTCATTTAAATTGAAATTTTACTAACACTATGAGAATCAATGGCCAAAACTATTGGACAATAAAAAAATATGCCACATCTGCTTCATATATTGATGGAATAATTTATGGATTTAGTTATCAATATCTTTAACTTATATCACTATAATGAAGTGATGCGAGGTAAAATTATTCTTTATTATAGATCCCTAATTATATTATATGATTTATGTTCGTTACATACTTTTTTTCCACACAGAACTGATATGAATATAGAATAACCAGTTCATGGGATATATATAAAACAATATATGAAAACACTTGGTCAAAAAAGAATCAAATATAAGATATATAAATGTTCATCATTTGATATTTCTTAATCATAAATCCTATATATCAATTTATTATAAACAAAGATTAATTTTTCATTATTTTCAATATGTATTTTCTATCCCAATACATATCCCAAGTCAATTTATGGGAGGAGGAGATCTCAATTTAAATCCTTGATACTCATATTCTCAAGTATTAACATATTGATGATCTGACCATGGAATGAAAATTCTGCAATATGTGGTTCAATATAAAGCATCAAGTTACACTTGTCTATAACTATGAGGTAGGAATTTAGTAATTATGACATGAATAATTTACAAAAATATACCTTTATATTTCCATATAATCTTTTTAGTATTCTAAAATATTATGGTATTGAGTTCTAAAATTAACATATAACTAGATTTTTTAATGTTGTGGAAACAATATGAAATCAATCTAGTGGAATTAATGATATTAAAGAATAATCTAAAATAGAATTTTAATATAGATTTTTCAGACCTAGTACATCCCCATAGAGAGAATAAGTCATGTTTTTTAGGAAGAAAGATAGATCTACGTGACATCCCATTACTATCATTAAATTTACAAGATGATAACTAAAGATAAATAACATTTACCCTATATTGATGACCTATTGAATAAACTCAAAGGATCTCAGTACATATTGAAAATATATCTTCAATATATTTATGAATAGTGTGTTGTACATAGAGATAATATATAAAAAACATCTTCACATTTGAGGTATGAAAACTCGGACATTATAGTGATTCCATATGGTGAGTATAATTCCCTTTTTATTTCTATATATCTTACTAATAAAGCCTTTGGGGACATTATGGTCCATCCAATGGTTGTCTTTATAGAATATATTAATTTATAATCAAAAGTTATGAAAATGAATTAAGATAATTTTCATGTTGTGATGATGACACAATGAGTGGAAATATTGTATTCCAAATTCATTAAATTTTAATTCTGGCTATCAAAGGTCTCACGATGGGTTCATGTATTCATGAGTAAGGGGTTATCTGTTGATCCATAAGAAATAATTTCATTTCAAAACAAATTAGAATAACCATAATAACATATATCAGTAGATTGATCATGTTTTGGGATACAATTATTCTCTATTAGAAATGATTAATGTCTATAAAATCATTTAACAATGTTAACGTAGATGGGGGTAATGTTCTATTACGTGAAAGAATGAGTAAAATTGTCTATGGAACTAAAGAAGTGATTAGTAACATCACATATACATAAATTACCTCTATAGTGGTGAGGATTTCTAAAGTATAGTGATTCGTCTAAGATGGCCATAGATGTTCCATCATGAAAGATAAAAATATACTTTCTTATTCCTGACAAAAATTAAAATTTCATGAAAAAAAACATGACAGAAAATTTTTAGCTAGTATTTGTAATATTTGAATAAAAATTTAGTGTCATTTTTTCATTGGTGAGAAGTATGTTATTCATACATGTTATAAGAGATTTAAATATACATTCAAAGATAAATAATTGAATATGTTTCTCGAGATATGGTTATAATTTATAATATAATTTGATTGATCAACTTTTTACCTCCGTGAGAAGGAATTAAATGTGGTTGATACTTTAATAAAGACATTTTATTCTATGTTATCTATGATGATAGTTTAATTTGTCACAATATTTCTTGATTTGAAATGTCTGAATATTTAACACTCAAAATCATTACTAACTACTCATCCATCTATCTAGGAGAAATAAAAATAATCCCATAAGGATGATTCAATGATTTGGAAAAGGTAATCTATATTTGGTAGTCCATCATCCAAATATATTTTTTTTAATTTTCTAAAAGTAACTTTTTGGATAGTGGTAACCACAAAATTCAGAATTCAAATAAACCAAAAATACAGAATTCAAGAACAAAACAGCAACATACATAATCCAAGTGCACATATTCAAAAAACCAGGAGCCGCCATAGTTAGCCAACATTAACCAATCACATCCATCATCAACTCGCAAGGCCATTCACATCCAAAGTCGTCGGTCCATTGAGACCAAAAAATACAATCTTCAAAATTCAATTTTCAAACAGAAACCACTATATTGTCTAACCACCTCAGGCCACACACCCAAACCGCAACATTCAAACTTTAAAATCCAAAGATCACGCATCAAACCTAACTCCATCACATCTTCTTGTGATACGAAAAAAAGACATCACCTCGAGCCGCTCCCCCTGACAATCAAACACATCCATGACAGCTCCACTGCCGATGAGCAGCAACCGGCGAACATCCCTCTGTAGCATCCAAACACTACCATAGAACTCATATCATCTCACCATCGTCACAACATCTATCACAAAGCCGAAACAACCAGATCTGTCAACGATGGCCACTGCCTCCACGCGCATCGTAGTCGTCAGTACCATCACAAATGAAACGTCGTTTTCATTGTCATCAGGAACCACAATCGATCACAATACCATAATAAAACCGATAAAGAAAACACATCAAAATTCATCTGAATGAAACCAAAAAATGAAGAGCAGGCCAAATGAAAGTAAAAGACAAAGTCAAACGAAACATCACTACAGATGAAAAATAAATAAACCAAACCGGAGAGAAACAAACCATCTTCGGTGACGGAAATTCACTAAGACCGCTGCCATCCCCCCTCCAACACCATCCCAAGACGTCCCAAAAACCGCATCGGGCCTGACCAAGATGGGGTCAAGCGCGATGGGTTGAACAGCAAGGGTAGAGGAGGAGGAGAACCTCGAACGCCCCCACCAGATCCGACCAAAGCCGCCTGAAGAACCCGCACAGAGACCCAAAATAGAGATTTTATGTGGCGGGAAAGACAGTAAGAGGGGGGTAAGACGCGAACAAAGACCCACTGGAAAACAACATCAGGCATGTAGGTGAGGAGGACAGGAGAAATAAGAAAAAGGATCGTGGTGGACTGAGGTGAGAAGCGCTACCGAAAGGATTCACAAAAACTCGAGGAGGCTGAGAATGCCGAGATGACCAGGGGCGATAGGAATATTAGAGAAGATGATATTAGATCATCTATATGAATTCATCTATGAAGCATAAATATGTAAAAATATATAAATAAAAACATCTTTTGGGATAATACAACGAAAAAAATATGAAATAAAAATCTCGATGCTTATTATGGAATTATGATTTGGCATGATGATAACTGATGATGAGAATTTCAAATCTAGTACACATTCCATTACAATAATGGGAAACAATCACCATGGTCTTCATCAAAGTACTCCCCTAAATGAATAATGGCTATATTTTTAATTGGTTTTTATTCGATCTCCTTACTAAATCTACACATTTTATTAACATAAAAGATGAATTCTCCTTTGACCAACACACCATGATATATATTCGGGGTATAGTGATATTTCATAAAGTTACACTATCCATTATATATGATCAATATTTTTGGATTTCCTAAATGTTCCAGTGAAATCTTTATAAATATTTAGAAACAAATAAATGTTCTAAAATTGGATATCGTTCTCTGATATATGGTTTTTATAACCTGAAAATTCAAAATATAGACGATATGTTGTCATCTAATTTGAAATAATTTTATTGATATTGGGACCAACACCACCACTGGATAGAATTTACTTATGATAATAGTTTCCATAATATAATTTAGATTGAATAGTATAAGGCATTGTGTGGGATATATACAGGAATCCAACATACAACAATGATGTCAGAGAGTTGAATTTGATTGGTACTAACCTTTCCTCAAAATGATAGAGTCGGTTCACAATATTCTTTTATCATATGAAAGAGGAACCAATTTGATAAAAGAGTTATACAGATATTCATAATTGAGATATAATAAATTAATTATGTTACTAGGTGTTCTTCCAGATATATTCATACAAGTGGTTTATAAGTTTTATGATGAAATGGAAGTTAAACAATAGATGCATCAATCGCCTAAAAATCATTGATCAAGTCAAGATTATATCATATCTATTATACCTAACTATATACCTATCTCAATTCCACAATGTGTTCACTGAAGAACTTTTTGTTAATTACATACCAGGTCTGTCATAGGAATCGGGATAGGAAGTTATACAATAAAAACATGACCTTAAATAGAAAGAATAACCTATAGAAATATTATCTCAATGATACATGGATTTAAGAAAAAACAACACACATATATTCAAGATTTTATGAAAACATCGCAAGATTGTGGATGGTTCATGTGAACATGAAGAGGTTTTGTGATAAAAGTGACATCACTTTTTCCACCATGTAACAACATTTTTAGAATGAAATTATTTTTAATGGTGGTGGAATATGACAAATTGAGTTATTCCTAATTAAATATATTTTTCCCTCCATATATTTCTCTATATATATTACCAAAACTAGAAAAATATACACTATAGTACGGTAGACATATAATTGCAATTTATAGAAATTTGTACCATAATTATGAAATATATATATTTTAGAACACAACAAACAAATAAGAACATTAAATATTAACCCAATCAGTTCAACTATAAAACTAAAAATATATATTTTTTATATTTAATACATTATTTTTATAATTTATTTTAATTTTAATATATTTTTAGCACTACATAAAATAAAAATATTATTTGACAAGTAATTTTTAATATACTAAAAATAATTTTCTTAAAAAATAGTTTTTCACTATAATTTATGTTTCTATTTGAAATAAAAATTTATAATTTTTAGGATATATGTTTCTAAAAATTATTCTTTCTAAATTTATTATTCTCCTGTTAGATTAATTTTATTTCATTATATTTTTAAAAAATATTTTTTTTGTGAATTGTGAAAAATATGATTTTTTTCAAATAAGATGACTTTTATGATATTATTAGAATATAAGTATGAATTTGAAATTTTTGAAACCATTTTTATTATAAGTAATTTTTATTTTATATATGAAATTAAAATTTTAAAAACTATGGTTTTAATTTAAGAACCCATGTTTTATATTTAAGTACATACGTTATATTTTTTCAAAAAATAATTTGTCAATAAATATTAAATTAAATATAATAAAATTATTTTTTCAATTATAATAAATAAAAAAACATTTAAAATTTAAAATAATTAAGGAAAAACTATATATCTTGTATCATTTTATTTTGGGCAAGAATGATAAGTTAAATTGTAAAAAACTAGCAACCATAGAGAAACTAAAATGGTCAAACAAGAGTAACCTGAGAGACAAAGATATAAAAATGATTTAAACATGTTTTAATTTAGTTTTTGTGGTTTTTAGAGAAATTATATATTAAACTATATTTTATTTCACAAATTTCAAGGAGAGTGTCTCCCTATTATATAAAATTATTTTGTATTTACAAAAACAATTCAAACTCTATTTACTTTTAAAAGAGGCACTCCACTCCTCACATAACATTTTATAAAACCACCAAATGTTTAGAAAAAAACATAAAACCCAGTAATACACACTGATATAAATCATAAGGCTGTTTTTGTATTCTTAAAATACCATTCATTAATGTTTAACCATCTTTATAATGGATATAATCCTTATAGTGAAGAATATGTTCCTAAACACTTTTTTTCTTTTCGATTTTATTGTATTATTTTCATCATCCTCAAATATTATTTCACCATATTAACATGATCAAATATAATTTATTATTATATTATTAATTTGATGGTACCTTCATTATCCACTATTCCATTTTCAATTAAAAAACCCATAAAAGTGAACCTTGGATTGTGCGTACTACGACCTCCACATATAAACCAATTTTGATTTTCATTAGGGAAAAACATGGATAGTTTTAGTTTATATTTGATTATTATATAAAATATCTATACATATAAAATTTATAATATTAATTTGGTTATTTTTTGATGAAAAATAAATTTAATATCATTATAAATTAATCTATGAATATTGGTAAATAACCCAAAAAACAGTTCATCGTTTTTTTGTGTTCCTTAAACATGACTAAAACTCTGATGTAATGAAATATATAAATTATCATTATTTTTATCAAATTCAATACAGTGATTTAATTGTTTTAAAATGATTATATTTTTTAAAAAAAGCCATATAAACTTTGATGTAACCACCATATTTCAAAATTATAAATATTATTTAAACTATTAGTTGAAAAATAATTACCAAATTTTAATACATGAATTTAATTTTTATTAATGAATTATATAAATTGAAATTTTTCTTAAGAAGGATATGGAAATGGTAATTAATATTTTTATAATTATGATATAGAGTTTCAAAGAACTTATATGGAAGTCAAGAGTTTAGGTATGGGACATGTTAACTCAATAAATATTCAGTGAGTTAAATATTTCATATTGAAAATGATTCATAAATGAATTTAAACATTATTAATTTCATATCATTTATATTTGTAGAAAATGTATTTATATACAAATTAATTTCAATATAAGCTCTTATTTTCAAAAAATATAAAAAAAATAGAGATTTATAAAAAAATAATCACAATAATGACTTCAAAAATAATGAATAAAAATTTATTTAAAGGAACAACTTTTCATGATTTGGTTTTCATTATCTTAAAAATGACCTATATCAAATTTAGTTATGTTTTATTATCACCCTAAATTTTTCTTTTGTTATGTGATTGTTTTGGTTAATCATGTTTTCCATTTCAAAAACATTAGTTCATGATGTTATTTTATATAAATTTCATGCTTCATGTAACATATTATATATCCATGTGTTCTTTATGATGTGAAAAATGAGTAATTTTTATGTTGAACATTTACCTATCAAAAAATTAAGGGTGTAGTTTTATATCTCAGTATGATTTATTATATAAGAATTTATATCTCCTGACATATTTATTCATTCGTATATTATAGTTTATTATAACCATAGGAACTTTTGATTCTACTCTAGAAATAAATGTCTACTTGTGCTAATGTGTGTTCCTTAGTTGAAGGATGTTTTTAATTATGATCTTATTCTCCCATGATTCATGGACTTGGTTGAATGATTCTAATCCACATTATAGTTTTTATTATTCCATGTATATCTTTTTAGGATTTTTCATCTTATGTCATATACTAGATGTTAAATTTTGTTTTAAGGTTTTCACTCATGATTTATTGATTGTTATCTTATTATCATATTTTTATTTATTCTTATGAACTCACCCTTAATAAAAAAAATTATTCACCCCTTTCAAAGTACTTTTTTCAAATAGCATTCTTATGTATTCATTACCTGTAATATTTTTTTGACTTTTACTAATTATCATTACAGAAAGTTTCCTATTTTTATTCATTAAGGATAATTACATCATGTGGTGTAAAATATATCTATTATGATACTAGTCTCTAAATTCACTAGATGTTCCAATAATTGGAATACATTTATTTAATATATGAAATGTTTGAAATGCTATAATGGGATTAAATTAAATTGTGTTCCCTATAATCATATTTTCAAATGTAATAATACCCAACATGATTTGTTAATAATTAAAAAACACTAGTGTTACTATGTTTTGATATTACTCCCAGGACTCAAAATATATATTTGGAGAATATTTATATTCCACTTGACACCATAATCAATTGAAAAATAGTTATATTATCTGTTGTATAATTTTTTACACAGTTGTAGAAATGTATGTTATTCAAAACATATATAAAAATCTCTCTCTTATATAGGGGTAATAATTCGATGATTTTTAGGATACTATTAGTGGAATAAAGTCTTATAGAATAGTTCATATATTATGGAGTTTAACATTATTCAATAAATACTAAGGTGCTTAGTAATTTATATTAATATTTTAGAAACTTCAATGTATTTCCACCCAAGTCATCATTCTCTATATATAATAATTCATAATAGATGTCCCAAACACAATTATATTAATGTGGGAAATTATGAAAAAATGGTTCATAAATATATATATATATATATATATATATATATATATATTCCAATTTGGATAGGATCCAATTTTACAAATATATCACATAAATTAGTGATATGAGATTCATGACATTAGAATCTTTGAGTAGTTAAAATTCATAGAAAGTGTAGCTTGGTATGGTCTCTTGCATTGATCAAAATCATGTGAAAAAGTTTTATGGATTTCCTCTAATTTTATATCAATGTTGTAAAATATGACCTATGATAGGGAATCCAATCTTTTGTAAAATGTGTTATATTTAATTGAAAATTTTGGATGTTCTGGATATATTATATAAAAAATCATTAATGTACTATAATTAATGTGAATAAATATGTTTTTAGTTATAGTCATATGATTCTCTCTAAGTACATATATCCTTTTTCAATAGAGGTGTGGAATTGGTTCATGTGTGAGTGATTTACCGATATAATGTTTGGTTAATTATGTAGGGTTATGTCACTAGGTAAAGTCAATATATAATTAATATTTAGCTTGAAAAAATATTCAAGATCATTGTATCTTTATATAACCTTATTTAAGTCGAATAAAGACTCTTATAGTATTTATATATGGTAATATTATGGTTAATTTAACATAGAGATGAGTTATAAGTGAGAATCAAATGTAAATTGAGGGTTCAGGCATCAAAATAAAGTGAGGTCCATAATTGTAAAAGAATTTTAATTTTAGAAATGATGGTTTATAATACATTTCATATCCTAAAATAATATGAATCAATACACATGAAGTTCATAAAGAGAAATCATTTTTTAGTGTTCAATGGGAAAATGGGGGAAGGAAAAACATTGTAACAAATCATACACAAATCCAGCTCCAGAATAAAAAAACCAAGCCTCAGACACTCAAAAATATTTTCAAAGAGTTGTTGTATGGTTCAATTTCTTTTTTACTATTTGACATTGTGTGACATGTATTATTTATACAATGTCTAGACATTGTGAATTTAAATCATTTGAACTTGAGCAATCAATTCAAGCCTCCAACCTCATGTGAGTTCTACTCGGTGAGATAAATAACACCAAATTCCAAGATTACATGTACCATACTAGATCACATATCTTATGTATATCTAATATACATAGACTTTTGTTTTACATCTTCGAACAATGATGTCTAGTTATAAAATTTAATATCTTGTTTCTAGAATTAGTTGGGATGTTAAATTTAAAATCATATCTTAAATATTAAATTGGTTATAGAGTTTATCCTAATTTAGGGAGAAAATTATGTTAAAAATTAATATAATAATTATTAAAGATAAGGGGTTGTGAAATTTAACATCACAATGAAATGAATGATGGTTGTTATTTTAATTACATATGATATGGACCAATATTGTGTAGTTTATCATCTATATAGATGAATAAAGGGGACATTTAGGTTTATTTCTATACAGATTATACAACATTTTATGTTGTTTGTGGAAATGATAATCATATTTTGAATATGTATATTAATTTATTGTAGTGATTCTGATGTGAGAGGATGGGATAGTTAAGAAAAATCCTTTATGATATTCCTTTTTTTAGAGGTGTGATATGTTATCAATATAAGGTGATGAGTAATTAATAACCATTGGAGTATCCCTTCTATGTGTTGTATGGTCCATAAAATTTTAGGTCACACATCAAAGGGATCTTCAAATGATTCCTTGTAGATTGAAGAACTAAAAGCATCTCTCTATGATGGAATGAGTTGGGGTGAATTTTTCTACTAAATTCCCATGTACCTTAGTTCAAATCGATTTCTTTGATATGTTGTGTGGAAAATATTTTGACATCATGTTGTTCCAACTTATCCAAAAAAAATCAATTTCATATCCTTGTATTTTTAATTAATGATAGAGAATTTAATTTATAAGAGTTTTACTTTTATCGATTAGAAATTAAATATACCATATATGGGGGAATATCGGGTAACTTATATAGAATTGAGGCTTAAAATATGATAATATCATTTATAGTGAAATATTTTTTCTAGGAAGTAATTTTTATCCATGTCTGCTATTTTTTAGATTACATCTTCAATAGTATTACTAAATACCATGTTTTTAAAGTAAACATGATTTTGAAGTCATATGAGTTTTTTAGGTTGGAAATAATAGTTTTAAGATAGCCTTATTTACACTATAGAGAATATTTCGGTTTCATTTTCAATCCATATCTCTAGTGGTATTACAAATATAGTAATTATATTTTTCATCGTAAAGTTAATGATATCCTTTTTTTAATTTCTCGATGGATAGAGTGTTTGACCCCATCGATAAGTATTTTCCGGTATTAATGTTGTACTTAAACATTATTTTTATGGCTAAGGGATGTCGTATCAAAACATCTATTCCACTAATGAAAAATAACCAAGATTGTTTGGATGTTTTTAATAGTACTAAATGATAATGGAAATAATTGGAATATATGTGGAATGAATGTATCTTTAGTTTGAACATCGCATTTTCCAGTTTTGTTGATGGATATAAATATACAAGCCTCTTGAGTTGATGCAATATTCTAGTTCATAAACCATGGTCATTACCAAATCTTCAATAAAAATCCCACATGAATGTAATAATATACACTCCTAAAGTATATATGATGATGAATATAACAAAGAATCCATTTTATAGTACATCATCAGAAATCAAGCCATTGTGAAGGATATATCTCATTACCAATTATTTTGTTAGTTCATTCTTGTATTGGTCATGTGGTATAATTTGAATCTTGAGGAAGTCTATACTGGTGTAAATCCACAACTACAGATATTATTTTGAATTGTCATTAAGTAATTCTCCTATATGTTAGTTAAAATCTAATTAATTTCTTTATTTTCTTTCTGTGTTAATTGAGGGAATTTCATAAATTTTGTGATGTAAATGATTATTTCACCGTATTCATCATCCTCTAACACTGTCATTTCATTTGTTAAATCATATTTTTAGTTTCAGAATGAATTTTTTATGTGAGAAAGTGTTGTATATGATTGAAATTATTTTATCAACCCTCAAATGTAATCCCACAATGAGTCAACTCCCCTTTCTAAATGGAATATTTTCCATAAATAATATTTTTCATGAACACTGAATCAAACATTATACTCAACCAAGATTATTTTATCTAAAAAGAAAACTATAATACTATAATAACACCTTTATATCATACTTCCTTATTTTTTAATTATAATTAATTCAATAAGAGATACGGTTGAATTTAATTTTATGTGGATAAATGAACATTTTCTAATCTATCTTTTTTATTTTAGTATTTTCTATCATTTATTCTTTCAATATTATATAAGCACTATTAAATTAAATATGAAATATTTTTGGAGTGTCATGGGCTAATAAAAACCCTTCATTTTAGTGTCTATTATTCACTAATTCACTTTTTGGATAAGTATTTTCTAACATATTGTGGATATAAGAAGCTATGTGGTTCTAGTATACATTATTTGAATATAAAAATATAGTAGAATGTCCAAAAACTATGTAATGAACCGAATCGATATCAGGATAGGGAGAATGTATTTTAGTGAGCCCATATGAGAGGCAGGATTGATCTTATATTGATGTAGGTGATACCTCAACATCTGTACTATGAAAATCACCATGATGCACTTATATTCAATGTCAATGAATTATATCTCATTTTCCATTATATTTGTGACATATTAGTAGAGGTTGTTAACATTTACTATTTTACATTTCTAAATAAGGAGAGTATTGATACATCGATATGGGGTTTCCCCATAAATGATGATAATATCCCATTATATAGATGGAATCAATACCATTGGCTGATGGATTTACAAATTGAGATCCGTGATTGAGTTAAGAAAAATATAATCCTACTAGCGGTAAACTCCCTTCTTCATCAACATTATACTGAGTAAGAACATAAAAGACATATTTCCACTAAAACTTATGTTATAGGTATGGAAACTCTATATTCCCCTAAAATACTCAATATTCCTATGTGGAGGCATATTAAAGATTTATATGGCCTTATCAGGGTCAAATAAATTTAATCAATTATATATTATTATTTCATAAAACATTACTGATGTCTCCCCCAAAACATGTTTCATGGTATTCATAATCAATATTTTTTTATAAATTATGTTGCGGATAGGTTCAAAATTGGAATAATGATAACAATTTTATTGATACATGACAACCTAACAATCCACATAGTACTCTATTATTTTCCTAATAATTGGATTAAAAATGTGATGTATGGTTAACATATATATACTATCTATGTTCTTTAAAATATAAGGAATCACTTGATTTTGGATATAAACCGTCAGGTTATCTAATTGTAGTATCCTCTTTAACTTATGTGGTGATATGTATTGTGTTATAACCTAGTTATCCATCCATGAAAGAGAGAACTTTAAATATCATAATATCATCGATAATTTTTTCAATGATCATTATTGGGAATCCTCCCTTTGGGTAGTATGTGTTGAGATCCCTACAATTAATTTAATCATGATTCTTCACTTCATATTTCTTATGGTGATGATTTTGGTGATCCATTTGGGTTTTGAAAATCAAATGAGGTTTTATTTTATTTTTTACTAAACATTAAATCATACCTATGAAGGATGCATTGGTTGAAATTATCTAGATTCCTATTTATAACAATGGTTATCACCTATAAAATCAAAATGGTTAGAAAAAACAAGTTTTAAGAACATGATACATTGAAAATTTCAATGTCAAAGTATCATTATTCATCTCGTGGAATGTGATTTATGTTATATAAACATTATCGGATATTAAATCACTAATAAATGTGGGTCATGAATTCTCTTATATGCACAAATTCATCTATCTATGTTTATTAGCATTGGTTGAATCCCTATATGTAAAATATGATTGGTCATATTTTATATTTGATTTATATTTTCCCTTTACATCATTATAAAAATAAGAATGTGATGAGGTGCCTATTTAGACCATCATTTCTTTATGGAGGAATTTTTAAATTTTCTTGCTATAATTGTAGTGTATATTGACACTCAGAGTGTCAATATATTGCTATAGTATGGATCATCATCTTGAGTTCTTTAATATAGTTATGGGGAATTATAAAATGAAAAGTATTATGTTGCGAGGACATACTAAATATTCTCCCATTCTGCCACACTACCAAAAATTGAAGGATATATGCTATCATCTTGATATAATAGAGATTATGTGGTTGAATTTCTAAAATCCTTGGATGATGTGAAAGTGTATCCCTATATAGATTGTGTAATTGGGAAAAATTTATATCCCAAACTCATCGAGGGAGAGTCTTTTTTTAGGAATTATAAAAATGAATGTAATTATAGACCTCCTCTTGTGGTGGGGTTCAACAAACATTGATGAGATCCTCCGGATAAGGGTGATATATATGAGCTGAATAAATCATACTTCTAAATTTATTACCTAGATCTAATTGATGAGAAAAATGTATTCCATGAAGAGATCATTCCATGGGATAGTAGGGATAGCCTCCATGTCATTGGATTCATTTTTCCAAATGGAATTCCCTATTATCGATTGATTCCCCACTCTTTGTGCCGACCATCTATATATTAATAGTTTCTAAATGATAAAGGATTTTTATCACATTACAAAAAACATTTACTTAATTATGATGGTGTACTAAAGGATCTTATTAAATGATGATGTCATCGGTAGATGTTTACAGATCCCCGACCTTTCAAACTAGATGTTGAAGTGTAACTCCCCAATTTTTTGAATTATTTTTTTAAATTAAATAATAACAATTATTTTTCGGATTACTTTTCACACTGCACCAAGTTATGTTTTCTATATTTGAAATGCATTTTTTTTGTTATGTTTCATGACAAACAATGTTTAGATTATATTACACGCTACATTGAGCATAGAATTCATTACATTGAACATCGAGATCATATTACATTACCAAAAACTAAGATTAGATTACAATAAATAAAATAATATATAATTATTTACATAAATTCCTAAATTTATATTGTGTTACATAGAAAACAATGTTTTCATTTTGTTACACATGATTTAGTGTTTAGCTTGCACTATATACAACACAGAATATAAACTAAACAAGACATATTGTTATATTGATAATTATCAACTCACTCATTTAATGGTGAGTATTAATAAGATTATGTAAAGTATAAAAAAATTGTATTTTAATCTTTTGGAAATTAATTCTTTACTAACCAATTATTTTTAAATGAATGTACGCAAAAATTGAAAATAAATAAATGTTTATGAAAAAATATTTCATGTGCACTAATATGTTTTATATAAAAACATTAAACTAACCACTTATGATGAATTATTATAATTAAATATGTATATATTTTATTAAATCAACCATTTAAAATTCATCTATTTATTTCTAGTGAAGATTAAAGAATATATTACATTTTACTCAAAATTAGTTGTATTTTTCGAAAATGTAATTTTACTACCTTTTCATGGGAACATATTTTAAATCATAATTTATACATTTTTAGAAAATATATTTGATAAAATAAAAACCCTTTTTACATAATAAACACGAAATTATATTAGGGTGAATTATTTTTATTTTTCTACGATTTTTCATTTTTTAATTAATAGTGAAAAATACAAAATTTTAAAAGAAACTTACGATTATTTAATTTATTTATAGTGTTAAATTCTCTTTTAAATTGGTTTAAAATTAAAAAAATTTAATAGTACATCAAATATTGAAGGAACACGGTTTAATGAAGACCCCAATAGTTTTTACCATTTTCAATTAATAATAATGTCACTCCTCCACTATAGAAAGGCCACCCCTCCCCCATATATTCACTCCTATAATTCAATTTTTATCATCCAAAACCTCGCCAAATAAAATACCATCATTCGTGCCCTAAAACTATAATAATTACTAGTCTAGAAATAAAACCGAGAATGTTTTTCTGTGAAAACCAAGAAGAGTTACTCGAAGAAGAGTTAGTGTTCATCAACGTGCATATTTTTCCCTTCTCCACCCCCTTCAACTATAATTATAGCATGTTTATATAATAAAATAATTATGATAAATATAATTATATGTTTTTTAAATTTTATTTCCATGAACGTCACACACTTCTATAAAAATGGTTAAGCAATCATCGTTCGTGTGTTTGGTGGACTATCACCTCATGAACAAATGTAATTCGTTCTTCGATTTCCACCAACAAATGCTATGAATAATGAAGGATTTTTAATTTATATATTATATTTATAATATTTATGATATTTATGATATTTATGATTTATTTATACTTATTTGAATATATCATAATTCGTACCTTCATGCTTTCCAATTTTTGAGAATTCAATAATGTCGTTTGTTTGTACGATGGACTACAGCCTCACAAAGTGATGTGATTCGTTCATACACTATGTGAAATGAATTAAGGATGGGTATAATATAATTATTAGATTTATGTTAAATATTTATTCTACTTTAATGATAATATTTATTGTTGTGTGTCTATATTAATTATCATTCTTTCAATATGCCATGTAAATGGAAATAGCATTCATCAGTACGTACGACCTACCATCTCCATGAACGGTGTATTTCATTACCTATTTCTGAATATTATATTTTATTATAAATAGATATATAATTAATTTTTAACAAATCTAAACCATGCTATAATTGATTAAATCTTGGTCAATGTAATATGACAAAAAATAACAACAAAAAACATTTTTGAAAAAATAAACTAGTTATTAAATGAAGAATAAAATTAACCTAGAATTGTAAATAAAGAGGAAATATAATGTCCTAATGAAATAATATATGGTATGATATATATGAATTTGATTCTATTGTGGATTTATAATAAACATATATTTATTATATAGAAGGTTTAAATGTGTAATACATAAGCTAAGACATATGGTAAGGGGCTTTCCATGCTCACTTTTATTTCTTTGAAACTTATTCCATATTCCCCACCCATTTAATTTATGATTTGAATATACTGACCAATGACATGATAAATCATGAATTTCATTCATTATATGATATTAAATGTTTCATTTGGATTTATTCTTTCACCAGTCTCATGATTCTAATGATAATAGTGTAGTACAAGATTTCAGTATCACATTTATTTTTCATTAAAAACATGACATTTTCATAAAATATTTCTCGTATGTTGTTTCTATACTAACTATTTCATCCTACATTTTTATAACATAAATTCATATAGAATTATGTAATAGGAAATATTTTAAAATTTATTATCCTGGAGATAAGGTATATAATATGTGAAAAAATGGAACTATTCTTCTAATCTTCATTTAATGATTTTTAATGGTCCATCCTAAGTAATTTTATTTAATCTCATAACCTAGGGACATATATTAATGTAAAGGGTGAGAAAATGTTCCTATAATAGAATATAAGGGAGACAATTCACATTTCTTCTTGAGGAATATCATTAATAACTTGAGGAAATATAGAATAGTATGTGAAAAAAGTATATCATAACAATAATGGCATTAATAATAACATGGAAATTGGGGTAAAACATTTAATTGATTCATTCACAAGCATATAAATATGGTTTATCTCGGAGGTGTCATAAATATTTCCAAGGATATTCACCAATGTATTTTAAAGCATGTCATCACTAGAAAATAAATTCATTACTCAATGCATTGTAATGCCATCAGGGTGAATACTTAAAATGTATTAATTAAGGGATTCCTCAATGATTATAATAAAAAAAATACAATAAATAAATTATGGAGAATAAATGAACTGGGTTTCCTATCAAAATCATGATTTTTTTAAGAAGTTCTTGAAGACAATATCATTATTACTTTTTTTAACCCAAGGAAATGAAATAGGGTTTTTGGTATCTTGATACCAGAATAAGATATATCATTTTAAAATCTAGGTTAATAATACTAAAAATTAAATAACTTCCGGTATTCATAAAAAATATCAAGATAGTTTCTTAAGAAAAAGAGGGAAATTGTTAGAAGAATATTTGATAGTATAACAGGTGTGAAATGTGGTTTTAAAAAGAAGATAGAGGATAAGGGTCTCCAATTCATAAAATACTATCAATACATTAAAGGGATTGAATAAAATGGGCATAATAACATAGTATGGATGTTTTTAAGACACTCAACATAAAAAGTTAACATGAAAGGAAAAGATAATTTGAGATTTCCCTTACCATGAAGAGTGACTCCCAAAATTCAATGATCTGGATATTGAGGGAATAAGGAAACTATGGGAGGACTCCTTAATAGTTAATACTATTAGATATTCATGGGTAATTAATTAGGAATGAAATGAAATTAATAAATGGGTTGGTATAAATAGAAAAAGACTAGGCGTTTTTTTATTTCCTTTGACACCGTGGTAGTGGTATTTGAAAAACCATGACCTTACCCATGGTGTTTTACCAAGTTATTGGCCCCATAGTTCACCATTAACATTATTTTAGTAAAAAAAGTTAAAAATAATTTTATATTACTCACTATGTAATTATGATATAGTTTTTTTTCCTTACATAAAAAAACTAAAACAATATTTTTACTATTAAAAAAATGGAATTATTTTATAAAATTATCATAAACTAAAACGATCGTAATATCATCATTATGATTTAAAAATTAAATTTATTTTATAATAATAATTCAATAAATATGAAAAATATATATTCTCTATGTAAAAATTCTTATTTAATAAAAATAATAGCAGAACGAAAATGTGTCGTAAAATGAATAGAAAACATCTCCCCACATGGAATAAATTTAGCACTATTTATTAAATAAAAGTTTTTATAATGTTATTTCATTATATTAAACGTCATAAATAAAAATTTCATTTAACATAATTATTTATATATTTCTAAATTGTTTAGTTTTTACCCTAATAAATCATTTTATCAGATTACATATAAATTTTTAGGAAAAACTATTCATAAAATGGAAATTATGAAATAAATATTTTATTTAAACAAAATGATTTCATTTAAAGTGTGTATGGACTTATCTAATTACCCATTATAACACCCACAAATAACCTAATGTTATGGTTTGAGATGGTGATAGACTCTTAGGTTGGATCAGATAATATCTCCTAATGGTAAATTTTTAATAAGTTGAACTTTATTCAAAAGAAATTTCATTCATGATTAATGTATTAATGCTCATACTGTGATTTTCTATGAGAAATCCCAATTAGGACACCTCCTTGCCATGATATGAATAACGATCTTCATAAGACATGAATCTACTTGATGATTTCATTGACTCTTCTTTCTAAATTAATTTTCCTTTTTTATTCCTACTTTGAAATAATAATCATGACATTAAAATTATTATTTTCAGTATAGTTTCCAATAGTCTTATTGACCAATGGTGATATTTTACCTACAATAATATAAAAAAACAAATGTTAATGGTTCAAATTATAATAACTTTAGTACTAATGAGATATATATTTTTCTATATTATAATATAACACACATTTTCAAGTAAAATTATCATTCTGAAAAGTTCTGTTTTATATACTCTTCCCCAGAAAAAATATTTTGTCTATGAAGTTTCAAATTATTCCCTCAGATAAGAAATTGTGTGGTTACATATGCCTCATTATTTCCTAGGTCACCTATGTGGATTCATCATATTTGTGGTTCCTTCGAAACACTTTAATAAGGTTGGTAGTATTATTGTATAAAACTGTGACATTATAGTACAATATCTCCACTGGAAATATCATGTTATAATTGTACCACCACAAAATTTTGTATATGTTAACGAATATTTATGTACCTTCTCAAGGGAGATATGTGGAAAACATCATTAACTTAAGATATATTTGGAGGAAGTGAAAGCATATAAGAAAACATCTCTTATCAAATCAAGGATATAATAGGGTCCAATGTATATGGAGCTGATATTCCCTTTCTTCAAAAACCGCATGACTCTCTTCCAAGGTGAAATTCATAGGAAAGATTTGTGTCCAACATCAAACCACATGTCCCTTAAAAGGTTTTCATCATAGATATTCTGCTTACTCTCAGAAACCTTTTTGAGATTTTCGATGTAATTTCCCTTTTTTCATCTCTTATACATGATCAAGCCCAAGAATTTTATCTCAATAGCTTCATCCCAAGAATAAAGTGTTTTATATCACATCCCATAAAAAGCTTCATAGAGTTCCAATTTAATAATTTAATTGAATATATTTTTGTATGAGAACTAAAATAATTGAATATGTTGATCCCACCCAACACTTAATTTCATTAATTATGTTCTCATAATGTCCTCAGGTGTTTGAGAAGTCCTTTCAAATTTTTCATTAGTTTTCGGGTGATAGGTTTTACTGAAATTAAATTTTGATCCCAAATAAGGTTGATTACTTTTTTAGAAAATTGATGTGAACCCTAGATTATGGTCATAAATGATAGAAATTTATACCCCTTGAGGCCTCTCTACTTAATTATTGTAAATCAAGAAAAGTTGATCAAGAATGAAATCCATTAGAATATAGATAAAAGGGGTGGTCTTGATGATATGGTCCACTATAACCTATATTTCATTATTTCCATTGGATATTTTTGGGAGACAAGTGACAAATTATATAGTGATATTTTCTAACATCCATGAAGGTATCGTTAGTGGTTGTAATATTCCTTTAGGAATATATCTCTCGACCTTCACTTAGGGACACACAAAGAACCATCTATTGTAATAGGAAATCTCTATTTTCATGTTATCCCACCACTAATGATCATGGAGGTCCTAATAACATTTTTTGGTTCCATGATGTATAGATAAATTATTGATATTAGCTTCATACATTAGGTCTGTATTTATTTTCTATATAAATTGAATACATATCCTTATATAAACTTTTATTACACCATCTCAATCAATATTTTACTCTACAAACATTCCATTCTTCAATGCCTTAACTTCTTCTATAATAATGGATATTATCATTGATATTCCTTTATTTTATTTATTAAAGATGGTTGAAAATAATTTGTAATAGGGTTTTTGATATCCCTTCCCTTATGATTCCTATGTCCATATTTAATAGGTCTCTGATCAACGGATCTCATTGAATCCTCATCATTTCTAGAGAAACATGCACATTCCTACATAATTCATTTTTTTTACTTTGTCTTCTATTCTAGGGTGATAATGAATTGAAATATCATAGTCTTTAAAAAGTAAAAACTATATCCGCATTATCATTATCAATTCATTTTTCAGAAAAATATACTTCAAAATTTGATGGTCTGTATATATATCACATTTCTGTCTATGAAAATAGTTCACTATATCTTTATATAAAAAACTACCACAGCTAATTCTATGTCAAGCGTAGGAATGTTATTCTTTTGTGGCTTCAAATATCGAGATGCATAATAAATCACCTTGTTTTATTTAATGAGGATGCATTGAATCCATTTTAGATATGAATTTCTAAAAATAACTAATCCATATATTATAGATGGTATAGTTAACACTTGTTTATTAATTAATTTCTTAATATGTTCTTGGAAACATTGTTCAGACACATTTGTCCTGATTCACATAAACCCTTTTCAAGTCTACTTGGTTAGTGGATTAGAAATTTGTATAATGAATTTCACAAATATTCTATAATAACCCACCAATCTATGAAAACTATGAATCATGGTTACAATTATAATATGAGGTATCTTCTACACCACCATTTCCTTTATAGGGTCAAATGATATTCCATGATTGGTTACAATGTTCCCAATGAAAGAAACATGTTATAACCAAAATTAACATTTTTTGAAATTTCAAAATATTATATCCTTCCTCAATGTTTTCAATATAACCCTTATATGACCATTATAATCCATTATACATTTGGGATATATCAGTATATCATCAATAGAAAATACCATAAATTTATCAAGGTAGTCCTTAAAGACTTTATTGATGAAATCCATAAAAATAATAGGAGATTTTTTCAATATAAGGGGCATGACTACATATTCATATTGCCTATATCTTTATTGGATATAATTCTTTTGAATATATTCTTTCTTCACCCTTAATTGATGATAACTAGATTTAAGATCACTCTTGGAGAGTAATTGTGCCCCCCGAAACAGTTCAAATAAACCATCAATTCTTGGAAGAGGCTACGTTTTCTTCATTTTGATCTCAATATGATTTCTATAATTAATACATAACCCCATTAATCTATATTTATTCTTCTTAAAGAGAATATTTTCTCCCTAAAGTGACTTGATTAGTTAAATAATCATCTTCCCCAAAATATCTTATATTTGATTCTTTAATTCATATAACTATACATTTTACATTTTATACGGGGTTATAAATATAATATTGGAACCAATAATTATTTGAATGGATAACACTACCTCTCTTTATGGGAGAGGTCTAGGAAACCCTTCAGGAAATATGTCAATGTATCTCTAAATGATGGGGAAATTATCTATTCTTATACTTTCATTTGTTTGTTCATATCCACTAATCATTTCAATAAAGAAGGCAATGAGAGATACTTATAGATACAATAAGGTCCAATATATCTATCCTTTGAAGATAACTATAGGCTGACTAATCAAGACTACTTATCATTCCTTTCTTTAGTAGTTCATTTTAACAACATACTTAGCGAGCCAATCTATACCTAGTATATTGTTGAATTCTAGCAAAGGAATGACTACTGGATTTTTAATGACTTTGTGCTCTTTAAATTGAATACAAGGGTTTCTATACAATATTTATAATGGGATAGTCCCTCCATGTGTCATGACTATAGAATCTACTTTTGATTTATATTTATTCATTTTTTATTCTTTGAAAACATAGATTAAATAATGGAATGCAAAGAACTATAATCAAATAATGTACATTAATGATTTTAGTGAAAATGAGAGTACCTACTACCCCCTCATTATGATATTCAACTTCAGCTAACGTGATAAAAAATCCAAAACATACTCCCATGTCATATGTTGAGGTTGATGTCGATTCCCCTCCATTATCATCAGATTTGGAGAGTGATTAGAAATGTTCCCATGTTTTCCACACGTGAAATATTGGACTTTAGGTAGGGAATGTACTATTTTAACTTAGTTGTTAGTTTTTATATGTTTTAGATTCACCTACCTATGATACTTTTGAGAAATATGGAAATCTCTTTCATACTTGTATCATTTCCCACTCAAGAGAAGTTAGATACTCAAATGATTCTTCTGACATTTTTTGTAAATGGAAAGTTGGACTTTCTTTCCTCCTCTTCCATGATTAAAGATATTGCCCAATTTTTTTCTGCAAATATCTCTTCTATTCATATGATCTATAGGACCAGTGTGTCTCTCCAAACTCTAGTTCAACATTCATTGCACTTCACATGATCATAACATAGTTTTCATATTCTAGGTTGGCTACATTCTATCATAGATAAGGTCTTAGTCCACCGAAGAATCTATAAACATTAGCATTAGAATCGATATCAAAGCTATAGGTGTAATTGTAATGTCTTGTGAAGTTCATCTCAAATATTGCCATATATTCATTTTCCTTTTAATTCATCTTTTAGAATACATCCTCTATTTTTTCACAATGAGTGAGGGAACACTTTTTAAATATGATTTCACTAAAATCTTCTTAATCTATATATTCACTCTCCAATATTGGCCTCATGTTTTTAATCATTTTCCACCACTTATCAGATTCTCCCTCTAAGAATTACACATCCAGTGTGATGTTATCTTATTCAGAACAATAAATTACTTAAAAAATATTTTTTATAGAACTTATTCATTGTTAATCAATCAATTTGTCAGTAGATCAACTAAAATATAGAGGTTTCTGAAGCATAATAGAATAAATATAATGTTTTTTCGTTCATGGAGAATATAGTCACTCATATTGATTCATGTTATGAATCTTAACTTGAGTAAGTGGATTCATCATTCCCATGATGTTTACCTTTCTAGCATCCTTTATAACATCATCGATTCCTAGTCCATTGCGTTTACCATTTACATGGTTTCTCCAATTTCCTTCAAATTTTTAAATTAAAAATATTTGTGAGAAATTTTTTTAATTTAATAATATTATATATATATAATACAATTTATTGTGTATAACATCTTGATTAAACACATTATTCTTTAACATTTATTATATTATATATCAATACTTAATAATGGTACAAATAAATATATTGATTAACCAAAAATGTCCCTCAAGAGTGTAAATATAAGTGTGCAGTATGACCCACTTTCATGTATCATGTTATGTCGAGGCAGGCCTGATGCACCTTGTCAGAGTTGTTACCACAAGGTACATATGTGCCATAGCCACATCCATTTGTTCATAACTTGGTAAGGATTTTCTTATTTAGAAACAAATTATTTAATATTTCTCAAAAATATTTGGAATTTTACCTATATTTATTATTCTATATGGGGTTATTCCTATATTTTTTAAAATCCCAATTTCCAAAAATAACTTAACCATCCTTTTAAAACAATTATGGATCCTTCCTTTTATTATATAATATTTTACAACATGGGATATTATAAAGTATAGTTATTTTGAAATAAGGTATATAATACAGGAAAATGTGAAAAAAAATATTTTAATACACATAAAAGGATTCATAAAGGTTCATCCTATGTAATTTTATTTCATCTCATAAATTTGGGAGATACATCAAAGTATAGTGTGAGAAAAAGGCCCAGTAAGGGTAACAAGGAAAATTAATTACTTGTGATAATGAGGAATATCAATAATAACATGAGGAAATATTTAAAGGCATGATAAAGAACTATATAATAATAAAATTAATAATAACTTTTAATGTTTCTAAAACATTTAATTGAGTCCTTCATAAGAACATCACCAAGGTTTATCATCGAGGTATCATAAACATTACCAAGGATATTCATTAAGGTGTCGTAAAACATGTCATTTCTAGATATTTAATTCTTTACCAAATATATTTAAATACTATTAGGAAACACCCATAATATGTGTTAATTGGTTTGAATCACATTAATCATAATGGAAAATTTTATAAATACCCTGTGGAGAAAGCAATAAATTTGTTTTATATCTAAATCATGATATTTTTAAGAAGTTAGTAATGATATGAATTGTATTTCAATTTTTATTCCCATAGAAATGAGAAGTGAGTTTCATGTATATTAATACCTCAATAAAAAATTATTTTTAAATTTAGGTGAATAACCATATAAAATGAAGATTTTTTAGTATTCACAATAATAATAAAATATTTTCTTGTGAAAAATAGAGAAATGTTTAGAAGAAAAATTTTCAGCATAACTGGTATGAAACAAGTTTTTTTACGATATTAAAAATAGAAGGAAAAAGTTTCTCATATTTTTAAAAGTTTATTGATAAATTAAAGGAATATAATAAAATGGAAAAAATTACATAGTATGGAAACTTTAAATACATACAACACAAAAAGGGAACATGGAAGTAGAAGGGAATTTGATATTTCCTTTACCTTGAAAACTGACGCCTAAAACATGAATATTCGGACATTGGGGGCTTTAAGACACCTTGGGAGTACTCAATGGTATGAAAATCTATCATAGATTCGTGGATATTGAATTTGTTATTAATATGACTGAAAAATAATTTGGTATTTATAGAAAATTTGATGTAGTTTTATATTAATTTCCTTGGACACCTTAGTAGTGGTATTTATAAAACCAAGGTCATTCTCAGTGTATTTAAAAATTTTACTTGCCACTTGGGATATGTATTACATTTTTTAATGGAAAATTATCCATTGTAATATTATATTACTCATTAAATCATTATGACATAGTCATTATGTCAATAAACATTTTTCGAAACATAAATTTATTTTTACTATTCACACAAAAACTATAGTATTTTATAAAATTATCATAAATTCACACTATCATAATATCAAAATTATGATTTAAAAACTAAAATTTATTTAATTATACCAATTCTCTATATTTATAAAATTTATCTTTTAAATATAAAAATACATATTTTTTAGAAATAAAATATTACTAAAAATGCATGGTAATATGCATTGTGAAATTTTTGCACTTGAAAAAAAAACCTTTTTAAATTAAATTATATTGTTTTTATAATACAATTTAAATATAATAAAGAATATTAATTAAAACATAGTTTATTATAATAATTTATTTCTCTTTCAAAATTAATATATTTACCCAATTTTTTTTCAAATTCCATCTCAATTTTTTCGAAAAACAATTCTTAAATCCAAAATTATGAAATAAAAATTTAATTTAAACAAAGATATTACATATTTAGTGACTAATGAATTAACACATAACCCCCAATAACAACCTCCTACAACCTAAAAGTAAGATGTGTGATAGTGATAGACTCTTGGGGAGGCTAATATTTTAACACTCAAGCAATAATTTCAACTATGATGAACTTCTTCCATAAGAGATTTGTTCACACTTTGTGTGTTGATGCTCAAATTTTGAATTGTTAAAAGAGAATCCTAATGAAAAATACCTCCTTCCCATGCTATCAAAAATTGGATTTATATAGGATGAATCTACTAGATGAGGCCTTGGACTCTTCTTTTGGGGTTAATTATCCTTTTTCATTTCTACTTGAAAATAATAATTATAATGCTAAAACTATTATCATTAGTATAGTGTCTCAATTTCATATTAACCAATTATCATAATTTTCCAATGGTCATATAACTATTGAAACCCAAATGATATATGTATAATTATAATCACTTAATTATTAATGAGATATATTATTGTCATGTAATATAATAAAACATTCATTTTCTGGAACCAGTTATCATTAAAAAAGTTTTGGGTTGTTACCCTTTCGATGGATGTATTTTATGATTCATATACTGTGAATTATTTGTATTTAATTATCAATTTTATGATAACTTTTTTTTTGAAATTAATGGTTAATACTTTACTATCATAGTAAGGTGATTATTTTTCCAATTTACCTTCTTTGAGATGTACATTATGTGATGCAACAATATTCGTTCAAGAGAAGTATATTTCACCCCTTTATCATGTAATACCATGTATTTTTTCATCCTTGTGATATTTTATGTTTCATTTTTTATTATTCATAAATGGGTTATATGGTTCAATGATATAGATGATGTAAGAGTGTATTAGTACAATCCCATCGTTTATTGAGATTGTTTGTGATTATGCTTCCATTGGTGAAATATTATGACCTCTCTCACTATACTTCTAATGTATTTTCTTCTCATCTAGTTATGAATTATATATTCAATTATGGATCCATTATTTTCACTCATAGTTATATAATATAAATAAGAATTTTTTTAAAAAATAAACTTTATTTATATCATCGGTTAGAAATATGTTTTCTTTCAAAACTATTTTTTCTTAAAATATTTCTAAAACTATTGATAAAATTTTAATAAGGATGTATTAAACAATTTTTTAACAATTATTTATAATCAAAAAATTTATTTTATATAATATTCTTATCAAATCACTTTTATAAACTGTTTTTCAAAAAAAACATAATTTTCATTTGACATGTATGGCATGTAAAAATTTATACACTGTCATAGCTGTCATACTTTTAGAGCTTCCTTTGTATACTTTTCATGTTATTTTTTAAATAATATTTTCCTACAATTCTTAATTTTTTTAATTGGTTTTCAAGGAAAATTACTTTCAATATTCTTTCTATATTAAAAACATTTTTTTCAATGAAAAACTAAATTTTATTCATTAAATGTTTTAAATTTTTCTAAAAGAAATATTCATATGTTTTCAAAGATTTTTTGGATGAAAATAATTTTGAAAATATTTAATGTCTTAAAAAATATTTGAAAATAAATTTTATTTTCCATAATAAATGCTCTATGTTATATTTCAAGATTATTCTCCTTATAAAATTACATCCATAATTATAGTTTATTATTTACTAGGGATCTGATCCATGGAAAACAATATTATTCCTTTTTTATTGGTTTATGTTTAAGATGACATTTTTTTATAAATATTGTTTCTCTTTAATGTGTAATACAATGATTATATGATTTTTAAACCCACTTACATCCATGGGTTATTCTATGATGAAATGATTATTAAACTTGTCTATTTTTGAAAGGTTACGAGATAATTGATGTATTAGGATACCCATTTCATTTCATGTGTTAAGATATAATGTTTGTGAAACAATTATTTTCATATGGGTCATGATATAATGAATGTTTTATTATATTTTTTCACACATGTGTATGATGTAATTATGTGATTGATGGGATTTATATCTCCCTCTAATTAATTGGGAAATGATTAATATATCATTATATAAACAAGACTATAACAAGGATTAACCATAGTTCGATAAGGAACTAAATATAATAAGATGGTCATGTGAGTGATCCTTGAAAACTAACATGCTTTTGAGAGTGATCCTAGACTACAAAGATGGGCATGGGAAAGAACCTTTACTTCTAATATGGTTTGGGTAGTGAACTCATTACACTAAGATATCCTTGGAAGTAATCCCTAACTAATATGAAAGTAATTTTATATGTTTATTTCCTTTCAACAATTTCATGCCTTATATCTAAATTTATTCTCATATAGATTATTCTCTTTTATTTCATTATTATTCATATGATATGATTAAAAAATATTTACTCCATCACACAAGAATATGTTATTTTATATGCATGTATTGATCCTAGAATTTTAATTTCATGAACTAATTATATTATGTTCTTGTTATGCTTTTATATCTCCTTTAATTTCCCTTAATGAGCATATGAGCTCACCATTTAGTATATTTTCTTTCCCCATTTTATAAATAAAGTTAATAATTATAATTAAAAACTGAAATATAATTGTGGTAAATATTGAATATAATTCACCATATTAAAATATTGTGTTCCAATTTTCCAACATCATTATACAATTACAGTAACCAAGCATGTACTTATGTAATTTGAAGAATATTTATCAAAAATGATATAATATCTAGGTATGTTATGCCCGGGTCCTTATATAATGTATCAAAGAAATGTTCTAGAAAACCATTGCAAATAAGGATGAAAAAACATTATTGAGATCCCTAACGAATATTTCTATGTATATGTCTTGGTATATTTATATGGATATGTCTAAGGATTATTCAATGAATAGGAAAATATCCTAGAATTTTGAAAAATGATGGTGTGAGTGGTTTCCTAGAAACACATCCAGGTTTGGATACTATAAGTGGGTGTGGATTCGGAATAGATATACCTAGTATTAATATCCTCAAAATCACTATATTTAACTAGAATCAATAACTAAATATAGTATGAAAATGGGTATTTCAGCACACATGGTTTATGACTTCTATGGGATATTATTTATAAATTCATAAACACTTAATGAACCATTATAAAGGATTTAAAATTATTGTGACTATGAATATCCCAAGATAAACCTATGGTTCGCTATATTAAGAATGATGAGCCTTGATTTGAAACCCTTTGAGAGATTTCATGATTATGTGGTTTTCTAAAATTATTATTTTTTCTCACAGTATTATTTATAGTGTTTGACAATGGAGGGGTCCAAAAAAATTGGGTAAACATTATAAGTGATAGTCAATTTACTAATGTGCATCATATTGGGATAGTGACTAGAGGAGAAAATTTTGTGATTTTGCATAATCATTTTTCATGGAACATGATAAACATTGTGTAACTCAGCCAACTTTTATAATTACCAAAGTTGAAAAGGAAATAGTTATTTGAGAGTTTTGGTAGTGGATACTATGGAGTAATGGAGAAGAATTTTTTTGTATGTAAATTATAGGGGAATGATCACTCTAGGTAATGTATAAATGTAATGAAAAGATGGTTTTACTATCTTAAATAATCAGACAAATAATTTAACTGCAAAGGGAACGTGAGAATTTAGGTTAATGAAATGTATTTGAATAATAGTCTCCCTAAGATATCATTAACCATTAAGTTAATTATTTGTAGAATGTATGGGAATTATTCTGATCGATGTCTTAAATGGGGTCTCATTAAGAAAGTGAGCTAGGTGTAATTATTAAAGGTCATACAACTTATTATGAAGTGTCTACGAATGATATATTAAAGGAAATAGGTATTAGGGAACAATATGAGGAAGCTTATTTAATGGTTTAATGATGATGTTTAATAATAAAAGTGTTTTTTGGAATAAATAATTATGTATTGTGAAATATATAGATATTGTTCAATATATGTTCTTCATTAAGGATCTGAAATATAATATTTAATGGAATTGGTGGACAAGAAAAATTATTTAAAGGATATTTTTTAATTTATATAAAAAATGATTAAGGGAATGTTACCCTTAATATGTCCTCGATGTTGAAAATTTTGTATTTAATTTTTATAATGAGATGTCAGATAATAATAAAGTAAATTGGATAATACTTTTTACCTTAAAATTAGATTAATGACTTTTTGTAAAAGTTGTCCACACTATCATGGATGGAGTTTATGAAATTTTAATATTTAAGGAATATATCAAATAGTTGTTTGAAAACAGATTGAATGTTTTCAAAATGGATTTATGGTCAATCAGGTTATTACCATGTTTCAAGAGAATACATGATGAAGTTATTCACATGTTTTGTATGTGAAAATAAAGAGATAAATTATGATTTTTTGGGGATAGATTTTAAGATTATTTTGAGGTATTTTGAGACCTAATTTATAATGTTTTTTATTTAATCTTTTCTAATGATTTTAATGTAACTATTCTATGATTGGTTTAATTTAAATTGTAGACGAGGTTTTGTAGATTAATGCATTATCTTTCCATGTGATGATTAATTCATATTTTATTACATGTGATAAAAATTTCATATTGACCATAGATAAAGACATATGAAATGAGTTATCATTTTATTTAAGGGTTTAATGATCTATCAGTGCTTTAGGAATGAAAAAATAAATTTCATTTATCAAAGAAGTAATGAAGATAAAATTTATCCAGACACAACCAAAAGTTGAGATTATGTATATGAAATGTAATTAAATCAATAAATTATATATTCTTTTTAAAATTATTTAAAATTGGGGAAAGGGGTATTGAAATAAAATTTTATCCTATAATCATCATTTTATATGATATAAATAAACTTTTCATGCCAATATGGGTTACGATATTTGGTTGTTAACTATCATTCGATCACACACATTCATCTAATCAAGGATCATTATAACTCTCAATAATTATTTACTATTTTCTTTAATATCCAAATATTCACTTCTCGTTTACCTTTTTTAATATGGAATTCGATTTATGAGTTTAATATTGTCACCATTATGTTTCCATCTTTATAATTATAAATGAATATTTATAATTCATTAATTAACGTGGGATTATATGTAAGGAACATTCATGTATTAAAAATTTATGATCCTAATGGATTTTGAGGGATAAATTCATTTTATGGAGGGTTATATGTAACACCCGAAGTTATTATGAATTATTATTTCTGAATAAATATAAATTAATTGATGGAATTTATTCATGAAAAACTATATTATGATTTATATATATGAAACACTAATTTTAGATTTTTTTTCATCAAATAAAATTTTTAGATTTGGTTACACGCAACACCTAGTGTAGATTGTGTTACACGCAACACAAAGCTGATCATGCCTTACCCACAATAATAATATTGTATTATGGTACACAAAACACTATGTTTTATTGTGTTACACCCAATACTAAATTTATCTAGCATTACATGAAATACTATGCTTTTATTTTGTTACACATGATTCAATGATTAGCTTATTCTTTACACAACAATATATTTAACCCAAACATGTCATACTATTATTATGATTTTTATCAACCGGACACTACAATGGCGAGTATGAAAAATAGAAACTAAATTATGAAAATATGTTTTATGTCTGTTAATAAAATATACTATTTTTGTAACTAATTATGTATCAATGAAAGCCTGAAAAATTAGTGAATAAGGAAATTCCTTTTCGCAAAAATTATTTTTCTCTACAAAAACATGTTTTATCTCAATAAATTAAAGAAAAAAGATTTGATTTATTTATTTTAATTATATATAAATATATATATTATTCAATAAAATATTTAAACATCAATGTAGTTTTTTTCTAGACAAGACATATGAATAAATCCAATTTTATACCTATAAATCTATTATTCTAAAAGGTAATTTCATCACCTTTTAATTGTATACTTTATTTAATAAAAAAATGGAAATTTTTATGGTTTTTTTTGGAAAATAATCTTATTTTTTTAAATTCGTCGATAAAAAATTTTCATATAGTTAATTTTGGGTATTTTTCTGAAAACATTCATTTTTTATTAGTAGTGATAAAAAAAATAAAATTTATTAAAAACAAACAATTATTTTTAATTATTTATAATGATAAATTATATTTTCATAGGATTTAATGAAAAAAATCAACTTCTATATTTATTATTCAAATTTAGGTAGTTGGAATAAATTTTACACTGATATTGGATATAAAAACATTTCAATATTTAGAATTGTTTCATATTGAAATCCCATTGTCTCTTCCTACCTACATGAATAATTTTAAATTAATTTTTACCACTTATATGATTATAACAAATAATAATGGATTTCATATTTTTATTCAAAATAAATTACCATGTCCAATAAGTAAAATATAATTATTTACCTTAATTTTTTGTGAAAATAGTTTAAATTAATCATGATGATTAAAGCTACCTAATTGTGTAAAATTTATCTTCTAATTATATTAAAGCGTATAATGAAACACCCCACCACTCATGGTACGATAAATATGATGTATTATGAGGTAATAAACCTTAAATACATTGTTAAAATCATTTAGTGAGGATCAAATCCCGTAATATATTATAATTTTCACAATTGTGTTCCATTTTCTAGCTAACACATTAGTTTTGAAATTCCCTTATCTCCAAGTGTGACGGACCTAGATTCCTTATTTGAAAAATACTCTATAATTCCAATTATTATAAGATATATTCCTAGGGTACATTTAATTCCCCTCTAGAAACCTCAATATAATATAATAATATTACTCAACATTAGTGATTTGAATATTATAAAACCTACACAAAATAAAACTTGTTAACATAGCCCTTCCCTAGACATTAGTTGAATTTTTTTTCTTGTAAAATTACATAAACTCCATCATCATCAATCCCCTATTGTGTCTCATGATACCACCACCTATCATTATCCCCAAAATACATTATCCATCCACATTTATCTCTATCCTTTTGGAAGTATTTCTCCATTGAATCCTACCCTGATTTCCTATTCTGATTTTAAAATAAGATACAGTAGTGGTAGAAACATTCTAAAAGTAGTAACTAATAACCCAATTTAATTTTTGGACATAGATCTACCCCCAAAACCTAAACATGAAACATAAAATAATGATTCTACAATATTTTACCTTCACTTTTATTGTTATGAGTCTCCTAGAGTATCCAACACACTACCGAAAACAAAATTAATGGTCCTTCAGCTCTTCCCCCTATGTACAAAAACATTGAATATATAAATTCATGGCCTACTCTATTTTTTCTTCATTATCATGTATATTATACATTTTGAATAGAAAGAAATAGTTCCAATTTTTTAATTAACTCTAAAATAATAATTGATTCAAATATAATTCGTTGGTCAGTCATAAGAGTTACATTTTGACTCCAAAACAAACTCTATTTTTATTCAAATAATCATCAATAGGTAGATTATTGTTTTCTAATCTCCAAACATAGAAATTAAAATTCCTATGTATCAATTTTATTCATAATTTGTTTCTCATTTTTTTCATCTCAATTATACCATGCCCCATTTTCTTAGTCCTTGCCATAAAATTCCATGAATTCGAACCAATAAAAATATAGATTCCTTGATCTTTATCAAGAAAATATTATTATTGATGTTTCTATGATCATTATTGAGAATTAAACTGATATTTTTAAGATATGTGGTGTCCCCTCTAAAGGATAGGTTCTGGACTAAAAATATTGGAAAAAATAACTCTTCCCCACTAATTTATTTGTCTAAAATTATATATCTTCATAGATGATAACCCAAAAAGATTTATCATCCATAAAATTATGGTGATATAATGTCCATTTTGTGATACTAGTAATATTTTGGTATATACCATTCCAATATTAGCATTTTTTCTAAGCCTGTTCCCCATGAATTTCTCTCATACTAAATTCCATGTGATAATACCCATTGTGGATTTTTCATGAATATAATGCATGGAATCCTCGACATTACAATGATCAATCCCACATTAATCCAATATCCTTTTGAAAATGTTTCTAGGATTCATATTGTAATTTTATGTATTTTTTCAAATCTGATGGGAAACGATATTTACACTATTCGCCCAAAATTATTAAAAAAATCAGAAAATTCCTAAAAAATAAACTAATAAAAATTTTAATATGATGATTTAAAAAATTATATCATTTTATAAATATTTAGTTTAAAATATAAGATGAAGTTAATTATAAATTACTTGCACAAAATAAAATAATTTTCATTTTAAAGAAAACGTATTTTTGAACTATAAAATTAATTTACTAAATATTGAATACTTATTACCTAAGAATTAATACACAAATAAGTATTAAATAAAACCACTATACACTTTTCCCTTTATTTATTCATTCTTTTTTATACCTTTAATTCAAATTACTAGGAGATAGTTATCATATTAAATATTATTATTTTCAAACAATAGAATATTTCTTTTAAACAGAGTGTATCGTTTAAAAAAGGAAATCAATGAAATAAATTTATTTTGAAAATAAATTTATATAAAGTTATCTATGAGAATATCTTGTTTGAATTTGAATAAAAAATGTATTGTTCTGTGATTTGGTACTAGGAATCCATATAACTTTTTTATTTTCACTCTATCTTCTAACAAATCCATGATTGGGGAAAAATTTACCCCATATGACTAGGAAGTGCCAATATAGATATGATAATTTTAAATTGAATAAACTATAATATTATGCCAGAGAAAAGTGAACTCAATATCACTACATATCCTTTGATATCATATATTAATACACCCAGTGTTTTCGATGAAGAAATCTCTACATATATCTAAATAAAAGGGGGTGGTGGTTTAGTGTTTCCATACACAAAGAATAATACATATAAGAAATGTTTATTTTAGATTATAATTATATATAATCAACGATATAATTTTTATGGATGGTAAGATTTATTATAACATAAGATTAAAAATAATGAATTATAGGATTAGTAGTTTAAGGTTATATTGGGAGGAATGTATGGAATAAAATTTTATGTCATGATTATGTTACTCTTATTTTCTTTTTTTAGTGATACTATGAAAATGAATTACTCCATGTTTTGTAAATTCAAGGTTATTTAACTAATTTTTTCAGTAGTATAATATTACTTTAAAAAAATATTTTGGGTTTTCACAAATTTGGTTCATGATCCAAAAAAACTATTTTTCATAGTGTGGATCCCATGTAAGAAGAAAAAAATTTAATTGAAGGCCCCAAATAAGATGATTAATTGGTATTTTCATTTCACATGAACCCTATTATTAAATCCATTATATATAACTTGAATTAAAAAATGTTTTATATAATATGAAAAAATCCCCTTGTTGTTGTTTAAATATGATATTTGAGTCCCATATGGGATTAAATGTAGAAGTTTATTTGAGGTTGTACCATAGATATGGGATTTTGGGATTCAAAAAACAATGTAATCGAGTTTTTTTATTGTATAAACTTTATAATAAATGTCATATTACCATATAATATGACTAAAATAGAGGAATATGTAATTTTTTTCTAGTATAACTTTATCGATTTAAGGATAATGTTGTGAACCCTAACATTGATATGTCTCTCATGAAAGAAAAATTAGATCCAATGTACAAACCAAATTAAGTATTTTATGTTCATTTATAATGAACCATATGTAGTATAATATAATTTCATTTCAAAAGGGCTATGATTTCATGTTTTTTAATGCATTATGATGAATACAACTTCTTATAATTTTTTAATCTTATGGATAGGATTTATGTTTTTTGTAGTTCTATATTATATTATGATGGTTGATTATGTTGGGTGTTTTGATATATTTGTCTCATGTATAATTACAATTTATTCCTCTTATTATTGAACATATTAAATATAAATTAACATAAATTTCACGGAACTCAGTTATTAGGAAAAATTAAATGTAATGGGCATAAAACCTGAATTTAAGTCTAAAAAAATAAACTATATTTCATAATGTATCCTACCAAAATAGTAATAAATATGCAGATAGTTATTTTATTGTATCATATGAAAATATTTGGTTCATATTTTTTGGAGAGGTGATGATAACATTATCCTAACATAGGTCCATTTAGAAACATAACATAAATGCAATCTCCAAACCCTTAAAATATTATTTGGTGATGTTAATAGAATTTTCAATATGGAATTGAATGAAACATAGTAGTATCCAAATATATCCCAAAATAATGTGAACTAATCCACATATGGTTATTAAGATATAAATTTTCAAAACTATTTAGGTGAACTGAGAAATTATGATCATATTGTTTAATTATAACCCCCAACTCTATGACTAAAATGCCTAATTAAATTGGTAACTTACCTATGATAAATTTAATACATGTGGCCTCATAGAATTAAAGACTATATGCATCTTATAGTCATACACAATAGAAAACTCTGTTTACTATTTGTCCATATAGGATGGATTATAGGTCATGTGCGTTAACTTCATGTCACATAGACATCATACTATTTATTTTATATTTATGTAGTAAGGAATTCAATGTATTGTTTTTAATTTTCATACAATGTGGAATTATTTTGGGAAAACTACATATATATAGATTCTGTATAAATGGGAATATAATCTTTCTTGACATGTGGATGGAACCCATAGTGATTGATTTTAAGAACCAAAATAATTATTTCAGTAAACAGGTAATAAAATTATGTCATAGGATAATAGATATGAAATCTTATATTGGATATGTTAATTCAAAATAATGGTACATAAGTAATATTTCCAATAATGAATATAGTGTTCTGTATATTTTATGTTCATGTAAGTATTATCATGCACATTTCATTTTAATTTCACTCAATTTCAACTAAAATTATCTATATTTTAATGCCTTATAGTAAGGATTTTTTCCTGTTGTTTTGTATCATGTTACAATCATATTCATTATATGAAATTTAAAGTCATATAGAAATGATTTTATCAATCTATATTAAATTATGTGATATAGAAAAGCTATATTTATTTTTAATCTATCTGGTGTATGTCTTGAGAAACCACTCATTAATAGTTTGGGTGATAAAATCTATATCAACTGTGACCATGGAATTGGATCTCATGGATAACACCATGTATATAGTATATGTTACCTCCAACATTTGAATCATTTTGTAGGGTCTTCTCCTATATATTTTCAATTTTAAAAAAATACATCACATGTTCTCATTTGACTAATGACTTTATGAGAACTTTCTTATTATACATTCTTTCAAGACAATCATTAGGATCCTATAGATTACACAACATACATAACCTTTTCTTATATGGTTTCTCATATATTTTATGTCAACAGAGAGAGGTATCATCTACTAACCACTAATTTAATATGGTAATGTGAATATAATCCAATTAGGTTTATAGTGGTTGGACTACCAATTTCATATATAATTTAATATATGGTTTTTATTCCATAGTTGTGTAAATTTTATATTCTTTTTCATAGAATAAATATAGATTATTTATAGGCATGATTCCTATCACTATTCAATTCTCTAATATATATTATTTCGAGTTTTTCCATTAGAATTTGTCTCATTATTCATCATTGGAAGATAGAGTGATATATTTTCGTAATAACAATTATATTCTACTCTCATCTTTTCCAATTAAAAATAATATTAATTTTTGTTGTTTTCTGTAATATTATGTTTGGGAAACTAAATATGGTATTGATAATTTAATACATGAAATTAATTTTTTCATATTTTTATAGATTACTTGATAAACATATCATTCACCAACAAGGTTAAGAAATCAATTTTAGTATGAATGAACATGAATATCTTAATTTTCATTGGGATATTCAACCCCAAAAAGTCCATTCCTCGTATATAATATAGAAGGAAACATATATAGGGGTTTAATAATTTTGGTTTTTGATGGATGAAATTGGAATGTATGTGAATATATTTCATTTTCAAAGAGATTTTCTTCCAATATGGCAACATTAACAGAAAAAATGATCCCTTTTTTGAGTTTTATGGATGAACATGGATCTTCAAAACTTTTAACCAAATTCTATATAAAGGACTCCCTATATAAAATTGATGGATTATCCTCCTTTAATGAATCTAATGAGTCGTCCATTAAAAATTAGGGAATTATTTAATGGGATTCAAACTACCATAATAGTAAAAATTTACATTCTAATTAGGGATGAATTCCTTTTTTTGGATCTAGTTATAATGACATGTTTTGAATGAATTACATTATGGGATAAATAAATCTAGTTGATTCATTGTTTTTATTGAATACAATCATTCTTTGATAATAAGTGGGGTTGAATTCATTTTTCTCTTTTATATCTCCTTGAAGATAGAGATACAACCCTTGGTTTTGAGATGGTAAGAACCATCTTATCATACTATAGGTATTCAACTATTTTATATAAAATGGAAAATACATATTATTGAGAATTATTTGAACTATGAATATATAAACTATTTTTTCGAAGGGTAATTTATCCACAATACCTCTTATATAGTAACAAAATAGGATCGAATCTTTATGTATAATGGCATAGCCCTAATTTATTTGGTTGATGATATAATCTGAATCATAATTGCTATTTGATTGGGTAACTGGTATATACAAGTCCAATTTTAGGACCATGATAGGGGATAAGTATTTATTATTATTAATGGTGAATATTTATATTAGTAAAAACTTATAATATTTAAATCCTATTTCTTTGTAGATAACTATTATCCAAATAATTACCTTGTTCAGTTTCAAGCATTCCATCATCCTATATGTTGTGCTTCAGGAGGAACCATCAATGCATATTTCAATTTACAAGAATATTCCAATCATATAGGATACCACATCATTGAGGGTATCCATTTATAGTACTAAATGTTTTAATATATGGTGCATTCTGAGTAAATATACAATTTTTGTCACGTTATCTATTTCTATGAAACAAATAGATGTCAAACATATATATAATGACTACCAACCATGAAACATTCCATGTTAGAATTGGATTAGTATGTATATAATTAATAAGATCAACATGAGAAATTATATAAACTTTTTTTCTTAAAAAAGAACCTTATAATTTCAACACTAAAATTATTTGTATAGGGGTGTTAATGTAATAACTAATATATCATATCTCATAATCCAAAAAAACCATTGAGAAAATGGAAATAATTTTCATTTCCCTCATTACAATATAGTAAAATATGGAACTGAATTTTCACTCTAGTGTCACCATATTTAGTGTTGTTTTAATTTATAATAACATAGGCATCGTGATTATTGGATAAAATTTAACATTCATGTGGTCATTGAAGGATTCTAAAAAATAATTTTCTCATTAAAATGTTACCCCTTTATTCATTAATATATTAAATAGAAAATACATTTTACTATTGTTGTCTTTTAAGGGACTGATATAATCATGCTGCCCGTAGTGTCATCTCAAATCATTCTAGTTTTTAGAAGAGGGGTTATAATTTATCAAATTCTGAATTTCAATGTAATCATTGAAATCAAAATGGAACATCATGAAGCCATAGTATTTGAATAACTTTAACCAAAAAGTTAATTTTAGTGGATTCATTATGAATCTATGTTTTCATACAGTGTTGGAAATAATTTTGAGGTTGAAAATATGATATTCGAGTTATTGAATCTTGAAAATTATTATATCTATATAGAACCCCAAGGAATTCCCCATAAAGTACATGATCATGTGGTGGATGGGATGTTGATATGTATTACTACAATTATTAAAGACAAATTTAATTTAATTATTAGAGTATACAAATTATGGTTCCATTATAGAGGTGGAATCATTATCTTATAGAGCCATTAAAATCATGATATGTCTAAAATATAAATCTATAAATGAGATGGCCTAAGCACTAGAATTTTTATTGATATTATATTAGATGATCAAGACTACGAAATCACACTTTGATAATTTTTTATTGAAATACAATATTATGTTACATACTATGACTTTCCAAATTATTTCTTGATGGGAATGATTTTGGATATCACCTAAGGCTATTAATCTTCCCCAATGATGTTTATGTTGTGACCAAGATAGATAAAAGTGGTTTTTAGATTTTGTAATATTTTTAATCTGATTGATTTATATTTTATTGTCATATTGAAAAATCAGTTCACTTTTTAAGATTAGATTATTGGAATAAATGATTGATGTTCCAATAAGATCAGATGAAAATTATTTAAGAATGTTTATTGGTCTTGGATTTTATGTTGAGGAAGTGTATATCATCATCGAAGTCAACATGGAATTGAATCTAATGTTTATATTGTTATGATAAGATGTATCAAAGTCTGAATGTGACCATAATAAGTGTGATAATGATTTTATGTTTTTTAAATATTTTACATCATGATTTAATCAAAACCTATGATCCATGAATTTTGAAATAAAGAGATAAAATATGTATGATTCATTCTTAGTGAATCTAATAAGTATGATATATGGATGAAAATATATAAGATGTTGGAAGGATGTTAAGTCATATAACATCGTAATGGATGCCAAAAAATTCTATGATGATCTGAGTGTTCTCAATTTCTTAAGGATTTTATGATTACATGTATTATTTTTTGGTAAAATAATTTCTATGATGTATAAGACTTCCATTATTAGTTCATCAATGTGAGAAACAGTAGACGAAAACTTTGTTGAAAGGAAAGGATGAATGAAGTTTCTACTAATAATGGCACATAGGAAGCAGTGTGACATAGATCCAATGGATGAATTATGACCCTGATCAATAAAAAAAATTATATAAATGTGGTATCAGATGTAGAGTCTTATCAGAAGTTAATTGGGACTATTTTTTTACACTAATTTGTAAGTGGGAATTTTTGGGTTGAAAAACCTGATAAAGATAAATAACTTAATTGACTGTTTTCATAGAACAAAAAAATTATTGGTAGTCTTCATCTGGTTTAAGATAAAAGGAATTAATGATTTTTTCAATCAATTGGGTCATTGGGAAGATAACTCTAATATGTTTTCCATGTGGGTCCAGAGTCATCAGACCAGATATGAAATTGATCCATCATAGTAAAAAGGTGACTGATCCTGATGATGAAGTTTGAAACTGATAATTGTTTAGATTATTTACTTCATTCTACATTTTCTAATAAGTAATAGAATAATTAATGTAAGGTGGATAGGTTTTGAATATATTTTGATTTTGTTTCCAAGAGGATTTTGAATGATAACGATGTTACAATAATTTTTATGCACGGTTTGTTTCGTTTTTTATTGAATATTTTATATTATAAATCATTCACTTCTCTTATATTTACATTTTATAGATAAATAAAATGGTATATTGTAGTCTTGAAAATTATTTTTCCATAACTATTAAAATTGAAAAGAAAATTTTTCTGCAATGTAAATAATTATTAAGAATTCGCCAGCTATATGATGTTATGATATTATTTTTAAGTTTTCTAATAGATTGAAGAAAAGATTAAAATTAGAGACAAAGTTAATTAGAGAATCCAAATTAATGTGAAATTTTGGTTTCGAGAAATTAGGGTGACGGGTAAAACATTTCATATTCTTGCACATTCCACTTCAGCCATGTCATTAAATAGACGGAAGTCCATGGTAAGTTTTTAGATTTGTTATATTCATGTGTTATTAGAGAAATAATAGAAATAATTTTTCTCTAGATAATAATATTGCAGATATACTTTTCCTAAAGAATCATTATCGAACAATGAAGATGGGTAAGAAAGTGTTATTCGATCAGACCATGCCATCAGACACATATTTTTACGGGAAATTTGAAGTGCATAATTTTCTCCAGACTATTACTACTGATATAATTTGTATACAGGGGAATATTACACCAAAATTAGATATATACATTAGAATATGTTTTTTACAAATTCCAAAAGTGTCGTTCTTATATATTTCTAGGTAGAAAAGTGAATAATTCTGTTACAAAGGTTCAAAAATTGGACGTTTATAAGGAAGTATAGTAACATGTTTAGAACCAACTAGTGATGGTTTATTATCTTATTACACCTAATTATTTATCATTATTTGTACTGATATAATAACATGAATTGTTGTATTGATCATTGTTCTACGTAAGTGTAAGGTAGTATCCTACTATATATATATACACAAAGGGATTGTTTTCTAGTTGACTGTTTGGTATTTGAATATTTCCAAAAAATATCAACAAAAATCTACTCAACATGAGTAGTGATCCTTGTAGATACATGTGTTCTTCTAGATATGTGAATTATTTTCTTGAAAAAAGTGATAGATCATTAACCAGTGTAGGAGGTTTTATAAAAAAAATAACACATAAAATAAAATTTCATTACTAAATCACCCCCCCCAAGTGATACATTGTCTATAGTTGGCCATTACAAGTAGTATCATAGTGAAGGTTTCCTTCATTTACCCTCTTTTAATGTTTTTTTAGAGAAGTTGAGAAAGAAAATATGAATTTTGTGAATGGTAAGGGGGTTAGGGTATTAGATATGTATAACTATCATATTTATAATGATAGTATGTTTGTATATATTAAATATTTTGTTTATGATATTTGGGAAGTTATTAAAGATGGATTTACTCCACATATCGCAAATACACCTCTTTCATCTGTGGACAGAAAAATACAGAGATTGATGGATGAGATAATAAATATTTACTATCATAACTTTATGAAACATACATTCTTAGAGTAAAGTGGGTATATATTGATAAATGTTTCCAGGAAAATATTATAGCATCCCACCTTTTTATCACATAAACTTTAATTACATTTTACAAAACCGAGGATCTTTAAGGTTTAGTGTCTTGGAAACCAGGAACTTAAAACATGAAAACAACATAAAGAATTCTTCTTAAACACCTTAAAGGCTTCTCCTCATGTTCACCCTAGGCTCATTACTGAATCTCATAACCTGGGGACATACATCAAAAGAAAGGGTGAGCAGAAGGCCCAGCAAGGGAAACAAGTGAAACATTTTACATATGAACTTGAGGTACATCAATAAATTCATGAAAAGAACTTTAAGGCATGAAAATGAAATCATGAGGCATATCATAATAAAAATAAAACAGTTTCATAACTTGAAGATGTGGCTGCAACATTTAATATTGGCAATCGTTTCGTTTCACCAAGGTCCATCCCCAAGGTGTCGTTAAAAATTACCAAGGTTATTCACCAAGGCGTCGTTAAAATGGTCATCTCTAGAGATTAAGTCTTTACCCAATGCATTGGAGCGCTATCAGGGCGCACCCTTAAATTTGCCTTTATTATCATGTGAGCCACATATATCATCATCAAACATTTCATAAATAACCCATATAGCATAAAATAAATGGGTTTCATTTCATAATCATAACATTTTAAAAACTGCTTTAATGACATGATCTTTACGGCACTTTAAACCCACAGAAAGGGAAGCGGGTCTCATGTATGTAAATCCCAGAATTTAAAATGGAACATTTTGATATATATGTGAAAACCCTTGTAGAAATAAGAGCTTTGAGTATTCACTTTATAGCATAAAATAATTTTTGAGAAAAGAGAGGCATTTTGAGGGGAAAATTCTGCAGCATAACGGCTATGTTACAAGGTTTTAGAAAACATTGAGAAAAGAGGGGACATGGGTCAAACATTCATAAATGACCCATAATACAGTAGAGGGACAAAATATAAGGGATTTATGAACATGGTAATGAAATTTGAAAATATACCATATGAAATGAAGAACATGAAAGGAAGAAAACAAAACAAGATTTCTCTTGTGAAAATTCGACAGCCTAACGGCATCACTTAAACTTCAACAAAATTGAATTGACAAGGTCAAATAGGGTATCTCATCATATGAACATAAGAGTCCAGTATGATAGATATAGAGATCATACCCCAACATAATATAAAGGAACTTGAAAGAATTGACATGAAAGTAGAACTTCAAAACGAGAAGGGTGAAGAACCACTTAAAAATTCGGCAGCCTAACGGCGCCACTTAAGACATCAAAATACTGAATTGAAGAGATCAAATGGGGTCTCTCATAATGTGATCATAAAAGAACAGTATGATAAATATAGAGATCATACCCCAACATAATAAAAATGAACTTGAAAGACTTGACATGAAAGTATAACTTCAAAACGAGAAGGGTGAAGAACCACTTAAAAATTCGGCAGCCTAACGGTGCCACTTAAGACATCAAAATACTGAATTGAAGAGATCAAATGGGGTCTCTCATCATGTGATCATAAAAGACCAGTATGATAAATATAGAGATCATACCCCAACATAATAAAAATGAACTTGAAATACTTGACATGAAAGTAGAACTTTGAAAAAGAGAGAGGTGAATGAATCCCTTGAAAATTCGGCAGCCTAACAGCGCCACTTAAACTTTCTTCAAACGAAATGATGAGAGTAAGAGGGGGTCTTTCATCATATGAACATAAAAAGGGCAGTAAGAGTAGTATAAAAGAACATCCTCCAAAATAAGAACATGGAGCATAAAAGGAATGACATAAAAGAGATCACTTGAAAAGAAAGAGAGGGGTCGGATCCCTTACCTTAAAATGTAACTCTTAAACCTCAAAGGTTGGGACCTTGAGGGCTTGGGGGCACCTTGGGAGGACTCCATGGGAGGTAATGAGACCAGAACTTCGTTGGGGAAGAGTGGGGAGTCGAATGGATGAGAGGATGGCTTGGTATTTATAGGGAAAGTGAGGGGACAAGGCATTAATGGCAAAGGGACACCTCATTAGTGGTTTTGGCAAAACCATGGGCTTGCCCATGGTATTTTCCCATGGTATTGTCCACTTGGGACACCTCATACCTTATCTCACTATTCATAATTTACTATTCATCAAAAATCAAGTTGATCTTATTAGACTCTAAATTTCCTACTGAACATAATTGTAGAAGACCATTTTTCGAAAATCATTACACATTTTTAATTATTTAAGGTTTACACAACCATTTTTAAAATATCCTTTTTCTAAAATTCATCAAAAATATGCATACAATATTTATCCGGTTATTTGAAAATTCAAAAACATCATCATAAGAAGAAATCCAAATTTTTATTTAAAAAAAAATTACACAAGGCAATTACGGTCTCGTTACATAACCCCTTATAATACCAGCATAGGACCTAAATGTAAGGTGTGCTAGGGTGATAGAATTTTGGGGTGGCTCAGTCAACATTGCCCGAGTAGTAATTTCTATCAGTTTGAACTTCTCGCGAAGGCGATTCTATTCTAGCTTCACATGATGAAGTTCGGCTTGGATTTGGTCCAGAGCAAAGCCCAATGGTGCTACCTCCTTCCCAATCTCTGTTAGATGGGCTTCGATCGGCCCAAGGCTACTAGGTGAGGACATCAAATCTTCTTTCTATAATAATTAACCAAGATTACTTAAATTTAGAGACAATAATCAAAACATTTTGTTCACGGTGGTCATATTGACTGATGGTCATATAACACTCAAAAACCAATGGTCTCATTTTATTTATAATCATGTTTATCAAATAAAACATTTTTTTTAGTATAAAAAAAATAACACATGAAATTAGGAAACAAGATTTATTCAAAATTTCGGGTCGTTACAATCTTCCCCCCTTAAGAAATTGCGTCCTCGCAATTTTTTTAAATTGGGTTTTGAAATTTCATTGAAAGTACCACATCGGAAAAAGAGTCAGTAACACCATTACTTTAAAAGAAAGAAAAGGAAGTACAAAGGCCACCCAAGTTAACCCACACTCGGGTTCCATGTAGGAAAACATGGACATGGAGGAAAAAACAAAGGGTCGGTTCTGAGAGAGAGAGTGATAGAGAACATGATTAGGAGAAAGTTAACCATGAGAAAATCCCAAACTTATCATGTGTGTAAACGGTCTTTGATTACCTAGTAGGAAACGTAAACCAACAACATTTTTGTTTTACGTTTCTTTTCATAATTTTGAGTATTTCATTTACTACATAGAACAAAAACATAAGAAAATATACCTACCTTCAAGTAGAGTTTCATCCTTTAACAAGTCCCTACCAACACTAATCTTTTCGCCAAATGATGAGAATTCAAAAACACTTGGTCTCATAAAAGCACAAGAATCATCTTCTATAGAATCACATAATCTACAAAAGATTAACTATCTATTTCTTCTATCTTTAAACATTATCCCAAAAACAGAAAGGTTAAGGTAAAACAACTCTTCAAAAAGAAAGAATCCCATAGTAATAGAACCTACTTTTAAATCTTCAAAGTTCCATGGTACTACCCAACGTTCATCATAGACCACTCCATAAATAACGGTCCTTAAAATTCCTCAAAATAAACCAAACTAAGATTGAAACAAAAATACAAGAAGGATTTTATAACATAGTCCTCCAAAACAACTTCATTGTTCATCTCCATACAACATCAACCACTCCTAACATCTTATAACAAAAGTAGCTAACCTAAACATATTTTACCCAAGATAGGTTAATCATTCCCAAAAGTAACCTAAATTACTATAAGTCCACCTTAAATTCATCAATTCTTAAAAATATAAGTCAACCTTACTCCTCAATGAAAATACTATAGTAATCTATTTACCTCGATCATATAGGGTCCCCAAAATAGTGAACGCCTTCCAAAATAATAATCATCTTTTAATCCCCTAATCACCTCTGACATATTAATACATAAATTGTCGCATTTCCTATCACATTGGTTGTTGGGATATGTTATTCCATTTCCCACCATTAACTAAGAAGATAAAGTATAATTAGAGGCTAAAATACTTAACCAATAATCATGAAAGGAACTTAAAGCATATAAGGATAACTTATAGAAGAAAAGTATACCCTAACTTGTGATCCCCTAGGTTCCCATCTAGGTTATCCATGATCATATATTCTTATGTGAATCATTATTTTATTTTATCTTTGTTCCTTTAATAATGGTTCATACCAAGCTTATGAATTTACCAAAGCATATCCCCCGGGAGTGTCGTAACCAAGAGTGCCGCAAGGCCCGTTTCTGTGTACCAGTTCCCGTTCGAGTCTAGCTCAAATCGGTGTTTTCGGGTTTTACCCCTATTTACATCTGTGCCAGAGCCACCTCTACCTGCTCGTATCCAGACAGGGATGTATTTTCTTGGCAACCCCTTACTCAATACTCACCAAAATACCAGGAAGATTTCCTATATTAAACTTTTCTATAGGGTTCCTCCTAGAGTTTTCATATCCTAATTTCCACAAATAACTAAACCATCCTTTGATACCAACTATAGCATCCCACCTTTTTATCACATAAACTTTAATTACATTTTACAAAACCGAGGATCTTTAAGGTTTAGTGTCTTGGAAACCAGGAACTTAAAACATGAAAACAACATAAAGAATTCTTCTTAAACACTTGAAAGGCTTCTCCTCATGTTCACCCTAGGCTCATTACTGAATCTCATAACCTGGGGACATACATCAAAAGAAAGGGTGAGCAGAAGGCCCAGCAAGGGAAACAAGTGAAACATTTTACATATGAACTTGAGGTACATCAATAAAGTCATGAAAAGAACTTTAAGGCATGAAAATGAAATCATGAGGCATATCATAATAAAAATAAAACTTTTTCATAACTTGAAGATGTGGCTGCAACATTTAATATTGGCAATCGTTTCGTTTCACCAAGGTCCATCCCCAAGGTGTCGTTAAAAATTACCAAGGTTATTCACCAAGGCGTCGTTAAAATGGTCATCTCTAGAGATTAAGTCTTTACCCAATGCATTGGAGCGCTATCCGGGCGCACCCTTAAATTTGCCTTTATTATCATGTGAGCCACATATATCATCATCAAACATTTCATAAATAACCCATATAGCATAAAATAAATGGGTTTCATTTCATAATCATAACATTTTAAAAACTGCTTTAATGACATGATCTTTACGGCACTTTAAACCCATGGAAAGGGAAGCGGGTCTCATGAATGTAAATCCCAGAATTTAAAATGGAACATTTTGATATATATGTGAATACCCTTGTAGAAATAAGAGCTTTGAGTATTCACTTTATAACATAAAATAATTTTTGAGAAAAGAGAGGCGTTTTGAGGGGAAAATTCTGCAGCATAACGGCTATGTTACAAGGTTTTAGAAAACACTGAGAAAAGAGGGGACATGGGTCAAACATTCATAAATGACCCATCATACAGTAGAGGGAAAAAATATAAGGGATTTATGAACATGGTAATGAAATTTGAAAATATACCATATGAAATGAAGAACATGAAAGGAAGAAAACAAAACAAGATTTCTCTTGTGAAAATTCGGCAGCCTAACGGCATCACTTAAACTTCAAAAAAATTGAATTGACAAGGTAAAATAGGTTCTCTCATCATATGAACATACGATTCTAGTATGATAGATATAGAGATCATACCCCAACATAATATAAAGGATCTTGAAAGAATTGACATGAAAGTAGAACTTCAAAACGATATGGGTGAAGAACCACTTAAAAATTCGGCAGCCTAACGGCGCCACTTAAGACATCAAAATACTGAATTGAAGAGATCAAATGGGGTCTCTCATCATGTGATCATAAAAGACCAGTATTATAAATATAGAGATCATACCCCAACATAATAAAAATGAACTTGAAAGACTTGACATGAAAGTATAACTTCAAAACGAGAAGGGTGAAGAACCACTTAAAAATTCGGCAGCCTAACGGCGCCACTTAAGACATCAAAATAATGAATTGAAGAGATCAAATGGGGTATCTCATCATGTGATCATAAAAGACCAGTATGATAAATATAGAGATCATACCCCAACATAATAAAAATGAACATGAAAGACTTGACATGAAAGTAGAACTTTGAAAAAGAGAGAGGTGAATGAATCCCTTGAAAATTCGGCAGCCTAACGGCGCCACTTAAACTTTCTTAAAACGAAATGATGAGAGTAAGAGGGGGTCTTTCATCATATGAACATAAAAAGGGAAGTAAGAGGAGTATAAAAGAACATCCTCCAAAATAAGAACATGGAGCATAAAAGGAATGACATAAAAGAGATCACTTGAAAAGAAAGAGAGGGGTCGGATCCCTTACCTTAAAATGTAACTCTTAAACCTCAAAGGTTGGGACCTTGAGGGCTTGGGGGCACCTTGGGAGGACTCCTTGGGAGGTAATGAGACCATAACTTTTTTGGGGAAGAGTGGGGAGTCGAATGGATGAGAGGATGGCTTGGTATTTATAGGGAAAGTGAGGGGACAAGGCATTAATGGCAAAGGGACACCTCATTAGTGGTTTTGGCAAAACCATGGGCTTGCACATGGTATTTGCCCATGGTATTGGCCACTTGGGACACCTCATACCTTATCTCACTATTCATAATTTACTATTCATCAAAAATCAAGTTGATCTTATTAGATTCTAAATTTTGTACTGAACATAATTGTAGAAGACCATTTTTCGAAAATCATTACACATTTTTAATTATTTACGGTTTACACAACCATTTTTAAAATATCCTTTTTCTAAAATTCATCAAAAATATGCATACAATATTTATCCGGTCATTTGAAAATTCAAAAACATCATCATAAGAAGAAATCCAAATTTTTATTTAAAAAAAAGATTACACAAGGCAATTACGGTCTCGTTACATAACCCCTTATAATACCAGCATAGGACCTAAGAGTAAGGTGTGCTAGGGTGATAGAATTTTGGGGCGGCTCAATCAACATTGCCCGAGTAGTAATTTCTATCAGTTTGAACTTCTCGCGAAGGCGATTCCGTTCTAGCTTCCCATGCTGAAGTTCGGCTTGGATTTGGTCCAGAGCAAAGCCCAATGGTGCTACCTCCTTCCCAATCTGTGTTAGATGGGATTCGATTGGCCCAAGGCTACTAGGTGAGGACATCAAATCTTCTTTCTATAATAATTAACCAAGATTACTTAAATTTAGAGACAATAATCAAAACATTTTGTTCACCGTGGTCATATTGACCGATGGTCATATAACACTCAAAAACCAATGGTCTCATTTTATTTATTAATATGTTTATCAAATAAAACATTTTTTTAGTATAAAAAAAATAACACATGAAATTAGGAAACAAGATTTATTCAAAATTTCGGGTCGTTACAAATATGACAAAAATTTATAAGGGAAATATGATGGGGATGAATGGAATGTTGTAATTATGGAGTTTGAATTTATTAGTGACTTCTATACAAAGGTAAATGATTTTTTTGGGACTATAATATTAATTTATAAGAATAAAAAAGATTCAAATGTTGTGGAAAAGATCATAAAACTACTTTGGAATAAGATTGATTCTAAAATTTCATAATTGGAAGATAGAGATCCTGAAACATTATCTTTTGATGACCTTGCTCGTAATCTCATTACATATGATATAATATGGGTGAATTTTAGGAAAAGGAAAAAACTTATTGATAAATTTATTTCAAGGATTCCAATAAATTGATGTCTGAAAATATTCTTGATGAAGAAGAAGATTCTATTTCTATATCTATAAATGAGGTATGTAACAATACTGATTATTTTTTATTATTATTTTAATAATAATAAAAGATATATAGTAATACATAAAGGTAAATTTGAATTAAAAATATTTTAATGTGAAACTATTAGACACATTTTTGTGAATTGTCCTTAAAAAATCATAAATATGATAGGGATGAATATATTAAAGATCAATAAGATCATAGAAGAAATAGAGTCATAATTAAAAATATTACTCAAAAGGAAAATATTGAATTTTCTCCAAAACAAACTATAGAATATTTTTGAATAATGATAATGGTGATGAAGACAATGAAGTTGAATACAAAAAATTCAGTAAGTTTTCTAGAGAAAAAAACATTCATTTAAATGGTTATTGAGTTAATGTTTGGATGTAATAGTTTTAAAGAACAAGAGCCCAAGTTATAATTTCATTTTAAAATATAGTTTCAATAATCTCTCAAAAATAAAGGGAGAAATAAAAATAAAATATAGAAGTTAAAGGAATGAACAACAAAATTATAATAAATGTATTCCTATAGAAAATTCTATGTTTCTAGAAGAAATTGATTATATGAATAATTCTATTGAGAAGAAATATAATACTAAATAAAATCATGAAGTAAATTTAAAATAAAATCAATAAGAGTTTAAAATTGTTTAACAAAAGCACTCTAATAGTTGTATTGGATTTACATGTATCAAGAACTCTATCTCTATTGTTGGAAAAATATTTTTACAGGGTGAACCTATGGAGGATTTACAAAAGATACCTTAAAATGTTTAAAATAATGTAGAATGTGTTCCTATAAAGAAGAAATCTAAGGAAATTGTGTATGTTTCCAAAACCAAAAATAAGATTCATAGGTTTCTAAAAATTATGAGTTTAAAAATAATATTTTTACTACTTGTAGTTATGATAATGTTCTGAAGATGCCTGAAATAATGGAGAAGATTCAAACTGCTAAATGAATTTATAGTGATCAACAAATTTATAATTATAAATATAAGAATCTTAATGATAAAAATATTAACAATTCTTGAAAAAATGGAAGTTACTTTGGAGATTATTATTTCTATAGATAAATATATTATTATGGTGGACTTGGTCATATAGAAAATGTGTTTTTTAATCAACAACATTAGATCCATTCCATGACATATAGAAGGAAAAGCTTATGGGGGATTCATTACTCTAAAAGAAATAATTATTATAAAGATAATTTTAAATATGATAATAGGTTAAGTCCTGTAAAATCTATTTTTAATGATATTAACAAACACAGAATATTGAGAAAGGGTGTCTTGTTTAATTATAATAACAATAACATGTTTGGAAACAAATCATAAACTATATGTGATGAAATTTAAAAGGGAATGATAAATCCATTTTATTCAAATGATACTCAATCATAAAAATGATAATAAGCATGGATCTTGTATAGTGGTTGTTCTTATAATATGATAGGTTATTTGAAATTTTTAAATAATTTTGAAGATTAAGACGAAGTAAGAGTGAAATTTTGAAATGATGAATATCTTTGAATCAAAGGATTTTGATCCTCTATTATTGCGGAAGAAAATATTAAATATAAGAATAACACATTTTTTAGTGGGTTGAAACACAATATATTGACTATTTCACACCTTTTTTATGATGTTAATAATGTTTTTTAATTAAAAATTGGTTTTTGTGAAAATAGGGGATGAAGTAAAAGTTGTTACAAGTGTCCAATATACAAAAAAAATATGTTTCAAGTAGGTGAAGTTTAGAGCCAATATTAGTTAATCATGATAGAAGAAAATCAGTTTTCTAATAAAAGGACGGCACATGGGGGTCATATTAACTTGATAAATTTGTAAAAGTGGGACAGTGTATGTGGTATTCATGATATGTTAAGAAGAATTAATTGGGGTTTCCTAATTTGTTGAAAAGTGTTGGGAAAAAATCCCTCAAGGCAACATTGCAGTATTTTTGGGTTGATTGTGTTTGTTGAAAATGCAGGTTTCCATGGAGAATTGTCGAGTTCCAGAGAATTTGTTGAAAATCCATGTTGACAAAGAATGATGACAATGGAAAGGACGATCTGGAGGCGGTAAAAAAGAGCAGTACAAGGTGGCACTGTTTCCCAGTGTTTGCTGCATTTTTGGGGTCCAAAATTTGGAGTTTGGTGAGCATCGCAAAAATAGGATTTCCTTGAAGATCATATTTTTATATTGAAAAGGCATGAGTTTTGCGAAGATTGGATGCATGGATTAGATTTCTCAAAGAATTGAATAATAGAGGCGGTGATGCTTCGCGGTTATGACGAGCTTCGCGAATGGAAGCGTTGAAAGGTAACGCGAGGGAGCTTCGTGGTGGCGGTGAGAAATAAATGACAGAACGCTCCGTGATTATGACGTTCTCCGCGATCAGAAAATTTTCATGGAGCTTCGCGATTTTGAGAGAATTCTGGCATAAACTTTTGAGCTTCGCGATTTCAGATGATATGGTGCTGACTTCACGTGGAAGGGTCGAGGGTTAGTCGAATCGCCTATAAATACAGGTCGACCCCCTCGAGAGAAGAAGAAAGAATTTTCAGAGAAAATACTTTTCTCTCGGTTCGTGAAGGAAGTTCGTGAAAGCAGTGTGCTTCGTGAAAGAGGAGATTTCTGGAAGCTATTCTAGCTCCGTGAAATTCGTGAGCTCTACATTGGCTCAGTGATCTTCGAAAGGGAAGTTTCTCAGTAAAGACTTGAGCTCCGCGGTAGTGCTTCACAAGAGTGCTTCATGAAAAGTTAGGAGCTTCGCGAAGTCTTGTTTGAGCTTCGAAAAATTTGGAGCCCCACGAAGTAGAGTGCTTTGCAAAGGAGTCTCTAAAGGTAGTTTTCTACTGTTCATAGGAAATGTGGTATTCATCTGTGGATTAATGGTGGACTTCAACAGATCATCTATCAACAGTTGAGGATGCATCCATTCATACAAATAAAGAGACCTACATGTCTATAAACTGTGAATGGATCCCTTCCTAATGCAGTGAGCAAAGGAAGAGGAAGTAGGTGATCCTCTCCACCGGCAGTGATCCAGAGAGAGAGAAACAGGGAGTGACCCTTGGGATAGTAGTGAGCTAACCCTAAATATTTTAAAGGTAGTGAGCCTGGGCATAGAAGTGATCTAGCCCGAAATGTTTATCCACATCTAGTGAAGAATAGTGGAATTTGGTATGACCGATAACTTTTCGGTGTATGCTCCTTGGACGTAGCCCAATGAAGATGAACCAAGTAAAAATATTTGTGTCTTCCTATTTCCTTCCTGGCATTGCCTTCAAAGCATCATCATGAGATAAATAAGTAAAGAAGTGATCATAGTTTACACACAAGTGCAAACAAAGTAACCCTTGTAATAAGGAGGTTAAGATCCAGTGGGGTAGGAAGAACTTCGAAAAAGAATATTCATACCCTGATTCACCCCCCTCCCCCTCTCAGGTTATATAGGCCCCTATTAACCCTAACAAAAATGGATAATTATAATCTCAGTGCATAAGAGAATTTATATTAATTCAAAAAAAAACTCTTGTCACATATTCATTATAATATATGTGGTCTATTGGGAAATCAATCAAATTTTCATTATATTAACATCATTTATTTCATTGATTATTTTACTCTCATTACTTTTCTTATGTATTTGAAACATATTTATGATTTTAGTAAGTTATTTAAATGTTTTAAGAGAATATCTTATAAGGAATGTGGGTATTCTGTGAGGAATTAGATAATATATTATGGTGGTGAATAAAATAACAAAGCGTTAAAAAGATATATTTAAATTCATGTAATTTGAAATGAGTTATGTAAACCATACGCACCACCACAAAATGGTGTTTTTAAAGTAAAATAGTATTTTTTTGAAACATTATGTAAAATATTACCTGAACATTGAATTTCTCAATACATTTGACACATTATATGTGAAAAACTATTTATATTAAAAATAGATGTTTCTACTCGAAAAGGTCCGATATGAATTTTATGAAATGATCTATTATAATACTCCAACTATGAACCGCTTAAAAGTTCTAGGGATTCCATACATTATAAAGAAAAATGTTAGAAATCACGTAACGTTTTATCAGAAGAGGTAAAGATAGAATATTTTTGGGATATGCTTCATATGGAAGAAGATATAAATGCTTCAAAAAATATACATGATGTTTAATTGAATATGTTGATGTGAAAGTTCTAGAAATTGATTATGAATAAGTCTCAAACACACATGAAGAATATGAAAAAGAATATATTGAAAGTATTTTTGTTATGAAAAATGAGAAGGATTCCTAAAATATTGATGGCACATCAGAGGAAGAATTGTAATCATCTATTTATAATGATGATGAAGAGTTTATAATTCCTCATACTACGGTAAGGAATAAAGTTGATGCTTCAAATATTATTCTTGATTAACATAAAATGGTTCAAAAAATAAGAACATCAAATGGTATTACACACACTTTGTGCTTTCAAAACTCAATATAAATGATGTGAATGCGCCATTTGAGTATATGGAATGGATTCAGGCTATGAATAAAGAGTTTTACCCGATTGATAAGAATGATACATAGTTACCCATACCTAAAGGAAAAAAATATTTCTAAAAAATGGAATATCCAGTAAATGTTAAATGAAGATGGAGAACTGGTAATAAAAAATATATTAGTTTGAAAAGGATAATCCATATTGAAGGTTGTGATTTTGATGTAAATTTTTTTCCAATGTTATTTTTATAAAAAATCAGAATCTTTTTATCAATTGATTCCCAATGAGGTTATAATATTTCATAGATGGATATCAAACAAACCTTTTTAAATGGATAACTTTATGAAATGTTTATTTGGAACAATAGTGTTGTTTTATTCTTAGGGAGGATGGAAATTATGTGTGAAAATTGAATAAATCCTTGTAAGGGATAAATAATGTTCCAAGGGAGTGGTACATAAAATTGGATACTAGCATAAGGAAGTTAATCTTTTATAAATGTTGTGTTTATATTAATATGTAAATTAAATAAATCTATAAGATTTACGTCATTGTTATTGTATATTATGATGACATTATCATTAGGGTGAACAATGAGAGAAATTGTGAATAGTTCTCAAGAAAAATAACGAACTTTTTAGAAATATCCATCCTTTGTGATATGAATTTCATTATTTGGTTAAAAATCTAAAAAAATAAGAAACACGTATTTCATTATCAATAAAAGTATTCTTAGAAACCTCTTAATATTTATAGATGGGATAAATGAAAACCAATATCCACACAAATTTTAGTGGGGTCCAAGTTAACTAATGATGGGAAAGGTAAGGAAGTTTAGTCTAAAGTGTTTCAGAATATAAATGAAAGATTGTTGTATTTGAATAAAGTAATACCAGACATTTTTTATATCATTAAATTTTTTATAACATTCAAAGTTTTTACGTAATAATAATACATATTATAAGGTGAAATAATTCATAGATATATCAATGGCACAATATATTTTGGCACAAGTATTATATCTCAAAAATAATTGATTTTTTTTGTTATACATAATTTGATTGGGTAGGAACTGATGATAATAGATGATATAAATATGGTACAGTTTACTTTTGGGGGGAATCTTGTGTATGTTAGAATAATCGTAATCAAAATTTAGTAAATATTAGGACATATAAATATTATTATGTTTTTATTATATAGATTGAGTGGAAAAATACTCAAAAGGAAGACTTATTTGTTTATATGTAGTTACCTATTATCATGGGTTTTAATAATTATGGTTATATAATACATACAATAAAAATAAAATTATATTTTCTCTCAAAACATGTTCATATCAAATATCACATCATAAAAGATTATGTGGAGAAGAATGAACTCAAGATGGAGTATGCTCCTACATCAACTCATGTTTCAAGCGTATTCTAGAATTCCTTACCAAAGGATGAATTTTTTAATCTATGGTTGAACATGGCTGTCCAACGACTTTATCTCTAATGTTGATGTATTAGTTTATATCCCCTCTCTCCTCTATTCTTTTAATATTGTTGTCAAATGGGGATAAAAATGTTTTTTTCATAAATGCATCCATTGATACGTGATAAAACATTTAAGGAAGCATGTATATAGGATGAGTTTTGGGTAACCTATGAACTCATCATATTTGTGTGTGGAAAATCATTTCAATTTTTTTAAGAATGTAGAATCCTTGTCTCTACAGGAAAGTTGAAATTCAATGATGTTTTGAATGACAAAGAAAAGTTGAAGAAGTTTTGTATGTCACTATTTATGGATAGTATGGATTTTTAATCAATGATTCTTCTTTCCTATTATTATTTCACTCACATATGCATATAATTACTGGTAATTAGTCCATTTTTAGGATACAATTTATAGTTTTTTATGAACCTTGGTTCACAACAAAACCAAAATGGGGAGATTGTTGGGATCAAGTGAGTAGAAGTGTATTTTGGGTTGTACATTGTATATGGGATTTGGGATTCAACAAACAATGTCTTTATGTATTTACATGGGATAAATCTCAAAATAAATATCATATTACCTTATACTATGACTGAAACAGAGGAATATGGAATTTTGTTCTAGTATAACTTTACAGATATAATGATAATGTTTTAAACCCTTACATTGATATCTATTTCATGAAGGAAAATTTAGATTAAATGTACAAACAAATCTAAGTATTTTACGGCATTTTATAATGAACTATATGTATGAAAATTATATTTTCATTTGAAAACGACTAATATTTTTTATTTTTTAATGTATTAAGATTAGGATAACTTCTTATAAATTTTTTATCTTATGGATTGGATTTAGTAATTCATTAGTTATATATTATATTATAATGACCTATTATGTTGGGTTTTTTGATAGATTTGGATCATGTATAAATTGAAATTGATTCCTCTCAGTGTTGGACATGTTAATTATGAATGAACATAAATTGGATGGACTCTTAGTTCCTAGGAGAAAATATAATGTAATGGGCATAAAACATGAATTTTAATCTACGAAAATTAAATTATATTTCATAATATATCCTACCAAAATAGTATTCAAGATACAAATAGTTCTTTTATTTTATTATTTGAAAAGTTTGGGTTCATGTTTTTGGGAAAGGTGATGACAACATTATATAAACATAGGCCTTTTGAAAAACCTAATATCAATGAAATTTCTAAACACTTCAATTAATATTGGGTAATGTTAATTGAATTTTCAATGTAAAATTTAATTAAAGATAGTACTATCGAAATCTATTATAGAATAATAGTAACTCATCGACATATGATTATTAAATAGAAATTTTCATCACTAATTAGGTGAACCGAGAAATTATGATCATATTTTTTAACTATAACCATATAACTCTAAAATTAAAATTCTCAATTGGATTGGGAACCTACCTATGAAGAATTTAATAAATATGGCCTCATTAAATTAAAGACTATATGCAACTTATGGTCATACAAAATAGAAAACACTAATTAATATTAATCCATATGGGATAGACTATAGGTCATGTCTGTCAACCTCATGTCACATAGAAATTATAATATGTATTTTATATTTATGTAGCAATGAATTATATGTAATTTATTTAAATTTCATACAACGTAGACATATTTTTTGGAAAAATACATATATATTGATTGTGTAGAAAATGGAATATAATCTTTCTAGACCTGTGGATGTAACCCATATTTATTGAGTTTTAGAACTAAAATAATGATTTTAGTAAACTGGTAAAAGAATTATATCGAGGATAATAGATATGGAATCTTATATAGGGGATTATAATGTATAATAATGGTAGATAAGAAATATTGGCTATAAAAAATAGAGTATTATGTATATATTAAGTTCATGTAAGTATTATCATAGATGTTTAATTTTAATTTCACACAATGTGAACTAACATTATCTATATTTTATTGCCTTATAGTAAGGATTTTTTCATGTAGTTTTATGTCATGTTACAATAACATTCATTATATATAACTAAAATTCTTATAGAAATGATTTTATCAAAATATATAAAATAATGTGATATGGACATTCTATATTTATTATAAATCTATCTAATGTATGTCTTAAAAAACCACTCATTAGAGGTTTGGTTGATGCAATATCTATCAACTGTGATCATGGAATTGGATCTCCTGGAGAACACCATGTATATATTCTATGTTACCTCCCACATTGGGATCATTTTTTGGGGTATTCTCCTATATATATTCAGTTTTATAAAATACAGCACATATTCTCATTTGATTGAAGACTTGAGGAGATCTTTCTTATTAGACATGTTTACATCACAATAATTATGAACCTATAGATTAAAAAACATACATAAAATTTTCTTATATGGTGTCTCTTATATTGTAAGTAATCTTAGAGAGGGATCATTATCAACCAAATAATTTCATATGGTAATGTGAATATAATCTAATTAGGTTTACATTGGTTGGACTACAAATTTCATATATAATTGAAAATATATTTTTTATTCTACGGTAGTGTAGATTTTTCTTTCCTTTTCCTAGAATGTATATAGAATATTGTTATCCATGATTTCATATCTCTATCCATTTATCTAATATATATTATATTGGGTTTTACCATTTGAAATTTTCTTTATATTCATCACTGGATGATAGGGAGATGTATTTTAGTACTAACTATTATATTCATATTTCATCGTTTTCAATTTAAAATAATATAAAATCTTTATGTTTTCAATAATATTATGTTTGGGACACTAAAAAAGTTATTGATATTTCACAACATAAAATTTATTTTTTTCACTTTTTTTTGTAGACTTTGTGATAAATATATCCTTCACTAACATGGATAAGAAATAAATTTTAGTAAAAATGAACATGAAAATCATCATGGTCATTTGGATATTTAACCCCATAAAATCCGTTTATTGAATAAAATATACAGGGAAATATATATTAATTTTAAATAAATTTGGTGGTTGGTGGATGAAATTGGAATCTAGGTGAATATATTTGAGTTTAAAAGGAAATTTCATCCAGTCTGTCAACATTAATAGAAAAAAATAATGAATTTTTTTTTGAATTTGATGGATGAACATGGATCTTCCCAACTAGGAATAACATTCTATAGAGAGGAATAATTACATAATAATGATTTAGTGTCCTTTTTAATTAATCTAATGAGTAATCGAATAAAAATTTGGGAATTATGAATGATAATTAATACTGGCATAGTGGACAAACATTACGTGCTAATAAGGGGTGAATTCCTTTTTTCATGATCTAGATATAGTGACATGTTTCGAAGGAATTCTATTATGGGAGACATAAATCCAGTTGATACATTATTTTTAATGAATAAAATAATTCCATGACAAGAAGTGGTGTTTAATTCTTTTATCTCTTTTATATCTCTGTTATAGATGGAGAAACAACACTTGGTTTTGAGATGTTAGGGACTATCTTATCATACTATAGGTCTTCAACTACATTATATATAATGGAAAATACATTTTCATGGGTAGTATTTGAACTATGAATGTTAGAACTATTTTTTCAAAGGGAAATTTATCCATAATACCTCTTATATAGTCACAAAAGTGGATCAACTCTTCATTTATATTGGTATAGTCATAATTTATTTGATTGATGATATAACAAAAATCCCAAGAGGTATTTGATGGGGTAACAAGTATATATAGTTCCAATTTAGGAACATGATACGAGATAAGAATTCTATATTATTAATGGTGAATATTTATACTATTAGGAACTAATATTGTATGAATCTTATTTCTATGTAGATAAACACTTTCCCAAAACTAAGATGGTTCAGTTTCAAGCATTCCACCATCCTATATGTTGTTCTCTAAGAAGAACCATCAATGAAAATTCCCATTGACTAGGATTTTCCAAGCATATAGGATACCACATCATTAGGGGGATCCCTTTATAGTAGTTAATGTTTTGGTATATGGTGCACTGTGAGTAAATCTATAAGTTTTATCGCCTACTCCATTTCTATGAAAAAAAAAAGATGTAAAACATCTATATAATAACTACAAACAATGAAAAAAATCCTTTTTAACATTGGACTAGTATAGATATTCTTAATATCATCAACATGAAAAATTATATAAACCTTTTATTTTAATAAATAACCTCTTAATTTCCACAAAAAAATTATTTTTATAGATGTTATGTTATTAAAACTAAAATATAATTTCCAATTATCCAAAGAAATCTATTGAGAAAATAGAAATAATATTTATTTCCCTCGTCACGTTTTAAGAATATAGGGTACTAAATTTCTACTCTATGGTAACCATATATAGCTTTGTTTTATTTTATCATAACATAGAAATCATGATTTTAGGATAAAAGTGAACTCTCATGAGGCCGTTGGAGGTTTCTAAAAAATAATTATCCCATTAATATGTAACCCCTTTATTAATTAATATAATAAATGGAAAACAAATTATAGTAATGGTTTCTTTGAAGGGTCTAATATTTTCATGGAACCCCTAGTGTCATCTCAAATCATTGTATTTATTTGGATAGGGGTTATAATTAATAAAATTCATCATTTCAATGTAATCATTGAATTCACAATAGATCATCATGAAGCCATGGTATTTCTATAAAGTTATGAAAAAAGTTTATTTTAGTGGATTCATCGTGAATCTATGTTTTCATATAGTGTAGGAAATAATTTTTTTGTTGACAAGATGATCATCGAGTTATGGAATTTTGGCTATAAAATTATCCACATAAAATTCCATGGAAGTCCACACAAAGGATGTGAACATATTGTGGATGGTATATTGATATATAGTACTATAATTATTTAAGACAATGTCAATAACATTATATTTTTATACCACTTATGGATCCATTATGTATGTTGAAACATTATCTCATAGAGCCATTCAAATCATGATATGTCTAGAATATGAATCTATAAATGAGAGGAAATATGACCTAGAATTTTTTATCTATATTATATTATAAGATCAAAACTATGATATCTTACCTTGATGATTTTCCATTATGATCCTGAGTGATGGTTCACAATATGATTTTCCCAATTGTTTCTTGATGGAACTGATTTTGGTGATCACATAAGGGTATTAAACATACACAATGGTGTTTATGTTGTGACTATGTCAGAGAAAAGTTGATTTTAGATGTTGAAAAAAGTTTAATATGATTGATTTAAATTTTATGGTCATTTTGAAAAACCATTTCACTTTTTATGATTAGATGGTCGAAAGGAAGGACTGATATACCTAGAAGTTCAGATGAAAATTCCTTAAGATTTTCTATTGGACTTGTTTTTATTTTCAGGAAGTGTATATCATCAATGAACTCACCATGGGTTAAAAACTAATGTTTATATTGATATGAGTAGATATATCAAAGTCTGAATGCATCCATTAAAATTTTAATAATTATTTTATGTTTTTTTAACTTTTTAACATCATGAGTTAATCAAAACATGTGATCCATGAATAGTGAAATAAAGAGAGAAAATGTGTATGATTCATTCTTATTTAATCTAATTGCATTGATGTTTAGATGAAATATAGAAGATATAGGATGGATGGGAAGTCATGTAACATTGAAATGGATGTTTGATGATGCTTTGATGAGCTGATTGTGCTCAATTTCCTGAGTATGTCATGATTTCAAGTAGATGTTTTGGTAAAATAATTAATATGATGTATATGTTGTCCATTATTAGTTCATCAATATCAGAAGCAATAGAATCAATCATTGTCTAATGGAAATGATGTTTTATGTTTCTATTAACAATGGCTCCTCGGAAGCGGTGTACCACCAGTCCAGTGGATGAATTATGAAACTGGTCCATCGAAAAAAAATTGTTCAAATGGGGCATTAGATGTAGAGACCTATTAGAAATAAATTGGGACATAGTTTTGACATTAATAAGTAAGTTGGAATTGTTGGGCAGAGAAACCTGATGAATATCAACAATATAATTGACCATTTTTAAATAACAAAAAAATAATCGGTAGTCTTCATTAGGTTTAACAGAAAAGATATTAAGGATTTTCTCTTTCAATTAGGTTAAGGTAAAGATAACTCTAATATGTATTCTAAGTGGGTCCAGACAGATATGACACTGATCTATTATAGTGAAAATGTGAATAATCCATATGATGATGTCTGAAACTGATAATTCTTTTGATTCATGACTTCATAAGACATGTTCTAATATTTAATATAGAAATTAATGTAAGGGATAACAGTTTTTATGATATTGTGAATGTGTTTCCGAGAGGATTTTGAATGCTAAAGAAGATACAATAATATTTTTGGAGGGTTTGTTGTTTTTTTTTTGAATATTTTGTATGATAAGTTATTAATCTCTCAAATGTTCAAATTTTATAGATAAAATAAATGGTAGGTTGTTGTCTTGAAATTTATTTCAGTATAGTGATTAAAATCGAATTGAAAATTGGCCTCAATGTAAATGATTTTCAAAAATTCTATAGGTATATAATGTTATGAGATTATTCTAAATGTTTATAAATGATTGAATAATTATTTAAAATTAGTGAAAAAGTTAATTACATTTTAAAAATGAATATGAAATTTGAGTTTTGGGAAATTTGGTTAAGGGGTTGTCATATTCCCACCCATTCCACTTCAGGCATAACATTTAATAGAAGGAAGTACGTGGTAATTTTTTGGCATTTTCTATTCATGTGTTATTATATAGATAATAGAAATAATTTTTTCTATAGATAGTATGTTTTAGGATATAATTTTCATGAGGAATTTTTATAGACATACGAAGAAGGGTAAGAAAGTGTTATTAGGTCAGACTGAGCCATCAGACACAGACTTTCATGGGATGTTGGAAGTTGTTCATAATGTTTTCTAGACTATTATTACTTATCTATTTTTTTCTAAGGAATTGAACACCAAAATTAGATAAATCAATTAGACTATGTTTTTTTACAAAGTCTAAAAGTGAATTTCTTATATATTAATAGGTAGAAATGTGAATAATTATGTTATAAAGGTTTGAAAAGTGGAAATTAATAAGGAAGTATAATAACATGTTTGGAACGAACTGGTGAGGTTTTATTATGTTGTAACACATATATATTTTCATTATTTGTACTAAAATAAGAACATTCCTTATTTTATTGATAATTCTTCTACAAAAGTGTAATAGAGTATCCTACTTTATATATCCACACAAAGGGATTGTTTTCCAGTGGATAATTTGGTATTGGAATATTTCCAATCCATATCAATAGAAATCTACACAACATGAGTAGTGGTCCTTGTTAGTACATGATTTCCTCTAGATGTGGTAATGTCTTGTTTTCAAAAAAGTGATAGATCACTAACTGGAGGAGAATTTTGTTTTAAAAAAATATAACATAAAATAAAATGACATCACTGAATCAACCCCCCCCCCATCTTAGTGATACATTGATAGAATTTGGTCCCTTAAATTTTGTCTTAGAGTGATGGTTTACTTCATTTACTCATATCTAATGTTTTCTAATAGATGTTGTGAGGGAAAATGTGAATTTTTTAAATAGTGATGGGTGTATGGTATTTCATTGGGAGAGATATCATTTTTGGAATGATTTTATGTTTTTATATATTATATATTTTGTTTATGATGTTTTGGAAGTTGTTAAAGATGGATTTCCTCCACATATTTCAAAAACTCTTCTTTAATCTATGGATATGAAAAATATGGAGAATGATAGATGAGATAATAATGATTTACTCTCATTAATTTATGTATGTCAATTTCTAAGAGTGAAGGGTGAATCTATTGATAAAGGTTTCTAGGAAAAGATAAAAAAATTAAAGGTAATACTAAGGAGATGAATGAAATGTTATAATTAGGGAGTCTAGGTGGGTGAGTTTTAATTTTTTGATGACTTCATTACAAAGGTAAATGATGTTTTTAGGATTGTAATATTACATTATGAGAATATGGAGGATTAAAATATTGTCTAAAAGATCATAATAATACTTTTGAATATGACTGTTTACAAAATTTCATTACTAGAACATATATACCCTAGAACATTATATTTCGATGAACTTAATATTAATCTCATTACTTTTATTATGAGATGGTATACTTTTTTGAATGGGAGAAAATGTTTATTGAGAAATTTCATTCAAGGACTCCAATAAATGAAAGTCTAAAAATATTCTTGATGAAGAAGAAGTTTCTATTTCTCTATCTGAAACTGAGGTATGTGACAATGCTAATTTTTTTATCATTTTTTTAATAATTATAAAAGAGCTATACTAAAACACAAAGGTAATATTCCTTAAATTTTATTTGAATGTGGAACCATTGAACACGTTTTTGTTAATTGCCCTTGAAAAAATAATAAATATGATATGAATGAGTATATTATAAGATCAATAAGATCAGGGAATAAATAGGGTCATAATTAATAACATTACTTAAAAGGAAAATATGGAATTTTCTCCAAATCCAAATGGAGAAGATTTTTGAATAAAGATAATGTAGATGAATACCATGATGTTGAATCCAAAAAACTCACTGAGGTTTCAGGAGAAAAAAACAGCCATTGAAATGGTTAATGATGTAATTATTGTATATAATAGTTCTGATTAACAAGTGTCCATGTTATAATTTCATTTAAAAATATATTTCAAACAATCTCTTAGAAATATAGGGAGGCATGAAAATGAAGTATAGAAGTTAATGTAATGAACAACAACAAAAAATAGAAACTTTCTTCCTAAATAAAATTATATGTTTCTGGAAGAGGATTATTTAAGAAGATGTCTATTGAGAAGGATAAAAAACCTAAATAAAATCATGATGAAATATTAAAAGAAAATGAATAAGAGTTTAAAAATGTTAAATGAAAACATTCTAATAATGGATATGGATTTCCATGTATCAATAACCCTATCTCTAAATTTGGTAAAATATTTTTACAGGGTGAACCTGATGAGTATATACAAAAGATAATGTAAAAGGTTGAAAAAAATATTGAATTTGTTCCCATGAAGAAGAAAACTAGGGAAATTGTTTATGTTTTAGAAATCCAAAGAAAATTAATTCATTGGTATCTAAATATTTTGAGTTTGAAAAAAAATATTTTTAATACTTATAGTTCTAATAATTTTTGGAAGAATCCTAAAATAATGATGATGATACCAACTAATAAAAAAATTAGTGATCAACAAATTTATGATGGGAAAGCTATTAATGTTACTGAGAAATATATTCACAATTCTGAAAAAATTGATGTTACATATAATTTTATTATATCTATGGCTATATATATTATTATGGTGGATTTTTTTATATAGAAAATATTTTTTGTTTAATCAACATCATTAGATTTATTTCAAGTGTTATAGATGGATAATCTCAAAGGGGGTTCTGTCCTCTCAAAGAAATAATTCTGATAAAGACAATTTGAAAGATGATTATAGGTTAAAACATATGAAAACTATATTTTAATTATGTAAACAGTCTATAAATATTTAAAAATGGTGTCTTATTTTATTTAAAGAACTATAACATGTTTATAAAATATTTCAGAAGCCATATGTGATGAAATTTAAAAAAGAAACAAAAATATCATATTATTAAAACGATAATCAATCGTAAAAGATAATAATGATCATTGATCTTTTATATTGTTTATTCTTACCATAGTATAGGATTTTTAAAAAATTAAGAATTTATAAGATTTAAAAGATATAATAGTTGCATTTGTAAATGATGAATATCTTATAATAAAAGAAGTCTGGTCCTCTATTATTGGAGATAAATGATAAAATCCAAAAAGTCACTGTTTGTTGGTGGGTGGAAACAGAATCTATTAACTATCTCAAAACTTTTTTATGAAGTTAAAAATGTTTTTCATTTAAAATTGGTTATTTTGAAAATATAGGATGATATAAAATTTGTTACAAGTGTCGAATATAAAAAAGTAAACATGTTTCATGTTGGTGAAGTTCGAAACCCAAGTTAGTTAATCCTTATGGAAACAAAATTTGTTCGAGAATAAAATTTTGGGACATATGGGTCATATTAACTTCACAAAGATGTAAAAGATAGATAGTGTATGTGGTATTCATGATATATCAAGAATAAGACATCAATGTTTCATAATTTTTTGGAAACAAATAATTACAAACTCTATGCATAAGAGAATTGATATTCATTCAAAAAGACTCTTGTAACATATTCATTATTATATATTTGGTCTAATGGGAAATCAATCAAATTTTAAATATATATACTTTATTTATTTCATTCATGATTTTACACTGATTACTTGTCTTATGTATTTGAAACATATTTATGATTATATGATTTTATTTCAATGTTTTAGGAGAATATATTAGAAGGAATGTTGGTATTATTTAAGGAATTTGATAATTGATAATGGTTGTGAATAAAAAAATGATGAGTTAAAAATATATCTTCAAATTCATGTAATATAAATGAGTTAATTACACCATTCGCACCGCCACAAAATGGTGATTTTTTATGGAAAAAGAATGTTTGTTGAAATTGGATGTAATATATTACATGAACATGGTATTTATAATTACATCTAGATGCAATCTATATGTAATCTACTATACAAGGTCTGATATGAATCCTTGTGAAATGTTTTATTATAATACTCCATGTCTGAAAATCATAAGAGTTATTGGGATTCCCTACATCATAAAGAAAAAAAGGAGGAAACCATGTAATTTATTATCAAAGAGGTGAAGATGGACTATTTCAAATATATGCTTCATATGGAAGATGATTTAAAGGCGTAAAGAAATATACATGATGTTTAGTTAACTCTGACGATGTGAGATTTCTAGAAAATGATGATGAATAAGTCTCAAAAACCCATGTAGATTATGAAAATTAATAGGTAGAAAAAAAAAAGTTGTTAAATTAAATGAGAAGTATTCCAACTATTTTGATGGAACTTAGGAGGAAGAATCAGAATCATCTATTTATAATGATGATGAAAAGTTTAGAATGTATCATACTAGGATAAAGTTTAAATTTGATCTCAAAAAATTGTTGTTCATTAACATCAAATGGATCAAAAAATAAGATCAAAAAATTGTATTACAAACACATCATTGTATTCAAATTTAATGATAAAAAATGTGAATGGTACTTTTGAGTATCTGGATTGAATTTAGGATATGAATGAAGAGTTTGACTAGATTGAGAAGAATGATACATGGGAACACATACCTAATGAAATAAAAAATATTATTTTCTAAAAATGGGATTTCTAGTAAATGATAAATGAATATGGATAATTGATAATAAAAAAATTAAGATGGTTTGAAAAGGATAATAAAAATTCAAGGTAGTGATTTCGATGTAAAATTTTATCTGTTGGTAAGTTTATAAAAAATCAGAATCTTTCTTGAAATTGATGCCCAATGAAGTTATAAATTCTTTTAGATGGATGTCATTCCAACCTTTCTAAATGGTCAACATGATGAAGAAGTTTATTAGGAATAATAGTCTTGTTTTTTGGGGATGATGGAAGTTATGTGTGAAAATAGAAGAAATCATTGTATGGGATAAATAATGTTCCAAGGGAATGGTATAGTAAATTTGATACTAGAATAAGGATGTTAATCTTTTATAAATGATGTTTTGATAGTAATATATAAATAATAGAAAGGAAAATGATTTCCCTCATTGTTATTGTATATGTTAATGACATTATCTTTTCTATGAACAATGAGAGAACTCATGAAAGGTTCACCAAATAGATAATGAAATTTCTTGAAATGTCCATGGTTTGTAAAATGAAATGCCTATATAAGATACAGATTTAAAAAATAATAAATACATATTTCTTTCTCAATAAAAGTATTCTAAGTAACCTTTTAATAATTTTAGAAGGGAAAATTGGAAACCAGTTTCCACATAAATTTTAGTGGGATCTATGTAAACGAATGATGGGGAAGGTAAGGAATTTTAATCTAAAGTGTTTCACAATATAATTGGATGATTGTTGTATTTGAATATCATAATACCTGAAATTTTTGTATGCATTAAATTATTTTTCATAATTGAAGGTTTTATGGAATAATAATACATATTAAAAGGTAGAATAATTCTTAGATATATCAAAGGCGCAATATATTTTGGAATCAAGTATTATAGCTAAAAAAATTGATTTTTTTTGTTATACATAATTTTATTGGGTAAGATCTGATGATGGTAAAATATCTAAATATGGTATAGTTTACTTTCTAGTGGAATGTTGAGTATATTATAATACTGATAAACAACATTCATTAAATCTTAGGACATATGAAAATAATTATGTTTCTGATATATAAGTAATGTGGAAGAATATTTTGAAGGAATACATAATTTTTTATATGTAGTTACCTATTCTCTTGGGATTTAAAAATTATAGTTCTATAATACTTATAATAAATATAGAATAAAATTTTCATTCAAACAATTTTGATATAAAATATCACTTCATAAAACAGCATATGGAGAAGAATGAACTCAAGATGGAGTATGCTCCTACACCAAATCAATTTTCTAACATATTCCCAAATTCTTTACTAATGAAAGAATTTTGTAACCTATGGTTTAATATGGGTGTCCAACCTATTTATCTCTAGTTTTGATGTATTAGTTTATATCTCCTCTATCATATAGTCTTTTAATAGTTTTTTCATAGTGGGATAAACTTATTTTTTCATAAATTAATCCATTGATATGTGATAAAACATTTAAGGAAGCATTTATATAGGCAGAGTTGTGGGTAACCTATGAAGTCATCGTGTTTGTGTGTAGAAAATTAAATCAATTTATTTAAGAATTTAGAAACCTTGTCTCTATAGGAAAGGTGAAATACACTGATGTTTTTAATCATAAAGAAAAGTTTAAGAAGTTTTTAGGTCACTATTTATGGATAGTATGGATTTTCTATCAATGATTTTTCTTTCCAATAATGATTTCACTCACATAAGAATATAATTGTTGATAATTACTCCATTGATTTAGGTTACAATGTTTAGTGATTTATGAACCATAGTTGACAAACAAACCAAAATGGATGGATTGTGGGGATCAAGTTGGCATAAACTGGTTGTTTACAGTATGTAATTTTAAATAGGAATTAGATTGATCCTTCAGACTTTGTTTTTTTTTTAATTCCAAAAGTGATGTTTATATCTGATTTTGGGTAGGGAATTTATGAGTTGGGTTTTTAGGTTTATAAAAGAGTAATTTGATAAGTTCATACATTAACAAATCTGGATCTAACTGCTAATGTTTCTTAACATGGAACATATTGTTTTTATGCATCATTTGTTCTATAAGAATAAAAATAATATCTGTATTGATCATAAAGATGTAAATGTTTTAGGATATATCCTATTTGTTGTATCTACACTAAAGGATTGTTTTCTTGTAGATTTTGTGATATTGGATTGTTTCCAAACCATTTCACGGACTAGATACACTTATTCAATGGTGAGCCTTTTAAAAAAATTTGTTCTTGTGGATATGTGAATGTTTTGTTTTCAACATCGACATAGACCATTAATAAGAGGTGAAGGTAGTAAAAAAGAAATATTGAATTGAAGAAAATGACAGCATTGATCCTACACATACCCCTCTTTGTGACACATTCATCTTGGTTAGGTATTTTAAGTTTACTTAGATTTCCTTATTAGTATTTTCTTGCATCATAAAATCATGGACAAATAAATTCTCATTATTTTTTAGTTATATATAAGGTAGTCTTCTAGAAAAAAATGTTGTGTAACCATATGGGAATCCAAATGAGAAATCTCTATGATTATACCTACAAATGAATCTCATTATTTTAAGAGGATAAGTATGGATTTATCATATTTTTCAGAATCATAGGTGGTAGAAATAAATATAGGTCACAGTTCCTACACCATAATCAGGATTAACTATATGTTTACATAAATGATCATTGACAATAATTTCATGATTTTTTTTATCATACATGAAATTTCACACATCCCCTTCTTCTACTATATCAATATTGTCAAAATTGGATGATATTATTCTGTCTTGATACATATGACGTGATATGGGGTTATATTTTTTTACATTGAGATTTCATTTCTCCTCTTTGTGTATAGTTTAATTGGATATGATAGATAACATGAGAATGTTTTTTAATGGTCATTAACCTCATGATATTCCTCTTAAATAAATGTTTTCTAGTTGATATATGATCATAGAATAAAACATTTGAAAACAATTTTGACCTACATTCAAGAATATATATATTGTAGGTGAGATTGATATGCATAGAATATATTTTGATATTTCCTTTTTATTGTGGTTTTTATTCAATGGAAACAATCACTAAATATTTTTATTTGTGGAAATTGATTGTCTTTTTTTAATTCATTAAATTATGTGATTCGTGTGACCAGATGACTTCTTAGATCATGACTTTTCACCTAAATTATGTTGATGTGAAGCATGTAGTATATTACATGTTCTCCCAAAATGTGTATAAGAGTTCCCACCTAAAAATTATTGGTATAAATATGAATGGAATTTTATATATCATTTTTTATCCCCACCCATCTATAGAACCATGTTGTTATATACTAATATTTGAAGGACTTAATGGGGGAACTATTACCAAACAACACCCCGAAAACCTCCGAGGTAGATTACATAGGTGTTGATGATATGAAAAGGGAACTACTATGTCAATATATACTCACGACCCTCCTATAAATAAATTTAATTTCATGTTTTGTTAAATCTGTCATAATTTTTATTCAAAATGATTTCCATGTTAGATTTTCAGTCTTATTATTTTATTTTTTTAATTTCTATTATGATATAAATGTATTCTCATGTAGAGGGGAGATGTGATTACTTCACTATAGTTCGTACATCGAAGGGTCTCTATCGAAATGATGTTTAACAAATAATAATTGTTAAATTCTTACCATTTTATGTAAACATAATGAATATCTATGCATATATATATATATATATATATATGAATCTACATTTTCTATTGATCTTAGATTCTCATCCTTATTCCATGGAGATGATGACCATATATAATTTGTTATACCCTTTATCTTTGAGTTATATCTAAGATATTTTGTTTTCATCCATAAACTCTTTTAGATTAAATATGTCATTAAAATTGGATTATGTATATTTCATTGATGCTTAAAGGGAATCCCATGTTGATAGCCTAGCCATGAATTCATCAAGTCACATCGTCATACAAATAATCTAGACGATGGATTGATAATTACTACCCTATTGTTTCTCCCAATATCGATACTTAATAGTTAAAGTGGACTATATAGGCATCTAATATCATTGGTGTAATTTTGGGATAACTTTTCTATATTTGGGATAGACTAAATCAGCTTTCTTGCCCCATAATATTGACGAAAAATGACATACATTATATTTTCTACCCCAATATGTTATTGGTATGAATTTTTCTTAATGGATTCATGATTACAACATTTTTTATTATGAGATCATTTTAGTGAGTCACACCAGTTGTTGAGTAATGTAATTGAGTCTAATTTAAATGTTTCATGAACATTGGGTTCCACCGTATAATCTTCTTCCTCAAAATGTTCAATCTCAAGGACCACTAACATGATTATTACTATGTAATTTAGATTCATATGAAACTAAATATTCATATGGAACCGTTTTAGTTTGGTAATTGACATCAACAATGTCATATACATACTCATAATCTAATGATGGATTCGTTTTGTTGGGTAATTCAAACTATCTAATTTGGTGGGATAATCTACATCCTTATAATTAAGGGGGTAATATGGCACCTCTAATTTACTCCAGAATGTTCACTAGAAAGGTTTATTTTTATTGTGACATGTTTCTAAAGAGTCATCATCATGGAATCTTGGATTTTTAAGCTGATGAAGATTTATCCTTGGGTGTTACATGTATAAATGTGTTCAAGGTTGACTAACTTAGTCAATCCATGGGAATTTATTTTTCCAATGTGATTTATTTTTTGGTCTCAAATAATTAAACATATTTCTTCCTCTATTTTGTACATCTCAATATTCTATTTCATCTTATATACAAGTTTCAGAAACATATGACACCTACACTTTCTTTTAACCCAACAATACATTCCCAAATTCAATAATCATTTGGAGTTTTTCTTTTCATATGAGGTATACTTATATATTGTTCTCAGGGATTTGATGGTAGGAGAAATACTCAGTATAATCATTTATTCTCACATTGTTAGGATTCAAGCGGTATATATGTTTGATGAAATCATTCTCCATGATCACTAATATGCCTGTGTATAATATACTCTTAACAAGGAGTAGAAATTATTCCTTTATTATTTTAATTTTGAATTATTTTACTCCATGTTATCAGGCTTTTTAGGGGGTTTTAAATGAAATTTTTTTAAGATGATGTACTAAATGAGATTTTTGGGTATAAGAGTTAGAGATAGAAGAGGTTACAGAATGAGAATAATATTAATGGTCATCACACTAAAAAATTATTCCCCTATTTAGATAGTATCTACTAATATTTGGCAATACTATATCTAATAATTTCATCATTTAATTCATTACCTACTGAAATTCCATGAAATCACTATAGTATATCATGGGAATTAGTATTATTTGAAAGTTATCCTGAATAATTTTTATAAATGCCTCCATTATTTCCTCTTCTCTAGATTCAATTCATGGATAATAATATGATTTCACACTGTGTGATGAAGTATAAAACCCCATCATTAACATTTTTTGTAATTAAATTTATTCGGAATAATTGTATTACGCATTATAATGTCTAATTTTAAAACAAAATATCACTGTTGATCTTTATAATTCATGATTGACCTAACTATTTGATTACTATACTAGAATATTTCATTTCCTTATATATTTTTCAAGAAGCATCTGAGTTTTATTCCACAATGTTTCTATATAGATCCCATCATAGGGATACATTGAGAAATGAAGTGCATGTGATGCCACTCTAGATCTAACATACCATTGATTATTAGAAATATGGGGTTCTAAATGTTTTTTATGGAGATTAAATTCTACCCCATTATGATATTATTTACTCATTATATACACTATTATACATCAACCATATGTTGATAACATCACAGTGGTAAGGGATTCGATAGTATTCAGGAGTTCACATATCTCTATCTCAAGGTATATATATCGATTAGAAATTGTGATCAAAATTTAGATATTGTATACATTCTTATATAAATTTTTTATATCCTTTTCAAGTTGGTATATGTAAGATGCCATTATATAGAGGTTTTTTTACCACATAAAAAGATATTCATATTAGTCTATAGTTTTTCGGGTTAAATAGACTCGTTTTCTTAACCCATGGTAATAAAAATGTTATTAATAATCTCTAGATGGTTGATTGTTTTCCTATTTGATATGATAGTTTTCCTCAAGAAAAATATTATCCTTGGCCTTGGTGTTTCACTCATTTGGAATATTTAATTGATGTAAATAATAATTGAACAACACCATGTTTCCATGATCATCCTCATATTGTGATACCCTCTTCTCAATGAATAGAGGAAAAAATTATTTTGATTGTGCTTGGGATATAGACATAGATTGTAATTTATCATTAGTTTAGGTTCTCTAAGTATGTGGATTCTAAATATCATCAGGGGATCCCATGTCTTGAGTTTGTATCTATTATCAGGTACACATTCCTTCATCATAGAAATAGGGTCCTAACATGTTTTTAATGTATGCCTCCTAATCATGTTCTTATAGTTCAATTTCATAAATCATACCATTTAAAGGTATATAGTTAAAGAAATTATCTAAAGTGAAGTAAAAAATGTTATTTATATCATTATTGATGTATTTGAGGGATTTATCATACTCTAACTAAACCATGAGGGATAAATCATACCCCACATTAATATTTACCATGATGGTGGGCCATTTTAGTTTATGAAAATAGTGAATCATTAACATTCATCATTGATGTTCCATAGGAATTGTCTTTTTGGAGGTGGTCCTAGGAGATTAATAAACATTTACCACATATGTATTACAAAATTAATTTGATGGATTTAGTTTTTATAAGAACTATGAGGTCTCATTCAATATCTTTATTCTTGTTGTACAAGTAATTATTTCTCTTGGTGTTGGAGAGGAAATCCTTTACCATACCCATTATGTTATGATTTATATTTATATTACACCATCATGTTCTAGAGAATATATAGATTTTTTGATCACAAATGTGATGGTGGTTATAAAATTACTCTCATTACTGTAGGTTTTGGATTCCATCTTTAGTTTACCGAGGCTATTATTATTGTAGTATTTTCAAACTTTTAGTCTATTATTTAAAAAATATATATATGTGTTTATTATTCTTGGTTATCTATGCTCAACATTAAGGTCCTCTCTATAACTATATATTTTTACTTCCTCCAAGTAGAGAACTATTTCACCTTCCTCAAATCATTATATAGGGTCATATTAAGGAATCATTAACACTAAGTTCTCGTCTTTAGGGATTCGGGGATTTCAGAATTTTATTAGGAAACCCAATTGGAATCAGAAAACCTATGGGAATTCAACCTAGTACTATGTGACCACATTTTATGAAACTATCTCTAGACGACCTTGTTGTATAGTCTTTCCCGTAATATATAGAGTTGTATAATCTCCGAGTCCTTTTCTTTGAAGGTCCTATATGGTCTTCAGGACTATCTAATGTAGAATAATTATAAATTCTAGGTGTTTATGAAAAATATATTATCATTTATTCATTACTTATCCATTATAGGATTATAAGTACTCGGCCTTAAAACATTACAAAATAATGAATTAAATGAATAATTCACATTGAGAGTCTTTTCAGGTTTAGAGTTTTAGAGAATTAGGACATAACTATTACATCTCGAAATATTAAAAAGTAGACACTCCTTCTCAATTTCCATTTTCTTCACAAAATAAAAACACTTGAACAAAAGTGTCATGTCTAGTTCCTTGTTTTAGACAACTTGACTTTTCCTTGATCCCATCCTTGACCCTAATCTACTTTATTTCCTGTGAAAAACATTTCAAAAACTTGGGATGAGCATAAAAAGCTTAGTTAGGGTTATAACAATATGTAATGAAAACACTAGTCCATGTATACATAAGAATCAATTAAATAATAATTTACTCATAAAACATAATCACTTTAACATACCTCATTTATTCGTAAGATTTATGAATAACCCATAGATATCAAAAGACGTAAAGGTAACTTAAGGAATTCATAAGATTCTTACGTAGAGGGTAACCATCACGGTTACGTTTGGAATGCCAATCACAGTATATTCCCTAAATCACTTCGGAGAAACCATATCATTTAACTCCTTCGTGTTACCCAATGCATTGGAGATCTATCTTGGGCTCACCCACCCTTATTTTATCACTGAACCACCTGATTTCATAAACATTTCCCAAGAAACATATCATAATCATAAAAATTAAAACATGTATAAAAGAAACATAAAATTTACATATTTCAATAACAAGAGGTCACATCATGAAATTAACATAAATAAAAACATCTACTAAAATCATTAAAACTCTATGAGAGAAATATCCCTTTATACTTTGAAAATATTAAAAGAAGACATTTAAAAGAGATTTTTGAATCAAAGTGTCCCATACCACTTTGAAACTTTTGAAAATGTTTTATAAAATTCATGTACATATAAATAAATACATAAAAACATATTTAAAACAAGTACATGGATGATAGATGTTTAAAAGAATAAATCATTAAAACCATTTAAAACAATGTTTTAATAAAATAGTCATTTTCCATTTGGGACATTTAAATTATAAGCCACATGAAAGTAGACCATTTTCAAAACATTTAAATGACTTGAGAATAGACATAATATATATATGGAATGTCAAAGGGGTTTTATATACACTTTAAAGAGAATAAAAGTTTACATCATCAAGAAGTGTCTCAAGGAAGTGAAATTGAGACGTAATCCCATTCAAAGATCATGTTAGTAGTGAAAGGATAAATCAATGACATAATTATGTGTGACAGGTATAAATACCCCCAATATAAGTAGATATAATGTTTAAAACTTTCATAGGTCATCCACACATATTCATATTATGACATAATCCGAAAATAGAGGTTTAACCCAATGAATTGAAATTGGGATAAGAAGTTCCCTTGCAAAAATTTGACAGCCTAACAACGTCTCTTTAAAATTCAGAAAATGAGTTGATGAGAGAGAAAATTGTATCTCATCACTTTTACACAAAATTTACATCAATAAGGATATATAATAACATATCCCAACATAATAATATGTGAATTAAATGGCATAACAAAAGAAGTGTTTTAAAAAGTGGAGGGTGAAAGGTCCCCTTACCGACTTGGGAAACATTCAAAACATACACCCCATGAAAGAAGGACTATAAAAATTGATGTAAATACCCTTAAATGAATGTATATTACACAAATAGTATAATAATTTGAAGTACATACGCCACTAAAAGGAAATTTTGTAAAATGTAGCATAAATCTCACAGGAATAAAAGTGAGATGAAAAATCCCTTACGAATACTCAACATTCTAACGGAGACACTAAAAATATCCAAAAATTGATTTATTAGATCAAATAGGGTCCCTAATAATATGAAAATAAATATTAATGTAAGATTAATATAAAATAAAATCCCAAAACATAATAAAGATGACTTAAAATAAACAACATAAAAGAGAGTACTTAAAAAGAAAGAGAGGGGTAGGATCCCTTACCTCAAGTCCAACTTGTATGGTTCGTTTCTTTATATTCCTGAATAATAAAATAGAGTTAATTTATATTTTCTTAAGAACTTTTTCTAATTTCATTATTCCTTTTATATAACTTATTACCACGTTATTAACATTATGTAATAATTTATGTTAATAACGGTCGTTTTGTCGATCATTGGTACTTGAGTCAAAAATAAACTTCTTATAATTACAAGTTGTTCATGTTGTAAAATATCCATTATATCCATAATTATATTCATTATTTAGATATAATATATATCATATATATCGAGTAAATACTTGCATTAATAACATTACATAACATCTAGAGGGAAGAAATGAAATGCACCGTTCATGGAGACGGTAAGTCGTATGTACGCATGAACGCTACTTTCAATTCTATTTTGTATTTAATGGAATTAAAACTAAATGATATATATATATTATAATTCTAGTATAATATATATGTTATATAGGTCACATAAGTTTATTAATTTCATTCTTTATACATTCCATGTATTGAACAACCGAGTCACATCACTTGAGGGGGCGGTAGTCCACACTTCCTCAAATGAAATTATCGCATTTGCACAACATGAAAAGAATAAAGGTTTGTTTTAAATTTAAAATATAGAGGCATAGAGTGGAAATAAATATAATATATATCATAAATAAATATAGTTCTATCATAATGGCTGCCATGAGAGGTGGTAGGAGAAGATTGAATAATCATCATTTCGTGAGGCAGTAATTCACCATCCATGGAAATAGTATGTTATTTAACCATTAGACGGAGGTGTGTGTAATTGTAGCTCCAATAAATCTCCTAAAAAATCCTAGTATATTTAAGATACTGGTGTTGTTACAATATAAAGGAATAAAAAGAGTTTAGGGGTTTGGAGAAACAAAGTAATACAAAAGAACATAAGAGAGGACATTACCTTTAAATTGGGTAACTCGCTTTGGTTTGAACCAAAAGGGTTTCTTGAAGAGTTTTATGCCAACGTTATGGCTTCTAGGATTAATATAAAGATTTGGAGAGATAAAATGAGTAGATATTGATCTATAAAAAATCTTGAGAGGTGTGGGAAAGGGGGCAGAGGTGGGGTCCTTTTATAAGAGGGAGGAGGGGCACGCTTGGAATGTCTTGAAAAATTACATTATTATGATATGATTTTCGGATATTAAAGGTCCCCAAATTATATATTTCTAGGATAAGATAATAAGGTTTCTAAATACACCCATCTAATAGGTTTTTTACAAGTTTATGTCTTAGATTTTACCTTATCATATCATTTTATTTAAATCATTCATTAATGAGGTAATGACTGCATCATAATGGTGTCATACATAAATTTATTTATTTAATGTCTAAAAATTATAAAACAAATATCATGCTGTTGGAAATAGTTTTATATTTATAATTAATATTTATAGTCAAATATATAACTTGTATAACCCCATGTAAAAATTGTTTTAGTAAAACAATACATGTTTGTGACATTTTTATTTTAACTTTAAATAAAACGTTATTAATGTCATTTTCTTACCCAAGGGGCTCCATGGGGTCCCCAGGTTGACCCATGTATTTTATTTGTCGTCCTTGAATTATCCAATAAGTGTCGAACAAGTGTAAAGGTAAGTTCATATTAATATATCATTATATTTACCTTAAATTATACTAATTACCTTTAATCGCGATTAATAAAACATAAAAGTTAATATTCACCAAAAAATTATTTTAATCCCACTAAAACACATTTTACATCCTAATTACAACCATTTATGTTGTATTTTTGAAATTAAAACCACATAAGTGGTAAAGTTTCATTTAAATGAAAAATCAGTTTTTAACTACCACTTAGTGGTTTCACTATTCATCAAAAATTGATGTTTTCCAGAAAAATACCCAAAATTTACCCTAAGAAATATTTGATATTAGGAATTAAAAAATTATGTCTATTTTAAAACATTAAAAACTTATAATTTGAATTAATTAATTTAATAATTAATTCCCACTGTCAAAACCAATAGCGTGTTTTTAAGAAACAATGTCTATTAAAAGATTGACACTAGTTTAAGTCATATTTCAATGTGAAATTAATTCCAATGACCACCATTGGATTAAATGGTAAAAATATATTCTAATTGAAATATAAAATCAATTCAAAAGATTATCTAATCTTATAAATAAATTAGATTAAAAAGAGGTTTTTAATTAAAATACAACATTTTTCACTTATTCATTAAAAATGAACTTTATAGAAAAAAATAACAAAAACATACAGAAATTAAATTTTGTTGTCATGATTCTAATTAAGGATTTTATTTGGGCCAATATAACATATATAAGTTTCAAAAAGTGGATTTAAAAAGGTTTTTCCATCAAAAGGCATTAAATCGACCTTTTATAGAATATTAGAATATTTACGCTTAAAATTTGATTCATTTGCATTTTAATACTCTAACATTTATTAGATAAAAGTAAAAAATATTTGACAAACATATATAATCATTTTGTAGTTAGTTCTGTTCATTCCTTCCAATACAATTTCTAGGTGTTAACTACCATTTAAAATAATATTATATTATTATTTGAGTGCAACGAAAGATTTCCAAGAAACTCGTTGTTGCGTATTGGGTACGCCATCGAGCATAGTGTTCCCTTTAAATTAATATTAAAATTTTATTCAAAAATATGGATAAATATGGAAATATTATATTCTTTATTTACCTAGGGTTTTACATCCTTCCCCCCTTTTGGGAATTTCGTCCTCACAATTTTAAAATTAGGCTCGGAAACTTCATTGAAAGTCCCTCATCGGAACAAGAGTCAGTAAAACTATCACTTTAAAATAAATAAAGATAAGTATAGAGGTCACATGAGTTAACCCATACTAGTATTCCATGAAAACATGGATATGGAAGAAAAAAACAAAGGGTCATGTTCTTACGGAGAGTGATAGAAAACATGTTTAGGAGAAAGTTAACCAGCAGAAAATCACAAACTTTTGATGGGTTAAAGGGTATTTGATTCCCGAGTAGGAAAAAAATTAACAGACAACATTTTTGTTTTATGTTACATTTCATTGATGAATTTATTTATAAGCTTAACTAAAACATAAGGAAACATACTTAATTGTCATGTAAACTTTCAACTTTTACTATATTTCTGACACAAACTCATATTTTCTCCAAACAATGAGTATTACAGGATGACTTTTAATCAACTTCTAGAGAATCACCTAACCCACAAAAATGAAATATATATTTCCCATGTCTTTATACATTAACCAAAACAAAAATTGTTATTATAGGATCAGATAATACCCAAAAAGGATCATCCATTATAAAAATAAATACTACTCTTAATCTCCATAATTTGTCAAACAATACTAAAAGTTCATCAAAGACCATTGAATAAACAGATATCCATAAAATTATTCAAATTAATCAAAACTAAGATTGAAACCCAAATCTCTGAAGGATTTGATCACATAGTCTTCCAAGATAAATCTTAGCAATTATCTCCAAATAACATCAGTTTCTCTTAAAGTCTCATATTGAAAAGTAATTAACCTAATCTCAAATTCTCCATGATAGGTTAATCATTTTCATAAATAAACTAAATTGTCATATGTCCACAAAAAAAACATATATTCTTCCAAAATAAAATTCCACCATTTCTCCTCAATAGAAATCCCAAAATATTCTATTTTCTATAGGCATATATTGTTTCCACGAAAGAGAGAAAATCTTCCAAAATATCCAAATCATTTTCATATGCTAAGGATATCTATTAAATAAAGCATAAGTTCCCAAAATCAACTTATTCTTGATCCATAAAATCATTTAACTAAAAACAATAATTCATACTAACCAGGTAATTCACATAGTCTAGTGGTAGGCCATGCTCCCTTGTCGCCCTTCAGTTATGGTTTTGATTCATGTGGCCCGGCCGGACGCGATGGGTTGTCACCCATCTTACGGGTTGTCCTATTTATAAATCTCAAAAATAACCCTAAAATGTTTTAACCTCAATGGTTTTCTTATACATCTCATTTTCATTCATATTCCTTATGATCTCAACATCTTAATTCTTGAAGTCTTATTTCACCATAATAAAATGATCCCCATAATGAAAAACACCATACCTTGATCATGGTGTCCATTTGGATTCATCGTTATCTTGTTCACGTAGGTATAAGGTCCATGCATCACAACAATGACTTAGAGATCCTTAAAAATCATTTGCTTACTCCATCCAAATACACCTTTTACAACATGGGTCATATGGGTGTTCACAGAAAAACAGTTTTGTAAAATAATCTTGTATGACATATAATTTCAAAACATCTAATAAGACATGATTTCTAAAAAATAGTCTAACCGAATTTGAGTTGAAACTTTCAGATAACGGTACTTTTAAAATACCATATGTATGTGCTTAGAGACTATATTTTAAAAGTAAATATAAAGAGGTAGCACTAGGGTCTCCTTTTTCAAAAACTTCTTCAAAATCATAATATGCTTCAGAATCATGTGATAAGGTAAAATATTTGAAAATGCCTTTATAATATTAAACTTTCTTGAAAATATGAGAATATTGTGAAAATAAGATTTGTCTAAATACAACCCATGATCCACGATGATAACGAGGTATAGTGGATGTGTTTGATAACTCAAACAGCTGCATGCAGGTGAGTTTTATGCTTGAAAATGTTTCACAATCATCCGTACATTTCTTTGTAATAATTATTGCAAGCTAGTCATCATGAATAGATAATAATGTCATTTTAGATCCTCCTCATTCAATTTCCATGATCTGAAAAAGTTATAAAATAAGGATTTAACTAAAATAATAAACATAGGGACAAATCTTGTGTTTACTGAAAACTCCTAATCCCTAATGTAGTCTAAACCGACCTCTGATACCAACTATATGGACCCGGCCATAAAACATTACATAATAATCAAATAAATGAATAATTCACATTGAGGATTTTTCTGGTTTAGAGTTTTAGAGAATTAGGACATAACTATTAAATCTCAAAAGACTACAAAGTAGACACCCCTACTCAGTTTCCATTTTTTCACATAATAAAAACTCTTGAACAAAATAGTCATGTCTAGTTCCCTATTTTAGATAGCATGACATTTCCTTGATCCTATCCTTGACCCTAATCCACTTTATGTCCTGTGAAAAACATTTGAAAAATGTGGGATGAGCATAAAAAGCACAGTAAGGTTTATAACAATACGGAAAGAAAACACTAGTCCATGTATATATAAGAATCAATGAAATCATACTTCACTCATAAAACATGAGCACTTTAACATACCTCATTAAATCATAAAATTTATGAAAAACTCATAGAGATCATTAGACGTAAAGGTAACTTGAGGCATTCATAACTTTTTTATGTAGTTAGTAACCCTCATGGTTACATTTGGAATACCCATCACAGTATATTCCCTAAATACTTTCATAGAAACCTTAGCATTTAACTCCTTCTCATTTCCCAATGCATTGGAGAGCTATCTCGGACTCACCCGCCCTTAGTTTATTACAGAACTAGCCGATTTCATAAACATTTCCCAAGAACCATAACGTAACCATAACACTTAAAACATACATAAATGAAACGTAAAATTAAAACATTTCAATCACAAAAGATCACATCATGATATTAACATACATAAAAACATATACTAAAATCATTAAAACTCTTTGAGAGAAATATCCCTTTATACTTCAAAAATATTAAAAGAAGACATTTAAAAGAGATTTTAGAATCAGAGTGTCCCATACCACTTTGAAATGTTTCAAAATGTTTTAAAACATTCATGTTCATATAAATAAATCCTTAAAACCCATTTTTAAAACATGGACATGGATGGTAAATGTTTAATACAATAAACCTTTAAAACCATTTAAAACAATGTTTTAATAAAAGAGTCTTTTTCCATTTGGCACATTTAAATTATAAGCCACATGAATCTAGAGCATTTTCAAAACATTTAAATGACTTGATTATAGACATAATATGGATATGGAATGTCAAAGGGGTTGTATATACACTTTAAAATGAGTAAAAGTGCATATCATCAAGAAGTGTCTCAAGGAAGAAAAATTGAGACGTAATCCCACTCAAAGATCAGGTTAGTAGTGCAAGGATAAATCAATGACATAATTATGTGTGACAGGTATAAATACACACAACATAAGTGGATATCAAGTGTAAAAAAATCCGAGGTCATCCATACATATTCTTAGTATGACATAATCAGGAAATAGAGGTTTAACCCAAAGAATTGAATTTGGTATAAGAAGTTCCCTTGCAAAAATTCGACAGCCTAACGACATCACTTTAATATTCATAAAATGAGTTGATGAGATAGAAAATTGTATCTCATCACTTGGACATATAATTTACATCAATAAGGATATATAATAACATATCCCAACATAATAAGATGTGAATTAAATGACATAACAAAAGAAGTCTTTTAAAAAGAGGAGGGGGAAAGGTCCCCTTACCGACTTGGGTAAATTTCAAAATGTACACCCCATGAAAGAAGGACTATACAACAATGATTTAAATACCCATAAATGAAATTATATTTCAAAAAGAGTAGAATAATTGGAAGTACATACACCACTCAAAGTAAATGGTGGAAAATTTATCATAAATCTCATGGGAATAAAAGTGAGATGAAAAATCCCTTACGAAACCTCGGCAGCCTAATGGCGCCACATAAAAAATTAAAATGTTTATTTATGATATCAAATAGGGTATATCATAATATGAAAATAAATATTAAACTATGAGGAATACAAAATAAATTCCCTAAACATAAGAAAGATGAGCTTAAAAGAAATTACATAAAAGAGAGTACTTAAAAAGAAAGAGAGGGGTAGGATCCCTTACCTCAAGTTGGATTCTTTATATTCATGAATAATAAACTAGAGTTAATTTATATTTTTTTAAGAACCATTTATAAGTTCATTATTCCTTTTATATCACTTATTACCATGATATGAACATTATGTAATAATTTATGTTAATAACGGTCGTTTTGTCGATCATTGGTACTTGAGTCAAAAATAAACTTCCTATAATTACAAGTTGTTCATGTGGTAAAATATCCATTATATCCAGAATTATATTCATGATGTAGATATAATATATATCATATATATCCAGTAAATAATTTCATTTATAATATTACATAACATTTAGAGGTAAGAAATGAAATGCACCGTTCATGGAGACGGTAAGTCATACGTACGCATGAACGCTACTTTCATTTCTATTTCATATTTCATGGAATTAAAACTAAATGAGATATATATATATATATATATTATAATTCCAGTATAATATATATGTTATATAGGTCACATAAGTTCATTAATTTTATTCTTTATACATTTCATGTATTGCAAGAACTAGTCACATCACTTGAGGGGGCGGTAGTCCACACTTCCTCAAATGAAATTATCACATTTGCACAACATGCAAAGAATAAAGGTATGTTTTAAATGTATAATACAGATAAATAGAGAAGAAATAAATATAATATATATCATAAATAAATATAGTTCCATCATAATGGCCACCATGAGAGGTGGTAGGAGAAGATAGAACAATCATCGTTTCGTGAGGCAGTAATCCCCCATCCACGGAAACAGTATGTTATTTAACCATTAGATGGAGGTGTGTGTAAGTGTAGCTCGAATCCTTCTCATAAAAACATACTAGTATATTTAAGATACTGTTGTTGTTACAAAATAAAGGAATAAAAAGTGTTTTGGGGATTGGACAAGCAAAGTAAAACAAAAGAACATAAAAGAGGACATTAACTTTAAATCGGGTAACTCCCTTTAGATTGAAGAAAAAGGGTTTCTTGAAAAGATTTATGCATAAGGTAAGGATTCTAGGATGAATAGAGGGATGTGGAGAGACAAAATGAGCAGATTTTGGTCGAGACAAGGGCTTGAGAGGTGTGGGTATGGGGGTAGAGGTGGTGGCCTTTTATAAGAGGGAGGAGGGGAACTCTTGGAGTGTCTCGAAAAGTTACTTTATTGTAAAATGATTATCAAATATTAAAGGTCCTAAAATTATATATTTCAATTATAAGGTGATAACGGTTCTAAATCCACCCATCCAATATGTTTTTGACAAGTTTAGGTCTTATATTTTACCTTATCCTCTCATTTTATTTAAATAGTTCATTAATGAGGTAATCACTGCATTATCGTGGTGTCATAAATATATTTATTTATTTAATGTATAAAAAATAAAAAAAATATCATGATGTAGGAAATATTTTTAGCTTTATAATGACAATTTTTAGTCAACAATATGATTTTTAAAACCCCATGTAAAAACTTTTTTAGTAAAATAACACATGTTTGTTACCTTTTTATTTAAACGTTAAATAAAAAGTTATTAATGTCATTTTCTTACCCAAGTTGCATCATGGGGTCCCCAAGTTGACCAATGTATTTTCTTGGTCGGCCATGACTTATCCAATAAGTGTAGGACAAGTTTAAAGGTAATTTCATATTATTATATCACTATATTTACCTTCAATTACACTAACTAACTTTAATCACGATTAATAAAACTTAAAAGTTACTATTCACAAAAAAATTATATTCATCCCACTGAACCACATTTTACATACTAATGAAAACAATTTATGTCAGATTTTTTAAATTTAAATCATAGAAGTGGTAATTTTTCATTTAAATGAAAAATCAGTTTTCTAACTACCACTTAGTGGTTTCACTATTCATCAAAAATTAATGTTTTTCACAAAAATACCAAAAAATCACCCTAAGCTATATTAGATATTACGAATTCAAAATTGATGTAAATTTTAAAAAAATTCAAAACATATAAGTTTCATTAATTAATTTAATAGTTAATTCCAGTTGTCAAAAAAATAGCGTGTTTTTAAGAAACAATATCTATTAAAAGATTGACAATAGTTTAAGTCCAATTTCAATGTCAAATTAATTCCAATAACCACCTTTGAATTAAATGGTAAAAATATATTCTAATTTCACTTTAACTACATTTCAAAAGATGATCTAATCATATAAAAAAATTAGATTACAAAGAGGTTTTGAATTAAAATAAAACATTTTTCACTTATTCGTTAAAATCAACTTTATCGAAAAAAATAACAACAACATACACAAAATAAATTTTGATGTCCTGATTCTAAAGAAGGATTTTATTTGGTCCAATATAACATATAAATTTTCAAAAAGTGGTTTTAAAAAGGGTTCTCGATCAAAAGGCGGTTAATCAACCTTTTAAAGAATATTAGAATATGTACGCTTAAAATTGGATTCATTCGCATTTTAAGCCTCTAAAATTTATTGGATAAAAGTAAAAATATTTGACAAACATATATAATCATTTTTTAGTTCGTTCTGTTCATTCCCACCATTACAATGGCTAGGCGTTAACTACCATTTAAAGTAATATTATATTATTATTAGAGTGTAACCTATGATTTCCAAGAAACCCATTGTTGTGTATTGGGTACGACATCGAGCATAGCGTTCAATATAAATTAATATTAATCTTTTATTCACAAATATGGATAAATATGAAAATTTCATATTCTTTATTTACCTGGGGTGTTTCAAGTATGCTAAAAAAGTGTCCAAGTAAGCGTGGTGTCGTCAGTCACTTATCACCATGAAAAGGTTATATTTATATATATGGGATATATATATGGTATTGAGTTATCAAAGGGTTACCCACATGTTATTCTGAATGAAGGATGTAGAAACCTTTTTCAATGCATATAGAAATAATGTTCATCACACTGACTCATTAATAATTACATAATATTGGGTTTTTTTTAAATGATATGGCACTTGCTGTTGTTTCCCTCTATTTCATGTGTTCTTCCTTGTATGATGGATATGTTTTGATGAAAGGATTTTATTTATTTTTAATAAGTGATGATTTTTTATTGTGATTTGGGAGATAAATTTACATAATAAAATAATAGTGGGATTTGAAGCTACTAACATGAAGCACTCATTTAAATATATCGAAGACAAGTTATTAGTTATATCTAAACATGATCAAAAATTATTTATTTTTCAATGTCTCTAGTTCTAAGGGTGATTTATCATCGATTTATGATTACAATAATAATTTTTCATCTATTTATAAAGAAAAATGAGTAATTTTCAGGTTTTATGGTGAAATAATAATCTATTAAAATTAATTTATTAAATATATCATTTATTCATGAAGATTAATTATTAAGTAGATTAAGAACAAATATTCTTTTTCATGATGATCATTTAATGTAATGGACATGGAAATAATTATTTTACAATAGAAATAATTCTAAAAATATATTAAAATTTTTTTATATGGAATTTAATTAGATTGAAACATATTTTTGTAATTTTTAGTTTTGTTTTTTAAAAAAACTGGAATTCTCCTAGCTAGATAATGGTCCGTATCAACAGTATATATAACAATTTTTCTCAGCCACATTGTAGAAAACCTATATTGATTTCTTAAGGTGTTATTAATCATAGTTGACATAAAGCTCCTCCATTTGGAGAATTTTTTGTACCTTGGGAATAAATAGGTGATTGGGGGCCTACACCAGGGAGGTTGTTTATGGTGGAATCCTTGAACTGACCTGGTTACATAGAAATGATAATCGGTATGAATATAATTTTTTATAAATGATCACTACCCAAAGAAATATTTGATATAGGGTATCATGGTAATGGAAACTATTCAATTTTCAATAAGAGGTATGAAGTTATCAAGGTTATTTGGATCTTTCTAATCTATGTCTATATGGTAATCCAAGGATCCTTTTCATCCTCCAAATGCAGACTCAAAAACTGATTCTTGTTGTATCTCTTCCTTGACTGAGAAACCATTCGGCTTTCTGCATCCTTTTCCAAGATGCTTCACCATCAATAATGTCAAGATATTCTTTCAACTATAACCATGGATATTTCATGAGGTGTACAATTAATAATCTTTGAGGAAGGAAGATAATTCATACGTATATGATAATTTCATCATATATCTCCCATGATCATTTAGATTAAATCATCAATATGTTAGGTTGATCTACACTTAATTGGAATTTACTGTAACTGTCAAAAAAAATTGTCTGTGAGATGAGAAATCTCTTTTGATATTCCATATGATATAAAATTTAATTTAATTTTAATTATTACATGATAAATAAATATCATATACAACCTATGTATAATAAATGATGGTCAAAAATACATGCATCGTCCACCATGATTGGGTTACATCTACCTATATTCTGGTTTATTATCTGTAATGTATTTAATCTTGATATAACAATTGGTATGAATTAAATACATGCATTAAAATTATCATTTCATAAATGTTGTTTGAGATGTCTGAGAAAACTATGATGTTTCTTCTATATTCATGAATATCTACACATAAGGAAAGTATGGTTCCTAGTGTTAAATAGTTCATCAAATATGTTCTACTAAACAATGTACCATGAAGGAAGATTCAAATAATGTATGGACATGTGTGAAAATACTCAAACATGCATGATTTTTTTTTATTCAATGAAATGATTCATTCTTCACAATCAAGTAATGTTCAATGCATAGCTTGTAACATCATTTCATGGTAACAAGATCCTGAATTTTTCACACATTTACCCCAATGATAAATTCAATACATTCAAAGGAGGAACCTAAAAATTATGAGCATTAAATATTTTACAAGTACGAGTTATATAGATAAATTAATTTCAAGTAAATTCACTAAATTATGAAAATAATTAATATGTGTTTTTAAAAATGACATCAAGTCAGAGTCAAGCATACTATCTTGAAAGTGAAGCACAATACCATAATCATGAAGTGTTCTGATCAAATGATAAAAATTTGATATATTTCATGGAATAAATACAATAGTATTATGATCATTTATATGATTAAATAATGTAGTAGTTTTTTATGATATATATAATCTAGTAAATCCTATAATACATTAATAGATATTATTACTAATGAAAAGAGATTTATTTGAGATTGTTCTACTTGAGGAGCTAATATGTGATACTTATCATTGATGTTCTAGATCCCAAATTAAATAAGGATTCAATTGAATAATTATTTTTCAATAAATTATTAAATGATTTTATATCACGATTATTTGAGAAACAATTGTTTATTTTCAATAGATTTTTTAGAGGATTTGTGCATTGATATATCTCATGATTTAATTACATTAAAGGTTTAATACCATAGAAGAATCATCATTTGATATGAAATGTGTAAAAGTGTTCATGAATTATTGAGTGTAATAATATCATTACTATTTTGTGGATATAAATTTAGATGTATATTATTCAGATTTTGTTTGTGATATCCCAATACATAAACAAGAATAATTACACTTTTATATATTGAATAATATAACCTAATAGAATTTAAGAGATAATGTGAATTAAAGCACTAAGTGGAAGATATTGAGAACTCATATGAACTACATGAGTGATAATTATGAGAAGTCATATTGTTAAATTATCATAGGGATTTTTACCAAGGAAATATTATTATAAATGAGAGGGTATGTAGTTACATGATTACAAATAATATATTATTGTCCATATGAAGATAAGCTGGATTTGAAGACTTATTTTAAGGAGGAGTCAGAAAGACCAATATGTAACTCTCAGAAGGTTCTACATGTTTTCTAATAAAAGGCTGAATGGTAAATATTTTTAATATTTTTCCACAACTAAATATAGTTATGTATAAATAATCTTTTAATGGAAAGATACAATGAATATTTAAAGACCAAATATTTTAGGAGATTGACATTTGTGTATTTTGAGAGACTACTAATCAATTTTATTAGGATATTATTTGGGTATTGTATTCAAGATATTTATATTATATAATAATTTCCATAGTACATCACACTTACCTTTGATGGAGTCTAATTTCAATTATGAACCCTGCATATCCTTGGTTATTATGGATTTATTATTTTTTATACTTGATTAAAGCTATGATTTATCAACAATATAGAATCATATTCCAACTATCCATAATGGTTCATTCAAAATAATGAAATCATATAAATAAAAATGGTCATTTATTGACCCCTCTATATTAGTGAGAACACTAGACCTTTGGTAAACAAATGGAATACATAAAGATGTTTATAAATGGGATGAAACATTGGGTAGAGAACCATTGGTAGGGCCTTAATAGTTTATTAGTTCATATTAAATACCATTTGTAGGACCTCCACTATGAATTATTTCTATATCATTGTAAGGAACTAATTGATATTTACCATGGGGATCAAAACTATGGTTATTGTCTTTATTGTCTTGTAGTTGGAATCCATTGATATATGTTTTTGATGATTTGGGAAGGGCATAACCACTCTTCTAATTTATTATTATTTTTAGGTAGGATCTATATAACTATAATACTTGGGATAAAAATTTTGGATTCACTTTATATTAATGTTTAATTATCCTCCTTGGAGGGTAATCTTGGGATTATCTCAATAGTTACTAATCAGGATGGAACATGGAGGACCTCTATGGCCACATATTACTTCTCCAAATAATTAACATATGCAATATTTTTTAGTTATTATCATAATATAATGAAAATCCCATAGATATAGTATTTATGAAGGAAATAATATAATAATATACATAGTCTCTATATTTACATAGGTAAAGCAAACATATTAAGTTCCTCTATCAGGAAACAGGGGTCAAATGTTTATTATATTCTTAGTTGTACATTATGGATAGTAACCCCTGTGAGGGGGATCCCTACTTCTGGACTATTTAGTATTTTTTAATGTATATATATATAGGAACATTCTATTGGGAAATACATTTATGATCTTTTACCTGTATTATTACTATAATATGCTTATTAGATTATGGATCATTGATATGGGTAGGGACTTGATCATTCCCCTAAGTTTCTAATAGTGTATATTGGTGGGACTCAAATATTATGGTGGGATTTGGAATACTTGAAAACTATAAATCATCCACCTCCACTAGAATAAGTTGATGAATGATCTAAGTATAAATAAGAGTAGTTATGACCCCCCCCCCCCAAACCTATAAAGAAATATCCGGTTTGGAATACATTATCTTTGAATACATTCCATGATACCAGAAATAACTACCTATAACATAACCAAACCAGAAATATGAATTTAATAATGAGGACTTCACTTGATGAAATTACCATATTTTAGATATAGGGTTTTATAGAATTTAGAAATTCAATACATAAAAAGGGGACCCTTACACCTCATATACATACTTTTTCACAAAAAAAATGGACCTTATATTTCCATTTTAGTGTCATTCATGAAAGGTTTTATTCATTAATTACATGTTACCATTGAAATATCTACAGTTTATTTACATCATTAATCCATTTTATTATAACATGGTAACCAAAAAAACATATTTAAAGATATAAACATAATGTAAACATCTTACTCCCATTGAAAGATAGTAAATTATATAAGGAAGTTTTCCTTTTTATAAATTTAAATATGGTTAGTTCAAGAACTAGGAAGGCTCGGTACTAGAAAAACTAAAAAAGATCATGTAAATACGAGAAATTGTTGGGGTATACATATATTGTTATGGGTATCACCCCTCACCGATGATGACCATAAATATGTACTGATGAAACACCTTATTAATCTAGTACCCTCAATCGATTACTTTTCTAATGAATCTTCCACATGATTAGAATCCATGTTGGTATGTGTTATCATTATATTGTGGAACTCAATAACTTGAAAATATTTAACAAGTAAAGTAAATTTTCTCTTGGAGACATTTATTTACATCTTCTTCAAGGTCTCCATGTCATGGGATTACTATGATTCAATCTAGATCTCGATGCATCAATATTTGATACTATAATTAGTTGGTTAAATGATCAAAACAAAGTTCCACATCAATGTATAATCCATTAAATATTTAGTAATTGAATAATCCATTGAAAAGTCCTTATTTTGTGAAGAGGATACCCCACACAATGAAGAACCTGGTGCTTGGGATCGTTGGTATCCTATGAATGAACATCAATTCTAGGGATCTTTTTTTCCATCTGGGACTGCAAAAAATGTCTAAAATATTCTCAATTGATATTTCATTTTACATTGAAATCATTACAATTTTTTAGGCCAATTACACATCTCTTAAAATGTAAATTACACCTTCATACGGGGAGGTGGGTTTTTTTATAAAAAGAGATGATATTCATGGCCTTCTAAATGAATTTCATAATAGATTTTTATAAAAACTAAAATAGTTTATTTACCTAATAAATGTATGTTTACATGGTGATAGATACCATAAGGGTGTAGAATTATATTTGAAAATCTATTATAATGAAAAACACCAATTGGATTTTTTCGCATTGTCCTAAAAAATTTCACTCCTAGATAATAGTTGGTCATGGATCCTCATAACACACTGTAACATGTCGAATGTCAAGGATAAATTATGTCTGGACCTATCTAGTTGAAAATTAAGTGGAATTATCTCCCACATTATCTTTCATAGAAGAATAGTTTTTTTAGGAGAAATTAATTAATTTTCAAATGTACACTTCTAATAGGGGTTATTTTTCTAATTTTCACAATTAAATTTCTATCATTATTTAGTATTGAACTGTATATTACTAACTGATGTCCAAATATGGATGTCCCTATCCACATAACTATACATCTATATTTCCTGGAACATATTGAATGGATAATCATAGATAATTCATAGATATCCCAACAAAAATCTAAAAATAACAACAATTTCAGGTTTTGTGGCATAGATATCAAACCCATTGGATGTATTTACAACAAAATGGTTTCCCCATAATTCATATTAGATGTCATACAAACCATATATTTCAATTACATTATAAGATCATTATATATATTAATGAGGTCAAGACAAATAGATAAATAAAGATCAAAGCATACATGTTTTCAAGATTTTTGGTGAGGCTTTCATTGAGATACACTGATATTCATCCTTCAATTTTTAGTGATTCCATATGAGTTTTTTAATAGTGATTTATTTAATTTTTTGTTGAAATTGATTGAAATTAAAACCATTTCAATAGGATTTGTGAAATATATTCAAGAATGTGAGGACAGTTTCCCCTCATAAAAACATCATATTCATGCAAAATTAACAATTTTGATTTGGTGGCTCATTGTGAAGATGCATTGCCATTTATTGATGTAAAATTTATAAACTAACATTGTGATAAACACTAAATTGATGGAAAATATTCAACATGATTGTGATATATAACTATCACTACAACTACACATCATGGATGTAATCCTTGGAAAATTGTATTCTTTGTATTTTTATTTAATATCCCAATGAAAAATGGGATACAATGGTATTAAATTGGTAGGGTCCCTTTCTTCACAATAAGATATATTACTTCTAGATTATAGACATCCCAAACTCTTCAATATAGTGTTCAAATATATTTTGGATAGACATCATTATTCTTCTATAAGATATTCCATATACAGGGATATCTTTAGAATTATAAAGATGTGAAGGAGGAATACGGATTTTTATACATTAATTATATTTTAGTGTTAAATTTTTTCATTAATAGTAATATATATTCTTAAATAACAAAAAAAATGGATAGAGTGGGATAAAATGTGGGTATTTATGCCTAACACATATGAAGCATTGAAATAATCATATTGGGTTTCAATTAAAAAATAACAAGATCCTTTCACATTTAGATATGGTTGTAACCATTTTTTTAAGGGTATTGTAGAATCCATATATATTCAAGATATCCATGTTGATGTTCAAATTTATTTTTTCAAATCCATTTGAGATGTGAATTGTTAGATAAAATTTATTATTCCTCATATTCTAATATATAATGATTATGTACTAGGAAGTAGTAATGTAAAAAAAATTATTTCTTCACCTAAGAAAAAACAATTAATAAAGAGTTATGATGTTCATAATAATGTTCCCCTCCCGTGATGAAAAATATTTTATAATGATCTTTGGGATATTGTATCTAACTGAAACTATACTAAAATTATTTCAAAATATATATATTACTCTCAAAAAATAATATTCATTTTCATAAAATCATATTTTATTAAAATAAATTCAATATAATATTTTTATAAGTTATAACAAAAAAATTATAACCATAATTGATTTTTTAGAAAGTGTGATAGCTTATTAAATATATTCCTTGAAACGAAACAATTTCATCATTATATGGTCAAACCATTACCTTATTTATAAATTCATTTCACACCTTATAAAATGAATAAATTTCAATTAAAACCAATACTAATACTAGGATATTATCAATTTAATCATTATTAAATGAACACTTACAATAAACTGTACATGAACCCTTTCAATGGAATAACCTACCTAATTAATTTTAACATGTATTCTCTAGAAAAATATCACTGCCCAGTTTATTTGAATGATATATGTAAAACACTCATCACATTGAGTTAATATCATTTACCATAGCATAAATAAGTCAATAAAATTATTCATGTCAATTATAAAACACCAATGAATTTACCATTAATCCCTATATAAAAATCAATTTATTTATCTCTTAAAAAATAGACAAAATTTCTTTTCTTTTTAAAACATTTTTAAAAACTAAAAACTACCCAATCTAGAAGAATTGGATCATTTTTGAAATACCATATAAACATTTCTGATAATATTTATAGTGAATATGGTTATAATGGTGAGGATAGGTGACTATTGGTTAAAAATTAAAAACATAGTTTTTTTCACTTTTTCAAATAATTTACAAATAGATCATATATTAAATGTTAAAATTATTAATTTTTAATACTTTTTGTATAATTTCAATAAAAAATTCAAAGACTACAACTAACAATATTTTATATATAAATGTAATCAAACATGAAACATTTAAAATAATCTAGAATTAGATGAGAATGTGTTTAAAACATTTAAAATAAGGTTTTAACAAAAAATACCTTACCTCAGACATCCAGTTAGTAGGATACCCCGAATATCGATCAATATTAAATTTATATTTATTATAAAAAAATATCGTAATTAAATTTGTAACATATAGGGAAGGGTTCCACTAAATTGGTTCCCTAAACTAAATTCCAAAAAGACCTCAAGCGCATGTCCTCATACACCAGAGGTTACTAACAAGAAGCAGGGATATAATATTGGATTTTGAAGGCAATATACCCCCATATCAGAGTAAAACCCCATATGTAAATACCTAATCATGATATACATCTGACATTATGGAAATGATAAATAATCTAAAGCTAAAATATGTTGTAATAAAATAAAATGTAATAAAGGCCAAAATGGTCATTCCATACATTCAACCAACATCCCATGGGGTTGGATAAAAAACATAAATAATAAAGAAACTAAAAATAGGATCTACTACATCCATGAGATCAATCCATCCGTCCATATGATACCAATTGGGTAGTACTTTTCATCTAAACATGCCCAACATGGACTTTAGACCAATCCTGTGATTGCAATAAACATGTGAGAATTTTCTAGGATCCAATGTTTAATGGAAGACTAAGATGGGTGTTAGTAGAACATGGTAAAGAACTACCAATGGTGACTAAATAATATACATGACATTTTTACTATTCGTGTGAGAAAAATAATAATTATTGATTAGAATATAAATAAAACAAATTTTATTATTTGGAAATATTATGATTAAGAACTTATATTATTTTTTCTAAAATGTTACACATTTACATCAACATCCTTTACCAAATATGGCCATCAGATCTATATATCACAAGCATCACATGTTTGAAATAATGGAGTCTGAGTCTAATAATCTAACTAAGATATGGCATGCCTTGTCTGACCATCCAAACCATTAGGCGATAATCTAGAAAAAAACATAGCATATGTCCCTGAATCAAACCCTTACTTGAAAATCCATATGTGACCATCCCAACCATGATATGAAATGAAATTTCCAAACCCCTTGTGTTAAGAGATCCAATATATTCTCCCAAAAACTAAATTTCACTGGGGATCCTATAGCCACAGTTTGGCCCTCCCCACATCAAGGATTTTATCATCATTCCGGCATCAAAAAACCATTAATAATTGGTTGGAAGACATGAAGCATCTATCCAAAAAACAATTTGGGATTCGGTATTTCATTTCTATCTATCCTCAACCATTTAATCGTTAATATTTAACATTGTCATAAAAATTTATATAATATGTTACTTTAATAAAATTAAACCAAATCCACAATTAGACCATTCATCTCTTATCTGTATAAAAAATTTGTTTGGTTTTCTTCAATCCATTTGAAAATAAACACACCCCTTTTAACCATTTCTATTTCCTTTCTAAACCACAAGATTTATCATTCTCCTAATAACCTTCAAATCAACATAGGTATCACATAATATCAAACTATTTTTCACATGTCATAAAAAACTAAAATAAAAAATTCTCATTAAATATTTCAAAACCACCCCTTAAACATAGGTCTTCTTTTTTGAAAATCCAAACACGGTCCAAGACCTTCATGTTTCATGAAAACTATTTATGGATAAATCACACAACAATTTTAAATCATCCTTTTTCATCCATTTAAAATACATTTAAAATTATCTTTAGGCACAAACCTCACATCAAACCAATAATCATTTAAATAAATAGATTTTCTCCTGTTGACGCCAAAAATTGGGTCAAAACCCAATGTAATCTTTTGAAATATTTTAAAAACCATAGTATAATTTTCATAAAAATATAACACATAATAAATTCCACATAAATGTTTTGGAACACACAAAGGATGGCCATGGGTTAGGTCACACCACATACAATAGACCAAATGTGGTCTCACGAAGGTCCAAGGTAATTATATATGGACAAAACAATTACATAAATTAACGATAAAATAATGACACACATTGATCTATTATAAATACCACAGTTCACATATGAAACAATTATTAAGAGTATAGTTAAAATTCATATACCACCAACCACAAAATGGATCTTTCCAAAACATTTCCAAAGGACTAAGGCTTTATAAAGGCTTCTATAAGTCTCCTACAAACTCTTTGGAACACAAATGAGATCATCTCAGTCAACAAAACCTCTACCTTATACCAAAAATAAATAAATAATTAATTAAAATAATTGTAATCAATTATTCCAAAAATAAAACAATGCATACATCCAAGAAAATTCATCGACTCATCATGTCAAACCAAAACCTAATCCAACCACTCATTGAAGACTAGATACATAACCCTAACCACATTTTGGGCCAAATACCTATTATGTTATACCATCTAAATATCTAATTACATTAAATAATGAGTAAAAACTTATGAAAATTCAACTTGGTCACATTCATCAATGAAACTCTATGAAATGATGTGTCAAATCCATTTTAGGATCTCCTCTACCCAAGACAACAAAAAACCATGATATAAACCAATGATTACACATTGATCTAGTGTAATAATAAAAAAACTAAAACTAGAAACTCCAAAATTATAGATAAATAAGAGGAGGAAGAAAAAAATCACCACAAGGGAATAAGTCACCTCAAATGCCATAGAATTTCCTTGAAAACACCCCCTAAATAAATGGGGGAAGAGGATGAAGGTTTTTAACAACTTCCTAGTTCATGCACTATGAGTGGGGGGGAAGGGGTGGCGTGCATTAAAATCCTGATGGGGTATTTTGTTCAAATCAACCTTTTTAATGAAATCTTCGAATCCAAATTGCATAACTGCACAGTTTTCTAAACCATGCACTGAACATATCATATTTTTTTGTTGGAATCCACATGTATTAATCACGTTTTAATGATCACAAATCTAATTACTATTAATATATCCATTTACTAATTACAAATCTTATGCATGATCACAAATCTCACTTATCTTATCAATACTCAATATTTATGTTTCAAGTTCTCTTACCTTATAATGGTTAACATTAATTCATATTATTCATATTACTGTTTAAGTTTGAATATAGTTATTTTTCTAAGTGTCAAGACACCATGATGTTTGACACAGTAAGACAGACTATGTGCAAGACACAGACACCGTGAAGTGTAAGACAGACATAGTGAAGCAGACACCTTGAAGTCTAAGTCTCAGACATCGTGACCAGTGAGACACCTTGACCTCAACATACCTTGAAGTACACATTGTGAGCAAGAAATCATGACCCCTATATCATAAAATACATACCGTGAAGGAGAAAATGTTTTCATAACAAACTGTGACACTGTTTCAAAAACTTTTTTCAATATTATTTAAATATTTCTAACAGTCATATTCGATGTTTTTAGTGAAATTAGTTTTATTTAATGATAGTTGTTGGCATGTTAGGATATCGTACCTTGTACCTATGAAAAGGAAATCATTCCTACTACCGAAGCTCATGGAATATAATGAAGACTGATCTGCATTAGAGAGTGTGAGTGCTATAGAGAACGTTCCCAAGAGCAATACGTGACAAGAGAAACATGCGAGAACACTGGACTGAATTGAACACCAATCTTGAGCTCGAAAGAACATCTCATGATTGCAATCCAAAACTATTGAAGAACACAAGAAGAATACTAGAATCCAGAGAACATCTTCACTCTTGAAGAACACACGCTGAACCAAGACACTCTGTTTTACAACCGAAGAACCAGAGAAGGACTCATAAGTATTTCTGCTAAATCCGAAGAGTCCAGAGTTATATTGCTGATCACTATAACTTTCTAAACTCTTATTTATTCTCTCTATGTGATTTTATTATTTACCTCTTCGAGTAGTGTGTGTACTATGTATATCTTACACACACACTAACTCATGTGCTAAAATGGATGATATCACAATCCTCACAACCAAAAATCCTTACTCTTTTTTACCCACGACAACTGTGGAAGAGGTCCTTTTGTGGCCTGGTCTTCATTTTTGATTCCCACGAAAAACTGTGGTAGTGGTCCCTGTGCGGCCTGGACATTCTTTTACTATTGTTAACCCCGATTTAGGTTGTGGATCACTTTTATATAAATTTTTTAAGAGGACTAAGTCTCATCTTGAGACTAAACCTCTTGGTTATATCGGTTGTGCATTTTTAGTTTATGTTTAAAGTATATTATATATATCTTTTATATTCCACTACTGTTACTTTAAAATACAAAACTACTTTAAAGATACTCTGATATTAAATCTATCAAGTGTTTGTATGTTTTTTAAAGTATTAGGTTAGCTTCAAAAGTTAATTTATCATCAGATTATATTAAATGAGAACTAATCAACATTTGAGAACCTAACTGACCCTTTACTTTAATACGAATTCACTATATATTATCTTGTTATTAAATTTGGAGGATTTTAATAAAAGTATTTTGTAATAGAAAATTTTTATTAGAACTCAATTCACCCCCCTCTTGAGTGTCCACTCCATCCAACATTTTTTATATGAGGTTTGTTTTTGTAAAAGTATTTTCGAAATACTCAGTTTTTCAACTGTGATTTTAGTTTCATCCTTAATGATCTTAAATTTCTGTTAGTTCTAAATTTTATCTATTTAAATATCTTTTCTAAAATCTAAAAATGGACAATAAACTAGAGGGTGCTGCTACCAACAGACCACCTTTATTCAATGGTAACAACTATGCCAAGTGGAATCTTAAGATAAAAACTCATTTAGAAAGTATATGTTTTGATATCTAGACTGCTATAGAGTCTCATAATAAAATTCCAGAAACTGAACTAACTTCTTGGGATGAACATAATAAGATAGCATACAATAATAATTGTGAATCTATGAATGCCATGTATTGTGCTCTAGGAGATGAAGTGTTTAATATAATATTTTCTTGAAAAATTGCGTATGAAATATGGGATACTTTGGGTGTTTATCATGAAGGAACAACCACTGTTAAATAAATTAGATTACCTGATTAAATGATTAAATATGACAATTTTGAAATGAAGACAGATGAACCTATTTCTGATATGTATCTCAGGATCAATGATATTTTCAATACTATGAACTCCCTTGGAAAAGTTGTTCCAGCAATGGAGCAAATCATGAGGCTATTGAGATGTATTCCAGATATATGGAGAGGCACTTCTATTTCAATTATAGAATCATGTGACATTGCTGCTCTACCTATCAAAGAGCTTATTGGTAAGCTTGTGATTTATGAGGAAGAACTCAATGTGAATAAGGAGGAAGATGATGAACCAAAAAGGAAGTCAGTGTCATTTAAGTCTCCTGCTTTAAAGAGTAAGGACAAGGAAAAAGATCAAATACCTACTGATAGCTCACCAAGTGAAAGTTCAGACTCTGAATCTGATACTGAGATGGCTCAAATAGCCATAAGATTTAAGAAATTATATAGGAAGGAAATATTCTTCAAAATATCAAACTATAAAGGAATTTATGACAACAAAAGACATTGGAAAATGAATTGTAAAAAGCCTGATAAAAATGATGAAGTTGTCTACTATGAATGCAAAAGGAAAGGACACATAAAAGCAGACTGTCCAAAACTGAAATTCAAGAAGAAACATGACTACAATGAGAGTAAGTAGAAGAAAGATATGAAAGCTAATTGGAGTGATTCAGAAGATAGCACATGTGAATCTGATGTTTCTGATTCTAAAAAGAATCATGCCAACATGTGTTTCATGACCAATACTTTTGAGGTACCTATTTCCCCTTTGCTGAATAATTACTATTCTGGAACTGATTCTGATTATGAATATGAAAATATGACTAGTGAGGAACTGTTTTAATACAAAAATATTCTTGAGGAAACATGTAATGAACTTAAGGATAAATATAAGTCACTGATGAAACAAAATTCTCTTACTTCAAATGTCAAATCTGAACTTACTATTGAAAAAGAGAAAAATACTCAACTATTAATGGAAAATACTGAAGTAAAAATGTCTAATGAGAAACTGAGAAAGTACATAGAAACTTTAAAAAAGGAAAAGATACACTTACTCAAATGTTAGGTAAACAAGTGGAACCAATGTATACAAATGTTTTGGGATACCAACCTGGACAGAGACAGATCACTAAAACTAGATTTACTCCTAAATCTGGACATAATTCTGCTAGTTCTAGTTCTGGAAATTTATATGCTTAAATAAGTTATTCACATTGCTATATATCAAATAGAGTTTATTTTTCAAAATATGTTGATTCTATTAATTATATGAGACCCATAAGACAAATTTTGGTACCTAAAGCTTTGATGGCTAACCTATCTGGACCCAAGAAGATTTGGGTACCAAAATCATTCTTTGTTTAAATCTGTTTCGTAGGAAACTTGTTTGAAGTGTTCCCATAATAAGACATGGTACTTTGAAAGTGGATGTTCAAGGAACATATCTGGAGATTACTTGTGTTTCAAGAGCTTAATCAAGGTTGATGGAGGCCATGTCACCTTTGGTGATAATCTAAAGGAAAGATCATCGGCCTAGGACAAATTGGTAACACTAACTGAGTTTTAATTTCTAAATTTTTATTTGTTGATGGATTAAAATAATACTTGTTAAGAATATCTTAATTATGTGATGATGGCTTTAATGTTGTGTTTGAAAATGATTATTGTAATGTTATTAATTCTAAAAATGTTTTGGTATTTTCTGCTTTGAGAAATGAAAATGTTTATGCTGTTGATTTGAATTCTTTATCTAAACAGAATATTACTTGTTTAAATGATTTTCATAAATAATCATGGCTTTGGAATAGAAGATTAGGACACTGAAATATAAACTCACTTAGAAAACTGATAAGGAAGAACTTAGTTAGAGACTTCCCTAAATTAGAGTTTCCAAATGACAATGTTTTTAATCCCTAACAAAAGAGAAAACAATACAAAATTTCTTTTAAATCAAAGAAAGAAGTTTCAACTTCTCAACCTCTCAAGTTGGTTCACATGGACTTGTTTGGAGCTTCTAGAGTTACTAGTCTAAATGGGAAGCACTATGTCTATGTCTTAGTGGTTGATTTTTCTAGTCATACTTGGATATAATTATTAGCTCACAAATTTTAAGCATGCTCTTACTTTATTAAATACTCTATGTCTGTAGAAAACCTTAGTGGACTTAAGATTAAGACCCTAAGAAGTGATCATGGTCATGATTTGGGAATCGTAAGTTTGAATCTTACTGCTCACACAATGGCTATAATCATAAATTCTCTGCCCCTAGGACACCTCAGCTGAATGGTGTAGTAGAAAGAAGAAATAGAACCCTTCAAAAAATTGAAAGGACTGTGCTCAATGAGTATGAAGTACCAATTTACTTTTGGGATGAAGATGTTAATACAGCATGCTACATAATTAATAGAGTATTAATTAGACCTGTTGTTAAAAAGACCCCTTATGAGTTACGGAATTATAGGAAACATAAAGTTAGTTCCTTCATAGTTTTTGGTTACAATGTTTTTGTTCTTAATAAAAAGCATAATCAGGATAAATTTTCTTCTAAAAGTGATGAGGGAATGTTTCTAGGTTATTCCATATCTAGTAAATCTTATAGATTCTTTAATAAAAGTACTTAATGTGTGGAAGAATCAGTGCATATCAAGTTCGATGAAACTGATCCACAAGAACGAAAATCATCTCTTGAAAATCTTGATGAAGATTTATCTGTTCTGAACCTTAATGATAAAATTAATGAACCTTCTGTAAAGACAACCAGTTCTATAAATATTTCAGAATCTGCTCATAATGAACCTGAACATAGAGAAGAACCTGAAATTTCAAGTCCTACCTTTAATAGATCTACTAGGATTCTAATGAATCATCCTTTAGATGTTGTTGTTCGAAGTCTGGATAGAGGAACACAGGCTAGAGCTTCTCTTAGAAATCAGGTTAAACATCAATCTTTCTTGTCACAGCTTGAACCTAAAAACATTTATGATGCTATTAATGGTGAATTTTGGGAAATTTCTATGAAAGAAGAACTCAATCAATTTAAAAGAAATAAAGTTTGGAAACTTATTGAATAACCTAAGGACACTTTCACCATAGGCACAAAATGGGTGTTTAGAAAAAAAGTAGATGAATTTGAGAATATAGTTAGAAATAAAGCTAGATTAGTTGCACAAGGCTATTGTCAAGAAGAAGTAATTGACTCTAAGGAGACGTTTTCTTTAGTAGCTATATTGGAATCCATTAGGATCTTACTTACCTATGCTACACATCTAAATTTAAAACTATATCAAATGGATGTTAAAAGTGCATTATTAAATGGGTTTATAGCTGAGGACGTTTTTGTTGAACAACTACCTGGATTTATAGACCCACTTTTTCCAAATCATATTTTCAAATTATCAAAAGCATTATATGGTCTAAAGAAAGCTCCAAGAGCTTGGTACAATAGATTAAGTATTTTTCTAATTTATAATGGTTTTACAAAAGGAATAGATGATCCTACTCTCTTTATAAACCGGATTTCTAATAATGTTTTAGTTGTTCAAATTTATGTAGATGATATTAATTTTATATCTTCAAAAAAATCACTATGTACTGAATTCTCTAAAATGATGCAAAATGAATTTGAAATGAGTTTAATGGGTGAACTAAAATTCTTTCTTGGATTTCAAATCTTACAAAATAATTATGGAATTGTTTTGACTCAATGTAAGTACACTATATATCTTTTAAAATGTTTTTTATTAGATAGAACTAAAAGTAGTGACACTCCCATGAGTACCACCTGTAAGTTGGATCTTGATGAAGATGGTAAGTCTATTGATCAAACCACTTATAGAGGAATGATTGGAAGTATACTTTACTTAACTGCTAGCCGTCCTGACATTATGTTTAGTGTGTGTATGTGTGCTAATTTTAAAGAAAACCCTAAAGAATCACATTTAAATGATGTAAAGATATTTTTCAAATACCTCAAGCATACACCCAATTTAGGACTGTTCTATCCTAAAAGAAAATCATTTGAATTAGTTTGTTATTCTGAAGTTGATTTTTCTTGTTGTAAGTTAGATAGAAAAATCACCTCTAGAACATGTCACCTTTTAGGCAAGTCACTAGTATCATGGTGTAGTAAGAAACGAAATTATGTTTCATTATCTACAATAGAAGGTGAATATATAGCTGCAGGTAGTTGTTGTGCACAGATTTTGTGGATGATACATACTTTACTAGACTATGGATATCAATTCAGACATGTACCAATAAATTATGACAACATGAGTGCTATTAACATTTCAAAAAATCCTGTTTCACATTCTCGGACAAAGCATATTGATGTAAGACATCAATTTTTGAGGGATCATTATAAAAAATGGGATATCACTTTAGAAATCTTTAGTACTAAATATCAACTTGCTGATATATTCACTAAACCATTAAATTATGAGAGATTAGACTACATCATACATGATCTTGGTATGATTAATCATAAATAGATATCTTACTAGTCTAATTGTTTAATATTTTTCTATATTTTACTTTATGGTTTCATGCTCACTGTTTCTCAGTTATTGTTTCATGCTTACGGTCTCATAGTTAAAACCTTGTGTTCACAGTCTGTCACTTAACTGTCTCACCGTGATCGAATAGTTCACTCATTGTCTCACCATGACTATATATAATAGTCACGGCCTCACTATGACGACCACCAATGGTCTCACCGTGACGACTGCTATTCATAGAACCGTAATGCCTACTCATGGGCTCACCGTGAAGATTATTTATGCATTTATTTTAATCCGTATAGCGGTAATTTTTATTTCACCGTTATTTTCTTTCCCATGTTTTTTTATGACGTTTTACATTCCCAAATGATAAAACAAAAGGGTTTTCACTTGATTATATACCTGAGCTCTCTCCTAATCACCCTCTAGAACCCTCTCTACCATGCAATTTCCCTTCTTCTCTCTCAGCCAAACCTACAGTAGATGCCCATGATGAAGCGTCCATCTTCATCTACCCCTGAGAAGCGCAGTTCAATGAAGAAGAAGAAAGCTCCGATGATAGCTCCCAATGGATCCCTAATTCAAAACCTTGTAAACCATACTGTAGTTCCTGAGAAAGAGATTTTCCCTGAGTGGCTGCTATCTTGTAAGTCTTTGGTTCTGAAAGTATTTATAGAACAAGGATGGCTCGAATGGTTCTTGAGAAAGGGCAGACCTTTTTACCTAAGGTTGGATGCACAATTTTACTAGTATGTAAAGTTTTCTTTTAATGCTGGAGAAAGTTATACGGTGACTAGATGGATCAATGGTCAGAAATGTTCTTTCACGTCGAGGATATGGGCTTCATGCCTAAGGTTTCCTCATGAATGGATTTGTGATGACTACCAAAGAGATCCCCCACCTACAACCGATATCTTTGACTTAGAAAATTCCTTGTAAACCTTAACTGGGAATGGAACCAAGAGAAGGGACATAGCAGTTGATCTGGATGGAGATTCAAGACTACTGTTCAAATTTGTTCAGAATTTGATTAGCCTAAGGAAGGGTGATTTTTCTGTGTTGAAGTATCAGGATGTGTTCCTGATTCATCTAATGAAGAATGGCCAAAAGATAAATCTTTGCAAATATTTCATTCACTATATGTGTGAACTGATTATGGTCACTTCCAAATCCACATCATTGTTTTACTAAATGATGATCTCAACCATTCTAGATTCCAAAGGAGTGGTTGGACAAAATGAGGAAGTAATCGGGGATTTTGATTTTTGTTTGTCCAAGCCTACCATCAAATGGATGAAAATCAATTGGAAACCTTAGAAGAAGCCATGGGTTGAGGATAACGATCAGTTTTATAAGTAGGCCAATCCTATTGAGTATACAACAAGGACAAATAATATTACTAATCCTAGTTTGGAACCAGATGAAGTGGTTGAATACTCATATGCTGAAGAAGAAGAGGAAGAGGTAGCTGAAGTACCTCAAAATGAAGCTGCTCCTGATGAAAAAGAAAGGACTGTTGTCCCTACCGATGTTCCTTCTGAAGTACCTCATAGATATGATGCTGAAATACTTCTCATAGAAGAAGTAGTGGTTGAAAAGGAAAGGTTTTGTTTACCCTTATATTTCTCTTAGAGAAGAATAACCTCCTTCTCCAATAGTTGATGCTAACCTCGAAATTCAGTCTGAGGCCGCAAGAAAGTTTTTTGTTTCTAAATCAGACCAGAAATCCATGGAAGAGGCTGCATTTGAAAAACTCCCTTTTGAAAAGGAAGGAAGTATGGAAGCATAACCTATGAAATAGTTGGTTCCTAAGTACATACCATCTTCTGAGGAGATGATGGAAATTTCCTTTCAGTTGTAAAGGCAAGAAATGGCTGAAGAGAATAGAGTTGGTCATGTGGATCTTGATCATGATCTTGAGCCTATAGTTTCTGAATCGGAAGAACATGGTGAGGGGGAGGAACCTCAAAACCTTGAGATTGATGAAGCTGGATCTACTGAAACCTCTCAAGAAATTGTCACATATTCTGTGTACAATCAGTATGATTTCCCAATATTCTATGATGTGAGTGAATCACAACAAGTGACTACAACTGGAATTGATCTGTCTTCTTTGATTCATTTAAAGTCAGTCACTCTCTCTGAACCTGAACCTGAACCTACATCTAAACCTGCACCAGAACCTGTACCACTTCCTACTCTTTTTCCGGACCAGCAATCCTTTGTAACTAAGGACGACTTTAAAGTCTTTAGACATACTATCTTAACTAGAGTGGAGAAGCTCTTGAACTCTTAACCTCATCCTGTGACTCAACTATGTCAGGAAGATGCCTCGATTCTTTTGTAGAATATTATTCTTCACATTCAACCAAGGATGATCCGTGAAATTCAAGAAGTCAAAGTTGAAAATCAGTTTCTTAGTTCTGAGGTTGCAACTTTGAAAATTATGGTAGCAGACATTCATAAAGACTTGTCTTCAAGATCAGAGCATGCTCCTGTTTCTTCTCATGCACCTGTTGCTAGTTCTTTTGAACCAAATGTTTCCATCATTTCTAGAGAGATTTTATCTCAGATGCATCACTATCTGTTGTTGTTTGATGAGAATATTGAACAAAGACACACAAAGATACTGCAACGCATGAGAGAGCTTGTAGAAAATCTGAATAAGCTTACAGAAATGTACATTGGATGCCTTGAAAAGGTTTTGAAACATCAAAAAGCTCTAACCATCGTTGTAAAGGCTTCTCCTCCCTCTGTTCAATCCACTACTCCTTCATTGGATCATTCTTTGCTCAGATAAATAATCAAGGAAGAAATTCATAATGCTCTCAGTGGCTTGGATCTGTCTCCCTTGTCTGAAGTTGTGATGAACAGTGATAGACAACTTGATCTTGTTCAGATTCATTCAAAGAATGCCAATGATGCTCAACAGGATATCACAAAGAAGATATATTTGTATCTCAATAGGATTTACTACAAATATTATATGACAAATAACTTTAAGTATCTTGTGGAAAATTGAAGATACATCCTGTAACTCAGGCCTTCAAAACTCCAGTTCAGAATCTCATAGAGTTCACCATATTGTTGGAAAAATTCATGAATAATAAAGATGATTTTAAAAAGTGTATGCAATATGGAAGAGACATTATGACAGACTTCATCAATCTTTTGAAGCTGTATCTTCATGTGCAGAGTACTACTATAGTTACTCCAGTTACTGCACCCCTTAGACCTCGTCTACCTGCTTTAGCCTCCACTTCCATGTCACTCAGCCAAGACCTATCTTAGATCCATCCAATAATTCTTGACCAACCATAGACTAGATCTGCTACAACTCCTTATTTGGATCCCTCTATCTTTTAGGGTCTTCCTTTACCATCTTTTTCTACCACCTCTATGCCTTCCTCTACATCAGCCACAGCTCCTCCTGCTGATAAAGGCAAGAAAAAGGCAGATCCCTGAAGAAGTCCAGTGAATACTTTATTTTTTTATGGGGATGTCTTTGTTGTTGTATTTCTCATGTTTGATGTATTCTGAAATCTTTTAATGACATATGATTTGTTTCCCCTCTATTCAATCTACTTTTTGATAATCCCAAAAGGGGGAGAAAAACATCAGAAAAAAACATAAAGAGTTAACTCATGATAAATTCTATGTAATTATAATTTATTTTGCTCTGATGTTACATTCAATTTATATTTTCTCTATATATGATTTGTGATCTTCAAAAAGTGGGAGATTTTTGGACTCCTCATGTATTAATCATGTTTTAATGATCAAAAATCTAGTTACTGTTCATATATCCCTTTACTAATTACAAATCTTTTGCATGATCACAAATCTCTCTTATCTTATCAATCCTATATATTTATGTTTCAAGTTCTATTACCTTATAATGGTTAAGATTAATTAATATTATGCATATTACTATTTAAGTTTGAATACAGTTATTTGTCTATGGGTCAAGACACAATGAATTTTGACACAGTAAGACAGACTTTGTGCAAGACACAGACACCATGAAGTGTATGATAGACACAGTGAAGCAGACACCATGAAGTCTAAGTCTCAGACACCATGACCAGTGAGACATCGTGACCTCAACATACTGTGAAGGACACACCGTGAGCAAGAAACTGTGACCCATATACCGTGAAGGAAAAACTATGAAGGACATACTATGAAGGAGACATTGTTTTCATAACAAAATATGACACTATTTCTTAACCATTTTTCAATATTATTTAAATATTGCAAATGGTCATATTTGATGTTTTTAATGCAATTAGTGTTATTTAGTGATAGTTTTTGGCATGTCAGAAAACCGTAGCTCGTACCTATGAAAAGAAAATCATTCCTACGACCAGAGCTCATGGAATATAAAGAAGACTGAGATGCAGTAGAGAGTGCGAGTACTAGAGAAAACATGCCCAAGAGAAATACACGGCAAGAGAAACACGCAAGAACACTAGACTGAACAGAACACCAATCTTGAGCTCGAAGAAGCATCTCATACTTGCAATCCAACACTACTGAAGAACACACCAATAATACTGGAAATCAGAGAACATATTCACTCTTGAAGAACACACGTTGAACCACGATACTCTATTTTGCAATAGAAGAACCCGAGAAGGACTCAGAAGCATTTTTACTGAATCCAAAGAGTCCAGAGCTGCATTGCTGATTACTAGAACTTTATAAACTCTTATCTATTATTTCTAAGTTATTCTCTTATTTACATCTACGAGTATTGTGTGTAATCTATATATCTTACACACACACTGACTCTTGTGCTGAACTGGAGGATATCAAAAACCTCACATCCAAAACTCCTTACTCTTGTTTACCCACGACAACTGTGGAAGTGGTCCTTGTGTGGCTGGGTCTTTATTTTTGTTTCCCACAAAGAACTGTTGTAGAGGTCCCTGAGTGGCATGGAAATTCTTGTACTATTGTTAACCCTGATCTAGGGTGTGGATCACTTTTATATAAATTTTTTAAGAGGACTAAGTCTCGGCTTGATACTGAACCTCTTGGTTATATCTGTTTTGAATTATTAGTTTACGTTTAAAGTATTATATATATATATCTTTTATGTTCCACTGTTGTTACTTTGAAATACAAAACTATTTTAATGTTTATTTGATAGTTAATCTAGTAAGTGTTTGTATGTTTTGTAAAGTATTAGGTTGGCTTCAAAAGTTAATTAATCATCAGATTATATTAATTTAGAACTAATCAATCTTTGAGAACCTAACTGACCCTTTACTTTAATACAAATTCACTACAGATTATCTTATTATTAAATTTGGGGTATTTTAATAGAAATATTTTGTAACAGAAAATTTTTATTGGAACTCAATTCACCCCCCCTCTTGAGTGTTCACTCCGACTAACAGTTTTGTTAAAAGGCAACCCTCTCAAAAAGTTTATCTATATTGTTGGAAAAAATATACACCATCTGTAAAAAACCTTATTATACACACTCATGAATCACGTGGTTATGCAATATGGTTTAACAAATTATAATCTAACCATGTTGTTAGAGTGGCCTATATTATATAGAAGGGCATAAGTTTATTCTGTAATCATGTGAAACCAATTTATCATGCCTTAGAACCTTCCCGACATCAAAAAATATCTTATTTTGGATAATATAGTTTACCCCAAACCATGCCCCAACCGTGCTTAGTTTGACAGAACTAATAAACTTAGGACCATCAAGGTATCGAATGGTATCTCCTCATTCATGCATACCAAAACGTACAACCTGGAAAAAAATCTTCAAAACTAAAAAAAAAGTTATTAGAATTCTCCAAAGCACATCGAAACACCTAGGATACCTACCCAGATTAATTCCACATCTAAAAATGACTTCCTAAAAAATTTGAACTCTCATAAATCTATTCTGAGTCTTGATTCGTGATTATACTTATCTCTTAATGAAAATTATAATTCATTCTAAAATTTATGATCCGTAATAAAATGTGATCTTAAAATATGTATATATTTTTTAAATTATACCATTATATTATAATTTATTCTCAACCATTTTTTAAAAAAATTGACATAAATGTTTGTTTGTTAAATATCCAATTTCACATCCATGTTTCCTTTTGGTGGTTTGGAAGATTGAACCCTGATAATGGTGTTAAATAATTTTTTTATTATTTTATATATTTTTTGAATATATTAAAATTTTTAATAATATTTCGTGAAACCATTGTTGAAAATGCACATATATTTCTTCAATATAAATTTGGGTTTTTAATTTTATAAAAATTATTTTATTTATCAAAACAAAAAAGGTATTCATAAATATTTTGCTAATAAAAATTTTAAAATCAATTTAAATTCATTTATAATACATGCCCTCACTAGTACATTACATTCCCAAACCATTAATGATGTAACATATATAACAAAATTTATTTTTATTGTAAAACTAACAAAAAAGAACACATTATAACAGTTCTATTTGTAAGAATATTTTACAATAAAAGAATAATATCACATTTATTCAATCCTAATCATGTTATTAATTTTATATTTCATTATTTAATTCATTATTATAACCACTCATGTATAGAGGTAATGAAAAATGAAATATGTTAAACTTGATAGTGATAGTCTACACATATACATGAATTAAATTTCCTTTTCTAAGTGTGTGGAGATGAACACTTATATTTAATGTTAAATTTAAAATAATATTATTTCATTTTTAGGAGGGAATGGAATCAAATGGATAGAGTTTATAATATTGTATAATGTTGCATAAATATTCATTAATAAAACCATATTTGGATTGGTTTTGTGGATATTTTAATCCATTTCTTTTAATATAACCGTATCATTATAATTGAAAATAATTAATATGGTAACATAATTTTTTTATAATAATTTTTTTATTTTTCTATAAATAAAATGAAAATTATTGACTAATTTTTAATATTTTAATTTGAAATATAAAATTAATTTTACATAATCAAATTTCACGATGTGGTAAAGATTAATAATTACATAAATTCGCATATTAAAAAGAAAAATAATTTAAATAAAAAATATGTTTTTATGAATTAAAATCAATTCACACAAAAATAATGTATAATAATAATTCTTAGAAAATTTAATAATTTATGAATAATCATAAGAGTTATTTTTGACATTAAAAAAAATCATAATATAATGTATCCTTTTTATTTCAAAATAGGTGACAAGGTTTAAAATAGTTCTATTTTAGAATGAATCGTCACTTTAGTGATAAAATATTAAACATGGGTTTCAAAAATCAAAATAATAATATTAAACTCATATTATACATATTAAATATAAATTTTTACTAAATAAAAGTTATTTCAGAAGCATTGAAGTAATTTTTTATCATGATTATTTAATAAATTTGATTTATTTTTCAATTATTATTTTTCACTAATAAACCAAAATTTGATTATCTCTTAAATATAAAAAATTACATTACACATAAGTGGTTATTTTATATGATCTTTGAAAAATATAAATGTTTTTATATAATTTTATACTGAGAAATATGGTGAAGAATTTATTATCAATGCATGAAATAGTAGTTGTTTCTGGGAGGAATGAATAGTAAGGTGGAGGATCATATGTCCTTAGAATATCTAGCTATAAATATTCCATTGATCCTAAATAAAACCTCATATGATGATTAAAAATAATGTTTTCTACTAAAATTATCTTTCTAAACTCATGTATTAACATGAATTAGAATTGATATATCTTTGGATTTATTGATAAAATATGCTTCCTAGATGGCATAAAAGAGTACCATGAAATATACTAATATGTTTATCATATGTGCTGAAAAACATATATATCTATTTGATAAAGATTGAAATTATTTTAATACCTCTAATATTAATTTAATTAATATCTAATAATACTTTTATGGAAGTTAGAGAAGTCCTTTTACAATAAGGTATTAATTCAAAACAACCTATCAAAATTAGGATTTTTTAGTTCATGAGAAAAAGAGCTATGTCTTGAGCATAAATAGTTTACTACTATAAATGAATTTTTTTTTTCTGAAATGTTTGTCATTATATTAAAATGTGATATAATTGAGGATATAATAATGAATTTAGTACCATAATATGACTCTACTCATTAATAGTCTTTTCTTATTACAATGATTCACTATAGGCATATTTTCCTATTATATAACATTACATTCTATTGAAAATTATTAAATAAAAGAGTTTATATCTCATTTATATTATTATAAGTTCTCTGGAAAAATATTTGAATCTATGAAATAAATTTATTAATGAATTAAACTCTTGTATTTCCTCACCATAAAGATTTAATACATTGGATATTTCAAAAGTTTATCTCGGTAAAAAATTATGTGTCTGGATTTTTAATTTTTGATAATGAAAAAAAGATATTCAAATAATTGATAATTAATTGTATAAAAATAAAAAAAATTAAACTAGTGTATCATTAATTCAATATTAAATAGATAATATGAGCTTCATCTAATGAAATTGATGATCAATGATTTAAGAAAAATGTAGTTTCTATAATTTTTAAATTTTTTGGAATGATAAAAATTGAGATGTTTTTGTTATGGTTTCATGATTAGAACATTAAAAATGTTTATAAATTACAATCATAGTAGAAAATGTCATGATAAATTTGATAATTAATTTTAAACATGTTATACAATCACAAGATATGTGGTATAAAATTTTTATGGTTTCTTATAAACTATTTGTGTAAAACTGTTCATTACATGAAGAGTTAATAGAATTATTTTTTCATTTATATTCTATTGTGTTATGTTATAGGTGGATTTGAATTCATGACTAGATGAAAATTTTTATGGACTGTAATAAAATGTAAAATGACTCTAAATAGATTCAACACACTCACAAAGCTGAAGAATGGAAAATAACAAAATAAACTTACCATAAAAATAATTATTATTTATTGATTATTGGGAATCAAAAAAATATTTTTGTGATAACTAATTTCTTATGAAGGTTGTTATATAAGTACTCTAAGTTATATAATCCCCTTATAAATTCTCTATATATTTCTAGATTGATCAGCTAAACATCAAGGGAAACTGGGTGATATTGCTTCAAAAGAAATTTCAAGAGACCAACAGAAAGAAAGATTATTTTTAGAAATTTATATGATTGATTTGGAAGATATGTTATGAACATTAGAAAATGAAAAAAAACTCCTCAACTAAATTTTTGGGAGTTGAAAATTTATCTTGAAAATTTGGTAAAAAAATTTAGAACCTCACAATAAGCTAAGAAAGGAATGTTTTCCACAAAAATATGAGAATTTTAAAATTATTAAATGAAGTCTTATAATGGTTTCACATAGTTTCTCAAATCCTAGGGAGGGACCATTACTTGATTCTCATCGAAAAATAGATATCCCACTACTCAGTCAAACTTGATAGCTTGAAATACGAATTTTTTAGAATTTATTGAATTTTATTATAAATTTTACAAATGTGGAAAATTAAAAAACAATTTTTATAATAATAATATATAAATAAAGGTTACAAATATTTATGATATATGATTCTACCAAAAATTATCCCAAAATGTTTTAGTTACTATCAAATAACCATGAAAATATCACAATTGACCCACTTGACTTAAAGTGTAAATGAAAAGATTAATTGGAAGATGTTGGGGATTTTAAGGGATTATATACAAATTCATAGATTAAAAAAAATTACATTAAAAAATGTTCTAGAATGCCTAAAGATAATGGGATGAAAGGAGAATAGAATATATAACCTTCTATAGTTAACAAGACAACACATCTGATGAAAAATTTAACCATAATGAAAATAATAAAACACTAAAGAAAAATTTTGATAAATATAATATTAGTGGTCATAGTGAGATTAATTCAAGAATAATCCTTCAAGATATAATCCACTTACTGATAAAAATCTTAAACCCCAATTTTTTTATGAAGGTTAATAAATAATTTTTTGTTCTTCCTAAGGTGAAAAAAATAAATATAAATACTCTAAATAAGGAAATAAATAAAAGTGATATAGATTTCAATAAAATTCGGTAGAAGATATATTATTAATAACGATAATTCACACTATGGAGCATTAAAATACTACCATGTTTAAAAAAATTTAATAGTTGAATAATGAGACAAAAAGATTGAGAATTTTTCAAATATATTGTAGAATTAGCATTGATTATCCCTCTATGTGATGCGTTTAATAATTTTACCAATATCGGAAATATAAAAAATATTGATGTTATATGTTTATAGATTTCCAATTATGACCGTAGTGTTTCTAAATGTATAGAATGGATCCTCAACAAGATCAATTGTGAAAATCCATTGATAATGAAAATGTAATGATAAATTACAAAACTACTGTATAAAAGATTCAGAAAACCTCATAAAGGAGTCAGCATAATCCTATTGATTAAATATCTATATGGATATTTTATCTCAACTTGGATTGAATGATATATAATTCTAATAATATAGTAAGTTCTCTATTTTCTATGGTTGAGGATCTCTTTACATAAAAGATGAAAATTTATTATATAATAAACATCGTGTAACAAAAATGGCTTAAATATTGAAAGTGAAGGTAGGAGAATGTATGAATAAGTATGAACATATCATACCTAAAACAAAAACTATTTCATGTTTAATACATTTTTTCATTCCTGTTTTTCAATTTTAGAAGCTACTAGGTGATCCACCCTCACCCTATATTTATTTAGTTGTCTTTATTGGATTAGGAAATAGTTGGTGATAGTTTGAGAGTATCCCTTGAGGGTGATCATTATAAAATTAATGAAACTTGAAGATCACAAGAAAATGATTGAATATTTAATATTCTATATTTTCCAATATAACATAATGAAAATATATGTATATATTCTGATTAAGGATCTTCATAAGATCAAAGAATTATTTGGCACGGTTAATAAAGAAACCATTTAACTCTATAGTTTATTAGAGGCTTATCATTTTAATAATTAATGATAATTAGAATAATAAGTAGTTTTGATATAAACATTGCTGATTGTTGAACTTTTATTAAATGCCATGAATTGTTTTAATGGTTGTAAAAACATACACAATCCCTATAACATTTGAAGATGTTCGAAGAATTAAGAATACCATGTAAAATAACATTTATTAGGATTATTTTTTGAAATTATTTTTTTAATTATGTTGAAAGAATTTATTTCTATTTAAATGAAAAATGAAATGAAATATAAATTATTATCCTTCAGATGGATTCCCATGAAAGGATGAAAAATGATTTTCATGGAAGATTGTTTTTACTATGTATTTGATTAGGCTTTATAAGAAAATTAGCCTAGTCTAAGCCCAAAAATCACCAACATAAATGTAATATGGGACCAAGGTAATCCATGTGGGAGGAATGTAGACATTTTTAACTACAAGTGAAAAGTGTGAGAGTGGGCATGAATAGGACTCATAGAAAGCATAAATACATGAATAGTGTGTGTCATAGGTTAAAAGGTTGGTTCTGAGGGGACCATGGATGGGTTTTATGTAGCCCAAGAAGTTATTTTGTGTTTTTTTATTGGCTAAAACATTTTTACCACTCTGGAGGTTGAGGAAACAACAATTATTATTTACTATTTCATAACTTCAAAAGTAATGTTTTGGGATGTGAGATATATAGGTAATATTTACTCTTTTAAAAACATACACATATAATCTGCCCTATTTGATCTATTCCATCATCATCCTTAGATTGATCTCATAATGTACATATTAAATGAGAATCTCCTTAAACCATCATCATTCAAAGGATCGGCACATTTGCTTCAGATTTGCTATGATCGAAACTAGCTTGATCGACTTGAGTCTATACATGAAACCATTTCATTAATTCATGAGATGATTCAAATTATGTGTTAAATTTCATTAATAATAATTCATTGTAAGATAAAAAATGAATCCCAATATTCCTTGTATAAAATCATTGAGTAATCACAAAAAGATTAGTGTATAAAAGAATCCTCCCTTACAGGAAATGTTGATTTTATGATCTCATTTCCTCTATGATGTCACGTGATTGATCCTCAACATCCCATTATGATAGGGATCATGAAAATCATTAACATAACATTATGAATACAATATATTTATCATTTTTAATACTAGATATATATTATGTTCTTTTGGAATTTTAATAGTCTTATGTGGAAGTAATATTGAAGGATAAGTGGTTAATGACTTTATTATAAATGTGTTTGTAGGGTTGAGAGGTTACCATGTTGTCATTATATACTAATAGAGACATGTAATTTTTTTAAAAATAAACCATCAATTTTCAATCCTATCCTCATCAAGAAGATACTCATCGGATCCATTATTGTGAAAGACAAGAACTCATGGGCCATATTTATTTATATAAATGCATTGATAGTATGAATGAAATGGGAACCTGTATGATCAATTAACATGAATGAAAAGATTCCCATGTTTCATATTCATCCAATAGAGATCCCGAGAACCATACATAGTTGTGAGAAGGAAAATTGTTTATTACATTTATTTGAAGGAAAAATATTATCTTCGCGGCTTGTTCACGCATAGCATGTATCTTTCAATATTGACCTTTTTTCATGTAGTTGTACTCATTACAACACAGGTTTCATACACTTATGTGATGAATAATGGACATAGTGGAATCATGTACATGAATATGAAATGTACCTCATATTTTATCATTATAACTTGGATATCATGTGTTCAAAATCTTATTATATGAGTACAGTTTCAAACATTGGTTTTCATGCATATAATATTCATGTGATCATGGGATGTTAAAACAAAATAAGTTTGAAGATAACTATAAAAAATATATAAAGGACAAAATAACATGACCACAAAAAATAATGAAGAATATTAAATGATAATGTGAAATATTCATACACATTGAAGTGTTCATGTGATATTTTATTTTTTATTTGACATTTGATATTGTGAAATGTTATTATTATATAAAATAGTATTGGCCAAATTGTGTGAATAACCTCCACACATTAGATTTTTTCCTATTACTTGTTAAAATAAGAAATAATTATTTCTTGAGAACTCTAAATAATTAAATAGTATTGGATCACTCACTGAATGATAAAATTATTTGAGGTAGATTTTAGAAGATGCAGGTAGAGGAAGAATTTTATTTCATCATATTTACTAATTAAATAATAACAATATCATTCAAGATCTATTGTAATGGTGATTCAAGACAAACATTTAAATTCCAATAACCTATTGTATATCGTGAAGTTATACCCAAGTGATGAGGATTTAGTAAACTTGTAGATGATGATCATAATGAAGAAGGATAGAACATTATACACAATTATTATGTCAAGAAGAAGATGTGTATTTTGACTTGGATGTCTTACTTTTTGTGTATGTTGATTGGGGTTATGGTATCAAAATAGTCAAGGATATGATATGACTATTAGGGATTCTAAACAACTATGTAAGAATAGTTGGATTTCATTAAGTAGTACTCGAATCAATTGGAGGATTGACTAATAGGGTGTATAAAAAGTTTCTTTCTAAACCATTATAATTGATTATAAAATTATATTTGAGAATCCATTTTAGGTTTATAACCATAATTTAAAGGAGTCTGTGTTTTTAAAGTAACATGTAAATTCAATGTGGCGCCTTCTCTATAATAATCCCTATATATATTGTTAGCATTTAAGATATAATATTTTTTATATAACCTTAATAATTTAAATTCATTAAATTAAAGGAATATAATTAATTAAAAGAAAACCCGGGATTCACCCCACCACCCCCCTCTTAGTGGTAAATCCACCTTGCACATCAATAAGTGTACAATACCATAATGTTTTTGTTGATTATGGAAATTCAGATAACCCCTTAATAATATAAATGATGATGTCTGATTTTATTATCAATTTCTATTATTAAATTATCTATATATGTTATGTTTAAAAGGGGATATTTATCATACTAATAAGAAAGACCCATAACATGAAAGATTTTGGGATATTTTTTCATGTCAGCAAATGTTCACGTTTTTTAGTAAAATGATGTACATGCTTCCCAAATAGTTTATAGAAAAGAAATTTGGATCACACTATCTAATATTATGGATGTACCTATTTATTTAAACATATCAATATTATTTTCTTCAAAGGTATTTACCATCTAGAATTAGTGTCCATTGATTGATGGAACCTCTATCAATGAAATATGATACATTATTATCCTTATATAATCTTATGATACATTGTACTTCCTATATGTCAATTGAAACAACTTTGTATTGATTTGTGATGAATTACTATATTCAATGAATTGTTAATAGAGAAAGGTAATTACAATTTGGCTTCTAGAAATATCAATTTTTATCAAATAAATTTTCAAATATTTTAAGCTTAGAAACATACAGATAAGAGCTTCATTATTGGAATCTGAAGTGCATTGTGTTGCATTTGTTGTCAATGAGGCATGAAGTTGTCTTGGAATGAAAGTATGTCAAGGAGTCAAGATGTGAATGTCAAAGGATGTGATGGTGTTGGTGATGAAGGAGAATGGCCATGGTACTAAGATGCATGTCACTTAGGAGATTCACTAAGTGGCATAGGAGATGTGGTTGAAACATTCTCTAGTCAAATCTGACGATTGATGAGCTGATCTTTAAGTTCATAGAAATTGTATCATGATGATACAATGTCACAACATTGTTTGAAGACCATGCATTGTACTGACAATGCATGAGGAGAAGCAATATGATCCATTCACTACTTCTAAGTGGATGAAGTGGTTTAATGAAGTCCATGTACTAACTCTTAGTGCATGTGAATTGGAAGTGATCCAACTTGATCTCTGATTAGATCAATGAAGCACATTGGAGATTTCATGTTGATTCAAGAGTTCGGTTGATGAAGATGAACCTTTTGAATTCCATATCCTAAGTGAATATCATATGAGGAGAAGTAATGGAATTCTTAAGAAGAAGATGAGAAGAAATTAAGAAGGGAGAAGTGGCTTGGAATTTGGCATTTTACATATGGGGATACTTTGTTTTTTAACAAAGTGATTCTGTCCTTTGCCAAAAAATTAGGCCAGCCAAGGCACCTTGGGGTTTCAACCCCAAGGCATGGGCGCTAGGGCACCACACCCGGGGGAACCCGTGGGGCGAGCCAGGGCGGCAGGGCGCACCGTAAGACACCGCATGGGCGCCAGGGGCATGCCCGGAGGAGCGCAGTGTGCATAGTGGGCGCCAGTGGCGCGCCCGCAGGGAGCATAGTGGGCGCTAGAAGCGCGCCCGCGAGGAGCAGAGTGGGCGCAGAGCGCGCCCGCAGGGAGAACACGGTGCGGGGCGGCACCGTGAGGGAGGAAGTTCAACTGAGCATATGGCGGCAGCGGCAGGGTAATAAACCGCGGAAAATCCGCAGAACGTTTCGATGTGGGACGCGCAAATTCCACCGGGAGCGAATCCCAGCCGCTCATCTGATCTCGCGGACGATCGGCGCCGCTCATCTAATCTGCCGCGCGCCACGATCGATCCAGCCGTCCGATGTCTTTCGATCAACTGATCTGACGGCTGCCGCATCATCCTCTACCTCGAGCTCGGCAGAGGCATCTCCCGCGACGCCGTTGAACCAGAGGCCTCCCGAGCACCTGTTTTTGAGATTCCGGCCACCTCTGAACAAACCGAAGGCTCCATTGAGCTCGTCTCGCCCATACGAACAGGACCATGCATAAAAGTAGGCATGCATGCGATGAGAGGATAATTCGAAGCAATGCCGAGGCAAACGAAGTTGCCGAGGCTTCTTGGGTTCGTGCCTTTGCATGGATTGGGTTTAAATAGAGGTCGTGCATGTGTTATAAATCGCATGCACGAGGAGGAAGAAAATAATAAAAGAACCCGCGTGCACCGAAGAGAAAAACGCAAAAAACTTGGAATGATTTTAAAGATCCGAAGATCTCGGTGATTCAAGATTTCCCACGCGGATGAACCGAGGCTCTCCTCGCCTATATAAAGAGAGGTCGTGACCTCGATGAAGCTTGCTGATGCGCTGATTTTTGAAGTCCCGTGAGCACATCCCTCTGCCTCGCGAAGAAGAAGCCGCCGCGCAAAGTACTTGCGCGGCTGAAGATCTCGGTGCCACCCGAGGCCTGAAAGAGATCCCTGTGCGCACCTCTTGCGTGACAGGAAGGAGCCGAGCCGCATATTTGCGCGCTCGAGACTCTTGTTCCCTCTCTGCCCGCACCCTTGTGCGGCAAGAGGAAGACCACGCGGGTGTTGCACTTGCGTGCCCCGCGGGTAGGAGGTCTTGCGCGCCCCTGTGCTGTGCACCTTGTGCGCCCGAAGGCTAGGTGAAGACCCGAGGCTTGTTTGCCTTGTGTTCTACACACATTGTGTGTGTGCCAAAGAAGTCCGAGGCCTTGCCTCGTGTGTGTGGTAAGAGGAGAAGAGAATTACCCGAGGCCTTTAAACAAGTGGTCGTAGCCCTTGTGTGTGTGCCAAGTGAAGAAGGCCCTACGGCTTGTGAGTGTTAAACAAGAACAAAGAAGGCTAAGCCTTGTGTGCACCAAGTGAAGACCACAACAAAGAAGAACACATATTGTGTGTGTGTGAAAGAGGAAGAAACAAGTTGTGTGTGTGCAAAACAAGAGGGGGCCGTAGCCATTGGTGGTTGTGAAAAGAAGTGAAGAAGGCCGTAGCCTTTGGATTGGGTGTGTACAAAGAAGAATAAAAGAACAAGTCTTGTGTGCAAAGGAAGTGAAAGGCCGTAGCCTTGTGTGGGTGAAGTGAAGACCACACCTCATTTGAGTGTGTGTGTGTGAAAATTGAAGAGGAACACCCTACGACCATTTAAGGGTATGCAACAAGAAGTGTGAAGGCCAAAGTTTCAAGTGTGTGCAAAATGAAACAAGTGTGTGTAAAGAGACAAGTTGGCCGAACCTAAGTGTGTGCACTAAGAAGTGTGTATACACTTAGAAGAAATAAGGAGTGACCCACACTAAAGTAGAACACACTCTAAGTGTGTAAACAAATTGGATAAAGTGTGTGAAGTTTAGTGAGAAGGTGTGTGCTAAAAGTGTTACACCCTTTGAGGGTTATCTGCACCAAGAGGAAGAACAGGAAAGTGTATGCATGCATGCATGCACATGCACACGTGAATAAAGCCAAATCTGGTTGTGTGCATTTGAGTTGACCAAGACCAGAGGATCTTGAATAATTTGAGAAGGCCATGAGCTCAGTGCATGAAGTGAAGTTGATGTGAGACTGGACCAGACTGAAGTTAGAGATATCAGTTGTCTGAGCATTCAGTAGTTGAAGAGAGAAGCCAGGTCATCCAGAAGAAGGAGATAAAGCCTGAGCTAGACGAGAAGCCCTGATCAACCACAAGTGATCAGAAGAGAAGAGCAAGGCCAGCAGCCTTTATCCCAGGCTGCTGAAGTTACTTGAAGAACTTAAAGTGAAGAAGAGCTACTCGTGTGACTCGAGGAGCCAGGAGAAGACCCTGTGGGACTCAGGGAGAAGAAGTCTTCAGTGGGATTCTGGAGCAGGCCAGTGGGACTCTGGTAACACTATGGGACGCAGTATAAAGACCCTCCTGTGGGACTCAGGAGAGATACAGTGGGACTCTGTATCGACCATTGTAATTTTAACAGGTTATAATGGAGAATCCATGCTGGGAGAGCATGGCAAGGATGTAGGCCTTTGGTGCCGAACCTTGTAAATCCTTGTGTCCTATGCCTTTTCATTACTGCATTATCCGGGAAAGGTTGAGAGATACAAAAAGAGTGGATCGAGGCTTTAACCAGCCATAGAGGTTTAATTGATTAAGAATCAATTAGTAAAAAGTTTTAAAAGATCACTGATTCACCCCCTCCCCCTCTCAGTGATCACACTGATCTGGGCACTTCAATTGGTATCAGAGTGAGGATACCTCTAAAAGATCCAAGAGAGTCTATATGGAGTGCAGATTTGAGGAAATGAAAGAACAGCCTCAAATGAAGATATCTGCCAAGACTCAGAAAAACAGAAAGAAGAAACAGGCCAAGAAGATGAAGAAGAAGGTTGATGCAATCAGAGAAACTCCTTCTATGGAAAGAAATGTGAAAGTCACATCAGATGACAATTCCTTTTATCATTCTTCTGATGAAGCCTGTCCTAGCTGTGATGAAGTTGAAACAATGAATTATCTTCAGAGTGCACTCAAATATCTTCAGAAGACAGTTCCCATGGAAGTGGCAAAGTGTATAGCTACAGGCATCCATGTTCTTCATGAAGAAAAATCACAGTTAGAAGAAGAAGCCAATGCTATGGAAGATCAGCTGGCTAAAAGGGTTGGCATAACCAACACTCTCAGAAAGCTGGTGAAGGCTAAAGATGAAACAGTATCCCTTTGCAATGAAAGATATGAAGACACTGTTGAAAAATTGCAAAGAAGCCTTTCTGAGAAAGACATCTTTATGATAATGATCAAAGATGTTGTCCATGCACTGGAAAAGAGGCACAAAGTGTCAATGGTTGTCAGAGATGCTCAACTAGAAGACAAAGTCAAAAGGGTGAAGGAGCTTGACAACTCATTGCTTGAAATGAAGAAGGTGCATGAAGACCAGATGAAGCAGCTGAATGAAGATTGGGAAGGAAGGCTAAGAACTATTGAGGATGATAAGAACTCCCTCAATATGAAATGCTTAGAATTAGAGGTGATATTGAAAAATATGAAATCACCCAAAGCTGAATCCTCCCAGTCAGCTAATAGAAGACATTTTGCTACTCAAGTATGCATTGAGCAGGATGATTCTAAAAGAAATACATCCTATAACAAAAGGGCAACAACTTCTAAAAAGAAGGTACCATCCATACCATCTTGTAATGATGCTTCTAATTGTGTTTCCACAAAAAGTGCAGGATGGAAGAATAATTCCAAACAAATATGGATGAAGACAGTAAAGAAGCAGAGCTCTCCTGAAACAGAACAACAGGTCAAGAAAAGTACCCTACAATCAGAAGGACTGAAAAGGTCAAGATTCGTGGGACAATGCTGGTGTTGTAACAAGTATGGGCATTTTGCAAAGGATTTTTGGTACAATCCACTGAATGCCAAAGCACAGAGGAAGCCCATGCCTAGGGGGAGCAAGCCAGAAGAAAAGAAGCAGCATCCACAGGTCCAGAGACATCTGTTTACTGCAAATAGATTTGGATTACTTGACAACATCTGGGATGATTGCAAAAGTGGTCAAATAGATACATGTCGATCTCCAACTGTATCCAGAGCTCAAAAGAAGAGAAGATCACAGAACCTGGCACAGAGAGAAACCTTGGGAAGCAAGAAGAAAATTGAAGATGCTTCCAAGAAGATTATGAAAAAGGAAGAGAAGACCTTGGAGTCCAAATCCAAGAAGGGTGAGTCATCTAGAAGGACCACCAAGAAGACATGCTTCTACTGTGGCAAGAAAGGACATATCATGGATCTTTGTGAACAAGCCATGAAATTCAATAGAGGCAGACCGGACTCAAACAGACAATCAATCCAGAAGAAGCAGAAGGGATTGGTTGAAAACAAGTTGCCCAAGAAAGGTAGCTTGAAAGCATCAAAGGAACCATGTGGAATATCCAGAACTGAGGCCACACTTCCAAATGATTTACTAGTCATATGGCCAAATCAGTTGCAACTTGCGAAAGATCTGCAAAAAGCTGAAGATAAAGTTCTGGCAATTGCTAAGGCAAAAGGGAAGAAGAAGATTTCACATGAAGATGTTTTGAGAACCACACCAGCACAATCATCAATGAAGATCAAATGTGCAAGTGTGAAGAATGGTGAAAATGGGACATCTCGGTTGAGAGAATCTTCTCAACCTTGTTGTTCACATTGATGAACCAAGGAGGTTCCATCTTATTCCCTTATACATTGGTATTTACATGTGCCGACATTGCAGGGAATTGAAGATGATGATCATTCTCATCTGGAGAGTGGTTTGGACAGAATGGAGTGCACTCCTTGAGGGGGAGCCAATCTGGAGAAGATGATGTTCTAAAATTAATATCATCTTGAGAAAGTGAAGGTATTCCAATCATGCTTTCATCCCTTGTTTCTTAATTGAGTTTATCTTGTCAATTAAGGGGGAGTATGGATTGAAGACAAATGGATGAAAGGGGGAGCTTTATCATTGCACTGAACTTTCTAATGAGTTTTGTGAAGTATGTGCAGGATTTAGCAATTCATTGTTATATCTGAAAAATTTTCAAACCCCGAAGCATGATCTCACATGTATAGAGAATTGTGGACAGCATTTAGTATCTTGGTTACATCACTCTTGTTTTCTACACCGGGTTAGCCCAAGTAGACTTAGAGTTGATCTACTAAAGGTTCCTTGCTCAAGAGAACATGTGGCATCATCCCTCTCTTAGTGATTTTCAAGAAGATGCTATTCAAAGGGAGGAAGATATTTGTGAAAGAGTACCACACCACACCTTTGCATTTGATTGCCAATAAGGGGGAGAAAATATTGGCACACATATTGACCCATTCATATGTGCTGAAGTGGTGTATTGACAACAAATACAAAGGGGGAGATTGAAGTGCATTGTGTTGCATTTGTTGTCAATGAGGCATGAAGTTGTCTTGGAATGAAAGGATGTCAAGGAGTCAAGATGTGAATGTCAAAGGATGTGATGGTGTTGGTGATGAAGGAGAATGGACATGGTACTAAGATGCATGTCACTTAGGAGATTCACTAAGTGTCATAGGAGATGTGGTTGAAACATTCTCTAGTCAAATCTGACGATTGATGAGCTGATCTTTAAGTTCATAGAACTTGTATCATGATGATACAATGTCACAACATTGTTTGAAGACCATGCATTGTACTGACAATGCATGAGGAGAAGCAATATGATCCATTCACTACTTCTAAGTGGATGAAGTGGTTTAATGAAGTCCATGTACTAACTCTTAGTGCATGTGAATTGGAAGTGATCCAACTTGATCTCTGATTAGATCAATGAAGCACATTGGAGATTTCATGTTGATTCAAGAGTTCGGTTGATGAAGATGAACCTTTTGAATTCCATATCCTAAGTGAAGATCATATGAGGAGAAGTAATGGAATTCTTAAGAAGAATATGAGAAGAAATGAAGAAGGGAGAAGTGGCTTGGAATTTGGCATTTTACATATGGGGATACTTTGTTTTTTAACAAAGTGTTTCTGTCCTTTGCCAAAAAATTAGGCCAGCCAAGGCACCTTGGGGGTTCAACCCCAAGGCATGGGCGCTAGGGCACCACACCCGGGGGAACCCGTGGGGCGAGCCAGGGCGGCAGGGCGCACCGCAAGACACCGCATGGGCGCCAGGGGAACGCCCGGAGGAGCGCAGTGTGCATAGTGGGCGCCAGTGGCGCGCCCGCAGGGAGCATAGTGGGCGCTAGAAGCGCGCCCGCGAGGAGCAGAGTGGGCGCAGAGCGCGCCCGCAGGGAGAACACGGTGCGGGGCGGCACCGTGAGGGAGGAAGTTCAACTGAGCATATGGCGGCAGCGGCAGGGTAATAAACCGCGGAAAATCCGCGGAACGTTTCGATGTGGGACGCGCAAATTCCACCGGGAGCGAATCCCAGCCGCTCATCTGATCTCGCGGACGATCGGCGCCGCTCATCTAATCTGCCGCGCGCCGCGATCGATCCAGCCGTCCGATGTCTTTCGATCAACTGATCTGACGGCTGCCGCATCATCCTCTACCTCGAGCTCGGCCGAGGAATCTCCCGCGACGCCGCTGAACCAGAGGCCTCCCGAGCACCTGTTTTTGAGATTCCGGCCACCTCTGAACAAACCGAAGGCTCCATTGAGCTCGTCTCGCCCGTACGAACAGGACCATGCATAAAAGTAGGCATGCATGCGATGAGAGGATAATTCGAAGCAATGCCGAGGCAAACGAAGTTGCCGAGGCTTCTTGGGTTCGTGCCTTTGCATGGATTGGGTTTAAATAGAGGCCGTGCATGTGTTATAAATCGCATGCACGAGGAGGAAGAAAATAATAAAAGAACCCGTGTGTACCGAAGAGAAAAACGCAAAAAACTTGGAAAGATTTTAAAGATCCGAAGATCTCGGTGATTCAAGATTTCCCACGCGGATGAACCGAGGCTCTCCTCGCCTATATAAAGAGAGGTCGTGACCTCGATGAAGCTTGCTGATGCGCTGATTTTTGAAGTCCCGTGAGCGCATCCCTCTGCCTCGCGAAGAAGAAGCCGCCGCGCAAAGTACTTGCGCGGCTGAAGATCTCGGTGCCACCCGAGGCCCGAATGAGATCCCTGTGCGCACCTCTTGCGTGACAGGAAGGAGCCGAGCCGCATATTTGCGCGCTCGAGACTCTTGTTCCCTCTCTGCCCGCACCCTTGCGCGGCAAGAGGAAGACCACGCGGGTGTTGCACTTGCGTGCCCCGCGGGTAGGAGGTCTTGCGCGCCCCTGTGCTGTGCACCTTGCGCGCCCGAAGGCTAGGTGAAGACCCGAGGCTTGTTTGCCTTGTGTTCTACACACATTGTGTGTGTGCCAAAGAAGGCCGAGGCCTTGCCTCGTGTGTGTGGTAAGAGGAGAAGAGAATTACCCGAGGCCTTTAAACAAGTGGTCGTAGCCCTTGTGTGTGTGCCAAGTGAAGAAGGCCCTACGGCTTGTGAGTGTTAAACAAGAACAAAGAAGGCTAAGCCTTGTGTGCACCAAGTGAAGACCACAACAAAGAAGAACACATATTGTGTGTGTGTGCAAGAGGAAGAAACAAGTTGTGTGTGTGCAAAACAAGAGGGGGCCGTAGCCATTGGTGGTTGTGAAAAGAAGTGAAGAAGGTCGTAGCCTTTGGATTGGGTGTGTACAAAGAAGAATAAAAGAACAAGTCTTGTGTGCAAAGGAAGTGAAAGGCCGTAGCCTTGTGTGGGTGAAGTGAAGACCACACCTCATTTGAGTGTGTGTGTGTGTGCAAATTGAAGAGGAACACCCTACGACCATTTAAGGGTATGCAACAAGAAGTGTGAAGGCCAAAGTTTCAAGTGTGTGCAAAATGAAACAAGTGTGTGTAAAGAGACAAGTTGGCCGAACCTAAGTGTGTGCACTAAGAAGTGTGTATACACTTAGAAGAAATAAGGAGTGACCCACACTAAAGTAGAACACACTCTAAGTGTGTAAACAAATTGGATAAAGTGTGTGAATTTTAGTGAGAAGGTGTGTGCTAAAAGTGTTACACCCTTTGAGGGTTATCTGCACCAAGAGGAAGAACAGGAAAGTGTATGCATGCATGCATGTACATGCACACGTGAATAAAGCCAAATCTGGTTGTGTGCATTTGAGTTGACCAAGACCAGAGGATCTTGAAAAATTTGAGAAGGCCATGCGCTCAGTGCATGAAGTGAAGTTGATGTGAGACTGGACCAGACTGAAGTTAGAGATATCAGTTGTCTGAGCATTCAGTAGTTGAAGAGAGAAGCCAGGTCATCCAGAAGAATGAGATAAAGCCTAAGCTAGACGAGAAGCCCTGATCAACCACAAGTGATCAGAAGAGAAGAGCAAGGCCAGCAGCCTTTATCCCAGGCTGCTGAAGTTACTTGAAGAACTTAAAGTGAAGAAGAGCTACTCGTGTGACTCGAGGAGCCAGGAGAAGACCCTGTGGGACTCAGGGAGAAGAAGTCTTCAGTGGGATTCTGGAGCAGGCCAGTGGGACTCGGGTAACACTGTGGGACGCAGTATAAAGACCCTCATGTGGGACTCAGGAGAGATACAGTGGGACTCTGTATCGACCATTGTAATTTTAACTGGTTATAATGGAGAATCCATGCTGGGAGAGCATGGCAAGGATGTAGGCCTTTGGTGCCGAACCTTGTAAATCCTTGTGTCCTGTGCCTTTTCATTACTGCATTATCCGGGAAAGGTTGAGAGATACAAGAAGAGTGGATCGAGGCTTTAACCATCCATAGAGGTTTAATTGATTAAGAATCAATTAGTAAAAAGTTTTAAAAGATCACTGATTCACCCCCTCCCCCTCTCAGTGATCACACTGATCTGGGCACTTCAGAATCCACCCAAATCAAAATAAAAATAAGCATCTAAATGTATTTTATTTTATTCTATTTTAATTAAATGGTTATATAAAGTTGTATAATTATCATGTGGTCTCATACATGAATGTGGAATAAAATATTTATACATGAACCTAACTGTCTAAAATGGGGGATTAATTTTTCCCATTAAATTTATTATAAAAAATGGGGAGGGAATATTATTAAATATGATGTGATATATTTTTTGAAAATAAAACATTTCGAGAAAAATTTACCCAAATGGTATGATTTTATTCACTATAAAATATCCAGTCACCAATTTGAGTTCAATTGAATTTGAGGTCTCATGTGAAGAAGTTATAATCCACTAATTTAAGAGGAGTGGCTACCATGAGAAATAAATGGATAATAAGAATTATATTGTTTTTTGAATATATTCAGAGAAGGAATCCACGGATCAAAATGAGAAACCCATATACAAAGTAAAAAAACTATTTTGGTTGTTGAGAAATGTGTTTTAGAGTCTAATGATATGGTGAATGTCAATAGATACAACCTGAGATTGATTGAGATATGCTACACCAATGATATCCATGAATAATTCCCTTAAATACTCGATTATGAATATTATATATGGTTCAAACCTCATATATATATTTTATGTATATTTACAATATTTAAATAATTCCAATATTCATTTGAGGAAAATCCGAGATGATTTAGATGATTTTGGCGAATACTTGTTATAAGTAGATGGTCATTTAAAACTACCGATATAAATTCATTTTATTTAGTTCATGGTAAAATGAATAATTCCTGAGAATAAGAATATTCCTAATATGATAACATTTTTTGTAAATATTGTAAGACCATGGTTTTTGAGTGTACTTATTTGAGGAAATAAAAATATTGTTATCCACATAATATTTATTAACCAATCATAAATAATAAAGAGTTTCTATAATTTATCGTATTCTTTCACATCTCATCGTATGGATCTGATATATTTTTGTAGTTTATAGATGTTTAATTATATACCTTATAAATATAATTTTAATACTTTTTAAACTAATTTTATGTGTCTTAAAATCACTCTAAAATATTATTCCCTAAAGTCTCTAGCATATAATGTCAGTAGATATGAAATTTTTTATGTTTTACTATAGAAAAAATAATGTTCGAAGATTTGAAATTTCATAAAAATGTATGTAAATGGGTTTCTTCAAGAGATCATCCATTATGTAATAAAATTCTAATAAACTTAGACCAATGTCTGATTCTAGAAATGTAGATTTTAAAGCATAATGATAATCCTTAGAAAAGGGTGTTAAAAAATTTATGAAAATGGAGTTTCTAAAAATTTTCAAATCCATGGAAGAATAAATTTGAAGATTATTATGTTCCTTAATCAATATAGTTATATCATAATTTTTTTAATTCCATAATCTATTTCTATAAATAAAAATATTATATGGATTCTTCTACTATACATATTTTAGGATATTTTTATTAATATTCTTATCTAAAAAAATAGAGATTAATGGAATTGTGATACAAGTATAGGAATCCAACCATGCCAAAAAAATAGACATATTCAAGATTGTGAATAATCATAAAATATAAGAATATGTTATGAGATTAATATATTTAAGAAAAACAATTATAATATTAGTATTTTTATATTTTTTTGTAATATTCGAACATGATGAAATGACTTTTCCTGGTTTTCATGAATAATGTAAATATTGTTAATTTAAAGATTGTGTGTTCTTCCAATACTATATTTATTTATGTGGATATCTAGTTTAAAAGTGAATAAAATAATGGGATTTGAGATCCTTTTCTATGTACATATATATGTGTAAATTCAGAACTATTTTTAGACAAAGTCTTAAACTTTAAAACATGTTTTAAAAACTATAGATTTTTATATTAACCTAAATATAGAATATTAATTATTTTAACAATGGATTTAAATATAAAAATTTAGAGTTTGATAATAATATTAAACCCCTCTAGGATAAGGGTAATTTAAAATTACTTTCTATATTATTTCACAATGAGGTTTATTTGTTATGAGGTATTCTTAGGATGAAACTCCTATTGAAACAAAATCAATAGAAGATTATTATAACCCAAATCTAGGTATTTAATAGTATTTATTTTTTATCAGTGGATACATTTATTAATAGTTGTTCCATTTATTGAATAAGGAAAAATAAAGGTGTCATTAATTCTGACACCTATTCACATTAGTTTTTGAGATGATCTAGGATTAGAAAATTGAAATAGAAAATGAATCTACTATTGTGATGTGTGAAAGGATGTGAGTAGTGAGATAATCCAAGAGATCTATATCTCTCACATATTATAAAAGTATTTTTTTACATGTTTTACTGAATAATATGAATACAAAGTTGACCCTATGTTTCATGTTTGGTCTTGAGGAAGGATTTGTTTATTTTTTGTTTCCAAAAAAATTAAATAAAAACCAAAGTTGTGCATAGTTTAGAAGGATGAGATTCAAGTGATTTATTTGTATAAATTCTAGTTTTTGAAGATAATATGATATGAGAAATAAGGTATGTTTTTATTACTGTAATGACTCCAGGTTATTAGATAAAAATTAATTCATAAAGGTGAAGGAAGAAGATAATGAGTGTAAGTTGAAGACTATGGAAGAATAAATACCCTTTCACTTGTGTCATATAGTTGAGATTTTTCAACCATGTAATATAGTAACACCACTTGTATAATATTGTAGTATATGTTTTTATGAGGATATTTAACCACATATTGTAATTAGATATTCTATTATAGTAGAGATTCCCTAACTCCATAGGTGGTAACAAATCATGGAGTATGTTTCCCACATCTGGGGAGAATAGTGTAAAAATACACATGGTATTTTTAATTTCATAACAGTTACTTATTATTGGAATTTTTAATAAATGGTAATATAAAAATTGATCCATTTATATCATAATTTTTTTAGAGGCTAAAAAATGTCTGATGCTTATATTTTTGTAACAATGGTTCACATATAAATACCCCCCCCCCCCCACTCTAGTGTGTCTTCATGGTCCATTATTCTTGTAAAAAAATATTCTTCAAATTTTATGTTTCATTGTATGAATAAAAAATTAATTTATTTTTATCAAACTCAATTTTTGAATTTTATAAATTTACCATTAAAAATAATATAAAACCTATAATTACTAATAGATTTTATAGATAAATGAACCTTTTAAACATTAACTATTCATAATCTTAGATAATGTTAATTTATTAAAAATATAGGATTAATTTATTTTTTTACATGTTGACGTAGTACATATAATCAAAATCATCACTAAAAATTGATCATTTTAATTTATTAAGATAAAATTAAGAAGACTTTAAAAATTGTTCTTTAAATTTATACATTTTTAATTTTGATTTATTTTATTTATATCATTTTAATTATATATTATGTAATCATTTTACTTTATCAATTTATTTATATCAAATCATTAATTATAAGTAGTAAATATATTAGAGAAATAAAAAAAAATAATTACTGACTATTTATTTACAATGATTTTTTACACCTCGTATATATTTCAAAATTATTTTTCACTATGGATTCGCATAATATATGGTTATACGAGATATATTGATTAATTTTACAATGATTTTTCATGACACATATTCTATCAATCATTGTATTATTTAAATAAAAATTAAATATTGATATATCAGGCTGTTGTATTCTAACACTTTAAATAGATTGCATCCTTGTAATTAAACATTGATCTTATAAAAATTCATGTATCATGCAATATTAAAAAAATGTGATTTATTTTTTCTAATGATCATTAATTATAATTTCAATATGTAAAAACATAATATTTATTAATTAAATATTTCTAAAACCAAAATGTATCACTATAAGACACACTATTTTGATTAAATTATAAAACCATACCTTCGAACATGAGTAATATTATCCATATCTGCCTTGAGAGAGTTATCATTTTCTTTATTATATTAAAGAATTAATTAGATATCAAGAATAATTATATGGTAAATATGCACTATTTGAAGAATATTTATTCCTATAATTACTTGGAGAATATTTTTTCACTTGTTTTATAATACCTATTGGTGGTTCCCTAAGTAGGTTTTGGAATATAATCCTACTTTTTGTTGGGTGTCATATCATTTAGAATAATTATAATGATACCTGACATCAGGTTCTCTCTCAAAAAATTTAATATATGAATAACTTTTTTTACATCCAAATAAATTTCATAAATATATAAAGAGTTTACTTTACAACATGGTATCATATCCCAACTTCCCAATCACATAGAATATGATATTACATTTGGTTTGAGGTGATGTGGTGCATGGGTATACTAGATAGTTACTAGGAAGTGACATAAGATTAATGCCATTGTTAGTTGTGCTCAAGAAGTCATTTGAGGTGTATTACTAGTCCATGATAGAATATTATTGGTAATAATTACATTCTCAATCCATAAATGAGAAGATACTTCCTTCTATGGGGATTTACATTCTCTACTTACCATCTTTCCAACGTGCATATCCAAAAACATTATTTTGTCTTAAATTAAATATTATCCATAATAAACAAACATATTTTCTTTCCATTCCGTATGAATACTTTCATCCTTTTTCCTGCTTTGATAAGTCTTTTACCTCTAATTCCTCTAATATTCTAAATGAAAAACAACTGTTATAAATTTTTCATCCCTAAAGTAATACAATTAAATTTTTACTGGTCATAAAATACCTAAAAAGTATGAAATGTTATTCATCATACTTGTAAAATTATAAAAAATATAAAATGTTTAGAAAAGTAAGTATAATACCAAATTCAAAAATGAAAAAACCTTCACAAGTTGAAAAAAATATTATTGTCCAAATATGTGACAATATAACCCAAATATATAGTTATATATTTCTTTAAATAACAATCCTTAAAAAAATATGGAATAATCCCAATGAATTAATTATTCAATAAAAATAAATATATAATCACATCTACATTAATGATCAAGATAAAATTTTAATCTAAATAATTTTTAATATTGAAAAATATACATACTACAATGTTATATACAATAATAATATATTCTCATATATATACTATTCTTTTCTAAAAATAACTTAAATCACTATGAAATAAAACCACACAAAAAATCATACATGATTCCACAAGATAACTAAATCATTATTTCATGATAAATATTAATCTCTATGACATAAAATTCCATACCACCCAATATTGTTCCACTCGTCTTATTCTTAAAATGTTCTTAAAATAATTAATTTCAATTATCCTAAATTACATCAATATAAAACAACATATTAACCCTAAGGGTTATATGTATCCCTCAAACAATATCCCTAATAATATTTTTTACATAATTTGACATTTAAGACATAAATGTTTAAAATACCTAAATCATAATTAAAAAATATTAATAATACCAAAAAATTCTTAAATGATCTTAAAATCCCATAACGTAAAAACATAGTATGGTATTGAAAATTGAATTTATGATGAACCATATTCATATTAACACAATAAACTATCAAAAACAATTCAAATATAGTAATGTGATAATTGAATAACCTATAATGCTATCCAAACATCACTCTAATGTCATTTATGGTTCCCGAGTTCTATATAGCAGGATATGTTTCTATGAATGTATTCATTACATTATACTTTAGATTCTAGCTATAACAAACTATAACAAAGAAATCCAAAATTACTTTTTTAATCATAAGCTTTGTAATATCCTACATTATTGGGATATAATAAGTTTTATTTTTTTATGTATTTCATATAAGTATAACCTAATTAAATTGATACTTCAACCTAGTATATAATTTTTTGCATAAAAACATGTTCTTTGGTTTTCACTCATCTTTTCTTTAGGAATATTTTTCTTTATTTAATATGTTTCACCATTGAACACAATATAGTTTCTCAAAATCATTAGGAGTTTTTAAAACCATATGATAATGTGAATAGAGAAAACTAAATATCAATAAGGTATTTAAAGTGATGAAATATCCATACTACCATTAAATTTTTTTGAAATATGTAAGGAGAATTGCATTTTTAAAATGTAATGATTGATCCAAAAAATAATTTAGATAATTATAAAATAAAATTTAACGGTACAATTATTTTAATAAAATAACTTTTTCAAAATATTAAATTAAAATTTATACCCATAAAAATTTAATCAAAAAACTTGACAAATCGTGTAATAATTTTACTAAAAAATGAACCTCTAACCTTTACAGGGTAAAAACCATTCCCTTATTTTAAATTTATTTTTTACCTCATAAAATAAAAAATAATATTATTAAAATTCATATAAATCTTTAGAAAACCTTATAGGATTCATTGGACATTATCCTTACTGACAATATTACAAGAACCATTGGATAAACCCCTTCATTTGAATAACCTACCTAGATGATTGAAATATGTCACATATGGATAAAGAAGCTTTTATAAATTCATTATAGGGATATATCGGACCCATAAATCAGAATATGTAATGACTAATACAATAACATGAATAAAGCATATAAATTAATTCATTTTAATTGAAAAAATATTTATTATTTATATTTTAACATGTAAGAAAAATGACACAAATTTATCTCATATAATACAGATGAAATATAACATTAATTTGATATACAGTTTTAAGCAATAATGTAAGAGAAATAAAGAATATTATCATTTTCAAAAAAAAACTATATAAATTGTTTAATGATTCATAATAAATAATAACAAATAAAATGGTTTGAAAAGGAGGCCATTGTATAAATTATTAAAAATTATTTCTTTTGACATATTTGTAATGATAGTAAAAAATATCATTAATACTAAAAGTTAAAATATTAAATTTTTATCCTTTTTATAGAAAGTAAAAATAGTATAAAATAAATTTCCAAATACATTTTTCCCATTTTTTTAAAAATTTGGTTTACGGTTTAATGATAACCATACAATGAAACTACCCAAATTTCAAACACAATAGATCCATTGTAGAAGTAACCATACAGTCCATAATTCATTCAAATTTACCAATTTGAAATATCGAGTAGAATCATGACCAGACCTCTGTTCATGATATTCCATATTCCATGTGTCCACCATATCACACAAACATTTAAAAGAACATTGATGTGGAAAATAAGGAGTTTAAATTAATGAAAACAAGGTTTTCAAAAAAAACCTATCAAATCTGAAATCCATTAAGTCAAATTCCACCTAAATTTCTTATATTATAAATATATATTTCATATGCACCTGTATTAGAGTAATTATTATATGATTATTACTTTAATACATTATCGTATAATTTTTTATTAACCATTTATTAAAAATTATTTGATTAAATTAATATTTACATGTAAACAGTCATGTTTCCCATCTATGTTTTGATTTGGAAGTTTAATTACATGCATTTTGTTCATAGTTCCAAAATATCCAGAGTGATTATAATGATTTTACATATTTTTATTACATAACTACAGATTATCATTGACATTTTATAGAACATATGGTGATGATTCTCATTAAAATATTAAAAATTAATTTTGTAGAAGATTAAAATGGATAGAAATAATTGATTTAATTAACATGTATAAATAAAAAAATTTGTTAAATAATTTTAAATAAAACATAAATTGATTATTATAACATTATACTATATCTATATAACATTCCGTAATCATTCAAGAAAAAATCATTATAAATTTATCTATTTATGTAGTAATACTATAAAAAACAAGAATAAGTTATAAGTGTTTAAAAAGTAAGAAGAGATTATTTTATAACGGTAATTTAATTTTTAAATATAACAACACAAAATTATAAAAGTGAAATTTCATTTCGAATATATATTTTTTTCTTATTTAGAAACCTATTATTATATAAAATTAATATAAAAATAGTAAATAAATAACTATTTATTTCACTAATTGATCACATTAGATTTATAAAATAAATATTTCTAGAAGATTTTATAATAAAACAATTGGTTAACAAATATAACATATTTTATAAGAATATGAAGTTTTTTTCATTTTAATCCAATGGTATTATTTTTTCCTCAAAGAGAACTATAAAAATGAAATAGTACCTTATTAATTCAATTGACATTTTCAAGATTTAAAAGTGATAACATAAGAAAAATTTAAGGGAATAGTAAATATTGAAATTATGTGGTATTTAACAAAATTTATATTAATTTTGGACTAGTAATATGAATTTTGGATTAGTATTAATTCTTTTAAACAATGTAATTTGGCCTATAAGAATAATAACCTAATTGTTAAAATATGAAACAAACTAATTGAATAGAAAATTAGTATTTAGGTAAAATAAAAAAATTATTTTTTAATTATTTTTTAATTCCAATAACTAAAACCAAATGAAGGATAATATAATTTTTATTCCCATGAGAAATTAAAAAATAAATTGTAAAATATATATGGATTGGTAAAATACATTTAGTCTTTTCTATTTAAATTCTGAAGTAAAATTTAATTAAATTAAATTGTTTTGTATAAAAATAGTTATGTTTGTAGAAATGGAAAATAATATCAAGTCATACCATTTAATTAGAAATTTTAATATATGAAAAAAACCAGTATTTTATCAAAATATAAGAACATTTTTAGAAATAAAATTTTTTACAATTTTAAAATTAATTTCATGCAATTCATATATTTTTTTAATTCATCATGAAAAATTTTGGTTATGTTGAAATTGTAATGATTTTCATAAATACTTCATTCTTCAATTAATATGAAAAATACAATTTTTATTATATTTTATATATTATTCAATGTTAAATAATGATATGATGATTACTAAAATAGAATACATAACCCAAAAAATTATTCAATATTTATAATTCATTTTAATAAATTAAGGTGGATTTAAAATACAATAAATCACATACTATTTCATAAAATGGGAACAATTATTTTAAAAAACATTTGGGAGATTTATAATCCCATCGATAATTTAATAGATAATGTTGATGTTCAATTCTCAAAATCAATAATTTCAAAAAAAACATCTAAATATAATAATCTATTTTATAAAACATTATGCAAGTTAGTGGATTAATATTTTTCTATAAATTATAATATAGAGGCATGTATTTACTATTTAATTGAAAATAATCTCAAAATTGATATACATACCCTCCCATTCACTTATTTAACTACTTTACTAGACTATTTATCATGAATTTCACCTCATCTTTACTCTCTAGTACATTTCCCATGAGTCTCTGGGGTATGAAGGAGAACCTTTCAAGCATTAAAAATTTATCTCACAAGTTATGGGATTCTCTTTCTCTATACTTTTCATCATGTACTTTGTAATGGGCCCTTTTAATTTTTTAATGAAATCATGAATTCGTAATCATTCCTTTACTTTCAATATGATGCATTTTTATTTATAGTCCATCTTCATCTCTCATTAATCTAATTCCACAATATTTTATAGAACCCTATTATGCTTCTGAAATTATTCTTTGATTTTCCATGCTATAACATTAAGGTATTCGTTCTCTACCATAAATTAATTCAAAGTAAATAACATAGATTTAAATATTCATAATTCATTCATGACATCCTTTTATAAAAACAAAATTCCCATCTCATTGGATATAATGGTGAAATGTGTTCTTGTTATATATGATATATGTGGCAGATATAATAATATAAATAAGATTGGTGCACCTATATAGTGCTCTAATGCATTGGTAAAGAAATAATTTCTAAATATTGAATGATTATGAATCCATGTAAGCATCTAGTGGTAATTTTTTATAATACTTCTATGAACTAGCTTGGTTATATGTTTTATGAAACAATGGTGGTGAAACACCATGATATGATTCTAAAGGTCTCATGTTTATGTAATATCAAAATCTCCCAATTATTATCCATCCACTTATATTATTCCATATATAATTATGACCATGATCTATTGTTATTCCTGATTTTACACAAATGTTTATTACCCTAATTATATTCCATTTTATTATCTGTAATTAATATTTATGAACACCCATTTCTATTGATGTATTTATTGTGGAATATATTTGTTTTGAGGTTACCTATGATAAATTTATAATAAAATTCATGAGATAGATATATTTTATATTTTAATATATTATATATTTAAGTCATATATTATTTATCTTCTTGTATAGTAAAAAAATTAATGATACATTATAGTGTTATTCGATTATTCTTGTTTTTTTCAAAATAAATTTTATAATGTATATTAAAAAATATCCAAGACAATGGAGATCATTTTGGTAACAAATTATCTAGATAGAGAGATGGGTTTGATAAATAAATGAAATAGGATAATCAATATATATTATCTGTATGGTTCTGAGGATTCTTTTTAAATAAATTGTGTGTGTTTTCGAAGGGTTGAAAAAAAAATTTTGTCCAAAGATTAGAGGAAGGAGAATGTTTATTATGATGATGAATGATTTTCCCACAACAAGAAATTTTTCCTAAATATGTGAATGAGTTTCATGATTTCGAAAAAATGTGAAAATTAAATTCTTCTTCTGTGAAGTAAATAAAGGAAATATTCCATCAAAATTTTGATGATTCATGAAATTGGTAGACTCAAGATTTTTATCGATTGAAACAAGTCCAAGATACATAGATGGAAGTTTCATGATGTTAAGGGGTTTTGTGAAAAATTTGATCTTAAACAATTAAATTTTGGAAAGCTATGAATGATTTGTTAATTATTAATTTAATGAAAAGGTATTTTGGGGAGGGTCAGTTGTGTCTATAAATTTGTAGATACCCACATTAATTGAAACATAAATCCCATAAAAATACCATGTCTTTGATATAAAGTATGAACTCTGGGAAAGAAATTATATTATAAATAGTTTTTCATATAATTATTTCCATGATGAAAGTGTACTTGTGTTTATATGATAAATTTATTTCCATGACCAACCAAAAGATTCATTAATTTTGGGAGTACTAGGATAAAAAAATTACAAAAGTTGGGAGTTCAATGATAAACAATATATTTTACAAATTGTTTGGTGTCCTTTAAAAAACTGAAATGTTTTATGATATTTCTAATGTTTCAAAAATGTGGTTCAATAGTTATATGAAATTGACTGTTTTATATAAAAATTAAATTTCTAAGATTTTATTTGGTAAAATGATATTCATTACGTGGATGAATTTGAAGATTCACGACCCAAAAATTTGGTTGTAAATAAAATTTATTGAATAAATATATTGAATAATATTTTAGATGAGTTGTGAGAACACATTATTTAAGAGTGTAGTGATATTTAAAAGTGTAACTGATAGTGAACCATGAGTGACAGTGAGTCCTCTATGAACATTTTAAGAGTGGTTCTCTATATTTTATTTAGTACATCATCACATATTCTTTGTATAGTCCTTGAACTGGCACTGTTATGGGAGAACCAAGTAGAAATATTTTTCTCTTACATGATTTCATTTCTTCTCATACATTACTATTGTATCTATAGATAAGTGTGATTTCATTATTTATGAAAAATGTAAAATATGTGGTGTGGTTTACTATATCAAACCATGATTCACCACTACTCCAATTTTATTATTAATACTAGTAGGTCCGAAAGTTTATATTAATATGAATATTTAATGTGAATGGTTCTATAATATTTGATTTCATGGCTAACATCAATCAACATTTTACTATTCTTTTCTAGGGAATAAATTTCAAAATACGGAATAACCCAATCTAAAATTACTATTGATCATTGGGAATAAATTCATATAAATAAATGATTCATGGGATTTTTGTCAGTATAAATAGTGAGGTTTTATATTATGCTAAAACGATATTACTATATATATATATATTCTTTAGGAATCAATTCATTGTATAGATCACTATCCAATAAAATCAACAAAATAGTATAGTGATGTAAACCATTGAATTCCTTTTGGAAAAAACCCTTAAATACATATTAATGTGATTAAAAAGTTAAAGAATCTATACAGTATATTCAATGGAAAAAATATAAAGACCTAAGGATTCACCCTAATGAATAAATTTATGTATTGATTTATTCGATGAGTAATATTGGGGAATATATACATCGTCTTGGACAATTCTTAAATAATTAAAATATTTTCACACATCTAGAGAATATTTCTTCCCTAATTCAATCTGAATTTATTTTTCCTTGAGGATGAATATCCAAAATAAATTGAATTTGATAATTTTCACATTAATATATATATATTAGATGTGAAATGATGACCATGAGGCTATGGAAGGGTGCAGGTCTAAGTAGGTAGAATTAAAGGCCATTCCGAATCTCAACATAAAGGGTGGCTGGGAATAACATTATGTTGATGTACCCATGGAAATACAATACGGAAATAATAAAAATAAAAATGGAATATTTAAAGGGAATCACTGACTCTCTTAATTTTGATAACAAAATGAAGGGAAACATTTGGAATTTTTTAAGATGAATGTTGAATATAATGACTAGATTGAATATGAAATTTAATAGAAGATGTTTTCAGAAAATTTTATAGGTATGAAAATTACAATGTGAAATTTAATTACGATGTTGAATCTTCATTTATATAAGAATGATAGTTCATAAAAAATTATGGTTAAAGAAATTGAAATCCTAAAAGACCCAAGATAAAATTTAATGAATGAAGTTGGTGTAAATTAAAAAATAATGGAAATTAATTATAATGAACGTGGATAAATAGAAGGAATATTTGATCCCTATTTGAATTAGATATTTTAATTAAAGATATATATGTTCTTGGAGATAAAATAGAGAATAGAAATTCAGTGTTTTGGGATAATAAACTCCATGTGAAATTATATGAGAAGAAAAAGATTTATTTTATGGGTATATTTGAAAATATTATGTCTTAATTATTAGATATATTATAATATATCATTGTTTATATTTTTGAAAATGATGATAAAACCTTGGATTTAATTGGTTTATCTGATGTCTTGAAATAATGAGTCAAACATACCATTGAAAATGTGGATGTTTTTTTCGCCCTATGTAGAAATATATAAGATTAAGAGAGACTCGTGATCTTATATATGACATATGAAATCAATTTAACACTAGAGATATAAAATAGGAAATTAGAAAATAGAGGTACAATTAAATAGTTTACAAATAGTCAGGAGGAAAAAATCACACATAAGGATAACATAGTTGGTATGGGGCTTGATTCAAATTTAGAAGCATTAATGATTGGTTTCATACCATAATAACCATTCAAAATATAATATTTTATATTTTCATGACTCAAAATCATTAGATCTAGTAAACCCAAGGTCATACATACATTGTATCAATGATATTTATAACTAAACCTCATATATGGTTCTATTATTGTGTAATGATGGGAAATTACCAACATTATTGTTCCATATTCTAGAGGTACTGAATAACCAAAAGTAAAAATTGGAAGACAAAAAAGTTCAATATTATAGGAATTATTTCGAATGTAAATATTTTTGTTGTGGATAATTTAGACACAAGTCCAAATATTTTTTATTTAAAATATAATGTTATTTTCTGATGCTGAACCAAATATTTTATACAAATTAGATCATGGAATTTTTGAATGAGATAAAAAGTCAAAATCGATTTTTATCATTATATGTTTGTTTTTTCTATAATTTTCAAGGGAATATCAAGATTACTGGTTAGAATCACATCTGAAATCAAAGTCATGGACAAAAAAAATGAAAGTGTTCTGTATGTATTAGTTGTAAATTTTTTACATAGGCAATCAAATCATGTTTTTTTATTAACAATTGACAGTGTATAAACTTTCCATATAACCTAAAATAAATATCTTATCCTTGGAAAAATTTATGATATCTAAATAGTCAATATATTTTAAAATAATGAATGAATAAACCTAATAATCATTGTAAATTTCATTTTGGGAGGAAATATATCAAAAACATAAATATATTAGTCTTTCAAGGTACCATAAAAATTATTATTTTCATCAATCAATTAGCAGACTCAAGAAATATATTAAGTATTAAGATGTATATGTGTATCATCAAGGGTAAATAAGGTACCTTAGTGATGTAAGAGAAGAACATAAAGGGAAATCTATAAGAGTGGAGAAGAATATATGAATTTTCTATCCATGTAAGACTAGAACTAATTTTCATAAAATTGTCTGGTTAATTTTATCCAAACTTCCTTGTATGAACTAGTGAAAATTATAGGATACCTTGGTATCTCTAATATTACACATTATCACACTCCCACATGTTATGTATGATAATAAGGGATAATAAATAAATATACATAAAAGGAAAATATAATGAATTTTATCCATTGTGTCAGAATTAGTGTATATTGATATTTGTGTACCTATATTAATAGAATCCATTTATGGGGGGAGATAATATGTCTAGTTAATTTATTATTATAGTAGAATTTCAAATATAGTCATCATCACTCCCAATTCCAAGGTGTCTAGTTTCATAACAGAACAATATAAAGTAGCTGAAAGGATTCATGGACATAAAATTATATGGTTTTGGAATGAAAATGGTATGTAGTTTAAAAATTTCTGGGGGTATAATTTTTTAAGAAGTAAGACATAATACAACTTTTATCTAGAGTGGTAACTACTCAATAATATTTTTATGATTATAATATTAACTAGATCATAAAGAAGATATCTAGATCAATTATTTTTGAGAAATACCTACATAAGATGTTATGGAATGAAAATGTTTTATCATTGATCGAGATTTCCAAAATATCATTATAGTGTTTGAGAGGGGATAAAACACCTTATGATCTATGGTATGAAAATAATAAAATTTAAAATTAATATTTTAACTTTAGAAGTTGGTGTTTCATTCTGAAAATGATGAAATATTGGAATATTAATGAAATTAAAGATGGATTTAAATCTCATTCCTAGTTAGGAAAAAATAATATAAATACTTCAACAATCTAAAAGTAAATTATGGAAAGATAAATGATTTTGTTATGGTGGAGAATGAGCAGAATCATTAAAAAATAAGTATATATTTTCAGGAGGATAATGATGAATATATTAAAATATCAGGTGGAGTAAAATTTATAATGGTATAATCACATAAAGATATATATGTAAATTTTGATGAAGATTTACCTATATCTACACTAGAGAGAGATATTTAATAACCAATTGACTGAAAAATAATAATAAATCATTAAACATAAGTAGTGTAGTGGAGAAAATTTAAATATCCATAATTAGAATATTCATTATCATAGTTAGGACCATTTATTTTTGGGGATGCTATGAGATATGATAATTTATTTTGGGTGAGGAATTAAGGGATTGATCCAATCTAAAAGAATTATACATGGGTTATTGTTTTGAGGCCCATATATAAGAATGTCATAGGAAAAAAATTATACTTCTAGAAAAGTACTAATAAAGAAAACGCTATCATTTAAAACAATGGAAGACAACTATAAAAGGTATATAATTAGATTGAGGGAAAATTTATATGAGGCCTTTTCACATATTTTAAGGCTAGATACTATTCAATTATTCTCCCCAAGAGAATTAAAATGCAATGTCAAAGGTTTCTAGATAGATATAAATTATTAATTTATTAATGTAGTTATATAATACAAAGTATATATATAACATATATTTGGATTTATTGTTTGAGAATATGATAAAAAAATATTTTCTTTTAAAGAAGTTGTTATATGGGTAAATCAGGCGTTGATGTCATCGTATTCATGACATGGTAAGAATTTTATGAAGCTCAGTTTCCAATATGGTGGATTTGATTTAAATCTCTATGTAAACAATGCGTGTAATCAATGTTTAAGGGTATTTATGTATATTGATGACATATTATTGGGTGAATCAAACAATTAAAAATGGTCTTAATTTTTAGAAATTATGAAATTCGTGATTGAAATGTCAGGGATTTGTGATCAATACTTATTACATAGTATATATGTAATAGTAAAATAAATGTAATGTGTATTTCTCAATCATAATATAATAATGATAATCATAGAATATTTATAACAGATAAATCAAAGGAGATGATGACTATAGTTTCTACCTAGATGGAGTTATTATGGACTAATTATGAAAAAGTAATAAATGTTATAGAATATAGAGAGATCATTGAAATATTCTTTGACATTACAAGGGAATGACAGGGGTAGTTTTATTTAAACTCTAGGTGGAACATTATTAATGGGGTCCCTAATAAGCACATATGATTTTGGAAAAAACAATGTAATGAAATATCAAGGACGTAGTTGATTTAATCATCATTTTCAATGAAATGTCATCATATGATTTTTTATATATATATATATATATGTATATAAATATATGATGACTAGGATGGTTTAATGTACGAAATGAATTCAACATTAAGTAGTACTATTTATCTAGGTGTAATTTTTAATCCATGTATTAGTAAAAATATCACTATTTAACCACAATTACTTTGTAATAATAATATATTTGTGAGAAACAAGACTATATATATTAATTATGGATGAATCAATATCTTGAAGATGTTAGAGATTATGTGAAGTATTTAATTGGAATTAATTTTGATAATTCACTAGCTTAAACCCTTAAAAAATATTTTCCATCAATAGGTTTTGATTAAAATTGAAATTAAGTTTCCTTTTATCAATGAGAAGTTGGGATATCGGTTCAAAAAATTTAATTATGTGCTAATTTAACATCAGGATATCGAAATTCTGATAAATGCCTTACCAAAGGAATTATTTGAGATTAATTGGTTAGCAATTGGAATCTAGTCTAACCCCACACATAAACATTATTGATATGAAAACCTTTCTCTATGCGGTATATTTTTTCATAACATAAAATTTTTGTTTTTTACCTTATTTCATATTGAAGAGGATTTACCTGAGGGTATATAGGAAATTAGGGAGAAGTTAGGATCATGGAAGTAGGGGAAGCTGATAGGGGGAGTAGTGAAATAGGGGGGTTTCCAAACCAAACAATGATTTTTTTTTCATTCCATGTACAAATATATAATAATAGTCAAACTTATATGTTTGTGATGAAATTAGCCACCCTGGATGGTTAAATATGTTGTCTTCTCAAGTGAAACACTCTATATGGTATATTTAAAAACATTAATATAGATGAAATAATTTTTTTCAACATAAAATTCTCTTTGATTTTCAAAATTCATGTTCTTGTAGACAAAGAATAAAATCTATTAAAAATTAAGAGTTAATTAAAAACCTTTCTTTTAAACGTGATTTATGAATGATTGTTTCATACTAAACTTGTTTCCCATATAGAAAATGGATCATATTGTCTTAGAGTATACCATGTGAAAATATTTGATCACTATCGGGATTCATGTGAAGTGAATTTTCATTGAATAATTAAGAAAATAATTGTTTATTAATGAAATGCTAATACAATGGTTAATGTTGTATAAAAGGTTGAATAGTTTTAGTAAAACTATATTGGGAGGTTTTTTGTAAAAACTCTATAGGGGTGACCATAATTTTTTTTTATGTTGGTAATGTTTGTTGAAAAGGTCAATTGAAAAATCATGTTGACAAATATCAAGTTTGTTGGAGACTTGTATATATTTTGGAAACTATGATGATCGATGGGTTGGATCTATCCATTGAATGGTATCATTGATGTGTAGAATATTTAAATAGTGTTTAGTTTGTTTCACATATATAGTGGTGGCCATTCCTAGTGAAAAATTACAATCGACAAAAGAAATATTTTTATGATGTTGTGAAAAAATGATGATTTAAGTTTTCCAAATAGAAATAAACCACATATATATGTTAAGAAATTTTTAAGGTTTCATGAAAGATGAAGTTTAGTTATATAGAAATGGTTCTGTGAATTTTTAAATTGAATATGGATGATTTATAACAGTATAGAATTGAATTCTAAAGGTCGGGTTAAATCTTTATCATTTCTGGTCAGTGGAACGTAAGGTAGTCTCATGTAGGGTTATCCATGTAAATAAATAGGTTACCACCCCCTCATTTTTAGTGTATTTCAATTATATAATATCAAAAAAATTAAATAATTAAATATGAAGTGCCCAGATCAGTGTGATCACTGAGAGGGGGAGGGGTGAATTAGTGATCCTTTTAAACTTTTTATTAATTGATTCATTATCAATTAAACCTATATGGCTTTTCAAGGCCTCGATCCACTCTTTTTGTATCTCTTAGCCTTTCCTCGAGTGATGTAGTAAATGTAATGGCACAAGACACAAGGATTTACAAGGTTCGGCTCGAAAGGCCTACGTCCTTTCCATGTTGGTTAAATGCCCCAACATGGTTACTGCACTATAATTCGGTTAGTAATTACAATTTTCGATACAGAGTCACATTTTATCTCTCTTGAGTCCCACAGGAGGTTCTTTATACTGCATCCCACAGTGTTACCAGAGTCCCACTGGCCTGCTTCAGCTTCCATTGAAGACTTCTCCACCCTGAGTCTCACAGGGGGTCTTCTCCTGGCTCCTCGAGTCACACGAGTAGCTCTTCTTCTTTAAGCTCTTAAAGAGTCTTCAACATACTTATGTAAGGTCTGTTTGCCTTGCTCACTTATTCTGATCACTTGTGGTGTCTAGGACTCCTCTTCTTTGCTTGGTATTTATCTCCTTCTTCTAAGGATGACCTGACCTTTGTCTTCAAGAATCATGATGGGGAAATATGTTCTTGCACTGAGTTTGCCCACAGAATATTCTTGGTCTCCTTCACTACTGAGAACTCAGATAAATGATATCTCTAACTTCAGTCTCACTTCAGTCTCTCTTTAAGTCAACTCCATGCACTATGTGCATGGAATCACTGAATCTTCATGCACTGATTGCAAGGATTGTCAATTATCTTCAAGGACATTTGTTCTTGGAAATCTCAAATGCACACACACAAATGATTCTTTGTTTACGTGTTCATGTACATGAAAGAATGCATGCACTCTCCTTTTCTTATTGGTGTGATAAAACCCTCAATGGGTGTAAACTCTTTTTTCTCACACACCTTCTTCTTTTCCATTGTTCTTTCCTTCTTCTTCAAAGTGTGCATACTCCACTTGTTCACACACTAACGTAATGGCCTTTTCACTTGTTTAGCACACTCAACCTGTAGGGCCTTGGTCATGCACCATTCACCCACACGTGTGCTCCTTTGGGCCACCTTTTCTTTTATGCACACACCACCTTCCTTCTCTTGTACACTTAAAGAATGCATCGACCTTCTTGTTTCTTTGCACGCACACAACCAAGGTGTGTTGTGGGCTTCCTCTCCACATTGCACACACACACAAACCCAAGTATGTGTTGTGGCCTTTCTCCTATTCAGCACCACTTCAAGGGAGGGAATTCAAGGATGCGTCCAATTACTATCTTCAACCACGCAGGGTGCGGTAGCTTCTACCGTATAGGTGGTGCAGAAACTCCTTCTGCCGTGCAGGGGCGGAAGCCCCCTCCTACTGCACAGGTGGAGTGGTGACTTCCTCCTGCTGCGAGAGCTCGCGGGCACAGAGGGCGCGCAGGGTGTGGCCACATGCTACCGTGCAACTATTGCGGGCAGCGGGCGTGCAAGTTCATGTGGCTTGGCTTCTTCCCTGTTGCGCAAGGGGAGCGTGCAGGGTGTCCTCCTCCTTAACTTCTATCACGTATGGGTTGCGCAAAAGGCTCACTCGAAGCCTCAAGTGGCTCCGGGCTATTCTACCGGGTAAGTTGTGCACGGGGCTTTGCTTCGCATTGCTCGGAGCTGCACATGACTTCAGTTCTTCAGCCGATCATCAAAACATCTCTTCTCCTCGGGCACTTTATTTTATAGGCAAGGGTGTTCAAGATCCTTTTATGAATCGTACGAGATTCATTCCATTGAATAACCTAGACATTCAGTTCTTTAAAAACATTCAACCTGCATTTAAGATATTCCGCGTATCTCGGGTGTTTCATGGGATATTTTCTTCGTGTATGGATTTAAAATCGTATGCCCGATTCTTGTGCATGAATCTCGCACGGATCCATGTGGCCTCGAAAACTCCGTTTTCCTCAGCCGAACCTTATTCCATTGAGATATCTCATGCATGCAAGATGTAGATTTCATGTATGGTCTCGGTTCGATCAGATAATCACCATGTAGTTGTTTTGAGCATCAATGGTGGTCCGGAATTCAATCACAGTGGATTGGCAATGGCGACTGGTTAACTTCTGGTGGAGCTCGGGTGTCAGAAGGTTGAATACAACCTTATTTTGTCACCTCGGATGTTGGATCGGTGTTTAATGATCTCGGATGGTCAGGAATATAATGTGGCGTGGCGAGATGGATCATGTGGCTGAGATTAGATGTGAGATCAGATGGGTGGCCAGGATTAGATCCGCGTCTCAAAAATGTCGTCCCACATTGAAACATGATGAGTTTTTCATGTGGTTTAACAAATAGCTCCTCCCAACATCATCTTAGATAACTCCTCTCCCCCCTCTGGTGCCACCCCACACCGGTTCTCTTGCGGGCACGCTCTAGCGCCCACTATGCTCCTCCACGGGCGCGCCCTTGGCGCCAAGGCTGTGTCGGTTTGACCTCCGCGCAGCTCGGGCTTACCCACGGCTTGGCCTATTGCGGGCTGGCTCTTCTTAGGCCTCCTCATGGGCACGGTCGACCCCTTGTGGTCCCGCATGTGCCTTTTGTTGAAGCTTGGGTAGCTAGCTCGTGGGCAGGCCCCATTTTTTACATAAGCTCCACTTGTATAATTGGTTAAACCAAATAGGAACAAGTCTTCTTCATGCCATTTTCCTCTTCTTCACTTCTCCGTCTTCTTAAGAACTCAGTCTATCTTCTTCAACATCTCTTCTTGTTCTCCTATTAGGAGATGGAATTCCCAAGAATCTCTCATGTATATTCATCAACTATTAATCATTAATCACTTGATCTTCAATGTTTTTCTTTGATCCAATCATAGATGAGGTTGGATCACCTTCAAATCCTCATGCACTAAGAGATAGTGCATGGTCTTCTTCAAACCACTTCATCCACTTAGTAGTTGTGGATGGTTCATCTTTTCACTTCATCCACTTAGAGGTTGTGGATGGATCCCTTCTTCATTCTTCATCCACTTAGTTATAGTGGATGGAACTTCTTTATCTCCTCGTTCATTGTGATGACAATGCATGTACTTCTAACAATGTTGTGACATTGTATCTTCTTGATAGAAGTTCATTGAACAAAAGGTCACCTCTACAATCGTCTGATTGTGTATGGAGAATGTTTCGACCATTACCACCTATGTCACTTAGTGATTCTCCTAAGTGACATGCTTCTTAGTACCATGGTCATTCTCCAATCATCACCATCACCTTTTCATTCACATATTGACACTCCATGCCATCCATTTGCTCCTTGACATCTTATTGACAACATCACCATCACCATCACTTCCTTTTTCATTCACAAATTGACACTCTTTTTTATCCATTCAATCCTTGACACCTTATTGACATCAAATTCAACACAGTGCACAACAATCTACCCCTTTGTATTTGTTCTCAATATCACTAGAGCACATATGAATGGGTCAATATGTGTGCCAAGATTTTCTCCCACTTATTGGAAACCAAAGGCAAAGGTGTGGTTTGGTTCTCTTGAAAATATTTCTTCCTCCCTTTGAATAGCATATTCTTGAAAATCACTAAGAGAGGGATGATGTCACATGTTCACTTTAGAAAAGAGCCTATAGTAAATCAACTATAAGTCTACTTGGGCTAACCCGATTTAGAAAACAAGAGTGATGTAACCAAGGAATTCAATGTTGTCCACAACTCACTATACATGTGATATCATTCTTAGGCTTTCAAGGGGTTTAAATTTTTCAGATATATCAATGAATTGAGAAATCATTCACATACTTCACCAAACTCATTAGAACATTCAGGTGCAAAGATAAAGCTCCCCCTTTCTTCCATTTTTCTTCAATCAATTACTCCCCCTTAATTGACATGTTAAATACAATTATGAAATAAGTGATGAAAGTGTGATTGATATACCTTTATTTTTCACAGGATGATATGAATCCCAAAATATCATCTTCTACCAATTGGCCCCCCCTAAAGGGGTGCAATCCATTCTGTCATACAATTCTCAATTTGAGAGTGATCTTCATCTTCAATTCCCTGAAATGTAAGCACATGTATATAACAGTGATTAGGGAATAAGATGGAACCTCCTAAGTTCATCAGTTTGAATAACAAGTTTGAGAAGATTCTCTTAATCGAGATGTTCCAATTTCTCCATTATTCACACTTTCACATTTTATCTTCATTGAGGTTTGTGTTGTTGTGGATCTTAACACCTCTTCAACTTCTTTGTGGGTTACTCCTATCTTTCTAAGTGCCTTTTGAGCACTCGAATCTCCTAGTGCAATCTTCATTCTCTTGAAGAATTTTTTTTTGAGCTAGAATGAGTTTCATGAATTTATTACTAATATGACCAGCTTTATTGCACCTCACACACAGAACTTCATCTTCATGTGAAATCTTTTGTGTTCTTTTTGCACTTTCTTTGGCATGAATATTTTCTTCCTTTCTCATTATTTCCAAATCTTCTGGACAGATTATTAATATGTCATTTGGAATTGAGGCTTTAGATTTGGATTTTCCACATGGTTCCTTTGATGCTTTTAAGTTACCTTTCTTAGGCCGCTTATTTTCCATCAATTCCTTCTTCTTATTCTGGATTGATTGTCATGTTGAGTGCAGTTTGCTTCTACTTAGTTCCATGTCTTGTTTTCAAAGATCAATGGTATGACCTTTCCTTCAACAGTAGAAGCATTTTTTCTTGGTGGTCCTTCTGGATGCATCACCCTTCTTGGATTTGGAATCCAAGGAATTCTCCTTCTTAGCTAGGTTCTGTGATCTTCTCTTCTTTTCAGCTTTGGATACATTTGGAGATTGTTATATATCATTCTTGTGACCACTTGTGCATACACCCCAGATGTTATCAAAGATTCCAAATCTGTTTGCTTTAAATTGATGTTTCTGGACTTTTTGATGTTTCTTCTTCTTCTATGGCTTTCTCCCCCTTGGCATTGGCTTCCTTTGTGCTTTTTCATATAAAGGATTGTACCAAAAATCCATAGCACAATGCCCATACCGATTGCAACACCAAAATTGACCTACAAATCTTGTCTTCTTGACTTCTTATGATTGTTGGGTCTTTCTCTTGAATTTCTGTGTTTTTTCAGGAGACCTCTCTTTCTTCATCTTCTTCATCCATACTTGTTTAGAGTTATTCTTCCATCATGCACTTTTTGTGGAAACACATTTAGAATCATTAGTACAAGATGGGATGGATGGTACCATCTTCTTGGTAGATATTTCCCTTTCATTATAGGATGTCCTTCTTTGAGAATCATCCTTATCAATGCACACTTGAGTGGAAATGTTTCTACTTCTAGCTGACTGGGTGGTTTTGGCTTTGGGTAATTTCTGATTTTTCAATATCACCTCTAGTTCTAAGAATTTCATGTTGAGAGATTTATTCTCATCCTCAACAAATATTATCCATCCTTCCCAATTCTCTTTCAGTTGTTTCATATGGTCTTAATGAAGCTTCATCATTTCTTGCAATGAATTGTCAAGATCCTTTACCATTTTTACTTTGTCTTCTCATTGAGCATCTTTGACAACCATTGACACTCTCTGCCAATTTTCCAGTGCATGGAAAACTTCTTTGAACACTATCTCAACGAATTATTTCTCACAAATGCTTCTTTGCAATTTTTCACTAACATCTTCAATTATTTCATTAAAAAGGGAAATTGTTTCATCCTTGGCATTCACCAGCATTGTGAGAGTGTTGTTTATGCCAACCCTTCTTGCCAATTGATCTTCCATAGAATTGGATTCTTCTTCAAACTGTAATTTTTCTTCTTGAAGATCATGGATACTTGTAGTAATACACTTTCCCACTTCCCTGGGGACTGTCTTCCGATGATATTTGAGAGTATTTAGAAGATCATTGATTGTTCCATCATCATCATAGCTAGAGCAGGATTCATCAGAAGAGTTGTAAAACGAATTGTCATCTATTTGGAATTTCACATTACCTTCAATAGAAGGTGTTTCTCAATTAGTAACAACCTTCTTCTTCATCTTCATGGCTTGTTTCTTCATTCTATTTTTCTGAGTGTTCGAAGATATCTCCATTTGAGGTTTTTCACTCATCTCTTCAAATCTACACTCCATAAATACTCCCTGGGATCTTTTAGAGGGATCCTCCCTCTGATACCAATTGAAGTGCCCAGATCAGTGTGATCACTTAGAGTGGGACGGGTTGAATCAGTGATCCTTTTAAAATTTTTGTTAATTGATTATTTATCAATTAAAACTCTATGACTTGTTAAGGCCTTGATCCACTATTCTGGTATCTCTCAGCCTTTCCTCTCGTGATGCAGTAAATGTAAAGGCACATGACACAAGGGTTTACAAGGTTCGTCTCCAAAGCCCTATGTCCTTGCCATGTTGGTTAAACACCCAAACATGGTTACTCCACTAAAATTCGGTTAGTAATTACAATGGTCAATACATAGCCACACTGTATCTCTACTGAGTCCCAAAGGAGGTTCTTTATACTGCATCCCACAGTGTTACCAGAGTCCCACTGGCCAGCATCAGCTTCCACCGAAGACTTCTCCACCCTGAGTCTCACAGGGGGTCTTCTCCTGGCTCCTCGAGTCACAGGAGTATCTCTTCTTATTTATGCTCTTCAAGAGTCTTCAAAATCCTTGAGTAAGGTCTGTTGGCCTTTCTCACTTTTTCTGATCACTTGTGGTGTTCATGACTCCTCTTCTTTCCTCGGGCTTTATATCCTTCTTCTAAGGATGACTCGGCCTTTGCCTTCAATAATCATGATGGGGAAATATGTTCTTGAACTGAGTATGCCCAATCAATATTATTGGTCTCATTAACTACTAAAAACTCAGATAAATGATATCTTTAACTTCAGTCTGCCTTCAGTCTCTCTTTAAGTCAACTTCATTCACTGAGTGCATGGCATCTCTGAATCTTCATGCACTGATTGAATGGCATCTCAATTATCTTCAAGGACCTTTGTTCTTGGACTTCTCAAATGCACACACACAAATGATTCATTATTTACATGTGCATGTACATGCAAGAATTCATGCACTCCCATTTTCTTCTTGGTGTGATAAAACCCTCAATGGGTGTAAACTCTTTTTCCACACACACCTTCTTCTTTTCTTTTGTTCCTTCATTCATCTTCAAAGTGTGTACACTACACCTGTGCACACACTTAGGTAATGGACTCTTCACTTGTTTAGCACACTCAACCCGTAGGGCCTTGGGCATGCAACCTTCACCCACATGTGTGCTCCTTTGTGCATCCTTTCCTTTTATGCACACACATCCTTCCTTCTCTAGTACACTTAAAGAATGATTCGGCCTTCTTGTTTCTTTGCACACACACACATCCAAGGTGTGTTGTGGCCTTCCTCTCTACTTTTCACACACACACACACAATCCCAAGTATGTGTTGTGGCCTTTTTCCTCTTCAGAACCACTTCACGGGAGGGAATGCAAGGATGCGGCCAATTATTGTCTTCAACCGCGTAGGGTGCGGCAGCTTCGACCGAGCAGGTGGAACGGCAACTCCTTCTGCCGTGTAGGTGCGGCATCTCCCTCCTACTGCATAGGTGGCACGGTGGATTCTTCCAGCCGCGAGAGTTCGCAGGCACAGAGGATGCGTTGGGTGCGGCCACTTGCTACCATGCTAGTGTTTCAGGCAGCGGGCGTGCATGTTCGCACGGTTCGGCTTCTTCCCTGTTGCACAACGGGAGCACGCAGGGTGGCCTCCTCCTTAACTTCATTCATGCAGGGGTTGTGAAAAAGTCTTTCTCAAAGCCTCAAGTGGCTCCGGGCTATTCTACTGCATAGGTTGTGCACGGGGCTTTGCTTCGCATTGCTCAAAGCTTCGCGGGACTTCAGTTCTTCAACCGATCAGCAAAACATCTCTTCTCCTCGAGATCTTTCTTTTACAGGCAAGGGTGTTCAAGATCCATCCATGAATCATACGAGATTCATTCCTTTGAATAACTGAGATATTCGGTTCTTTAAAAACATTCAACCCGCATTTAAGATATGCCATGTATCTTAGGTGTTTCGTGGGATCTTTTCTTTGTGTATGGATTTAAAAGCGTATGCCTGATTCTTGTGCATGAATCTCACATGGATCCATGTGGCCTTGGAAACTCCTTTTTCCTCGGTCGAACCTTCTTCCTCGAGATATCTCATGCATGAAAGAGGTAGATTTCGTGCATGGTCTCGGTTCGATCAGACGATCACCATGCAGTTGTTTTGAGCTTCAAAGGTGGTCTGGAATTCGATCATGGTGGATTGGCAGTGGCGACAATGATTGGTTCACATTGGGTGGAGCTCGGGTGTCCGGAGGTTGAAGAAAAACTCAGTTTGTCACCTTGGCCATTGGATCGGCATTTAATGATCTCAGAAGGTCAGGATAATAATGTGGCGTGGCGAGATGGATCATGCGGCTGAGATCAGATGCGAGATTAGATGGACGGCCAGGATTAGATCTGCATCTCAAAAATTCCATCCCACATCGAAATGCACTGAGTTTTTCACTCGATTTAACAAACAGCTCCTCCCAACATAAACTCAGATAAATCCTCTCCCCCCTCATGTGATACACTGCACCGGTTCTCCTGTGGGTGCACTCTAGCACCCACTATTCTCCTCCACGGGCGCGCCTTTAGCGCCCACGCTGCGTGGGCCTGACCTCCGCATGGCTCGGGCTTACACACGGCCTGACCTCCTATGGGTTGGCTCTGCCTAGGCAACCTCATGGGCACGGTCGACCCCTTGTGCTCCCGCATGTGCCTTGGGTTGAGGCTTGGGTAGCTAACTCGTGGGCAGACCCCATTTATTACATAAGCTCCACTTGTATACATGGTTAAACCAAATAGGAACAAGTCTTCTTCATGTAATTTTCTTCTTATTCACTTCTCCATCTTCTTAAGAACTCCATCTATCTTCTTCAATATCTCTTCTTCTTCTCCTATTAGGAGATGGAATTCCCAAGAATCTATCAAGTATCTTCATCAACTATTAATAATAAATAACTTGATCTTCAATGTTCTTCTTTGATCCAATCATAGATGAGGTTGGATCATCTTCAAATCCTCATGCACTAAGAGATAGTGCATGGTCTTCTTCAAACCACTTCATCTACATAGTATTTCTGGATGGTACATCTTTTCGCTTCATCCACTTAGATGTTGTGGATGGATCCCTTCTTCATTCCTCATCCACATAGTGATAGTATATGGAACTTCTTTATCTCCTCATGAATTGTGAAGACAATGCATGGACATCTAACAATGTTGTGACATTGTATCTTCTTGATACAAGTTATTTGAAGTAAAGATCATCTCTACAATCATCTGAATGTGTATTGAGAATGTTTGAACCATTACCTCCTATGCCACTTAGTGATTCTCCTAAGTGACATGCTTCTTAGTACCATGGTCATTCTCCAATCATCACCATCACCTTGTCATTCACATATTGACACTCCTTATCATCCATTCAATCCTTGACATATTATTGAAAACATCACCATCACCATCACTTCCTTTTTCATTAACATATTGACACTCCTTGTCAACCATTCAATCCTTGACACCATATTGACAACAAATGCAACACAGTGCACAAAAAATTATTTTTAGTAAGGAATTTCTAGTGAGAAGTGGTTTTGAAAACATTAGTTTCATTAAATTATTGAATTTTGTCTATATTACCAAGTATGTTTCATGAAAGACTAAAATTTATGTGAAATTTGGATGTTCCGTGAAAAAAAAGAGCAGAAATATATTTTTTATTTAAGATTCATACTAATAAGTTCTAATAATTCATGATGTTTGATGATAGTCTTTATTGTTTAATGATGTTTTACAAGTTGATCCTATTTTGTGAAAATGTTTCATAATGTTAAATTCTACCCAAAACTAGAAGGAATGGATTTGAAATTTTATTTTAGATTGATATATGTATTTTAGATTAATTTCTAGTTTCTTAAAACACTAAATGCATTTTAAGCAGTGTTGATTAATCAAATTAATAGCAGAATATTTTTGAGGAGTTATGAGAATAGTTCATTATAGTGGTTACTATGCATTCAAAGTGTTACTGGCAGTGAACAAGGATAGAGTGTGAGTGCACTCAAAATATTGTATTAATAGTTCCATATAGTAGATTTTTTATATTACCACATTTTTTTATATAGTACAGGGACTATCCTTGTTAAGGACGAACTAAGTGATATTTTTGTGTCTCATTCATGATTAAATTCCATCCCATTCCTTATATAGAAACAAGAGGGAAGAGTATTTTTTTAATTATAAAAAATATTCAAATAAGGGTGTGTTTTAATCATTCATAACCAGATTTAATTCCCTTAAAGCACTACTGGTCCTTAGAAGTTATCACTATAATATTTTGTTCAATAATTATGCTAAAAATAATTTCATGAAAATGGAGAGTCTCCGTAATTTTATCATATCATGGTTTAGTTATTTTTTTGAAATAAAGATTGAAAACCCATATATTAACGCTAGTTAAAATTCTAAATATGTAAAATCAAATTAAATATTATTTAATAATAGATTTTTTGATTTCTAAAGAAATTACATTCCGATTTTGATAATAAAAAGAGGTTGTATGTGTGGTATAGATGTACTTTGGGGTAATCACCCATAAAAGGCTAGTTCTGTATTAAATAGATATACATTCAGAACAAGATATGTGGTCCCAATAAAAAACACCATTCTAGAAACTCTCAAAGGATTTAAATTTACTAATCACTAGCATTATATGATATAATATAGAGGATTTACGGTGACTGATGATTTTCTATAGAAACTAGAATTGATTATAGTATAATATCTAGGAATATTGATGTTATAAAATATTTGGATTCTTATATCCTCTAAAACGATTTTCATATGAATTAAAATAGTCATAATTTTCTCCATTATGTTTTATTCTTCATGAATAAAATATAAATTTAAATAAATCATTTGAATATTGGAGGCAATAGATAATGTAGTGAAATCTATAACAACATAACTATATATATAACTGAAATCATCCGGATATAGTTCAATCAATTATATATTTTTATGAATAATAACCTAAAAAGTTAGGAGCTTCCAAAATCACTAATTAAGGAGAAAATAGTAGTTGAATCATCCATGAACCAATATCCCCCATCATTTATGGGTGAATATGAGCCTTTAACTATAGTACATTGGATCAACGATATAAAAAAGACATTATTAGTATTCTACTATCTGAATCAGTGTAATTTTTCATTAGTAGTGAACCACATAGGCATAGAATCTGATCAGTGGTTGAAAAATATCAAGAACATAAATTATAATAATTATTTTTAATCATTATAATGAGAATATTTCAAAAATGTTTTTTTCATTAAATATTTTTTTCACACGCATTGCACTAAAATAGAAAATAAATTCGTCAAGCTAATGAAAAATGAGAATGGATTTGTGGGATGTTATGAGATATAATTTATAAGTATTGTGTAATATTATTCAATATTTTTCATATATAATTATTTTAATATAGATTGATTCTTTGATATACAAAGAAATAATCTAAAGTGATATCTACATATTAAAAACATTAGGAGTTATGATAACTTAGTATGATGATCCCTCAAAATGGAAAAATGTTTGCAGATGTACAATGGTATAACAAAATGGGGGATGATAACATGGTGAATAATCTATTTATTGGTATGATTTTTGATCGAATAGTAGAAGGGAATATACCAAAAAACTATGAAAATATTTTGCAATGAACCATTCAATGAATTTTTTTAAAGAATGTGAAAAGTGATACACATGTAGAATAATAGTTATACAGTTCAAAACTATCATGATGGTGTAAAGATGAAATATATTATTTTTAATAATATAGGAAAGATAGTTTTCCTATAGTGAAATGTTTCATGTTTGGGAATCTAACATATTTCACAAACCAATGTCCAAAATAGATGATAATAGAGGGGAATAACTATTAACCACAGTAGAGACCAATGGATAAAGTTTTTTATTTTTTAATAGCAATTTCTAATTTATAATCTCCAAATTATGTAGTATTAGGTACACACATCATAAACTCAAATATAGGATGTTCATAATTAGATTCTAGTTCTACAGATTCCGTTAATTCCTTTATATTGAAAAAAACATCATGTAAAACACTGAATGTATAGTGATAGTTTTTTCAGTTAACCTTCTTAGAGGATCTACTATGGTATAAAATTTATATAGATATTCCCATATTAACTTTTTGGAGTATAAAAACTCTAAAAACCAAGAGGTCATTCTAATAATGGGATTTGACACATCCCATGGGATATAAAAAATATCAATATATAATGAAATGATCATCTATCGGAGTATGGAAATATTAGTTTTCATGATGTGAAAATTTATTTTTATTCCAAATGGATATATATCATAGCATGATTTATCTCAAAAAACACATCATATAGTATTATTTATGGAAATAATTGGTAATGAAGGAAAAAAAGTTAAATAATAATGCTATGAAATGAACTCATTATTCTGGAATAAATTGATGAATTATCGGAATAATTTTCTAGATATTCATATAGAATATATGAAGATTTATCAATTCTAATCATCCCTATATACAAATCATTTTGAAATACCTCATGTAAAATGACTTTTGTGTAGTTTGATAAAATAGGGAAGAAACATCATATTATTTTATAGAATGAATTTATACAACCAAGTGTCACTCCATAGGTAGTAACTATTCTCTTTTTGTAAAATAAGGTTAGAACAATGTTGATATAAATTTTTTATAGATAACCTAAAGCGATCATGTTGAATAAAAAATATCATCTTCCAGGAATTGATTATTTATTTGACCAGGTTTAGGGGAAATAATTCATCACTATGATTTAACATTGATTAGTGTTTCCTTATCTAAGCTTGAATAAAGAACATATTCTGAAGAATAATTTTCAATCAAGATATTGACATTATGTTTTTTATTCCATTTATTCTAACTAATATTATTCACAATGGTATGTCATTGATGAATATATTCACTAGGACTTCCATGGTAAGTTCATGGTTGTATTCATCGATAAAATTCTTATATATTTCAAAATCCAAAACAAATCATGACTATTATCTATAGTCTATTTAAAAAACATTGATGATTGATAAGAGTAGTGGTAAAATTACTTAATGAGGGGTTTTTTACAAAAAGTATCATTCATGGGACATACTGTGACCAGTGAAAGATTATAAATCAATATAGTAAACCAAATGGTATTAGAGGGTTTACTTATTCTACAATAGTGATTGTTATATATTATAACGTTAGTCTAGAATAATCCTATAAAATGATCCGGAGAAACAATTCTTTCATTTTTTCCACTAGAATTCTTAACTCGAATGGGACTTATGATCAACTCTAAAAAGAGTACATGGAAAACTTTTAGTAACTGATGAAGTGTTTGGTTAGTGAGACTATTAAAACATTACCCTCTAATGGAGAATGATTTTACATATATACTATGGATTATTTTAATGCAATTTAATATGTAAACATTCATAATGAAAAAGTGATTTCATATGTTTCATAGGAGATGAGGATTCTGAAATAAATTGATCCTACCCATTATTTGGATATAGTTATACATATCTATTTATTAAAAAAATCACAAAACTAACATTATAGGAAAAATTTGGATATATATACATATTGAAAATGTTTTACATATATATTCATAGAAAAATAAATTAAATTGTGTCAAATGATTTGTTTGGAGATTAAAAAGGATTATGATTTTTATTTTCAGCAACATGATTGAAAAAAAAAATTATTTATGTATTATGAGAGAATGTAAATACACTTCTTAAACTAATTTAAATTGAAGTTGATATATTGATCATGTAAATGTTAATAATTGATAGGGAATTAATAATTTAAGGTAAATCCTAAATATAATCTGAAACTATTTCATAGCCAATATTACTTGTGAAAATCATGAATATAAATGGATATTATCATAAGATACAAATGAAGATAACTGTTTTGAAATATATGATATATCAAATGTTCAATATTTATAATAGGGACAACATAGGTTATGTATGAATCTATATATATATATTAGTTAAATAATTCAATAACCATTAAATATCGCATCTCATCATTCCCTATATATACCAAAATCCAAAATAATTGTTGAGATTTCTTTCATTAATACTAATGGGATCATTTGAAGTGGGGAATTATAGAATATGTTTCATGATGTTTGGTATGTCAGTAAGTGATGGTGGTGAAAAAATGAAAAAAAATTACTTTTCATGCATATCCCATACCGTTGTGGAATTTGACGAAAATCATTATAGATGTTGACACTATCCATCATATATCATCCTAGGGGAATAACACAACATATGCCGTCTTTGATATATTAACAATTTTTTCCCATTTTATTGCAACATTATTGGATTTATCTAATATGTGGCTTTTATAATTCTTTATAAAGAAAGTTTTGAGACATTATGGAGCCCCATTATAAATTTATTATAACTATAATCTATGTTTTACATCCTCGCTCTGGAAAAGACTCTCAAATCCTATGTATACATTGGTAAACCTATGGACATCCTATCACCCTCAAACTAATAGGAAATTGTAAGAGTACTATTAAAAAATTGGATGAATATTTATAGTATAAATCAATTTATTTTCACTGTAGTTGGGATCAATATATTCCATATGTTGAATTTTACTATAACAATAGTTTAAAATTGTGTATTCAAATGGATCCTAATGAACAACTCTATGTGAATTAGTGTGTAAATCTCTTATGACATGATAATGTTTGAGAAGAAAATATATTGGGATTGTAAAATCATAAAGGTGATATTAATAAGATTAATTTTGAAAATAAATGTAATACTTGAGACACTCATGTAGTAGGAAAAACCATATCCTGAATAATCAAACAATGTTCACTCTAAAGAACAGTTTTTCAAGAGTTTATTCTAAATTTTTATGACATAATGTTATAATTTTTTTAAAATCACTTTTGTATTCATTGTAATGATATAATCTTAATATTAATTATTTTTTATTTTTCAATAAAATCTAATATTTATTTAATAATAAGAATACAATTTTGGTAAAAAACCAAAATCTAATGACATCAGAAGGATATAATCATTAACTGAAACACACAAAACAATAAGTAATATATTTATTATTTATGGAATAAAAAGATGTTTTTTAAAATATAATTTGAAATTATAAATCTATTGTCCAATATTTTTAGAATAAGTTGAAATATTATATTAAAAAATTGATTTTTATTCCTTTCATTGAATCAAGTATTATCATGGTGAGGTTTGATTTAAGGTTTAGATTAAACCCTAATAACTTTTATTTGTTTTATTATAAATCAATTTGTGTCAATATATTTAGTATCCAATATAATTTTACTTTATATATAAATATAATGAATAAAAAATTATTCTTCTAAATATTATTTCTATGAAATTAATTGTGTATATTTTATAAATCACATTTCAAAACATTAGTGAAATTAATCAAAAAATTGATTTTAAAATTTCATATCTCAATGATCAAATTTTTTAATTGGGTAAATCATAATTTTAATCATTAAAAGTAATTAATATGGTTAAAAATTAATTACTGACATAAAATTAAATTAGGTTCAAAGTTAAAATGTTAAATGAAAAATCCCAAAAATAATCAATGTTGTCATAAAAATGTGTGGTTCTGGTGATTCTTGAACCATATTCTCTTCCCCTCCACTTTTTTCTACTTCTAGACATTCACCCATGAAGAGTAACCATACATTACTAAAAATGTATTTTTTACTCACAAAATTATCATTCCCTTCAAATATAATGTTGTAACACTTCCTCAACTTCATGATTCCTCATTCCTTTAACTTTTCCCTAGAAACTCTACTACTTTTTCCCCCTAGAACACATTCTCCAATTCGAAATCATCTTTTCACCATCAATGTAAAGTCATCATTCTCATGGTACACCTTATTTTAATTTTTTCCATCATACAAGGTGTAATAAAATGAGTTTTGGAATATTAGGTTTGTTATAAAAATGAAATTGCTAAAGATATAATAATTTGAAACAATATATAGTTCAGGTTTTGAATGAATATTCATTATGTGAATGGATTTTGGGAATATTCTATAATTATTTCTTTAGTATGTATCATGATCTGATGTGATATTCGCGTTGAGAGCATGGTTTTCTTGGACTTAAAGGTGAGGTGAATTGATTTTCAAAAATCATTCATCCTAAGAATTCAAGATGTGAGTCAATAATTCACACAATAAATTGAGTATGTTCTAATAGATTAAATTATATAGTTCTCATTTATTATTTTTACTTTTTACACCTACCAATCTATTAAAAACCCCACTCTATCTTTATGTGAATTTAGGAACTCTACATTTGTTTTGTCTTACATTTTCAATGTTGAGACACCATCTTTATCTCATGAATATAATATGGATAGTTTCATCTTATTCTAGAACAACCATCTTCTCTTCTTCGTGGTCAATCCCAATTATACTACCAATTTCATGATCTGGTCTCATGGGTTTTTTCTATTGTCTAACAAGGGAATTTTTGTCAATAATAAAATTTGAATCTAGTCTCTGGGATTTGGTATCAATACATAATTTCGACCTAGTCCATTATTGGTTGTGATTATTAATTGTTATATGTGGTTTTGTTCCACCTTCGATGTGTAGTTTCTAAACAGTTGTAATCCTATAATTCTAATCGTCATATATATGAAATGGTCTTTATATCAAATTTTACTATTGGATTAAGAATTATACCCTTTTAATTTAATGCAGTTGCACCACAGGTATGTGGTCCTTGTCATTAGCATATGTTTGTAATTATTTTTTACATTATTATTTGTGGTTTGTGTCTGTGTATCTTGTGATATCAATGATATATATTGATCACGTAAGGTTTTCATGTGTATCCCCAATAATCCTAGGATTATTGATTTCTAATATACGATTTTTTATGGATTTTTCAATTTTTGGATGTGATGATTCGTCTATCATCATGTATACATTTTTTCATGTGTTGTATCCTCTAATATATATTGATGATCATGCAAGTTGATCCATATATACTATCTCCTTGAGAGAGATTTTTATGAGAATAACCATTATTTACATAATCTTCCCTATTAGGTAGTTTTGGGACGAATTATTTTTTAGACTATTTAATTTAGAGGGTATGTGACATACATGGTTAGTTGATATTATTATGTAATGGTGTTGAAGAAATTATAGCCAGCCTTTATAGACCCCACAAATATATTATGCTTCTGTGATATATATATGTTGTTTATAAATGCTTTTCTATTATAATGGAATACAGTACAATATATAATGAACATAAGTTAATGACCGTTTGTGGTATCATACTTTGTTTTTATTCACAACCTACTTAGTAATTAAGGTGATTTTTATGTTTCCTAACCAGAATCCATTGATAGTGAAGGTTCATGCAGTGGATGGTTGAGCATGCTTACTAGGATGATATGGGCGTTCAAGGATGGTTATCAGGATTGATGCATGATTTTTCTTTTTTAGGTACATTACGTCATAAATTAATACAAATCCTTTGGGGATCCATTGTTTTTTTGGGTGGAGTAATAAAAATTCCATGAAATTTGTTCATGCATTGATACTTTATTATTATGCTACTACACAGATAAATATTTATTTATACATTATAATATGATTCTATTGTCAATTCATCTATTATGTACAGTTATGTATACATTGTACTGAAGAAATAGTCTCCCCACAATGATCCACTTTGCTCTCCCAACTAGTCAACAACCTCTTCTATACAAGGGGATATATAAAGGGTTGTGTGTCATCCAATATTGGACTTGGTTGTTTGAGTTGGGGTGTTGAAAAATGGTTTAAAATCCTAGTTTTACACAATTTTTTCTTTTACCTTCCATGATTTGGTACGTGTAAGATAATATTTATGATGTTCAGGACCCCATAAGGGAAACTATGTTAGTTCCCAAACAGCAATATAAATCCTTAAAGTGGTATTTTTTCTTTCTATTTGATTTTACAATTATTTAAATTCCCCTTAGGTGATGCAAAAGATTTTGGAATACTGACCTATGGTATTTTTTTGATTTCATACATCATGCTTAGGAACATATAAACAACATATATATTCTTGTTTATTTTATTAGATACAACCTAATAATTATACTCCTATTAAAATTATGACATGTTCTTTTACAAAATAATTCCATGAATTCATTATTTTATGTATGTGTAGTCTATGCTGGATTTTATATATATCATTGTGATTAATGTGATTGTATAGAAGGCTTATCTTGGGTCATAGGTAGTATTTAGGTTTTTGACATGTTTTTTTGGTATCCACATAGGCTGACCATTGTTGTAATACCTTCTATGTTACTTTGATATATTTTATGTTTTCATGGTTTCTCTATTTTCTTTCACTAAGAATTTATCTGTAATTTCTATAGATACCACCTTATAGGCATATTTCAAAGCCTGCAACACCTCATGTTTTGTCGGAGTATGAAACTGATAAATTTGTAATATATTATCAAGAAGATTAATATATATAACTCATCCTACTAACGCACTTTAATCCAGTAATTTTTCATTGACGATGAGATTATTGGGGCAGGCTGATGATGCTTGACTATTCTCATGACTTCCAACTCAATCATCCCCCATCCTTCCAATGATGTAGAGGCCCTAGGATACAGAAGACTTTATAAAAGTCACTAAGTGGGTATTCATCCTATTAGATACCCCATAGGATTTGATAGTGACATTTTTGACCCTTATACTTTAGGTTTTTATTAGAAAGTTATGGGATAGTATTCATCTAGATGGTATACATGAAGTAATAAAAAGGTTTTACATCAGGGACCAATCATTAGATTATTTCTTCATTGATTCTCGAATGTTGGATAGTTCTCTAGAGGGGTTCTAGTATGGTTTCATGATAGTGTCCACAAATTTAACATGTTTCACCAAGTGGATTCACATTATTTTTCTTTTATGGGTAATATGGTTTATATGGATATAATGTTTAGGGTCTTTATTTTTCAAGAGATAAATGAAAAAGTTAGGTACTTGGGTTTAGATGGATAGAATGATTGGATAGTAAACGTATGATTGACCATAGACTTATTAACCCATTATGGTAATTAAAAATTATAATATATCCCCATATAATATCATCTGTAACATCATAACTCTAATGATATTGAATGGTTCCCCGTGTTAGTGGGTCACAAGGCCTCCAGTGCATCTCCCCTAATTCCAGAGGCTACCGACTAGAAACAAGGGACAAAGGTGTGTATGTGGTGTTATAATGCCTTCATGTTATAGTGAAACACACATAAATAACAATAACAATTAATAAGGGAAGCGGATATAACAACTAAATACCATACAAGAGATACATTTCCAATACCATAGTATATAAACAATTCCAAAAGTAATCTTATATAAATAATGATATGTCATCTGATGACTGTACCAATCTGGAAAACATGTATCCATGCATCTAGTAAAATACATGTATCAAAATACCTATACCATCAAAAAGCAACTATCACATCTAGAACCACAAAAATCATCTAAATTTTATTATCCACTCACCCTATGGGATCTTTATCTATTCCATACCTGCATCCATGAATTCGATCCAGGTACCCACGGGAGGCCAAAACATGGTGTGAGATAACACTTCGTAAGCCACCACCAATGGTGTCTATTACAAATCAAGGATTTTTTTAACCTGATATAGTAGTGTTCATTATAAAATAGTTAAATAACTATTATAACAAAAATTCCCAAGGAAAATGAAACAACTGTATAGTGAATTTTTCTAGTGAAACAAGGCTCCCAAAAATAATAATCAAGCCACCTGAAACAATTAAGTGGTGAAACATAAATATATATTTCTTGATTTCTAGTCTAAAAATAGTAATATGACTCCCATACAAGGGATATCTGTGATAATTTTTAAATTTCCACCATGGCCTCTCCATATAGCCATGTATAAACCACTACCATGGTCATTCCATATAATCTAATATATCACATTCATCATAGCCATTCTATATAATCAATTCATCCATAATGGTTGTCTCATGTTAACATAAGTGTCAATCCACGAAGGAAAAGATCCAATGTATAGAAGACCAGGGCATCCTCATAGAGTCCCATGAGCATATCTATGGAAAATTTGTAATGACATGGTTGGATTCCTAGGAGGATGACAATAACACATGTCTATTTTGAGTTCAAGAATTCAAGATCCAAGGGGTAGAACACCCCAAGGATTCCTAGGGGATAAATACCCATGGAGGAAAATGGTCCATGTAATTCACAATCACAATCAATATCTATGAGATAAATATCCATGGATTCTAATTAAACCAAGATAAAATGTGTTCCAACCAAGTTTTCACTCTATGTTTTTCGTTGTCATCATCTTTCCCTATTAATTATATAATATTGATCATTCTCTCATGTCCTAGGTGTGATAGAGATTAATGTTTTAGGTTAACCTTTATTCACTTTCACCCCTATGATTATTCTATAGTTTATTTCAAGATTTCTTATAGAAAATTTGAGTTTTTAGATTGGTAGTATAATAAACAAGGTTGGTTCGCGGTTAGAGGAAACCTTGTGGTTTAGTCTAGGAAAACATGCGGCCTGACATTTGTGTCCATGGAATGATCTATAGCTGGTGCACAGTTTGTCAAACCGTGTGATAAGCATGTGAATACCCACCATCGCAGGGTAGAACAATTTCACATAGTTGTCACATGGTTTTCAAACTGTGAATCCAAATCATATGAGTACCTAGGGTGTGAAATAAGGGGTGTGTTTTTGGTTCACTAGTTTGTAAACTATGCAGGCACCCATGTTGGTTGTCCAGATTATAAACATTTTAACATTCCTAAACTACCCTTATGGGTTTTTACCTCCAAATCTACCCATTTCGCTCCCCCTCTAGTACTGTGACCCTTGGGGGCCTCTTTATTCATTATTTAGGCATCTAATCCTCTTCCCATGGTATATCTAATGTGATTATTCATGTTTTTGGGAAAATCTATCAAGGTAATCTCCTCTCCTCATCTCCCTCTTCATTATTCCTTAATATTATCTTGAGCTATTATTCTTCCATGGTTATGAAGTCATATGGTTCATGTTTCCCTTCATTTATGTTGGTGGCCTTTCTTTATTAGGGATCCTCTTGGTATATCTTGGATCTAGGAACCTTGGTGTTGTGATTTTTGGGTGTGCGTTGTTGAAGAGCCCTGAGATTGAGGTTGGATTCTCTTCTCACTTACCTCATTAATTTAAAAATCATTTGTTTCATGCTATTCATTCCTCCTTTATATGATAAATAATGATGTGTGATTTTTTGAATGGTTTTTGGTAGGGAAAAGTTTGGTTTTAGTACTTTTTATCTGATAAATTCCATTGTTTTGTTAAATTTTGCGAAAAAGTGCTCAAGAAAATTAATGTTTCGATTTTTCTAGAAATTCAGGATGTCTTAATCATGGTTTGGGTTTGTTGATAAATTTTTGACATGTGAAAGGATGACAAGGGTTTATCGGAATTGTTTCTAAATGGTTTTTTGTTTTAACGAATTGTGTAGTTGGATTTTGAAATTGTTTTGACATGTGTCGATGAATTGTTCCCTGTTTGGAACCTTGACGAAAATGGTATTAGATTGTAAATGTGATCTGAGGGCTCCGAATTAATTATTTTATGAATGATTTTGAAATGAAAAGATTTCTATTATCACCTTTTTGGAAAAGTGGTTTTGATTCTTTATTAAATAGTAGTTTTTTTGAAAAAGCAGCATTGGGATCATTTGGAAATTTTATGAAAATGGTAAAAGTGTTTATCATGAAAACTCTCCTTGGAAAATTATCATGCCCAGTTTATTTTATAATGGGTTGTATTTCCTCTTTGTGGAATCCCCATAACCCATTACATTTTATGGAAATTAGAGATTCTCAGTACGGACTCTATTAGAATATATATTCATATATAAAGAGACTAATCCTTGGTGTGAATTAGGTGATGCATCTTGTGTAAATTATTATATATGTGTATGTTATTGGATTCTTTGTTGGAATTGATTGGATCACCCTCTTGTATACAATTTAAATAGATAACCTATAATAGATTTTGAATTTTATAAGAACAATTAATGTATTGGTTGGATTATGCAATGGCTTGTGGCCCATAACATGAAGATTTATTGGGTTTTATTACTATTGGATTTTCCCCTTGATCTATGCTTATGTGGTGTGGATGATCATATTGTATTATTTGATTTTATCAAATGAGGAAGGTTTTCTGGGATGATTCAACATGTATTATGGTGTTTTATATTTTTAACCAGCTCTTAGTTTCATCTAATGTCTTTTGGATGTTAGTTATCTCCAATGAATGGATGATATATTTACTGGTCAATTACTCTTGTTTTTCATTATTTCCATTTCCCTTATTTAGTAATCCTTAAAATGACTTACTTATATGTTTTACTTCATTGAAATATGATAAACATGGTTTTCAAAGGACTTGGGAAAACTTTGTTGGAAATGTTTTACACACTTTCTATCCATTATAAATGATATGTTACAATTATTCATTAGAATTCGTATATTCCCTTCTTGAAAGTGAATGTAGTTTTAAATGAAAAATGGGAAATAGATAATGTTTTTTATTTAAATTTTAAAATGTGTGAAATGCATAATTTTTTATGTATTGTATTTCAAAATTTAAATTGATGTTTCTTTTATTTTAAAGGAAGTGCATTAGGAATAGATTGTATGGGTATGCCTACTGAGTTTTAATACTCATTCCTATAGTTCTTGTTTTTTTTCTTAGGGTGAAGGTCTCATATTGGTCATAATTAATGCTTGAGATGTTTGTTGTTGGTGTTGGATAGTGACACACGGGGTCACATGGAGGTGTTGTGTTATTAGGTTTCAGTTTGGGTTTTGTTTTATGGTGTGATGTATCTTTTAGTTTTGTTTAAATGATGTTTAATTTAGATACTTATATATTATTTGGGCTGGTTTTTTGTGAATATGTTATTTAATTTGTTTATTTATATTAGGAGAGATAGATTACATGTCTCTATAATGGTTCCCAGTAGTAGTTTCCATCCCTTGGGGATCTGGAATGCCCTTTGGTCCATGTTTTGTATCAGATTGAGTGACTGGTTTGGGGTCAACCCAAGATGGTTTTTGGAAAAATGGTATCAGAGAAGGCTCTTATGGAAGACCTAGATTTCAGAGATCCCAATATTCTGGGGTTTTGAAATTATATGGAGTAGGATTGTCATAACGTGGGGTGAAATTTGGGTGGGGTGGTCCTGACCAACACTTTTTATACCAAGGCATGAGTTCCCAGGGGTAGTCGGGTTATGTTTGGTTTATTTAGATCTTTTTGTTTGTTTTGGGTTTAGGATACATAAAGCGATTTGTTCTAGAGGTCTTAGTGAGATTTTAGGTCATGGAACACCATGTGGTGCCATATACATTTTCCAAGAAAACTCTATATTATTGTGGTGTGTTTGGAATATGGCCTCCAACCATATCATCAAATCACTCATCAACATTAGTTCCCTATTCTTACTTGTTTTTGGTTTTTCCATTATTATGAAAATTATTTTGAATTTTTTTTATGAAAATGTGAAAAGTGAATATCAAGTGATAGTGTTGGGATTTTTTAAAGAGGAAAGAATAATTTTAGTATTAAATTTGATGAAGGCTTTAGAAAAAATGATTTTTAGAATTATTTTTATAGAAGTCTTGGAAAATATGAATTATTTCAAATATGAATTTAGAATACTTTTTTTGAATGAAAATAAATGAGTTTTAAATAAATATTTTGATGAGATGAAATGGTTTTATGCGTGGAGTTTGAAAATGGATTGTACATGAGGGTTGGTCATATTTTGAATGGTTTTATGAATTTAGAAATGAGAATGATATTTTTTTCCTTTGGTATTCTCTTGGGTGATCAGATGCTTGTTTATATATATAATTTTGAATGAATTCCATGATTGGAATAGATGGATGTGTGGCCTGGGTAGCACATGAATGTTCATGTGAGTGAGAATATAAGGAATACCATCAATGAGTGTGCAACCCACCAAGTCTGTGTTCTATCAATGTTGTTTCTAAAAGTAAGGTTATGGTATTTGAAAACCAATGTTGTGTATTTTTATTTCCCATTACATTGAAGTTTTATTAATATTTTTTCTTTATGGAAAAATATTTGGTGGTTCAATTTTTAAGTGGTGTTTAGTGGGATTCAATAAATATTAAGGGAATATTTTCCCCAATTTCCCCCTTTGTGTTTGTGTCTTTTTATGATGACTTCTAATTAATGGGCTAGTCTTGATAGAGCTATTGGTTTTCCTATTTCCCGATCATCACCCTTATAGTGATTTGATGGATATTTGAGGAATTTCTAAGGGTGATTACCCATTAAGAAGGATTTATAATTGATCAACCTATGTTTTTTTATCAGATTTGGAAGTTAAATCTACCTATATTTATTGGTGAAGAAGTTCATCTCAAAGAGTAAGAGTGGATGTGGAAAATAGAAAAGGACATTAGACTCATCGAGTTTCATGAGTCTCTATAGGTATATTTTTCTAACATTATTCTTGAAGGACCACCTAATAAGTGGTGAAAGTCGGTTTCTTGAAACAAACATCAGGAAGATCTCACCTGGGATTTCTTCCAGGCATCATTCATCTATTAATTTTTCTCTGAGATAGAAAAGGTGATAAAGGGGATGAAGATGTGTTATTTTGAAGAAAGTTAATAGGTCAAAGTTGAAATACATCATTTATTTCATAAATCCATTCCCATGCCTCTTATAGTAGGTTACAGATGATTCTATGAAGTCTCAGTTTTTTTTATTGTTTTTCATCCTGATCAACATTCAAAAGTTTCAGAGTTCTATATATCTTCCTTTTTTGACATGGTGTGGAAATCAGTTCATGTTGAATTTGTAATGGTGGGAGTGCCCAAGATGGTGTTCCCTAAATCATTTACTGTAATCAATGAGTATATTTATTGTAAGGAAGTGTGTAAACATCCTGAAACTACTAGTATTGGTCATGGAATTAAAATACCTTCATATATTTGATCTACGACTTCTATGCATGGAATCCTTAGTCTTTAATTGATCAACTATAAATGTTTATCCTTTTGGGGGTCATAAGGCACTAATGGTGGTAGAATTATCTCAATTGGTTTTTTTTCATCGTTTTCCCTTGTCCATTTTTGAATTTTATTCTTTATCTCATGTTCTGTGTGTGGCGAAGTTTAAATTTTGAGGAGTATATTTGTTCAATTTCGACATTGTGATTTTTCCTTAGTTTGTTTGGGATTATTTTATGAAAAGTTAATTTCTCAAGCTTGGATGTATAATACGTACAGTTGGAGCATGGATAAAGGAAAACATGTTGTTCTGCCCAAATAATTGTGTGTCCTGAGGTTGGTGGTAGCGGCATGGATCATGGCTTTCACAAAGTTTTTTCAAATGGTTCATTAAACGTATGGGTGGTTGTAATCTCAAATAGAACTATTTCACGCATTTGGAACATGTTTTTCAACTAATGTAGTTAAATCATGATGGTTTATAGGTGTTTCAAGTAATGGTCACATTGTTTGCACATGATTTGATAAACCGTGTGGCCAAACCAAGTGGGTTTCCCAGATCTTATATTTTTTGAAATTCCCAATGGGGGATACTCTTTGGTTATCAAAGCCTCCATTCCTCCACATACGGTATATATAAAGTGATTATTTATTTTTTGGTGAAAATGTCTCATTTTAATCTTCACTCTTTATTTCACATGTCCTTCTTCATTCATATTCTCTTGAGTTCATATTCTTTCATGATCCTGAGGAATTAGGGTTAATGTTTCCCATCATTTACAATAGGGTTTTTTATTGATTATGGTAACTCTTGGAAGATCATGGATCCTGGAACCTTCATGGTTTGATTTCAGGTGTGTATGGTTGAAGCGCTATGAGTTTGAGGTAGGTTTCCCTTGGAACATGAATTTTTAATTTAAGAATCATTAGTTTCATTCCCTTCACACATTATTTATATAATAAATCATGATGTGAGATCATTGTAATATTTTTTGGTATGATAAGTCATTATTTCTTCCTTGTTATGTGATAAATTCCATTTTTTTGTTAAATATTTCACACCAAGTGTTATAGAAAAATATTGGTTGACATTTTCATGTAATTTATGATGTATTAAGCATGGATTGAATTTTTAAAAAAAACATGTGACATGGGAAATGATTAATTGGGTATCCTTTAATGGATTCCCAATTTTTTTGGTTTTGAATGAATTGATTAATTTTATTTTGAATTTTTTTGACATGTGACAATGGATTGTGGCCTTTTGGGTTCTTAATGAAAATTAATTTGGTTTGTAAATGTGATGTGATTGGTTTGAATGAATTATTTTATAAATTATTTTGAAATGATAAGAGGTGTGATTAAACCGTTTTGGAAAAGTGGTCCAGATTCTTTATTAAATAATGTTTTTGTGAAAAAAGAGCTTAAGTTTCATTTGTAAGTTTTAAGGAAATAGTGAAAGTGCTTTTCCTGGAAACTCTCCTTGGAAATTTCTCTTTCCTGAATTGTTTTCTAATGGGTGTAGTTTCCCCACTATAGAATCCTCATGACCAATTACATAGTGAGTAAATGAGAGATCCTCAGTATGGATGCCTTTGGTATACATATTCATTGGGAAAGTGATAGATCCTTTGGGTGACTATGGTGGTTCTTATTGTGTAAATTATTATATAAGTGTATATGATTAAATATGTGGTTGTAATTGGTTTGATCACTCTATGATATACTCTTGATAGGGATAAACTCTCATTTCTATTGAACATTATGATAATGATTTCTTCTTTGGTAAGATTATGAATCGGCTAGTGGCCCATATCACGGGGGTATATTGTGTTTTATTGTTATGGGATTATACCCCTTAGACTATACCTGTGTGGTGTGGCTAAGAGTAATGGGAGAGTTGATTTCATTGAGTGATAAATTGTTTTTGAGATGATTTGAAATGTTTTTGTATGTTCTTGATTGTTCACGAGCTCATGGGGTCCTCACATGTCTATGGGCACATAGTTTTCTATAGAGAATGGTTGATATTCTTATTGTTATATTACTCTTGTGTGTTATTTTATTCATTTCACTTATTATGTGATCATTATTATGAAATAATTTCATTTTGTGCTTTAAAAGGTTATGAACATAGATTTAAATGGATTATGAAAAAAAAATGTTTTGGATATTTTTTACACTCTTTCTCTCCTTTATGAAGGAAATTTTACATTTCTCCTTAAAAATTTATATATATCCTTCTTGAAAGTTAATGTGTTTTTAAATGGAATAAATTAAATGAAACATGTTATAAATTAAAGAGAAAATGTTTTAATGGATTAATTTTAAATATATTTTATTTCAAACTTTATTTTTATGTTTCATTTAATTTAATAGAAGTGCTTTGGGAATAGATTTTTCGGGCAGGACTAGTGAGTTTTAATACTCACGCCAATATTTATTTCTTGTTTTTAGATCGTGGTGCATGTGTTAACATGGTCATGATAACCATGGGTGATGGTTGGTCTTGTTGTTGGAGAGTGACCCTCAAGGTCACATGGAGGTGTTCTTTTTTCCAGTTTCTATTTGGGTTTTGTAATTTAGTTTGGTGTATCATTTAGTTTTGTTTTAAAGATTATTAGTTTAGATATTTGTATATTTTTATGGAAAATATTTTTATCTTTCATATATTAATTTTATTTATTTATATTAGTATAATCATTCTATTTGTCTCTCTAATGACGACTGGCACTAGTTTACCGCCCTATTGATATTGGCAGTTCCCTTCAAGCCATATTGTAGATAGACTTAGGGGACCGATTCACGGTTAACTAGGGATGGTTCATGAAACAAGGTGTTGAGTACCATTTAAAATAATCTAATCATTTCATTCACATTCTAAAACATTCCATGAAATCATCCAAATCATAAAAAAGTTAACATTTAAACAATTAAACAATTCACATCATGCTATCACGTAGAAAATAGGCCAAAACCATCTTCTAATTACCCAATTAAATTCAGTTAAATTTATAAAAAAGTATTTCTCTAAATATGAAAGCAAAAATGATCCCCTTGGGTGGTATAAAAAAATAAAAATAAAAAATGTCACCCCATGGGTGGTCTATGTTAGATAAACAACCACAAAAAAAACATGAAGGAACTAGTGGGAATCCCTAACAGGTTCAAATTCAACTACTAGCTTTATTAATGGGGAACCTCCAGAAATTCCAACATCCTGAAAAATGGATATCATTATTTTAAAACATAAAACCTTAAAGGTAACTGTATAGACCACATACCTTGGTATTTAGTATAAAAAGCATCCAATATCATGCTCTGATTTAATCTAGATCCAATGAAAAGAAAAAAGAATGGATGAAGAACTTGAAAATAGGTCATTTTTTCTTGCACCTAAATAAATCCACTGATATGAATTAAAACAAAAAATGGAACAATATGATCGATGATAAAAAATGTGAATCTAACAAGACAATTGGAGTTTTATGTAATATCCTTGACCAATAGACCACTAAGATGGTAGTGGTACCGACAGGTCTCATGGACTCAAGCGTGCCTCCCCGTATGCTAAAGGTTTTTGACTAGATGTGAGAGTATTTTGGTGGTAATGTGGGGAGACTATACCTTCTAGTTTATAGTAACATAGTTCTTTTGTAGATAAGGAAATAATCAACATTAGTAGATTTATTATAATGAAATAATAAAGAAGCATAAAATAAATGTAATATCAACTGAAAATAAAAGTGGAAAATGCCAATTTACAACAATGAATATATGAAAGATGATGTTACAAGTACATATAGTAAGAATTACAATAATAAATGCAATTAAATAAAATAGTAATATCCCAATGAGTAGTTCAATAGAATCTCAAGCACCCTCTTGATCCTTTATCCAAAACTCCATCCATGTAATGTAACTTAAAACATTGGAAGTTAGCTAATTCCCTGTATCAACACAAGTAGACATAATGTCTACTCAAGTACCAATAGTGCCCAAGTACGGTCTGATATAAAATCTCAGTAGGCTAGAACCCACATTTTCTAGCCTAATTAATTCCATGAAATATAAATTAAATAGTTTGTAGGTAAATTGAAACAATAAAAAATTATGAAATAATAACATTGGTCATCTCAAGTTCCACTTGGGCACCTGGCCGACTCTACCTACTTTTGATCACATCCAAATATTATGTCTGATTATTTAAAATACATATATATTAATAATATGTATATATATAATATAGTTATCTATTTTTTCCACCAATATGAACCAAATTTTTTCAAACACCTAATGGAAATATACCTATAAAAATAGAGTTGTATTAGACGAGGACATAACTGAGACATCCATAATAGATGTAATAAGACATAAAGCTCATGCAATAGAGTACATTCCCAACATCTTTATAGAGTGAGATATTTTATACTACATCACTTGGGATGGTGAGTGATCTTCAATGGAAACACTCTAATCCTAGAATGTGGAACCTCATCCCATTTAATTTATCATATCGCATAAGCTAGACACTAGGAACTACACCTGATATAAGGGATCATGGTGTGTCCATGATCAACAAACCTCTTACCATCATGTCACTAACTCTATGAAGGCACATTATAAATATAACATGCATGGAGATGTACCTCTCATCCATCTCTTTTATCTGTCCCATAAATATAAAAATGATGTATAATCATGCTTCTAATTATAACATGATGCTTTACACCTAATGTAACTTTTTTACCTAGCCTCTATGTACTATTAAGGAACATTTATCTTGTAAACATAACATGCGAATGACTCTCATATATTCCTTTGGACAAGTATAATTATAAAAAAAAGATTTATAATTTAAAAAATCATTTAATTAAACCAGTTGATTTAGAGAAGGTAAAACATCAGGAATTGACCACTTTAATTTACCAGCCCATCCAGTTTATCAAAAAAGATAATATTCATCCATAAGGATTAAAGGTTCGCTTATGAAGTGGGATGGGAAATTCGAAAATTCCTACATGGAAAATTCCAAAGAGATTCCTTAGGTTCCATGTAATATTCATGTAAAAAGGAGGAAACATGATTTTATAATATCAAAAAAGGACATCCCAAGACATGAAATAAATCTAACAAAAAAATATGTAGGTAAACTCCCATGTCATACCACTAATTAGAATGAAAAATACTTATTTCCACTATTTAGTTTAGAATATAGTGCACCTTATTTGAGATGTTTTATTATGAAATCATTAGATTGTTTCTTAAAAAATTAATTTAAGCATAAACATGCATCAGATACAAAGTTTATAGATTAATTCACATTAAGTAATAATTTATTCCAAAAAACCCATACTTCACTAATTAATATTTAGGGAAGGTGTGGAATAGTTAAATTAATGAATTTTTAAATTTAAAGGGAAACAGAAAGGTATCCTACATCCGAGAGGATAGAACCAAGGAGATCACTTCGGCACTTGATGTTTTCATCAATGGCTATTCAAAGATACTCTTAACCACCTCCAAGCATATTCACCTTCACATATACATAAGGATACCAAGCCCCTCTATACATATTTTCATGTCCCTGAAAATGTACAAGGGGATCCTTACATATATTATTATATATGAATATACACATTTACACTTACACACATTTTCATTTTTCATAGATATACCAAAGAAAACCTAGCCCAAATATATATATTCCTTCTAAAATAGATGAATATATATATATATATAATTGGGTAACCTACATATGTATACGCCTACCTATGAATATAAAGGTATGGTGCCATTGACTCTGGTGACTAGATCTTTCCACATAGATGACCAAATGCACTACAAAAAAAACAAAGAATCAAAACCACAAAAGACCTAATATTAAATTGGTTTACACACTAACAGGTATAAAACTACTACATAATGAAATATTGGGAAACATAAATGACCTAAAATGCATCATCCATGGTGGAAAGTACTTAAACACACATGAAGAGGTCTCGAGGGATGCACTTCATGTCAAAAAAATGGATGAAAACCCAAAAAATCAGGTAAACCCAAACCCTATGGTTTGGATAAATAGAAATTGAGAAATAGGATAGAGGAAACCCAGTAAAAATGAGTAATAAGAGGGAGGTGAGACCATACCTTGATGAATCAATTGAGAACCCTATTGAAATTTTAGTTACTCGGTGTGTGAAGAGGAGGCTTAGAGGGGGTGTTGTATGCATGACCAAGAGGTCCAATGGGTGTTTGTGTGTTATAAGAGTTATGATGGGAGGCCCCTTTGGGGTTTTCTTAAAACTAACATAATTATAATTATAATAATAATACTAACACAAATAATAACAGTGTTATCATTATTATTATTATTAAAACATTTCTATATTTTTATTTTATTTTACATTTATTCTCCTTTAATATATTTTTATTTTTATTTAAATTCAATTAATTTAATTTCAATAAATAGAAACATTGTGCACATTTTGGGTTAGATGGTTAGACACACAGTGCACCATCCATGAAATTAATTATGTGAAAATGCTACCCATTTATAACTAACTATGTGGGCTACGCATATAATTTCGGTAAACTATGTGTAGCTCATGTGAGGAGTTTCATCTCTTTTGAATAGGGCACAAAACATGCTTCTCAGGGCCACACGGTTTAATAAACCCCATGTTCCTTTGTCATACTACCAAAATAATGATTTTTTTGGACTTTAACTCATAAAACTTGTTGAGACATCTAGGGGGCCCTTTATATCTTTACATAAGTCTAAAAACAATACGTAGAGGTGTTCTAACTCTTCTAATTGAGTTTTGACAAATAGTTTCAAAAATAGACCATCCAATAAATGAAAATTTTAAATTCATTTAGATTTCAGTTTTTTCCAAAAACAAAAGCCATAAGAACCTCCACACCTTAGAAATTCGTTTCCTTGAGAAGCCTTTGGTAACAATGAGAACATCACTGAACCTTCATGGGTTGTAAAGACATATTCAAAAGGTCATGTTGCATTTATGAATTATAAATGTTCCTTCAAATATTACATAAGCTGATGAAAAATAATATATCCCACCCTAATCCAATTCTCAATTTTTGATCAAAACATTGAGACATGCCTAACCCGATCTCTCTTAGCTGGATACCCAATTACGTCATTGTCTCTTTAAATATCTCGCTGATGGTGCTTCCCACTATAAGAAATTTACATTAGAAAGGGTCCAATTATGATCAATGGTTTATCCACCATCTTCATATCCAACCATGAATTCCTCAAATCATTCTATTCATGCTCTTGGCATGATTTCTTCAACTGGGTGAACCAAATTACATATGAGGCCCTAACCGAAACCTCATTGAAATGAAATGGTTTAATATAAAACCTCCTTAAAAACATTTCATGCATGATTTCCATGACATGGATAAACTAACTTCAAAATCACACTCTTATTAACCAATCAAGATGCTTAAAATGTTTCTTTATGAGTGAACATGAGAACAATAAGGATAACAGGTCGAGCTGCCTCCGGATGATCTTTCTCAAAATGATCGATTTAAATGGACATTATATTTACAAAGAGAAATGAACATTATTCCTCTAAATAATATTGAATTTACAACATGAACTCTCACTAAAATCCATACACGACTTCTGGTTACATTCCTTTGTCGAACCGCCACCTAGTTATTTAATATTCGTGCTTAAGTGCGTACTATTGGGCGACCCTGATCTAACCCACTGAAATTGTCACCCTTTTTTATCATCACCTCAGAGCCTGAAAAAAAAGTCATGGATAACCTTATATTTATTTGAAATTAGTGTCTAAGAAACTATGATAGGGTAGTCCATAATCCTTATTTCCAATATACATTAGTACAAGGCCAAGACACCATCATTAAATCACTAACTAAGCCTAGAGTGACATCTTCCTAGAGATTAAGTCAATGGAAACATATCTGGTGGCCAAGAGTCTGTCCAAGGTGTTCATACATATTAGTCAAGTAATAACTCAATACTAATAATTCCTTAACAAGAAACCTATGAAACCAGATAGAGATAAAACATCAATCCCAATGTTTTTAAAACTTTAGCATGATATAAGATCAATGCTATCTTTGAGCATAAATGAAAATTTCAAGATAGAAGACATTATTGTATCTAAAAGAATAGTACCCTAAGAGGATATAAATGATTTACAACAAACCAAGAAAACTAATAGATGAAATATCAAAACACTACCAGTCATCTTCTTAAAAAACTATCATATTCAAATGATAATGCATTGACACTAACTGAACCATGATGACTTCACCTCATGATACATTCCATGATCCTAAAATCTTAACCACTAAAAATAATCAAATCCAATGGTGTTTCTTAGAGTTTTGATACACATCTAACCTCATAAACATCGTGTTTTCAAGCAAGCACGGACATGATTTAAAACATGTAAGCATCAAGGCATTCAAGAAATATCAACTGTTTCTAGATTGTCCTCTTCAGTTGTTTTCCTTCTACCTAGAAGGACATTAATTTAATATAACCATCATGATACTCTCCACATTTTGATTTTCCTTGTTGTTGAAATATGTCTTATAAAAACCAATATTATGTGGTCTAAATTATTTCCACTTAAAATGTATTTGTGTTTCTATTCTGAGTCATGACCACCATGTCACAACATAATATAATTTTTCATTAAATACATAACTAACTTGGATATCCTGTCAAAACCCAAAATAATCTTGGAAATTCATCCTAAACATTGTCAAAAACTAATTCCTTTAACTCCTAGGTCACTCTACTATAGATATGACCTAAGACTGCTCTCAACATGATATGACATTAAGATTCGACCAAACCCCACCAGTTCATTACAACATTTAGCACTTGAATAGTAATATATATATAAATGCATACTACTGAGATACCCTGAATCAAAAGAAAAATCCATGATAATACCTATATGATTATCATATGTATGCATTCAAGTATCAAATGCCCTATATAGAAAACTAGATCCAATGCGCATTATCTGAAATGATCGTGAAATAGACATACAACCTCTTGAGCCACCCAAGGAAATAGAAATGGTCCAAAAGATATTTGGATTTGTCGACCATACCAAGGGAATGTATAATGTTATTAAACTGAGCACTAATCAATGTTCATGACTATAATATGGTTCTAAGATACCATAACTGCCCTTAAAAATAGGGGATTAGTTTAAAAAAAGGATTCATAAAAGGGAAAACAACATCCAAATGACACGAGATAACCAAAAGCTCCTATATTTTATAAAATAATTTTTGATCTAAGGTAGATACCTACCATTGATCATCCTCTTATTAAAGCACATGAATGGGCCTTTTCACTAGGTTACACAAACAGAAAAAACATTGGGATCGAAATCCTATCTTTTAATCCATTTCTAAAAGGAGAGGAAGCCTATATAAAACACCTATGGTTTCATTCAAAGGAAACTCAAAGGAACTGTTAAACTACCCTTACCTGATGGTTTTAATAAAGGACACAACTTCATTTTCTATTTTAATCCATTACACTAATTGAAAATCACTCCATAAAGTGTTAAAATATTTAAAACAGAATATCAATTCAAAAAGAGAAGTGTTAAAAAACATCATTTTTAATTATTATCCATTTAACTAGAATTGCATCATATATTAGGCAATTTACCATATAAGTTAATTTTTAAGAAAAATAATATGAACTATATGATCTCATTAAGCCAACTTGGGTTCTCTATACTGTGACCCCATATATGTTTCTTAGTTATAGAAATTAAAAACCCATAAATGTTTCATCTCATAATATACATGTACCACCTCAACTACATGGGTCCTGTTGCATGTTTTAGAAGTAAATAAATTTTGTTTCAGTTCAAAATTAAACAACATTAATATTCATAAGAATTTCAAATTATTACATGGCCATATCCATGGTTTGGTTATATGGGTTTCTATTCCCTATCCTATAATATGACCATACACATTATAAACTGTAGTCTAGATCCCATTTAAAAAAACCATTCCATATTAAAATTTTAACTCATACACCCCTTTTCAATTTAACAAAACTCCATAAATATATAAAAATCAAGAATAGTTTGATTACATGGGTTACCATTTCCTAGTTATAAATCACACATACATCATAAAATGGAGAAATGGATCCTTTTATAATAACAGCCATCTAATTCAAAAAATGCACCAGTTTTATAAAATCATAAATATGAATGTTATAACATATAGAAAATGCATAGAAGTATCATAATTTGTAATGAATCACATAAAATGTACAATACATGCTAAATAAATTATTATTCATGGAATATAATTATGAAAGAAATGATAATAAATACATAAACATGGTACAACCCTAAGAATGGGACTAAACATCTAACATGGAATATTACATGTATGATAATAAACAAAATCATGGTATAGAAATAAAGTACCATGACCAAAATTATCAATAAATTTTCAAATTCAACTAAATGGAATGGAATATTCTTGGCTTGTGAATTTTCTATGTTCCTATGATGATTCATGTAATGTCACATCCTTTCCATAATAGGCCAAGAAAAAAAATTCCATAATTCCATAAATCAATAAGAAATAGAAATTAAATCAATCCCTCAAGGTGAAATAGTAATCAATTGTAATATAAATAGCATGAAAAATAATCCCAACCCTACACACTTAATTATTTCCCCCTGCGTGGGGTGATCAGTCTTAGACACCACTATTTTTCAATTGCTGAAATGTTACTAGTCTCTTGTCTATGAGCCCAAAATAGTAGGAAAATGGAAAAATAAGGACTTGATACCACTTTAATCATTCTCAGCCAGAATGACCATTGAGATAGTATGAAGACTGGTGGATCGCGTGGCCTCAAGCGCACCTCCATGTACACTAATGTTTGTTGAATAGAATCAAGGGTATAATGGTGGTATGATTGGAAGACTATACCCTCAAGGTCAGAGTAGCATAGTGGTATGGAAGATAATGAAAAATTTGACACTAGTATAATCATTATAAATTAATGATAAAGCATCTAATGATAAATGTAACAGCAACTGAATATAAAATTTTCCCACACTAATTTACAACAATGAATTTATGATAGTTGATGGTGAAATTTAATGTAGTAATAATTAATATAAATAATAAAATTTCATAAAAAATAACATCCCAAAAACAAGATCAAGTGAGTATCATGAACCATCTTAATCTTCTATACCATCTCCATAAAAATAGTTTAAATCCAAAAATTACACTCTAGATACTTCCATGTATCAACACCTCATGACATAAAGTCTCCACGGGTACCAATGGTGCCCGAGAAGGCAGGAAGATAAAATCTTAGTAGGCCAGAACCCACAATTTGTAGCCCAATCTATTTTGTGAAATATAAATTATTTAGTGTGTAGGTAATATGAAACAATAAACAATACTGAAACAATAACACAATTCATCTTAGGTTCCACTCACAGATCTAACCGACTCTACCCGTTTCGGCTCACATACAAAAATAATGTATCTTTAGTTACCATACACATATAGTAATAATAAAAATTTAAATTTTGTTGTTCTATATTATATCCATATTTATAAACTAAATGTGTGAAGGATCAAAATGTCCATATACATGGAATATAAGAGCTGGACTAGACTAGGGATTAACATAGACATCCATAAATAGTCTAACGAGATTAAAATCTGATGCAATAGGTTACATTCCCTACATACATATAGATTGAGATATGTCATTGGAAATCACTAGGGATGGCAAGTGAATCACTATGTAAACACTCTAACCGTGGAACATAGTGCCTTATCCCATCACCCATATCATTCACTGGTGTGTGACCTCATTCTCAACACTCCATGTAAGGGAGTGTGGTATCACCATGCTCAATCAAACCCTTACTATCATATCACAGCCTATATAAAGGATCATTAACTAGAAGGGAACCTTCTAATATGCATAAGAACATATATCCCCTATTTACATATTCTCATGTCCATGAATATGTACAAGGGGATCCTTGAATATATTCTTAAATATGCAAAAACATGTTTACAATTAGACACGTATTGATTTTTCTTATATATATACATAATAACTCATATCCCCAATATATATATTAATGGTACCATGAAATAATATATATATATATATATAATGAGGTAACATACATGTATATATGTATACCTGTACTAACGCTTGTAAGTCTCTTTTGATGTTGGAGACTTGAACCCTCCTCAAGGATGACCAAATGCACTACTAAAAAAACTATAAACTCAAAACCACTAAAATACCCTAAATTAAATTTGGATACACAAGAAGTGGGAGAATAAACCTTCCTTGGAAAATAGTTATAAACTAAAATGATCGGAAACAAATATACTTTAGTGGAGTACATCGAAACATGCGTGAAGAGGTTATGGGGGACACACTACCCGCCCTAACAATGGAAGAAAAAACAAAAATTGGGACAACTATAACCCTATGGTTCAGATGATGGTGAGGGAGAAAATAAATCATCCAAACAATGTAGAAGAGGGAAATAAGACTATACCTCAACAAATATAATGAGAAAAATGAAGAAATCTTAGTGAATCGGAATGTGAAGAGGAGGTCAAGTGTGGGTGTCATGCATGTGGCTAAGAGTTCTAGGGGTGTGTGTGTTGCGCAAGGTATGAGGGGATAGCCATTTGGGTTTTTCTTAAACCTAACCAAATATTAATAAAAATAACCATAATCATCAACATAATTATCATAATAATAATATTATTATTATTATTATTAAAAAAATTATATTTATTTTATTTTACATTTATTCTCATTTAGTTTTTGTTTTTTTTTCTATATTTATTTTTATTTAATTAATTTAATTCCATTAAAAAACAATGTGAATGGTTTGGGTTGCATGGTTATCCAAACCATGTGATGAATAGTGTGAGTATTCTTCCCATTTGGCACTAATCATGCGAGCTAGGATAATGGTTTGGGTAAACCATCTCAACCCATGTTGGGGATATCCACTACTTTGAACAGGAAAAATGGAATACCATTGAGGGCCTCAAGGTTTCATACTAACTGTGTGACTCAATTAGACCACCAAAACATGGGATTTTTTAGTTGAGAACTCTTGAAACCCATCAAGACATCTAGGGGACCCTTACAACCTTTATCCAAGTATAAAAATAACACATAGAGGTGTTCCAGCTCACTAAATTTAGTTTCGAAGCTCAATTTCAAAAATGGTCTTTCTAGTCAACTGAAAAGTTAAAATTCCATTGCATTTCCATCCATTCTAAAAACATGGGTTGTAACATTCGATTCTGAGTTTTTTTTTGAGAAATGAGGTCCAAGCCTAGAAAATATCCATGAAAGGATCTCTCCTATGCTCAAGTATATCCACTAAAGGATAAAAAAAGGGTTCACAGTTATAAATATTTTAATGTAAAAAGGTAAATTCTTACCTTTATTGGGAACATGGCTACACAAACTATGCAGCAACTATGCACCCTCCATTGTCTTAAGGGTAAAATTTCATGGTTAATGTGCACAATTTGATTACCTATTCTAAAATTTTTCCCTATGCACTATTAAAAATTTATTAGGCCCCCATATGGTGGTGTGTCTCCTTCCATACAGTTTTCATAAACTGTTAGGCCTCCAGAAACCCACTATCCAATCCCTTTCAAGACTAGACAAACAATGCATCCTATCTATCATGGTGTCTACTAATTATTTTGAATGCCTATTCATTTATCTAATGTCATGCTCATCCTCCAACAAGACATAGACACCCCCACTTCACCCATGATCACATTGGGTACTCACATCTGTTCATATCAAGTATTTAAACCAAATATATATATATTTCCTCATAAGAAAACATGGGATCTTACAATATTACCCCTTAAAGAAATTTTTTCCTAAATATCAATCATATTTATAGTCAACAACCATCTAAGAATAAATTCTTTTACTAATATCAGACATTTTTCTCCCTCTCTCATGTCTCATACTTTAAAAGGTCATTTTTTGATAGCATTTATACTAGAGGAACTGACTATCCTTGGAGAATCTCCATGCTCTTGAAAACAATAAAAATAGGATTATCCTCAAAAGATTTAATTATATATAAATATACCTCATCCTACTATATAGTGTGAGACAATTCCCCATTAAAACAACATATATGAGATACATAGAAGATGTTGTACATGTTTTGGTACCTCTGAGGTTACCACAACTGATAGTCTACCTTTATAACTCTCTCTAAAATTTAAAATAGCCTAATATATCATGGTGAAGAATAATGTCTATCATAATTCATCTTCGTACCAAGCCCAATGAGATACATAAAAATATCTACTCTCTAAAATAAAACTCTAGAGGTCATTGACGGTGATCAGAGTAATATTTCTATAGAGACTTTGTTGTATCCATATTCTTTCAGATAAACTGTACATGCTCAAAAGGCGCCATGGTGAGAAAATGTCCATGTAAATCTTCCACACCTACCTCTAACCAATATAGGGTAGATCGGTAGGGACTACAATAAAAATCCTCAAATGGTTTGATCATTATAATCTTTTAATGATTTTTATTGTAGGAAAACTCAACAAAGGGAATATTCATCTCCCAAGAGCCCCCAACATCCAGGATCCATTCTTGTAGCATATCCTTATGCACCTAAATCGTATACTCTAAAAGGTCATTAGTATATGGGTGGTATGTTGTTCTCAGAAGAAACTTTTTACCCAATTACCTCTACAAACTCTACCAAAATGAGGCATAAACTGGGCATCCCTATTTTAAAGGATATTCGGAGGGACCTCATGAAGTCATATTATCTTTCATATTTACAACATCCCTTGATTATCAACTAATATGTTCTACCTAGTGTGTAAGAAATCTAAGACATTTGTGATCCAATCCAGAACAACCCAAGATGCATCGTTTCCTTGATGAAACCTTAGAAAACCCATCACAAAATTCATCATTAAATATTCCCACTTCCACTTAGGAAAGGGTAATGACTATAAAATCCCATATATTCAATGATTTTCCTCCTTCAACTACTAATAGGTGGAAGACCTCATAACAAAACCATTTACCTCAAATTTCATACATTGATACCAGTATTGGCATTGTAAGTCATGATACATCTCTATAACACTGGGGTGTACTGCTCAAAATAGGGCTTGAAACTCTTGCATCATCTCCTCACATATGGCTAATATATCCAAAACCTGACCATGTATATGTAAAATTTCATCATTTCCCATATTCCAACTAGTTTGTGGCTAATCATCTTCTACACTCTCTAGTAGGAGTAGGACCTATAAATATGATAGTCACCTCATCCTCACTCTATCAAGAATAGTATATGTCATGGATAAGGATGAAAATAAATTCCCTAACCATACTAAAAATACTAGATAATCTATGAAAAAATAAATTCATATTTTTTTATTATCTACTGGCCTCCTAAATTACATGTATTTGAGTCCTCCTACTCAGTGAATTGGCCCCTAAATTTCTCTTTCCAAGAATATAGGGAATCTTGAAGTCAAAATACTATAGGTACCCAACCCACCTTCATTTCCATAAATTATAATCACACTATCTAAATATATACTAATTATATTTTTGTCCTTGTACACCACCAAACTCTCTCCTAGTAAGTAATGTCTCCAATAGCATAAATCATGAACAACAACTGCTTCGTTGAGATTTTATGTTGGTTAATTCCAATCATGTGGCCCCAAATTATCAGTCTCATACACCAAAACTCTATACCATCACATCAAAACATGTCTTATCGCAATACCTAGTGAATCACAATAGATAGTGTAACACTTTCCTGGATCTAGAAGAATCGGGACCAACATTAAATTCAGCATCCATTTCAGCTCTTAAAAGGCATTATTGTATTTATTTGACCATACCAACATTACTCCCTTATTATTCAATCTCAAAAAAAAATTAAGTGTCATAATTAATATATGAAAGGACCATAATATACAACTATCCCCAAGAATCTTTGTATTTTAGTGACATTCATAGGATTCTCCTAGGAAACCGGAGCTCTTATCTTACCTCTTCCGACTGATACTCATGTCTCTAAGATAATATGGATATGTAATTTAATACAATACATCCAGAAGTGGATCTTTGTGATCTTAGCATATAACTGATTATATCATAATTTATAAATAATTATCTCAAAATGTTTGTCATGGTTGTGTCTATTTTGATAATACACCAAGATATCATCTATGAAAACTAACAAAAATGAATACAGATAATAATGGAAAACATGGTTCATTAGCAATGTGAAAACTCATGGTGAATTCTAGATTCCAAATGGCATACCTAGATACTAATATAAAACTTTTTGACTACAAAAAGTTATATGAGTTATATCTTTTGGTCAAAAAGCTACCTGATGATATCCCTATATCAAATGAGTTTTTGAGAGAACATGTTCTCTTTAGAGATGATCAAAAAGGTAATCTATCTGTGGAATGATATACTTGTTTTTAACAGTTTGTTGGTTCAATTTTTGGTAATTCAAATATATACTAAGGGTATCATCCTATTCTTTTTCAAATTGGACTATCAAACGCCATAGAGAGGTACTAGGTCATATGAACCCCTATACCTATTAGTACTTTTTATACTTATTGAGCTCCAACAACTCCATAGTATACATCTTTTAAATAGTAATTGATACTGGTGTAGCTCTCAAGAGTAGCTATATGGAGAAATAAACAACCTTCTTAGGAGTTAAACCAAAAAATTAATCTAAAAAACCATATTATAATGATCAAACACTTAAGAAAATTATTTATGATTCGCTCCATGGACATCCATCTATTAACTAGCTATCTAGGATATTATCCTACATAGCTCATGTTGATTTGGTCCATATTTTAATTCCTTGACATATCATTTACCATTTTCAATAAAAAATAATCCATCTAGTGATTTGAATGTAACCCTCAAACGATACCAATAAATGTATTCTTGAAAATAAACTAGCCATTCCATCCCAAGTTTGATGTCTAACCCTATAATTTTGAGAATGAAAATATCTTATAAAAGTTGACTAAATATTGGGGTAAATCCCTTCACTATGGAACACTATATATTTTTATCAGTGAAAAAGTATCGAGTGTCATGAAGCCCTCATAAAACAGAAATAAGATCCCGAAAATATTCACCATATATATAAATATGAAACTAAGTGATGAGACTACATAAAAAAATGGATCACATAATAGTATAGGCCTATAAGATTTTACCTATAATTTTATATGGCCTATATCTATTCTCCTCAGTGGTAGCCTATATAGAATATATTTGGCCTGAACAATATACCTTGGAAAATAACCTCACTACCTAGAGAAAGCCTACTCTACATTCTTGGTACAATTAGTGTATGGTTGCCTTAGACATGACCACCATTGTGTCCAAAATGAATGGTACTAATCTAGATCCCAACCTGATATGTAGATGTAAAACCTACTCCAAAACCTAGAGTTTTAGCTGGATCCCTTTTGCTAAATACTAGAGGTGAGGTCCTGTAAGAAGAATTCATGTGGTTAATCATTCATCATACTCAGCACTTGATTTTGTCCCGATCATACTAATTCTTCATGTTCCCCATATTCCATAATTATGATAGAAAATATCCCTAATATAACTCACATCCTATATTGAAATCATTTCATTGGAAGCCTAAAAATATCACTTCTTACTACTATAAGTTAAACCACTATGTAGAGAAGCCAAATGGCTCTACTAAGTGTCCCCATCTTGCTTCATGTTTTACTCTATAACCAGTGTCTGGTTTACTATATTAATAATAGTTTCCAACCTGAACACATTGACCTATGATTGGATGGAATTAATTAGCAATTATTTTATGTTTATCACCCTTGATATCTCATCATAAAGTTATATCAACATAAAACACTAAAGATCTATAAATCATTGGAAATATTCCATAACAATCATCACAGACTACTCTGGATGCATGAAGTCACCAGTGAAATCTTCTCTTAGAGTCTCGAGGAAAAATTATTCAAAAACTCTTGCATGGAAATAACCTAAAATCATATGTCAAAGCCTATAACCTAGGTTTAAAACATCCAACCATCACTTTGTTGCTCCCATAAACACGGGATGTTTTAAAACAAAAATATACAAATCACCCTATCCATTCTAACAACTTTAATCTATTATCCATACAAGGGTTATCTGTAAACAAGGAAAAATATTCACCATGTACAATATGTACAACCAAGTGCAATACACTACAATATCCATGGTGTATAATAAAGTATATCGCGTTCCTCATGGCCTTGTTGAATAATAAATCCATTCACAATAGAGGTGGAGTTTAATAATATGTGTATGAACATGAAGGTCCATTTCCAAGGTATAGACGACCAAAAAATCATCATCATGTTCCAAGAGAATCTTGACGAAAACATAGTAATTACTAGGGTGAATTCTTTAGAGAATGTCATCATCACATGTTAAATGAGATTCTATGAAATCTAGGACCAAGGGGTAGAAATTCCTATGGAATCCTATAGAATCAAGACCCATGGAGGAAATATGTCCCAAGAAATAACTATCAAATTCAGGATCCATCGGAGAAATTTCGATAGAATCTATTTGAATTAGGATCCAAGGTAAACCAACCATGGAATCCACTACCATTTCAAATAATCATCTCTTTTCATCCACATTATAAAACATTCCACGAATTTATCCGACTTCTATACCAATTCAGATAATGATATCACATAAAAAAGGAGGCAACACAATCTCTAAATTATCCAATTTGATTTAATTCAATTTAAAAAAATTATTCTTCATAGGTAAGCACACATGTATCCGATGGGTGGTATAACAAATAGAAAATTAAAAGGGGTAATCCATGGGTGACATCAGTTGGTTCAAAATCACCAAAAAACTCAATAAATCTGGGGGCCATTCCTTACAGTTTCCAATTCTACCAATTCAACCCATCAATTAATCAAAGGGGGGAATCTGAAAATTCTAGTTCATGAAAAAATGATTAATATTATTATAAAACACCAAACACTATGGGAAAGTTGTAGAACACCTACCATAGGTTCTTAGTAGAGCACTCATCCAGTATTGATCTCTAATTCAATCCAGATTCAAAGAAAAATGAAGAACATGAAAATAGGGAAAATTAGATTTCAACTAAATAACTCCATTTATATGAAGTAAAACGAATAATTACACAATATGATTTAATAACACGATAATGTGAATATATTGAGACTGATGGGGATCAATTTTGAGTTTTTATAGAAAAATAGGATCCATCCCCACTATATGGCCTTCAAATGATCTCTCAAATTCTCGTGGTTATCCATCAGACGATAAAATGAAAAGAGATCAAAGATATAAATCTTTTAATAGAAAAATTTAATTTCCAAAATTTTATTAGGGTGCATGGTTTGGAACCACGGTTGGCCAAACAATACACCAATAGTATACCCTTTACTCCATTAAGGGGGAACATGCAGTGTTCATGCGCATTGTTTTCCAAACCATGCACAAACAGTTCTCTACCCACATTCAAAAACTGCAGAGGCCCTTGCATGGGCATTCACCTTATTGATCGTGATTCCTTTGAAACATGTGGGCTCATGAATCCCACTATTCAAGACCATGAATGGTTACACAAGAAATGTGTCCTCTCTTGTATGGTTTCTACTAACCATTCCCCAAGCATAATATTTTCCAAATAGTTTGGATTGAGGATCCGAACCAGCCTCGAAAACCCCATATTAACCCATTATTTAATTAGCCACTAACTACATGCCATAAATATTCATTCAAACAAAAAATATATATTTACCTCATATAAAAACCCAAAATTTTAAAACATATTAACATATAATTTAAACTAAAACCTTCACTGATTCCAACTAATATTCCCTAAACGATAACAACTAAATTCAGTTCTATGAACAAAATCTTTAAAACTGGATTTCAAACCAACTATAACAACAAATAAAATAATCACCTCATAATTATGAGTTTAAAAATAAGTATTGTATATTATTATATTACTATGATATTTTAGGTTTATAATTTATGATAATTTTAGAATCAATGAAATATATAAATGGAAATATCCACAATGTATACATTTTTCTTTTACATAAAAAGTTTTTATTGTTTATATTTTTTTAATTCATGATGTTTTTTCTTCTTTCAGGAATTGTCTCTATTGAACATAAAAACGTTCCTATACATCACTGTTACTATGAAATAATTTTTAAAATTTTGGATGATAATGGAAAATATGGTTAAGTTATATAAATTAATAGGAAAACTATTATCCCCATTCAAAAACCTAAAATAACATAAGGAATTTTGTCACTTGAAAATAATAAACATTGAGATAAAATAATAATTTATTTACTCATAAATTAAAAAAAATTACACACCCTTTTCATAAATGTTTTTAGTGATAATAAAGTGAAAATAATAAAAATTAAAATTTTATGTGAAAACATGGAACCCATGAAATTGTTTACATTAAAATCAGACTATTCACCTTTAAAATTTAAAAAATATTCCCTTATTCAAAAACCAATTTGATTATATAATGAAATGAGAATTTTTCCATTATAAATATTAGAAATCATAGAAAATATTTACATGAATGATGGGATAGTATCCTTACAATCTTTAACATATGAACACTTATAATAGAATTACATACCTGGTTAATTCCAACATGTATCATCTAGAGAAGATATTAGTACCTAATAAATAATATGGGTATATCAGACCCATAGATCGTTATATATAATTTCCATGTACCATAAAATCAATAAAAAATATAAAATATTTAATTTCCATCATTAAACCCACAATAATTGGAATCTAAACCAATATGGAAAAGAACATTCATGTACCTTATAAAAATGAGAAGCAATATACCTTTCTTTGGAAAAATAATCTTACAATTAAAAATTATTAGAAATATAGTAACTGGATCTTCCATTAAAACGCATAAGAATATTTTATGTTAAAATTTATTATAAATCAATTATATGATGGTGTGAAATGTTTTACATCTTTTGAATGTTTATAAAAAATTCATTTTTTACATTAGTAAAGAATATAAAAAGCTTCCCATATAGAAAACCATAAAAATACTATTGTTTTATGATTTTTTAAAAAATCAAAAAATAGGTAAAAATGAAAATAATAAATATTTAATTTATAAAAAAGAACATTCCTATGAAATTTTGAAGAATAAGGACATTTAAGTGAGTCATTTTGAAAAATTCAAAATAAGATTTTAATGAAAAATTGCAAACCTCAGACATCTACTTAGTCCAGAATTTCCAAACATCATTGTATAATAAATTTATAATTTTATAAAATAACATCATTAACATATTTATATTTTCCATATTAAATATCATTAAATTAATTTTTTTTTATTAATAATTTATTGAAAATCCTTTATTTAAATCATTGTTTATGTGTAAACTATCTTATTTTACAAAAAAAGTTTCAATTCAGTCGGATCACATCTGACACCTTAGATGGATATTCATAATTTTCAAAGTCATTCTATTTATTTATAAAATTATTGGATATTAGTTTTTGGTTTTATGAATATTTTATGAAACTTATATAGAATATTTTAATATAACGATTACAATTTCCATTTTTTAATATTTTGATTTTATATAAAAAAAATTATTTTAAGAATACATATATGGGCATATTAACATAATATAATTTTAAAAAATAATAATTAATTAAACATTATTAAATAATAGTTATCATACATAATATTCATTATTAATACATAAAATAAACATTATAACAATGTTATTGATTGTTGTAAAATTGACCAATGAAATAACAAATTACAAGGATTCAATGAGTAAGAATTTATTATTTTATAATCATAATACAATATTAACAAAATATACATAATTTTAAAAATATTTTATTTTTTTATTATATTCAATTTTATGAAAATTCTTGTATAGAAGTAATGAAAAATTAAATACATAATATATGGAGGTTCTAATCTGTCTGTAAATACGAGCGACATTTTCATCTTTCAATGTTTGTGAGTTGAGTTAATTAAATAATAGCTTAGATTTAAAAAGTTTTAATTATAAATATATATATATATATATAATATATAAAATAATCCTTGTGATGTGGTGACGGAAAATTGGATGCATTAATTCATGTAGGTGGAAGTCTGCATTTTTGTGAAAGTGACATTTTCAATTTCCATTTAATGGAATGAAATTACAAAATGATTGTTACATATACATAATAAAATTGTAATATATTATATATAATTATTTTATTATTTTATAAAGGTTATATAAGATATTGATATTTTTTAAAATGATAAAAACTTACTAGTGTATCATTATATGGCATACCACTTATTTGGAAAAAAATTGTAAAAACACCTTAAGGATTCTTTGATTTTAGTTTTGAAAATATAAGAAGATATATGATGTCTATGGGGTTGTTGGGGGGTTTTGTAGGTTTTTATTCATTGATCTATAGTTCTCAAAATTGTGTGTATAAATTTGAAAAGGAATAATCATTTTATAAGTGAGGGGATAACTCTTGTAAATACACTTAACATAAAAATAATATAGTCATTTTCAAATCAATGTGGTACCCAACATAAAAAATATTAAATTATATGGTTGGAGAGGATATAAATAAACTAAAAATAATTAGAATAATTTTATAGTTATTTGAATAATTTTTTTTGTTCAACCCATGATTCATCCTCTATAATCGTTACCCTAATGACTCGTTTTTACTATTGTAACATATATTTAGGATAAAAAATAAAATTCAAATTATAAAAAATATGAATTTTTTTATTCAAGAACAAAATTTACAATTTTCTATTTCTGGAATTGTTAAATATTACTTTTACTATAAATATGAAGAAAAAAAATTTAATATATTTTTTTGAATAAATTATTTCTCATCATAACAATTTATTTACAATAATAGAATGTATATAATAGATTATCAAGAAATATATTAGTCTATTAGTCATTAAATGAGATTTATTTGACTTTATTAATGAGTAGAAATTTACTTTAACCGGGTAATTACTTAATTAAATAAAGTACCAAAATAGTACTTTTATTAGAATAAATAAACACTTCTATCTAAAATGTGAAGAGTATGTTCCAAAATTCAAAATAGTATTTTTAAAAGAATTATATTACAAATAAAGAACATTTTTTTCTATAAAAAAATTAAAAAAAACATTCAAATAATTCTTACATTGTGATGATTAAATATAATTCAATGTTGTTGTAATGAATGTATTTTTAACTATTCACCCAAAAAATAAACTATTTTTTGGAAACGCTAAAATTTTAAATTTTGGTAGCATTGATATTAGGAATCCAAAATTAATTTTTCTAATCTATATGAATTTATAATTTCTTAAATTTATCAATTTAGGAAAAATAAAAAATGTAATGAAAATTATATTTTTTAGAAAAATGAATATTTTAATCAAAATGTATTCCTGATCCTATTTCATGTAAATTTCTCATATATTATTTGATAATATATAACATAATTTTGATAAATATTACTTGTTAATATATCTACATTTAACAAGTGACCAATATAATGTTTTATGATACAAAACAAAACACATTAAAAATAATTCTTTAAAAATATCCCATATTAAGAATGAATAATTTTAATCATATCACTTTAATTATATATTACATATTAATTAAAATTCATAAATTTATTGCTGTCAAATGATTTTTAAAAGAAATAGTAATAACATGTAAGGAAAAAACTAATAATATCCCTTTTTTACTGTGATATTTTACACTTCAGGTAAATTTCATTGTGATTTTCTTACATAATATTCATATAATGTAGGGAAATTGAATATATTGTTCTTTATTTTAGGTTATTGGGCTATATAAAATAAGCTATCAATCATTGTATTATTTTATGTAATATTACAATTTGAAATTTCAATTTGTAATAGTATATATATGTTTATTCCATAAGTTTTCTTTCAAAATATTCAAACAAACATCATTTACATGACTAAGAATGTGAGATAGTTCTTTGGTCATCATTATGATATACTGGTAGGATTCATGGTTCAGAAATAGAATAAAACATTAATTAAGTAATTTATATACTAACAAGATATACCAACATGCTCAATGTTGATAGTAGGGAACATGTAAATCATCATAATACTGATCTTATGAATTCTATCACCCCTTGGATACCTTCTCTTGAGTTCCCTTTCATGGGAATTTGAGAGTGATATATTTAACATAGCCTCTATATAACATTATTGAGAGTTAGAGGTCTTTCATCATTGGATATACAACCAAATTGATAGATAAATCCTTTGAAACATCTACAAAAACACAAGTACATATTTTACATCCCCTTCCATATCCCTAAGAAAAGATATGATTGAATTATTTCCCTTAGTGGAAAAGATCAAAAAAAAGTTGGAGTTGGAAATAGTTTCCACCTAATTTTACATGCACCATTGAAAATTAGTTTTACTGAAGGGCTTCCCCACCAAGATTATTTAACGATCCACATTTAGATTTTTTATTTACCCATTAATTGTATTCTCTTATATAGGATATTTCACCAACTGTATATCATGTTAATGTGTTTATAAAAATGTAAATTAGGGTTATAGGGGGTAACATTCATCCATTGAGATTCATATGCCTAAAAACAATCTTTTTTCACCTAACATCATGTCTTTACATATTGAAACAATCGTCATTTCATGATAACATTGAATTTAATAGTGTTCTTAGTGATTTCTTTTGGATTTAAGGGAGTTACTGAATGAAAATAACCACAAATATAAAACCCATAAACATTGTATCATAAGTAATATCATGATCGATCGATCACATTCATGGTAAGGTATTCATGTTCGGTTTTGGATTTTGTTTCTGGTATTCCCTCACACCCAATAATTTAGATTATGTTTCTCCATAGATAGTAAAAGAAGGTGGTCATTAGAGACATACTAATAATGTTATAGGTTATTAATTGGATGCAAGGATGGGATGTGGGTAATCCGTCAATGGATTTTTATTCTTCATCTTGGACTCATATAATTATTTAACACATGATCATTAATCCTTCCATGTAATAATATTAAAAAATATTATCATTGTCTCACTTATTTATTAAAAACATGGGTTGATTTTAACACATGTATTCATCAATGGATATCAAAATTTATTTTACAGCTGATTATACAACATTTGAAATCTATAAAACTAGTAATTTTGTAATTTATCCCAATTTATGAGGATTTTTGTGTTTTAGAGTTGTGATTTGGCCCATTATGGGGGATTATTACATATCCCTTCGAAGGGAATGAGAACACATTTAGTTTTGTTATGTTCAATGGGACATGTCATATCATTTATGGTCATGTGACAAGGTAAATTAGGAAATCTATATGGTTATATATCCACGAACTATTGTGTGTGGTTATTAATCCATATTGAACATCTTATGTATCTTATATAATATGATTCACTAATAATTAGTTCATATTTCATAGTTTAAAGATATATTCCTGGACCCATTCATGAAATTAAACATATTGTTTCAATTATGATATGTTATGTTATATAGATACATGTATTTAAATGTATATAAATGTTTTTTAGAATTAATTTGTCTAAAAGAAATTATATTCATTGTAGGATCATGTGTCTCAGACTACTTGGTGTGAGGTTTTTATCAATGGTTTATCCTGGATTTATGAATGAAAGTCCCTTTTTAGTCTATCTTTTTTCTTGGAAAATAAATAGGATAGGGTATGATTAAACTCACATGGGATATAAAACAAGGAGTAAGGAAAAATAAATATAAATATATCCCATTTATAAATGAAGAACTCATAGTGGATATTTATTTGTTGAGGATGCATGAATTACATTGAATATGTCCACTTGGGGGAGAGTTGGAACATATTCATGAGCTTCCAATATAATTATAGATCATTAATAGATCAAGTGGATGATATCGACAATTATTAAATGGTTTAATATTAGATTAAATATGAGGACTATAAATGTTTCCACCTCTATTAAGTTGACGAAAATATTGGCAAGGATGAATAAACTCACTTGGGATATGGACAAGTCTGAATGGGTGTGGGGATTACACCTAACAGGTTTTCCATTTGTCTTATTTAGGGTATATACCATATAGGATTATAATATTTGTATCATGGACTCATTGAGTAGAATAAATTGATTAAAAAGATTATGGTTCAGTAAGATTCTTAATATGGGCTAACCAGAATAATGATATTAATCTAAGGGAGGTTATATTGGTACCCTAACAATATAGACCAACCTTATCAATGGAATACATGATTGTAAACCCCCAAATTGGTCTAACATTCAGGAAGGAAACCCTAGGGTGGATCAACTATAAAGATAAAATATAAACTAGAGGGTCTACTGTGAATAAATATACCATTAATTTTAAGAGTCTATGGACGAAGTCGGAGTAAGTTGGCACCCATGGCATGAGACTATGGATAAATAAAAACTAGACAAAGTTATGTGAAAAATTTCTCTTGGGTATATGAATATAGGCGATGTGGCATGATGATATGGGGATGAGTGAAGTGTCACCTAAAAAATAGGTTGGGAGAAGTAGCACATATGAATAGGTTTGTAAAAAGGATATAAGAATTGTAGGAACTATAAATGAATTTGATCCCATTTATAAAACATGGGTGTAGATTCATATTTATAAACGAACTAGGTGAATGGTTCCCAGTTATGTACCTAGAAGATTCACCATAAATGTGTGAGTAACATAAACATCTTGGTTATGGTAAAATATCATTTTTAATTTTTAATATCTTTTATATTGGGATTAGGGAGAATAAAATATAATATGGGTGGTATTATAAAGGAACATAGGGTAGGAACATGAGGTTGGACCAGTTCATACCCTGAATCGTGCATTGATTGAGTGAATTAGTCCTATTTAGAATCCCTAAATGTTTGGTTTATGAGGTAAAATATCTTCATGATGTGAATTATATTGACATTGTTAATACATCATCTGGGTTTTTAAGTTGAGGTGGAACAATTTTTAGTGTACAAGTAACATCATACTTCACGTTTAGAATCTATGATTTACAGTATTTAATATTTCTACAGTAAATTTTTTTATGTTCTATATCACTTATACCTTTTTATCTCATGTTGTGTTTTCTCTCATGAACACTATGAATTCCCCAGGAATTTTGGTATGGATTCTACTCTCTTATATCTGTCTTATGAGGTACTTTTATTTTCAACTCAGTTGGTTTATTCTCATTTGGTAAGTTAAATCCTTGTCTACTTGTTTTATTCATTTATTTTTTGAATTATATGTGGTGTTGGGACATAGTTATGGGATCTATGATCAAATTATTATTTCTATTATATCCCATCTAGATTGATTGTGTGATTTTTTTCAAGATGATAAAAATCCTAGGTTGGTTTTCGTGTGTGATTTACTCAAGGTATGTGTTGATCAAACCACATCATCAACCCTTTTTCTTATAGAATTATATTTTATGATATGATAATCGATGATAAGGCATAATTTTATTATTTTTTGTACCTTTACTTTTAATGTGTGTGGACTCAACCATGTTTTTTCGTGGAATGAGATTCATGTAAGTGGTTCTATCATTATACTAATAGAATTTGATATATAATTTCAAATTTTTTATATATTTATTTTTAAATTAATTATCGTGATCATAGAATTGGTTGATTTATGTGTGTAAAGTAGTTTTTCATATAATAATTTTTCCACTAATTTTATAAAGGAAATGTTATTTTCAAATTATTTTGAAATTTATTTATTAAATAGGATGTTAAATGAAGTTTTTATGAAAAGTAAAGCATGGATTCATTTTTGAATTGATAAGCTCTTTGAATTGATTGATGTAGGAAATACCTACAAACCATATGTATATAGTTTGAGGATTTAGTATTTGGACTTGTCTACTAATTTGTTTGGGGGTTCACTCACGTATGTTCCTTAGGCCTTGTTTGCTATGGAAATGAACTTTCCATTGTTGGGGGTTCACTCATGGGTAGTTACACTATTCTATAGGCCAAGTTTCATAGAGACATTAGTGCACAATGGTCATTGTTAATTAACTAGGTACGAGTGATGAATATAGACAATAAATTTTTATCCTATTAGTGTTTACCATTTTTATTGGGATTTTTTTATCTATGATATACATTCTTTGATTCAATGAAATTGTTTTATTAAAATTATTAATTGAAACTATATCACTTGGTTTTAGAAGGATTTAAAAATAAGGGGAACTATTTACCATAATTTTTTCATAAAAATATTTCTCTAATTATCATCCCTTATTTTACAAAATTTATCATATTGGGATTATTATACTTAGACTTTATAAAGAAAAAATTTGTGGGATCCAACAAAGCCTATTTAGATCACACACTGCGCAGTCCCTTTGGGGTGCGTGGACATGGTAATTTCTTATGAGTCATGAAATAGAAATGTGAAATTGTGATGAAATGAGGTTTATATTAAAAGGATATCGGTACCCTCTGGTGGGATTGTGTGATGTTGACCACATATCACAGGGATTAATAGTTTATTGTTTTAGTTTTCTTTTTCGGATGTTGGACATATACCATGGGATTTATTTTGTTTTTTATAGGTTTAATATCTACCTTTCCATTCTTTGATCATGGAATCTATCTTTTCTAGTTTTTCATAAATATATATTTATATATATATATATATTCCACGTATATTATTTTAGGTTGGGATAAATCATTCGCTTTGATTGTTATTTTATGTCTGGGTGCTAGTTTCCAACATGTTGGGATTGTGAAATCATTTTCGAGTCTTACTAAAGTCCGGTTCAGATCCTATTTCACATGTTATCTATGTCCAATCCTGAAAATATTTGTATTAAAGATAGTTTATGCTCAGTTATGGAAAGTTTGTAGATATTTGATTTCACTCTCGATATTTTAGAGATAGGTTCTGGTGAGTGTTTTTCTAGATATTATTGTGAAAATACTCATGTTACCATTGGATATTGGGATCTATATATCCTTTATCATATTTTGATGTTAATCACGGTTTCTAATTATTATTTTCATATTTAAACATAGAGTATCATATTATAAGTTAATTTTCTTGTATTTTTTGATTGTATTAATTTTTCTTTGAGGTGTGTTTCATGGGATCCATATGAGGGTGTAGTGATAGATACACCTCAAGGTAATCCTACTCTAGATTTGAATCATATAGAGGCTATCATGAGGTATGTTAATGTCATGGAGTAGAATTTCCCATGAGGTTATAACCAAGTTGTTGAGGCATATCTAGAAGATAGAGGAGACAGTTCTTGATCTCTAGAGTTTAAACATGAAAATCCCCTATCTTATAAGTGTATTAATGAACCATAATAGGTAGGGAACTGAATGGATAAGATCCATCAGATCCTGAATTCATAGAGACATTATGGGATAACAAGGTGAATTATGAAATGTTTAGGCTCAAGGTTCCCAACTTGTGGTGGTGTGGTTCTATGGTATGGTGAAATCAGTATGTGGTAATGGATTAAAAGGGTTTCAATACCATATTCTTTTATCAGTTCTTCCAAGTGTCTCTAATGATTCCAATGTATTTTTGGATCATATATTCCAAACTGGTAGAGTGTTTGTGGTATATATCATTAATAAGTTTTTATATCTGTTTTAATTTTCTCTAGAGAATATGATTAATAGTCATATAAAATCATTAAAATACAAATATGTATCGCAAAAAAATACCTTATTATAGGTATACATGATAAATCATGCATCATATTATGACACGATAGATAGAATGATGTTATTAGTAAGGGATTTAGAGGGTATGAATGGATTATCTATCACTTATTTTCTACCCAGTGGTATTTTTAGTGTCATTTAGTGATAAAAGAGAGTATGGTATGATAATCACAAGGATGGTGGATGAGTTTCCCCAATTTAAACCTCCTATACACCATAAGTAGTATCCAGCAGTTTGATCAAGACTTGTTTCCAGTGTGAACATTTAGGGCACTCCATAATTACTTATATTGTACCCCCTAAGTACATTATATTTTGAGGCCATTAAGGGTATTAGAATGGGTTCTTCCAAGAAATGTATATTCCATCTTTTGGATATGGATATTTAGATCCAAATTGCACTTCTATATAGTCATAATCATCAATGTCCACATGGATCTATCCATAGGCCCGAAGATTTGAATCATATTCATGTAGGGAATGGGATTCCTCCATATTTGATTTCATCCTAGTGATAGTGTGAGGTACTATATTGTTTTTTATTTTCTATAAGAACTTTTCTATTTGATACATGCGCTATATAGTCAAATATTTTCCCATTATTTTAATGTGATTAGTCTTCTAATGTAGCTCATATACTTTTATATATAGTAACTTACACATCTTGGATGGGACTCTAAAGTGTTTTAGGGAGAGTGGGTTATGAGATCCTATTGTGTGGGACATTTCCACCAAAATATTGGGATTGGGTTTTCTACCATTGCAGTTGCGATCAAGGATTTTCCTTCTCTTTGAGATCTTCCCCAAATTTTTATGGACTTCCCCAATATCTTCCCATATGAATTCTCTAGTCTTCCACTAGAATGTGAGGTAAAGTCCAAGATTGATCTATTTTTGTTAATACAGTAATTCTCAATAAACTCTTATCGAATGTAACTTTTTATGATGAAAGAGATCAAGATCTAATTGGTTGATATAATGTTCATTGGTTTTCCTTCACCCTAGTGTTTCACCCTCGGCTTACCCTATTCTTTTTTCCATGAATATTGATGGTGAAAATAATTTGTGAATGGACTAGGATATTGAACCCAATTACTATTAATAATATTTATAAATTTTCCCATGTGTATTACCAATTTGATTCACAAAAGGGGATGATGTGGTATTCATGAATTTATCTTTTCTTGTGTCATTTTCAGCATCAAGATCAGGGGTATGATACCTTGAATACTAAAATCTGGAGTAGGTATTCCCATTTTTAATATCATGTGATTATTTTTTGTTTGGTAAAAAATATTATTTTTTGTATGGATTGTATGTAATATATATTCCATTAGTATCTCAAAAAAAAATTCATGGAATTTTTGGATTATATATCGATCTATTCGAGATCTGATCATGACCATGAGCACCATATGCGTCTAGTTTTAGTGTTTTGGTAGAGTCTCGACCTTTATGGTAACCTTTTGAAATGAAATTTCTGGATATAAGAAGTGTTGGTCTTGGGATATATGATTTTATAACATATAGTAATCGATCATGCAAAGGTTAATTATATATTTTCATGGGAAAACTCATGTAATTCCATTGAGATACATAGTTTCTTGGATCTTGGATGATATTGTTTGTGTTCTTTCAATGATTTCTAAATTTTATTCATTACCTTCACCACCCTTACTTATAATTTGGTGGTATTCACCTGGGATTTTAAATTTCTGACTTTGTTTGAAGAAATGAATAAAATTTGGATAATGTATCCTATTATAATCTTACAATATATCAGTAGGGGGTACGTTCTGTATTGTGGAACATATGGCTCTTGTCTGGGTTGGGTGCCTATATAGGAGTATCAAATTGTAGAAAATGTCACTCTGTAATTTTATATTCATGAAAAAATTTACCCTTCTAATTATTTAAGGCTAGTTGTTGTTATGAACATTCTCAAGTGATGGGGACACAATATATTTGGAGAGAGGTAAATGAAAAAAATACCATAAAATTATGAGATATATATTTTCTCAAAATTACATAAATATAAGTTAGATATTATGATTATACCAACTATAGGTGTTCAACATTGACATCACATGCACCCCATGTTAGTAGAATGTCTATCGAATACTAGGATTCTCATACATATATATTACATATTTTTTATTAATATTCAATAAATTAACTAAACACATGACTAAATACCATAATATTTTATTTTCTTAGGATACTAGGTACACAAGTTACATATTTGGTTAATAATCTTCAACATATCCCATAAATATCTTCTCCATTAGTACAATTCACAAAGATACCCTACTTAAAACCATTCTATATAACATGGGGAAAAGAAACATAAGAAAGAGTGATATCAGATTATCAATAAGGGTAAAAGAGGGAGATACTTAACAATGACATGATCATAAGGGTATTTGAAAATGAGCATAACATTTTAAAAACATGCCCTTCATATAAAAGAGCATAATAATGGGTTGTAGAAAAAATATTAGATTTTTATAAGAAAGTATTCATAAGGGAATAAAATAAAATGATCCACGGGATCATAAAATTTGAACAAGACATATGTTTGTGGAATATAGGATAAATTATAACATTTTTTACTTGTGTAAATATAGATAGGTTTACTCATTACTCAAAGGACATGAAATTAAGCCCTTAAATAATCATCTGTGCATGAAATTAGGACTGTGAATAACATTGTAAAAATTAAATATAGATCCAATAATATCATTGTGAAAATGTAATAAGGTTCAATATTTACATCGTAAACAAGTAATTTGGTTTACACATATCATTTTGAACATGTAATCTGGTTCATACATAAAATTGTAAAAATATAATCGGGTTCACTCATAACATTGGAACATATAATCAAGATCCTAAATAACATTGAGACAATTTAATTGGGTTCATGCATAATTTATTTACTTAGTATTTATACATTGTTACCTAATTCATTGGAGAGGTATATAGTTCACACCCATAACATAACGAAAATAATACATATGTGTTTCAGAAGATCATAAAACATTCATCATATCATAACCCATGAAATGAAATGGGATTAATAAACATTTTATTATATCATAAACATTGTTAAAAAGTCTTTTTCATAATTATTTAATCATTTCATCATGGAATGACCCTTTTAAAAACAATCATATTTCATAATAGTTTTTTCATGGAATAACCCATGGAAGAGAAAGGGGTTTTTTATGAATCTTCTCATCATAAAAATAAAAAATTTAGAGAAATAATAAAAATGGTATCCTTGTATTAAATCCCCAATAAATAAAAATTATAATGAAGGGATTTTATCTTTTATGAAAAATAATTTTTAATGATAATTCACTTAAATAATTCTTTGAGGAGATAATGTTTCATTGAAAATATCTTTTTAAAACTAAAAAATCATAATTTTTTTTGAAAAAGATGTTTTTAAATAAAAATTGAAACATACAAATGATTATTTAAAAATATTTTAAAAAATTTCTTGAGAAAATATCATTTTCTCATGGAAAAAACATTAAAACTATTTTTCTTTTCCATTTTTTATGATTACCATTAAACTAAAAAAAATTAAAACTTAAAACTTATTTAAAACATTTCATAAGACAAAAAATCCATTCAAAAAAATTAAAAATGATTAAAAAGTTCTTTAATAGATCATATTTATAAAGATAAATAAAATTTAAAAATATTTTTAGATGCATTTTTTAGGATGAGAAATGATTTTTTGACCAAAGAGAAAAATGAAATCGAGTTTCCTATAAATATTACATTGATCAATTAAGTACATAAAGACTTTAAAATTAAGGTAAAAATCTATTATCCATAAATAATCACAGGATAATATAATAAATTTGTTTTTCTTTAGAGTTAGATCATAATATATTAAAATTTAAATCATAATCCTGAGAAATCCTGGTTAATGATGAGATTATAACATAAAAAATCCACCTCATTGGTAACATTAAATCATAATACCCATCAAATAATATAATTAAATGAAATTAATAATGTAATGAGAATAAATAAATTCATTATATTACATGTCTAAAGGGTTTTATACACTCCTCAAAAACATGATAGGTGCATAACATAATATTATTCTCAAGGGAAAAAAACTTTGGCTAATATCCCTTACCTTTTGGGTATCTTGTGACCCATAAATCCCATGAGATATATATCCTCATATAGATATGTAAATATAAATAATTTTTATGAGAAATAATATAAAATAAACTCATTTAAATTCAATAAACCTTATATAAGAAATTAGTGTGGAATATCTCATGTATCTCATAGAATTAAAATTCGAGATAGAAATACCTTAATAATTTAGTAATATTTTGATTCGTAAGCCCCAAAAATCATTACATCAAATAAAACATTGAATATAATTAAAAATTATATTTATAATATAAAATATCCATGGGACTATATATACACCATAAAAAATAAATAAATGGTGACTTTTAATAAGTCTCTCCAAAATAAAAGAGAGGTTATAAATCTCTTACCTTATGTCTCGACTTCCTCCATAAACCATCAAACCTCCTATATAAAAAAATTATAATTTGACTAAAAATATATTATTTAACTGTAGGTATATATATATATTACCATATATTATTTAATTATGACAATTCCTTTTCTATTTATTATGAAATCCTTCTCAAAATCATGTTTTGGGTAATAACCACTTGATTTCCCATATATGTTTTGATTTATTATTTTTTTGTCCTCTTAATTTGATCATGGTTATATAATGTATCTTATAATAATCATGGAATAATTATCATATTTATTCCTAAATTAGACTTTTATGACCAGTGACTAATGATTCTTTTGAGAAATGAAGTATGTTGGGATCATTGAGATGGTAGGTCGTATGTACGCATGAGTAACGTTTCCATTTTTCAACGATTGTTACAGAAATAAAGTATGTAATATTTTATCTTTATATAATAACAATAAAATAATATTATTTCTTTAAATATAATTATACATATTTTACATGTGTTTTGGGGTGGAAAATAGAGAGTCACATCCCTTCTCAACAGCGATAGTTCGCACGTACACAAACGATATTATCTTTTTAAAGTGGGTGAAAATGAAAGAAATAAAATAAAATATTATATTTTAATAATGAGAAATATTTTCTCAATATAATAATTATTTCACACATATAACATATATTCCAAAACTTTATCCATATTTTCTTCTATGTAATGTGTTATAGAAAAATTAATCACATAACATCATGAGGTGGTAGTCCGCCGTATACACGTGTTATGTTATCGTTCCCCTAAAAATGGTTAGAAAAAAATTATATATCATCTAATAATAAAAAAGGTATAATTATGTTATAAATATCAAATATACTCTTTATATCTATCACCATACCTAACATTAGGAGATTTTTATGTAAAAACGGATAACACTGTTTCGTGAGGCAATAGTCTGTTGTACACATGAATGATTATTTAAAAACCAATTTTATGAATGTTAATATGGTTTTAGGTAATGAAATAAATATTAAATCATATAAATATATTCAATATACTGATTTATTATATCAACATCATTTTATAATAATTTATTTACATGGAGAATGAAATAAAATATAAACCCATGTTGAATAATTTTAGCTCTTATTTTGGTATCCTCTAATGGTTTTACCATATTTCTAGGTTGGATTTAGAGAAAAAATAAGGATAATATAATGATAGGAATGAAATATTTTAAGGGATTCGGTAAGTTATTGTTTGAAAAAAAAATAATGTAATGAATTTGTGAATAACAAAGGAGAGGGGGAGGGATTTTATATTTGGGGTGAGTGGAAAAATTGAAATTGTATGAAAATAAAAAGATTTAAATATGTCTTTCACATTAAAAAAGCATCCAAATTATATTATTCTCTTTTGTTATAAATTTTTTGGTCCAAATATTTCCATAAAACATATTTTTGACAACTTTTCAAATCATTCTAACCCTTATCTTTTTAGTTTAACCTGCTCGTAAACCCATTTTTACCTTAACTAGGTAATTAATTTTTATTGAATTCAATATTAATTTTGGTAAAAATATAAGATTAATGTTTTAGGTAATATTAATTATATTTATTCATATTTTATTATCTATTTTTTTGAAATTCAATTCATATAATTGGAGAACATTAATTTAAAATTCATCTTGAAGATGCATAGAGAATGTGGGGGTTTCAAAGATAAAATGTTCAAGATTTTATGATGGTTTTATATAAAAATTCAATATAAAAAAATAAAATGACCTAAATTGGATTAATATATAGTTAATTGAACAAATGTTAATTTAAAACCTATTTAAAATATTTTTTTTCTAAATAATTTTAATGAAAATGCGGTTTTTAATTAGAATTCTTTATTTCTCACAATTACAGAAAATTCACCCTATGATTTATTTGATATCATGATTAAAAAGTTTAACATTATTATTTAAAAAAATTCTAAAAATATCCAAAAATATATATTTCAAATAAGCATAAAAAAGGAACAAAACATTATTTTAGAAAAATATTGCTTAAGAGAAAAATTGTATTTATTCATATCTATTATAAAGAAAACACATAATATTAATATAAACTTTTTTATTTAACATATATAATATATAAATTTCATTAAAATACTTCAAAAATATTGTTTTTCTTAATTTATTATGGTAAATCATTTTTTATTTCAAAAAATCATTTTTCAAATATAGATTCCCTTTATTATTAAATATTATTTTATTTTCATTTTTATTTTATTTCTAACTGAATATATAATTTTTTGTCAATGTGTAACCATATATTTTCATAATTTATTTACTCCTATTTATAAATGTATATCTAATTGATACGTGATAACTATCATATATTAAAATTTTAAAAATATGAAATGTTACGTTGAAACTCAATGATGTGTGTAACTCAAGAAAAACTCAGTGATACATAAAATAATAAATATTAATAAGAATGAATTCATTTGTTGAAAGAATTTCACAAAATCTTTGGGTTTTATATTATTACTCAAATAATGTGGTATCCTGACTAGGGATCCTCTCAATCGGGCCCCAAGTTAGTCGGTGACATGCCCTCAAGTGTGCCTCCTCGTATACTAGACAGTTCCAACTAGTATTGAGGGTCTGGTAAGTCATTCTTGAGGAAACTACACCCTCTTATCAAATAAAACACCAACAGAAGAAAATAACAATAACCATCTGAGGAATCTTATAAAGAACTAGAACAAATCCATGTCGTATGATAACCCAGACATGAAAATACAATATTCAATTGATAGTTAAAACATTCTATAATAATAAAAATGTCAAGTATCTACAATGAATCTAAATGTAATGAAAAAATGAATCTGACGAGGGTTCCAATATACATCTAGTTACCTATCCCTTTCTCCAATCTCAAACTAAAACCTATAAAATGTAATTTCCCTTATCCTATCCTGTAATAACAAAGTCTACTCGGTTGACGATCAGGAAGCCCAAATATGGTGTGAGTATAAATCATTATACCACCACCAACGGTGTATAAAATGAGTCCAGTCAAAAGATAGTGCATGCAGTTTTATGATGTAATAAAATACAAGGCATAATGAAACAGTTATCACATATTCATTTAATCTTTAATCCTCACATTAAGACCATTCAAAATTCATGTTTCCCATTTGAATCATCATTAATTATTATTAATCATTTGGTAAAGGTTTTCATGACTAGAACCCCAAATATTTTTAAGTGTTGGTCTCCATTCCTATCACTCTATATTTCATTCGGTGTAGGTCGTCATGCCTAGAAACCTATAATCTCATGCTTGGAAAACTATTATTAAGGAACTCTATGTCCATGTCCCAAATTATAATTGATCTAGAATGCCATGTCTAGCACTCCAATAATCTCATCCATTTAATCATTATTTTATTCACAATAATTTTCCACATAATCCCATTACTAATCCAACGATTAGTTAAAAATTTCCCAGGCTATTAGTTAACTCAATAATTTATTAAGCATATAACCCATTAATTAATTCAAGAGTTAATTAATAAATCAACACACTTCTCTATCCATAATTAATTATCCCAACCTAATTATCTATATCAAATCTCAACATTCCATATATAATTCTAATTATCTTTGATAAACATCATGGAACATAATTAATTATCATAATTAATTATTTTTGGTAAACATCCTGGCACAGAATTAATTATAACAATTAATTATCTTACATATCTGAATATAATTTCATAATTAATTCCCCCAAATTAATTATATTAACACAACTAATTCAATGTCTCCATTACAATATCTCAACCCATAAAAAATCTGCAAAATACCTATATAGGACCCCCCCTATTTGTTATGTGATTCAATAAACAATTAATCACCAAGGAAATCACAAGTTGAATCCATATTCCTAATTACACTAATTCAGGAATTCAACTATCAAGGGAAGCTAGAAAATTATAATATCTCATAAAAATATCAAAAACATGACAATGGGAGTTTGATTTATACCACATACCCTTGTTTATTAATGGAAGTTATCCAAATTGAAATCCCCAAAATCCAAGTGGCACAATGTCATCATTTAGGCTTCTGATCTAAATCCCTAAACCAAAATTAAGACCAAGGCATCAAAATCCCAAATGTAGATCTAGATCCAAAATCCAAGATCTAGATCTCATCTCATAGGTTTAGATCTATGAAAATGGTGCAGATATTCCTTGAAAAGATCAAGGAAATATAAAGGAAATAAGGGGAGAGACATCAGGATGAAAATCCACATACGGGAAAAATAAAGGATCTTCGATTTGGGCCATCGATCATGATGAATGGAATTCGGATTTCCTTTAAATCCCTCCAAAAGGCTTTGATATCACCCATAAATTGTCATGCATTAGCCTAGGTTAGACTAGAGGCGTTTTGGGGGTTTGGTTGGTTTTAATACCAAATTTCATATTAAAAAGCACCGCATTCATAGTTCCGTGTGGGAGGTCGTAGGTTTTAGCCAAAAAATGCGGTAACTATTCAATATTCCACTGCCTGAATATCATGATGGAGAATAGTTAGGAAAACTATTTTCTAACTATGTTGTCCTCCACTATTTGTATGTTTATCTTTCACATTGTCTGCACAAACTATGCACAAACCATGCATAGCCCCTTGTCATCTCATGTTTCCTATAAACATCACTAAAACACACTCTAGGTCATAAACCAACCAAATATTACTTAATAAAAACAAAAAATGTATCTGAAAACACGCCTGATATTGATCGTGAAAATGCTGGGATCTTAAGATCTCCCCACCTTATAACAGCTCATCCTCGAGATCTACTCCCAAACTTCTCAATGATTCTGAGTCGAATAGTTTGGGTCTTTGATCCCTCAGGTCTTCTTCCAATTACCAGGTTTCCTTGTAAACACATCCATGTTTCCATAACAGATGAACTAATGGAACTGTCTTTCCCCGAAACACATTATCACTATGACCCAGCACACATGTCATTTATTACACAAGGGACACATCTCCATCAAGATAATCCTCTTCTAAATAAATTAAATGACAGGGTTTGGGGTGATACTATCATAGTTGTAACACATGGCAAACATCATTCATAGTGATGAATTTCTTTCCAGCAGCCCGATTCTTTCTATCACCTCAAACAATCCTACAAAACTATGCACCGACTTCCCCAACCTCTATATCATGTGGTGACCCAATCTAGGTGACACCTAAAGGAATACATGATCACCCTCTGTAAACTCTAGGGTTAGTCTTCGTCTATCTATATACAAATTTTTCTTAATTTGAGACATAGCCATAAGTTTCTGAAACAACTGTACATGCTCTGATGTCTCCTGAATGAGATTCAGTCCCAACATCTCTAACTCACCCACCTCTAACCATCATTTTGGTGATCTATAAGTACTACCATAAAGTTCCTCATATGGTTCCATCTATATAGTTTCCTAATAACTATTGTTATAGTAGAAATCCACTAAATCCAATTTCTTCTCCCAATAACCACCAAAGTCAATCACACATGCTCACAGCATATCCTCTAACACCTGCATGGTACACACTGACTGCACATCTATTTGTGGGTGGAAGGTTATACTTATCAATCCTTGTGTACCAAGAACCTCATGTAATACCTGCCATAAGCTTGAAGTAAATTCCAAATCATGATCTAAAACTATAGTCTCTGGAACCCCATAAAAACAAATAATCTCTCTCACGTACACTTCTCCCAACTACTCTACTATAATGGTTTCTCTGTTAGGAAATAAATGTGATACCTTCATTAGTCAATCCACAAAGACTCAAATAACATCATTCTTTTAAGGATTCATTGGATGTACTACCATTAAATCCAATGTCATGGCAACCCACTTCCATTCTAGAATAGGTAACAATTGCAATAGGCTTCCAGGTTGTTGATGCTCTACCTTCACCTACTGATAGGTGAAACATATTGTTACGAACCCTACTATCTTCTTTTTCATACCTAGCCAGCAAAACTATCATCATAGTTCCTTGTACTTTTTTTGTTACCCTAGGATGTATCATCCATCTTGAAATTTAAAAATTACCTCATGAGTTCCTATTGGACACTTGTATGGACAAAAACATTATTTTTCACATAGATGATCTCATCCTCAACTATTGTCCATTCTAAAGGTGTCTCCAAACCTTTAAAGCTTTCCCATAGTTATAAACTCTCAGGATTCTCATACTTACTATACCTAATTCGTCTCAATAGTGTAGACTCCACTACTATAGAAACAAGAGTCATCCTCTCTAGACTCTTCTGGTCTACCACAGGCACTTCTTCCAGCAAATTCAGCATCATCCACAGTACACTCGACTCATGTAAAAACTGAGTCTGATGTTTCCAACTCAAGTAATTGTACACACTATTCCCCTTACATGGTGTATATGCTAGTTCAAAATCAAAGGCCTTCATATACTCTGCCCATATTCACTATTGATGATTCAAGTCACAATGTGAAAAGATATACATCTTGATTTTTTGATCAGTAAAAATTGTAAACCTTCCCCCAAAAGAATGTGTCGCCAATACATAAGAGCATAAACCACTACTTCCAACTCGAGGTCATGTGTATATTAATTCTATTCATGTGGCCTTAGCTACTAAGATCTATAAGAAATTACTCGATCCCATTACATCAACACAACTCCGAGTCTAATCCTAGAAGGTTTACAATACATCATGTACTCCTCACCCGACTCAGGTGAGATCAAAATTGGTGTCGACGTTAAGAACTAATTCAACTCCTGGAAAGAATTATAGAATTCTTATATCCAGTAAAACATTACCCCTTTATTTTTCAAACATGAAATAGGTTCTTATAAATGGAAAAGTCCTAGATGAACCTCCTATAATAACTAGCTAATATAAAAAATCATATGTTATCAAAAACACTCTTGGGATTCACCCAAGAAACCACTACCTGCACTTTATTTGGGTCCACATCCACCCCTTCTTCCAAGATAATGTTCCCTAAAAAGTGTACTATGTCAATCCAAAACTGCCATTTAGATAGCCTGGTTTATAGCTGATTCTCTCTCTGTATTCCCAAGTTGATGTCAAGATGTTGTGCATGATTTTCATGAGTCTTAGATTAAACCAAGATTTCATTCACAAACACCACCACAAACTGATATAAGCATGGATGCAATATACTATTCATCATGGCCATAAAAACTACTAGAATGTTTGTCAACCCAAACAGAATTTAAAAAAAGACATAAAGCACATACCTTTTTTTGAAAGTGGTACTTAGTATTTCAGACGTCCGAACTCTCAAAAAATGATACCCTGATCTCATATCAATCCTTGAGAACACACAATCCCCCTTCATTGGCTCAAACAGATCATCGATACGTATAAGAGGATATTAGTTCTTTTTGGTCATTTTATTCAACCTATGGTAGTCGAAAGAACAATGTAAAATCCTATCGGCCTTCTTTGTAAACAAAACAGGTGATCCCCTAGGTTAAGTACTTGGATGGATAAAACCTTTATCCTCCTACTCCTCCAACTATGTTTTGCACTCCTGATGCTAAGTTCGTGCCATTCGGTAAAGTAGAATACATACCGGCTCAGCCCCCAACATAAGATCAATAGTGAGTTCAACATCACTCTCAGGTAGAAAACATGAAAGTTATTTATGAAATACATCCTGAAAAATTTATGCTTCTGGTGCAAGGATGTCTTTCATACCACTCCCATCATCTAGATAAGAATAGAATCATAGGTTATGTGTTGTCCTAGTTGTTGAGTAATTGGATCTACTCTACCTTCTTGGATATTCCATTCCCCATGGGGAATTTATTGGTCACCCTTATGAGATAAAAAAGTTCACTCTCTGGCAGTAACAATCTATGTGGGATTGGTATGTGACTATCTAGTCTATTCCCATAATCAATTTCAATCTTGTTATATCAAGGACATAAATATCCCAAAAAAATGACACTCTATGATCTCTTACGAACATCCATTGCATAAAAAAATATCCCTAGTCCATGTTCCCAATAGTGTATCGATATTCATCACCCTACTTACAAACTCCACCTAAAAGATCAAACCATTAACATGATTTTCAAATATAAAGGAATGATAGGCTTCAGTATCAAACAAGGCACCAGTTAAAGTTTAATCAACTAAAATAGTATCTCTCACTATCGATGGACAAGCCTCGCTCTCCATAAGTGTAAGTGGCACTTCATGTAACTATCCTACCCCTCTTACCTGTGGTTTCATCTTACTCCCCTGAGTAGCACCAATCTGCTAATATGTGAGCCAAACCCTAAAAAACCACATCCACTACATCTACAACCTCTCCCTGTAGAACTCCTGCTGCAAGAAATTTATGCTATAGAATACCACCTTCCCACACTCTGACCCCGAGAATCTTCTCCTTTAGCACCAGTCATTCATTTCTTCCTACATAACTTCTATAGATGCCCAATATATCCACAAAACTGGAACTCCACTAGTGTTTTTCAAAAATGTATATAATAGTGTCCCTGTGTACCGCACTGGTGTAAAAGAACATGAGTAATACCAGGTGCAACTGTTGTTCTTTACTGTCCACCTTCCCTTCCACTATCCTGGCTAATATTATTGTAATGACATTTACTACTCTCAGAAGGAACACTCCCTAATATTTTAGCTACTTGTCAAGTACTAGAAACCTACTTCAGGTTCCCCTTCGAAATGAGATCCTAATTAACCACTTCTGATAATTTATTTAGCCTAAAGCTATTCACATGGGACTTAATTTGACACCTAATTCAGTCTTGAAATTATTTTTACTAAAGAAGCCTCATATGCTTCCAAACTTAGACAAAAACATTATATATTTCTGAAATTTTCATTATTATTAATTATCGACATGATTCATTAGGTCAGATGCATAAACTCTAAATCACTCTCCTATCTCAAAATCTATTGATATAATTGTTCGAATAACTTCTCCCAAAAGTCATTCTATAACATGTCATCAGTTTGACTAGATCGTTCATGATTTCACCACGAACACTTCTCTGACACCCCGTAGCATATAAGTAGCCAATTTGACCCTCCTCTAAGTTAGTGTCTCTAATTGGTCAAGTATCATCTCTATAGACTCAATCTAGAATCCATCTCCCTTAGGTCCACCCTCTCCAGTAAAAGTAGAAGGGTGTTATAGCTGAAACTCTCTTTTCAACTCTGAAATTATTTTCTATACCCTACATGGGTCTCTCTCCATGAATTTCATGAAATGAGAAAATTTATCCCTGAACTGTTCCCCTTCCTCCTCAGCTTGCACCAATGGTACCTCAGGTCCCCTTTCTGGATGTTCATTGTGGGCCATACCCCTCGGACTTTCCCTTAACAAGAATTGTTGATGCATATCCCTACAAGTCCAAACACACGTCTTAGTTCACAAAACACATCCTCAAAACATTTATTTAAGAGGAGAAACTAACACAACATGTTTCAACATGTCATTTTCACACTTTTTCTTGCCACAAGGTCATCATCGAGTCCTTATCACTACCGTTAACCATCCTACTCTTATGTCTACGTTAACAAGGGTACATACATTCTCATTAATTAATAAAAACATTAATTTATCATGTTATCTCAAATTAATTATTTCAAGAATTAATTATTTAATAAAACCCATTTCATAAATCAAGGTTCTTATTAGCCACCCATTTATTCTCATTTATTATCATTTTTTCAATCTGACAATAATGAAAAACAATTCATATTCAACAACATACAAATAACCCATTTTCCTATGAGTGCTTAGAATTGTGCATTTCACAACAACCCTATGTTCCTAGAATGATACATGTAGACTCAAGTATCGTGCCACAATATGACACGAATCAAAATTAAAAAAAATCAAACCAAATATCACAGAACACCTCAAGTGCGTCACCAATGGTGAAATAATATCCAACTCAAACAACAAACAACAGTCACAATAATCCCACCCTAAGTACGTGGATTTTCCCATGTACTTGGGTTTGAAACCCCCATGCACGAGATCATTACTAAGCCTTGACTCTTCCTAGTCTCTTGTCTAACTTTCACAAAATAGTAAGACAAAAGAATAATAAAGAAAATAATGATCCTTTGATATCACTTTGTGATGTCCCAACATGGGAGCCACTGAACGGTGCCCCAAACTAGTTCTCCACATTCCCTCAAGCATGCCTCCCCATACGCTAGAGGGTGCCAACTAGCAGCAAGGGTCTGGTAGGTTAGTCTTATAGAGACTATACTCTCTTTTAATAGAATAAACATCAACTGAAGAAAATAACAACAACCAAGTGGTGAAGCATATAAATAAATAGAACAAATACATTTCATATGATTACCCAAAAATGAAAATACAATACTCAACTAAAAGTTAAACCATTATATGATAATGAAAATGTCAAGTGCTTTCAATGAAACTAAATGTAAGGAAACAATGACTCGTAAGTGGGTTCCGAACCACGTCCAATCCACCTCTCATTCACTAACCCCAAACTGAAACCCATCCTAGGGCCTTTCCCTTATCCTATTTGGAAAAAACAAATTCTACTCGAGTGATGATCAGGCAGCCCAAATATAGTGTGACTAAAACTAGACAGGCCACAACCAATGGTGTTTAAAATGAGTCATGTAAAATGAAAGTTCATGCGGTTTTATGAAGGAATAAAATAAAATGTATAATTAAGTAGTTATCACATTTTCATTTAATCTTTAATCATCACATTAGGCCTAGTTTAAATTCATGTTTCCCATTTGAATCATCATTAATTATTATTAATCATTTGTTGTGGGTCCTCATGCATAGCACCCCAAATCTCATTAAGTGTAGGTCATCATTCCTATCAATCTATATCTCATTCGGTGAGGGTCGTTGTGCCTAGCACCCCATAATCTCAATCATGGATAACTATTGGGGAGGAACACCATGTTAATGTCCCAAGTTAATGTTGGTCTAGAACGCCATGTTTAGCACCACAAAAATATCATCCATTTAATCATTCATTAATTCACAATAATTTTCCACTTCATTTTATTACTAGACGGATGATTAGATAAACATTTCAAAGTCCAGTATTTGACTCAACAATTAAGTAACCACATAATACATTAATTAATTCATCAATTAATTAATCAATCAACACAATTCTCATTCCATAATTAATTATACACAATTAATTATCCCTAAAAAATCTCAATGTGTCAAAATTAATTCTCACAATTAATTACCTTTGATTAATATCATGGAACATAACTAATTCTACCAATTAATTATATTTGATCAACATCATGGAACATAATTAATTATTACCATTAATTATCATACATATCCAAACATAATTTTATAATTAATTTGCCCAAATTAATTCTCTTAACAAAAATAATTATATATATCAACTAAAATATATCAACCCATAAAAAATCTCCAAAGTATCTTTTTTAGAACAACCCCCCCCCCCCACCCCCCCACCCCTCTTTTATTCCATGATTTAATTGTCAATTAATCACTAAGGTAATCAGAAGTCAAATCCACATTCCTAACAAATCCAATTTAGGATTTAAATTATCTAGAGAAGATATACAATCATAAACTCATATACACATTTCAAAATCATGACTATGGGAGTTAGATTAAGACCACCTACCTCAATTTATTGATGTAAGTTATACCAACAAAAATCCCCAAAATCGGAGTGGCACAACATCATCGTTCAGGCTTCAGATCTAAATCCCTAAACAAAAATTAATATCAAGGAATCATGATCTTGAAAATCTTGATCTATATCTACAATCCTAGATCTAGATCTCATATCATAGGTCTATATCCCTTAAAATTGTGGAGATATTACATGAATGGATCAAGGAAATATTGAGGAAATAAAGGGAGAAACATTGAGATGAAATATACATACCGGATCAAGAATGAATCTTCGATCCAGGCTTTCTATCTTGATGAATGGAATTCAAATTAGCTTGGAATCCCTTAGTATGTCTCTAAGATCAGACAAAAATTGTCATGACTGAGCCTTGGTCAAATTAGAGAGGTTTTGGGGGTTTGGGTGGTTTCAAAACCAAATTTCAAATTAATCTTATCTGCATGCATGGTTTCACTTGGGAGGCCACGCTGTTTGGCCAAACTATGTGCCAACTATGTATTCTTCCACTTGTCACTTGACTCAATGGCACACGGTTAAAAAAATCATACTCCAACAGTTCTGACCTCCACTGTCTACATGGTTATCTTTCATACATTTTTTCCAAAATGTGCACAAATGGTGCATAGTCTCATGTCTTCTAATGTTCCTTAAAAACATCACCCAAAAACACCACAGGTCATACCCTAACCTAATGGTACTTAATAACAACAAAAATTTATGTGAAGGCATGGATGAGATTTCTCCTGAAATGTTCAAGAACATACAATTAAAATAAATTTCTCTCTCAAAATTTTTCTCATTCATTAAAGGTATAATTTTTTAAAATTTTTTGTTTGAAACCAGAATCATAAAAAGGGTTAATAAATAACCATCTTGACAAAGAGAATTAGTTGTGTGAAATTAATCTATAAAAATTCATAATTGGTTTCTAGATGGGAGAACATAGATGTAAACTGAATACATGGTCATAGAAGCTAAATGTAATATCCAAATACTGATGCACATGGATAGAGAACATGGTCAGGATAAAGTTATTTAACAAAAAGTTATAAACCAATGAATAATGAAAAAGATCATTAATATCATAAAAAATGATGATAACATGAAAAAATATATTTTCAAATCTTTTTCCAAATTTTGGGGAATAAGTTTTCCATCTATACTAATAACAAATGAAAATTTACTTACTTGATAAATTTTTATACAATCATAAATGATTTCACTTTTTGTTTTTCATTGATCAATTTTTACTTCATCTGTGCTCTGATATATGAATTTTTTTCATGTCTAAGCCCCTAAATAAGATCCCTAATAGAATGATAAGTCCTTCACTCATTCTCTAAGAAATAAAGTATAACAATGGCAATTCAATATTGATAAATCATTATATGGTTGACTAAGACATTAATCTATAAATTGTCAAAAAAAAATATTGACATAAACCATTCCGTAATTAGAAAACATTTTAAGGATTCAGAAATTTAAAATTTATATGGAATGTTTCTAAATTTCTCAAAATAAGTGTAACGTCTCAGAATTTCAATATAATTTTTTTGTTATATGGAATTATTTCTAGATCGCAAAATATGATGGTGGGTGATTATGAGGCCCGGAGTGGCCGAAATGATATGTCAACGTTTTTTAAGCTTTAATTAGCGTGCCTAAGCTGTTTTCTTGAAAAAGTGTAATAACTCTTAAATGGTTTCCCAGATCAAAAATTCTAGGGCACCATTGAACTCAGGATGGTGGGTTTACCCTAGGTGTGACCTATGTTTATTCAATGCGGGCCTCCTGTGAGAAATCTCGAAAATGGAATAACTATAAATAATATAATAAAATAATGTTTTTTTATTTTTCAAATGATTATAACTCATGAATGGTAACTCGGATTGAAAATCCCAAACCACCGTTGAACTCGTGAGGGTATTATTTCCTTAGGATGATACTAACATTGGCCGATGATGGCCATCAGTGAAAGTTAGTTTTTGGTAGTAAATAAAGTAATTAAGTGGAAATTAATTTATTGTAATATCCATAACATCTAAATGGTAACTCGGATTGAAAATCTTAGTATACCATTGGGATTATAAGGGTGTGCTCTCCTCGACCAGCTCGGGTTGAGTGTGAATGTTAATAATTTATTTAACTTTTTTGGGTATGTTCAGTAAACACATGAGCAGCATTTTCTAACTTTTGAAACATTGATCAGATAAAGAATAAGAGGGAACCATTGAATCTGTAGTGCTAGAACTCAATTAAGGGAGGCTTTACATTGACCAAATTAGGTCCGGAAAAAAAATAAGGTTTGAAACTTTTTAAAAGAAATAAAATAAAATAATTTTATTATTTTATTTCATATCCACCAACAGACAAGAAAAGGGGTGGGGATAGCGATGTGCCAAGACAATAAATGTCTTCATCTGCTAACACTATGTAATGGCGTCATTGGGGAATTGTGAAGCTTAATAATTGATGAGCCCCACTATACTCCAACATCATTACTTAGCCTCCCCCTCTCCTCTATATATAGAGCTCAGGGAGGGGTATCGGCATAGATTTTCTAGGAAACGAAGTCCCGATGGAGCACCGTGATGGTGAACCCTTAGAGGACGGAGCTAATCCTTATGGGAGGTGACGGGCGACACTGAACCACAAACCGAAGGACGGCGTACGAGTGCCGTCATAGGGAACTGGTTGCGGAAATGAAGAACATGGTCCGCCTTCAAGTCATGGATGCTCTCCAATGGGTTATTAGGTATGGGTTTATTCATTTATATTTCCATAAAAGATTCCCTATTCCCCTTTCTTGAAAAATTATATGAAGAATGTGGGTCAAATGACAAATGGGTTGATCCATGAATCATTCGTTTTGTCGGAGGTTGTTATAGTGTATCCTCGTGGGGTTTTTGTTGGTTACATAATACAAGAAATTGTTAAACCCATTTTATCCTCCCTTTGATAAAAAAATGTGACAACTGGGTCCTAGTTACAGCACTTACACTCTGCCTTTACAGGGTCATCGGGTCCCGGCCTAACAGGTACCCCAATTGCCCCGCAAACATGTGGTCCCCACCATGGGGCCCACCCACGTGCCCGAACAGGTAATCTGACTAATGATTGTCCCCATAGTCCAACACATGTATTTTCTAGTGTTCTTTTTCTTCATTCACACACACCATGGGAAACTTCCTAAAAGGTCCCCCGTCCAGATCACTACTCCCGGCCAAGCATGCTTAACTGTGGTGTTCTAATCAGGTTGGCTCATGAAAAGGAAGGTTAACCTTGTGGTGTCTTATGCAGATGAACTAGGATATTGATCAAGGCTGAGGGAGCTAGGATCGGACAGTGATTGGAGGTGGAATATTAGTTGTGATGCGACATAGGGACTACTCAACGTGTGTTGTACCTACCCTTCAGATAGGATCCGGGGTGGACTGTTTGATTTGACGTGACGTAGGGACTACTGATCGTGAGTTGTACCTACCCATCATGTAGGATCTATGGTGGATGATATAGGATATTCTTTTCAACTTTTCACCTATTTTTTACTTTTTAGTTGTACTTTTACTTTTCTAGTTGGGCTTGTATTCCGGCCCCTTTTCTTTCAGCAATATTTCATTACCGTCGATTACTTCAAAATTGCTTCTTGTTGTGTTCTCAAACCATGTGTCTGTACAGGTTTAAAGGAAATTCCTTTCCATTTTAGATAATAAACCTTTTGTTACTAGTCACCGTCCCCTTTCCTATGGATGGCAGGTTAGGGGTAGTCATGGCACGGGCCTCGGGGGATGGGTCATAAAATTGTGGTATAAGAGAAGTTCAGTTCTAACAAAAAAACAAATACTCTAGCCTTTTATATGTGGAAATAGTGTAAAGTGTTTTATATTAAGTTTTCAGTTTGGGTATTCCATTGTTGGTGTGGTAGCTGATGTATCCATACACTAGGACCTTGGATTCTAGTTTCCGAGTCAGTACACAGAAACACTGATTGTGTGTGTTTTTTGAAGAGACTTTCATGTGATTTATTTGGAGTCGGCTCACCAGGTATAACTTAATGAAAGTGGAGCACTTTTTCCCTATCAAAATGTTTCCGCATAGATAGTCATCTAGGATTCTAGAGAGGGTACCATATGATGACCCACCATGCGATGAGGCCTCGTTGCAGGGCCCTCTTACGGTGTTATAACCATTGGGTGGTGCACCAGTATCAGAACCACCTATTGGGAAATAGATTCCACCAACCCCATCATCAGACGGTGCATGCCGACTAAGCATGTTGCCCAAGTCCCAGCGGCTAAGGCCCTTGATATTTTGAGGCAAGATAGATTCTCAGGCAACTGAGGACTGGCTAGAGGTTATATCTACAGTTTTCTAACTAGTTGGGACACCAGTTCAGTAAATGGTGATCCTAGATGCTGGTCTTTTCCAGTATGTTACCATGAGGATGGTCCATAGGGTAATGAGGCTTCAGTACTTGGACTCTTTCCTGAGATAGTACTTTTGGGTAGTGTTTCAGTTATATTATTACTCGTTGGTCAGTAGTAACAACCAGCAGTATCGGTAGAGGAAACATGTTGGCTTAGTGCCTTAAAAAAAATTTAGCATTAAATACCCCTCAGGTTTTGAGGTGATCCCGACTCATAGGCAGCTAATGACTATCTTGATGAGGTATCCTAGTTTCCATCTAGCCAAGGCACAATTCGATCAGATGGCAGTCCCAGAGAGAGCGTTTTATGTGGCTTAGCAGGATGACGACGGGGTTTAGGTAACCCTAATCTTACAAAGAGGAGAATTTTCTATGGAAAAGCTTGAGAACCTTCCTTGGAGAAGGGGGTATCTTACCATAAAGAGATAAGTAATCAGTTCTCCATAGAGCTTATATAGCTTCGGAAGGATGACATGTCGGTAGCTATTTATTCATCGAGAAGTACCGACCATCCAATGTACTCAATAAATATAATTCGATTAGTGCTTCAAGGCTCAGTCCTCCGATCGAGGCATGTTTAGGTACATCTGATCCAACACTATTACTCTATGAATTCCTAATTATGTTAGGGTTATATAGATAACCATTGTGGTTGAAGGTTTGTTGGCTGAGAGAATGTAGCCAGTGAATTTTTTCCATGGGAAAGCAGAAAACTGACGACATTCTCAAAGAGATATGCATGTAAAATGTTTAAGTAAGAGGATGTGACAGGGATAGATGAATATACAGGGCTTCAGTTGTGGAAGATGATCTAGGAGAGCTGCATGTGGTGGCATACATTTCGACATGTTACAACCCACCCCCCAATGTTGTACCCACTAGACATAGAGAGCTAGAGGATAGGGGAAGGGAGTACCTGCATGCGGTCAAAGAGTACAACCCAAGGGCTCTAGGATTTATTCGAGGTACGGTAATTGTCTAATACTAGCTTTCATATTAATAGAAATACGTATGAATAATTCCTTCTTTACACGAATCTTGTCCAAGACCTAGAGTTTCTGGTTAAACCATTGACTTGACCCTCACGTATAGAGACACCATTGGGAGGAGACTTGATACTAACACTTACTCTGATAGTGTGATCTTACCGTTGAGGTGAGAGTTTTGGTTGGAACATTTGGTGGCAGCATCGATACCTTACAATATTACTTTGGGTATGGACAAGACATCCACACCTCATACTCAGATTGACTATATTAGGAAAAAAGTTTGTGGTTTATCTAAAACATTGGAATGGTGTGTCCTTGGTCAGTGAAAAAGAAAATACAGGCAGCACAGGACACACTCAGTCATAGGAGGGTTCAACCGATCACTCTTGAGTCGACCAGACTTACCCTAGTGGCAGTAGGGGTTTTCAATTTTCAATTCCCGACAGGAATGGTAGAGTGCAGGGATATCTTTTCAAAAGATGTTTCCAGGATTACCTCACTGAAAAGGGAGGGAATTCATATTTGTCTAGGTACTATGGAAGATTTTTTCCTAACTATTCGAAAGTTTTGGCACCCTTTTTAGCGTTTATGATGAAGGGACAGCCTTTCGTGTGGATAGAGAGATGCTAGCAGAGCTTTCAGGAGATAATGAAGATACTGACAAGTGCCCCCATCTTAAGGCTACCAAAATAGGGCGTTGGGTATTTAGTCTACAGTGATGCATCTGGGACTAGACATTGGTTTTTCCAGATGGAGGAGAGAGCAGTGATCGCTTATGGCTTACAACAGCTAAGTAGAACTATGTTACCCATGACCTGGAGTTAGCCGCAGTGGTCTTCTCCTTGAAGGTGTGGCGACAATACTTGCTGGGTGAATGGTTTACTATTTACTCTGATCATAAGAGTCTTAGGTGTGTCGAATCATAGATGTACATGAACCTAAGACATCGACGATTGCTAGAGTTCATCCTTGACTATAACCTTGTGGTTGTCTATATTCCTGGGAAGGGGAACATGGTAACAGATGCACTCCTTAGGAGGTCTGGTCTACAACTGTTGAGTGAGAAATCAGAGCAGTTATACACATTGTGGATGTCCTTTGTGGATAAAGATAGAGAAGCTTACCTCCAGTCTTTGACTGTCACTCCTCCAATTATTTTTCAAATTCATGGAGGTCACATCTTTTGACGTTTTCTGCGAGGCCCGACATGATCAGATATCCTTAAGACAGTCTCCTAAAGGATTCTCTGAAGGTGTGGATCATGTCATCATCTTTATAGGATGCACCATGGAACCAACGAACCTTCAGGAGGAGGTGTTGAGGGATATCAATACATCCCCTTTAATGGTACATCATGGAGTAGCGAAGATGTACCAGGACCTCCGACGTCAGTACTAATGGCCCGGTATGAATGAAGTAGTGGAAGAGTTGGTATCATGATGCCTCACTTGTTAGAAAGGGATGATTACACAGAGCTTGTAGTTGCCTTATGCTGGAAGGAGGAGGGAGACCATGTCTTTCTATTGGTCTCATCACGATGAGGTTTGTGGAGATTTGGTTGGGACCGCAAGTTATCTCTTAAGTTCATTGGACCTTTCTAGATTCTCAATATAGTGGGAAAGGCAGCGTACAGTCTACCTCCTTCCCCATAAATGCATCGGTTTCATAATGTTTTCCACGTGTCATAGTTGAGAAGAGGCTTGCATGATCCAACGCACATTATCAACTAGGGCGAATTGAACTTTGATGATGGGGGGAATTTTACGGATTTCCGGGTGGAGTTTGAGGATTGAAATGAGTGGATATTTTTTGGGTGGTAGATACCTCTTGTGTGCATTCACTGATAGAATGGGAACCTCCAGGAGGGAACATGGGAATAGGAGGCTCAGATTTGTGCTCAGTACCCTCATTTGTTTTTTTTGCATTTTTTTGGCTTTCGTGGATGTAAATCATTAAGGTGGGGAGAATTTAATGTTCTGTAATTTCCATATAATTGTTTTTAATTTTATGGATTTATTTTGAGACCTTGAAATTTGGAGACACGATATTCTGATCCCCAAAGTGCCCAAAATGATCCGTCAATGTTTTGTAAAGCTTTAATTAGAGCGCTTAAGAAGTTTTATTGAGAAAGTGGAAAAACTCTTAAACGGTAGCCTGGATCAGAAATCCAAGGGCACTATTGTGTTCGTGTTGGTGAGTTTACCCTAGTATTCATGGAATTTTAGTCAGTGCAGGCCTCTAGTGAGAAAACCCGAAAAGGGGATAACTATGAATAAAATAATTAAATAATGTTGTTTTATCTTTAAAATGCTTATAACTCACGAACAGTAACTCAGATTGAAAATCTGAGACCACTGTAAGAACTCATGATGATATTGTTTCCATAGGCTGATACTAACATTGTCTAGCATGGGCCACCAGTGAAATTTATTTTTCTGTTGTAAATAAAATAATTAAGTGGAAATTTTTTTATTGTAAAATCCATAACCTTTAAACAATAACTCGGATCGAAAGTCTTAGAGTACCATTGGGTTTGATGGGTTATGTTCTCCTTTGATGGAGCCTTACCTAGACCGACACGGGTCGAGGGTGAACGTTAATAATTTATTGAACTTTTTTTCAGATACATTCAGTAAATATGTGAGTGGAATTTTATAACTTTTGAATCATCACTCAGATTGAAAATTTAAGGGCACTGTTGAATCCATAGTGTCAGGATTCACTTAATGGAGGGTTTAATTTTACCACAGTATGTCCATAGAAAAGGTTTTGTTTTGTGAATTTTAAAAATAAATGTAATAAAATAATTTTATTATTTTATTTCATATCCTCCAACAGACAGGAAAAGGGATGGGGCCAGCAATGTGTCAAGATAATAAATGTCTTGACCTGCCAACCCTAAGTAACGACATCATTTGGGAACTAGGAATCATTCTAATTGAATATCCCCATTAAACTACAACATCATTACTTACCCTAACCATCTCATATATATATATATATATGGAGTTTGGGGAGGGGTATCGGCACAGCTTCACTAAGAAATGAAGTGCTAAAGGAGCACCGCATTGCTGAACCCTTAGATGATGGAGCCGATCCAAATAGGAGGTGATGGGTGAAACCAAACCATGAACTGAAGGATTATGTCTGAGTGATGACGTTGGGAACTGGTTACAGAAACAAAGAACATGATCCACTTTCAAGACACATATGATCTCCAATGGGTTACGAGGTAGGGGTTTTTTCATTTATGTTTCTTTAAAAGATTCCCACCTCCCCATTCATGAAAAATTATACAAAGAATGCGGGTCAACCGACCAATGATTTGATCCGCGAATCATTCATTTTATGGGAAGTTTTTATGAGGTATCCTTAAGGGTATTTGATTGTTATTTAATACAAGAAATTGTTAAATCCATTTTATCCTCCCACTGATCATGATCTAACACCGAGGTTGTGGGCCTAACGAACCCAGCCTGAACCCCCCGCAACTTTGTTACCCTTGCGCCTTTCTCAGAATACCACCGGTGTAGTGACACCAACATTCTACAAAAGTGGCAATGCGACTATACACCATGCTAGAGGATTTCATAGCACGAAGTGGTGGAGTACATCAGAGCGGCTGGCACCGGACATCCATGGAGTATGTGTGGTGTGTTGATGATCTTCAAAGGGGTCACGGCTCGTCAACTACAGCGGTCAAAGAAGGTGGCTGCCTCGTCAGCTGGCTGCGGAAGGGAATCTTGGCATGTCGTCACACACCTCTAGTGAGTAGGAGACCGTGGTCAAAGTAGCAGCGGAGGAAGCGGAACCCACACCTCTAGTGGGTTTTGCGGCGACCGAGTGGTGCCCACGTGGTGTCGCTGCTTCATGGCGGAACGACCTCTGGCCATTAGGGATCTTGGGGGATGGCTCTCCCAAGCCACCTGGAGGAAGCTTCACGGGCCGCGCCTTAGCGGCCCACTGCCCTATCGGGCCGCTAGCCAACCTGGCCACCGCCATAGCGGGCCACTTCCCTAGTGGGCTACCTCCTTTGTGGGCCTCCCCCTTGTGGGTTGGGTGTATCCTTTTTGGGACACCTTATATGGGCCAGGCCACCCTATATGGTTCGGGCCACCATTGTGGATCGGTTCGGGCCTCAGCCCAGCAGGCCATTTCCGCTACATCCCATCCAAGACCGAGTCGGTCCCACTGGGTCGGACTGGACCTTGGCCCAGAAACACTTGAAGGGTCTTATCCTGAAAATCGGGCATCCGTTTAATGAACCATCTGTGACATTGGGATTCTTGGAGCAATCTGGTACTCTTGAATTACTCTATGAGTGTTTTGGAGAAACATAGAGTATGAACGGGTTGGATCGCACCTGAATCCAACCCGGACCTCGGTACTAAAATTCCAATTACGCATAGATCGGGTATCTGGTTGATGCGTCATCTATTGTGTTGGAACCCTTGTGAAATGATAGATCTTCATGTTACTACTTTGTGAACCTTCATGATGGTGGAAATAAGGATGATGGCTTGGGGAGTGGTTCTCCCAAGTGTACTATGTATGGAACCCTGTGACTGGCTGAGACCTAAAGACTGCTTAAATTTCAACACTGAGTGACTCGATGACCCACAGTACGCGATGGGGGAGTACCTATGTAGGCCACGGTGGGGAGCGACTATAGTACTCAATTAGGATGAGTACCTCAGTAGGACATGGTGGGGGAGAGGCTCTGTATGACTCAGTAGACCCATGGTATGCGATGGGAAGGAGGACGTCAGTAGTCCAAGGTTAGTGGGAAGCACATCTGTGGGATGCATCAAGCCCACTGTACTCGATAAAGGAGGAGTTCTCCAGCATCCAAGGTGTTCAAAATTGTGACTAGGAATGTTACTTGTTCTTAGGCCTAGCGAATCTGTGGTTGGCTATCAGCATTCAAAGCGATCTAGTGTGGGCCAGCATCTTAATCCTATTTCTTTGAGTTGTATACCTGGTTTGAGTTGATGATTTGTTTAAAATAAGTTTTTTACCTTCTTGGTACAATCATTGTGTTGTTATTTGTGTGGTACTTCTACCTCCGTGGTGTTACCTATGTGATATACATCCCTGATGTATGAGATGAATATATCTTGATAACATAGGTATATGTATAAGAATATAACTAAGTAGAGTTGATGTCTTGCTTTGTGGATTTTCCTTTGTGAAACTGTAGGAGACCTACAGGGTCTCATGGACCCTACTGAGTATAGTTATACTCACCCTTGAACGGGCTTCGCCTGCACCATGTTGTGTCTTGTCTAGAAGATGTATGACATTGATCAAGGATAAGGAATCGAGTACTGGATGGGGCTCAAAGTTAGACCATTTGGTGTCATGCGACGTAGGGACTACTGATAGTGAGTTGTACCTACCATTCAGTTAGGATCTAGTGTGGACTGTTTGTTGTGACGTGATGCAGGGACTACTGATCACGAGTTATACCTACCCTTCAGGTAGGATCTTTGGTGGATGATCCAAAATCTGATTTTCAACTTTATTAATTGTTTTTTACTTTAAATTTGTACTTATACTTTTCTAGTGGGTCTTGTATTCCATCCCATTTTCTTTCATCAATCTTTTACTACATCAATTTAATCTAGAGTTTCTTCTTGTTGTGTTCTCAGATCGTGTGTTTGTATAAGTTTAAAGGCAATGCCTTCCCGTTTCGGAGAATACGCCCTTTGTTACCAGCCTCTACCCCATGGCCTATAGAAGGCAGGCTTGGGGTATTCATGCGACGGCCCCGAGGGATGGGTAGTGATAATAAAATTAACATTAACCCACATATATCATAAATTGTATCTTGAATGTAACATATCAAACATCTGAATACCTTCATCATCTATTCTACTGAAACATGGTAATAACCCAAATTACCATAAACAATTATTGAAAACATATATGCTTCATCATTCCATACATAAACCACGAGTTATTTATTATATTCCATAAATCCAGAAAAAGTTAAATTCCATCAATGATAGCATAGACCACATTTTCAACAAATAATTAATCAGTTCAAAGGTAATAAGTATTGTCCAATTTAGTTATGTATGTCCAACATCCATTTATCTAAATATAATTATCTCAATATAAATAACATATTAAGCGTTATTTTACCTTAATCAAAATACCAGCATTCCATTAAATAGATTTTCCAATCCATCAATACCATTTAACAAATTTATTAAAATCCCTAATGGAAAATATATAATGAACTATCCTTATATATTTCATGACACATATAACATAATCCTTGAATTAATATACCATAATACTTAAATCATGTAACTTATTTATCAAAATGTTAACTAGGATTCATCATCATATTCATTAATACAACATTCCTTATATATGTTATTGGTAGTCTCTCTATCATCAATAGAAAAAAAAATTACTCATAAAACCATGCTGATTTTATTCATTATTTTTTCCCTTGGGAAATTTATTTTCATAATTTCCTTACTTTAAACCTTTTAAACATATAAAATTCAATGATAAATTAGTGAGATCATTATTATCATCCATTAAATTAACATAACATTTTATTTTTTTACTTTGAAGTTTCTTTCACTGTGTCCTTATTTTCCACACCTAAAACTTTTTCCATACATCTAATATATTCCCATTAGTTATTCATCCCACATTCATAAAATATAGGAAACTAAATCTTCTTTCATACATGGTTTCTACTACTTGAAATCTCGTAAAACTATATCATTATCTTCATTTGTGAGTCCAAAATTTGGTTAAGGTTTAAATATTTAATCATGTTTTATGATTACTAACTATAAATAATCTCAATATCCTTAAATCTAGTCATCATCCCATTTGGTTTCTCCTCAAAAAATTGGTTGAATGATTACTTGATAAACCATTTCCTTCTAAATATTGATATTGAATAAAAATTTCATAGTTTGAAAAATTATAATCATAGTGTAAAACCATTTAATCATGAAACAATCACTTACATGATGTATAAATCTAGAAAAGTTATTTTAGATATATGAAACCTGTGGTTTATCATACATCATCCATGATCATAAAATATTTAAAACCATTATGATGGCTTGTTAGGATTTTATGGATTTCTAAAGTATACCCTAAGGATTATCAATCTAGGTTTATAGAAAGTATATTTTTCATTCACTAGGAGCTGATCTAGTATTGCTCAATGCACCCTTTTTAGAGTTATTTCCCATATGTACCTCTATGTCAGATTAACATCCACATTTAGAATATAGGAAAGGGTGTAATTTCTTGGAAATAACTTTCTCTATTGTTTACCATAACTCCAATACATTTTCCTTTACTTTGAATCATCCTTAAACATTTCCTTAGATACATCCATAGATATATCGTTAGAAATATCTTTTGGGATCTTAATACTTCATTCACATCCTAGTTCAAAGGATAACTAAATTGTTCCTATGATACCTACTATAGATACCCCATCTTCTCAAACATATATAATACATATTTTTAAAGGAATATTCAATACATTTCAAAAACACACACCTGTGGAGAAAAATAGTTTATTGAATTTGGAAACTCGGTACACAATCATCTAATTTGGTGACAGATCATAATCATATCCCATAAAGATCATACCCTTTATTAATCGTTATAATCTTTCCCCAGTTAAAACCATTCTTCATAACATAGGGAATGGAAATACAATAAACGGTGATATGATATGCTCAATAAGGGTATACTAGGTAGATACACAAGAATGGAATGAAAATAAGGGTATAGTAATGTGTATATACAATTTTAAAACCATACCTTTCATATCAAAGATCTTGATATTGGGTCATGGTATAAATATATGAAAATTTTAATTTATGAATTATAAGGTAATCAACGAACATGATCCTTAATAGGATAACATTAGAATAAGATATAATTTTGTGTCATAAATATCATCTTATAACATTGTGAACATGTATAAATAGATATAGTTTTACATAGTATTTTAAGTACATGGAAATAGGTACTCGTATAATGGTAAGTTAATGCAACCAGATCTAGAAAAAACATTATGAACATGAAAGGCATGTCCATGAATAACATTGTGCACTTGTAATCAGGTTCACACATAATAGTTGGAAGAATTATTCTAGTTTATTAATAACATTATGAACGTATAATCATGTTCAGGCAAAACATTGTGCACATATAACCATGTTCATGCATACAATAATTAACATACAAAAACTTTCACACACAAAAATTGGAATATGTAATTAGATTCACACCCACATTTTTACTATTTAATTATTCATATTTACCCAATGCATTAGATGAAGATATTGGTCCCTCCTATCACATAATGAAAATAATACATATGTATGCCACAAGATAATAAAAAATCCATTATGTTATAACCCACAGAATGAAATGGTATTCTTAATAATTTAATCATATCATAAAAATGTAAAAGTGATTGGTTCCATAATCATTTCATCATAGAAAAACCTTTAAAAAGAAGTGTGTTTTGTATGAATTTTATCATTTTCTAAATCATCGAAGAGAAACGTGTTTAATAATAGCATTTCCATCATAAATATAATTTATTTAGAGATAAAGTAAGAATAATATCCTTGCATTATATCCACAATAAAGAAAAATTAAAACCATGATATGTGATCTAATATGGTAAATGATTTTTAAAGATAATGCACTTGGAACATTTCATGTGGAAAATAAATTTTATTTGAAAATCCAATTTTAAAACAAAAAATTCAATAAAAGTTTTGGAAATTATTTTATTTGAAAACAAAAATTTAAACCTACAAATAAATATTTAGAAAATTAAAAAAATTATAGAGGATAATATTATTTCTTCATTGAAAACACATTTTATAACTTTTTTAAAATCCTTTTTGTTGAAGATAAAATTAAAATATGTAAAGGAACCTTTAAAACAAATTTAAGACATTTTTTGAGAAATATTTACTTTAAATTTTTTTAAAAAGATATACTGGTGTAAAAATATCTTTAATAAAAAAATTTATGAATATTAAAAACGATTCTGAAAATTTATTTTGAAAACATGGTTTTGGATGAAAAACGAATTTTTGACCAAAAAGTGAAATACAAAATATTTTTCATAAAAATATCCTTTTGAACTCTAAAAAACATATTGAGTAAAAATTAAGATAAAAAATTTATTCTCCCTAAAAATCCATAAGTTAAGAAGAAATATAGAATTATTGACAGTGTTGGTCGGAGTGGATACTCAAGAGGGGGGTGAATTGAGTTCCAATTAAAATTTCTGTTAAAATATTGTCTATTTAAAATCCCCCAATTTATAAAACAAGTTAAACTGTAGTGAATTTATACAGATTGTAAATGTTCACTTAGCTTCTCAAAGATTGATTACGTCTCAATTAATTTAATCACAAGATTAAACTAACTTTTGAACCTAACCTACTGAATTACAATAAGTTTAAACACTTTCTAATTTAACTATCAAAGTAGCTTTAAAATAGTTTTGTATTTCAAAGTAACAGCATCAGAATAAATAAGATATATGTAAAAAACATTGAACTTAAACTAAAAGTGCACAGCAGATATAACAAGAGGTTCAGTATCAAGTTGTGACTTAGTCCTCTCAAATTTATATAAAATTTGTTCCACACCCTGGATCGGGGTTAAAAACAGTTTAAAAAACTGTCCAGGCTGCGCAGGGACCTCTACCACTATTCTTCGTGGGAAACAAAACAAATACTAAGCCACACAAAGTCCTGTTCCATTGTTGACATGGGTAAACAAGAGATAAGAGATTTGGAGTGAGGATTTTGATATCCTCCAGTTCAGTGCAGGAGACAGTGTGTGTATAAAAAATGAAAAGGACACCACACAGCTTGAAAGTTAATAAATAAATCACTTAGAGAGAGAAAATAAGAGTTTATAAATATCTAGTGATTATCAATGCAGCTCTGGACTCGTTGGATTCAGTAGGAATGCTTCCAAGTCCTTGTCTGGTTTATCTGTTGAAAAACAGAGTGTCATAGTAAGCTTGTCTTCTACAGGAATGAAAATGATCTCTTGATTAGTCATGTGTTATTTAGTGGTGTTGGATTCCATTCATGATAATTATTTGAAAGTCTGGAAATCTCTTTCATGCTCAGGATTGATCTTCTTGTTCAGCACAGTGCTCTCGAGTGTATGTAAGTTCTTCTCATTGTATATTCACACTTGCATGCCTCACTTCCATTGTTTTTTTCGTGTACTGCATCTTAATCTTCCTTATATTCCACGAGTTCTGGTGGTATGAATGATTCCCTTTTCATAGGTACGAGATACAGATTCCTGACAAGCCAACAACTATCATTAAATAACATTAATTGCATTAAAAACATCAAATATGACCGTTAGTACTATTTAAATAATATTGACAAAAAGATAAGAGATAGTGACACAGTGATTAAGTAAACGGTGTCTTCTTCATGGTATGAGCTTCACGGTATGAGCTTCATGGTATGAGCTTCACAGTATGATCTTCACGGTATGAGCTTCACTGTATGAGCTTCACGATATGAGCTTCCCGGTGTCTGGGTCACGGTGATTCCTTCACGGTGTCTGGGTCACGGTGAGTCCTTCACGGTGTCTGGGTCACGGTGAGTCCTTCATGGTGTCTGGGTCACGGTGAGTCCTTCACAGTGAGTCCTTTCTTAGAAAAATTTCTGTATTTGGACTTAGACAGTAATATGCAGAATATGTATTAAGTTTAACCATTAGAGAGTAAGATAAGTTGAATCATAAACATAAAGGCATTGATAATATATGTGAGATTTTTGATCATGCATTAGACTTGTAATTAATTAAGAGAGTAATTAACATCCATAAGATTTGTTATCATTAAAACATGATTTTTAGTTATTATAGAGATTGAAGAGAATTAGCAAGATGTGCAATGAAGATAGAGATTAAGTAATCAGTAATAAGATTTTTGATCATTAAAACATGATTAATGCATGAGGAGTCCAACAATCTCCCCCTTTTTGATGATCACAAATCATATATAGGCAGAATATAAATGAAATGTAACATTAAAGATACTAGAGTTTTCTCCCCCTTTTGAGATTATAAAAAAGTAGAGAAAATGAAATGAAACTCGGCATTGTTCATTAAACAAAGGGTTCAAAATAGAACATACAGGATAAGTACACACAGCAAACAAGAAAAGAAATCCCTTCAAAAAGAAAACAGTCGCTAGACTCTTTAGGTATCCATCTTTTCCTTACCTTTATCAGCAGCAAGAGCTGGTGCTGAAGTAGAAGAAGGCATAGATGAAGTAGACAAAAAGGGTAAGGGTAGACTTTCAAAAACAGATGGAGACAAAGTGGGAGTAGTAGAAGATCTGGGCTTAGATTGGTTAATAATGATTTGCCGGATCTGAGAAAGAGCTTGGCTGACTATCATGGAAGTTGAGGCTAAGGCTGGTAGACAATGTCTAAGGGGTGCAGCAGCTAGAACAACTATAGAAGTACTCTGCACATGAAGATACGGCCTCAAATGATTGATAAAATCAGTAATGAATTCACCACCATATTGCATATCCTTTTCAGAATCATCCTCATTCTCCATAAACTTGTCCAACAATCTGGTGAACTCTGTAAGTTTTCGAACTTGAGCTTTAAAAGCATGAGTCACCGGAGGGATTCTCAAATTTTCAACATGATATCTAAAGTGATCTTTCATATCACTTTTAGAGAAAATATAGGAGAGATAATGATCTATTTTCTTGGTGTTCTCTTGTTGAGAATCAATGGATATTTTAGAATGAATCCTAACAAAGTCCAATTCTCTATCACTATTCTTAAACACTTCTGACAAAGAAGATAGATCCAAGCCACTGAAGGCACTCTGAAGTTCTTCGGTGATTATGGATCTCAGCAATGAATCATCCCAAGAAGATGTAGAGGTCTGACCAGAAGCAGGTGAATCCTTGACAACTTTGGTTAGAACTTTGAGATGTTTCAACACTTTTTGCAGGCATCCAGTGTATTCATCTATATGCTTACTTAGATTTTCCACAATCTCTCGCTTGCATTCCAGCATCTTAGTGTGTATTTTTCAAGTATTTTCATCAAAAGAAAGTAGGTATGGATGAACTTGAGACACAATCTCCCCAGCAAGGAGGGAATCAGATGTCTCAAGAGAATCAGCAACAGGTGCAGGAGCAGAAACAGGAGCAGGCTCTGATCTCAAAGTTAACTCATTCTGCAAATTTTCTATCATATTTTTCAGATTTGCAACATAAGCACTCAAAAGCTTATTTTCAACTCTGACTACTTGAATTTATCAGATCATCCTTGGTTGAATATGCAAGACAATATTTTCCAAGAGAATTGATGCATCTTCCTGAATTAACTGAGTCACTGGACGAGGTTGAATGGAGACAATTTTCTCATCTCCAGCTAACAATGTTTCGCAAAAAAATTCCAGATCATCTTTGGTAACAAAAGAGTGATGCTCGGGTAAGGGTGCAGGTAAAGCTAGTGGTTTAGATTCTGGTTTTGGTTCAGAGTCATCATCAGACTCATATTCTGATTTGAATTGAGGTTGGGGGTCTGGTTCTGGTTCTGGATGAGCTATAGACTTCAGTTGAAATAGAGAAGAAATATCTATTCCAGTTGTAGACACTTGCTCTGACTCATTCACATCATAAAAGCTTGGGAAAACAAATCGGGTGGGCACAGAGTATGATACAAAAGGTTGAGAAGATTCAGCAGATCCAGCTTTAGTAATATCAAGGTTTTGAGGTTCCTCCCCCTCAAATTGGGCTTCCCATTTAGATTCATGAGGCTCAGGAACCTGGACAAGATCCATAGGATCATCCCTGATATCTTCAGCAAACTCTTGCCTTGCCAGCTGAAAGGAAATTTCCATCCTCTCTTCAATAGAGGGAATTATCTCAGGAACGGATTGTTCCACTGGTTGAACTTCCAGACTTGCTTCTTTTTCCACAGAAAAATCCTCTTCAATAGGATCTTCCTCTAAGGTTACATTCTGTTCTGAATCAGGAAAAACCGGCTTCCTTGCAGCATTAGGATGAGCTTCTGGATTGACATTCTCACTAGACGTAGGAGCTTCCTCTTCTCTCAAACTAACATCAAATTCCTCCTCTTGATGTGTTTCAGTAGGGATAACAGCAGGGATAACAGTCCTTTCTTTTTCAATAGGATTTGTTTCCATTCGTGGTATGTTAACCTCTTCTCTAGGAGATACTTCAGCTGTTACTTCCTCTTCTTCTTCTTCATCTGAATACTCGGCCACTTCATCTGGTTCCAAAACAGGATCAAATAGATTTTTAGGCCTTCTTGGATAGTCAACAGGATTAAACTTTTTATACACTTGATCATTATCCTCAACCCACTACTTCTTCTAGGGGTTCTAGCTAATCTTCATCCTTCTGATGATAGGCATGGATATGTAGAAATCAAGGTCCTCTAACATTTCTTCATTCGGTCCAACCATCCCTTTGGAAACTAACATAGCTGAAATCAACCTTGAGTAAAAAAAAAGGAGGTGGATTTGGAAGTGACTTTGATCCTCTCACATATGTGGTTTATAACATATTTTCATAGGTTAATCTTATGCCCATTCTTTAATATATGAATAAGGAACAAATCCTGATACTTCGTCATAGAAAAATCTCCCTTTCTTGGGCTAATCAAATTTTGAACAAACTTGAACAGAAGTCTAGTCTCCCCATCTAATTCAGCAGTTATGGACCTTCACTTGGTTCTATTTCTAGTCAGGTTTTCCAAAGAAGTCTCCAGGTCAAAGATGTCAGTTGTTGGAGGAGGGTATCTCGGGTAATCCTCACAAACCCTTTCATCGGGAATCCATAGGCATACAGCCCACAACCTCTAAGAGAAATAGCACTTTTGACTTATTATCCAGCTTGTCACCATAAAGATTTCTCCAAACTCTATAGAAAACTTCACATACTGATAGAATTAAGATACCAATCTCGGGTAAATCGGTCTATTCTGTCCAGTGAACCATCCAAGCAATCCTTGTTCTCTTAAAACTTTGAAAACTAAAGATCTGCTAGACAACAACCACTCTGCACAAACCTCTTTTTCAGGTACAACTGTACGGCTTACCAAGTTTGGGTTTAGAGGTCCTTCAGGAGCTATTCTCGGTATCCTCTTCTGTGTCATAGAGCGGTGCTTCTTAGAAGAGGGTGGAGATGGATGCTTCATCCTTGGCATCCACTGAAGGTTCGGGCGAGAGGGAAGAGAAGGTTCAGTAGAGATTTCAGGTAAGGAATCGTAAGAAACCCTTATGTTTTATCATTTGGGAATGTCAAATGTCATAAAAACAAAAACATGGGAATCCAAATATTGGTAATGTAAAAAATTACGTGACACGGGTTAAAATAAGAATATAAATAATCTTCATAGTTAGACTGTGAGTAGGAGTTACGGTGTGATGAAAACTAGTCATCACGGTGAGATAGTTGGTAGTCATCACGGTGAGACAGTGAGCATTCTGTGTAGTCATGGAGAGATAGTAAGTTGACAGACCGTGAGCATAAAGTCTTGAAGGTGAGACCGTGAACATAAAATAGAAACTTAGAAACAGTGACCATGAAACCCTAAAGTAAAATATCGTAAACTATTAAACATTAAGATCAGTAAGATAATTACTTATGATTAATCATACTAAGATCATGTATGATGTAGTCTAATCTTTCAGAATTTAATGGTTTAGTGAATATATCAGCAAGTTGATATTCATTACTAATGAATTCCAAAGTGATATCACCTTTTTGATAATTATCCCTCAAAATGTAATGTCTTACATCAATATGTTTTGTCCTAGAATGAGAAACATGATTCTTAGAAATGTTAATAGAACTTGTGTTGTCAAAATTTATTGGAACGTGTCTAAATTGATATCCATAGTCTAGTAATGTGTGTTTCATCCACAAAATTTGTGCACAACAACATCCAGAAGCTATGTATTCAGCTTCTGCAGTAGATAATGCAACATAATTTTGTTTCTTACTACACCATGATAATAGTGATTTGCCTAAAAGGTGACATGTTCCAGAGCTGTTTTTTCTATCTAGCTTACATCCTAAAAAATCAGCATCAGAATAACTAACTAATTCAAATGATTGTCCTTTGGGATAGAAAAATCCTAAATTGGGAGTATTCTTGAGGTATTTGAAAATTCTCTTTACAGCATTTAAATGTGACTGTTTGGGGTTTTCTTGAAAATGAGCACACATTCACACACTAAACATAATGTCAGGACGACTACCAGTTAAGTAGATTAGACTTCCAATCATTCCTCTATAAGTGGTTTGATCAACAGATTTGCCATTTTCATCAAGATCCATCTTATAGGTGGTACTCATGGGAGTGTCACTACTTTTTGTGCTATCCAATCCAAAACATTTTAAAAGATCTCTAGTATATTTACTTTGTGTTAAAATAATTCAATCATCAGTTTGAAAGATTTTGAAATCCAAGAAAGAATTTATGTTCAACCATTAAACTCATTTCAAATTCATTTTTCATCATTTTGGAAAAATCAGTACATAATTTAGTTTCTGAAGATCCAAAAATAATATCATCTACCTAAATTTTTACAACTAAAACATCTTTAAAAATTCGTTTTATTAACAGAGTAGGATCATATATTCCTTTTGTAAAACTTTTAGAAATTATAAATGTACTTAATCTATCATACAAAGCTCTTAGAGATTGATTTAAACCATATAAATATTTTTATAATTTGAAAATATGATTTGGAAAATAAGGGTTTAAAAATCCAGGTGGTTGTTCAAAAAAACATCCTCAGCAATATATCCATTCAACATTGCGCTCTTGACATCCATTTGATATAGTTTGAAATTTAGATGAGCATCATAAGCAAGTAGAATCATAAGAGCTTCCAATCTGGATACTAGAGCAAAAGTCTCCTCATAGTTAATGCCTTATTCTTGACTATAGCCTTGTGCAACTAGCCTAGCTTTATTTCTGACTATGTTTCCTTATTCATCTACTTTATTTCTAAACACCCATTTAGTGCCTATTGTGGAAGTGTCCTTAGGCCTTTCAACAAGATTACAAACTTTATTTCTTTCAAATTTATTGAGTTCTTCTTGCATAGAAATTACCCAAAATTCATCATTAATATCATCATCAATGTTTCTAGGTTCAAGCTATGACAAGAAGGCTTGATGTTCAACCTGATTTCTAAGAGACGCTCTAGTCTGTTTCCCTCTATCAAGATTTCCTACAACAGCATCTAAAGGATGATTCTTTAGAATTCTAGTTGATTTAGTAAAGGTAGGACTAGAAATTTCAAGTTCGTATCTGGGATCAGGTTCATTAGGAAAAGATTATGGAATAAGTCCAGAACTAGTTTTCTTCATAGCAGGTTCATTAGATTTGTCATTAAGGTCTAGAACAGATAAATCGCCTTCAAGATTTTCAAGAGAGGTTTTAGGCTCATGTGGATCAGTTTCATCAAATTTGACATGAACAGATTCTTCCACAAACTTGGTTCTCTTATTAAAGACTCTATAGGCTTTTTTGGTTAAAGAATATCCTAAAAAGATTCCTTCATCACTCTTTGAAGCAAACTTATCAAGATTATCTTTTGTATTGAGAACAAAGACTTTGCATCCAAAGACTATAAAGTAACTAACTTTAAGTTTTCTATTGTTCCATAACTCATATGGGGTCTTCTTAAGAATAGGTCTAATTAAAAATATATTAATAATATAACAAGTTGTATTGATAGCTTTAGCCCAAAAATAAACAGGCATGTCATATTCATTAAGCATAGTTCTAGCAATTTCTTGCAGGGTTCTATTCCTCCTTTCTACTACACCATTTTGCTGAGCTGTCCTAGGGGAAGAGAAATTGTGACTATAGCCATTGTGTGAGCAGTAGTAGTCAAACTCCTGATTCTCAAACTCACGGCCATGATCACTTCTTAGGATTTTAATCTTAAGTCCACTAAGATTTTCTACAGATTTGGAGTATCTAACAATGTATGAACAAGATTCAATTTTGTGAGCTAAGAAGTATACCCAGGTATATCTAGAAAGGTCATCTACTAGGACATAGACATAGTTCTTCCCATTTAATCTAGAAATTCTAGATGGTCAAAAAAATCCATGTGAACCAACTCGAGAATTTGAGAAGTTAAAACTACTTTTTTTTATTTAAAAGAAACCTTATGTTTCTTTCCCTTTTGACAGGGATTACAAACATTGTTATTTGGAAACTCAAGTTTAGGTAGGTCTATAACTAAATTTTTCCTAGTTAGTTTTCTATGAGAATGGATGTCTCAGTGTCCTAATCTTCTATGCCATAATCAGGACTCTTTATGAAAATCATTTAAACAGGTAAGATTTTTCTTAGCTAAGGAATTTAAATCAACAGCATAAACATTTTCATTTCTTAGAGCAGAAAAGACTAAAACGTTTTTAGAATTAAAAACATTACAAGAATCATTTTCAAATTTGACATTAAAACCATCATCACATAATTGAGAAATACTTAACTGATTATATTTAAGTCCATCAAAAAATAATACTTTAGAAATTAAAACTGAATCAGTGTTACCAATTTGACCTAGGCCGATGATCTTTCCTTTAGAATTATCACCAAAGGTGACATGACCTCAATCAACCTTTATTAGATTTTTGAAACACGAGTAATCGCCAGAAATATTTCTTGAACATCCACTGTCCAGATACCATGTCTTCTTGTGGGAACTCTTCAAGAAGGTTTCCTACAAACAGAATTAAATAGGAAATGATTTTGGTACCCAAATATTCTTGGGTCCAGACAGGTTAGCAATCAAAGTTTTCATTACCCACATTTGTCTTATGGGCCTCATATAATTTACAGAATCAAAATATTTTGAATGATAAACTCTATTATATTTATAACTAAGTGAATAACTAGTTGAAGCATATAAATTTCCAGAACTAGAACTAGCATTATTCTGTCCAGATTTAGGAATAAATCTATTCTTGGTAATCTGTCTCTGTCCAGGTTTGTAGCCTATTCCAGTAGTATATTTTGGTGCAACTTGCTTTCCTAGCATTTGAGTTAGTGTATCTTTTCCATTTGTGAATTTCTCTAAGTCCTGTCTAAGTTTCTCATTAGATATTTTCAGTTCAGTGTTTTCTTTAAGCAACTGATAATTCTTTTCTATTTCTATGTCAAGATCAGATTTATGATTAACAGTTAAAGCATACTATTTCTTTAAACCTTTGTATTTGTCTTTCATCTCATTACAGGTTTATTCCAACATATCATAGTATTCAAATAGTTTAGATTTTGACCTTTTTTCAGAATCAGAATCATCTCCAGAATAATATGAATTTAAATCAGGAATTTCAAATGTTACCTCGGATGTGTTTGTCATAAAACACATGTTTGCCTTATTTCTGTTTTTAGTCTTAGAAGCTTCAGATTCACTGGATCTATCTTCAGACTCACTCCATGTAGCGTTCATGGATTTCATATACTTATTATCCTTATACTCAAATTTCTTCTTGTATTTCAGCTTTGGACAGTCTGCTTTTATATGTCCTTTTATTTTTCATTCATAGGAGACAACTTCATCAGATTTGTCAGATTTCTTCCAGTCCTTTTTTCAGTGTCCCTTGTTATCATACGTACCTTTTTAATGTGATTTTATGAAAAACTTATTCTTCCTATAAAATTTCTTAAACCTTATGGCTATTTGAGCTATTTCAGCATCACTATGAGAGTCTGAATTTTCACTAGTTGAACTGTCAGTTTGTATTTGAGCTTTATCTTTGTCCTTACTCTTTAAGGCGGTAGTCTTTAAAGACACATATTTTCTGTTAGGTTCATCATGTTCCGCTTTATTGACCTTTAGTTCTTCCTCATACATGATAATCTTACCAATTAGTTCTTTTATAGGTAGAGCAGCAATGTCACATGACTCTCTGAATGAAACAGATGTACCTCTCCATCGGTCTGGTAAACATATGAAGATTCTCATAATTTTTTCCTTTGCTGGAACAGCCTTTCCGATTGAATTAATTGTATTGACTATCTCATTAAACCTGAGATACATATCAGAGATAGGTTAATCAGTCTTCATTTTAAAATTATCATATTTAATAGTATAATTATTTAATCTCATTTCTTTAACATTGGTTGTTCCCTCGTGAGAAACACCCAAAGTATCTCATATTTCAAAAGAATTTTTGCAAGAAGAAATTATATTAAACTCTTCATCTCCTAGATCATAGTACAGGGCATTCATAGCTTTACAATTATTATTGTAGGCAGTCTTTGTAGGTTCATCCCAAGTTATTCTTTCGGTTTCTGGAATTTTATATTGTGACTCTATAGCATTCCAGATATCAAAACCCATGCTTTCAAAATGAATTTTCATTTTAATTTTCCACTAAGCATAGTTTGTACCATTGGGGAAATGTGGCATGTTAGTAGAAGCACCCTCTAGTCTATTGTCCATACCTAGATTTTAGAAAGATAATTTGAAGAGCTAAAATTTAGAACTAACAAAAATTAAATATCATTAAAGATGAAACTAAAATCACTGTTGAAAAATAGAGTATTTCAAAAATCCTTAAACAAAAACAACACCTTTGATACCAAATGTTGGTCGGAGTGGATACTCAAGAGGGGGGTGAATTGAGTTGCAATTAAAATTTCTGTTAAAATATTGTCTATTTAAAATCCCACAATTTATAAAACAAGTTAAACTATAGTGATTTTATACAGATTGTAAATGTTCACTTAGCTTCTCAAATGTTGATTAGGTCTCAGTTAATTTAATCTCAAGATTAAACTAAATTTTCAAAACTAACCTACTAAATTACAATATGTGTAAACACTTGCTAATTTAACTATCAAAGTAGCTTTAATGTAGTTTTGTATTTCAAATTAACAGTAGCAGAATAAATAAGATATATGTAGTAAACATTGAACTTAAACTAAATGTGCATAGTAGATATAACAAGAGGTTAAGTCTTAAGCCGAGACTTAGTCCTCTAAAATTTATATAAAATTTGATCCACACCCTGGATCGGGGTTAACAACAGTTTACAAAACTGTCCAGGCTGCGTAGGGACCTCTACCACTATTCATCGTGGGAAACAAAACAATGACCAGGTCACAAAAGGACCTCTTCTACAGTTGATGAGGGTAAACAAGAGATAATAGATTTGGAGTGAGAATTTTGATATCCTCCAGTTCATTGCAGGAGACAGCGTGTGTATAAGAAATATAGAGTACACCACAGAGCTCTAAAGTTAATAAATAAATCACTTAGAGAGAGAAAATAAGAGTTTAAAAATCTCTAGTGATTATCAATGCAGCTCTGGACTCGTTGGATTCAGCAGGAATGCTTCTGAATCCTTCTCATGTTTTTTATTGAAACAAAGAGTGTCATAGTTATCTTGTCTTCTATAAGAATGAAAATGATCTCTTGATTAGTCGTGTGTTTTTTCATGGTGTTGGATTGCATTCATGATAATTCTTTGAAAGTCTGGAAATCTCTTCCTTTCTCAGGATTGATCTTCCTGTTCAGCACAGTGATCATGAGTGTTTGTAAGTTCTTCTAGTTGTATATTCACACTTGCACGCCTCTCTTCCATTATTTTTTTTTCGTGTACTGCATCTCAATCTTCCTTATATTCCATCAGTTCTGTTGGTTGGAATGATTCCATTTTCATAGTTACAAGATACAGATTTCTGACATGCCAACAACTATCATTAAATAACATTAATTTCATTACAAACATCAAATATGACTGTTAGTAATATTTAAATAATATTGACAAAAAGTTAAGAAACGGTGTCACAGTGATTAAGTAAATGGTGTCTTCTTCACAGTATGAGCTTCACAGTATGAGCTTCACAGTATGAGCTTCACGGTATGAGCTTCACGGTATGAGATTCACTGTATGAGCTTCATGGTATGAGCTTTACGGTTTCTGGGTCACGGTGACTCCTTCACGGTGTCTAGGTCACGGTGAGTCCTTCACAGTGTCTGGGTCACGGTGAGTCTTTCACGGTGTCTGGGTCACGGTGAGTCCATACTTAGAAAAATATCTATATTTGGACTTAGACAGTAACATGCAGAATATGGATTAAGTTTAACCATTAGATTGTAAGAAAACATGAATCATAAACATAAAGGCTTTGATAATATATGTGAGGTTTGTGATCATTCATGAGACTTGTAAATAATAAATAGAGTAATTAGCATCCATAAGATTTGTTATCATTAAAACATGATTTTTAGTTATTATAGAGATTGAAGAGCATTAGGATGATGTGAAATGAAGATCGATGTTATGTAATCAGTAATAAGATTTTTGATCATTAAAACATGATGAACACATGAGGATTCCAACAGACAGGTATATCAATCAATTTCCCCATTTGAATCATAATCATGACAAAGCCGTATAAGCAATGAGATTGTAACATAAAAAATACCACATTAAATAATTTGTATTTTATCCCCCATTAAATAATAACATTAAATTAAACTTAAAATATTATTATAAAAATTAAATTAATTATATAACATTTCCAATGGGTTTTATATACACCTCATTAAAATGATCTATTCATAACATAATGTATATCTTAGTGGATGTAAAATTATGCCAAAGATCTCTTATCACATGGGTATCTTCAGAACTATAAACCCTATGAAATCGGAATCCTAAAATAGATATTTAAATACAAGTAATTTTCAAGATATAAAATATAATATACATTCAGGGATATTATATTCACCACAAATAAAAAAATAAGTGTTCATATGGAATATATCTCAAAGAAGTATAAATATTCTTTTTAAATCACATACTTCATTAGAAATATTTTGAATCATAGAGACCAATAAAGAATAAAATAAAATGAACAATATAATATAACTAAAATTATTATATTCAGAAAATAACTTCTCAAATTTTTTTATATACAATACACAAAAAATTGAACTGTGACTTTGTATATGTCTCCAATAAAAAAAAGAGAATAGGAATCCCTTAACATCAGTCTCGACTTCCTTCATACATGTTCTAAACACATATATATTAAATAAAATTAAATTATATATATATATTATTTAACCCAACATATATATATATATATATATATTATACCATATTAAATTTAATTATGACCATTAATTACCCCATTATTACAAATTCCTTTTTAAATCATGATTTAAGTAAAAAGGTGCTTTGTATTTGTATATGTTTGGATATTTTATTTTTAGTAAAGATACCTTGATCACAGTGTCATAATGTCCTTAATAATAATAAACACATAATTATAATATTTATAAATAAATTATACTTTTAATACCAATCCTTAAAGATGATTTTGAGAAATGAATTATTTTACGATTATGAAGTTGTAGGTTGTACGTACATGTGAGTAACATTTCCATTTTCCAATAATTGTTATGGAAAGGCAGTAAGTAATATCTTATATTTAAATAATTATCATAATATAATATTTTTTCTTTATGAAAATTCATACAAATAAAATATGTGATATGTTTATGAAAAGTGAGAGTCTTTTGGCATCGTGAAGGCGGTTGTCCACACGTACACGAACAATGTTATAAACATTCAATGAGTGAATATGTATGAAAGGAAATGATATAATATATTTTATGAGTGGTAAATATTTCATGAATATAAAAATTATTTTGTGTATATAAAATATATTAATTAAATATATCCTTATTATCCTCTATGTAATGTTTTAGTGAAAAACGAATCACATATCTTCGTGAGGTGGTAGTCTGTCGTACACATGAGTAATGTTATTGTATCCCCAGATGAATGGAAAAAAAAACATGCTATAATTAATCTATATGTATATTTATATTAGAAATATCATCTGTATGTCTATATATATACTTTATATTCATCGTCATACTCAACTATGAGAGGAGGTAATGGTAAAATAAATGACATCTGTTCATGAGGCATTAGTCCTCCTTACTCGTGAGTGATGACTTCATAACCCATTGGATGCAAAACAAGATTTTTGTAGGTAGTTATATTAAAATAAATAAAAATATTAGTATATATAGGATACTTAGGTTATTAAATAATTAGGGGTTAATAAAAATTTATGGAGGTGGATGAATAAATAATATGAAAAATCTTGTTGAATAACGTTAACTATTCTTCGGGTGTGCTCCATTAGTTTTCAAAAAAGTATTTAAAGACCAGATATATTCCAAAAATAAGGATTCCTGGATGTGTTATCGAATTTTGGATGGTATTTTGGTAGTTATTTTCTGAACCAATATATTTTGATGGAGTGAAGAAGATTGGAGAGGGGTGGCCATTTATAAGTTAGTTGAGTGGCACACTTTTACTTTTATTAAAAAAAAAGGGGGAAACCTCCTTTTTCTCATGAACCAAGGATCTAATATATTTTATTTTATAATATTAGACAATATATGGTATAAAAATTTCTAGATTACTGTTTTTAGAGTGGTAATTAGTTCATTTTGTCCCACATCATTTTTTATTTAATCCCCTATTAAACCCAATCCTACCTTAACAGCAATAATTAAATTTGACAATTTTCACTATTATTTTTTTGTAAAAATTATGTTGACATTTTTAGATTATATAAATTATTATTATTCAAAATTTGGAATCCATTTTTCCAAATTCCATTAACTGAAATGGAAATTAATAATTTAAAATTAATCTTGAAGATGCGACGAGGGAGTGGGGTTTTCGAAGAGAAAATGTTCCAATGTTTACAAATATCTTATATAAAAATTGAAAGTAAAAATGACTAAAATAAAATAAATTATATTAATTGATAAATAATGGAACTATTTTTAATTTGAAACCAATTTCTCAAATAATTTTATTAATAAATAATTGAAACAAAAAAGGTAGTTTTCAATTAAAATTTGGTATTTTTCAAATTTCAGTAAAAAAATAATATTTTCAAAAAAAATATAAAACGTTCACCATATGATAACTATTACAAGATGATTAAAAAAGAACCTTATTTTTTCAATTGAACTATTTTAAATTTTCAAAATAAATAATTTAATATATATTCCCAAAAATGCATTGAAACTTCTTTTTTAAAAAATATTTTTTTTAGGATTGAAATTTGATTTATTATTATGTATTTTCTAAAAAAGATGATATCAATGTTAAATAATTTATTTATTATATAATATTTAAATTCCATAATTATCATAAACCAAAATATTTATTTTTTATTTATTGAGATAAAATTTCATTATTTTTGTAAAAATAGTTTTTGTATATAATGATTTCATTTATTTACAAATAATCTTTTGTTATCAATTTTAATTAATTGTTCAACAAGTAATTAATTTTATATATAAGTGTAAACCATATATTTTTATAATTATCTTAATCATATTCATACCATACATTCTAATAGTTAGGTCATTATCAATATATAATACCATTTTAAAAAAATAATGTGTTTCATTTAAACTCAAGGTTGTGTGTAATGCTAGATAAACTCAGTTTTATGTGTGAAATAAATTTTGAAAAGATTAAATTAATTTGAATAAAATATTTCCCAAAATATTATTGTGTCGTAATTTATTCACTATCACTCTATGTATGATGGTTCCACTATAGCCTATTTTGTCATAGAAGGAGTTGAACCTAAATAGCCTTTTTTTTACCAGCTGCATATAGACACATAGAAGAATGGTATAGGTATTGTTTATAAATGTGTTTTTTAATAATCATATATCATTGAGAATATTATAGTGTACCATTACTAGGATGATGTTTTCAAAGAAATTAGGGAAACCTTATTAGGTTAGAGATCATTTAAAATTGGTCTCTCCCTTCAGATGTTATCGTTCACTTTGAGGATTGATTTATCATTACTTTATTTGTGATATATTTAATAATTCATGATTATCCTAAATTTTAATTATCTAGTACCTATAGAACTAAAATGATGTTTTAATACATGAGATAATGTTTATGGTGTTCGAGTATCAAGCTGATAATACAGATTTTGATTCACACTGTTACTCCTACCAGCAAATAATGATAGAGTAGCTGAAGCCTTCTAGTATGCTCCATCCTCTTCCGGTACCAACATATAAATAGTAACAGGTTTCTATGGACATTATTTTTGGTATTTCCATTGACTCCCTGTGTAAATAATGAAATTTGGGTGGTGATTTATCAGTTAAAGAAATCAACCCATTTTATTTTAATTATGTACACCACTAAGATTGATAACCTGAGTAAGATATATGGGCGGAATATTTTCGATTTTTTATGGTATTATAACTTCTAATTTCATGCAAGTAGATTTTATGTTTACTTGAATAGTTTTGGATATACTCCATGGGGTAATTTGGACTCTAGTCAGGTTGATTACATGTTACCTACCATATATGGATATATAGATAGACCATCCTATTTAGATCTGGGAGTATACTATCAATTTTTACATATTGATATTGATGAATCATGGGAAATCCTTTTTTTACTAGATTGGTTTTCATATAATAATATTTTCCAGTCGTCAATCAGGGTGGGACCCTTCAAGGATTTTTGTCATCACCCGTGTAGGTCACATATTTTTTGGGTAGAGGTGGGAAAATCCTCTCTAATTGGACTTAATCTCATCCAAGGGACATCAGTGGATATTTAGGAATTATATTAATGTTTCATTATAGTTCAGAGTAAGAATAAATTTTATGTTCAGATTTAGTGTTATCCTTTAGAGTTTTCCATTTTTGACTAAGTTTTCAAAAATGTCTCCACTTGGTTAGGTCACCATTTACATGGGAAATAGTGGAAACTAGTTCAAGATTTCATGGATCATTTTTATCATTTATTTACTTGGTAAAGTTTCAAATATATTGGATTTATAATATAATGTGGTAGGTATTCATGATGTTTTCCATATTTCTCATCATTAGAAGTACCATATTATTCCTTCCCATGTTTTGATTTGAGAGGATATCGAGATAGATCCATATGTTTATGTTATAGAGAAAGAGTTAGATATTATTAATTCCTGAATGATATTATTGAATTGGAATTATATTATATTAGATAATAAATTTTGTAGAATGGATCATATTCTTATGAGACATGGGAGCGTGAATCATCATTGATGGAGTAGTGGTCTCACCTTTTTCTAGTGCACCCATATTCTATGTGACTTCTTAAGAATTTAAATTCATTTGGTAGTGATACTTTTAATATCTTGTTTATTGTGTTCTCCATTTTTAATTTCTAATTCTTTTTCTACACTAGTTTTGGGGGTGTGAGAGACAATATGGGTGGTCAAATAAAGGAATTGGGGTTAAAAACTAGATACAAGAATGGTTCATGCTATGAATCATGAATTCCTAAACATAATTAATCTTTGGTAGAATCCATCAATGTATTATTCATGAAATAAAATCATATCATGACATTAATTAGGTTCATGTAATGATTTATTTTTATAGGTTTTTAAATTATGGAGGCACCATTTTCAGTGTACTAGTAAACCTGATAATTCAAGTTGAGAATTGGTGCTTCATGCTATGTAATGTTTCTATCTGGATTTTTTTTATTAAATAAATACATGATTCCTCCAACTATCAGTATGTGTTAAAAATTTCAAACCCTAGTTATCCTCTATGATTAGTTAGGTGGATTTTTATCTTCATGACCTCCATTTTTTCACATTGATCTCCATCTTGGATTTATTCTTTTATTTTAGTAATTGTCATATTACTCTTATCGTTTTATTCATTTATCTTGGGAATTTGTAGTGGATTTAGGGTATGTTTATGGGATTAGTGTTCACATGATGATTAATCAATACCTTATTGATCTATTGTGCACTTTTCTGTAGAATATATAATATTATGGATTGTGGTGTGGGCGTGTGTTTTACATGGAATGTTTTGATCTGACCTCTATAAAAACACTTGATTATTTTGTAATTTCATTCTAACAAATGAGTATCGTTGATAGTGAATCCATTTTTGGTTCATTATTCTATTCATTTTGGTTAGTGTCAGCTCCGTCACTTTTTTTGTGCGACCATAGCATGAGTTTGGTGGTTCCATCACAATCTTAAGCTATATGAAATGTAATTTCTCGTAGTTTAGTAAATTTCATTATAAATGAATTGTAATTATCATGGTATTTATTTTTTTGTGTAAATTAGTCTTGAGAAAATATGGTTTCCCATCGTTTTTTGTAAAGAGATGTCTTTTTCAAAATCATTTTCAAATTGATTTATAAAATGGGTTTTGAAAGAATCTTTTGCGGACAATGTTATATTGGTATTGTTTTGTGAATTGAAAATGATTTTCTACTTGATGGTGTATATTTTAAATGGAATCCTTGGGTATCTCGGTGGATGATTTTGTATTAGTTATATCCCATTTATTATATGGGGGTTTACGCATGGGGTATTCTATTATTTCCTAATCCATATGTTTAGGGTAATTGATATTTCCCTTGTATGGGGTCACTCAGGGGTTGTTCCTCTATTAAGTAGTCCTTATTCCATAGGGACCTAAGTGTGCATTAGAAATTATTGGTTATCAATTTATAAATAAAGAATATTTCCAAACCATTTTATCATAGGGTTTTAATCATTTTTCATTGTCTTGGGATATTTATTCATTGATATACATGATTTGATGAAATATAAATGTTTTATAGGAATTAATCAATGAAACTATATCACTTAGTTCTATAAAATATTTGAAAAAATAAGGGACTATTTACCATGATTTTGAAGTGAAACTATTTAACTATATAAAATCCTTATTTTCATAAAATTGAGCATATTAGGATTATTCTATAGAGTCATGATTTAAATAAAATGGGTGAGATCTTACTGAGCCTATATATAAAACCATGCACTCACCCACAATGGTTTTTAATCATTGTATTATATTATTTTATGAGAAATGGAAATGTAATTTAGTGATGTTTAATGGTTTCTATCAGTTGGATAAGGGTAGTTGGTGGTGGGATAGTGGGAGTTTTCCCACACACCACATGGGGTAGTTGTTTCAAGTTTTATATATCATTTTTTTTTGGACATATACCTTTTGTTTTATTTGGTTTTTTTGAGTTATATGTCTAACTTATCATTTTTTATATGGAATATAACATATCAATTTTTTATTAAATATGTGTGTGTGTGTGTGTATATATATCTCATGTATTATGTTTTAGGTTGGGATAATTCATCCCTCTAGTTGTTTTTCGATGCTTGAGTGCATGTCGCCAACCCATGGGGATCAAGAATTCCCTTCAGTTCTTTCCACAACTCAGTTCAGATCCCAGTTGATTGGATATATAGGTAGGGATTTTAAAGGAATAATAGAGTGATTTGGGTCATTTTTCCCTATTGGGGAACCTACATGTTGTGTCTAGAATGTGGAACCCCATATTAATGTTTCATTCATGAACTAGTGTATTTTATCATAGTTCTAGTAACAATTATTTCATCTAAAATGAGATAAGCATTAAAAAATTGGATGAAAATATTATCCTATGATTCCCCTATTAGAATTATTTTATAATATAAAAATTAACTTGATTGGGATGTAGATGATTAGGATTCAAGCGTATATCCTCCATATGGGTTTCCAAATTCTCTAGAGTATCTTAAAAGAGGGGTACTAGGATTTATTTATAGGAAATAGTAGATTGGAATGAAAATGATATATTTATGAAGGGGATACACATTAAGTATTATCACACATATTGGGACTCTATGAGAAATGATGTTGGTAAGGATGCACACCACCTCCTCCAAATAGAATATGAGGTAACCTATAAAAAAATAAATATATTCAAATTAATAGAATATGAGGTAACCTATAGAATATGATTGTTTTGGTAATTAATAGAATATGATTGTTTTGGTATCTTCAAAACATTCCACTATTAATATAATATGAGGTAACCTATAAAAAAATAAATATTTTCCAAACTATTATATAAATATATTCAAATTTCAAAATGAAGACATGGATGATGTGGCAGGCATTCATAGAAACCTCGAGCCTAGAGCCCATGTTACTAACTATTGACTTCATCACCTTGAGACCTTCTTCCTCTTCTCGTTCATGGTGAATGTCCCCAAGAACCAATTCATTAGAGATTACTACCCTTTGAAACTATCCTCTAATCATCATATTGACCAATGTCGATCACTAGGTGAAAGTAAGAAAGTATAATCACTTTATAACCTTCAGTACCAAAAAAATGAACAAAAATATATTCTCCACTAGTAATAACTCGTTTCCTTGACATGTAAAAAATTTATCCTTCAAAAAAAGAACAAATATAACAAAAATATTGTGGTCATCAAGCTTAAAGACCAATAACATGACATTGGAAGAAACATTAACACTGAATATTTTCTTCTTCATTGAGGATGAAATAACAAAAAGCATCAAACCAAACCATCATGAAAACAATAACATCCAATTACACCAAAATCAAAAACACCAAAATATATAAAACAACCTAAGGCTAAATTCCAGTAAAGGCAAAACTACAATACCGTGATCATATAAAAACTAGAAAACTGGGCATACCTAAAACTACAACAAATAAGTAACATTGAATCCTAAAGGAATAATAAGAACCAATGCGGCTCGCAACTCATGAAAAATCAATGAAATACAAACCAACACATCCCAAAACACCCATGAAAACAACTATATTAGACATAAATGAAGTATGGTGCAATAGATCTAGTTTGAAGATAATAGGTTGAGCTGAACTAGGTCTTGAGATCAAGAAATGATGGGAGAGAGAAATCCAAAACACCCAAAAAAGAATGGACATATCCATAGAAAAAAATATGACACTGACCACAACTATATTCACATCCCAAACCATTGTGAAGAACACCAAATATGAACAACAGTGGGATTAGGTATGATGGGTTTGTTAGGCATGGCAGTCATAGTTTTTAATCAGTGTCCTAAAAGAAGAAGATATGAACCATATATTAACAGTATATATGAGAGGTAAATGAATAATAGAGATGGGGAATTGTGATGTGAAAGGATGTTGGGATACTGGAGAAGTAGGAACGCTCGACGTTGAAGAAATGCATCGTAAACACTATGATTGGTGTTGTTGAGTGATAGAGAGAGAGACGAGCCAGGGGAGTGGGGCACCATACATCTGCACATTATTATGTATGATCATATAAAATTTTCATTTACAAAACAATATTACTATAACATCCCATGTTTTTAAAAGGAAATACTATGTTCGATAGCATACATGATACACATCTTCGAGATTAAATAAACAACTAAATATTATTATTTAAATGTTACCACTGCAACCTATCTGTTGGAATAGAGGGAATGAGCCAAGTTAAATAAATATTCAAAATATGGTTTACACATTTATATATAATGAATTTATTAATTACTAATGAGTTATAAATTAAAAATTAATTGAATATAAAGGATGAGTTTTTTATGAAAAAACTGTTTTTATAATCATAATGGTGTTGTATCATAATAAATTAAATTAAATTAATCACTATTAGTGAAATATAATAATGAAATTTATATTTTATGAATTTAATAAATGTTTTTAAATTCATACCATATGTTTGATAGTCTTAATTTAAAAATAAATAATATTTTAGTCATCAAACGTTTTATATTTGTAAAAGGTAGTTTTATAAGCTTTTAATAGGAAACTCGTTTTAAAACTAAATTTTTTAAATTTTTTATTATATAAAAAATTAACTTATTATTTCAAATATAAATATCAACAATTTAATTTCTATAATTGTTTTGTATTTTTTGGGTAAGTTTCATGTTTTGATGAATAGTCAAAAATATTGGATACTAATTGAAAATATAATTCTTGTATAAATGATTTAGTGTTAAATTATATATTTTTCTTCTTTTAACATATAATTTGATATATTTTATTTTATTTTATCCAATTTAGTTCATTTAAATCAATTTTACATTGAAACTGTACATAAAAATTTTTTATGCTTTTGAACAATTTTACTCTAAACACTAGTTGTTTCGTACCGTCTACGGGATTAAATTTTAAATTATTTATATTACATCTATGATTTTAATTTTTAAAAAATTGATACCATATTTGGAATGAAAATTTAAAATTTTATTACAGATGCCTATTTTATTTTTTGGACAATATTAATAGTGACATTAATAAATTTTTTTAGATTACCATGGTTAATGTTAAATCAGTTAAATAAGGATAAAAATAATATTATATATATTATAAAATTACATTCACATTTGTCCTACTTTTATTGGATGAGTTATTTTAGACTATAATATTCCTTGGACTTATTTTATAACATATTGGATCCACTTGGATGAATTTAATCCCTTTATAGTATTTTATGATAATGAAAATTCAGAGATACCAAACTTATTTATTAATAACTGTAAAATTTATAATATATATTTATTTATAGTATATCATCGACAATAAAAATTAACATCAAAGATAAAATATTTATCTACTTCAATTTAATTTATTTATATTTTTTAATTTATCAAATTAAAACATTAAATGATGACATAATGATGATGTCGTAGTTGTCTAATTAATGGAAATATAAAATAAATGATCTTAAAAATATTAAAATAAGTATAATTTTCAATAATTAATTTCCTAAAATAATTATTTGTAAAATTTATATGTTGCTGTTATAATAAATTATTTTTATTAATGTACCATGTTCTTTTTATATTTTTAAAAAGTCAAGTAATGAACACTGTTAAAATTAACATTGGAGATATTTTAAAATAAATAATATTTTTTAAATGATATAAAATTATTAAAAAATATTATCCAAAACATTTTTATAAGGTTTATAATCTCATAAATTATCTATTTATGTTTACTTTGTCATTTTATAATATCTATAGTAGCTGTTAAATAATACAAATCCATGTTGTTACGATAAGAGTTAAAGAGGTGAAATAAGAGTTAAAACCAAAATATAAGGATTAAAAAATATTCAAACCATATCCCAATTTAATTGGATGAATTTATTTATACCCATAATAATCCTATATTCAAAATAAATCAGTTTGGATCGATTTTGAATTTAATGTTAATTTATATTAATTTAATATTTTGAAGAATTCTAAGAGTGTCACTCCCCTATCTTATAAAAGGCCATATATTGATCTCATTTCATCACTCCTAAAAACCAATTTTTAGACAATATCTAACCAAATATATTATTATAATCAATACCCACATTATATATCTATTATTTATGCCATAACCCCACCCTCGGTGGTCTTAATATGTTAAGGAAAAATGATTTTCTAAAGAAAATGTATCGTTATTAATCAAGTATTCATATTTTAGTTTTGCTTGCATGTCCTTAAAATATCATTCAACAGTGATAAAATAATAACTAAAATATCATAAAAATACTTATATTTTATTATGTTTATATCATCACCTAAATAAATATCCACTTCCATTAAATTGAAAAATAATTAATCATCCATGTGTACGGTGGACTACCACCTCGCGAACTGATAAAATTTTTTTTCCATCAACATATATTAAGAAAGGATATAATGATAGAATTAATGTTTACATATTATATTCATGAAATAATTTTAATTATTAAATAATATTATTTCATTTATTTTACTACCATTCCATTCAATTAACTATCTTAATCTTATTTATGCATGTGTGTGAGCTATCACCTCTGCGAAGCGATGTGATTCATTTTTCATCAATAAATATCATTGATGAGATATATATATATATATATATATATAATTTATTAGCATGATATTAATGATATTATTTTCACTCATTAAATACAAAATAATACTTACCTTACTTCAACAATGATCATTAAAAAATGAAACTATTTCTCAAGTGTATGTATGGCGTACTGTCTCCATGATTATAACGTAGTTCATTTTTCATATCCTTATTTAATGGATGGTGTTAAAATTATAATTTAAGTATATATTTTATTATTATTTCATGAATATTATTCTAGATATGATTTAACAAAAACCACTTGGACTATATACATCATTCCAAAATCATTTTGGGCTCAAGTACTAAATATAGTAAAAACATATTTCATGGACATAAATAATTAAGAAATTGATATAACATGATAATAAGTGATATAAAAGGAATAATAAACCTTAAAACGTTTCTCAATCCACAAAATAATTAACCTATGTTTTATATTCATGAATATAATGATTCTATGTGATGAGTAATAATTAGGGTAGGGGACATCATCTCAATCTCCTTTCATTGAGGTATATTTTGATATCCCAAACCCATTTTATTTTATGAGGTGTATATACAGACACTTTGACATGTTATATCTTGAATTTTATCTATGTTAATTATATTTAAATTTTTTAATTTTCTAAATTAATTATTTTTATTATTTAAATGTTTTCAAGGTGTTATGTAACATTTTGAATGTTTAAATATTTAATTTCAAAAACATTATATCCATGTTAATATTGTCGTTATTTATTATATATATGTATTTATTTGGATATAAAAGTATTATATAGAAAATTATATGTCTCTTTTTTATTCATTCAAAGGCTTTCTAAAGTATCATTTTTACATGTTTTATAAATTACTTTTTTTCAAATGAAAAAATGAATGTTCTAATATTAACACACATGGAGATAATGAATTTTCTATCGCCATGAATATTATTTATTTTCTAGATTCCATTGAAATATTTCTTATTTTATTTAATTAAAGACCCCCTTCCCTTGAATATTTGGATTTTTGTAATTGAAAGTTTTTTTAGAAAATATTATTTTTATATGAAAGTGTTTTTCATATGGGGTTAAAAGATTTTATCAAAGGTATTAATGATGTATGTTTTTTATTCATTAAATAGTACTTGAGAATTATATTAAATGGGTGATCTTGAGATAGATTATTTGAAGGTTTCATACCCATTATATATTATCAGTGAGCCAAATATATCATATATGGTGGATTGAGCCCCATTATAGGATATGAAAAATGGGTGATCCTGATATAACTTATAAGAATGGTTGTGCCACATTGTAGCTCATGAGATAGCCCGCTAAATATTATGTGGTCGGTATTTCCCATTGTAGATCTCTAAGTCATTTGGTAACAATAATATAGAAATTGGGACATATGGTTATACAAATTGAAATGATTTTTAAGGTTTTTTATTTATATGTTGTTCTAATTGAATTATTGTATTTTTAATTGATTATTATGGGTTTTATAGATTTTATTTATGAAAAATGTTTTTGTTTTTTTCATCTGAGTTTTTTTTCGTTATCTCAAATAAAATAAAATAATTTTCCATGTTTTCATTGGAGTAATGGTTTTGTACCTTTTTAGGTCCCTTATTGGGAATTTTGTTTCTCATCCTATTTTCTAAAAAATCAAAAAGTTAGAGGATGAGTAGGGAAAAGGATAAGGAGAAGATAAAAATTGAGATGTTATGTCATGGAAATAACCAATGATTTTTTTTTAGATTTTTTTTTGGAGGAAAAAAGGTATAGTAATTAAAATTGTCCACTTGTAATGTATGGGTTTATGTAAAGACCCGGAAATTTCAAGGGAAATTTTTTTTTCTAAATTTTCTTTGGAATTTTTCAAGAGCGCAGCTTCTGACGGCACCTGATTCTGAGGCCCGGTGTGCCTGGAATCATGTTTCGAAGTTTGGCTCGGGTACGTTCAGTGAATGGACGAGCGGGTTTTTCTAACTTTTGAATCGGTGCCCGGAATCGAATTCTGAGGGCACCGATGAAATCGCAGCGCCGGGTTTTGCCTAGAAACGCCTCTTCCGGAGTTGCGTTTGCTCAGGTGTGGTTTTTAAATTTTGGGACTTAAGGTTAAGAAATAAAATAAAGTTGTTACGACAACTTTATTTTTATTTCACTTGAAGCCACTTGAAAGCCACATTAAGCTGGTTAAGCTTAGTTGAAGCGGATAGGGTGCAACTGAAATATCCTATCCTCTTGATAGGATATTTGTGGGTGGGGCCCGCACGAGCCCCGCCATTTCTTCCGCTAAGTAACGCACCCGCGAAAACCCGTCAAAGAAACTGAAAGTCAACTGACGCGGTTTCTTAGTTTCTTAACAGACCATTAAATTGGGATGTTTCTTTCGTCCAATTAATTGGGCGGTTTCTTTGGTAAATTATTTCCTGGAATTAATTGTTCGTTTCTTTTTTTTAATCGTTGCTTGTGCGTTAATAAAATAAGATTACTCTTATTTTATTTTGGGTGGAAGCTTGTTGCGTGGGGAGAATTTCGAGGAGAGCGTTCTTCTTCGGCGAAGAACGCGAAGAACGCCGGCCTTCGGCGAAGAATGCCGAAACCGCGGAAATCAACGACGCTTCTTCCGCGACGTTTCTTCCGCGACGATCGTTCCTTTCCAAGCGACGTTCTCCCTTCGGACGCACCTCGATGACAACGGAATCAACGATGTTTCTCCGGCGACGTTTCTTCCGCGACGATCGTCCTCTTCCGCGACGAACTCGCGAGCGACAATGCTTGAAGTAGGGGTTTTAAACCTTTTTAAAGTTGTTGATCTTTCCTTCGATCTTGAAGGTTCTTTTTTTTGTCGGCCCTTGTTTCCGAATCTTTTTATTTATTTTTAAAAACATTGTGATGGATTATCGTTCTAGAAAGGCCGATTGTTATCAATCTAATGCGAGGGGGGTCGGGCCGCACAAACACGGCCGAACCCCCCCCCCCCCTCCTTTATTCTTGTTGTTTCTTGCGGATGGAGCGAGATGGCGTGGTGCCGTCGCACCACGCGGGAATCGTACGGCAACTATTGAGCGGCGCCGTCGCGCCGCGCTGTGGAACGAAATCAAACAAGATCGAGACGCCTTCGCGCCACGCCGAGAAGTCGATCAAGCACGCTACGTCGTCGCGCCGCGCCAAAGAGGCCGCAGATTAAATTTATTTTATTGTGTTCTTGAGCGCAGATTGACGGGCGACGACAAACGAGGCCGCAAGTTAATTTTGAGGCCTCCGCAGTGAAGGTCGGGTCCCGGGATGACCGTAGGCGCAGACGGGAAGCAAATCGGACCACTGGAGCGTCTCCGGTGGCCCGCGGAAGCCGGCGGCGGCGCGGGCGCCGGCGCGGCGGCGCCGGCGGCCGGAGGCGGCGGCACCCCGCGGGTGTCCAGGGTGGCACCCCGCGGGTGCCGCGGGGTTGTCTGGCGACACCCCGCGGGTGTCCAGGGTGGCACCCCGCGGGTGTCCAGCGCGACACCCCGCGGGTGCCGCGGGGTTGTCAGGCGGCACCCCGCGGGTGTCCAGCGCGACACCCCGCGGGTGCCGCGGGGTTGTCAGGCGACACCCCGCGGGTGCCGCGGGGTTGTCAGGCGCCACCCCGCGGGTGTCCAGCGCGACACCCCGCGGGTGCCGCGGGGCTGTCAGGCGGCACCCCGCGGGTGTCCAGCGCGACACCCCGCGGGTGCCACGGGGTTGTCAGGCCGCTCGGCCGAGCCGAGCCGGACCGGCCCTGGCCGGGCGGGGCCGGGCCAACCGGGTCGGACCCGGTTCGGGCCGACCAAACCGGGTCGGACCCGGTTCGGGCCGACCCAGGGGGGGTCGGGCCGGGCCGGCCCGGACCCGGACCCCCCCCCCCGTTTTCGGACCATTTCGGTCAAATTCACATATCTTGAGCTCCGGACGTCCGAATGACGTACCGTCAGCTTTGTTGAATTCCTCTCAGTGAGACGGAACTTTTGGCTTACTCTGCTCGAGGTTTGGATGCCGACGGAGTACGGTCGGGTCGGTTCGTACACGAAACCAACCGGGCCCCTGGAACGAAAAAGCCAATAACTCACAGACCGAGCGTCCGATTGACGCGCCGTCTGTTTCGTTGACTTCCTCTTGATGAGACGGAACTTTTGACATACTCCGCCCGAGTTTTGGATGCAGTCGGAGTATGGCCGGATTGGATTGTACCCGAAATCCAACCGGGCCCCTGGAAGGGAAAAGCTGATATCTTTCAGCCAGGACGTCCGTTCGACGAACCGTCAGCGGCGTTGGTGATCACGTTGAGAAACGGTCCCTATGTGCTTACCCTACGAGAGTTCGGGGTACAGTTGAGATATGGCCGGGTTTGGTTTGCTCACGAAACCAACCAGGCCCCCGGGACGAAAAGGCTAATAACTCACAGACCGGGCGTCCGATTGACGCGACGTCTATTGCGTTGAGACCCCTGTGACGAGGCGGACTTTTGTGACACTTCTTTGCGGGACCTTGTGATACTTGGAGTATCGACCGGTAGCTCGTGGAGCGGACCCTCCCGGAGACGAGCGTGCAGAGTACGGAGACCGTGTAGCCGGCTGAGACCTGACGACTGCTTGACTGACTCGACTTGGAGTGAGTCGACTAGCCCAGTGGACGGAGCGCCCGGTATTTGGCGACAGACCCACGGTGGACGGAGCGCCCGGTAGTTGGCCGCAAACCCGCGGTACTCGACAGGAGGAGTACCTCTGTAGGCTATTGGGGGGAGCGCCCGGTATTTGGCGACAGACCCACAGCGGACGGAGTGCCCGGTAGTTGGCCGCAGACCCGCGGTGCTCGACAAGAGGAGTACCTCAGCAGTCTTAGGTTAGTGAGCATTACCTCGGAGTCGTGACAGGACCACTGTACACTCCAGAGACGGAGCTCTTCAGCAGTTACGGTTTCGATAATGAAAATCCTGGTTTGAGCTGAGTCAATGAATCTTTGCGTTTCCTCATGATTGAGATGGGTCACTTGATAACTTAGGTATATGTATGGGCATATACCTGGGTGATGGTTATCCGTTGATTTCATGATTTTTGTGTATCCTTGTGATTGGATGGGTTACTTGATGACTTAGGTATATGTATGGGCATATACCTAAGTAGAGTCTGATGTTACTTCGTGATTGCTGTCTTTACTTTGTGGATATCCATGTTGGATTTAGTGAGACCTTAAGGGTCTCGGGGTCCCTACTGAGTAGCTTATACTCACCCCTGCACGGGCTATGCCCGCACTTCGTTGTGTTGGTTGCAGACGACGGACACCGCAGATCGCAGTTGAGGCTTGCGGAGCAGGTCGGTACCCGGAGGAGGACCACTGGGCGGACGTACCCTGAGTAGACGACAGGACCCGAGGAGTAGAGGAGCTATCTGTACCTACCCTTCAGGTAGGATCCGTGGTGGACGATCCAGGAGCTGAGCCATCTGTACCTACCCTTCAGGTAGGAATCGAGGAGGACGACCCAGGAGCCGCTTCGTTCTTCCAGCTGCTGTTTTTCCCTTTCGAGTTGTACTTTACAGTTGGGCTTGTATTTCTGGCCCTTTTACTTTTCTTCGCTTGTGTTTACTTTTCTGCTTGCTTACTCTGTGGTGTTTGTTTGCTTTTGTAATGGCAATGCCTTCCTAGTTATCGGGATTTACGCCATTGGTGCTAGTCGCCAGCCCCTGGCCTATGGAAGGCAGGCTTGGGGTAGTCACGGCACGGGCCCCGAGGTCGGGTCGTGACAGATTGGTATTAGAGGTGGACGGTTCTACCGTAGACTCTGATGTTTCCTTTTCTGTGAAGCAATAGTGTTAAGAGTACCGAGTATGGTTTTCAGTTCAGGGAGTCCAGTGTTGGTGCAGGCGGCCGACGTATCCATACACCAGGACCCTGACAACTGAATTCCGACTTTGTGCACGAAAACACTGATTGCGTGTGTGTTTCCAATGTTTAAAAATGTCAGCTCAAACCAGGTCAGCTCACCAGGTTTAATCGTTTGACCGTGTTACGATGTTTCTTTCAGGATGCCTTTTCTCGGAAGACCAGCTTTAGCCTAGAGGGATGTGCGTACTGACAGCCTGCCGACCGACGAGGCTTCGGTTCAGGGCCCTCTTGCAGTCGAGGCACCAGCAGAGGCACCAGCGGTACTACCATACGTTGGGCCACCGATGCCACCAGCCCCAGCGGTAGGCGATGCACGCTACTTGAGAGTGCTGCCCGAGTTCCAGCGCCAGAGGCCACCCAGGTTCCAAGGAGAGACGGACCCGAAGGCGGCTGAGGTTTGGCTGGAGGCTGTGGTGGGAGTCTTCAGGCTAGTAGGGAAGCCAGCAGACTTTATGGAGATCTTTGCGGCTAGCCTTCTTCAGGCAGCAGCAGGCAGTTGGTGGAGCCACTTGTTCCAGTTTTTCCGTGGGATGGCCTTCTCTTGGGAAGACTTCGAGACCTCCTTCAGGTTGGAGTATGTGCCAGTAGCTCTACACCCCGAGCGTGTTCGGGAGCTGCTGCCTTTGTCGTGTGCTTCTCGATCAGAAGCCGAGTCATCTGTGGGAAGTAGACAGATAATGCAGAGGCCCAGAAAGACCAGACCAGCAGTTAGACAGTCTCGGGTTTTACGACCGGTGGTGCGGGGCAGCCGGGGTGGGGCCAGAGCTAGGCGTGCCAGAAGCAGACTGTGTTACTCTTGCGGCGGAAAGGGTCACCTGGCACGTGACTGTCCGACGCCTCGTACATATGATGCGTAGGTTTTGGAGGAGCCACTGAGGCAGAGGCAGCGTTGAGCGCTTGAGCAACAGCCGAGCAATGGACGGGAGCGGAACTAGTGGATGCGTCCCTTGTACTTCTAGTTCCTTTATGCTGTTGTATTCATGTCTTTGTATTATGAGCTGCAATAATAAAGAAGACACTTATCTCTTTGATGTTCACTTCCCTGTCCTTTGTTTGGTTAATACTGAGTGGTCCCGGTTAAAAAAAACTGTTGACTTGACCCTCACTTTCGATATTTCTACTGGAGGAGACCCAGTGACCTCACACTGATGCCGACAGTGTGACTCGACCCTTGGAGGCGAGAGTGACAGTTGGATCTCTCAGTAGTTACGTCGAGGCCTTACGACGTCGTCCATGGCATGAATGCGAAATTTATGTCAGGATTGATTGTATTAGGCAATGGGTGTGGTTCATCCAGGGGATGAGACTGGGTTTCTCTTTTCGGCAAAGGAGAAATTTTAGCAGCTCTTTCAGATCGCAGGCAAAGAAGGTCCAGATCATCCAGGAGCGGATGAAGACTGGACAATGCAAGAAGCAGGGAACCGACTCCAGTCTTAGAGACTCGAGTGTGTTAAATGTTTAAATATGGGGAAGCTTAAAGGACATATGAATCTGCGGAGTAGCAGACGTGGAAGTGGGGCCTTGAGAGCATCAGGTGGTGGTGTACATCTCAACATGTTACAACCACCCGCCTTTGAAATCCCCGCCAGGCTCAGGGAGGAGGAGGGCTGGGAAGGAGAGTAGCTGCATGCGGTCAAGTAGTGTGACCCAGGGGCTCTAAGAATGATTCGGGGTACGGGCTATGTCTACTATGAGCTGCCATATCTTTAGACATAGGTACCAATCATTCTTTCCTTCCACGAATCTTGTCCCAGACCTAGAGGTTCCGGGTAAGCCATTGACTTGACCCTCACGTCTGGAGATACCTTTGGGAGGAGACTCGATAATCACACTTACGCCGACAGTGTGATCTGACCACGAGGCGAGAGTTTCGGTTGGAATCTCTTGGTGGCAGCGTCGAGGCCTTGCGACGTTGGTCTGGTTATGGATCGAATTCACAGATCATACCCAGGTTGACTGTTTTAGGCAAAAAAGGTTGTGGTTTATCTACAACGTTGGGATAGGTTTTCCTTGGTCAGCGAAAAGGAAACCCTGGGCAGCTCAAGATAAACTCATGCACAGGAGGGTGTAGCCGATCATTCTTGGGTCGACCCACCTTACCTTCATGGCAGCAGGAGTTTTGAGTTTCAGTTCTAATCAGGAAGTAAAGGCCTCTGGAGTTTGAGGGTGGCAGACCACGTTCTTATACGGGTCTCACCTCGACGAGGTTTATGGAGTTGTAGCTGAGGTGACAAGTTACTTCCGATGTTCGACGGACCTTCTGGTCTTTAACAGGGTAGGCGAGGAGGTTTACCGCTTGACCCTACCACCTAAGTTGCACCGGGTGCATAATGTCATCCACGTATCTCAGCTGAGGAGATAGGTTCTTGTTCCATCCCACGTCATCGACCACTGGGGGGTTGGACGTCAATGACAGGGCGACCTTTTCGGAGGTTCAGTAGAGATCGAGGATCGAGAAGAGCAGGTTCTGCGTAGACGGACGATTCCTCTGGTGTGCTTCTCCGGTAGCACGAGAACCTCCAAGTGAGCACATGGGAGTGTAAGGCTCAGATGCGTGCTCAGTACCGCTTTGTTTTCCTTAGTGTGGGTTGAAGCTTTACGGGGACGTAAAGCCCTGAGGTGGGTGAAATGTAAAGACCCAGAAATTTCAAGGGAAATTTTATTTTTTTTCTAAATTTTCTTTGGAATTTTTCAAGAGCGCAGCTTCTGACGACACCTGATTCCGAGGCCCGGTGTGCCTGGAATCATGTTTTGAAGTTTGGCTCGGGTACGTTCTGTGAACGGACGAGCGGGTTTTTCTAACTTTTGAACCGGTGCCCGGAATCGAATTCTGAGGGCACCGATGAAATCGCAGCGCCGGGTTTTGCCTAGAAACGCCTCTTCTGGAGTTGCGTTTGCTCAGGTGTGGTTTTTAAATTTTGGGACTTAAGGTTAAGAAATAAAATAAAGTTGTTACGACAACTTTATTTTTATTTCACTTGAAGCCACTTGAAAGACACATTAAGCTGGTTAAGCTTAGTTGAAGCGGATAGGGTGCAACTGAAATATCCTATCCTCTTGATAGGATATTTGTGGGTGGGGCCCGCACGAGCCCCGCCGTTTCTTCCGCTAAGTAATGCACCCGCGAAAACCCGTCAAAGAAACTGAAAGTCAACTGACGCGGTTTCTTAGTTTCTTAACAGACCATTAAATTGGGATGTTTCTTTCGTCCAATTAATTGGGCGGTTTCTTTGGTAAATTAATTCTTGGAATTAATTGTTCGTTTCTTTTTTTTTAATCGTTTCTTGTGCGTTAATAAAATAAGATTACTCTTATTTTATTTTGGGTGGAAGCTTGTGGCATGGGGAGAATTTGGAGGAGAGCGTTCTTCTTCGGCGAAGAACGCGAAGAACGCCAGCCTCCGGCGAAGAACGCCGAAACCGCGGAAATCAATGACGCTTCTTCCGCGACGTTTCTTCCGCGACGATCGTTCCTTTCCAAGCGACGTTCTCCCTTCGGACGCACCTCGACGACAACGGAATCAACAACGTTTCTCCGGCGACGTTTCTTCCACGACGATCGTCCTCTTCCGCGACGAACTCGCGAGCGACAACGCTTGAGGTAGGGGTTTTAAACCTTTTTAAAGTTGTTGATCTTTCCTTCGATCTTGAAGGTTCTTTTTTTTTTGTCGGCCCTTGTTTCCGAATCTTTTTATTTATTTTTAAAAAGATTGTGATGGATTATCGTTCTAGAAAGGCCGATTGTTATCAATCTAATGCGAGGGGGGTCGGGCCGCACAAACACGGCCGAACCCCCCCCCCCCCCCTTTATTCTTGTTGTTTCTTGCGGATGGAGCAAGATGGCGTGCTGCCGTCGCACCACGCGGGAATCGTACGGAAACTATTGAGCGGCGCCGTCGCGCCGCGCTGTGGAACGAAATGAAACAAGATCGAGACGCCTTCGCGCCACGCCGAGAAGTCGATCAAGCACGTGACGTCATCGCGCCGCGCCAAAGAGGTCGCAGATTAAATTAATTTTATTTTGTTCTTGAGCGCAGATTGATGGGCGATGACAAACGAGGCCGCAAGTTAATTTTGAGGCCTCCGCAGTGAAGGTCGGGTCCCGGGATGACCGTAGGCGCAGACGGGAAGCAAATCGGACCACTGGAGCGTCTCCGGTGGCCTGCGGAAGCCGGCGGCGGCGCGGGTCGCCGGCGCGGCGGCGCCGGCGGCCGGAGGCGGCGGCACCCCGCGGGTGTCCAGGGGGCACCCTGCGGGTCCCGCGGGGTTGTCTGGCGACACCCCGCGGGTGCCGCGGGGTTGTCAGGCGGCACCCCGCGGGTGTCCAGCGCGACACCCCGCGGGTGCCGCGGGGTTGTCAGGCGGCACCCCGCGGGTGTCCAGCGCGACACCCCGCGGGTGCCGCGGGGCTGTCAGGCGGCACCCCGCGGGTGTCCAGCGCGACACCCCGCGGGTGTCGCGGGGTTGTCAGGCCGCTCGGCCGAGCCGAGCCGGACTGGCCCTGGCCAGGCGGGGCCGGGCCAACCGGGTCGGACCCGGTTCGGGCCGACCCAGGGGGGGTCGTGCCGGGTCGGCCCGGACCCGGACCCCCCCCCCCCCGTTTTCGGACCATTTCGGTCAAATTCACATATCTTGAGCTCCGGACGTCCGAATGACGTACCGTCAGCTTTGTTGAATTCCTCTCAGTGAGACGGAACTTTTGGCTTACTCTGCTCGAGGTTTGGATGCCGACGGAGTAAGGTCGGGTCGGTTCGTACACGAAACCAACCGGGCCCCTGGAACGAAAAAGCCAATAACTCACAGACCGGGCGTCCGATTGACGCGCCGTCTGTTTCGTTGACTTCCTCTTGATGAGACGGAACTTTTGACATACTCCTCCCGAGTTTTGGATGCAGTCGGAGTATGGCCGGATTGGATTGTACCCGAAATCCAACCGGGCCCCTGGAACGGAAAAGCTGATATCTTTCAGCCAGGACGTCCGTTCGACGAACCGTCAGCGGCGTTGGTGATCACGTTGAGAAACGGTCCCTATGTGCTTACCCTATGAGAGTTCGGGGTACAGTTGAGATATGGCCGGGTTTGGTTTGCTCACGAAACCAACCAGGCCCCGGGACGAAAAGGCTAATAACTCACAGACCGAGCGTCCGATTGACGCGCCGTCTGTTGCGTTGAGACCCCTGTGACGAGGCGGACTTTTGTGACACTTCTTTGCGGGACCTTGTGATACATGGAGTATCGACCAGTAGCTCGTGGAGCGGACCCTCCCGGAGACGAGCGTGCAGAGTACGGAGACCGTGTATCCGGCTGAGACCTGACGACTGCTTGACCGACTCGACTTGGAGTGAGTCGACTAGCCCAGTGGACGGAGCGCCCGGTATTTGGCGACAGACCCACGGCGGACGGAGCGCCCGGTAGTTGGCCGCAAACCCACGGTACTCGACAGGAGGAGTACCTCTGTAGGCTATTGGGGGGAGCGCCCGGTATTTGGCGACAGACCCACAGCGGACAGAGCGCCCGGTAGTTGGCCGCAGACCCGCGGTGCTCGACAGGAGGAGTACCTCAGCAGTCTTAGGTTAGTGAGCAGTACCTCAGAGTCGTGACAGGACCACTGTACACTCCAGAGACGGAGCTCTTCAGCAGTTACGGTTTCGATAAAGAAAATCCTGGTTTGAGCTGAGTCAATGAATCTTTGCGTTTCCTCATGATTGAGATGGGTCGCTTGATAACTTAGGTATATGTATGGGCATATACCTGGGTGATGGTTATCCTTTGATTTCATGATTTTTGTGTATCCTTGTGATTGGATGGGTTACTTGATGACTTAGGTATATGTATGGGCATATACCTATGTAGAGTCTGATGTTACTTCGTGATTGCTGTCTTTACTTTGTGGATATCCATGTTGGATTTAGTGAGACCTTAAGGGTCTCGGGGTCCCTACTGAGTAGCTTATACTCACCCCTGCACGGGCTATGCCCGCACTTCGTTGTGTTGGTTGCAGACGACGGACAGCGCAGATCACAGTTGAGGCTTGCGGAGCAGGTCGGTACCCGGAGGAGGACCACTGGGCGGACATACCCGGAGTAGACGACAGGACCCGAGGAGTAGAGGAGCTATCTGTACCTACCCTTCAGGTAGGATCCGTGGTGGACGATCCAGGAGCTGAGCCATCTGTACCTACCCTTCAGGTAGGAATCGAGGAGGATGACCCAGGAGCCGCTTCGTTCTTCTAGCTGCTGTTTTTCCCTTTCGAGTTGTACTTTACAGTTGGGCTTGTATTTCCGGCCCTTTTACTTTTCATCGCTTGTGTTTACATTTCCGCTTGCTTACTCTGTGGTGTTTGTTTGCTTTTGTAATGGCAATGCCTTCCCTGTTATCGGGATTTACGCCATTGGTGCTAGTCGCCAGCCCCTGGCCTATGGAAGGCGGGCTTGGGGTAGTCACGGCACGGGCCCCGAGGTCGGGTCATGACAGTTTACTTTGATGGATTTTTTCTTAATAATATAAAACTCTAAACTGAAAATATCTATAAATGTGAATTATAGTTCAGAAAAAATATAATATTTAATTTTTAAGGTTGGGTACTTAAATTTGGTTTAAAATGAAATGATTAGAAAACTAAACGGATTATGAATTTTGGTTAAATAGAGGATAAGATTCATTGTATATTAATATAGTCAAATCTGTGTTTAATAACTCTTTTTTCTTAAGGAATGTCAGATAGAAATGGAAATAGAATGATCTCACACAACATTCTTATCTCTTCCTGATAACTTTATTACAATAATTATTGTAATGTCATGTCCTTATGATTTGGAAACATTTTCTAATATACAACTCTCTTGAAAAAAAGTGTATGAAATATCAAACACTTCGTCTATACCTCGATTCCACTATGGTTAATTGGTTGTTTTTAATCAAATACTATATTATCAATATTCTCATATTTTTCAAAAAAAAAATTGGTAAATTGTATTAATGAATTTTCAGATATTTTAACTTATCATAATATTTTAAAGCACATTATGATTTTAATACAGCTGCCAAAGAAAGAGACCCTTAAAAATCCAATTTATATTCAGTTTTAACTTATTGTATTTCATGACATATATATGGAAATTTAAAATGACCCTTTATTAAAATTTTTGACAAAACTCAGACTAAATATTTTATAAAAATCATGTTTTTTATGATTTTTTCAAGTTATATGAAATAAAAATTGATTTTCCCAAAAATATTTATTTTCTAATAGCCTTGAATCCCATGTTTTACAAGGTGCATATGAAAAAGGAAACAACGGACATTGAAGAAGCTCTAATGATTTTTTTAATTGCATGAATCTTTTTTCACGGTGAACAAAATGAAAATGAAGTCAGGTGGACACCATGATCAAGGTAAAACAATCTTTCATCTAGGATTAGTTTTATTTAATCAATGGGATTAAAAAATTCAAATTTCAAGATAAAAATTTCTTATTAAATTTCTATGTTGAGGTATTTATGGGTGCATATGATATAAGAAAGGGATAAGATTACAATTGATGTAAAAAAATTCTATTAAACGATGAAATTATACTTTTTAAGTTAGTATATTTCTTTTTCTTCTTATTCCATGTGTTAATAGAATTCACATACTCTATGAAATGGATTTTAAAACAAAAAATTTATATTTTTAACTATATTAATAATAAATAAATAACATTTTGGATCATCATATATTAATGGTTTTGTGGTGGTTAACATTATGATGACCATGTTCTCTATCACTCTCCATCAGAGAATGATAGTTTTTTTCTTATCATTGTTCATGTTTTACTAAATAGAACCCTAGTATGTTTTGTCACAGGTGATCTTCACACATCCCTTTCTTTCTTATAAAGTGGATGTTTTATTGACCCTTGTTCTAACGTGGGATTTACATAAAGTCAATTTTCAATAGTTGAACCATGGTTAACTAACCTATGTTAAAATTTCGAGGATCCAATTTATTAAAGGGGGGATAATGTAAAATTGACCCGACCATCGTTTAATTCAGTCAAAGTTTAAAATTTTATTTTCCTGCTCAGTACTGTATAAGTGGAAAGAAAGTTTTGAACCCATAGAGAAGTAAATTATGACCACTATTCTTCTAAAAAACATTCAAAATGACCCTACTATTGTCATCAGTGGGGTAGACTCCCTAGTTTTTACTTTTATATATTATTTTTATGTTTTTAATTTAGCAGTAATGTAACTACACTTTTTTTGGTTTTTGTTGTAAACTATAATGAAAGAGGAAACATTATGATATAAAGTAATAGAGATAAAAAATTATTATAAATGAACAATCAAATAAATATATCCAGGGAAATACATTATTCTCTTAGTTGTAAAAGTATTCCAACTCACACAAAAGTTGATGCAATATACCAATATAAAACAGAATGACTCACTTCCCTCACCTGAAGTAATGTCATAAATATTGATCAATCTTGTAGTTTTCCACTCCAAGATTGACAACATTGGAAATCATGATTTGAAAATGAAAACCGAACGAACTCGTTGTAAGTTCTGATGCTTTTTGAATAAATTATATTTGGAAAGATGTATCCCGGATAAGAATCTCTGAATGATTGTGAAATTTAGAAACTCTGTGAAAGTGGAACGATGTAGTTGAATGTATTCAAATCTGATCTCACTGATCAATTCGGAATACATTGAAATAATAAATTGAAAAGGAAGAGAAGATACCAGAATAATTTTTGTAATTCACCAATCTTGATGGTTTATTTGAACATAATCTCTATTACATAAAATAAAATCATTCAATTACATAGAATGAAAATTGAAGTAGAACTGAGGAAGTGATCCCCCTCGACTTACTTGAATTGATGTTTCTCTTGGTCATTGGGTCACCAGGAAATGGTTCTCTGAGAAAAACTCCAATATTTTCCAAAAGTTCTCACTCTTCTCTAGATTGGACGGAAATGATGTCGAATGAATTACTCTCACCACCTCAATTTATGCAGCTACTTGCATAAATATTCTGTTGTCATGCTCTTCTTGTCACCATAATGTTCCACTAGCTTAGGCTAGCTCCTCACATTTGCACGATACACCTGTGTTTTTTGAGTTAAACACACGCTGTTTAATCTTTTCCCTTAGAAAAAAATCTGGTAATTTCATTATTTGAACATGGACAGGATTACATTTCTTGTTTGAACATGAAAAGGAAAAAACAAAAACAAATTAATTAAAAACATGATGGAATGAAATAAATAAATATTAAATAGTTAAAGTTATTATTTTATTTAAAAGTTTTTAAAAAAATTTATTATTTAATTATGATATTTATTTTCATTTATTAATAATATTAATTTTAATTAAGATTATTATTATTTTGAAAATTAATTTATTTACTATTTTAACATAATTAGTTTAGTTTATTATAAATTATAATTAAGTATTTAATTTCATAAATTTTATTATTAAACAATTACTTAATATAAAACATTGAATAATAATTTATTTAAATTTAATTTGGATGTTATTATTAATTTATTTAATTTAATTAATGTTTTATTAATGTTAATTAAATAAAATATTATTTTATATAAATATTAAATGGTTTATATTTATTTTATATTTATAATTATTAATGTTTAAAATTTTAATTGTGTTGTTATTTAAATTTAGTTTTTACTTTACTTTTATTTAAATTCATATTATTTTTATAACTCCTCCTCCCCCCCCCAAATTAAGTGTAGCCTAGGGGGTTCCTCCTCGTTTATCCTTCACCAAAGGAGCTGAGATAGCTCGGACTCACTCCAGGAGTGGTTGGAAAGGAACCAGAATTCATCGTTGTAATGGCCCTACTACTTCTGCTTTAGCAGCTTAGATTAAATCATCGGTGACCTATTTGCAGTGATGATCTCCTTCGGTGAATATCAGTGATTCTCAGTGGTTCAAGCAGTGGTGAAATGGAAAACTCCAACTCTGGTGATACTGGTTTCGGCCGAAGGTGTGTCCCCGATTGAAGATAGCGGCATGGCCTCAACTATTCAGATTTGGTTATGGTGGCATCGGCTTCAACATAAAATAGTCACATGTTGTTGTTAGTTCATTCCCAATAGAATTGTGTTCATAAATGGGAATAAATTGTTTGATTTTTTTAATTCTATTTTTGAATCATTCATTGGTGTCAATGAGTTGGGGGTTGAATGGGGTTGTGATATAGTTGCAGTGGGATCGGGATGGAAAAATCAGTAATATGGATCTGCTATAAGGGATGAAGGGTGTCAATTGTAGTGGTGGAGATAGAGTCCGTGAGATGTGAAACCAGTGGGATAGGACTATCGCTAGTAGAAAAAGAGAATAGGCATTGGTGTGAGGTGAGATACCAATGCTGCGATACTGATCTATGAATCGGTAAGAGGAAGAATATCAGCATAAGACTGACACCATTGATCGAAGGATCGGTGTTTTTGTGTTAGGGGTAGTAGTATCAGTGGAAAAGGAATGCATGGAGGTTGAGAAAGAATGTTGAGTGGTAAATGAGGAAGTTGAGTCACTGACGTGGGTCAATGAAGGATCAGTATTGGTGAGACACCGATAGACATATCTGTTGTAGTAGGTTGGGATGCCGCGTATAAAAACTCTCAATGGTGGCAGCATTGAGATAGGTTGAAAGATGCAATAGTTGGAGAGAATGGATGGCACCATCAGTATCGATGACACGGAAAGGGGAAAAACAGTCTTTGGAGTCTGAAACCAGTGTGGAGAAACACTACAAAGGATGAAACTGTAAAGGATGGAAACAGCGTGGCAGAGAAGGTGAGAGCTTGTGACACTGTGACACATCAAAATAAAGAAATATTTATAATACATTAAAACGTAAATTTATTCTAAACAATATAATAAATTTTAAGTAAAAAATTAACTAAAATAATTGAAAACTATGAAACTTATAAATATAAATAAATTTATTCAACAAATAAAACAAAAATTCATTAATAAAACATAAAATTATAAAATATAAATTGAAACTAAATAGACACTTAAATTAAGAATCATTAAGGAAAATATAATTAGAATGCTAATTTAAATTAAACAAGTGTATATCGAAATTAATTAATCATTAATAAATTGAATAAAAAGTATTAAAAATAATCAATGTGATTGAATTTAATTAATAAATTTATTAAATGTTAAAAAGATAAAGTTAAAAGATTAAAAGTTTAAGTAATGAATTAATTAATTAAATGAAAATATTGAGGATAATTTATTAAATAATAAGAATTTTAAATTAAAAAACATAGTTATTCATCTAAACTAAAAATAATTTATAAAATTTATAAAATTAATGCAAGTGATTAATTAATAACATTAAAAACTAAAAACACAAAAATTAATTATAAAAAATTCATTAGTTAAAATATTTACTTATAAAAATACAAAAGTTTGATTATTTAATAAAAAGTGTACAAATAAATAATTAATTCATTAAAAATTAAATAAAAAGATGTGGAAAACTAGGTAAAAATAAGGATACAAAAATTCCCCCACACATAAACATTATTTGTCCTAAACTAATATCATGCTTTATTATCATTGAGAAATAGAAAAAAAATACATTCTATTCAAAATGTAGTATATCCACACTTAAGAACAGAGGATTAAAAACTGCGATTAGGATTAAAAAATGAAATGGTCTAATGAATCCTTTCCAATAACAAATAATCAAAGGGTAATCAAGTAATCCAAGAATCTTTAATCAATGAAGGTGTCATGCCTCATATGTGACTCTGCTTAGTGTCCCAATCCAAACCCGGCTTATGAGATAAGTTCAACAGTGACAACAAGTTATAAATATGTGGAATTTAGAATATAATAGTATGAACATTAAACTATGACTCAATAAAAGGTTACAAAAAATATATTATTTTTGAATCTCATTAATTAATACAACCTAAATGATTTCCATATAAACAATTTTTCCCCTTATTCATTCGTCATTCATCATTCACCTCACCTTAATAAACTTGTTTTTTGACCCTAGACACTTTTTTTTAATTTTTTCCAAGCCATGTATCATGTGTTATGCACTGTGCAATGAACATATTCAATGTTTACAGAGGGGTAATAATAAACAGAAATTCACCCAACATCTTGGGTCTCGGAGATTCACCGTGGGATCCAAGATTCCAAAACTACTCCAATTAAAAAAGATTTATAACAAAACCATTTACATTGTCTAACTAAGGTAATTACTTTAATAAATAATAAAAAAACTATGTCCCCTAGAATTATGATCAAACTACCAGTTAACAGGGTTAGGATCATAACTCCACTAAACATGTTAACCATATCACTATCAAAAATAAACCCTAATCCAAATTTCCATTAAATCACTAAACAAGATCACTCAGCAATCTTCCACCCACATTAAATTCAGTTTCATAGTAGCTCTTAACTACCAATCAGGGATCATTCAAAGGAAAGACTAAATTTAGTAAAGTGTAAAGCCTAAAATTATGAAAGAATTTTGAAAAATATTTCACATTTTTTGACAGAAATTTTATGTGGAAGTGGGAATTGACAGGCTCACATTAAAGCACAGATCATCACGGTCAAGAATTAACCCCCTCCCTCACACTCAAGACCCAACATTGTCCCCAAAGATAACCTCTAAGGTGGAGAACGACAATTTAACAGTTATAGTTACAAATGATTTTCAATAGTGTAGACCAGGGACTTGTTAAAATGGTATTTTTGAAGTTCAAATAATGTGGTTTCCATAATGAAATACTTAACAGCGTGTTTATTAGAAAGTACACTCATTAACAATTAAATCCAACGAAAAGTATTTAACATTAATGTACCAAAATTTTCATGTAATTTTTAGGTGCACTGTGTACTGGGTGTAGAAATTTGAGAAAGTATAATTCAAATGAATGTTTAATATTGTAGAAAGAAGCATGTTAGCACCCATTAGCTAAGAAGTGTCAATTAAAAACACACCAACCAGCAAGCATGTACCCCCCACACTTAGTTTCAAGTAGTGGAATGATTTTAATAGTAGTGAAATTCAATATTCAACAAGGATGAAAAATATTTTTTTTAAAATTCAACTTAGTGACAAGACGAAAAATTTCATTTCAACACAAGAATAATATTTAAAAAAAACTAGCACCAGATTTTCCCTTTCTATACAGGTATACTTTTAAAAGTAACCTTCATTGTCTCACTAATATTTTTATCAATGATTCACCAATAATAGAACTAATGAATCACCGATACTTGTGTAATAGTGGCTCAGTTGCATCAGTGAGTAACTGAATCACTGGTAGTAATAACTCAGACTTGTAGGAAATTTTATTAATGTAATCCTAGAGCAAAAAAATAAAATCAAACTAAATAATAGAGTAATTCTTGGAAGAAATTTTTAACATTAAATCTTCATCAAGAGAATCACACTTTTTCAATGGAATACTACCAGCATCTTTATAAGCCAAAAACAGAATCAGGAGATAAATAACAAGCTGTAATAATAACTTCCCAAAAATATAGCACAGAAACACAACTTTATTTAAAGATAAAAATGAAACACAGTAAAGACAAAATGAACCATGGGTTTTATCCAATGAAACACTATGTTTTAAAGTCTTCAACCATACATTATTAAAGATTAGTTCATAATCACAGTGAAGGCATCCCAGCCCTTCGGTTGTCCCTTAAAATAAAGATTCAATATCTTTCCATTAACCATCATGGGTTTTTTTCCCCAATAATATCTTTAGAACCATTATCCATCACTCTCATAATAGTAAATGGTCTATAACACATATAATTTATTTTTTCAGGAAATAGTTTGAGTCTTGAGTTAATGAGCGGGACCTTATGTCCATGTTTGAATTCTTTTGATTGTATGGTATAATCATGAATGATTTTAGTTCTCCCTTTATAAATTCTTGTATTATCATTACTCTCTCTCCTAATCTCATAATGTTCACTTAACTTAAGAAATATTCTTTCACTAGCACTCTTAAAATGAAAATTTGGAGCATTAACTTCCCAATAGGATTTGTGTTGAAACTGTACCTGAAAATGACAAGATTTAATAAACAATAGCCTATAAAGAGACAAAACTATTTTCATCATGAAAGCAGTTTTATATTTCTATAATGCTTTATCCAATTTAAGAGACCAGTCCTTCCTAGAATTTGACAATGTTTTCTCAAATATCTGTTTTAGTTATCCATTGGAGATTTCCACTTATCCACATCACTATTGATAATAAGGAGTTCCAGTTTGATGAACATCGACATATTTTTTCATCAATGCTTTAGATTTTTAATTCCTAAAGTGTGTTCCTTTATTAGTGATAAAGGCTTTGGGAACTCCAAATCATGAAAAGATGTTCTTTTTTACAAATTTTATTACAGAGTTGGATTGAATGGTGGGCAGTGACACTAACTCAACCCACTTTGACACATAATCTATAGAAACAAGTATTTACTCATTCCCTTAAGATGATAGAAATAGACCACTGAAATCTAAACCCCAAACATCAAGAATCTCTACCTATAAAATACCTTGTTGGGGAAATGCTTTTTTCCTACCAACATTACCAGACCCCTAGCACTTGTCACATCCAATAAAAATATCCTAGTATCATTAAAAGTGTGGTCCAATAGAAACAAGATTGGTGGAATTTTTGAGTTTTCCTTTCACCACCATGGTGACCTCCCCAAGGTGAGAAGTGAAAACTCTCTAAAAGAGGCATAATATCTTCCTCAAGTACACATCTCCTATGGATACCATCAGTACATCTCCTAAACACCAGGGGTGTCATCCCACAGATAGTATTTAATTTCAAAAATTAATTTCTTCCTTTGGATGTAGGACAGATTTTTAGGAATGATACATGCTTCCAGGAAGTTGGAAAAATATGTGTAACATGTAGATTTCCTAATAGAAACATTGAGTATCTTTTCATTAGGAAATGAATATTTTTTTCTACCTAGGATCTTTAGACTGAGTAAGAGGAAGTCTATAAAAATGGATAGTAACTTTGTTTTTATCTCCAAGCTTATCTGTAATCTTTAAAGAAAATTCATTTAACAAAAAAATCAATCTAATCTTCATGGGTTTAGTTTATTTCATACATAGTTAATAATTCAAAGAAGATTTATCATTGAAAATGATAACTTTTGAGCCTAACAGATACTTTTTAAACTTCTCTAGTGAAAAAACAATAGCTAGAAATTATTTTTCAGTGATGGCATAATTTTTTGTGGCCTCTTCTAGAATTCTACTAGAATAATACACCACATTAAACTTCCTATATTTCCTCTATTCAAGGACATCACCTACAACCATGTCACTAGCATCACACATAAGTTCAAAAGGTATTTTCACATCAGGTGCAGTGATAATGGGTGATTTAGTGAGATTTTATTTTAATTGATTGAATGTCTTCAAATAGTTTACATCAAAGTTAAAACGTACATCCTTAATAGGAATAGAACATAAGGGATTAGTTATTTTGGAAAATCCTTTTATGAATCTCTAGTAAAAACCATCATTCCCTAGGAAACTTCTAATAAATTTTACATTTCCAAGAGGTGGAAGATTTTTAATTACATCTATCATAACAGTATCAACATCAAAACCTCTCTTTGAGACCTTATGACTGAGAAAAATACCTTCTGTAACAATGAATTGACACATATCCTAGTTAAGAATATGGTTATTTTCAATGTATATTTCCTAAACTAACTCAATATTTCCAAGAAAAGTATCATAAGTATTATGCACAATGGAAAAGTATTCTGTGAAAACCATAATGTGTCTTTCAATCACATTTGAAAAGATAGCGATAATATAACATTGAAAGGTGTTTGGAGCTCCACAAATCCCAAAGGGAATCAACCTGTAATAAAATGTCCCATAAGGGCATTTGAAAGTAGCCTTTTCCTGATCTTTTAGATCTAAAAGAATCTGATTGTAACCAGAATATCCATCTTGGAAACAGAAAATTTCATTTCCAACAAGTATCTCAAGCGTTTGATCCAAGAAGGGCATTAAAAATGGTCTTCCCTAGTGGCTTAAATAAGCTTCCTATAATAAATAGATACTCTCCATTTTGTGGCTTTCCAAACATGGATATCTTATTTTTTTCATTCTTGACTACAGTGAAACCTACCTTATTGTGAACAGCCTGGGCTGGGCTAACCCAAGAACTATAAAAATGGGATATACTATACCAGTTTCCCGCAACTTAATAAATTCTTCTCTTAAAACCCCATTCATGTTTTGGGTTCAACATTCTTTAAAAAATTCCCTAGGATTATGATCCGGCTGCATAGGAATATTATGCATGAAAAATGAGGGACTAATACCCTTTATATCAGCTATGGTTAGTCTTATGTAAGATTTAAACATTTTCAACACACTCAATAGTATTTGTTCTTGATTATCATTATATTGAGTAGAAATTATTACAGAAAAATAATAATTCCCCCCCATAAATAAATATTTCAATTGAGAGGGGATTGGTTTTAGTTCAAGAATGGGTTTTCCTATACTATAAGGAAGACTATTTGTCCTGGGAGGTCTAATATATTCGCCATAACTCTTGTAAGGATTATTGAATGATGAATTGTTTTCAATTTCATATTCAAAATTAGAAATTATAGTGTTGTTGTCCAAAGTCGACAACCCACTGTCCAGATTTTTCAGATATGAATTTAATAATTAATCAAAGAAGAATCATCTAGTTGTCTCCAAACATATCCCTCTACACCATTAATGTGTTCAAAAATGTTATTTTTAGAAGACACACCCTCAAGTTCACTAAAAAATATCCTAATTTCATAAACAGAGGACTCTTATACAATAGATATTGGGCAGTAGTCTAGATATAGAAAACTTCCCAGATTCAGTGTTTGAGCATATTTTTCAAATTGTGAGACTGATATAAAAGAATTTTTAGTTTCCAATTTGATTTCTTCAATAGAGGATTGTTTTAAATATTATTAAGAGTTTTCATATGAGTTATCATCCTATAAAGACTCTACCATTGAATAGATTTCTGAAATGTTTGGTCCATTTACATTTGTAAACACATTTATTTCTTCTTGTTGTTCTCCAATTTTGAAAATAGGTTGACCTTCAGAGACATCAATAACAGTACCAACTATAGAAAATAAGGGCCTAACCAAAATGATGAGCACCTCTTGATCACACATTATATCTAGAACTATAAAATCATTAGGAATAAATAGCTTCCCAACTCCAACTAGTAATTCATTTCCCTTACCCATAGGATGAGTGAAAGTTCTATCAGCTAACTATAGTGTGAATGTTGTGGGTTGAAGATCACTGAACCTCAACTATAAAAATAGTGAGTATGGGATAATGTTAATACTATAACCTAAATCCTACAAATAGTTTATCTGATCATAAATTTCTATGGTGTAATGAATAACAAAACTATTGGGATCATTAAATATGAGTGGGATTTTCTTTTAAAGCACCGCACTGCACTCTTTAGTGAGGCTATAAGTAGAAAATTCATCAAGGGTCTTTTTGTATGACACAATTTTCTTAAATTATTTCAATTAGTAGGTTATTGGAATCAAATATTTAATGAAATGAATGTTAACATGCAGTTTAGACAGGAGGTCAAGGAACTGAAGTAGTTAAGCCTTGGTATTTCTTTGAGATTTTAGCTTCTCAGGGAAAGGGATGGGTGGGGAACAATTTTAATCATATTAGGTATATCCCTCACCTCTTCCCTAAATTTTTATTCTCCTTTATTCCATTGATTTTTAGAAAACTTTTCATCTGGGGCTTCATGTGGAAAATACAGATTCTCATCATTTCAAAAACCATTCTGTGAATTTTCATCATGTGAACAAAGAAAATTTTGTTACCAGTTGCAAGAATATTTTCATTTTTTGAATTTTAAAGGTCTTTTTTAGCAATAATTTGATTTATTATCCCACTTATTACTACAAAATCCATGGAATTATTTGTACGTATTAGTTTAGTTGTGCTTGGAAGTCTACATTTTTTCCTTAGATGAAAAATATCTAGCAAGTTGGCCAAGTTGTGATTCGATGTTTTTCATTCTAACATCATTTTGAATTTTATCTAACTCATATTAATTTTGTTGTTCGGTTATTGGAGTATTTAATATTTCCTCTTGATATTTAATTTTGTTCAAACTTAAATCAATCATAGAATACATTTGATTGTCATTGGTTCCTTGTGCATTTTAAGACTCACCCCCTTTTTTATTTTTAAAATTTGGTCTTCGTTTGTTCTGATAGTTAGGGCCATTGGATTTATTAATTAAACCCTAATCTTTCTAGGAAAAATTTGGATAGTTCCTATATCCATGGTTGTACTTTTTTGAAACTGGATCTTCTTTAGGAGGCATTCTAGATCCATAATTGACAAATTTTCATTTTTCATGTTATTGGTATGTCATATCAAAATTAGGACTGTAGTTTTCAGTATGACCAAACATTCCACATTGTAAACATTGTTCCCTTAAATATTGATTGTTGTTTTGATAGAAAAATTGGTTATTAGTTTTATTATTGTTCTAGTTCATTAAATATTGAAGTAATTTGGTGATTTCAGAAAGTTTATCTTTGGTTTCATTCATTGAACCAGTGTATGGGTTTCTGTTCACTCTATTTCTTCTTGAATTATTATGTTGTGAATTTAAATCAAGGTTATTAATAATTTTTCTCAAATCTTCATCTTTATTTTCATTATAATTTCCCCCAACAGCCTGATCAACTAGATTCTATCAAGTGGATGACATCCCATTAAAGAAGGTGTCCATTAGAAGGTGAGATGGGAGTTTATGATTGGGAGACAGCATAAGAGGGTCCCTAAATCAATCAAATGCTTCTTGAAAAGATTACCCATCCTCTTCGTAAACAATTTTGATTTTGATCTACGTTTAGCTTTAATAATTTGGGGATAATATATCATTATAAATGATTTTTACACTTGAACCCATTTTTCCAAGATGTTCTCATCTAGTCTCAGAAACCAATTCATAACATTCCCTTTAAGTAAAAAAGGGAAAGACTCCAATTATATGTTCATTTTTTATAATTCAAAGAAGAGGTAACTACTGCATAGTATTGTAAAAGTCTATAATGAAGGAAAGAGAGTTCTTATTAGAGAGCCCATTAAAATCATGGAACGGTGAGATGTGTGACTATTTCAGTTCATAGTTTTGGGCACTAGGAGAAAACCAAATTGAAGATTGATTGCATGAAACTTTAGGAAGTTAGAACTCTGTCATTCTAGGCCTTTCTACTTTATCTAAGAGTTCTCGATGGTGATTTGAAAAATCATTAGGTGAAAGAACCCAATTTTTTATGTTATCTATTTTAGTTTTATTTTCCATTCTTGGAGCAGTGAGATGATTGTCATGTTCAGGGTTCAAAGGCTCTATTCTAACACCAATGGTTCTCATGCTCATGAAATAAGTGATAATAAGTGAAATTCATAAAAAACAACAGTATCATTTCAGTAACAAATAGAAGTTGATAGAATTGAATTTTTTTAATAGTTTTCAAAATATTCCATTTTTTTAAATGTTTTTATATAATTTTTTTAATTTTTTTATTTAAGAAAAGTTATGTCTCCCGTATTCCCCAGCAACATCTCCAAAAACATGACTCGAAAATCACTAAATTTGATCAATGTTTAAGAATTTATTTTCCTACTAACTACTATATAAGTGTAAAGTAGGGTCTAACCCAAAGATAAGGAAATTGTGACCACTATTTTTCTAAAAAACACTCAAAAACACCCCAATGTTGTCAATTGTAGGGTAGAATCTCTATTTTTTACATTTTTTTATTATTTTTATGTTTTTCATAAGGAATAAAAATAACTACATTTTTTTGTTTCAATTCTAAACTATAATGAAATATGAAACAGAGTAACATAAAGTAATAAAGACACTAAATGTTGATAAAGGAACAATCAAAAAAATTTGTCTGAGGAAAAACATTATTCTACTCGTTGTAAAGGTATTCCTCTTCACTTGAAATTTTATGCAATATAACATAGTAATACAGAATTACTAACTCCCATTTCTAGGAGTAAATTCATAAATATTGATCAATCTTGGAGTTTTCCACTCCATGATTGAAAAATTTGAAAATTTTTATTTGAAAATGACAACAGAATGAACTTTCTCTAGGATATAAAGTTTTTAAATTTATTAAATTTTCAAATATGTATCCATGATCAAACTCTCTGAATGATTATGGAATTTTGAAATTAAGTGCTAGTGGTATGATTATGTTGAATGTATTCAGAACTGATCTCACCGATTAATTCTAAATACATTGAATTCCAAAAGTGAAAAGGAGGGGAAGATACCAGTATAATTTTTTTAATTCATAGAACTCATAGGGTTATCAAAAAATCATATCTATTACGTTAACTAAAATAATTCATTTAAAAATAAAAAAAATTAATTATAATTGAGGAAGATATCTTCCTCTCCTGACTCAAATTTCTTCTTCTCTTGGTCCATGGGCCACTAAGAAGTGGTCTCCGAGAAGTGCTCCAAGATTTACCCAAAGTTCTCTCTTTGCTCTAGACTGAATAGAAATGATCTCGAATGAATTACTCTCACCCCCTCAATTTAGGATACTACTTTCTTAGATATTCTATTGTAATGCTCTTATTTTCACCACAACCTTCCACTGACCTAGGTTGGCTCCCCACATTCGCTTGATACACGTGCATTTTTTCAGTCAAACCCACGTCTTTTAATCTTTTCCATATAACAAACTCTAGTAATTTCATTGTGTGAACCTAAATGAGATTATATTTCTTGTATGAACCTGCAAAGGAAAAAAACAAAATAATTAATAACACGAATGAAATAAATAAATAAATATTAAATATTTTAAGTTATATGTTTATTTAATAGTTTTTAAATAATTTTATTTTTTAATTTAGTTATTTATTTCCATTTTTTAATATCATTAATGTTAATTAACTTTATTATAATTTTGAAAATTAATTTATTTACTATTATAACTTAATTAGTTTATTTTATTATAAATTATATTTAATTATTTAATTTCAAATATTTTTTATTAAAAAATTATTTTATATAAAATATTAGATAATAATTTATTTAAATTAAATTTGTATGTTACTGTAAAATGATTTATTTTCATTAAAGTTTTATTAAAGTTAATTAAATTAAATATTTTGTTATATAAATATTAAATATCTTATATTTATTATATATTTATAATTATTAATGTTTAAAATTTTAAATTTGTTATTATTTTAAGTTATTTTTTACTTTAGATTTATTTTATTTTATTTTATTTTATTTTTAAAACTCCCCCCCCCCTCACTAATTCAGTGCAGTCCTAGGGGGTTCCTCTTTGGTTATTCATCACCAGAGTAGCATCGATGGATCGGCCTCACTCCAGCAGCAGTTGGCACGATGACAATATTCAGCACGACAATGGCCATGCTAATATGGATTCAATGGTATGACTTCAATCTCTGATGGTCTATTTGCGGTGATGATCTCCTTCGGTGAATGGTGGTGAATCTTGGTTTTTCAAGGAGTGGTGAAACGCAAAACTCCAAATCTGGCGATGTTGGTTTTTGCTGAATGTGTGGTCTCTATCGATGATAGCGGTGTAGACTCAGCTGTCAAGATTTGGTTATGGTGGCTTCAGCTTCAACCTCAAATAGTAGATCGCGGTTGTTGCTTCATCTCAACAAAATTGGGTTCAAAAATGCGAATGAATTATTTGATTTTGTTATTCTATTATTGAATCTTTAGTTTGTGTCTGTTTTTTTGGGGTTGAATCGTGTTTTGGTATACTTGCATTGGAATCACGAAGGAATAATCAGTAACATTGATCAACTACGAAGGTTGAATGGCATCAGTTGTAGAGGGGGAGACGGGGTTAGTGAGATGTGAAACCAGTAGAAGAGGATTATCGGTAGTAGGAAAAGAGAATAGTCATTGGTGTGAGTTGAGAGACCGACATTGTGAGACTGATCTATGCATCGGTAAGAGTAAAAAAAGCTGTATAAGACCGACACCATTGAATGAATGATCGGTGTCATTGTGTCATGGGTAGTAGTATCATTGGTAGAGGAAGCATAGAGGAGGGGAGGGAATGATGAGTGGTAAATGAGGTAGTGGTGTCACCAACACGGGTTGGTGAAGGATTGGTATATGTGACACACTGATTGATGTATCGGTAGTAGGAGGCTAAAAAGCCACATCGAAAAACCCTCAATGGTGGCACCATTGTGATGGGTGGAAATATGTGACGGTGGGAGAGAAATGATGGCTTTGTTAGTATTGGGGGTAGGGAAATTGGAAAAACAGTCGTAGGAGTCTGAAACTTGTGTGGAGAAACACCAAAAAGGATGAAACCATAAATGATGGAAATAGTGTGTAGGATAAGGTGGGAACCGGTTGCACTGTGACACTACAAAATAATGAAAAATTAAAAATAGATTAAAACCTAAATTAAGTCTAAACAATATAATTAATTTAAAGTAATAATTAACTAAAATAATTGAAAACCTAGTGACTAATAAACATAAATAAGTTTATTCAACAAATAAAACATATATTAATTAACAAAACATCAAATTATAAAACATAAATTAAAACTAAATAGACACTTAAATAAATAATTTTTATGGTTAATATAATAATAATGTGAATTTAAATTAAAAATATATATATAGAAATTAATTAATCATTAATAAATGGTATAAGAAGTATTAAAAATAAGAATTGTGATTGAATTTATTTGAAAAATTTATTAAATGTTAACAATATAATGTTAAAAGATTAAGATTTGAAGTAATGAATTAATTAATTAAATGAAAATATTTAGGTTAAGTGATTAAATAACAATAATTTTAAATTTTAATAAAATGGTTATTTATCTAAACTGAATTATAATTTATAAAATATATTAAATTAATGGAAGTGATTAATTAATTAATTTAGACATGAAAAACACATTATTAATTATAAAAAAATGAATAGTAAACAAAATTAGTTATAAAAATTCAAAAATATGATTATTTAGTAAAAAGTGTAAAAATAAATAATTTAATCATTAAAACATAATTTAAATTTTTGAAAAACTATGTAAAAATAAGGCCACATCGAACATCCCATCATTTTAAAATGAAATATTATGTTTGATAGAATATGTGATATCCACATCGAGCATGAACAGACAACTAAATATTTTTATTTAAATGTTACCATTATAACCTAAACATTAGAATAGTTGTTATGAACCAGATTAACCAAATTATGAAAATATTTTTTACACATGTTTGTAGACATAAATAATTAATTACCAATAAATTAAAAATAAAAAACTAATTGGATATAAAGGATGTGTGTTTTATGAAAAAATATTGTTTTGGCCAGAATGGCGTTATCATAATAAAATAAATTAATCACTATTTGTGAAATACATTAATTTAATTAACATTTTATGAATTTAAATAATGTTTTTAAATTTATCCAATATTTTTTATAGGGAATAATTGTTTTAAAACAAACTTTTTTCACTATTATTAATTCTACTAAAAAAACTTCTTCTTTGAAGGTAAAATATAAAAATTTAATTTGGTTAAATTTTTTGTATTTCTGTGATAATTTTCATGCTTTGATTATTAGTAAAAAATATTATATTTTGAATGATAATGGATTTTTCTCATATATAATTTATAGTGTTAAATTATATTTTTTATTCCTATTAAAGTATAATTAGATAAAAATTATATAATTTAATTAAATTTATATAATTTGAATTATTTTCACATTGAAATTTAATATAAAATTATTTCAAAAGTTTCAACATTATTACTTTAAAACTCCTTTACTTTTTCTTGTTTTCTGGATTATTTTATAATTAATTTCTAAAAATTATATGATTTGAATTATTTAAAATATATATCTTATTTGGAGCCATAATTTATGAATTTATTAAATAGGTACCATTTATTTTTTGGACAATATTAATAGTAACTTTTGTAAAAAAAATCATTACCGGTGCTATGGGTAAATATGGTAATTAAAGGTAAAAATAAAATTATAAATATTATAAAATTAACCTAAAACCAATGCCGATCTTATTATTTGTTTTATTTTCAATTAAATTAATACTTAATCCAATTTTATGTGCTCTTGGAGAAACTTGTATGTCTTTAATCCCTTTATACTATTATATGTTAAAGAATAGTCAAAGATGTCATACTTAGGTTTTAATACCTAGAAATTTTTTTATATAATGTTATTTAGTACATATCTTTTAAAAAAAATATGTATTTTATATAAAAAATTTATCTACATCATTTTAATTTATTTATAATTTTTAAGTGATAAAATAATTACCTTAAATACAAACACAATGATGATGTGGTAATTCGTTAATTAATTGAAATATCAAATAAATGAAATTAAAAATATTACAATAAATATAATTTTATATAATTAATGTAAAATATTAAGTTTAAAGATAATTTTTATATGTTTTGATGTGGTAAAATATATTTTTCTAATATATCATGTTTTTATGATATTTTAAAAAAAATAACATCATGAATCGTGTCAAAATTGACATTAACAATGTTTTAAAATAAATAACATTTTATAGAATGATATAAAATTAATAAAATTATAAAATTCACAAAAAATATTTTTATAAGGTTTAAAATATCACCAATGATATATTTATGGTTCTTTTTTTATTTTATACTATCAATATTGACCCTTAAATGGTAAAAATTGAAGTAGTCACAATAAAAGTTGAAAAGGTTTAATATTTTTTAAAGGAAAAATATTAAGATTAAATAATATAAATACATGTCTAAATTTAATTTTATGAATTTATCTTGACCAATAATCGTTCTATATTATAAATAAATCAATTTGAATCTATTTATAATATTATATTAATTTATATTAATTTATTATTTTGAATAATTCCAAGAGTACTGATCCCCTTTCTTTTAAAAGGGTACATCTTCCACTCGTTTATTCATAATTGAAAACCAATTTTTTTAATCCAATATGATCCCAAATATCTGAGTATAATCCCTACCCACATTCTATAGTTATCAGAATAGATATGATTCCACCCTTAGTGCTTATAAGTTGTTATGAAAATGATATTTTCCAAAAAAAATTGTTTTTTTAAATCAAGTATTTATGTTTAATTTTTTCTTGCACTTCCTAAAAATACTAAAAAACAAGATAAAATAATAAATTTAATATCATAAATATAACTATATGATATTATTTTTATATCATCACCTAAATTCATCTCCACTTCCATCAAATTGGAAAATAATTAATCATGCATGTGTATTTTGGACTACAACCCCACGAACCGATATAATTCGTTTTCAATTACCATATATCAGGACTAGTTATAGTGATGTAATTAATATTAATACATGATATGAAGGATATATTTATAATTATTAATAAATATTACTTCATTTACATTTTTACATTTCGAAGAACATAAAAATGGTAACATTGCTTGTGCGTACATTTGAACTATCACCTCTGTGAAGTGATGTAATATATTTTTCATCACCACATCAAAAGGATTATTTATATAAGTATAGATAAATTATTAGTATTATATTATTGTTATTATGATATTTATTGAAGTATAAAATAATACTTACCTTTTTTCCATAATGATCAGTGAAAAATAGAAATGTTACTCATGCATACATATGGCTTACCATCTCCATGTTTGTAATGTTGTTAATTTTTTCATATCCTTATTTAATGGATTGATATAAAATTATAATTGATGTATAATATTGATTATTATTTCAGGAATATTAATCTATATATTATAAACTATTTTTCACTTTCACTATAGTCATCATTCCCAATTCATTTTGGACTCAAGTACAGAATATGGTCGACACATCCAACATAAACATGAAAAATTATTTAATTGATATGAAGAGATAATAAGTGATATAAAAGATTAATAAACATTAAAACATTTCTCAAGAAATTAAATAGTTAACAAAATTTTAATATTCATGAACATAAATATTGTATGTGTTGAGTCAAACTCATTGTAAAACACTCTATATAAATCTCCTTTCATTAAGACATGTTTTTTATATTATACACCAACCTTCTTTTATGAGGCGTATATACATCCCCCTTTGACATATCATGTCATTAATTAATTTATTATCATGTTATGTAGTTTTTTTAAAAAATTTATTCATTTATTGGGATTTTTATTTAAATGTTCAAAGTTGTAAAGTACACTTAGAATGTTTACATATTTATTATAAAAAAATATCCATTTCAATAATCATGATATTTATTATACATATTTATATATATATATATAAAATAAATATAAGTGAAATCTTATGGATAATTTAAATTTCATTCAAAGGTTTTAAAAAGGAACCAATTTACATGTTTTAGAGGGAATGATTTAACATTTGTAAAAAGGAATATTGTATTTTTAATGACACGGTGACAATGAATTTTCCAATTCTATTAATATATTTTCAATTTCTAGGTTCCTTTTTAATATTAAATATTTTCTTAAATGAAAAATAATCACTTATTTATTAATTTTGGGTACTGAAAAATATTTTTTTAAATAAAATGGTATTTATATACAAAATTGCCTTCATATGGGATTAAAATAATTTTTCAATGGTTTATGCTGAATGTTTTTTATTCATGAAATGGTACATGAAAATTATATGAAATATTTAATCCTGATATATCTTTTATGAAGGGTTACTCCCCACTATAGCTCAAGGGTGATCCAGATATATCTTATTTTAAGGGATGCTCTATATTATAGATCATGAGAAACTGATGAGTCTGGTATATCTTATATAAATGTTTAAGCCTCATTGTTTCTCACATGTGAGCTAGATATATCTTATATGAGGGGTGATCCCTGTTATTGATCTCTAATCATAGGGTAATAAAAATATTGGAAGTCAATGTGTGGTTATTCTAATTAAATGGTATTGAATGGGTTTTATGTATATGATTCTCTATATCACCTAAAAGAGATCTAATTTGTTTTTTTGGGTTTTAATTTTCTTGAGAAAAAATATTTGTGTTTTTCATGTGAAAATTTGTTCTTTAATTCTCTCAAAAAAAATTAAATTATTTTTCATTTTTTCACTAGAATTGTGGATTTATACTTTTTAATATCCCCTATTGAGATTTTCATTCTCATCCCAAGTTTTAAATTTTTTTAAAATTTCAAAGGATTAGTAGGGACAATGATGAGGAAAATATGAAAATGGTGATGTTATATCATGGAACGAATCCTTTTTTTATTTTAGAATTTTTTTCTTGGTGGGAAAAATGTATACTGAGTAAAATTTCCTCTTATAATGTATGGGTTAACTTTATAGGATTTTTTTCCTAATTATCTAATAATATAAACAAAAAATATCATCAGATGTGAATCAGAAATCAAAAACACAAAAATATGTAATGTTTAGGGTAGGGTCCTTACACTTACTCTAAATGATACATGTACATAGAGTTTTGGGTAAGAAAATTTGTGTCTCTTGTAAAGAGGTATGGGTTTATGTATAGAGGTACATAAAACAACTTGGGTGGACCTGAAGGGAATATGTGTGCATAAAAATAATATGTGTAAAGATACATCAATATATAGGTGACCTAGATGCAGCTAATGTAATGGGCCCAATTGAACCTATTTTTCACTAAATAATTCTACAACCAATGTCCTTTTTTCGTAGAATAATTCTCTTCTATGAAATATATACCCTGAAATTAATTACTATATTTATATATTGATTTTTTTCTAGAAAGTAAATTTCTGTTGGATGATTCCCAAAGGAATAATGTTACCATTTCCAATACTACTATAGAACTATGATAATATCAAAATATATTTCTTCAGAAAAAATCAATGGACCTAAATGGGGATCAATTCTTTTTGGGTGTGATGGATAAATTAATAATATTAAAATACATAATATTGATAAAATAGTGTACATCCTATGAATATCATAATAATATTTACATAATGGAATTCATATAGATCTATGGTTCATCCCTTTATATTATCTCAGACCATCATCTAAGGATCACATATTTATTTTTTTTAATCCTATAATGGGTGTTCATTAAAAATATATATCTTAATATATTATTACAAACATATACAGTTGTAAAATACAAAAGGTAAATATAAATATTATAATATAATTAATGGTCATGATCACTTAATTTCCATAAAAACTTGGATCAATATCTTATATTGTTGGTATTTTAATATAATAATAACTAACATTTAAAAAATAACATGTAACCATATTTGGCTATCGAGTGAATGAAATATTAAACAAAATAATTTTTGTATGAAGTTTCAAAACATAAGTTACATGGTCCATAGTTGATTCAATAGACCACCATGATGGTGGTAAATGTCCAAGAACACATAAAAGAAACACAATCCTCGGAAAATATCTATGTATATAACCATTTCCAAGAATGGGATTTAATGGTATATGGTCTATTTTTCTTGATGATTTCTACAAATAAATTTATGATGAAATTTATATGAAATTAAAATCTTATCCAAATAAATATTGTTTCCTTTAAAATACTATAGAAAATAGGTTTAGTGTCTTATCTACTATAATTTCCACCAAATTATTCTTCTGTTCATGAATCCTTAATTTTTCCCTATAGAGGAATCATATTCGATGTCTATTACATATTCATCATATTGAAGAGGTATAAATGAAACATTTTATATCATACTAAGTGGATCAAGTTAATATTTTCATGAAGAGGGAGTGGGTTCTAAATAATTATATAACGATAATACCTAAGGATAGTTAGAGGACCCATATGAAAAATGAGGTAAAATTCGATTCTAAGGAAAGAAAAAATGAAAAATTACATGAAGTGGTTCACTTAGTTAGGTAAATTTTTAAAAAACCATATTAAAAATTTATATAAATGGAATGAATCTCATACAAAATAATTATATAGAAATATGTATTCTAAAATTTTCAGTGATACAATACTAATCAATTATGTATATTTTCTAATACATCATTATTATATAATGAATAAGAAATAAAATAATTAGATTATAATGTAAAAATATCATCCCTTATATTCCCCCAATAAAAATTATGTCTATAAGAATTATAACACAAATAAAAAATACTGTAATCAATGGACTATATATTATAATAAAACTATGTATCAAAAAAATAATTTTAATTTAATGTAATGATTTTATAAGTACTCGCTATGACCATTGAATATCATGACCATCAATTCATTATGATTTTTATGCGTCAAAAAAATAGAAATATATTAATTTTAATATATTTTTTATGATTAGTTTATATAATAAGGGGTTGTAATATGTTACTTGGTATAAAAATTATAAACCATTAATTTCACTAGTAGTAACACCACATATAAGGTATATTCATCAGAGTGTGGGATAGATTTGACATTATAATATTGTTCCCTACACCAGTATAATGATGAACCTAAAAATATGGTGATTAGGTGAAATCATCTATATTAGATGTCTAATTGAGGGGAAATTGACACTTGGTATTTATTTATTAAACCACCCCATGATGCTACCACAATTGAGAAAATTACTATTTGGGATTATAATATTTCAGAAGGTGTTATTTATATTGGGGATATGTGTTACTAATAAGTAAATTGTTTTAAAAATAAAATGTCATTTATCCAGATGAATTATTTTAAAAATATTCTAATTAAATTTATAAATAATAACATCAAATATTTGAATATATAATTTTATAATATATAATGAGTTTTAAGAATGAGGATGTTGAGACAATAGTATATATTAACTTTTGAAAAAAAAATTAAATATACAATATTATTAAAATGTAAAATATATTAATATATAATAAATAGGATAATATATATATATATGTGTATATAATTATTAGAAAACAATACCATGATAGAGAACATAGACTATATTCTTCACTTTTCTTTATAAATTTTCAATAAAATAGGTAAAGGGGAATTTTGGGTGTTGTGGAGAATTGAGATAATTGAAATATAAAATATTCACTAATTAATTCCATGGAATTATACATACTGAACCTTTAAATAACAACACCCTATTCTCATTTAATCTATTAAAAAGATCAATTATATTTATATATATCTTTAATGGGGTCTCTTTACATCTCACTCAATAATAATGAAGTGTTTTCAAGGTTTATTGGGTCGGTTCAATGTGACAATGTTCTAGTATGTTAATGGTTCTGACCTCATACTTTTCATTCAAAATTATATTTTTTTTAATAGTACCCTACGAAACACTTTTACACTGTTGATATAATTCACTAATAACATTATTCTTGTCCCTTTTATAGATTTTACATGAGGTGTTATTCATTAATTTTGGTTACAACCATTTTCCTATGACATCATTATGTTAAGGTAATGACTCTTACTCCCTCTCCAACCTTTTAAAAATATATGTTTTTATAATATATCATTAAATTAAATTAATAATATAATATTCTTATATTGTAATTATATTAATATCCATTTTTTTCTTTGGTATATTATTAATTCACTCTCATTATACCATTTTCCCGGATCATAACCATACCAAAGTATGGGTGCCTAACCATCTTATAATCAATTCCAAAGGGAATTTTTTGTATTAAAACTCTATTAAAATAAATTATAATAACATCATGATATTGTTAATATATAGTTTTATATTAAAATTTTCTTTTATCCCTAATAAATCATCATATAACTGTTATCATTCCCTCTATAAAATAAATTTCATTTCAATACAAAATACTTCAATAAATTTCTCTTTCATGTAATATTGTGATTTTATTATATTGATTATTAAATAATCATTTAATTATAATATATAATCCTATATATGGTATAATATCATCATGTTTTTATTTTATTAATGTAATATTACATACTTTATCTTATTATTCCTTTTTAAGAGGATATTAATTTGAAATACAGTTCTAATTATCAAAGCTTTATTACTATTGTTCTCATAAACAGGTAATATTATATGAATGAAATATATTTTATGTATTTAAACATCAATGACATTATATTTCATTATAATCAGTATATTAAGATCATATTTCATTCAACAAAAAACATCCCATGTTTTTAAATAAAAAGGAAGATCATTTTCATGCCAATCTAGAGGTGAACCTAAGAAAGAGTACTAGGGAGGAACATAATATAACGGTTAATTTCAATGAATTGAAGTGATCTTTGAGAATCCATGGATTTACCTTTCATAAGAACATATACTATAACTTTTTGAAAGGGTATATATAACATCCTTTAATTAACCTCAATTATTTGTAACTAATGTAAAATCCCTAATGGTCAAGGATTTAATAATGAATATATTAATAAATTATATAAAAATCCATTATTCAAGGTTTAAAATGAGTTATAATAATTTACAATTTAAAAATAAGTACTGGTTATATTTTAATTTCATTTACTAAAATAACTTATGTAAAAACCAAATGATTCATGTTTTAGTGTAGATTATTAGTATAAACTGCTTCAAACCATTATGTTCTAATTAATTTTTAATTGTCACCAATGTTTGATATGTCTTGTAAAATTTTTTAATATTTAAAATATTTTCATAACTTTTAAAAAAACTATGCACCATTCTATTAACATCATTCTTGTGAGGCCCAATATTCTAAAATCCTACATACTAGGATTCGAAAACATCATCCCTCTTTTTAATTCATCTAGATTTTTCATTTCAAGCATTTCATCCCTCATATTAATTATATTTGTTTTAATATCTTATAATATCCATTGTATTTCGTCACACATGATTCAAAACACTCATTTATGATCCATTTTCATCAACATTAACCTTGTTCTATGATAACAATACCTCATAAATGTGTTTTTTATATAATTTATATACCGTTATTTTTCACATATTTATAAATGACATACTACCCCCAACTAAATTGTATTAGACATAAAATTTTATTTTCATTATTTTTTTTAATTATATTCTTCTAATTTCTAAAGTATATTCATATATTAAATCTTGACCATGATCCCACCAAATTTAGTGCAACCAGATCTTATTTTAATGTTTTTTTCTGCTATTTGACATCGATATACTAACTATTTCTACATTTTTTTGATTAAAATTTGTTTTTATTTTTTATAATATTTATCAAATTCATAAATTATTAAAAGTTTATTCAATTATTTATTGATGATAAAAACATTTACTCATTTATTTTTTCATATTCAATTATTTATGATATTAGTGTTTGTATTGTATAATTATTTGTTTTTACTATAAATTTATTATATTTTATTCATTTATTAATATATGATTCCATATTTATATATTTATATGTTTTAGATTTTTTAATTTTTATATATGCATAAATTTTTTAATGTTTTAATATATTAATTGTGATTTTAAATAATTAATGGATCATAATTGAGTACATGGAGAAAAAACTAGTGATTAATATGAAAAAGAGGTTGACAATTTAGTATAATTTTATAAACTAAATCATATATCATAGACCATCTACTCTACCATTATGTAATAAATTTTAATATACTATAGTTATTTTCTATAGAAAAAAATATCATCTAATTTGAAATGGTTTTAATCCTAGTTAAACACACTTGATATGGAAAGGTGAAATTGAAAAATATATTATATTGATAAAAATATTTAGTATAAGTCATAGGATTACATTTTTTTAATTAATTCTTATAATTGGTGTTAAAAATATGGAGAATTCTATATCTATGGAATTATTTTATGTAAATACTAAAAAATAACTATTCCCGTATTTTAGTATATTTAAAGTGTAATCAATGGTGCTGAGAGTGGTTAAATTAAATGAATTAAATGGTTGTAGAGAAAAAATATTTACTAAATTACTTAAACCATTATAAAGATTATTTGAGAAGGAAATATGATTTTTGATTCTAAATATATTATAAAATAATATAATGTCTAATTGGAAATTGGTGTAAGAAAAAATATGGGATTCCTAATTACTTTGTCTACTATAAAAATGAAATTTGAAAAGATTTTCTAAATTCCTAAATGTGGGACATCAAAACAAAAATGGTTATTCAATCCACCATTGAATCTCTCTCCAAGACTAACCATAAACATCATGTTAAAGAAGTTTGGTGTATTCTAATAATTCAATGATTGAAGAAAATATTTTTAAAGTTAAATGATTCATAGGGGCTAAGATATAATAAATATAAGTGAATCTATGATTGGAACCTAAAGAACCCTAGTGATTCACAAAAATTGAAGATATTTCATCAGCCATTTCTTGATATTAAAATTGAAGTTAAAAATCATTGAATGAGATTGTAGGTGGACTTGATTAATTCATATTTGAGCATCAATATCATATATTTCTTGTGTACTATTATAATTGATGTTTATAACATGTCTCCACATATTTTTTATGAATTGAAAATATGTTTTGATTATCATAAAGTTCAATGTATCAAAAAAATTATGTAGATGATATTGATTTTTAACTTCCACCATTAATTGATAATTATAAATTGCATTAGGAGGATTGTGTTAAGACTATTTATGAATATAAGAACGAATATTTTATTTTATGTATAATGTTAATTTTCACTATAAATTATTTTTCTAAATATATTAATGTATCTATATAAAGTGTTAATAGAAAAAATTTCATCTAATTGATAAATAAGAAACTGCATATAATCAATTTTATAATGGAATAAATAAAATTTATGTTCCTCATTAATGATTTTTGATAATTTACAAACCGTATACAAATATTAAAAAAATGATTTTCATGATTTTAAAGAGAACTATTTTTCACAAAAACCCTTATAAACTAAACAATATTAAAACATGGTGAAATACATCACTGTCAGATTTGAGATGGAAAAATTTTCAGGTTTTCAAAAAAACATACATTGATGAAATGGTACATATTATTATATTTACCTTATTATATATTTTTTCAACTTTTAAATAACATTTATTTTATAAATTATCGAAACATAATATATAGAATTTTGAGCATATATTTTTTATACATTGAGGGAAATTTAAAAAATGGATTTAAAGTGATAATTGGAATAATATCTATGGTAATATTTCTGAAGATTTCTACCAAAATTAATGTAAAAATAATGTATAAAAATATAGATTATCACACACGAAGAAATAACGACAAGCTAAATTTTTATTATTTATTGAATGATATTAATACACCTTGTGGTAATTCCTACAAAAAGAAGTCATTTATTTCTATGAATGGTTTTATGAGAATAGTAATAAAATCTCATGACAGCCAAGTATTTATGAAACAACTACAACTATTTGCACTATATAGAGTTTCTTCAATTCCCATAAAATATTATATCATCATGTTTTGAATTTTCTTCAATTATATGTTCATTAATTTCATGAATCTATATTTTTTTACATCATTAGAAAATAAATAGGTATAAATACATTTTTATTGGAGATATATTTTCTCCTATTGTTGTTTGATAAAATTGTTCAACTGGTGACTGATTTTGTATGAAAATTAAGAATTTTTTGGATTGTATATTAACTTTATATATACACTTTTTAATGATATATGAATATTATAAAGGAATGTGATTAAAATATGAATCAACCAAAGGCCATAATTATTCAAAAAATATATACTATAGGAGGTAGTTGAGTTATTTATTGAATACTTGTATAAAGTGGATTAAATTGGTCTCTATATATCTTAAACTCATTAATTCAATTGTGAATATAAGATGATATATTGCTTAAAGATAAATGTAATTTCCCATGATATAGTAATTTATGAACATTTACACATTTGGAACAACATAGGTAACCTTTAACCATAAAAATAATCCTAATTTTCTAGATTTAAGTTACAATATCAAATATAATATGAATATAATATGATGAATGAGAATAATAATACATTTGTTTTATAGTTTATGTCTAAATTAAACATTAATTAATTGGTATCAGAAACCATTAAATTGATTAATATGTGACCTCATGTTAATGTAATTATATGTCTGAGATTTTATAGTAATGATTACACAATTCACATAGAAAATAGAGAAAAAAGACTACAATTCAGAATTGTGGAGTAATGGTTATTATTGAAGAAATGAATTTTTACAATGGAAAATATAAAAAGGTAATTTAGATATTAATAGAATATTTTTTATATTTCAAGGATATTTAAATAATTTATTTTACTATATTTTGATTGTTATTGTTTAATTATAACAAGATTGATATTAATAGTGGTATGAAATGTTATGAATATGGGTTTAAACTTGTTCATTTGAAATTATTTAGTTTTAAATAGGAATAATTCACCATAAAGAATCATGCAAAGAAGATATTTTATTTTACTATCCCTTTGATTGATTACTAGTATTTAATTTTTTTAGGGAAATATCATCTAGGTTATGAATACATTGATGAATTTTTGGACCTATATGAGTTTTATTTATCTCTAATTTCATGAACTATGTCAAGACATCATCCAAACTGGTGCTCAACCCAGTCTGGGGAAAGTCTTGAAAGGCCGTACCTATCCCCACAAGCTGGAAAATGTGCCAGAGTATCATTAATAGTGGGAAAAAATTATCTGAATGTATAAGTATTAAACTACCAGAAACAATCAATATACCGAATCTGAAAATTCAAACCAGAAATTCCTTAAACAGTTTTCCAAATTGACTTATAAGGTTTAAGTCAAATCCAAACAAGGAAAAAACAAAAATAAACTGCCAGTCTACCACAAAAACAACCACATGGAAAGGGGGTACCACCCTCAAGCCATCTCCACAATACCACACCAAGATAAACATCTAGAAACCCAAACCACCATCTTCGAAGTCCTTACCCTTAACTCTATCATACATTACCAAGTCTACTTACACCCAAAGTTGTAAGTGGGATGTGAGCCAATGGCCAATAGGATTCCTCCCAATACAAGATTCTATGATATAAACATTATTAGACAAATAACATGCATGTTTTTAGAAAAAGGAGATACTAGTAAAAAATTTAAGGAAAGAAACATTAAATTAGAAACAACATAAATAAAACAAAAATAGATAAAATATGATTTATTCTAAAATTACCAACCATACATACCATATGCTGATTGTAAGTGCGATATATCCAATAACCACTTGTCACAGAAAATACGCTAAGCTAATAGCTTGTAATGGGACCCTAGGTACCTCGTAGATCTATGAAATGTGGTATAAAAACAATGATGATCAAATTTATCATGAACAAGCCACAAGAGAGTAAAACCATCAAAAAATATAATGGTCTCAAATGAGCATCCATATTTAGTTAGTGTTTTCATCATCAATCCCACTAAGTGAAACTGGGTAGTAGCCCCTTCTGACTCACTATCATACTATTCCTAGACTGCTCAACTAGATACATGGGATTTCCTTTTCTGCTAAATCATGTTTCACATGTCCCATAACATCACATGTAGATTTCTTCAACAAAATAAGTCATTACACATCACATGAAACCACCGGGACACCCAATTTACATTTTAAGATCATATTCACACTAAAATAAATCCCAATATGTTTTTCAACTCTTACTTAATTTAATAAATCATTTAAAAAATTTCAGGAATAACTATAATCCTTTCACACCAAGAATTCACCAAAAATTATTTTTTAAATCTATTGCATACCAAGGCCATATCAAAACATCATTCTCATCCCTTATATAATTTAATAAACGAATAACATCATTTAAAAAATAGTACCAAGTGCCACAAATTGTTTTACATATGAAACACACACAATTCAACATAGAAAAACCTATATACAATAAAATTCATATTTTATCCTATCAAAAACCAATTTCAACCTACTAAAAAAATTAAGGAACATGATACATTTATCAAGAAAGAAATATAGATTAACCAAATAATGTTTTTATGTAGAATCACCTAACTTTGGTGTCAAAGTGCCCAAAAAATTTGTGGGAATCTCTAACCATACCTCAACCACTCCATAAGAAATAAAGAAAATAAAATCATGAATATAGAACCCAAAATATCTTGATTAAACCCAAAGAATGCATCCCCAGCTCCTACAACATTAGAACCATAAGAAAGAGGAAAGAAACCATAAAAAAATGATGAAAAAAGGGATTAATCAACATATGTGAATATTCTTGAGGTTTTCTCACCAAAACCCCTTAAAATGGGTGTACAAGGTAGCATGAGGGAGAAATGAGTCCTCCTATGGGTGAAATTATTAAGTGGGGAAGAAGATGGGTTGAATAATGTTTTAATCTAGAAAGGAAAAATTGTAAATTAAAATTATTAATGATATTTCCATCACTCACAGTTAGTCTACATGGTTTAATAAACCATCCGGAGACTGTGTGCATGCTCTGTCTAGGGTGAAAAGATACCAAGGAAGAGGTGAATGGACGTACGGTAGACATGTGTAAGGTTTGGACTTTTACCTCATGGTTACCTATGTTTGGCGCACAATTTACGCTAATAATACTCTAACCATGGGTTGACCATGAACCTAGTTCTATCCACCTGAAAAGCTCCAAATTTCTCCCAAAACATCAAAGAAACACAAGGGAAAATAATATACTAAAAATAAAATGGGAAAATATCAGAAAATAATGACATGGATGTAATGATTCCCCCCACAATGAAAACATTCCACCCTTGGAAATTCAACTCAATTCTTCGTTGGAAAATAAAAATAAATAATCATTCTCAAACCCTACTTATACTAAAAAGTATCATATACATCATTCCAATGCATCTAAATGAAATTAACCAACATAATAGACTTCTAATGAAATACATTCCCTTGGGAATCCACTATAAACACTAGTCATTCAAACACTAATAAATACGACATCTATCTCCAACTCTTCCTAACTCAACACATAGGATGGATTCTGATTATACTTATTTAATCAGGAGTCATGAAATATATCATGTATTTATTTCAACTTAGAAGAAAAAACTAACCTGAATTCTACATTTAAAATCCACTCGATGATTTAAAAATGGCGGACATACCTTAACATTTGCTTTCCCTTCTTTCCCAACCAACGATGAACTAAGCGAGGGGCCACGTTCAAGAACACCTAATCACCCATAGAAAACTCAACATATGGATGCCTCTGATCTGAATAAAATTTATGGAATATATGAGCTGTAAATAACTACCTCTTACCATATTGACCTTCTCATATATCTCTTGTAAAAGGCTTGGCCCCAAAAGTGAGGTCCCTCCAACCTCAGCCCATCCAAAAAGATATTGTCATGGATGACCATAAAGCACCTCAAACAGAGCCATTAGAATTGTAGATCATTGATTCTATTATATGAATATATAACCAACTCCAAATGGTTATCCCACTATCCTATGAAATCTAAAACAGAAGCGGGAATTTTCTCTTCTAGAATCTGATTTTCCCACTCCGTTTGACCATTTGTTTTATGATGGTAGTCTGTAATCATCTTAATCTGAAACACAAACAGCTTTTGAAGACCATCCCAAAAATGAGAGGTAAATCAAGGTTCTCTATCTAAAACAATTATTGATGGAACACCATAGAGTCTTAACACCTCTTAAACATACAATCGGCCTAGCCCATTCACTTTATGTGAATCTATGATCAGAATAAAATGGTTTGATTTGTTCAAACACCCGATCACCACCCAAATGGTGTTCCATACCCAAGGTGTAAAATTCAAGCCAATAATAAATTCCTTGGAAACCTCATGCCACTTCCAGGTATGAATGGGTAATGGATGAAGTAAGCCATAGGGCCTTTGATGATCTTACTTTACCTGTTGACATGTATAGCACCCCGATATGTAATCATCTATGTCTCGCCTCATGTGTGGACACTAAATTTACTGACTAAAATCATAGTACATATTTTTCACCCCAAGATGAATGTACAACTAATATTGGTGGCTATCCTACATAACCACCTTCCATAGAGTCAATGACACCATGAAACGGACAATAAAGTACAATATTCCATCAAGAGATAAAGACCAAACTGTAGATGTCTACCCACCAGGAAGAAACTACAAAGACCATTGACACAACTCATCACCAATATTCATCCACTAAATCAACTTCATATGAGAATTAATCAACTGAACTCTCACTAAAAACACACCTTCACTCTGATCTTTGGTCTCCAAGTGAATCTTGGTAAAGAGCCCAATCAAGGTCCACTCATCATTGGACTTCTTTAACACCTGCACTAGAACTTTTCTACCAAGGTGTCAGCCACCACATTACCATTTCCTAGGTTATAGATTACATTAAAATCAAACCCTTGTAGATAATCGATCCAACAACACGACCTCAAGTTCCTATATTTTTGGGAGAGAATAATGACTAAGATTTTATGGTCAGAATTGACACAAAATTGTCCCCAAAAGATAACAACACCATGTCCTCAAGTCATACCTCCACCCTGCTAATTCCAATTCATTGTTTGGGTAATTATTTTTATGCGTCCTGAGTTAGAAAGAACCATATGCCACTAAATGTTGACGTTTTGTGAGTATACACTCAAGGACCATACGCGAATCATCACAATAAACCACATAGCCCTTCTCAGATTTGGGAAAGGTAAATACAGGTGTGGTCATCAACCACACTTCAACTCCTCAAAGGTTTCCTGGCACTCTAGGATCCATTCAAACATCACCCCTTTCCAGGTAAGTGTCATCATGTACAATTCATGCTGAGGGAAATCCCAGGAAAAACATCTATAATAACCTACCGAGCCAAGAAAACTCCTAATATCAGACACATTATTTGGTTTATCCCATGACATAACTCCATTCATCTTCTCAAGGTCCACCAAGAGCTTGTTCTCTGAAATTACATGACCATGAATCTTAACCTCCATGATCTATAAGGTGATCTTTGAAAACTTTTCATAAAGGTGATGATCCTGTAGAGTTCCAAAAATGGTCTTCATGTGATGAGCATACTCCTCATCATATCTAGAATAAACTAGGATGTCTTCCATTAATACCACAATGAAGGAGTTCAGATACTAGTAGAACACCCTATTCATGAGTTCCATAAAGACTACTAGAGAATTGGTAAATCTAAAAGGAATGAAAAAATACCCAAAGGGATCGTACCTACTCTGAAAAGCCCTCTTTGGGATGTCCACCTCTCTCACCCTAACTTGATGGTAACCCAAACACAATTCTATGATGAAAACCCACTTTTCCCAAAATAGTTGGTCAAAAAAGCATCAATTCAGGGAAAAGGATATTTATTCTTAATGATTACATTATTTAGCTTAGGTTCTTCAATTCCCAACTAGAGAGATCCATTTTCCTTCTTCGCAAATAGAATAGGAGCATCCTAAAGAGAAATGCTTGGGTGAATGAACCATTTGTATTCCAAATCATTAAATGGTATCATTCATTCCCTTATCTCGGTGGGAGATATACGATATTAGGGAAGATATATTGATTGTGTTCCAATGACATGTCAATTGGGAACTCCACAAACTTCTCTAGGGGTAATCCCGAAAAAGAATTTGGAAATACCTCTTGGAACTCATCCACTAAAGGATGTAACCCACCCTCATGAGAACCACCATCATCCTCTAGTGCTTTTAAAGATAAATGAATGACATGATTTCCTAAATATTGGATTGATGATCCCACATGACCTGACCAATGATCCCATTCTATAAGAAATACCTAATGACTACCATCAGGTTCCATAAAACTCACTCTTCACCTATAGAAATCGATAAATTCTTGGAAGAACACTATTTAATACATTATAAGGATTACATTGAAAAGATACATATCCAAGACCAAGAAATCCCACTCCTTCTCTACCCCTAACCTAGATATCACACAATATGGGAACTTGAAACCCTTGTCCTTCTTCTTATCCAACAATGTTACCAACTACATTACAATAGACATCATCTATATTGGGAAGTTCACAATATTCACCGGAAAAGAAGAGATAAAACAAAAATACACACTTATATAAAATAAAATAGTTGTTATGGAAGATGAAACCATAAGGGTACCTAGAGCTGTAGATATCCACGCATCCAATCTCACTGGTGCCTGATCTCAAACATGAAGATTCATGGTCCCTTCCTGAGGAATCCTAATCCCACATGGCTCTACCCTGAACTAGATCTGCATTAAATACAACTCGGTCCTACGACCACGGCCACCAGCCAATATCCCATCATCATGGATGGGCTCGACTGAACTGCCACTCCCCTAGAAGACATAGATAATTCCCCACTCAGTTATGGGTGCATCACCCTGCAAAAACACTACAAGTGCCCCATAACCCCTGATTAATGTAAAGGCCTAAGAGGATATGTACATGAATTTGAGATGATCCATGTCCTTTCAAAATAATTTCACATGATAGACCCTATATTAGAAGATATAGATGATTACCACCAGAAAGGATAGCCTAAACTACCACCTCCCTTCTTCCCCTACTCATAATGCTTCCTATTTTTTCTCATATGAAATACCTCTACCCAGTATTCACAAATCCCCAAAGGAACTAGACCTTACCTTTTGGTCAATATCTACTATACAAGATTGATTAAATACCTCAGTATAGGTCATTCACATGAATAGTAATAGTAGAGAATAGATATCTCACTCAAAACCCATTTTGAACATATGAGCCTTCATATTCTCATGGGAGGCTATTTCAAGTGCTTGTTGGACTAGCTTGACAAAGTGGTTGGAATACTCCATCACTGACTGGTCCCCCTGAATTAGATTCATAAACTCTTGTTATCTAGCATAATCTAATGCCTTAGGATAGTACCAGTCCTTAAAGATAACCTTGATGTCCTTCCAGATCATCTTCTCATATATCCTATCTTGAAGTTGTTGAGTCACACCACCTTTGGCTGGGACCCTCTAGAAATAACAAGGTGCATTTTTCTCTTAATTCCTATGGTGTCTCAAGAACCTCAAACTGGAACACTATTTTATCAATCCACTCCTATACTTCCTGAGCCTTCATGATACCATAGAAATTATGAGGTTATCTCTTTTGAAACTCTTGGGATTTGTCCTTCTTATGACCATATTCATCTTCCCTAACTATAGAAAGAGTATGAACTTCTCTATATTCTATAGAATGAACACCCTGGACCACAGCTTCCACCAACCTCTGATCAAGCGGTGCGGGTGAAAGCTCTATGGATTCCTCTTGTAGTTTTAAGAGAGTTCTTTGAGGAGGTATGCTTTTACAAAAGAAACAGTCAAAATAGAAAACATTATTATAATAGTTCTGAAAAATATCATCAATAACATCAAATATAAAAAAATCAAACTTATCAGAACAATGAAATGACCAAACCCCTTCACCCCAACCAATTTATATGTCTAGTCTACAGCTTGTAGGTCTTTGCTATATGAGAAGTCAATCAAAAATCCCAAAATCCCATAGCAATTAGTGTTCTATCACATGGTGTTCTTTCCAGCCACCCTACTCAAAACCAGAACTCTGAGCAGCGATAGTCCTAGATCCTGTCTAACCAGACTCATCCCAAATGAAGTGAATCAAATTGGTAAACCATGCTCTAATACCATTTTTGTTAAGAACCACACCATGACATCATCCAAACCTGTACCCGACCCAGTATTTGTCCAAGCCTAAAGGGCGTTCCCTATCCCCACAGGCTGGCATAAGTTCCCGGGTATCATAAATAAATTGTGGGAATGATTTTCCATAATTTATTAGAATCAAAGAATCAGAAATAGTTAATAACCCAAATATGAAAATTCAAACCAAGAAATCCATAAAAAATTATATTCGAGTTACAAAGTTTAACTCAAAACCAAACAATGATACAACAAAAATGAACCACAAGTCTAGCACAATAACCACCACATGGAAAGGGGGATCCACCCTAAAGACATCTCCACAACAATGCACCAAGAAGAAACTCTAGAAACCAAATTTCCATCTACAAAGGCCTTTACCTTATCATTTCCAATCATTACAATGTCTACTTGCACATAAAGGTGTCATTAGGGTGTGAGACATAGCCTAGTAAGATGGCACCCAATACAAGATTTCACCCTATAAACAGTATAAGACAAATAACATGACAGTTTTTATGAAAGCGATATGCTAGTAACAATTTTAAGGAAAGAAACATTAAATGGGAAAAAAATTTAAAGAAAACAACATTAATTGAAACACACTTTGTTGTAAAATTACCAACCAAACATACCATATGTTGACGATAAGTGCGATATAGCCAATGAGCACTTGTCATGGAAAATACCCCTAGGCACTAGCTAGAAATGGGGCCCTAGGTACCTCGTATCTTGGTAAAATGTGGTAAAGAAACCAATAAAAATATCATTCTTAAGAATGATCCACTAGAGACGAACAACATTCAAAACACTAGTGGTCTCAAACCATTATCCTTGTTTAGTTTGTGTTTTCATCGTTAATCTCGCTTAGTCAATCTGGTTCATATCCACTTCTGAATAACTATCATAATATTCCATACTTCCCACCTAGATACTCAGATTTCCATTTTGTGCTCAATCACGTTTCACATGTCACATATCCCCACTTGTACATTTCCTCATCCAAACAAGGCATTACAAATCACATGAAAACACATTCACACCCAATATCCATTTTAAAATCATACACACCCTAAAAACGTTTCCAAATATATTTTTCAACTCATAATTAATTTAATGAACCATTTAAAGAATTTATAAAATAATTTAATGAAGAACTACAATGCCTTTACACCAAAAATGAACCCAAAATCCTTTTTTAAAATCAACCTCACACCAACTCTGTATCAAATCATGATTTTTAGCCATTAAGTAATTGAATAAACCAATATAACAATTTATAAAACATATCCAAGTGACACAATAAGGTTTTACACATGAAACACACCCAATTCCACACAAAAACGACACTTTAAAAATAAAATGCATATTTAATCCTATCAAAACCACTTTTTCACCACTATCAATAATTAAAGAGCATTCTAAATTACTCTAGAAACAAAATTAAATTCACAAAATAATATTTATAAATATAACCACATACCTTTGGTGTCAATATGACAAAAATTAGTTTGAATCTCCAATCCCACCTCATCCTCACCAAAAACAAGAATAAAATGAACCCTAGTCATGAATATCGAACCCAAAAACCCAATATTAAACCCTAGGAACAGAACCCTAGATGATAGAAACTTATAACCCCTAAAAAGAGGGTATAAACCCTGAAACCAAGTAATAATAAAGGTAGAAATCCACTTAATGAAGAATGTTGATGATTCACCCCCCCCCCAAAACCCCTTAAAATATTATTGTCTAAGGGAGATTAAGGGATCAAAGAGGCCTAATATGGTTGATAATATTGAGTATGAAAGAATATGGGCGGAATATGGTTTATAACCTAAAAGGGATATTTTCAAATTAAAATTTTAATGTGTTGAAAATCATTCACGGTTATTCTGCATGGTTCAATAAACAGTGTGGTGATCGTGCACAAGCTTTGTCCAGAGCGCTTGGTTACCTGAGCCAGGGCGAACAGCCATGCTATAGTTTTGTGGTAGGTTCGTCATTCTACTATATGGCTACCTGGGTTATGAATATGGTTTACACTAATTGTATGTCAACCATGTACCCTGGTCTTTCCACCCAAAACCATCACTTTTCCACCAAAACCTCATAAAAACCCAAGGGAAAAGAAGTGACCAAAAATAATAGGGAAAATACCTAAAAATAAAGACAAAAATATGACATATAATATAATTACCTATGAATTTCAATGATAGTGATGCCTCCATAATTTATACTATATTTAATGATAATGTAGAATGGATATAAATAAACAATACATTACTCTCATTATAATTTAATTATATATTTTTATTTTTGATAACATAGATATGTAAAAAAACAAATTTTAACATGAAAATTATATTCTAAATATTTTGATCATTTCTACAATTTTCTGGTTAGTTGTTATACAGATATGATTTAATTAAACAATTTTTTACTAAAGAAGCTATAAATTATTTTTTTCTAGGGATACATTTACAAGAAAAAAATTTGTTTTAAAAAATAAATTTTAATATATATATATATATATGATCGTTTTTTCAATTTTTTACTAATCTTTTTCATCTATTTCAAATAATCAATTATTGATTTAATATCCATTATATTATTATTTAATTTTTAAATTTTCTCCTATAAAAGTAATATTTTCCTAACATAGGTATTTAAATCTATTGATGTTGATAATTTCTACCATTATTAAATTAATTTCAGTACTCATTGGTATTAGTTACAAAATTTTTGGTCAGGAAATCATAACATAATTACTGTTTTTGTAAAACCTACACATATTATTACACTATGTTTTTTATTAAAAATTTTAAATTTATAAATTTTGATCTGTTATATAATTTTTATATTAATTTTTAAATTAATTTGTTATATTAAAACAATTTATGGTTGATTAATCCAAGAAGTATTATTTTCATGTGAGTATTTATTTATATTCATCATGTTAAAATAATCACTTTTTCTCATATATATTAGTTAACATAATGAATATAATTTTTTTAGTTATTATAATCCAAAAAAATTCATCATATAATCATTTCATTAAAATTAAATATAGATGTAGAAAATTTGATTACATTAATTTATTTACATAACGAACATAAGGGGAGGTATATTAATCAAGATTTTTGTATGTAATTTTCATAATAATATTTAAACAATAATCAAATTACATAATTAAATTAATCTTTTATTTGTTAAAAATCTTTTTAGCAAAACTAGTGAGACAACTATGGAAGAGTCTTATTCCTCTCCTAATAATCTAATAACTAGAATTAGTAGTCATCTGATTAAGAAATTACTAAACCATTCTCTTTTCTGTGGGAGGAATATTTTTCAAATTTAATTTTATGATATTAATAATCCTTTTTGGATTGAAAGTATTTTTTTCGAGTAATATTCCCATAGAGATCAGTTATAGGAATAAAATTTTATATCTTGGTTAGATGAATGAGAATAAGGCCATGAAATATTATATGTGAAAGTACTTAACAGTAAAAATATCTTAACAAAATTAATTTTGTAAATTATCTAAATATCATATATTTAACCGGATTAATATTTATTCCATTCAATTAGAGATGAAATTTTACATTCATGATATGAATGAAATAAATAAAAGGTGGTCACATTTTTTTAAATTTGATAGAGAAATTTAAAATCAAAATTTCCTTCATTTTATATTATTATTAATTAGTAGAATGATAACCAATGAATAAAATATGGGTTTCTAGGTGAAATGACATGTGTGATTTGTTTTACAATTTTTTGGAGGAATGGTAACATCCCTGACCCAGGACACATTATACTTTTTCCCCATGTCAGGTCATCGCATGACCTTAAGCATGCCACCTCGTATACCAGAGGATTCTGACTAGCAGCAGGGGTCTAATAAGTCATTTTGGGAGACTACACCCTATTTAAAAAATTAATCCACAGAAGAACACAATATAAAGAGTAAAGAAAGTATGAAACAACCAATGAACATGCATAGCCATACATCTCCAAAAAACTGCACACAACCCACAGTTCAACATCAACCATGTAATGACATGAAAATAGTGACAATGTGAATAAAACCCAAAATAAATAAAGAATTAATAAATCCCAAAATGGGTCCCAACTGCCTATCTATGTCCTCGTCCATACATGTCCCAAGCCCAACTCAACTTTCAATCATAGGGCCTTTTCCCTTGTCCTGACCTGTAACTATGAAATTCTCTCTAGGACCCAATGGCGGCCTGAGCTGGCTGTGAATACAGAACTCAGTAGTCTTCCACCAAAAGTGTCTAAAATATATCCAGTCTAATAGGTAGTTCATGATGTTATGAAATAAATGACAAGGTAAATAAAATGTAATAGAGTAATTAGACTCTCCCAGCTCTTTGATCTGTATTCAACGATACTCCAAATGGACAAGAATCGAATGAAAACCTCCCCTGGGGATCTTGGGTATATTTTGTTAATCCTCAGGGTTGAGAGGGGGATAAATGAGGGAGAAAGCATGTGGAATTTAAAAATCCCATAATGATTTTTTTTAAATTTTTTCATACTTTACTGGGCTCCAAGGATTACTCACATAGTTTTACAAATCTAGTGCAAGCCACAATCTAAGGGGAGATAGGTCGCATGTCTACCATGGAAGGTCGCATTATTTTACAAACCATTCATTTTTTGTGCAATATTAAATTTTATAAGGTTTCACAATTTTCATGGGTAGGAATAACGGTTTATCTAACTATCCATAAATCCTGTGCCTTGCCCCGATTAGCTCGGTTTCCCTTCCCTTTCATGTTCTAAACTCCCATAACACCCATGAGGACCCTAGTACACCCAAAAACAGATCATTAACCCTAAAAAAGATATTGATACAAAAAAAATTAAATAAGGGCATATATCTATGATGTTTGGGATCTTATGTCCTCCCCACCTTATAAATTATCTTCCTTGAGACACTATTCTCAGGCATCAATGGGCTTATGAAACAACATATCCTACTACTAGGCCTACCAATTTATTATCCTTTCCCAAGATAATCATTGAACATTACAATTTGACCACAAAATTTGAACTAAGGAATAGTCTTTCCACATAATAATTCCTCTCCACAACTCACAACACATACCCAATACACTCAAAGGATGCATCAACTTCTACCCTACATCAACCAGTAAAACATCATAGGGAAAACATAGACAATAGTGCCTAATTCACAACATATGGAAACTTCACACACAATACAATATCATTATAGAGGAACTAATTAGCACCCCATCGATCCAATCACTAACTCATGACTATAGTCAATTAGGATCATTTTACTCTATTTTCAAAACTGTAATGGTGGAAAAATATGATATCACCCAAAGGAAAACACATAGTCCTTCCAACCAAATTTCATGACCTACGTTGATCCACCACTCATGTCCCAATGATCCCATTCCATAGTCATACATCCAAACTAAACCCAAACTCTCAAGTAAATAACCCATTTAAACACGTGTCGATGCTTTTTATTAGGGTCAACTCATCCGAATAGTGATCACTCGAGTCCCTTTGACACAAAACTTTTATCATTTCATTAACCAACCACTCGTCTCTTATGTGGTACTCTACATGAATTGGCCTCCATAATTTTCATGGGACACACCTATTAGTACATTACTACACTATCCATTCAATTAATAAGATCAAAGTTTCCTTAATCATGTACATATTTATTTAAAAAAGTCTTTACCATCATAGATAACAAACAATAGCAGGGTCACAATTCATCACATCCATTATCATTTACCATATCATGTTGGACCACCTTAACTATCTTATCCCATAACACCCATATTCCAATGATGGTATTCCAGTCCCTTTTACTATTACAAGGTGCTTACTAACTTCAATCCCATCACTATCACCAAATTCACCTATAGGGGTCATTCCCTAACTTCATGTAGAATATCACTAGTGTGGTATCACTTCCCTCCAAACCAACATTGGGCTTCACTACCCCCATTAATGTTACCCACACAACCACTCCAATTATTCTTATACTAACTAATAAGTCTATATTTTCACTCAAACCCATTCCAAAAGTTTATATGCACTTCTCAACCCCAGAACATCCACTGAAGGTGATTTATGGCTTTTTACATATTCCCCTCATTCCTAGAAAAGTAGATCTATCCCTAGCTGAATCTACTTGGAATTCATAGTTTCACCACTAGAATGACACTCCATCACATGGCAAATGTTCCTTTTCAATACCACCCAAATATACTTACCAGAGTTTACTCATGATTTTGTTGGAGTTATAAAACCCAACCTCTTTTCCCACATCCATTGTCATGTCTTACCATCCCCCTACAATGACATTACTGCATGAATCTCGAATTCATTTGGAATAACACAGAAGTAAAAACCAATAGTTGGATCATCCTAATACCACATACATGGACTAGTCAGACATTCTTAGGAAACCAAAATATACCTCACAAGTTTTCCAATGGAATTTGGGTTCCAATACATCAACCCAATGTTCTCCTCCCCATATCCAGTACTGACTTGTCACTCCCCAACTAAAGAGTGTCATTAATATTCCTCCCCAGGAGGGATTCCAACCACCAAGGCTTACACTCGATCATAAGATGAACCTCAGAAGATAGAAATGACAATCTAGATTTTCCTAGGATGAGAAAATCAACATAACCCAGTGCCCATTCTGGCTTTAGTGAATGGCACACATGATTTTCGTCGACACCCAGTCCATCCTGAGGAACTTAACCAAAAAATGATGGTTTAAATCCGATCATCCATCTCTACATATACTACGTAATTGGTGTAATCTCCATGATGTCCTCATCCAACAAAAATATCCTCAAGTATCTTACTGTAAATACAGAGCATCTCAATGCACCTGGGATGATTTCAAGGTGTTGTAAATGATTGCCACTAGCTGAGGTATGCTAAAAGGTTTTCAAAGAACACCCCCACTAACTTATCCATTGATAATGTAACCTCCCACTATGGGATATCATGACCTTCCAAGGATATTAGTATTCCCTATTGAACACATCTTACCATCACTTAACCACCACTTCTCCATGACCATCTGCCAAATAGTTGTGAACCAACATTTCCTATTGAACTACTTTCACCACAATAATAAATTTTTATTGGTTCAAATATAATAGTTAATAAACCAATACATAATAGTTTATCACAATCCCACCTTTACCTGAGCATAGCCCAATTCCCACATACTCACCAAACCATTCATCTTGGTTAGTCATCCTTATCATCCCGGATGTATCCTCTACATCTTACCCAACAACAAAACCATTCATACAAAAAAACTAATCTATGTGACCACCCACTCCTTAGAGTCACCTTCAAAACAGAAGCATCAAACCACGATTTAGTCACCCATGTATTTTCTACTCAATAACTACATCAAAAACTCAATTATTCCTCATCTAATGTGAGAAATCCAGATGATACAACCATTTGAAACAATACTTAAATCCTATATCAAGCACTAGGGTGACCTTATGAAAGAACCATGGAATATAAATAACTTTTAATGAAAATTGATGGTACTCATTACATATCAATTCCATGGTGGTCAGCCCTGATTTTCCCAAATTTTTCAATACGTAACCACAACATGAGTCACAACACCAACCATCAATCCTTACATTTATCTATCTATGACAAACCCGCATTAATAAATTTTATCTATATCCCACTTTCATAGTCTAAACATCCACCTTTATCAATCATACCCAAAATCACAAGGAACCTCATCCAACCTCTCTCTTAGGTCACCTTGAAGATTAAATAAAACCAACTCACTAAACTGGAGTCACAATAAGTAAAATCCATTAGTCCTCTTCCCAAACCACATTTTTTAAGTTGTAAACCAAGAAATGATTAGGAATAACACTCTCACCCCCATTTTGAAGCACACTATTCCTAGTGCACCAAATGAATATTTACTATAGGTTCCATACCAATGTTAACCATACATGTACGTCGACACTATAATCCAAATGTCCCCTCTGAGATCCAAAACACAACTCACAAGGTCCCTACTCACAATGTCTCCAAAACCCAAGCACCACTCTTATGGTCCATCATGAACTCTGTATGATCACAACCCACAAGGATTTACACACTCACCTTACAGAACAACATCTCATGTCCCAAAGGCCATAACCATACCGATGTTTCTCTAAGCACAAATCATATTCCATATCATAACTAGAATGGTCTCACAACCCAAATAAAAAGTCCCAAACTCAGTCACTCCCACTGCTCAAAACCACCCAAACACGGGTCAAATCTACAACACATGAAATACCCACTACCAAGTCTTCCCAAATGTTTCATAATTACACATAATTTATTTAATTAACTTCACAAATTTTTAAGTCAATCATTCACATTTTAGACTCTCATTCACCCTTGGTTTTGAAGTTCCTTACATTATTCATGACCATAATCCAAAATATTCTCCTTAACAAACACTATGACAAAAAATTGACTGGGTTAAACCACATATGGAATAGATCTTATACTGTTAACCATAAACAAACCATTTATGATACACTATCCTACTATTCGCCATCAGACATAGAGCACTACCCTATACCATACCTTCCACAGGTCATGGTATACATGGGGTAACTAATTTAATTGATCACAATTTTTTTTCAAACAACCATTTTAAACCATTTCCTCTTCCACAACAAAAATATTTTCTCTTAAGCACACATTGCCTATTCCACAACTAGTTACATCCTCATTTTAACTCAGTTACACCTTTCATTAGGAAAAATTCATTAACCATTTTACCGACATTATAGAATCTTTCTCTTTTAGAAACTATTCATCTTTTAAAATTTATCACAACCAAATGAAATTTAACCTGACCATAATGTTTTTTTATATAAATTATTCCTCTGTTATTCATTTACATTATTTTATTTACCCACTTGCATTCCCATTATTAGTCACCATTTTATTCAAAAAAATCAATGAAGTAAAATTCATTCTACTCTTTATTCCCCGCGCACTCATCCCGTGTGTGCCTATCATGATGCATTCCACCTATATCCTTAGGTTCCTAAAATGATGCATAAATTCAAAACCTCATTCCATTCCATTCATGATAAAAATATCATAAATTAGACAAATTGCATAACATGTATAACACCCCAAATATTTTATGGTATGTTTCTCTTAAATACTTTATATTCATTAGATAGCCCACAATGTATGAAACACTAAGTCTTTTTTGAAACACAACGTTATAGGAGAAAGTTATATTATATCCATTAAACATAAATTTTCCACTTCTATGTTTTGAATTTCAAAAAACAGTCATCTAGAGTTGTGACCAGTAAGTTGTTTGGAGTCTGATAGAACCAACTTGATTTTCTAATAATTAATAACATATGCTTATGAATAGTAATATGAATAGTAATATGACCCTTATTAATAGTAAATAATAATAATATTTTATTTTCTTAAGTTAATAAGATAATGAAAAGTTAATTAATTTTTCAATGAAATACAAAACTAATTATACCTTTAAATTATTATTATTTTTAATTTTCTTTTTTTATTTAAAAATTAAATTAAAATTACATAGAAAATTATTTTCAAAAAATGGAGTTAATTTTCGAATTCTATACATCAAAAAATGGTTAAGGTGAATTTTTGGATTTTTTTTAAATAATTGAATTTTTGTGAATAGTAAAAATACAGTTTTGAGTTTTCGGTAGTTTAATGACATCATAATGATGTAATAATTGAATATAAAAGTATGGTCGACTTATGTATAGTAAAGTATGACATGAGGTTTCCCAAGTGTCTTAAACAATAGGAAAATACCATGGTCAAGCCCATGGTTTTACAAAAAACACTAACGAGGTGTCCCTTTTAATTAATAAAAAACTCTCTTAATTACTATAAATACCCACTCACCCCCTTTATTTATCATTCATTAAAAACTCAATATCCTTAAATATATGGTGGTATTACCTCCCTAGGAGTCCTACCAAGGTGTCCTTAAGCCCCAAGGTCCCATCCTTCGGGATCTAGGAGTTTCTATACAAGGTAAGGGAATCCTTCATTTTCTTCTTTTAGTCGACACTTCCTTTATGTTATCTATTTGATTTTCCATTCTGATATTTTGGGGTTTGATTTTATTTGTTCTTATTAATGTATGTTTTATTTCAATATGATTATATACCCTTTTTCTCTCATCATTTCATTTTATGAAATTTTAAGCGACGTTGTTAGGCTGTAGAATTTTCATAAGGGATCTCTCACCTTTTCTTTTATTTTCAAGTTCATTTCTTTTATTTTTCTCTCCTTGCCTCCTCTTTCCAAATGACCATGATAAAATCTAGTTTCATCTATATACTATAATTATATCATGTTAATGGAAGAACTATCATCAATATCTTTACTCCCTACCTTTTATTTTTATAAACAAAATCAACGTCCATGAGGTTCCAATTTATATCCTTTGTGGATGACAAAGTTTCGTTCTTCACTTTCACCTTCATTACTGGTCATAAAACCATTATAATGGTCAAAAAAGATAAAAATATATATATTTCATCTCATTAATATTCTGTAACCCTTAGTCACTAAAAATGAATATAATAATACAAAACAATTTCATTATGAACAAAATGACCAAGTATCCGAATATTTGTAATAAACTTTTAACTAATGAATCATCATCATGGTATATAACCAAAAATGGATGATCCCGTAAGGGGCGCCGCCTCCTTAGGGTTTCTCCCCTGTCGCCGCCTGTCCTCCTCGCCTCGGATCGAAATCTGAGCTCTCTTCGGCGCTCCTACTCAGCGATTTCGTTGCAGTGGTTCCTCTCACAGGGGCGGCGTTGAGGAATCTTCATTGGCGCGACAGTCTGGGCCTTCCCCACCATTTGCTGGCCTATTCATTTGGCAGCGTGGTGTTGACTGCGGTCATTGTTCCAGCTCCTCCTGGCCGAGGGCCGATGCTTCGTCTATGTTGGCTGGGGGCGCACGCGGTGGTTCGATGAGGTCTCCGAGTGAGATTGTGACGGCGGCGACGGGATCTACTTCTGATTTGGGGTGAGGCATCGCGACTGTCATCGTGGATTTGTATTCTCTTCTTGTTTCTCTGCCCTTTTGATTTGTCTAGGGTTTGGTTGAATCCTTCTTTGGAATTTGGTGATTCTGGTCGTGATTTGCAGTTCGATCTGCTCCGGTGTTGTTGCGGCGTCGGCGTGGATTTTTGGGTTCGTTCTTTTTTGGTGAATTTGTTATGTGCGGTATTATTGGAGGCGCGCGACAGTTACGTCGTTGGGGTCTGGCTCCGGTTCAGGCGATCTGTCGATTTGATTTTGTGTGGGCTTCAAGGTGGAGGTGTCGGATTGGTCTTTTCCGGCGACCGGTGGGATACTGGGCAGGTGACGGCGACGGCGGTCTGGATGACGTCGATGGTGATGCGTTTCTTCTATGGCGGTGAGGTCGGAGATAATGCCGGTGTTGGTGCTCCGGCGATGACGGTGAGAAGCGCTGATGTCTGTGGTAGTTCCGTGAAGCTTGATGATGATGGTGACTGGTGGATTTTTTCGACGTCGGACGGATTTGCGGTGGGTGAGCGTTTTCCACGCTACGCGGTTCGAGGCAGCTCGTGGATCAAGCCGAAATGATGGCGTTTGATGTGCTGACTGGAAAGTGGAAGGCGGGTGAAGTTTGGGTTTCTTTATTTTTGAAAATTTCAGTTTTTGGTGTAATGGTTTGGTTTGTAATTGACTATGTTTGGTGGGGACTTTTGATTGGGTTTGGGAAAGATGTTCGCCCTCATCCATCTCCTTATTTACTGCACTTTTTATTTCTTTTAATAAATGGTCAGAGGTTATTCCTCTGACTGAACTTTCCTGGTATAACCAAAAATAATTAATATCTCCTTAATTTAATTAATAAGATAGATTAACAATTATGGATGTTTAACCACATTTCAAATGAACTTCAATTCATGAAAATAAGTAAACGAATCAGAAAACTAATAAAGAAAATGCTTCAAAAACAAGAAAATTGAACCTCTTAAACACATAATAAGGGCCCTGAATGAACCTAATGGGGTTATAATAAATAAATTAAATGTATCGATGGTTCTGGAGTTATTAATTAATGGAGATAAATTTTATTATTCAGGTCATTAAAACAAACAAAGAACGCACTCGATCATAAGGTAAGGGGTTTCTCATCTCACCTTCGTTTATGTGAGATTTTCATTGTTCTCCACTTATTTCTTGTATTTATTATATGTTTAATTCCATTTGATGTATAATAAGATTATTATATTTATATTAATGTTATTAAATTGTTCATTTGATGTTCATTAAGTTATTTTCCTATGATTTGACTGATTATATTGTGGTAAGGGACGTTGTATCAACTACCTTTTCGTTATGAGTAACTTTGCATTGTGCACATAATAATCCTTATGTAGTATACCTACTTCCTATTTTAGATCACTTTTAATTTTATATTATATTTATATTCAATATCCATAATCTCATTTCATGGATATGTTTTTTTTCAAAACCATATAACATTTTACATACGGTGTTTATTGGGAAAGTTATTTTAATTTTGAAAATATTGATGAATATGTATACTCTACTCTATAAGGATATTGAAAATGAATATTGATATTGCATTGAATCAATGTATAAATAATTATTTGGACAGGAAATGGTGGGTGGGGATCGCTATATCACCTCGATTCATCCGTAGGTCTCATGAGACAAATCTGTTGGCGACAAACCCTTCGAGTTTGTTTCCAAAAATCAGACGGGTTTCTACCCACAAAACTAAACTATTTTAATGGTATTATGGTTTCATGTTCCAGATACATGATGTCAAATTAATAAGAATTTTCTATATTCATTATCAGTTATTACTATACATGATGTTTTCACTATGAAACAATCTATGGATGCAGTTTCATTCTCAGTTTATTAATGGTGTGATTTTTTCATCTATTCACCATGCCATATTGATTATGTAAAATTTATTATGATTCACTTATTTTTTTTATTCATACTTACACTATTTTTAACCCTTACGGATTGTTTGACCTCACCCCTTTCATTGTTTACTTTCAACAGGTGAAAAAGTGGAGATCATTTATTGGGTTCTTGTGGATGTCGTTTTTAGTTTTCATTTTCTATTGTATTTTGTAAACATCTCCAATGTAATTTGGGTTACGTTTATGTATCTTATTTCATCAAAACTACTAAACTGATCGTTCCTTCAGAATTTTCATTCCATCTAACCATTCAATATAACAAGTAATGCAATGGCTCCGGTTTAGAGGGGTCGGGGTGTTACAGTTGGTATTAGAGGAAGTTTAGTAGGAAACTTGGAAACTAGAGTTGGAAATGTATTGTAGGGAACAAATCCTTAAGGTGGTATTTGGAAATAAACATACAATAATGTCCTGGTATTTTGGTAAGGAATATATTATGTATATATTTTTAAGAAATACGTCCCTATCTGGATATGAGCAGGTAGAGGTGGCTCTGGCATAGATGTATATAGGGGTAAAACCCGAAAACAACCCTTTGATCTAGACTCGAATGGGAACTAGTGCATGAGAATGGGTCTTTCTATACTCTTGGTTACGAAACTCTTGGGGGATATTCTTAGGATAATTTATATTTTCTTTACAAGCCACTAGGAAGGATTTTAATGTAAATTTATCCTCAGAGGAACCGTGTTTACAACATTATCTATGCATAGAATTTCAATCTATGTTGATTACTTTTCTATTTTAGATTAATAAACTAATATATTGTATCCCATTATTTAGAAATGACATCTAAGGGAAGAAGGGGAATCAATACTCATGGGAAAGGTAGGGATCCCCCTACTAAGCAAGTCAACACAGTCAACGTTGGAGCAGATCAGATCATGACCATATTCGGACAACTTACTCTAGTTGTAACGAATAACCATTCAACACCTGTGTTGGATAGTTTCATGAAGCAGAACCCCTATATTTCAGTGGGACTACTAATCCAGTGGTTGCTGAGAAATGGATCAAGTCCCTAGAAAAGATATTCATGGAATTAATATCAATGAAAATGAAAAGGTAGTACTTGTAGTATATTGTATCAATTGAGGCGAAGATCAATGGTGGTCCCTGATTCAAAATACAATGGAGGAAGAAGAAATAGAATATATGGAATGGAGTAATTTTAAGGAAATATTCATCCAAAAATATTTCCCTTGTGAGCAATGAACCGAAATGAAGAGGAAATTCCTTAGCATAAAACAATGGGAAGAAGACAGTGTTGCAGAGTATGAGGATACTTTCCCAAGGCTGGCTAGGTATGCCATAGATTACATACATGACTCGGCAGACAAGATTGATCATTTCTTGGATGGTCTTAAGCCAAGTCTTCAATGGTCACTGTCTTCTCAATCAATTTCATCATATGATGAAATTGTATCAAGTGCCATCAAAATAGAGAGGGAATTTGATAGATCAAATATTTTCAAAGGAAACCAAGATAAGAAGTGGTACTGTGATAACAAAGGAAAAGGAGAATCACCAAGGAAGAGCAAGGGAACAATGTTATTCCTATTATGTGATAAATGTGGAAATAATCATCTTGAGAGATGCTTGAAAGGCATGGGAGTCTGCTGTAACTGCGGAGAAAAGGGTCATCTATATGATGAATGCAAGGGGAAGAAACAATTAAATCATATTCAGTGATAGAATTGCAGAGATATGGGACACTATGCAAATGAGTGTCCTAAGCACCAAGGAAACATGCCTCAGAAATAGACAAGAGAACAAGGGAGAGCCTATGTGATTACAACCGTAGAGGTTGAAATTCTTAATGATGTAGTGGCAGGCACTTTAATTGTTTCCTAAAACTTTTCCAACACTTTATTTGATTCTGGATCATCTAATTTGTTTATATCTTCTCATTTTTTCAATAAAATTAGATATGTCCAATTTTATTTAATAAAGAAGTTGTTAGTCAAAACTCCTAGGGGATGTATCATTGCAACAAATGCATGTCGGCTAGTCCCCCTCCAGACACCAAAACGTGCTTTAGTTTCTAACATTATCATCATACCAATGAATGAATTTGATGTAATTATTGGTATAGATTGTCTGTCAAATTATGATGTGAATATTTATTGTAAGAATAATGAAGTTACAATTTTTGAAAATGGTGTAGAATACCTTGTATTTAGTGCGGAATCATTACCACCGGATTCTTATCTAGAACCACCCCCAGTAGCTCTACTGAATTCCGTACTTGGAGAGGAAGATAAACCAATAACTATGGGAGAGGAAAGAAATATTCAAATTGAATACGTGCACATAGTGCAAGAGTACATTGATGTATTTCTAGAGGATTTATTTAGACATCTTCCATAGAAAGAAGTTGAGTTCTCTATTGATTTAATTCCTGACGAAAGACCTATATCAAAGACTACTTATAGAATGGAAACTATGGAATTAGTAAAGATGAAGAAACAACTATAGGATTTGATTGAAAATGGATTTATTCAACCTAGTGTATTTCCTGGGGGAGCCCATGTCCTATTTGTCTTGAATAAAGATAGATCCTTGAGGATTTACATTAATTACAGGAAAATCATTGCTATTAAAATAAATAATAAGTATCATCTGCCCCAGATTGAAGATTTATTTGATCAACTTCATGGAGCTCAATACTTTTTGAATATTTTCCTTTGATCTACATATCATCAGTTTCATGTGAGGAATGAAGATATTCCAGAGGAAGAATTTCAAACCAGGTATGGGAATTATGAGTTTACAGTGATTCCTTTTGGACTGACAAATGCACCCTATGTTTTCATGGATTTAATGAATAGAGTTTTCAAGTAATATCTTGATAACGTTTTTGTGGTATTCATTGATGATATCCCGGTATACTCAAAAATCTTTGAAGACCATGAGAATAACTTATGGATTATTCTGAGAACTCATAGAAGAAATAAATTATATGGGACGTTTATCAAGTACAAATTCTGGCTTCAATCGGTTTCTTGTCTAGGCCATATTATCTCTAAGGATGGAATCCTAGTTTGTCTTGCAAACAAAAAGGCAATCCAAGATTGGCCCATGCCAAAAAACATAATAGAGGTACATATTTTTATTGGCTTAGCAGGTTACTATCGGTATTTCATTTTGAATTTCACCCAACTGGCTAACCCTCTAACCAAGAACACACGTAATGGAGTTAAGTTTGCGTGGACAAAAGAGTGTACATAATTATTTGATGAATTGAAAAAAAGATTGTTCAATGCACCAATTTTGACTCTTCCATCTGGAAGTGATGGATTTGTGATATACTGTGATGCATCAAAGAATAGTATGGGTTGAGTCCTTATGAAAAATGATAATGTTATTGATTATGAATCAACACAATTGAAGAAACATGATCAAAATTATCCAACTCATGATCTTGATTTAGAATCCGTAATCTTTTCTTTGAAAATATGGAGACATTATCTCTATAAAGATAGATGTGAGATTTATACAGACCACAATAGTTTGAAATAAATTTTCACACAAAAAGATCTCAACATGAGGAAAAGGAGATGGATTGAGTTAGTCAAAGATTACAATTTTTCAAAGCACTACCACCTAAGAAAGGAAAATAATGTGGAAGATGCATTATGTAGGAAGAATCTTGGACTTTTTACTCAAACGAGGATTCAGAGAGATCCTATATTTTTGGATCTACTAAAGATGGATATGGGAATTTTAAAGAAAGGGAAACAGCTTTAATCTTTAAAATTATTTCTAATACATCTTTATTAGAGAAGATAAAAATCTCTAAATATGATGATGAGAATTTGAATATGAAAATTAATGTTGTCAAGGATGGGAGACTGGCTGACATAATGTATGAAGAAGGAGTTCTGAAATTTGGGAAGAGGTTATGGGTTCAATCAGAACCTATGAAAAAAAAGGGAACTATTAGATGATACCCATAGCTCAAATTTCTTTATAAACCAAGGTAACACCAAGATTTACAGAGATCTGAAGGAATGTTTTTAGTGGGATAATATGAAGCGAAAAATTGCTGACTACGTGTCAAGGTGTTTAGTTTTTCAACAAGTGATGTCAATGAGACAATATCTCAAAGTATTAATGAAACATTTACTTATTCATATGTAGAAGTGGGATAACATTACAATGGATTTTATCACCGGACTACTAAGGAAACATATAAGGAATGATTCAATATGGGTAATTGTTGATCGTCTCACAAAATCAGCACATTTTCTTCCTCTAAGAGACGACTTGCTACTTGAGCGCCTGGAAATACTATATATAAATGAATTTGTAAGACTTCATGGTTCACCTATATCAATTTTATCGGATTGAGATCCCTGATTTATATCAAAATTATGGAAAAGTATCCATAAATCTTTGAATACTAATCTTCGTATCAGTATTTCTTATCACCCCCAAATCGATGGACAGTCTGAAAGGACTATTCAAACTTTAGAAGACATGATGAGGTCATTCTCTCTTGACTTCCAAGGTATGTGGGATCAATACTTGCCTTTGGTGGAATTTTAATACAATAATATTTTCCACTCTAGTATTCAAATGGCTCCATATAAAGCATTATATTGATAGATAAGTCGAACTCCCACTTGTTGGGACAAAGTTGATGAGAGGAAACTTATAGACCCAGAACATATTGAAGTGACCATGACAATGGTGAATAAAATAAAAGCCCATATTAAAGAATCCCAAAGTAGGCAGAAGAGTTATGCTGACAACCGGAGAAAGGACTTGGAATTCCAGGTGGGAGATCATTTATTTCTGAAAGTATCTACATGGAAGGGTGTTTTAAGGTTCGATAAGAAAGAGAAACTGAGCCCCAGGTACATCGGACCATTCGAAATTATAGAAAGAATCGGAGATGTCGATTACCATTTAGAAATGCCACCAAATCTCTCTAGAGTTCATGATGTGTTCCATGTGTCTTTTTTAAAGAAATACATGTCATACCCAATGCATGTACTCACATATGATGAAATAGAACTAGAACCAGATTTTTCATTCTATGAAAAGGCTATCGGTATTCTTGACACAAGGGAGAAGGTATTGAATAATCGAAAAAGTCGTCTAGTAAATGATCTTTGGAGAAACCAATACACGGAGGAAGAAACATGGGAACCAGAAGATTTCATGAAGAAGAACCACCCACATCTTTTTGGTGGGCTTTATACATAAAATTTCAAGGATGAAATTTCTGAAGGAGGGAATAATATAACACCCCAAACATTTTATGGTATGTTACTCTTAAATATTTTATATTCATTAGATATCCCATATTGCATGAAGAACTAAGTATTTTGTGAAACAAAACCTTATAGGATAAAGTTATATGCTATCCATTAAACATAAATTGTCAACTTCTATGTTTTGAATTTTGAAAAATAGTCATCTAGAGTTGTGACCAGTAAGTCATTTGGAGTCTGATAGAACCAACATGATTTTTAATGAATAGTAACATAACCTTATGAATAGTACCATGAATAGTAATATGACCCTTATAAATAGTAAATAATGATAATATTCTATTTTCTTAAGGTAATAAGATAATGAGAAGGTAATTAATTGTTCAATGAAATACAAAACTAATTATACCTTTAAATTGTTATTTGTTTAAATTAAGATTGATTTTATTTAAAAAATAAATTAAAAATATGTAAAAAATTATTTTCAAAAAATGGGCTTTATTTTTTAATTCTACACATCAAAAAATTGTTACGGTGAATTTTTGGGATTTTCCTAAAATAGTTGAATTTTTTGGGAATAGTAAAAATACAGTTTTGAGTCTTCGCTAGTTTAATGACATAATAATGATGTAATAATTGAATATAAAAGTATTTTCGACTTGTGTGCAGTATCCTATGACCTTATGAGACACAAGTGTCTTAGACCATGGGAAAATACCATGGGAAAGCCCATGGTTTTTCAAAAACCACTAATGAGGTGTCCCTTTTGATTAATAAAAAACTCTCTCTTAATTACTATAAATACTCACTCACCCCCTTCATTTTATTTCATTAAAAACTAATTATCCTAGAATTTATGGTAGTATTACCTCCATAGGAGTCCTCCGAAGGTGTCCTTATTCCCCCAAGGTCCCATCCTTCAAGATCTAGGAGTTACTCTACAAGTTAAGGGAATTATTCATTCTCTTCTTTTAGTTGACACTTCTTTTATGTTATCTATTTGATTTTCCATCATAATATGTTGGGGTTAGATTTTATGTGTTATTATTAATATCCTTTTTATTTCAATATAATTATATAATATTTTTCTCTCATCATTTTATTTTATGAAATTTTAAGCGACGTCGTTAGGCTGTCGAATTTTCATAAGGGATCTCTCACCTTTTATTTTATTTTCAAGTTCATCTCTTTTATTTTTCTATACTCACCTACTATGTTCAAATAAACATGATAAACTCAATTATAATCTATAAAATGGAATTATATCATGTTAATGTAATACATATCATCAATATCTCTACTCCCTCCCTTTTATTTTTATAAACGAAATCTACGTCCATGAGGTTTTAAATTATAACCTTTGTGGACGACGGAGTTTTTTTTCTTCACTTTCACCTTCATTACTGGTCATGAAACAATTTTAACGGTTGAAACAGATAATAATATATGTATTTAATATCATTAATATTCTAGAATCCTTATACACTCATAATATAACAAAATAATACAAAACAAGTTCATTATGAAAAAAACGGCCAAGTTAATCTGAATATTTGTTATAAACATTTAACTAATGAATAATCATCATGGTATATAACCCAAAATCATTTGTATCTCCTTAATTTCATTAATTAGATATATTAACAATTCTGTATGTTTAACCACATTTCAAATGAACTTCCATTCGTGAAAACTGGTAAACGAATCATGAAAACTATGGAAGGAAATGATTCAGAAACAAGAAAAGTGAACCTCTTAAACCCATAAAAAGGGACATGAATGAACATAATGAGGTTATACTAAATAAATTAAATGTATATTTTTTATGGATTTATTAATTAATGAATATAAATTTTATTATTCTGGTCATTAAAACAAATGAATAACACAGTCGAGCATAAGGTAAGGGGTTTCTCATCTCACTTTTGTTTCTATGAGATTTTCATTGTTTGCCACTTATTTCTTGTATGTGGTATATGTGTACTGCCATTTGATATATAATAACATTATTCTCTTTATATTCATGTTATTCAATGATTCATTTGATGTTCATTAATTTCTGTTCATATGATTCAACTGATTACATTGTGGTAAGGGACTTTGTCTAAACTAACTTTTCGTTTTGAATAACATTGTATTGTGCACCTAATAATCCTTATGTAGTGTACCTACTGTCTATTATAGTTCAATTTTCATTTAAAATTATATTCATATTAAATATCCATAATCTCATGTCATGGATATGTTTGTTTTCTAAACCGTATACCATTTTACTTACGGTGTTTATTTGGAATGTTATTTTAATTATGGAAATACTGATGAATCTGTATACTCTACTCTATATAGATATTGAAAAGGCATATTGATCTTTTATTGAATCGATTTATATAGAAATATTTGGAAATTCAGTGGTGGGTGAGGCCCGCTATAGCCCCTCGATGAATCGGTAGGTCTCATGAGACAAATCACTTGGCAACAAACCCTTTGAGTTTGTTTCCAAAAATCAAACAGGTTTCTACCCATAGAAGAAAACCATTTTAATGGTATTATGGTTTCATATTTCAGATACATGATGTCAAATTAATAATCATATCTTTATTCAATATCATTTATTACTATCCATGAGGTTTTCACTATGACAAAATCTATGGATGCAGTTTTATTCTCAGTTTATTAATGGTGTGAGTTTTTTATCTATTCACCATGCCATATTTATTATGTCAATTTTATTATGATTCGCTTATTGTTGTATTCATGATTCTGCTATTTGTAACCCTTATTGGTCATTTTAGACCACCCCTTTCATTGTTTACTTTCAATAGGTGAGAAAAAGGAGATCATTTATTGAGTTCTTGTGGATGCAATTTTTAGTTTTCATTATGTATTGTATTTTGTAAACTTCTCAAATGTAATTTGAGTCAAGTTTATGTATACAGTTTCTTGAAGACTAAAAAACTGGTAGTTCCTTAGAGATTTTTCTTCCTTCTAACCTTGTAAATATAACATGTAATGTGCCATCTCTGGTCTAGAGGGGTTGGGGTGTTACAACATGTGCATCACCGAATGGTGAAATATCATCCAACTGTAATAACACACATTAAGAACAAATATTCCCACCCTAGATGAATTGGGGTTTCCCTCATACATGGGTTAGATACTCCCAAGAACGAGTTCATTACCATGGATCAACAAATCCTGGCCTCTGGTCTAACATACCATATAACAAGACCCAGAAAGAAATCCTCATATTCCACTTTGTAACATCCCCGACCAGGAAGCCTCTAAACTGGTGCCCTGAGTCGGGTTGTCATGTGACCTCAAGCATGTCTCCCAGTACACCTGAGGTTTCAGACTAGAATCTAGGGTTTAAAAAGTCATATGGGGATTCTATACCCTCTTTAAAAGAGTAATCCATAGAAAAATTCATTATAATTTGAAAAAACAATATAAAACAACCAATAAAAATGCATAGCCATACATATACCAAAACTGGGTACAAACCAAAATTCAACATCAACCATGTCATGACATGATAATAGTTTCAATGTGAATAAAACCCAAAATATTGACAAATGGATAAATCTCTAGAATGGGTCATAACTCTTTGTTTGCATCCTCATCTATGCATGTCCCAAGCCCAACTCAACATTTAAGCATCGATCTCTTTCCCTAGTCCTGACCTATAACCATCAAATCTTCTCATGTACCCTACAGCGGCCTGAGTAGGGTGTGGATACAAAACACTATTGGCCGTCACCAATAGTGTCTATAATATATCCATTCTAATAGATAGTTCAATTAAGTATCACTACTAGAAATATGATCTATACCAACGGTTTTGGGAAAACTGTTGGTATAGTTCACTAATTTAGACCTATACAAATGGTTTGGCCAAAACCATAGGCATAGTTCATTTATATGGGCCTATACCAACAGTTTTGGAAAAACCGTTTCTATAGGGGGGACCTATACCAACGGTTTGGCCAAACCGTTGTTATATGTTCACTAATTTAGACCTATACCAACAGTTTGGCCAAAACTGTTGGTATAGGTCCATTATAAACACCCTATACCAACGGTTTCCTATACCAATGCTCTATCCAAAACCGTTGGTATAGGTCCCAAAATCAAAGAACATATATCAACGGTTCTCAAAACCATTGGTATAGGGCTATACCAACGGTTTTGAAAACCGTTGTTATAGGTACATGTATTTTTAATGGAATAATCTTATAGTAGACATTAAATAAATCAAAATTTAAAATATGTATGATAATACAGATATATATTTATGAAATTATGTTCTCAAAAGTATGTTAGGTTAGTGGTTAGGTCGTTCAATCAAAAACTGGAGGTGCTGGGATCAAAACCAACTGGATGATTATTTTTTGAATTACATATACTAACGGTTTATGGAACCGTTGGTATAGATTTTCATATTACATATGCCAACAGTTTTTAAAACCGTCAGTATAGGTCTATACCAATGATTTTCCCAAAACCATTGTTATAGACCTATCCCCACGGCATACTTGGAAATGGTTTTCCAAACCGTTGGTATAGGGTATTTTTCTAGTAGTGTATTAAATAAATGAAAATGAATCCAAATGGAATAACTTGGTTGCTATTAGTTAACTATTTGTATGCTAACCATTTTTATCATCATTACTATGTTCACCACTCATTCATCTTATTTACATAATCCACTTTCTTCATGTGTTCCATGGATTATGAATATACATCATCTACACATGGGTCTAAGGAAATCTATCTCTATGAAAAAAGGAATAAATCAAGTCCCTATATTAATAGGGATAAGCATATCACATTAAGACTTTATCGTGAACTCTAACCCTCGGTCTGGGTGGAATGAAACTGATAGGGGAATAGATCTTATGTCCCCATCCATAACTCGTGAATTTTTATATAGATTTTAGACCCTCAGTCTAACTCAATCCATGGCCATAGAACTGCATGCCAATAACCCACTCTACCAATAAAAGTTCACATGCTTATTAATCCATTCAGGACACACATCACATATCACAACCAAACACAACCACTAAAAATAGTAATCACATTCCATAACCATTAAAATGGGAATTAAAACTATGATATAATCCATTAACACATTTTACATTTACTATACAAAGATTTTTAGAAAAATTCTCATTTTCATTCCTTAACCCATTTTGTATTATCAAAAATGACAATATATTAGCACATTAATCACATTAATCATTTCACGTGAATTTTCCCACTTATGAATTTCAAGTATATTTCTCATATCACATAGCATAACCATTTTTTTACATTCAACTCATTAGGTATACCCCATAATTCCTATGTATTAATCTTTTTAAAATATACATAAATTCCATTATTACATCTCATTAAGCATATCCCCCAATCTCACAATCCATTACACATTTACAAGTTCACCATTTCATATACATTGATCATCTTAAGTGTTTCTAGAAAAATTCATTAAACATTTTCCATAATCTAATTTAACCCATTTTTTAATATTTTCATGTCATACCAAATGACCCCCCATATTCCATTATCACCTTAAAAAAATAGTATTATTCCATTTTAAACTTAATCAACCATTAAAACATGTTCTTCCTGGGCTCTAGATTATCACCTAGAAACCCTTTACTTAAACCTTCCACTCTCTAGGTTCAGAAATTTTGGCGCTCCATGTGGGTGGCCTAAAATTGTCATGTCATCCTCCATGAATCTTCGGGGACAATAAGGAGTTCAATTATTGAATCAGAAACCCATTTTACTATATCTCACTAAAGGATTCAACTGTAAAAAATGTCGAACCATGAACATTATCTCATATACACAAATCCATATAAAAATTATGGGATATGTCATATAGACCACATACCTCAAATCTGATGATTAATGCACTCCTAATAATAGACTTATATACATATTCAATCACCCATTTCAAATTCATCCTTAGATCCACTAGAAATAGATGGTTATAGGGATTTAGAATAAGATAAAAAAAAGATACAATCCCTAATCTAAAAAGGAGATATAAGGGAGGAATTAAACTCACATGGATCTTCAATCTGCATCCAACAACACTCTAAATGGCCAATAATAAATGGAGAACTATATTTTTGTATTATGGATCAATTTGGTTTGTACTACGGGTTGAGTGGGAAGGAATGGGGGAGAAATCAGGTGGAACATAAAAAAATACCATAATGGAAATTTTGTAATATTTCTCAACATTATTGGGTCATATAGTTTTATAAATCATGTAAAACCCATGAAAAAACCACTATCCAAGGGGAGATTGGTTACACGGATACCTAATAAGGTCAAACGGTTTTACAAACCATGAACCATCTGTGCTATATTTTACTATATAAGGCTTCATGGTTTACCTATGTAGGCCACACGGTTTATCTAACCATGCGCCTTGCACAGATTAACTCGGTTGCACGTTCCTTTCATGTTCCAAACTCCCAGATCATACCCAAGTCCCCTCATACACCAGGAAACAATTAATTAACCCTAATAAATTGATTGAGACCAAAGTTTTAAATAATTAGATATCTCCACAAAGTCCGGGGTCTTACGGTAATCCTTTCTAGTATTATAAATATTGTATATGAAATCAATTACAATTTTTTTTAATTATACGATTACTTCATTATTTATTAATATATAACATACCTCTATGGGATCTCACTAATACATTGAATATACTACATATAACATTATATTGTATCATGTTAATAGTATAATTTACATGTTGAGAGAATGATCGATATAATGTTTGTTGAATTAAGATCTTAGTCTAATCTTCTCTCTGAAGTTGTTCATCTGGACCCTTCAACTATCACACTCTCTATAAAAAAATATAAAATGGATTAGATATTTGAAAATGTTATTTCTAATGAATCCATGAAACTGTATAGCTAATAAAATTTTATGAAATTAATAATTATTATTCATGAATATTGGAGTTTTTTAAATTCAGCACGCTAAAATAACATTTATATATATCATTTTGGGATGTTCTTCATGAGAAGGAGATGGGATTGATCGTTATCCTTGAGTTTATGATAGAAATTATATTTATAGATTTTGGAAAGAAATGACATAATGTATATTTAAGAGGATATTATGTGAGATTTGGTGTAAGAAAATATTTTTCTATCCAATTACGTCATTGATAGATGAAAACAAGCTGAAATAGATTCGTCAAAAGTTGAGATGTGTGAGTTGAATCAGTGGATAGGAGATCAAAATAAATTTTCATATATTCTATATTTTTTAAAATTGAGAGAGAAAAAATCCATGTTCTACCTACAAGCCCAGATAATCTACATCATAATTCCAATATAACTCAGTATTGTTAGTTTCATGCCAATGAACCACATTTATATAATTAACATAATTAATTGAAAATAATTTGTAAGATTTTGTACATCATCCACTTATATATTTGGTTCATTTTAAAGTAGTGTTAAATGATATTATACAACTTATACAACGTCATTCCATATCATATAGGGGTCTATAGTTGGATATAGTATTGGATATTTTTTTATCTTCCCAAATAGCCTCTTTTGTCATTTAATATATGATGTATGTTTTCTGTTTTAATTATTATTTACTTATGATTTTAAACTACTTATACTTTTTTGATCAATTTACTTTAATTAATAGTATATTAAAATATTTGAATCATTCAAAATAGAACAAATGTTTCAGGGACCTGAATATTATTATATATCTTATATTTCTAATTTGGGAAAAAAATAGCACTAAATTAAATTATGTTTGAACCTTGTTTTGAGTTTATTTTGAAATCTATTATATTTTATAGAGATTGTGTATAATGTTTATATATAAAATATATAATGTATAATTTTATTAGAGATGATAACTCCATATCTGAGATGATGTTGTTTTCTATATAAGTAAATTTTAATTTTTTTTCTTTTATTATTTTTAAATAATAGTGTCTTAATTTATTTCTAATATAAATATGTATTTCCAAACACTTTTCATAAAAAATTAAACAAATATTATTTTTTATATGGATCTATAGTAAAATTCATTCGATTTTTTATATATGGATATATGACTAATACATAATTATATATATCATATATTAGAAATTAGTGATATTAAATATTAATTTTATCCTTTTAATGATAATAATAAGAATTACATAATTATGAACTACTATTAATTATATTGTTATTAATATATTTTTTGTATATATCCATGGCAATTAAATTGTTTGTATATTAGATATATCTAAAAGAACCCCATTTTGATTATGATCTTTACTGAGTAGAGTTTGTAATAAATTTCTAGTGTTTTTGAATTAAAAGGATTTATTATATTCAATTAGATTTTTAATAATAAATTTTACTTACAATATATTCTTTTGGTAATTAGTATAACAAAATATAGGTCATGGAAAAATTTTGACCGGGGTAACTTGTCAATAAAAATTCAAATATAATTATTTATGAGAATTTAGAGGTATATAAATTTGATATTAGTTTATAATTATTTTGTTATACATATATAATATTTTTAATTTTAAATGTGTTGTTTTATAGGATTTCTTCATCATAAAGGAATGGATGAATGTGATTCTTATGTTCTACGATTTATTTTTTTTTGGGATTAGGAAGATTGGAATAATGGATTTTTTTTTCAAATTATTAGTTCTATTAAAATACTTATACTTAAAACCAATATTTTATATTGTAAGTTTTATGAAATTTAATTTTTTTATAGGTTTCTGATAAATTTTCATTTCATAAAGATAAAAAATCAAACCACATTGAAAATTATTTATAGAATAGTTTATAGATTTGATTAATTTATAAATTTAAATCTAATAGTTTCATGTATATATAATTTTATTTTTTAAAATAATGTTGTGTTCATGTTTTCATTAAATATTTTGTTTCATGATTCTTTTTCTATATTTATATATAGTACTATAATTCGGGATATTGTTTTTGTGTTTTTTAATTTTCAAATATTTAACTATGTTAATTATTTCTTAGTTTTTAAAAAATTTAAAACTGATGTTGAAGAAACACTTCAAAAAAATTTCATGGAAAAACATTAATGTGACTTTGAAACTTAGTTTACATAAAATACAGTTGTTCAAATTACTATTATATCAATAATTATTCAAGAGTTTCAATTTAGGTTATTTTAGTGAACAATAGTATATATTACTTTGAACATATGGTTTTCTTAAATAGGGACATTGAAGACTCATTCAACAATAGTATTACAAATAACCAATGTCTAATTTATACAATAAATGTTTATATTTATTTAGGATTTCAAAGTCATATTTTCAAAAAATTAACATTTATATTGACTTCTTACATCTGTTTTCAAAATAACTAATGTTTGAATTCCTATATATCTAAATTTAAGGGTTATTTCAATTTTATTTATTACAATAACAAAAATTGAAAGAAAGTTTATTATTGATTTTTTATGTAAATTACTTTGAAACTACATATTTAACCTTAGTTGCAGTCATGTATCTGTCAACTGAAGTAAAAAAATGATAAATAATCAATGATAAAAGGCTAAATTCCATTAGTGTGTTCACTCTCCAAAAGTTGCTTAATCTAATCATTTGTCTTAATTCTTTTGGTCATACATTAGAATGTTTCGTTGAAAATAAATTCCTAAACCCCATTGAAAAAACTTTGTAGAGGGTACCATTACAATATACCACAACCTTTTAATGCATTAAAAATAAAAATTTTGATTAATGGTGTAAGAACCTGGATCTTATTTTTAGGTATCTCTTTCTTTTCTGGTTGTTTTTCAGAAAAAAGAGGAGTTTCTAGATATTTCAGGAGTACATGAAGTGCACTTATAAGTACACAACTTGTACCTGGTTTTGGTGGGTGACCATGTACTGGCCGTGTAATGGCCGAGTACAAGGCCATGTGAGGTGACATGGAGGTTACCAAAAGTGAGGCTCGATGAAGGCAAGTACATGTTGTGTACATCTAAAATAAACATCATGTACTTTTCATTTTAATTGTTATATTGGATCGGTGTGGCATATAATTGGAAAAAACGCCTTCTTTTGGCTCTGTCTCATCCAGGAGAAACTGAAGATCAACGATTCTCCATGCATCCCCTGATAGAGCATCCATTATCTGATTCGACTATAGTCAATTGCATTATAATGGCTACGGTATGATCTTCCTTCTTCTGGAGCCTCATTTATTGATTCCTCTTCTTGGGTGAAATATCCTTGGTTAGACATTTTAGATGTTTTTGTAGATCTGTAGAATTCTAGTTAGATTCAATGGATGATTCCATATTATATCAATCTTACAACGTCGAGGTAGAAGGTTAGTACATTTCCGTAGTTATTCTTTGACGATTATGTGAAAAAGTGCCCAATACCTTATAACGGGGTATTGCATGTTTTGGGTTTCTACCTCTGTTAATGGTTGTTATGCCTTATGTCCCTAAGTAGATGTTATTAGATTGTGAATAGGATTCTTCTTTCCATGATATGGATGTGTTTTCCCATGCTTTTTTGTTATGGACCGTTTGAACTAGATTTTCATGTTCGGCTGCTTTGTTTTCCATGCCTAGAGTTGTTAGGATGGAGTGATTTTATTTGACATGTTGTGATATGATGTAGACTGTTTATCCAATTATTCCTTAAGGTTTACTTTGGATTCTATATTTCATTTGTGCATGATTGATTTATATAGGGTTGGGGGACCCTCTTGTAGTAGACCATAGGGAGAATGGATATTGGGGGATTCTCAAGAGTGTCTGTTTACATTTACGTTGTGAAACCATAGAGGGTGTACTTTGTGCTCCCTTAGAGTGTTTTTAGTTCCTTGTTATGTGCCCATAGGGGAATTGGACATTGATTGATTCTCTAGAGTGTCTATAGTTATCTATACGAGACAATAGGGGGAATTGACGGTGAGTGCTTCCTCCGAGAGTCTTTTCATAAGATTAACTAGAAGGGTTAGACTGTGTGTACTTCCTAGAGGGTTGTTTGTGTTTATTGTTTAAACTAGAGGGGTTATTCCAGGAGTACTTTCCAAAGGGTTACCTTCTGTCGATTAGCTTCTTACGTGATATAATGAAATGAATGTAATTGAAACTGTATGATTGTATACTTTTGTGTGCTTGCTTATTTATTTATTCATTTTGAATATTGCATTCCATATATATTCACTAACTATTAGGCAAAGATCTTTGGATAGTTTCCTACAGGGATTCATCTCACACCCTATTTGGGTCATGCTTTAGGCCCCAAAAATATTATATTGTTATAGGTCTAGATAAAGTCAAGAACCCTTCTATTTTAGGTACGTGACTGCTATAGAGCTAGAGAACATGGGACCAAGCTGAGGCTTGAGATGCTGAGGAGTTTTTTACATTTTGTCATTTTTACTATGGTTTATTACTATATTCCAGAATTGTGACTTGTTTGGATTCTTTACTAGATACATGTATCATGAATCATTATTGAAATATATATATATGATGAAGTTGTTTATTTACTTTCAATCTTACATTGTTTACTGTTGTATGGTATTATTACTGCTTCCTTTATTGTTATCTGTTTACTTCCACAACTTTACTTTGCAAATGAGGGCATAGTTTCCCCACTATCACACCCAAGACTCTTACTACTAGTCGTCATCCTCTGGAATATGGTGAAATGTGCTTGAGGCCATGTAACCAACAGAGTACAGGGCACCTCTGGGTAGCACCCAGAACCAGGAAATTACAAAGTCATGTCAGAGGGATTTTTCTCTTCTTGACTTACTATTTGGATCCTATAGCCTATGATATTAAGTAACAGTTACTTGGTAATAATCTATACCTATGAGTAGCTAACCCGTGTACAGGGAAAAGCCAATTTACCTCATATATTGTGATTTTTCTGGTTTGGCAATTATTTTTGTTGATTTGATTTCATCATTGGGTGATTCAAATGTTTTTTGATGTTATTGTTGATATTATTTAGGTTCTATATCTATTGTAACCTAATGATTAAGGGTATTCTATATCATGCATCATATATTCACTTTCTAGAGATCACATGTCATGCATTATTGTCATTCCATTTAGGGTGCATTACTGGTTGCATGTTGTTGTGATAGATGTTGTGCTTGATATACATGTTGTTGTGATAGATACCATGATAGAATACCTAATTTTTTTATAAGATGTTGAATGGTGTAGGTTTTAGTTTGAATGAATGAAAAACATTGGTTCTTGTGGTGTTATGGTCCCTTAGGGATCAGAATTTGGTGGATCATTGCATTTTTCTGCTTGTATTTGACATGTATAAGATGCCAATCATTGACTCGTGGGGAGTATGGGCCCTCATGGATCGAAATTTGGAACTTTAATGTTTGTTTTAGTGTTTTTATGGGTTCCATAGTAGTTTATGAGGCTTACTATCCTAACAATCCCAGAATACACAGTGTGTTATGATAAATACATTCCATGTATCCTTCTGTTCGTGAAAGAATTATTTTTCTTAAGTACACATCATGTACTGTATGTACTGGCCATGTAGGCCCTAATTGTGTTACTTTCTATGTGGGATGAGACATAGTGTTTGAAATCTTTGGTGAAACATGTCTTGTACCGAAAGTACACACCCTGTGTATATACCATAGGTTCAACCGTGTAACCAATGACAAAGGTGGATTATGGGTAGTTAGTACAAGACATGACTAGAACAAACACACTATGCAGATTCATCTATCTAATAGGCCATGTGACTCACAACATCGATTAGTGATGTTATTTCTAGTACATGTTGTGTCAGGCATAAAAACTTTGTGTGTTCTTGCTCTAGAAGAACCATCTAGGTTAGTCATAGAGAAGAACTCGGGAAGGAGAACATGATTCATGTACACACTATGTCTAGAGAGAACACACTGTGTGTATGGGGTGTTACATGACCAGGGATAGCACGATTAAATGCCCATATCAAGGTTTAAAGAAACATGTCATGTAGGATTTATACACGTCATGTATCCACCTTTTTGAAATCTTTAATGATTTCTTTCCCATGTTCCCTTATTACACTTCTAAGTTTCAATCCTTGATAATCTTGAATTGAGGTGTGCACTTTACCTTGAAAAGTCATGCCACCGAGACGTCCTCCTGTTGTACACCAGTTCTAGGGTAGTGATCAGACACCAGATTTGGATGATCAAGGTCTACTAGCAGATCCTCCTATAGTACTAGCCTTGGCACCAACCATTATCCTCGATGTAGTTACTAATGCATAATTCCTAGAGGGATTTATGAGTTTCATGTAGACCTTCAGAGTTTCACCGCATCCTACCCCATCTATGGATGAATTGAATTGGGTAATTCAACAGCATCATCCTCCCACCATCATAGAAGAAGGAGGAAATCAAGCTACAGAGTCATTGTTAGAATTCATGTAATCTATCTTCGATCATCTAGAGAAGACTCTAAAGACATGGGTGAAGCTTGCTACGTATATGCATCAGGATTCCACCAAGAAATGGTGGTATGTGATCTCACGGGCGGGACGGCAGGAAGTTATGTATTGGGATGAGTTCCATCATGCCATCTATGATTACTTCTACCTAGATACTTTGAGGCCCAATCGAGCCCAAGGTTTCATGATTCTAAAGTAGGATACTCTTTCAGTTATGGAGTATTCATCTTGCTTCATAGAGCTACAAATCTTCACACCCTTTCCATTGGATATGAGTTATTCCTGGTGAGGATGTTTGAGTATGTTCTCAGGCATGACATCTGATCTCAAGTGAAAATATTCAGGTTGACTTCCATCTCCTCTATAGTCAACTAGTCATTGACCCCAGAGTGAAATATGAGGTATTCTGAAGCTGTGAGTTGGAGCATCTTGGCATCTGAAGTTGGTACCCCTCATGCTGATAGCAATAAGAATCATATGGGGTCAACATGTGGTGATCCAAGGAAGATGTATACTTCTTCTGGTTTCTGGGTGTTGTGCTACTAGTGAGGGAAGAATGGGAATATCAGGCAACATTGCTCAAGAGACCTAGTAGAGTGCCAATCGTGCGGTAAGATGGGTCATCTTCAGCGTTTCTGTAAGTTCTCTTCACCATCAGCTGGTGATAGGAGTTCTTCTATGAATCCATGTGCAGGAGTAGGACCATCGGTTTCTCATAATTATGTAAACTAGTTTTATTCCATCCATTCAATCCAAGGTGTAGGTTGCGGTTGTGGTAGTCAGTCATCAGGATTTCAGCAACAACAGGGTGGATCAGCTGAGGGTGGTCAGGCAGGGTCATAGGGCCGTGTTACATGCTATACTTTTGCAGTAGAGATGACCCAATAGAAGCAGGATTATGAACCCTCTATAGTTTGACGTACGATCCTATTTTCCTCAGTTTTAGCTTTTTCACTTTTCGATATAGGGGCTTCCCATAGTTTCATTACAGTTGCTATTTTGGAGTGCCTTGGGCTCTGTATCTTTTCTTATACTGATGTCTTGATGTCGGACACTCTGTTGGGGACAAGAACAGCTAGTGTACGTTAGTTCAAGGAGTTACCTCTTGACGTTGGTTGGTGTCACTTCTTATGGGACCTTTAGGTCTTAAATATGACATGATATGATGTTATACATAGAATGTACTGGATAGTTCCCTTCCAAGATGTTGTTGATTTCTATCCTTGTAGGGTGATTTTTACATCACCAGAGGGTAGATTCATTTTACATAAGGGAAAATGGGATGTCGAGGTGAGCAGTGTAGGAACCGACCATCATAGGTTGTGGAGAGTTACGGCCCCGAATGCTAGTCTATATATAGATGACCCGGGGACATCACAGTTGGACTTTCCTATAGTGGTCGATTATTTCAGTGTTTTCTTTCTATAATACTTTTCAGGTTTGAATTTGAAGCAAGAGGTGGAATTTTCTATTGATATTGTTCTAGGGGTGGAAGTGGTGTCCATTCCTTTTTATAAGATAGCTATACTAGAGTTATAGGAGCTCAAGATACAGTTGGAGGATTTTCAGGAAAAGGGTTTCATCTGACCCAATACATATCCTTGGGGTTCACCTATCCTTTTGTGAAGAAGGCGGACGGTACCCTCAGTCATTGGGTGGATTACCAAAAGTTTAACCAGATGAAGTTCATGAACTGATATCCCTTGATGATGATTTATGATCTCTTTGATCATCTTCAAGGACCCTAAGTGTTCTCAATGATTGACTTGAGACATAGTTATCATTAGTTGCACATTAGACAATCTAATATAGATAATATAGCCTTTCGGGGTAGGTATGGTCTATACGAGTATGTGGTTATGCCATTAGGTCTTAGGAATGAGCCTACAATTTTCAGGGCACATATGAACCGTGTGTTCTATCCATACTTGGATTCTTTTTTGGTAGTCTTGATGGATGACATCTTGGTGTACTCCCACACTTGACATGACCATGGTACACATCTTGAGATCGTTTTGAGTACATTGAGAGAGCATCAGTTATATGAAAAGATCTAAAAATGCCACTTTTGGATGAACCATATTAACTTATTGGGTCATATTATCTCAAAGACAGGAGTATCAGTAAACCCTAAGAAAGTGAGAGCAATAGTTTCCTAGGAGCAACTGAATAACATCTTTTAGGTGTGATGTTTTCTAGGGTTGGATGGTTACTTCATACGTTTCATATAGGACTTCTCAATCTTAGCAGTTACATGGAAGGGCATGAATAAGAAGGGTATGAAGTACTTATGGTTAGATTCTTTAGATTCAGTCATTCATGAGCTGAAATAGAGGTTGACTTCAACACCAATACTAGTATTTCCAAAGTTGTCCAGGAGAAATTTTGTATAATGTGATGCATCAAGTATCGGTTTGAGAGTAGTGCTTCTGCTGAGGGGGGAGTCATTGCGTATAGGTCTTAGAAGTTGAGGCCACATGAGAGGAATTTCCAGACGCACAATCAGGAATTAGATGCAGTTATAAATTCTTTACGTTGTTGAATAAATTATCTTTTGGGAGTGCATTTTGTGGTTTTCACAAACCAAAAAAGACTCAATTATATCTTTATCAAGCATGATATTAATTGGAAATATTGAAGGTTGGGTGAGTACCTTTAGTCTTTTGACTGTGAGATTGCCCACACACCTGGGAAAGGCAACGTAGAGGCTGATGCATGGAGCATGAGAACTCAGATACAGGAAGTTCAGGAGGCTCGTAGTGAGTGGAAGCTTATGGATCAGTTCTTTGAGATGCATTTGGAGGTGCATGACAAATAGGGGAAGACGTTCCTTTCTTCTGTAACTACTACCTCTACTCTACTTGATCACATGCGGATGAGGCATCTTTCAGATGATGAAGGCTTAGTCCAACAGGAGAGCGTGTTATGAGAGGAACCTATTCTTGGATAGACCATGGGTGAGGATGAGATCTTGTGTTTTCATGGGTACTGATGGGTGTCAACATACATACACGGGGATCTGATGCGGGACTTTTATTCCTCAATTTGGGCAATTCATCCTAGTTTCTCCAAGATGTATCGAGATGTGAGCCTTTAGTATTGGTGGCCAAATATGAAGACAAATGTTGTTGGGTTTTTCAAGAGGTGTTCCACCTGTCAGTAAGTGATGTCGGAGCATCAGCAACTAGCAGAGATTTTGCATCAGTTACCCATTCCTGAGTGGAAGTGTAATGATGTCATGAAGGACTTCATGACAATCTTACCAAGGTCACCTTGAGCGAATGATGCAGTTTGGGTTTTCATTGAAAAACTCATGAAAGTTTCTCACTTCATTCTGATCAAGGAGACCTTCAGTGTTGATGATATGGGAAGGTTTTACATTCAAGAGATTGTGCACTTACATGGGATTCCACACACCATCATTTAAGAAAATGATGTTGGTTTAAATTCTCTAGTCTGGAAGAGATTACATAGGGCTTTGGGTACACATGTACTTCTGAGTATAGCTTACCACCCACAGATAGATGGCTAGTCCGAGCATACTATTCAGGTGCTAGAGTATATGCTTCGAGCATGAATCCTATATTTTGGAGGTTCTTGGGAGAGCCATATAAATACAGTGGAGTTTTCCTACAATAATTATTTTCAAGAAAATATTCATATGGAATCTTTTAAGTCTTTGTACAGTAGGCCATGATGATCACCCCTATGTTTTCTAGAGGTAGGAGAGGCAGCTCTATAGGGACCTCGTTTTGTTCCGGAGACCATAGAGCAGGTAGAGTTGATTTGGAAGAGGGTGGATACTGCACAGTCATAGCAAAAGTCACATGATGATTGATATAGATGTCCTCTAGAGTTTGAGGTCAGAGATTAGGTTTTCATATGTGTCACACCGAGGTTGGGACATAAGAGGATTAGGTGATAGGGCAATATTTCTCCGAGATATGTTAGACCATTTGAGGTTTTGGAGAGAGTCAGGTCGGTTGATTATTAGTTGTAGTTACCTCAGAGGTATTATGATATTCACTATGTATTCCATGTTTCTCAACTATGACATTACTTCTGAGACCCATATCATGTTTTTAAACCCAAGGAAGTTGAGTTGGAGGTGGATGCATCGTTTGAGGAGCATAATATTAAAATTGTTGATCACAGTGTGAAGGTTCTCCACGGCAAGTCTATTCCTCTGGTATGGGTGTTATGGATGTACAAGTGAGTTCAAGACGAGACATGGGAGATGGAGGCTGATGTACTATCATAGTGGCAAGATCTGTTCGAGGATTCTTCTTCAACGTTGCCTTACAAGAGAAATCTAGGTATGAAAATATTTATGGGGGAAAATTTGTTAGAACTCCAATCTTATTTTTAGGTATATCTTTATTTTCTAGTTTTTTTAGAAAAATATGTGTTTTTGGAAATTTAAGGAGTACACGCTGTGTACTAATAAGTACACATCGTGTACCTAGTTTCCACAGGTGACTGTGTACTAGCCGTGTAACGAATGAGTACATGGTCGTGTGGGGTGTCCTGGAGGCCACCTAAAGTGGGTCCCAATGAAGTCAAGTATATTCCGTGCACATTTAAAAGACACATCATTTACATTTTTTTAATTTTTATATCATACTACTGTCACGTCTAATAGGTAGAAATGCATTCTTTTTTGCTATGACTCATCCAGCCGCGACCAAAGATCACTAATTTTTTCTAGATCCCCCGATCAAGCATATGTTCTCTGATTCGATCACTATCGATTGAATAGGAATCACCACGATAAGCTCTTCCTTCTTATAGATCCTCTTTTCATGAATCCTCTTCTTGCGTGAGATATCCTTGGTTGAACATTTTAGATGTTTTTGTAGATCAGTGGTGTTCTAGGAAGATTCAAGGTTTGACGTTGGAATAATCGATATTACAACATCATGGTATGTGGTTTGTGACTTTCTGTAGTAAGTCTTTGAATATTTTTGGAAAAGGTTCCCAGTACCCTAGAATGTGGTATTGCGTGTTTAGGGTTTTTAGCCCGGTTAATTTTAGATATTCCATGTGTTCTTGAGTAGAGGTTATTTGATTGTGAATAGGGTTTTTGTTTCCATGTTATGGTTGTGTTTTTCCATGCTTGTTTTTATGGACCATTTGAACTAGCTTTGCATGTAAGGCTATTTTTTTCTATTCTTAGTGTTGTTACGATGGAGTGATTTTATCTGACATGTTGAGAATTATGTTGACTATTTATCCAAGTAGTTCATGAGGTTTACTTTGGCTGCCATATAGTGTCTGTGCGTAATTTATTTGTACAGGGCTATGGGAACCTAGTGTAGTATACCATAGAAATAATGGACGATCAATGCTTCTCCAGCATGTATGTTTACTTTTACTTTACGAGACTTTAGGGTAGATGGACTTTGTGCTCCCTCATAGTGTCTCTAGTTCCTCGTTACAAGACCACAGGGGGAATTGGATATTTAGTGCTTCCATAGAGTGTCTATAGTTATTCATACAAGACCACAGGGGGAATTGACAGGGAGTGATTCCTCAAAGAGTCTTTTCATAAGCTTAACAAGATGGGTTAGACTATGAGTACTTCCTAGAGGTTTTCTTGTGTTTGTTGTCTGAACCAAAGGGTTTAAGCTGTGAGTACATAACAGAGGTTTAAATGTTTTAGATTAGCTTCTTATGTGATATATGGAAATGAATGTAATTGAAACTATATTATTTTTTACTTTTTAGTGCTTCCTTGTTTATTGCTTCATTTTGCATATTTTCTGCATTATATACTCATTGATTATTAGGCACAGATTTTGGGTCGTTGCCTACTGGGATTCCTATCACAACCATTTTGGGTCATTCTTTTAGGCCCAAACATATTATATTATTGTATGTCTAGATAAGGCCAAACGCCCTTCTACTTCAGGTACTTGACTGCTGTGGAGCTGGAGAGCATGGGACATGGCTTTGGATTGCGATGTAGAGGAGTTGTTTAATTTTTTTCCATTCTACATTGGTTTATTATTATATTCTAGAATTGTGAATTTTTTGGATTCTTTCATAGGTAAATGTATCATGGATCATTATTGAGATACATTTATATGATGTGATTGTTTATTTACTTTTAGTCTTCCAGAATTAACAGTTATATGGTATTATTACTACTTCCATTATTGTTATCTATTTACTTCTACTGATTTACTCTGCCAATGAGGGAATAGTTTTCTTACTATCACACCCAAGGCCATCACTAGTAGTTGGAAACCTTTGGAATTTGGGGAAATATGCATGAGGCCATGTGTCCAACTGAATACAGGGCACCTCTGGGAATCACTAAAAATCGGGGTGTTACAAATGTGTATTCTTCTTAATATCATTTTATTTTTTGGGGTTAGATTTATAATAATTATTCTCAAATTTCATACAAAAGGTTTCTCCTTGAATATGAATTAAAATAATCAATATTATCTATTTATTATCCTGTGAATGTATGTTTTTTTGTTATTTATTGTGCATTGGAAATATTATCAAAAAAATGGGACATAATATATATCCCTAAAATGTTTTAACTCTTTCTTTATCTTTGGAGACACTATGTTTATAGAATGATTATTATGTAATGATAATGGTGGGTAGCCTTTCCATTAGAGGCATTATGATACCTTGTTAATGGATTTTACTTGTTATAGGATAGGCATTATGATATTATTGTATCTGAAGGTAATATTTCCATAAATGTTATTCAGATATCATTTCATTTGATAGTATACATTACATATATTGAATTATGATATCAATGTTTTGGTTTGTAGCATTTAAATGAGGTCCATTCTAATAACTTGGATTTGGTAGGTAGCCTTAAAATTATAGGTTTTGACCACATATTTATGTTATTTTAGTATAAAAATTACATATGTATCATATTTTTGTTATATATCAAGTACTCCTTAGTGTTTTAAATTTCAAGTATTTATTTCATAGTTCACAAAGATACTGAACATGAAGATTACATTAAGTGATTAATAGTAAAAATATTTTTGTTAAATAATAATACTAGGTATATAATGTTGCATATTATGATGTTTCTGTTTGGGAAATCATAGTTTCTCTTAGTTCATGCGTGTCCTCAACATTAAAAAACACAAATTTACAATTGTATCAATAGATATTTTTGTGGGTATCCTAAAATATATTTATTTATTCAATAGGAATTTAAAGTTAGTTTTTTATACATCCATCATTCATTAATTGGGATCTATTTACTATTTAAATCTTGAATTTCATGATTTATATGACATCAATTATATATATTTCATTGGAAAAAAAACATTCTCATATGTGTTTCTTCATTTCGAATGAGCAACAAAATATCTTTTTGATAAAGCTCTAATATCTATATTCATCATAATTAAATGAAATATTGCTACTCAAACATATATTCAAAAAGATAAAAAAATATAAAGCAAAATATTTATCTAGAGTTCAATGTCATAATAGTAAAATATCAAAATACATTTGTGATTCAGTTTTGTAATTTTTACATCCATGGTTAGAAAAATCCATTAAACTAAAGAACCAACTATAATAAAACATATTGGCCCAAAAAAATGAATATACCTTAAGGGTGAATGAGGTTTTAACAAATTGAAACATCCCACCCCATTAATCCAATTTCAATGTTAGTCAAATTTTACTTCTCTATCCTACAACGAATATGAAATGTAATGCATAGAGAATGATGGAAGCATGTTTAGATGGTTCACCAACATTTGGATATATCTGAATATTATATACTGAATGATATTATTTTCTAAAAATTATAGTAAAATTATAATACTAGTTTATAGACTTATAAAGTGGACTTGATGTCCTTCTAGGTTTAAAAATATCTAATATATCATAGAACGGAAATCACTTCACACTCAGAAAGATAATTTCCATTTTAGTGAATGCCATTATATTTTTAATCCATGAAAAAAGAAATTTGCCCAATGAATGTTGTTAGAATAGAATCTATATCAACATGATGAACTCAACAATTTTGTTGGAATGAAATCCTAGAATTATCATATTTTCTCTCTATTTTTTATGTAATCAGTACCTGAATGAATCATAAATTTTTTTTCAACCTTTGGGATATATAATATGTTCCTGGTGTCTCTTGATAAACTATATATGTTAATAAAGATTCATGACTTCACATTAATTTTATGTAAGTTTTGACACTGTTTGGTATTTTACTTTTCCGAAAGTCATAACAACCTTATCACTTAAAAAATTATATAATCAAACCTAACATGTCATATGAACCTATAAAATTAGTGTAATTCATCTGAAGTCTCAATTTACATTTATTTGGATATTTATAATATCAATTATTTTAATATTTCATAAATTAGGTAAATTTTTTCATAAATAAGATAATTACTACATCATCATTGTGTTATAAATGAATTAAATTATTTAATGTCTAAAAATTATAAATAAAATACCATTATTTATGAAATATTTTTATATTTCTAATAAATATTTATAGTCTAATTAATCTTATGTATAACATTATATTAAAAATGGTTTTTTATTAAACATTGAATTTAACACTTTTAACTATTATTTAAATAAAATAATAATAAATGTCTTAATCTGATCCAAGTGGTCCTAAAGGATCATATTTTATTCCTAAGGTTGTTTTTGGTTGATATACACTTATCCAATAGAACAATGACATGTGTTAGAGTAATTATAATATCATTTTTTCGTTTAATTACCCGATTTACTTTTAACTGTGGTAAATAAATGTCAAAAGTTATTATTCACCAAAGATTATGTTCATCTTATTGAATCACATTTCACTTACTGATTTCAACTGTGTCTCTGAAACTTTTGAAATTCAACTCACAGAAGAGGTAAAATTAAGTTTTTTATGCAAATTTTCTAACGTGCCTAGAAGGTGGGTAAAAGAGGTTAAAAAGTTGAAAAAAATTTATACATCTAATTTTATTATAAAATGACTCTAAGGAATTACATTAAATTATATAGGTATTAAATATATATTTTTAATTAAAATAAATAAAAATAAAATAAATAATTATTTAAATAAAAAGTCAATTTTAAATAATATCGTAGTGTCTTTCACTATTAATCAAAAATTGAATGTTTTCATAAAAATACCAAAAATTCACCCTAAGATAATTTTGATATTACAAATTCAAAAATGAAGTCTATTTTACCAAATTAAAAACATAGAAATTTAATTTATTAATTTAAAATTAATTCATGTTGTCAAAACCCAAAAGCGGGTTTTTAAAAAGTAAAAACTATCAAAAGATTGACATGTGTTTATGTAAAATTTAAGTGTGAAATTACTTATAATGACATAAATTGAATTAAATGATAAAAATATAATCTAATTATACTTCAAAACAATTCAAATGCATAATTTAACATTAAAAATTATTTTGATTAAAAATGTTGTTTTCAATAAAACCATAGTATTTTTCACTATTCGTCAAAATGTGAAAGTTATCAGAAAAGTACCAAAAATTTATCCAAACAATTTTTTTATGTCCTTATTATAAAGAAGAAATTAATTTCATAAAATTAAATATATAAAAGTGTCATAATTTAGTTTTAAAAAGGGTTTTCCATTAAAAGTTGGAAAAATTGCATTTTCTGAAAAATAATTCTTTTATCAGAACAAAAATGTATTTGTTCTTATATTATGTCTAAGAAACACATAATATGGATATTAAAAATATATTGAGTATACAAGATTCAAAATTTAGTTAATTCTATTCATAACCGCTTTTTTACGGCTAGTTTGGTAAGTTGTCGTGTGCTCGAACTCGGTATTGCGTGTAGCGCAAACTATTGAATTAATTTAATGAGATAGAGTACTATGAAGTCTTGGGGTGTTACAAATATGAACTTGATAAATATATAATCATTTTTCAATTCGTAATGTCAAAACTGTTTTTGAATGAATAGTAGATATTTATAAAAAACATTTGATATTTTGGTGAATAGTAAAATATATAGACATTGTGAATTTTATAGAATTATTAATATATAAGTCTGAATTATAATTTCATGAAACATTTTTTCATGAATTAATATTTATTTCTATGTTTCATTGTGATTTATAAAATGTTTTATTTAATTTTACAAACCCATATATTCCATTTTAGAATTTATGTTTTATATTTAAAAATAAAATTCTTATAAATTATACATTTAGTATTTTAAAAATTAATTTTTATAACGCTTTTAAATTAAATAAAACAATGTGGATTTGAAATTTGGAATCATTTGGTCCAATTTATATAATTAAAACCATTTTATTTTTTTTATAAAGGATAAATTACCTTGGAAAAAAATAATTACCATGGTCAAAACCAAAATTGTAATTGTGAGTAACCTAAGAGGAAAAGGGAAGAACGTGTTAAAAAACATTTAATTTAGTGTTCTTAGTGATTCAAACATATATATTATTCACTTTATTATTTCTCAATTATGGATCCATTGAACTTGATAGTGGCTTTCCATTATTGATTGGTATTCGGTATTTACCAAATTGCCACTTCTTTTCACATATAAAAGGGGATCTCCTCTCATCACATACCCTCAAACTAAAACTCCTTTAGTTTAGGAAAACAACTATTAAAAACTATCCCTGAAACTCATATACACCCTAATTAGGTTTTTTGCTTCTGAAAATACCATCTTTTAATGGTTTTAGTCCCTTTAAAAGAGAAATAATCTATGAAGTTAGTTATATGTTCCTAGCCACTCTTCGTATTTTATATTTCCTTAAGTACATTTATTGTTTATAAAATATATTTTCATCATATCAAAATGAAAACATCAAAATAATATTTATACTGATGTTTTATTATAATTATGGTATATAATTTAACCACACTTCCCTTTTTTATAAGAAAAACAAAAATGACATTTGTGTGTGTGCGGACTAGAACATCCCAAAAATGTCATGTTTCATTTTCCATAACAACCTTACACAGATGTTCATAATATTTAATTTAATAAATAATTATGATATTTAAAACAAAATTTTTATTAATAAATGATAAAAAATCTATTTTTCATTGCAATCCTTATATGGAAAATTATATCGTCAACCATACGTATATGGGGACTACCACCACCATGAGATGATTGAATTATATTTATCATTTCATCATCACATTACATTGATGATCAGTTGAATTTTTTTCAACAAATAATATGAGTTTTCATCTTACCCAACACCCAACTTGGTCCATAGCATCACCCAAATAGCATTCCCTATCCCCATGAGTTTGCTACTAGTGAATGGGTAACACAAGATATTTTGGGAAATATTTCACCCATTTACTTGATCATAAAAAATCATCAATAATAAAAAAAACATAACTACATAATCATAAATAAACATGGTCAAAAAAATTTCATGTTCATTTTTCAAAACTCTATATATTCCTTAAAAGGACTAAAAAGAAAAATGGAAAACAACATTATCCCAGAAACATTCATGCAACAAGAGGAGCATAATCTGCAAGACACCACCACAAAAATCTCTAATGGACAACCACTAGAAACCTGAACCACTATCATGAAATATAATTACATTACCTGTGTAAATCATATGCAAGTCTATATACACATTAATATTTATACAGGGTTTGATCCAAACCTATAACGATGCCACCCAATAAAATTGATTCATTGAAAAAACATTCTATGAAAAATCAATATGAATGATTTATTAAAATAATATACACAGATTTTTTTTAGAAAATATGTTAATGAAAAATATTATTTTCTTTTGAAGTAACCAACCAAGTCCACTATATTTCGATGGTAAATGATATATCACAAAATAACACTAGTTAATGGAAAAACCATATAAGAATTTGCTTTAGGGGTACACTAGGTGCCTCATATCTTTGTGAAACGTTATATAGAAACCACAAAGAACATCATCCTCACACACTAGCTTCTTGAGCGGAATCTATCCAATATTATAGCAGTCTCCAATCATCATATGCTATTAAGTATTGTATCTTCAATCCAATTAGAGAGAACTAGGTCTCAACCCTGGTGATCCAACTAGAATTTGAGTCCATGTCAACCCACCTAGTAACATAGTATTCCCTATTCTCTTAATTTCTATTCTACTTATCACATAAAACATTGCTTCCACATAAGGTTAATCTAATAAATTGAACATACATGAAAAAATTATATTTTAATAAAAAACCTATTTGAATCCAAATGCACAACACTTCAATTCTAAAACATGTTTTTCACCTTTTTCAAAATTTTGAGACCCAATTCAAATCATAACAAGAAGAGTGCATTTGAAATCCCAATACTTCCATGGGAAAATCCCCATTAAAAATCAATCTTGAAACCAAATCATTTTTTAAAACATGTTTCCCATCATTTACACAATTTAAAATTCATACTAAATGTTTAAAAAACAGAATCCAGCATGAAACCATTCTCATTTCATTTAGAAAACTAATTTTCACCTTCAAATCTATTTAAAACCCCATTTCACACCTTTCACATAAGGTTTCAAATCGATTGAAGAAACATCACTATAAAACATACAAAAACATAACCAATCTTCTTTAAAAATCCATATTAATCATATAAGCATGCCAAAACACTTCCAAAAATATATTTCTCACTATAAAATTAAACCATAGAACACTTTTATGAAAGTAAACAAGAAATTCAAAAATATATAATAATAAAAAACCATGGATCGATCTACCTCACTCTCAGATATTCTATAAATTGCTGTAAAACCACAAATTCACCACCATAAGACCTTGTAAATTCAATATTGAACATCAAACATCAATATCTCACTCAATAAGATAAGAAGAAACCCTCATTATTTTTTATAACCCATGGAAATTAGGAATTTAAGAGGGGTGTAAGAGAAACCCAAAATAGATGGAGAAATCAAGGTAAACCCCAATTACATGGTTAATCCTTGAATTTACCACACCAAAACCCCCAAAGGAAGGGATAACAAGGTGTCCAATAATTCCTATACGGAACTACAATGGCCTAAAATCACGTATGGGGTATAATTTATGTGGTTTAGAGTTAAATCCTGAGAGGAAACAAAATACATTTTCTAATTTTTAATGACCTGGAAAAGTCACATGGTTTTCCCACACAGTTTTCTAAACCATGAATAAATTGTGTTCCTCTCTATGTCCAAGTTCAAAAAAATTCATGTTTATCTCTCATGGTTTACAATCCATGTGGTTAGACACTATCCAAAAAGTACACTTAACTATAATGTTTCCTGGTCAAGGCACACGATTTTCCTTACCCATACACCAAATATACACCACTTTTTTCCAAGAAAATGTTTTCCATTTTTAATTAAAACACTTCAGGAAACTAAGGAATTATAAAGGGACATAATTTAAAAAAATAAATACCCCAAAAAAATCATAGATGTGAAAATTATCCACTCCATGAAAACTTCCCTCCCCCTAAAACTCACTCTAAGGTTTAATCCGGAAAGAAACGGATACTCCTCCAAAGCTTATGGAAATTTCAAACAAACAAAAAATGATGATAAAGAAAAGAAAATAATGATTATAAGTATAGATTCATTGGGATTTACTAGGGATGATTGAATGGACTCCCCACTATATGCCTGTTTTCCAATTAAATCCACAATACCTCCAGCTAATCGATCAAAAGAAAATGAGTTTTCACAATAGCATAATCCAAATTTTTAATCCATGAACACCACAAACATTAAATTATGAAACTTGCAACTCTTAACTGAAAGAAAAAAACCCAAAACAATTCTTATAGAGTGTTGGAAACCTTGAACCGTATATTTTCTAATTATTTATTCAAACAAGACTCTTGGGTTCACTTCAAAATCCACATGTTTACTTTAAAGGTAATCTCATAGACAACATCTCCAAATGAAGCTTTGCAATGCTAAGATACACTAGAAACTGTACCAGATTATCAAAATGGGAAGCCCGAATAGACTCCCCTCCATGAAAAACTAACTAACACCAACCAACACCATAAAAAATCACAATGATATCCAGGGTGGTCCTTCCCAATATTTTAAATAACAACTAGCTTAGGATAACTAACATGGACCAATCCGAGGTAACCCAACATATATCAAACCCCAATAATAAGGGGCCCATTGAATTAAATTCCAAAACAAATAGAAATAAATCCACAAGTTACCATCCACATGGGATGCAACTATCTCCATGTGATCACAAACTAAAACCTAAGAATGTTCACAAGTTTGACCATACAAAAACAACCAAATGAATATTTTCATATAAAAAAGCACACCACTAGAATTACAGGAAGATAAAACCACCATTTTTGCGTCAAATAGAAATTTACAATAAGGAAACCAATAAAAATAACCCTTAAACTACCCACACCCTAATGGTGGATACATAGTTGTGTCAAGGTTACCTACACCATCGATGGTTTTCTCACTACGTGAAAAGACTCACTCAAGGACCTCTAGGAGGATACCTAATGTCTTGAAGGATTGTTTCCCCATAGTCTAGAATTTTAGTCTTGAATCAAAATTTATTCTATTGGTCTAATGAGTGACCACACAACACTCTAACCAGAATCAAAATAACACAACACGCCCATGAGACTCACTTTTCTCCAACATGACACGTTCACCAAGAAATTTACTTAAAATATTAACACACAGCAACCACTTCCATTATAATGAGAAATAGTAGAAGAAAACAACATGTGGAATACACCTCCATTTAGAATAGAGAAATTTGGAATTTATGAAATAAAATTATGCTTCCATAAAAACATATGTTCTCAAAAAGATTCACAATCCCACTCTTATCTTGAAATCCAAAAATGAAACAACAAAAAACACCTTCAGACACAACCATTATTACAAAATAAGAACACATAGGAAGGGACATAAAATTGATCCCAAATAGCACCCTACCCCTATGTACTGGCTCTATGTAACTTCCTAGAAACAAATTGATAAAACTATTTCAAGTGTCCTAGGAATCCAAAATCATGGAGGGTCATTAGAGAATTCATATATAAAGACTTATTATGATCTGTCTTCCTGTACTGATGACATAATATGAACCTACATTTAAAGAATCTAATGAATGACCCAAATGCCTTTTAATACCACTGACATCACTAACTGTTTCAAACCACTTTACATTCTCCTTAATGTAATCCCATTCACCACTTACAAGATAGAACTTTAAAAACAAAGGTAGAAAGCTTTTCCTTTAATGACTCAAAAAATTCATGGAAACTGAAGTCTCTTTCAATTTTGCACATACACTCTTTGGATTCTAGAGGATCTGTTTAACCATAAAAGAGGGAAGTATTTGTCTTCTGAAACTCACGTAGAAAGTATATTTCATAATAAATTAGAGGGTCTACCAATGGTGAACTACCTATGGATGCACATTGAATATCCATAAAATCAATTTGGGGTGTACACCAGCCATTTATTAAACCAAGAAACCTATCAAACTAATCCATCATCCAACGCATACCATAAAAAATGGCAAACATACAAAGGGAATAAACCCAAAGTCTTCCCAAAACATTTTTCAAACGAAACCACTGACCATTATTTCAAAATCAACTAATCGACAAGGACTCAAACATGAAACACCATTCAAACAAGAAAAGTTCTTAGACTCAACACACCTCGCAAGAAAAATACAAAACCAAAAAAGAGACAAACAACAAAACTACTAGTTATCAAAACATCACATCTTCTATTAAGATTACTTTTGAAGAGAAATAAATCTTAGAAGGTTTCACACTCACCAATGTTATTCTATAGAGCCTCAAATATGAATATTATAATGGAAAACTAAGCACCCATATTCTCATGTCAATCCTCGTACTCATCAATTCTTTCCATGAACCATCTATATTTACACACATATCCATGAATGTGGTCACCCATAGAAATATCAAATTTCAAAAAAAAAACATTCCCACCTTCCAAAAAAACATCCAGCCCACATTTTCAACTTCTCAATTCATATTCCATTACAAAATCCTCAAAATTTTCAAACTCCCACCTAATACTAAGTGGAAATATATTTTTAAACTCCACACATTGATTAAAAACATTTTTTCAATGGTTCAAAAAAATAATTTCACATAAATAATTTGGTTAAACTCATTTATTCCCATTTAAAACATGTTTTCAAAGGCCCTTTTTAAAATAAATTCAATTTTATGAACAAACAATTTCAATAATTCTTATGTTTCAGTTAAAAAAATAAAATTCATAATAAAATCATTCCTACATTACACAAAAATCATTTTTCCAAAATTTATTTTTCTAAAGCTTCCATCAAGATGGTTCTAATAACTTATTTTCCATCTTTCCAAAACAACACCATTTCCACTTTAAAATCTAGTTTTCAAAATTTCCAAAACAAGGTATCTCAAAATATTTTTTAGGGTCATGGGAGGCCCAAAAAAATAATTAATGAGAAACTAGTTTATATGGGTTAGTTTTCCATATGGTTGGTGTCCATACCTTAATCGCACCACAGACACACAGAGTCTTTTAAAACCATGTCCCAGTCACGACATTTCATTCTAGTATCTATGAGCTCATAGACACCATTATCCATAATACCACAAAATTTCACAACTATAAAAAAATCAAAATAACAAAATAACTCAAATAAAACCCATATTACCATGGAAACCCAAGACTTGGTATAGAAACCTTTGGTCATACACTATTTTATACTTACACCCTTGGGTTTTGAGAGTCCTACTCTATCTACCATGAGATCCCAAAATAGAAAAGGGCTCTAAAAAATCTTGGTCCTCTAAGAGAACCTTAAATGATCCCATTTTTTCATGAACCAAGTTGATGTTCTATCCAACCCAACATCTACCTTGGTCTGTTCCATGAACCAAAGTGCGTTCTTGATCCCAATGGGTTAAAAACTAGTGCCTAGAAAAAAAATCTTCTTTCAAAATGATTTCAATTTATATACTCAGAAGAAATAAAAAATATTAAAAAAAAGTAACTAGATAATCATATCCAAACTTTGTAAAAAAAATTCGTGTTACAATTTTACAACTCTAAACAAACGTTAAAAAGAAACACAAAGAAAAAGGAACAATAAAACTCCCCCAAAAATCTCCATACATCAAGACAACCATATTCGAGACTCCAAAGACAACACCTACATGGAAAGACTACTAGAAACCTGAACCACCATAACGATACATGTTTCATTTACCTGATTCATTTATAACTATGTCTACATACACCCAAAGGTGTATGCATGGTGTGAGCCAAATCGCAGTAGAATTACACAAACACAAAAAGATATTACATACCAAAACATTATAAGAAAAATCAATATGAATGATTTATAAAACTAAACTCTACATGAATTTTTATATAAAACATTTTAATAGAAAAAATTGTTTTCTTTTTATGTAACCAATCAAGTGTACCATATGTCGATGGTAAAGAAAATAACAAAAAAGAGCACTAAGTCATGGGAAAACCCTATAGGCATAAGCTATAGTGGAACACTAATTACCTCATATCTTGGTGAGATGTGGTATAACAACCACATTAATAAAAATCCTCATTCCTAAGACACTAGATAGAAATATATAATAAATTATTTTGGTCCCCAGTCATCATAGTTTAGTTAGTTTTGTATCATCAATCCTGTTAGAAATAACAAAGCCTCGACCCTACTGATCCAACAACCATATTAGTCCTTGTCTGCCAACCTAATCCCCTTGTATTTACATTATGCTCATTTTCCATTCCACATATCACATAAAACATCACATCCATGCATACCTAAGCTAATCAATATAACCCACATGAAAAACACTATTTTCATAACCCAAAACCTCTTTTTAATCCAAACACACATCAAATACATTTTAATACATTTTTCTCAGCTTTTAACTAATTTATGAAACCCATTTGATAAAATAACAATAATATCACATTTGAAATTCAACTATTTCCCTGGGAAATGCCCCATTTCAAATCCACACATGAACTTGAATCATTTTTAGAACATTTTTCCCATAATTTACACAACTCATAATTCATAATAAAGGTTCATAATAAGGATTCCAACATGAAAAAATTCTCATTTACTTTTGATAACTCATTATCCCCATGAAATCCCTTGGAAATCTGATTTTTCACATTATACAAAAGGAATAAACTACTTTCAAGAATCATCCTAATAAATAATACACAAAAATAACCATTTTATTTTATAAAATCCTATTTGATCATATTTTCATGCCAAAACACTTCCAAAAAAATATTTTACACAAAAAAAATTAAACCTTAGAACACTTTTATGAAAACAAGGGAGAAAGTTAAAAACATCTAATAATGTAAATGTATGGAACCACCTACCTCACACTCAAAACTTATGTAAAATGGTGTGAAACCACTACCACATCACCATAGAACCCTATAAAGGAAATATTAAACATCAAACAGTAGGACCTCACTTAACAAGACAACAAAAATATCTATATAGGTTATACCATCCACTAGGAATTAGGAACTCTATAGTAGAGGAATAGAAACTCAAAAGATAAGGATAAATTAAGGTAAAACCAACTTACTTGATGATAACTTTAATTTACCCCACCAAAACTGCCAATGAAAGGGTGCCCAAGGAGTTTAGAGAGGTGTAAAGTGTGATCTAATGGCTAAAATCACATATGGGGTAGAATGGGGTGGTTTATGGTTAAATATGGACATTAAAAGAGAAAATTGTCTAATTTTTAATGACCTATACATGACACACGGTTTTCTTTCATGGTTTCCCAAACCATTCGGAAACTGTTCACCCCTCTCAATCCAAGTGGAACAAGCCACACATTTTACAAACTATGAACTAATCATGTGGTAAATTACAGTCAAAAATTACACTTATCATCAAGGTTTTATGGGTAAGACACATGGTTTCCCTAAACCGTACACCAATCAAGTTCTACTTTATGTTAAGATAAAATTTTCCATTTTTTATGGAAAAACATTAGTGCAGTGAGGATCAACAAAGGGAAAGGATTTAAACAAAGGAGTACCTCAAAAAACCATTCATGTGACATTTTAAATGGATAAATATGATTATTATGATATAATTAATATATGTTAATGAAAAATATGGAGAACTATTTGGTGATATGAGCAAAAACCGATTATTATCTATCTAATTGTTTAAAATAATCATACTAAGAGGAAAGTCAGAAATTAAAATTATATAATATTTTCATGTATACTAATTATTCTTCTAATTCCATTATATTTATTATATATCACACAAATAATGACTAAATTCTACAATAATGATACTTATTTAAACATATTTTCAATAAATCACCTAATAATCATCCACGATGCCCGGTATATTCATGTTTGTTCCGATTTGATAAACTACTTGAGAATAAACATAAAATTATATCTTGAATGATTATTAAAACAAATTTAATAGTTTAATATTATATTGAAATTTCAATAATATTTTTTTGGCTATGGAAAATATACATCAATATTTATCTCATTAATTAAGAAAACACCCTTCATAGATTAATAATCACCAAAATATCTTTGTTAGCATTTTCAACTACTAGGATAAGGGATAAAATACTCCTAAAATATAATTTAAACATAAAATATAATTATAATTCATATATTATAGTAACATTAATGAAATTTTATTGATTATGGTGTGTAGGTGAATTAATATTAAAATCTATTTGGAAATTTAGAAAAGTGATTTCAAATAATTTTATTATAATATTACTCTTAAATGATATTTAAGCTTCCATTATTGGGTTTGTGAGATTATTTGTGAAATTTAATTGTTACCATATTAAAAAAATTTCAAATAAATTCTTCAAAATCATAGGTTTCTATAATTTTCATTAGAGTTGTTTTATGTTATTTTTTAAGATTTCTTGACTTACAATTTGTGTTACGATTACAAATCCTTAGTAAATACCATAGATCATATTCTATGTATAGGGTGTTTAACTATAACATTGGAATATAATTTAGAATATTATTTTCTAGAAAAAAAATCAATATATGGATACTAAAATGTACCTATTGTGGCACAGATACACCTAGGGTTCATTACCCTAAGAATGGTTGGTTAAGAATTTTACATGATTATCATACGAATGTATGATTAGTGGGACAAATACTGTACACCTAGATAAAAAATATCAAGGGATATTATTTGATTGATCACATTATCTTTCCAAAGCATTTTGAACTTTGGATTTATTAGTTACATTAATATATTATATTTAAAATAATATGATACCATTCATGAGGTAACTCAGGTTAAATGAAGATCGGTGTAGCATGAACAAATGGAACTACCTGACAACATGATATTATATAGGAACAAATGGTTTAATTATTTAAAATATATTTATAGTTACTAAAATTCACTCATATTATTAATTTCTTGGCACTCATGTAAACACTATTTGTATTATTAACTGATGAATGTATAAGGAATGATTAGTGTGATTGAAAATGTAGAGATGTCATCAATGAAACACCCATCGAAATTTTAGATTGAAGGGCGGATATTTGATTTTTCCAACCCATCAATCATGAAAAATTATTAACAATGTATACATATCTGATGACCCAAACACACCAAATAAAAGAATGATATAGTATCATTGAAGATCAATTGAAGAAGATGATGAAGGATAGAATATTCAATTAATTTTGTGTCAAATATGTGGAATGAATCACCAAGGAAATTAAATCAAGGAGGTTAGAAGATTCATTACTTGAGGAAGAGGGGATCATTAAACAACAAACTTCCTTACGGACATAAAGATTTTGGTCTACACAATTGAAAAAAATAGAGTTCTACCTAAGGTATCATTAATAATTCAATGTCTTTTCTACTAACAACTTAGTAATTATCTATGTTAGTGACCTAATTCATATTCTAACCAATATAATGTACATCACCATCTACACCAAGATAAAAATGGAATACATATACAAGTATTACTTGCGAAGTCTATCATAATATTATTATATATATGAATGATTGAAATAATATTAAATCACCTCCATAATGATTTTATTATCGAATAAATATTCTAGAGGTTTGATTATTGAATTACAAGTGTAATATTATTTGAATGTACCCAATAGAATTTTTTCCCCTTCACATAGGTAAATTTAATTTGAATTTAGTGATGCGTTGTTTCCATCCACATGGATGAAAATTTATCAAGTGTTAGGAAAATATATATCATTTTTACATTTGATGATCAATAAATAAAAGGATAACAAAAACATCCTCCAGAAAAAATTATATAATGTGGGTCTCGATACCAAATAATTTTATACTCTTGTTTTAAATATTTGAATTAAAACAAAATATTACAGATAAAATAACTCCAAGGAATGATAAATGTATTCTATATTTCTTTGGTTGAAATATCTTTGAGAATTATATCATCATCAAACCATATAACTTATATGTTCTTAGTTATTTTTTTCTACGTGATATTAAAATTTTTAAGATAGAATTAATTTCAAGTGGTAAAGAAATGATTAAGGTTTTAGGATCTATTATCATTATTATTATTGTTTTTGTTGTTGTTTTTTTAGTGTTTTTTTTATGTCTAAAAATTTAATGAAGGTTTAATTATTCATTCAGAGGGACTAAAACATGATTATAAAATTTCAAAATATGGTTCAAACCAAAATAAATAAGCATTATTTACTCATAAGTGGGGCATTACAAAAAACAAATAAAACTAAGTACTAACCACCATGTATTATTACTCACCACAAATGAAGTACACCCATTAAATGTTCATAAGACATTGAATGAAAAAATAAAACCATCATGTTGAGGAAAACACTGAGATCATATTCATTATTAAGGAACTCGAATATCTAAAAACCCATATAATTATTTAGATAACCTTGAATCGAGAAATAATTATTAAAAATATATAATATAAAACAAGAAATGTGAATTATAAAGTGAGAGTGTGATGAATTAATTATTTAGTTAGTCTATATATAAAATATAATTTTTTCATTATAAATTTTTTTGTTGAAAATATTGTCATTTCATATATGGTCACACAAAATATTTTCATTAGTCATTTATTCAATAGGTATATCGAAGTTGTTTAATTTTTAGTATTATACCTCATAGTGAAATAAAATTATGATATTGAAATATTATAAATATATTAATATTTATGTGTTATATATAAATATTAACATTATAATTATAAAATTATTATATAATGCATATATAAAATTCAATTAATCAGTCTAATATTACTAGAATTGTAAAATTAAATTATAGAATATAAATAATCAATTTTTATTTTAATACGCATATTATGTATAAAAGTAATATATCTTGTTTAAAATAAATATTTTTTATGTATTGAATATATTATCCTAATAAAATAAATTAAAATTTTTATTATATTATTATAAATTAATTAATATATTAATACCTTTAAAATTATAAATTTATATGAAATAATATTAAGAAGATATAATGTTTAAAAACATCATTTTTCAATATAATTTATTTTTATTTATATTTTATGTAATTCATTAAATAGATAAATTTATAAATTTTATAATATGAATTACATAAATATATAAAAAAATTATTTATAATGTCAAAATTATATTTTCATGACTTTTTAGTTTTTTTTTATTTTTTTGTAAATAGTGTAATATACCGACACTTGACTTTTATGACATTATTAGAATATATTTTTTAATTTCAATTTCAAAAATACTTTTTTAAGAATAAATAAGTATTTTATAATAAAATTTATAATTTTAATTTTTTTTCCAATTTATAAATTCTTTTTTGATTTTTAAAATTTAAGGTATATTTTATAAAACAATTAGTTAAATTCGGTTTGCATTTTTTTAAAAATTTAATTTTTATCACAATATAAAATTGAATAAAAAATATTTTTAAATTTTACAATGATTTTTTAAATAATATATAAAAAGTACCATTCTATTTTTATGTATAAAGAATATATTACATAGGAACAAACTAGTTAGTGTGGTGAAAATGAAACCGGTATGAATGAGTAACCATAGATAATGGGACAATGATGGTGAAAAATATTATTAATTAAGTGCATGAGGTGTAGATATATTTTATGTATTATACTATCTATTATTTATCAATTTTTTATCCATTTTCTGGGTTATTTACATTTAATTATTAAAATTTTGTTTTTATTTTAAAAATTACCCATCATTTTCAATTATGAAAACGGATCTCCTCTCTTCACTTACCCTTCTACCAAAACCAACATAGTTTTTTCCAGACACTACCAAACCTCTAATAAATACTCTTATCCACCTTGATGATTTTTTTCCTTCTCAAAATTCCATCCATAAATTCTTTAACACTTGACTCAGATTAGATAATCCAAGAAGTGAGGTTGAAGTTCCTAACCTCTCTTTTTTTCATTTTACCTATAGGAATTTTATATTTTGGAAATATATTTTCCCCATATTAAAAATATAAAATAACAATCCATATTATACTATTATATTGTTGTAATGATGATATAATTTTTCACCACAGTTCTCATTTTTCTCTAAGAAAAGGGAAAATTAAAGTTTTCTATTTGCAGACTACATCCCCCATAAGATGTCATGTTTAATTTTACTTAACCACAGTACACTAATGGTTAAAATATTATATTTAATAAATAATTATTATATTTAAAAAAATATATTCTAAAATTATAAAATATATTATTCATTTCTCTTATTCTATTGAAAAAATATTCAATGATGCATACATGTGGACTATCGCATCTTGGGAACCATTATTTTCCATTTTTCATTACATCACCTCATTACATGGATAGTCATGAAAATGGATTAAATAGATAAATTTAATATTTATAATATTATAAAGGTTTTGGTATGCAATATTATAGAATCTATTAATCATAATGTCAAAAAAATATTGGTAATTGATTTATTTAACACAATCATACTAAGAAGAAATTATTTAATTAAATTTATATAATATTTTAATATCCATTAAAAATTATTATACATAATTTCTAATTATGAAATATCACACTAATAAACACTAAATTATATCATTATTATTTTTATGTAATTTTATTTAGACTAAATTACCTCATAAAAATCCATTGAGTATGGTATGTTCATGACGGGGATAGTTTGAAAACCAATTTGAAAAATACTATGAAATTATATAATGGATAATTATTATAACATCCACTTTTTTATTAAATAAAAAAATGGTTTAAATTTTATAAAACTATTCATTAAAATTATTTTTCTTCTCAGTCATGGTTTTTTAATATGATGGTTTCATTGTGAAAAGTTTACTAGAATTGGTGGTTAGAGATTTGGGTTTTTGTAGAGTTGTTTCATGGTTGTAAAATTTCATCATTTGGATGGTGGATCTTCTATAGTTATATAGAAAAATAAAAACCCTAATGGAATTCTGGTGGTATTAGTAAAACTCAGATGGTTCTGCACATCACATGGGCCACCAGTGGCTAGACACCAGCTAACTGGCAGTGTGACTGGCCACCCGGTATGGCCTATCCAATAGTGCATTAAATTTACACCGCATGTTTTAATTCCATACACTTTGAAACCTCCTTAATTATTAAATTACAGCACAAACACCCATTTTTAATTTGATCTCCCCCCCCCACATGACTCTAATCTCTCTTATTCATCCCCCCTTGGTTCTTTAACATTGGATCGATGAGGTGATGCTAGAATTGTTAGATCTCTCTAGAGAGACACATAATTCCTCTTATTTCATGGGAGATATGCATAGAAATATGATGGTTCTATGAAATAAAAGATGATATAATTATGTTTTCAGCCCTTGTTCAATATTATTGGGAGATATAGTGATTTTATGACATCTCTCGATCAGATCTAGATCTACCATCAGTTACAGAACTCCTCTAGGAATAGGATTATGAATCAAATTCATAGTACCCTTCAAGATGGATGATTGATGATATAAATTTAACCTATTAATGAGAACCTAGTAGATTTTTGGTGGATTAAACATGTCAATGAAATCCATTTTTACTAGACCTTTAACTCTCACTAATGGTTGATGTTTTAGGTAGGTCTAGTTTGATTGATAATATTTATACTCTTTTATCATTAAATTTATTCATTGATATATTTTCAGAAGACAAATTGATGGTGGATTGATCTATATTGGGTATACCTAATGATCTATTTTATTATTTGAGAGGAGTAGATGATCCATCATTAAATCCATAATGTATCTAGTGAATTGGTTTCTTCTCCTTTGACATATCTTATAACAGGTTCTACTGATGGATTTTTTTAGGTATGTAATAATTGATACAAGACTCTTAACGTGGAATAAACTCTAGTGTCTTATAGAAATAGATTTTTTGACTAAAAATAACCCAAGATATGCATCCCTTTCATGAAACACTATTATCATAGGGTGTGTAACATGTTTCTAGATTAGATCATTTGATGAACTATAGAGTACATCATTAATGAACTTCAGGTAGGATGTTTCTTAACATTTGTGGATCTTGTATACACTTTATTCCATCATATGATTCTTGTGTTGTCATTTTTTATTTTTTTCATACATGATTGTGATATCATGTGTGAATATGTTTATCCTATGGCCCCCATATATGATATTAGATTCCATGAGTATTATTATGTACCGTTTAATACATGTTTGATTTTTATAACATGTAATTATATGTTTCTAATGATTCTCATGATGTCATAATATCTTTTTCCTTGTTTGATCAACCTATATAGGTGAATTACTATTATTTTAGACATATTTTTCTTGGTACTTGTCATATGTGGACAATTATGATATGGCTACCCTTAGAAGGGGAGTTTTCATGATATTAAATAATGAGTATGGTAGACTTGAACATAGGATTAGGGAATGAAAACCTTGAAGAGTCTCTTATTCTTACTAATCTAGGTAGATTCAGAGATTTCTGGATGGAATTTAGTGGAAAATGGTTTTAGATGATCTTATTGGATGATTGGATGATGGATGCTTCAATGTATTAGGGATTGATGACCAGTTCTCTCATATTATTCATTTTATAAACAATGTTTTATATTTCAAAAAAAGCTTATATTTACAGATTTTACATTTATTATTTTAAAATTTAATTTATATAATTATTTAAAATTAAATCAAAAAATATGTATTTTAAATTTAGAATAATTAGGTGAAATTAATATAATAAAAACCTTTTTTATATAAAATATAAATTACCTTGGAAAAAAATAATTACCATGGTGAACAAAAAGATGGTAATAGTGAATAACATAATAGGAATAGAGAAAACATGTTAATATTTGTTTTAATTGAGTGTTTATAGTGTATCAAACTTATATGTTGTCCACTTTATTATTTCTCAATTTTGGATCCATTGTACTTGGAAGTGGCTTTCCATTATTGAATGGTATTTTTTATTTATCAAATTACCACTCCTTTTCACATATAAAATGGATCTCCTCTTGTCACATCCCCTCACACTAAAATTCCATTAGTTTATGAAAAAAATTGTGAAAGAAATCCCTAAAACACATTAATACCCAAAGTAGGTTCATTTCTTCTAAAAATACAATCTGTTAATGGTTTAAGATCCATCACAAATTAAATAATCTATGATGTGAGGTATATGTTATTAACCTCTCTTCTTATTTTATATTTTTTAATGTGAAATTATTATTTATCAAAAGAAAATTTGGCAAATCAAAATTAAAACATCAATATAATTATTACACAGAATTATTATTATAATTATTGTACAAACATTAACCACACTTTCCTTTTTCCTAAGAAAAAATGGAAATGTCATTTTTGTGTGTGAGGACTACCACATCCAAAAAAAATCCAGGTTTATTTTTTCTTAACCACCTTACATGGATGTTCATAATATTTAATTTAATAAATATTTGTGATATTTAAAACATATTTTTTATTATCAAATGACAAAAAAAATCATCTGTCTCATTCAATGGAAAATGAAATCATTGACCACACCAATGAGTGGACTACCATCTCCATGAGATTATTCAATTATATATTTCTTTTCATCATCGCATTACATGGGTGATCGTTATACTGTTTTTTTCAAGAACCAAGCTAAAGTTTCATCCATCCCAACACCTGACTCGGTCTATAGCATGGCCCAAAAGATATTCTCTATCCCCATGGGTTGGCAACTATTTCATGGGTAACTCAATATGATTTGGGAAAATTTTAAACCATTTACATAATCATAAAAAATAAATAATAATAAACAAAACAAAACTAGATAATCATAACCAAACATGGTGCATCAATTTTCATATGCAAAGTTTCCAACTCTAAACAAACCTCAAAATTACTAAAACTGAATAGGTAAACTGACACTATCCCAAAAACCACCATGCAACAAGAGGAGAATTACCCAAAATCCACCACCACAAAAACTTGTAAGGTCGTAAAACTTGAAACTTAATCCATCATTCGGATAAATCTTTCCTTTACCTGAGCAAATCATAACCAAGTCTACATACACATAAAGGTTTTTTCACGGTTTGATCCAAATCCCAGTAGGAAACCAACCAATAATTGATTTTCTAGTCCAAAACATTATAATAAAAATAAAGATGAATTTTTTATAAAAATAAAATCTTGATACACTTTTTTAGGAAACATTTTAAATAAAAACATGATTTTCTTTTGAAGTGAGAAACCAAGTACAAAATATATCAATGGTAAGATAAATATCACAAAAGAGCTCTAATATATGGGAAAATCCTATATGAACTATATATAGTGGAACACTAGGTACCTCATATCTTGGTTAAACATGGTAAAACAACCACACTGATCATCATTCTCATGCACAAGTCACTATAGGGGAATATATTCAAAATTATAGTGGTCTCCAATCATCATAATTTAGTACGTATTTTATCTTCAATACTTATATAAATAATTGTACCTTGGACCTACTAATCCAGGTAGAATAATGGTCCTAGTCCTCCCAACAAGTCACCTAGGATTCCTTATCTGCTTAATTTCTATTTCTCATATCACATAAAACATCACTTCAACACCAGCTTAATCCCATCCATAGAATACACATTCCAAACCACACTTTCCATAACAGAAAACCCCTTTTGATTCCAAATGCACAAAAAATCTATTTTAAAACATGTTTCTAAACTTTTTCATAATTTCTTAATCCCATTTGAAAATATAACAAAAATACAATATTTGAAATCCTACTATTTGCTTGAGAAAATCCCCATTAAAGTCCAAAAATGAGAATAACTCAAGTTTAAAACAATTTTCTCATAATTTATGCAATTTATAATTCATACTAAAGGTGTCAAAAAAGGAATCAAACATGTAAAAATTCTAATTTCATTTATAAAACACATTTCAACCTTTAAATCCCCTTAAAGGCATCAAATTATATCAAGAAACATAACCTTAAAATATTCACAATACATAACCATTTTTCTTTCTAAAATAAAAATTCACCATATATGAATTCTAAAAGACATAAAAAAATATTTTTCTCAACACGCAATTAAAATTTAGAACAATTTTATGAAATTAAGGAAGCATATAAAAAAATCTTGCAATGTAAAATTATGGAACCACCTACATCACACTCAGAACTTCTAGATATTGTTATGAAACCTCAACTACCCCACCAAAATACCCTATAAAGAATATATTGAATATAAAGTATCCACATCTCACTCAACAAGACAAGAACAAACAATCCTTATGTTATACAACCTGCTAAAAATTAGGAACTTAAGATGGGGGGAAGAAAAACCCTAAATAGTGGGAGAAATCAAGAGAAAATACACTTGACGAATCCATGAAGTTGTCTCACCAATTCTACCAAAAGAAGGGAGGCCTAGGGGTCCAAAAATGAATAGTGGGAGCTCAAATGGATAAAAATCATGTAAGGGGTAGAATGGGTGTGTTTTATATTCAAATACCGAGAGGACGCAACCAAAATATTCAAATTTTTAATGAATTATAAATGTAAATTATTTTTTATACATGGTTTCCCAAACTATGAAAAACCTATGCACCCCTCTCTATTCAAGTGGAATATGCCACATGGTTAACCCACAATGTTTTTAAATAATCTAGTTAGAGACAAACCATAAATGACACTTAGTCTCACAGTTTCCTAGGCAAGGTACATGGTTTCCCCTAACCATGTGCCAACCTATCTCCACTTAGTACCAAGAAAAAATGATTCATTTTTTATCGAAAACACTTGAGTAAACATAGGATCATATAAGGGACATAATTTAAAAATTTTAATACCTCAAAATAATATCATGGATGTTAAAATTCTCCCCACCATGAAAATGTTCCACCACCAGAATTTCACTACACAGTTTAATCTGGAAACAAAAATTAACACTCCTCCATAACACTAGGAAATTTCCAACAAACAAAAAATTACAAGAAACAAAAGAAAACTATGGATGGAAATATATATTCATAGGGTTTAACTTGGGAGGCTAGAATGGAATCCCCACTATAAAGATTTTCCCCCCAGAAATCCACAACACCTCCATTTTATCGATCAAAAGAAAATGAATTTTCACAACATCATAATAAAACCTCTTATGCCAAGAACACCTAAGACAATACCAAACAAAATTGGTACCTCTTACCCAAAATTAAAAAAAACAAACCACTTCTTAGAGAGTGTCAAAAAACTCAAAACATATATTTTTTCAATTATTGATTCAAACAAGACCATTGGGCGCACTCCAAAATCCTAATATTTACTCACAATGGAAATAGAGATCCAACATATCTAAATGAAACTTCTCAATGCCATTATGCACTTGAGAGTGAACCATATTATCAAAAAACGATTCCTGAATAGACACTTCTCTATGAAAAAAAATTAACATAGACCGACACTAGCAGAAACCATAACAAGATCCTGGGTGGGACTTCCCACCATTTTAAATAACATTCATCTTAGTCTAACTAGCATGGACCAATCCACAGAAACCCAACAAAGACAAAAACACCTTCTATAAGGGACCTGACGAAAGAAATTCAAAACCAAGTGGAAAGAACTTCCCAATTAACAATCCACATGGGATGCGACCATCTCCAGGTGATCACAAACCAAAACCGAAACAGGGTCAAATGGTTGACCACACAAGGATAACCAAACAAATATTCACATCTTAAAAGGCATACCCATAGGGATTACATGAATATAAAACCACTGATCCTTTTTAATCATGTAGAAAATTACAAAGTGGAAAACTACAACAATAACTGTTAAAATTTCACACCTAAACGGTGGAAACCAAAGCTGTTTAAATTTTTCCCACACACTCAATGGTTTTCTAACTGTGTGAAAAGCCTCACTCTAGGACCTATGCCAGGATCCCTGACGTCTTGATGCATCTATTTCTCCATAGTTAATAACTGGTAGTCCCTAATCAGAACTGCATCTTGTGTTCTCATGAGAGACCACACAACACTCCAGGAATAATCAAAAGTTCACAATGCCCCATAAGACTCACTTTTTCTAACATGAAACATTCTCTAAGTAATGGACTTAGAATATTCCCATGCATCATCCTCTTCTATCATAATGATAAATAGCTAGAGAATAGAACATATGTATTACGCCTCTATTTATAATAAAGAAATTTAGAATTTATGAATGAAAAACATGCTTCCATTAAAACAAATTTTCTCAAAAGAGTAACAATCTGTGTCTTATATTTAGAATCAAAAAAGAAACACCAAAAAAATTTATCAGACACAAAACTTTTAACAAAATAAGTACTCATAGGAATGGAATATAAACTGAGGCCATATAAAACCCTTCTTCTATGAATTGGATCTAAGTCAATTCTAGGAAACACCCTAACAAAAATATTGCAAGTTTCCTAGGAGTCCATAGTTCTAGTGGGTCTTTAAAGATTTAAACCATGACTAATTCTTATGATCTGTCCATTTTTGCTAATAAAACACCATGAACCTTCATTTAGAGAAGATGAAGAAATAACCAAAGGCCTTTTAATATCACCAACATCACCAATAGATTCAAACCACTTTCTATTCTCCTTATTGTAATTCCCTTAACCACTTCCATGCCATACCATTGATCATAAAGGGGGAAAAATTCACCTATAATGACTCAAGAAATTAAATGAATCTAATGCTTCTTTTAATTTTCCACATACACTATTTGGATTATATAGGATCAAAATGACTATAGATTAGGGGGTATTCAACTTACATAACTCATGAATAAAGTCTATAGGTTGATAAACTAGAGGGTCTACAAATGGTGGACTATATATGGTTGCACTTTCAGTATCCTTAAAATCATATGGGGGGTACACCAGCTAACAAGGAAACCAATAACCCATAAAACCTAATCCATTGGCCAAAACATACCACAAATAAATACCAAACACACAAAGGGAACAAACTGAAAGGCTTCCCAGAACATTTTTCAAAAGAAACCACTAACCATTATTTCAAAACCAACTCATCGAAAAAGACTCAAACATTAAACATCATTAAAATAAAAAAAGTTATTGAACTTAAAACACCTCAAAAAAACATTCCTAAACCACATATGGAAGCACCACACAATGACTAGTTATAAAAATATCACATCTTCTCTTAAAATTACTTTTGAAAAAAAAAATCTTAGTTGGTTGCACACTCACCAATGGTACTTCATAGATCCTCACACATGAATATTTTCATTACAAAATTGGCCCCCATCTCCTCATTTCAATCTGGTTACTCATACACTCATTCCATTAACCATTTATATTTCCCCACATATCCATGCATGAGGTCACCCATAGCAATACCAAAGATCAAAAAAAAATCCCACTTTCCAAAACAAAACATTAAACTCATGTTTTAAACTTCTCAATTTTGTTCCCTTCTTAAAATCCAAAAGTAATTTCAATATATCACTCACCACCAAGTCAAAAATAGTTTCCAAACTCCTCAAATCAGTTAAAAACATTTTTTTCAATAGTTTAGAATATCTCATTCTACTAAAATCATTTGGATAAACCCATTTTAGCTCATTCAAAAAAATATTCCAAAAATAATTTAATACTAAATTTTATTTTCCAAATAACTAATTTCGATAATCCATAGGTTTCAATTAAAAAAACGTAATTCTTAATAAACTCATTCCCACATTACCTAGAAATAATTTTACAAAAATCAACTTTTTGAAAATCTTCCTTAAAAATGATTCTGCAAATTCATTTTCCATATTTTAAATACTAAACCATTTTCAATTTAAATTATAATTTTCAAAATTTCTAAATCAATGTGTCTCAAAACAATTTTCAGGACTAGGGAAGACACAAAACATTTGTCAAGTGGGAACTATTTTTTATGGTCCCCTTGTCCATATGGTTGGTGGTCATCTGATAATCACACCAAAGCCACATAGTGTATTCTAGGACCATGTCCCTAGCTCCACATGGATTTCCATGCCCTGTGAGCTCATAGAGACCACTGGCCCAATTCCTACATCATTTCGCAAAAATAAAAACCCAATAAGAACCAAATAACCCAAATAAAACCAACCATCCCATGGAAACCCAAGACTTGATATTGAATGTGTTGGCCATACACTCTATCATACCTACACCCCATGGTTCTCACAATCATATAAAATATACCTTGAGGTCCCCAAATATCTAAGTGTGCTCCAAAATTGAATTCCTCTATGATAACCTACCGTGATAACATTTTTCATGAACCAAACTGAATTTCCATCCAACCATACACCTAAATCGATCGGTGGAAGGGACTGAAGGGTGTTCCAGATAACCATGGGCTGAAAAATAGCTCCAAGGTAACACAATATTCTTTCGTAATGAGTTCACCCATTTATATAATCATAAAAAATTATCGATATTTAACAAAACAAAACTAGATAATCAAATACAAACATGGTACAACAATTTTCAAGTTCAAAGTTTACAACTCTGAACAAACCCAAAAATGAAAACAATGAAAAAGGGATAGAAAATCTATCATAAAAAACTTAATGCAACAAGAAGAGCATCTTCCTCAATCCACCACCACCAACACCTATATGGGAAGACCACTAGGATCCCAAACCACCACCATGATACATGTTTTATTTACACGAGTCAATCATAACAATGTCTACATACACCAAAAGGTGTATGCAGTGTGTGATCCAAATCCTAGAAGTATTTCACCCAATAAAATAGATTCCATTTAAAAACATTATAATACAAATCAACATGAAATATTTATAAAAAGAAATTCTAGAGAAATTTTTATAAAAAAAAATTAAATAAAAATAAGATTTTCTTTTGACATAACCTGCCAAGTGCGTCATATGCCCATGGTAAAATCAATATCACAAAAGGGCACTAATTCATTGGAAAACCCTATAGTCACATACTATAGTGGGACAATAGGTACCTAATATATTGGTGAAATGTGGTATATCATCCACACTGATCATCTTCCCCATGCATGATCCACTAGAGAAGAATATATCCAAAACTGTAGGGGTCCCAAATCATCATAGATTAGGTAGTGTGGTACCATCAATACCATTATAATGAATCAAGGCTCAGCCATGCTGATCCAACTAGCATACTATTCCAATTCCACACACCAATTAACCTAGGATTCACTTTATTGCTCAATTTATATTCCACATATCACATAAAACATCACTTCGACATATTCCTTAGACAATAAATAGAATATACAATAAAAACCACCATTTATATAACCCAAAACATCTTTCAATCCAAAATCAGACCAAATACATTTTAAAACATGTTTCGCACCTTTTTCACAATTTTGGAAACCCATTTGAAAACACTAAAAGAAGAGTGCATTTGAAATTCAATAATTTTTATAGGAAAATCCCCTTTCCAATCCACATATGAACCCAAATCATTTTTAAAAAAATGCTTCCCATTATTTACTCAATTAAAAATTCATTCCAAATATGTAAAATACTAAATACAACTTGCAACAATTCTCAATTTTTTAGAAAACTATTTTTCACATTTAAATACCTTTGAGAACCCATTTCTCATGCTCTACAAAAAGAATCAAATACATTAAAGAAACATCATAATAAAACATACACAAAACCTAACCTTTTTCCTTTAAAAATTTAATTCCAACATATATTCATTCCAAAACACTTACAAAAATATATTTTACACCACAAAATTAATCAATAAAAATCTTTATGAAAGCAAGAAAGAAATTCAAAAACATATAGTAATGTAAAATAATGTAACCACCTACCTCACACTAAAAACTTTCTGAGATTGGTTTGAAACTATAGATACACCACCATAAGACCCTATAAATAAAATATTGAACATAAAAAATCAAGATCTCACTCAATGAGACAAGAAAGAACCCTCTTTAGGTTATACAACCTACTGGGAATTAAGAACTCTATATGGGAGGAAGAGAAACTCAAAAGAGGGGGAGAAATCAAGGGGAACCCACTTAGACACAATGGGAATTTTCTAATTTTTAATGTCCATGACATGTACCATGGTTTTCCTACACATGTAATGCCCCAACCATAGTTACCCAGAGTTATTGCATTGTTACATAACATTGGAATAATCACAAGGGATCAAATCCTGAAATACCGACCAGTTTAGTAGCCTTAGAAGTACTATATACATAAATATGTTATACATTAGATTATGAAATGAAAAAACAACAATGTTGTGTCTCCTTTTAACACACTCATATCCCTTATCTTATCCTTACAATTCAGTCATAATATACTTCTTCACATCCTAGGAAAATAAAACATTGAAAGGGGTGAGTTCAGATGCTTAGTAAGGATAAAAATATAGCAAAAACATTCATAAATTAGCATAAAAATTTAAATCAATGAATAAGACTAAAACACAAGACTTTTAGACATACACATCATAATAATATGGAAAATATAAATGAAATAATTACATTTACTTATTCTCATAGATAATTCACTTGTAGAATAATCACATGTAAAATCAATAGCTAATTTCATAATGATGGAATGTGTAATGCCAGACATCATAACCACATAGTCAATGTGAATTTCCAAGAGTACAAATAATATTTTGTTAAGGCCTTATTCCAAGACACTAGTTTGTCTCACGAGACCTACCGATGCATCGAGGAGCTATAGAAGGCTCCACCCATCACTTACTAAGTCCAATTCATTCCTCATATGAAAATGATGAAACATAACATAAACATTCATATTGAAAAATTAATAATAAATGTTAATACTTTAACCATAAACCATGAATAGTATAAAAATAACACATCAGTAGTCAAACATATCACAAAACCTTCAATACAATATGGATGATTTTATCATAATCAATCAACTTCAAACAAGTGTAAAATCCATCAAAGAATATTGACATAGATAAAATCAAAACAGTTTGAAAGAAGCACCTATTTTTATTTTGGATTCATTTAAAAGTCACATAATTATAGAAGAAAATATTTATTTTGAAAATATTATTATAATATTTTAAGGGAAGCTTTGAATGTGTTATAACGGTGGAAAATAGTCGCACCCGCCATGAAAGTTAAAAAAAATTCTTACCTTAATTTGTCGAAAAGGTCATAAATACCTTGATTTGAAAATGATGGAAGGGTTCCTTTCAAAAAAACTATATACAGTCAAAAAAGGTTATAAATGAAGTTAACCCATATTCTAGGAAATATTAAAAAAAATTGGAAATACATTTTTATGAAACATGGATGTGGATGATAAAGATGTCACAGTATATACTTATGTATAAACAACCTAGAATAAGTAAAGAAATTTTAAAATTTACCCATACCTTGTACTTTTTCTTGGTTGAGGGTATGATAACCACTATTAAAATAGTTAATTAATTTTTATTAAGTTATTCAAGAACCACATACATAAATATGATATCATATATGATCTTCTAATATTGATTTGTTAATAATATTTTAGTAGTAACATTGTTTCGGGTATTGACTCATTCATTTTACTTTATATTTTTTGTTACATAAGTCATGTTTGTTATGGATATGATATATTTGATTCATATAAAGAATTATATTAATTTATTAAACATTATTTTTAATCATAAAAAAAATTATTCTTGAATGTTTATGATGGGGAAATGAATCATATCGCGTTCGTGGAGATGGTAATTTGTACGTACGCACGAGCGAAAATATCATTCTTTTGATGGTAAAATCATATGTAATTGGATGTTATATCATATATAAATAATAATTAACATTTTATATTTATTATTACCATCAATTATACTCATTATTATACCCATCCGAGTAATGAAGTGTTGAATAACAAACTACACCATGACGTAGAGATGGTAAGTCGTATGTATGCAAGTATGGTGACTCTGTCATTCATAGGATGGATAAAATAATGAATATGGTTGTACCATATTTTTAATAACATCATAGTATGTATAAGGTTCTGGAGTTATTATTTTGGTATGTAAACAACAAAGAATGAGTAAGTGGAAGAATAAAAAAAATTTGAAAGAGATGATGAAATTATTACCTCTTTTTCAGGTGCTTCCTTTTGATTTGATCAAAAGGGATCCTTAGGTTGGAATTGTGATAAATGTAAGGCCTCTAAGTGGAAGTGAGGGTAGTTTTTAGGATATTTTAGGCAGGTTTATCTGAGGAAAATGGCTTTGTAGGTGTGATTTTGAGAGAAGGGGAAGTACCCTTTTATAAGAGAGGTGAGGGTGACTTTAGGAAAAGCAAGAAATATTAATTAATTATACGATCAAATTAAGTTTATAATGGATTAAAAAGGATTTATTTCAAGTATAATGCGGTACTAGGTCGAAAAACACTCAACCAATCGGTTTTAGATAGGTTTAGGCCACTATATTAAACTTATCTGTTAGATTGAACTCTTAGTTTAATAGTTTAGCTTTAACCTTGTATTCTTGTATTATTTTATTAAATGGTTAATAAACATACTATAAAAATCCAAGAGAATACTAATTGGTTCATTATTGACATATATAACCTTATCTAAGTTCTTTGGATGAACCATATTTTTTTAGGAATATTATACCAATTAATAATATAGTATTTATTTTAAAAACTCATTTATGTCAATTTTGACACTATTTAGTATTTGGTTTTTGTGAAAGTCAAAAAACATTATTGATTTGAAAAAAATAAATTAAATAAATCCTAACATGTCATAGTAACCTATAAAGTTTGTGGAATTCATCGGAAGTATCAATTAACATTTATTGTTACATTTATAATATCAATTATTTTAATCATTCATTAATAAGGTAATTACTGTATTATCATGGTGTCATATATAAATTTATTTATATAATGTCTAAAATTTATAAATAAAATACCATTATTTACGAAATATTTTTATCTTTTAATGGATATCTATAGTCGAATTTATCTTATGTATATCCCAATATTATAAAAATTTTATTTAGAAAATTTTGAATTTAACACTTTTAACTCTTCTTAAAATTAAATAATAATAAATTTCCTAATCTAATCCAAGTGGATCAAAGAGGGTCATATTTCATTCAAAAGTTTGATTTTGGTAGAAATACACTTATCCAATAGAATTAGGACATGTTTTAGGGTAATTATAATATCATTTTTACCTTTAATTACACTATTTACTTTTAACCGTGGAAAATAAAATCCAAAAATTACTATTCACCAAAAATTATTTTCATCCTATTTAAACACATTTTACTTACTGAGGTCAATCGTGTCTCTCATATTTTTGAAATTAAATTCACATAAGTGGTAAAAATACATTTTATGCAAATTTTATAATGTGCCTAGAAGGTCGGTAAAAGACGTTAAAAGGTTTAAAAAAATTATCTATCAAATCTTATTATAAAATGATAGAAATGAAGTACATTATACTAATATAAGAATTATGTATTTATTTTGACATAAAATAAAATTAAATGAACTAAATAATTATTTAAATAAAAATTAGGTTTTAAACAATTCATTGTTTTTCACTATTCGTAAAAAATTGAATGTTTTCAAAAAAAATACCAAAAATTTACCCAAATCTAATTTTGATATTCTGAATCCAAAAATGAAGTCCGTTTGGAATAATAATTTATAATAATTAAAAATGTGGGTATTACTATTCATAATGGTAAGTTTTATTGGTTGTGGTGTGCTAGAACTCGATGTTGCGTATAGCACAAGTTATTTTATTATTAAAAGAGAAGCATACCGTGGAAGCTTGGGGTATTAAATTATTCCCTCCTTTAAATAATTAAAACCTCTAATTTTCTAGAATATTACTACATAAAACTATTTGGGTGGTTCTTCATCATATGTTCCTCGAGTTCCCACATTTCCTCTTCCATCTTATGATTTCTCCATAGAAATTTTACTAGGCGAGTCATACAGTTTATCAACACTTGTTCTCTGGTATCAAGAATATTTACCGGCTCTTCACAATAAGACATATCGGGTTCCAGTTCTGTTTCTTCATAGGTGAGTACATGAATTGGGCCAGGCAAGTATTTTCTCAATAGTGATACATGGAACACATCATTATCTTTGGAGAGACTTGGAGGAATTGCCAAATGGTAAGCTATAACTCCAATTCATTCTAGAATTTCGAAAGTCCCGATGAAACTGGGACATAATTTACCCTTCTTACATAATCATATAACACCCTTCCAGGGAGATACCTTTAAAAAAACATGATCTCCTACTTGAAATTCCAAATATTTCCTTCTGTTGTCTACATATCTCTTTGGCCTACCAAGAGCTACTTTGATTTGGGTTTGGATAATCATCACATTTTCTATTGATTCCTCAACAAGTTATAGACCTATAAGTTTTCTTTCACCAACATCATCCTAACAAGTTTGTGTGTGACATCTCTTTCCATATAACACTTGATATGGTTCCATCTGAATACTTGAATGGAAGTTATTGTAATAGAAAAATTCTTCCAGAGGTAATTATTGATCTAATAAACCTTGAAATTAAATTGTCCAAGAACTAAACATTTCTTTTAAGGTTTGAATAGTGTGTTCTGGTTGTCTGTCTATTTGAGGTTGGTAGGCAGTGCTCAAACAAAGTTAATTATCTAGGTCTTTCTGAATACTTTTCTATAATCTTGATGCAAAATGGGGATCATGATTAGAAACAATCGATAGGGGTAAACCATGAAGTCTTATGACTTCATTAATATATATTCTTTATAAATGTTCAAGTGGTAAATCTTCTATTATAGAAATAATATGTGCTGACTTTGTAAGACAATCAATAATGACCCATATTGTATTATTACTTCTAGGAGTCATTGGTAGTCCCATGACAAAGTCCATCGTAATATCATCCCATTTCCACTCAGGCATGGGAAGAGTTTGTATGACTCCTCTAGGATGTTGTCTCCCAGCCTTCACCTATTGACAAACAATACATCTTAACACATAATTAGAAATATCTCTCTTCATATTGTCCCATAAAAAATGTTCCTTCAAATCTCTATACATCATAGTGAAACAATGGTTTATAAAGAACCAGGATCTATAAGCATCATCTAACAATTCCCTTTTTAGATCAGGTATATCAGGAACACAAATTATCTTCCCAAATTTCAAAATTCCATCTTTATATATGAAGTCATTCAATATCGCATCATTCACATCTTTAGTTTTTTTTTGAAACACCTCATCATCAGTCAGAGAAATTTTTATCATTTAAAGTAAATATTGATTGGAAACTGTTGGAAAAATTATTGATGTTTCACCTTCAAGGATTATTCCCATATCTATCTTTACCAAATCCATGAACATAAGATACCTTTAAACTCTCATCTTGTTCACAACTCCATGACCTTTTCTGATCAAAGAATATGCCACCATATTTTTTTTCCTAGGTGGTAATGTATAGTGAAATAATAATCTTTGAGTAATTTAAGCCATCATATTTGCCTCATATTGAGTTCTTTCTGTGAGAAAATATACTTCAAACTATTTTGATCAGTATAAATATCACATTTTTTACCATAGAGTTAGTGTCTCCATATCTTCAGAGAAAATATTACAGCTGCAAACTCAAGATCAGGATTATAATAGTTTTTCCTTAATTTTTAGCCACTGTGATGCATAGCAAATAAATCTATCATTCTATATAATGACACAACAAAGTCCTTTCTCTAAAGAATCATTATAAATAACAAACCCATCATTCCACAATGATAGAGTCAAGAAAGAAGAATTGACTAATCTTTTCTTTAGTTCTTCAAAACATTCTTAACACTCTTTTTTCCAAAAAAAATATACCCCTTTATGTGTGATCTTGGTTAAAGGGTTACCAATCATGAAAAATCTGGATGAAATGAAGATAATAACCAGCTAAACAAATAAAACTGCGTACCTCAGTTATACTCATCGATACTGGACATTATTGTATTCCTCTTTTCTTAGAAGGATCAATAGAGATTCTATCCTTAGAGACTATATGGACAAGAAAAGATATCTACAAAAGCCAAAGTTCACACTTGTTAAACTTCTCATATAATTTATTTCTTCTAAGAGTCTTATGAATAGTGCGAAAGTGATTTTTATGATCTTCATAGATTTTGGAGTATACCATGATATCATCAAAAAACACCACTACAACTTCATCAAGGTATTCTTTGAAAACTCTATTCATTATAACCATGAAAACATAGGGTGAATTAGTCCGTTCAAAAGGAATTATTGTAAACTCGTAATGCTCGTACATGGTATGAAATGATGTCTTTGGAAAGTCTTCCTTATTCACACACAACTAATGATATCCATATCATAGGACAATCATTGAAAAATATTGAGCTTCATGATGTTGATCAAATAAATAATCAATGCGATGGAGGTGATACTTGTTCTTTATTTTTATAGCATTGATCTCCCTGTAGTCAATGAACAACATCATAGATCCATATTTCTTCTTAACAAAAAGAACAGGGGCTCCCCCTGGAGAGAAACTAGGGAGAATAAATCCTTTATTACTAAATTACTCTAGTTGTTTATTTAGTTCCACTAATTCCATAGTTGCCATTCTATAAGGGGTCTTTTATATAGGCCAAGACACAGAAATTTAATCAATGGAAAACTCAATTTATTATTCTGGAGGATGTCTACTTAAATCCTCTAGAATCACAATAATATATTATTTCACAATAGGTACATACTCTATTTGAACATTCCTTTCCTCACCCATAGTTATTTCATTCTCTTCCTCCCCAATAATTGAATTTAGTAGAGCTATTGGGGGAGGATCTAGATAAGAATCAAATGGGGGCATTTCTTCTCTAAAGATAAGGTATTCCCTATCATCATCAAAAATTGTAACCTCTTTCTTATTCCAATAAATTTTCACATCGTGGTCCAAAACCCAATCCATACCAAATATTATATCAAATTAAATCTTGGGTATGATTATGAGATCAGAAAATAAAGCACTTTTATATTCCTTAATTGGAACTGATTCACAAAATATTGTTGCAATGATACTTCCCTTAATAGTTTTGACTGACAACTCCCTTGTTAAATAAAATTTGAAAATAACTAATTTTCATAGAAAACTAGGAAGATATGAAACAATGTAATGATACATAGTAAGATAAATCATTGCCTAAATTTAAGGAAACCATTAAATTAACTGTCACCATGTCATTCGGAGCTTCAACCTCAGCAGTAGTGAGAGAATAAGCCTGGAATTTCTCCCATGGAATTTTCAGAGGTAATTTTCCTTGGCGGTTAGTAAATTCATTTTCATAATTCCTCATTTCTCTATAATTGTAGAATTCAACATTGACAACCTCTTTCATTCCCTTGAAATCACGAGCTTGGTGGCCTTTTTCCCCACACTTATAACACACTCTCATTCCCTTCAGGAAAGTACCAAGGTATTTATTCCCACATTTAATATATGATGGAAATTAAACATTTCCCTTGTTTACCTTATTTCCATTTCCTGAGTGTTTATCATATCACTTCTTCTCTTTTTTTTCATTAAATTCATAAGAACTAGAGAATTCCTTTTCTGTCTTGATAGCACATGAGACAATATCTTCATACGATGAAAAGGATTGTGAGAATAATGTGCGATTGAGAAATGGTTTTAACCCACCAAAGAATCGATCAATCTTACTCATTGGGTTATGTATAAAATATATTGCATGTCTTTATAACCTTGTAAAGTTATCCTCATACTTTGTGACACTTTCATCCTCATATTTCCTCAGAATCAGAAATTTTCATTCTATATATGCTCAATGGTCACTTGGAAAGTATTTTTATAAGAAAATATCATTAAACTCTGTCCATTCAATAATTGATACTTTTTCATCCTCTTTTTTGTTTTGAATTAATGACCACCATTGATCTGTATCTCCCGTGAGGAGATAAACTTCCATAACAACTTTTTCCCTTTCTCTACTCCCCAATGCATGAAATAATTTCCCTAAGGAACTTGTCCATTTCTCAGCTACAAATGGATTTTTACCCCCATTTAATGTTAGTGGTTGTGCCTCATAAAGTTTTTCAACATCGATCCTCTACGATGTGGATCATGGTGCTCCATATGGGTAAGGTTATTATTCATAACCTGAGTGAGTTTCCCCCTTATGGTTATAAGTTGTTCCGCACCGGTTGCATCACTAGCTCCACTATAATTATTTTGAGCATGAGATAAGTCCCTACATGGATTATGTGCATTGATAAATTTTCCATTCCTTTAACTAGGCTCCATTTCTAAACGATGGTATACACTAGATTAGTTTATGAATCGCAATACATAATTCCAAAATAGTAAAACACATAACATAAATTGAACCGTTTATGCATATAATATATAATCATTAAAAAAATGTTTTCTTTGAGGAGGTATTTACTCAATATTCTTTCATAATTGTTTGTAATGATGATGTGAATTATCCTAAGCATATCTTTTGGGAGTTTCGTAACCAAGAGTGAAGTAAGGCCTGCTTTCAGGTAACAAGATACCTCGGGTCAAACCCAAAACTCCTTGTCGGAGTTTTCACTCCTAGGTACATTTTTTCTAGAGTCACCTCTACCTGTTTGTATCCAAACAAGGATATATTTCTTGGAAAACATACAAAATCTCAACATTACCCAAATTCATTGAAGTTCTTCTATACTAATCTTAAGGTCTGTATAAGGGTAATGATATCTAATTAGAGTATTTCTAAATCTAGTTTCCAAGGTTTGTACTAAACGTCCTCTAATACCAACTATAATGCACTGACCCTAGTTACGTAGATTGAGTTCATTAATACATAACATTGTCATGATCACAATGGATCAAATCTTGAAATACCAATCAGTTTAGTAGCCTTGAAATTACTAGATACATATATAAGTTTTACATTACATTATGAAATGAAAAACAAAAATGTTGCCTCTCCTTTGAAAACACTCATATCCCTTATCTAATCCCAATAAGTCAATGATAATATACTTTTTCGCATCCTGGGATAATAAAACATAGAAAGGGGTCAGATAAGATGCTCAGTAGGATAACAATATAGTGGAAACATTCATAAAAAAGCATAAACATTTAATGAAATGTAAAAGTCTTAAACACAAGCCTTTTAAACTAAAAATTCAATATAATATGAAAATATAAATCAAAGAATCTCATTTACATGTTCACATGGGTATTGTAATTGCCTAATAATCACATGTAATATTGATAGCTAATTTCATATTGATGGAATGCATAATGTCGGACATCTAAACCATATAGCCGAGGCCTTGTGCCAAGAATAGAAATAAGATTTTATCAAGGCCTTGTGCCAAGACAATATTTTGACTCATGAGACCTATCGATGTGTCTAGGATCTATAGTGAGCTCCACCCATCACTTATTGAGTCCAATGCATTCCTCATATGAAAGGGTTGAAACATAACATAAATATTCGTATTAAAACATGCATAAGAAATGTTAATACTTTAACCATAAACCATGAATGGTATAAAAATAACACATACACAGTCAAACATATCACAAAACCTTCAATACAATATATAATAATGTATCATAATAAATCAACTTCAAACAAGTGTAAAATCCAACAAAAGATGTTGACATAGATGAAATCCAAATTATTTGAGAGAAATGTCTATATCTATCTTGAAATCATTTAAAAGTCATGTAATTATAAAAGGAAACGTTTTTTTGAAAATATTCTTATATACTTGTAAGGGATTCGTAGAAGGTGTTATAATGGCAAGAAATATATGCACTCACCGTGTAAGTCATAAAAACAATCTTACCATAATTTATAGAAAAGTTCATAAATTACCTTGTGTGGAAAACGACTAAAAGATTCCTTTTAAAACATTTTATATAAATTCAAACAAGGGTATAAATAAATTTAACCAATATTCTAGGAAATAGTAAAAATGTTTTGAAACACATTTTTGTGAAACACAGAAGCGGATAATAAAGAAGTCCTAGTACATACTTACGTATAAAATACCTCAGATAAGTAAAGAGATTGTAAAATTAACCATTACCTTATAATTTTCTTTGGTCGAGGGTATGTTAAAATCTTTTATAACAATTAAATAATTTTTATTAAATTATAAAAGAATAATATACATAAATATGATATCTTATATGATCTTATAATATTACTTTGTTAATAATATTTTAGTAGTATCATTTTTTCAGGTGTTGACTGATTCATTTTCCATTATATGTTTTGTTACGTAATTCATTTTTTATAGATAAGATGTATTTTATTCTTATAAAATATGATATTAAGCTCATAAAAATTATTTATAATCATAAAATGAATCTTATTCTTGAATTTTTATGATGGGGAATCGAATCTTATCGCGTTTGTGGAGACGGTAATTTGTACGTACGCACGAGTGACAATATCATTATTTTGATTGTAAAATCATATGTAATTTGATGGTATATAATATATACAGAATAATTAACATGTTATGTTTATTATTAACATCAATAATACCCATTATTATACCCATCCGAATAATGAAGCGTTGAATAACAAACTACACCAAGACGTGGAGACGGTAAGCTGTACAAACACATGTATGGTGACTTTTTCATTCATAGGATGGGTAGAATAATGAATATGGTTGTAACATATTTATAATAACATCACAGTATGTATAAGGTACTAAATTCATTATTTTGTTATGAAAACAATAAATAAAGAGAAGGTTGAAGAAGAAAAGAATGTTGAAAGAGGTGATGAAATTATTACCTCTTCTTTGGGTGCTACCTTTTGATTTAATCAAAAAGGATCCTAAGGTTGGATTTATGATCAAATTATGGCCTTTAGGATGAATTTAGGGTATTTGGTAGGATATTTTAGTAGGGGTTGGCCAACCCAAATTGATTTGGAGGTGTGATTTTGAGAGAAGTTCAAGTACCCTTTTATAAGAGTGGTGAGGGTCACTTTAGGAAAAAGCTTGAAATATTAATTTATTATACCATCATATTCGGTTTATAATGGATCCAAAATGATTTATTTATAGGGTATGTTGGGTATGGGTCAAAAAACTCTCAACTAATAGGTTTTAGACAGGTTTAGGTCACCATATTAACCTTATCTATTAGATTTAACTCTTAGTTTAATAGTTTAACTTTTACCATGTATTCTTGTATTTTTAAAATAAATAGTTAATAAACGTACTATAAAAAATCCAAGAGAACACCAAGTAGCTAATTATTGATATATCTAATCGTATATAAGTCCTTTGTCTGAACCTTATATTTTTATTAATATTATATAAATTAATAACATAGTATTTGTTTTAAAAACTCATTTATGTCCATTTTGACACTATTTAGTATTTCGTTTTTAAGAAAGTCAAAAAAACTTGATTACATTGAAAAAAATATATTAAATCAATACTAACATGTCATATTAACCTATATAATTAATTGATGGAATAATAAGTCTTTATTTACATTTATTATTATATTTATAATATCAATTATTTTAATCATTCATTAGTAAGGTAATTATTGCATCATCATTGGGTCATAAATAAATTTAATTATTTAATGTATAATAATTATAAATAAAATATCATTATATCATAAATATTTTTAAATTTCAAATGAATCATTATAGTCGAATTTATCTTATATATAACCCTCTATTAAAAATGTTTTGGTTATGAAAATGTGAATTTAACACTTTTAAATAATCCTTAAATAAAATAATAATAAATGTCCTAATATAATCCAAGTGGGTCAAAGAGGTTGATATTTATTTCCTATAGTTTATTATGGTCTAAATATACTTATCCAATAGAATTATGTCATTTATTAGGATAATTGTAATATCCTTTTTACTTTAATTACCCAATTTACTTTTAACTGTAGTAAATATAATCCAAAAGTTACTATTCCCCAAAAATTATTTTCATCCTATTGAACAACATTTTACATACTAATGTCAAACAATTCTCTCATATTTTTGAAATTCAATTCATATAAGCGGTAAAATTATGTTTTATATAAATTGGTTAATGTGCCTAGAAGGTGGGTAAAAGTCGTTAAAAAGTTCAATAAAACTTTATACATCTAATCTTATTATAAAATGACTCCAATGAAATACATTGAACTAATATAGGTATTATATATGTATTTTGACATAAAATAAATTTAAATAAAATAAATAATTATTAAAAGAAATAGAAATATTTAAATAACAATGTAGTGTTTTTTACTATTCATAAAAAAATTGAATGTTTCTCGAAAAATACCAAAAAATCACCGCAAGCTAATTTTGATATTCTGAATCCAAAAATTAAGTCCATTTTGAAAAATATAATTTATAAATATTTAAAAAGTGGGTATTACTATTCATAATGGCTAGTTTTATTGGTCATGGTGTGCTAGAAATCAAAGTTGCATACAACGCATGTTATTGTATTATTCAAAGAGAAGTGTTCCGTGCAAGCTTGGGGTGTCACAACACAATTTCCTAAACTATGCATCAACCATTTTCCCCTATAGGCCTAAGTGGAACAAGCCACATGGTTTAGAAACTATATGTTAACCATGCAGTTAACCACTGTCTAAAAATAACACTTAGCATCATGGTTTTATTTGAAAGACACATGGTTTCCCCTAACCATGCACCAACCATGCACAATATGCTTCAATGATAAAAGTTCCCATTTTATTGTTGAAAAAACTTGAGGGAACTGATGATTAACCATGTTTAATGATTTATACAAAGTAATACCTCAAAATAAAATTATGGATGTGACATGATTGATGAAAAAAATGAATCTTATGATATAATTATTTTTTATTACTGAAAAATTGCAGAACCATTTGGTGATATGATAAACAATTGATTATTGCTAATCCAATTGTTCAAAACAAACATACTAAGAGAAAAATCAAAAATTAAAATTTTATAATATATTCTTGTCCATTACTGTTTATTCTAATTGCATTATATTTATTATATATCACACTAATAATCACTAAATTTTAACATTATACTACTTATTTAAATATATGTTAAATAAATCAACACATAATCATCCACTAAGCCTGGTATGTTCATGTTTGTGTTGGTTTTATGAAATACATGTGAAATAATATAAAATTATATCTTGAATGGTTATTAAAACATAATTAATGGTATAATTGGATATTAATATGATAACAATAATTTTATTTGTTTTTGGAAAATATACATCAATATTTAAATGATTAATTATAAAAACACCCTTCGTAGATTAAAAATCACCAAAATATATTCGTTGTTGATTTCAACTACTAAGATACTCCTAAAAGTTAATTTAAAAAAACATTATGATCCATCAAATATATTAACACTGATGAGTTTTTGTTGAATATTATTGGTAATTTATTTAATAACAACATATCTTTTGTTAAATGTAATTTTTACCTTAATAAATTGTTTCCCAATAAAGGCATGACAATCCTAGGTTTTTATAATTTTCATTTGAGAGGGTTTTAGTAAATATTTAGGATTACTTGAGTTACAATTTATTTTATGGTTATATATCCTCTGTAAAAATTATTGATAAGATTCAATGTATATGGTGTTTAATTTTATCTTTGTAATATTCTTTAGAATTTTATTTTCATAGAAAAAACCATGTTTGGATACTGGCATGTAGATATTATAGCACAGATACACCTTGGGGTCATCACCTTGAAATTGGTTGGTTAGTAATTTGACTTGATCATCATCCTAATGTATTATGAGTGCACCAAAGACTTCATACCTTGAAAAACAATCTCAAGAGATATTATTCGGTTGAAACTTTCTCTTTCTAAATCGCTTTTAATGTTTTATTTCCTAGTTACAATTTCGTATTATGTTTAGATGTATATGTTAACTATTCTTGAGGTAACCCGAGTAAAATGAATATCTATATATATTTAACAAAGGTAACTACATGAAAACATGATATTTCATATGAACAATGGGTTTAATTTTTTAAATTATATTTATGGTTATGAAAATTTCCCATATTATTAATTTTTGTCACTAATGTCAACACTATTTCTTTATTAATGGTTGGATGTATAAATAATTTTTATTTTAAAGGAATATGTATATATTTTCTCAATGAACAACCCAAATAAATTTTATATGGAAGGAGAAATGTTGTAATTATTCCAACCCATCAATCATGAAATATTATTAATAATGTAAGCATATCTGATTCCCCAAACACGCCAAATAAGTGAATAATGGAGTATCATAAAAGGTCAAGTGAAGATGATGATGATGAAGGATAGAATATTCAGTTCCTTAAATATGAAGTATGTGGATTGAGTCACCAGGGATATTGAATCAAGGGGGCTCGAATATTTTTTACTTATAGAATAGGGGATCATCAAACGTCAAACTTCCTTCAAAAAATATGGAGTTTTGTTAACACGATTCAATAAAATAGAGTTAAACCTAAGGTACCATTAATAATTCAATGTCTTATGTGTCAGGAATTGAGGAATTATCCATTTCAGCACCCTAATTCATTGACTAACCAAGATGATGTTCATCACCAACCATCTACACCGACGGGAAAATGATATTCCTCTGAAAGTAGTAATCTAGATGTTTATAATAATATTAGAATGTCTATGAGTTATTAAAATTAAATTAAATAATCACCATAATTATTAGATTATCAAAGAAATATTATAGAGATTTGATTATTGAATTCCAAGTGTAATATTATAGATATTTACCCTGTGGATATATATTTTTCCTTCTTCTAGGTAAATTTAATGTAAATTTAGTGATGGATTGGTTCCCTCCACATGGATAAAAAATTAACTGGAGTAAAGAAAATACATTTCATATTGATCTGTGATATTCTATCAATGAAAGGATAATAATAAACATCCTCAATAAAAAATTATATAATGTGGGACTTGAAACCAAATAATGGTAGAATCGTGTTCAAAATAGTTGAAGTAAAACAAAATATTAGTGAAAAAATAATTCCAAGGAATGATATATGTATCCCATGATTGTTCAGATGAAACCTATTTATAATTTATATCATTAATAAACTATATAACTTATCTATCCTTATAAATTTTTGTTTGTATGTGATATTAAATCTTTGAATACATAATTAATTATAGGGGATAATGCAATGGACAAGGATTTAGGATCCATTATTATAATTATTATTGTGGTTTTTGTTTCCTTTTTTTGTTTTCTTATTTTTTTTGTTTTTATTTATGTCCATAGTTTTATCAAAGTTTTCTTTATTCATTCAAAAGGATTGATACATGATTAAAAATTTTCCCAATAAGGTTAAAACAAAACAAAATAAACATTATTCATTCATAAGTTGGGAATTACCAAAAAATAACATAAAAATAAGTACTAAACTTTATGTATTATTGCTCACCAAGCATTAAGGATAGCCATTAAATGCTCATAAATCAATAAAGAAAAATGAATGAAAAAATAAAATCATCATGTTGAGGAAAAAATTGATATCACATTCATCATTAAAATACACCAATAGCCAAAAAGCATTTAACAACTTAGATAACCATGAATAGATAATCCATTTTGAAAAATCAATAATATGAAATAAGAAATGAGAATTTTTAAGTGAGAGTGTGAAAAATGAATAATTTAGTTATTTTATATATATAAAATAATTTTTCTGTTATAAATTTTTTTGTAGAAAATATGGTCACTACATATATGGCCATTAAAAATATAGACATTGTTCATATATCTGATATTTATATTGATGTTTTTTAAATTTAAGTATTATAACTCACAATGAAATAAATGTATGATATAAAAATATTATAAATATATTATATTTGTTGGGTTATGTATAATTATTAATATTATAATTATTAAATTATAATATGATATATATATATAATTCAAATAAAAATTCTAATATTAGTTGAGTAGTAATATTAAATTATAGAATATAAATAATAAATTTGAATTTGAATTTTCATATTATGTATAAAAGTAATATTTCATTTTTCAAAAAATATTTTTTTATGTATTGAATATTTTATAGTAATATACTAAATTGAAAATTTTATAATATTATTATATATTAATTAATCTATTAAAATCATTAAAAGTAAAAAATTAAATGAAATAATATTATGAAAATTTAGTGTTTAAAAAAAATTTAATATAAGTAGATTTCCTTTATATTTTATTTTTTTCATTAAAAATATAAATTTTAAAATCTTAAAATGTGAATTACATGAATAAAAAATGGATTTATAATGTCAAAATTATATTTTCATGACTTTTTTATATGTTTTTTAAATTATTTTTAAGTAAAAAGTGCAATATGTCGACACTGTGACTTTTATGACATTATTAAAATATATTTTTTAATTGAAATGTCCATAATACATTCTTAAAACTATATATGTATTTTATAATAGGATTTATAATTTTAAAATTATTTTTTCAATTTATAAATACTTTTTAACATTTAAAATATATGAAATATTTTTAAAAGACCTTATTTAAGTTCATTTTTCATTTTTTATTTTATATTTTAGTTTTTATTACATTAAATAATTGAATAAAAAATTATATTAAATTTTAATCACTTGGTTCAAAATTATGTAATAAGGACTATTGTATTTTTAAGTATAAAGGATAAATTACATAGGTTAAAACTAGGTAATTTGGTGAAAATAAAAATTGTATAAATGAGTAACTAAGAGGTAAAGGGACAGTGGTGTCAAGAAAAGATTATTAATTCATTGTTTTAGGTTTAGATATAACCTATGTATTATAATATCTTTTATTTCTCCATTTTTATCCATTTCATTTGATAGTTACATTACATTTTTAAAATATTTTGTGTATTTAAAACATTACTACTCATTTTATACTATTAAAACGGATCTCCTCTCCTCACATCTACTCAAACCAAAATAACCATAGTTTTTTCCAACCACTTCCAAACCTCTCCTCAATACTCTAATCCACCTTGAGGTGGGTTTCTTTCTCAAAATACCATCCTTAAAATGTTTAACACCAATCATAAATTATATAATCTATGAAGCGATGTATAAGATCCTATCACATATTTCTTTTTTTTCATTTTCCATTTGAGAATTTTATATTTTTGAAATATATTTTCACAATATTAAAATTATAAAATAATTATCCTTATAATAATCTGATGTTATTTTAATGATCGTATAATTTTTAACCACACCTCCCATTTTCCCTATGAAAAGAGAAAATGAGATTTGTTTGTGTGCGGACTACCGCCTCCACAAGATGTCTTGTTTAATTTTACTTAACCATAATAAAATAATGGTCCTAATATTATATTTTGTAAATAAGTATTATATTTATAAAAATTTTTATATTCTTAATTTATAAAAACATATTATTCATATGTCTTGTTCTATGGAAAAAAATCATGAACTATCCATACATGTGGATTATCACCTATAAGGAATGATTATTTTCTATTTTTATTTTCATCGCCTCCTTAAATGGATAGTCATGAGAATGGATTAAATATGTAAGTATAATTTTTTTGATATTATAAAGGTTCTGTTATAAAAAAATGAATAATTTATTAGTCATATGATCAATATAAAAAAATTAATTTATTTTTTTAATATAATCATACTAAGATGAAATTATTTAATTAAAGTTACATATTATTTTCATATCAATTACATATTTTTATAATTCATTTATAATTATGAAATTTCACACTAATAAACACAAAATTATATCATTATTCTATTGGTGTAACTTTATTTAAAATAAATCACCTCATAAAAATCCAATGAGTATGGTTTGTTCAGGTTTGGGTTAGTTTGAAAACCAATTTGAGAAATGGTATAAAATTATATCATGGATAATTATTGTAAAACCTTATTATTTATTAATTTATAAAATGTTTTAAATTTTATAAAACTATTAATTAATATGATTTTATACATCGGTTAATTTTTTTAAGGGGATGGTTTCTTTTTGAAAACTTTATAGGAATCGATTGTTAGATATTTGGGTTAGCATATATTTTTTTCATGGTTGTAAAATTATATTATCTGGATGGTGTATTTTCTATAGGTATATGATAAGCTAAAAATCCCAAAGGAGTTATGGATTTATTGGTAGAACCTAGGTGGTTTTTCACAGCACCTGGATGGTAAGTGGCTCAACACCAGCAAAGTGGCAGTGCGAATGGCTAGCCGATACAGCCTATGCAAGATTGCATTAAATTTACCCCATGTATTTTAATTTAACATGCTTTGAAAACTTTTTAATTAGTAAATTAGAAACCAAAGTCCCATTTAAAATTTTATTCCTTACTACATGACTATATTGCTCTCTCATTCATATCCCCTTGGTTCTTTAACATTGGATCGATGAAGTGATCCTAGAATGGTGAGTCACCCTTGAATGACAGATAATTATTATTATTTCATAAGATATATGCATGGATATATGATTTATATATGAAATCTAGTAAGATATAATGATTTTTTCTACCCTTATTCTATATTAGTTAGTGATATAGTGAGTTGTTGACATATCTTGATCAGATCTTGATTGGCCATCAGTTACATAAGTTATATAGGTATGGGATTATGAATAAAATTAATATTCCCATTAATGATGGAAGATTGATGATAAAAGTTTAATCCATTAATGAGAACCTATTGGATTGTTGGTGGATTTAACATGTTAATTAAATCACCTTTCACTAGATCTAAAACTGTCACAAATGGTTTATGTTTTAGGTAGGTCTATTTTAATCAATAATTTTAAGACTCTCTTCTCATTAAATATAGTATTTCATTTATTTTATAAGGGATAATTGATGGTGTATTGATATATATAAAGTTTAAACAATGTATTATTTTATAATTTGTGATGAATACAGTATCAATTATTGAATCAAGAATAAATCCAGCAAATTGGTTTCCTCTTCTTCGATATATCTTATAACTAGTTCTATTGATAAAATTTATAAGGTATGTAATTATAGAAATAAACCTCTTGATGTGGAAATTTATAAGGTATGACACATCATATATGAATCACTAATAAGGATTATAGATCAAAGCATGAAATTCCTAAAAGTGGAAATACTACATCTTCTCTATAATCTAGAGAATCATGGATGGATCAAAGAAGAGATATGTGAGTGAGATTCAAATGATTATGCTTAGTGGAATCATTTTTCTATCTGAACTATTGGATGTAATTCTACTATATGATATTTTTTCATAGGGGAATAATTTTAACATCATCATTTATACTGATATACAATATTTTTGAATTTTTATCAAACTCTTTTTTCCTCTAATTTTTAATCTCTATTATGTGTGTTTAAGAGTTTTTTTTCTATGTGAAAAGGTTCTGGGAATTGATTTTTAGATATTCTTGTAGAGATATTGGTTTTTGCTGGATATAAAGTAGAAAATTTCTAGTTATTGGGGTTTTTATAGGTCTAAATGGAACTATAGACCCCATCGGATGACAACTAATTCAAGAAGAACCTAGGTGGTTCCTCCAGGAATATCAGGCCACTGGGGTCCCAATACTGACAAGCCAGTGGTGCCACAGGTAGGTGGTGAGGTCTAATAGCTCTCTAGTATAGCCTTTCAAGGGTTCATTAAATACAACCTATTAAAATATATTATAATAAAAGTGGAATTATTTTAATTACCCAATTCCAACCCAAACAACAAATTAAAATTTCAAATGTTGTCTCTTGACCCTTGATCTCCCACATTCATCTTCCCCTGGTTATTCAATATTGGATCAATATCATGATGCTATAATTGTATGTTCTCTCTATATCTGCACCTAATTGAACTTTATTTTACATAGATATGCATATACATATGTTGTAATAATTAATACCATAAGAATATAATGTTTTTTTCTTCCCTTCAACAAATATTTCTGAAAAAACTTGTGAGATGATAGTGTCTCTTGACCATATTGTGATCTATTATTGATTGTGAACGTCCTAAAGAAATATATTTATGGATCATCTTATTATTCCTCTTCTTGATGGTGGATTGATTAAATTACCTTGATAATTTGATGACTCATTAGTATATTTGTGAACGATTTTTTTTGTAAAAACATAAACTTTAATATGATGTAGAACCCTCATATATGTTGGAAATTACAGGTAGGTATTATTTGATTAATTATCATGAGACTCTCATATATATGAATCTCATATTGGATATCTTTTTGATGGATTATTTCATATTGAATAATAATGGATAGACCCAATGTTATCTTTTATAATTAGAAATGAATTTATGATTCATTCTTGAATTAGTAGTGAATCATGTGATTTATTCTCTACTAATTTGATATATATAGGAACTAGTAATGTTGAAAGAATACGTGTGGAATGTAATTCTAGAATAACCCATATTGATAAGTAATATCCTAAAATATCATTTCTAAACCTCATATTTGATGAAACAGAACATGATATAAGCATCCTTATTAAAGTAGATAGTTCTCAAGGGTATCTCAAAGTGTTTTAGGCTTTGATCCTTTGATTGAAATTGGATTACCTCATCAACGAGCTTGAAGTAGGTAGTTCCTTACTATTTGGACCTCTTGTATACACTTTTTCTTTTTATGACTCTTATATTGGAATTTATTTATTTACTATGATTTATATTGATGGAATTTGTGTCTGTGTGTTTCCCATGAGACCCATATATGATGTTTGACACCATGAGTGTGGTTATGTATATTTTTATCCATTTTAGATTTGATCACATATACTTGTATAATGCTACTTTTTATCATACTGCCCTACTATATTCTTCCATGTATACTCTACACTATTATATATATTAATATTTCATTAGTGATACTGTTATTGTTATATAGGATTGGTGGACCATCATGTTATGGATACCACTTTAAGGGGGAGTTCACATGACATGCAATGATGATTATGGTGGAACTAAAAATAAGTTATGGGGTTATGGAATGTCATTAATTCGACACATGTGTCATCACAATAAAAATTTATATGTAACAGGAATAATATTATTTCATAGAGAAATAATAGTGGAATTTCATGATTAAACCCTTAGGGAGGTGATGATATGGATTTTTACCTTGGGATTAGAACCATGAACATATTAATTGAGTGAATTTGATGGTTTTGGATTTCAAAATAACTAATTTTTTAGAATGATGTTGATAGAAGAAGGGTTCAAGATTAATTTTAGGGAGCCTATACAGATGATATACCTAAATATAACAAGGTTAGGTCTATTGTCTTAGACTACATAGCCATTCAAGATTCACCATGTTGGGTTTAGGTAGGAAAATTGAATCTATCCAAGCTTAAACCCACTCTTTCTTCCAAATGTTGTTTTTAGACTAGATGTAATAGTTACTGCTAGAATGGGGAAATAAAACAAACAATTGATCCTAGTTTGGTTCATTATAGTTAGTTTAGGATCCTTCTTGTGTAATCTCTTAGATCTAGATCATACAATGTAATGGAATATGATTTGAATGATATACCTAATTCATATCCAATAAATTACCCAATTGTTTATTTAGATATCTTTTTAACATGGATCTAACACTAATATTTACCCCTAACCCTACATGGATTTGGTATAATTGGTTATAATAGAATTAATAATGTGAATCGACAACATAATTAAAGTATATATTAATGCTATGTAATATCTAAAAACAATTTGAAATTGAATTTATTTGAATAGAAACTAAATATGCACCATAATAGATTAGAGAGGAAAAAGAAATGATTAAAAAAATAACACTAAATTGAAATATTCTTTACAATAATATCACAGTAGCAACATGAAAATTGAAATGAGGGAAAATGCAAGAAAAAGGTTTATAAAACATTAAATTGACTAACTAATTATTCCCTTTTAAAATTATGCGCTCCTAAAATATATATAGTATGGATAACATAATATGTAAATGATGATTTCATCATATGTTTTTATGATTTTCTCTCTATATAGAACATTTATATTGTAAATTATTATGTTAACACTGCAAAATAAATATTTATAGTCTTTAGTATTGAATATATCCTCTTTTAGGGCATGAATGAGATTTTTGGGGTCTTCGTATCTAAGGGATTTACTCTATAAATTTTCTAGTTACACCATAAGTGGTATATGGATGAATAATTTTATAGATTAAATTAGATTTATTACATGGTTATATGGTTGAAGATAAATATGGGTTCAAGGGATCTACACCATAGACTATATTTTGTAGTTTAAACATGTTAGAAACTACATAATTTAACAATGTGAACCCCTTTTAAATAACATCTCTAATTTCTTGAAAAATTAAATCAAATAACATAGTCAAAAGGTATAAAAATATATATATAAAATAATTAATTAAATCCAAATTATATAAATGAATTAAGATTAAAAAATTCCCCCACATGAATGATTACTTCTCCTCGTTCAAAAAATATCTCAACAAAAATTTTAAAGGAAACAATTTTTAGTATTAAACATACATTACAAAAATGAAAATTAAACAAAGAGATAGTAAAAAGTGAAAATCCACTAAAATATTCCTTTCAAAAAGATTCAGTTGGGACTCATGGTCAATTTTTTCATTCAAATCATTTTTTCCATTAATTTCTATTTCTTACATACTCCTTAAAGAGTTATACCCGTGTTGTAGTTTACCTCACCCTGAATTTTATCTCATCTCCCGAGAATTTATACAACTATATTAATGGTCAAACCCACAGTACATGTTCTTAACCATAGGAATGCATTTTATCTAACATTGAAATGCTATATAGAAAAAATAACACAATTAATCATTTGAAATTAAAATTAAGGATCAAATGACCTAGATGATGAGGTTAGGAAAGTAGATGATAAAAATAATGCTCCAAAGTATGGTAAATTCTAAAAACTTATGCATGATAATAATGAAAATTGTAATAAATAATATTCTATAATAATTGTTTTCTCTAAGATTCTAAAACCTAAAATAAGGTATGTGATTATACATTGAAATTAAAATCAAGGAACCATGTTTCTTGATTTTCTATTTTCTTTTTTAGAAGTCTCTTTTAGGATAGATATAAAATCCACTACCAAACAATTTATAATCTTTCATGAGAACCATTTATCATGTAATGGTTACTTTTTACCATCCTAAAACAAAACCCATTTTTAATTAGAAATATAATAATCATGAAGGTATATAAAAAAGTAATCATGGGAAACATCCCAAATATTTTTTGAAAATACCATTAAACATATCCTCAATAATGATAATCCAATGTCTAATAGAAATGAATGTTCCTATATAATTACTCATGTGAAAATCATGAAATCATACCAAATATATGGAATATTCTCCTTGGGTTATCTATAATTCATTGTATAATAATGTCATGGTTGCAGATCTATGTCTACATATCCATAAAAACATGATTGTTTTGAGATGGAATTTAATCCTCAATTATGGAAGAGGAAGGATAGTCAGTCAGTACTGTAGGAGGTGTTGAGGTGTCAGAAGTAGACACCTAATATATGAACATGGAATTGTCAAGTGCCAAGTCATAATGATCCCCCACATTATAGGTAATGTTCATATTATATTATAGGAAATTGATTATGAACTATATTAGGATGAGAGAGGATAGGGGGTGCATAGTGACCATACTATTTATTTAAAATTTAAACATGATTTGTTACATAAAATTACTCTTAATATAACTTAGAAGATCGAGAGGCTTAGTTTCTTTGGGAAATAGATACAAAACATAACATCTTGAACATGGGATACAACAACATTATTGAAAAAATCCTTGAAATGATCATTGTATTCCAATGATCTTAAAACATCATGGTATATCCTAGGGACAACATAAGAAAGGGGTGAGCTATAAATCCGAGTAAGGTAAATAAACCAGGCATAAAATGATGAAGATAATAAATGTTATAAAATAGATATACCAATGGATAATAAAAGGAATGTGAATAAAAAGGCGTGATATAGAATCATAGTTATAAAATGGTAAATTTGTAAACAACATACAACATGACATAAGCTTCAGTCAAGGCTCTTTGCACATGGTGTAGCATGAGATAAGGATTATTTTAAATGGAGGACCATGAGATAAGGATCATTTACCTTAGAAGATAATGATTCAAGGATCATTAAACATAGAGGATCATGATTCAATTCTATCTTCCATGGCCATTTAACATGACGTATAATGATACTAATCATTACCCATTGCATTAGAGTGCTATTAGAGAGCACCCTTCATAATCATTTCAATTTCATGCTTAGGTGTACCACACAAATCATAAAACATTGATTCATTAAAAATAATAATATATTACATGGTCAAGTAATATTTATTAGGTATGTATCCAATAAATAAGTACATTTCCCTAAAGGTGAATCCCCTTGATATAAAAATGGGTATTTTATTCACTATACAGTTATTTTGGAATGGATAATCATGGTTCAAATTCCACAGTATAATAGCATCATATAGAAATTACTAAAATGGGTTTATGAGAGATATGTGGGTATATAATAATTTATAATTGAAATGGATAGTAATAAGGGGATAGAGATACATTCCATGACATAATAAATTGTAAATAGAAGGCATAATAAATAAACAACAATAAAGAGGAGAAAGGAAAGAATCCTTACAGAATTTCGACATGGTAAAAGATGTACATAAAGGTTATTAAGAGGAATATATTATAGGTAAATGGGATACAATAATTTTTAAATCAAATAGAAATTAAAGTTGATATTTAAGAATCTATCCCAACATATTAAAAATTAAATTAAAATACATAACATAAAAGTTGTGGTTGATAAAAGAGGAGGGTGGAGAATTCCTTACGTAATTTCGGCATATTAGCAACTTAGATAAGGGTATAAATGAGATATGATAAATTATATATCATTATTATAACATAAATATTATATTAATTTAATGATTATAAATTAATGACAATATAAAAAATTTAAATTATGAAGAATACTTTCAAAGAATGTGCTTCAATTGAATGGAGGATACAAAGGTGAAGATCCCTTATTTGAATGTGTGACTCCAAAAACATTTGAGGGGATTATTGAGAGTTTTTTTAAAATTAGTAGGAATATAGGTAGTAAGAGGAATATTTAAATAGTTTAATGGAATAGAAATGGGATCTTGGGTAGGATTATATATGAAAATGGGGGGATTTCTTTATTATTTTTGTTTTGGACATACGTAATAAAATATTAAAAACCAAAAACCAACCCATGATTTTTCCCATGGTTTCTAAAAAAGGGGAGTGTTTTATATTATTTTATAGGTCCATGGTCCTATTATAATAAAATAATTCCCTTTCTTATGTGGAGATGAGTCGCACTCCCAATGAAATGATTTTATAATCTTAAAATATATTATATGTTTTGGAGGATTCATTAAGGATTCTTAAAATAAATATTTTAAACATAAAATTAAATTATCTTATAGGGAAAATATATATTTTTCAAAAGATATATTTTATAGTATATATTACATCACTCTTGGTCCATTATGATGTCATAAAACCTTTTGTATATTTTTATGGTATTTAATTTTTTCCCAAAAATTTGAAAATCTCAAAAAACATAGAAAAATTAACAATTGGGTAATTTGAGGTAATAATTCTGAAAATATTATTCATTATATCAAAATAATTTTATAAATATGTGAATTTTCAATAATACTTCCATTTATTGAAACTGACAAATTTTTACAATAATAATTTTCAAACCAAAATAAAAATACCTTTAACTTCAAAAAAATGTGATCATTCATATATGATAAATATTATTCAATAATAATATTTTGTTAAAATATTATTTATTTCAAAAGAATTATAATTCATAAATTCATTAATTGAATTTGGATATTAATCAAAATTACAATTCGTACTTTAAAATAATTTACTAAGTAAAAATAATCATATAAAAATATATTTAAAATTCTATAAAAAATAATGTACATATTTTTATTTTTAGGGTCATGATAAATTTTTCAATGGATATATAATCGAAATTAAAGATACATAACACTCATTTATATATAATTTTATATAATTAAACAATTTAATTTCATGTGTTTTCTATAACCATATTATATCATAATATATTTAATTGAATTAAAGAGGGTATTTTATTTATAACAGTTCAGGTCATTATAATCTTCACCCCTTTAGAAATTTTCCCCGTGAAATTTTTGTTTCCCACAATAAAATAGATTAGGGTAACTATACTTAATCACCTCCTCTGGTTTTCACATTTCTTCTTCAAACTTTTGGTTTCTCCATAACACTTTGTCTAGGAGAATTGTCTTATTTAATAGAACTTTTTCTCTATGATCTATGATCTTCACCAGCTTCTCCTCATATGAAAGATCATTCTCTAATGTTACCAACTCTAGATTTAGCACATGTGATGGGTTTGGTATGTAATTTATTAAAAGGGATACATGGAATACATCATGTACTTGAGACAGGTTCATTGGGAGGGCTAGATGATAGGTCGGTTCCTCGATGTGATTAAGGATATCAAAAGATCAGATGTACCATCGACTAAGCATTCCCTTCTTCCCAAAACACGTCACTCTCTATCAAGATATACATAGGAACACCATTTCTCCAACATCAAACTCTAGGTCACATTAATGATTATCAGCGTAGATATTTTTGCCACTCTGGGTAGCCTTGATATGCCTCTAAATGGTCTTAACCTTCTCCGCTATTTCCTAATCCATTTCAGGACCAAAATTTTTATACCCAATATCACCCAAAAATTTTAGTGTTCTACACCTCTTCCCCTAAATGGATTAATAGGGAGCCATTTGGATGATCAAGTGCAAACTGTTGTTGTAAAAGAAATTGACCAGAGGTATATGTTGGTCACATCCTCTATGAAGTCAATTGGGAATTCTCTAAACATGTCTCAAGTGTTTGGATAGTCTTCTCAGATTCCCCATTATTTTGAGGGTGATAATCCATACTAATGTTCATCTCAATCTTTAGATAAAGCTAGAGACTTCTCCAAAACATAGATGTTAATCTTGGATCTCGATCAAACATAATCGGTAATGGTACCCCATGCAGCCTTACCACTTCTCTAATATATTTCTATACTAGTTGATCCAGTGATAAATCCTCTCAAACTTTAATTAATTGTGAAGTCTTTAGGAGACGATCACAACATACTAGATAGTGTTGTTTCCCTTGGATGTATTTGGAGGTCCGGTGAAAAATTCCATGGTAGTTATTTTCCTAATTCCATGATAGTATGGGAAATGGTGTAACCATCCCATTAGACATCTTCCTTTCATCCTTAACATGCTGACATATCGGGCACTTTAATGTATAAGCATTTATATCCTTCTTCACATTATCCCACTGATATATCTCTTAGATATCAGGATACATCTTTCTACTTCCTAGGTGAGTGGAGAAAGTCAGACTATGTGCATCATCCAATAGTTCCCACTTTAACTCATGATTTCATAGAATAAAAATTCTTGACCAAAATCTCACAATTCCTTCTTATTTAAAATTTAACTCTGAGGATTTCCTATTTCTTATACATTCCACTTTATTCTGAATTCCCACATCAACTTTCTGAATATACTTTAACCTTTTAATAAGATATGGTTAAGAATTATTTTCTAAAACAATGGTTGATGTTCCTTTCATTATGATTACCATGTCCATCCTCTTTAAATATAACATGATCAGATCCTTCTCAATTCTCATTGATGATAGAATTTATGGATCCTTTCTATTTAGAGAATGTTACACTTTCTTTTCTTGCCCATCATGGTAGTGGATTGAGCAGTTTTAATCCTTGATGATCTCAAACCATCTTAATTGGGTCATATTCATCTCTTTCTCATTGAATATATATTTAAGAATTTTGTGATCCATATATATTTCAGACTTCTTCCTAAATAGATATTGTCACCAAATATTTAAATCAGATATCAGTACTACCAAACCATATCATGTGTGGGATAGTTTTTCTCATTAATTTTCAAATTCCTTGAGGTTTAGGCAATGACTTTATCATTTTTCATCAATACACATCCCAATACCTTCTTCAAATATTAATAGACAATTATGAAAAGTTAACCACTTGTGGGAAGTGTGATCACATGGGTAGTGATAACAATCATTTTCAACTACATTAATATTTCTTCACATTTATCATTCCATGAAAATTTGGCTCCCTTTTAGTTATCTTGGTAAGAGTGTTTGACTGTCGTGAGAAATTTCTCAGAAATCAGTGATAATTTCCACCTAACCTAAGGAAAATATGGATATCTATCACATATTTTGGCCTTGTCTATAAATTAACTTCTTTTTTATTTTAAGGATCCACAGATATCCTATTTTTTGTGATGATATTCTCCAAAAATGAGACTTCCTTCTACCAGAACTAAGACTTTCTATACATTTCATAATGCTTGTCATTTCTCAATGTCTTCAGAACAGTGCTTAAATGCTCCTCATGGTCCACCTTGGTTTTGTAATATATTATAACATCATATATAAATACTACTAAAGCATTGTTGAGGTAAACTATGAATACTCTTTTTATCAATTCCGTGATGATGGATGGATCATTATTGAGTCCTAATAGAATTAGTATGAACTCATAGTGCTCGTACCTCATATGAAAATTATTATTGGGGATATCCTCCTTCTCCACCCTATCCTAGTAATATCCTAACCATAGATCAACCTTGTATAAGTATAATGCTCCACATAACTGTTCTATCATGTCATAAATCTGTGAAAAATGATACTTTTTATCATGATCTTGTTGTTCGCTTGATAATCAATGTAATAGCACATTGACCCATCCTTCTTCTTGATAAAGATGACTGGTGCACCCCAAGGTGAATCACTTGGTTATATGAATCATTTATTTAGATTATCTTATTATTGTTTCTTTATTTCCTCGAGCTCCACAATATTTATCTTATATGGAGTCTTGGATATTTTCAATTCCCAAGGTATAATATTGATTGAAAATTCAACCTCTCATCTAGAATGAAGACCTAGATATTTCTCAAGAAACACTTCAGCATATTCTCTCATAATAGGCATGTCCCTGTGGATGATCATTTTCATACGCTCAACCATTTCAACTAGATATTTTTTCTCATAGGGAAATAATATCCATGATTTAGATAATGGTGTTAATGAATATTCATCCTCCACATTGTACTTGTATATAATCCGTGTTCTATTATTTATATGGATAGTGATTTCCCTCGCATGGAAATTTATGTTGGATTTATATAGGTAAAGACAATCCATGATGAGATTTCCTTTAAATTACACCAATGGAAGTATGACAGGGATCTTCAATAAGTTCATCCCGCAAATGTTGACATCGGAGGAGTTATATACCATGGATGTTATAATTTCACCATTATTCATTTTTACTAACATCTTTAATTCCAGAATTTATGGTGGTGTTCGAATAGTTTTACAAAATATTCATGATATAACGAAATTATTGGAACTATGAATGATAAACCTACCTTTCACGTTTTGATACTCATTCTACTCATTTACATCAACCAAATCGGGCATAGAGAAGGTTATTTTTAAACTATTAAATGCATAAAGGGGAATAAAATGAAATTAAATTGATAACTAATAAATTAATTTTTTTTCTTAACTTATGAATTTCTAGGATTCAATATTTTTTATCCGTGATCTATTTCCTAACATATATTCTTATGGGAATTTTTTCCTTTAATAATGGTTCATAATAAGATTATGAATTTTCCAAATCATATCCCGTGAGTGTCAAACGTGGTGTGTAGTAAGGCCAGATGGCATGTACTAGATTACCCTGAGTCAGGCCTAGAACATCTTGTTGGATTGTTTACCCCTAGGTACATCTATTTCAGAACCACTTCCACTTGTATTATCCAGATAGTGATGATATTTATTGAAAAACCAATAATTATATTCTTACTAAAATTTTGTGATTTTTTATAATACTTATTATTATCACTAAGTAATTCTATAGAGTTCTATAATCCTACAGATTTCCCTATAGTTATTCTAATCCTAATCCAAAAAATAACTAAGCCTCACTTTGATTCCAACTATAATGACCCTTCTATTTATTAAAAATTTAAACATGATTTATTACCTATAATTAAACTTAATACAACTTAGAAGATATAGAGGTTGAGTGTATTTGTAAAAATGTACAAAACATAACATCTTCAACATGGGATATAAAAAATATTGAAAACTTCCTTGACATGATCATAATATTCCAAAAATCATAAAACTACCTGGGATATCATGGGGACAGTATAAGAAACGGGTGAGATATAATGCCTGGCAAGAGAAATAAATAAGGAATAACATTAATAAGATAATACATGTTAAACAATAGGAATTTCAAAAGGTAATAAAATGAACATAAATAATAAGTCATGATATAGCATGAAAATTATAACATATAAATTTTTGCAACAACATACAACATTACATAAGCATGATTCAAGGATCATTGCACATGTAGTAGCATGAGACAAGGCTCATTTCACATGGAGGGGCATGAGACAAGGCTCATTGCACATGGAGGAGAATGAGTCAATGATAATTTCACATGGAAGATCCTGATTCAAGGATAGATGCAAACACCATTTCACATGATGTATCATGATATTAGTCGTTACACAGTTCACTGGAGCGTTACCAGTGTGTACCCTTCATAATCTTTTCATTTTCATTCTTAATTGTTCCACATAGATCATACAACATAGATTCATTAAAAATCACTTTTTATTCAAAAATCATGGAATAAGGACTATTGAACTCTAATAAATAATTATATGTTCATAAAGGTGAATACCCTTGATATAAAAATGTATATGGTATTCACTACACAATTATTTATTAATGGAAAATTACAGTTCAATTTCTACAGAATAACGACATCATATAGAAATTAATAAAATGGGTTGATGAGTGGGAAAGTGTTATATCATCATTTATATGTGAAATGGACAGTAATAGAGACATTTAAATACATTACCCTATATAATAAATTGGAAATTGAATGTGTAACATAATAAAGGAAATTGAATATATTGAATAAAGGAAAGAACCCTTAAAAAAATTTGGCAGGGTAATGGGTGTACATAAAGGTTATTAAGTGGGTTAAATGAGAGTGAAAAGGGATATCAAAATTTTTACATAAAATGGATATTAAGGGCATATTTAAGAATATATCATAATGTAGGAAAAAACTAAATTAAAAGACACATGATAAAGGGAATGCTTGATAAAAGAGGAGGCTGGAGGATTCTTTTCAAAATTTTGGCATAGTAACGGCTTAGATAAGGGTCCAAATGAGAGAGGATAAATGATATATAATTATTATAACAAACATTTTACATTATGGGTATGATTATAAATTAATTAAATTATAAAAAATTGAAATGAAGAAAACTACGATAAAAGAATGTGCTTCAATTGAATAGAGGAGAGAAAGGTGAGGATCCCTTACTTGAATGTGTGACACTAAAAGATTAGTAGGGGATATTTTTCATTTTTTCACCATGGGAGGAATATAAGTAGTAGGTTGAAGAGTTTTATCATTCTCAAAAATGTTTTATTGAAGATAAATGGGAGTTTCGTTGATTTATATAGGAAATGGGGGGGATTTCTTTATTATTTTGGTTTTGGGAACAACGTAATAAATTGTTCAAAACCACACACCATCCCATGGTTTTTTACCATGGTATATACCAAATGAATGTGGTTTAAATTATTTTTTATTACCAAGGTTCTATGATAATAAAATAATTTTCTTGATTATGTGGAGGTGCGTAACACTCCCAATGAAATGATTTTAAACACTTAAAATATAGTATAAGTATTAGATAGTTCATTAAGGCATTATAAAATAAATAAAATTAACATAAAATTAAATTATTATAAATTTAAAACATATATGTTTTATTATAACTTTTATACTATATATTACATCACCATTGGGCCATTATGATGTCATAAAACACTCAGTATATTTATACGGTATTTAATTTTTACCCAAAAATAATAATTGTATTAAAATACAATGAAACTTTTACCATTGAATAATTTTGATGTCATAATTCAAAAAATAATATTCATTTTATCTAAAAAAATTATAAATATTAGAATTTTTAATAAAATCTAGCATTTATTGAAAATAATGGGTTTTTTATAATAACATTTTTCGAACCCTACTAAAAATTACATTTAACTTTATAAAAAATGTGATCATTTATATTTGATAAATATTATTTAATAATATTGTTATATTAAAATATTATTTATTTCAAAAATATATTAATTCATTAATTCATTAATTGAATTGGGATATTAGTCAAAAATACAATTTGTGTTTTAAAATTCATCTTCAAAGTAAAAATAATAGGATGAAAATGTATTCATTATTCTAAAAAAATAATGTGGGTATTTTTATTACTAGGGTCTTCATACATATCCTTCTAATACACCAGCATACTCCCTAATAGTAAGTTGTGCAATGGTGGGGCATTCATGGGGTCATTCGTTGAACGTGGTATGGTTCGTGATCTCAATGATCTTGAACTTCTCCCATAAATGATTTCAATAATTCTTAAGTTCTTGGATCTCGGATTGGGTTAGTCTAGGGAAAATCCCATAAATTCTATCTTACTTCAAATATCTAATAAATGGGTTTTATAGTGTATGATCATACTATTTTAGGCATTCTCTTACTTTTTCTATTTCAAATTAATTTATTAAAACCCTATACTTATACTACACATGTGATCAATGTTCAACAATTATATTATCAATGGTAAAGATATATAATGTTATAGAAATACAATTGGATATAACTAAACAAAATAAGTTTATGTTTTTTCTAAAACCATGTTATATAAAAAGACTTTTAATTGAATAAAAAGGGGAATTTTATTTATAACAGTTCATGTTGTTATAGGTTGGGATGTATCAAAAACATCTAAGTTTATATCTAAATGAGTGATAAAATACCCACCTACCACCATTCCCCGTGTCCTATTACCCTAGCCATCGTAGTACAACTCGAAATAGTGAGCCACATTCACTATTGAGGATCCCATATATGAGGAGATAACCTCCACCTTAGACTGAGATATAGACTATTAATAGTCACCCCATTCCATATAAGAATGTTCTAGCCCAAAATTAAAAATCCTCAAAGGGTCACCCCATAGTTGGGTTAACATGGAAATTGGGGGTTCATTAATACTTTTTGGGTTATAGGTTATTTATTCCTAGCTTTTTAGTGTATCGAAATTATTATATCTAGGCATAGGTCTCTATAAATTGACGAGGCAACAAAATCTATAGAATATATTCCCATACCAACTCCAAATTCAACCAAAATTAGATCCAAATATTGGTCTCCCAACTAGAAGGTGTCATGAATAATTTCAAGATTTAAATTAGTTAGGAACTCAAGGAAGAGATCTTAGTATATCTCCTATTGGACCTCAATGATATGTGATAGATGCATTAGAAAAATAGTCTCCTTGATTCCAATCCCACAAATATCTTATGAAAGACATCCAAATTTATCATCTTATTCATCTTTATTGGATTTTCTTATAAATGAAACATGTAGACCTTGTGTTTCTTATCTAAAAAATGAAGGCATAGTTGAATCTGATTAGGTTATGAAGAATCCTATGAATACTAAGAGGTTGATGGTAAATTCAATCCTAAGGGGGACAAATGGTGGGAGGAAACCACCCGGGGTAGTGGAGATGGAGAAGGGGATCCAGTTAGATTCTTGGCCAGATAATATTTCATTCATCGAGTTATTCTCTTGAATAGAAGAAGTACACTCCCTATAGTACCAACCATTTTCAATTTGGGAAAGTAAGGAACTTATGGTAGAGGTGTGGAGTAGGGAGGTGGTGTTGAAATTAGAAGTGGGGGATGATAATAGATGAGGTAAGGGGTTGGATTACCTCATTAATTCCCTTATTTTATGGGATAAATAGAAGGACTGAGAAAATTATTGTTGAAATAGAGGAGTTATGATGTATTGTTTTCGGTTAGGGATCATTGATACCAAGATTTTTATATATTAAAAGATGATTTTATTTTTTAAATATTTTTTTAATGAAAAATCATAAATTGTCCAATAATAATGACCCTACCAAATTTCAATGATCCTAGTCTACCTAAAAAACATGGGTTTCCTTCCAGTTAGTGCTTTATTTAAAGTTTAGAGATAGAAATCCCCACAAATCAAGTTAAAATTCAATTTAGGTGTTGAGACTCTATTTAGTCACAGGGATGAAAAGGTAACAAAGTTAAATACCCTAAAAAAGGGGATACATAGTTTATAATGATTGTAAAAGCTCAGAAGGCCCCATAATAACTATTCTCCCTAGGTAACCCCAAGCACCATCAGCGCTCTATGTCTCTGCATGACCTACTTGCACTAGACCAACTTTCATGAACTGACACCATCTCCCAAGGTCTCATATTTTAATATAAATAGTCCCCTCATGTTTTTATTTGTATTAAAATATTTTCAAGAAGGCCAATAACTACTCTGATCACCCCGCTACTTCGCTCAAGTCCTCTAAATTATTATAGAAATTTCAATAACACCTAATGAAGTGGAAAGTAAAGGGTAATAGTGTAAATTAAGTCCTCTGTGTGTTTAAAATAAACAACACCTAAATAAGGCATTCATCCAACCCCTAATCAATGAAGACTACAGCAAGGTCACCTTATTTAACTGGGAACATTCGAGACATACCTCTAGGAAAAACTTTGGAGACCCTTGAAGGATTGAGAGAGGTATAACCCAAGTGTATTCACCTAGGTGGTATGTTTCCCAATGTTTTTCCTATTCTCTCAAGCCTACATGTGTGGATCACCCCCCCCCCCCCCCTCCTACACCATCCTCCTTAGTATGTACTACATTCTGGATTTCTTGGTCTATCCTTCGAGCCTTCTTCAAAGCCATCCATGGTCATACCTCTCCTCCTTTGGATCCATTTTTTGAGATGGGTCAAATAAATGCCTCTATTAAGACCTCTTGACATTACAAAACATGGGAAGAGGCACACCAGAGTGTCTTACATTTGTATTTCTATTTTTGTAATCATAGGATCCCTACACTTGATCTTCCAGAGGTTTAGGATCCTTGGGGAATTTGAAGATATGTATATCTATGGTCATGATGACCCTTACCCCAAGGATAGTGTCAGGGAGTTATTTATCTAAAGGATTGGTGTTTGAACTATGTATGACCCTTCTCATATCTAATACATGGAGCCTCTAGTTCCTAATATGGAGGGTAAGAATTACACTTTCTTTTCATTAGGCATGGAATTAGATCCTCATACAACTATGGAACCAATTTCATGGAATCCCTCCTAGATTAATCCCATATTTTTTCCTGGAATTGGTTGCAGTCTTGCTCCTCTACACCTATTAATCCTCCACTTTCATTCTTTCATAATCTTGGACTCACATCCAATGTAATGTGAATAGAGGGATGTTTCTTTTCCATAGCCTCTCATGTCGTATCCCTGGCCTCTTTCACCAGTGAAGGAGGAAAAGTGCGTGTTTTTTCAAATCTTCTACTTCCTCCTATTTCTCAAACTGATGATGACTCATGTGGGATTAGAGATTAGTGATGTTGACAAAATCCACATAATCCACCCAATAGACTAAACTGTGAGAACTCTTATTCTTTCTCTAACCAGGATACCTAGGATTCCCACCTATGGAATAAGATCAATGGGAGTCCTCCTTAATAATAATCCCCAGCATAATCCTCTCAAAGGGATATAATCCCCTATTATACTCAATGGATTGAACTATGAGAAATTTGATTCCTTTTCTGACTAGGATATGCAGGACACCCACCTAGGGATTGAGCTCAATGGGAATCCTTGTTAGGAATAAGCCCCAGAATTATCTTCTCAAAGGGCTATACTCCCCTATGAGAATCAATGGATTGAACTATGAGAACTTGGATTCCCTCCAAAACCAGGATACATAGGATGCCTACATGAGGCCTGATATTAGTGGGAATAATTCTTAGGGATAATACACAATAAAAATTCCCTTAATTTGGGCATCCTCCTTAGTATAATCCCTATGTTAAGACCCCAAACCACATTGAGTTAAGATATAACTCATGGCCCATTTACAATGGAATCCAATTCATGAAATTCTAAATAAATCCTCTAAAATAGATATACACCCCTACAAGACATAGATAACTATGTGGGCTTTAATTATCATCCAAATGGGATAAATAAGAAGTCTCACTTAGGTTAAAACCCAACTCTTAAATCAACCCTATTATTTTAGGTCCATACCCCTAGCAAGGTGTAATTCAACTTAGAAACTCATATCCCTTCTAGGATCCTTATGGTGTTTCGGCAAAAGTCCCACACTGAACATTGGGTAGTACCTTTCTACCTAGACATCTATTGTAGATGATGTTAAAATTTATGGTTGGGTCCTCATCACAAGATAATAAAAGGTATTATGTGACCCATTAAGATGAATTTAACTACATAGATTCTGATTCCTTTCATAAGGATACGTAGGAATCCCATTTATGGGTTCGATCCCAACATCAAACAGTTCTTAAATCCCTAGATGATGATAAACTCCAAAGTGAATTTCATCTACCTCAATGACAACAAACTCTCGAGTTCCCCAATATGTGGTTAGAAATCCAGAATCATCATTATTAAAACCAAATAATCTTTAATTAGTATTTGAGAGGATACCATTGATGGAGAACCTTGAATACATACAGATATATCCATCACTAAAGAACGTCAGATATATACCGAAGATTTTGAATTGCACACATTCTAATAATTGAATTCTAATAATTGGACGAACCACATAATGCTCAGTAAATAATTAAGGATTCATGTACATATCATAAATCTTTAATAAAGTCTCAGATATTTAAATAATTTCCCATATAATATGTGTGATGAGATCGACCTCCAATCCTCTCAACGAATGCGATTTTTTAAGAATCATAGGTTGAAACACCTAATGATCACCTACCTTTAGAAAGTAATTCCCTATGGATATATAACCATTAGGTGTTTCTAGTTCCATGAACTAAACCATTGGAAACTATTTGGAGATATAAAACCATCACGGGGAATGAAATCCATTGGAAAAAAATGGTGAACCCAACGTGAATGTATAACCAAGATGATAATGTCATATACCTATTATGACCCTACCATTATCAAAGGAAATGAGGTTCGGATAAGGAAATAGATCATGCATGTGTTCACTCATGTGAGATACTACTTTTATAGAGTTTATTGTTTTTTTCTTTCATAAATACATGCACTTCCTTCTAAGAACTACCTTCAATCTAATGGCCTCCTTCAAGTTTCCCCCCAATGAATTTCCTATATACTATTTAGACTAGATCATCCTCTATGTGATGGATGTCATAAAAAAATCAACATCTTCAACGCTAGGTCTCAAACTCATCGGTCTAATATTACCATCAAAATGGTATGATTCTGACCCTAGAGGCCACCCAATAGGCCCTATATCTCAACCATCACCACCAACAGTTTAATCAACGATGACTAGTAGTCTTGAAGTAGGTAGCACCGACCACCATCTTTATCCATTTCATGAGCTTATCCCCAAAATGTAACAATCATTTTGTCCCATCTTTCAAGGAGGAGAGGCCACATATAGCCTTGTCTAAGAGGTACATTGGTCCATTTCAAGGGATCTTACTATCAATCCCCACTTCCAACATCTTCTGGTAGTAAACCATCCATATGATGAGGGTGTCACTTTCAGCTATCCATCCCAGGTCCCTCATACTTGGGCATGAAAGATGGCCTATCTGGGGTGACAACAGGGAAATAGGGAGTGCAGTTATACATTTTCACCATATAGAGAAGACCTCCAACTTAGTTTGGTTCAAAAAAATGAGCGAGCACCTACATCCATCTACCATTATTCCGCCAGCCCTCATACTCACCAGGGAAATTCAATGAATCTTGCCAACAAAATATGGTACAAACTTGAATGCAAGAATATACACCTTCCTACACCCACCAAGATTTCTATTAGAATCATATTGAAGAACTCAAAGAATCTTTCCATCCATGTTTGGCAGCATAAAGTGAGAATGCATACACACCTTGCAGCATCCATTAATCCTACTAGAAACCTCATTTGGTAGCAGATAGAGAAGTCAGTCAGAAAATCCTAAAGGCAAGAAGATTTTAGACTCAAATCTCTTATAATAATTATATTTAGTATCCACTAATAAGAAATTGAGAAAAAGAGAAGGTACATAAACCTAATATAGATATGAAATGGGCCTACATACAGGATCCATTTGTTAAATTCACCAAGAAAATATTGGAAATGGTAAAATCGTGGACACAAACTTATGCACACATCTAACAAACATTCCAAGATATAATCACAGTGATGATAGTATTGCTAGAGGGATGGAAACATAACTCCATCACCACAAATGGTTGGGATCATTAGCATAACACCCCGGAGCAGACACACAATTCAGCTTCCATCCATGAAAATCATGGGGAAAACTCCCCCATTTTATAGTAACAGCAGGATTATGAATATACACTCGCTCCAATGAGTGGTAATCAACCAATTCCAAGGGCCACTCTAAGGTGGGAACAAACACCCACCCATGATAACCACATATCACAGCAATTGGCCCTAGTCTCTCATTATATGAAATCTAAGAAAATGCCTCATCAATAATTATTGGAGAATCAAGATACAATATAAGACTAGGCATCACTTGATGTCGGGGTTCTTGAATCCCTCAAACACTTATATATCACAGCTCAAGATCCTAACCTCATGTTACCAAATAACGAGAGTAGTGGCAGTAACTATGAAGGTTCCCATTAGACACTTCACCATAAATTATTTCATGATGGAAACAATTCGATCGATCTCAAGAGCCTATATCTTAATGAGTTCCTTGGAAACCCTCCATGTTTCCATAATACCAAAAAGTAAGAGGGTATCCTTGTTGCTGCAATCCACCATGGTGGTCCTCCAAATGATGGTCTGCACTGGGAAAGTTCTCTCAGTAGTAGTGATTCACATTTTCAAAATAATTATCCTATTGACAATATATTTATGAGAAATAACTCTTATCCTGAGGTTATTTCAAATACAAGTCTTTTTATGTGTTATGCCTTATCACTGGTAGGTGAAATTGTTTATCAACTAGAAGACATCCCAAGGTGACAGTCATTCTCTGAACCACCCTTGGGTCATTTACCTTCCAACATAGTAGAGTAAATCCAAATCAATCTCATTTTTTGTGGAAAAACATTTTGGAATTATCCACTCTAGTTGAACGAGGTTGAGAAAACTCTTGGGAAAGATGATGAAGATATACTAAAAATAAAGAAACAACACTCTAAAGAAATGCTACCAATCATGTTTTGTCCTTTATCCACCTTATAATAGTGCATTCTATATTTGTTGATGGAATATTGTATCCCTGACATTCCCCGTAACATATGTAAAATTATTCATCACCTAAAAGAAAAGGTAATACCCTATGATGAGTTTCAAACTCATTTTAATGTAATATAATGGATGTATCACCAAATTTACTTGGTATATATCTTAGATTACAGACATCTAAAGATTGAGAAGAATAAAGGATCCCTTAAACATGCATGAATTGATAAATTAATGAGTTTGTGAAAGGTGATCACATACACTCTATCTGGTGTTCATATCAGAGGGTGCAGTGTACCTAGAGCATTGCATTTCACTACACTCCCAAGCCAACAATTCTTCCAATGTTGAATCATTAAATGTAAATTCCCCAAGCTATCTACAACAAAATAAATCTTTTCATGACTAAAGACATGCTCAACAAGAATAATCCTCGACTAACTTTCAATAATGTTAGGAAAAATGATATCAGAATGTTGAGATACTTTTTCCACTAGCATTTGATAACAACAATCAGGCATCCTATTTTAAGGATGTAAGCCTTAATATTGAGAAAATATTAGTAAAATGTAAAACAATCTTCCGAAATAAGTGATTTAAGTGAGTGGTAAATAATTTTCCTAGAACACATTCCAACCATAATCTGTAAAATCATAAGAGAAGTTGTGGTGATATCAACCATAGAAATTTCGGATCATCCCCACCCCATAGGTTGGGATATTTTTTAACACAACACTTGAGATCAACCAACAAATCCTAAAGGGTTTTAAAGGCATAACAAGAATAAAACCATCCCTTGGAGATGAGGATATTTTCACCTCAGTAATCTCCCCCTCAAAGGGAATCAATCTTATATCAATTAGGGAAGATGTCTCAGAGTGATTCCTCTAAATTTTTCTTATCCCATGATTTTATATACTTAGTTGGAACCTTCATGATTGAACTCTCTTGTAATTCCCTTCATGTCATTGTCCATAAAAAAGCCCCCAAGAAATTGACAAAGAAGAGGAAAAGGTCTCATAGAGGACGTAGAAGAAATAAATATCACATAAATACCAACAGAATGCATGTGAGGAACTACTCATCTATAAATGTCATCAACACCATCATTTAAGACCCTCCAAACATAATACTAATTCAGAAGATTCCAAATAATAAGTTCATGTTCATGAGATGGTCCACACCGAAACAAATGTAGGATGTGTACATACCCAAAACTTGAGGCTCAACCAAAACTAGAGGCTCACCAAAAACATGATTATCCAATCAAATAATCCAACCTCTCCTCCTTGAAATGCTTTAATCATACTACGTCTCACATTCCCCTAGATAAGGTTGATTTTTTTCGCTTGTGGAATGACATTATAAGTAATATGATGAAATGAGAGAGTTGAGAAGACTCAATGAAGAGTTACTAAAAGGAAACCTTCCTATAAAATATTTTTTTTAAGCAGACCCTCAACTCACACATCTAATTGGAGAACCTCAACAAAAAGGTTTTCCATTAACAAATGAAAAAGACTGGTATCATCCCCTCAATGTGGGACATCAACCACCAAAATATTTGTATCCCGCAGTTATAGATCAATAATTCCCTACATTGGGAACACATAGAGAACATGGTTAGGCTCATTCTTATAAGCCTTCCCCTATTGGTTACCCATGGAAGATATCATTGGTTCCACCACCAATGGTCCTACTAGTTTCCAGACCTGTTCAAACTCTATCCACCGTACCTATTCAGGACCTAGATCAGCTAGATATTCCTCAAATTCTTATGAACAACATTAATTCATTAATGACTAAATTTAAATCCAAGGAAATATGGTGTGTGCTAGTCTATCTAGAAAATAAGGATTACCCAGAATGGGAGGATCCTACCTCTTATCCTCTAAACATTAAGAATCCTATATTTCTAATTTTTTAGGTTATGGGAGATCCGAAGAATAATTTGGCGCATTTCATATCTCCCTGTGATCTAATGATTGGTTCCCCTGAACAACTAGTATCATTTAACTCATATTATTCGTGTTATAATTTTAAGGGCCAACATTTTTATGGTATAAAAGTTTTTATTCTCAATCAGTTATAGGGTGGGAAGATCTCCATTAGAAATTCCTATTCCAATTTAACTCAATGTTATATAATAAAATAGTCTTCGACCTAAAAAACCAAAAACACAAAGAGAATTAAAGTTTCTCTGATTTCATTGCATAGTATAAAGAACTGACATACTCATTGAACCTACATCTCCCTCAATAAAATTTGTTTCTTATCTGTGTATCGAATCTATGTGACAAGTTGTGAAAACTGTTTGTCCCTATAAAATACAGATGAGGATTTTAGAATCTGGTCACAATTTCTCAGTAGGTGTAAAACCCCATCATAGAGACCAAATCCAAGTCTTTATTGGCTCCATCAACTCAACGAAGGATAATGGGAAAGGAACATGTCATTACAATTACACATAATTTGGACCCTTTACCCACTCTGACCTCAAAACCTACACCATATCATAGAGCTCCACCTCCTAAGCATTAGAAGTAATGGCCACCTTGTCAATATGGTCTAATAGATCAGAGGTATAGATATTTTGAGGATTTGAAAAAAAAATATTCCTTTTGAAATGACCAAGTCCAAGTAACTTCATCTAGGAATGGGAAAATAATTTAGTTCAGTTACCAAATCCCAAGAAGATTAGAAAAGAAGGTGATGAATATCTCCCAAACTATCTCCCCTTACATAAAAATTTGTGGAATCCCATATAAGAGTGTTTTTTATTAAAATAACTCCTACAAAAGATTGTAGAATATGGGAAAGTGATATTGAAAATATCTCTATGCTAGGTAGTATGAATTGCTGCTAAAAATTTAGAAAAGTATGGTGAATAGAAAGAGGCTAAGAGAAAGAATATACAAATGTTTGGTGACTGGATGGTCATAAAAATGATCAATTTGACTTATGTTATTCTCCATGTGTAGTTAAAACAACCAATTATTCCCTCAACCCCTTCTACTACTGCACAATTGGATACATCAAGATCCCAATACTCTAACGTCCAATCCACCAAAAAATGATATGGCTAGAAGTCTAAGGATAAATTAGAATAATATGAGCTCATTTCAATGGAAAATTTGTCATAAACATTATCATACTTCACACCAACCATCCCAAATGCATGGGCACCGCCCCACCAAATGGTACAACTATATTCAAACCCCCATTCATAATATTCATTAGATGAGAATTTTATTTTTTATTCTAATAATATTATTAACGTAACGAATACGTTATCAAATGATGGTTCTGATTATGAACTTGAGATTTATATGCATGATTGGGGAACTAGAAGAAGTGGTCATTGAGGTAGAGGATACAGGGGAAGAATTGGTCATTCTAGGAGCCACCACCCCAATCAAACCCCCCATCAAACTATATATATGGCTGAAACTCATGGGAATTCTCTCTAACAAGAATAAAAAAATCCTCCATACATGATAGGATCTACCCTGACATGATTATCTTAGAAGACCGGTTAGAGGATGGGACGTTTCCTCCTCAACGGTTTGGTCATCCCAATTAGACTAATTCCCCAATAACACTAACACTTATAGCTCCTATTCCCAGGGTCGGACCATCCACATCAAAAACATAAACACCTAATGTGACTACAAAATAGAATCTTCGTTCGAGAAATAACATACCATTGGAAAAAAATTATAATATTTTTAAGCAATTAGCCCATGTTTTAGCTAATTTATCAATCCAATATGCTCTAAGTCTATCAAAATACCTATGGGAAGAACTCATTGAGTAATTTTCATGCCCTTAAGAATTTGATGTTGAGGTCATTGCTGCAGAATTATATCACGCAAAGAATTATCCTATGGAATTTCATGTGGTCACCTCATTCATTGACCAAGATGAGGACATATTCATACAAGGATGGTTCATACCCTTTTTTATATCTTGTATGTTAAATGAAGTTTACATCTGATAAGACTTTATTGAAAATGGATCAGGCCTCAACCTCATTCGGGTCCGAACACTTTTCCAACTGTGAATCAATGGATCCCATTTGTCTCCCTCACCTCTGATGTAATGGGGATATTAGAATAATTATAAGGAGACTCTTGGCGATATTACACTCTTAACTTGGTTCGGGGATCTCATGTCAAACTCAGAATTCATGGTTGTCCAGAAAGATATAGATTTCAATGTTTCTCAAGGAAGACCTTGGTGAAATCAACATGCATCAATTACTTCATCATACCACCAGTGTCTCAAGTATTATATCAATTGTCAAATTGGGACATTGTATAGTGATAAGGCCCCATTCAAATCTTGTGAGACATATTACATAGATGCATGGTTCTATCACAATGGAGGAAAACATTCCATGACTGATTTTGTTACTCGAATCAATTCCCCCAAATGGATTTGAAATGATCCCAATTAACCATTTCAAGCAGCTCACTACAGACTGCATAAATCCTATTAATCAAATTGATATGGTGGACCAAAATTAAAAAATTCATTTAGTAGCTTCTGTAATGTCAATTACTGCAATTGACCACAATGGTGATGAATAAGTTCTCAAATATCTAAGTGATAATGAAATCTTGAATGAAAATTTCATCATTCCATCCCCTGAGCTTCAACAAATCTCGGTTACAAAATATGATCTAGAATAAGATATTGTGATAATAGTAGAAAGTCAAGAGACTCATTCTTGGTTACTCATTTATCCTTTAAGACTCCAAGAGGGCTTCAATCCAGAAAGTGAGCCTAAAACAACAACCTCATCCTCTAGATATCCAAACAATGGCTCCCCTCTTCTCTATAAGGAACTTTTACTATCATATTCTCACTAGTAAGAAGAACAATAAGTAGATCATGAGAAATAGGAATAAGAAAAAGATCTTATGGATTCTATTCTATAATTTAAGGAATGTGTCTCCATGACCGTGGATAAACTAGAAGAAATAAATCTAGATAAAAAACAAGATCCATGATGCACTCTAATTATTAGGGCAGTGAATCCTGGATAACAAGATATATAAACCTATTTCCTAATGTATATTAAGGATGTGTTTTCCTATCATTTTATTGGGATTTTATGCCTTGACCCCAATTTTGCCACCCATCAATTGGGTTTTCTAGAATATCATTGGGGATACGAGAAAGTAGCTAGAAGGACACACCAAACTCACACCTCCAATATTGAGGCAGCAGTGGAAAAACTCATCATGTATTATTTTTTCTGAGAGGTAAAGTACTCAATATGGCTATAAAAAATTTTCCCTATGAAAAATAAGAATGGTAAAATCATGGTTTGTATTGATTTCAGATATCTCAACTGATTTTGTCCAAAAGATGACTACCCAATTCAAATCGCAGAACTCCTGATTGATCTAATAGCAGTTTATTAAGACCATTCCTTCAAGTAAAGATATTAAAGGTATAACCAAATATGGATGGCCCTAAAAGATAAATAATCCATATCTTTATGAGCCCCTCTGGGGGTATTCTACTATCGGGTAATTCCCTTTGGCTTGAAGGATGCTGGTGCCGCATACCAACGTTTTATGCATCACATTTTCAAACCCTTCTTGCATAAGTTTTTTGAATGTGAAATTTATGATTTAGCAGTAAAATCCCAGCAATTATCTGATCACCTAGATGACCTAAAAACCATCTTCATAATGTTTTGACAGCATAATCTAAAGATAAATCCCTTGAAATGTTTTTAGGGTAATCTCAGGAAAACTTTTCAACTTCATCTTATGCCATCATGGAATTAAAGATAATCTTTAGAAAATTAATGATATCATTATAATGTATCCACCTAGAAATTTGAAAGAGTTATGAGGACTTCAAGGACACTTGGATTATATTCGGTGCTTTATAGAAAAAATCATAGGAATGTGTTTACCCTTCACCAAATTGATAAATAAAGGGTTCACTTATCAGCAGTCTAATTATTATCAAAAATCATTTTATTCCCTCAAAAAATAACTCTTAAGATTGACGATATCGATTACACTTATTGGTGGAAAATAGATCATTCTATATGTGGATGTTCTGAAATGATCATTGGATGTTTTCCTCATGCAAAATAATGATATTGAGAATGAAAATATCCTTTATTATCTCAGTCAAACCATGATTATTGTTGAGATGGGGTATTCAGGTATTGAAAAGAGCTACAATGCATTAATAATTGCAGTTCAGAATATGAGGAGTTATTTGAAGAATCATGAGGTCTGCTTGGTTTCTAATAGTAACCCACTAAAATTTATCCTTAGTCATAATATGTTGATAGGATGTATGACATGGTGGGTAGCAATTCTACAATAGTTTGACATACAGTTTGTTCTTTAGAAATAAGTAAAACAACTAGTGTTGGCAGACTTCCCTATTGAGCACCCAACTGATGAAGATATGTCCTTAAATACTGAACTACTTGATGAATAAATCATCTCTATTTTAGAAAGGTCAAGATCATGGAAAATGTATTTTGAGGATTCTTCTAAGAGTCCAACAGAGAAGAGACTTAAAGACCCTAAGCTCGACAAAGTTGGGTTTGGAATTGTTCTTATCTCCTTAGAGGAGGTACCATTTCCATGCTCTTAATTATCAGATGGTGGTACCAACAATGAGGAAATAATTCCCCTATTTGATTATGACTTAGGGTTAATTGAATAATTTCCCTCAGATCCAATGTTGACTCATGTTCTTTGATCACAAAATACCAAGGTAGATTCATTGGAAAATCAATCTACATATTTGGAATATCCAAAATGGGATGAAAAAATCATCAACGTTTTCCATTTTTCTGTGTTTTCACCTTTTCTTCCAATCAAAATAGTTGAAATTAATGAAATAATCACCATTTTTGATCCATATAGCCCAACCATGGGATGGAAGGCACCCATCCTAGAATACCTTCAAGATGGAGGACATCCATAGGATGGAGTTGGAAGAGAGAATATATAAGGATGAGTAACTAATTTTACACTTTATAATGGCCCAAAACACAAAAAATTCCTCTATAAGAGAAGATTTTATGGAGTCATTCTCAGATGTGTTGATGGAGATGAGACTGTGGATGTTATGGAAGAAGTACATATTAGAGGTTGTGGTTCCCACCATTCTAGGTATGGGATTTCTGATCAAATCTAAATGATTTGATACTACTAGACTCCAATGAAATAGGATTGCACAGATTTCACTACAAAATTTCATTTCTATCAAGTGAATGACAACTTCATTCACCAACCCCCACAGTTACTACAAAAATCCAAATACTCCTGTCTGTTTTCCACATGGGGAATGGATTTTTTGGACCTTATCCTCCAGCTATGGCTAAGTAGTTCAAGTAAATATTTAATGCTGCTGATTCTTTCTCTAAATGGGTTGAGGAAATACCCCTCGTAGAATTCAGAGCAAAGATCATTGTTATCTTTGTCAAAGATAATGTCGTCAACAGATTTGGTGTCTCCCATACCATATTGATAGAAAATGGCACAATTTTATATTCTCTTAAGGTAGAGTTTATATATTAGGAATTTAATATCAAATACAACCATTCATCCCACTATCATGAATCCGCCAATGGAAAATAGAGTATTTTTACAAGACCCTATAAAACATACTCAAGAAGATAATGGATAATGATTATAGATAGGGGTCAAAAAATATATTGTTTACCTTATGGGATTGTTGGACTACAACTCATACTGGAACATGGGAACCCCATATTCATTAGTGTATAGAATTGAAGTAATCTTTCCCATTGAATTTCAATTTCCATCACTCAATATTTCTATTTCTGATAAGCTATCAGGTGATGAAAAGTCTTAGAAATGATTAGATGATTAAAGGGGACTGGATGAAAAGATATTTCATACCTTTCATCACTATGAAGTATATTAAAACTGGATATAATGGGCCTTTAACAAGAAATTACACCTCCATTTATTCCTCTAAGTATAATTGGTATTGGTCTTTAGGATTAAAATGATACCAAGAAAGAATCCCCCCAAGCTTAAGACAAAGTGGGAAGAAAATTACTCTATTCATAAAGTCTGATCTAATGGAGAATATTCCATAATCTCAATGGATGGAGAACACACTAAATCTCCTACCAATCCAAGGTTTTTGAATAACAACTCTATGTAACCATATAGAGTTCATCTTAGATGTAGGATGTTAAAATGAATTGCTTCATATTCATCCATGTTATACGATGTTAAACTATGAAGCATCATCGTCCATGTCACACGATGATAAACTGCATGACATGAGGTCCTACTCCCATGACCTCAAACTAAAAAACACTATCTGTCCTTAACGCATGACATTAAATTGTACGGTTAATGTCTCGTTATTTTTACGTTACAGAATCCCCCAAAATAACATGAGTAGATATTCTTCATAGTCCCTCAGAAAAAATTGGTCGCTTCCATGCATATGCATCAATCACATCATTTTCACTACCTAGTGGAACTCATGCCCCATTTTTTTCTTGTATTTGGAAGATATGTTCATAAGAATATTTTTTTAATGAACTATGTGTGTCTTGATTCTCATTCCAATGAGATATGTAGTGATTCCTAGATCCTTGATCTTAGGCCCAACCATGGACATAAGGAAACAATTTCCCCTTTCCCTGTGTGTGAACTGAACCTATATAGGTATCTCTTCTAGAACATATGAAATTATCCCCATTCCATTTTATATCTTAAGAAAAAACATTATTTTGGAATATATTAATTCATCATACTCACATTAAAACCTAGTTGATGTGGGGAACTATTTCTAAAAACTATGTATACCTTGATTCTTTCCCCCAAAAGATACATAGTGATGCTCGAATATCCTATGTTGTGTCGAGCTGAAATTCTTATAAAGCCCGTTTATCCCCTTTGTGTATGAATCAAAACTAAATAGGAAGAATTTTCCAGAACTACATTTGGCATGATTCTTATCCCATTAAGATATGTAGTGATCCCTAGATCTGCATTCCTAGGTCCATCAGTGATTTAGGAAAGGATAACCCCCTTCATTTTCCTCATGCATGAACCAAATCTTCATAGATAACCTTTACAAAATGTATTCTTTGATTCTCATTACAATGAGATGTGTGGTGATATCTAGATTTCATGCTTTAAGACCAACCATCAGTCCGGAAGTTATCCAAAATCCTCTTCCCCACATCAAAGTCTAATTGGTGTGGGGAACAATTTTCAAGAATGATGTGTGGCTTGATTCTAATCCTATTGAGATATGTAGTGATCCCCAGATCTCCAATATCAATTCCGACCACTATTAAATCATAATTCCCCTAATATTATATGTACTAGTCAGATCTACATGGGGAGATCAAATATGGGTTCTCACATTATGCCTAAACCTGTATCTATTACAACTATGTGTGTATTAATTATTACTACGATAAGATACATAGTGACGCTTGGACTCTACACCCTGGCATGTAAAAATATTCCTTTTCACACCCACATCCTTTCTGTAAGACGTTAAACTTCATGGAATACATCCTCACCGCATAACTTTTAACTGCATGGTACCTTTAGAACAAGTGTTTCTTGATTCTCATTCCATTGAGAAACATTGGAAATCCTAGGCCTTAAGCCCTAGCCCCGTCAGTAGGGTAAAACAAAATTCCCCCTCTCTATCATAGAATCAAAAATCTATTTAGGAGATTTTATTTTCTGTCCTTTCCTTATAGAACCCACCATGGAAACAAGATATGTACCCTTCTACATATGACTGAAATATGTGAAAGGGACTCCAAAATCATGCCTAGTATCGGTCCAATTATACATTTATGCATTAACCAATTCCACTTTTTTAGGTAAAATTTATAATCTTGTATACATTCAGATATTCATAACCTTCCCTCATCTTTTGATGGTAGAATGTATAATACCTAAGAGCTATGTTTCCTAACCATGAAGTATGAGTCCCATTTAGCCTTGAATAAGTTTCCCCCATAACAGGTCTATCAGCAAAAGGATACCATTGTTTCTCTGTGAAGTATGTGCCCCAGTTTGCATTTCATAAATAATCCCTCATAATTAGTTTTTCAAAAAATGGAAATTTATCCCTTAGTAGAAGCCTCTTCTGTCCCTTTCAGATTTTGACAATGGTATACTGGAACCCACAATTTAAAATCAATAGTCATCCTATAAATATGTTTCTTATATCCTTTATCCTAGCCTAAAATTCTCCATGATTTTCCTTACATTTCCCCCCATCATATGCTTAAAGAATAATATAATAATCTTGGTCCATTTGACCACATACCATCCATCATTTATGTAATATTATGGTCCTAATCATATGAACATAATCTTTAAGCACCATACTACCTGCATTTCAGTCAGACCTACATAGAGCATTCATTTCCCCAATTCTTTGTAAATTCAGATTTGAAATACCCCTTTCGTATTTAGGTAGTTTCTCCAAAAACCAAAATTTTCACTTGGGAAGATCTGAATATCCATAAAATTCCATTATATTTTAGCTATATAATATCATAATTATTGGGAGATCTTTTTCCAGGCCATATAGTACATGTCCCGACTGGTCTTGCATAATTTTCCCCCATAATAGGTCTATCAGCCAATGGTTTCCCCTATTGACTGTTCATTATGTGAACTAGTTGGCCTTATATAATATAGCCCTTGAAATGGCTCTTTCAAGAAATGGTATCTTTTTTCTCGAGTGAGACCTCCTCTAATTTCTTAATCCTTTTTTCCCATACCGCCCTTCAGATTCAGGAATCCCCAAATCATAGCTTACATCTTCTTCCTTCCATACCTGAATGTAGTTTCATGTTTCTAGAAATATTACCAAGGATCATAGAATCATTAAACCTTCAGTCAAAGATAAACACCTTGAATTATATCCCCCATAATTTCATTGTTTCATGAATTTAAACTGCATAGCATAATGTCCTTATTGCATGACTTTAAAAATCATAACATAATGTATTTATTGCATGACATTAAACTGCACAACATGATTTCCTTACTTATGGCTTTAAACTGCATAGCATAATGATCTTTCTACAAGACATTAAACTGTATGTTCAATACATTAGTTGCATGATGTTAAACTGTATGATACCTTTATCTTTTTTTCGGAAGGTTCCTTCTCTAAGAGACATTTTTTATATTACCAAATGTACCCTCCTTCACATATCAAATTCATGTAGGAGTGGTTTCTCATTCATGTATCATGCCAATATAGTTGATCCTTTTATTCTCAGACATCTTTTCTTGGTAAAAACACCCCTTGTGGTCTTGAGAAATCTAAATCAACATATAATTCCTTCATCCAATAGCAATAGAATTTTAGATTTAATTGAAAATCCTTTAACTAATATTGCAGTACATGACACTATTGTCATTGCATAAGTTTCAACAATAAAGGGTCTCTTATCCTAAGGATGCTACTACTTAACCATGTAGTAGGTTCCCTAGTTGTCCCTACCTAAAATAAACCTCATAATAGTTTTTTTTAACTAGTAATAACATCATTCTTAGGAGGGACCTCCTCTATTCTCAAATATCCAATTTTAGATTTTGAAACCATACAATCAGGGCATACGATTACCCATGGAAGTATCTGAAGAATATAAGAACATTTCTAATCACTAAGAATTTTTTTGTTATAATCTCAAAATTCATGGTCATATATATTTGACCTAAAACACTATACCTTTTAGAACATAGTACAAGACTTTAAACATCCCAAAAAAAGACATGATATTTTCTAGGTTGATGACCTGCAAAGAGAAATCTGGAAAAAAAATTGAGGCTCCATTTTCTTGACCGCTTTTATGTATGGTTTAGGAAATATTGAGTGATTAAAGTTTAAATGCACAAATATTATTAGGATAAAATCCCTAAAAGGGAGTCCTGAGACATATACAAGTCTCTTATGCTATGTTTCTTTCATATACATCTTAAGATAAAATTATGGTAATGAAATAAAAATGTATAATTGTTATAGTGTTTCCAATATATCCCTAGTAATCGTTAAACTGTGTTCACTAGGACTCTTTTCATAGAAAAAAAAATTATTTCACCCCCATCCCTATTGTTTTAATTATGATTAGCTGGTATAAAGATCTCATGCTATGAAAATTATTTTTTATATTATGATTACAAGGAAAAGATAGGGATGAAGACATAGTTGATTACCAATAAAATTATATTAATTTAAATAATCCCCTATAGGAACATCCACAAAATGGATTATCTACTTTATATATTAAAAAAGGCCTTCAACATAACTCTTCATCTATTGAACATCCTTTCGAGCCACATCGGTTGCTTGTTAAATCTTAGTCAATCGACCATATTTAGTCTCTTAAGCCCGATAAAGAGCTTCTATTGAAATAGAAATGGAAATTAACCCCACATTTTGGGATTCCACTAATGAATGGTAGATCTGTTCATGTTCCCCCTGAGCATAATTTAACTCTTTATAAAGGCATGACACTTTAATAATCTTCTCAATGATTTTCCACTTGAGTTTTGCCAGTTTTGTGGTATGATTGGCCTCTATTTGGGACAATGCAGCTCATAAGTCATCAATTTTGGAAAGAGACTTTGCCTTTATGAGATATTGTTAATTTTTATTCCCTCAATTCAATATGTTAATAGTCTTCTTCATAATATCATAGATTATATTGTAATCAAACCAAAACAATCACAGCTTGCCGAACAAAACTAAAAAGTGTCGGATTTGCAACGACTGGTCCTCAAAGGGTGTCCTAGATATTATCTTCTATATATGATGTCATTCCATGGGACATGTGTTTTGGATAGAATTATAAAACTCAAAATATGATTCATATTTGTTTTCAGAATGAGAGATGTACTCTGGGATGAGTTCACTAAAAGAAGTGTCATGCTCTGTTTCCTTCGGAACAGTGGATGCCTCACCTTCCAATATTGGTCGAGATGATGTAAAATTTCCTCCCTCAAATCTGAACATTGAAGAATATATTCCTAAATTATGAATTAGAATCATATTTATCTTCAAAATAAATCATGAATATGGCACAATCACAGGATTTGGTGATCCTTTCCTAGTAATAAGTCTGCATCTAGAAAGGATTCTTCACCAATATTCCAAGATTAAATAATTTGGGTTGGAAACTCTTGATGAGGGGAAATATCTTGGGTCTATCTAGGATATTTTAGATGAGGCTCAAGAAGACTTCACATTTCAAGATCCACCTGATTTGGCTCTCCCTCAACAGTAGGATTGAGATTGATTTATACTCCCTCTCCCTGCACCATCACTGTAACTATTCTCCGAGATGGAGTTCCAAATTCCAACTATTAAAGATTAGTGAATAAGAGAAAATTTTTGATTCAATGAAAAATAAAGACTCACATACATTTGATTCTATATATAGTTCCCTAAATTCTTTTATAGTGGTTGGAATATTAATATGTTCATGTATTTCATTAAGATGCATGCCAAGATTTATCATGGATTATTTTAACATCCCAAGACCCATATTAATCACACATATGGGAGAACATGGAGTGATTGGTTCATGATCCTTCAATGATATCTTGAGACCCTGCACATCATCTTTGGTGATATCCATATAGTCATAATTTGTTATCATATGATACTCTAGTGTATGAGACAAACCTAAAATATTAAAACAATGGAAATCATTAATTAGCTTGTGACATCTTTTGAAACGCCTCTAACATACTAGATTATTATCCCATCTCCACATTAGTAGGAACAATGAACGTAATAGATGGCGCACCCTCGACCCACGCTATTTCTTCAGTTGAGGGATCCCTTTCACTCGTCTAAATTTGAGTGTGATCCAAAGCGCCCTCCTCAGCTCTCAGAGATTCATTTTTAAGTACCTTAAGAGATAAAATAGAAGTATTTCCTACAATCCAAAAAGGATTAGAGATTTTTCCTAGGAATAGATAACTAATAAAAGGATGACTTACCACTACTAGAAAAGGATTTTTCTCTAGATTTCACTATCTTTCATTCATTATTATTCATCTTCTTCGAAGGAGGGATAAGCTAATCCTCCCCAAAAGTAAGTATAATAGGGTGAAAATATCCTACAATATCATCCTATAAGGCATGTCATCTAGGATATACCTCTCTTGATCTGGGGGTGACTAAGTAACCCCGATCAGAGTACCACTACGGATTTACCATGGTTATAAAACCTCAATTGATTCTCCCCCATCCCATTGAAAATTAAGATTTTATTCCCCATTATCAATGATTCATTTAATAAAATATAAATTCAAAAACTGATTTTTAGAGTAAGGAAACTTTCAACTTCAGGATCAATTAATTCACCCCATTCTTCTAAACGTGATTGATTGGTCCCTTTATCTTTTCCACATTTTTCCATATCCTCTACTCACCTCAGGTAAGGAACCTAATTTTTAGTGTCATAGATGAGAATATATAACTCTCAAATGTGAGTCTCCAATTCAGTAGGATTATGCTTAAAGCGAATACTAGGAGGGGCTCAGAGATCTCATATCCCCAAAATGTGCAACCCAACATGAAGGAGCGTCCATATAATTTCAATATCAGAAGAAAAGTCCTTCCACATATATATTTCATATGGTCATACATATTCAAAATATATTCTATCCTACTGTGAGGAAAATCCCACAGCATTAGATTTCACTGGCTTCCGAACCCTTTCCATCATTGAATTTGAACGAGAAAATAGAATATGAGGCTCCTCTTAGAGGTTTCGACTATAAACCCTATGTGTAGATTCAATTAGTGATTTTAGTGCAACCTTTTTTGATTTGGGTGGGTGGATTATATCTTTCATGATGTAGTTTTGATGATCTGGGAACATCATCATCCTCACTCTCTTACTCGAACATCATAGCCTCTAAAGGAGATGAAGCACCTTCCAAAATGAGATGGATCTTTCCTGATCAACCTCTTTATCCCAACTAAAGAAATATATTTTTCCCACAACCCATCAGAGTAGGATGTAATCTAATATTAGGATTACTAGGTGGTTAATATTTTATTTGAATCAGATAGAGGTAGGTTGATCACTGCATCCCATTAACTCAACAGTTTTGAGCATCCATAACCGTCAATAAACTATTGGATTATTTTCCAATATAATGTGATTTTGGGAGTGGAATATAGTTATTTGTTGCAAAATCTTGAAATGGAATGAAAATAGGCAAGGAGAATAAACCTTTAATATGATCTCACCATTGATCATGAACACTAAGACAGTATCCCTAACAGCTATCATTTATGACATCATCTCAATGCAAGTTGTTCTGCTGTCAACAAACATTCCTATTGGTGGATACACATATGGAAAGAAGTTGAAATCCCTGAATAAACTCATCCTTGTTTAAATTTCATGATGTTTCAAGGAAATTGGTGAAATACCAGATATAGCCTAGATGTATGGTCAAAAATTGCTCCTGAGGAACCATATATCACTCTACTCAAATAAGTCTTGAACTGAGCTATGATCTATCCCCAAAAAACCTATAATGGTCCTAAAATTTAGAAAAGATATTTCCTAATATTATATTCATCATATTCCTATGAATTTTCTCTAAAATAGTGTTAGCTAACCCCCCAAGATCATTCTCTGTTATCTTGCCTACTTGAACAAAGGTTCCCGGTCTTATGCCACCTTTTGTATCACGAATAGGAAACAAATTGATACTAATACACATTGCCAAATAACCCAGAATACATGTCTTGGATGGAACTTTATACTTGACTTAATATCCCCCATCGATCAACTTCTACCTTTTCCAATGTCGTCCAAAAGTTACTAGGTACACTACTCTTCATCGCCTTCGGACAGCTCGTCAGACACTTGAAAATGGGTCCTTCCCCTTATTCATCAAGAAAATGTTCATCCATGTCTCTTGAGGAATATACCCATTTATATGGGGATTTCCCTTTTTGATATCATGAGTTATATTCAGTAGCTTACGCGCTAATGTTGACATCCTGTTGGTTTCATTCCACATAACCCTTAGAGGGATGAATTCATCATACATATCTCTGGGTATAGGAACCCTATAGATCTTGTAAACATCCCAAAAATTGATCCCAGCTACTCCAAGAATCAGATGAAAAAGAATTCATATTTGGACTCCACTGGCTCAATAGATTCGAAATGAACTCATCATTCCTATATACATAGTTCTTCCCTAACTGCACGGCCTCATAAATTCCAACACCTTCTATATCACTTTTGAACTTTTCACATTTTTATCCCACATTTTATTCCTACATCCATGTGGGTTTAAAACCCCCTCCTAGGTGGAATTCCCAACGTTTCTTTCATCCCTTCAATTGATCTGTCTATGAATCTAAACAAATGGATGAATAGAAATGAAACTTTAGTTCAATTGTGTGTGGATTCAGATCTAGATCTCACGAACTAGGATGCATAAAATATACTATGGATGATGACCCAATATTGATATATGTGCTCTCACTAGAAAAGTTTGTGGATGAGAAACATTTGTGGTCTTAAAACCAAGAGGTTGGAAGGTGGTTCTTTAGATTTGATGTAAGTACTTCATGTAGACGATCATAACTATAAAGTCAAAAATACACACTCTTTGGTAAATAATGGTGATACTTATTTTGAAACCTCGCAAAATTAGAAATGGTGGTATTGAATATATAATAATAATTGTGCCCAATAATTGTCATCATCTACTCAATCCACTTAATGGAAAATTTATCAGTAATTGAAATATTATTTAGGGGTCATCGAATCGATAAAGAAATATCAATATTAATTTCATAGTAGGTTCATTTTTCTAAGAGATCCATGAAAATGATGAAAATTATAAAAGGTATAAATTTGTGCAAGTAGCTCATACAAATGCACCATGAAAGTGCATCACATAGGAGCAACAATCAAATCCCACACACATGTCATTCTCTGAAGCCTGTGAGTGATGAATCAGGATACATATTATGTCTTCACGGTTGAGATATTCAGTGAAAGGACTTGAGTGGAGAATCTACGTACACTACTAGTGCATCAAGGCCTGAAAACTCAGAGTCATGAGAGTTTTTATCTGAAATTAGAGCCATATTTATAGCTGAGGAAGCATACCTACATGACAATCCTATGCGATTGACTTTAGAAAACAACCAAGTGTATAATCCTGCACACCTCATCCATCCTTTTCATCATTTTGAATTATGATTGGACCCTCTTTATTTGATCAAATCCAATTCTAAGGGGGGGATTCTTTTGACACTCCATTTTATCACATGGATGAAAAAAAGGGAAATGCCCTAGAAAAATGAATAGACAATAGATGAATAAATCTAAAGATCAGAAGTCCCTAAATGAATAGTTCTCCCTAGGTACCCCCAAGAATCGTCAGTGCACAAGGTTCATGTGCGACCTAGTTGCACTTTACCTACATGAGCGAACCAATTCCTTTTCCCAGAATCCCATATTTTTCTATAAATTGTCCCATGGGGTCTTCATTTGGATTTATGGATATTATCGAAGTCTAATTTATGCTATGATTGCCCTAGTGATTCACTCAGGTCCTTCAAATCCTTCTTAGTAGTTCTCTAACACCTAAGGAAGAGGAAATTAAAGGGGAATAGTGGAACTGAAGTCCTCTTAGGTTTTAAAATAAACAACACCTTTGTGGGACATTCACTCAACCCCTAATCAACAAATACTAGAATGAAGTACCCTTATTTAACTAGAGACTTACATGACTTACCTTTGGGAACATCTGTTGATACCCTTGAAGTCTTGAGCAAGGACCTTCCCATGTGTAGTCACCTCGGTGGTCCATTTCCCAAGTTGTTATCTATTTTCTCGGGCATACCTACACAGAGCACCCCCTATGTGTGATCCTCCTTAGTTTTCCCTACCTTATAGGCTACTTGATATATCCATAGAGCCTTCTTCAGAGCCATTCATAGTCGACCCTCTCCACCTTTAGAACCCTTGTTTGAGAGGGATAAAATTAATAACTCCACCAAGACCTCCTGACATACAACACCATGGGAAAAGGAATTCCATAGTGTCTTCAATTTGGATTTGTATTTCTATGGACATATATTTCCTTCAATTATCATACGAGTGGGTTAGTATCCTTGGGGAATTTTTATATTTTTATATATATGGTCCTAAGGAATTTTACCCTAGAGAAATTATTTAAGAGGTTCTATTTTGGAGGATTGGGGTTTGGACTATAACTAACCCTTCTCGTCTCTAAGGCCCAGAGCCTCCAGTTCCCAGTAATGATGGTAAGTATCGTACTTGTTTTTCAATTAAAAATGGAATGAGATCCTACTCTCATTTTAAAACAAATTCTAGGGAATCCCTCGTGGATTAATCCCCTGTAATTTATTTGATGAGGTTGTAGTATTCCTCCTCTCTACCTATACATCCTTCACTTTCATTATTTTCTTACCTTGGAATCACATTCAATCTAAATTGAATAGAGGAAAGTATTGTATCCCATACCTCTTCCATCGTAGCCTCAGCCTCTTCCACCAGCGAATGAGGAAAAGTGTATGGTTTTTCAAATATTTTTCTTCCTCTTATTTCTGACACCGAGCATAACACACCTGGGATTATAGGTCAGTTATGATCATGAAATCCAAACAATCTACCCAATATAAGGAACTATGAGAACTCTAATGCTTGATCTAACGAGGATATGTAGGACGCCCACCTAGGGCCAGAGCTCAATGTGAATCCTCCTTAGAAATAATCCTTAACTTAATCCTACCAAAGGTCTATACTCCCCTGCGAGTCTCAATGGACTGAACGATGATAACTCTAACTTCTATTCTAACAAGGATACATAGGACACCCACCTAGGTCCTAAGCTCAATGATCATCCTCCTTAGAAATAATTCCTAACATAATCCTCTTATAGGGGTATACTTCCTTGCGAGACTCAATGAATTGAACTATGATAACATTGATTCATGCTATAACTAGGATATGTAGTATGCCTACCTAAGGCCCAAGATAAATGGGAATTGTATTTAGGAATAATCCCCAATAATAATTCCCTTAATTTGAGCACCCTCTGTTGTAGTAATCCCCAAGTTAATCCCCCAAACCACCATGAGTTAAGATATATTTCATAGTCTTTTTATAAGTTCATCCTTTTTAGGAAATACTGAATATAATCCTGTTGAAGGGATATACTCCCCTAGGAGAATAACTAAACTATGTAGGCCATGATTATCATCCAAATGGGATACATAAGAAGCCTCCATGAGGTTAAAACTCAACTCCCAAATAAACTATGTTATTTTGGGCCATATCCTCTGTAGGGTCTAATTCAACCTGGAAACTCAGATGCCTTCTAGATCCTTGGTCTGTTTCTACATAATTCTTACACTAAACATTGACTAGGAACCTTCCAACAAGACTTCCTTTACATATGATGTTAAAATGTATGGTTGGGTCCTCATCACATAACCTTAAAAGATATGATGTTCCCTATTAAGAGGCATTGATCTACATGGGTTTTGATTCCTTTCACAAGTATACATTGGAATCCAATTTATGGGTTTGATCGCAACATCAGACAATTCCCATCTCCCTAGATAATGATAAACTTTAGAGTAACTTTCATATACCAGGATGAAATTAAACTCCATGGTTCCCCATTTTTTGGGTAGAATAAAAATCATCATCATAATAACGGCCAAATATTCTCTAAGTAGTATATGATAGGATACCATTAATGGAGAACCTCGAATATATACATATATCTTCATCAATGAAGAACCTCAGATACATATGGATGATTCTGAATTCCACATATTCTAATAATTTATTACTAATCTTGGGATGAACCACATCAAACATAGGACTTAATAAAGGGTTCATTAATATATCATAAATCTATAAGAGAGTCCCATAGTAGGAAATAATTCCCCCTAAAAGGGTGTGATGATTCTGACCTCCCATTCTCTCGACCAATGTGAGTTCTAAATAATCGTAGGTAAAAACACATAACAAGAACCTTCCTTTGGATAGAATGTCTCCATGGATAAAAAAGCATTGGGTGTTTCTATTTCCATTAACAAAACCATTGGAAACTATTAAGAAATACCAAACTATCATGGGATGTGAAATCTATCAAAAACAATAGGACAGACTCTTCTTCAAATAGTTATTGATAAATTTTTAGCCACTGCACATTGACCTTAAATGGTGGTCCATATCCAAGTTGAATTTCAAATTTTCAATTTTTTATGATTTTAACAACATTGAATGGCCTCAAATATAAGGATTTAAATTTTTCAAGGGAATGGTTTTAAGTGTTAATTGAAAAAAATAATATTTCCCACTGGTATGAATATCATTTGCACAATTTGTTAGTAATACCTTCTTTTATTTATATTTATAAATTTCTACATTTTCGTAAACTTCATAACTAATTTCATTCAACACATATATTTTTAATAACCCTTGTTTATCATATTTTTGAGAGTCCAAGTTAAAATTCATGATCTCTGAGAATTAGATATGTTCCAATTCAATGGGTAAATGGTATGTCTTTTTATAAAGAAGCCAAATAATAATTATGTTATTGGAGGTTTTTTAAGCCATGTGATATTTTCAATGTGTATAAACAAGTTTGACACTCCAATCCTTCAGAATTGCATTGAATTTTTTCATGAATAATTACATAATTTACCAATTTTATAGTTCTACCTACCTAATAGTGTATAGATTATAAGGGGTTCAATTATTTTATCAAATTCCATACTTTACAGTCATCTAATTGATGTAATTTTTTTTGGATTATGTCCCCCAATCACTAATGGGTATTAGGGGATTTAACACCATGAAAAAAAATTATTTAAAAATTTAATGACCACTTTGGATATATCAAGGATGGTAGCTTCTGCTTCTACCTGATTCGAGAATAAACATACACTGACCAAGATATAAATCATTACATGGGATTTGGTAATTGGGCCCATGAAATAAATTCACTAAATTTTAAAGATTCCCACTTCAATGATTATGTTCTAAGGAATTTCATTGTGTTTAATAATTGTGCATGTACACTCTAATTGATCTCATATTTTCATGAATATTCATTAATATTGATAGATAATGGGCTATAAAAACCCACATTGAAAAAATTTACAAATGATGCTATAAGGACCCGGTCTTAAACATTAAATAATCTACAATTAAATGAATAATTCACATTGAGGATCTTTTCAAGTTTAGAGTTTTAGAGAATTAGGCATAATAATTACATTAAAACTTGAATATTACATGTAGACACTACTACTCAGTATCCATTTTTTTCATAAAATAAAAACACTTAAAAAAACATGTCTAGTTCCAAGTTTTATATATCATAACTTTTCCTTGATCCCATCCATGACCCTATTCATCTTTAAGTCATGTGGAAAACATTTCAAAAACTTGGTATGAGCATAAAAATCTTGGTAAGGGTTATAAAATAAGGAAGGAAAAAATTATCCCATCAATAAATACAAATCAGTGAAACCATACTTTTCAATCATAACATACCTTACGAAATCATAAGATTTGTGAATAACACACAGAAATCAAAAATCATAAAGGATACTTATGGAATCTATATCAAACTTATATTGTAGCTATCATAGCTACATAGGGAGTTACACTTGGAATACCCATCATAGTATATTCCCTAAATCTCTTAGGAGAAACATCACGTTTACCTCCGTCACATTACCCAATGCATTGGAGAGCTATCTTGGGCTCACCTGCCCTAGGATTATCACGGAACCACCCATATACGTAAACAATTCCCAATAACCATAACATAATCATAACATATAACACATGTATAAATCAAATATAACATTTCTGCATTCCAATATATCAAATCAAGATATTGAAATAAATAGTGTTTTATCAAATCATTTTCAAAACCATTTAAAATGATATTTTTTAATCAAAGTTTCTCATACTAAATTGAAGATTTTAAATGAATTATAATTTGAAAAAATTAATGTACATATAAATAAATCCTAAAACCCATTTTGAAAACCTGGACATTAATTAGAAACATTTAGAAGAATAAATCTTTAAAACATTTAAAACAATATTTTAGTTAAAGAGTTTTTTAACAAAAAGAGAGACACTTGAATACAAATAATTGAAGAATAAATTTTAATCATAACATTATAATATAATTAGAATAAATGGATTCTTGATATAATATGTCAACTGACAGTATATACACCTTATAAGAGTGAATTGGAGCACAACAACAATGAAGTCTCAATGGAATGCAAATTGAGACGAAATCCCTTATAAAAACTGTATCCTTAGATTAAGGATAAATAAATTACACAATAATGTGTGAAAAATAATAATACAATCAATATAATTGGATATTAAGTGTAAATAAATCATATTAAATTCACACATGTTCTTTTTAAGACAAAACCAATGACTTGAATGTTTAACTCAATGAATTGAAATTGAGTTAAAATTAATCTTATCAAGTTCATATCGAAGACATGAGAATTTATCAATGGAGTGATTATGTGTATCAAAAGTATATCCACACAAATGGGGGTGGAAATTACAACATAAATAAATAAATAGTGATTCCACACATAATCATTTCATGGCATAATTGAGAATTAGAAGATTAACCCAAGGAATTGAAATTGGGTTAAAAGGTTCCCTTACCGATTTGGTAACTTACGAAACATACAACACAAGAAAGAAGGATCATAAAATGAAGATGAAAATACTCCTAAATGAAATTATATTACACAAATATTACAATAATGGGCAGTACATACACCACATAAAAGGAAATAGTGGCAAATATAGCATGAATCTCACGGGAATAAAAAGTGAGATGAAACCCTTTACCACGTTGTAATCAACTGAGTCGTGTGACCAAAAGTTAATAACCACCAAATTTATCACATAATACCATGAATATAATGATAATAATGAAAATATATATCAAATGGAAGTACAAAATACACCACATGCAATGAATAAGTGGCAAACAATGAAAATCTCATGGAATTAAAAGTGAGATAAGAAAATCCCTTGCCTCGTTGTCCGACTTGATCCATTCGTTCTTTAATATCCTGAATAATAAACTAATTTTAAATTATACTTGGTTAATAACCTATTTAAATTTTATTATTCCTTTTATATTTCTTATTCCCATGTTATAAACATTATGTAATCGTTTAAGTTAATAACGTTCGTTTTGTTGATATTTGGTACTTGAGTAAAAAAAATGAACTCCTTATAATTACAAGTTGTTCATGTGGTAATATATCAATTATCTTCAGAATGATATTAATGATTTAGATATCTTATATATCATATATATCCAGTATATACATGTATTTATAATAGTACATAACATTTATAGGTAAGAAATTAAATTCACAGTTCATGGAGATGGTAAGCCGTGCGTATGCATAAACGCTACTTCCATTTATATTTCAAATTTTAATGGAATTAAAACATAATGATAAAAATTTATAATATAATTCCAGTATAATATAAAATAAAATATTATTAACTCCACCCTTTATACGTCCCACATAATGAATTAATAAGTCATATCACTTTGAGGGGGCGGTAGTCCGCACTTCCTCTAATGAGATTATCATATTTTCCCACTATGGAAACCATAAATTATTTATATAAATAGAAAAATAAAGAAACATAAAGAAAACATAAACATAATATATATCATATATAAATCCATTGCCATCATAATGGCCAACATGAGAGGTGGTTGGAGATATTTGAACAATCATCGTTTCGTGAGGCGTTAGTTTTCCATCCACAGAAACATTTTGTTCTTCACCCATTAGATGGTGGTGTGTGTAAGTATAGATCGAATAATTCTCATAAAAACATCCTAGTATATTGATAATACTGTTTTTGTTGCAAAATAAAGGAATAAAAAGAGTTTAGGGGTTGGATAAGTAAAATAAAAGAAAACAATTTAAGAGAAACTGTTACCTTTAGTTTTCGGTAACTCTCTTTGGTTTGAACCAAAGGACTTCTTGAAGTGCTTTATGCCTAAGGTAAGGCTTCTGGGAGGAGGAGAGGGATTTAGGGAGCTTAATTGAGAAGATTTTGGATGATAAAAAAGGATTTAGAGTTGTGTGGAATTGGTTATAAATGGTCTCCTTTTATAAGGGAGAGGAGGGGCTCTTTAGGAAAGTGTGATAATATTATTTTATTATATAATGATATTCGGTTTCTAAGGGTCAAAAAATCTTTAACATAGAAGATAATATGACTCATAGTATAAATAATATCATCCAATAAAAATTGTATAGTTTTTGGATGTTATTTTAATATTTATAATCTTATTTTTTAAAATATTTTATTAATGAGGTAAATACAACATCATTATTATGTCATAAATAATTTAATTTATGTGATGTCTAAAAATTATAAAAAAACTCCCCTGATGTAAGAAATTGTTTTATATTTACAATAAATATTTAAAGTTGAAAATATAATTTATATAACATGATATAAAAATTAATTTACTAAAAGAATTTTGTTTGTCATTTTTTCCTTTACATTAAATTAATTAATCTAAATTGTCATTATCCTTCATAAGTGGCTCCATGTGGTCCCAAGATAGACCCAAATATGTCCATGGTCGTCCATTACTCATCCAATAAGGTTAGGACAAGTTTTAATGTAATTTTAAATTAATATAATATTCTTTTTACCTTGAATTGCCTTATTTATCTTTAACTGCGGTAAATAAATGTCAAAGTTACTATTCACCAAAAATTATTATCATCTTGTTGAACAAAATTTTAATTCTTGATAACAACCACATATGTCGTATTTTTTAAATTCAATTCATAGAGGCGGTAAAATTTCATTTAAATGAAAAAATCTGTTTTTTTAACTACAACTAAGTGGATTCCCTATTCATCAAAAAATTGATGTTTTTCTGAAAAATACCAAAAATTCAGCCTAAGCTATATTTGATATTCCGAATTAAAAAATTGTGTCTATTTTACCAAATTCTAAACATAATTGGTATTAATTAATTTTGAAATTAATTACCGTTATCAAAACAAAAAGTGTGTTTGTAAGAAACAATAACTATCAAAAGATTGATACTTGTTTACGTCAAATTTCAAAGTGAAATTAATTCCAATGACCAACATTGGATTAAATGGTAAAAATATATTATAATTACATGTTAAAAATAATTAAAAATATAATCTAACAATATAAATAAATTATATTAAAAGGGACTTTTGAATTAAAATACAATATTTTTCACTATTCATTAAAAATGAACTTTAATAGAAAAATACCAAAAAAATTAACCAAAGTGAAATTTGATGTCCCCATTCTAAAGAAGGATTTTATTTGGTCAATTAGAATGTATTAAAGTGACCAAAACTCTATTTAAAGAAGATTCTCCATTAAAATGCGGTAAATCGACCTTTTAATGTAAATTATACTTAAAATTAGATTCATTCACATTTTAAGCATCTAAATTTAATTGGATAAATGTAAATACATTTAACACACATTTATAATCATATTATAGTCATTTTTTTCATTCCCTCTAATACAATGTCTAGGAGTTAACAGCCATTTAAAATAATAATATTATATTATTATTGTGCAACGTAAGATTTCAAAGAAACCCATTCTTGCGTTTCAGGTACGCTATCGAACAAAGAAACCCCTTTAAATTAAAATTAATATTTAATTCACAATAATATGAAAATTTCATATTCTTCATTTATCTGGGATGTTACAGATGCAGTCAAATCCATGTTTACCTCTAGTTGGTAAGGCATGAAAAAATTCTATCACACTATGAATATCGTTATCTTAGATGAAGTGTCACATTAAAACATCTACACTTTTCCTAAATATCACTGGATCATCCCATTTAAAGTGTGAGGAATCTTAGAAAAACTAATTCCTCTATTGGTAATAAAACAGTGGATAGAGAGTACCCATGTAAAAATAGTTTTCTATGATATAAAATGATGGATGTGATTTTACATCCATGATAAAGAGTATTTCATCAGTGATTTCATGAAAAATTGTAATTTATTCATCATCATAAATATTTGGTATCAGGTGTAACACTCTGAAGTTTTAATTTTGTAACATTTGTTTGATAGTGTGTATGACAAGCGACACAAATAATTAATCAAAATATAACACCTAGAGACCTTATGATATATTTGTTTTTAAATAATATAAATAAAATTAATTTATTTAATTAAAGGAAATATAGTGTTTACCTTGATTTATACTCAACTTTGATCTTATCTTTCATTACATAAAAAATTTATTTTAGCTTCTATTACATGCAATATTAAGTTTAGCTTATGATGCACAAAACACCAGGTTTAAACAAAAATACTCAATTAAAATATTATTTAAACCTAACCATTATAACCTATATGTTAAATTAGTGGGTATTAATAGATTAAATTTAGTAAAATATATATTTTACATGCATAATTTGGAAATTTATTTATTATAAATGAAAATAAGAATCGTTTGGTAGAAAATAAATGTTTTATGAAAAACTATATTTTTTCTGAAATGTGGTTTAGTCACACTTTGAATGAATGGTAAAAATTAATTTTTACCATTTATAGAATAAATAATTTACCAAAAAAAATAATTTTGGATATCAAAATTATCTTATGATAAATTTTTGGACTTTTCATAAAAGTTTCATTTTTTGATTAATAATAAAATATACTAAATTTTAACTAAAAATATATTTTTTATTTATATTATTCATAAAATTATATAATATTTTGAATTTATTTTAGAGTGAAATTAGTTAAATTATATATAAATTAATCTAATTTAGGTCATTTTATCATTTAATTATTAATTTAGTTATAAAAACTTTGTAAACTTTTGAACATTTTCTCTTTGAAAACTCAAATTATCATCACATCTCAAGTATTAATTTTAAATTATATATTATCACTTATATGTATTAAATTTTTTAAACATTATTATGTATTTAAAATTATAATTATTTATATTTTAAAATATTTCCATCTTAATTTTGGACCATAATTATTAATGAAATCATTCAAAATTAATTACTACGATTAAGGTTAAAATGATGTTTTTCATGTTATATGCGCTTGTGCTAAAATTAATTTTCCACATCCGTATGATTTTAATTTCATAATTGGATTTAATATTTATAATTAGTAGTTATAAATTATATAATAAATATCATTTTAATTTTATTCTTAGTGGATATATTACCTAGGTAGATAAAAATATACAAGTTAAAATGGAAAAAACTAAAAGGGTATAATTGAGTAAACTTACAAACTAAATAATAACAAGATAAAAATGTGTTTATTTTATTTGGTAGAGGTATTTATTAACCATGTCATTTATTTACTCCATTATTGATGTATTTTGGATGAACATGATGTAAGAGTGACATAAAAACCCTGTCTAAACATACATGGGTATTACTTCATTTAATATTAATATTGATAACATTAAAAAAATACCTTCCTGAGTAATATAAAGTTTAGTGTCTTTTGAAACATAGAAACATAATCTTATAATATGAAGGTTTATCTTCTGTATATCCCTTAAATATATTCCCCTTTATTATATTTATGTAAAACATTTCTTCATAACCTGGGTAAAGTAAACAAAAAAAGGGGTGATCTCAGATTTCAATAAAAATAAACAAGGGAGATATGAAAGAAGAACATGATAATAAGGTTATGAGAACAACATATTATCATTATAAGATCATATATTTTATACCAAAGATCACAATAAATAGACATAGAATAAATATTATAAGTTCCTAAGACATAAATCAGAAGGGAATCTGGAGAAAAATTCATGAGACCATAATAGATGAATACGAAATAGAATTTTGGAATTAAAATAAGAATAGAAAATAATATTTCAATGAAACCTATCAAGACCTTCATAACATGTTAGTCTTGGTATAATTAACTGTGTACCTTCTTTTCACTTTGGATGACCTCTCGTGTACACTCTTGTTTCATGTTTTGGATGCCCTCCCATATATCGTCTTATTTCAGTATTGGTATTCCATCATGTGTACAATCATATTCGGATTCCCTACCATGCATCCTATTGTTTTGATCTTGGATTACATCTCACATACCCTCTTGTTTTAGGATTGGGATTCAATCTCATTTACCCTCTTGTTTCAGTATTGGGATTCCCACTCATGCACCCACTTGTTTCAGCTTTGGGATTCCCTCCCATTTACCCTCATATTTCATGCTTGGGATTCCCTCCCATGTACCCTATCCTTTAGGTCATGGGATTCCCTCCCATGTATCCTCTTATTTTGGGATTGGGATTCCCTCATGTGTACCATCTTTTCTTGGTATTAGGATTCCCTACTATGTACCCTATTATTTAAGGATTGGTATTTCATCCCATGTACCTTATTTTTTTGGGCTTCGGATTCAATCACATATACCTGTTGAGATCATAAAACAATTATTATTAATCAATTCCTTGGATACAGATTTTGGTCCCACCAATCATATAAGGAAATCATGCATGCATGTGCCATAAGATAACAAAACATCCATCATACCATGTCCCATAAAAATAGATGTGTTTCATAAACAGTATATCATAACGTGTTAAATAAAATGGGTATTGAAAACATTTCATCATATCATAACTTGTGAAAATATATGGGTTTCATAATCATTTCATCACAGAATAAAAAATAAAAGGAAGGTTTTTCATAATCATTTTATCATAAACATAAATCATATTCAAAATTATTTTAATTGAAAACCCTCTTTAAATATATAATTTAATATTTTAAAAAATTTAGAACACATCCTGAGGAAAATATATTTTATACTTTGAAAATCTCTTTTTAAATCAAATAACATTTTGAAATCCTTTTTCCCTGAAAATAGCTTGAAAACTTATAAAGGATGCGTTGAAAAGAATTATCAAAAAAATTAAAACATAATACAATTATAAAATAAATTTTCCTTATAAATGATAATAAATATCATTTAAGAAAAAATTGGAAATTTTTTTAAGAAAACATGGTTTTCGAATAAAACAGATTTATGACTGAAGATATAATTGAAGATAGATCTTTTTAAAAACTTTTTATCATTTATATTAAGTATAAAAGAGCGGTAAAATAGTACCATTACATAAAGATATAATTAATAACCATAATATAAGAAATATAATGATAATTATAGAGAGGCATATGATGATATTTCTACTTCAAGGACTTGATCATAAACAATCCTAATAAACCGTGATATTGTAGCAATAAACTCTTATTAATTTGGTAACTTTGAATCCTAATCAACATAAAATAATAAAATTAAATGAATCTTAAAATAATTTTAAAATAATTATATTCATTATATAATTTTTTAGAGATAATTATATACACATCATAAAATAATATGGGTGGATAACACAACATTTTCCTCAAAGAAGGTAAATCGAGATGAAATTCCTTTACTAATTTTGTAACTTTTGAACCATAAGCCACATGAAAGAGGGATCATCATGTATATATGTAAATACCCATAAATTTAAGGATAATACTCATATAATACATTCATGTATAGTATATACACTTCCCAAAATAAACGGATGGTGAATATGGCATAACTGTCCCAGAAATAAAAGTGAGACTAGGAATCCTCTTTCTACTTGAGTAACATTTGAATCATGATCTCCATGAAAGAATAACATCAATTGAAACATTTAATATCAAGAAATAATTTAAATTCATTATATAAAATTTAATATACCATTATATATACCACACAATAAGACTAAGTACTTAATATAGCATATATCTCATAGAAATAAAAGTGAGATGAGAAAACCCTTACTACATGAGTAAATTTGGTCTCAATATCCACATGAAATAATAACATAAAATAAAGCATTTAATATCATTAAATAAATTAAATTGATGATATAACTCGTATTATATAAGTATATACACCACAAAACAAAACTAAGTGGTGAATAGTTTATATATCTCATGGAAATAAATGTGAGATGAGAAAACCCTTACGACATGAGTAAATTATAAATCATGATCCCCATTAAATAATAAAAATGATTAAATCTTATAATATCATTAAATAAAAAATGGTATTAAATTTCATAGGGTAATATATACAATAAAAAAATAGAGTGGGGAATATGGAATGTATATCCGGGAAATAAAAATTAAGATGAAATTCACTTACCTTTAGTCTTGACTTTCTTCAGATATATTCAAACCTCCTATTATTTGGGTAACTTATTTTAGTTTGCACTAATGGAATTCATAGGAAAACTTTATTCCCAAATACATGATTCTATTTTGATATGATGGAATTTTGGAGATTATTTGGGTAGGTATTAGTTGAGCCAAAGGTCTTGAGAGGTGTGTATAAATTAGGGGGTGAGTATCATTTTATTGTGGAATAGAGGAATTCTTGTAAATATAAAATGGTAAACAATGTTTAGGGGTCTAACTTACATAATATGCCTCCAATAATTTTCAATTTTAGATCCAAGGGAGGATATAGTCGAAATATGGCTATGAAATGGCTTTTGAAAATTTGTTTAGGGTATTTGGAACCATAAGTTAAAGTTCAACCACTAAGTAAATTCATTTTTACCTTAATAACATTAGTTAGTTTTAATTAATTTGACTACTGTTTCTGATAATTTTATAAGTTTAACTTTCTAAAAATTATAAACTATTCAGGTTCCAAATATGGATTCCATTTTTTGAACTTCTCAACATAATATCATAAGAAATTAATTTAAAATTAATCATGCATATGGGATGTAACAATAGGTTTTTAAAGTAAAAAGTTCAAATATTTGAAAAGTTTATATATCCAATTTCAATGTGAAATTGATTCTAATGACCAAAATTAGATTTATTGTTTTAAAACTGAAATAAATATACTTTAAAACCAATATAAAATATAACATAAATATATAAATAAATTAGATGAAAATTATGATTTCACTTAAAAGTCAATGTTTTTCACTATTCATCAAAAAATGAATCTTCTCAGAAAAATTCCAAAAAACCGCACAAACTAAATTTTTCTCTTAAAATTTCAAAAATAAATATTATTTTTTCAAATATAAGTTATAAAAGTGTCAAAAATTAGATTTAAAATAGTTATTCCATTAAAAGGTGGTAAAATAACTTTTTAAAAAATATATCATTTATGCCTAAAATTTGATTTGTTCTTATCTCTTTTCTAGAAACACATAAGATGATTATTAAATAGTTTATTTATTATAATATATATATTTTTATAATTAAAATCATACATTAAAATTTATTTGTTTAATATATTAAGATAAAACACGTTTGTACATAGAAAAATAGTTTTCTTAAAAATGGAATCTCTATATTTTAAAATATTTCTGACATTCATTTCTAACTAATTGATAACCAAAGGATCCATTTTATATACATGTGTAGCCAATATTTTCACAATTTATTTAATCTTATTCATAACTTCCATTCCAATGGCTAGGTAATAACTGTATAAATATTCTAAAAATATTATAAATAATATATTTTAGTTATATAAATCTCGATATTACAGGTAATGAAAGATTTTGATGGAACTCAACATTGTATATAACAAAATCCAAACATAGAATTATGTGTACCACAAGCTAATCTATTTCTTTTGTGTAGTGAAATCTTAACTTGGTGTTGTGTGAAATATAATCCAAACATAGCTCTTTCATATAACACAAGCTATATTCAATGTTGTCTGAAATGAAGAATATTGAAAAGAGTAAATTAATTCAAAAAAATAAAAAAATCACAGGTTTTTATATGTGACCTCCCAATAGTGAATACTTTTTTTATTTTCAAAAATATCACCCCTCCAAAATAATAAAAGGCCACTCACTCTCCTCAAATCATCACACCTCCCAAGCCATTTTGCTAAAGCAAAACCTTCCCAAATCCCTTCCCAAAATCCATGTTCTCATTTAAGAAGCCTTATTTATGGAAGAAACCCAACCTAGGAAGATTTTGGTGAAAATTTAAAGAGGTCACTCGAATAATATGTAATGTTCATCAATGAGTGTTTTTTATTTTATTTCTTCCTCCACCTCCAATAATTATTTTTTAAAACATATTAATATAATCACCTATGAATCTTCCATATATTGATATGTTTTTATAATAATAAAATGACTTAAAATAGTCTAAACTTTCATAAAATGGATTACAATATCATTATTTGTGAGTGTATTATAATACCATCTCGGGAACCAATATCATTTGTTCTTCCATTACCCGCATTCACGGTTTGGTATAATTATTGGTATAAAGTATATATATGATATATTTAACATATTTATAACTCTATATTAATTATAATATATATATATATATATATTTACTCTCCTTTTCTATAATGGATTCAATAAATTCGCTCATGTGTATGGAGGACTCCCACCTTACGAAGCGATGTGATTCGTCATTCACTAACTCTTTACATAGAATGTAATACCGATATATTGAATAAATATATGTGATATACATGAAATATTTATGATATTAATGAAATATTTATCATTATTAAAATATAATACATTATTTTCTCTTTTTACACTGAAAAATGATAGTATCATTCATGTATGTGTGGACTACCACCATCACAAAGCGATGTGATACCCTTTTCATCGACATACCACTTAGATGATATATAAATGTATATTTAAAGAAATAATATAGTATATATGATATTATGATAATTATTTAAGGATAATATATTACATACCTACTTCCCACAATGATTGGAAAATCGAAATGTTATTTATGCAAACGTACGGCCTACGGTCTCCATGATCATAACATTCTTCATTTCTCAAAACCATATTTCATGATTGCTATTAAAATTTTAATTAAAGTATAAATATGATAATTATATAATTATTATTATTATGGATATGATTTAACTATTTAATATGTAAAAAAATAAGATCTTCAATGAAAAAACATACATGAGAAAACAAGCTAATTAACATCTGAAATAATGAAAATAATGAAATATTATCAATAAACAGGTGATAATATGTTATAAAAATATCATATATGATAATATAAATATTAATAAGGTACTTTTTTAAGTTTATATCCTGTTTAAAACAACTATATATGTGGTTAAAAAAATTCAATCAAAAGTCATCATGAGGTAAGATGTTTCATCTCAATTTACATTTTATTGAAGCTTATTTGTTATTATGAACCAATTCACTTTTATGTGGTGTATATAAATACCCTATGACATGTAATATATTGATAAATTCAAAATTCATGGTATTTTATATTTCAAATTAAATAATTTCTTACAAGTGTATTTGAATTGAAAATTTACAAGTGGAAAAGTTATCATACTATACCGCATTCTTTTGTGATTGTTAACTTTCTATTGAAATAATCACATTATTATAATAAATTTTCATTTGTAATTTAATTTCTCTTAATTATCCATATTCTCGAATTATGGATATAATTATTTCCTAATCTATATACCATTTTTTAATATATTTTTTACTTTGAATGTTATTTGATTTAATGGGGAAATTTTTATAAATCTATATATTTTAATCAATATTTATTTTTGATAATAAGGAAGATTGGTTAATGTTTTAAATCAGTTTTTAGATGTATGAGGAATTATTTAGACCTATATTGATGGGTGGGGATTGGTATAATATATCCCCTCTATGTATCAATAGGTATCATGGCACAAAATATATTGGCCAAATTAAATAGTTTTTTAGCTATAGTATTTAAACTACATTGGGAAAGGTCTTGAAAGTAGATTTGTTATGATGACTAAGATCATGACATATAATATTTAATATTTAACTTCATTAAGAATTAATTTATCATTATCCATCACATATTCATAATCAAATTATCTATAGATACATATCATACTAATATTATTGATTAAATGGAATCTTATTTCAGTTATATACATTTTCATATTTATTATGAATGATCTATTCATGTAGTAATGTTATTTAAATAGAATATATGATTAGTTATTTACCTTTCCATATTGATTATTCTTTAATGATTCATGAAATCTTCCATTTTAATTATCCTTTACTAAGAATTCTATCTCATCCTTATTTTGTTTATTTTCCCCAAGATATGAAGAAGTGATATTTGAATGATTTTTCAACGATTTAGTTCATTTTATTTTGTTTTGTATTATGTTTTATTTTCTATTAATAATATAAAAAAGGTAGAATGTACGTATCTATTTCTCTAAAACATCTAAACTGATCAGTCCATTAGGATTTGGCCCTTTGTATTTGTGCCAGTGTAATAAAGTAAAGAACCAACTTCAGGATACTCGGGTTAGAGTTGTTACAATTGGTACCACTGAAATTTTAGAAGAAACCAATGGGAATAGATGAAAAAAATCCTAGATTATGGAATATAACCCTATGATTTAATGTAAGGGTAAGTATAGAAGAAAATACAAGCGTGTTTTTTAAGAAGATATTTTGTGGGATTTTCTAGAAATACATCCCTTTCTAGATACTAAAAGTGGAACTTGTTCTGGAAAAGTGATACATAGGAGTAACAACTCTGAAAATGGTACATTGGGCTAGACCAAATGGTCCCCTAGTAAATGAATGCAGGTCGTAGTTCCCATATTTTTTGACACGACGAGGGTATATTCTTATGATAGTTCACATTTTCTTTACAAAACATTATAATGTATTTTGAAAATATATATATCCCCAAATAAACCATATTAATTATTATCAGATTATCTGTGAATAAAATATTCAATTTATGTAAATAATTTAAATAATTTTTGTATTATACATTATGTTTCATAATTATATTATGTAATATTGTATATAAAATCATTTAGAAATTATGCCTAATAGAATTAATGGGAACCACATCAATGCACGTAATCCAAATAGTATGAATACTGATTTCTTTTATAGGCTTCAACCAATATTATTAAGGGAAATAGTCTCCAAATATTTCTCATCATATGAGGACATGGTGTCATGTTCTAATAAAAAAAGATAAGTAATTCTCTAAGAATTATTTCTTCTATGGGAAGTAATAAAAGAAGATGAGGAAAAAGAAAAATGTGTATAAAGGTAATAAGGAAAAGTATGATTATACCACATGTGTTAATTTTGGAAGGAAAATCCTTGGTACATGACCATAAGGAAAATGAGTTTTCTTCAGGTGTGGGGAAAAGGGAACTATTCTCATGATTTTAGGGATAATTAAAATGTTTCCATTTTCAATCCTTTAATTATAATCATATGGGTCACCACATAAATGAATTCCCCAAGCATCGAAGAAATATACCAAAAAAGTAGCTAATTGATCATGGTCAAGATTATAATATTACAATAGATGAAGAGTAATGATTAATTTACTTGTTCATGGAATCAATAATTATATCATTTTATTACTTTATAAGTGATATCCTTGTTATAATATTTATGAAACATATAAGGATTTCACTGGATTACTTTTCATTAATAATTTGAAAGCGTTTGTTGAATAGTACCAATGACTAATAAAAATGATTTAGTAGAAACATAAAAATTCTTGGAAAGCATGTGATTTATGGATGTATAATCATTAATATGTTCCTAGTATTGAGATAATAATGTTAAGATAAATATATAATTAATAAGGATATAGTAAATTGGATTGAAATGACTACTATGGGACAGATTAATGATTTGTTGATAGAGTGTTTTATACAATCATCTATAGAGTTTAACTCATCTTTAGATTTAAGTAATATATCTAATAATATATTTTCTACTTAAGTAATAGTTAATAATACACATTTTTAATAATGTTTTACGGTAATTCATGTTATTACCATGTTTTAATAAATTAAATTATAAAGGTATTCACATATTTGGTATGTGATAATTAAGATCTACTTCATATTGTTTGGGGGATTAATGATAAGATCATTTTGGGAATTCTGTAACCTTATTTCTAAATTTTGGATCATAATATTTTGGAAGGTTCATAAATTTAACCAATTATGAAATGGTTTAACTTGAACATTGGAATAGTTTCTATAGATTAATATATTACATCACCATATGGATATTTATTCATATTGTATTACCAATGATAACCATTTTGTCATAATAATAACTATAGATCTATGGGATGACCTATCATTTTATTATGGAAATTAAGATACATTAAAAGTTAATTATATTTCTTTAGGCATAGAAAATTCATTTTTGAATATTCATTTCATGTAGTAAGTTAAGAATTGAAAATTGATCAAAGAACAACAAAATAATGTAATTGTATATAACAAATAAAAAAAATCAAGAAGGTATATTTTCTTATATTCAAAGAGAGTAAAATAATAACTCATCTTTTGGAAAAGGATATTGAAACAAAAAAATTATCATGTTATCATAATTTATTATTATATCAATGACCTTTTCAAACCTATTTAGTTTATGGGTTTGTGGTCATTAACATTCTCTAGATCACCCACTTTCTATGATCAATGATCTCTATCACTTCCCATTAGTATTTGGGTGTTAGTTTTATCCACTATGTACAAGTTTTGACTTAACATCTTTGTTACCATTTTTTCAACCATATTATGTGTTATTCTATATGTCCTTTTTTGTTACCTTTATCTATTATTAAGAGGATGTTTTATTAACCCTTTTTTAGATGTGGGTTTTGCAACAATATATTTCTAAATTCCTAACCGTTGATTACCAAGATAATGATTAAATTGTGAGGCCATAATTTTATTAAGGTGTGAAGAATATAATACCCCTAAATTATATAATAATAACATTTTATTCAATAGAATGTATGACGCACAACCCTAAGCATAAAAGAAAATATAACACCCTGAGAGTTTATAATGTATTTTTTAAAATAAATTAAATCTATTCATTTTTTTACATTATATGAATCACTAAATTAATTTAAAATTACACTCAACATTTAGTTTAACTATTATTACACACAACACTATGTTTATCTTGAGTTACACATAAGACTCGATTTAGCTTATGATGCACGCAACACCTGGTTTAAATGAAAAATAATCTATAAAAATATTTTTTGAACATGAACATTATAAACAATATATTGAATTAGTTGGTATGAATAGTATAAAATTATGAAAAATATTTATTTTACACATATTAAGTTTTTCCTATTGATTATATATCAAAATTAGATTCATTTGTAAGAAAATGAAATGTTTTTTTAGAAAATATATTTTTTCTAAAAGATTATTTAGTGTTGCTTTTCCCACATGATTTAAAATAAATTGTTAAATATTTTATAAATTTATTTGAAAAAATATAAATCATTTTTTAATTTTAATGTCTAAATTAACATAGGGAAAAGTATTGTAATTTTTTTAAAAATTTTCATTTTTTATAAATAGTTCAAAATTGTGAATTTTAAATGAAAAATTTCCTTTTAATTTAAATATATTATAATGTTAAATTAAATTTTAAATTGGTTTTAATGTTAAATTAGTTAAATTATATATAAATTAATAAAAATTAGATAATTTTAATCTTTTTCATGTTGAATATATTCATAAATATGTTGAAAACATTCGAATATCTTCTCTTTGAAAACCCTCTTTCTCATCCCATCTGTTGGATTAAATTGAAATTAAATTCTAACACTTCTATGAATTAAATTATGAAAAATGAATTCAATATTTTAAATAAGAATTATTTATATTATATTTTATGTTCAACATATTTTTTTACCATAATGATTAATGAAAACCGTTCACATTATTTACCATTATTAAAGTTAAAATGTTGTTTTACGCATTACATGCCCTTGTAATAAGATTAATTTTACACAAAAATAAAATTTTTATTTAATATATTTATTTTAATATTTATAATTAGTAGGAAAATATTATCCAATAAATCTCATTTTAATTTTTTTCTTAAGGGATATATTACCTAGGTAAATAAAAAGATACATGTTACCATGGTAAAAAACTAAAAGCATAAAATTGAGTAAATATAATGAATAAAGAATAACATGACGAAATGTATTTTTTAATGGTGAAGATATTTATCAACTATATCATTCCTCCATTCTATTTTGTATCTATTTTGGAGTCACATGAGGTAATACTTTAATTTAAATAGTGAATACTTTTGGGTAACAACAAATATGCCACATGACCTCAATTATAAAAGGGCACTCACTCTCCACACTTCGCCACACCACACAAGACATTTGGATCTTACAATACTAGAAAATATTCCTTATAAACTATCATAATCTCATACTATAGTCAATATTTTTGTAATAAATCCATTTTTGGATTTTTTTTTTTTTAAAATATAAGGAGTTTACTCGAAGAAGTCGTATCGTTACTCAACAAGCATTTTTTTCTTCTCACACATAATTGAATTTTTATCAAAAAATACAATATAATTATCTCATTATATTCTATATAAAATTATTTGGTCATAATAATTTAATGATCCAATACCATCTTGACATTCATCAATTGGGTTACAAAATCTTCATTTGTGTGTATGACAGACTACTACCTTGCAAACTGATGTCATTCATTCTTCCATTTCCAGCTTTCAGGACTGGGTATAATGATAGAAATAAAGTAAAAATTTGGTATTTATAACTTATTTATAAGTATTTAATAGTTAAATCATATATATATTATTTACTTTTAATTTATGTAAGTGATTCAATAATGTTGCTCAGTTGTACGGTGGACTACCGCCATGCGACACGATTTGATTCTGTTTTCACTGATGATTTACATAGAATGTAATAAGATTAATGTAAATAAATATATGAAAAATAAATTAAATAATTATAATATTCATGATATATTTTTCATTATGATAATAAAATATATCAATTCGCCTTTTTTACACTGAAAATTGATGGCATCGTTCGTGTACGTGTGGACTACCACCTTCATGAAGTGATGTGAGTCTCTTCTCTTAAACACACCACATTGATGATATATAAATTTATATTTAATTAAATAATATGTAATATATTTTATTATTATAATTATTTAATGATAATATATTACTTACCATCATTTCATGATGATCATTGGAAAATGGAAATGTTACTCATGCGTATATATGGCATACCATCTCCATGATCATAACGTTCTTCATTTATCAAAACCATATTTCATGATAGGTATTAAATGAATAATTGATATATAAATATGATAATTATGGAATTATTATAATTCAAGATATTATGAAACTATTTAATATGTTCCAAAACCTTATATGTAATGAAAAAACATGTATAAGAAAACAAAGCAATTAACACCTGAAACAATGAAAATAATGAAACATTATTAATAAATGGTTGATAAGATGTTAAAAGGTATATTATATGATAACATAAATATTAATATTGTCATATTTTATGTTAATAACATGGTTTATACCACTATATATACGGTTAAATAACTTTCAATCAAAATAAATCATTATGTAAGAGATTTCATCTCAATTTACATTCCATTGATACTTATTTGTTATTATGCACCAATTCACTTTTTATGTCATGTATATATTTCCCCTTTGACATGTAATACAATTATTCATTCATAATTCGCGTTATGAAAAGTTTCATATTGAGTAATTTCATCAAATTTTATTTTATTTGAAAATTTCCAAGTGGGAAAGATATTGTACAAAATCACTTTCTTGTGTGAGTGTTAACATTCTCATGAAACCATTTCTTTCTTATGATCATTTCTCATGGGAAATTTAATTTATATTAAATATTCATTTTCTATAATTCATTATATTTTTATTTCTTAAACCATATACCATTTTTACATATGTTATTTACATTGAAAGTTATTTGAATTATTGGGGAAATATTGATAAATCTGTATCTTTTACTCAATACAAATTTTTGATAACAAGGCATATTGATTTAAAAATTAAATTGATTATTCAAAATATGAGGAATTTTTTAGACAAAAAATTATGTTTAGGGATCAGTATAATATAACACCGAAAATCATATGTAGGTCTCCTGAGACGAAATAAGTTGGCCAAATTAAATGGATTTTAACCTATAGTATTTATTGTCTTGTGGAATGACTTGAGAGTATAGGTATCATCATGCCGAATATCATGGAATCTAATAATGAATAATTTCCTTCATTAAGAATTTAGTTATTATTATTCATGATATTTTTTTAATGATATTTTTTTTTTGTGTATTTAATTCTCCGATTATAAATTAATGGAACGTGTTTTCAATTATTTACCTTCCCATATTAATTATTCCTTATATGTTTATGTTATAAATTTATTTTAGTCGAAGTTATATTTAGATATTTACCTTGTAATATTGATTATTATTTAATGATTCATGAAATATTCCAATGTACTTAAGCCCTTATAGGAATTTGAGATTACCTTTATTTTGTTTCCTTTTCCATGGATATGAATAATATATATTTGAATGGATTTTCACAGTTGATGTTCATTATTTTCAATATGTATTGTGTTTTATTTTATATTACAAATATAATATAGTAATAATTTGTGTATTTGGTTCTATAAAACTACTAAATTTATTTGTCCATCAGGATTTAACCCCTTGTATTTTTACCCATGTAATAAAGTAAGGCATCGGATATGGGAAACTAGGGTTATGGTCATTAGAGCTAGAGTCTAGATAGATTTTCAGTAATATAACTCTTAGTACCCTTTGGTATTTAATTATAATGTAAAAATATTTTAGTATCAGGATCCATTGTATAAACTGTGGTTTCATGTCTTTTTAAATTATAATTTTTTTCAATATCGCATGGGCCATGAAGACAAATCTAAAGAGCACGAGGTATGGTCTAAATTATTTAAAAGAATAACCACTTAAAAATATATATTTAGGTATATTTTTATAAATATTTTCAGATTCTTTGTTTCTATAGCTAGAATAATATATTGGAATAAAAAAGTTTCCCAACCCATTATCAAAAAATAGTTCCCACAATGAAGTCACTTCCTCACACCTCACCTGGATATCCTTTTCCCAATCAGGTGATCTAAAAATAGGAATTCCACTATAACACCCTAACCCTAGTTACCAAGAGACAGTTCATTATTATATAACATTGACATGATCACAAAAGATTAAGTCTCTAAAGATCGATTAGATTAGTAGACTTAGCAGTAATAGATATATACATAAGTTTTACATTACGTTATAAAATGAAAAACAACAACATTGTCTCCTTTGAACACATTCATATCCCTTAGACTATCCCTAAAAGTCAGTCATAATATACTTCTTCTCATCCTGGAAAAAATAATACATAGAAATGGGTGAGATCAGATGCTCAATAAGGATAACAATATGGCGGAAACTATCATAAATAATTATAAACACTTAAGTCAATGTAGAAGACTAAAACACATGACTTTTAAAAATGAATTTCATCATAATATGGAAAAGATAAATCAAATAATTTCATTTACTTATTCACATGGATATTCTACTAGTAGAATAATCACATGTAATATCAATAGCCAATTTCATAATTATGGAATGAATAATGCCGGACATCATAACCACATAGTCAAGGCCTCGTACCAAGACTAAAAGTAAGATTTTTTCAAAGCCTTATACCAAGACACTAGTTTGTCTCATGAGACATACCGATACATCGAGGAGCTATAGCGGTCTCAACCTGTCACTTACTAAGTCCAATTCATTCCTCATATGAAATGGTTGAAACCTAATATAAACATTCGTATTAAAACAAGCATACGAAATGTTAATACATTAACCATAAACCATTAATGGTATAAAAATAACCCATATATAGTCAAACATATCAAAAAACCTTCAATACATTATATAATATTGTATCATAACAAATCAACCTCAAAAAAGTGTAAAATCCATCAAAGGATATTGACATAGATGAAATCAAAACTATTTGAGAGAAATATATCTTTCTATTTTGAAACCATTTAAAAGTTATGTAATTAGAAAAGAAAACATTTATTTTGAAAATATTCTTATACGCTTGTAAGGGAATCTTTGAATGTGTTATAATAGTGGAAAATATCTGCACCCTCCATAAAAGTTAAAAAACATTATTTCCTTAATTTTGTCGAAAAATTCATGAAGGACCTTTTTGGAAAATGGCATAAAGATTACCTTATAAAAAATTTACAAAAAGTAAAAAAAGGGTATAAAGGACTTTAACCTATAGTCTGGTAAATATTAAAAATTCTTTGAAATATATTTTTAAGAAACACGGATGTTGATGATAAAGAGGTCCTAGTAGATACTCACATATAAAAAATCTCAGATAATAAATATATTATTGAATTCACCCATACCTTGTGCTTTTTCTTGGTCGAGGGTACTTTAACCTCCTTTATAATATTTAAATAATTGTTATTAAATTATAAAAGAACCACATAAATAAATATGATATCATATATGATCTTCTAATATTACTTTGTTAATATTATTTTAGTAGTATCATTGTTTCTATTGTTAACGGATTCATTTTCCTTCATATCATTGGTTACATAAGCCATGTTTGTCATGGATAGGATTTATTTGATTCATATACAAAATTATATTATGTTCATAAACAGTATTTTAATCATCAAATGAAAATTATTCTTGAATTTTTATGATGGGGAATAAAATTCATCGCGTTCGTGGAGAGGGAAATCCGTATGTACACACAAGCAACAATATCATACTATTGATGGTGAAATCGTATGTAATCAGATGGTATACCATATATATATAATCATTGACATGTTATATTTATTATTTACATAAGTTATACTCATTATTATACCAATCCAAATAATGAAGTGTTTGAATAACAAACTACCCCACAATGTGGAGACGGTAAGCCGTACATACGGGCGTATAGTGACTTTTCATTCATAGGATGGATAGAATAATGAATATGGTTTTAACATATTGTTAATGACATCACATTTTTTATAAGGTACTGTAGTAATTATTTTGGTATGAAAACAAAAAATAAAGAGGAAGTTGAAGAATAAAGGAACATTAATAGAGGTGGTGAAATTATTACAGCTTCTTCAGGTGTTTCCTTTTCAGTTGGTCAAAATAGATCCTTAGGTAAAATTTATGATTAAAGTAAGGCTTCTAGGATGAAGTGAGAATAATTTGGAGGATATTTGAGTAGGTTTTGGACGAGCCAAATGGATTTGGAGTTGTGATTTTGAGAGAAGGGGAATTACCCTTTTATAAGAGAGGTGGGGGTCACTTTCAGAAAAGCTTGAAATATTATTTTATTATACAATAATATTTGGGTTATAATGGAGTAAAAAGGATTTTGTTTCAAGGATAAGGTGTATATGGGCCGTAAACCTCTTAACCAATAGGTTTTAGATAGGTTTAGGTCACCATATTAACCATTTTCCATTAGATTTAACTCTTAGTTAAATTGTTTAACTTTTACCATGTATTCTTGTATTATAATAATAAATGGTTAATAAACATACTATCAAAAGCCAAGAGAACACCATTTAGTAAATTGTTTATATATTTAACATTTTCTAAGTTTTTTTTCCAAACCTTATATTTTTCGGAATATTATATCAATTAATAATATAGAATGTTTTTTAAAAACTCATTTATGTCCATTTTGACACTATTTGGTATTTTATTTTTTTGAAAGTCATAACAACTTTATTTTTCAAAAAAAAAAATTATTTAATCAACCATAACATGTCATATTAACCTATAAAATTAGTTTAATTCATTATAAGTCTCAATTTAAATTTATTTTTATATATATAATATCAATTATTTTAATCATTCATTAATAAGGTTATTACTGCATCATTATTATGTCATAAATAAATTTAATTATTTAATGTATAAAAATTATAAATAAAATACAATTATATAGGGTATAATTTTTAGTTCCTAATGAATATTTGTAGTTGAATTTATCTTATGTATAACCCTATATTAAAAATGTATTATTTAATAAACTTTAAATTTAACACTTTTTACTCTTCATTAAAAAAAAGATAATAAATGTATTAATCTAATCCAAGTGGACAAAAAGGATTATATTTTATTCCTAAAGTTTTTTTCTGTTGAAATAAACTTATACAATAGAATTAAGACATTTGTTAGGGTAATTATAATATCATTTTTTACATTTAATTGCCCTATTTAATTTTAACTGTGGTAAATAAAATTCAAAAGTTATTATTCATGAAAGATTATTTTCATATTATGGAACCATATTTTACTTACTGATGTCAATCGTGTTTCTCATATTTTTGAAATTCAATTCACAGAAGCAGTAAAATTATGTTTTATGCAAATTTGTAAATGTGCCAAGAAGGTGGGTAAAAGACAGTAAGAAGTTCAATAAAATTTTATTTATCTAATATTATTATAAAATGAATCCAATGAATTACATTGAACATATATAGTAATTATGTATCTATTTTTATCTAAAATAAATTTAAATAAAATTAATAATTATTTAAATAAAAAGTCTGTTTTAAATAATAATGCATTGTTTTTTAACTATTCATCAAAAATTCAAAGTTTTCAAAAAAATACCTAAAATTCACCCTAAGTTAATTTTGATATTCCAAATCCAAAAAATGAAGTCCATTTTTAAACATAAGATTTATAAAATTTCAAAAAGTGTTTATTGCTATTCGTAACGGCTAGATTGATTGGTCGTGGTGTGTTAGAACTTGATAGTGCGTATAGCGCAAGCTATTGTATTATTCAAGGAGAAGCATACCGTGGAAACTTGGGGTGTTAAAATATTCCCTCCTTCAAATAATTTTTCCTTTAAATTTCTAGAATATTACTCTATAAAAAGATTTAGGTGGTTCTTCAATATAAGTTCCTCGGGTTCCCATATTTATTCTTCTATCTAATGGTTTATCCATAGAACTTTCACTAGATGAGTCGTCTGATATCTCAACAATTGTTCTCTAGAATCAAGAATTATGATAGGCACTTCTCAATAAGATAGGTTGAGTTCCAGATCTATTTCTTCATAGGCGAGTACATGCATTGGGTCAGGCATGTATTTTCTCAACAGTGATACATGGAACACATCATGAACTTTGGAGATACATGGAGGCATTTTCAAAAAATAATCTCCAACTCAAATTCGTTCTAGAATTTTTGAAATTTCTGATGTACCTAAGACTTAATTTTTCTTTCTTACTGAATCATATAACACCCTTCCATGGAGATAAATTTTAGAAAACATGATCTCCTTCTTGAAATTCCAAATATTTCCTTTGGTTATCAACATAGATATTTTTTCTTAATTTTAGCTTATTGGATGTGGGTTTGGATAACATTCACCATTTCCATTGTTTCCTCAACAAGTTCTAGTCCTACAATTTTTCTTTCACCAACATCATCCCAACAAGTTGGTGTGCGACATCTCTTTCCATATAACGCTTCATATGGTGCCATATGAATACATGAATTTAATCTACTGTTATAGTAAAATTAAACCATAGATAAATATTGATCCCACATACCTTGAAAGTGAAGTGAGCAAGATATCACCATGTCTTCTAAGGTTTAAAAAGTCTATTCTGATTTTCCATCAGTTTGATGGTGGTAGGCAGTTCTCAAATAAAGTTAAATATCCAAGGCCTTCCGAAGAATTTTCAAGAATCTTGATGTAAAATGATGATCACAATTAGAAACAATAGATATGGGTACTCCATGTAGTCTTACAACATCATTAATATATAGTTTGTTAAACGTTCAAGTGGTAAATCTTATCTTATAACAAGAAAATGTGTTGACTTGGTAAGACGATCAACAATGAACCATATTTCATCATTACTTCTTGGAGTCTTTGGTAGCCCCATGAAAATTTCCATCATAATATCATCCCATTTTCAATCAGGTATGGGAAGAGGTTGCTTGAATCCTCTAGGTTGTTGTCTTCCAGCCTTAACCTATTCATAAACCATACATCTTAACACATAATCTGCAATATCCCTCATCTTGTTATCACACCAAAAATATTCCTTCAAATCTCTATACATCTTAATGCTACTAGGGTGTATAGAGAAATTAGAGTTATGAGCATCATCCAACAATTCCCTTTTTAGACCAGGTATATTAGGAACACAAAGTCTCTTCCCAAATTTCAAAATTCCATCTTTATATATGAAGTCAACCAATCTCCCATCATTCACTGCTTTAATTTTCTTTTTAAACTCATCATCATCAGTCTGAGAACATCTTATCATTTCTAGTAAAGATGGTTTGGAAATGATTTCAAAAAGTAATGATGCTTCACCTTTCATGATTACTCCCATATCCACCTTTAATAGATCAATAAACATTGTATCCCTTTCAACTCTCATCATGTTCAAAACTTTTTTATCCTTTTTACTCAAAGCATGTTCCACCTTATTTTCCTTCCCTGGGTGGTAGTGTATAGTGAAATAATAATCTTTCAGTAGTTTAAGACATCATCTTTGCCTCATTTTGAGTTATTTTTGTGAGAAAATATACTTTAAACACTTGTTATAGGTATATATATCACATTTTCACCGTAGAGAGAGTGTCTCCATATTTTCAAACAAAATATTACAGCTGCTAACTCCGGATCATGTGGGGGATAGTTTTGTTCATGAATTTTTACCCTTTTTGATGCATAATCAATAACTCTATCATTTTGTATAAGGACACAACCAAGTCCTTTCTTTGAATAATCACTATAAATAAAAAACCCATCATTCCCCAATGATAGAGTCAAGATAATATAATTGAATAATCTTCTCTTTAGTTCTTCAAAACATTCTTCACACTCTTTTTTCCAAACAAATTTAACCCCTTCACATGTGAGATTTTTTAATGGGTTAGGCAATCGGGAAAAATTCTAGACGAAACGCCCATAGTAACTTTTAAAACCAAAAAAACTACATACCATAGTTATACATTTCAATGGTATCCATTCTTGGATTGCCTTGGTCTTTGAAGGATTGACAGAGATTTCATCCTTAGAGACAATATGGCCAAGAAGAAAAATTCCTGAAGACAAAATTCACACTTGAAAAATTTCCCATATAATTCATTTCTTTTATGGGTTTTCAGAATATTTCACAAGTGATTTATATGATCTTTGTAGAGTTTTTATTATACCATGATATCATCAATAAATAGCACTCAAAAGTTATCAAGATATTCCTTGAAATCTCTATTCATTAGATCCCTGAAAATAGACGGTGCATTATTCAGTCCAAAAGGCATTACTATAAACTCGTAATTCATGTACCTATTTCAAAATATAGTTTTCAAAATGTATTCCCTCTTCATACACAATTGATGATATCCAGATCGAAGGTCAATGTTTGAAAAATATTGAGCTCCATGAAGTTGGTCGAATAAATCATCAATGCAAGATCAGGGATACTTGTTCTTTATTATTATAGCATTGATCTCCCTATATTAAATGTACAACCTCATAGATACATCTTTCTTCTTAAAAAAAGAATATGGGATACCCATGAAAAAACAATATGGGGAATAAATCCTTTATTACTCAATTACTCTTGTTGTTTCTTTAGTTCCACTAATTCCACATTGTTCATTCTTTAAGAGTTCTTCTATATGGGCCTTGAACTAGGAATTAAATCAATGGAAAACTAAATTTCTCATTATGGAGGATGTCCGGGTAAATCCTTTGGAAACACATCAACATATTCTTTCCCAACAGGTACATCCTCTATTTGAACATTATTTCCCTCACCCATAGTTTTTTCATTCTCTTCCACACCAATAATTGAATTCATTAGAGATACTGGGGGTGGATCTAGATAAGAATTAGGTGGTGATGTTTCTTCTCTAAAGATACAGTACTCATTATCGTCATCGAAAATTGTAACCTCCTTATTCTTTCCATAAATTTTTGCATCATGGTGTGAAAGCCAATCCATACTGAGGATTATATAAAATTCAATCATGTATATGACAATGATATCAGTGTATAAAAAAACCTTTATATTCCCTAATGGGGATTGAATCACAAAACATTGTCACAATCATACTTCCCTTGGGAGTTTTGATGGAAAAATCCCTTGTTAAATCTAATTGTAAATATCTTATTTTCTCAGAAAAATTGGAAGATATGAAATAATGTAATGATCCGGAATAAAATAAATCATTGGATAAACTTGAGGAAACCATTAAATTACCTTCCAACACTTCATTAAGAGATTAAAACTCAGAAGTAATGATCGCATAAGCTTTTCCTTCCTCTCTTGGCCTTTTCTAAGGTATGTTTTGTTGGATTTTTTGACATTCATTTGCATAATGTCCCATTTCGATACAATTATAGAATTCAACATTGAAAACCTCTTTCTTTCTCTTAAAATCATGAGCTTGGTGGTATTTTTCACCACACTTATAACAGACTCCCATTTCCTTCAGGAAAGTACTGGGGTGTTTCTTCTAACATTTACCATAGGACAAAAATTCAATGTTTCCCTTCTTCCCCTTATTTCCATTTCCAGAGTGTTCAATAGATCTCTTCATCTATTTCTTTTCTTTAAAGTCGTAAGACATAGATAATTATGTTTCTTTATTCATAGAATATTAGGCTATATCTTCATATAATGAGAAGTATTGTTAGACTAATGCTCAACAGAGTAATGGTTTTGACCCATCAAAGAATCGATCAATCGTACTCCTTGTTTTACGAATATAATATGTTGCATGCCTTACTAACCATGTAAAGTTATCCTCATATTTTGAGATATTCTCACCATCCATTTGACTCATACTTAGAAATTTCCTTTCCATATCCTCTTGATGGTCACAAAGAAAGTATTTTTCTAATAAAATCTCTTTAAACACCCTCCATTCCATATTTGATACTTCTTCATCTTCCTTTTTGTTTTGAATTAATGACCACCATTGATCTGTATCTCCTGTGAGGTGATAAACTACAATGAAAAATTTTTCCCTTAAGCTACTCACCAAGGAATGAAATATTTTCTCTAAGGAACTTATCCATTACTCATCTACAAATAGATTTTTAGTCCCATTAAATTTTGGTGGTTGTTTCCTCATGAAGTGGTCAAACATTGATCCTATGGATTGTGGATCAGGGTTCTCCATATGGGTAAGGTTATTATTCATAACATGGTTGACTTGTCCTGGTATGGTGATATGTTGATCAGCACCAGTTGCATCACCAGCTCCATTATAATTATCTTGAGTAGGAGGTAAATCCCTACATGGATTACGTGAATTGATACGGTTTCCATTCCTTCAACTAGGTATAATTTCTAAACAATGGAATAAACTAGATTAGTTTATGAATCATAATATATAATTCCAAAATTTCAAAACACTTAACATAAATTGAACATTGTTTGAATTTAATCCATAATAATAAAAATGTTTTCTTTGAGGAGGTATATACTCATAAATCCTTCATAATGGTTTGTAATGAAAATGTGAATTATCCTAATCATATCCCTCGAGAGTGTCATTAAAAAGAGTGCATCAAGGACCATTTTTGTGTACCAGGATACCTCAGGTCAAGCCCAAAACTCATTGTCAGAGTTTTCACTCCTAGGTACATTTTTTAAAAAGATACCTCTACCTGCTCGTATATAGACATGGTTGTATTTCTGGTAAAAATAACAAAATCTCTACATTACCAAAATTCTAGGAAGTTCTTATACACTAATCCTTAATTTTTACCTTCGGTTAATGTTCTTTAATTAGAGTTTTTCAAAATCTTGTTTCCAAGGTTTGTATTAAACATCCTCTGATACCAATTGTAACAATCTAACTCTAGTTACCCTGAGTCAGTGCATTTCTACATAACATCGGCATGATCACAATAGATCAAGTCTCAAAAGATCGATTAGTTTAGTAGGCTTGGAAGTTATAGATACATACATAAGTTTTACATTAAATTAAAAAAATAAAAACAACAACAACATTGTCTCATTTTAACACATTCATATCCTTTAAATTATCCATAAAGGTCATTCATAATATACTTCTTCGCATCCTGGGAAAAATAAAACATATAAAGGGGTTATCTCAGATAATCTATAAAAATAATAATATAGTGAAAACTATCATAAATAAGCAAACACTCTTAAGGAAATGTAGAAGACTAAAACACAAGACTTTTAAACATAAACATCAGAATAATATGGAAATGATAAATAAAATAATCCCATTTACTTATTCACATGGATATTCTACTAGTCGAATAATCACATGTAATATCAATAGCCAATTTCATAATTATGGAATACGTAATGTCGGACATCATAACCACATAGTCAAGGCCTCGTGCCAAGAATACAAATAAAATTTTGTCAAGGCCTTATTCCAAGACACTAGTTTATCTCATGATACTTACCGATGCATGAAAGAGTTATATCAGGCTTCACCCGTCACTTACTAAGTCCAATTTGTTCTTCATATGAAATGGTTGAAACAAAACATAAACATTCATACTAAAACTAACATATGAAATGTTAATACTTTAACCATAAAAAATGAATGGTATAAAAATAACACATCCACATTAAAACATATCACAAAACCTTAAATACAATATGGAATATTGTATCATAATAAATCAACTTCAAACAAGTGTAAAATCCATCAAAGGATGTTGACATAGATGAAATCATAACTTTTTAAAAGAAATACCTCTTTATATTTTGAAATCATTTAAAAGTCATGTAATTATAAAACAAAAAAATTATTTTTAAAATATTCTTATAATCATTTAAGGTATGTTTTTAAGGCATTATAATGGTAGAAAATTTCTGCACACACCACATATGTTAAAAAAACATTCTTTCCTTAATTTTGTCAAAAAGGTCAAAAAGACCTTGTTTGGAAAACAATGGATATACTCCTTTATAAATTTTTTAAAAAAATTAAATCAAGGGTATAAATGAATTTACCCATGGTCTAGAAAATAATAAAAATGTTTTGAAATACATTTTTAATAAACACTGATGTGGATGATAAAGAGTTCCCAATAGATAGAAACATATAAAAAATCTTAGATAATGAAGAGATTGTAGAATTAACCCTTACCTTATACATTTCCTTATTTGAGGGTATGTTAAACTCCTGCATAATATTTAAATCACTGTTATTAAATTATAAAAGAACAACATAAATAAACATGATATCATATATGATCATCTAATATTTCTTTCTTAACAATATTTCAGTAGTATCATTGTTTCGGGTGTTAACTGATCAGTTTTATTTTATATGATTGTTTACGTAATCCATGATTATTATGGATAGTATGTATTTGATTCATATCCAGAATGATATTATGTTCTTAAACATAATTTTTAATCATAAAATGAAAATTATTCTTGAATGGTTTTGATGAGTAATGAATTTCATTGCGTTCGTAGATACAGCAATCTGTGCGTGCGTACGAGCAACAATATCATTATATTGATGGTGAAATTGTATGTAATTGGATGGTATATCATATATAAAGAATCATTAACATGTTATATTTATTATTTAAATCATTTATAATTATTATTATACCCATCCAAATAATGAAGTGTTTGAATAACAAACTACACCACGACGTGGTGACGGTAAGCCGTATGTACGCAGTATGGTGACTTGTCATTCATAGGATGGATAGAATAATGAATATGGTTGTATAATATTTTTAATAATATCACAGTATATATAAGGTACTGGAGTCATTATTTTTGAAATAAAACAACAAATAAAGATGGATTGGAAGAAGAAAAGAACATTGAAAGAGGTGGTGAAATTATTACCTCTTCTTCGGGTGTTTCCTTTTGAGTTGATCAAAAGGGCTCCTTAGGTTGGATTTCTGATCAACATAAGGAATATAGGTATAATTTTGGGTTTTTCGGAGGATATTTGACTAGGGTTCGTCTGAGCCAAATGTCTTTGGAGGTGTGATTTTGAGAGAAGGGGAAGTAGCCTTTTATAAGAGAGGTGAGGTTCACTTTATGAAAAGATTGTAATATTATTTTATTATATAGTCATATTAGGTTTATAATGGATCTAAAAGAATTTATTTCTAGGATAATATGGTTATGTATTTATAACCTCTCAAACTATAGGTTTTATATAGGTATATGTCACTATATTAACCTTGTCTTTTTAGATTCAACTCTTAGTTAAATTGTTTAACTTTTCCCATGTATTCTTGTATTATTATAATCAATGGTTAATAAACTTGCTATATAAATCCATGAGAACCAAAATTGGTTCATTATTGATATATATAATATTATATAAGTCCTTTTGTTGAACCTTATATTTTTAGGATTATTATATCAATTAATAATATAGTATTTGTTTTAAAAACTCATTTATGTCAGTTTTGACACTATCTGGTATTTTGGTTTTGTGAAAGTCATAACAACTTTATAACATCAAAAAAAATCAACACTAAAATGTAATATTAACCTAGAAAATTAGTGTAATTAATCATAATTCTCAATATAAATTTATTTGGATATTGAAAATATCAATTATTTTAATCATTCATTAATAAGGTAATTACTGAATCATTATTCTGTCATAAATAAATTCAATTATATAATGTATAAAAATTATAAATAAAGCACCATTATGTAGGAAATATTTTTAGATTTATAATGAATATTTATAGTCTAATTTATCTTATGTATAACCCCATATTAATGATGGATTAGTTATTAAACACTAAATTTAACACTTTTAACTCTTCTTTAAATATAATAATAATAAATGTCCAAATCTAATCCAAGTTGACCAAAAGGTTCATATTTTATTCCTAAGATTTATTTTGGTCAAAATACACTTATCCAATAGACTTAAGACATGTGTTATGGTAATTATAATATCATTTTTTACCTTTAATTACCCTTTTTAATTTTAACTGTGGTAAATAAAAGTTAAATTTTACTATTCACCCAAAAATCATCTTATTAAACCAAATTTTACTAATTGATTTCAACCATGTCTCTTGGATTTTTAAAAATCAATTCACAAAAGTGGTAAAATTACGTTTTATGCAAATTTGTAAATGCGCCTAGAAGGTGGGTAAAAGATGGTAAGAAGTTCTATAAAATTTTATATATCTAATATTATTATAAAATGACTCCAATAAATTACATTGAACATATATAGGTATTATGTATCTATTTTTAACTAAAATAAAGTTAAATAAAATAACAAATTATTTAAATAAAAACTCAATTTTAAACAATAACGGAGTGTTTTTCACTATTTATCAAAAATTCAATGTTTTCAAAAAAGTACCAAAAATTTACCATAAGTTAATTTTGATATTCTGAATCCAAAAATGAATTCCATTTTGAAAAATAAAATTTATAAATTTTCAAAAAGTGGGTATTACTATTCATAACGGCTAGTTTGATTGGTCGTGGTGTGTTAGAACTCGATGTTGCGTATAGTACAAGCTATTGTATTATTCAAAGAGAAGCATACCTTGGAAGCTTGGGTTGTTACATCAACATTTTTTTTCTTAATATTTTAAAGGATTTTTAACACTTTTGATTGAAAAATGTTGGATTTATTTTATTATAAGGTGCGTTGGTGGTCATTATATTTGTGTGAATCTCTTTACAAATGGATGATAAAATCTTACATGGATTAAACAAACTCTTAATTAACTTAATAGTGGTGGTTTTAGGAAACTATTTTGTGAATTTGATATTAGATGGATAAATTTATATTCCATGATTATAGATCTTGTTCTTGAGGACTATTCTTTCTTTCACCATAAAATAGCATTTTTATAAATTTATCACCATACATTTTTCTTCACAATATTGTAGCACATGTTCTAAATCACTCCAATATAATTAAAAGATCATCCAAATATAGAAAAATAAGATATAAGTATCTCTTAAAAATCCTAATTGTATCATGGAATATTTTTTTCTTTCCCCACTATAATCTTTCTCATGCATTACACATTATAAATGACATCTGCTGATAAGTGAAGGTTCTAAATCGAAATTTGAATGTTGTTTTTGAGTTAACAGAAAGGTCAAAAGAAATTTGAATGTACCATGAATATCCATCCAATAAAAAGTATATTTCATTCCTGGTTAATAAATCTAGTAAATGATCCATTATTTTGAGAAAAAATGAGCATTCCATGATATAGTGTTAAGGTTTCTACAATCCACATAGACTCGCCATCCAGTAATGGTTTAAGTTTGAATCAATTCACTTTTAATACTCTATATAACTGTGAGGCCTCCTTTATTTGGAACCACTTAAAATGGTATCACCCATTCCCTGTCAGACATTAAGAAAAAGTTCTGAGAGTCTATAATTTTAAGAAAATCCCTTTTGACCACTTCATTCAGTAGTCGAGTGAGTTTTTATTAAGGTTGAAATTTTAGTTTTTGGCCAACTTCTGGTAGAATTCTCTAACTACATATCATTTGGATGATTCCACTTATATCTACCACACTATAAGATATTTAAATTTTTGGAATTTTAAGGAACGTTATCCATTTATTTTCTTTCTCCTAAATTAGTTATGGTCATATAAGAACTAGATGTTTTTCATTAATATATAATAAAGAATATTTCAGCATGGTAGGAAGAGGATACAGTTCCAATGTTGATTTATTAATAATAAATGGTGTGAACTCTAGGAAGGATTCTCTTACTAGATGATTTATTCGTTTAATCTCTTTGTATTAATTACTAACCTCTTCTTCAAGAGATATTGTCTCCCTCTCATATTTGAGATCCATTACATCACTTCCTTATCAGTGTGAAAAATTACATCTCATTCTAGTGAATCACCACATTACTTGGATACATTTACCATATCAAAGTTTACTTATTCATCACTGACTCAGAAAATAATTTTATCTTTATTAACATTTATGATCTACTTACAATATTAGAGAAATGTTTTCTCTATAATGATAAGGACAATGCCTTGTTCTTCCGTGTCTATTATTACAATGTTAGTAGGGAAACTTAATTTTCAAACCTTAACAAAAATTTCCTTAAGAAGGATATGAGGGTACATAAAAAATATATAAGTGTGTTGAAGCACTAACCTTACTGGATTTATATCATAAATTTATATCCTCTTGAAAAAAACTCATATGAATGATATTTATGATCATAACAAGATCACATAAATCATTTTTTGAAATTCCATGAGCTGATGGTGCATGTAATTGAGAAGATTTTTTATTAACTCATTATTTTTTAATTTTATACTAAAATACCACATATCACTCTTAATTCAAGGATATTCCACCCATGTTTTCTATACTTCTCTTATAGGATATAAATTTTTTTATGAATTTAGCATGATTAAGCATTGGGGAAATTTCTTCATCAAAGTGAATATTAATGTGAAATAGATTATAAATCTTAATAAAAATTTTTTATTAACCATTGATCTTCCCTTGTCTCACCCTATATATGAATGTATGAGGGATCATATCTCATGGAGGTTTCATATATATATCTTCTCTTATGAGCTTCAATTGATCTTGAGACATCACTCTTACATTCACTTATGGTTCTGGATTTTGTTCATTATCATATTTTTTATGATCTCAAAATATTTTATACTGAGGTCTATTATAGTGGAAATCAATTATTATATAATATTTTCCTCACCCTTTCATGGTTTTTGAAAATTTTGAACTTTACTACTCTAAAGGACCACAACCTTTCCCTCCTCTCATCGATGAGTGTTAACATTTTGGAGCTGTGTGCTTGGTGATCGATATGATAGTTTATTTGAAATTTTCACAATTTATTTCCTAAGATTGGGGAGATCAGCACTATGATTTTATATTTATATTTCTTTCATAGCCATTTTCTTGTTACTTTTTTAAAAAATTTGGTTATAATATTTTCTGGGATCGACTATTGATGTAAGTATACTTGTTACTATTTATGAGGAGTTTTTGGGATTTTTTTGGGGTGGATAAATACTGCTGAGCTCTAGGGGGTATGATTATTTTGATCCTAGTGCATGCTTCTAAGGTGGGTATCTAGGGGTCTCTAATTACATGGTAGATTTTGACCACTCCTCGGTTGATAGTACCCTAGATTAGATTTTTTTTCAATTGAGATGGTCTTTGTTGGTAATTGGGTTGAAGGTACTATTATAGATATTTATATTTATTTTAATAATTGTAATCTTGACTTTAACTCTCTTCCATTCATTTTTTACATTAATGGTATGGGTGTTGGACACCAAACATCTCACATTCTTAAATTTATATAATATTGGAATGTGGAAATAGTTGGTGTTGGTGAATTTATAAATTTTTCCTACTTTTTAGAAATATCTTCAACATGGAATGAACGATGGGTAGTTAAATATACATGGTGTAATACAAAACATGGTGGACCTCATTCACATTTCCAAGGGCTAGTATTGTCTGAGATTTAATATAAGAGGGATATACCAACATCTGGTGTTTTAACCATAAGCATTCCTTCTGTATCATCATCTACCATGGTTTTAGTGGCTATTTTTAAGCCCTTGGTAAAAAATTTGAAGTTATAAAAGGACATTGAGCCTGTAGTGTGAACATTTTAGACTCAATTTACTAAAACAACCTCATTCCTCTTAGTCTTATTCTCCATATTTTTGAGAAAATTTCTGAATATCATTCCATATATTCCAAGAGCGCATATGTGGGTAATAATTATCCAATAATATATTATCTTGGAAATCCCATGTCATGATCGATTTAAGAGAATGAATCACCATCCATTCCATGGCCCTATAACATATATAACACTACTAAAAAACTAGATTTTAGCATCCCTTGTATTTATCAATTCTAGATAAAATAACTGATAAAGTAACCCTTTATTAATGCTATAAAAATTGCTAATAATGTCCACCTTTATCAGTTCAAAAAAAGAACTGATAAATGGGGGGACCTTTATCTATGCTAGAAAAAAATACACTGATAAAGGGGGTGCCTTTATCAATGCTGGTAAAAAAGAATTGATAAAGACCCCCCCCCCCCCCCACCACTCCCCACCTTTCTGCGCTAATGGAAATAGATGATTATTAGGGCCTCTGTGAGTGCAAGTAAAAAAGTGTTGATAAAGGGGGGTCTTTATGAGTGCTTTTTTAATAGTGCTGATAAAGGTAAAATTTCATAAAAAATATAAATCATTAAAAATAATATATTAAGATATATATATTTATATTGAAATATATATAAATATATATAATATTTTATCAAATATGAATTATATAAGGATAAATATGATTTTATAAGTAATATATAAGATATTGAGTGAAAAATGGATTATAAAATAATTAAAAAATATTATTAATTAATAATTGGTAATTATTATAAATTAATATTCAATGAATAAAAATCTGATGATAGGAAAAATAAAAAAAATTAATAACCACTCTAAATTAAGTTGAAAACATGACTTGAACTTCAAAACAACCATAACATTTTTTTCAGAGTGTCGGTTTGAGCTCTATCACATATCAAATCAAATGTTTTGCTGATCTATACACATATATGATCTTGGCGGCCCTAGTCACAATTTTCAAAGCTAAAAAGTTCCCATAAGTCCTCCAAAATGGATTTTTTAGTTGGGGTATCCCAGTTTTTTAACATTCGATGGATTTTTAACCTCGTTTAAGGGGGTCTTATTGTATTTTTTGTGGAGACTAAATTTTATTATCATATATTATATTCATACTGATATTATGGTTTTAATAGTTATTTATTTTTCATATTGATCTATTATATATAATCAAATATCTAAAAATATATACTTATTTTGATTATATTCACACATGAAAATTATATATTACAAATAAATATGTAGAAATATTTACATGTAAAATATATTTCTAAATATATAAACCTTATTTAAATAAAAATTAATATCCATTTTATTTAAAATTAAAATGTTTTAAAATATATACCTATACAATTAGTGTATATATTATTTGTATTTGTGTTTTGACAAACATATATATATTTATCTATATATTCTAATAAATGTATATAAATATTAATATATAATATATGTAACATGTATAATTAAATTTATAGATGCTCAAACAGATGTGTGTCAGTTGTGTGATTTGGTTGGATCTGTAGTCTCTTCGAGCGATGGTGGCGACGGGTTTGGCTCAATTCATTGTGGTGAAGTTTCTTCTGACATCTAGTTATGGTGACCAGCTTGTTGGTGATGGTTTCTAGATCTCTGTTTCTTCCCTTTGTTTTTTGGTTTTGGTTTTAACTCATGTGATGTTTTTTTTATGTTTGTGTTATGCTATTATTATTCTTTGGTTGGTTTTTTTATCTACTAATTTGGTTTTGGCACTGGTTTTTTTATGTTTTCAAGTTTAAGTATGTGGGGTTGGACATGGTGGAGGGGTTGGTGCGGGAGATTTGGTGAAGGAGTGCGGGGTGATTGTGGTGATCTGGGACGTGGTAGGTCCCTCTTGAATTTTGAATGTAGTTTTGTATTAGTTGGTTTGTTTTTGAATGGTGTTTCTTGTCCCAAACATTCTAGTAGGATTTATTTAGATGAGTATTTAGAGCAGGTTGTCTTCATTGTGTGTGGATACTCAGATTCGAATGACTGAGAGGGTATGGCATAGCCATCAATACTAGGCTTGTGCATTTCTACACGGGACAGTTTGCTGAGTAGTCGTCCAAGGTGGAGGCGTGCCATAATTATATTGATGTTGGGAGGTGTTTTTCTATGTAGTCCAGTTTTGGGATGTTTGTGACCCTTTTTATCTTCCGATTTTGTTAATGTATCTAAGTCATGAAATTCATGTGAGGTTTCCCCCTTTTCCCTTAAAGGGGGGTTTACCCAAAAACTAAATAAATATTTAGGCCTTTGGTCCATTCAGTCAGTGTATGAGGATATAATTATGTTATGTGATGGTAAATATGGTGGGGGAGAGCCCAGGTGAGTGGGTAAAATCACTAATAAAGGGGGTGGGAAGATATAATAAAAGGTTTTATAGAAAGAGGTTCAAGAAAAAAATGGTATTCCTCATATTCAGTGCTAAAAATAGCACTGATAAATAGCACTAAAAAAGTGCTGATAAAGGTGGCCTTTAACAGTCCTAAATCATGCACAGAAAAAGTCCCCCTTTATCTGTGCTAAAACTAGGTGCTAATAAAGTCCCCCTTTTTAGCACTATTTTTAGTGTCGTTAAAGGGGTACTTTATCAGAAATTTTTACAAAATCTGTTAAAGCCATCCCTTTAACATCACTTGCATTATTTGTGAATCTATAGTGAAAATAAATCCCTTTAACTAACACTGTTAAAAGAACAATTTGGAGTACTTTAATAGGTTAACACTATGAGCCTGATAGGTTCTAATGATACGCCTTTATTAATAAGGGTGTCACAAACTTCTAATAAGTTTGATAAATTAATTTTTGGAACCTTGATCTTAAATCCACAAAATTGTTCAGTGTTTTGGTTCATATGAGGGATCCCAATCTTAATTTAGAATGTATTTTCATGAATGGGGTAAAAGAGGATACTAGTTGTTGCACCACTAATGGAAGGAAATCCATAATAAATGATGGTGTTCTTATGAAGAAATATTAATTCTCATTCTTTTTCATGTGGTACAAATTGAGCATTTTGTTTATTATGATAAGTGAGAATATTATACTGGACCATTACTGAATGAAGGTATGCATATATGTATCTTTATATTTTGGGATCAAAAAACAGTTTCTATTGAGTTTCTGAGAACCTTAAATGAGTCAAAAGGGAATGGATCATTCACTTGAAACTAATAATGGATGATGCATGCAATCAGTGTCTGAAACTTTTGAAAATAAAATTGGAAATTAAAGAAGTGATATGAGTAAAACCAAGGTTCATACAATAAGTCACCATGTTGATGTAATTCCCTGAATATGGAACCAAATTTTGATAGGTCCATGAAATGTCATTAATTGTTCACATGTGTGATCAGATTATAATTTAATATATAAATCAACTAGTAATATTTTAAAGATCAACAGAACAATGGAAGTCTAGGGTCAAACCCATTGAGAGGCAACAACAGGGATTTTGACCCTGGGATTAAAACCTATACAGAATTCATCACACAAATCTAATGTAAATTTATTTTAAAATAATAAAATGATTAGAAAAAAAATTGATGGAATAAGTGTTCGGGGTCAATTTCAGAGAGCCTATGTAGACTATATCTATCAATATAACAATGTAAGGTCTATTTTATTAGAAATTTTAGTTTTTTGAGATTCATAAATTAATCTTTCATTAGATAAATCAATCTACCCCTATAGACAACCATACTTTGGTTTAGAATTGGTTTCATCCTATATGATTTAGATGAAACTAGATCATAAAAAACGAAACAAACTATTGGTCCTTGTTTGGTTCCTTCCAATTAGGTTATGTTCTATTATATTCAACATCCATATATGTTTCATTCAATAGAATGAAATATTATTTATTTTCTTAACTTAATTCCTAGCCAATAAATTACCCAAGATTTTATTTAGTGATTCATTTAAGGCGTTGTTACCCCTACTCTCAACCCCTAACCGTATGTGGATTAGATGCACATGTGTCTATAAAATTTAGTTTATGGATTAACAATGTAATTGATGAAGAAATTATTGCATCTTAATATTGAAGAAAACAACTGAAAAAGGAATCTTACTTGAATGGAAACAAAATATGCAGCATGACTGGTTAGGGAGGAAGTAGAAACCATCAGAACAATGAAAATAAATTAAATACTAATGTGGAATGTGATCATAGTAGAAACATGAGATGTAAATAATGGAAACATGGGAGAACTAGTTTTAAAGAATGTAAAATTGACTAAAAATATGAATCCCTTTTTGGAGTCCAAGTTTTCTGGAATATAAATAGGCTAGATAACTTATAACCTAAATTGTGTTTATATGATAATTCGTTAGGATTGTTTCTCTACCTGGATGATTTATGTAAATATTATTGGTTTTATTTCATGAATGATATCTTTATAATCATTTATATTCTAAATATCTGGTTTTTAAGGCTTGAAAAAATAATATGGGCCTTTGGGTCATGGGTTTTAATGTTGTAAATATTCCTCCTAAATTATAAGTGGTATCTGGAAGGAGACTTTTACTGCTTTAAAAGGATGTACTATATGGGTATGTGGCTATTCATAACATTTTATTCAATTTAATTATTCTATAAACTATATTTTAAGGTGTATAATTTCCGACTTAATAGAATTTTTCAATAATCACCCATTTTCATTAAAATATAAATTTCCATCAAAATTCAACCAAATAACATAATAACAAGTTCTAAAACATGTGTAAAACATAATGAATTTTCTCCTAATTACATATAAATTTTTTTATCAATAGTGAAAGGCAATGATACCCTTGAGGCTATATTTGGGGGAAAATCATAGGTGTATGATTTCTTTTTTTCCTGAACCAATGAATAGATGGGATTCAATATTGTTAATGTATGCCCCTTGAAGATGGATGGATGTGGTAATTTTGTAGACTGATGTGACATGATTCCTGGGACTACTAAGATTTATTTTCACTGGACTTATAACTTCATCTTGGTTACTTTCTAGAATCATTATGATTTTCCATCTATCAAGGAGCCAAATCAAGTGTGACAAGGGCTCATACTAGCTTTTTTTAAAAACAAATTCTTGGTGCTTGATTATTCTGATTACATGAAAATTTATTTCTATAATAGAATTCATCGGTTATACATGTGAACACATGTTAAGGATTCATTTTTGGTGTACTACATGGTATTATTACTCCCACCCTACATGAGAATATTGATTCACAAGTATACATCATGTATCGGGATATGGGGAAAGAAAAGGGTCCCATAGTACATAGCTAAACTATAGAGCATGGAGTCCATATAAAGATCAAGATAAACTCCATAATATTTCTATATATTTTTATTTCTTTATATTCCTTTACTTTATATTCTATTTTGGGTTACAACACTAGAAATTTAGTTTATTTAATTTCATGATATGTGCACTGCATGATATTATATATTAATACTTATCTTTTAAATTTTAAAGTCATATTAATTTGGAGTTTATTTATGTATTTGGTGTATTTTTATGATCTTTTTAGTATGGTCTTCCCCTTTATGGTTTTTGGACCCTCACTGTTAGTTGGATACCTCCGGTATATAGGGAGAAGCACATGAGGTCTTGTAAATATCTGACTCAGACCCGATGGTCTAGGTCTAGGTGATACAATTAGGAAAACATAATTACTAGTATATTATGATATTAATATATAAATAATGATTTATTTTTTGTTAAATAAATGATAAATTAATATTTAGTTCATTAATTATTAAAACACCCTTTGTTGGTTAAAAAACATCGAAAAATATTCATTTTCAAAGTCATCTTCTAACATAAATACTAAAACACTCATGAAAAAAAAGTAAAATGCCCCAAATAAATGTAATTCATCCATTATTTCAACTTTAATGAATCATTAATTAATATTTTTGGGAGAAGAATGACTAACAATATTGATTATAAGAAATAATTTCAAAGTAATCAAGATTACCTACACCCCACATCAGAAATAGGTAATAAATAACTAATATAAATATAGAGTATAATTACAATATAAGTTTATCAACTCATATATATATGAAAAATTTTCTTAAATAGGAAACTATATTTTTTTTTGTTTATTTTTACATGGTTTTAGAGGGAATTTTACTAAGCAGGGAAACAATATAAGGGGTTATTTATCTCGTATTTAATTACATGTGAATTATTTATTAAAGTTCACCACAATACCTTTAATGTGGTATTGTTAATAACTAAACAATTCCTTTAAACAGATTCATTGGATTCGAAGATCCAATTATTTTACATTAATTATATATCTATTGATTTAAATGATAATAAACTTTTTTTTATAAGACTGTTACATAAAAAAGGTTTCATTTCTGTTTTTATTTTTAAAAAAATAATTTTTTAAAATATAATTCATTTGTGGAATTTTCAATATTTATAACTATATAATCATTTCCATTCTATATTATTTTGGTTTAATAACTTCCCTGAATATTTTATTTTCCCTTGAATCGTGATTTATTTGTAGTTTTTCTTTTATGTTTAATTAACCATGCCTCCTCTTTTTAGTTTAGAGACTAACTTTATCCATGCCCTAATTCAATGTATGATTTTGAAATTTTCCTTATCTATATCTCAATAATTGATTGAGTTCATTTTATACTACATTATCTTCTTTAAAAATATTTAAATACAATTTTTTCTTTTTATGTATAGGTTAATTTAATATATGTGTAAATGAATCCCTTTTAAATTTTTTTCATGTAAGCAACTATCTCTACCATATTTATCATTTTATATGATTATTACATTCTAATATTTAATTTTTTTCATAAAATAAAATCTTATTCTAATTTATCTATAAAATATATCAATCTAAAATGTTTTAAAAGGATCGCAGATATCACTTATTTCCAAATAGGTTTTTCATAAATCTTCTAAAAATGGATTTTATCAAAATCCATATCCATTGATATAAATTATTCTTCATCAAGTATATTCTTCTAAAGTAACCATAAAAATCCTTTCACAGGATTACCTATATACTGTTCATCTCTTATTGAGGAATGATTCATCACTATATTTTTCTTAGTTACTCAACCACTGTATAGGATCCTTAAATTTCACCATATTCCCTTCCATTTTGAATACCCTATTATAGATTTATTTAACTGAAAGGTATTAAAATATATTTTATACATAAATTTATTCGGAAAAATTATTAACTTGTCCGTATACATTTTATTTTGACATTTAAATATTATTTTCTGTGTTATATTTTTTGAAGGTTATTTACTTTAAAGTTTCATGATGTGATTATATGCCCAATTTTTCTCCAAGGTTTTATCATCATATTGTTATCGGTGAAATTACTAATGATTTCCTTATATAAATCCATATGAAACCCATTTTATATTCATGGGTTCTTTAAGGTGTGTTGGATAAAACCAATTTTAACCATGAGTTCTTTATGCTATAAGAGTGAATGATTTTTATTTAGAAAGATTAATAAAACCCATGTTATTTATATGGGTTATTTATGATGTGTTATGTTATTAATTTCATGTGGCACTCATAAGTAAGGATGATGATCGGTTTGTTCCTATATCACCCACTAATTAATTCTTTGAATGTTTATATCTCATGAGAGAAATATATTTGAGTACATTTTGGTTTCTAATATGCATGGTATCTAATTTTTTGGATTATGGATATAATTTTCCCTATATTTTTGTTTGTTCTAAAGTTTAAATATGTTTCACGGTTTTATACATATTATCCTAACATTTTTATTCTCTAATGGATCATGTTTAATTACCCATGTTTATAAACTATTTTTATTTATGTCTTATGTCGTTCCAAATCATATTCTATTATTTATGATCTATGATTTGTTGGTTATATATTTTCTTATATATTATGATTATACACATAATATAATCTTATGTTAATTTATTATATTTTATTTTCCTATATTATGTTTACCCTTACTGATCATCTTAGCATACCACATTATTATTTTTCTAATTCCTTGTGTTATGAAAATTATTATGACGTACAAAAATTATAAAAGGGATTATTTTATGGATCTATTGTGGATAAATGTCAAGAATGTTTTTAAAATATGTTTCTTATATAGCTAATCCATAATAAAACTATTCCATCTATTCATTGGATTATGTGATTTTTTATTAATGTGGTTTATAACTTGTGAAAATGTTGTAAAGTATATTTACATCTTACATTGGTAATTATAGTTTGTATCAACATAGGGTTTAGTTATTTTGTTGGATTATTTTAGTTACATTTTATGGTTGAGTTATAAAACCTTAGTGACAAACCATGATATGATTCTAAATATAGGGTTATATACTATAATATTATTAAATATTGGAGTAGGTATTTCTCCTAGAAAAATATCCCTATGTGGATCATGGTAAGTGGGTATAGTTTTGGAACAGATGCACAAATGGGTAATCACCCTAAAAATGGTTGGTAGAGTATTTACACTAATTATAACCTCAATTAATGATTAATGGGTATATGACTACACACTTGTAAGTACACTCCATGGGTATATTGTTTGGTTGATCCAAAGCTCTATATAAACCCATATGAATGATTATTTTTCTAGTTACATTGAGGGATTAGGTTGAGATGTGCAATATAGAACATATTAATGTAACCGGCGATAAACTAACATAGATATAGGTTTAATTAAAGGAATAATATTCCAATATGATAATATAAGATTATATGGAATTTGAGGTTGAAATTACTTTTCTATTATTACAATCCCCCTATAATGTTTCTGTTTTGTCACTCCTGTCATCCATTTAGGTTTTAATATTGGTTGTGACTATTTGAAACCACATCTAAGAGTTTCAATACATAGATTACCTAAACAAACAACCCATAGAAATAATTTATCTAATGATAAACATTATGATTATTCCAAACCATCTATCATGAAATTGGATTATTGATGTGGATATATTTAATATACAAATCACAACAAATAAGGGTAGTATTGAGTCTCATGAAAGATCAAGTGAAAAATATGATGATGGATAAACTTCCCCATTTAATATATGTAAAAAATGTGGAAAGGTACACTAATTTGATTGGCTCAACAGGATTTTAATATTCTTTTCTTTTAGAAGAGGGTGACATCCATTATTATAATTTCATATGAAAATGAAGATTTTGTTTATCATGGTTGAAAATAATAGAGTTAATACAAAGATACTATTAATAATTCAATGAATTATATATTGGTTAAGTGGGAATAATCCATGTCATTTCCTTAATGAAAGGAATAATCAATTCGATGAACACAACAAATTACCAATACCATGTAGAAAATGTAATTATTATACATGAACTAATCCCAATGTTGACCACAATATTTAAGGAAATTGTACCCTCCAATCCAGAGTGGTAGATTTCTTATTGAGATTTTAACCATGAAACTATATTATATATATAAATTGTGAGATCATTAAATCACCACCAAGATGGTTTTATTGTTAAATAAATCTTCTAGTGGTTTTGGTATTGTATTACATTATAAATGTTAAAGGAATGTTCCTTGTGAAAATATTATTATCATTATTTGAGAAAAAAATTACATGATTTTAGTAATGAACTATTTCCCACCACATAGTGGAAAAATATCAAGATTAAGTAAAACACATTTCATATTAACCCATGATATTCTATTAATGTAATAGTAATCAAAAAATTATCTTTGAGGAAATTATATAATTTGGATCTTGAGACCAAATAATTTCATACTCATGGCCCAAATAATTGGAGAAAAACATAATATTATTTATAAACCAATTATAATGAAAGTGATATTTTTCGCACGTTTTTATGGGTGATATATATCATGAAATTATAATTTTATAATTTCTAAAAAAATTATTCCCATAACTATTTTTTTATCTATTAAGTTTTAAATTTTGATAACTCAATTTATTTATGGGGTGTTAGAATATAACACTCTAGCTTTTAGGAGACATTTTTATTAATTTTTAAAAAAAATTATTATTATTATTATTATTATTTATGTTTGTCCAAAGCTATGGTTGATTGGTTGTCACTTCTAACCTCCAAATACATTATAAGATGATTTGATTCTTTGAATCCCCTAGTAGGATTTATGGGTCATGACACATGAAATGATGTAGGTAAGAAATGATGAGGGATAACAATGATACAAGCTCACATGGTAATGTTGACACAAGTATATAGGAAAACTCAATTCAATGAGGAATTAGAGTAGGTTCCTTAGCCATTTAAATATATTTCAATCCCATGGGGACTTTGAGACACTTTTTTATCAAAATGACTACTCGGATGGGTTACCCCTAGGGGTCATATAGCCTATTCATAATTTCAATGAGTGTTTTCATTTGTTTCATTGTATTTTACCCCAAATAACCTACCGTTAATTATTATTTTAGTCTATAATTTTAAATAATGTTTCAAAATTATTTCAAAATGATTGAAACCTGATTAGTAGATGTTACCGAGAAGATACAAACCTATCTAAATAAACTTTACGAATTCATAAGTAATAGATTAAAAAAATAACATAAAAACTATGGACTACACACCATGGATTATTAATCCCCATTGATGAAGTGCATCCCTTGATTGTGTATTAATTTATAGGGGATAATAGATCATGAATTGGAAATTTAATGGATTGTCATCAACCTTTAAGATCACTAATATCCAATAAAACCTATAATAAGAAAGAGAATCATGAAAGGATAATAATTTATGAAAAATATATAAAATAAAATAAAAAAATATGCATTGTGAAGTTAGAGTATAATAAATGAATAATTTAGTAAGTCTATATATAGGAATGTAATTTTTTTATTATAAAAAAATTAGTAAAAATATAGATGTTTCAAATATTATTGTTGTAAATATATCCAAAAGTTATATCGATGTCTTGTATTATCAAGTATTATAACTCATAATAAAATAAAAATATATTATTATAATATTATATATATATATATATATATTTATTTATTTATTTATTTATATGTTACATTTAAATATTAAGATTATGATTATTTAATTATGATACAATGTTTATATAAAATTTTAAATAATTATTTTAATATAATGTAGGTTGAAAATTAAATTTTAGAATATAAATAATTATTTTTAATTTTTTTATGCCTATATAGTGTAAAAGTCATAGTTCTTTTATTTTACAAATAACTTTTTAAGTATTGAATAGTTTATGATAATAGATTAAATTAAAAAAATAAAATATCATTATATATGATATAATATTTTAACATTATTGAAATTTGGAACTGATATGAAATAATAATAAGAATTTTTATTTTTTTAAAAACAACATTTTTCAATAAATTTTTTTCATTATAAATTTTATTTTAAAATTAATTATAAATTAAAAAATAGAATATTAATTTTGAAAAAATAACATCATTTTTTGATTTATAAATTAAAATTTATCATAGTATTATTTTTTCTTATTTTTTTTAAAAAATATGACTTTTTCTTGAATTCTACAATATGTCGATACTATAAAATTTGTGAAATTATTAGTATATATGTGTGAATTGTAAATTCATGAAACCTATTTATAAGAACCATTTTTATTTTTATAAGTTAATTTTAAATTGTAAATAATTTATTTTTAACTTATAATCTAATATATGATATTATATAAATTAATATTTATTTTGAAAACAATTTTTTTTAAACACATTATAAATTTACTATTTTAAAAAATAATTGTTATCACTATAACAAATTGAATAAAAAATTTATTTTAAATATGGAATCATTTGTTAAAAATTATATATTAGGGTCTATTTTATTTCTATAAATAAAGGGTATACTTTATAGGTGAAACTAGTTACTGTGGTGAAATCTAAAAGGATACAAATGAGTAACCTAAGAGGTAAAGGGAAAATCATATTAAAAAAATGTTTTAATTGAGTTTTAAGGTGAATATAAATATTATCATTTATTATATCTATTATTTATCAATTCTAGGTATATTTTCTTTGAGAGTTACATTCCATTATTGAAATGTTCTTGGTATTTTCGAAATTTCCTCTCTTTTTCACTTATTGATGTGTATCTCCTCTCCTCACATCCCCTCAAAAAAACCCCTTAGTTTTCCCTAAAAACAGACCAACCCTATCCTATATACTAATATAAATAATAATGTATTTATGTTATTATCAAAATACATATTTCAAAGGATTTATCTCTTTTGAAAATTAGATAATCCAAGAAGTGAGGTATAAGTTCCAAACCTCTCTTCTCGTTTTCTTTTTCCTTATTTACATTTATTGCTTCAAAATTTCCATATATAATCTCACAAATATTATATAAGTATCATTAATATATTTTTATTTTTTTGTATTTATGGTATGAAATTTGAAAACCCAACCCTTTTTTTGTATAAAAAGATAAAATGACATTTTTGTATGTGCAGATTACCACCTCCACAAACCATCATATTTTATTATACTTAACCACTTTGAATTTCTATTCCTAATGTAAAATTTAATATATAATTATTTTCTTAAAAACATATTTTATATTTTGATATTATATAATATATTTATTCATTTTTTTGTTCAATAGTAAATTAAATCTTCAAATATGCATATTTGTGGAGTACATTCTTCAAGGGATGATTGACTTCCATTTTTCTTATTAGTAACTAATTACATGAATGTTTTTTATAATGGTTTTAATGTATAAAGATGAAATTTATGATATAATTAATTTTAAGGTATAATAAATTAAGGAACCTATTAATTATATGATCAATAAAAGATTTTCGTTATTTTAATCATTTAAAAAAAGCATAACAAGAGGAAAATAATTAATTCAGATTTTGCAATATTTTCATATCCATTCATTATTATTCTACATACATTATAATTATGATATATCATGTTAAAGAAAACTAAATTATGTCATTATTATACTATTATAAGGATATTTCAACTAAATCACCTCATAATCATCCATTAGGAATTGTATATTCATGTTTGTGTATGTTTGACCACCTACATGAACAATATTATTAAATTATATCATGAATGATTATGAAAATAAAATTAATAATATAATATCATATAAATATTTAAATTATTATTATTTTTTATGGAAAATATACATACACATTTAACTCATTAATTAAGAAAACAACTTCTTAGGTTAAAAATCCATGAAAAAATATTTTTATTGAATTCATCTCCAAATTTTAAGAATAAAGTAATTGTGAAAGGTAAATTAAACATCAAAATCAATATTTTACATCCATAAAAATAAATATAATTAAATTAGAATAAACAACATGGGTAGATGAATGAATAACAACACCACTTTTACAAAACTAGTTCAGAAGGATAAATATTACACACACCCTTCATCGAAAATATGTAACAAATAACAAATACAATTATAGAGAGTAATTATAAATAAATTTTTAAAAAATTTATTTACAGGAAAATGGTTCTGAAATAAGTGGTTAGGTAATTTATGGATGTTACACCGGATCTTATAGTGAATTCTTCTAATTTTGGAAATAATGTGAGGGGTTCATTATCTAAAATTTAATTCATTGACACTTATTTCTTAATGTGAATCGTGAAACCTTTGATATGGTGTAATTAATTACAAATGAATTAATTTTATAATATTCATTGGGTTTTTAGTCTTATACAATGTACTCTCTCTAAATTTTGAATGGCTAAAAATAGAGCCAACTTAAAAGTCGTTTCGATCAAAATGTTACTCAATCTATATGGATTTCAATGCTAGTATTATTTTAAATTCATGATTTTTTTGAAATATAATACTTCATGGTAATATTAATTATTTTAAGAAAATATCATCATTTCTAAAGTATATTCAGGTTGTTTTATATATCCAATCGATATTGTTTTCCCCTTGATTTATATTTTACTGAAGGTGTTCCTTGTAAATAGAACTCACTCGAACCCTTTTTTGTCAAGATCCCCATTTTTCATTGTTCTTGTTAATTATAATGTTTTGAAATTTTCTTTACCTATAAAACTATTATATATTGAGGTTATTTTCTACTACATTATCTTCATCAAAAAGTTTTAATGATTTTTTTAATGATTTTTTTCTATGAACCCGGGTTTTTTGAACGGGTCAAAACCCTGATCCTGTTTGAATTTTTGACTTGTTTTTGAAGAAATTGGGAAAATATAAGATATTATGGAAACTTCTAGACTACACACCATGTAATATAAGTTACACTCTATGTATGTTTTAGGTGAGTATTGGTCATGTGCTCGTCGAGTACATGTCGTGTGATGACTGTGTAGGAATTTCCTACTACACAGCGTGTAGTGTTTCTTGACACATCGTGTATCCTTCTTTCTGCTTACTGGCTGAGTTCAAGCTATTTATTGACTTGTGTGGAGTGTATTATATGTGTGTCTACTTTCTCTTATGTCAGAGTACAGAAAAATATATTACATGGCGTGTAGTTCATTTGTGCATTCCGTTTATTTTTACTTTTATTCGCTTAAATGAAAGAGTGTCGCGTCTTATTTTGGAAAATAGCTTATTCTTCCCCAGCATCAGAACAGGTCTGTTCCGAAGTTCTGAAGAACATTTCCTACCCTAGAATCATCATCTGACATTCATTCTTCAATATTTCAGTGGCTTCGGGATTGAAACATCGAGGCTAAAACCACGCACCCTATTTCATTCTGGTTTCTTTGCCTCACGCATCGCAGTTTCTATCCAAGTGGAATTTCTAGAATTTGACAGAAACATAGATCTATGAATATCTTCTTCTAATTGTAGCTCGATATTGGACGTTCCTAGGTCAATGAGTCTCAAGTAGGTGGTGTATACATTTTTCCATGATTTTGTAGTCCTTTGGGTGGCGCGTCTTAAAGTGCATATTTGGGTATTTTGAGAGAGACCCTAATATATCTGCTATTGTGTATTAAATTTTTTATTAGACCTGTGTAATTCCTTTGTGTATGCCCTTTTTCCTATTTTTTGGCGAGGTTGGGCGAGGGGTCATTGCTCATTTATGGCACTTTGGCTGGGTGTTCCAAAATGGTTATAATTGTTATGCTTTGTTTAGAACTGGTATGTTTAATTTGGTAAAGCATGAATACATTTTTTAGAGGCATTCAAGACCTTAGTATTGTTGTGTGATAATTGTTGGGTTAGTGAAAATTCAACTTTTTAGATTTTTTTCCCTGTTTGTGTGACTTGTTTAGAATTTTTATATATGTAAATGCTGAGTTTCATATGATTGAACTCCTTGGGTTGTGTTGGGTACGGCCTGGATATTCTTGAGTGATGATGATCATAGGTTGGGCTTTGGTCGGGTTACCTTGGGTGGTTCTGACCACAGGTTTCTGCATCGTGGATGTCGGCTTGAGGTAGGGTGACTATCATGTTGGTCATGGCCTAGGTTAATTGGATGGAAAGGCCATCAAACTTGAGCAGGATGGTCACAAGGTCATGAGGTGTCAGAGAGGTTGTGGTTTGGGAACTTATACTCGTGATTACCTCTCACCTGGGACATTGAGTAGTGTGCACAAAGAGAGACTCCGTGATGAGGTGTTTTTTACCACTCATGTGGATAAAGGCCCCTGTTAGTTGCAGTTTATGGACTTTTGGTTGGGGGTTCCTATCATGGGAAGCCATGTGTAAGGTGATGAGCCTTCAGGAGATAGTATTGAGGCTATCTGGTTGGGGGTAGATGCTCACCGTTATTTGAGGGAAGACATTTATGTCCCTCCGATTACATTATTTGAGGGAAGACATCGTTGTCCCTCTAGTTACATTATTTGAGGGAAGACATCATTTCCCTCTAGTTACTTCATTTGAGGGAAGACATCATTGTCCCTCTGGTTACATTATTTGAGGGTAGACATCACTGTCCCTCTAGTTACATTATTTGAGGGAATTCATCACTTTCCCTTCAGTTACTTATTTGAATATAGGCATCGTTGTCCCTCCAAGATACTATTTCTTGGGCATGCCTTCAGGATGTCTGAACTTGAGACACGAGGTGTTAGGTGTCATAGGGAGTCGAGTTACATGAAATAGATTCTGGCATTGGCCAAAGTAGGTGACACTCCATGGTGAGTACTGAGCGCCAGTGGAGTTTTTTTTTTGCATCGTATTGTTTAATTGTTTCATAATAAATTCATTCATGTTTAAACACTTATATTAGGTATGCACCATAGGGTGGTATCCAACTGAGATTCGTCTCACACCCTACATAGGCCCTTTGGGATGCATGTCGACTTTATAGATTTACGTGCAGGAAAGAGTCCATCTTCGGGAGTTGTATTGTATTATCTATTGCATGGATATAGTATGGACCATGAGGTCTTGCCTAGATAGAGATTATTTTGTTTTTCTACCTTTCATGTATCATCATGCTTACTTGTTATGTAGTTGTAGTTGGTTATCCATTCGTTCCCTTTATATATATGGATATGTATGACCTACTTTCTATGCATGTTTTGTTGTTCGTTAGTAGTTACAAGTGATCATCATGTTGTCCTGTTTACTTTTTGCTTTTGTTGTTTATATGTATTGCTTCTATTGTTTATCAATATTGAATTTTCTTCCACTCTGCGGGTCTGGTTTGAGTCTACCGAGTCATTTATTCTACTTCATATTTATTATTATACTCATACTTGTACCATTATTATACTCAAAAGGTTATATCCTCCCCTCTATATCGATAAGACCCTCACTGCTAGTCTGCATCCTTTGGAATTCGGGGAGGTGCGCTTAAGGTAGTAACACCCGACCTATTTAGCAGTGTTCGGGTGGTTGTTCAAGTTCAGGTCATTACAATGTAGTATCATAGGAGTTCATGACAAGGATTTAGTATCAGTGTTTTTCTGGCTACTAATGATATTGAGGCTTCTCTTTTTATTTCTTTTGGTTTTACTATTTGGGATATGGTAGACTGGAGATAGGTTGTGACTGGAACTGGATTTTTAGCTTATGCTTGGGTGCCTACAGCCCCAGGTATGAGGGATGGGCCAAGTTTCCATGGTTGGGAATTTTTGTTTGATTTTTCATCATGTTATAGTTTATATGATTCCCACCTTGGTGGCTCACTTGGTCTGTGATGTTATTGATTTTGATATTTGACCCTTGACCCGGTGCGGTAAGGGAAAATTTGACCTTGGCCTAGTATGGCAAGGTTGATTGTTTGGCTTTTGATAAGAACATTTTTAGGTTATTTCAAATTCCATAATTTCATGTATACTTTGTGAAGTGATAATTCCATGTGAATAATATCAATTTTCATGCCTTATTTTTTTTGAAATGGGAACAGGTGAAATTTGTGATAGAATTGCATGTTGATTGCAATGTGTTATACCATGCTTTATATATTTGTAGAATTACATGTGGTGGGGTATTTGGTTCTGGATCTTGAATGAGCGGGCAAGTAATATGGTTGAGATGATTTTGATCACCATGATTGGGTGACTCAGTTATCGGTTTGATGAAGTGTTAGTTGTCAAGATGGGCAAGGCTCGAGGTACTTTTGATACATGGCCCTGTTGAGGGTGGGTAAGGAGGCCATGAGTTTGGGATATGGTGGGCATGGTTTGCGATAGGGGAGAGTAAGGGTAGTTGTTTTATGTTTCCTCATTACTGTTTTTTGTATCTTCATTGAATATATATTGTTATATATATATATATGGGTTTTCTGGCCATTTATGGTATTCAGCGGGTTCCTTTTAGTCGACTCAGATGGAGTGCCAGGCAGGAGATGGTACATTTCCAAATGAATTGGGTCCGATTCAGGACCCGATACAGGCAGAACATGAGCCGCAGGTACAGGCTCAAGGACCAGAATAAGTATAGGATCTAGTTCAGGCAGGGCAATAGTAGGGTTTGGCAGCATTCAGACCATGGCTCAACGAGTAGCTCTGATCTATCATAGTATGTGTCTTGAAAGGTATTGACAAAGGTGCATAGGGTACAGATCCATCTATGGAATATCTGATGTGGGAGTTCCATTCGCATCACACACCGCTTTTTCAAGGTGAGGGTGGTCTATAGGCAGCTGAGAACTGGATAGAGAGCATGCATATTAGCTTTGAGCAGCTCGAGATGCCTCTAGGGTGGAGGGCCAAGTTGGAGACATACATGCTACGAGGACTGGAAAAGCACTAGTGGGATATGTAGGTTCAGGCTCACAGGCATGAGGGACTATCCTAGAAATACTTCGAGGACTGGTTTTTTGAGCACTTTTACCTAGATACACTAAGGGTAGAGAGAGCTTGGGATTTCTTGAGCCTTAATCATGGAGACATGTCACTCATGGACTATGAATCTACTTTCACTGAGTTGTCTCTCTTTTCTTCTGGTATGGTAAGTGATGACGCGGTAAGGGTGACGTGCTTTGAGGATGAATTACAACATGCCATTCAGATACTGCTGAATATCTTTAGGCTAGGATTATTCTTAGAGGTAGTAAATCAGGAGCTCGTAGTAGAAGGAACCTAGAGGGATAGTCCCCAGGTTGGTCAGGTGACAGCTTTAGGTGATGGTTCAGATAGCAAGAAGCAAGGAAAGGATAAGTTCTAGTAGGGAAGTCTGGACAAGGACTTTTCTAGACCACCTCCTTGTAGTTATTCAATGGTTTTTTCAGTGTGGGTAGCCAGGACATGTTCGGACTCAGTGTGATAGGCCTCCAAAGGAGTGTCGGGCATCGGGATAGGTTGGGCATCTGGAGAGGTTCTGCAGGCATCCTTCTTAGACAGCTGGCAGACAGGGACCAGGACAGACTATGGAATCTGGAGTTGGTTCAGGTTCAGTACCAGGAGAGGGTATCCGAGTTTTAGCTACACATAGAGGATGTGACAAAGATAGTGGGATCCAACTGAGGGGTCATTGGCTGGTGACTGGAGCAGCACCATAGGGAGGTCAAGCATCAGGCAGTCATACTACAGGACTAGTGCACATTGTAGAGCTTCCAAGGGAAGAGCAGGATGGTGAACCGATGACGGTTAGAGGTACACAGAGAGTGTTTCCATGAATTTTTTTTTTCTTTTGGTATGACTTATTGAGGCATTTTCGTTTTGAGTTCATGAGGTTCACATAATTTATGTGGACTGACTAGATGTTGGTCCGTAGGACTGGCGGCATATTGGGTGCATGATATATTTATATATATGTATGAGATGCATGGGATCAGGGCATCGAGGATGCGAGTTACTTGGTGTGGTATGGGCGTCAGGGCATAGAGGATGCGGGTTACTTGAGGTGCTATGGGCATCGGGGCATCAATGATGAGGGTTACTTGAGGTGCCTTAGGAATCTGGGCATTGAGGATACATGTTACTTGAGGTGCTATGAACTAGGTTCTTTTTTAGCATCCATAGGATACAGGACCTTGTGGAGGTAGACACCGATGCGGTGTGGGATATATTGGGTGATGGAAACAACATGAGAGTGCTAATGAGGCGCAGGGGTGACGATGCATCACGAGAGGACCATGAGTCTGGAAACAAGTTAGTGAACCCTTACTTTGTTTTTTTTTCTAGGTTTGAGACCGAGTTAGGTAGTTCATAAGGTGGTGAGCCCCTTGACTAATTTAGCCAAAACCTTCGAGACCGGGAGAGTCCGGTTTACATTAATTGAGGTGGAATGTTCGGTTCCATATCCAGTTTTTTTTTGATATCTTGGGGATGAGATATGTTAAAGTGCGGAGATTGTAAGATACGAGGTTTTTAGAACTGGTCAAAATCTCGACCTAGTTTGAATTTTTGACTAGTTTATGAGGAAACTGGGAAACTCTAAGAAGTTCTAGAAATTTCCATACTACATTCCATATACACTAAGGTATACGTCGTGTATGGGTTAGGCGAGTATTGACCGTGTTCTCACTATGTATATGTCAAGTAATGAAGATGTAGTAATTTCCTACTACACAACATGCAGTCTTTCTTGACACGTCGTGTATCCTTTTTTATGCGTACGAGCTAATTTCATGTCATGTGTTGCTCCGTGTGGATCATCCTAGTCTTGTGACTACCTCCGCTTAAGTCAGAGTACATACATAGATATTACACAGTGTGTAGTCCTTTTGTACACGCTGTGTATTTTTATTTTTATTCACTTAAATGAAAGCGAATCACGTCTTATTTTGAAAAACAGCTTCTACTTCCACAACATCGGAAGAGTTACATTATGAAGTTCTGAAGAATGTTTCCTACCCTAGAATCATCATCTGATGTCCATTCTTTAATTTGTCAGTGGTTGTGGGATCGCAACAGTGAGGCTAAACCCGCACACCCTATTTCGTTCCAGTTTCCTTTCCTCACGCATAGTAGTTTCCATATGAGTGTAATTGCCAAGATTTGACATAAAAATAGATCTACAAAGATTGGATTCGAATTAGAGCTCGATACCAGATGTTCCTACATCTACGAGTCTCATGTATGTGGTGCATAAATTTTTTCGGGTTTTCGCAGACCTTTGGGTGGCATGGCTTAAATCACGTATTTGGGTATTTTGAGAGAGACCCTAATTTATCTGCTATTTTGTATTAAATTGATTACTAGACTTATGGAATGACTTTTGGTATGCCCTTTTTCATTTTTTTTGAGTGAGGTCGGGCGTGGGGTTGTTCCTCATTTAGGTAATTTTGGATGGGGGTTCCAAAATGGTTATAATTGGTCTTATCTATTTAGAACGGGTATGTTTAATATAGTAAATCATGATAACATTTTTTCGGAGGCATTCAAGACCTAAGTGTTGTTGTGTGATAACTGTTGGGTTAGTGAAAATTCCACTATTTAGATTGTTTGGCCTATTTATGTGACTTCTTTAAGAGTGTAATATATGTAATTGCTGAATTTCATATGTTGGAACACTATGGGTTGTGTTGGGCATGGATCGGATATTCTTGAGTGATGTTGATAATAGTTTGGGCTTGGGATGGGTTACATTGGGTGGTTTTGACCACGGGTTTGGGTGTCACGGACGTCGGCTTGAGGCAAAGTGACTGTCAGGTTGGACATGTATCGGGTTACTTGGATGGCAAGGTGATCAAACGTGGGAGACATGGTCATAGGGTCACAAGCTATCAAAGATATTGTGTCTTGGGAACTTAATTTGGTGATTATCTCTCACCCAAGACATTGATTAGTGTCTACATAGGGAGACTCTGTAATGAGGTGGTTTTGACCACTCGTGTGGGTAGAGGCCCCCGTTAGTTCTAGTATAGGTACTATTGCTTGGGGTGTTTGCTATAGGAATACACATGGATGGTGAGGAGCCTTTAGGGGGTAGCATTAAGGTTATTGGGATGTGGGCATAGGCTCACCATTATTTGAGGGCAGGCATCGCTGTCCCTCCGGTTACATTATTTGAGGGTAGACATCGATGTCCCTACAATTACATTATTTGAGGGAAGACATCGATGTCCCTCCAGTTACTTTATTTGAGGGAAGACATCGGTGTCCCTCTAGTTACATTATTTGAGGGAATACATTGTTGCCCCTCTGGTTACTTTATTTTAGGTCATACATCGATGTTCCCTCGGTTACTTATTTGAGGATAGGCATCTCTATTCCTCTGAGCTACTATTTCTTGGGCATGCTTTCGGGACGTTGTTACTTGTGACACGAGGTGTCGGGTGGCACATGGTGCCGGATTACATAATAGAGATTTTGGATTTAGCAAAAGCTGGTGACCCTCCATTGTGGATGCTGAGCACCAGTGGAGTTTGTGTTTCTTTGTGTGCATCGTACTGTTTATTGTTTGCCTTATAATTGCATGTCTGCTTAAACACTTATAATAGGTATGCACTGTTGGGTGGTATCCTACTGAGAATCATCTCACACCCTACATGGGACCTTCGGGACATGTGTAGACTTTATGGATTTATGTGCAGGAAAGAGTCCAGCATTAGGATCGGGACTGCATTAGTTATTACATGGATAAGGTATTGACCTTGAGGTCTTGCGTAGCTAGAGATTATTTTGTTTTGCTTCCTTTCCTATATCAGAATTCTTACTTATTATTTAGCTACAATTGGTTAGCAATAATAACCCTTTAAATATATATATATATATATTTGTGTGTGTGGATATGTATGACCTGCTTTGGATGCATTTTTTGTTGTTCGGTAGTAGTTACAAGTGATTAGTATGATGTCCTGTTTACTTTCTGCTGCTGTTGTTTATATTTATTGCATCCAATATTTATCGATGTTGAAAGTGCTTCCACTCTGTGTGTCTGGTTCAAGTATTCTAAGTCATTTATTATGCTTTATATTTATTATTATATTTGGACTAGTACCATTATTATCTTTAGAGAGGGTATAGCCTCCCCTCTATACCTATTAGACCCCCGTTGTTAGTTGGCAGCCTTTGGCGTTAGGGGAGGTGCGCCTAAGGTAGTAACACCCGACCCGTTTAGCACTGTTCAGGTGGTTGTTCAGGTCCGGGTCATTACATTTTTATGTTTTTCTTTCACCACAGTGTAAATAAATAACTTTTTAACATTTTTCACATTAACTTGGATTTTTTCTATCCTTATCATTTAATATTATTCTTTAATTCTAAGAAATAATGGTTTGTAAAAGAAAAACTTATTCTCCTTTATGTATATAATATTTCAATATAAGATTTTTGTATAAACATCATGGATTTATATTATTTCAAAATATAATTTTCCTAAATCTTCTTAAAATTATTATCATATAAATATATATCCTTCCACATACATTATGTGTGATCAAGGATATTCATATAAATTAACCATCTAACTTATCTCTATATATAACATCTATAACCTCGTTCTATTTTTGAGGGATGTTCATTCGCTTCTCATTATTTTCATAATCATCAACTTTGTATGATCCTAAATTTTCACCCAATGCCTTCAATTTGTGAATAAACTATTATTGATTCATTTTATTAGAGTTTTATCAACTAGATTCCATACATTGATCGATTTTGAGAAATTATTAACATTATTGTATTCCTTTTATCTATATAACATAAATAACATTTTCATTATTATCTGGATCAAATTGTATTTACCTAAAAAGTTACATGATTTCATTGAATATGTTCTTATTTTCCATGGTTTTATCATGTTATAATTATTCATGGAATTATTAATTATTTCCTAATTTGAATCTACATGAAACACATTTGCTTTCGAAGGGTTACTAATAAAGTGATTAATGAGACCCATTTTCATTCCATGGGTAATTTATGCAATAAAAGTGAATTATTATCATTTATAATGTTTTATGAAACCCATTTTATTACCTTCAGTTATTTATGATTTGATAATTGATTGATTTTATATGGAATCCATTAATATATATAATGATGATTTGTGTCCTATATCTCTCTCCCATGATATAGTTTAATGTTTATATATCATGATAATAGTAATCATGCATAAATTTTTGTTTCATAAATGTGTGGGAATAGTTGTTATAGATTATGAAATTAAGGTTCCTTATACGAATTTTTGTGAAAAAGTTGAAATATATCTCATAGTTTTATAATTATTCTCATGAATGTGTAAATATCTTATATCTCATGTTTATTGACTCATGACGCCACACACTTTTGATTAATATTTTTTTTTCATGCCAAGTCATATGACATGATTTTTTATCTATGATTTTTTGTGTATGAATTTTCTTATGTATAATGACTATACACATTTTATCATCTTATGTTCACCTATGATATTTTCTTTTCATATTTTATTTTTACATTTACTGAGAATATGATCTCATCCATTTCTTATAATTTTGTTTCCCAAAGTTACTATATTGAGTATAATGTATAAGAATTACATTAGGGAGTCTAGTGTGGCTCAATTTTGTAGAAACATTATCAATGGTTATAAAATATGTAGCTCATATACCGAGTCCTCAAAGACATTAAGCTTTCCCTTGTTTTTATTGTGTGATTATTTGAGAAATTTAATGGTTAATATATTGAAAGTTTTTAAAATAAATTCATGTCTACACTGGGATGTTATGGTTGGTAGCAGAGTAGGGTTTAGTTATTTTTTAATATTAGTGTAGTTACCTTAGGTGTTAGAGTTGGATAACTTTATTGAAAACCATATATATTAGTATAAGTATAAGTTAATATCCAAAAATGTTGTTAATGTCTTGAGTATAGGGTTTAACTATCAAAATATACCAATCTAGATACTAAAAAGTGGATGCATCTTTGTAACTAATTCACCTATGGAAAATCTCATCAAAATGGTTGGTTAGTCATTGACTCAATCATCAATATAATGCACAATGGGTGGCCTTAAGACTACACACTTATAAAGACTCATAGAGTATATTATTTGTTTTATCACATTCTCCTTAAATTTCACTATAAAGGATTGATTTACTCCTTACGTTTTCTGATATTTTTGATAAGTATATGATATCCCAACATAATGTAACCATGGTTAAACAATGATTGATATTTGTGATATGTCAACCTGGGATCCACTAAATAGTTCCCAAAGCTAGTTGGCCACATGGAATCAAGCATAGCTCCTTGTATTCCCAAGGCTACCAATTAGAAATTTAGGTCTTGGGTATGATGATGGAGAGACTATGACCTCCCTATATAGTTAAACATAATGGAGATATAAGGGAATAATAAACTTTTAAATCATAATAAATAAACTAGATTCTCAAGTAAGCATAATCAACCAGATAATAAATGACCATATCAACTACTATAAATTGTATCATATACAAAAAAGTTGATGATGGTATGTCATGTCTCTACAAAATAGAAAAATAGGTATAAATGGTAGTTATAAAATAGTGTAATACATGTTATTAAAGATAATTAAAAATAACTGAAATATATCTGATCATCCCAATCACTAACCCATTCATTTGCTAATAATACCACATCCTAGATCTTTCATGTTAATTTTCCAAGGCGTGAAACTTCCACCTATCCATACTTGTGATCATATGATCTGTTTGGGTAAAAATAGTGGCTCAGATATGGTGTGAGATAAATCTCAATAGGACACCACCAATGATGTTTACACAATACAGTTTGTGAATATTAGTTGTATTGTGTTAAGGTATATAATAAAGTAAATCATTAAAAATAAACATATAATACATCATTCATCCTCATATATTAATTTCTCTAAACATGTAATAATCTAATTGATTAAGTTCAGTTCAGTTTATAATTATGATGACCATGTATAAATGGTATCAGTAGTTTTGTAACCAAATGTAAAAATAACATAGTATCTAAGGTGTAATCAAGGAATCCACTACCTCTAGGGTCAAGACAACTCATAACAGAATAACATGTGGTCTAGATAAAGGTTATGAGTGTAATATAAGGGGAAATTCAGAAGGCATTACAATTTAAATGATTCTAACTTAGTCCATGGATCTCATCAATAGTAATCTCGGGAAAAGCATGACTGGGACCAATGGGGTGAATCCATGGATTTGTGTGTCTAGATACATCAATATGAATCTAGGGAGTATATCCAAGTCATTATGATTTATAAAAACTAATGTCTAGTGAATCATTATTACAATTCAATGTCATTCAAAAAATTAGAAAATAACCTGATTCTATGGTGGGTATCTCCCACAAAAATCGGCTCACTGAATTAGAATGGAGTCTTCTGAGTAATCAAGGAATTACCTTGGGAATACTTGTTATTCTCAAGTATAACCACTATAATAAATGTGTAGAAGGTCCCAAGAAAATGGGAACCTTATACGCATTCCATTTATATCATATATCATCAAGGATCTGTAATTCTCATTACATATAAATCATTTAATAGTTTTATTACACTGCCTTAAAATAATCATGAAAAGTTGCATCGACGATATGAAACCATTTATAAATTTAATTTATAACATTATATTGGTTATTCCCTTACCTTTCATTAAACATGAAATGTTTTATCAGGTACATCCATCCAATACCATTTCCATTACAATAATTTTTCTATTGTAAGTGATATATATAAATATACATACCATAACATCCATTCAAGGTATAACTAATTATGGGGTAACAGTTATATTATTAAAGTCAAGTCAGATAAACCATAATGGTGTTATATATAGACCCATCATGGGTCAATAAGGCATAAAATAAGAACAAAACCTAATTGGGTGGTCATTGTTGAGGAATCAACCTCATACGGTATGAAGTACATGCATAAATAAGGATTCAGAAGACAATAAAAACTACTATAATTTAGGAAGATAAATTTTAAAATCATTTTCTGGTGAAACTATTATGCACAAAATGATGACAGTTTATAAATGAAAATATATTTAGGGAAAATTCATAGACCACTTACTGTATTCCTATAGAAGATGGCCGGTTCATTTTCAACCCTTAGTTTTTCATGGATCATGATAAAAGGGTAGAACAGCCCAATTCCCTAAAATTAGGAATATGATCTTCCATAAAAATAGCATCATCAATATAAATACAAATAAATAAATGAGACTAAATATTAATGTGATTATCAAGAGGAGTACAACTGGATGATCAAGTCTCGAACCAGAGGTTAGACGGTGAAGAAATCCAAGAACTTAGTTTCTTTGCATTGAAAGATCTCTCAACAAAAGAATGAGGGAGCCTCCTATAACCAGAAATAATAAATTGGAAAGGGGGTTTTAAAATTATAAATCCTCAAGGGAAAAATATACATTTGACATTTTTTTAATTGGATCACCGGTTTGGCTAAATGTTTGACCAAACTATGTTCCAATCATTTATGACCTACTATCCACAGAGGGGTGTCACATGGTTCATACATACGGTTTGGAAAACCATTTGAAAACTATGTGTTTTTTCACTGCTAAATATTATATATATTTTTCGTAGTCATGTTCAATAGGTCACACAATTAGGCTAAACTATGAATCCCACTACCTCCAACTGAAATTCCCCCGAGGGTTAAGAGAAATTGTGAAGAATGGGTGGCATAGTTTCTATTAACTATGTGGAATAGTGTCGTCTCCCATCGACCAGGGTTTCATACCTTGATCAAGCCTCAGATTCCATTGTTTTCTTTATATCCTCACTAAGAATCTATATTATTTCAAAACCAAACAATTATACCAAAACATTAATGATTCACACGTCATAAAAAAAACTGGTTCTTATTGTTTCACCCCCTTGAAGTAATTCTCCCATGAATTCACCTTCCAAGGGTGGTAGATTATTATCTGAGAAAAACTATGGTCATTTAGCATGTAAATAAGCCTCCCACACCCAAACCACATCTTTTACCCATTCATGTTACCATATCACCTATACTAAATGGATGGACTGAGCTTGAAGATATTTCATGCTCTCATCAATGATGCATACTCAAAAGAATAATTGGCATCTAACTCAACATATTTGGTATCAAAAGCATGAGATGGGTAAGTATAATAATAGTGATGTTCTGAAATGTGGAAGACTTCATGCATGTCATGATACCTCTGAGGAAAAAAACTATTAGGATACTTTCCTGACTCTTTCCAAAATCTCAAAAGGCCTGATAAATCCCATCAATAACAACCCCTACCTCTGTATCTGTCTTTTCCCACGTATGAGTGATACTTATAGGAAAACAATGATCTCTGACCATAAACTCTAGAGTTAATCGATGCATATTGAAATATGATTTCGGTCTAGACTAAATGGTAGACGTATATTTTATGATAAAATTGACTTTCTCTATAGTATCCTTTATGAGACAGGGACCTAGTAAAACTATCTATCCTAACTATAAATAATATAGGGGTGAATGGAATATCCTACAATACAATTCCTCATATGAATCCACATGAATTGTCACCTAATAGATATAATTTTAGGAGAACTCAATGAGACGGATATGATTATCCCAATAACTTCTAAAATTAAGGATGCATTACTGAATAATGTCCTCTAACACCTGTATAGTCTATTCTGACTGCCCATCGGTCTGAGGGTGAAATGTTATGCTCAGAAGAACCTGTGTACAAAAATCTCTCTATAACCCTTTCCAGAACCTCAGTTTAAAATATTAATCCCTATCAGAAATGATATTATGAGGTAACCCATTTTGTTTTATTATCTCATGGAAATATAGTCTTCCCATATCATCAACTGAGAAAGTCTTCCAGATAAGAGGAAAGTGCGATACCTTTTTCAGTCAATACATGACTACCCAAAATGCATCACTACCTCAAGGAGACCTCGTTATATGAACTAAAATTCCATCATGACATCTTATCATTTCCATTAAGGGACCATTAAGCATTGTAACAAGAAATTAGGACACTGGTTCTCCACCTTCATCTACTGAAAGGTGGAACACCTTGTTATAAAACATTCAATATAATGCATCATTCCTAGCCACCAATAATGGTGACATGTATCAAAATACATCTTAGAGATTCTGGGATGAACTACCCACTCAAAAGCATGGGAATATCACATTATTTCCCCTATCAAGATAATTTTATCCTAGATGATCCCATGTATATGTAGGACATCATCTCCATCAACAAAGAAATCCATAGTTTGTTCACCATCAGAAATACTCTCCCATTGAATGATCCTTTAGGATCTTAGAACATCCTTATCTTAACCCTATCAAGTAGTAAAGAGGTAATAGCTAAGGCTTTTAAAAAATGTAACTCATTAATCTCATGAAACTCAAGATACATCTCATAAAATAGGGCCATAAAATTCCACTCATTAATGGATTCCTATTTGGAATGTGTTAGGGTTTTCTCAATCAGCGCATCTTCTACCACATTTTCTAATTTAAGCATATAGAAAATATCGAAGTCAAAATAGTGAAGGTATTTGACCCATATCCCCTATTTTATATTCATCTCACACTTTGTAAAGATATATTTGAAAATCATGTGGTCCTTATACACCAAAAATCTCAATACCATTAGATAGTGTGCCAAGCAACATAAAGTATGGACAGCTGCTACTAGCTCAAGGTTATGGATCAGGTAGTTACGCTCCTAATGTCTCAACTGGTGACACTCATATGCAACAAATATATTCTCATACATTATAACTTCACCCATCCAGATTCCCAATGCATCATAGAACTTTTTATATCCTCTTCCAAGATCTAGAATAATAAGAATCAATTACTAAGTAATCCTTTCTTTTACATCCTAAAAGTCATTCTCACACACTGGAAACCATAAGAACTTCACACCCTTATTTGTAATACTAGTAAGTTTAAGTAAGGAATGATAACTCTTGTATAAAAAACCTATAATATCCATCCAACACTAAGAGACTCTATATATCAAACACATTCTTAGGTTACCCACAAAAATCCAGAGCAATCATCATCTCTAGGTTTACTAATATTTCTAATTCATAGATAATATAACCCAATAAGTGAACCTTGTCAATCCATAAGTGTCCCTTATCATGAATATAATATAGTATATTCTCTCTTATGGTATTAAAAATGATCTCAAAATGCTTTTCATGGTTTCTCTAAGTATGAGAATATAATAATATGTCAGCCATAAAAACCATGATAATGGAATCCATATATTGGTAGAAATACCTATTAATCAAGTCCAAGAATATGAGGGGAGTTCATAAAAACAAAAACCATAAAAAGTTACTCATATAAATCGTATTGAATTCGTAAAGTCATACATGGTATCTCTAAATGAATGACTCTCACCTGATGATAGACCGATCTTAGTTTAATCAATGAGAAAACTCTAGATCCTTTGAGGTAGTAAAATAGATAATCTATTTGAGGAAGTGGATACCATTTCTTAATCATAAACTAGTTTAACCTTTGGTAACCCATGTATATACTAAGGGTATCATATTCCTTCTTAGAGAAAAGTATGGGTAAACCCCATGATTAAGTACTGGTTTAGAAAAAACCCTTAGATTCTAATCCTATAACTCTCTATTAAGCTCCTAGAGATCATTAGCTTCCATCCTATAGGGAAGAATAGATATAAGATATTTTTATATAATTACATAATTAAAAAACTATACCTCTCTCTTAAGATGTTTACCATATAAATCATCCTGAAAAACATCTTTCAGACACACTATCCGGTCATCCAAGAAAAGGCTGGTGAATTGGGTTGTCAATCCTCCCATCTCATGATTATTCGGTCCATCTTGGTCATCCTATACATTCTACTCACCCTTATAAAGATAGGTACCTCAATATAGTGATGGAAAAGAACCCCTATAATGATAAAAGTCCACATAGGTGTGATAGGGAACCAACCAATTCATCATAATAAGCACATAGGATCCTATCATCTCATGGAAAAATATGTCCCATAAGAATGGATAATTACCTACCTCAAGGGGATAGTCCCAAAATTGGCATAAACCATCCAACCACATACCCAATGATGTGTATATGGTCATCACCCTATATAGACACTAAATTTTCAGCTCAAGACTTTCCATGATCGATAAAGATATAATATAGTGATAAGAACTTGTATTGAATATAGAATATATGACTGTAGAGACTACTAGAATAGTACCTCATACATTCGATGGTCCTGAAATTTTATCCCCAAGTATTGGTTGTAATGCATGCAACTTTCGTTATCCATGGCCCTATGATATAGAAAGACTACCCAAAGTAAGTATGCTCTACTATTGCTAACAATCTGAAGTCTGGCTACCACATCCATGAACTTATTCTTGGCGTGTTAAGCTGTTGATACTATAGAATCCTTCTTGATGCGGAATAACTGACCTCACTCCTAAAATTGGAGTTGGTGCAAGTCATGTTCCACTATAAATAGGTGGAATAGTCTATGGTAACCTCTAGAGATAACCCATATGACTGATTGCACAGCACTCAAGTGGGTATCTATCACATTTTCGATTCACTTTAACCTATCTTCCACACTGATGGACCATAACAGTGCTTCTAGTGTGGGTACTCTGGACACCACTACTATTAATTAAAACCTCAAGGATATGATTCCTGATACCTGAAGAACCACTTACCTTATTCATTATTTAACCTATGTGTTGGGTATTATAATCTTTTCTCAGGTTGTACATAGTTATAATATATTGATTCATGATTTCTGAAAAGGTAGATAAGAAAATTAAATTCACCTACCAGTGGATGGTATACTTTATCACATCATCAAAATGTCATGTTAACAATATCACATCACCAAAAAGAAGTGTGGAAAGTGTTTCAACTCAGTAAAACATTTTGAATAGTCTATGAAGTACATAGAACATTACTCTATGTTCATTAACTATCTAGCACGGTCATATCTCAGAGACTACAGGAAAATTATTTGTAGAATTCATTTTTGAAATCTTTTTAGACCCTTACCTAGTGATGACCAACCTATATAATCACATTCCACTAGTGCTTAGCTGATTCATGCAACATTAAGGTAGAGATATTGAACCTACTCTTAGTAGGTGTTTCTATATGCACAGTGATATAATTAATGGACTCTATCCAAGAAACATCAGGTTGTAAAATTTCATCCCCTAAAAATATGGGAGCATGATATTGTTGGGACTCATGAGTAAGATCATACATCATAGGTGAAGGTCATGGAGCACCCCACATAGACTATATCATAATTTGGAAACCATCTCAATGTTGAGCATCAGTGCCCAGTTTAGGAATAGCAGATAGTGCCTCGGGTGGAACTATTGTAGGTATCACTTATAGATCATCTCCCACCACCTCATGAGCATTTTTGTCACGATCCTCCTGATGCAAGACTATATTATGTATTAGTGGAATATCTATAAAAATTCCAAATACACACCTCAAACCAATATTGGAAAGAAGATAGGATCTATATCAAAAAATAATAGAAGAAAATTATTTTACTACACAAAGAAATTATCCCAACTACCTACTTAAATTGACATTGTATTGGTAAGTTTTCAAGTTTGATTTATAGGTGTTTCAATATATGGAGGTTCAATTGAAATATATGGATGAAAACACACTTTAAATTACACTTGGAATATTCATTTACTAGAATATTTTCCATTTATAAGTCATAATTGATCTTTTAATGTTTGGATTTACATAAATAAATAATATAATGATCAATTACATAGTCAATCATTCCTAGTCTATAAAGTCTCATACACTTTATAAATAAATTGACACCCATTTGAGTAAAACCAACCCCCTTACATTCAGTATCAATATATAACAGGTAAAATTCAATGGATCTATTTTGATAAATTAACCTTTTTGATTTATAAGGACCCATAAAACTTCTAAATTGAAATATATAGTAATGTAATCATAGAAAAAAGTCAATCTCATTTAATCAGATTTACCTAGCTTAGATGGGTTGAAATTGTATATTTAAGATTCCACCATTAATCAAAACAAAAAGCATCATTTAGATTTATATTCATAATTTAAATAACCAAATTTAATTTCCTTGTAGAAGATATAAGTATCTCAACAAAATGTAATAACTGTGGCACACTCAATAATCATAGTAAACATAGGAAATGTAAGTAATAAAATTCACCTCTATGCCATGGAATATGCATGACATGTGAATTATATATTCCTATAATGATGCACGTAACAATGTGCCTTACCATATGAAGCCAAGTAAAAATAACCATAAAGTATATCAAATATCACAATTCAAGTGCATCACCTGATAATGAAAATATATCAACTATAATTAGTAAAATAAAGAGTAGTAATTTCCCTTCATATGAAACATGGTATTTACCCGATGTGAGTTAGCTACTCCTTGGAAATGCTTATAACCATGTTCCAACATGTTCCTAATATCCTTTCTGAGTTTCCCAAAAAATAAGACAAAATCAAATAAATCACTTCAATACCACTTTGTGACCACTCGGCCCAAGAGGCACTAAACAGTGCCCTAGGCATATAGACCACATGGCCTCAAGTTCACCTCCCTGTATGAAGAGTATTCTGACTATCAAAAATGTCCTAGAGTGTGATGGAGTGAATGTTATTCCATTAAGTGAAAGTGGATCATACCTAAGACATAAAAGAGGGATAAAAAATGGAATCATAATAAATAAACTAGAATATGAAGTAATAATAATCATCCAAACAATGAATAACCATACCATCATATATAAAAAAGATGATAATGGCATGTATTTTCTCTACAAAAAAAATGTATACATGGATTTAAGAAAACAGTGTTATATATGATATAAAAAATAATAAAAAATTAGAAAAAAAATATCCAGTAATCCCAAGAACTAGCATGGTCATCAATTACCAAGATCCCATCCAAAATTAAGAAAATCAAGCGTCTAAGGTGGGATGATTCCCCTTGTTTATACCTAAGATCATATAATTTTCCCAGGTGCTAATGACATCCAAAATAGAGTGTAAAGTAAAATCTTAATAGACCACAACCAAGGATTTTTATAAAATCCATTATTTTAATATAAATTATATAGATTTCAGGTTTATAATAAAGTAAATTAGTATAAATAAACATATCATGCCTTCTTTATACTTATATAATACTGTATCTGAACATGTAATCATTTAATTGACTGATTTATGTTTAGTTTATAATAAGGATGGTCATGTATAAAAGTTATTAGTAATACTATAGCAATATGTAATAATAATATAGGATCCAAGGTGTAACAAAGGCATCATTGACCTTAGAGGTCGATCCAATTCATAATAGCATCACATGTAGTCTAGAAATAAATATGTTTTATTATAATATAGTGGAAAACTCCCAAGGCATACCACTATAAATGATTCCAGCTGATTAAATGGATCTCATCCATAGTAATCCCAAGCTAACATGATTGGGCCCAATGGGGTGAATCTTGGGTGGCACATTTCTAAATACATAAATATAAATCAAAGGTGTGTATAAAATGCATTCTAGTATATAGAGAATAATTTCAATATAAATTCTAATAATATTAAAATTAATTCATTTAATAAGACAATGACTTGATTATTTGGAGGGTATCTCTCATGATAATCAGCTCAGTGAATCGGAATGACATCCTCTAAGAGCTCAAGGAACTCCTTTGGGAATACTAGGTTGGAATAAGTCTATTCACTCCTATAAAAGAGAAAAATATACAAAACAAATCAGAACCTTATACTGATTCCATTAATATCATATGTCATCAATTTCATAAAATAATAATTCCATTTAAATCATTTTATAGGTTCATTCCATCACATTTCAATAATAATGAAATGTGGTATCAAGGACATGAAACCATTTATCAATTTAATTTATAAAAATTTAATTATGTTCATCACATGCCTTTCCTTAAACATTAAAACATTTTCCAGGGACATTAAATCAATATAATTTATATTATAATCATTTATCAACGATAAGTGATGTCTATAAATATACCTTCTATAACATTTGTTCAAGTTTTAATTAATTATGAGGGAACACTTACCTTATTAAAGGTTAAGTCATATGCACCCAAACGGTGTTTTAGATATAACCAACAAGGGTCAATAAGTAAAAAAATAAGAATATTCCCTTAATGAGTGGTCTAAGTTGAGGTATCAACCTCTAACATTATTAATTACATGAATAATATGTCATTAAATCATAATCCAGACAATTATAATTAATAAATATTAATTTTAAAAGAATCACCCAGTGAAACTGGCATGCACACAATTATTTAAAATTATAAATGAAAATACTTTTATTATAAATTCATAGAACACCTACCTTATTCCTGTAGCTGATTCCTTGACTAGTATCAGCCCTTATTTTAGCCTGTATTGAGAGAAAATAAAACAATATTCAAATTCCCTAAAATTAGGTCATCTGAGCCTACATAAAAATAGAATCATCGATATAAATAAAATTGAAGAAAAAAACCTAAGGACCTAATAAATTATTGAGAGGAATCCAGAAATATGATCATATCTTCAATCAGATATTGGATGGAAAAAATATCCAAAAACCTAGGTTCATTCCATGGAAGTTTCTCTCAATAGAGGAAGGAGGGAGCCTCATTTCACTAGAAATAATAAATATTAAAGGGCTATAAAAATTATAAATACTTGAGAGAAAAATATAATTTTTTCCCTTTTTAAATAGGTTTCATGATTTGGTCGTATGGTTGGCCAAACTATACACCAACTATGTGTAACCTTTTATCCATGGTGATGTGCGACATGGATCATGTGAATGATTTGAAAACTATTTTCAAACCATATGTTTTTTATTTGGTAAAAATTAGAGAGGTTTTTAATGTTCAAACACCCTAGGTCACATAGTTAAGTAAAACTATGTGGCATAATGCTTCCCACTAAAACACCTCGTATTGTTAGGAGAAACTGTGCGGACCTAGTGGAATAGTTTATACTGACCGAGCAGCCCAATGGTTTCTTTCAATAACTAGGGTTTCAATATCTGTATAAGTACTGTCCACACTTGTTTCCTATATAGAATTACTAGGAATCCATATTAGTTAAAAACAAAATAAGTTGACTAAAAATTTAACGACCTATACCTCATAGAAAAATTACGTTCATAAAATATTTTTTCAACTATGGACCAATTATGGATCAAAATAATTGTTCTTAATTGGATTTTATTTCATCCTAACACATTATATGATATATAAACTACTATAATAACTCAAATCAAAATGGATCATACCTATAAGGTTTTAAAAAAAATGTTGTGATAGGGTATTGGTGGAGGTATAGTTAATTATATTCTTGATTTATTAAATAGTTCTATCAGTGCTGGATGAGGTTATCTCTCTATAATTAGAATATGAAATAATTTCTGATTTCTATATAAATTTTTAAAATATTTTTTATGGTAAGTATAATTTTCATAATTATGTGGTTTTCTATTTTTGTTTATTAAATGGGAATCTTAGGACCTATTATAGGAAGGAATTGAGGAGGTAGACATTTCAGAATAATCTGGTTAATATTGGAAACATACAATCTTCCCCTTATAGGTTAATTGATCATTTTAGTGAAGGTTACCCACAAATTTCTAACCAATCTTCTCAAAATTTGGCATAGGTTACTTAGGAGGGTTATGATAGTGCCCAAAAGTTATAAACTCATATGAACGTATAGGTAGTGGATGGAAACCTTAGTCTTGTAGACCATTATTCATGTGACAAAACTCTATCAATTGATGGGAATTCAAATCCAGATGATAGTGATAATTTCCAAAGATCTGGGAGGAGATCAATAAATTAAGAGGAAAAAAAGGAAACTACAAAATATTGGATGATATATAATATTATTCTCCTAAAATTTGTTTCTTTATTAATAAATTATATAAATTAAAAAAAATATGGATGATGAATTTTTCCAACACATACCACAAAGAATATAAATATATAAAAATTACTATGCATACCTATATCCAACCATGGTCACCAGGTCTCATAGACCAATATACTTTGAATCAAAATAGTAAGATAATTGTGATACGTCTTGTGAATTTTATTATGATCTCTGATATTTATTTCTTCTTGAAATGAGGGTATAACTTATTATATACCTCATTTATATTATCTTTTTCTATAATTTTCTTTCTAATAAAAAGGAATTTGACATTGCCTTTAATAAAATTCTCATATGTCAAAAATGTGGATCGAATCAAAAATTGTATTACCTCAAGGATACTAGAAGATGATTTACCTATGGAAGAGGGTGTCATTAAACATCAAACACTCATAGGAAAATTAATAGTTTAATAAACACTATTGAAAGAAATATATTTCATCCTATGGTAAAATTAATAATTTAATGTCTTACGCATGGTTAAATTTTGTATTAACTATGTCAATTATTTAATCAATATAATAATCAAGTAAATTATCACCACCAACCACCAAGACCATGAGTAAAATGGAATTATTTTTTATTCACTACTTCTAATGTGGATCCAAATATTTAAGTTATAGATACCCTCCAATCTGTAATCATAGATTTCTTATTATAATTTTATTCTTCATACTCTTTTGTATCTAATATTTTTGTATGATAATTAAATCACCACCCCAATGATATTAATTTTGATAAAATATTCTATTGGTTTTATTATTATATTCAAAGTTGAATCTTATAGGAATGTTCCTTATGGAAATATTACTATCCTTACTTTATATAAATGAACATGATTTTAGTGATGGATTGGTTTCCTCCACTTAGAATAAAAATTATCTAGAGTAAGGAAAACATATTTCATATTAACTAATAATAACTTATCAATGAGAAGATAACAATAAATAGACTCTATAAATAAATTATATTTTTTTTTCTTGATAGTGAGTTATGGTAGATTGTTTGCCTAAATAGTTAGAAAAAACTAAATTTTAGTAAAAATTCTATTTGAGGAAATTGATATGATTCTTATGTTTGTAAGGTTGGTATATCTCCATAAATTATATCATGAGTCATAACTATAATTTATATTCCATTGGGTATTTCTATTTTTATGTGATAACTAATATTTTGAGTACATGATTTTTTTAATGGTGAGGTAATGTAATTCCTAGAGTTTTAGAATTCATTATTATTATAATTATTATTATTATTATTATTATTATTATTATTATTATTATTATTATTATTTTTGACTATAATTTTATCAAATGTTTCACTATTATTTCATAAGGATTTGAATCATGATTAGAAAATTTTCCTTATAAGATACACACTAAAGTGAAGATACATTATTAATTCATAAGTTTGACATTACAAAAAAGCATATAAAAATAAGCACCGCACACACTATTTTATTACTTTCCATATATGATATACCTATAATAAATGTGAATAATTAAATATGGGAGATTATATATAGAAAAATAAAATCATCATGATTATGAAATATATAGGACCATCCTAAACCTTGATGATAAAAAATAGACAAATAGAACCTATAATTGGGAAGAGCATCACAAAATGAGAAATCATTATTCAAAATCTATAATGTGAAATAAGAACACTTTCATGTGAAGTGGGGTTGGAATTAGTGAATGATTTTATAATTTTATATATAGGAATTTTATGTGGTTATTATAAATAATCACATTCCAAATATGGTCATTGGTCAAATATCCAATATGTATAATGATGTCATGTATTATTATGTGTTTCAACTGAAAATGACATAAAGATATGATATTAAAATATTATACGGGTGCGTGTGTTTGCCTGTGTGTTATTTATGAATATTAATAATATTATTATTAAATTATTAGATAACATATATATATAATTCATAGAAATATTTTAATATCAAGGGAGATGAAAACATAAAATTTAGAATTTAAATAATAAATTTTAATTTTTTTAAGTATAGTTTGTATAAAAATATAAAAAATCAAAGACATATTTTTTACGTATTGAATATTGTATCTAAGGAGTGAAAATTTATCATTTTAAAACAAAATTTTATATGAACTAAAAAATTTAAATCTTTTAAAATAAAAATTGATATGAAATAATAAAAATAATACATAATGTTTAAAATCATCATTTTTCTATAAAATACATTTTTATATATATTTTCAATTTAAAATATAAATTTATAAATTTAATAATATAAATTAGATTATTATAAATTGGTTTTTTTATTTACAATTTTATAATTATCTTATCATGATTTTTATATTTTTTTCTAAAAAATTGATTATACATTGAATAGTTCAATATATTGATATTGCAATTTTTATGTTATTATTGGCATATATGTATGAATTTAATTTTAATAAACCATTTTTTTATGAATAAAAATTCAATTTATGTGTGAATTTATAATTTTAAATGTGTTGGATTTAATTTATCAACCCATATTTTACATTTTATAATTTAAGCTATATCTTTTAAAAATAATAATTTTTAATAAGTTATAAATTTACTATTTCAAAACTAATTTTTATCACATTTATAAATTGAATGAAACAAAATTTATTTCAAATTCAGAAAAATTAGGTTCAAATTAAACAATAAGAAACATTTTATTTTTAAGAATAAATAATAAATTGCATAGGTAAAAACTAGTTATCATAGTGAAAACTAAAATGGTAAAAAAGAATAACTTAAGAGGTAAAGGGACAAACATGTTGAAAAATTATTTTAATTGACTGTTTTTGGTGATTATCAACTTTATATTTTCTTATCTCTATTATTTATAATTTTTTTATCCTTTTAACTTGAGATTATTTTTCCACTATTAAAACATTTTTCTTATTTAAAAAACGTCCACTCCCAATCATTTATAAAAGGGTCTCTCATCTTTTCACATTCCCTTAAAAAATCGATTATTTCGTCCCATGATCAACCCAAACATCTAATAAACAATCCCATAGTCCTTAATGAGTTTATGGTCTTCTCAAATGACTATTTTTTAATGGTTTATCCACCACTGAAAAAGTAGATAATTAAAGAAGTGAGTTGTAAGTTCCTAACCACTCTTCCTCTTTTATTTTTATTTATATTCATTTATTCTATTTTAAATTTATTTTAACAATATAAAATTTATATCATAAGTACCATTATTATACTGGTATGTTATTATAATTATTTTAAAAGCTTTAACTTCCCTTCATTTTTTCCTAAGAAAAGTGAAAATGACATTTGTGTGCACCCGAAATATTACCACCACAAAACAACATCTTTCATTTTCCTTAACCACCATGCATAGAAATTCATAATATTTAATTTAATAAATAAATATGATATCTAATATATCTTTTATAATCTCAAATGATAAAACCCATATTCATTTCCCTCATTCCAAGAAAAATTAAATCATCAACCATGCATACACCTAGACTACCATGACCATGTGATGATTGATTTCCATTTTTAATTTCTCACTGTATTCCATAGATGGTCATAAAAATGGATATAATTTATTAATATGATTATTATGATGTCATTAATGTTTTTTTATGAAAAATTCAACAACCTATTAATGACACAAGCAACAAATAATTATAGTTAATTCAAATATTGAAAACAATAGTACTAAGGGTAAAATATTTAATTCAAATTATATAATATCTTGATATCCATTATTTATTCATAAATATAATTTATAATTATAATATATCACACTAACAATAAATTAATCATATCATTATTCTACTATTTTAATGATGTTGTGAATAAATCACCTCATAATCATTAAATAAGAAAGTTATATTCAGGTTTGGGTCGGTTTGGCCACCTACATGAACACCTCTATGTAATTATATCGTGGATGATTATAAAAATAATAAGTATTTATATAATTTTATATAATAAGTTCTTAGTGAGTTTATTATGTTTTTGGATATGATATATCAATATTTAAACCAAAAATTTAGAAAACACTATTTGTAAGATAAAAATAACTGAAAAATGTCCATTTTCGATTTCAAATTTGAGGATAAAGACTAACATACTCATTAAAAGAAATTTAAACATAATAAATAATTATAACTCAAAAAATAAAATAACATTAATGAAATTTTAATTATTAACATTTTTAGAATAATGAATGACTATATTGCTTTTTGAAACTTGTCCAAAATGATCCAGATTACACACACCCATCGTTGATAATAGGTAATAAATAACTTATATAAATATAGATAATAATTATAAATTAAGTTTTTAAAAGTTTTTATATATGAAAAAAGTTCTTAAAAAGTTTATTAATGTATTTATTTTTCTGATACAGTTCCCTAGATTACATTTTACTAAGTAGGGAAACAAGGTAACGAGTTCTTTATCTCATATTTAATTACTTAATACTTGTTTCTCAAGGTGCACAATGATACCTTTTATTTGTTTTGATTACATTATAATGAATTTATTTACCATATTAAATGTGTTTAAATAACCATATCATGTAAATTCTTTAAATATTCTTCAATTCAAAAGTTACCCAACTTGAAATTGGTTTTCATTGAAATGTTACTCAAACTGCGAGGGTCTTGTTACCAATATTATTTTAAAAACATAATTTTTTTGAAAGATAATACATATATGAAATATTAATTATTTATAAAACCTCTCATAATTTTTATTTTATATTAATGGGGTTATATAATTACCCCCATAATTTCCTTTCCTCTTGACTCATATTTTACCCAAAGTGTTTCTTGTATATGGAATTGACACCATCTAATCATTTCATTTAGCAACCTCCCTTACTCCAAGAACAAATTCAATATGTGATCTTTAAAATTTAATTATTGATACCTATATAAATGATTGAGGTCAATTTATATTATGTGATCTTATTTAAAATTTTATTAATAAATTTTTAAGGTTTTATGAATGGGTTATTTTCATCAAAGTGTAAAAGAATCTATTTTTAATGTTTTCATTGTGAACAACTCGTTCCAGAAAAGTTTTTTATTTTATATTATACTTAATCTCAAAGATATAATGGTTTTATAAAACATAATAATAATTTACTTTATTTAAAAAAATATTCATATCCATGTTTTTTCTTCAAAATGATCAAAGATGTTTCTTATTTAAAAACTAATTTTTTTCAATGCTCCTACAAATGGTTTTCCTATAAATAAATATACATTGATATAAATTAATTTATATCAAGGAAATTACTCTAATGAAACCATATAACTTTTCTCTCTAGATAACATATTTAATTTCTTTTTTTGGGCGAATAATCCATCATTGTATATTTCTTATCTAAACATCCAATATGTAAAATCTGAGTTTTTTCAAAAAATGAAATTACATTGTGAACACTCTATTTTTGACTCATTTGATTGATCTTTGTTCACATATATTACATTTATCAGTTGATTTTCATAAATAATTAACTTAACTATATACCCTTTATTTATATGGTGTTAATATCATTTTCTTTATTATCTTGATTGAATGGTATTTAAATAGAAATTTTCTTGATTTCATTACGTACCCATTAATTTTCCATGGGTTTATCACATTATGATTATTTATGTAAGTATTAATGATTTATTTATTTGAATCCATATGAAATCCATTTTTTAAAAGGGTTTATCTAGAGTGTTGAATGAATCCTAGTTTCTTTACATGGTTAATCATTTTATAAAAGTGAATAATTTTCATTTGGATTGTTCTATGAACACCATTTTAATTTAAATGTTTATTTTGGATGTGATAAATGATTGATTTCATATGGAACTCATATCTATAAATGATAATGTGTAGGGTCCTGAATCACCCTATAATGAACTGTTTTAAAATTTATATATCATTTCATAAGTATTTATGAGAAAATTTTAGTTTCTCATATTTGTGATCATTTATGGTGTGTCTAATTAATTTAATATTACTTATAATAATTTTTTCCCAAGTTTAATGATGTTTTGTGGTTTTATGCTTATTATTATGACATTGTTAGGCTTACATTGATCATGATTATTAACTTATGTTTTTTATTTGTTTTATTTCATGTATTATTTTATGCCAAGTAATATTCCATTATTTAAGATCTTTGATTTGTTAGGTATGATTTTTTATGAAAATTGATTATACCCATAAACTCATATTATAATATTAAATTATTATAACTTATATTTACACTTACTGAGAATATTATCTCGCCTATTTCTTATTATTTTATTTTCATAGATTAAAAATATGTGTATAATGTATAAACAATTAATGAGGGATTATAGTTTGGTTCAATTATGGGTAATTGTTTATAAGGGTTATGGAATAATATTTGTATGTACCTCATCTTAAAATACATTAAACAATCTGTTCTTGGGATTGAGTGAGTTTTTTAAAATGTAGTTATAACCTTATGGACGTGTTTCAGAATATAATCATACCTATCCTAGGTCTCTACACACTACATGTGATAAGTATCTATTGGAATTTTCAGTGTTCTTTAGACTTAAAAAAATCATTATAAAATGTCACAAAAAAAATAATTTTTTGGATATTTTTATTGAACATATTATAAAAAAATATAATTAATAAAAATAAAAAAATAGTATTGTGGTAAATATGGAAAAATAGGTTGAGTAGAAATACATTGTTTTGGATATGAAAAATTTGTGGTATTATGAAGATGAGTTTTCTTAATGGTTTCAGTTTCTCTCAGGTGATCTTGAAATTTTATTTTTAATTGAACACATAACTACCATTATTTATATACCAAAGTGATGTTATAGAATAGACTTCTTTAATTAAAATAATTGATGATGAAATTGGAATTTAATTTATTAATGGTTTTAAACAATAATATTCAATATCATATAAACCACCCATCAACTTTGTTAAGAATAAATATGGGTTATTGTGACTTTGCATTGATTATTATCAACTTTAGAAGACTAACAATAAGAAAAAATAAATCAATATATTATTTTGATGATATGTTTCATTAAATGCATGGGGATAAATACATATAAATTATAGATTATTCATTTGTATATAATTAACTTATAAGAAAATATTGAGATACACATTAAAAAGTAATTTTTAAAATATATGGAAAATATATATTCATTGTAATTAATTTTAGAATTATAAATTAAATAGTTATCTTATTGGATTTTATAAATAACATATATATATATTCTTTATAAAAATATTTTGTGATTTTGATTACTGATATTATCATATACTCTATAATAAATTAAGAACATGAAGAGTATTATAGGATTGTGATAAATATGTTTGTGAAGAATAAAATATATGAAAGAATTATCAAGTATGAATTTTTGAAGCATGGTGTACTAGTAGTGGGACATATAGTCAATATAGATAGAATTGTTTGTATCATTCTATGATAACTGTGAATAAATATTGGATGATGTTAACTAATAAAATATAGAATCACATTTTTTATGAATCTTCTTGAAATTATTAAAACATTGTGAAAAAAATCCTATAATTTTCGAATACAATAAAATTAATAACATGTAATCAAGTAATGTTCCCCATTATATATTAATATGAAAATATATTTTGGGTGAATAATAAATGGTTTTATACTACACATGTACTCATTATACCCTTTCTTAGGTAGGGGATGTTTATTTACATTGATTCTTTAATATAGTTACTAGGTTATGTTCTTAGGGAAAATGATTGGGTGGTATCTTATAACATACATCAATTAAAAATACCGGGGGAAAATTATGAGATATATAACCATCAAAATTAAATCTAAAATTTTCACAAATAATTATGAAGAAATATATATATATTTATATTGAGATTTTTGGTGTATTTAAAAACCACACATAGAGTAACCTAACATACCCCAAAAAAGATGGTAAAAGTTGATCAATAAATATTATTACTCAATAAATTACCATCAATGAAAGTAAAAAAATTGTTTGAAGCTCATAGTATATTATATTATGATTTCTTACTAATGATGATGATTGAAATAGAACTAATAATTTTGGTTTTTACAATGATAATCATGGAAATCCTATTAAATGGGATGATTTTATTCATTTACTAAATTATTTCTCAATTATCAATAAATTTTTTGATAATAGAGGCATAAAAGGATGATATGGATTCATAGATGATATTAGAAAATATTATGGTGTTTAAAATTTGTAATGATTGTTCAATATGAGTTGCACATGAATTTGTGTCCCAAACATGTTATAAATTAAGAATTATACTTTAGATAAAAACATATATATTATTTCTATATTCACCCATGATACACATGGATGTATATATTTCTCAAGGATCATGTCTGGTTAGAATACAGATATATGGATATTTTAGAGTTTACATCAAGATTATTGTTTTTCAAATAAAGTTAAAGAGAAACATCACATGTCTAGGTATGAAATTATTCAATTAACCTTAACTGTATGGAAATGGGAATATATCTCCCTATATTTCATAATATTAATTCCTTGTACCTATAAAAGAATAAATACTTAAATTTAATGATTTATTCATTTATATTATCATCTCACATCATTTATATTTGAGACTATTTCCAAGATGATTAACATTATATGATATATAAAAATTAATTAGTAAGTCTATATTGAGTTCCATATTTAATTTTAAATAATTTTGATCTATGTTTCACCTCAGTGAGATAGAGAGTAATTTTATGGTCATTTAATAAAAAACTAAAATTTATAACTTCAATTCATCCTTAATGTGATTCTTAATATGAAGGAAAATTTATACATTCTAATACATGTTTGGATATTTTACATTTTATTTCATAGGAGGATGATATCAATGTCTTACTTAGTTAATATGTCATATATTATAGTTTCTACTCAGGAATTATAATGTAACCTTATGAGGGTCAATTTTGTAAGATTTATGGATCATAGATTGGTATAGATGAAGTTAAAAAAGGATTTGTGACTATATAATTAATAATAAACAAAAGATAATATTCAATAAATTCAATGATATATTAATACATCATAATATAAAAAAATGATGATAATTATTGACACGGTCAAGAGTATATTGTTGGATAACATTATTCCATTAAATATATCCAGATATGGTTTTTATGATATTGGGGTTGATAAAAAAATTGATCCTAAGAGAGATCTATCACTTCAATATTCTTGATCATATGGGTACTATATCTTATTGACTAAAGCATTCTCTAAAATTCTCAACAATTTATAAATTGTTTAAGGTAAAAAATTCATAATTGTATATTACAGATCATTCATATATACTAAACTCATAAATTCTATGTCTATAATAAAATATATCCTCTAAGTAACAACTATTGGATATCACATATCAAAAATACAACATTATTTCAAAAAACACCATTGACTAAGTGTATATTCAATAAAAAAACATATGGTTATGGAACAATCATTGGAACCTAATTATTTAATGATACCAAATTAATCTAACTTATTTTCATATGTGAAATTAAATTTATAGGGGTTATTTTTTAATTGAGTTAGAATGATACATCCCAAATTTGTGTATGATATTTATAATAAAATTATCCATTAATAAAATAACTTTTATTGCACTCAATATAATTCTAAAAGAATATTGATTTATTTATTTAAGGTACAATATTACAACATAGATTGAGAGGAACATTATTATTTATAGATTGATAAATAGAAAATTATTTTATATTCTTGATGTATTATTTGTCCTAAAAAAGATTAATATTATGAGATGAGTGGAATGAATAAAGTTATGAAAATTTTAAAATGTTCCATGACGATAATCATGTTTCACTTTTTAGAGAAACACCTTTCACTTTTACTAACTCAGTAGATAAAGTGATTAATGTAGTAGTGGAATGGAAAAATATATTTATACACAATTCACCATCACCAGGATAGTCCAAGTGGTATACAATTTTATTTTCCAATTCATCTTAAACAATAATGATCACTAATTTGTTACAATTTTGGGGATGCTAAACAAACACTCTAGGTTTACAGTAATTATTATGATATAAAGAACTCAGAATTAAAAATAAATGGGTAACACTAACTAATCCTCCTATATTTTTTCATATTTTCATGACCAATAGATAAATTTAACACCTTATATGGTGAATCAAATTTTATCCTTCAACCATTGATGAACCCATGAATCATATAGTGATATTTTTTTCAATGTATTTTCTTCTTCGCCTTCTAAAAATATGTAATTCCAACAGTATTTTTTCAAATGACTCTTGAAAAATCAATCCATTCATCTTTATCATTATCCCTTATTGATAATTAGTGATAAAATACCCCAAATATCTATACCCTTTATCTCAAAATATTTTTAAGCATTTAATGTGTCTTTAATTCACTCAATAGCAGTCGTTATGTTAAAGGATTTCTTTCTCCCACACCGCCCAATAAAATCATGATGATCTTCCTACTTAGTAGTAAAATAATTAACATAGCCTATGTCTACAATTACTAGTATGTAGAATAATAATAAGTAAAACAATATTTAATCTGATTTACCTAACTCCCACACTACTCATTTTTTGTTCTTCAACTCTAAATCCAAGAAATAAAATGTTACCAATACCATGGAGTAGTGATTCAATAGATTCATAAACAACTATGACCTACATGGTGATCAAAATGATTATAGTTGGATTACATATTTTTCATATTTACTTTATAAAGACAACATGGTGATCACCATGTCATGGTCTACTACAGCTACATAGTTTTTCTATTATTGAACTCCTGTAACATTTATCATAATCACATAAATTCTCATGTTGGGTTTATTTGATATTCATAGGTAAATAATTAATCTTGAACATTGATATCAATGGTGAATTCATCCTAAGATGATAGTTTTAGAAACCTGAGGTCTTCCAAATAATTTACTTATTTGACCATGTCCTCTATAAAGCCTAAAATTATATCCTTATTCTATATATAAAATATGATAACCATCATTTAAATGACCACTAACATGGTTTGGTGTAAAAAAACAAGATATTTTTCAACCACTATGGTGTGGTTTATCAACTCTTTGGGTCCATTTTACATCATTTTAGTGCACTTATCAACTAGAACAGTTCCACCAAGCAGTCATTTTCCCACATTGGACTCAAAACTTTTCTAAGGATCGCTGATAATATAGGATATGTTATTCATATATTAAACAACTCTCATTGTGTTTAATTCCACTTTTGTCACAATTTCTAGTGACAACATGTGATAAAACATTCCACCCATATACTACAATTGAACAATGTTAGCTTTAGGTTTCATAATATTCTCATTATTTTTACTATAGTTGGGTTGGTTTATTCCACATAGAGGAACCTTGAACTTTTGTTATGCAGGATTTAGTGATTTATTTTTCTCAAAAGATATTTATAGTTTTTATCTCCTCATAATCCTCAATATAGTTTCCATCACACCTATGTGGGGCTTACCTACTCTAAATATGGACTATTACTTCTCAATAACCCATAAAACAGAGTGTGGTGACAATAAATTATGTATTATGAAAACCACCATGTTATTGTACCATTATAATTTAGATTGGTTTTCAAATTCATCTAGAATCACTCTTGAATCAATCTTCGTTACACAAACCTTCACTAAATGGATTCCTTAGGAATTATTGAGTTGTTTAAAAAACACATTCATATCATTATTCAATATACGCATCCTAAATACCATTCATATGGGTTATTTACTTGAAGGATTATATCAATGAATCACTAGTCTCCAACTATAATCCCATGTGAGACAAGATTAGTACCATAAACAATGGTTATATGAAAATATCTTGGTTGACACCTACTTGTCCTTCAATCATCCTTTCAATAATCACTTCCAAAAACATCTCAAAATCATAAAATATTTAATTATCCTTCCAATTTTCTCAAAATGACATTACTCATAGCTTTTAAAAAATAAGTAACACTCTATGAAAATCATACCCATGAAACCTAAGCACTTTATCCCTCATTGTCAATGAACCATACGGGGTCTTATTTAAAAGCTCACAAATTGGAGATTGATATTTAAACATACAAAGTAAGAATAAAATTTCAACACATTTCTATATAAGTGAAACCCAATAGTGAATTGGGGGTTCTGTCTCTAAATGATCTAATTAAATAGAGTTAGATTACCTCTATGTACAACTTTTTTTCCTTTCAAACTAAACCTTGGGTAGTTACTTTTTCAAAATATTTGAAATATTTTTTTTCAAATACTCCCACTTCACTATACCTGGTTCATCCTTCCCCTTGATAATGTAATAATTTCTATCAGTTTTATTTTTCCTTGAATGATAGTTGAAATTTATTCTATAATGAATATAACTTGAGTTATCACATTTGATATTAATAGGTGATTTCACTTCAACACCAATATCAAAAACCTATTGTTTCATCTAATGAAATAAAGTGAAATAATGATTAGTAGTTATATATTAAACACTTTAGGTGTTTAAGGAAATGTAGTCCTTCTACTTTATAATCCAAACATGAATGAATATCTATGATAGAAATCACCTCCTTATGTTATATTCCTATTATTGGATAAAACTTACATATCTATATCAATATATAACAATAAATCATGAGGGGTTTTCTATTTTAAAACAACTCTTAATCAACTATATGATTAATATATTGAAGTATCCTCTACTCAGATAGCATATGACTATACAAGGAATGGATTTAGTAGTGAGAATATTAGAATGTGTAGAAATATATATCAATAATTATTCAACTTAAATATAGAATAGTCTCAATATTCTATTGTTGCAAAATTTCATAAAAATATTTCTTATCCTTATACTTATAAAATTTTCTCTAAGGAATAACCAAACTTTAATTTACCATGGACACTCTCTTTGGAACCTTTTGAGAACATCCATGAAATGTTTAATTTTATATATTAATGTTCAATTCCAAAATTGTATCACATGTAATCCATGAATAATAAATTATCATCAATCATTTACATCTCAAATTATCAAAACATAAATTATATAAAATACATTCCTTTTTTTATCCAAGACTCATAAAATTATTTCATCTATATTGAATAGATACAAAATGCTTTGATTATGTTCTCTCTTGATGTAAAAGTTATGAGAAACTCCCCTTCTTTGAAATCCACACATCAATAAACATTAATAAACTATATAGTATAAATCCCATGGAACTTATTTTGATCCATACAACACAATATTCAATCAATAAATGATGTTCTCATCTTCATATTTGAAAAATAAATCTATTTGTTCAATGTTAACTCCTTCCTCCTATACCCTATTGAGAAATTCTAATTTGACATCCATTTTAGATACTTTAAATCTTATTTTCCCTAGTTTATCCAAAAATGTTCCTATATTCTTCAATCAATCCATCAGTTTAATTGTCTTAGCCACATATATGGACTCGATTGGGGAATACCCTTTGAAAACTAATCATGGTTTTCTCTTTGTTACCTTTTAATCTTTATTATTATTAATAATGACTGCCCACTTCTTTCTTATGAATATATTGTCTTATTACCTTGGAATAACATCCCTTGTACAATTCTTATCAATTTGTTTAAGTTATTCATTCATATTACTGTCCCAATTTTCTTCTCTAGATGCCTCTTAAAATATATTTGGTTCTACATTATATTCAAAATATTTTTTATGGAAATCCTTCATAAAATGAGTTTTAACAGAGTTTTTTTATTCACCAAAAGATTTAGCATTAGTGATTACATCCCTTCTACATGTCCTTATTATTATTATCATGGTTGAGTCTATTATATTATATTAAGTGTTTGTGTCTTAACCTAATTTTTCTCGGTCCATTTTCACTTCCCTTAATCTACACACATCATCATTACTATCATCTCTAACAACATAGCCATTTTTCTTTGAAATTTTATAGACTGTAACTAAAACATTTTTATTTTCTAAAACAATCACATTTGAGATTTTCTATTTTTATCCATGATTTTTTTCATCAATATTCTTTTTTTATAATAATATCCAATAATGATACCTTAATAACCATGATCTCAATACTACATGTTATTCTGATTATTCTGAAAAAGAAATTTATGTTTTAATATTTGAATATATTTTAGAGTTGGAATATTCTCATAAAATATTTTTATAGGAAGTGATCTCTTCATTTGGACAAATAAAAACCTTATTAAAGATATCAACTGATCTAAAAACATAAACCATCCAATATCTCTATAGAATATTATTTCTAAATGATCATTATCTTACATATGTTATAAATTATTTATTTTTTCTCTCAATAACTCCATTTTATTAAGGATTTATCACCTTTGAAACATTTTATTGAAGAAATTTATTTTTTAGATATTCCACCACCTAGTTTTTGGAATATTTGTATCATATTAAGTGTTGGGATTTTGAATTTTTAAGTTGACCATTTTATAGCTTGCCTCCCTTTTCAGGTAATGATCTTGAACACCTCATATTTGTGGGATATCAACATAATATATTAAATAAATCTAAATTCAAAATTTAAGAATATTTAATAGAATTTTTAATCTAAGTAATAAGGTGTTATTATCCCATAGATATTAACAATAATTAGTTTGATAAACCTTAATCATTTCATGTTATTTCACTTATATGTTTTTAGATCAACCAATAATTTTTGACAAGTATAACACTTGTGAGTGTGATTAGATCTCTATTTTAGGAATTATAAAAATCATTAATTTTCACCAATTTATGTAAAGACATGTGGCTCATATGGCCAAGACTCTTGTACATCAATTTTTTTCTTCTTCTATTGATGGCCTGAACCTATCCCTATCTCCATAATTAAGATATAATATTCCCATATTTCACATTACTCATAATTTAGTTTAACAATATCTTCCTTTGAGATTAAATTTTTTATGGTAAAAATCACTTATTTCCCGGAGTCATGATTGACTTATTCTAAGAAATTTATGACTAAGGAATTTGTCACAAAAGGCCTTATACAACATACTTATTTTCCAAAAAAAATCATTTTCAGAGTCAAATATAATTTTTCCCATATAATTTTTCATATGGAATAATCAAGCCCCAAAATATTTGATTCCAAAAATAAGGTATTTAGTTCCCTTAATGTTGGATGTACACACAAAGACCAATATCAATATTACAACTTTATCCATTATATTGAATTAAATTTTTGAAGTGTTATCCTTATCAACCATATTTTTTAAAGAACATTATAGATTATTTATTTATTTAAAATTAAAAAAACATTTTTCATCCTCACGGTATATCTATTCTTCCTCATACTACGTGGAGGAAAATATTTACCTTGTTTTTGGATTATTTTATGCTCTCTGTAAATTCTTTGTTTTATTTTTTATGTCTACATTATACACTCCTTCATACTATTGACTCATATCCCACATAATTATGTACATACCCATCACACTAAGGTAAATAATTATTCAAATAATAATAGGGATATAAAAATCTGTATTCCTTCCTTTAGTATTATTTCTCTCTAAAATATCTTGTTGAAATAGATAACCCATATCATGTATTCCACATTTTCCCACTAAAATAACACTCGATTTATGGTCTATTAATTTTTATCCATGTTACACTAGTATTATTCATATACATACTTTATTTATTATGAATTTAAACCTTCTTATGAGGTTATAATTCATGAGGTTTAGCATAAACCATTACTAGTTTATTTGTGTGGTCATTCTCTTATATATATTTTTCTTTTTCATGGAGTATATATATAAGTGATAATGGAATAACCTTCTCGAAATATGTCACAGTAGGTTCTATAACTAATTTAGAGGTTACAACACTTGAAATCCTCTAATTCATTCAAGGAGTAAGAATTAATTCATGATAATCACACTTTCATTATAACTTCATGACTTCACCTTCATGATATTTCATTCTCTTAAACTATTCTTTCAAATTATTTTTTATCCATCAATGATAAAGGATTTTTACACAACTTTTTCTCTAATATAAACTTTATACTCTTGGTTTACTGAATTAATAGATTTTATTTCTTTCAATCACAATACTCAATTTTGACTTTTATCTTCTCATTGTTTCATGTAGTGGTTGGAGTCAAGAATAAATAAATTATATTTTATTATTTAATAACTATAAATATCTATTAATTCCATGTATTCCTCAATTTTTTCTTAAATATAAAATATACCCTTGATTATAACATTTTCATCATTATTGAATTCCACCTAGGTCATGTCCACTATATACATAAGAATATATTCAATGTGGTCTCTATTTTCCTCAAACTCCTCCACTTCTCTCACATCTGAGATTTTAATTTTAAGAGTTAAAAAATTCATGGTGATTTCATGATATGTAATTATCCTAATATTTTCAGTATAAAAATTTTCATCATTGGTTCTTCCGCCAAATTTTTATCTTTAAATTTCATTGGATGCTTGATTAGAAGGTTTCCTGTATTTCTATATTATAAAAAAGAAAGTGGAATACTTCCATAAAATTTTTCTTTTACCCAATTTGAATTAGAGGAAAGGAAGATCTTGACTATTCCATATTCTTATTTTATGGGATCTTCTTTAAATTATAGATTCTTAATTTCTTTAAATTCAAAATCATGTTAATTTTCCATTATAATAGAATAATTGACATTGTTCCTCATCACTTATGCGATGATTGTACTATAGAGGATTTCCAATGCAACGTCATTTGGATATTTATCATCAAGAATTAATACCTTCACATTAAATGGAATATGTAAACATCCATTGATCCTATTTATATTTTTCACATCATGATGATTTTCACAAATACCATGCATGTCTTTAATGATAATTCTTAATTAATTAAATAATTAATTGATCGCCTGATTCAGAAACATTTATGGGTATTTATATATATTTAAAAACATATTTGACATAACATATTGTACTTTAGAGTACCCTATTAATAAGTTAGTATCTTTTCCTATATTACATTGTATGTTCTACAAGACATTACCATTATGAATATGTGATTAACATATGCTCCACCTAATATATTAATAACCATATTGTTACTATACAACATATTTCAATCCCTATAATAAAGAGATCTACTCTAAATGATAGTAGAAATAAACAGTATAAAATACAATTGAAATAGTAAAAATTGATTTTACATACTATTTCTCTGTATTTGGACATTACTGTATTAAATTATAGGGATTAAATTTTGATTAACAATAACTAACATTTCTTCTCTAGGTGAGGGGAAATAGTTGGTCATGAACATTTTTCTATGATATAAGATTATTGTCCCAAATATGGTTAATATTAGGATAGTTGGGGGTCAATTAGAGTATGAATGTTTTAAAATGTTCCTTGACAATGATCTTTTTCCACTTTTTGAGGAACACATATCAATTTTAAAAAGTCCAAATATGAAGAGATCAATGATGTAATGGAAAGGAATGTAGTATTTTAACATGGTTCAAAATAAGTGGGATAATACAAGGACAAGGAAAATAATGTGTGGTAATGTACATGAAACACTAATGCTCACTACTTTTTTAAAAAATAGAGAGGATACAATGACCATACAGGTTTATAAAAATTAATATGATAAGAATAACTCACTATTCTTTCTACAAGGTAGAAATAACCACTCTAATAAAATTTATTATTTTCTTGACTGATAGATGATAAGTATACCTATTATGGTGTATCATATATTCTCCATCTTTATTAACTAATGAAACCCATTAATATTATAATTTAATTTTCTCATAGTTTGTTTATTCTTTTATTTTACAACAAATCTATATTTTCGCTCACTATTTTCTAGTGACTATAGAAAGATCTCTCCACTATTCAATATCTTGTTGTTCTCTAGATTGTTATGGGTTAAATTTTTCACAAAATTTGTCCACCTAATTCTTAATATTTTAAGGAAAATAATGGGTCTTGAATTTAGTACTTAACCACCCTTGTGCTAGTTGTTCTCTTTCTCTTATGTTTCCCTAGATAATAGTAATGACATTACTCTTTATCTAAAAAATAATTACATGTTGTGTGGACATTATTACCATTACATAGTCAAATAATAGGTGAAACATCCTTAAACATGACTTGAGAAACACCCACAATACCCTTTTTTCCTCTCACATGAAGGTCTTAATCCTACTACACACAACATAATAGTGTAGTTGTTTCTCAGCTTCTATTAACAAATAGTACTTAAATATTGATAGAAATAATCTCATTTGGCTTCACCATTTATATATTTACATAAGAAAAACCTTATATATATCACCATGACATGATCTACACTATGTTAATGTTTTATCAATATCTAAACACCTTTAACTATGCTCAAGGTCCCTAAAATGATCACTTTGGGTGTCCCTGTTTTTAATAGTTAATTCTTAAATGGAATACTCTAATATCCAAGGCATGTTCATCCTCACCAAACTATTATATCAAATTATTATCTTCTAAATAATTCATTTATTTTACTATGACTTTAAAGATTCTATAGAATCATTCCTTATTTACCCAATCATGTCTGTAAACAATTACTTATGTGGCCTCTACCATGGGAAGGTGAAAAAATGTTTTCAATTTTTTAAACCCCTGTGGAATCATCATTCTACTCTGGGCATTATTATACTTCTTTGAGAAAAACATTCAAATTTTAATATTTATCCCATGATGTTGTGTTTTACATCATACTTGAGATTTTTAAGAGGTAAGTTGATAATATAGGGAGTGTTATCAATATATTGAACAAATACCATGGTTCCACACATAACCACTAATATTATGTCAGGTTACACTATATAAGGAACATTGTATAATCTACTAGTGTCCACACACACTATATCTCCCCATAAAAATATTCCTATTATCAGTTGTGTGGTTGAGATTATTCATTCCTCATGGTGGATCCATGCTTCTACTCTTCTACAAGGGTTTTAATTTTTTAAAAATTTAATCTCCTATTTTATTTCTCACTAAAAATCTCATCCAAGGATTCTAATACTCTTATTTTTGGATTTTATATTTTATATATAGACTTTCCAATTAAATAAACCATACCTAATGATGAGGTTATAATCCAATCGGAATATTGACAACCACCATTGTATAGTGCTAGTATACTATGGAATAGTTTCCTACAACTTTAAAAAACAAAATCACTCTAAGTCACTCTATCCACCATAAATTAAATTCCATATATCATATTAAGTTTTTTTTAAACACCTTCAACATATTTCTCAACAAACACAGCCCCAAAAACATTTTGATAGGATATTTTCTAACATGAAGACAAAGACTTCATATAAATAAAAATATAACGAGATTAGGATATTCATCATAGTAGTCACTCATGAGAATAATATCACTTAGTATATATATATATATATTAAATCATGTGTCATGTGTTATATTATAGAATTTTAATTGGGAGATATATTATTTTAAAGGAAAAAAATTAGTAATGTTTTACTTTTCTATTAAAGGTAGTACATTGAGTTATGATAAAGAGGTGATTATTCTTGTAATATATCATGAGGTACCCCAAGATAACTATAGTTAGTGTATCGAGTACCTAGTAGTTTTGAATGATGTGGGAGGTTAACCAGTACTTAAAACTAGGTAAACTATAATTTATATCTAGCAGTCGATGGCTACTAGGTTACTATTGGTTAGATATACTATACCAATTCTTTTACCATGTTAATTATTCATAGGGTATTTAGTGATTTTAACATTAAGTATTATAGTATTTTTATATTTCTTTTATTTTATAAATGTTATTATACTGATATCCCCTTCTACAAACCTCACTCACTCTTATTTTTATTATTTCTATTTTATCTCTTGAAATATCTAGGATTTGTTTATTATGGTCAAACCAAAATGATGAGTAAAATATGTTCCCTGTCATTTTATTAAAATTAATATTGGGGTGATTTATTTTCTTATTAGAATTATTTTTTCTCTTATTATTTTATAGGAATATTATAAAATTAATGAATTATCCTGAATTATCATTTCAATTATTGTGTGAGTTTTTCTCATAGACTGAGAATGATTTACTTAACCTACGTTAGGATTTCAAGTCACTACACTTGTTGAATAATATGCTTGTAAATATTGAATAAAATTTTTTATGGGTATTCATCAATAAAATTAATATAAATTTTTGAATGAAATAATGTGTTGAATTAATGTGAATTATTTTTGTGATTTATAAGGGCATTTATACTATGAATATTTGATTAATTATTAAATAATAACAATAAGATCTTGATATTAAATGAGAATATACATGGAATTAATATTATAAGATGAATATAATATTATTTTTCATGTCCTCTATAACAAATCATTGTTAGTAGAGAATGGAGGAGTAAGTTGTATTTGTTTTGGAAACTTTAATCATTACCAATTGTAAGTATTTTGAAGAGACAATATAAGATTCAATGTATATAATAAATTTGTTTTATATCACACAGTTCATTTTTAGGGGATGATATTCTATATTTACTACTATAATTGATCAATAAAATATTATTTAATGTGTTTTAAAATAGATAAATATTGTTTGAGGTCAAATGAGGGGATATGAACTTATAAAGGTTTATAGAGTGGGATATGTATAAGGTTTTTATATTAAATTTTATTCTATGATAAAAGATTAAAAATAAATTTTCATTTATTATAGCTTTTTCTATGACCCTAAAAAGAAAATAAAATTTTCAAAGCTTTTATATCAACTTGTTTAATCATTTATGGATTGAAATAGGAAAAGAACTAATTAAAATTGTTAAATGATAATATATGTAAATATTATATTAAATTATACTCTAATTATTTAAATATACAAGAGATGTGTATTGTATTTATATGTTCCATAATTTAGATTATAAATATATTTTATATATTGAATTTTCATATTCAATTGACATTGAATTGATTAAAGCATAGGTAAAATTTTAAAAATAAAATTTTTATTAATATGTCAATTTAATATTTTTGTTTTTGAAATATTTTTCTAAATTTTTACTTATTAATTTCGGTTTCAAATTATATTTCTAAATTATATGAGTAAAAAGTTAATTTTTAATAGAATCATATCATGCAAATAATTTTTTAAATAATAAAAAAATATGTTTATAATTCTTAATGATGGTAAATTTTATGATATAGTGTTACATAATTTTTTAGAAATTGAATTGTTTATTAGTTAAATAGATATGTTTTTTTAATTTCAATAAATTAATTTATAAAATAATTAGTTAAGATTAAAACTTTTATTTATTAAAAATTATGAGTAATAAATATATTTTTTTGGAGAATATGGGTACTATTTTATGTAGATTATTGTTTCCAACATTAGGTGAATGAAAATAAGTATTGAAAACAATATCATTATTATGATATATAAAGAAATAGATGAAATATTTTTTTGGGTTCTAATAGTGGGATATTTAATTAAAGCCTTAATGATAGAAATAAATTGAAATAATGAGAAAATGTTCATATATGAAGTGTATTAGTTGTTTGATATATAATGTTGTTTAGAAAATAAAAAGGGAGGAAATAATTATTTCGTTATTATAATGTGATTATAAATTTCTCAATTTAGGATTTTGTATTATGATAATATTAAGGTAGTGAATATAACACATTATAAAATGATCATTTTTTTTCTTACAATATATATATTGAAATATATTACAATGGAATTCAATTAAATATGCAATGTATTTCCATAAGTGTTTTTATATTGTGATTTATTACTTTTGTAAGGATATGTTGATATAAATCACAGGTTTGGTGGAGTTATGACTTTGATAATAGGTGGATCATTCCATGCATTAGGTATAACTTCTACTTGGTCCATAAGGTTTTTAAATGGTGTTTTTATTAGATATTATAATATGATATTTTCATTGGTCGATATAGGTATATTCTATGGAAAATTATTTCAGAAACACATGATATATTTTTTAATAAATTAATTTCTTACATTAAATTTTAAACATGCATATTACTGTGCAAATAAGACTACCATATAAAAAAAAGATAACTTCAGACATTTGGTGGTATCCTAATATGATGTATTTCACCCACCCTAATCAATATCATATTAATAATGTGAAGCCAAATTATATTTCATTTAGTCTTTTTTAGGGAACCTTACTATTCTGATGTTAGATTCTTAGACCATTGAGATAGAATTATAGGATTTTTGAGGTGTTGGAAAATATTTTTTATCTTTATCTATGTTTTTTATACATGTAATATTATATTTGGATTTTATTATGGTATAATTAAAATTTTTGCTAATTTTATTATATTTTGTAATTATTAGTAATTAATTTGGGGGTTTATTAATGATTTAATTTTATTTTTTTATTTATATAAATTTATTAATGGTTTGTATATTTTATTTTAATGAATATTAAAATAAATTTTTTTATAGGTGACACTTATAGGCCCTTTACAATATTCACCAACCCTAGTGATTGAGGAAAACCCAAAATTTCATGCGAAATTTCTCTTTAAATAATAGATAAAACTAAAGATGTATGTTACAAAATAGTGTTTCTATAGTGTATATTCAAAGGAATTGATAATAGGTAAAATAGTAAAACATATTAGTAGTTTGAGAATTATTTTAAAAAATTGTATTGTTTATTATTCTATAATTCCATAGAGAAATTTTATGCCATTATATAAGTTTTAAATTCATTTTGATTATTTTTATGAGTTATTATTTATTTATACCCAAATAGATTTATTTTTTCTTAGTATCAAAAACTTTCCTTCCCTACGGGTGAATAATGGGGTGTTCATACGTCATCTCACTGCAAAGGGGAGTGAAGAGTATCTTAGTTAACATATGCTTTGGTTAAACAAAAAAAATTATAGAAAAATTTTTTTTTTCAACATTATTCTACTAATGATGAATTTGATAAATAAATAAATATATTTTTGTGATAGATTCATTTCCATGGTTTCTAATTATTTCATATGTCGTGCTTATATAATATGACTTTATTGTTAAAATCGATTGTTATGTAATTAATTAGGGTAAATTTTAAAAGAGGATCAATAATAATTGAAAATTCGATGAAGAAATTTAAAAAAAAAATTAAAGTATTTCTATTGTAAAATTATTTTTAATTCATAAAATTGAAATTAAAATATCAGAAATAAGAAGGTGGGATATATAGAATAAAATTTTTTTAGTGATTTTATACATATATAATATATAATATTTTAAGGGATATATTTTTCAAAATGAAAATATTTTTCATAAATTTTAATTAACTATGAATTATTTTCAATGTGTTTCAAATTTGGAATAATAGGATCCATTATTTATTGATTTCGTAATAATTAAATTGTTTAATTAATGAAGTGTTGATTCATAAATTTTGGGTCGATAGAAATTTTTTTAGTTAATTTCATGGTTTTCATATAATATCAGGTTAAATGATTAGTTTTAATATTTATGTTATTATTATATTATTATGGTATGAAAAAATGGAAAATTAATATAAAATTATTTAAATGGGTTTGATAGGGGTTCATTTTATTTTATTATATCTCGATTATATTTATATTAAAAATTTGGAAGCTGAATTTAAATGAATGTAGGTGTAAGTGAATGAACTATATTATTTGTTATTATACTTGAGTATTTTTTAGATTATTTAATAGATTTTCCTTTTATTTTATTAAACAAATTATTGGATAGAAAATTAGAATTTGAATATATCAAATGGTTTTTTTATTTAACAAAATTCTTTATTGATTAGTTTTTAATATAAATAATTTTATGATACATGGTTATATAAATTAGGTCATGCCTAGATTTATAAAGTATTAAAAGATCTGAATTTTAAGTTAAATGAATTAAGTAATGTTAATGTTTCAATAACACATCAACAAATTAATTTTACATTTTTTATTCTAGAATTTTTTTAATTATGGTTTTTTTCTAATGAATTTTTTACTATCATAATTTTATTATCATGTTTAGGGTCATGATAATGTGTAGTGCTAAAAAAGAATAAGTTTCAAGTAATTTAATTTAAAAAAATTGAAAATATATTTGAAGAATAATAATGTTTTTTTGATAAAAATTATATAATATTTTAATGTAGAATTAAATCAACCCGATTTTTTATTGATAATGATCAGTTTTTTTATTTTTTAAATATTAGAAATGTTATTAATGTAATTGATAAAAAATATATTTATATTTAATACCCTAAAAGTATAATTATTTTAATGGTTGGATAAAATTTTTGTTTTATGCTATAATTTTCTTGGATGTTATATTTTTATATATTGTAACACCCTGATGTTTTAAAATAACACTTTGTTCAATAGTCTTTACAATACGTAATACTTATATTAAACGAACCTCAAAACATTATTAATTAAATATGACTATTATAACCTAGCCATTAAATTTTTGGGTATTAATAGTATTAATAAAATTATGAAATATATATATATATATATAAAGGACCTACTCAATGAAAATTAATGTATTAATTCTAATAAAATAAGTACTCATACTCTGATAAAAATATTTTATCCTTTAGAAATATGTTTTCTTCAAAAATTATTTTTATTTATTTTTTGATAAAATATAATAATTAACTTTTGGAAAAGTTAGACATTTTATTCAATAAAAATATATTTTTTAACTGATCATATAAAAAATATTTAGGTTGAATTTTTATATTTTTTTGAAAAGATTTATTTTCCAGTGAATAGTAAATATTAATGATTTTTATTGAAAACTTTTTTCTTTATTCAACCAAATGAAAAATTGAATTTTATTTTAAAATTTTTTAAAAATAAAATTAATTATATAATCTAATTAATAATCTAATTATTTTAAATGGAATCAATTTTATAATTTAATTTTTAATAAAAGCATTTTTATACATAAAAAGGTATTTTTTGAGAAAAAACTTTTTCATTGCATTTTTTATTTTATTATTATATTAATTTGTGCCACTTATTTAAATTGATTATGAAAACATTTATCTTATATTTGTAATAATGAGGTATAAATTTAGTAAATATCACCCTTTTATATTTGGTTATTATGAATAGTAACCATAATAATTTTGATTACCACAGTAAATGGTAAATCAAGTCATTAATATTAAAAATAAAATGATACGGACTAAAAAATGACCCACTTTCCTAAATTTAATTTTATGAGTAAATTTCATCCAAACTCATCCACAATTTAGTTATATTTAGTTTTTTTATTTTGGATAAGATGATAACCTTTATAATATATTATGTAAATAAAAGTCAAAGATGTCACGATTTTTTTAATAAATAAAATATTTTTATCATATGGATATATAGAAGATATGTTCAATTATAAGTAATCTTTTTAAAGAAAAATAATTTAAATTATTCACGGTAATTTAGTTTTTTTTTTTATGAAATAATTTCATTAAATTCTTACACAACACTAACATAGTAATTATTTAATTAATGGAAAATTAAAATAAAGGATATTAAAATGATTAAAAGTGGTATAATTTGGAATAATTAAGGTTAACCACAATTTTTCTAGATAAAAATGAAATTTTAGAGAGATTTTAGATCATTATATTTAATTGTCCAATTTTTATGATATATTAAATGTTAGATTAAATTACTAATATCGAAATTGACTTTAATATTATTTTATAAAATTAATATTTTATAAAATTATTTTAAATTTCTATGAATAATATCTATAGCCATGTGAATGTGAAATTTTTTAACACATCATTGATTTTCCATTTATGAGTCACTTTTCTATTTATTAAAAAAATTAGTAACCCTTTATGATTGAAAATAATAGTGTTTATCGCGATTAATGTCAAAAATAATTATCTAAGGGATTAATAAAAAATATAATAATTAAAATGATATCAAAACATTTATAAATTTTATTTTATATGGTAATTTAAACTATAGAAATATTTTTTTAATTCATGACAATTTTGAATAATTTCAATCTAGAATACTCTTATCGTATTTTAATTTTTCTATGAACTCCCAAAGGTAACCCTATCCTCAATTATAAAATAAAACCTCCAACCTCAATTCATTACTCCACATTGATCCTTATATCTCAACTATAACCTTAAAAAATATCATTTATGCATCTTTATCCATGTTTATAAAGTTTCAGTCTCCCTAAAGAATCATCTTGAACTTCCTTCGGAAAGGATCTAAATAATGTCTCATAAAGAAGAGGGGATCATCATATCTGAACTATTTCAATTTATTTCTTCTTATAACTCTTATAAATATATGGTATTTATCCCAAAATGGTAGTATAATAACTATAATAAAATCAATCATGATTATCAAATAACCATTATCCACCCTCTTTCCCATCAAATTGGGAGTGAATTTGTCACTCGTGTGTACATACAGCTTACCGTCTCCACATAGTGATATAATTCATTTTTCTTCGCCATCTTTAATGGAAGGAATTTATGATGGGTTTAATTTTTATATATAATATTTTAAAAAATAATCATAATTCTAGAATTATCACACCATATATACCTTCTTACCTTTCAATCTATTGAGAAATGATAACGTTGATCATGCGTACCTGTGGACTACCACCTCCATGAAGCGATGTTATTCATTTTTATTTTTATTTTACATAGATGGTAATAAATATGTATAGTATGAATTAATATTATTTAAATAATATAATAATTATTCTTTAAATGTGAATTATTATTTACCTTTATTTCATTTCATTCATAGAATAATGAAAAAAGTGTTCATGCGCACATGCGGCCTACTATCTCCATGAATAGTGTAATTCATTTTCTATCTCAAACATATACAGATTACTATACATATATTTATATTTATATATAATTATTATATATAATATTTATATAATTATTAAAATTTTGGATATTATGTAACCATAATCAAAGTATAACGGTTCGAACTACCAACCCAAAATATACAACAAAAACAAAGCTATTATCACTTAAAATAGTGATTTTAACAAAGTGTTATTAATAAATGAATAATAAACTATTATATATGGTATTATAAATATCTGTATGGTTCTAGAATATATTTATAATAAATATAAATTTATTATACTATAGGTTCAAACATATCTTATGGATTTTGAACATGAGGTAATGGTTTATTTCACAATCTAATCATTATTCAGGATTTTTTATTTTTAAGTCTCAGTTGAAGAATATTTCTCTTCTATGTATATGTTTTCTAAACTATTATCAAAAATATTTTTACTTTTTTACAATGATTTTTTAAATTCATTTTTACAGATATTTTACTTTTTACAAAAAAAAATTAAAGTGAATCTTCCAATCGGTTTCCTAATGAGATACTTTTTGGATTTTCTTACAAAAGAGTGAAAGGAATTTTTTTACATGGTTAGAATGAATATAATTTATCATCATGATGAAATATCAATAATTTTATGATTCTATAACATTTTTTCAATGTTTATTTAAAAGATTTCTTTGTTATGTTCATTCTTTCTTTATTAAAAAAACTTATTTTCATGGTAGAAATGATATTTTCCTCATGAAATTTCTTGTGAATGATTTATAATATTTTCATCTATCTAAACATAATTTGATGGATCTCATATTGAGGACATACTCTAATTGTTCATACCACCATAATTATTTTTATGGTTTATGATCATTTTTACTAGGTTAATGTATTGACATTACATATGATAGTTCTTCCAATGTGAAAAGGTATTTTGTTGTAAAGGTATATTGATTAAGTTGTATTATTTATTCATAGGTGGAATTAATTGGACATACTAAGTGACGGGAGGGTCTTGAAATATCCCTTTGATTCCTTATTAGGTCTCATGAGACAAACTATGTTGGGTTTTTTTTAGGCCTTACCCATTTATTTAAATGTCCTGGCACAAGGCCTTTATAGTATTTTCAGATGTCTTGGATTAGGCCTCGATGGTAGGTTTCATATGTATGTCATTGTGCATTAAATCATAATTAAATCATTTATTGGTGTCCAAGTTATTATTAAAATAGTTATAATAAAAATGGATATGTTTCAATATCATGTGATTATTTATGTATGATTACTTTATCACTATATATCTGTGCAATATTATTCTTTATTCTTATAATTTGATTAATTGGAGTATTTTTCAGATATTTATATTTCATTATTATTTATGACTTATTTATCTTTATTTTTATTCATATCCTTACTAAGAATCTAATCTCACCACTTTCATATATTTTCTTTCCCTAAGATACTAGGAAGTTATTTATGATTAATATAAAGATATATGTCAAAGGGGGTAATGGTGTTCTCAATAAAATATTGTGTTGTATTTTAAATTTTCAAATCTAATTTGAAATTAATGTATGTATCTATTTCACCAAGAATACTAAACTATTATGTCATTTCGAATATGAATACTTGTATCTTGTGCCAATGTAATAAACTAACCACTAACTATGGGATACTTGAGTGGGGGTTATTATAGTTGGTATGAGTGAATGTTTTTTAGAACCCATGGGAACAAGTTTTAGAAAAACATAGATTAGGTAATTTAACCCTTTTATATACTTTGAGATTATTCCCAAAAAAAAGCTTATTTTTTTAGATTAGTTATACATAAATTTCAATTTATTTTAATTTTTTCACTAGGTTTGAAATTATACATTATGGTTCATAATATAATATATTAAAATTTTTATAAATGGTTTCTAGTGTAAGGAATGGAAACCCTATCAATTCATGTAATCCATGTAGTAATTTTATTCCTTGGAAATATAATGAAGTTGGAGCAGCAACATCAGCTGGAGATCAAAAAATTATAACTATATTTGGATAGTAGACTCAGGTTATGAGAAATAACCATTTCTCTATAGTTAATCTTGTTGATCTTTAATGTGGAGTAACAATGTTGGACCACTTCATGTGTTAGAAACCACCATCAACTAATGGGACTAGAAATCCATTTTTATTTTAGTAGTAGATAATTTCATAGAAAATATATTTCTTTCATTTGGAAGTAATTAAAGGGATAAGGTTTTCTTTTCATTTAATCACCTCTCAGGGGATGCAAGTCAATGGTGGTGATTGATTCAAAACACTAAGGTTGATGAAGATATATCAAGCATGGAATGTAATGATATTAAGGAAATTTTCATGGAAAAATATATCCCTCGTGAATAACGAGTGGATATGGAAATAAAATTCGTATGTATAATATAGATGGAATATGAATATGTTAATAAATATTAATCCAATATGTCATGGTTATACATGAATATTATGGATATTGTATGTAATCCAATGAGTAATATTGAACTTTTATTTGGTAGGTTTAGAAAAATCCTTTTAAGGGTACTAGTTTCCAAAAAAATTCTATCTTATAAGGATATAGTATCATGTGCATTGAAGATGGACAATAATTTTCCAAGTCTTACAGTCTCAAATTAAATCCCATGAAGAAAAGTATGGATTTAAAAAATTGGATAAAGCGTGGAATGGAAAGAAGAATTTTCCCACATGTGATAATTGTGAAAAGAAACACCCTGGTACATACTTTAAAGGAATGGTAGTTTGCTATAATTATTGAGATAAATAAAACTAAGCTCATGATTACATAGTAAAGAAAAAATATTCCAATATTCAATACTTCAAAGGTAAGGATATGGGGAACTATTCAAATGAATTCCCTAGGGGAAATAGAATATAGATCTGAAGAATCAAATCGATCATGTTAAATATTATGATATTTCTATAGAAAAATTTGAATTATTAAAGTGACTTTGTATTTTGATTCAATAATTATGTTTTAGAAGTATTCTATAATAGATATTCTGACTATAAGAATGAAAAAACATGTTAAGACTATGATAAAGATGTTTTTTATAAGGATTTTAAAGCATAGGTTGAATGGTACTAATAACCAAGAAAAGTGATTTGGGTAATGTAGTATTTTTGGATAATGTGTGAAAAAGGAAAGAATAATGGTAATATGTTTCGGATGTTGATATGGAAGTAAGTGGTATAGTATTTACAACCTTCAAAATAGTCAGTTTTTTTTCATGATGAAGTTTACTGTATTTATATATTTATGGAATATATTTTATAATCTATGATTTTATTTTTTGGTAGCATACATGATTTTATTATGGTTTTATGGTTATTCAAGTTATTACCATGTTTTAAAAAAATATGTGATCAAGGTGTTTACATGTGACATTAAGGTGTACTTTACAAAGGATTAATGATAAGTTTATTTAGTGGACTTATTCCTAAATTTTTGTATATTTTAATACGGCCGGTAATATTTTGGAAGATCCTCAATGTAATGTCTCGGAATTTCTGTATAAAGTTTTTTTAATTATATAAAATTATTTCACGATCTCAAAATAATTCCATATAATTAAAAAAAATTATACAGAAATTCCAGGACATTAAATTCTCCCCACCTTATGGATTTACATCCCCGAAAGGCACAACATAGACTAAGGAAACAAAAGGTGGTACTAAGTATGGGTCTGAGCCTCCCGCTCCCATGTGCTCTACTTGAGGTTCTCGTGCTGCCAGCAAATCCGTACCAGAGTTATTGACTTCCCACGAAGGACCTACTCCTGTCGATCCTCAATCTCTACTAGAACCTCCGTAAACATCACCTCATCATCTAAGTCCATCTCTCCATGGTTGATGAATTGAGAAGGGTCATGCACGTATCTCCCTGGCTGGAATATGTGGAAAACATCGGGAACCCACTCCATCCGTGGTGGTAGGGCCAAGAGGTATGTCACCTTGCCAATACTCTGAAATATCAGAAATGGTTTGATAAACCTCGGTGATCACGTGCTGCCTCGGTCAAATATATGTAGTCCATGTCAAGGGGAGACCGCAAGAAAACGTGTTTCCCCCTCCTATAACTCTAATGGTCTCCATCTCTTATCGGCATAAGACTTCTTCCAGCTCTGTGCAGTCTTCATCCGCTCCTGAATAATCTACACCTTCCCTATGGTAGCTCGTACCACATCTAGTCCTGTGAGTGTTGACTCCCCTGGGTCAGTCCATCACAAAGGTGATTTTCATGGTTGGTCGTACAGAGCCTCAAAAGGTGTCATCCCAATGGTGGAGTGATAGATGTTGTTGTATGAAAACTCCACAAAGGGTAAGTGATCCTCCCAGCTGCAACCAAAGTCGAGGAAGCAAGAACATAGCATGTCCTTGAGGGTCTGAATGGTCCGATCAGTATGTCCATCCGTCTGAGGATGGAAGGTGGTTCTCAAATGAAGTCTCATCTCTGAATAAACCTACAACCCCTTCCATAGATGAGAAGTGAAACGTGCTTCACGATCGGAGACAATCATTGAGGGTACTCCATGTAGCTGCACAATCTCCTGGACATAGAGGCATCCCAAGCTCTCTACAGAACGACACTCTCTATTTGGTAGGAAGTGGGCCAACATGGTGAGTCGGTCGACAACCACCCAGATAGAATCATGACCCCTAGATATATGTGGAAGTCCTATCATGAAGTCCATGTTTATCCCATCCCACTTCCACTCTGGGACCTCTAAAGGCTAAACTAATCCTATTGGAACCTGATGCCCCACCTTCACTTGCTGATAAGTGAGGCACCGAGAGACAAACACAGCTGCTGCTTTCTTCATTCCCGGCCACCAGTGCTATCGTCGAAGGTCCTGGTATATATTTTCCACTCCTGGATGTACCACTAGAGGGGATGTGTGGAAATCCTTCAACACTTCCTCCCGAAGCGACGCTGGTACCATGGTATATTCTCTGAAGAGGTTGACATGCTCTCCACCTTTAGAAAATCCCTCAAGTGCCTACCCTGTGGATATATGAACACGTCAAGACTCAAAGTCAGTGTCTTCACATTGCACCTCCCTGACTTGCTAAAGAAGTGGGGGAGTGACTGTAAGAGACTGAAGAAAAGATGCTCCATCTCGATCCACAAAGGATATCTGCAAAGTGGTCAGCTCCTCTGTCGCCTCACCTAGCAGCTGAATACCTGATCTCCTACTGAGTGTATCTACTATAATGTTCCCCTTCCTAGGAGTATAGACTGTCTCGAAGTCATAGTCCTAGAGGAACTCAAGCCAACGTCATTGTCTAAGATTTAAGTCCTTCTAAAAGAAGATATACCTGAGACTTTGGTGATTAGAGTAGACCGTAAAATGATCACCCATCAGATAGTGTCGCCACATCATCAAAGCAAAGACAACTGCTGCTAACTCAAGGTCATGGGTAGCATAGATCTGCTCATCTTGTCTCATTTGTCGAGAACCATAAGTGATAACTACTCTCTCCTGCATTAGGACACATCCGAGCCCGGTCCCTGATGCGTTGTAGTAGACTACATACCCAACGCCCTCCTCCGAAATCCTCAAGATGGGGGCACTAGTCAACCTCTTCCTCAGCTCTTGAAAACTCCGTATTTCCAGCACCAATAAATATAAGGCATTGAAGAATGCACAAAGAATTAAAATAAAGAGGAGCATAGTTTATTTGTGGTATGATGGCCATGTTCGTTTGGCCATCGTTGCCTCGAATTTAGGATATGAAGAAACAATAGAATAAATTCAACGTGGAAAAACCCCTACCTCAAGTTCATTAGAGAGTGTCCACGTTTGAGGAAGTTTCAACATCATTCGTTACCGCAACAATCCTCCAATGACACTATTACTTAGTATTTAAAAGTTCAATCCATTTAATGGATTGACTCGCCATTGGTCCCACACTATCGTTGTTCCGATGGTGGAAAGGAAATAAAATAGTGAGATTATTTTATTTCATTTACTTTTAAAGGTCACAAAAAAAATAACTTCTTCTCCAAACCTACTTCTGTCAATGTAGAGCCTCTATTAAGTGAATTTTGATGCTGCAGATTCAACGGTGCCCTCTGATTTTTAATCCAAGTAGCGGTTCAAAAGTTAGAAACTGATACTCCCACGTTTACTAAATGTACCCAAAAAAAGGTCATAAAATTATTAAGAGTCAGCCTCGACCCGCACCAGTCGAGCTTAGGCTCCGCCTAAGTGAAATTTACTCCTACAAATCCAATGGTATTCTTGGATTTCTAATCTGATTTACCATTTAAAAGTTATGAATTTTATAAAAAAATAATTTTTCAATTAATTATTTTATTTACATCCAAAAACTAACATTCACTGGTGCCCCACATTGACCAAAGTTAATGTCTTCCTAAAGAAAGCATACCCTCATGAATTAAGCGGTCATCTTAGATTTTTAATATGAGCTACCGTTCATGAGTTATAAGCATTTGAAAAATTAAATAACTTTATTTAATTATTTTATTTAAGCATATGCCATATTTGGGTTTTCTTTCCGTAGCATTGCATTGACCAAACTTAAGTCACGCCTACGGTAAACCCGCCAGCATAAGCACAACGGTGCCCTCAGATTTATGATCTAGGAAACCGTTTATGATTTATTCCACTTTTTAAGGAAAACCACTTACGTGCATTAATTAAAACTTAACAAAACTTCAACAGATCATTTTGGGAACTCTTGTCCTCAGAATCGTGCGCCGTCAGATTTTTCCGTCTTGAAATAATCCCATAAAATTAGAAAAAATTATACAAAAATTACAGAACATTACATTAAGGATATTACAAAATATTTCCAATCGTATTAAAATATACAAAATATTATGAATAAGTCCACTAAATAAACTTATAATTAATCCTTTGTAAAGTATATCTTAATGCCACAGTCATGTTACCCTGCTGAAGATGAAGAAGCTCTTGTATGCACACTGCACGAAGGGTCGCGGGGATAAACTTTTCCCAAAACAGGTTCTCAAAGTCTACCCAGAGAATTGTCACCTCATCGTGAACCTAGAGCATCAAGCCCCACTATCTACCTCCTGATTACTGTAGAATACTGGTGACAAGGATCACCATGAGATCAGTTTGTGTCAATACAAGTCGGAAGACTATCACCATGACATCCAGCCAATCCTCAGCTGCCTGTGGGTACATCTCACCCCTGAAACTGGGTGGCCTCTGGTGCTGGAACTCATGCAATGAACTCAAGTGGCGTTCACTCTCTGCTGCTGGGGCTGGTGGCATCGGTGGCCCAACGGGTAATGGTACAGCTAGTGCCTCTGCTAGTGCCTCTACTGATAAAGTGTCATGCCTCAAGGCCTCGTTGCTCGGTGGGCTATAATCGTGTACTATACTTAGAACCCTGGATGGCTCTCTGTGTGGAGACATCTAGAAAATAAATAGGTGTGTCACGGTCAATAAGTTATACCTGGTGAGATGACTCAAAAAGATCATAAAGAAAACTTTTTGAAACACACTCAAAATCAATGTTTTTTTTTATTGAGTTAGAAATCAGAAGCCAGGGTCCTGGTGTATAGATATGTCATTTGCCGCACCAACACTGGGTCCCATGCCGTGACTACCCCGTTGCCCGCGTCATGAATACCCCAATCCTTCCTTCCATAGGCCAGGGGCTAGTGACTAGCACCGAAAGGCGTATTCCCTAAAATTGGGAAGTCATTACCTTTATAATCTATAAACTCACACAACTAAGCATGAAGCCGGATACAAGCACAAAGTGAAATTATATATTAAACAGGGATTGTATAGAAATAAAAAAAAATGGGGCCAAAATACAAGCCCAAATGAAAAGTACAAGTAAACTGAAAAGTACAGGTAAAACTGAAACAGCTCCAGTGGACACCCGCCAAGGATCCTACTTGAAGGGTAGGTACAGCTCTCAAATAGTCGTCCCTATAGTATTACTCTTATAATGTCCACCTCCAAGCTACCTCCAATCCTCCGTCATCATTTTCCGTCGTCTGCACAAGACACAACAAGGTGTGGGTGTAGCCCGTGCAGGGGTGAGTATAACGATACTCATTTGTGACACCGAGATCCTCAAAGGTCTCAAAAAATCCGCAAAGTATAAACCACAAAGCATAGAAACAACAGACAACCCTACTTAGGTATATTCTCATACATATACCTAAGTTTTCAAGTATACTCGTCTCATTCATGAGGAAACAAAATTCCCAACTCCTTTAGCCAAAATCTCAACAATTCCACAGAGGAAAAATTACCACAAAGGTAACACCCCAAAGCTAAGTACCACAAAGGAAGAGCCACACATAAGAAAACTACAAAGGTATCACCATAAACATATGTACCACAAAGATAATTCCACATAGAAGAATACCAAAAAGGTAAGACTCATCTCACACCAGGTATAAATTTGGTACGGTAGTAAAGATGATTAGATGTAACTACTTAATCATCTTACTCTGTTGAGAGGTAGAGCCAGGTAGGATCCTACATCATTTAACCCACGTAGGATCCTAAATCATCAGACCCACATAGGATCCTAGTACAGCAGACCCACGTAGGATTATAGAGTAGTCCTATGTGTATTTCTTGAGTGGATCATAGTGGGATCCTCGAACATAGACCCATGTGGGATCCCAAGGCACAAACACACATAGGATCCCTTTCTAATGTTACATCCAGCTACAGGGTTCCCGCACTAAGCTCGCTTGATTCTGGGAGGGTCCGCTTCTCAAGCCACAGGTCAATACTCAAACTTTCATGAATTCCCACAAAGAAGTATCCCAAAGGACCTTCATGTAATAGGGGTATCAACGTAACAAACAATGCGTCAATCGGGCGCCCGGTCAGTAAGTTATTGGCTTTTTAGCCCCAAGGGCCCGTTTGGATTTGTGTTTGACCCAACCCGGCCATACCCCTAATTTATCCCAAACTCAAGTGGGTTATACAAAAAGGACCATATTGATCCAAGGTTTTTGGTTCTGGAGATGGTTCGCCAAATAGACGCTCGTAGCTCATGTTATGGCCGAAAGAGTGGAAAGGGGTCAAAGCTGGTCCGGGTTCGGTCTAACCTGGTCGGACTGACCCGGCCTGGGCCGACACTAACACATGCCTAAATTTTATTTTATTATCCCATTTCTTTCATATTCTTCAAATATTCGGTTATATTACGTTTTATTTCCATTTTGATGATATTATGACCTTTATATTATTTTATATAAAGGAAAAGTCAAAAATCTCAACCTCTTTTTTTAGTAACTGTAATTTTTTAATATATGGATAACCAAAGGATATGTTTGGATACAAATACAATTTTAAAATATAAATTATTTATATTCATCATCGTATTTTTTTTGAATAAATAATTGAAGTAAATTCTTACTCAATACTGACGCATTAATTATTTAAATAATGGAAAAAATAAAATAAATGATATTAAAATCATTAAAAGTAGTATAATTTGAAATAATTATTATCACTCAATAAATTTATAGATAAACATGACATTATGTTTATGTTCGAGAAAATTAGCTTTTTTATTAAGGAAACACTTTTAAGGAAAAAGTGAGAAACCAATAAACCTGACTTTAAAGACTTAATACCCCAAACCGTGCCCCAACAGTCAAAAATCCAAAAAACCAGTTTAATATTTAGAAGAAGGCCCATTCCTAGCATAAAAATGTTTAGTCCAGTTTTCACCACTCTAATGTTGCACGGAAAGCATTCTCGTACAAAGACGAGTTGGTTCCGATGACCAAGGTCATACCCTCTCAAACATCAAAAACCTAATCGCGTAAGACTATTGAAAACTTGCAGCTCTAAACCTCATCTCGAGTAGTCTCTAAAAAAAATTTGGGATCATGAACTATTGAGAAGCAGTCCATAGGTAAATAATATAGTGCAAGGAGCAGAAATATCCAAGAAATTCACAAAATCCACCACCACATCAACACATTCAACACCATATGCAAAAAATCACAATACTTCTCAATACACCTTCATATTGATGCAATAATCTCACAGAAGCATATAAACTAAATCATCGCAACCATCAAAAACGTAAGATCATCAATAGAAAACCTGCAAGAAGTTCGACCCCATAATGTTTGAATGTCGGAGTAAAGGACCTCCCCCCTCCGAGACACTCCAGATCTGTCATCGACCCACACCGGAAGAATGCTAGAGATAGTGCCTGGTCATGCCAGACCGAACTGAGAGGTTGTATCCACTCTATACCACATCATTGTCACAAGGTCCGAGCTATGCAGACCGAGCCATGCACTGAGTCGGCGTCGCCGAGAGGGACGAGCCACGCCGAACCGACCTGAGAAGTCGATGCTCCACCAAGTCATGTCGTCACCAGGAATGAAGTCGAAGACAATGTCAAAACAAATCAAAACCCCATTGTGTCATTACATCACCAACACATGCCTAAATTGAGACGATCTAGAAGAAGACGACATCAAGAATGAGTCGGGCTGTAGGGGGAAGGGGAAACGAGGCTGAAGGAAAACCATAGCTGTCATGATAAGGAGAGGAGAAGACACTCGGAGGCCATAGTATTTAAATATTATTATTTTGGATCTACTAGTTATGTTTCAAACCATTATATTCTAATTCCCCTTTCGTCTTAAAATATTTAAAGTGAAATTAAATGAATAGTGTCAAAATAAACATTAATAATATTTTATCAAAGTAATATATTATTAATATAATTAAAATTCATAAAATCATATATTATTCCATGTGAATTTAATATGTTTTGTCAAGTAATATATGTTCCATTTATTTTTCACTTGTCTATTTATCATAAAATTAGAGCACTTTGTGGTTAAAAATATGGTTATTGCGGTTAAGGTGAAAAATAATTAACCGAGGGATTAATAAAAAAGGTAAGGATTATATTTATATAAAAACTTGTCTAAATTTTATTTTATGATTTATATGATATAATAATTATTTTTTAAAGTTTAATTATTATTTATGTTTCTTTCGTTCCATCAGTACGTGAATGAATACAACATCCATTCATATGTACGACCTACCGTCTCTATGAACAGTGTAATTAATTTCATATATTTTAGCTTTATAGATCACTATATTTGCATATATAGTGAACATATATTATATTTATATAAATATTAATATTTTTGGATATTATGGAACCATAATCAAAGTATAAGGGTCGAAACTACCAAAATAGAACATGCATGAAAAATGAAGCGATTATCACCTGGAACAGTGTTTTTTGAAAATAGTTGTTAATAAATGGATGATAAAATAGTATATATGGTATGATAAATTTTATTATGTTTCTGTAATATTTTTTATATAAATATATATTTATTATACAAGATGTTTGAATACATTTAAAGGAATTCAGAAGTGATATAGGGGTTTATTTCACAATCTCATCATTATTTGGGATTTTTTATTTTTAAGTCTCATCTGTGGAATATTTTATCTTCCATGTCCATGTTTTCAAAAAAAAAAATTATTTATAATATTCATTAATGATTATTTAAAGTTATTATTACACCTTTTTTAATATTTACCAAAAAAAATAAATGGAATCTTCCTATCATTTTCAGATCTAGGCACATTTGGACTTTTCTTACAAAAGATTGAAAGGAATAATTTTACCTTATATGGATTGAATGGAACTCCCCTATATAATGATTCATCAATTATTTTAGGAATACCATATAAGTATATATGGTTATTTTTTATGAAAATTATTTCTTTATTGTATTGGATGTCTATAGATTTTAAAAACTGGTTTTCAAAGTAGAAATTGTATTTTCCTTAAGAAAGTTTCCTATGAACTTTTAAAAGTATTTTCATCTATTTCAGCATCCTCTATTGAATACTATATTGAGTATATAATCTAATTATACCAAACACCATATTTATTGGATGTTTTATGATCATTTTTACTGGGGGAAAGTATTGATATATTTTATGAAACATTTTCCTATATGGAAAGTTATTTATTGGTAAGGCATATCGATTTAGTTGTATTATTTATTCATATAAGGAATGCATTGGACTTAGTAAGTTATTTTAGTGGATTGATATAGATTCTCAATTAAATTTTAGGTATCATGAGATAAGCTATATTATGTTTTTTCATAGGCCATACCCATTTATGTAGAGTGCATGGCACTAGGACTTCACGATATTTTGAGATTTCTTGTCCATTGACTTGATAATAAGTTTCAGATGTACAGCATTTTGCATTCTATCAATATAAAATTAGTTATTGATTTCCATGTGATTGTTCAATTAGTTATAATATCCATGGATATGTTTTAGGATGTTGTGATTATTTCTATGGATATACCTTACCATTATTTATTCCTTCTATATTATTAATCATGCTTATGATTTTATTAATTTGAATATGTTTTCAGATATTTACCTTAACATATTAATTATTCCATATTTAGCTTTTTTTGTGTAAATAACCTTACTGAGAATATAAGATGACACATTTCTTATTTTTTTCTTTCCCTATTATACAAAGAAGTGATTTATAATTGATATTTGGGGATATTCTAAAGGTAACAATGGTGTTCTAAAGAAAATACTAAATTTTATTTTAAATTTTGAAATGCAGTGTGAAATTAGATTATGTATCTAGTTTACTAGGACTACTAGACTATTCGGTATTTTAATATGTGATCTCTTATATCTAGTGACTATATAATAAAGTTACCATCGAATCTAGGCTACTAGGTTTGGGGCCTTTACTCATGTAATTGGTTTAGTCTGGATGGATTTAAAATTAAGTGGAGATAATGAATTTCCTTATTTATAGGATTTATAGAGGATGATGTAATTAAATATAAATTTATTTTTTAGTGTATTTTTTTATTTTTAATAATACATTCTATAGATTTATGATTTATAGAAAAAACATAGAATAATTAATAATTTATGTGTTCTAATTGATATATAAATTGAGATAATGCATGTTAGAACCTTAACACTAAGAGAATTAGGTCCTCGACTAGTGAGCTCATTGATAATTTATAATTTTTTCTCCAATGTGAATTTTTTTATATTTGAATAGAGAAATCTATGGTGTGGATCCTCATATATTTTTTAATATTATAATGTTTTTTGAATGATTTTTTGGACTATGTAGGACTATTTTTTTAAGTTTGTAAGAGTAGAATGTAAAATTTGAATAAAATTATGGATTCATTCCTTAGAGGAAATAAAAAATTATTATATAGGATTAAAATGGTTATATTATTCATTTTTTAATGAAATTATTTTCTATGATAGATTTTAAATTTTGGATTTGGTGTTTTGGTGTTATTAAAGGAGTAATGTTTTTAAAAAAAATTGATATTTGAGTGATGAAGGAATGTTTTGTAGGGAGAAGAGGGGGGTTTTCTAGAATGCATTAGCAGGAACAGGTTGAACTATATTGGGATCCTTTTTTTTTGATTGGGGGAGGTGGATTCCAAAGTATAAATAATAGGTGGCATGTGTTATGTATCATGTGGAAGTTGGTTAACCATCAGGTTCCTGATGTATATTAATATCATTTTGTATATATCTATTTATATAGTTTCATTGAAAATAGTTTTAGGAATAAATATGACTTTTTCATTCAATTAAATTGTTATCCATTTATTTTATTCTCTATTTTTTTCACCATATCTATCAATCTTGTTTTTAATATTTATTATTCATCTCTCTTTGAGTGGTTGATATGTTTGTTGTGTTATAAAAAGGAAATTGAATAAAAAAAATTCCATATCATTTTATTTATAGCAATTGAAGTTTAATTTTTTTATCATGATGTAATTCATATTTTAATTTTTATTTGGAATTAATTATTAGAATTTTATGATCAAAAATATAGTATTCCCTAAATTCTTGTTAATAATACTGACATTGTTTGAGGTAGGAACTGTTGACCTTTTTGGGGTTCAAATTTTATACTCTACTATATTTTGATGTAAGTGAAACTTCAATATGGGTTTTATGATACCTTTTTGAAAGAAAATGATTATCAATTTGAGAGGAAAATAATTTATTGGTTTATTGTGAACTTTTAGAGAAATTTAAAATTGTAGTATTATAATTATTTTTTATTATAAAATAATTAATGATAATCAAACCATTTATTAAAGGATAATAAATATGTAATTAATGTTCTAGGTTTCATAGAATAATAATTTTTAATTTTTTTGTAAATTTATTAACATTATGTTTTGAATTGGGTAATGAATGATATTAGTTTGGAAAATTTTAATAATTATTTTATATAATGATTTATTAAATTTAATGTTTGTTTTTAAGGATATATAAATTCTATTATACATTATTCACAGCATATTTTTTGGTAAAAATTATATATTTGACACAGTAATTTTTTAATAATTATATATATAACATAGTGTAAAGGTTTGAATCATATATTAGGTTAAAATAGAGAACATGGATTATTTTAACTATACAAAAGAGGATATGTAAAAGGGATTTATTTGATTTTTTATACTACTATAGGTGTTGAAATTTTGGGATTTATACCCTATAAATTTAATCATGACCATTAAAATGACACATGTGCTACGAAGGTGTTTTTGGACATAATTAAATTACATATGGAAAAATATAAGAATTGAATTGATTGAAATTGATAATTCCTAATAGCTGAGAATATAAATTTAATTTTATATCAAAACAAATATGTGATTAAATCATAAGAATAATTCATGGATGGATATGTTAAATAATTTATATGAGAAAAATTATTTCAGGATTAAATTATAATATGAGCTTTACATAAGAAAAATGAAACATTTTTATATTATTTTGGATGAGATGTGTATTATTATATAAAAATTATTTTTTTGGTTTTAGAATAATGTGGTTATTTTTTTCATTTTCATCTTAAAAATTATATTTCTATATTTTATGATTTATTTTTTTTGGGAATAATTTGATGAAATTTATTTTTTAAATCATAGATGCCATATTTATAATTCATAAACCAGCATAAATTAAATACATAATGTAAAATTAATATTTTTTAAATTATGAGGTAAATAATTATATTTTATATATTTAATACATTTTTTTGTTAATGGTTTCATTTATTTAATTTAAAAATATTGGTGCCTATGTTTATGAGTAATTTTTTTTAGAAATAAAGAGTGATAAAAATATATTACTTCAATTAATGTGTTTCGTGACATGAATTGCTATACTTCACTTTTGGGTGAAAGAGCTCATATAATTATCATAAATAATATCATGATTATAAAATATGATGAAATGGATAAATATGTTTTTCTAAGATAACTGAAAATGTAATTATGATAATAGTGTGAAAAATACATATAAATAAGAAGAAAATAAATTTATGTGAATGAATTTATTTAATAAATTTGTAATGTAGTTAAAAAATATTGAGTTATTACATGATTTTCGACTTAGTATAAAGTGTTAATATGTTTCCTGATTAAGTAATTGGTATTATGATGGAATTATATGTGTGGATAAAATCTATTTTTATATATTCATGTTTATTGTACTCTAGATATATAGAATAGTTTTAAATATGAAATATTTCAACATTTCTATGAAATAACAATTAGTTTTCTATTTTTTTGGGTTATTATTTTCTAGGAGATGATAGGATTACTCATGGGATATGTTTTTTCATGATTTTTATATGAGTTCGATTTTGATTTTTGTTGTGTAACTTTTAAATATGAGAAATGTGTTTTACTATGATGTGTTTCGACAAATGTTGTGATCTTATATCAGCATTGTATGTTAATGTTAAATTATAATCCAATGTTGTTCCAAATATTTTGGGGTCATTTCTATTATGTTTATTACATATTTTATATTCATAATATGTATATCACTATACATTTATGTGTATGTTAGGACCCAATAGATTTTTAAGTTCCATTATTATATCATACTAAGATATATTTCTCATATAATGTAGCTTCACATATCTTGAATTTGTTGTTTAACTTAATTTTGTGAAAGTATGGAAATGTTCTAATTTTATATGTATATTGGATTTTCGCATATTTTTATTAATATTTATTGATATTTTTCTAGATAATGTGGTGTTGTTTTTATAATATTTCAATTTATTTCTTATGTATGGTTTTTAAAAATTAGTATAGGTATTATTAATTTATTATTATATTATATGACATTCATGAATGGTTTGGAAGTATATTAAAATTTTCTTGAGGTTTTATTTCAAGAGTTTTTGTGGAATCTATTCTACTAAAATAATGGAATTCTTATATGATGATATATTAGAGTTCAATTCTATCCCTATGTGATGTATATGAAATATTTTCAATTTTCTCTAGCCTCTGGGGATTTGGGTGTGCACTCGAGGTCATGTTGGATTTTACTATGACATATTGTACTTCTAAAGAGTCATAATAACATAAAACAATTAATGGAAGATATGATCTATATTATTAATTTGTCTATTTTTTATCCAAAATCATTACAAATTCAAAATCCATCTATACTAATGAAAAGGAATTTATAAAATTCCCCTTATTCTTATATATAAATGAGTACATAGTACTCCAATAAAGAGATGATTGTTGGTCACTTCTCAAGAATTAATCATACTTACATCATTCTTATCCAGTTCCCTCCCATGTTTATAGGCCCCATGTTTGATGAAAAATACTAGAGTCTAATGGAAAAATAATAATAATTATAAACTCATAGATATTCATTTTTTATAAAGACTAATTTTCTTTCATGAGCATTTCTCTTAACATCCCCTTCATTAATTTATCAAATATAACACTTTAAAAAAATATAAACATCATAAATATACATAATTAATGTCATTATTCTAATAATTTAATTTTATATTGAAACTCCACTATAAATTATATCATTTTTGTGTTTGTGTCATTTTAATAACCTAAATATATAATGCTATAAAATTTCTTCATTGAGGAATATAAAAACTAAAATTTTTGATACATAGTGTAATATTGATTAACAGAATTTTTGATAAAAATAATATACTGATATTATATAATAAATGTTTCATTATTATTAATAACTACATTTTATTTTCTAAATAAAAACTACTTAACTATATAGTGATAATTATTTAAAAATTCAAACTATGAAATCTATTATATAATTATGGGACTGAACAACACTATAAACCATATACATATTTTGAATTTTTTAAATATATAATTTTTTTCTATCTATTTTAATTATTGGGAGTGAGATTCAAGGTTAATAGGGTAAAAAAATTGGAAATTAGGTTTTTTAGGTGAAATTGATGTAGTTTCTACCAAAAATGACATTAATTAATCTCATTTATATATTCATTTTTCTCATTAATTATATTGATTTAAATTTATTTTTTTGTCCAATAATATTATATTAATAGTTTTATATAATAAATAAATTTAATTGAGGTTTATGTTAATTATGCATTTTCATGGGGAAAAGAACGAAATCTATGGAAGACAAACTAGTTTAAAAATGGAAATAAGAAAGGTATAGTCTTAAAATTTTATGTTATCCAAGACAATACCTACATGGGATCAATCCAACCAAGTGGAAATTCAACCATAAACTATAGGGTTTTAGTTGATAGCACCAAGAGGAGTATAAAGAGAACCAAGGATGAGCATTTTTTGTTGCTATGCGTAAATATAACAGTTATAAGAGAAACACCCAACACACATCGACATAGGTTCAGGGGACAATAACATGGATTGAAATGTGGTTCTCAACCAGTAAGCTCTACCTATATCCTTTATAATTAATTGGAGTTTTACCTCCTTCAATATCTATGAGGAACATTATTTACATGTAATTATTCATCACATACCGAAGCAGTGTAGTTCGATGCACCTAGAGTGTCCCTTTACTCACATAGGTGAACCACAACACCTCCATCACAACTACAAAGTCATTCCATCACACCAGTTCACCAGGAAAAACCATTGCTTCTTAACACTATGGTTTTCAATCATGTTACCCTAGTTAATATTTTTTCCCTTATAATGCAGTACAGTGGTGACCACGGGGTTTTCTCATGATAAGGTTGCCGGCTAAGATTTCAAACTATCATGTTATTAATTTTTTTGTTAATGTTAAAAATAAAATTTGAAATTTGAAATGAATTAATATAATTTAAATTATATAAAATCATAATTAAATAATACATCTTGGTTATTGATTTAAAATCAAAAGCAATCTGTACTAAAAATTAAAAAATAAAGAAGGCAGCGGTGGAAAAACTATGATCCTTAGGGACACCCTTTATCATTATCAAAAAAAAATATACCAATTAATTTTTACACTTTCACCCTAAATACCTCAAGTTATACACATATTTTTACTATAAACCAAATATATAACTCAAACATGTGTTTTTTTATCCTCTTACGAATGTTATCTGATTTCCCAAATACCTACAAGCAATTGAAACTAGTTGAACTTGTTATTCTCAATGGGGAGACTTCACTGAAATAAGTTTAAATAAAAAAGCCAACTATTTTACATTAATAAGTTGTTAAAAAATATAAAAAATAAAATAAATTGAAATAATGTTAAAAATATACCTCCTTTATTCATGATAAAAAATTCCACGATAATTTAAAAGAAAACAGTTTATAATAAATAGCACAAACTCAAAAGGGAAAGTGTCTTCAGATATAATTTTCCCACCACCTATTAGAGTTTATCCATTCATGGATTGATTAATTAATGGAATAGTCCTCTAATAAATAATTTCTTCACCAGAATATCACACTTACTCCTTCCAAACCGACTTTTCAAATGAAGAGGATATGAAAATATTAAGATATGAGGGCTGAAAATCATATATCAAAAATATGCTTCCCCAAAAAATTTCCAAATTTTCTCCCCTTTCATGGATGAATATTTATATGAGACCTTATATAGATTTGTTAATAATTAAATTATATGTTTAACATAAATTGTTATGATCTTTTTCAAACTATATGAGAAAATTATTATTTAATTAATGAATACGACTATTTCTACATGAATGTTTCCTAAATTTTTCCCCAATTTTGAGCATCGGATGGCTGAATTAATAATATAATATCTCTATGATATTTTTTTTATGAATGAAAAAGTTTAATTATTTTTCAAACACAATTGTAATATATTTAATTTGAGGTGTGGAGATTGATTTATGACTCATTTACTATGTTGGGATCCATGCTTCCATCCAAAAAAACTTTCCATAAAGACTAGTGTATTTGGTTCTCAAGAAGTTTGAATCAAGATCATGTCCAGTTGAAAAGTATGTATCCCGTGTATAAAGAGTTCTTAAAAAGTAGTAATTCTATTTGGATAAAAATTTTAAAATATATATTTGAAATAAGGAGTTTGTTGAAAACAGTTAAAATTCCAGAATTAGGGAATTTTCACAATTTAGCTCTAAACTCTTCAAAATTACAAAAATGATGAAATTTCACATAAAATAAAAAAAATTGGGGTTTAAATCATTTAAATTAAAAAAAATGTATTTAAAATTTAATCTCTATCAATTCCTCCACACTTATATCTTATATATCGAGATAAGTGAGAACACAAAATAAATTTCCAATGAAAATTAAAAACATGTCAATGAAAATATCAAACTCAAAATAAAGGAAACCAACTATCATACCTATTCAATAACTTCAATTCCAAATTTTTCATTATGTTCATTAATTATATTCCTATATCATTTATTACTTCATAGAAAATTATTCCTAACACACTTTTTTCTCTCATTATATGATTTTGATTTAAAACAAATCTCTTATCCTCTATATAAATGAAGGGGTATCTGTAGACTTAAAAAACATATAAATCTCCACTCAATTAATTCAAATAGTTTCATACATTATGAGGACTTATAATGGTTTTTTTTAGGCTGAGGTTTGGTGGGTTTATAAATGAGAAAAATTTTGAGGCAGAAAGTGACCCTTTGGCCCTTTATTGAAGCAAGATTGCATGATTCTGGTTTTAACATAAAAATAGTCTTATCATATTTATTAATGTAATAAAACAATCTCCAAAACAACTTCAAAACAAATTCATTAATATCCTACAAGAATAATAATTTAGTATCAATTTCACACCATTTCTTCCCAAAACATCAGGGTTTTGTTAATCTCCATATGGGCACACCTTTAGTTTTTAGGGAGATCCAAAAAGGTAGAAATAACTTTCCCATGACAAATACAATTGGGAAAATCTTTCATTAAATTATTTTTATCATCAATAAAATCTCTTAAGAAATTGAATTTCCACCCAACATTGAACCAAATGATGTATCACACCACAATGAATATCCACTGCACTTAATCATTACTAAAATCATGTAATATAATTCAATAGAAGGTTGGATAGGGAAAATGGGATGTAATGTGGGTATCTAATAGGCAGTACATTACTAAAAATAAATCGCAATAGTCAAATGTACAGGGTATGATAGAATATAAAAGTATTCTCATGAAAAAGGGGGATTTATGTTATTAACAAATTACCTCAATCATTTTGAACAAAAATTATTTAAATATCATAGGTTTTGATTGAAAAAAATAATGTTATGGTTAAAACAATCATTTTTGGGTTCACTCGTGAAGTGTGGTGAATTTGAAGAAGATGAAAAATCATTTTAAAATCCTCATGGAAAAGTGATTTTCAGTATTTAATAGTATTAATGGCATGGAATTAAAATTAAATGGTATTTTCATGAATTTATAAAACATGAATCCAGAACCAAGAACAATTCATCAATCACTAAAGTTCAATTCCATGAATCAAGTTGGATATTTTCATAAAAAAAATCATTTCACAAAGTATATTACATTAAATATCACATTTTTTAACACAAAAGTTGAAAATAAAACAAAAACAAATCTTAATCTACCTAGAATGTTCCTCACCCCACACTTACTTTATAAAATTTCTTAATTGTGCATAGATGATATGTGAAATAAAAATCTAAAATATAATTCATGAAAAAAACTAGTATGAAGGAAAGACCAAGATAGGTTTTTATTGGGTTGTATCATCTTTGAGCTATCCTCATAGATTATGCAACATGGAAACCTACATGAAAAAAATAAATCATCAAAATTTTATTGAATGTAAGGAAATAAAAATAAAAATAAATATAATGGAAAAGATAATTATTATGAACCCCTAAGTGAATTCTAGGAATTAACTTCCCCTAATCGGGAAGTTATAACTAATCATCTTTAATCTGAAGGTGGGTCTACATTTTTCTTCATAAACCACCAAAATGAAATCTCTTCAATCTTATTAAAATTATATATATATTATAATCTCAAAAGAACATATTTATTTAGGTTATCCTCCATTAAATTTTGGTTTCAAGGATGTAGTGGAAGTGGGAACAAAATGTTGAAGCAATTTCCCATGAATTTTTCCTCAAAAACTATATCCACTGGTTGATGAATTATAATCTGAGGATGTGACTCATCACTAATTTAATCTTCAAAGAGGTTTTATTCATTGAAAATTAGCTTGGTACCACCAACATCATGTGTACCATTATACTCAAATGGTCACACCATTCTTTCTTCCATTTCATCCATGACATCCTCTTAATCTAAAATATCATTCAACTAAAAAGAAATGGTCACTAAATCTACATAGGGAGATATAGTTAGAAAATTATTTTCAAAATAATATGTAAAAAATGGATTAATAATTTACACACATATTTGTGGATTCTTAGGTTACATATATTTATCCGAGTCAAAAATAGTGGTATTTAAAGTGTGCAGCAGCTCCAGTTCTTCTATATACTCTTCAAAAATGAATGACTGGTGATTATATTCCTCTTTAAACAAAGTTTCATAAAAATATTCTTAATTTTCAATTTCAAAAATAGTGGTTTCACATGAAATTTTTATTTCAAAAAATTTATTCCAATTTTTTTCTAAAGATTTTTGATTTCAAAAAGAAACATCGGTTGGCATAGTAGTGATAATTTCCTTATTTAAATTTGAAAAAGGATATTTTAAATAATTTTTCAACTCATATGAAAACGTTTCCTCACATAAAAACTGGGTGGGATATGATTTTTAATTTCATGAGCATATTTTTTAGATTTAAATTATTTCAATTCATTGAAAGCATTGGAAATAATCTATATTTGTTTGTTTAATTCTTAAATCATGGAAGCTTGATGTTGAAGCTCCAAATCATTTTGTTGAATGACGAAATTATTTTCTTAGATAATTATATAATTTTTATTGAATTCAGATTAAAAAAATAATTCATTACATGACCCACAAATGGTTGATAATCAAGCCAGGAATATGGGTAATCACAGTTAAAATCCATTTTTTTAGTTTTTTTAAAGTCTCTTAATTAGTTATTAGAACCTTATAAATTAAAAAACAAATAAAAAAAATTAGACAATCATCCAAGAAAAAGATAAAAATTGACTTTGGGGTTTTCAATCATGTTACCCCAATCAATATTTTTTCCATAATAATGTAGTATAGTGGTAACCATGTGGTTGTCTCATGATGAGGTTTCAGGCTATGCTTTCAAACTGTTACATTATAAAAAAATTGTTAATGTTAAAAACATATTTGGGATTTTAAAAGAGTTAATCTATGTTAAATTATATAAATATTAATTAAATAAGAAATATATGTTAGATGTTGAAAATAAAAAGTAAGTGGTACTAAAAAGTACAAGCTAAATAAGGAAACGGTGGACAAACTATGACCCTCTGACACTCCCTTTATCATTTTAAAAAAACTTATTCCAATTAAATTATCCAATTTAAATCTCAAGAACTAAATTTATACTCCTATTTTTAATATAAACCATATTTAGACCTCAAACATGGATTTTTTATCCACTTAAGAATGTGATCTTAATGCACAAAGACCCCCAAGTAATTAAAACTGGTTGAACTTATTGTGTGCAATGGGGAGACCTCACCCAAATAAGATTAAATAATAAAACAACTATTTTGCATTTATAAGTTCATGAAAAATTGAAAACAAAATATATGAAATTTAAAACATGATATAAAAATACCTTCTTCATTCAATAAAAATATTATAGGACAATTTAAAACAAAAGTGTTTATAATAAATATCACAAACTCAAAAAAGTAAATGCCTTCAGATATTTGCTTCCCACCACCACTTGGATTTTATAACATCATGGATTGATTAATTCATGGAAAAATAATCTTCTAAATAATTTCTTAACCATCATATCATGATTTCTACTTCCAACCTCCTTTTGAAATGAAAATGATATGGTAATATATAGAGAGGAGGGCAGGAAATCTTCTATTCAGAATCTAATTCCCCAAAAAAGATCACGATCTTCTCTCCTTTCATGGTATAATATCCATTTTTACCCTTAAATAGATTTTCTAGTAATTAAATTTTATGTTGACCCTAAAATGTTTAGATATTTTACAAATTGAATGAGAAAGATATGATTTAATTACTGAATACAGCAGTTTCGTCCTGAAAGTTTCCTAAATTTTCCCCAAATTTTGAGCATCCAGTGGTCACATTAATAATATAATATCTATATAATATTTATTTAATGAATTAAACATTGAATTATATTTTAAATTTATTTGGAATAGCTTCAATTTGAGGTTTTTAACTTCAGTTATGAATCATTTACAAAGGTTAGTCCATGATAACATCCAGAATATTTTCCATAAATACTGATTTATTTGGTTCTATAGGTATTTGAATAAATATCTGGCTAAGTTGAAAAATGTTTATCCCATGAATAAGGGGTTCCTACAAAAAAAGAATCATTAAATTTGGATCAAATTTGAAAAATATATATTCAAAATACATAACCTATTGAGAACAGTTAAAATTCCAGAATTATGTCATTTTCACAATTTAGTTCAAAACACTTCAAAATTCCAAAAATGATGCAATTTCACATAAAATGAAAAATAGGTGGGGTTTAAATCATTTAAATTCGAATAAAATATATTTAAAGTATAATCTATATCACTACAATAAATATTATCATGGTCGTATTAGAGATGGCTACAAGCACCATATCAACACCGTAGTACTCTACATAGGTTTGTGTAACCCTCAAGGTAGCCACCATAAATACAAGAAGGTTTTATGCACACATTTATGTGAGGAAAAATAAAATAAATTGGGATTTCAATGCTATAAAGCATTTAAATTTTCTATCATTGTATTTCATTATGGAATTGAAGAGCTAGCAATCTTGAATATTTGAATGTGTCATAGGTTGAAGAAAAAAAGGATATTCATAATGATAAAAGTTTTCCGCATAAAATTCATATATTGAGGATGCAATAGGTTAAGTGTAATTTTGACGTTGTATAAATATATCAATCCAACTATGTATATGTAAAATGGAATCTTTCATGGGGGAGCGACATTTTAGGTTTGATTACAACATATCCTGAGTGGAACACATGTCAACAAAGTAAGTGAGTCTATTTCATGGGGTGAGGGTACATGTGAAACTTAATTGAAGAAATCCAGGCCACACCCATATAGGTTTTAAGGAGATTAAATTTTCTTAATAAATATCTATATTTACAAGAATTATTTGATTATAGTTGTGTTTTCCAAGTGTTTCAATGGAATATTTTATCCATGTTTTTTTTATCTATTTGTGAGTAGTTAGTTTCACCATTGAAGGATCTCTTACATCATAGGAAAGAAAAATGAAGGTAGTTTTTTTTCTTCTTATGAAATAAACTATTTCTAGTGGTTTTGGATATAGAACAAAATTATTTATTATCGGATCTTAAATTATGAATCTCCTACCATTTAGATGTTTTCAAATATATATTCAAGGGGATTTGTAGCTCTAATTTTTGGGAATAAGGTGTACAAATTTTACCATTAATAAAAAAATTAAATAGTACAATTCAATTAAAGAGATAAAAAAACTTTTATTAGGGATAGAGCAAGATTCACCTCATCTAATATAGGTGTTTTTTGGGTAGGTTTAATTTTTTATTTTTTATTTTAATTGAGTAAAATTCAGAGTCTTATATTCATTTTTTTATGAATATTTAATTATTTTTTTACCCTGTAACAATAATTTTATTCTATTTTATTTTACTTTCTCCTTTTAAGATTCTTATTATGTTCATGTATAACGAATTAGTGATCATTCATAGTTGATTCCATAAAGGTTTTTTCTTATTTAAGGGGATGTGTACCAAATGTAATACATTATTCATTGATTATGAATTATTATTATTAATTTTATTACATAGATATTGAATGATATTTTATTCCCATAATTACTCATGATAGATATGTCAATGAGGTGATAAAACCTAGTGTAATAGAGGGGAGTGGGGATTAATATCTAACATAAATCTACATCTCACTATATAGATAGAACTTCATATGATAAATTTGAAATTAAATTACCTTGGGAGAGGGATTTGTGGTCTTTGGTATTTCTATTAATTATAGATACATATAACTATATACTATATTAATTCTCATAACTATTGACTATAGTATTTTCACTTTTTAAGTTGAATTGATCCTAGATAAGAAAAACCATCCTCTGAAAAAAAATCACCCTCTCTGAATCCATATTGTACTAGTTTATGTTTAGTTATGATTAGTTTATTCTTAGTTAATATATCCAATTTATTTTTATATTAAAATTAAGTGAAATTGTTATAAAGTCCTATTATTTCGTTTAGATATTGTCACTTGGATTCCATTTTACATGAGAGATCGGCCTTACACTTTCACATTACAATTATTTTAGGGTTAATGATCTTATGTAAAAAAATATATTAAAAACATTGATAGACCAATAGAGGAAATGAAACCTTTCAGGGATATCATGTTTTTGGTTTTATATTTGGGGAACAAAAAAACTTTTAATAGTCTACCACCACCAACTAATTATATAAATAATTTTCTCATGCAATGAAAATTTTTAATGTAACTCAAAGAGTTATTTTTTTAAGTTTCTAAATAAGAGTAATTTAGTAAGTTAGATGAAACATAACCTTCAACAAATAAAGTGGAGGATCAGTTTATTATGGATAATGAGAAGGAAAATGAGAAAACAAGGTTTTGAACTCACTGAAATTTTATATGTGGATAAAGAATAAGAATTTTTCATAAACATATAAAAAGAATATGAAAAAACATATAGGATATCATCAATGAAATGATGTAGTGGAGGAAGAATAAATCTTGATTTAAAGGATAAATTAGCTTTAAATAAGTTAAATGGTAAGAATTATAGGAGAATATCAACATTAATTATCTTACTGAATGGTATAAAGAGGATTATCCTTAAACATCTAAATCAAATTTCACAACTGTTAAAAGATCAATATTTATTAGATAATGTTTTTCTAGATATTCTTATGAAATTATATTTTCTTAATAGAAATTAAAGATAAAAATACAATAGAGTTAGTGGAAGAGAACCACCTGGGGATTATGCGAGTTTTAAATAAAAAATATCCTCTAATTAAAAATGAAAGGTAAGAGGATAAAACTATAGTTCATATTTGTATTCAAAACTTTTATGCCAAAATGAATGAAAATGTGATAGATGTGATTTAATGTAGGAAAGAAACTTCATTTCACTAAAAATGTGACACCTTTAACACTATAAAAAGAGATTTAGAGTGATAAAATACTATGAGTGATCATAAAAGTTAAAAACAAGGAAAATAAATTAGTGTTGGATGAACAAAACTGCAATGTGTGGCCATATTTTCAATTTAATTTATTTTATTAAATTTTTCCACATTCTAGAATCCACTACAAACCTAGGTTAATTAAAAATAGTGGATACTGAAGAAAAATTTCCACCAAGACAAGAATAATTTTCAAATAGTTCACCAACTGGATTGATTAATATTATTTGATACTCCAATTATATGAAAAGTTAGGTAAAATACTATTTTAATGACCTAAACCAATGATCTTTTTAGAAACAATCTAGGTTTTTATTTCTTTCATAGGAATTTAATTTAATTTAATTTTAGGATTTCTATTAGTGGATAAAGTGGTAACTCTTCTCTTTTATAACATCATAGAATAGAAACTTCATTTATATTCATAATCTCTTTTTTAGGTCCAAATATTTCATGATAGTCAGAATGGAAGATAACATTGGATGAAAAGTGAAGAGAAAAATGTTGAGATCCTTAATTCAAGATAAAATCAATCCAAGGATTAATAATGTAAAGTTTATTTGAACATATTAGAATTGTTTCCCTTGTTTCATGTGATCCATTATCATACTGCACATAATTCAACATTTTAGGCCACCCCTTTACCTTTTTGAAAATGGGGAATAGTAATTATTTTATTTATTTTTGGGTAATCCTTGGATACCCCACATTTTTATTTTTATTTTTCTTGTTATTTTTTCTAAGTGATATCATCACATAGAAAAAAATTCATCATGTAGGAAAAATTTATATTATTTAAAATCATAAATAAAAAAAGATATATGTGTAAATTTATGATTAATATGTTATTATTATAATAATAAAATGTAAAAAAAGACTATAGATATTGAAGGGACCAAGTAGGTGTTGCACCACTAAGAAAGGGGTTTTGAATCGGTGGTATTTGTTACCATTTTTTCATTCCCTTAAAATTATCCTCTTTTTATATGTTATGATATTATCCACTGTTATGAAAAATTAACCTTTCATGAATGTCGTAAAAATAAACATCAAAGGAACATAATATTTTTACAAGGATCAGTCTCAATGTGAGCCTACTTCTTACTATGATTAGTTAGACTCCACAATCACATATTCTCCACTATAATCACATGAGGTTACAATATACATTTTGTTAATACCATAGAGTCCCACTATTCTTTCTAGAGACCCATTGGAAAAAAATTACACTACCTATTACAAAAAAAATATTATAAAATAATAGAATAAATACCACTTTTAAATGTTAAATGATTTAAAAAATAATAATGATGATATTTCATTTCATCCTTCAAGATAAATAAAATATCATATGATCACTTTTTTAAGAACATATTTGAACTGGTTCTTCCTCAAATTTTCCATCTTGACTTATCAACTATATACTAATCATATAATATGTGAATTATCTTTAGGTTTAATAAATGATTATCATGTATCATAAGTATCATTAATCAAACTATATTCACAATAATATACTACTTTGATAACTAATTTTTGCACTCACATTACTACTGAATAGTGACTAAAAAGGAATTTATTGTTTCAGGAGTTTAATGTCAACCTATGTGAAACAAATGAATTTTTCAACAAATTACCTATGTTGACCTTCAGTTCTCACTCCTCTATACTGTATATTCATCTATGAACCAACCAAAAATTTTATAGGTAATAAACTTAGTAGTTATTCAAGTATAGTATTACCTGATAATTTTTCAGATCTTATAAAATAGTTTAAAGTGTTTTAATGACCTCAATATATCATTTTTCCTCACTACATAGCATTTACACCGCTAGAAATTTTTATCCACATGGCACACATCTACAAGGAATCATGAAAACCATCCTAGTTCATCCATAAAGGTGATTAGTTTTGTACTACATGGATTTATACAAAGGATAATCACCAACAAAGCAGCATCCCCCACAAACCACTTCATTTATGGTTGATCCTGGGACCATTTTTCATATACAAACCACTATTATCACTTATTGTTCTTCATCTTCAAATCATCTCCAACTACAAACACAACTAAATATTCACTTCTCACATATCAACTTCATCTACAAAGCATGCATAAACTACATTGAAAAGAATATTATATCTTATACATATTTGCAGAGGATCTTCACCAAGAATTGAAAAATATCTCGCAAACACCTCCCCATGGAGAACTCTTCCCACAAGTTTCATCGTCACAAATAATTTTTATTATTTGCATAAATATATACTTACATGTTTTTTAAACATATGAAAATCTTTGAAGATCTTGTATAGTTATCTAGATCCTCCGTATTTCTTCATCCTACAACCCTGGGTTTTTTTGAAATGTAATCATACATGATAGTTTGAAGATGAGGTATCATGAATTGATTGAATGGATCATATTTAAAAGGGAGATCAGATCAGATGGATGTTATTATTTTCTTCTTTTAAATGGATAGATAAATAGTACTCACAATGTATTTTCCCACATAAAACCTTCAACTAAACTTCACATTGTATTATTATTGAACTCCCATTTCTCCACCTTCAAGATGACACCAAGGTTAAAACCCAGATTCACTGCACACACAACCTAGGCTTCAGCCCATGGGATACTATACTATCCTTTGTGCGCTTATAGGCACACACTCTGTGGGACCAATTCATAGGATCACCAGTATATTTAAGCCCCTTATAAACATGGAATATTTTTTGGGCATGTACATGGCCCCTTCCACCTTAGTTATATCCATGGATGGTTCCTTAGACATGGTTGACATGTGATCCCCTTGTGTTTTCAAGTCAATATTTCCTAGAAAGGCCCTAGTATTAGCCGAAATTTTTATATGAGGTCAATTAAAATACATAGAAAAAGCCTAAATGTGAAATATAATTAAAATTCATCCTTAAAAATATCAAACCAACTGTTATTATCTTCTAAACTATCTTCTTAAATAAATAAACCTAAAACATTTCTTCCCCATTTTTATTTTATTCAAATAATATTTCATGTCAAATTCAAATAATCATGAAAATGAATGTTTTCATGATTTTTATATGTACTAAAAAATGTTCAAAACTTCTTTAACACATGTTTTATTAACTTATAATTTTACTTTAACAATAATAAAATTTTTTACCATGAATAATTGTCCAATAATGACATCCAATGCTATAAGTGGAATCCAAAATAATTCTCTAGGTATCACTGCTTCATCCGTATCAATTATCCAGGCATCACCACTACATCCAAACTCACCAAACACATATTGACATACTGTGAAAACAAATGAAATATTTAGGTTATATAATATCCCCCTTTGTATTTTGATGTTATTATCCCTTCACATAATAGTCAATATATCCCATCACATAAAATTAAATATGTTTTTATCAGTAAATATTTTTGTATCATTTTTACTCCCCTTTAATGACAATCAAATACCAAGGGTAAGTGGGGGATTCTTATCTCTTGTGTTTTCTCATCAACCTCTTATCTTATTATCATAAAGATAGAATGAAATCATATGATACATCTAAAAGAAAATTAAATTTTCACCTATATGTCTATATGGGAGTTCCTGACATAGAAAACTATAGATATATAACCAATAGTATCTAAGTTTTCTTTAAAATAACCAGATATGTTGAAATCAAGCTCAAAACGTATCAAATGAAATAACTAATCTTGCACAATTTATCAAAAACTTTATAAATCTATGTTGAAAATGAATAATTCCCCCTTTTCTCATAATTTATTTAATAAATCACTCTTCTTAAATAAATAAAATTTAGAATGTGAAAAGAGTGTGACTGGTATACTCAAAACTTATGAAGCCTCCCCCTTAAGAAATGAATCCACTTTCTTCATCATGGAATTAAATGAAACTCATGATGAACAAAAATTCTCATTTAATTACATGGTTTGTTAACACAATAGCCATAAAATAATATGGAATAAGGATGTACCTCTTGATTTTATTTAGGTGATAGGTGAAGGATGGACATTAAGTTTCAACCTTAACTTGACAAATATCTCTCTTGGCATTGATTTAGTGAAAATATTTGCAACCTGATCTTTTAAAGACATGTATTCGTGTGTGATTTATCTACCTTCCACATTCTATATGATAACATGATACATGATATAAATATTCGTGTATATTGAATATTGTAATTTATTTTTAGATAATCCAATAATAGTTTGATTATCACATGAAATTTTGAGTGGTTTATCAGTATCAATTTTCAAATAATCTAATTTCAATTGCTTCTAAATTATATGTGTACATGCATGTGTAGATACAAAATATTAATCCTCATATATGCTTAGTGATACTAAATTATACTTGTTTTTATACTAATTAACACATCGTTCTCCCAAAAATAACGTTCCACCAGAAGTTGATCTCTAATATGTACAATCATATGCCCAATCAGCATCTATAAACCCAAATAGTTTTAAATATATAATTTTTATATATATAATCCCATAGTTCAAAGTTCATTTCACATGTATCATAATTTTATTATCATCCAATAGTTGAGACTCATTAGGTTCACTCTGAAAATTATCACATAGAGTCATTGTATAAGTTATATATAGCATTGGTGATGTTACATAAAAAATTCTAATGATTCTTATAAACCATTTCAAATTAATACTATATCTAGATTCATCATTATATAATTTAGTTCCAATTGAAATGGGTGTTGAAAATTATATTCCATTTTCTACTGAAAACGCTTTTAGAAATTCCCTTGCATACTTTTCCTATGACAGAAATATGGAATTTGATTTTTTTTCTCAATATAAAATCCTAGAAAATATTTTATTTTACCAAGAATATATATTTTAAAATTTATTTTCATTGTATAATAAAATTCTTTACATAGACCTTACTTGTCACCAGAAAATATGATTTCATCAACATATACAATGACTATGAGAGTACCATTGAAAATTTATCTCATATAAAGGTTACTATCAACTTTTCCTTTTTTAAACATTATATCTATTATACAACCATACAATTTGAAATAATAGGATCTATGGTCTTGTTTCCAACCACAAAAATCTTTCCTCAATATACATACCAAGATAACATAATTTTATAATAAGAAACCACCTTCTTATTCAGTATAGACTGTTTCTTTAAGATCGACATTCAGAAAGAAATATTTCACATATATTTGATAAACATTATAATTTTTGTGTGTTGCTACTTCCAAGAACATTATAATAGTTTCTAGTATTGATACTAATTCAAGTGCTTCTTAAAATTTAATTTCTTCCATTGGATAATAACCTTTACACACTGGTCTTGTTACTTTCTGGATACTTTACATTTTCATTTATATAATTTCAGAAAACCAACTTGGTACCAATAACATTTTTATAGTTCCTGGTAAAAAATTACAAGTTGAGTTATACTCAATTTGATCCAATTTCTCATTCATATATCATATCCATTCATCATTCTCAACTCCTTCTTCCACTTTATGAGGTTCAATTTGATAAATAAATGAAATTTTATCTTTAATTATCAATCTTCTTTTAATTTGAACTGGATCCTGCAGATTTCTAATAAATTTTTTAGATTCAACATATTTCTTCAATTTAAAGTACCATTTTATCTTATTTTAATCAGGTTTATATTTCTCACTAGTATGTTTAGAATCAATATCATTAATTTTTGGCTCTTTCTTAGTTGCTTTATTATTATTCTATTTCATTTTAATACCATTTTTTCAAATGTTTTAAGTCTGTATCAACTGTGATATTTCATTTTTTCTAATTTTCAATAATTTTGACATCGTTGTAGTTAACTTACTTCCGCATCTATTTTTTCCAAAATATTTAGCCACTACCATTAGAAAGGTATATTGTGAAAAATACTTTGATTTTTCTTCAAAATTTCAAGGATTAATGTTCTTGAAATTTATAATACAATGGCTTCCAAAAACTCTAAAGTATTTTACAGTTGACCTTTTCTTATACCATGTTTTGTATATTGTATATTCTTTTTATGGTATTAGTATAAATATGTTCTTTATATTTATGTTTTTACATAAAACTTCTCTCCAAACATAATTTGAGAAGTTGTGTTTGGTTAACATAGTATTTCCCATATCAACTATACTTATGTTCTTTATTTCAGATACCTCATTTTTCTAAGAACTATATAGTGTTATGTACTGATTATTGATACCATATTTAGAAATATAACTTTCAAAATAATCACAAGTAAATTCCTTACCATTTTCTGATCTTAGTTTTTAGATATAGAGACTCATCCCCTTCTCAACTTACCTTCTAAAATTTTTAACATTTTATTTTCCTCTGACTTATGTTGGATAAACATAAATTTAGTCATATGAGTATAATCATCAATAAATGTAATGAAATACAAATCACTTGTGGTATAATTTTATCTCATTGGCACACATAAGTTAGTATGAATAATTATAAGGGGATTGGAAGATAGGATATCCACACCTTTGTGTGAACTTTGAGCCAATTTCCCTTTTTGATTGGTTTCATAGATCTCATCTCATTCTCTATTTATCTTGGTAAAATCTATCACAATATAATTCTTCAAGATTTAGCTAACACTCCTTTGACTAAAGTGTAAAATTATTCTATGCCATATATTTTTTTTTATTCACCACTCAAATAACAAGAATTGATAGCATCGCCAATTTCAAATAGATTACCATTAGTTCTTTTTCTATGAGTGATAATTCTTCCAGTATTTATGTTTTTGATGATAAATGAATATTTTTTGAACAAAACTTCATACCCATCAACAAAAAGTTAGTTGAAACTAATAAAAAAGTGTTTTATCCCTTTAACAAATAACACGTTATTAGACTTCATATTTTGGGAATCATTCTCTAATTTTACAACCCTCTTAATTTTTAGTGAATAATAATTTCCAAAGGTTTCTAATAATCCTTCACGATTGTGAACATTTCTCATCATTTTTGTGTCACTAGTCATGTGTGAAGAACATCCACTATCAAGAATCTAGGAATTGGTTTTTCTATTTGATTTCAAATAAACATCAATAAAAAATGATTTTTATTAATTCATTTTTTGAACTCATTTTCCTTTTATAATATTTTATGTTTTTAAGGGAGGTTACTCATTATCTTTTCAATAATATGTACTTTAGGATCACATATATCAAAGATTTCTTCAAAAAAAAGTCATATTTGTTTTGTGTTGGGAGATAGGATGAGTTCTTGATAACTTCTTTCTTAATTTGAATATTTTATCTCATATTCTTAGAATAACACCCCCCTGTTCATGTATCATCCCTATTAAGAAAATTTTATACCAATATAAATATTCTTTGTTCCCAAAAACTACACAACACCAGTTGTGTCCTATGAACCTTGATTTTTCTAACTGATAATAAGTATGTCTTGAAGATTTTGGTTGTTATATTTTTGTATACTATGGTTGTCTCTATTCTGGTGGGAAAATATTCTTAGATAATTTCTTTCTCCATTTGAATTGGAAGATGATTTTTCACTAGTCTTCATATTCCATAATTTTATAGAATTTATTTTTGTACCTACATAATTAGAGATAACATATTTTTATAAATATTTGTAGAATTATTAATTATCTGTTTCTTTGAACCCCTCCTTTCACCGGTTTTTGATGGTTCTTCGTTGACCTCAAGAGCCCTACAGAAATATTCTCTAATCTTTCTCAATCTATTTTTTCTTCAAGAAATTTAGACTGAGTCTCCAACTATTCTTTATATTTTATATTTAGTTTTTATTCAAGGTCCTTTACCATCATTTCCATTTCATCCACTTTTAGTTTATGTATTTTGATTTATTAAATGTAATTAATATCTTTCTCTATGCATTATTCCATTTCCTCGGTTATCTATTACTTTTTTTCAATAACAGTCTATTTTTCTTATTTAGCTTTTTTGTTTCTCAAGACAAGCATCTAATTCATTTTTCAACATGTTCCCCAGTTCTATTCATTCACTTACATCATCATCACTTTTAGATGTGTCAAACCATTTTTCAACATGATCAATGAATTAAGTTTCATATTCTAATTGGATATTTGTGGTGTATTTAGCTTTATATTCCTCTATTAAAAAACTAATTATTTTACTTTTAAATATTTTTTTCTTGATTCCATAAAACTTGGTTGTTCCATTTTATCTCTTCTCCCATTTATTTTTCTATGGTTCTTCATCATCTATCTCAGGTTCCAAAGACTTACTTTTAAGACTATTTACATCAAAATGTCCAATGTAATTATAGTTGTAGATATTTTTTAGTAATTTAAATTTACCCCTAAACTTTAACTTCTTTAATTTTTTATAAAATAGTAATGATTATAATAAAATATTTACCTTTATTTTCATCATGAGATTCACTAGATACTGATATTTCATCATCTTTAATTTGGGTACTTCTCATGGCATCAAAAACCATTTCATATTTGATAATCCTCTTGAATACTAGGATGTTTCTCATTTCATTAGTAATGAGTATGTCATGTAATTCATTGATAGTAAGATCATATCAAAATGTATAAGTTATTCATATTTAATCTTACTCTTGATCTTTTCCATCAACTTCTATATTTCTCTTATATGTTAAATTCATTATAGAATCATCAAAAATATGTAGGAATCCAATAGTAATTTAATATTTAACATCCAGCGTAGGAGATAGAAGATAAGGAAACATCTTATTCTTCTAACTTTTATAGTTCCTTCCATCAATAATAGAAACATCCCAACTATTGATAGAATTATAATCTTCCATCTTGATTAATTAGTGGACCTTGAGAGTGGTAGCCTAGGGCTATGATGCTAATTGAAGTTACCAAGGATTTTTCATACCATTGAGAAGGGGGGTTGAATCAATGGTGATTTATACAATTTTTCATTCATTTAAAATTAACATCTGTTGGTAAGTAATTATATGATCCACTCTTATGATAACTCAATCTTTTCCAAATGTAGTAAAAATAAATAGAACAATAACACAATATTTTTACAAGGTTTGGTCTCAATGTGAGCCTACACATCTCTATGATTGGTTAGACTGTCCAATAATAGATTCTCCACTATATTCACAAGTGGTTACAATATAAATTTGTTCACTAGAATAGAGTCCCACTATGCTTTCCAGAGTCCCACTAGAATAATAATTTTACACTACCTATTACAAAAAATGATTATAAAACAACACAAGAAATACCAATTCTAAATTTTGACTTATTCCGAAACAAATTATGATTATATTTATTTTTATCCTTCAATATAGATAAAATATCATATGCTTTCTTTTTGAATAACATCACTGAACAGGTTCTTCCTCAAATTCTTCATCTTGACTTCTCAACTGTATGTTACTCAAATAGTATGTGAAATTATCGTTATTTACATTAAATGATTATCTAATAGAATATGTATCATTAGGAAAAATATATACACAATAATATAATGATTCCCAAACTAATGTATACACTCACATATACTACTACATATTGACCACAAAGTATTTTATTGCTTTGTGAGTTTGATCTTGGCTTGTGAGAAACAAATAAATTTCTCAAAAAATTACTTCCATTAAACTTTATAACTCAATCTTCTCTACTATATATTCATATTTGATGAAGCCCACAATTTTATATGAAATAAACTCAATGTTTATTAAATCATTTTATCATGTGATAATTTTGAACATCATGGAAAGCATTTTATAGTGTTTAAATGACCTCTACATAGTATATTTTTATTCATCATAGAATAGCCTTTGAACAAAAATATATTCTTATCTATATAGAACACATCTTCAAGGAATCACCAATGGACCACCTGGTTCATTTTGATAGGGGTTTCATTGCGTACTACGTGGTTTCCCACAGAGGAGATTCACCCACAAAGAAGAAGTACCCACATATCATTTTATTTCTATTTGATCATGGGATCATTTTTCATCATCAAACCATTGTTATCATGTATGTCTATTCATCCTCAAATCATCTATAATTTCAAACAAAAATTCATACTCTCTTATCACATATAGGCTTCATCAGAAAAGCATAAATGAACTCCTTTTCAAAACTTCTTATATCTTATACAGCTTCCCATAGGATCTTCATTGAGAACTACAAAATAATCCTCAAACACCTCCTCAAAAGAAATATTCTCATAAGTTTCATTATCTCAAATCATTTTTATTTATTTTCAGAAATCTATACTTAGCTGATTTTTAAACATCCAAATAACATTTACGGTCCCTCATAAAAATTGAGTTACTCTATGGTTCATTATCCTATAACCCATTTCAATTAATGGTTCATTCACGAAGGTCTCATACTCAGGAGGTTGATTATAATATCTCCCATGCTAATCAGATGGATCACAATCAAATGGGTGATCATATCAGATTAATTCCATCATTTTCGTCTTTTTAGTGGATGGTTGAATAGTACATAAAAATAATTGTCCCATGTTTAATCTTAAATGAACATCGCTTCAGTTTATTACTCAACTCCCATCACTACACCTTTGATATGGCACTAGGTTCGGCACCTGGATTCACTGTACAGACCACTTGGGATTTGGTTCATGGGATACTAGCCCAACCTCTGTGTGCTTTTAAGTGTGCACTTTTTAGGCCCTATTCATGGTATCAACATAATATTCAATCCCCTTATACATGGGGCACTTTTATGGGCCTATGCACAGCCCATGCTGCCTTAGATATTTCCATGGATGGTTCCTTGGGTGTGGTTGGCCTATGGGTCCAACATGTTCTCAAGCCAATATTTCCTAGGTAGTCCCTAGAGTTGGCCTAATTTTTTATATGTGGCCAATTAAAATAATTATCAAAAAGATAATTATTAAATATAATTCAAATCAATCCTCAAACTTTTATAACCACCTCTTATTCTCTTTTAAACAGTCTTCTTCAATAAATCATCCTCATGAATTTATTCTTCAATATTATTTTATTCAAATACTGTTTCATGTATTCCTCAAATAATCATGAAAATTAATGTTTACATGGTCTTCACATGTTGTAAAAAATGTTAAAATATCCTTAGTGCATATTGTATTCACTTTTAATATCACTAAAATAATCATCATAATTTTTACCAAGAAGAGTTTTCCAAGCATGAAATCCAATTATATAAGTTGAATCTGTAACAATTCTCCAAGAATCACAACATCATCAATAATAACTATCCATGCATCACCACTACATCCAAACTCCCCAAACTCATATTGACACATTGTGATAAAAAATTGAACACTTGGGTTCAACGGATATGATTTTAATTCATATCTCAATTCTTATAAATTTAATTTTATTTGACAATTTTTTACTGTTCATGTTAAGAAAGGATTTATAAACTAATTTTAATTCACATTCCAGAGAGGGTTATAGGCCTATTTAACATTTTTTTCTCAAAACCTATTTACTTAGGTAACTTATAATGTGTTCAACTAATTAACATACGTTTACTTTATATCACAATAGGATTATTTTTAATTTCACTAATAATATTGAGGTCATTTTTTGTTTATTTTTTAGCCTATTAGACCTTAAGTCCTATCATTTTCTTAATAAATTATAAAACTATTGAATCAATTGAATAACATGATAGTAAGACACATTTCATACCAATATATCCTTCTTACATATATTTCAGGGATTATAAGTTCATGGTAATATATTTGACCATAAAAATTAGTGTTGTTTTTTTCATCAAGATGGATAAATTCTATTGAAAAAATAAATAATGGGGTATAGTTCTATGGATTTATTAGACTTGTTTCAAAACTTTTTGTTTATTTAGTATAAAATTCAACCTTTAAATTTCTTAAAAAAATGAATAAATTTAATAAAAAAAATAATAGTAATAAATGTACATGTGGAATAACTTGTATTGACCCTATGCTAGCACAACTTTCCCCTTCTTGTGATATTTATTCCAATTAGTGTTGGTAAGAGATTGATGGAGGGGATTGAGGCACTATATGGATTTACTACTAAGGGTGAGGGAACTTTTCTTTACACATATTACACTAAAAATAAAGAGTTGTAAAATGATGAGAGAAAGATGATTTTAATCACTATATTTCTTATAAATGTGGACTTTACTTGAGAAGAAGAGAATGAAGTGTGGGATATTTTATTATAATGAGAATTTGAATGTGGAACACATTTTATTGAGCTTTGTATAAGTATCATGGATTTAACATTAATAATTATACCTCCTATTCTATCCTTTGAATTTAACTTTTACATCATAACCCACCTACCATTATCCTAATATGAACATTAACTAAAGAAAAATTCCTCATTATTTTTGTAGTTCAATTTTTAGGTGAAGATATAGAGAACCTGTAATCCTATGGATAGAGTGCACATACTTGATATTATGAATAAAACTGTATCAAATGTTTTTTAATGATTATTGATATGTATTTTTGGTGATTTAAATCATAATTGGAATAAATATTAGTAATAGTTTTAATTAATTGAGTGGATGAGTAAAAATCCATTGAATATTAAATTTTTAAGGAATCATAATTTGACACTTTGATTTGGATAAGTTTTTTTATTTTAAAAATCATTATTTATAACATTATTTTATTATCATGATACTTATGAAATTTTTCCTTTCTAGTTTTTATATCCTTTATGTTTGGGGTTGAAAGTTTTTATTAGCATGAGAAAATAATTCTCAGTGAGGGATTTCATGAGTTTAATTTATATAAATATTTTACATATTAATTGTATTTATTTGAATTCCATTTGTCTAAAATTATATGGTTTTAATGATTTTATGGAATTGAAATTCATTTATGGATTTTTATAGTGATTGTTTTATTTATAGGTGATATTAGATAAATATTCAAAAAAAGCCTATAAGTTTTTTAGAGAAAATATAAAAGGAAGAGTTTACAAAAATTAAGATAACTAAAGTATCATCCATGGAAGATCAGTCTAGACATAATTCCATCCTATCATCAAATATTGGATTCCAATAGCTAGAATCAAGATGTGTTTCATGAAAACTATGAGATATTATGGTTTATATTTAGGAATGTATGAAATAGTTAAGATAATAATTCCCAGTAAAGGATAGTTCTAGGTAATTGGACTTTCACGATGAAGGGAAGATGCTACTAATATGGCTGGCACTCCATGCATTATTTCTAAGGAGTGGAGGATGACCAGTCTCCATATAAATGTGGGGTAATATTTCCATGGTAAATTTCATCATGTAATGAAGTATAATTTTTCATTGTTGCTCACATCACCATTATTTCATACAGAATAACCTATTCAATTCCATTTCATATATGTTCTCCCACTATCACACCAAGTCGTAAATAATTTGTATTTCCACCACTTATAACCTCAAGGACACCTACTAGACACCTAATAATGCTAAATTACCACCTATGAATTATATGAAAACATGGGAGTGCTTCAGGGATTTCATTATGATATTGGGAATGTTTCATGCACATATTTTTGTAAGGATGATGGAAATAATAGACAATTCGTAGCTAGTGGGGAGCTAAAATGGGGATTTTTTTCATATACCATCGAATGATGAAGCTTATAAAAATGAATAAATGGTTTATTTATTTATCAAACAATAGTTGTAAATTCATAATAGTAAATATTTTTACATATTTCTAATATGGTAATGTGATGTTATGGTAAGTTTCATAAGGAATCTCTGAAAATGTATGAATCTAGTCATGTTGTTATTGAATCGGTGATTTATATTGGGGATTTTGACTTTTAATTTTAGAGTACACCATATGATAATAAACATACATTTCAACAATGGTTATGTGTATATTTAATGGGTTGTGTGTGGGTGTCAACCTCCATTAATGGAATATAGGCTAAACTATTTGTAGTCTTTGAGGAGAGAAAATAAGTTCACTCTATGGGTGATATTTTAGGGATGATTTTATTCATTTTCTGTTATTTAATGTATTTTAAATGAATATTTAATCCATGATTTCTGATCTATTTTTTCCATTGATTTACTCAATAAGAGTCTCTCTTGTGTCATAGGGTGGTCGCAAGAAAGTCATGGTTTTCCTTGGAATAAAATATTCTACACCATAGTGGTTTCCTTTTGGCCACATAATTGATGCTATATAGATTTTAAAATATAATTCATGTCCCTTTTCTAAGATATCAATGTTATCTTCCAAGGGAATTTTGACTCAAATTTTTGGGACTGATATAGATTAAATTTCCAAATAAAATAATAAAAGGAATTGACACACATCAATTAATGGGATCACTTTCTTGGTGGTGGTAGAGAGTAAAAGTGAATTTATTCACCAGAGATATTTTTTAGATAGGTTTCCATTGATTTATTTTTTTCTTTTTATTGTGAAATCATTAGAGTCTTATACTAGTATTTTTTGGTAATTCAAGAAATTATTTAGTCCTTGTGAAACACTTAGATTCTATATAATCTATTCTGCCTCTTATGATTCTTAGTATATTCATGGATAACGAACCGTTAATAATGTGCAGCTAATTTCATAGAATATGGTGTTCATGATTTCAGGGTATGTTTATTTCATGATTTTAATTCTTATATTCTTATTAATTATTATTATTAATTTTATTTCATTTAGACTATATAATTGAGTACACCCTTGATTGAGGAAATTTTTTAAGTTATATTTAATATATTATAAGTTAATTTAAATAATTTAGTTGAATTTCATAATTAAGTGATAATATTATGAAAACCTAATAATTAGTTTAGATATTGAAAGTGGGATTCCCTATTCCTAGTGGAATTAAGCCACACATTAAATTTTCTATTATTTTAATGTTATTTATCTAATGGAAATTATAAATTCTAAAATATGGTAGACTAAATAATGTAATGACACCATCATGAACATTAAGAGATGGATAATTTTTTTATTGGTCTCAAATTGGTAGTGGAAATCATAGCTTTGTCATTTTCCAGAGAGAAATGTTTGAATCATTTATAGATATTCTATGGAATGATTATATCATGGTCTTGGTTTATGGTTAAAAGTAGTGGTTCTTTTCAACATGGTTCTAGGTTGTGTTTGGATAAATATTTTTCATCCAAGGGATATATAGAAATAGACATTTTTGTTTCAAGGTAGGTTATGTCATGGTATGGAGAATATTGTACCATGTTATTCCACTAATGATTTGGTAGATATATTTGAAATTTTGGGGCTAGTATATAGAATGATATAGATATTTATGGCTCGTGTTGGTTGATAAGAATAACATAATGAGGTCTATGAAACTATATCATGGGACTGTTCTGACCTCCACCTTAACGAAGGAGATAAATTTCTTTTTTAGATTTTTTCCCATTTAGAATATCATAGATCTTGAATCTACGTTCATATAGAAACACAAAAGAAAGTGGTGCATTAATTATTACATGGTATAGCTCATAAAATATTCAATATAAATTTATAATTTTTATCGATTAGTTAAGTTACTTCATATTCTCTTTAACCCTAGGTTTCCTATAAATTCTTCTGTTGTTCCCTATGATCTCCCCCATAATAATTTATACTCCGACATTGTATAATCAAGACCTTATTATTAATGGTGGTATTTTCTTATCTTTTATTTAATATTTTTTTCTAAATGGTTTTCTTTTATGTTATTGAATTATTTTTTTAGTTTTTTTATTATATCAAGATCATTTATGTTATACTTTTTGTTATATAAGGATTCCAGAAAAATTGATGGTGTTTGATCATCAGTTCATTTATTTTATTTATTTATTTCAATGTTGAATAATTAGTTTTTGATACGGATTCATAATGTATCTATTATTTTTTATTGAAATATATACTATAATTCCCTAATATGGATTCCACTAATCTGGTTCCCTAGCCCAATTCACCACATATTCTCAAGAATGCCTCCTCAAACACTAGAGGCTAACGACTAGAAGTGAGGGTTGAATGAAAATTGTTGGGATACTATACCATTTTAATCATAGTAATACATAGAATATAGAATAATTAATAAAAAATAATTATAAACAATAAACATGAATCAAAAACCAATTTCCCAAAATTGGGTACATAATAACAACCAAATAGTAAATATTCCATGTCATGTCTTACATTGGAAAGTATAAAAAATCCAAAAATAAAGACAAGATGAAAAATACCCAAAACGGATCATGATACTAAGTATGGTTCCATTTTCCATAAACATAAATGAGTCCCAAATCATCCCTCTATCATAGGAACCATTCCCTTGTCCTAAAAAACACCAATGAAGTCTTCTTGGGTACCCAATGGTGTCCTGAGCATGGTGTGAGTACATATCAGTAGGCCACCACTAATGGTGTCTACAAAATTTCTGGTATAATAAATAGTGTATGAAAAAGAATAGTAAATAATAGTATCAACAAAAGTATATGTTAGGTTCTATTAATTAACAATATTTACATTATCTGCTTTCATCATTTGTTCCATGTGTTATCCAAATTCATCAATCTTTCTTCATCCCATGCTGGTCAATCAAACTATGCATAAGGATGAGTCAAGTTCCCTAAATCATAGGGAAAATCATACAAAAATAAATATATATCAACTTAAATCATATCCACATATTATTTAATTATATTATATGAATTCATTCGGGGCATATAGCCTCATTCCGACACCCTAACCCATGAAATATAGGGGTGGGGCTTAGAGCCTCAGTCTATCTCGGCCCATGGGAGTAGAACCTCGATCCAATACTCTAATCATACCAATTATTCACATGATAATTCATCTTTAACCATTTAACACATTTACTATTTTTGTACCATAACACATTTAACCATTTCAAGTTATACCAACTACCCCCTTATGCCATATTAACAAGATAAATGAAATTATCATTTTATCTATCTCATAAACCTTTAATTAATTATTGAATGATCCAATTCCCTATACAAGGATGTTTCACATCCCATGGGTGACCTCCATCCTGACCTAATCAACCTCAATGGATCCCACAGGAATCATGAGGGTTTCAATTCTTCATTAAATTAACCCAATTTAAATTTTCTACCCAAATGGGCATAAAAATAGTATAGAAACACAACCACATAAATGTAACAAACATAAATACTATATGTAATAACTTTTATACCACCTACTTCAAGTTCGTAGATGAACACTTTCTTAACCTTATCCCTTGATTAAAACTAAAACAACCTTAAAATCCACATCAAAGAATCAGATAAAAAAGATAGTTTTAGATATTTTTAATGAGAATAATGGTTATACAATACCTAATATAGAAAATATAGCTAAGAAGAGTGTTATAATCACTCATATCATTGATTCCCACCCAACCATACTCCAAAAATCCATGAATTGAAGGAAAAATATACCTTGGAAGCTTGGGAGGAGTGGTTTTCTCACCTAGGATGCTAGGAGAAGAATGGATAATGAAATCATGTTATAACCCATAAATCCCAATGGAAAGAATTTTTTATTTTTTCCATTTTTAATGAGGATCATGGTTTGGCCATGTGTTTTTTCCAACTCCTCTCCAACTATGTGCCACCCTATATCCAAGAGGGGCTTGGGTCTCATGGTCTCTTGGAATCCCACAAGGTTTTAAAACCCATGTGGTAGACATGAGGGATGGCTCTATCTAAACCTGCATGGTTTCAAGATTCATATTTTCATGGTTTTTAAATCATGCACCTTCTTCCTCTAGGACCATGTGGTTATGGATAATGGATATTACTAACCATGATCCAACTATTAAACATGCACTGTAGGCCCCCTTTCTTCCTGTAAGAACACGGATCTTTGTTTCATGTATGCTTTTCCTTTTTCTGGAGTTTTTAAGAAAAATGGAGTTTCTGGAAAATTATGAAGTACACGCCGTGTACTTTCGGAGTACACGCCGTGTACTCTTCTCAGGATTGAAGTCGTGTGCTGGACGTGCCTGGGCCACACACACGGGGTGTAGGGGTGATGTGGAGGCCGATTTTGGCAGAGTTTGAAAAAACCCACTACACGCCGTGTACTTTAAAAATACACACCATGTACTTTTCTTTTTTTTCACTAAATGCACCGGGGTCACGCCTGATAGACAGAACACACCCCTTCTCCAGGTTCTTCGTCCGAGGGTGACCCGTACAGCCGAATCTTCTCCGATCTTCTGCCTATCCGTCCATTCTCCGATTCGAGCTCTGTCGATTGCGTTGGAAGCGCAGCGGTGAGTTCTTCCTTTTTCTTGAGCCTCGTTTTCCAATTCCTCCTCCTTTTCAAGTTATCGTGGTTTGTGTGTTTTGGATTTTTTCACAGATCTACGATATTCTAAGGAGACTCTGTCATTGTTTTTCATGTATATCAATCTCCTAGGATCGAGGTATGTGGTTTGTTCCTTTCTATGGGAAGTCGTTGAATATTATGTGAAATTTCCACCAATTCCCTTGAATGGGGAATTGTTTGTTTCCTTATTTTCCCTTGATATTTTCCTTCTTTGCTTGATTACTATAGTAGAGGTTTATGCTTGTGAGTAGAGTAAAATGTTTTGTGCTCAGGTTGCTTTGCCATGCTTATTTTACCTTTTGGTGGTTTCCAGTTTCCATGCCTAGTTGTAGGATTGTGGAACTATTGCTATGTTATATTGTTGAGCCTTAGAATGATAGCCAAGTAGTTCTTGAGGTTTACTTGGAGGTTTCACGCGTGCTGAGCATGTTTATTTCACATAGGACTGTGAGAACCTAGTAGAGTAGACCATAGGGGGAATAGACATAAGGGCTTCTCCAGAGTTTCTTTTAATATGATGTGAGACCACAGGGGGAATTGACGATGAGTGCTTCCTCATAGATTCTGTAGTTCATCGACGTGGGCCACAGGGTCAATGAGACGTTGAGTGCTTCCCTAGAGAGCCTTTAGCATGATACGAGACTATAGGGGGAATTGACGGGGAGTGATTCCTCAAATAGTATATTCTTAGCTGAACCAGAGGGGTGAGACTTTGTGTACCTCCTAGAGGGTTGCTTGTACTTGTAGGTTGAACCATAGGGGTTAGGCTGTGAGATATACCCATAGGGTTACTGGTTTTCTTCTTGTTGTTGTTGTTACTTGTGTACTTTATATGCTAGAATAGTGGATTGTAGCTGCTGTGTGATTTTCTGTTTACTGCTTCCTGCACTTTTACTTTCCTTGTATTCATTGACTATTAGTCACAGATCTTTGGATGATTGCCTACTGGGATTGTATCTCACACCCTGTTTGGGTCATGCTTTTGGGCCTAATAGGACTTTGTTGTTGCAGGAATAGATAAGGGAAAGCACCCTTCGACTTCTGGTACGTGATTTCTTGGAGCTGGAGAGCAAGGGACCGAGCATAGGCTTGTGATGCTGAGGAGTTTACTTTTTTTTCTTTTCACTTTGTTTTTTTCAGTTATACTTCAGCATGTTGGTTTGTTTACTGCTTTCCATAGACATATTTACCATGTTTCATTATCATTATTTTATACTTTGCTTTTGCTGTTCAGTTTAGTCGTTGTATGCTATTTATAGTTTCCGTTATTGTGTCTGGTTGTTCTTCTGATGTGTACTTTACTGAATGAGGTCATAGTTTCCCCACCGACTCACCAAGGCCCTCGCTGCTAGTTGGAAACCTCTGGCATTTGGGGAAATGTGCTTGAGGTCATGTGGTGAACCGGGTACGGGGCACCAGTGGAGGGGCTCCAGATTCGGGTCATTACAAAGTGGTATCAGAGGAGTTCTTTTCTCTTTCTTTTCTGTTTGGAGACTTTATCTAGGGATAGGATGGATTTGGTACTTGGTATTAAGATATTCTAGGGAGTAGTTATCCTGTGTACAGGGAAAATCCATACTACCCCATTAAATTGCAGTTTGCTGGTTTTGAGATTTTACGGTTGATATGATTTCACCTAGAGTGATTCACAAGATTTGTGTCATTATTTTCTTGACGATTGCAGTTCTATTTCTATCGCAACCCAATGAGATGATGGTATGTCATCTCATGCATCATATAGGCACTTGTAGAAATCACATGTCATGCATTCCTTCCATGCCATCGAGGGTGCATTAGCGATTTCATACTATTGTGATAGACTTTGTGTAGATTATGCATGCTGTTGTGATAGATGCTTGATAGAATCTTTTCTACCTTGTTAGAGGATTTATTGCTTCCTACCTTGTTTAAATGAATGCCAAATTTTGATTCTTGAGGTTTTATGGGCTCTCTCGAATCAAAAATTGGTGGATCATGATCCCGTTTTCTCTTGTCTATGACTGTAGGAGATTCCAAGATTTCATTCGTGGGGAGTATGGGCCCTCACGGATCGAAATTTGGCACCTCTTTGCCATGTTTTCAGAATTTCTGGGCTTCTGTGTAGTTTCTGAGCTACTGCCCAGAAAAACCCAGAATACACGGCGTGTAGTTTTTGGATACACTCCGTGTAGTTTTCAGGCCATGTCACTGACCGTGTGAGCAGAAACATGGTGTCGTTAGAGTAACTCAAGAACACGCCATGTACGGAAGGTACACGCCGTGTAGTGGTGAGCCGTGTACCCAGCCGTGTCACAAACAACATGGGTCAGGGAAGCTCATGTCATACATGCCGTGTGTTTTATGAAAACACCATGTATCATTATCCTCAGTAGCCGGCCATATCATGGACAACACGGAACGGTGTTCTCTCCTCCTTTACACGCTGTGTTTTTTCGGAACACGTCGTGTAAGTGTTAGCCATGTACTTGGCCATGTCGCCAACAACACAGGTTGGGAAAAATCTTCGAGTACACGCTGTGTTTGTTCGGAACACGCCGTGTGGTCTCAGCCATTTATCTGGCCATGTAAAGAACAACATGGGTCATTGACACCTTGTTTACTACACGCCGTGTCCACAGGGAACATGTCGTGTAGTCTATGTTTAAGAATACCATGTGGGTCCGCTATGTAAAGAGACTCAGGAAGGGGAGTAGAGTTCAAGTACATGCCATGTGTAGGGACAACACGCCGTGTAGTCTGGGGTTTTACCCGACCAGGGGTGGCAGAACCACACACCCATGTCTATGGTTTAAGTGAGCACGCTATGTAGTTTTTATGCATGTCATGTAGTCGTGTTTTGTAAACTTGTGTGTTTTTCTTCCCAGCTCCCGTTTTGTACTCTTGTGTTCTCTATCTTTATTAATTCTGATCTAAGGTGTGCTTTTGATCTTTCAGATATATGCCTCCTAGACATCCTCTGGTTGGACGTCTTTTGTCAGGCAGTGATTAGACGCTAGATATGTCTGATCAAAGACTTCATGTCGATCCTCCAGTCGAGCCAGCCTTGTCACCGGTTGTCATACCAGTTGCAGGCGCTAATTCCCAGTTCAGGGAAGGTTTTCTGAGGATGATGAAGACCTTTCAGGGAGCACCGCCTCCTACCTCGACTATGGCATATTTGACGCGGGTTTTCCATCTGCATCATCCTCCAACGTTCTTGGGAGAAGGAGGACCACAGGCTGCAGAGTCACGGCTAGAAGCCATGTTGACCATCTTTGAGCATCTGGAGATGCCTCCAGAGAGGCAGGTCAAGCTTGCTACCAACATGCTCCAAGACTCCGCCAAGAGGTGGTGGGACGTGATCTCACAGGAGGGGCCTCAGTAGATTATGGCTTGGGAGGAGTTTCAGCGCGTCTTTTATAACTACTTCTACCCGGTGACCCGGAGGGCTGACCGAGCCCAGGAGTTCATAAGCTTAGAGCAGGGTACTCTTTATGTCATGGAGTATTCCTCTCGTTTCACCGAGCTGTAGCTTTTCACACCCATCCGGGATGATAGTGGGGTGTTATTAGCAAGGAAGTTCGAGGATGGTCTCAGGCAGGAGATATGCTCGTAGTTGAATATCTTCCAGTTGACTTCCAACACTTTCATCATCAATCAGGAACTGATTACGGAGTGCAACCTGAGAGACTCTGGAGCTGCAAGCCAGGGTGGTTCTACTTCCAAAGCTAGTTTTTCTTCAAATGATAGCAAGAAGCACCATAGGGAGTCTACGCGCGGTGATCCAAGGAAGCGAGATGCGTCATAAGGCAGCCCGGTGGTATGCTACCAGTGTGGCCGGTCAGGGAACACAAGGCAGCAGTGCCAGAGAGACCCCGTGGAGTGCCGATCTTGCGGAAAATGGGTCACCTTCAGCATTTCTGCCAGGTTTTCTCACCAGCAGCTGGTTACTAGGGTTCTTCTATGACTCCTCGTTCAGGAGAATCCCCACCAGTTTCTCACCAGTTGGGGAACTGGAGTTCTTCCGGCCATTCGTGCTGAGGTGGAGGTCGAGGTTGGGGCAATCAGCCACCACTCCCTCAGCACCAGCAGGGAGGTTTAGTTCAGAGTGGTCAGCCAGGGGTGAAGGGCCGCGGTGCAGGCCAGTCTTTTGCCGTGGAGAAAACCTGTCAGGAGTAGTATCTTGACCCTTCTACAGTTCAAGGTATGATTTTAGTTGCCTCAGTTTTATCTTCAACTCTTTTTTATACTGGTTCTATGCATAGTTTTATCTTTGTTGCTGTTGTGGAGAGCGTTGGGCTCTGTGTCTTTTCCTCTATCGACTCATGACACTAGACACACCTTTGGGGATGAGGACATCTAGTGTACACCAGTGTAGAGGGTTCCCTCTAGAGGTTCTAGGGTAATGTTTCTTATAGGATCTCTATGTCCAAGAGATGACAGGCTATGATTTCATCCTCGGGATGGACTGGTTGGTTCCCTTCCAGGAAGTCATCGACTGTTATCGCCGCAGGGTGAGTTTTATCTCACTAGAGTGTGAATATTTTTTTCATAGAGGTGAATGGGATTTTCGAGAGAGTGGAGTGGGACTCGAGTATCTTGGGCTAGGAGGGGTGACAGCCCAAATTGCTAGTCTTTATCTGGATGATCAGGGGACTCCACAGTTGTACTTTCCTCCAGTGGTGGATCGCTTCAGGGATGTCTTTCCAGAGGACTTTTCATGTGTGCCTCTGGAGCGTGAGGTAGACTTCTCTATTGATCTCGTGCTAGGAGCAGCACCAGTGTCCATTCTTCCCTATAGGATGGCCACACCTGAGTTGCAGAAGCTCAAGAAGAAATTGGAGGAATTACAAGCGAAGGGTTTCATCCAACCCAGTACTTCTACTTGTGGTTCACATGTCCTGTTTGCGAAGAAGGTAGACGGTACCCTTCGGCTTTGTGTGGATTATCTAAAGCTGAACCAGTTGATGGTCAAGAACTGATATCCCTTGTTGAGGATCAATGACCTCTTTGATTAGCTTCGAGGATCCTGGGTGTTCTCAAAGATCGACTTGAGGTCCGGTTATCATCAGTTGTGTATTAGACCATCAGACATACCACTGACAGCCTTCATGAGCAGGTATGGTCTATACGAGTATACATTCATGTCGTTCGGTCTCACGAACGTGCCTGCAGTTTTCATGGAACTGATGAACCGAGTGTTCCATCCTTACTTGGACTCCTTCTTCGTGGTCTTCGTGGATGATATCTTGGTGTACTCTCACACTGACATGACCATGACACACACCTTGAGATCATTCTGAGTACACTGAGAGAGCATCGTCTTTTTGATAAACTCTCGAAGTGCCACTTCTGGATGGATCAGATTCACTTCTTGGGACACGTCATCTCAGAGGAAGGAGTATCAGTGGACCCAGATAAAGTGAGAGCTGTAGTTTCCTGGGAGCAGTTGAAGAACGTCTTTGAGGTATGGAGCTTACTAGGGCTGGCTGGATACTACAGACGCTTCATTCATGACTTTTCTCATCTAGCAGCAACCTTGACAGGTCTGACCAAGAAGGGGGGAAAGTTCTTATGGTCAGATTCTTGTGAGTTATCCTTTCAGGAGCTTAAGGGAAGATTGACGTCAGCACCGATACTAGTCTTGCCAGAGCCAGGCAAGAGCTACACTGTTTACTGTTATTCTTCAGCTATCGGGCTAGGCAATGTGCTTATGCAGGGAGATGGAGTCGTTGCATACGGGTCTCAGTAGTTGAGGCCACATAAGAGGAACTACCCTATGCATTATCTAGAGTTGGAAGCTGTTGTTTATGTCTTACGCTGTTGGAGACACTATATTCTGGGAGATCACTTTGTGTTCTTCATTGACCATAAGAGTCTCAAGTATATCTTCACTCAGTGTGATCTGAATCTGAGGCAGCGCAGGTGGGTCAAGTATCTTCAGTATTTTGATTTCGATCTTGCCTATATGCCAGGAAAGGGAAATGCAGTGACAGATGCGTTGAGTTGGAGAACTCAGATTCAGGCAGTTCAGGAGGCCAGCAGTGAGTGGCAGCTTATGGCTCTATTCTCTGATATGCATCTGGTGGTGCACGACAGACAGGGACAGACTTTCCTATCTTCTGTAGTTGTTACCTCTACACTACTTGATCGGGAACGGATGAGGCATCTATCAGACTTAGAAGGCTTAGTCCTGCGAGAGAGCGTGTCAGGAGAGGACCCTCTTCCTAGATGGATAGTGGGAGAGGATGAGATCTTGTGTTTCTAGGGACGCATATGGGTGCCGGAAGACATACACGAGGAGTTGATGTGGGATTTTCATTCCTAAGTTTGGGAATTTCATCCTGGCATCACCAAGATGTATCGGGATCTTCATCGCCAGTACTGGTGGCTAGGAATGAAGAAAGATGTTGTTGGTTTCATCTTTCGGTGTTCTACTTGTCATCATGTGAAGGCGGAGCATCAGCGACCAGAAGGCCTTTTACAGCAGTTACTCATTCCGGTGCGGAATTGGAACGATGTTGCGATGGACATTGTGACTGGGTTGTCGAGGTCGCCTTGAGGGAACAATGCTATTTGGGTTGTTGTCGAAAGGTTCATGAAGGTTTCTCATTTCTTTCCGATCAAGGAGACCTTTAGTGTTGATGATCTGGGATGACTGTACATCAGAGATATCATTCGTCTGCATGGAGTTTCATGCTCTATTGTTTCAGACAAGGATGCACGCTTTACCTCTCGGTTCTGGCAGGGACTTCAGAAGGCCTTGGGTACACAGGTACTTTTGATTATAGCATACAATCTAGAGATAGATGGTCAGTCCGAGCACAGGATCTAGGTGCTTGAGGATATGCTCCGAGCTTGCATCCTAGACTTTGTCGGTTCTTGGGAGAAGCATATTCCCTTAGTGAAGTTCGCCTACAAAAACAGTTTCCAGGAGACCATTCAGATAGCACCATACGAGGCTTTGTACTATAGGCTATGCCGATCACCCTTATTCTAGCTGAAGGCAGGAGGGGCAGCATTGCTAGGACCTCATCTTGTTCAGGAGACTTCAGAGAAGATAGAACTGATTCGGAAGAGGATGGCTACAGCACAGTCCCGACAGAAGTCTTATGCTGATGAGCGGAGAAGACCTCTGGAGTTAGAATTCAGGGATTAGGTTTTCCTACGTGTCATATCAAGGTTAGGACACAAGAGGATTCGGAGATAGGGTAAGCTTTCACCACGGTACGTCGGACCGTTTGAGGTATTGGAGAGAGTTGGGCCAGTTGCCTATCGGTTGCAGCTAACCAAGAGGTACTGGGCCATGCATGACGTCTTCCATGTCTCTCAGCTCCGACATTACTTTTTGGACCCATCTCATGTCTTTCAACCTGAGGAGGTTGAGCTCTAAGAGGATGCATCGTTCGAGGAGCATCCTATCCGGATTGTCGATCGCAGTATGAAGGCTCTCCGTGGGTGGTCTGTCCCTCTTGTGTGAGTGCAATGGTAGCATGGGCGAGTACAGGACGAGACCTGAGAGAGGGAGGCCGATGTACGATCGCAGTGGCTAGATCTGTTTGGGGTTTCTTCTTCTATGCCTCACTAGGGAAATTCGGGGTCTAATTTATTTAAGGGGGGAAGTTTGTAAGAACCCGGATCTTTGTTTCAGGTACGCTTTTCCTTTTTCTTGAGTTTTTAAGAAAAATGGAGTTTATGGAAAATTTTGAGGTACACGTCGTGTACTTTCTGAGTACACGTCGTTCACTCTTCTCAGGCTCGAAGCCATGTGATGGTCGTGCCTGGGCCACACACACGGGGTGTAGGGGTGACATGGAGGCCGATTTTGGTGGAGTATGGAAAACCAACTAAACGTCGTGTACTTTAAAAATACACATCGTGTACTTTTCTTTTTTTTCACTAAACGCATCGGGGTCACGCCTGATGGATAGAACACACCCCTTCTCTAGGTTCATCATATGAGGGTGACCCATACGGCTGAATCTTCTTTGAGCTTCTACCTCTCCGTACGTTATCTGATTCAAGCTCTGTCGATTGCGTTGGAAGCACAACGGTGATTTCTTCCTTCTACTTGAGCCTCGTTTCCCAATTCCTCCTCCTTTTCAAGTTATCGTGGTTTATGTGTTTCAGATGTTTTCTCATATTTACAACATTCTAAGGAGAATCTGTCATCGCTGTTCATGTATATCGATCTCCTAGGATCGAGGTAGGTGGTTTGTGCCTTTCTATGGGAATTTGTTGAATATTATGTACAATTTTCCACCAATTCCCTTGAACGGGGAATTGCGTGTTTCCTGTTTTTCCCTTTCTGTTTTCCTGCTTTTCTTGATTACTGTAGTAGAGGTTTATGCTTGTGAGTATAGTAAAATGTTTTGTGCTCAGGTTGCTTTTCCATGCTTGTTTTACCTTTTAGAAGTTTCCAGTTTCCATTCTTGGTTATAAGATAGTGGAGGTGTTGTTATGTTATGTTGTTGAGCCTTAGATTGATATCCAAGTAGTTCTTGAAGTTTACTTGGATATTTCACATGCACTGAGCATGTTTATTTCACATATGACTGTGAGAACCTAGTGTATTAGACCACATGGAGAATAGACATAAGGGCTTCTCCAGAGTGTCTTTTAATATGATACGAGACCACAGGGGGAATTGATGATGAGTGATTCCTTAGAGAGTCTGTAGTTCCTTGATGCTAGCCACAGGGGGAATGATACGTTGAGTGCTTCCCCATAGAGCCTTTAGCACGATACAAGACTATAGGGGGAATTGATGGTGAGTGCTTCCTCAAAGATTCTATTCTTAGTTGAACTAGAGGGGTGAGACTGTGTGTGCCTCCTAGAGGGTGGATAGTACTTGGAGGTTGAACCATAGGGGTTAGGCTATGAGAGATACCCAGAGGGTTACCAGTTTTATTCTTGTTGATGTTGTTACTTATGTACTTTATATGCTAGAATTGTGGATTGTAGCTGTTGTGTGATTTTCTGTTTACTGCTTCCTGCACTTTTACTTGCCTTGTATTCATTGAATATTATGCATAGATCTTTGGGTGATTGCCTACTGGGATTATATCTCACACATTGTTTGGGCCATGCTTTTGGGCCCAAACAAACTTTGTTGTTGCAGGAATTGATAAGGGAAAGCACCCTTCGACTTCTGATATGTGATTGCTTGGAGCTGGAGAGGAAGGGACAGAGTATAGGCTTGCGATGCTAAGGATTTTACTTTGTTTTCTTTTCACTTTGTTTTTTTCAGTTGTACTTCATCGCGTTGGTTTGTTTACTATTTTCCATAGACATATGTACCATGTTGCATCATAATTATTTTATACTTTGCTTCTACTGTTCAGTTTAGTCGTTGTATGTTGTTTACAGTTTCTGTTATTGTGTCTGGTTGTTCTTCTACTGTGTACTTTACCGAATGAGGGCATAGTTTCCCCACCAACTCACCAAGGCCCTCGCTGCTAATCGGTAGCCTCTGGAATTTGGGGAAATGCACTTGAGGTCATGTGGTGAACCGGGTACGGGGAACCAGTGGAGGGGATCTAGATTCGGGTCATTACACTTCCCCCTTTCTTTCCTCAAACCCTGGGAAAACCCTCAAGATTTATCACAAACCTAAGAACTATTCCATTAACCAAATATATAGGGATTTTAATCAAAACATAAACAAGAACTTACCTTATTATAATTTCATGATCTTAAAAACTCCTCACCATATAATATCTCATCACTAAGATTATCTCCCAAGATTCAAAAATAATCCATGGTAAAAATATTGAGCCACTAGTCCCTCATATCTATCTCCCTCTCCCAAGTTTCCTCCTAAATAGTACTTTTCTTCCACAACACTTGGACTAATGTAACAATCCTACCTTGTATGACTTTTTCACTGTGATCCAAGATACAAAATGGATTCTCTACAAAGGGATAATCCTCCCCAAGCTCAACATCATCAACATCGATCACAAGAGAAGGTTTGGGTGATATTTTAAAATTTGTAACACCTGAAAAACATCATTCATGCCGCTATACTCATGTGTAAGATCCAATTGGTACACCACTAGTTTGATTCTCTCCACAATATCAAATGTCCATGTATACCAGGGCACCAATATACACTGTTTTTAAATCCTAAGGTGACCCAACCTTGGAGATACCCAAAAAAACACATCATCACCCACTATAAACTCAAGTGGTCAATGAGGTTGATCAGCATATGAATTCTTCCTACTATGAGCCATAAAAAAACAATTTTGAGTCAACATAAATTTCTCTGGTGTCTCCTCCTTGAGACTCAGCCCCAAAAACTATGATTCCCCATCTTAAATCTAGAAAAATGATGATCTACATGGACAACCATAGAGCACCTCATACAGTTCCATATGAATAGTCACCTAGTAATTGTTGTTATAGGTAAACTTAATGATCTCCAAGTGATCTTCCCAAGATCCACCAAACTCAAGGTCAAATTCTCTCAACATATCTTCTAGCACCTGAATAGTACACTCTCATTTCCCATCTATCATCATGTGAAATATCAAACATAGAAACACTTGGGTACCAAACGCATTTTGTAACCCTTTCCAAAAGCACAAAGTAAAACATAGATCGTGATCTGAAAAAACATATCAAGGTACTCTATGAAAATTTACTATCTCCCGAACATATAATTCACCCAACTAATCAATGGTAAAATTATCTCAAATCGGTAAGAAATGTGATGCCTTGGTCAAATTATCCACAATCACCCATGTCACGTCCTTCTTTTGAGGCATCCATTGAAGACCTACCACAAAATACATGGTGACAACATCCCACTTCCATTATGGAATGGTAAAAATCTATATAAAACCACCTGGTAGTTGATGTTTTGATTTCACCTACTGACAGGTGTAGAATCATATCAGGAAACATGCAACCTCTTTCTTCATACCTAGCCACCAATACTATCAACAAAGATCACGATACTTATTGTTCAAGCTAGAGTGCACATCCCACTTAGAGGAATGAAAATCATTAACTATCACCTCCCTCATACACGTAGGCACAATAACATGGGAAAGGATATAAATGATCTCATCATTGTTGATATTCCACGTTCAAGGTGACTTCACACCTTCACATATTTTTCTCAATTCCAAACACTCTGGATCCTCATAATTCCTTTCCTCGATCTAGCTCATAAGTGTGGACTCAACTAACAATGATATGAGGTTCATATATCCCTAGCCCTCATAAACCTCTATATGACTCTCAATGAACAAGTTCATCATCTTCCACTCAGAACTAGACTCATTGACTGTCTGAATTTGTATCTTTTCGGAAAAAAAAATATGCAACATTGTTCCCTTTTTCTGGTGTATAGGCCAACTCAAAAACAAAATATTGTGTATACTCAACCCATATCCACATCCTTATATTTAAATATCACTATGAAAATATATACTTCAAGATTTTATGGTTAGTATACAAAAAAAACCTTTCACCCAAAAGATAACACTGGAAACATTTCAAGGCATAGACCACTGTGGCCAACTCAATATTATGTGTAGGGTAATTTTGTTCATGTGGCCTTAATTTTCAAGACCCATATGCCACAACCCGATCTCCATGAATCTACACTACCATAATCACAATACTATATGCATCATAATACAAGGTAAATTCCTTACCTGACTCGGGTAGGATCAAAGTCAATGTGGTATTCAAGTGCATATTCAACTCTTGTAAATCATTCTCACAAGATCTAAACCACACGAACATGAAACACTTTTTATTTAAGCCTGAAATTGATATTGAAAATAGATAAAATACCTTGAGGAACCTTCGGTAATATCCCACTAAACCCAAAAATCATCAAATATCAAAAACATTCTTGGGATGGTCCTAAGATAAAACTACATGAACCTTCTCCAGGTCCACTGATACACCATCCTCCAAGATTATGTGTCCCACAAAATGTACATTGTAAATCCGAAACTGACACTTATACATCTTGGTTTTGAGCCTATGCTTTCTAAGTATACTTGAGACTATGTCAAGGTGTTTGGAATATTCTTCATGATCTTGGGATTACACCAAAATTTTATTCGCAAAAACAAATACAAACAGATATAGGTTTAGATGGAATATTAAGTTCTTAGGTCTATAAATACAATAGGGGAATTTATTAACCCGAAGGGAATTACAACAAACTCATATGACCTAGGAATGGTCCTGAAAGAAGTATGTTTTATATCAGAAGGTCTCACCCTTAGCTGATTATACACCAACCACAAATCAATTTTTTTAAAAAACAGAAACATTTTTTATCTTGTCAAAAATATAATTGATATGTGGGTGGGGTTATCAGTTCTTAAATTTCATTAGATAAAATTACACTAATCAACACACAACCACAATATCCCATCATAATTATTATAAAACAAAACTAGAGATACCGAAGGTGACGTACTCAGATTAATAAACCATTTATTCTCCAATTCATCCATCTAATCCTTAATATCTTAAGAGCTATTGGTTTTATCCAATATGGTGGAATAGAAACATGCTCAGCTCTAGGAACTAGCTCAATACTGAACTCAACATCTCTCTTGAGTGGAAACCCAATGAAATTATTAAAAAAATACATCCTAAAACGGATCCATGACATGAGGAAATATAGCCTGATCTACACCCCCATTTTCAAGAATGAGACATTCCACTTGGGTTATGAGCTCACCCAACTACTGACAAACTCAATCTATATGGCCAATCTAGTAATTCCATTCCCCTTAGTGAACATCACTGTAACCATCAAGCGACATGAACGTTACCCTTGAGTGATAAATGGGCTCAATACAACACCAACCAATTCATTCCCCAATATATGGTAAAAACCTAATAGATCAATAATAAACAAGTCCCAAATGAAATGGTACCCCCAACCTCAAGGAAACACTCCTTAAATTTCAAAATATTCTCTTCTTGCTCTCCCAATGGTGAATCAATTGACATAACCCCACACTTATATTCCACATCCATACCCAAAACATTCATAAACTAAGTAGCTATAAAATAATGTGAGGCCCCTATATCAAAAAAACTATCAAGCATAGAATATACAAGAGTCATGCCTTGAACCATCGATGGTATAGCTTCACCACTGCTTGGTGCAGGCTGAACTACATTAAGTTGAAATGCATGAAGCTGACCTTCCCCTATACCGTAGTCCCTAGTCTAAGATACTAGTGTTGCGCTACCCCATTGATAAGGATTATCTTGACCTGAAGTACCATCTTTACCATACGGATTGGTATATCCATTCAAACTCTAACTACCATCCTAGAATCGTGTAGAAAACCCCCTTCCTTCACTCTACATTATTCTTGATCCATCATCATTTCCCACCTTTAAAGGGTTCCTAAAGAACCTCTATATATGTCTCATCCTTCCACACACTCGGAATTCAAATGGTGTTCAAGGGAACTAAACACACAAGTGTCCCAATGAAAGGTGATGTCATTGTAACTCTTAAATGATTTTTAATTTTTACTTCATAAGTACAGCAGAGTGGCTGACCAAGGTCATCTCTCAAAGGAGGAAGTAAATTAAAAATAACTTCCAAAATGTGTTCTAAAAATAAAATAAAAGATAAGAAACACACTAATTAAAATTATGGGGGGTTACCATTTATAAATGTAAAATAATTATATTGGAAGAATATTGTATTTTTTTTCTTTTTTCTTTTTTGAAATGATATGAGAAAACATAATAAGAATACATTTTTTGAAAATTATTTTTAGAAAATGTAATTGATATAACCATACCTCTTCATTTAATTATTAATCATTATCATTTATATTAATCTATAATTAATTTTTATACCCTAATTTTCTAACCCTCAAACGCTATGTGAGTTAACTTAACCATAATAATGAAATGAATTGAACCCTAGGTTAGCTTCAGAACATGCAATCAAAGCACCCTATGTTGATTTTAATTTCAATACTAGCTTATGTTAAATGGTAAATTAGGGAATATATCTATTTTGTAAATGAGGATTATTTTATTTTAGGGGCTATATTTTAACTCAATATATTTATACTGTGTGGTTTTTCTTTACCAATTAAGTATGCACTCTCAGAATTCACACATTACTTGACCTCACAAGTTTTGTGTAAGTTGTCCAAATACTTATTTAGTTTATTTTAATTTAAAAAATAAATTAGTAAATCATAACAATGGAATTACATTATTTAATTGATTTAGAATAATTAAGTGAAGAAGGTTATAATTATATCAATTACTAAGAAGAATTACTCTCCCATAGGCGGTGTATTCGTTATAGAAACATTTTTCATTCACAAAGGTCATGGAAAGGGTATAACCCAATAACATTTATACCATTTATTTAAAGTATAAAGTGGATGAGTATAGAAGAATAAATTTTATTAAAACATAAGAAAATATATTAAATAGAAGAGGAACTAAGAATTTTATTACATAAACAAAAATATTACAACATGGGAAGGAGAAGAAGGCTTTGATAAAGGGATCCTTTCTTCAAGAGATCCTCCAATGGGTATATAAAGTTCCCAAACCTCCAAGGTGATGAGAGTAATCATATAGAACTCTAAAATTGAATCACTTCATTCCTTGGTCTAACTTGAAAAGGAAGTTCCCACGGTGCCATTTTATAACCAAAATGGGAAGTTGTTTTGGGAACCCATATTTGGTTATACCACTTGTATCTCAATTTTGGAATAATAAACAACCATAACATGACTTTAAAAATAGTGAAGAGTTATTTTAAAGAAAATTTACTATATCCATGTAAAATTTGGGGTATAGTTTACATCTTTATTGGGAAATATTGTCAAACAACTGAACCAAACTTTTTAATTCATGCAGATTCAATCCCCTGGACAGATCAGTTCGAATGGGAAAGTATATGGATGAATTTTTCTTTTATTTCTTTTGATGATTTGTATACAAATAAATTTTTGATCATAGAAAAAAATTCATCCCAATTAGACATAAGTATTTCTTTTAATCTTAAAAATAGTGGACATATGTCCTTGGGTTTCCAGGCAATTTGGCATATTTTCCTTCCGGATCATCTCTGACCCTCCAAATCACCCCCTCTTGGAAAGAAATAACCAAAACAAGTATAATTTCCCTTTTATACAGTGATAAAATTTTAATAATTACATCAAATGTGATATTAAATTTGATATAATATTTGTAATTTTTAAATAAAAACAAGTTTAAAATAGTGATGTAAGTGTGAAATAAATCAATAAATTGTGGTGCAATCACACCCCCACACTTACCCATTTGAAATCATAGGAAAAACCTTATATCATGTATTCCAAAACATTATAAAAATATGTGCATGTTCATATTCCTCAATCCACAGTAGAAATATAAGCAATGTATGAATTCGATCAACAGTCAATATCAACAAATTTTAAAATCATTGTCTCATAAATTATATCAAAACAAAATCCATTGAGATTAATGACACAAATCATAGAGAAACAAGGCATGGGTTTACTATTCCACTAATTCCCCATGTTTTTGTGTTCCAACCATTTCAATTTCATATCTCCACCCTTTATTCAGTATATTTAAGTAAATTAAAACAATTCTTCTTACATAGTTTAATTCACCAGACCTGTTCTACATTCCTTTGAAATCAAATTTCAAGACCCAAACACTTAAAAATTCCTAAAATTAAAACCCCAGGAACCCAACCTAGATATCTCCACATTTTTACATTTCGACAATCCCATGTTTATTAATATTTTTTTATTTATTTTTAATTTTATTTATTTTTTTAGGGTGTAAAACTGTTGGATATCAAGTAAACACACATAGGTCAATTTGGTATAGTAATAAATTTTATCATAATAGAAACAAACATATATACCAACCATTTATGTAAGATGAGATTTTTTACCAAACTTTTCTATAACTTCAATTGAGTAGGAAAATTTTCACATGTCATGGTTGCATGAAAGGTTGTGTAGAGAAATCAATGAAATAATTTACCATGAAAAAATATCACAAAGAATGGGGTCAAATCTAAAATGTTTTATAATGAAACAACCAATCATATCATCGAAGGCATACATTTTTATAAAAAAATGATCTTTAATAATTAATTCTTTCTCATTATTATCATTTCACAAATGAATTTTGAAAACATGCATTTTATATATGTTTTAAATGTGAACGATAATGTTACAAAATGTTTTTTTATAGAAATTTTTAACCAAAAATAAACAGAAAATATAAAAAAAATACACAAATGAAAATCATAAATAACTGTCCCAAGATGTTGTCCCCTCCCCCACACTTAAAATTTTTCAATTTTCTCAATGTGAATTTATGATATGATATGTGAACATAAAATGTAGTATTTAAATAGGAAAAATAATATAAAATTAAAAGGGTTAGGAACAACCAAATATACTCAAGTGATGATGGGGTCATGCAGTGTGATGAAATCAACTACATCGATAGCAATTCCCTCAATGTATTATTTCAAAAATTTCCCATTGACTTTAAAGCTCCTTCTAGTGTCCTCTTGTATGATCTCAAATACACCATAAGGAAAAATATTAGATACAATATATGGAACAAACCATCTATAATAAAACTTTCCAGGCGTCATCTTTAGTCGTGAACTATAGTGTATGACTTTCTCCCCTACATGAAATTCCCTTTTTTTGAATTATTCTATCGTGCGCTGATTTTGATCCTTCCTTGTAGAGACTTGAGTTCTCATATGATGACAATAGAATCTTATAAAGCTCTTGAATTTGATTCTTCATTTGAATTACTTCTTAGGATAAACCCAAGTTGTATTTCTTTATATCCCAATAATTCTGATACTTGACCTCAACAGGGAGATGATAAGCCTTCACAAGAATAATATTAAATGGGTACATACCGATGGGAGTCTTATATGGAATCCTATAAGGCCAAAGTGCATCATCCAAGAACTTTCTTCAATCTTTCCAATTTGGCTACATGGTTTTCTCAAAAATTTGTTTCAACTCCCAGTATAAAACCTTAACCTTGAAATTTGTTTGGGGTGGTATGCTTTTTTTGTTTTATATGTCACCCAATACTTTTGGAGGAGGGATTCCAAATTATGATTTCAAAATTATGTCCTCTGATCACTAATGGGATCCATTAGTACTCTAAACCTTCAAAAAATTGGTGTATTGACAAAATCGACTACAACATGAGAATCATCAGTCTTGGAGGCCTTGGAATCCTCCCACATGCTAACATAATCCACAGCAACCAAAATGTACAAAAATCCAAATGAACTGGGAAAATGAACCATAAAATAAATATCCTATACCTCAAAAATCTTGCATAATAATATGGGATAATGAGGAATATGGTGTATCTTAGATATATTTACAGTGTGTCAGCAATGTGATCATGACTTACAAAACACATGAGCATCATAGAATAATCTAGGACAATATAATATAGAGTCTAAGACATTTTGATCTATTCATTGGGGTCTAAAGTGTCCTCCACATGAATGTGTATGGTAGAAATGAAGAATAGAATCAAACTTGTGATTAGGAACACACCTCGTAATAAATCGATTACTACACATGTCCCAGGGATAGAGATCATCCCAAACATAAATTCTAGAGTCACTAATTAATTTTTAGACTTGATGTTTCTTGAAATTAGTAGGAATTTCAAAGGCAACAAGGTAGTTAACTAAATAAGCATACCAAAGATGCGTACCTAAGATGGCATAAAGATGCTCATCGGGGAAAGTTTCCTAAAGTGGTACCTGGTCCAAAGTGTCATCCCCTAGTGTGTGAGTAATCTTACTCATTTGTTCTGCCAATAATTTTTCAGAACACTTATTTTCATTTATCTTAATGTCAAATTATTGAAGAAGGAGCATCCATTGGATAAGTTCTGTCATTTCATTTGGCTTCTTCAATAGGTACTTCAGTACTTCATGGTTAGAAAAAAACAACTACTTTAGAGCCCAATGAAAAAAAATAAGTAAAAATGATATAAAGAAACTTTTTTTCGATGGTGGTGTTTTTTGATTGGGTTGATTCCAATGTCCTTGAGGCATAGGCAATCACATTAGAACTTCTCTCCACCCTCTGTGATATGATAGCTCCAATTATGAAGTTTTAATTATCACACATAAGCCCAAATTGAATTTCCCACTGTAGGGGTTGTATGATCTATGGAGTGGTTAGATGATTTTTTAGATCATCAAACGATTCCCTGCATCAATAATCATAAATTAATTTAATGTCTTTTTGAAGAAAATGAGATAAGGGAAGAGTGATCTTACTGAAATATTTAATGAAGCATCAGTAAAATCATGCATTACCTAGGAATGATATAACATCTTGTACAGATGAAGAATATGGAAAGGATAAAATAATATCTACCATATATTTGTCAACCTCTATTCCATCTTTTGACACTACATTCCCTTAAGATAATGTCTTTATCTACCATGAAATGACACTAATCAAATTTTAAAACAAAATTATTCTCAATACAATTATTCAAAACCTTTCCCAAGCTAATTATACATTCATAAAATGAAGATCTATAAACTATAAAATCATACATAAATACCTCCATGAAGGTCTTAATGAAATATCAAAAAAATACTCACCCTGCATCTCTAGAAGGTACCTGGGGCATTACAAAGTCCAGATGGAAACCTTCGGTAGGAAAATATACTGAATCTAAAATTGAATGTTGTTTTATCCAAATAATTTTGATCTATAGAAACCTAAAAATATCCAGAAAATCCATCCACAAAATAAAATTGTGTTTTCCCTACTAGTCTCTCAAGCATCTGATCAATAAATGGGAGGGGTAAATTGTACTTGTTGGTGGATTGATTTAGTTTCCTATAATTAACACACACACAAACTATTTTTCACCCTCATTGGAACTAATTCCCCTCTCTTATTTTGAACAATTTTTACACCACTTTTCTTAGGCATAAACTAAATAGGGCTCACCCACTAGGAATCTGAAATTGGATAAATTTTACCTACATAGAAAAAAAAAATCAACTTTTTTAATATCTTCCATAAGAGTTGGATTAAAAATCTTTTATAGATTCCAAACCGGTTTAGCCCCATCCTCAAAAATAATCTTATGCATAAAAATGGAGTGGCTAATACATAATATTTTATCCAAGTTCCACCTAATGTCCCTCATGTTCTCCCTCAAAATATTCAAAAGTTTTTATGCATGTTCATAAGGGAGATTTTTAGCAATTATAACATGTAATATCTCACCACTCAATAAGTATGAGTATTTGATATTTGGGGTTAGTGGCATGATTTCTAATGAATGGGGTGTTTTATGGATGGATACATTGAAGTAACAGAAATATGTACACAATGAACATCAATACTAGAATAGACATCATCAAAATCAGAGAATAATGCACAAAATTCATCAGCATACTCAACATCCATGTCATAATCAAAGTGAGAATGATCAAAATCAGAATATAAATCCATTTTAAAATCAAATCTAAGAGAGGGTTTTTTTTGGAACCGGGCATGCAGAAGAATCCCCAAACAGGTGGGTTTTAAAAAATTTCCACCGACGATCGATTTAAACTTACCAAAATCAGTGAAAAGCAGCTCGGTCTTAAATAAGGATCACGTGTGAAGAATTTTAAGCACAAAAATAAACATTAAAGTACCAGGATTAATTATGGAGTAGCACAAGTCATCTTCTTGATTCTGGTGATTTCTTCTCAAAGAATACATCATCAAACTCATCTAGAACATCCACACGCTCTTCAAGAAATCCATAGGAGAGTCGTTCGTTGTAATGTGGGTGCTAGTGTAGAATTACGACGATGCCTTTGACGCTCCAATGATCATTGTATGATTCACAAGCGATTCTTGAGAGAGTGCCTAATCCATGCTCCTTGGATCCTAAGCCTCTCTCTCTAGATCATGGGAGACAACAAAAGAGATAGAAGTTCTAAGAATAATATTTTTCAATCTTCTCTCTTCTCATATTTATAGTGTAACTTAATTACCTGAAAATTCCAACTCGGACCCCGTGTAGTCAACTCACTATTAACGACATTATATGACTACATATTTGAGTCATAAATATTATTATCACTCACTTTTAATATATTAAAATATATTACACGATAATAATTGAGTCATTAACTTGACTCGTTGCTCCCATAAATATTAATTGAACCTTGTATAATTTAATATTATTCAATTAATATTTTTCAGGTATTTACTTAAATCTCATAAATACATTTAATAAATAAATTCAATAATCATTATTCTGAACTCAAATAATATGAATTCATTTATTACATTGGTGATCATTTAACCTTGGACAAATCGTGGACCCCAGTTGTGGGGCTCACCATGTCAAAAACTCCTATTCAAATGAATAGGGAAGATTCATGAATACTCTATTGTGTGTGACCCTCTAAGCCCTTATCTTGAAATCATTGAATAGTATTCATAGACGAAGAGTAGGATCTAGAACCCCATCATGGCCCCTGAAGAGACAAGGATCTCCATAGCAGCAGCAACCAATCTACGAACATGCACTGCGTAATATAGTCTCTTTGTCTGTAATATCTCATAAAGTAGGACACACTCGTGTGCCATTGCCCTTTTCTTGATTTATTGTTTGTTGATGTAACTGGATGTACTTACCCTCTACTACCATGTCCATGGTCTTATAAAGGTACTTCCATCCATATCAATAAGGCCTGAGATATATTACTTCCATAAACTAGAAGCGGGAAATCCTTTCTTGACCATTCAGCCAATACCATGCCTCCAATGACGCACCCAACACTAACTACCTTGCCACGACTTCATGGACATGGTTTTCACCTTGTACATCAAAGTACGTAATCAAATAACGTACATTGGTATGGATATCAAGTTAGGAGACCATTACACATGATCATAGATAGAAACATCTAATCACGCCCGAAATATGTGGTGTTCCTATTGGAAGATCAATCCTCATGATCTCACAACTAGATATCACCAAGTGTTAACTTTATGAGAAGAAGTCTCAATGATTATGAGCCCCCAACACCTGATAGTCAGAAATTTACTATGTCCAATCGGTAATCTGTATCTAGACCATAGAACATATATTTAAGATTAATGTCATAGTATCTCAAGGTTATCATTGTAGCCTGGGAACTGTTATAACCTCTTGATACAACAATTATCCTTTGGACATTACCATTTCAATAGTAGATGCAGAAAAGTCTACACTAATGGTAATATGACATCATGTATAGATAACTGTATACATGATATGGTAATCTAGAGCACTGAATAGTTGGGTATAGGTCACCCACTATTTAAACACTCCCACTTGCACTATATCCAACATTCTAACCAAACTTGTTAGCTACTCACATAATGACCATCATGTTTCTACTGAGTAAAATTTTTAGCTACTAGGTCCTCTATAGTTCTGTCGTGTGGAAATTCTACTATTGAGACCTTATCTCATTGAGTATAACTTCTTAAGAGATGGTATCCCGATTATATCTCTTTTTTCCATTGTCATACCTTGACATCTTGGCTAGTAAGAATATCATAATTTACATTATGATAATACTTTTCTTACTAGGTGAGATTCCAATAAATGGAACAAATCATTGTGTTTATCATCTTCTTTGGTATCTTATAAGTTGTAACATACTTGGACTTTGAAGGTATGGATACCACCATCTTTTATGAGCTTGTATTTCTCATCATCTTTAGCCTAACTGTGATAGTAGATCACATTTATCTATGGAAGACAAGTTTGTATCCCCAAAAACTAGTATCCTGCTTCTCCATTTACCAGGTATATATCTTTTGTACTTGCTGAAGTACAATTATATAGTTCTAACTAAATCTCTTAAAGTTATCCCCAATATAACTGATATTTACCTACTGTAAAATATACCTTTTCAATATCAATTCTTGTACATATCATGGTATATTTGATTGATCCATCCCTTTAATGTATGGATTGAAACTCACCACATTTATCTCTTCTATGTCCTGGACATGTCGACCTGAAGAGATTATGTCATGTGACATGGGAAAAATTTATCTCTTGAATTGTTAAAACTTGTATTTTTCAATACAATGTCACTATATGTACGATTGACTAGGACCAAGAAACATATAGATCTACCTTAGTAGATCATGTTCCCTAGAACTTAGGTTGCTGCTTTGAGTCAATCATTGGAGAATAAATTTCATCTTGGTCTTAACTAACTATGAGACCATCTATTTTCATATGTTGTCGAACATAATTTTCTTGGAAAACCTTAGTGATCCCACTAACCTCTGGTAGACACATGGAAATCATTTGTTGCAAATTTGTATTCTATGGTCATTTTTCTCACTTTAATCATAAACTGTATTTTAGTAACTTGCAACCTTTATTAGCATTATGTGATGTGACCATCCCTTTCTAGTTGTGTTTTATAGACACCATCCAAGATAGGTGGTCATGACATCTGATGCTAAATAATATGATCATAGATATTAGCTATGATAAGTAAAACCCCAAAATATTTAGGCATAATGACTTGGTAAAACCAATCGAGCCTTATTGGGACTGCGCTTGTACCATCCATGTATCAACTCACTTGAATACCCACCATAGTATTCAAAACAATAATCCCCTTTTCATTTTGATATATGGAATTCATTAATTGAATTTTTGTTGGTCTTATCAATTTTAGATAATTTATATATATTGCTTACATGTAGGAAATATTATTCATATTTAATAATAGATCACCAACCACGGTGAACATAAAAACCATCACCATGGTTTTATCCTTCCTACATAGTATGTGTCTCTAGAACATACTCTCTTCCACATGCGCTTGTGAAACTAGTTCCTATACAAACTATTTGTACATCTTGATAATTGACTAAACACAAGTCAATATATCCCCCAGTATCTCTAATAGAGATGTGCACCATCTTATAAAAGTGTAGTTTATCACTTGACTACAATTTTTATATTTTAGGGATTTAAGTAATATCCTAAGAAATTGTTATGATAAGTACCTTAGATGTACAATGTGTTTATCTTTATTCAAGTATGTTTGTGTTCAAACAAACTATTTTCATCCAAACACATGTCCTTATGGAATAATGGATTTACATCATACTATGTGTAACGACCCGAATCTGGATCCACTCAACCGGTGCCCCATACCCGATTCGCCACATGACCTCAAGCGCATTTCCCCAAATGCCAGAGGCTACTGACTAGAAGCGAGGGCCTTTGTGAGACATTGGGGAAACTATGCCCTCATTTGGTAAGGTATACAAGGAAAAAGAAATAACATTCAATAGAGGAAGCAATAAACAACATACATTAACAGAACTGAACAGTGGAAGCAATGAATATATAGTAATGATGATAATGATGTAGCAGGTACAGGTGTCTAAGGAAGGAAACAAACACAACAACATGCTGAAATATGACTGAGAACAAAGTACGAAAGGTAAGCAGTAACTCTATCAGCATCGCAAGCCTAAGCTCGGTCCTATGCTCTCTAGATCCAACCAGCAATCATGTACCTTAAGTAGAGGGGCCACAGTTCCTATCCACACTTGCAACCATATAACCTATTTGGGCCGAAAAGCAGGACCCAAACAGGGTGTGATAAAAATATCAGTAGTTAACCACCATAAGATCTGTGCCCTACTGTCAGTGAGCAATATAGAAAAAGTAAAAGAAATAAATGCAGTAGAGAAACCAGAGTACCCTAAAGTAATCAATCCTACAAATATCCATTAAAATTTATTTATTAACTTAATTTAATCATTTATTTATCAACCATGGAATCTAGAAAACATCTATATAGTCCCAAAGCATAGCAAGTAACACAACAGGTATCTCAACAGACTACCTAAACAATAAGCAGTACAAAACCCAAGCATGTTCTTTGGCTTGGTGGACTCGTCACAACTAAGCAAACAATATTCACACTAACTCTCTGGGTGTCTCATTCTGGCAGACCCCTCTAGTCAAATAATCATACAAAGGCACAGACACTATGGGAAGCTCTCACCGTCAATTCCCCTACGGTCTTGCAATGATAGATATAGACTCTCTAAGGAAGCACTTATGTCTAATTCCCCATGTAGTCTCGATATGTTACTAAAGACACTCTGAGGAAGCACGAAGTCCAATTTTCATAGGTCCTGTGAATGATACTAATTTATAACAGACTCTCTAGGGAAGCCCTTAATCATCAATTCCCTCTTTTGTCTACCACACAAGGTTCACACAGCCCTGGGCAGTCCCTTCGTGCGTAATCGACTATCAACAGCCCTTAGTAAGTTCAAAAAACTACTTGGCTAATAGCTACAATGCATCAAAAGCATATAAATAGTGGGAAATACATGCAATCAATTATATCAAGGCGAGCAATCAATGCAACAAGGTCTGCCTCACAGACAACCTAATCTAAACGGCAATAAACAGCCAAAACAAGAGAAACTCCCGTGGGGTGATCCTAAAACATGCTAACAAGAAATCATTATTAATCTAATAACCTCAATCATACAAGATATCTAAAGAAGATACTAATTCAGGATCAAAAACCCTAACTCGAGACACCTTATATATGGGAATCTGGTACTTTTTCACAAAAACACAAAGACATTCAACCTAAGTCAACAAACCACCTACCTCGATCCTAGGAGATCGATATACTTGAACCTCATCTCGTGAATCGGCCTAGAACGGAGTAGATCTGAAAAAATGTCTAAAATGTTCAACCTACAATAACTCTCATAAGAGAAAGAATTAGGAAACATGGCCAACGAAGAACCAAGAACTCACCGTTGTGATTCTATTACAGATGATGGTGTTTGATTTGGATAACCAGTGACGGATCAGCACCTTGGAGAAGATTTGCGGTTGTACCCTCACTCTCAGTCAAAGAAGCTGGAGAATAAGATGTTTTTGGGGTTAAGACGTGACCCCGGTCCATTTAACAAAAAAAAATAAAGTACACGGCGTGTAATTTTGGATCACACGATGTGTACTTTCCTTTTACATACTCCGCATTAAGCGGCCTCCAAGTCACCCTTACACAGCTGTGTGTGTGGCCATGATACGGTCGGCACACGGCCTCGAGCGGCATCAAAGTAAATGGTGTGTACTCATAAAGTACACAGCGTGTACTTTGAAAATTTCTAGATTTTCCTTTTCTTCCCAAAAACTACCAGAAAAGGAAAAACATACCTGAAAAGAAGATCCAGGTTCTTAAAAACTTCCCCCCTTAAAGAAATTCATCCTCGAATTTCTCTAACAAGGTGGTGAAGAATAATCCTCTAACAACTATGGCCACTGTGATCGCATATTGTCCTCCCTCTCCCAAGTCTCATCCTGTACACGGTCGTGCTTCCATAGCACCCGTACCAGAGGAACAGACCGGCCATAGAGTACCTTTGAACTATGATCAACAATACTGATAGGATGCTTCTCAAATGATGCATCATGCTCCATCTCAACCTCCTCGGGTTGAAAAAAATGAGACGGGTCTGAGAAATAACGTCGAAGCTGAGAAACTTGGAACACGTCATGAATAGCCTGGTACCTCTGAGGTAACTACAACCTATAAGAAACTATCCTGACTCTCTCCAGAACCTCAAACATCCCGATGTATCTCAGTGAAATATTACCCTATCTTCTGATCCTCTTGTGCCCCAACCTCAAGGTAACACGTAGGAAAATCTGATCTCCGACCTTGAACTCCAAAGGTCACCTCTACTGATCAGCATAATATTTCTGCCGATACTGTTTAGTAGCCATCCTTTTCCGAATCAAATCCACCTATTAATTGGTCTCCTGAACAAGATGATGTCCTAGCATAACTGCCTTTCCTGCCTCCATCCAACACAAGGGTGATCGGAACGGCCTACCGTACAAAGCCTCGTAAGGTGCCATCTAAATAGTTTCTTGAAAACTATTAATGTATGAAAACTCCACTAGAAGAATATGTCGCTCCCAAGAACCTCTAAAATCAAGGACGCATGCTCGTAGCGTGTCCTCTAGCACCTGAATCGTGCGCTCTGACTGGCCATCTGTTTGGGGATGTTATGTTGTACTCAAAAGTACTTGTGTACCCAAATCCTTCTGTATCCCTTTCCATAAATGTGACGTAAAGCAGGAGTCCCTATCTGAAATGATAGTACTTGGAACCCCATGCAATCATACAATATCACGGATGTACAATCGTCCAAGCTCATCAACACCAATGGTCTCCTTAATCGGTAATAAGTGAGCAACCTTCATGATCATGTCAATGACAACCCACACCGCATCATTCCCTCAAGGTGATCTTGATAACCCTGTCATGAAGTCCATCACGACATCATTCCACTTCCACTCGGGAATGGGTAGCTTCTGTAAAATCCATGTTGGTCGCTGGTGCTCTGCCTTTACCTGCTGATAGGTGGAACACCTCATGAAAAAACCAGCAACATCTCTTTTCATGCCTGGTCACCAATACTGGTGGTGTAGATCACGATACATCTTGGTGACACCAGGATGAAATGTCCAAAATGAGGAATGAAAGACTCACATCAGCTCCTCGCGTATATCTACCGGCACCCATATGCGTCCCTAGAAACGCAAGATCTCTCTGTCGCCTACAGTTCATCCAGGAAGAGGGTCCTCTCCTGACATGCTTTCCCGTAGGACTAGGCCTTTAGAATCTGATAGCTGCCTCATTTGAACTCGGTCAAGAAGGGTGGAGGTAATAGCTACAGAAGAAAGAAAAGTTTGACCCTATCTATCATGCACCTCCAAATGCATTTCAGATAACAAATCCATAAGCTGTTACTCGCTGTTGGCCTCCTGAACTGCCTGTATATGTTTCCTCCTGCTCGGTGCGTCTACCACAGCGTATACTTTCCCAGGCATATAAGCAAGCTCAAAATCAAAATAATATAGGTACTCAACCCACCTCCACTGTCTCAGATTAAGTCCACACTGTGTGAAGGTATACTTGAGGCTATTGTGGTCAGTATATACCACAAAATGCTCTCTCAGAAGATAATGTCTCCAACAATGCAAAGACTGAACAACTGCAGCCAAATCCAGGTCGTGCATAGGATAGTTCCTCTCATGTGGCCTCAACTGCCGAGATCCATATACAACAACACGATCCCCCTTCATAAGCACTACTCCAAGCCCGATGCCATAAGCATCACAGAAAACTGTATAACTCTTGCCCGACTCCGACAAAACTAGAATCGATGCTGAACTCAATCTCCCCTTCAGCTTCTGAAAGGATGAATCGCAGGCTTCTTACCAAAAATACTTCACCCCCTTCTTAGTCAAGCCCATCAATAGTGTTTCAAAGTTTGAGAAGTCCTGTATAAACTTCTTTTAGTAACCATATAGCCCTAAGAAACTTCGTACCTCGAAGACATTTTTTAGCTGCTCCCAGGTAACTGCTTCTCTCACCTTCTCTAGGTCTATTGATAATCCTGTCTCTGAGATGACATGTCCCAAGAAGTGAATCTCGTCTATCAAAAACTGTCACTTTGAGATCTTATCATATAAATGATACTCCCTCGGTGTAGTCAAAATGATCTCAAGATGGGTAGCATGGTCGTGTCGAGTGTGAGTGTACAACAAGATATCATCCACGAAAACCACCACGAAAGAATCCAAGTAAGGATGGAAAACTATATTCATCAACACCATGAAAACTACTGGTGTGTTCATGAGACCGAATGGCATAACCAAATACTCATACAGACCATACCTTCTCCGGAAGGCTGTAAGAGTTATGTCAGATGGTCTGACACACAACTGATGATAGCCTGATCTCAAGTCGATTTTCAAGAACACTCTGTATCCTCATAACCGATAAAAGAGATCATCTATCTGTGGAAATGGATATCGTTTCTTGAACGTCAACTGGTTTTTCTTCCGATAATCCACACAAATTCGTAAAGTACCATCTCCCTTCTTTGCAAACAGAACGTGTGAACCCCAAGGATAAGTATTGGGTCGGATAAAACCCTTTGCCTGCAAATCCTCCAACTACTTCTTGAGCTCTTGTAACTTAGGTGTAGCCATCCTATAAGGAGGTATGGATACCGGTGCTGCTCCTGCAACAAGCTCAATAGAGAAATCTACCTCTCTCTCTCTCTAGAGGTAAACCTAAAAAGTCTTCTGGAAAAACATCCCTGAAATGATCCACCACTGGAGGAAAGTCTAACTACGAAGTCCCCTAGTCATCCAGATATAAGCTAGAAATCTGGGCCATAACACCACCCAACCCATGATGCTCTGGTCCATCTCTTCTCGTCTGGACATTACATTCGCCCTTGTGAAGAAAAGATCTGTCCTTCGGTGATGTGAAACTCACCCTACGGTGATAGAAATCGACAAAATCCTGGAAGGGAACTAACCAGTACATCCCGAGAATGAAATTGTAGCATGTAATCTCCAAAACAGAGAGATTCCATGAAAAACGACACCCAAAAATCTCAAGGGGTCAGTCTAATCACTATCGCACGCTAGTCATTCAATCTCCCAAGGAAGGGTCTAGAGTTAAGATACCCTCAGAAGTATAAACAGTAAGTCTAAGGCTTTCCATAGTATACACAGAAATAAATCTATGAGAAGATCTTATATCAAAAAGTGCAGAGGATAAAACTGAGGCTACTAAAATCGTACCTCAAACTATAGAAGGTCCAAGATCCTGCTCCTGATGAATCTGCTCTACAGCAAAAGTCTGGCATGCACCGCGGCCCTGTGTAGCAGCCTGATATCCCTGAGTTGACCCTCCCTAAGCCTGACCACTGCATCCATGGCCTCTACCCTGGCCTGAACGACCTAAAGAACTCCAGCCCACAGTCTACTAGGGAACTGGTAATTCGGCTCCTGTACGCGGAATCGAAACTGATCCTCCTTCACTAGCTGCTGGAAAGAGAACCCTGCAGAAATGCTACAGATGACCCATCTTGCCATAAGATCAGAACTCCACTAGTTCTCTCGGGAATTGAGGCTTCTTATACCCACTTTTTCCACACTGATAGCACACTACTTGGTTTCCAGAAAGAATATCTCATCTACCAGAAGAAATACCTCTCTTCCTCGAGTCACCTCATGTAGACTCTCGGTGGCGCTTCTTGCTGTCTATCTGAAATGAATCAGCCCTGGGTGTTGAACCGCCCTGGTCCATAGCTCCAGTATCCCTCAGATTTCTCTCCGTGATAAGTGCCTGGTTGACTATCAAAGCAGTATAAGTCAACTGAAAGATGTTTACCTGTGATCTGATGTCTGGTCCGAGCCCTTCCTCAAACTCCCTCACTAAAAACATCTCTTCATTCACCAGAATGGGAGTGAAATGTTGTAACTCTGTAAAGAGAGAGGAATACTCCATAACTGTGAGAGTACCTCACTATAGGTTCATGAACTCTCTAGCTCTATCATCCCTCAGTGTCTCCGGGTAGAATTAGTCATAGAACGTATGCTGAAACTTGTCCCAAGCCATAGCCTGTTGGTGACCTGCCTGTGAAACCACGCCCCCCCATCTTTTGTTGGAATCTCATAGCATATAAGTCGCAAGCTTCACTCTCCTATTCGGAGGTATCTCCAGGTGCTCTAAGATGTACAGCATGGCTTCTAGCCACGACTCCGCAGCCTGTGGTCCTCCGTCCCCTATGAACATGGGAGGATGCTGCTGCTGAAAAACCTGCGTCAGCTCTGCCATAGACGGGGTAGGATGTTGAGATCCATGGAAGGTCTACATGAATCTCATGAAACCTCTTGGAACGGACCATCAGCACCAGTGTCTGGAATCACTGTAGGTGCCATGTCCGGAACGATATGCGGAACTACTGGCAGTCCCTGATCTGTCGTATCAGGCGTACGGTCACTGGTTCTTGATGTGCAATGGGAGGACATCTCGGTGGCATGAATCTGCAAGGTCAAAATCAAACCCTAGATCACATTATCAGGGTTAGAAAACTAGGATCGTAGGAAGGAAATATGGAAAATAAGCATTCAAAAGAAAACAAAACATGATTGCACGGTGTGTATAAAGACTACATGACGTGTTCCCTTAAGTCATTTACATGGGTGTGTACTCCTACCTAACTGGTCATGTAACACTCCAAATACACGGCGTGTTGTCCCAACACATGGAATGTACTTGAATTATCTTCCATGCCTGATTCCTTCTACACGGTTAAGTCACACAGCTCTCCTAAGACAACACTACATGACGTGTTCAAGTTATACATGGTGTGTACTTAACAAGCTTCTCCTGGCCCGTGTTGTTAATGGCACGGCCTGTGTGCCCAGGTCACACTACACGGCGTGTTCAATAAGGAAACGGCGTGTACTAAGATGACCTAACAGACCGTGTGGTTATCTACACAGTTAGCTACATGGCTGACACTACACGGCATGTTTCAGTCAGACACGGTGTGTATGAAAAAGGATAAAACTGAGCCGTGTTGTTAGTGACACAGCCAGGTACCTAGGTCAAACTACACGGCGTGTAAAATTCGGACATGGCATGTATATGAAAAGATAACACAACCCATGTTGTTCGTGACACGGTCGGGGTACCTATTTCATACTACACGGCATGCTAAATTAGTACACAGTGTGTTCTTATAAGATTTTTTACAACCCTGTGTCCTTGCTCGTGCGGTCAGTGACACAGCTATAGACTACACGGCGTGTATTCAAAAATTACATGCCGTGTATTCTGGGTTTTTCCAGACAGTAGCCTCATAACTACTCCAGAGCCCAGAAAACACAAAAAAACGAGCATTAAGGTGCCAAATTCTGATCTGGGGGGGGCATACTCCCTGCGAATCAAAGCTTAGAATCAAAACAATTCATATAACATTTAAGAAGTATAACAAACTCACGATCCACCAAATTTTGATCCTCGAGGGGCCATAACACCTCTAAAGACAAATTTTGGCATCCATGATAAAGACACTCTAATCAAATGATACCCTATCCACATAGCAGGTATTCTATCACAGTAGCTATCACAACAGCATGCATAGTCTATCACAATTTCTATCACAACAGCATGAATCTTCTAATCTAATCTAGATGGCACGGAAAAATACATGACATGTGATTTTCTAACAAGTGCCTGTATGATTCATGAGATAGAATACCCTCATCTCATCAGGTTGCAACAAATAGAACCCCAATCATATAAATAGTAACAGCACAAAACAAGTGCACCACCCAACGGTGAAATCAATTAAACTGTAACATTTTCAAAACTTGAAAATTGCAACATTCGAGGTAACCTGGCTTTTTTACCTATACATAGGTTCTATAACTCCTGGGATTAGCTATTTACCATTTACCTATTCCATCCTATCCCTATCTAATATCGCTAAACAGTAATTCAATAGAAATAAAAGAAAAGAAAAGAAAAGAAATCTACCTCTGATACCACTTTGTAACTACCCGAATCTGGAACCAGTCAACTAGTGCCACGTACCTAGTTTTCCACATGACCTCAAGCACATTTCCCCAAACGCCAGAGGCTACCGACTAGTAGTGATGGCCTTTGTGATACATTGGGGAAACTATTCCCTCATTTGGTAAGGTATACAAGGAAAAGGAAATAAAAGTCAATAGTAGAATCAGTAAACAATATACATTAACTAAACTAAATAGTGGAAGCAATGAATATATAGTAATGATGATAATGATGCAGTAGGTACAAGTGTCTAAGGAAAGAAATAAACACAACAATGTGCTGAAATATGACTGAGAACAAAGTACGAAAGGTAAGCAGTAACTCCAGCAACATCGCAAGCCTAAGCTCGGTTCTATGCTCTCTAGCTCCAACCAGAAATCATGTACCTGAAGTAGAGGGGCCACAGTCCCTATCCACACTTAAAACCATATAACCTATTTGGGCAGAACAGCAGGACCCAAACAGGGTGTGAGACTAATCCCAGTAGGCAACCACTACAAGATTTGTGTCCTATTGTCAGTGAGTAATATAGAAAAATTAAAGGAAATAAATGCAGTAGAGAAATAGATGTACCCTAAAGTAAGAAATCCTGCAAATCTCCATTTACATTTATTTATTAAATTAATTTAATCATTTAGTTATCAACCAAGGAATCTAGAAAATAGCTCTATAGTTCCGAAGCATAGCAAGTAACACAACAGGTATCTCAGCAGACTACCTAAACAACAAGCAGTATAAAACCCAAGCTTGTTCTTTAGCTTGGTGGACTGGTCACAAACAACCAAACAATATTCACACTAACTCTTTGGGTGGCTCATCCTGGTATACCCCTCTAGTCAAATAATCATACAAAGGCACAAACACTCTGGGAAGCTCTCACCGTCAATTCCCCTACAGTCTTGCAATGATAGTTATAGACTCTTTGAGGAAGCACTTACGTCAAATTCCCCCTGTAGTCTCGATATGTAACTAAGGACAGTCTGAGGAAGCATAAAGTCCAATTACTATAGGTCCTATGAACGATACTAATTTATAACAGACTCTCTAGGTAATCCATTAATCGTCAATTCCCTCTTTAGTCTACCACACCAGGTTCACATAGCCTTGGGCAGTCCCATCATGCGTAATCGACTGTCAAAGCCCTAAGTAAGTTTAACAAACTACTTTTCTAATATCTACAATGAATCAAAATCATATAAATAGTGGGTAATACATGCAATCAATTATATCAAGGCCGACAATCAATGCAACAAGGTCTGCCTAACAGGCAACCTAATCCAAACAGTGATAAACAGCCAAAACAAGAGAAACACCCATGGGGTGATCCTCAAACATGCTAACAAGAAATAATTATTAATCTAATGACCTCAAGAATACAAGAAATCTAAGGTAGATACTAATGCAGGATCAAAAACCCTAACTCGAGACACCTAATACATGGGAATCCGATACTTTTGCACAAAAACTCAAAGACATTCAATGTAAGGAAACAAACCACCTACCTCGATCCTAGGAAATCAATATACTTGAACCTCGGCCCGTGAATCATCCTATAACAGAGTAGATCTATAAAAACATCTAAAATATTCAACCTACAATAACTCTCATAAGAGAAAGAATCAGGAAAGGTGGCCAAGGAAGAACCAAGAACTCACCGCTGCGATTTTATTGCAACCAATGGTGTTTGATTCAGATAACCAGTGACGGATCGGCGGCTTGAAGAAGATCCATGGTCGTACCCTCACTCTCAGTCAAAGAATATGGAGAAGAAGACGTTTTGGGGGTTAAGACGCGACCCCGGTCTGTTTAACGAAAAAAAGAAAGTGCATGGAATATACTTTTCGAGTACACAGTATGTACTTTCCTTTTCCGTACTCCGCATTAAGTGGCCTCCAAGTCACCCTTACACGTCCATGTGTGTGGCCATGACATAGCCAGCACATGGCCTTGAGCAGCATCAAATTACATGGCATGTACTCATAAAGTACACGGCGTGTACTTTGAAAATTTCCATATTTTCCTCTTTTTTCCAAAAACTACTGGAAAAGGAAAAACGTACCTGAAAAGAAGATCTGGGTTCTTACACTCTGACTCATATGATATCCATTTTTTATTATAGTTGGCATATGGTTGTGGGATATCGTTTTTATTTTCAATGCATTTCATAAAATATAATGGAAGTTTCTGAAAGTTGTAACATTGATACTACTTATATCAAATTTTGATATATAAAATATTCATGTCGGAATTGCTCCATGATACATGTTTGTTGATCAATGTTGATATGTAAGACTTCATCACCAATTCTCCTCATTAACATCAATTTCATGATGTTGATAAGGTAATGTTCTTCTAGGAATTACTCCACACTACATTATCCTGATTGATGAATGCTTGGTCAAGATATTCTTCGGTATTCTAACCCAAAGCAAGTCATATCTCCTGAACATGCATATACTTCATTTTATTATTACTTAATTACTTAAAGGAATATTATGAAGTATACATATCTCTATCTTATACTTGGAATAGTTCATACTCACTTGTTGAACTATTTCTAAAATCTTTGTGACATACCTTTATTTCTAAAGGCTTTTTTGTCCAAAATAAAGACATCGATAATACCAAAAGTATTTAGATATTCCAAGACTAAATACCATACTTGGTATATTCATGAATTCTATTTTTATTATTACTTGAAAAATAATTATCTTGTCACAACTGGGTATAAGTCTTACATTTATATTCATCATTAATTTCCTATGATTCATGTATTACTAAACTAGTTATTGAGTATACCAAAAATATAATTCTTTCCAGAACCTAAAATAATGTCTCCATGCATCCAAGGACATAGTAGATTAATGTTTAAGGTTATACTCAATATTATTTCAACACGAATCTTTCACTTGGTAATTAATATGTTGTGTACTTATCATTGTTGTCCTAGGTATCACCCTTTTGCAGCCACTTGGAGAATACACCTGCCTTCTAGTAAGGTTTCTATACTTACTTGGTAACTATATTTAAATACACATATGTAAAAATCATATAGTATTAAATACCCAAGTAGTAAAAGGGAAACATTACATTGATGAATATGCATGATGTAGAAGCAATAACTTGCTTCTTTAAATCAGTTTATTTCTTTTAAACATCCATAGTATTATTTTATAATATGTAATGAAAATAACCTTTGTTAATACGTCATTAATTGAAGGACTTCAGGAATGTGCAATTGTCATTAAATTCATATGAAATTTGAACATTTTCTTTCAATTTATTCGCCATAAGAATTAAAACATAACTTTCTTTTATTCTTATTTATTTGGAAAACCATGCCTAAATTGGTAATGAAGCCTTCACTTAATATTTTTTGTTTTGTAACTTAAAATGAGACTTAAGTAATGTGGTGAAAATGATATGAGAAAGGGATCCATTTAAATATCATGATCAATCTTTCAATTTACACATGCTGATGTAACCATCTCCTTATTCATATCATTGTTTCTCTTTCTCTTTGAAAAAATATCGAAGATGAGACTTTATATTATATCATCCATGTCCTGGTGTAGTGACCAAAACTGGCACTGGATGATGATGAAATCATAATGATATAACTATCATATGATTTGTACATTAGTCTCCTATAAGCAGTTTTACCCTTTCTTCTTGAGGTAGTTAATAGTATTGGGGACATTGGCACCCTGAGTTTCATATATCATAGTAATATGCGCATACGTCTATACTATTCATGGATACTCATGTCAGTGAGATCATTTACTTTGTCCATTATAATATCATAGTTTTAAAACATGTGGTATATCTTTCCATTTTCTACAAAAATGAATTTTAGCAGATTAGTTCCTTTTATATGGATTACCAGTTTAGACATTTTTATTAATTAATAAAATCATTTTATTGTCTCCCACTATTTTATCAGATTCTAGGAACCCTCTGGGATAGAATCATAATAATCTGTCACTTGAGTATTCTAGTGGAAAAGATCCTAGAACCACCCCTCATAGTCTACAAGCTATGGCCACACCACTACTTGGAGGGTTCTAGGTGGGCTTTTGGCTAGCCAACCACTTTAACTTGTGTTTCCTTGATCTGTTGAGTGAAGTCTCAGCTTCTTAAAATCAAAACTTGATTTACTCAATGCTTGCCTCTAAAATTACAACAAGTTATCTATGGTTATTTCTTTTCTTCAATTTTAGTTAATTCAACCCATCATTCTTATAAGGACCCCCCAGTAGTAAGAGGCACCCTCAACTATGGAATGACCAGCACCTCAAATAGTCAATTTTTACCAAATTTGAATGATGGAAAGATGTTTAGACTTAATAAATATTTTGAGGGTTTTATTATTTTTAGTGTGATGAAAGAAATCATCATTATATTTTTATAAGCACATACTATGTGACGCACTCACAACTAATCGTGCAATAAATCAAAATTTCAACGCATCACATGTTCATTTTATCTTGTATTCTTGTTTATTATTATACCATGTGATCGCGCAATAAACTACACATGCACAAAATAATAAACCACAAAAAACAAAATGAACACCTGATCATGAGCTGGTTCTAATTGTTGAATCGTTGAGTGAATAACAAACCAACCTAGATCCTTGGGAAAAGTACCTTAAGTTGCATGGCTTGCAACTTAAATTGAAACCTTTGTCCCTCCAACGCATCCAATTCTTGTCTGGTGCATATCCGTCACTTGGAATGAAGTGTGTCATATCTCTCGTCTCATCATTATACAATTATACTCGCACACAGGTGAGGGAGTATCAGGGTATAAAATATACAACTCTGAGAGTGAGCGTGTAAGCCCTTATACATATAAAGACACTTATGATGAAACACAGATCATCTTTTATTTAATTAAAATAATTATTACAAACCTACATGCAATAATTAAATAAATTAATTAATTAATTAAATATAATTCACCGAAAAAACATTGGTTGGTCTCAAGATCATGTTTGGTAATATACGCATTAATCTCTCATATATAAACTAAATGCAGAATAAAAATAAAAATTGAATTAAAAATAAACATGAGGCAATTAAATTGAATAAAAAATTTCACTCTAATTTTTAATTCATTAAATATTTCGTTCGACCCCAATTTATTTGTTTAATTTTAAAAAAAATAAAATTAACTAATTAATTTAATTAATATACTAATTAAATTAATTTTTCCGCATTAAAATTTTAATTACAAAAAATTAATATTAAATTAATTTAATTCTCAAGTGAATTTAAATTAATTACTTTAATTAATTTTTTATTAAATTAAAACACACTGGCCCATATAACTTCGTACAAGGCCTGTATGGGTCGGGGTGAACCTGCGCAGGCCCATTACGGGCGGTAGCAACCTCGTTCAGATGAATTATGGGCCAACCAGGTCCACCCATTACCATTATAGGCTGGGCCAACCCCTGTACCTGTTTCAGGTCTGTGAAAGATACATTCCCGTTAGGAGGACCGAGCAGCGGCTGGAACGTGGCTATAACATGGTTGTATGGGCTATCCAGAGGTGATGGTGCATGCCATGCTACGGGTTCCAATGAGTGGTGGTCCGGGTGGAGTTAGTTGGGGCCTCAAGTAGGGAGGCACTGGGATTAGGGTGATAGCTGATGGTAGTTAGCTCTGTGCGGGAGCTGTCCGGCGGGTCGTTGCTGGCTCCGATGTTGTGGAGGCTAGAGGTCTGGGCTGTCCACGGAGGGCGATGTAGGGGTGAACCTAGGGATCAGATCACTAGGAGGTTTTGGTTGAGAGGTGCAGTGCTGGAGAGGTGGTGAGTGTCCTGTAATGTCCTCAGTGCCATTGTGGCTATAGCAGGAGGAGGAGGCCCTCATGGTCGTCGTGCGCCATGCCTGAACTGGGGGGCCGATTGGCCCCCAACCCTGTTTGTTTTTTTTTTGTTCCTTGACTGGGAGGCACCAGATGGGGGAAACGTTAGGCTTCCTTAGCAAGTCGAAGGATGGAGGGGGGGCTGGCCTGCTGTAGCGAGGTGCCTACGTGCTATAGGAGGTGGGTACCAGGAGGGAGCCGTCGGGGTATCGTGGTGCCAGTTGGGCCTGGTGCAGCGCTTGGCTGGGCGGCTGGGGAAGGGAGGAGGCTGGAAGGAGGGGCGGTCATCACCACCCCTGAGGAATGTGCGTCGTTCGATGCATTAAGGGAGAAGACAGGGGTCCGCTCCCCCCCCCCCCCAGCCAATTTTTTTTCAAAAAACAAATTGATACCTACACATGCAGGTCGCCCCCAACCCCATTTTTGTATTGTTTTTTTAGACCTACTTTGCAGGTCTTACACCCCTACCTAAAAAATTTCCTTTTTGAAAAACTTGACCTACAAAAGTGGGTTGTCTCCCCTTTCTTTAAAAAAATTCCAAAAACTAATAGATAGGATTTGAAAAAATATATATTATTATTATAATATTAAAATATTATAATAATGAAATTATTATTTTAATAGAACAATTGTTATTATAATAAAAATGTTATAATAATAATTATTATCAAAACTCACCAAAAAACACTATTTTAGTGTAAAAAAAGATTTGGAGAATTCAATTGAGGTTTAAAGATCTAAAACCTCAAATATTTACCAGTGTTAAATCCGAACTAAATCTTCAAATGACCGCAGAATGGTCATATGATTTTGGATTAACACAAGGTCAGCGATGTTGGAACTATATCAATCCCATCTTAATATTTTAATGAAAATTTAATTATTTTGGATTTAAAATCGACATGTGTCCCTATGATACATTTTTTTGGAACCCAGTCTGCAGCAGAAGCCCCAAACAGGTAGGTTTTAAAAAAATTCCACCGACGATTGACGTAAAATTGTTGACATCGGTGAACGGCAGCCTGGCCTTAGCTGAGGATCATGCATAAAGGATTTTAAGCAAAAAAATAAACCTTAAAGTACCTGGTTTAATTCCTAATCTGCACATGATGTATACTCGTCATTGGTGGTTGTTGATTGAAGAAACTGACATTGAACTCCTCCAGATCATCCATATGCACTTCAAGAAATCTGCGGGAGCACCATTCATCGCAATCCGAGTACTAGCACGGAATTGTGACGATGCCTTCGACACTCCAACGATTACTACATCACTTCACAAGCGATGCTTGAGAGAGTGCTTGATACAAACTCTTTGGATCTAGAGCCTCTCTCTCTAGATCATGGGAGAGAAGATAAGAGAGAGAAGTTCCATGAATAGTATTTGTTAATATCCTCTCTTCTCATATTTATAGTGTCACTTAATTATCCAAAAATTCCAACCCGGCCCCGGAATAATCAACACACTATTAAATACATATTATTACTACTTACCTGAGTCATAAATATAATTATCACTCACTTTTAATTTATTAAAATATATTACATGGTAATAATTGAGTCATTAACTCGACTCGTCGCTCCCATAAATATAAATTGAACCTCGAATGATTTAATATTTTTGTAATTAATATTTTTAATGTATTTACTTAAAACTCGTAAATACATTTAATAAATAAATTCAATACTCATTATTCAAAACTCAAATAATATGAATTTATTTATTACATTGGTAATCGTTTAAACTTGGATAAATCCCAGAACCCAGAGGTGGGGCCCACTATGTCCAAAACTTCTATTCAAATAAATAGGGTAGATTCTTTAATACGCTATTGTGTGTGACCCTCTAGGCCCTTATCTTGACAGCAGTGAATAGTATTCAAAGACCAAGAGAAGGATTATCAACCTATCATGGACTTAGAAGAGATAAGGATTATCCCAACAGCGACAACCAACCTACGAACATGAACTATGTAATATAATCTCTTTGTCTGTAATATCATATAAAGTAGGACACACTCTCATGTCAACGCCCTTTTCTTGATTTATTGTTTGTTGATGTAAATGGATGGACTTAACCTCGAACTCCATAGACATGGTATTATAAAGGTACTTCCATCCATATCAACATGGCCTGAGATATATTACTTCCAAAACCTAGAAGTGAAAAATCCTTTCTTGACCATTCAACCAATGTCATTCCACCAACGACGCGCCCAACACAAACTACCTCACCACGACTTCATTACTATGGTTTTCATCTTACATCAATGTATGTAATAAAATGATATACATTGGTAATGATCTCAAGTCAGGATACCATTACACATGATCATAGATAGGAAAATCCAATTACACCTGAAACATGTGGTGTTCTTATAGGCGGGTTAGTCCTCATGATCTCACAACTAGAGATCACCATGGGTGAACTTCATGAGAAAAAATATCAATGATTATGAGCCCCCAACACCTAATATTCAAACATATACTATGTAAAATCAGCAAGATGTATCTAGACTATAGAACTTATATTTAAGATTAATGTCATAGTATCTTGAGGTTCTCATTATTGCCTAGGAACTGTTATAACCTCTTGATATAACAATTAACCTTTAGACATTACCATTTCAATAGTAGATGCAGAAAACTCTAAACTATAATGGTAATATGACATCATGTATAGTTAACTATATACACAATATGGTAATCTATAGCACTGAATAGTTAGGTCTAGGGAACCCACTATTTCAATAGTTTTTTATTAGAAGTAGGTGTGGAAGTTCTCTTAGACATCAAACTAGAACCAATACTCATAATATCTCTAAGTATATGAAAATAAAAATACATGGAGTTTTTAATTGGGGGCTCAAAATGAGAGATAAAAAATAATAATGGTCCTCTGAGTGGTACTTCATAGATTTTATAACATTAAATATCAAAAATTAATCTCAAAAATCCATAGAAGGAGTACCCTTATGGATATTTATGATTGTTTTTGTCGTCTTAAGGAAGGGACTACCTAAGATAATAGGATCGTGAGAATTTAACTAATCATCCTCCATGTTAAAAACATATAAATCTGTTGAAAAGATCATGTATCCTTCCCAAAAAAGTAAAACCTCAAGGACTCCCATTGGATATGTTTTAGATCTATTTTCCAACTTAACCACTACTCTTGTTAACTTCAACTCACCAACCTATAAAGAAGACAATATAGAGTTAGGCATCACATTTATGGAAGCTTCCAAATCACATAGATCATCAGAAAAGTGTAACTCTCTTATGGTACAAGGTATAGTGAATGTCCCTAGATCCTTTCACTTTGTTGGCATTGCTTGAGTCAGTGTAATGAGTGATGAAACATTCCTTGAAAGATTTATCCTCTCATTTCCCTTGATCCCTATTCAATTGGGACAAATTTATTTTAATAATTTGTCATACCTTGGGATTTAGTTAATTGGTTAAAATAGAGGGATGTTTATCTCAACATGGTTGAATGTATCCAAAACCTCTTTTTCATTGCCTCTTTAGTAATATTCTTGGTTTGTATAGATCTATTTGGGAATGGAAGGGGTTTTGGAGAAACATCATCAATCTTTTTCATAACTTTTTGTTTCTCCTTTGGTTTTTATCAGTTTTTCTTGAATGGGATTCTACAGAGTTGAGGTGAATACTAATAGAATTATAACTACATATGTATCGGTCGTTTTCTTCCAACTTCTAAATGTTATCATACTGACATTTCCCTTGGTATTTAGAGTAGGTTAGGAAGGAAAATTCATATAGTTATTACTTAACAGCTCATGGAGGGCGGTGGAAATCTATCTCATTTGAGTCATTAAGTCCCTAAACTTTGAACCTTGACTCTTAAACTCATTATATTGATTAAGAAAAATTTGTTTCAAAAGATCATCAGTATTATAATATACCTTTGGTTGATAATTTTCTTGCTGTTGATTTGTTAATCCTTAGCCTTCAAATATCCCATGGGGTTGTTGAAAACCATGTTGGAAAGGCAACAGCTATTGGAAGTTTTGTTGAAAGGGGGTTATTTGTTGTAAAGCTCTATATCTCATATCCAATTTATCCTTATACACTTGATTTTATATTTTTTAAAAGGAATCATACTTATTCTAGGGATGTGTTTATTGTTGTGCCTGATATGGTCTCCCATGGAATACTGTTGTGCAATCTTCTATCTCTTCTAATTAGGGGAAACAGTCAGTTGGGTGGTTTGTTTTAGTGAAAATTCTAAAAGGACTTGTAGGATTGGGTTGGGATGTCTTTTAATCCAAAATAATAAATCAAACTATAGTGTTCAATTCTTTTAAATTAGTATCAATCAACTGATTTTCAAGAGAAGAAAGATTTACCTGATGTACTCCTATAACATGTGGTGTACCTCGATCACCAAATTTTTTAGAGTTTTGTTCCATCTTGCCAATCAACACAAGTGTAGCTACTATTTTTTCCTCAAACAATTCTCCTCTATCCAAAAAATCTACCATGCTCCTATCTATTGGTGTGAGTCCTTCATATAAGTACTAGATGAGTAGTTTCTCACTAATTTGGTGATTTGGAAAGTTTGCACACAAATTCCAGAATCACTCCCCATCCCCATGAATTTACTCCCCTTATGCCTGTTTGATCCCTAAGATCCCCTTATGAATGGAAGTGTTCCTAGTTTCTGGAGAAAATCCCGATAAGAAAAGATTTTTCAAATCATTCCAACATGTTACGTCTTCAGGTTATAAAAATACATCCAGTCTTTTGCAGTTCCATCAAGTGAGAATGGGAATGCTCTTAGTTTTAATTAATATTCAGAGAAATTTATTAGTTTTAGGGTTAAGAAAACTACATTAAATTCTTTAAAAAAAATTGGATACTCACTAGACAATCCATGATATTTTGGAATAAGGTTAAGTAACATAGATTTTATTTAAAAGTCTGATTCAAGATTTGGGTATACAATAAAATTTGGTTGATAATTAATATCTGGTGAATCCAATTATTAAAAGGTTATATTATGTTCATTTTTATTGTTTTAAGACATTGGTTCTTATTTTAGTTTGTATTAATAATTTTTTCGAATTTCAATTCTCTTAGAGTGGAGGAGTTCCCCATTTAGGTAAATGTCGACACTTCCCGTATACTGAGATTGTCTGATTAGATCCCTAAGTCTATGTTCAATCTTGGGGTCCATATCAAAGAGATTTTTAGGATAAGTAAATTTCATAAATAATATAAATTAATAATATTATACCATAATATCAGGATAATAAGTTTCAATTGATGATATAATATAGATTAAAAGAGAGAGGAAATAAATTGAAAAAAATAATCAAAATTTGAGATATGTGAAAGAATAAGAAAGAAATAAGATAAAAAATGATAAAGTAAAAGTAAAAAAATACCTCTAATTAGTTAAATAAAATAATTTCATCCCTAAAAATGGAACCAATTTTAATGGCACTATCATGGTCACTCTCAAATAATGTTTAATTTTTACTTCATAGGAGCAGTAGAGTGGCTGACCATGGTCATATTTCATAGGAGGAAGTAAATTAAAAAAACATATCAAAGTGATTCTAAAAATAAAATAAAATAGAAAAAAACACTTCTTAAAAATAATTGGGGGGTTTACCATTTATATATCTACAATAATTATGTTGGAAGAATACTGTATTTTTTTTTGAAATCATATTGAGAAAACATAATGAGAAGTTTTTTTTTTGAAAACTATTTTTAGAAAATGTAATAGATATAACCCTTAATATTCACCTAATTATTAATCATTAACATTTATATTAATATATAATTAATTATTATATCCTAATTTTCTAACCCTTGAACTCTATGGGAGTTAACTTCACCATAATGATGAAATAAATAGAACCCTAGGCTAGCTTTGGAACATTCAGTCGTAGCACCCTGTATTGATTGTCATTACAATACTAGATTATGATTAGTGTTAAATTAGGGGACATATCCATTCTATAAATGAGTATTAATTTATTTTAGATATTATATTTGAACTATACAAAATGATCCCATTTTGTTTTTTTTTACCAATTAAGTTCACGCTCTCACAATTTACACATTAATCGACCACGCTAGTTTTGTGTAAGTTGATAAATTAATTAAATATCTTATATTAATTTAAAAACTCAATTCATAAATCATAATTTTGAATTATAGTATCTTATTTTTTAAAAATAATTAAGTGAAGAATTTTATAGGTAGATCGATTACTAAGAAGAATTACTCTTTTATGGGGGTGTAGTCATCATAGAAATTTTTTTCATTAGAAAAGGTCATGGAAATGTTATAACACAATAAAATTTATAATAATTATTTCCACCCAAAATATGATGAATATATATGAATAAAATAGATTAAAATAGAGTAAAATATATGAAATACAAGAGTAACTGAGAATTTAATTACGCAAACACAAATGTTACAACATGGGAAGTAGAGGAAGGCTTTGATAAAGGGATCCTTGCTTCAAGAGATCCCCATACGAGTATTGGAAGTTCAAGAACCTAAAATGTTATAAGATGGCTCATCTAGAACTAAAAAATTGCTGCACTTCACTCCTTGGAAAAAATTTCAAATGATATTCCCATGTTTCCATTTTGTTTCCAAAATGGAAACTGGTTTTGGGAATCCAGTTTTGGTTATACAACTTGTATATCAGTTTTGGAGTAGTAAAAAGTCATATCATGACTTGAAAAAAATGTGAGAGATTTTTTAAAGAATATTCACTATCTCCATGTAAAATCTTTCTGCAATTTTACATTTTTATTTGGATATATTGTTAAAATATTGAACAAAACTTTTGAATTCATGCATATTCAGTCCCCAAGACAGATAAATTAGAATGGTCTAACATATGGAAGAATTTTGGATATAATTATTGAGATAGGTTGTATCCCACTTAAGTTTGGATCATTAAAAAAAATTAATCCCATTTAGATGCAATAAATTCTCATAATGATTGAAATAGTGGACATATATACTTGGACTTTTATACAGTTCGACCCATTTTCCATCTGGATCATCTCTGAACCTCCATATCACCTCCTCCTAAAACAAAATCACCAAAACAAATATAATTTACCTTTTTAAAAGTGATAAAAGTTTAATAATTAGATGAAATTGGATGTGAAATTTGAGATAATATTGTAATTTTAAATAATAAAAAAAGTTTAAAATAGTGATGTAAGGGTGAAATAAAGTAGTGAATCTTGGTGCAATCACCCAGCCTACCACACTGATAACAGAACACATGATTACTTACCAAAGAGGTAACTCATCTTCCCTGGATACTTTTTATACCACCAACCTAGTTTAAACCCTAAAAACTATTATTTATACTATCAAAACTTGTACCATAAGACCACCCAATTGGAATTATATCCCACCACTTGAAGCCTCATTCTGGTTCCCTTTTGAATTGAGATCTTGATCTACTACCTCAAAAAATCTATTTAAATGGAATATATTCACCTGATACTTGATCTCATATCTATGTCCATCCAAAAAACATCCCTTCATAGATGCCTTATACTCTACCAATAAAGGAACAAAGAATTTAAAATTGGTTAATTTTTCAGCATAATATGTCACACACATAGTCCGCTGAGTCAACCTTATAAAATTTTCATCTCTCTTCTATAATAGATTATATAGATAAAAGTGTTCTATAAATATTCCCTTGAAATAATTCCACATTATACCATATACCTGATCATTATGAACTAGGATATCCCACCAACACTTTTCTATTCCTTACAACATATATGCCTCTAACTGGACTCTTTTTCCAAGGGGAGTATCTAACTAATCTAAAATTTTATAGATAAACTCTATCCAAAACTCAACATCCTTATTTCTTCCCTCTTTGTAAAATGTTAGAGGGTGATGCAACTAAAATTATCTAGTAAGATCAAACATAATTGGTGTAACCCTCCCTAGGCCACGCTCCATCATCTACATAAAATGAGCAAAGTTATCATATAACTGCTCCTCCCCACTACTACCCAGAACCAATGGGGTTTTCTACTACACTATTGGAGGTTCATTCTTGGTGATTCTATCCTTTCACCTAATTAGTAGATGTTATCACGGTGTCATCCCTATATAATTCCAAAATCACATCTCAAAGAACCAAACATAAAGCTTCTAATTTTAAAAAAAAAATATGGCTCACTATTTGCCATAAACAACCCATTATGTATACACTATCCCAGTAGAAATGATCACATCTCTATAACTAAACTCAACCACCCCTATAAGGGGCCATGCCTAACATAGGGTAACCAAACTCTCACATTTAAAATTATTTTATAAACCATATCAACCCATTTTCATTTATCCCACTTAAATTCTATAAATAATTCCAACTTCCTTATTAGACACTATTTTTAACCATTCATTGACATTTTTTAATTCTTCGTACAGTTATAAAATCATTCTTGGAAACTTATTCCTTAAATTTACAATATAATTAAAATTCTTTTCCAATTCCCATACCCAACCACAATATGTTTTCTCGTGTGTGCCTAACTTGATTAATGTCACATGTATCCCTAAGTTCCTAAAATGATGCGTGTATGTAGGACATCATACAATTTTGTCCCATGATTAAAATCCCATATATTAATAACACCACACATAAAGTACATCATGAAAGGTGAAATATCATTCCCCTATAACAAATAATATCAAGAATAATTATCCCATGTTGGGTTCTCAGGTTTTCTCCCATACATGGGTTAGCTACTCTAATGAACGAGCTTATTAGTAAATCCTGACACATCCTAATCTTTTGTATACCATTAAAAATATAAAACAACCAAAAATTAAAATGGATCTGATATCAATTTATAATTCTGGGACCTGGATTCCACTAATCTGGTGCCTTATACCGGATCACCACATGACCTCAGGAATTCCTCTCACTATTCTAGAGGAAACTGACTAGTAGGGGCTCTAATGAAACATGTGGGGAGTCTACACCCACTTTATGAAATTAATATGAATTATATATAATAATAAATAATGTAAGTAGTTTAAAAAATAAACATGGATCAAAAATCAATTTCCCTAAACTAGGTACATGCCCACAACAAAACACTAAATATTCTATGTCAATTCTTATAGTGATAAGTGTAAAGGAATCCCACAAAATAAAGACATGATAAAAATTTCCAAATAGGGTCTTGATACCATATATATTCCCTTAATCCAGTCATATCTCTATGCCCTATATCAACCCTCTAAAATAGGGACCTTTCCCTTGTCCTGACCTGCAACCATGAAGTCTTCTTGGGTACCCAATAAAGGCTCTAGCGGGATGTGAGTACAACTCAGTATGCCACCGCCAATGGTGTCTTCAAAATATTTTGTCTAATAAATAGTATATTCATAAGAATTTTAAATATAACTATCAAAAAAATTATCTATTTTCCATTAATTAATAAAATTTTCATTGTCCACTTTCGTCATTAGTCCCACGTGTTATCAAAATTCATCAATCTTACTTTGGCCCATGATGGTCAATTAAACTATGAATATGGGGGATTCAAGTTCCCTGTATCACAAGGAAAATAATTTTAAAAATAAATATATATCAACTTACCTTGGATCCTCATTCCATGTAATCATATCACATACATTCATTAGGGGAATAGAGCCTCATTCTGACCCCCTAACCCATACAATATAGGGGTGGAGCCTAGATCCTCAGTCAAGCTAGATCTATATGAGTAGATCCATATCCCAATAACCCACTCATACCAATTATTCACATAATCATGATTCATTAACCATTTAAAACATTTACCATTTATGTACCATAAAACATTTAATATTTTTAATTTAAGTTAACCGCCCCCTTAATCCATATTAAGAATCTAAACACAATTATCATTGGATTTATCTCATAAACCAACATTTACTTATTTAGTAATAAAATTCCCTATTCAAGGAAGTGCCTCACCCCATGGGTAAACTCTAGCCCATACTAGTCAACCTCAACAGATCCCATAGGAATAATGAGGGGTTCAATTCATTATTTAATTAACCCAATAATTATTTCCTACCAAGGAAACCAAATTGATAGAAAAACAGTAACATAACACAACCACATACACATAACCAACTTCATTACTATGGAATATAACTTATATACCACCTACTTCAATTTCATATACTAAAGGTCACTTAACATTATCCCTTGATTCGAACTCAACCAACCTCCAAAGATCCAACCTATAATATACTGTAAAAAATAAGGTTTTAGGGATTCAGAACGATAATAATTATTATACAAGAACTATTATATAAAATAGAGGTAAGATGTGTGTCATACTCACCTATATCTTCTATTCACACCCAACCTCACTCAAAAAATAAAATAATAGAAGGAGAAACATCTCTTGGAAGCTTGGGAGGAAAGGGTTTGTCACCTAGGCTGCAGGAATAAGAATGGTGTAGAACTCATGTTAGAAACCTCAAATAATGAGGGGGGTTGGAATTTTACTCTTTTAAATGAGGTTCATATTTTGGAAGAATATATTTACAATTCATTCTCTAATTGTGTGTCACCCTCTTCCTAATAGAGGTATAGGTCACATGACCTTCTGTAATCCCGCATGGTTTGAAATATTTTGCAGTGGTTATGTGGGGTGGATCTATTAAAGCTTTTATGGTTTCATTCTTCCCTATTGAGTGGTTTCTAAACCATGAACCAACCACTTCTAGGCATGTGTAGTTATGGTGCATGGTTATTACTAACTATAAACCAATCATAAAACATGCACTAGATGTCCCATTTCTTCTCCATGTTGTGCCTCGAACCCTCAGAACACCCTTGATACTCATCATATGCCCTATAACCATTACATTAAACAAAGATAGATAGTGTTCAACCTAATCTTAAATAAGTACCTCATTAGAAGTTTTGGATATTACATATATATTATTAATGATTTAGATTATTTATTTAATAAGATATAATTTACCTCCTAAAGATAATTAATAAAATTAATGGTATTAACATGTATTTTCAAAAAGTATGTGTTTACATTAATTCAAAGATATTGTTTATTTTTTGTTCTATTGATTATATTGTGTATTATTTATCTTATATTGAATATATTTAAATTTTTTAAAGGAAGAGATAATAGTAATGGAATAATTATTATTGAAATCTAGAATTAGTTGATCTAAATTTTAATTGAAGAGTTATTTTTTATAATTATAAAATAAATAATAAGTAACAAGATTTTTTATTGGATGTTGTGATATAATTTCTTTATTATTTTCTAGTGTAATTTAAAATTATTGTATTAATGTGATTGTGGTTGTATTATTAAAGTATATAGGAAGGACTATTTTGTGACCATTATTTTTCTAGTTTATGAAATTATTTTAGTTTGTGTGATTTTTGATGTGGGGTGTTAGAGAAATTATATTTATTTGTTCGTGTGGTATGTTTATATGATTGTGACGATATCTTTTAGTTTTTAGTATATGATTTTTTTCCTAGGATATTGGAATAATTAATTGATAAAATATTTATAATGTAAATTGGATTAGGTTTTTTTATTCCATTGATGTGTTTATTATAATTAAAGTGGTGATGGTTCAATATTTAATAACATAAATGAATGGGATACATAAATAATTAGAAATTATATATACAAAATGACATGATAGAAAATTTATTGATTTGTTGAAAATGAATTGTAATAAGTTTAGTGATAATAATTTTGTATGTTAATGAAAATGATGAATATTTATTTAAATGAATACATATGGTTATGTTGTTTTTTATGAAGTTATCATAGTTGTTTAAATTGAATTATTGATTTATTCCAAAATCTACATTTAATATAATATTATATATAATTTAATTTATAATAATGAAGAAATTTATTTTTCATTTTTCAAATGAAAATTATTAGTGAATTGTAAAAATTACATTTTAGTGAATAATAGAATAATTTAATATATGTGTCTATTGTATATATAATGTATTTTATTATTGTGTATTTTGAGTTGGAAATGATTTTTTTTTGTTCCAGTGTTGACGTAGTGGTGATATATCATCATAATTATGTTATTTTATGTTTGTAACCCTATATTGGGATATATTGATTGCTATATATTCATTATGTTTTATATTTTCTCATACACACCACAACCCATGTCATTTAAAACTATAAGGACCTATCCTTAAACATTATATAATACTATTTTTTAAGTCAAGAATCCATTCTCGTAAATTTTAGGATCTTTAAATGTTTATTATTTTATATAATTAGTTCATAACTTATACATAGCATAACCATATAATAAATAGTTTCAACTTGTTATCAGTTTCCATTTTTTCACAATTTTAAACTAATAAAAAAAATCACGATTTCTTTTCATGAAAAAACATCATGGCTTTCAATAATACTTTTTCATTTCCCTTACCTATTCTTAAACCCTATTAAAAAAATTTTAAAAACATGGTATAAGAAAAAAACACAATAAGTTATATAATAAAATAAAACCATTAGTCTAGTGAAAACATGAGAATCCATCAAATTTTTACCTTATTAAAAATGTTTATTGAGAAAAACAAATAAATCATTTTCACATGAATAACACACACACCTTTTTCTCAGAGAAAATACTTATATACCATAGAAATCATTGATAAATCATCTAGGTATCTTGGGAAATCATTATCCATATCACTCTTACCAATGGAAAAACTATAAAGTCGACTTCCATACCAATTTCTATGGAGGGATATAATGGACCCACTCATCCTTGGTTTATAATGTAACCACTCGTCCTTGTTTTATAACATAACCACCCATACTTTCTTTATAACTTAACCATCCATACCTGGTTTATAACATAACCACCCATTCATGGTTTATGAAAAACCCAAATTTCAACATAAATAGTGTCTAAGAACCATAACATTTTCATAACACATAAAACCTTTAAATTTTCAACATTGCGCTCATAAAATATTCTCTTCACCCATAGAAAAAAAAATTAAAATTTTAAAATATAGATCCCTTTTAAAACCCATTTTTAAATTCCAAAATACTAAAATAAAGAATAAGGGTTTTTATTTAAATAAAACATGAAAGGTTATAAAGGAAGGACAACTTCAAATAATGGATACAATGGCCAAATATCCATCATCACCATGTTCGTTAAGATAGAACGTTCATTTCTCATTTTTAAAGAAAGTTACACATTCTATAAAAAGATTCACTTTAATTGATATAAATTGAAAAAAAAATAAGCTATAAAACTCACATTTCCATAGTGAAATCATTTTTAAAAAATGTGCTTGGAAGAAAAAGGGGTTTATAAGGGAAATATTAAGTGAGAATTTTTTTTAACGTCACTTATCACTTTGGAAAAATTTGAATCACAATACAAATAAATAATAACATTAAATACCCTGATAATATAGATATTCATTATATTACATGTCAAAATTTTTATATATACACCTCTTAAAAGAATATAGGTATATAACTTCAAAATATGCTTTAATGAAAGGAAATTGAGATGAAGTTTCTTACATTGAGTCTTACTCATCATGTATGTTCTTTGCCCTCCTAAATAATAAACATATGTTAATTATTTAATTTCTTAAGAAATATTTTGGTTTTTATTATTCCTTTTATTTCACTTATTAACATTTTATATGTGATTACTTAATCAATTAATTTTACATTGGATGTTTTGATGATATTTGGATTATCTGTCAAAAATAACATTGGTAGGTTGACTATAGTTAGAGAGTTAATTATTTAAAAATCACCATAATAATAATCATGGAATAATTATCATATTTATTTATCAATTATACTATTAATACCAATCATGAAATATGTTTTTGAGATATCATTTATGTTATGATCAGGGATACGATAAGTTGTACGTACGCATGAATAACATTTCCATTTTTCAATGATCATTATAGAAATAAGGTAAGTAATATTTAAACTTTAAAAATGATATTAATATTACATATCCAATATTATTTATTTAAATATAATTATATATATCATACATGTGGTATGGTGATGAAAAGATAGTCACATTGCTTCGTGAAGGTGGTAGTCCACATGTATAATAACGACGTTATCAATTTTCAGTGAGTGATAAGATAAGAAATAAAATGATATATTATATTTTAAGGTTTATAAATATATCAATAATATCATAATTATTTTATGTATATCACAAATACTCATTAACTTTATTCTTATTATCTTCCATGTAAATTATTAGTGAAAAATGAATCACATCGCTTCGCTAGGTGGTAGTCCACCGTACACACGAGCAATTTCATCGTATCCCCTATAGAATGGGAAGTAAAAAAAATATATGAAATAATGTCTCAATAAGTATAATTATTTTATTAATATCATATATACATATATATATATATAATTTATATCCATCATCATACCCAACCATGATTGGTGTCGATGGAAAATGTGTCACATCAGTTCGTGAGGTGGTAGTCCTCTATACACTCGAATAATGTTATTATTTACCATTTGAGGGAATAGGATATAAATATGGGTCATGTATATAAAATAATAACATCTCATATAATTTTATATATTGGTTTTATTATATAATCATAAATTAATAATATTTTAAGGAGGTGGAAGAAGGAATAAAACAAAAATGCATAGTTAATATTTTTACCTCTTCATAGACCAGAATTTTTAGGATTATACCTAAAGTATTCCATAAATGGATTTATAATAAAAAAATGGATTCTAAGATGAGTTGAATGGTGTTGGTAATTGAAATGGATATAGATTGGACATACCAAAAGGTTTTGTATTTGTGAATAGTAGAGGATATTGGGTGGCCTTTTATAAATGAGGTGAGTGGAACACTAGTAATTTTGTTAAAAGAAAAATGTGTACCCATGTTTTTTGTGACATCTTGAGCCCAATTCACTCAATAGTAACCAAAATCTGTTAGACTTAGGGAATCAATCATGCCTCCCCATATGATAGAGGTTGTCAACTATCGCCTAGGGTCTATAGTGGAACATTGGGATCACTATACCCTCATTATCAGGGTGTATCATAATGGTATAATCATTTCGATCAATAGTGGAAGAATATAAGATAACTGAACAACAGAATAATAAAAATCCATAAAATAAATAAATAAGTAATATTATCCAAAAAATCATATAATAATTATGACCATGGCATGCTATAAAAAATATAAGAGATACATGACAATAGTAATCTCTTACAATACATGTATTAAATGTACAAAAAAACAAGAAAAACTATCCCCAAATAACATCATAGGGTAGGACCTGATCCTATGCTCCCATACTCCTATTAAAAAATGAATAAATTATCACCAATTTAGCACTTCCCCATGTCCCTACCTATATCCATGAATTCTATCTACATACCCAATGGCGACCCGAACATGGTGTGAGATGACACTCAGTAGGCCACCACCAATGGTGTTTACAACATGTTCAGCTTTTCAATATAAGTTAAATTAGTTTTAATATATAATAGGAGTACAAGTATTAAATATAGAAGTTATATTATGTAGTATATCAAGTCTCACTATGATCAAGAAACTGAAACATAAGGTCTATCTACGAAGAATAGAAATCATAAACATCATTCTACACCATATAATCATGTATCAAGCCTACATGAGATAGGGTCAAAGGAGTATGAATGTAAAAGGAAACCAACTAAAATATACAAAATAATTAAATAGGATCCAAGGAGTATAAATGTGCAAGTAATCATAATGGGTCATATAAATTAAATACAAGAGTAAAAATTTCCAAGGAATGCAATTATGTCAAGTAAATAAAATCAAGGACTATAATTTTCCAAGGAATCCTAATGGTTCGTTGGATCCAAGGAGTATAAATGTCCAAGCAATACTAGAAATTAAATTAAATTATCCAAACTAAAAACTTGGAGTATTAATTTCCAAGGCATCCATGTATTTTGGATAAATAATATCTAATGAGTATAAATGTCCAAGGCATCCTAACAAGTCAAGTAAACTATTTAAATTGGATCCTGGGAGTAAAAATTTACAAGGAATCCAAGTATAAAGTATCCTTTGAGTTTAAATGTCCAAGTAATCTAATTAAATCAATTAAATAGGATCCAAGGAGTATAAATTTCTAAGTCATCATAATAGGTCATCGGATCCAAGGAGTATAAATGTACAAGGCATCATGACACGATAAGTACGATGAGTCCAAGTAGTGGAAATTTCCATGGAATCCAAGTGGGTAGTCGGTCCCATACCATCAATCCATCATTATCATCATAATAAATTCATCAATAATTTAACTAATCCATTTATAATCATCTATAGTCCAACGTATTATTCACTTCAAACCTTTTCTATACAAATGAAAAGGTGTTACTAGGTTTTACAACCTTTATCATTTCTATCAATTACCATTTTCAATTATGAATTGTTTAAATTGCTCAAAAAACCCCCCAAGGGTGTCATATTCATGGTCAAATGAAAGAACCAACCATATGGGTAGTTTAGGTTGAGGTCAACAGCCTCCAACCTTATAAAAGTGGTGTCATGACATGTCTTAAACATGAATTTATCTTTTAACTTGAGGTTCAATTAAATTATAAATCCCTACCTGAAAAGTATGGTTTGTTGCACAATGGAAACAGTGTATAAAACAACCATGCATGAGGGAAAAGGTATAAAACACCTACCTTAATTTTATGGAGGAGTAAACATATAATATTATCCTCTAATTTAGTGCTAAATAGAAACAAATGGATAAATGGGTGAAGACTCTAGAAATAGGTCATATCAGCTTCCACCAACATAGCTTCATGGATAAAAAGAAAAAATATAAAAGGAGTATAAGGAATTAAGAAATCATCGTTGGTATCCAATTACTTTAACAGATCTTAAATAGAAAATTGGATGGTGAAACAATATTAACACCTAGCACAATAGCTTAATGAACCTACAAGGTAGGAGAAAAATTTTTCCATTGTAAACGAGAAGAAAGAGGGGTGAGATATTTTAAAAAGTAAGGGAAAATGGTATTTTCACCCCTTTATAATTGGGCCACATGATTTTACCACATGTTTTTACAAACCATGAGAAATCTATGCTCCCATAACTGCCTCAAGACCCCCCCCCCCCCCCTCACACGGTCATGGTGCACAGTTAGACAAACTATGTTCCACCCATTCATTTCCATTTGTTAAAAACTCTATAGTATACACACGAGCATGCGACCTAGGTTTCATGGTTTACTCAAATACTTTTTCACTTGACATTATACTAGACCACCCCACATGGTTTTATCAAAATTCCCAGAGTGGTAACACAATTTCTAAAAACAGTTATACCTAGATTCCTTCTCTAAAAACTCGGAATTTAGGCTTCGTACAAGCCCTAGACACCCATGATTCCTCCGTAACCCGACTAATCACAAAAATAAAATAGGATAAAATAAAATATATGATTAAAAACAAAAAGTTTTTTTACCTCATAGAAAAAATGGGTTCTAATAATATCCCCCCTTAAAGAAATCTATCCCTGAATTTCCCTTCCAAGGATGGTTAAGAATCATCTGAGAATAAATCCGACTACTGGGCATATACATTATCCTCCCACTCCCACGTCTCATCCTATACACACTCGTGCTACCATATCACCCATACCAGAGGAACTGACTAGCTTTGGAAAACCTTCATTCCTTGATCAACAATACAAATAGTATGCTCCCTAAAAGAGATATCTACCTCTAAGCCAACATAATCTGGATGAAAAAATATATGATCGATCAAAATGATATCAGAAAAGTTGATATATGAGGAATACATCATGCATGTCTTGATATATTTAAGGTAATTATTACTGATAGGATATCAGTCTAAATCTCGCTAGAATCTCAAATGAACCAACATAAAGAGGTGATAGCTTCCCTTGTTTTTGAATATGTCTATTCCCTACTCTAGGATAAACTCACAAGAAAACTTGACTCCTCACCTTGAACTCTGGTGTTCGATGGTGAATATCAGTGTATGACTTTTGTATAGAATGATCTTTAGACATATGCTTCCTAAAAAGATGAACCTTTTTTGAAGTCTCGTAAATGAGACCAGGGCCTAGTAGCACTTTCCCTCAGGCCTCTAACCAGCACATGGGTGAACAGCATGACCAATCGTATAGGGCCTCATAAGGATCCATATTTATAGTCACCTAGAAGCTTTTATTATAATGGGAATCGATGAGAGGAAATTTTTTATCCCAATTACCTCTGAAATAAAGTATTTATTCTCATACCATGTCCTCCAAAACCTATATCATGTTCTCAGACTGAACATTAGTCTATGGATGATAGGTTGTACTCAGCAGTACATGTGAACCAAATTCCATTTGAAACCTCTGCCAAAAATATGATGTGAATCGAGAATCATTATCTGATATAATAGAACATTGAACTTTATGGAGGTATATGATCTCATTGATTTAGATCCTCCCAAACTAATCTACTAAAAGTGTCTCCCAAATAGGTATTAAATGGTCAAAAAAATTTCAGCCTGTCTACGATCACCCATATAGGGTCACTTCCCCAAGATGATCTAAGAAATACTATCATGAAATCCATGGTGATATCATCCCATTTATACTCAGGAATAGGAAACAAGTGTAAAATATCTACTAGTCACTGGTGATCTTCCTTAATTAAATAAAAGGGGGAACATCGAGTAATGAACCAAAATATCTCTCTCTTCATCCCTAATCTCCATTATTGACGGCATAAGTTATGATACAAATTTTTAAGAATAGGATGTACTGCTCATATAGAGGCATGGTACTATCACATAAACTCCCCTTGGAAATCTTTAGTAACTATAAAACATCTATTTATGTGAAATATCTCAATCTCATCAACGATAAAACTAGGAGGTCGGTTATCACTTGTAATTCTTTCCCATAAGGCCAAGTCCTCATAATCTGATAGCTTCCTCTCTACACCCTCTCTAGAAGTGAATATGTCATTGGTAATGATACAAGTACAGACTATCCATGATGGTCTTAAACCTCCGTGTTCATCTCATAAAATAGGTCCATAATGTGTCACTCACTACTGGACTCTTGAACCACATGTTTCTGTGTCCTCCTTCTCAAAGTATCAGTAACAGTGTTTCCCTTACCATGGGTATAGGCAAGCTTAAAGTTGAAGGACTGAAGGTTTTAAACCCACATACATTTCATAATATTCTATCTATTCTATCTAAATATATAATTGAGGCTTTTGTGATCTTTATTCACCACAAAATTCATTCCTAGTAAGTAATTCCACCAATGGTGCAAGGAATGAACAGCATCAGCTAACTCGTGATTGTGTGTTAGGTAGTTCCTCTTGTGTGGCCTCAACTAATGAGATATGTACACCACAAATCACTCCTCCTATATCAGAAGTTATCATTGACTAATACATAATGAATAATAATAAACTACATAGATCCTACCCAACTCTGGAAGAATCGGTATTGGTGATGAATTCAGTCTCCCTTTTATCTCCAAAACGGCTATCTTATAGGATTTTGACCTTGATACCTTCACACCATTCATAGTAAAATCTGTAAGAGGTGTTTTTTAGTATGAAAATCCTAGAATAAAGCACATGTAATATCCAACTATCCCTAAGACTCTCTATTTTTAGAATACCTTCTTGCTATGCTCCTAGGAAACTACACCTCCCACCTTCTTAGGGACAATTGATATTCCTGTCTCTAAATTAATATGACCCATTAAGTGAATTTTATCCATCAAAAATTGGCACTAAGTGGTATTACCATATAAGTAAATCTCTCTAAGTGTATCCAATATGATCTCAAGATGTTTGGAATGGTTCTGTCGAGTATAAGAATACACCAATATATCTTCCATTAATACCACCACAAATGAATCTAGATATCTATGGAAAACCTGATTCATCAGTTCCATGAAAACTTCTAGTGTTTTCATGAGACCAAATTCCATAAAAAGATACTCATATAGACCATACCTGTTATGAAATGTTGTATGAGGTATGTATGAATTCCTAACACACACTTGATGATAACCCAATATCAGATCAATCTTTGAGAACACTCTAGATCCTTATAGATGGTCGAAGATATAATCTATTCAGGTAAGGGGATGTTGGTTCTTACAATAAACTAGTTTAGTTTCTGTTAATCCTAACTTAATCGATGGGTTTCATCCACATTTATAGAAAAAAGACTAGTGAACCCCATGGAGATGTATTGGGTCCTATTAAACACTTTTTCTACAAGTCCCTAGCTTCCTTTTGGGATCATGTAACTCAATAATAGTCATCCTATAAGGAGGAATGGATAATAGTGTATCTCTTGGCACTTTCTCAATTGAAATATCTAACTCTCCCTTAGAAGGTAATCCTAAAAATTAATCTAGGAAAACATCCCTAAAATGATAAATAACTTTAAGTAAATATTCTTGACACGTTCCTTATTCATCCAGATATATTCTTATAATATGGTTCATCATCCTGTCAAGCCAATGATGCTCAAGTCCAACTCAGCTCACATGGACATCCCATTCACCCTTGTGAATAAAACTCACATCCTATCAAGATGTGAAGGTCACCCTTATTTGATAGCATCAAATATAAGCATGAAAGAGAACCAACCAGTCTATCCTGAGTATGGAGTCAAACCATGTCATCTCTATGAAAAATAGGTCCCATATGAAATAAAACCCAACTATCGAAAGGGGGAATCCATGCACTGGTATAAATTCTATGGTCATATACCCAATGGAGTATAAAGTTTCATCACACTATATGATAACTTAAAATCAATCCCAAGATTCTCTATAATAGGCACATATATGAAAGAATGTGATTCACCTATATCTAAAAGAGGAGATACTAACATATATTATGTCCCTTCTCTTAAATATGGAGTTCTTGTATACCCTCTCTCACTAGATACTAATGTAAAGGTGTTGAAAAACATTTTAGATGGAACATCCTATCGCAAGATCAAAACTCAACTTGGATCTTGTCACACTAGCTCCTCATGTTTCCCAACCTCCCACACTTATGATAAAAGAAATAACTACCATAACTCATGATTCATCTTTTATTCCATGCATGATAAGTCTCAAAACATTGCTTCTTGTAATATAACACTACACCACTTGGTTGCGAAGCTGAACATCCCTTCTATGTTCCCCTAGATTATCTCAGGTTATGTTTCATAATCAGTGACTGATTTAATACATCAGTTATGGTATGAAGATGAAAAAAATCACCTAAAATTAGATTTTACACCTCAAACTATCCTAAAATATCCTACCTTTTTATAAATCTTAACCTTACCAAATAAGTGAAAAATGTCGGTGCCCTGTAAAATGGGAAGAATTGTCCATGACAGATAATGTTCCCTACTCCATGTAGAAAACAATTTTTTCCTCTATCAACCATAAATTTATTAGGATAAAAATAATCATTAAATTTCATTAAAAATCCACCCATTCAATATCCAAATAATGATCCATATGAGTAAAAATTTCCAACAATCTCTTGGTGGAATCTCATAAAATATACATAGATAGCTTCACTCTCTTCTTGGTAGGTGTCTCAATATGGGTGAAAATTGATAGCATGGACTCTAGCCATGACTTGGTAGCATGTGGTCCACTATCCCCCAGAAACATGGGCAGATGTTACTTCTGGAACACATGTGTCAACTCTACTATAGTTGAAGAAGGTGGAAGGGATTTCAGAGTGGTCTGTATAAATCATATAAATCCCTCTCGAAACTAGGAATCAGCACCCATATTCATTATAATAGTAGGTGTATAAAGTGTCACTACTGGAGGTTCTACAAGTGTCTCAGGGCCCACTTCCTCCAGATCATGGTAATCACCACCCACTTAGTAAACAACTAGAGTCCATAATGGAGGAATATCTCTTTAAATTCCAAACATAGGCCTTAAAAAAAGATTTTTTACTAACAGGATCACATCCCAAATGGCTTTAAGGTCTTCATTTTTATTGATTTTTTATAACCCCCCTTTCAATGGATGAGGGGAAACCCTTATAAGGCCCATAGACTCAGAGATTACATAGAATGTGGGCTTAGGATATTACATGACCTGAAGGTCTTAGGGAACTCAACTAGATTATCTACAAGGAACTGCCCCTCCCCATCATCTGCATCATGATAGTAGCTCTCCACCTTCCCATGTCCGTCTGGCTAGGATTTCTGTGCAAGCACAGGCGAGTCCCAATGGCATAGACATACCCTCTCATTCTGAAAAATCCAATTGGCTCTGCTCTGGTGATTTCACCTACTCTAAAACCTCTTCTGGGGATGCTCCTTTTTTGTAGTGTGTCTGGGGAAACTGCATGTGGCCCTAAGGCCTTGAGGTGGCCCAAAATCCCTACTGACCTGAAGGCATGGGTGGCTCGAAAGCCTTAAGGACTCCAAGCCCAAAATAGTGGCCCAAGGAGAATAGTTTCAAATGCTATAGTATCAAACAGTACCTGCTACAGTGCCTGCTATAGTACCCACACAGTGTACAGTTCTGATATAGTACCTATATAGTGTACAGTTCTGCTAAAGTACCCGCACAGTGTACAGTTCTGCTACAGTATTGCTATAGTACCCAGAAATATGCCTCTACCTGGTTTTGAACCTGGGTCTTGTAGATGCACTTAAGGATACCTCACCAACTAGGTCGAGGCTCATGTTCCTAACAAGATCACAGATATATAAGTTGGATAGGCACTAGGCATCCTAAACATAGGTCACACCCCTCTTTCTTCTACTAAATCCAGGTTTGGGAAATGTAATAATCACAAGAATGCACAAGATATTATCTACTACCCACTACTAAGGTCAGGTCAGGGTCACATTCTCTACTATAAGGTAGGAGTTCCAATATACATAATGTCAATTAAAAATTATCGAGGAAAACACCCTTTAAATTACAATTGGAAAATCCAGTTAATAGAAACATTTCCATTTCATAATTTATTTTCATTTAATTTCACACTCATTTATATAACAATTCTCTTTAATGGTTGAATTATATAGATCATTGTTTCCAATTTATAAGGTCTCATACACCTTATAAATTTAAATTTAGAATACATTTAATCACAACCAATCATTTATTGAGTCCTTTAATGAAATGTTAGAACAATTTCATGGACATGTAAATAAGGCACCAAAACTTTCTATAAGAAATGAATGTAGTAATTAATCATGGTATGTCATAATGCATGACATGTAAATCATGAAGTTATTATAATGATGCATGATGTGATAAATTCTTCCCATATTTTCCAAGGGTAAAATTTACAGACATAAGGGATATAAAACGTCATGTGTATTAACCAATAGTGAAATCAAGGAAACTATAATAATCGAATTCTATAACAGCACGTCCCATCCAAGGTAATTTTTCTTTTCAATATATGTGGGAATAGGCACAGGATCATAAACAAATTTTTACGTGTCCAATTTCTACTTTCTATCATCCCAAATATAAAGGCAATAAAAATACACCCAGATTTCACTTTGTGATGTCATGGACCTAGTTAACTCAACAGTAATTGAACACATTTTTTCCACATTGCCTCAAGTTCACCTCCTCGTATACCAAAGGCCTCCAACTAGGAACAAGGGTCCATGTTAGAACAGTGGGGAGACTATACCCTCCTGATCAGAGTGTATCACAATGGTATAATAATATTGATCAATAGCTAAATCATATGAGATAATTGAATAGATAAAGTGTAAACATACATTATATAAATAACCATGTAAACCCATCCAACATATTCATATACAAATGATGATCATGGGATTATATACAAAACACAAGAGATACATGGACATAATAATCCGTTACAATACATGTATCAAAAGTACTAAGAAAACTATCCCCATATAGAATCATGAGCTATGGACCAGTCATATGCTCCCAAACTCCTATGAAATAATGAATCAAGTATCACCAATTGGGTTCTTTCCCATGTCCCTACCTGCATCCATGAAGTCTTTCAGGGTACCCAATGGGGGCCCGAATAGGGTGTTAGATAACACTTAGTAGGTCACCACCAACAGTGTCTAAAAATTCTATCTTGTGCATGTTAGTTGAAGTAATGTTCATATATAACATGTGTACAAGTAATAAAAGTAGAAATGATGTTTTATAGTCTGTCATGTATCATTGTAATCAAGAAACTAAAACATAGGGTGACTATGTAAAGCCTACAAAGCATCAACATCATCCTATTCCATGTAATCTTGGCTCAAGCCTACATGGTATAGGGTCCAAGAAGTAGGAATTTTCAAGGAAACATAGGAATATAAGTAAAAGAAGTAAATAGTTCCAAGGAGTATAAATTTCCATGGTATCATGATGGTTTATATAATTTAGATCCAAAGAGTATAAATGTCTAAGGAATCCAATAATATTGAGTAAATTGGATCTATAGAGTTGAAATGTATAAGGTGTTCTAATGGGTCATTGGATACAATGATTAGATTGTTCCACGTCATCCTAGAAAGTCCAATAACCTAGTTAAATTGGTTTCTTGGAGTATAATGTCCAATGCATCAATGTATGCTGGATAAATCGAATCCAAGGAGTAAAAATGTCCAAGGAATCCTACCAATTCAAGTAAACTAGTTAAACTGAATCATTAAAGTCAAAATTTTCAAGTAATCCAAGTATGTTGGAACCATAGATTATAAATTTCCAAGGAATCCAATTATGTTATTTAAAATGGATCAGTTTAGTAGAAATTTCCAACACATCCTAATAGGTCATCAGATCCATTGAGTATAAAAGTATAATTAATTTTAACATTCTGAGTAAACTATATCTAAGGAGTATAAGTTTCCAAGGTATCCATGTGTGTCATTCATTCCATGTTTTGAATCCTCCTTTATCATCGTAACCAATTCATCAATCATTTCATTAATAATTTCATTATTCCCATTATAATCATCTATAACCCAAGGGGTTATTATTTTCATATGTTTTATATAAAAATGAAAAGGTGATATAAGGTGCTTACAACCATTACCAATTCTCTTAATTAAAATTTTTGATTTCAAATTATCTAAATTGCACACAAAACACACTAAGGGTTGAATAATTATGATCAATGGAAAGAACCCATCCTGTGGGTGGTTCAGGTTGAGTTCAACTACCTCCAACCTTATAAAAGGGATATCATGACATGTCTTAAACGAGAATTTATCATTTAACTCATAGATAGACTAATTTAGGAAGAATTTTCCAATAATTATGGTGTGCAACACAATGGAAACACTTTATAAAACAACTAAACATGAAGTAAAATGTATTGACCACCTACCTTAAGCCTCTATAGGAGTTCTCATCTAGTATCTGCCTCTAATTAAGTCTAAAATTGATGAAAAAGTAAAAATGAGAATTGTACCAAGAAATAGGTAATATAATCTTGCACAAAAAATATTTTCATTAATAGAATGAAAAATGATTAAAGTATCCTAAGGAATGAAGAACTCACCTACAGTTATCCAAAGAGGTGAATGAATCATAAATTTGATCTTAGATAGTGAAATGGGATCAAATACTAGCTCAACAACTTGAAGAACCCACAAGGGAGGAGGAAAGGATATCTTATTAAATTGATAATAAAGTGGGAGATATATTTTAAATAAGTAAAAGAAAAAATGTTCTTTTCACCCCTTTAAAACTGGGTCACGCGGTTAGCCCACACAGTTAGCCAAACTATGCACCAACCATGTTCTCATCACTACCACAAGACCCACTCACATGGTCATAGTGCACGGTTACACAAACCATGATCTAAATATGCATTTTACCTCTATTAAAAACTCCATATTTCATGCATTGTAATGTAGTTTGGGTTTCACGGTTTTCTCAAACTGTGCGTCCCCAAACAGTGGACTGGACTACCCTACACAGTTTTATCAAACCTTACTACCTAGGATATACAGTTTCTACTAACTATACATCCCAGTTTCCTCCTCCAAAAACATTGGGTTTGTGCTCCATAAAATCCTATAACACCTCTATTTCCTTTATAAACCCACTAGTCACCCAAAATAGGATAATTTTAGGAAACTGAGCTAAAAATAAAAGGTTTTATACATCAAAGAAAAGCCAGGTTATTACATTTCTAATATAATGAAAGGGCCCAAAATGGATTATTCTAGATACTTAGACATGATAAGATCAAAATACGGTCATCCAATAGATTTTAGAAAAATATAGGTCATTTTATCCCTTATCGTTTTAGTTTAACTCCCAACAAATCCATTTTCACCTTAACTGTTGTAATTAAATTTTACTATTTTCACTTTTAATTATAGTGAAAATTTGTGTTGACCTTATTATACAATATAAACTATTTTTATTCAAAATATAGAGTACATTTTAAAAAATTCACCTCAAATTTTTGGAAACAAAACATGAAGATGTGACAAAAAATAGTGTTTTCAATTTGTGTATTGTTTGAGGAAAATATGATTTTATATTAATTATATGACTAATAATAATAAATGTAAGATTGAAAATAATTTAAAATGATATATAATCTATAAATTTATTTGAAATAATTACTCATTATATAGTATTTTAAATAATTAAAATGGTGAAATAGTGTGCATTTTAAAACAGTTTTTTGAAAAATCACGTTTTTAAACACAAAAACAAAATTATACTAAAATCCATTATAAAGTTGATTAAAAAGTAATTAAGTGGATTAAATATAACTAAATATTACTAAAGTTACATGAAATCATACTCAAACCATATTGGTACTTTTAAATTACTTAACTTATTGAAAAGAAAATCTTTTTTTACAAAAATCTGTATTATTCACTATTCACTAAATAATCAATAATTTCAAAAAAAACCAAAAATTTCACCAAAATAAATTTTTATATTCTGATTTAAAATATGTAATTAAATTTTTCTAATTTAGATTCTATAATTTATAAATAAAACATTGATATACTACCTTATAATAAAATATTTTAGTTAAAACTATTTCATTTTAGATTTAAATATTACTTAATATTTTTATGATGAATAAAATAATAAAAGTAATTTATTCCATCGTTGACTTGGATTTTTAATTTTTCCTTTATTTTTTAAATTGCATTCTTACAATTTTATTCCCTTATTAATCAAGTGGTGATATCTTTTTTTCATAACATTTTAACATTTTTATGTTTCTTCTTCAACCATATGGTTTTTTCATAAAACTAAAACCTGGTGAATCACCTTATTCCTCAATAAATGATAACTATAGTCAAGAATATGATTAGGATATTCCTCATAAGAAATATTCTCTTCCAAAAAAACTAATTCAGGTCTCAAAACATGATATGAATCTGACACATATTTCCTTAACATGGAAACATGAAATACATTGTGTGCCTAGGATAAACTCAAGGATAAATACATTAAGTATGAAATTGATCCAAATTTATCTAGTATTTATTATTATCCAACGAATCATGGTCATATATTTCACTTTTTATCAAAATTCATAACACTTTTCCATGTAGGTACTTTAAGAAAAACATGATCACCTACCTCGAAGGAAAGATCTTTCCTCTAGTTATCTAGATAACATTTCATCTTTTTGTGAGTTGTCGTAATATGTTTCGAAATTAACTACACATTCTCATCCATTTACTCTAATAACTTTGGTCCCAACAACATCCTTTCTCCTAATTCATCTCAAAAATCTAATGTCCAACACCACTTTCAATATAATTCCTCAAATGGTTCCATATATATAATGGAATAAAAACTATTATTATAATAAAAATAAAACAAGGAAATATATTGATCCTAAATTCCCTATAAATCCATTGAACAAGAAAAAATCATAGCATTCATGGTCTTAATTTTATTCTCAAACTAACCATCAGTTTTATAATGAAAAGTTTTTCAGAAATTTAATTTAGTTATCAATGACTTCTCATGTCATTTCCAAGAATTATAAGTGAGCTTGGGTTCATGGTCTGATAAACTAGAGATAGTAACTCCATGTAACCTAACTATATCCTTTATATACAGTTAAGAAAAATTATATATATATATATATATATATATTATCTCTAAATGTAAGTAAATGTGCATATTTAGTTAATCGCGCAATGATAAACCAAATCACATTGTTAGCTGATGGAGTATTTGGTAATCCCAACACTAAATAAATAGATATATTTTCTCATTTACACTCCATAATTGGAAAAGGTTGAATCATCCCATTCATTGATTTTTGTTTTGATTTTACTAGATGAAACTTAAAACACTTCATGGTAAAGTCAGTAATATCCATTTTAATATTATCCCACCAGTAATACTTATGAAGGACTTTATACATCTTATTGTTTCCAAGATGAATAGAAAACAGATAACTATGATCTTTACTCAACAACTCTTTCTTCAACAAGGAATCTAAATGTACACGCAATCTTTCAATGTAAACTACACTGAAAACTAAATCAAATGAGATTAATTCTTGATATCCACAACTTCTAGGACCAAATTTATCAAATCATTAACCGAAGGGTCACCTTTAAAATATAACATGGTTAATGTAGTATTATTTTTTCAACACAAAGAATCATCCACATTATTTGATTCTCTAGGATTTTAATGAATCATTCTATTATAATCCTTGATTAATTCTAGACAAATTCTTTTTATCATGATCAATTATTTCTAAGTGAATATTTACTTTAATATTTTATGATCATTATATATTTCACATTATTCTCCATAAAAATGATGTCTCTAAATTTTAAAATAAAAAACCACAGTATCTAATTTCATATCGTGTGTATTGTAATTTAACTCATGAGTTTTCAATTGACATGAAGTGGATGAAATTAACTTATTATTCTGTATTAGGACACCAACTAAGTCTTTTCAAAAAAGCTTTAATGTAGTAGAAAAAATATCTATTTCTGTAATACAAGACCCAAAATATAGAATTCACCATTCTTATTTTTAGTTCTTGAAAAAAAATCATCTTATTCTTTTTTCTAGATTAATCTAAATCATTTTCAAGTTAACTTAGTTAGTGGGTTAAACAACGAAGAAAAGTTTTCAACAAACTGTTGGTAGTAACCCACTAATCCAAGAAAACTATAGATCCCAGTGATATTTTTAGGTCTTGTCCATTCTTAAATAAATTTTCTTAGAAGGATTAATAGTTATACCATATTAAGAAAAAATATTTCCCTAGAAGGAAAAATTTTAAAACCAAATTTCACAAATAATAAAATTCCTATATGGTTTATTTTCTTTTAATGTTTGAAAAAAATACTTAGTTATCTTACATGTTCCTCTTGACTTTTAGAATAAAAAAAATCATAAATAGACACAACTAAAAACTTTACCAATATCTCATGAAAAAAAGTATATTCATAAGGTAAATAAATACATAAGGTACATTGGATAACTCAAATGGAATAATTAAATAATCATAACACCCATATATATTCTGAATTGTAGTCTTAATAATTTCATCTTCTTTCACCTTTAGCTAATTGTACTAAGACCATAGATCAACCATCAAAAAATATTTATCTCTATAGAGTTGATCAAATAAATCATTAATATGAGATAAAGGGTATTTAGTCATAATATTGATGTTATTCAAGGCTCTATAATCAATTAAATTCCTCATTGAACCATATTTCTTTTGAAAAAAAAAACAGGAGCATCCCAAGTTACAATTCTAGGGATAATGAAACCTTTATTTAAAAACTCCTACAATTTATTTTTCAATTCCAAAAGTTCCACTTCAGTCATTTAATAATGGGGTCTAAAAATAGTCTTATATTCAGGAACCAATTCAATGGTAAAATGAACCTCCTGATCAAGAATAACACTTGGAAAATAATCAATAAATATATCCATGAATTCATTTAATACTGGCACATCACTGATATGAATAGTTTCTTTATTTTCAATAATATGAGCTAAGTAACTTTCACGAACACCTTTAATAAATTTACCATCTTCTTGTTAAGTTATTTAAGGCATAGAGTCATTGAACAAAAATTTCTTAGCTCTAAAATATATCTTATCATAATAAGGTGAAATATAATCTATACAAATATTCATATCAAACTCTAATATGGCCAATTCAACAAGACCTATATGAACAATCATCCCACTTATAACAATATGAAGATTCATATAAATATATGTTGCTTTCATATTTATACCTATATTTTTCACCATAATATACATCATAATTTTAGTTGAAATTCCTAATTTACTGAAACATTTCCCAGAAATGAATAATTGTGAACATTAAGAGTAAAAAATTTTATTGTAATAATTATAATGATCTATAAACATACAAGTCACCACTTCATTTTATGGCCCAAAATCAATCATAGTAGTATAAAAATATTTTCCCATACACTTTTTCTTTCAATATTGCTGATTTTCACACCGAGTAACCATCTTTGGAAACATGTTGGAATAATTCCCTAACTCATTGAAATTAAAGAATCTTACCATCAACTTTACATTTCTTTTCTAATAATTACCCTTTCATTCACATACCATATGAAAAAATATACCACATCAGAAGCACTTCTTATAAATTTTAAGACATTATCTAGCATTCTTTTTTCCAAAATTATCACAAGTTGGAAACTTGTATTTCTTACCTACATACTTATTCTATGAAATATTCTCCATTTAATGTCAACTAGACATTATCTTCTGTTTGTTTCCATGGAAAGATTTATCATTGAAAAATTTCATGTCTACCTTCTCAAAAAATTGAATAAGTTTCTAATTGATTTTAAATTCATGAGAAGACAATTACCTTAAATATATTGGCTTAAATCTTGAGTAAACTTGATCAATATTACTATGAAGATCCCAAATAAAATTCGAGACATAAATTTCTAATCAAGTGAATTTTTCTTCATATATATATATAGAAACGTCCTCCATTATTCTCAATTACAAGAACTATTTTTCTATACTATGTAGAACATTCTTAGGAAAATATTTATCTAGTAAAATATTCTTAAATTAATCATATTCCAAGGAATTAATCTCTTCCCTTTGTCTGATATTTTTAATTTTTGACCATATAACATTTTTTACATTCTTACAGGTACTTTTCAACCATTATTTTGTAAGGCCCTAACCTGAGAAGCCCGAAGCCAGTGCATTATTTATATACATAGGCATGATTACAAGGAATAAAATCATGAAGGTCCATCTAGTTTAGTATTATTTAAAAACCAGATACATACATAGGTTCAACATTACAACTTGAAAGGAAATACAGCAAAAAAAAATTTATAGGGAACATACAAAACTCTAAGTTTATCCCTACAATTCATTAATAATAAACTTATTCATGTCATGAGAAAAAAAACATAATAAAGGGGTGGGCTCAGATGCTCAGTAAGGGTAATAAAAACAGTGTAAGATAACATAAACATAAACATTGGGAATAGTGAATAACTAAAACACATGCCTTTAAAAAATAAACTTGAACACATTATGGCAGTAATAAGAGGGGAATAAATAATTCCATAATAAAACATAATCTTGGGTATTCTACTAGTTTAATAACCACATGAACTATCAATACTATTTTCATAATGAGGTAAATACATATGTCAGACATCATAACCATACCATCAACGCCTCATTCCAAGACCATAAATTACTACTTTTCAAGGCCTCATTCCATGACCTAGTTTATCTCATGAGACCTACCAATGCATTCAAGGGCTATATCAGGCCCCACCCATCATATAATAAGTCCAATGCATTCCTATTATGAATGGGGATAAATATAAACAGCATATACATTCATATTTAAACTAACATATGAAATTTGAATAACCTTCCCCAATTATTAAACATGAACAATAACCATTCCGAGTAATATGGTGAATGGTATCAAGATAGAACATCCACATTCAACCTAATCAGAAACCCTTTAACAAAATATTTTTTAGTTGATATCATAGGAGATAAATCTCTATGAAATACAATATACATCAAATTTTGTTGACTTAAATATAATTTTAAATGATACCATTGAAAAATTCTTCAGGAAATAATCCTTAAACATTATAAAGTGTCATATACCACCATGAAACATTTAAATAATAATACCTTTGAATATCATGAGAATAAGGAGTCTCTTGATATGATATACCAAAGAGTATTACATAAACCAAAAGTAAAAATTAATTGGTGAACAAGGAATATATCTCATAAAAGTTAAAGTTAGATGAGAAAAATTCTTTTTTACTTTGGAAAGAAAACTTCTTTTGGAAAATAAATTATAATTCTTATGAAATTCGATTATAAACATGTATATCCCAGAAAATAAAAAGGTAATGTCATTAAAATTATATTTTAGGATTAAATAAAGCATTATTGAGGTTAAATCATTTAAAAATAGGTTTTGAATAAGGTTTATAAATAAAACATTTTAGTGTGGTTTAAGGAATTATTTAAATAGATTTTAAAGTGCAGAGGCATGTTTGATTTCATAAAACTAGAAATGAACCAAAATATATTTTTCAATTTAAAATTTATGATTTTATAAAGATAAATATGGATTAAAACATATTATAGAGTGTACATTAAAATACGTGAGAATCCGAGAAGTTCCTTGAATTGAGCTCGTATTTCGGGAAGAATTTTTGAAAGATCCTTTTAAAACATATAACTCTGCATAAATGAAAGTATTATTATGGTTGGTACAAATATATATAAAATTAATATTAAATTTATGAGTATTAAAAAATAATTAATAATAATATCGTTGAGGTGAGTAGATAATAAGAGAAACCCGAATAAAAATGGAGGTTCAGGTAGAAAATACTTAAAACATAGTAATCAATTTAATTGTATGCCCTAAAATTAATAATCACCACTGAAACATTTATTATCATGAAAATAAATAGATTAGTGATATGAAACATCAATTGAAAGTATACATACACCATACACAAGTAGTATAAGTGAATACGGAATATCTCACCAGAATGGGAGTGAGATGAAGAAACACCTTACCTTAAGTCTGATGGTGTTCTTCACTTGGTCTTAGTGTCCTAGATAACCAAATTAAATTAATTAATTAATATTTAAAAAACCTATTATATATTTAATTGATTTATTATAACCTTATTAAGTTCATTCATGGAGTTTTTGATGGGTTAAGAGGTACAATTTCATTGTTCGGGTCTGTTTCTTTCATGATCGGTATACATATATACATGAACAGATAATAATATAAAATGAGGATTGTTGTATAGAATTGAATTTATATGTTATTATTGAACATATATAATGTTACATGGTTGTAAATTTCATTTTTTTACTTATATTGAAGATGAATCATTATATAAATTATTTAATGATAATCATTTCGGTTAATTGGTGCTTTTTGAACACCACAAACTCATTTTGGCTTATAAATCAAAAACATGTGTACAAAAAGATTAAATAACCATAGATGATACATAATAAATTTATTATATTTTGTTTCAAACACAATAATGGTTTTTTGGCCATAATTTAAGAGGATAATAGAAATTAAAAACCCATCGTCCTTGAATGTGGTAAATTAGCACATCTTAGATGGTGTTTTCATTTTTAGCATAAAATAATGGGAAAGGACGGATAATGAAGAATTATTATTTTATCATGAAAAAATTACAATAAATGTAAGATATTGGATTTATCAAAAAATTTGGATGAAAGGATGTGAGGAAATAAAAAAAAGGAACTCAAAATAAAAGAAAAGTTGAGAAATCCCTTAAAAAAATTTGGTAGCCTAATAGCATTACTTAAAATTTCATAAATTATGTTGATGAGATAAAAATGATAATAACATCATTATTATATAATATGTAATGTAAGGGGGGTATGTAATGACATATCCCATCATAACCCAAAGAAATTAAAAAGAATAACATAAAATGAAATCTTGAAAAAGAGAAGGGTGGTAAATTCCATTTCCATATAAAGTAACTCCTAAAACATGAAGGATGGGACCTTGGGGCTTTAAGACACCATTATAGGACTAATAGAGAGTTAAAAATTCCAGAAATTCGAGTATTATGAGTTTTTAATGAAAGGCAATGAAGGAATGAGTGGGTATTTATAGTTAATGAGAGGGAGTTTTTTATTAATGTCAAGGTACACCTCATTAGTGGTTTTTGAAACACCATGGGCTTTCCCATGATATTTTCCAATGGTATTATCCACTTGGGACACCTAATTTCATATTTTACTATACACATGTCTACCATAATTTCATATTAATTATTACATCATTATATTGTTATTAAACATATCAAAAACTCAAAACTGTATTTTTACTATTCACGAAAAATTCAAGTATTTTAGAAAAATCCCGAAAATTCACCCCAACCATTTTTTCAACATGTAGAACTAAAAAATTAAATCCATTTTTTGAAAATATTTTTCAAAATATTTTTAATTTATTTTTTGAATAAAATCATAATTTATTCCAAAAAAACAACTGTAAAACATTAACTCGTTTTATAACACCCTGAGAAATTAATCAAGGTCCCAAATTATTATCTTATAACCATAAAAAAATAAAGTTAAAATTTATGATTACATTTTATGAAAATATATTTCCATTTTAAATTATTAAATTAATCATAAAATTTTAATTAAAATATTTATGACATACAAAAATACAAATACTTATATTGTGATCATGTTTCACTTATAAGATGTCTAAATTGTATTCATACAATCATGGGTAAAGTTTCTATTTTTTTGTCTGATTTAATATTAATTACTATTCATAAGGGTATGTTATTATTCATAAGTTTATGTTATTATTCATCAAAAATTAATTTTTCCTTATCAGACTCTAAATATCTTACTGAACGCAATCGTGTAAGTCAGTTTTTTGAAATTCAAATTACAGAAGTGGAAAAATTATGTTTATTGATTAGGTTATAATAAAGTTTTTTTAGAGACTCAGTGTTTCATGCATTCTATATTAAATCTATTTGTAAATTCTTGGGGTGTTACACTATTCCCTCCTTAAAAAAATTTCATCCTCAAAATATGAAATTGAACTTCAAAAGTTAATAGTAGATACTTGAAAATTACCTTGTGGGAAACCCATATTAGAAATAGGGTTAATAAATTATCCTCTTAATATAGGTTAAGGGAAATGAGGTAGTCACTAAAAAAATTATGATTTCGAATGGGGTGACATTAGTGGGAAGTAAAAATCTAGACATGGAAGAAAAATATAACTATGAAGTTCTTATGGAACGTGATAGAGAACATTTTTAGATCAACGTTTATTACTACAATACTATAAACTACTGTAAAAAAATTCATCATATTATAAATGATTATGATAATAGGAAAAAAATTTATTTAAGACTTTTTTCCTTGAGTTGAGGAATTATTCCACTCTATAATATTATAAATAATGTTTCTATTTACAAACTCATCCTTCGATTTCACCTTGAACTATCTATACCTCGTCACTTAGCACAGGTTAGCCATACGGTGAAGTAATACATAAACTCTAAAAGCTCATACAATGATCAACTTAAACCATTTCATAAGTGGTTAAAAAACTAAAATATAATGATTCAACACTTTAGAATGAAGGTCTCTAAATTTCCAAGATGAACTTATCATTAACCTACAATCAATATGAAGCAGCTCTAAATTTTCATATTCAAAACATGTGAATAAATTCATCATGTGTCCTCTTGAAATATGACAGTAACATGAATTACTATAGAAACCATGCATTCTTATGTATTCCTTAAGTAAGATACATGTTATTGGATATATTCCTTAAATCCAAAAGTGTTGTAAACTCCATCAATTATAGCATAGACCACAGCTTGATAATTCAATAATCAGTTCCAAGGTAGTCAGTACTTATCTAAATCAATCATTTCTTCATCATTATCTCAACATCAGATATATATTAAGGGTTTCCTTTTCCTCAACCATATACTTTCCCAAGATATTAACTTTCTACTGAGTCACTTATCCTTGGTAAAATTCATCATATGACCTCAAATACTAAATGAAATAGTATTGCAGTACAATTCTCATATATTACATAATTCTTATAACCAGTACATTACTGATAAAATATTCAAATGACATGATTCTTGATGAGGAATATTAATCCTTCCACTTCATCTACGGCAGTATCATAACTTGATCATTATCTGGTAATATCATTAGGGGGATATTACTTTGATGCTTAGGACATTGATTCCCATAGTGTCCCATCTCCTTATAGTTGAAGCATTGTACATCGAAAACAATTTTATTATCCTTGAAATCACAAAATTGGTGTCCTTTTTCTCCACGCTTATAACAAACTCTCATTCCCTTCAAGAATTTACCATTATTATTCCTTCCACATTTATCATATATGGTAGAACCCTTCTTTCCCTTCCTCCCTTTATCTATATTTTTCTCAATCATCCTCTTCTTATTTTTCATCCATTCAATTCCATAGGACTCAGATAATTCTTTACCTACCCTGTTAACACATGATACTATTTCCTCATATGATGAGGAAACTTGGGAGACTATATTTGTCACGACTTGTCCTTGGAACCCGTGCCGTGACTACCCCAAGCCCGCCTTCCATAGGCCAGGGGACGGCGACTAGCACCAATGGCATAAATCCCTAAAACTGGGAAGGCATTGCCTTTATAAATCGTAAACACATCTAAACAGAGTACAAGCGGAATCAAACACTATGTAAAACTGAAAACAAAAGTAGTGTTGAAAGTAAAGGGGCCAGAAATACAATCCCAAGTGGAAAGTACAAAGGTAAAAGAAAAAAATAGCTGGAAGGTGACATGCAGCTCCTGGATCGACCACCACGGATCCTACCTGAAGGGTAGGAGTAGATAGCGCATCTCCTAGATTGTCTTCCATGGATCCTACCTGAAGGGTAGGTAAAGATAGCCTCCTCAGCACCCTCGTCCGTCAACCTCCTCCGGGTACCGACTCATCGTGAGGTCCACCTCCGGGTACTGACTCGTCATGAGGTCCACCACCATGTGTCATCCAGTCCTCATACTCTCAGTCTCCGTCAGCACTATCCATTGCCTGCATCCAACACAACGAGGTGCGGGCATAGCCCGTGCACGGGTGAGTATAATGATACTCAGTAGGGACCCCGAGACCCTCAAGGTCTCACTAAATCTAACAAGGATAACAAAAAAGAAGGATCTCAATAGATAACCCTTAATTAGGTATAATCCCATACTTATACCTAAGTTATCAAGTAACTCATCTCAATCATGAGGAAACAAAAATGTTAATAAATCAATGGATAACCACTACTTAGGTATATGCCCATACATATACCTAATTTATCAAGTGACCCATCTCAATCATGAGGTAAACACAAAGGTCATTGACTCAGCTCAAACCAGGATTTTCATTAATGATATCGAAACTAAAACTGCTGAAGACCTCCCTCTCTGTCGAGTACACTGATCTTGTCATGACTCTGAGGTGCTGCTCACTAACCTAATAATATTGAGGTACTCCTCATATCGAGTACCGATGGTCAGCCACCCAAACACAGTAGTGCTCCCTGTCGGGGTCTTCCACCCAAACACAATAGTGCACCCCCACTAATAGCCTGCAGAGGTACTCCTTCTGTTGAGTACCGCTGGTCTGCCACCCAAACACAGTAGTGCTCCCCATCATGGGTCTGCCACCCAAACACAATAGTTCTCCACATTGGGCTATACAAGTCACTCTGACTCGAATCAGACAAACAGTCTTCAGGTCTCAGCCAGCTATAAGGTCTCCGTACTCCGTACGCTCGTCTCCGGGAGGATCCGATCCACGAGCTACAGGTCAATACTCCAAGTATCACAAAGTCTTATTAAGAAGTATCACAAAGGTCCGCCTCATCAAAGAGGTCTCAATGCAATAGACGGCGCATCAATCGGACGCTCGGTTTGTGAGTTATTAGCCTTTTCGTCCCAGGGGCCCGATTGGTTTCATGTAGTAACCAACCCAACCGTATCTCAATTGTACCCAGAACTCTCATAGGGTATACTCAAAGAGACCTTTTCTCAATGTGGTTACCAATTCCACTGACGGTTCTTCAAACGGATGTCTGGTCTAAAAGTTATCGGCTTTTCCGTTCCAGGGGCCTGGTTGGATTTCGGGTACAATCCATCCCGGCCATATTCCAACTACATCCAAACCTCAGGTGAAGTATATAAAAAGAACCTTCTCTCCAGGAGGAATCCAACAAAGTTGACGAAACATCAATCGGACGTCCGGAGCTCAAGTTATAAGCGTTTCCGCTCCGAGGGCTCGGTTGGTTTCGAGTTCGAACCAACCCGGTTGTACACAAAGTTCACCAAAACCTTGATTGTAATGTACCAAATCGACCGTCTCGATCCAAGGATCCTTATGCAACTAAAATTGCATTGATCAGAGGTTCTTAGCTCCAGATATGAGCGTTTAACTGAAGGAGGTATGAAAATATGGGGTTTGGGCCCGGTCCGACCCGACCCAATAACGCCTGGGTCGGCCCGAACCGTGTCGAATCGGACAAGCAGTCTTCAGGTCTCAGCCAGCTACAAGGTCTTCATACTCCATACGCTCGTCTATGGGAGGATCCGCTCCATGAGCTACTGGTCTATACTCCAAGTATCACAAAGTCCCCCGAAGAAGTATCACAAAGTTCCGCCTCGTCAAAGAGGTCTCAATGCAATAGATGGCGCGTCAATCAAACGCCCGGTCTGTGAGTTATTAGCCTTTTCATCCCGAGGGCCCGGTTGGTTTCATGTACGAACCAACCCGACCATATCTCAACTTTACCTCAAACTCTCATAGGGTATACTCAAAGGGACTGTTTCTCACTGTGATTACCAATGCCACTGACGGTTCGTCAAACCGACGTATGGTCTAAAAGTTATCGGCTTTTCCGTTCTACGGGCCCGGTTGGATTTCGGGTACAATCCAACCCATCTATATTCCAACTTCGTCCAAACCTCAGGTGAATTATATCAAACGAACCGTCTCTCAAAGAGGAATCCAACAAAGTCGAAGGAACGTCAATCAGACGTCCGGAGCTCAAGTTATAAGTGTTTCCGTTCCGAGGGCCCGGTTGGTTTTGGGTTCGAACCAACCCGGTCATTCCCAAAGTTCATCGAAACCTTGAGTTTAATATATCTAATCAACCATCTCAATCCAAGGATCTCTACGCAAGTGAAGGTGCATCGATTGGAGGTCCTTAGCTCCAGATATGAGCGTTTAACTGAAGGAGGTCCGAAAATAGGTAGTTTGGGCCTGGTCTGACCCGGCCCAATAACCCCTGGGTCGGCCCGAACCGGGTCGACCCGACCCAGGTACGGGTCTGGCCCGGTTGGGCGCGGCCCGGCCCGATTTGTGCGGCCCGGTCCATGGACGGCGCTGGCCGAGCAGGGCGCAAAGGGGGGTGTCGCCCCCTTATTTCCGAAACGGCCAGCCGTAATGGCCTGCCTTGGTTGAACCACAGGACCCTCTCGGGTCCCACCTCAAGGTGGCGCCGGCGGCCGGTTGTCCAGTCACCCCTTTGAAGACCGCCGTGGTTCTTGTCCGACCGGCGCGGCACGACGGCGCCACGCCCCACCGCCGCGGCCCACCCTAGTCGCGACACCCTTGAATCTCCGGCGCGGCGTGACGGCGCCGCGCCCCTCCATCGCGGCCTGCTCCTGGAAGCAGCCTCCTTCAGCCTCACTGGTGCGGCGCGACGGCGCCCTGCTCCACCGCCACGGCCCGCTCTAGCCGCTGTCCTCTTCATTCTCGCGCGGTGCAACGGCACCGCACCGCCTTCGCCACAAACATTAACGATGCTCAACACAAAAAAGGGGAGGAGGATCGGCCATGTTTGTGCGGTCTAATCTCCTCCCGTTATGATTATAACAAGCGGCCAAAATAAATGATATTGTTCAATGACAAAACAAAGCACAATTTTAATTCATTAAAATTGAACTTAATCCCTACCTCATATTTGAGGTTCGTTCGTTGACGGAGTCGCGGAAGACAAGCATTGCGGTATATGGCGTCGCGGAGAACCGTGTCATCTCGTCGACATTGGAGGAAGAATCCATGATGTAGATTACGCTTCCCGCGAGTGGTGTCTTCTCCCTTGTTGTGGAGGAAGAAGAGGGTAGGAGGAGTTGTGGAGCATTCTTCGCCGAGAGAGAAAATTCTTCATGGAAGAATGAAACTTTCTCCAATTCACCAAAGGTTTCCTCCTCCAAAATATTTTCCTAGCCAATATTAAAAAAATAAGCTTCTCCAAATTTAAAGAAAATACAACCAATTAAAAATAATTCAAAGGAATTATTGACACCCAAATTAATTAATTGGTTGTGGTTGGCACAATTTATGAGAGGAGGTGGACTCATAAATGCTTGGGAGGTGGAGAGGTTCCACGTTAATAAGGGAAAGAGTTTAAGGAGGATTAAGGGACGATGGAGAGGTTAGGTTCGTGTGGGACCCACCACACAAAAATCCTCTCATGGGATGTTATGTGGGTGTGGGCCCCACCTCTAACTCCCCTTGGGAGGAAAAAAACAACTTCTATAAATAAAATTGTGTTCCACAAATTTTATTTATTTTATTCTAAATCCCCAAATATTAAATCTCAACCCGCATAAAATGCAATTGCGGTAAAGGTCCCCTTAAGCGAAAACTGGTGATGTGAGTTAATCGGTGCCCTCAGATTTCGATTCTGAGCACCGGTTCAAAATTTAGAAAAACCCGATCGTACGTTTACTGAACGTACCCAAAAAAAAGTTTGTAAAAATATTATCAGTCACCCTCGACCCACTACAGTCAAGGTTAGGGTCTTCCTAGGTGAAACACGCCCCAAAAAATCCAGCGGTACTCTCGGATTTCCAATCCGAGTTACCGTTTAAAAGTTATGAATTTGACAATAAAATAATTATCAGTTAATTATTTTATTTATGGATAAAAAATAACTTTCTATGGTGGCCCTCGCCGGCCCAAGTTAGTATCTTCTTAAAGGAAGAATACCCTCACGAGTTCAGTGGTGGTCTCTTATTTTTAATCTAAGTTACCGTTTTTGAGTTTTAATCTTTTGAAAAATAAAATAATTTATTTAATTATTTTATTTACGATTAAGCCAAAATTGGGTTTTCTCAAATGAGACCCGCACCGACTAAACTTAAGTCACGCTATGGTAAACCTTCCATCCTGAGCAAAATGATGCCCTCTGATTTCTGATCTGAGTTACCATTTAATATTTATTCCACATTTCAGGAAAACTACTTACGCGCGTTAATTTAAGCTTAACAAAACTTCAGAAATTGATTTGGGCACACCGAGCCTCAGAATCAAGTGTCATAAGAAACCACGGACTCGTAAAATTCAAAAGTATTTAAGAAAAAAATTTCCTTGAAATTTCTGGGACTTTACAATCTTCCTTTGAAATCATGGCTTAAGACCATTTAGGATATAATCCCTGTTACTCTTTGCATCACGTGCATTGATGAAGTTCTCATTCCTTCTTCTAGATTTCATTTCTAATCAATTACATATTATATATTAGCTCATAAAATTATGAACTCTATATTAATATAAATATGGTATAGCACATAGTATAAATTTATTCATCGTAAATCCTAGAACCATATACTTTGGTTACTTTCAGGGAATAAATCCTTTATAATGGCTTGTAAATAAAATGTGAATTATCTTAAACATATCCCCCAGGAGTGTCAAACCAGATGCAATTTAAGGCTCGTTGTTGTGTACCAGGATACCTCAGGTCAAGCTTGAAACTCCTTGTTAGAGTTTTCTCTCCTAGGTACATTTGTGTTCGAACCACGTCCACTTGTAGTATCAGGATGTGGATGTATTTACTAGAAAGATCCACAAAATATATTACCAAACAAAATACAAAGATTTTATTTTATTTTTATCCCCAAATACTATCTTAGGGATTTTTTCCCTAATCTACATTTTCTAAATCTAGTTTCCAAGTTTTCTACTAAACTTCCTCTGATGCCAACTGTAACGCCCTGACCCCACAATCCAAAAGCTGGTGCATTATTTTAATACATGGTCATGATTATAAGGAATAAAATCTCAAAGTACCGATTAGTTTAGTAGTTCTGGAAAACCAGATACATACAGAGGTTCAACATTACAACTTGAAATTAAACACACTATAAAATTTTTATTGGGAACATCGAAAACTCTAAGTTTATCCTTACAGTTTGTTCATAATAAACTTCTTCATGTCCTGAGAAAATAAAACATAAGAAAGGGGTGATCTCATATGATCAATAAGGGTAATAAGTACAGCAAAAGATAACATAAACATAAACATTATGCATGGTGAATAACTAAAACACATGCCTTTATTCAAAAACTTGAACACATTATGGATGGAATAAGAGAGGAATAAATAATTCCGTAATAAAACACAACCATGGGTATTCTACTAGTATAATAACCACATGAAATATCAATAATATTTTCATAATGAGGTAAATTCATATGCCAAAAATCATAACCATACTATCAAGGCCTCGTGCCAAGACTATAAATTACCATTTTTTCAAGGCCTCATGCCATGACCTAGTTTGTCTTATGAGACCTACCAATGCATCGAGGGGATATAGCAGGACCCACCAGTAACATAATAATTTCAATGCATTCCTCTTATTAATGGGGATAAATATAAAAAACATATAAATTAATATTGAAATTATCATATGAAATGTAAATAATTTTCCCCAATCATTAAACATAAGCACTAACCATTAGGAGTAATATGGTGAATGGTATCAAGATAGAAAATCCACATTAAAACTAATCAGAAACCCTTAAAAACAAATTTTTTAGATGATATAATAGGAGATAAACCTCTATGAAATATAATATACATCAAACTATATTGACATAAAGATACTTTTAAATGAGACTATTGAAAATTTCTTGAGTAAATAATCCTTAAACATTCAAAAGTTCCCCATACCACCTTGAAACATTTAAATCATAATCCCTTAGAATATCATGAGTATAAGGAGACTCTTTATATGATATACCAAAGGGAAGTACATACTCCACAAGTAAGAATTAATTAGTGAAAAAGGAATAAATCTCATAAAAGTTAAAGTGAGATGACAAAAATCCTTTTTTACTGTGGAAAGAAGAGTTGTTTTGGAAAATAATTTGTAATTTTAATGAAATAATTTTGTAAACAAGTATATCCCCAAAAATAAAAATTTTATGTCATTAAAATTATATTTTAGGCTTAAATAAAGTCTTATTGAGGTGAAATCATTTAAAAAGTGTTTTTAAATAAGCTTTAGAAATAAAATATTTTAGTGCGGTTTAAGGAATTATTTAAATATATTTTAAAGCGCAAAGGCATGTTTGCTTTAATAAAACCATAAATGAACCAAAATATCTTTTCAATTTAAAATGTGTGATTTTATAAAGATAAATATGGATTAAAATATATTATATAGTGAACTTGAAAATATGTAAGAATCCGAGAAGTTCCTTGAATTGAGCTTGTATTTCAGAAAGAATTTTTGAAATACCTTTTAAACCATATAACTCCCCATAAATGAAAGTAGTATTATGGTTGGTAAAAATATATAGAAAATTCACACATAATTTATTATAAGTACATAAGAATAAATAACACTATCATTGAGGAGAGTAGAGAATAAGAGCAACCCGAATAAAATTGAGGTTCGGGTAGAAAATGATTAAAACTTTGTAACAAATTGAGTCGTATGACCCAAAATTAAAAATAATTAATGATACATTTATTATAATTAAAATAAATAAATTCATGGTATGAAACATAAATGGTATGTATACATACACTATACACAAGTAGTAGTAGTGAATACGGAATATCTCGCAAAAATGGGAGTGAGATGAAGAAACCCCTTACCTTAAGTCTGATAGTGTTCTTCATTTGGTCTAAGTGTACTGGATAACCAAATTAAATTCATTAATTAATATTTCTAAACCTCTTCTACATTTAATTTATTTATTATAACCTTATTATGTTCATTCATGGCCTTTTTGATGGGTTAAGAGCTTCAATTTCATTGTTTGGGTCTATTTGTTTCATGATCGGTATACTTATATACATAGACGAAGAATCATGTAAAATTAGGATTTTTGTGAATAATTGAAGTTATATGTTATTATTTAAAATATAGAACGTTACATGATTTAAAATTTTATTTAGTTATTTAGAGTGAAGATGAATCATTATATGAATTATTTAATGATAACTGTTTGGGTTTTTTGGCGGGTTTTGAACACCATGAACTCATTTTGCTTTATAAATCAATACCATGGGTAAAAAAAGATTCCAGAACCATATATGTGACATAATACATATATTATAGTCTGTTTGAACCAAAATAATGGTTTCATGATCAGAATTGAATATGATAATAGAAATTGAAAACCCATCATCCTTGAATGTGGTAAAATAGCACATCTTGGATGGTGTTTTTATTTTTAGTATAAAAGAATGGGAAAAAAGGGATGATGAAGAATTATTAATTTATAAAGAAAAAATTATATTACATTTAAGATAATAGATTCATGACAACATCTGTATGAAATTACATGAGTAAATAAAAATAAAGGAACTCAAAATAAAAGAAAAGTTGAGAAATCCCTTACGAAAAATTCGGCAACCTAACGGCGTCGCTTAAAAATTCATAAAATATGTTTATGAGAGAAAAATGTGTCTCTAATAAATATTAAATAATATGGACATTAATGGGGGATATTTAATGACATATTACATCATAATACAAAAGAAATTAAAAATAATAACATAAAATGAAAGCTTGAAAAAGAGAAGGACGGTAGATTCCCTTGCCTTGCAGAGTAACTCCTAAAACTTGAAGTTTGGGACCTTGGTGGATTGAGGACACTTTTATAGGACTCCTAGGGAGGTAAAAATACCATATATTCGAGGATGATGAGTTTTTAATGAAGTAAAATGAAGGAATGAGTGGGTATTTATAGTAAATGATAATGGTTTTTTATTAATTTCAAGGGACACCTCATTTGTGGTTTTTGAAGAAACATGGGCTTTCCCATGGTATTATCCACTTGGGACACCTCATGTAATATTATAATATAAACAAGTATAATAGAATTTTATTTAAATTATTACTTCATTATGATGTCATTAAACATATTCAAAACTCAAAATTGTATTTTTACTATTCACAAAAAATTCAAGTATTTTAGAAAAATCCCAAAAATTCACCCCAACCATTTTTCGATGTGTAGAATTAAAAATTGAAATACATTTTTTAAAATAATTTTCTAAATATTTTAATTTAATTTTTAAATAAAATCATAATTTAATTCAAAAAAACAACTTTAAAATTATAACTTGATTTATAACTCCTTGAGAAATTAATCAATGTCCCATAATATTATCTTATAAACAAAAGATAATAAAGTAAAAATTTATGATTGCATTTTATGAAAATAAATTTCCATTTTGAATTATTAAATTAACAATAAAATTGTAATTAAAATATTTATGACATACAAAAATACCAATACTTATACTATGATCATTTTTTACTTATTAGATATCTAAATTGTATTTATACATTCATGGGTGAAGTTTCTATTTTTTGACCGATTTACTATTCATTACTATTCATTTCTATTCTTAAGGGCATGTTACTATTCATAAGGGTATGTTATGATTCATCAAAAATTAAGTTTTTCATATCAGATTCAAAATATCTTACTGAACGCAACTTTGTATGTCATTTTTTTGAAATTCAAATTACAGAAGTGAAAAAATTATGTTTATTGGTTAGGTTACTTTTTGTAGAGACTCAGTGTTCCATACATTCTATATTAAATCTATTTGTAAATTCTTAGGGTTTTACATATTTAGTCTCTATTGAGTTGGGTATTGTTTTTGGGTATTTTTGGGAAATGTTTTGAAATTGTGGAGGTCCATGGTATTATTCACAATTGGCATATAGTTAGGTCAAATCATATGATTTTTTCCTAGGAATCCATGTGGTATGTTTTGAGACACTGTAAGGGGGTGCACGGTTTGTCCAAAAAATTTAGGCACCCAATGAAAATCGTTCACCCTTGGATATAGGGTATTTTCATGGTTATCCCATGATTAAACAAACTATGAAGCCAAAGAGTGAACCCCAAAAATAAGTGCATTTTTTGTTCATATTTAAGGTGCATTGTTACTCATAATTGTGTGACTTCTTGAGAAAATCATGTAAATGGTTTTTTCATGCTCAAAATGTTTAATTAAAAATCCTCATGGCCCCATTTTAACCCATAATAACCCCCTGGTCAAATATTGGGTTGATCTAATCCTTCCCCAGTAATATAGAGGCTTCTCTTTTGGAATTATAGGTAGATTTCATTTATTCCTGATGAATCAACTCAAGGTACGATGCATTTTTATATAGTTTTTCCTTTTATTCTTAGATCCTAATTTTTTCTCTTCACCTCTCATCTTATAAAACCTGAATGGGATAAGTAATCTAAATCTATGGGATTTGAAAGAGGATTTATGTGTTTCTTATAGATCTTGTATCTTCATAACCTAATCATCTATTCTCCAGTCTCCATTTTTAAAGGATATTAGTTATACCTCCATTCTTGAGGTGGGTGTTTCTATAAAAAGTGATAATTCTATTAATTGATTATTTTTATTGTAAATTCTATTATGTTATTCATTGAATTGAATTGATTTTTTATTTCAATGGATTTTTTGTGAATAAATGATTTTTTTAATTGGGTTTTCTTTTAAAACATTTTATGCCCACTAAGTGTTTGATTAAATGCTTGAATGGTGGTTTTTATTCGAAAATAGGTTTTCAAATATCGAAGTGGATTTTCTTGGCTTTAAAAATGTTTTATAAATTGTGAGTATTTCTTTTTAAAAGAATTTTGTCATTCATGGAACAATGGGCACCTTGGGTGTGTAGGGAAAATACATGTCACTCATAGTGTGCATAATGAAACTAGATGTTTAGTGATATTGACAGAAAGTGGAAGGAATCTATATCGGTTGGTACTAATAAATTCTTGATTTATGGTTCTTTTATGTCTAGTATAGATTCCTATGTGCTAGTTCTTAAAACATAGTTATTTTTCAATTATATTTTGTTTATTTCATGATTGATTTAGTCATAGATAGTTGCTCACATGTTTTTCACATGAGGTTGTATCACATGGTTTCGCATGATGGATTATTTCATGGATATGTTTTTAATTGATTACCTTATTGTGTGTTCATATTCTTTCCTATTTAATCAATTGTTCTTTTCATATTCCTATATTTGTAAATATGAGAGGCTTTTCTGAAAACTAAAGAAAATGGTTTACATATGGGTTTGGATTTATGATAATGCTTTTTAAAACTATTCTTTTTATAAATAACTAATGAATTATTATTTTTAGACATTTTATATAATATTTGGTGGTATCCTTCTATGATTTTTTCTGAAACACTAATTTTCCCTTTGGGAGGTTGTAGACAATGTATTGTAGGATCCATGTAAAGGGAAATGAATCATGTAGCATGTTGGTTTCTCTTGTCTTCACAGCCTTCATTGTGGGATGGTTTGGTGGTGGTGACTAGTCACATAGAGACTTGTGGATTTTTTATTTTCATAGTTTTCTAGTTTATCCATTTTAATATGGGTTTTAAAGATTTGTCTGTATCTATTTCTTTTGTATTGTACTCTATTTTATTGTATTGTTTTTTTATACTCAAGACTTGTTTCTACTATCTTTGTTGTACCTCACCACTATGATGTACCAGCTTAGGTGTCTTTTCTAGTTGACTTGGGTTGGTTTGTTAAAATTTGGTATTATAGTGATGCTCATCCTGAAGTGTGTTAAAACTACACTAGTTTGGTTATATGTATTGGGTAAATAAAATTTAGGACCATTGGAATTTTGGTAGTAAGTGCAGGAGGGTGTATAGCCATCTCACTTTTGTGTCTAAACTAAAGTCGCCATGGGTGTATGGAAATTTTTTTCCAAGTGTGAGACTTGTTGTTTGAGTTCCTTTGAATAAACTGGATGGGAATTTTATTTAAATTGACATGTTCCCTCTTAAATAATTGTTATTCATTCATAGAATTCATAATTTCTTTAAATTATGGATGTTTTAATGCATGGACTTGGATTCTTGATATTAGTACTATGATTTTGTATTATACTCTAAAGATGATTGGTAATTATCTTGTGCTTAAAGGAAAATTCCTCTAAGAATATCTCTTCAAAATATGAGTAGGGAAATAGTGAGATAGGATCCATAGTATAATCCTACAATGAACCCTTCTTTAGATGAAGCTGTAATCAGTATAATTCAGACTCTAGGCCAAGTTGGTTTATGGAACCTAGGATGACCAGTGAATCATGGATCAAAATTTACTAAGAAGCATCCACCCATCATTTATGGTGTCAATGGATTATAGGAATCCTATGAGTGACTTGAGAGGATTTAATGGTACATTAACTTCTTTAAGACTCCTGAGTACTCTATGGTGGATTTTTTGTGTATATGCATGAGGGGTTAGGAAGGAGATGGTGGGACTCTATTGTGAAATTTAAGTTTCATGAGAATCTTACCTAGACTTATTTTAAGAAATTATTCAATTATTAGTTTTACCCTGAGACATTATTTTTATTTAATACCTAGGAGTTTCTAACCTTATAGAAAGGTGATCATACTATTCTGGAGTACTCTACCTATTTTTTGGAGTTTGTGCATTTAACACCATATCTAGTCACTAATGAGTACCTAAAGGCTTGGAGGTTTATGTTGGGTCTAAGGCCTAATATATATTTGATGTTGATTATCATATTTCTTTTGTCTTTAATGGAAGTATTCAAGAAAGTATCTTTGGCTAATTCATACATTGTTGGAAATATAGCTTTTATTGGAGCATCAGCTGTTGTTGTTGTCATCCAGGGTATATTTTCTATCCAGAAAAGAAAGTGCAATGGTGGTTAGTTTCCTTCAGTTCCTGTTTAAGGGGATGTGTTAGGGAATCAATAGGTCTTCTACTACTAGTATGAAAGGTATGATCATGTAAATCCTAACTATGTAGAGGTTCCTAAGGATTTTCATCATTATAGACAATCTGGTCATATAAAGTATTTTTGTGAAAGGGTGTCCTAGTTAAATAATGTTGGACCTACTCTCACCAAGGTTTTTTACTAATACTTCCATGGGTTGTGGGTATAATCCACATGCCAAGGGAGATGTTTTTGTGTCTAAGACCAGATGGTTTTATGTGGATGACTGTGTAGTATAAAAATTGAAGTAATTTCAGAAAATATTATATTTAAAATGCTTATTTTTTTCTTATATGGTAATATCTTTTTTGATACAAGAAAAAAATCAATAATTTATATCATTAAAGTTAGTTAGCATGTTGGTCTTTCATTTAGAACTTATATTATTCTTTTTTGATCTTTCCACACCTTTAGAAAAGTGTTCTGAAAAATGTTTCAAGTTTCGTGCATGTTGGGTGGTTATACCATACTAAGAATTCACATGGGACTTTTTAGTTCTTGATATATTTTTATCATTATCATGTTTATTTGTTATCTTCTGATGGAGTCACTCATGTTTTTCAGGGTGAGTTGGACTCTAGATCGGGAAGGGAGGGACTTGTTTCTCCTTATGATGGGATAATATCATGCATGTTATCAGAGATGTTTCTTGATTCTATTGTACAATGTTTGGGTTTTCTTCTTCTTATAGTGATTTGTGCATACACCAAGATATTTTCGGATTATTTTTCTAGTTTAACACTATATAAAGAGGATGAGGTTACTATTGACCTACTCAATGGTAAGATTTCTATTTCTATGCCAACTTATTAAATGAAACATACTAAATTGGTAGAATATAAATTCCAAATTGAAGACCTAGAGGCTAAGGGATTTATTTATCTTAGTATGTCACTATAGCCTTCAGCTACCCTATTTTCTAATAAGGTATATGTGAGTATCAGACTTTATATTGATTATAGAAAGTTGAATCAGGTGACTTTTAAGAAGAAATATAATTTTCCCAGGATTGATGATCTTTTTGAGCATATTATAGGGGCACGTTGATTTGAAAAGATTTACCATTGAACAAGGTACATCCAATTAAGAGTATGATAAGAATGTATAACTATGATAGTGTTTAAGAGCCATTATGGGAATTTTGAGTTTTTGGTTATTCCCTTAAATCTCACTAACACTCATAAAATATTTCTGGATTTGATTAACTGAATCTTTCATTGGTTCTTAGAATATTTTATTCTAGTTTTTGTGGATGATATTTTGGTGTACTCTATGTTAGAGGATAAGCGTACAGTTCATTTGAATATGATTCTTCAAACATTGAAGGATCATCATCTATACAGTAATCTTTGAAAATGTGATTTTGGGACTCATGAAGTGAAATTTTTGGGGTAATTTCATATATTAGAGGGTAATCTCAGTGAATAATAGTAAATTATACGATGTTATGTCCTGGTCACATCCTACAAATGTGTTTAGATCTGGGGATTCTTTGGTTTGGAATGTTACTATAAATGATTCATTTAGGATTCCACCATGATTAAATCATTGATGAAATAATTAACCTATAAGGGTGTAAATTTTGAATGGAATGAAAATTTTCAGAGATATTTTCAGGATATAAATTTTAGGATGACTTTAGTACCTATTTTGACTCTTTGAGAATCGAATTTTAGTTATGATGTTTGGTACAAATCTACTAGTACAGTTTTGGAATGTTTCTTAATAGATGGGAAATATGTGGTGTCCTATGTATCTCTCCATTTACACCCTCATGCGAATAAGTACCCTACCCATGATATTGATTTGGTATCAGTTATGCATTTACTCAAAAAGTGGTTTCACTCTCTCTTTGGGGATCTTTTGATAGTATATTCTGATCATAAGAGGTTGAAAAATATTTTCACCTAGTGGGATTATAAATTGTGATATAGATACTGGGTGGAATATATTCATGCTCTTGATTATGATACTTTATACACTCTTTGTAAAGGGAATGTGGATTCTGGTGCATTAAGAAGAAAGTTTTGGAAACAATCCATGAATGAATCGATTGAGGAGTGCTCTCTGATGAGTTTTTTTACTGAGATGAGATTGGGAGTCGAAGAGTTTAGTGGACAAGTGTTATTGTTATTGATGAAATATAACTCATCTTTAAATGTGATAATTTTTATCTATCAAGTTATTGACACAAAGTGATAATGCTTAGGTAAATAATTTTATAGTGGGGATGTGTTAGGTGAGTGGTCGTGGTCTCTTAGTTAGGCAATATGCTTTCATAGTAGACTGGTTGTTCCGTTTTATCTAAGGAAGGAGTTGATGGATAGTGTACACTAGTCTTGTTAGTCCATAAACCCTTGGGAAACCAAAATGTATAATAAAATAAGGAATCATTACTGGTTTTTAAGGATGAGGCGGTCTATTACATATTTTGTTTCATGGTGTCTCACTTGTTAAAAAATTAAATCAAGATATTAGAGACCTACTAGTTTGTTGCAACCTTTACTCATTCTGGAATGGAAGTGGGATGAGATATATATGGACATAATAATTTTATTTACATATAATACTAGTGAAGAGTATGTGATTTGGGTGATCATTTATCTACTTATGAAATCATCTCATTTTCTACCTTTCAAGAAGATGATGATGATGGATCAGCTAGGAAACTTTTACATCAGAGAGACTGTGAAACATCATGGGGGCTCCTATGTGATTATTTATAACATATATAAAATATCCATATTTATTTTATGTAACGTATTAGAGTGTAAATGGGTTCCAATTTGAAATTGAGCATGGATTATCATTCATAAATAGATGGAAAGATAGATATAGTTTTTCAAGTTCTCGGGGATTTTCTTCGAGCTTGCGTGATTTATTTTGGTGGATCTTAAGAAAAGAATTTACATCAAGGTGAATTTTACCATAATAATATTGTTAATATTTCAATAAAAATTTCACCCTTTGAATATTTTTATAGTATTCCATGCAAATATTTCATATGGTTGGTATAGTTGGGAGAGCGGTCCTTGTTTGGGTCGAGTCTCATTCTGGAGATGATGGAAATGGTGTAGTTGATCTAAAATAGGTTGTTCACTACATAGATCCATTATAAATTGTATGTGAATCGGAATCAGTCTCTACTAGAGTTTGAGTTTTCTTATTGGGTTATTCTTAAATACTCTCCTTTTATTAGGACATCTTTGGTTGGGTAAGCAGGGTAAGTAATCATTAAAGGTTTATTTACCCCTTCGAGATCGTGGGACCACTTGGAATGTAGAATATCTATTTTACTTTTTGAATCACATGACTTAAATTAATGATGTGTTTTAAGTTTACTAGATTAGGAGGTGTTGATCGGATCCTTTCCATGAGATTGGATGGGTGGATGTTGATCTTGATCCTAATACCACTGTTGTTGAGCTACCAATTAATATTATGGATCTCTAGTATAAGGGATTGTACAGTAAAATGATTCCCTTGGTCCAAGTATTTTTTTCAATGAACATGAGATATCCATGATATGTGGGAGTGTTAATCATTGATGAGGTAGTATTAGCCTTTTCTTTTTGAGAGTCCAAAATCTTGATCACTTTATGGGGATATAAATCCTTTATGGTTGGGAGATTATGACATTTCATTAATTTCTTAAAGGTACTTATTGAACACTATTTAATATCCTTTTAATTCCATATTTTTTGGGGTTGTTTTAGAAAATATTTGGAATTTTTTTAGGCCTTCGGTGTATTTCATGACTTTCACATAGTTAGGGAAATCCATAAGATTTGGCCCAGCAAACCATGAGGCTCGTGTTGAGCCACTAGAAGGGGCGCATGGTTTGTCCAAATCGTGCAGTCACCCAGTGGAAATCATAAATCCTTAGATATGGTGGGTTTTCATAGTTGTTTCATGGTAAAATAAACAATTCATCCAAACCATGCACACCAAGCCAAAGGACATTAGAGGCATATGGTTACTCTAAACTATGTGGCCTCTCTAGTAAACTGAGAATGTGAACTTTTAAGTCTCTGAATATTTGATTGAAAATACTTGGGACCCCAGATTAACCCATAATCACACCCTAATATCATGTTATATTGACTTAATCCTTCCCTAGTGGCCGATAAGCTTCTCCCATGGGATTCTAGAAATATTTCCTTCATTTGTGATGGATCAACTAAAGGTATGATGCCTTTTTTATCCAGTTTTTTCTTTTCTTATTATATCCTTTTTTAATCTCTTCTCCTCTAGTCTTATATAAACCAAAGGGGTGATTATACCTTATATAATGGGTTTTATAGAGAATTTATTAATTTATTATGGATCAAGGATCATGAGGACTCAATATAATCTCCCCTTATCTCTGTTTTTTAAGGCGGTTAGTTCTACCTATGTTCCTGAGATAGGTGTTTCTATAAAAAGTTATAATTCTATGAATTAATTATTATTATTATTATTGTAATTACCTTTATATATTTGTCTAATTGAATTTATTTGTGATTTAAATGGATTTTTTGGAAATAAATCATGTTTTTAAAAGGGGTTTTTCTATAAAAACAATTTGAAAACACCAAGTGTTATATTAAATGCTTAAATGGTGGTTTGGATTTGGAAATGGGTTTTAAAACAATGAAGAAAATTATCATTGTTTTTAAAATGTTTTATAAATTTTTATATTGTATTTTTAAATTAATCTTAACAATATTGGAACATTGGTAACCTCGTGTGCATTTGGGAATAGACATGTCACTCATACTGTGTGTAATGCCACTAGATATTTAGTGATATCGATAGATTATAGCTAGACTCAATATATGTCAGTACCAACATATTCTCGGTTTAGTATTATTTTATGTCTACTATGTATTACCATATTCTAGGACTCAATTATGAGTGCTTTTCATTTATTTATTTTTTATCTCATGGTGGATTTTGTCATGGATAGTCTCTCACATGTTTTTCACATGAGGATGTATAATAAGGGTTTTCATGGTGGATTATTTCATTGATATTTCTTAAATTTATTACCTTATGGTGTGTGTATATTCTTTCATGTTTTATAACTTTTAATTTTTCATATTTTTGGAATTTTTAATATGATATTATTTTATGAAAACCAAAGGGAATTATTTACAAATGGGTTTAGATTTATTAAAATTTTTTGTAAAAATATTTTTTATTTTAAAATCTAGACCTATTTAATTTTTATTATTACACCTTGAATATAATTTTTGGAGATATATTACTCATATTTTTTTGAAAACCATGGTTTTTTACTTATGGTGGTTCTATACATTATATTGCATGATCTAGGTAAAGGGAAAGGAATTGTGTAGTGCGCTAGTTTCTCTCACTATTACAGCCTTTGTTGTAGGATGGTTTGGTGGTGACGACTAGTCATATAGACTCTTGGTGGGTTTTCATGTTATGATTTTCTATTTTATCTAGTTTAAAATGGGTTGTATGGATCATATATTTACCTCTTTATTTTTTTTGTACATTTATTTTTTTGTCTTGTTTTTTTATACTTAAGATTTGTTTATTCTCTCTTTGTTTTACCTCACAAATATGATGGGCCGGCATGGGTTACTTGTCTATTTGACTTGGGTTGGTTCATTACAGACCACCACTAGTTGGATTCACCTTCAAAACAATAATTAGTAAGACATTCCTTTTGATAATTTGAACAACCCATGATATCGAATATCTTTTTACAAGTTTTAATTCATCCTTCCGCTGCCATAGGGTTATATGTTCCACTAGATTATGGGAGAAATTTTCTAATAAAATGCTTCATTATTTACACGTCCCACTATGTTAGATATGGGTACTCCATAGAATGGATTTCACCACCATTTATAGAATTTGTGGACTGATCCATCATTGTAGAAAATTGTTCTATTTCAAAATTCAACTTTCTCAAGATGCTGATTTGGAAGGATATTTTCCTCTTGGTTCCTTCCCACTACATATTCCATGTTTCCTCCATAGAAAACCATTATGAAAAGTCAAATTTTATATGAATTAATAGGGTAATAATTAAATGATATATCATCTCAACTTAACCCTAAATTTAAATCTTTCAAGGAAATTCTATTATCATTATCCAAAACTCTAATGTTATCTAAACCGACCTATGATAAAAACTATAAGGACCTTTCCTTAAACATTACATAATCCTGAGTTTTAATTCAAGAACTCATTCTCTTAAATTTGAGTATATTTTCAGTTTTATAGTTTCATAAAACTTCTCCATAACTCATACATAACAAAACCGTGTAATATAGAGTGGAAAATTAGTATTTGTAACTATTTTTAAAAAATATAAAACTTTTAAGATAAATCATGATTTATTTTCATGAAAAATCTTTATGATTTTAAATATGAGTTCTTCCTTTACCTTACCCATCCTTAAACCCTATGAAAAATTTTCAAAAATCTAGGATTACCATAAAAAACTCAATAAAGGATATAAAACAAAAAAAAATTAATTTAATGAAAAAATGAAAACCCATAAAATGTTTACCTTTATATTAATGTTATTTAAGAGAAATAAATAAATCATTTTCACATGAAAAATGAACAAAATTAATGTTCAAATAAAATCATTAAATCCCATATAAACCATAGAGAAATCAGATATTTATCTCAGGACATCATTATTCATATCACTCTTATAAATGAAATAACTATATGGTCAACTTCCACACCCAAGGAATTGGAGGCCTATCATGGAACCACCCATAATTGGTTTATAATGTAAACACACATCCTTGGTTTATAACACAACCACCCACCTTTGGTTTATAACATACCTACACATAATTATTTTATAACATTCCCACCTATCAACATAAATAAATTCCAAGAACCATAACATAACCATAACACATAAAAGCTTGAAAATTCTAACAACACACTCATAAAATAATATACTCACCCATAAGAAAACATTTTTGGATTTTAAAATATCCATATTTTTTAAAAATCCATTTTCAATAAAAAAATAATCAAAAAATTTAATGTGGGTTTTTATTTGAATAAAACATAAAATCTAGAAAAGAATTTTAAACATCAAAAAATAACTATGGTGGAGAAACCCTTATTTTAATTGTATACATTAAGATAGAACGTTAAATTTTTCATCTATAAATAAAGTCACACATTTTGTAAAAATATTCCCTTTTTGAATTAAATTTAAAGAAATAAAAAAATTCCCTTGATAAAATTCTCATGTCCACAATATAATCATTTCAAAAACATGGACATAGAATAAAAAGATATTTATAAGGAATCATTAAAAGAGAAATATATTTTAAATAAAAGTCACTTACCACTTTGGAAATATTGGAATCAAAATCCCCTTGAAATAATAAGATTAAAAAACATTAAATAAAATGAGAATAGATAAATTCATGATATAATATTTCAAAGGTTCTATATATATACCTCGTAAAATGATATAGGTTCATAATATTGAAATATGCCTCAACAAAAGGAAATTGAGACGAAGTCTCTTTCCTTAAGTTGGAATCATCATGTATATTATTTATCTTCATAGATAATTAAATTATGTTCATTATTTATATTCCTAGGAAAAATTTTCAAGTTTGTTATTCCTTTTATTTCACTTATTACCGTGTTATATATTATTACTTAATCAATTAATTTTACATTGGATTTTTTCCTGATATTTGGATTATGTGTCAAAATTATCTGTAGTAGGTTAGATATGGTCAAAGTGGTGATTATTTAAAAATATCCATAATAATAATAATTAAACAATTATCATATATATACATCAATTATACATTTAATACCAATAATAAAAAAAGGTTTTGAAAAATGAAGTATGTTACGATCATGAAGATAGTTGGTCATACGTACACTTGAGTAATATTTTCATTTTTCGATGATCATTATAAAAAGGAGGTAAGTAATACTTTTTCTTTATAGAAATATAATAATCTCTTATATAAAATATTATTTATTTTAAATATTCTTATATATATCATCCATGTTTTTTGTTAATGAAATGAGAGTCACATCGCTTCATGAAGGCAATAGTCCGCATGAACACAAATGATGTAATCATTTTTTAGTGAGTGAAAATGTCAAAAAATGATATATTCTCTTTTAAGAAATATAAAAATGAAATTAATATAATTATTATTTAATTTATATCACAAATAATAATTTAAATTATCCTTGTTACATCCATGGAAAGTGTTAGTGAATAACAAATCACATGGCTTCGTGAGGTAATAATCAGTCATACACATGAGTGGCATTATCGTATCCTATACAGAATTGGAAGAATGAAGGTATATCTAATATAAAAATTAAAGTGGTTTAATTATTTTATTAATATAATATATATACTTTATATCCATCATCAAACCAAACTCTGAAATGTGTTGATGGAAAACATGTCACATCAGTATGTGAGGCAGTAGTGCACAGTACACACGTGCGATGTCATCATTTCTCATTTGAGGGAAGAAGATATAGATATAGTTCATTAAATTAACTGAATAAAATCTAATTATATTTTATATAATTTTGTTATTAAATAATAATAAATGCATAATATTTTAAGGATGGGGAAGAATAAATAAAACAAAACTACAAAGTTATGAATTTTACCTCTTCTCGGACCACCTCTTTAGGATAATACCTAAAGTATTCCTAGAATGAATTTATAAAAATTAAGGATTATATGATTAGGTAATGTAATATGGTAATTTATTTGGGTATGTATTTTTAGAACAAAAGGGTTTTATTTTTTGAAAAAGATAGCACAAGGGGTGGCCTTTTATAAGTGAGGTGAGTGACACACTTGTAAATATTTGAAAATAAAAATGAGTAACCACGTTTTTAACATGAAAAGAGGGTTTGAAATAATGTATTTAGAGTCTCATAAATTATAAGGTAAAAATATGGTCATAAAATATATTTTATATTAGTTTTCATGCCATTTTAACCCATATATTTTTAGTTTAACCCCTCCCCCCTGGTAATACCATTTTTACCTTTACCGTGGAAATTAATTTTACTGTTTTCAATATCCATTAGGGTAAAAAATTAATAAAAACATACTAGAAAATATAAATTATAAAAATTAAAAATATTTAATTTATTTTACCAAATTATACTCAAATAATTGGTGACATTAAATTTAAAACAAAACTCGCTGACACGATGAAAAAATAGGTTTTCAAGTAGTGTATTTTTCAAGAAAGAGATGCTTTTAAATCAAATATATCACTAATAATAATAATTGTATTAATATAAATTAATATTAATTATATATTATATATAAATTTAATTTTATATATTCATCATTAGATATTATTTTAATTAACTAAAAATGAGAAACATTATGCATTTTAAAACAGTTTTTTTAAAAACCCTATTTTTTATCCCAAAAATAATCTTATAGTAAAATAAAATATAAATTTGATTAAAAATTAATTAATTAGATTAAATAATACAAAATAATACTTATGTTACTTAAAATCATTTTCAAAACATATTTGGACTTTTTAATTACATAATTTATTGAAAAGAAAACACTTTTTACAAAAAAAAATGAAAATTTTCATTATTCACTAAAAAATTAATATTTTCCAAAAAACCCAAAATTTCAACCTAAAAAAATTTATATGATGATTTTAAAAACTAAATTCATGTTTTATAATTATAATTCTAAAATTTAGAAACTAATCATCTAAATAAAGTCATATAAAAAAGTGTTTCATTAAAACTATTTTGTTTTTTATTTAAATATTTTTAAATATTTTTATGATAAATGAAACCATAAAAGTGATTTATTCAATCATTTCCTGGGTTTTTACAAACACAACTAATTACTATATAATATTTGGGGTTCTATATTTACCCCCAATATCTATGATATGATTGTTGGGTATGGTTGGTTATTCACTCATCCCTATTGTATCTTCTAGATATAGTATAGATATACTTTGAGGGCATGAGTTTATAATTTTTTGGTGATAATAGAAGGACATTAATTGGTTATATGGTATATATGTGGTTATTTTGTCATTTTTATGATATATTTTTAGGTTATGATTATATTTTTTGTGTTTTTATTTGGTATATAGATATGATATATGCTATGTGGATTTGGATAGAATAAAAGCATGAGAATATTTGTTGTTGGGGTGTAATAGTTGAATGATCTTTTGATTAGTTGATATATGGTATATTTTTTATATATTTATTTTAATATTATTCATTTATACATTAGTGATTTTTTTTTTGAAATATTCTTAATGAAATTTGGATAATGGTTAACCTGGTTTTACGTATTGAGTAGGTTTTGACATATTTTCAAAGAGGCCTTAATTTTATTCTTCCATATTTTATGATATTTTTTTGGATGATCATGATTAGTATATGTTAATTCACACCCATAACTTCTATAAACTATTTTTATATATTTATTAAAAAAATATGTGATTGGGATCGATATTTAAAGTTTGTGGTTTCCGTTCTTGGAGTTAGATTCTTGATTGTTAAAAATGTTATCTTTATTCTATTTTATAGAGATTTTTTTATGTATGACGTTATGAAAATTTTACATAAGGAATTGGATTCAATTTTATTTTATCATATGGAGTTGATTTATTATTTTTTTATCATTCCTAGAATTTATTAGATTTATGTATCCCATATATTTGTTTTATACAATTTAATATATAATCTAACATGTGGCATATTGCAAATGGGATTCCAAGGTCACTCTTATATCGATTATCATTACAAGAGTGGTTTAGTATTTTTTTGATCAGAAAATAGTGGTATAAGAACATTTATTAAAGTTTGTTATAGATTTATAAGTCAATAAATATTGACTAATGAAATTATTTTATAAATTAATTGTGTAATTAAAACATAATTTTTCATATAGGAAAGGGTGGCCAGGAAAAACATATACATAAATATTATAGTATGATAGAAGTACCTATTTACTATAGAATTTACTAATTTAAGATTATATTAACTATTAGGTAGAGATCGAGTGTTGGTGCATGCATCTCCATTTATTTCACATGTTTATTATATTCATGTTTTTATTTTTTTGGTTATTAGAAAATGGTATGGTATTTAATTAATATTTGATAATGTTTTATTTTTTTACTATTTTTGTTTCTGTTTTTTAGTTTATATTAATGTGTTTATACATATAATCAATTTTTATTACTTAATGAATCATTAAAATAGATTTTAATTCAAACACTAAAAATTAATGACAATCATGTGTTAAGAGAAATTTATTGATTTTATGGTTTAATACAGGTCGAATACGATTTGAGAAGGGGAATTCTAGAATAATGATTTTTTATGGATTGAGTTAAATAAAAATTTTGTTAAATGTGTAACATTCTATTTATTATTTCATGATATGTTTTTCATTAAAAAAGGTTATATATGATATGTAAATAAATATGTAATATTGTTAATAACATTAATATTATATGTTGGTCATCTTATTTAATTTCATTAGGAATTATTATTATTTTTACGTTACCAATTTGAAAAATATGTTATAATTTATAATGTGATAACTACAATTTCATGATATATAATATTTTTATGATATCATATTATGTATGATATTTTGAGTTATTTAATTTTATTAGTTATCAAAATTGTCTAAATGGTAATAAAAATTTATAAAAATATAATTTAAAATATAATGTCTTGAAATGTTAGATTAAATTATAGGTTAATTATATTTTTTCTTACTTGTTAACAATGAATTATAATATGAATTTTTATCTGCTTAATTTTTTTATTTATATAATTATTTAAATTAATAAAATGTTAAAATGATAATGTATAAATCTTATGATATGTTATATGTGTGTTAAATGTTGAATTTTGTAATTAAATATTTGGTATCTTGGATACTAACTTTAAAAAAATGGGAATCATGTGTTATAGGTTTTTATTATTATATGTAACTTATAGGTTTATATTATTATATAATTTTATCAATCCCAAGTATATAATTTATTTATTTATTCATAATTATGATTATTGTTTAATAATGATTACTTTTTTTCAATGATGTCATGTTTTGTTCATTAAACTTTTATCTAAATAATGAATGTGACTCTAAAAGTGTTATGTGGGGTTTTCAATAATGTTGAGTTGGTTTTTTGGACCAATAGATTTGAATTTAATTTTATTTTCATTGTCTATTTTCATTCCCTATTAATGGTGAGTGGATAAATTTCTTGATGTAACCCTATAAATGTTTATATTTGGGATGAAAAAATGTTTCCAAAGAATATAAATGATGTTTTATTTTTGATAAATAAATGGTGAAGTTAAGGCATAAGGTTATAATTAATTTAAAAATACCATATGTTTTTATAGTACTTAGTAGTGTAATGGGAAATTAGGTATAAGAATTTATATGGGAAATAAAAGTTTCTTTTAAGTTGGAAAATTCCCTTGATCCATTATGATCATCCTTGGTTATAGGTCTGTATCATGAGGTGTCTTATATATAACTAATTATGGATCATGGTTTCACATATGATAGGTCTTTGGGAGAGTTTTGTTGATTATTTAATTTGGTATTTATTTCAAAAGTACCAAATATTATATTCATGGGGTAGAATCAAAGGATTTTTTAAGAAGGATATTGTATATGTGAGATTTAGTTATAATTTTTATAGTTGAATAGTACATTCCAATGTCTTGTAGTGTTGAAGTTGAGTGATAATGACATTTTTAATTATATAAGAGATCACACAATGAAAATTGAAGCATCCTTCTAAATTTTTGGGAGTTTCATTAAAATCCATTTTTAGGGATTTAGGAGATGTAAAGTGAATATTATAAATTGCATATGTATGGTCAATATAGAAAAATAATAAGGAATATGTTCAGTTATATTATACACCTATATTTATATGTGGTTGGATTAAGAAACATTCTAATAAGGTTATAGATAGTATTCTTTAGTTTTGTTACTATAAATTGGTAGAACAACTACCTTAGGATTCATAATATTTCTTGGTCAAGGTGACTGTTTTTTTGATGTATCATTTTTAGATCTTATTTTTTGGTTATATATATTAAATTTGGATATTATGGAGTATTATATTATGTTATATATGGTTCAACTTGTTTCAAAAAAATATACATTTCTAAACATTCTTTAAAATTCAGATAAAATTTGATTACACGTAGTGTAAATGGAATATGTTACTCTAAATATGTATTGTGATTAAATATATATTTTCATGACCCCATCATCATAAATTTTACCCCTACTAGGCCAAAAATGAGATAAATGATATGATAAATATTTTATTCCCACCTTCAGTAGACCCTAGGTTGGTGACTAGCACATATAGTGTAATAATCATACAATATGATGAATTATCCTCTAAGAAAACATCCAGAAGAGAAATATAAGATAGATACACCAATAAAAGAATTATTTGAAATATATAAAATTAAATCCCAAGTGAAAACAATAAATTTCATACATTACTGAAATAATTAAAAAATAACCACAAGTACCAAAATGTAAACATTTCAACGACCATGAAACTCATGTAGCTCCTGCAAAACTACATGCTAGTAATATCTAGTACGATTTCTAACCTGCTCTAGATAAACTGAAAAATATTTTATATATAAATAGGGTGATAATAATATTATAATTATTATTATCCTCTCCATAGCCTCTTGTGAAAAATATAAATAAATCGAGCTAAAGACAAGTGAAGAATAATGAAACTAACTCTTCACCTAAATAGTTATACTAAGATCCTAGCCTCACCATGGATAAATCCCACAAATTGTCACATATAATATATTATATAATATAATAATAAAACATTAATGGTAACTCAATCCTTCTTACCCATTGGTTTTCAACTATGCCCCAATTTCGCATGGCTTGATCCATCTCTCTCCAAAATAAGCTAGCCTGAAAAAATCTGGGAAAGGCATCATAATTTACACTACATGCATCACATAATCCCATACCACATCACTATATATAGTAATAATGTACTTTATAGAATCCCCCACATCTTGTATAACATTTATCATACATCAGGTATTATACCTAAATCTATCACAACCCATACATCGATTAAGTACTTAAATCCATCACAACCTATACATGTCATACCAATAATAATCCTTTGGATACTATATATGGGGATACATGTGTGTGAACAACCAAAATTAATCACATCCCTCTACACAAAAATATGTGGAAACTAACTGTCATGTATACCAGAACTTGTAATTACCAAGTTAAGAGAGCAGGTCCTAAGGGGTAGTCATCCATCCATCCTCCCACTAGGATATTGGGAAAACACCCTCCCATAGTCGATTGTGTGTCGGTCACCCTAACTAACATGGGTGGGGTAGTGTGTGAAATCATAGAATATACAGGATATAATATATCTCACAACCACGCTATGGTAATAACCTAGTCTTATACTCAACTATATCTAACTTCGCTCGGACTGTCGGTTGCCACTATTAAGACCAGAGGTCCTATAAGAACACAAGGATTTAAAAGAGATATATTAATTACTTATTTTGTTTTTATCATTTCATTTAGTTAATTAATTAATTAGAAATTAAATTAAACATTAACATTATTTCAACTTAAATTCATTAACCACTGGCATGAAGTCCATTTCCTCTAGGAATAATCCAAATCAAGTCCACAGTTTCTCAAGATGGGTATCTTTTCATAATTTTCATTCCAAAAACACAAACCCCATGGGTTAAGAATTATTTATTCATTATTAGAATCATTCTATAATCTAGGTACTCTTTAAAACCATCTAAATATACCACCAAGAAGAAACATTCAATCAATAACACCCAATTTCCTCAAGTAGTGGGTAATGGAATGCAGATAAAAAAATAACTGAGTTATCGACCATTAAACAGATTCATTTCAAGAAAGAATCATGATTTATCATATCAACAAGTAATCCAAGATTCAACACATTCCAACATATCTGGTTCTATCCCTGAAACCCACATTCATATCTTGATGCATCTCTCTATCACATGTGTCAATTACTACCACATCATCTAACCCTCCTTTCCCACATCACAACAACCATCCTAGGAATAGCCATCCTAGGCTCATCTCACATCAAAAAGCCAAGATCCCATCCATATAACATCACAAAAGTATTAGGAAACAAACAACTATATACAAAATATAAATCTAGGTCCTAAAACAAGGTATCTATCCATCACACATAAATGAGCTCTCATGGATCCAAACTCAAGGAACTCATCCTTGTCAAGAAGATGAGTAACTCGAGCCCTAGAAATTATCTTTATCAAATAACTGATTTTATTCCATCTTGAATTAACTAATTCATTATTCATAGGATACAACTATGGGAAACCAAATTCATTGATCTATAATAATATATCAAAATTTAAACATATTATTAGCATTAAAACTATTTTCAAAAAAACATAGATAATAACCATTCTCAATTAACATACATTTTTATTATTATCATCATTCTCACCAAGAATTTTCTTTTATCACATTTTTTCTCAATTCCATTATCATGGAAGAACTCGTTTAATTTATCATGTGCATTACTTCAATTTGAATTACCTTTAATCTACAGAACTCTATTACAAACATTACTCTTCTTTAATTTCTTAATCTAATTAATCCATTAATTTTTTATTTATATTATTTTTAAATTTGAACATGATACTCGAAGCATAATAACATGATAAAAATAATATAATAGATATCACATTATCTAGAAAATTAAAGGGAAAATAATTATCCTGGCATAGACAACATCAACATGTGATAACTAAAAAATTATTTGATAATCTAATTCAATAATTATTAGGATAATTATAACTCCAACCAAATGGATAAATCATTGATACATTATTACTTCATTTAAATAAATAGGATAAGTAATGAATACCCTACCTCAATGGTGACAACATTATTCAAATGAGAATGTACCCATGTTGTAGATCCCAGTCACCCCTCGTGCAAGAGTTCCATCCCTCTATCAACGTCATTCCATAACTGCACCAATAGAAAACCAAGAAAATTTCATTACTATGATGTATAGAAACCTCTATCACATGGATAGAAGAAGCAGGAGGATCAAAATCAAAGAAACATGATATAGAAAGGTAAAACATACTCTTAATCACCATGTATTGAATACAGAAGTATGGGAATATAATGGATTCTAAAACTCTTAAATAGAGAGCCTATAGACACCTGGAGTCTCAAGAGATAGTTCCTCACCCGCCTGGTTCTCTCTATCACTCTATGATCAGTGTATTATAGGGTTTCCTCTAAAATATCCGTTCATATTCATTGACAATGCTTCAGATCTCTTCCCCACCCACCTTTCCTTCCCCCTTGTCATTCTTTTGATGATGATTTCCTCTTCTATGTGCTTCTTCTGCTTTCCCTATTTCTCTCATCATCGAGTTTTATTCTTTATAATCACCTTCGCCTCCCTCTATTCCATGGTTCTTCATCATTATTATAAGAAATCTCCTCTACACATTGACCTTGAGATCTACCGCTCCTTTCTAGGTTGGATATGGAACAATAGAGTCTCTAAGGTTTTTGGTTTAATGGATAGGAGGTTGTTGGTTTCTCAGCACCGCATCTTTCTTCTTTTAGTGCTTTGGCCCTTGTTTTCTCTTTCTCTTCATTATCCCTAGGGTTTCATCCCCTTGGATTATTCCAATCCTATCCTCATTTTGTGTTTGACATGATGGTGCTTGTTTGGTGACTTGTTGTGGGATTCTCTCCGCTTTCCCCTCTCTGGACACCAGGACCACTACCCCCTTCTAGGTCGGTCAGGTGTGATGGTCCGAATGAGGTTTTGGGTGTGTGGTGCATTGTGGTGGTGGGTTCCTAGTGGATCAAGCACAGATGAAATCTATATTTTTTTTTATTTGTTCAAGGTGATGGTCTCATTTGGTTTTGATAGATTCTTCTAGTTAAGGTTTCACTCTACTTCAAAGGTTATATTGATGGATAGATGGTTCGAGTTCTATTTGGATAGATATAGGACTGAGGTGCTTCAGGTAGTATGATTATGTTTTCTTATTTATTGAATTTTGAAATTTTTCTTTTATGTTGCTGAGGTGATGATGACTATACTTGGAAGATGGAAATGATTATTTTGTTTAGAAGACTTGAAAGATTCGGGTGGCCTTTGACTTTTTGATCTGGTCATAGTGTTTAATGTCTTTTTATTTTTTAATGTTTGGAATTTTTCTGTTTTCAATTTTGAATTGTGCGGTTACCACTAACCCATAAAGTGGATTTTAGAAAATTTAAAAATATATTTGAAGGAGGATAGACATCTGAAAATCAAGAGAGAGTTTTTGAGTTTGAGAAACCTTGAGGTGCTGGAGATTATAAAGGAAATATGTGCAACATATTTTCAGGGTGTGAAACCCTTTCACATTGTGTAATTATGGGGTTTTATGTTCCATAAAAAAATATATTTCCTAGAACCATTTAATACTGATTTATTTCACATCATCAATCACCACATGAACAATCCTTACATAAGAGGTTAACTACACATTCATGATGTGAAACCCTTACACACTTTGAATTATCCCTTCTTTGATATTTTAGTAGTGAAACAATTGAAGACCCACTCTAGGACTCCTCTGAGCACCTTAGAATTTAGAAACACATAGTGGGTTAGACTATATGGATTTGGGACCTTTCATTAGATACATCACAAAACAATTCTCATCTTTAATAATCTGAAACCAAATCAATAGAGAAAATGAAAAGGGGTCATCTGAATAACCACCCCATGAGTTACCTCTTAAGGATCTCACTATAACAATATATCAACCCTCCCTCTTAGAGGAAAGAAGTGAAAAACCACACAATATAAACATCTAGGACTTAAACACTCTCCTAGGGGAGATATGTAACAACCTGAACTTTTATAAATAAAATTCCCTTTGTGGTTGAATTAAATGTCTTATTATGTATTATGGTTATAAAAAACTCAAGAAATTAATTGGTTTCATTATAACCTATCATATTTAATAGAATTTTAATCATCATAACTGCTGATAATATAGATGTTGAATAGTGATCATATGATTAGTATAAATATAGAGTTTTGATAAAACAAATTGACACAGACAAAGGAAGTGATGGCTTCAACGAGTAAGATCATACCCTATGAATTCCATTTATTAGAGCATCTAATGAAGATATAATCAATGGTATTTTCCCTTGACCAGTGCCAAGATGAGATCTAATAACTTAAGAATTAGAAAAAATGTTTGTGGGAGAAGTTCAGACTTATTGAGATCATGGACCAAACTATGTATGCTTAACAACCTCATTAAAGTATCACCATCGCACACCTTACCCTTAGAGAATTTTCCAGTGTAATAAATGGATATGTATAAAGACCCTAATAATATGAATATGTATATTTTATAGAATAATGAAAATATTTTCATCTTATTATTATTACTTTGTAAATGATTTTTATTTTGATAAAATTAAACAAAAATTTTATTTTTGGGTAATATTAAAATTAAATTAAGGAATTGATGAATTAATAGTTTTTTTAAATGTATAATATTGTATTAAAATATTATTTATTTAATATAAAATTATCATAGAATTTTTTTGAAGTCAAATGTAATTTTTATAAGGGTTCAAAAAATGTTATTCTTAAAAACCCCAATATTTCTTGATAAATGTTGATTGTTATTTTAAAAGTTAAAATTAAAATATTTAGAAAAACTTTTGGATAAAATAGATATTATTTTTTGAATCCTAATTTCATAATTTTCAAATGGTTAATTTTTCCTAATTTTCCGATACATATGAATTTTTGGGTGAATTTTAAAAAAAGAATAAATATATGGTGTGTATTATGAAATCATAATGACCCAACATTATGTAATAAATAATATAAAGGGTATACACAAAAACAAATACGCTTCAAATTTTAAATAATTTAATTTTAAGTTTAATTTATTAATTTTATAAATCCTTTATGAATACTCCAATACCTATAATATATTGTATGGTTTTAAAATCATTTCTTTATGAACATGACTCGCTTATACATCACCAAGGGAAATGTTTTAATATTTTAATCCCTTTTCCTTATAAAATATTTAAAACCAAACCTAATTGTTAGAAACCATGGGAAGAACCATGGTAAGGTTTTTGTTTTAGGTTATTTTATTATAAAGTGTCCAAAATCTAAGTTTGAGAAATAATAAAGAACTCGCCTCTCTTTTTCTATATAAACCCACCCAAGCACCCATTCCTTTCCACTAAAAAACATTGGATCACATCCTTACTCTTAATTCCCCTCTCTAGATTCATTCTAAGGTTCCCACAATATCTTAAGAATCCCCTCCCATGCTTTTGGGACCACACTCTTAAGGTAATGGATCTCCCTCTCTTCTTTTTATTCAAGCACCACTTTTATGTTGTACCTCTTAATTTATATTTTTTCTTGTTTGGGTGTGTTTTTATACATCCCTATTAATTTCTATTTTATTTCCATGTGATGATACACCCCATTCACTCTCATTAATATCTCCCATGAAACTTTATGTACACTTGTTACCATGCTGAAATTTAGTAAGGGGTCCTCTTATTCTCCTCTTTATTCAGCATCTCAATTTTATTATTCCTTTTATCTCCATTTCATATTTTTGAGATATGTTCTCCCATGTCCCCATTACTTACCTATTATTTATAAATGATTATAGACCCATTTCACTCATATGTAATCCCAACCATGAACATTTATATGCCCTCATTATGCTGTTGGAATTTCACCATGTTTTCCCATGACAAACAATTATGTAGTGAACACCCACACCCATTTCCAATCAAGGGTGTTCACATTTATGAACTTTTAATTATTTTATTACGGACATTCATGTATGTATTCTACACTCCTTAATCTTGGAATATAATTTTATGAAAAATTATTCCATGTTTTGTGATCTATATGGAACACTTATTCATGTGAATGAAATTAATGTGCAGGGTGTGCCCAAAATTATACAGTGAATTAATGAATTGGGTAATGTTTTAGTCTCATGAGACATAATTCAAGGGATTATGGAGTGAACCTGGACCATCACGGTACTTTTCAATCATTAATTTGTGGAATTTATCCTTGACCTATGTTTATGATTCCATTTTTTTAAGTTGTTGTCATGTTTCCCATATTGCATTTATGTTATCATATTATACCATGCCTCATTATTAATGTTTATAATTATCACCGCTTTTCTTTTCAATTGGTATTCCTATTCTATAACATGTATTACTTTCTTCATGGTATTCCATGTTTATTCCCTTACTAGTATTTATAGCTCACACCTTTCTTATGTATGTCCCCAAGTTATCCCATGAATTTTTAAGTACGATGGAATAATATGAGCATGTTATGAAAGTTTTCAATAATGGTGATGTATTATATATTTTAAGTTATTATGTAATGAATCTAATTCCCAAATATACTAGAATTATTGATCTTTCAAGTTTTATTATTTGTAATATTATGTATTAAATCATGAATTAAAGTTTATTAAAGACACGGGTTGTCATAAGATACCTCTCAAATGGGAGTAATCTTACCAAGAATAAATAAGAGGGAACCATCTCAAAAACCAAAAAGGGTTTACCATATATAAAATGAACAACATTACAATAGAAGAGATAAAGACCAAACAAATTAGGGTAATGATTGCACATATGAGTATTATGTTCCCATGTACTCTCCTCCACACCACTATACTGCCACAACAGAAGAACCAATGGAATAGAAAGCTCACGCAACACCTTCTCCTGGAGGTCTTGGATCTCTATAGGCCACTCCTTAAATGTCTCATCACTATAAAAATTAATCTCTCCTAAATCTATGACACAGCAGACATCATGAAGATAATGATGAAGGTGATACTCTTGAAAAACATCATGTATTATACTCACTTGTGGGGTAAGTGCAATCAGATATGCCATAGATCCAATATGATATGACACCTTGAAAGGCCTAACAAATCATGGATAAAGCTTACTCCCATGACTAAACCTTCACTACCCACAATGAGGAGTCACCTTTAGGAACATGTTATTTCCAATTTCGAACACCATATGTCTCCTCCTATGATCATTATAGGATTTATAATGATCTTGCACTGCCTTCATCCTCTCTCAAATTACTTGAACCATCTCTTTCGCATTCTGTACCAGTTTTGGCCTAATAATTTCTCCCTCTACAACCCCATTCTAGCACAATAGAGAAATGAAAGTTCAGCTGTACAAACCTTCAAATGGTGTCATACCAATTTGGGAGTATAAAATACTATTTTAAGAAAAATCAACCAAGATAAGGTTCATCATCCAAGAACCTTCATAATATAGGAAATAAATATCATAACATGTATTCAAGATTATGGATAGTATGATCTATCTAACCATCAATCTATGGATGAAAAGTAGTGTTATGGAATAACTGACAGCCAAAAATAATTCTAGAGACCAATCTACACTATAGTGGTAAAATTAGGATTCTGATCCGAGATGATCATCCCCAAGAATCCATGGAGTCTCACAACCTCAACCGGTAACTACCTTAACAAAACCTCTAATGATATCGACTCCCTAATCACTATAAGGTGGGATGATTTCATTAAATAATATACTATAACACATATAGCATCTAAGACTCTCTGATCTCAAAGTAAATCGGTAACGAAGTCTAATGAGATGTCCTACCACTTCTATTGGTGAACATATAATGGGTGGAGAAAACCACCCAAAACACAATGTTCAACCTTCACATTATGTCTAAATAAACATCGAGAAACAAACTCTACAACTGGACACTTTACCCCATGCCACCAAAACAACTCAAATATCGGTACATCTTCATCATAATGGAATGTACCAGTAAAGGAGATCTATGGAAATCAAATAGAACCATATAATGCGTTGTTTAAGGAACAAAAATACTTCCCTATAATAACACCTAGTGTTAACCATCTTCAGACCAACCATTAGGGGAATTAGAAAAAACAACTCGGTCCCTCCAAACCACCACCTCAAAATCCCCTAGCAGAGACTCCTCCACCTATGCCACCAAAGTTTACTACACCATCATCTAAAAAATGAAACCTCTTTATCGAAACTCTTTAATATCTAGATTCTTCACTAATATTTCTTCCATCACTATATAAGAATCTCCAGATTCATGCATGGCATCATTATATGAATTCATTCATAGTGCATCAACTAAAACATTCCTATTTCCTAGAATATAAGAAATATTGAATTAGTAATAGTAAAATAATTCCATCCACCAATGCTTACATTAGTTAAATTCGTGCTATTATTAGACATATTTTAAGCTATTATAGTTGGTAAAACTACAAAACTATCGTCGCTGAGGTAATGTCACCACAACTTAAAAGAAAACACAATTTGTGACAACTTAAGATCATGGGTGGAATATTTACATTAATAGGGACATAAATACCATGACCCATAAGAAACAATTTATCTCTACTACATCAAAACACAACACAAGAAAAGATGTGAAGCATTGTAGAAAATCTAAAATAGAACTCCCTTCATTTGTAAACAAAGGACTGGAGCACTGACCAGCTTCTCCTTCAGGTGATTGAAACATAATTGACACTTGTTAGTCCATAGTAACATCAGATCCTTTATTTTCAATGATTTAATAGTAGTATCAACCTGAGAAAAACCAACTACAAACCTCCTTTAATATCCTATAAGACCAATGAAACACTGAACCTATACTATTGTCCTGGTGGCTGTCCAAGAAAAAAATGCCTCTATTTTTGAAGGATATATAGCTACTCTTTTCTAGGACATGACATGCCCCATTAAATTGACTTCATGACCTAAGAACTCACACTTTGAAAACTTCACAAATAGCTTCTCACACCTAAGAACTACCAAAAATACATGAATATTATCTACATGATCATCCTCAAACATGGTGTACACAAATATATCATTTATGAAAACCCCCATGAAATTATCAAGGAACTATCTAAAAATTGAATTCATCAACCCCATGAACATTGATGGATCATTCATCACACTGATTATCATCATAATAAACTGGTAATTCCCATGATGACAATAGAAACTAGTCTTATGAATATCCTCAACCTTCACCCATATCTAATGATATCTTGACAATAGATCAATCTTTGAGAACCAACTTTCTACTTTATGATGATCAAAAAAATAATTAATCCTTATAAAATGATAGCAGTTTTTCATCAACACCTGGTTTAAGTTATGATAATTAATACAGATCCACAAACCACCATCGACATTCTTCATGAACAAAACTGGTGCACTAAAAGGTGGAACACTTAGCCAAAAAAATCCTTATTACAAAAAATAATAAATTATAAATCATAGCTCTTAAATATAATAAGGTATTATTCTATATAAATACATCGAGATAGTAGACACGACTTTTGTATCTTGATCCCAATCATGATCTCCCATCATGGGGGTAACCATAAAACCTCATCTAGAATGACATAAGGGTACTCTTTTACAACCATGAGAAAAACTGACTACTAAACTTCAAAAAAACATAGAATCATATCATATATCAAGGATGATTGGGAAAGAACATGCCTTTTACCCATCTAAGGGTCTTTCTCACCAAAAAAACATTGCTGACACAACATCAGCATCATAGAACACAATATTCCTCCTAAATAAATCCATGATATCTTACACTGAATAAAACCAATCCATTTTGAGGATGATGTCATTTATTTGTATCCATAAACATGGGAAATATCCCAAAGATCAATTCTTCCACATAAATTTATCACAATCTATACATACTTCATATAAGTCATCTTGACATCCACCTAGCTTAGTCAACACCATGTGAATTGGAAGCCTCTTTACCTCAAGTCTCGAAGTATAAAAAAGGGTAGGTGATATATGTGAGTGTGTCACTCTCGAATCAAAAAATATAATGAATCCATGTAGAAAATAATAAAAGGGTTCCTCAAATGACATATGGCTCTCTCGGTGCTCGAAATGATAAAGCATGAAGATAACCATGACCTCTCTGGCCCTAATGACATCCACCTCTATGGTTATACTCTATTATTTCAGGATAAGGACCGTCTTGAGGTATAACTATGCCTGCCCTATCTCCCCTATATTGATCCCAAACTTGAACACCTTATTATTTCTACTTCAGCTAATGCAGCCTTAATGGAGGAACCTAAAGTGGAACACATGTGGCACACTGACTAATCAGAAAGTTCACACACTCTCTCCAGTAATAATCTTGTCCTTTACAATAAAAACATGAATTTGATCCCCTGTAATAGGTTTAAGAAATGAAACCCCTGGGGAAATGAGATAATTATGGTTGGGACCTCACCCCGATTGACTAAAATATCTTCTATCCAGACAACTAGGAACCTTGGACCATATCTTTTCTTCATGAGGATTCTTGGAGACTCATCTATTGTGATGGTCTAATTCTAGACAGCATTCTCTCAATAACCTCTACTCTCATCAACACCTCAGGATACATCTTTAGCATAAATGGGGTGACCTGGAACTGGATATATGGATAAAAATCATCCTCAAAAATCTTTTCCATTGACTCTTCATCTATAAAAGGGTCTAAATTATATCGATAAAGGGTCCTAAAATAGATCCCCAACTCTCGCATGCTGGAACTCCCCTATCGAAGGGTAAGTATCTCTTAGAGACTGGATTCCTTCATATTTGAAGAAAGTAACTCTACTCAGAACTTGTCTCATGTCTTCTCCCATAAGACAGCTGACTCATCATGATACCCAATTAACATGAACCACCACTGCCTCAATTATCCATGTGGTATCATCACAGCTAAATAAAAATAGTGCTCCATCTAGAAAAATATTGAACTATAATCTATCTCAACCTTCTCTGACTAGTCTTATATGATGAAATTTGAAATGGATCCCTAATAATTCTACTAACTCTGGTGTTGAAACTCTCATAGTTTCCTCTTCCAAGTATCATTTTTTTCAACCTCCACTCAGCAAATATATTTTGGCACATCCTACAGATTATATTTAGTGAGAACTTTATGAGGATGTTGACCTGGAGTCATTATTGAAAAAATAACCAACTGATAGATCTCTTAAACCATGAATATGTAATATTTAACATTAATAATTTAATTTTTATCATGTTAAGGTTTTAACCTATCCCAAGGTCTATCCATTTCAAGCATTATCACAAAGAATAATGATGCAGGATCCTTTCCTAGGTCTCAACTCTACAACCAGTATAACTTAATTTAGTAGGATCAATAAAATTAAACGTCTATTTATCAAATCATAGGGGGAATTAAATACCCATGTCGTAGCTGGTCTACTATGTTTGCATCACTCACTAAACTTATCTTACACCATTTCTCTACAAACCCATGAAATCTCACAAGTTCCTAACTCCAAAATCCATCCTATTAAACAACCTGAATCCTCTAATACCACTCTATCATGAACCCTACCCCAAAAATTATACCCATCCTGGGCCAAAATTTAAATAAGGGAGAGGGTGACTACATGAGTCCCATCTTCAATAGGCCCCAGGTTAGAGACTAACATCTAGGGTACAATAATCATATAATAGGAGGAATTAACCTCTAAGAAAACATGTGAAGGATAGATATAAGATAGAATCATTGAACAATACATGTATATAAATGTATATAAATAAATACCAATTGAAAATATGAAATTTCATATAGTACTAAAAAATATAAAAGGAACTACAAGTACCAAAATGTAAAGACACCAAGGAACATGATTCCCAAAAAACTCCTACAAAACCATGAGCTAATAATAACCAACATGATCTTCTACCTAGTCTGGATGACCTAAAAACATTTTATATATACGTAGGGTGATCATAATAGAATACTCAATGGAATCCTCCCTAGATCCTCTCATGAAAAATAAAAATAAAGTATGTTAAAGCACAATGAAAAATAGTTAAACTAACTCTTCACCTAAATAGGTATACTAAGTTCTTAGCATCAACATGGCTTACTCTCACCCAGTATTTCACACAATAGATCGTATAATATAATAAAAAAAGTACCTCACTCCCTCTTTCCCACATGTTTTCTTCTCTTCCCCAATGCCTTGCATCTTGATCCATCCCTCTCTAAATTATTCTTTCCTGGAGACACCTAGGAAACCCATCACAACATGCACCTTCTACCCCAAATCATCATATCATCACATATCATATCACCATATATCATAACCATGTACTTTTAAAAATCCAACACAGCTCGTATGACATGTATAATACATCAGTTATTATACCCCAATCCATCACAACCCATATACCAAGTAAGTACATCAATCCATCATAGCCAATACACATTATACCTATTATATTACTTTAGATACTATATTTGGGGGTACATGTGTGTGAATAAAAACAATCTATCGCAACCCTCTACACACATATATGGAAAAACTAACTATTATGAATACCATCATAAGTAACCATCAAGAGAAGAGAGAGGGACTAGAGAGGGTAGTCAACCATTTTTCCTCCCACCAGAATGTTGGAGAAAACACCATCCTAGAGTGTACTACGTTCTAGCTACCCTAACCTACATGGGTGGAGAAGCTATTTAAGTAACAGAATATATAGGATATAATATAGCTTAAAACCACATTATGGGTATAACCTAGTCTTATAATCAACTGTATCTATCGTTTCTTGAACTCCCATCTTCCACTACTAAGACCCATTATCCTATAAGGATATAATCATTTAAAAGAGAAAAATTAATTAATTCTATTATTTTTATCATTTCCTTTCATTAATTAATTTATTAGATATTAAATTAACCATTAATATTATTTCAAGGTATATTCATTAACCACCTGCATGAAGTCCATATCCTCTAAGCATAATCTAAATTGAGGCCATGGTTTCTCAAGATTAATATTATTTTATAATTGTCATTCAAACAACACCAACCACATGGGTTAAGGATTATTTATTCATTTTTTTCCTCATTCAATAATCTAGGTATTCTAGGAAAACAATATAAAGCTACCACTATGATTAAACATACAACCAAGAACACCTATTAGCCTCAAGTAGTGGGGAAAGAAATGAGGATAAAATAATAATCTTATCCATTAGCTATTAAACAGATTTATTTAAAAAAAACAATCTATCTTTATCACATAAATGGGTAAGCCTAGCTTCAAACTATTCCATCATCTTTGGTTTCATCACTAACACCCACATGCATATACTGATTCATCTCTCCATAACAGACATCAACGGATACCACATCATCTAGGTCTCCCCACCCACAACACATCATTCATCCCAATATTATCCATCCTAGGCTCATATCACATCAAAAAGAGAATATCGCATCTAGAGAACATCAAAAAAGTATTATGAAACAAACAAAAATGGTCAACGGGTACATCTTAGATGTAAAAAAATACATCTATCCTTCACACATAAATAATCTCTCACATCTCCAAAATCATGGCACTCAGCCTTCTCGAGTAGAAGGGAAACTTATGACCTAGAAATTATCTTTTTTTCAAATAACCAGTTTTTATTCCATCCCGAATTAACCAATTAATTGTTCATAGGTTCCAAATATGGGAAACCTACACCATCAATCTATAAAAAACTATAAAATTTTCCACATACTATTAGCATTAAAACCAATTTCAAAAATTATAGAAAAGAACGATTCTCAATTAACATGTATTTTTTTATTATCAACATTCTCAAAAAGAATTATCATGATTCGCATGATTTATTAATTCCATTATCATGGAATAACACATTTAATTAATCATGTTCCCTTTATCAATTTTAATTTCCATCAAACTATAGAACCAGCTTATAAACATGCCTCTTATTTAATTTCATAATCTAATTAATACATTAATTTCATATTTATTTTATTTATCAATTTCAACATGATACTATAAGGATAAAAATATCATAATAAATAATAACATAGATCTCACAATATTCATCAAATCAAGAGGTAAACCATTATCATAGTATAAACCACATTAACATGTGATCACTAACCAATTCGTTATTAATCTGGTTCAATAATTATTAGGTTATTTCCATTTCAATCCAAATGGATATATCATTCCAACTTTACAATTTCACATAAGTAAATATGATAAGAAACAAATCCCCTACCACAAAGGTGTCAAAGTTTTTCACATGATAATAGAACCACTTCATAGATCCCGATCTCCCCTCCTGTAAGAATTGTATCCCACTAAGGACATTGTTACCTAACCACACCAACAAAAACCTAAAAAAACGCTATTAGAATGATAGATATAAACTTCCATCACATGGGAATACGAAGTGGGAGGATCTAAATAAAATAACCATTAGATAAATAAGTAGAACATACCTCGTATCACCATAGATCGAAGATGGAAGGCTGAGAATCAATCCCCATCAACGGTATTCTAAAAATCCAAAAGAGAGAGTTGCTGACCACCTAGAAATTGAGAGAGATCCAAAGGGTCTGATAAAACCTGAGGTGTTGTAGCTTAAAAATGTGTACTTCATAGAGTATTTTCATACCCTGAAACACTTTCATGTCATTTAAGTATTAGGTTTTATGTTCTACTAAAAAATTCATTACCTCAAACCATTTCATCCTGATTTATTTTACATTGTAAATCACCTCATGAACTAGCCTTACACAACACTCAAATTACACATTCATGATGTAAACCCCTTACATGTTTTGAATTATACCTACTTTCATATTTTAACTTCCAAACACATCCAGACCTGCTCCGGGTATCCAATGAGAACCTCATACTTTAGAAACACACAAAGGTTCATACTAAATGGATTTGGTCCCTTAAATAATTTTTTTTATATTTTTTAGTTCCCATAAAAGAGGTATTGACATTGTTTTTATGGTAAAATAAGGTTTTCATTATTACATAAATCATTTAAATAGATTTAAAATGTATAAATAATTTTATATTTTAAATAGTACTACTTGTTATAAATAGTGGATATGGTTTTTAGTAATGGGATTTTTTTGGATGATTTATAGAATGTTTTCCCTTTACTAATATAACTTTTTAAAATATGTTTATGCTATGATTGTTATTTGATTGGTATCTCATGTAGTAGTTAGATTATGGTTTTATTTTACCAGTGAAATACCAGTTCATGTTTTTCTTTTGAGGGTGTGAGTATTATGTTTTTTTATTACATTGGAACTATTTTATAGGTATCTCCCTTAGTTTTTGGGTTTTATGGATATCAAAAATCTTGTTTTTGTGTAATTATTTTGTTTCATAATTTTTTTAGAGGGTTATAATATAGGGGGTAAATTTTCCTGTATTTTTAAATTGTATTTTTTGTGTGTTGGATGTGTTAGGGGATATTAGTGGAGTGTAGTTATAAAAAATTATAGAAAATGAATTTGTAGGTGTAAAATGATAATTTATAGAATCCGAAATATCATGGTGGATTCTTTTTTTGGTAATGGTTTTTCATTATTTGTCTCCAGTTAGATGATTTTTAGGATTGAATAGTTATAGTTATGTATATTGATTTTTGGTATGGATTATGTCATGGTGTAATATTTTGAAATTGTGCTTTCCATTTTTGATATGTGATTCTGGGGAGAGTTTGGTGAAATCATGATAAACAATAGAGTGTATGGAAAGAAATTTTTGTGAATTGAGGAGGATTATGAACTAGAATTGAGTACATTAAGTTATGTTGATATGATGAAGATTATTGTTGTAAGGATATTGAATTTTATCCTATCCTTCTATGTATCACCATTTGGGAGATAGAAATACCATGACATGGTTGGTGGAACTATGTCATAGTGGTAGTCATGCCCCATATTTATTAATGGACACCACCAATAGATTTTTAGGGATGTTTAAATTTTTTATGGTTTTAAATCTCATACCTTGGTGGACCAATATTCACTATGGATTTTTGGACTTCATTATTCCATGGTGGATTCTATTTAATATTTAATAAAAAATGGGGGTTCTTATCCCAATTGATTTAAATTTATTTTTATCTATGAAACCCTAGGAAACCTTATAACATAATTCTAGTTGCCTTTTATGATTTTTTAATCCATTATGACTTTATTTTATATGATAAAGATCTTGGGATCCTTTGTATTATTTTCTTCTCCACTCCTAAATCTTTTTAATTATTCTAGAGGAGGTTATAAAATGAAATTTTGGTACATTTTGATTTAATTTGGCCAAATTCTGGATGATAGTGGATAAATTTTAGGTTCCTAATTGTTTCATGTGAATTAATTAGAATTTTATTTTCTGATCTTCCCTCTTATTTTTTTATTATATTATTAATATTTTATTTTATGTAAGATATGTATAATATCCCTATTTTATTTATTATTAAATGGTTTATAATCATGATTTTGTTTTATTTTATTATGGATTTGTAATAAAACAAAAAAGGATAACGATTTAGATTAATGAGATTAAAGTGTAATGTAAAATCATATGTGATTACATCATTTGAAAGTTATTGTTTATGTTTATCTATGTTGAGTGTTCTATTGTTATTTTAGTAGTGTTATTGAAATTTTGAAACATGTTTAATTGGTTAAATGAATAAAATATTATAACCCATTAAATAATAATGAAATATAAAATGGGTTAATTAATACGTTTGTAATGATTTTTTATTGATAATTCTAAAATTAAGAAAGAGTAATGAGGGTGTTTATCAAGTGTTGTAATAGAATTTCATTATTGTTTGTCTTTGTGATTATAAAGTATTATATGGCTACCATTGTGGTTTTTTCCAATTATTTTTTTGTATCAGGAGGGTGGGAGAAGTGTTTATTTTACATTTTTTGGTGTAATGTGTAGTGGTTAGTATGGGCTATGGTTGTTGATGATGTAGATATGGTAGAGATGATGTTATGTAAAATTTTATTGGTTTATTAATATGACTGTGATGTGATATTTAAGTGGAATGTGTGTGAAACTGGTCTATAAAATGTCAAAACATTATTATATTAAATTTTTAAAAATTTGAATGGTAATGGATAGTGTCTAGTTAGTAAATAATTTATGTCTAATAATTTTTTGTTAGTATATAATTTATTAAGTTTGGTATAGGTAATGAATCAAAAAGTGTTCAATAAATATGTATGGTGGTATATGGGAAATGTATGTGGCTTATAGTGACTAGAAATTAATTATATGTGTAGACATAATGTATTATATAGATGATAAATTATAAATTTGATATTAAAAGATGATATTTTTTATGTGTGATTTTAGTGGTGGTTTGAAATGAATTTATTATCTTTTGATAAAAAATTATATAGGTAAATAGGATGTATAGTTGAATTATAAATAATATATAAATAGATAGTTAGTTGAAATAGACTTGGTTAATGAATGGTAAAAATGTAGTCATAGATAATCTTGAAATAAAAGAAGATTTGTGGCTTGATTTTTGATGATGTGGTGTTTTTTATAGATAGAGGTGGTAATGTTTTTTTCAATGAGGTAGTGATAATGAGTTGGTGTGTTATTATAATGGCCCAAAGTTTATTAATCCCTTACACTATCATTTCATGGGTGATAAGGGATTTTTTGGATGTTTTATGGTAGGCATATGGGTGAGGGAAGGAGTTTGGATTGTTTTCTTAACATGTTATGCTATGAATATTGGATTGTGGTGTTGGATTTTTTCCCAACATGGTTTTAATTACATGATAATTAAGAGTTTATTTATTTAGTGGGTTATTTTTTTGTTTTAATGTGATGTTTTGTGTTGTGGAATGATAATTTTGACAGTTCTTGGTTCATTTATATATAAGTTGATTTATATTATTTAATCTAACATGAAGTCTCTAGGTATGATCATATGTGTGATGTATTGTAGCTTAGAGAATCTTTTAATGTCTTGAAGGACTTATTTTTCTTGGTTTAATATTACATGGGGTTTGTTTTAATCTCACATGTGGATTTATTTCACCATGACTATAGACATTGAACCCTAAATCCTTGGTTGTTTGGTTCCATGATTCTATTCTTTAAATATCCATTGTTCTAGGTTGTATTAATCTATCCATGAACTTGGTCTGTGGTTGATAATGTTGAAGAATATGTATTGGAATATTTCCATTGTTTTTTGGTGTTTTAAAAAATATGTAGTGACACCCTTATCCATGTCGTGGTCCTCCTCTTATCATAAAAAACTATCATTGACTACAATTAAAAGTGAGGTGTATGGGGTTATTATCCCATGGTCGTCATATTTTAGCTAGTTTTTGGTTGAAGAATCATTTCCAAGTCATGATAAAATGTTTTCAAAATTTATTTATACATATTAGGGGCCTCATGAATTCATTATAATCCATCCATATTCTTATATTACATAGGTAGTTGTGGAATAGTTTTTGAGGAACCTGTACCAATGTGTTAGATTGTTAGGTTATATTAGCACAATGTCTGCCTCTAATCCATGGTTATATTTTTCATAATTTTCATTAGTTATTATTCTATTATTTATATTTCCCAATACATTCCACTCTTATTCTATTGATTTTATATATTCCTCATCTATGATAGATGGAGTATTCATGATGGATGATTTTTTCATAGTTCATTGGCTCATTGTGAGATTTTGTGTAAGAAGTCATCATACTTCAAACCATCTAGTTTGGTAATCACTAAAGCCTTATATTGAGGTAGTGGATTGACAAATTATCTTCTATTATATATTTTAAAAAATTTGTGGTTTTTATTATTTATTGTTCAATGGGAAAACTATTGAGGGTGACCTAAAGAGTAAAATTCATTAATTTTAATATAATTGAAAGGGGTTACTTTACAACTTCATATTTCATTATGATTTTATTTTTTTGGGCTCATTTAATTTTTTAAATAGTATTCTCCCTTATTAACATGATTTTAAATGATTATTTTATATATTTTTCACACATAAATCTTATTAAACAACTAATTGATTATAATGAAAGTTGGGTATTTAACAAGGAATAAATTAATTTTTACATTATTACTTCATATTATATAATATGATAGATAATTTAATTGAGTATATTTATTTTTTTCTTATTCATTATATTATATATTATTAAATTAGCCTATTTTGGTTGTTAAAGCATTCACATAATGGATAAGTTTAATCAATATGGTTAGAAAAGGTAATTTTTGATGAAAATAGTATCGGTGACTAATAATTCTTAGTCCTTAAATGTTTTTTTTGTTATATTTTATGTGTGTTATATTTTAATTAAAATGATATAGTTTAAATACTACTAAATTTACATGTCATTTTTTTGGATAATATGAATTTTCATCTCATGGTCAGGGTTATTTTTTGAATTGTGACCTGAATTGAGATTCCATGGTTTGGAACGTCATTATGATATGTTTTTAGTTATTTTTGGAGGCATTTGTTGTATCATATATTCTAAGTTGATTTTTAGGGAAAAGGTGGGGTGACCTTGGTGATGATGCTTTCTATAGGTGGATCTGCTTTCAATGATGAGTGATATCTACATAGTAACCACTAGTTGAATGTGGAATTAAGTCTTGGAAAAGGGGGGTACCATAGAATGAAGTAAATAGTCCATTCCATGAAAACTTGGTGTTATGTAGTGGAATATATTATGTGTGATATTTATGGGTGTAAATATATATGGATCAAGAGAATCATGTCTTGGATGGTGGGCATAACATTATGTTGATAACACTTATAGATTTTTTTATTTCTAAAAGAAAATAATATTATATATAATGATCATGTTGTAGTATAGAGTGTCAAACTATTATGTAAATCCATTTGTATTAATTAAAAACCCCTTTTGTATACCTTTTTGAAATGTAGTTGGGATGGTTGGTCATGTCATGGAACCTTGGACCATGACATGAATGTTTTCCCAATGGAATGTGTCATGGAGTAGAGTGTGAATGCCATTCCATAAATTGGATGCCACACCATGAAGGGATGAGGAAATTCCCATAAGTTTTGGCCTATAAATTTTATTCATTCCTAGGAGAGGTGTCACATGACATGACAAAGTGTTCACCCCAATATGTGTTCCCTGGTTTGGAAGGTCATTCCAAAAGGAATTGGATTGTGCTATATAGGGGTGACTATAGGGAATAGTATTGCAACATGACCCATTGGGTCACATTGAAACTTGATCCCATGTTGGGGAATCAAACCGTGGTGCTCAGGGTCACTTAGTTACATGATTTTCATGTTTTTAAAAATATGGGTAGACCCATATTTTTCTTGTCAGGTCCTTCATAACTTATTGTAAAAATATAATTTGAACATCACTATTTAATAAGATCTTCCTTTATTCTTCCATATCTTGCATCCCCCCATAACGAGGGTGGTTCTTGGAAGTTTTTATGAGGATTTTATGTAATATTCTTCCCAATGATTCCCTTCTATTTTAAATTCCCTATGATTCATAACACATAAAAATTTTATTAAAATTTTTAAAAGTTTTTCAATGGTTTTTTTAATGGTTTTTAATACCCATGAATTTAAATGTTTTATTAAATAATGGGTAATTTTAAATGTTTAATTAAAATTCTTCTAAAATAATTAATTAATTATCAGTTGAAATTGGGAGTTTATTTTCTATATTATGTTGAAAAATTGTGTTTCTATTTGTTAGAAGTTTGTGTAAAAAATTGTCCAACTCGAGGCCAGCCCTCAACTGAAGGGCCATAATCTACATAGGTAGGCCCACAAGGGGAACTCATCCGTATAGGGTATAGGAGATCCAACCTCATCCATAGGGATACATAGGTGGTCAGGCTCATGAAGGACCCGCAGTGGTGAAACCCGCGGGTGATCATAGCTGGGTTGCATCCCAGGAGCATCAGCCCATGGTGGTTAAACCCGTGGAGCAATGGGAGTAGATCATCATCGGCACAGGGTGGTGCATTGTGATGGGAGGGAGTCCTCTATCTTCCAAATGAATCAATTTGGTGGGAGATATGTGGGATTTTTTTAAAAGAATGCCAATACATTTCTCTGAATCGATGTGGGAAAAGAAGTCTCAGGTACAGTTCATCTTTTAAAAAAACACACGCACCCCGATCAAATTTTTCCCATGCCCACACTATTGTGCTCATATGCTGCTTCCACCATCTTACTCAGCCTATTGCCACTTCCATCATCAGAGACCACCATCTCTGACACCTTGAAACTTTGGGTTGAGCCTGTATCCACTACTGAGGACCAGGAGAACTAGGGATCATCTTCTTACCTCGGAGCCCTCCATGTTCCATCCCAAGGATCATTCGGTCATTTATAAGGCTAGATGAGATGGAGGAACCTCTTCTACATTACTGCTGTACTTCAAACTCTACACCAGAAAGTTTTGAAATATTGATCGACTCCACTGGTCCTCAAGATCCACCATTGTACATTTTCACAATGGTGACTCATGAGCCACCATTGGAGCCAATGGAGACTCCTGGTCCATCATTGGAGCTGATGGTGACTCATTAACCACTATTGGAAATACTTCCCAATGGTTACTTGTGAGACTCTATTGGAACCAATGGTGACTCATGATCCATCATTGGAGATGATGGTAAATTATGAGACATTGTTGATCCCAAAGTGACTCACCATTAAGTGGTTTCCACAATTGGATACACCATCTACCTCCACCACCTACAAACCACTAGATGACCATCATAGAAGCACCAAAAGAGCTCAGTTCAATCTCTCCTACCACCACTGAAGTTCCATCGGTTTCCACTTGTACTGAGAAGGGGATCATTCTCTCTAATTTTATTCATCCCTATATGAACTTCTCAACTCATCCCACCACTATAAAGGTTGGATTAGGTTTGATGGAAGTAGTGGATTCTCTCCATTGTCATGCCACCAAGATCTCATTGTTGAACCACTATAAAGAAGTGATCAAATCATCCAACATATGAAAAGGTCGTATGAGTTATTGCGGTTATTGTCACATCCTTCAAGAACTCCCACATTGTCACATACTTGTCACAAAATACCCTCACTTCACTACAACATAATCAACTCCCTCGATGCATTTCATGCATGTGATGAGTGGAGAGGCATAAAAAATCCACATCCACTATAATATTTTAAGTCATTCAATCCATTCAAGTGTTTCCAAATTAACACCCTGGGTCTCACAGATCTTAAATATTAAAAATTTAATGAAGATATACCGTTAGGAAGGAAGATTCAGGGGATATTTAAATAATGATTAATTTATTCCTTGCTACCTATAAAAAAGGAATAATCTCATTGATGAAATGGGAGTTGAGGCCTGAAGTAATAAAAATCTGATGCTTCTCTATTTTTACTGTTTAATTTTATTTCTTCTTCCATTATTTCTTCTTCCATTATTTCTTCTTCCTTGTATGCCCCCATTATTTCCTATATAATGGAGGGGTAGACCCTTTATTTGATTTGGTAAAGGGGAGGTGATCCCTTGTAATGCTTGAGTCTTAGTTCTATAAAATTATTATATCTCTTTTGGTTTATTAAAAAAAATCAATTTATGAATTGAGATTTTTATTAGGATGTGATTGTGTTTTGTTTTAAATTTGGACATTCTTAAATTGCCTTGATTAAATAATTATATTATCCCTTGGTATTATATCACACTAATTATGTGATTCAGGTTCAGTAAGGTAAGTTCTTAGTGATTTATAAACACTTAGGGAAGACATAGTGGGATAATATAATCACTTAGGGAATTAAATTCCTATTTTTGAATTTCCTAGGTTATCCAAGGGAGATTTATTTTTCCTTTCACAATTGGAAGTAGAATAGTCTAACCAAAAAAAATTGAAGGATTATTCTCACCATCAAACAATTTTTAATCAAGGGTGGAAAAGGATAAATTATTATTAATCCATTTATTAGACTAATTAATCAAACCAAAATATGTAATTTCAAAAGGTCTATAATAAGATTAAAAAAGGGAAGCCAAAATTGAAACCCAATAACTTTCTCTAAATTGATCTTTAAAAATCAATTCCACTTATTCCATGTATTTCAATTATTATTTAATTTACTTTTTCATTTATGATATCTTTGTTAAAAACACCACTCTTGGAAGAAGACTTAGGTCATACCTACTACTAAACCTGTAGAGGGAAAAATAGCTTTTCCTACACCCCATGACTAGGGGTTTCAAAATGTGGAACCATTTCTTAGGAGTAGGTGTTAAATCAAAACCTTAAAATCTGAATTATTAGGACCTCCAATGAGTAAATATTATATATTGACCCTAATATAGAGAAAAACTAGTTGGTCGAGATTAGGGATATTAACCTAGATAACCACATTGAGAAAATCAAGTTAAAAGATTCAAGTGACACATCATGTGCTCACTCTGAGCCAACATAAATGGAACTTAACCCACAACAAACCCTATGGGACCTTTGTGCCCCACAATTTGTCAATAAAAATAATAAATTGACCATTCATGTACAACAAAATTATTTTTCAATTTCAAGTTAATATGATTCCTATGTTACACAAGTTTCATAGCCTTATAAGAGAATACACAAACTGGTAAATCCAGATGTTTAGCTATGTATGTTCAAACTTAATCCAAGAGGAGCATAAAATAAATAATTCAAGTGGAGGGAATTCTCATTTTCACTACAAGGATCTGCTAAAGAATGGTTGTAAAACCTACAACCTTGAGAGATATATGATTGGGATGATATCCAATGGTGTGGCATGTATATATTCCTCCAAGCCTACTAAAGCACTATAATAAAAAAGGTGATCTATGCATCAGACATGCCACTGAATATACCCTTTACAAATATTGGGAAAGATTCAAAAAAAATTGTGAAAGATGTCTAAAGCAAGCTATGAAATATCATCACTTACTAGTATTCTTACACTAAGGGCTACTATAAAATGATAGAAACCTATTGGATATATCATCATGAGGATCCTTTATTGATAAATCACAAGTGTAAGATAGGTGTCTAATTGAGAATATTTCCCAGAATTCACAATAATTCGGAACAAGTGGTATAAATATCATAGGAATCTATGAGGTAAAATCTCTTGACTCGTCACCTTTTCTTGAAAAAAACGAGAAGAATTAACAAGACTTTTATGGTTAATGGTAGTAAAACAAGTAAATTAGCAACCTACCCTACCTCATGTATGTGGTTTATGTTCATCACCACATCACTTTACTAATAAGTGTGATGAGGTACAAGGTATGGAGAGATGTGAAACCACATTCCAACCAAGATATTTTCAATAGAACAAACCATGGAGGGAAATTAAATCCCAGTAGAAATATTGAGGTTAATAAATTTAGACTAGAGCCCTTTTGTAATAGCAATTCCAGAATCCACCCCCTTTCCAACAACCATGCAAGAAGAAGTACCAAAAAAATCCTACCAACCACCAACTTTTCAACAAAAATAATATGTAAATCCCACATCCAATACACTATTAGTGGATCTAAGGTAAGGAACAAAGATGGAGGATGTGAAAAATTATATAAAATTTTGTAAAATAAATTTTAGAATCTCATGGTCATGTTGTCAAAAAACCTAGAAAAAATCACAAATCAAACAATACCAAAACTAAAGTAAAGTGTAAACATGATAATAAGAAGGAGTGAAAAGAATATCAATACAAAAATACCTAAGGAAGATAAAATATGACATAGAATAATGTGAATCTATAAATTCTACAAATTTTGGATAGATTCTAGAAGATGAAACCACTCCACCTACACAAGAAAAAAATAATGAAGAGGAATAACCCAAGACAATATTCAGGAAGGGGAGACTAGAAAATACTTTGAAAATATATAAAAGGGATAAAAAACACGTAACCCTTCCATTACCTATCATATTTACATAATCCAAGAATATTGAGGAAGATAAGCCTCAAAAATAAATCTAGGAGACTTCAAAAAGATGAGATTAATATACCCCCTTGGAATCCATAAGTAAAATTCCCAAATATTCTAAACTAATAAAAAATCACTAAGAGAAAGATATTGAATGGGAATGAATTAATCAAGCTTTGGATAAGTTTTTTATCCATGATCACACCACCATTACCCAAAAAATGTCCACACCTAGGGAAATTTTCTATTACCTATACCATTAGTTCTTTAAAATCTGTTGATTCCTTGTTTGATCATGGTGATTACATTAATTTCATGTCTAACTCTATCTTTTCATCCTTGGAAATAGGTAAGATAAATCCCACCATATTGGTTTTTCAACTAGAAAACAGATCCACTATTTTCCTAACTTGAGTTTTGGAAGATGTGCTAGTAGGAATGGAAGGACCGGTTTTTTCAACAGATTTCTACATGCTAACCATAGAGGAAAATAAATCACTAGGGTATTCCCCCATAATCTTGGGAATAAAATTCTATAATATGTCCAATAATATCATTAATGTACATGAAGTAAACCTCATAGTGGAAGTAAGAGACGGTATGGTGTACTTTAATGTTCATGACTCCAAGAGGAAACCTTACAAAAATTAGTCACTCTTCACAATTAACCATGAATAAGGTATTGATCCCATATAATACTCAGGTATTCTTAGAGAATTTTTATCCATAAGATATAACCTTTCTACTGAAAACACTAAGAAATAAGTGAATATTATGATATCTGAAAGTTCTGCTCAATAATATATAACATTTGGATTTTTTCATAATTTTATAGAGGAACATAACATGATACCCTTTACTAAGGAAACTGAATATTTTGAAATAGGTAATTTGAATTCAATTTCATATCTAGAATAACCCCCAAACATGGAACTAAAACCTATCCCTTGTGACTTAAAATATGTATATCTTATAAAAGAAGAAAAAATACTAGTAATCAATGAAAACAACCTATCCTAAGACCAAGAGAAAATTATAATTGACATTTTGAAAAGAAACTTTCAAGATATAGGGTGGAGCCTTGTATACATTCTTATAATTAACCCCAAGGTCTATTCCCATATAATTTTTCTATATGGAGACCCTAGACCTATTAGGAAACCTAAGAGGAGACTAAACCCCACCATTATGGATATTGTTAACAAAAGATTGAAAACTTGTTGTAATTGGACATAATATACCCAATTTACAACTCTCAATGAGTTATCCCCATTCATGTGGTCCCCAAAAAGACATTTTGGACAATCATGACTAATGAGAACAATGAATTAATCCCTATGAGATTCCAAAAAAATTGGAAGGTATGCATTGACTATAGAAAACTGAATCTAGTGACCCTAAAATATCACTTTCCCATTCCATTTATAAACCAAATGCTGGAAAGGATGGAATGAAGGTCACGTTAATGTTTCATGGATGGATTCTCTAGTTATTTTTAGGTACCCATTTCTCCATAAGATCAAGATAAAACAACATTCACCTACTCTTTTGAGACCTTTTCTTACAATAGGATGGCTTTCTAATTGTGAAATTCCTATAGTACCTTCTAGTAGTGCATGGTAAGTATTTTCTTAGATCACATGGAGTACTACCTAGAGATATTCTTGGATGAATTTACTATTTTTGGAAACTCTTTTGATAACTTCTTAAGAAACATGGAAAATTTTCTAAAAACATAATAGAGAAAACCATTGTTTTGATATTTGAGAAGTGACTCATTATGGTTGAAAAAGTAATAGTTTTTGGTCATAACATTTCACAAAAATGCATTAAGGTAGATAAGTCTAAAGTTGAAGTAATAAATTATTTTTCATATCCCACATGTTTTTGAAATATAAGATCATTTTTTGGACATGTAGGGTTTTATAGAATATTCATCTGGAAATTTAGTAATATTGTTATACCCCTTTCAAGGTTACTTCTAAAAGAATCTGACATTTTTAATGATGATTTTAAAAAGTAATTTTATGAGATAAAGAAAATGTTTGTTACCCCACCAATTATGAAACCACTAGATTGGGATCACCCATTTGAGTTGTGTTATGACTCAAACAAAGATATAGGATAATTCCTCTCTTAATTAATTGAAGTAAGACCACAAGTAATAACATATGCCTCAAGAATATTGGATGAAACTCAGATTAATTGCACAGCTACAGAAAAAGAATTCATTTCTATTGAATTTTCATTGGAAAATTTTAGATATAATTTATTGGGAACTAAAGTGATTGTATTTTCTAATCATATAGCTCTTAGGTACTTTCTAAATAAGGTATAAGCCTAACCAAGGATGGTGATATGGATACTACTCTTGTAAGAATTCAACCTAGAGATCAAGGACAAGAAGGTATCTAAAATAAAGTATCATATCACCTTACTAGACTCTCAAATACTGCTCAAATATAAATTATAGAACTAATCCAACTCAATGATCACATGCCTAGAGAGAAAATCTACACAGTGGAAGGTGATGTACCATGGTATGTTAATTTAGTTAGTCATTTGTCCAATAATTAGGTACCTTCTCAACATAACTACCATCAAAAGATCTAACTAAAAGATAAATCTAGATCCTATATTTGGGAATATCCTTACCAATAGAAAATATATAATGATCAAGTCGTAAGAATTTTTTTACCAGTAAGTAAAATAGAACAAATATTCAAATTATCTCATAAATTTTCCTATAGAGGCCACTTTGGACCTTATAGAATTGATAGAAAAGTGTTGGAATCTGGAATTTATTGTCCAAAAATATATAAATAAGCTCATGAATTCTTTAAAAATTGTGAAATTTATCTATATTATGTAAATATTTTAAAAAGATAATAGATTCTTCAAAACCACATCATTTTTTGTGAAATATTTTAAGTATAGGGAATTGATTTTATGGGAACCCTTCCCATGTATTTTTTTAATTATTAAATTTTTATTTTTGTGGATTATATCTCTAAATGGGTGGAATATAAGGCCACTAAGACTGATGATGCCAAGGTTTTATGTGATTTTTTTCGAACTAACATGTATTGTAGGTTTGGAATTCCAAGGGCCGATATTAGTATCCAAGGGAATCATTTTTGAAATAGGAAAATTGATTCTATGCTTAAAATAATGGGGTGAACCACAAGACATCTACACATTACTATCCTCAAAGACTTGAAGACACCTTATGGGAATACCAGATAGCTTACAAGACACCTATAGGTATGATCCCCTATAGGATGGTTTAAGGGAAACTTTTTCATCTACTAGTGGAACTGGAGCACCAATCCTATTAGGTTTTAAAATATATGAATTTGGATTTGGTGAGTTTTGGGAAAGCGATAAAGCTCCAGATGTAAAAACTAAAGGAAAAAAAGAAGATTGGATTTCAAAAACTTAATAATTTACAATGGGAGAACCAAATTATCACATGACAAAATAATCTAGAAAAAGACCTTACAACCTAGAGTCCAAGTCCTACTCAACAATTCAAAAATGAGGTTAATGCTAGGTAATCTTTGTTTCAGGTGGTAAGGTCCTTTTTAGTTAATTATATCTATACCTTTGGTTCCATTCAGATTAAGAATAGATAAGAAGAAAAATCATTCACTATCAATGGGTAGATGCTAAAACTCTAATGGAAATATACCTCAAGAATCGGTGGAGGAGCTTAGACTTCTCCAACCCATCTACAAATTTTTCCCATGAGGAATAGTTTAAGATAATGATATTAACTGAAGTCTATTTCATGAGTTAACCCTAGTTTTACTATTTTTCTAGGATTTAGTATTTGGTCACCTCTTCCCCTCTCACCCTCATATGAGTTGTTTTATAAGGCCACAATGAAGGAATTCTACATGAAACCCCATGAACTAAAAGGTATGTAGAGAAAACATTTCATGGGAATATGGAGTTTATTCTATCATTATTTATATTTTTCAACTTCTAACATGTTTCTAAAAATATGTTTTAAATTGGAAATTACAGAAGTTGTGTTAAAATAAAAATTTCATTCCCACACTTGAATTTATGCTAAATTTGACTTATCTAGTAGACATTATTTCTTAGTAACCCTATAATATCATGTTTTAGATTTAAATTTTAATGAAATTTAATGAGTAAAATGGATAATTGGATGATTAAAGTGAAGCATTGATATTAAAATGAGGACTCGTGATTTAAGTAGGGTTAATTCATTTGTGTAAATGAAATTTTCTAATCACTTTTCATGCTTTGAATTTATAAAATCCATGATTATTTATCTATTATTATTATTCATTCATTGAGTGATTGTCCAATATCAAATATCCCCTTTCTAAGAGGATTTATATACCATGTAATTCCTATTTATTATTGAGCATATTTCTTGAGTGATATTAGGACATGTCACTAACCAAAACATAAATTTCAATTTATCAAAGTTATGATTGTGAAAAAAAACATTTAAAATGATTCAGGAATATTTTGAAAAGTTTTTATACTTAATAATACCACCTTTACATCAATCTTTATTTATGTAACACCCCAAGGATTTAAAAATAAATTTAATATTGAATACATGAAACATTATGTCTCTAAAAAACAATTTGTTATAACCAAGCCAATAGACATAATTTTTCCACTTCATTGATTTGAATTTGGAAAATCTAACATAAACGGTTACATTCAGGATAATTTTTGGAGTCTTATAGAACAAAATTAATTTTTGGTGAATAATAACCTACCCTTATGAATAGTAACCTACCTTATTAATAGTAACCTACCATTATGAATAATAATATGCCTTATGAATAGTAATATTACCCTTATGAATAATAATATGACCCTTATTAATAGTAACCTCACCTGTGATTTTATAAATAAAATTTAGTCACCTTATAAATGAAGGGGAATACTTTTAATTATGTGTTTGTATTTTTGTGAGTAATAAATATTTAATTCCAAGATTATAATTAATAAAATGATTTAAAAGATAATTAATTTTCATAAAATGTATTAAAAAATGAATATTTTATTTCCCTGTGATTTTAGGATAATTTAATGAGACCTTAGTTAATTTTTCAAAGTGTCATAAAATATGTTATAATCTTAAAATTGGTATTTTTCGATTAAATGATGATTTTAATTTAAAATTAAATTTCTCATATTTAGAAAATTATTTTAAAAAATGGATTTCATAATTTTATTCTACACATATATGAACAATTACAGTGAATTTTTTGGATTTTTTTGAAATAATTGAATTTTAGTGAATAGTAAAATATGATAATTTATGATAAATGTAAAATACAAGGTTTATTGAGTCAGGGATGATGTCATGCTGAGGTAAGACCACTTATTTCGAACTCACATACACTTATTACTATTTTTTTCATGCAATCATCACTACTTTTTGTCTTAGGGAAAAATAATAAATTAATGATTAAAATATTAAGAAAACCCTCCTCCCCTCCACTATAAATACCACCCCCCACACCCTCATTTATTCACACCTCTTAAGATTCATTCCTTGCCTAAATTATGATAAAATCAATCCCTATGATCATATCCCATGTCCAAAAGCCCTTTTTCTCCTCAAAAGACCAAATCCTCTCCCCTAAAGAGGCTCTCAAAGGATGATAGATTCAAGAGGTAAATTCCTCTTTTCAATTATTTTGTTTTATTTTAATGTTCTTTTGTTATCTTTTATATTCTCACCTATTCTCACCCAAATGGTATGAAATATCCAATGAATTATATGTACTAGAATTTTTTTTTGATAATGGAATATTCCATCATCATCTCTTCCTTTCCCTCCTTTTGTACTATAAATTAAAACACCGTCCGAGATGTGTTAATTTATTTTTGGAAGACGGGTTTTCAATTTGCATTACTATCTTCAAGACTGGTCATGAAAACTTTTTAATGGTTGAACTAGATCATAATATATTTATTTTATCTTATTTAATGATCTTTAATCCTTACACACTCATAATATAAAATAATAATACCAAAAAAGTTCATTGTGTACAAAATCGCCAAGTTAATCCAAGTGTTTATCATTAACTTTTATCTAATGATTCATCCTCATGGTATATAAAAAAATCATTATAAGATAATTTATATCTATATAATTTCAATAATAATATATATTAACAATTTTGTATAATTAATCACATTACAAATGAACTTCCATTCAGGAATACAAGTAAACCAATCATGAAAACCAAGGAAGAAAATGCTTCTAAAAAAAATTGAACCTATGAAACCATAAAAAAGTACATGAATGTACCTAATAAGGTTTAAAAAAATAACTTACATATAGATTATGTTCTTTACTTATTAATTAATTAAGCAAAATTTATTATTCCGGTCATTAAGATTAATCGAAGAACACATTCGGGCATAAGGTAAGGGGTTTCTCATCTCACTTTAATTTTTGGTAGATTTCCAATATTCACCACTTATTTCTTTTTTGTGGTGTATGTTTACTTACATTTTATATATAATATCATTATTATATATATATTCATGGAATTTAGTGATTCATTTTATGATTATTAACTCAATTGATTACAATGTAGTAAGGGACTTGTTTCGGTTTCCATTTCGTTGTGATTTACATGGTATTGTGCACCTAATCAATTTTATGTGGTGTAACTACTACCCATTTGAGACCATTTTTCATTTAAAATTGTAATTAAATTACATATCCATATTCTTATTACATGGATATGATTATTTTCTTAGCCATATACCATTTTACATATGGTGTTTATGTGGAATGTTTCTTTAACTAAGGAAATATTGATATATATCCTCTAATAAATATAGATATTGCAGAAGAATATTTTTTCTGTATTAAATATTTTTATAAATAATGATTTGGATTATAAGTGATGGGAGGGGTCTACTATATCCTCTCGATGCATCGATATGTCTCATGTGGAAAACTAGTTGGCGACAAACCCTTCGAGTTTGTTGCCAAAAAATCAGACAGGTTTCTACCCACATACTTAAACCATCTTGATGGTATAACAATTCATGTTTCATATACATGATGTAAAAATAATAAGAAATATCTTTATTCTGTATTCAGATTTTACTTTCCATGAGGTTTTCACTATAATAAAATCTACGGATGCATTTTTATTCTCAGCTTATCGATGGCATGTGTTTTCATTTATTCACCATGCTATATTAGTTATGTATAATTGATTATGATTAAATTATTATTGATTTGTGATTCCACTATTTTTAACCCTTATTGATCATTTTATCTCACCCTTATTATGTTTCCTTTCCTCAATTTATTAAGAATAGAACCTTGAATAAGCTTTCAAGGAGGAAATTTATTTTATTTTATTGTGTATCATGTTGTTTTCTATCCTTCCAAATGTATTATGGGTATCATGTATGTAATCTAGTCTTCCAATACTGCTAAACTAATTAGTCCTTCAGGATTTATTTCTTATATTCATTCCAATATAATAAATTAATTCACCGTCTCTAGGCTACCAGGGTCAGGGTGTTACAGTTGGTATTAAAGAGAGGTTTAGTATAAACCTTAGGAGCTGGATTTAGAAAACATAGATTAGAAATAACAAACCTAAGATAGAAATTGGGTATAAGTATATAATAACATCCTGTAATTATGGTAAGGTGGAGATTATGTGGTTATTACTAGAAATACATCCCTCTCTGGATATTATAAGTGGATGTGGTTCTGGAAGAGATGTAGCTAGGAGTAACAACTCTGACAAGGTGTTCTGGGCTTGACTCCGAGTAACCTGCTATACGACAACGGGTCCTACTACACACCTAGTTTGACACTCATGGGGTATATTCTTAGGATAATTCGCACTTTTTATAAAAAATTATGAAGTATTTATGCTTCCAAGGTAACCAAAGTATATGGTTCTAGGATTTATGATGAATAAGTTTATGTTATATATTATACCATGTTTAGAGTTATGTAGAGTTCCTAATTTTAAGAGATAATATATGTTATGGAATTGATTAGAAATGGATTATAGCATAAGGAATGAGAACTTCACCAATTCACATGATGAAAATATTAAGAAGGGTCATATCTTTCATGGTTTTAAGCCAAATTTTTTAAGGGAAATAGTATCCAATGCATACTTGTCATATGAGTAAATAGTATCATATATCAAAAAAGTATCTAAATAATTATTTGAATCTGAAGGATTTGAAGGGAAGAAAAACAAGAAGAGGATGGAAGAGAAAAACATGGATAAAGGGAATAAGGTAAAGAAGGGTTTTCCCACATGTGATAACTGTGGAAAGAATCATCCTGGAAAATTCTTGAATGGAATAGGATTTTTCTATAAGTGTGGAGAAAAGGGTCACTGATATAATTAATTCAAAGGGAAGAGAAAAATCAATGATGTTCAATGTTTCAACTGTAAGGATATGGGAAATTATGAGAATCAATGTCCCAAGTGTTAAAGGAATATTCCCCAAATGATGTTAATGGATAATGATCGAGTCATGATACTTCTATAGATGAAGTGGAATGATTAATATGCCTCATCAAGAATCATTTTATTTGAATATTTTATCAGTAATGTACTAGTTATAAGAATTTTTGAATATATGAGGATTATACTGTAGTACTATTTTATTAAGAATTTGAGGTTGAGTGATGAATTGTACCAAGGATAAGTGACTTAGTAGAAAGTTAATATCGTGGGAAAGTACATGGATTTGGAAAAGACAGCCCTAAATATATTCCTGATGATTAAGATAATGATAAAGAAATGATTGATTTGGATAAGTACTCACTACCTCAAATCTGATTATTGACTTGTCTATAAGTGGTCTATGATATCATTGATGGAGTTTAAAACATTTATGGATATAAGGAATATATCCAATAGCATGTGTAAGAATGATTTCATGTTTCAAATAAAGTTTTATAGTAATTTTAGTTAGTACTATATTTCAAGAGGATACATGATGAAGATATTCATATATTTGGATTGACAAAATTCAGGGCTGCTTCATGTTGATTAAAGGTAAATAAGGTAGTAGATTCATTGAGTAGGATGGATCATGAAGTACTAAATAAAATGAGGACTGCCAAAGACCCCATATACATGGATCTAATAAGGATGGATATGGGAATGATTATAAAGTGTTTTATCATGGTCTTATGGAATGTTAAACCATTTATGAAATGGTTTTTGTTGATCATTGTATGAATATTTATAGTTTAATGTAACCACATGATGAAACATGTGATAAGAGATTAAGTATAGATAGTTAAAATCATAAAAAAGGATAAGATTGTGTTTATGAAATAGAAACCTATATTTTTACTCTGGTAGAGTGGAATAATTCCTCAACTCTATGAAAGGATTATTAAACAAAAATTTTGTTCTATTGTCATTTTTTCATAACTGTGGTTTATGGATTTATCATAATGATCTTTCATATGATCATGTTCTCTATCACTTTCCATCAAAACATGATGGTTTGATTATTATTCCACGACCATGTTATCCAATTAGAATGTGTAGTTTTGTAGTAACCCATGCATTTCCCTTTCCCTCATATTAAGAGGATATTTTAACCATATTTAGTATGTGGGTTTCCCACAAGGGATTTTTCAAGTATCAACAATTAACATTCGAAATTCAATTTCAAAATTTTGAAGACTAAATTTTTTTTAAGGAGGGGAAAATATAACACCCTAGGGATTTAAAAATAAATTTAATTTTGAATGCATGAAACACTAAGTCTCTACAAAAAAAACTTTCTTATAACTGAGCTAATAAACATAATTTTTTCACTTCTAATGGCCCGAACCTCTCAAGTCCATTAATTTTTGAAAATGAGGTGTCAAAGGCATTATGGGAGGTCAAGGTAACTTATCCCCAACGCTTTTCCAAAATCTTCCTTTTCGATGAACCGTCTCAATGATAGACAGTTGTGAACTGTAACTCCATGTTACATCTTCAGGTACTTTTGATGTTTATAACTACCCTTGTTTTGGAGTAGTGACTTGGGGGTCCATTTGGGTGGAATTTTAAGGAAAAATAAAGGGCAGTAGCTTTCGCACGGGCTATGCGCGGTTTGTCTAAATTGTGCGGCCAAACCATGCGTAGTTGGTCTTGAAGGCAGTGGCTTCTGTACGGGAGGCGCACAGTTTGTCTAACTATGTGGCCAAACTGTACGAGAGGGTTGGTCAAGGCAGTAGCTAACGCATGGTTAGCATACAGGTTGTCTAACCATGTGAGAAAACTGTGCAGGCACTTAAATTAGATCTTAAAATTGTGGATCTAACTCATTTTACCTCAAAAGGGTTTGTTTAAGCTTCTAAGCGTCCATAACTCAGGATTAACCTCCCTTGAAGGTAGGATAACCTATCCCAATAGTTTTGGAGGTGATCTGAAGGATTCTCTTGGCGAATCGAAGCTGGTTTCTTAAGGTATGTGATCATTCTTCATCGTTCTTGATCGGTTTCTTAGATCTACTTAGATCTAGTTCTCATATTCTCTTATTTTCTTAGATCTATGCTCGTTATGGGTAGATCTAAGTGTGTGGATGACAAATATGATGATATTTGGTCTTGATCTTTCTAGGAGAAGAGATCTAAGGCGGGTTCTTGAAGAAGAGACCAAGTTTTTTGGCGTTCTTTGACCATTGTGGTTTTCATCAAAAACCTTTGAGGTAGGGGATTCGATGCTTCTCTTTATTTTACGTGCAATTTTATTGTTAGCATGTTTAATCCCACTGGATGATAATGAGATTGACATAATAAATATTTTGAACCGGATAAAGAAATTTTTATCGATCGTATGTTATTGCCTCTTATTTTTCTAGATAGTGTGATATTTATGCTTGTTTTGCTTAGATGTTTGTTCTTTATGGAAATCGGTAAAGAACATAAACTGGGATTAATTGATAATTGTTTGGCTAAAGATAAAGAGGCATGAAAACAAATATGGTTCTTGTTGTAATTTTATGTTAATAAAATTGGCGTAGTAAGCATGTATAATCATTTGTGATAGCTTTCTGGTTAGGATTCACAATGTCGGAACCAATGGATTATAAATCTGTTAATTCAAGATGGATTAAAGAATTTTACTATTTGATAATTCCTTGAAGGGTTCTGAGTTACCCTTTTGATTGTTAAAGGTCCATAGCCCAATTGTTGTGATGGTTTTTTTTCTACTACTTGTGTTGAGACGTGACCCTAGAGGGGTGTTGTGATATGTGGGGGCATAGAGGCCTTTTTTTGTGGCAGTGAATGACGCATAGAGTGGCGATATGCATCGGTTTATGCATGTGGGTGTCGGGGAGGACACCAAGGATGATGGAATGGGAGGGATGTGATTTTTGGATGCTTGCTGATTCTTTGTTTGTTTATCTACTTTACTTTTCCCCACTACTCAAGGTAGCTGGTCTTGCTTACCCTTCTTCCGAAAGAGGCAAAGACACGCAGGGTATGCCACATGCTTTCTGTGTTTAGCTTATCAAGGGAGAATGGGTCTACACTCTTACTATAGGTGGCAAATACTCGACGGGTAGCACGTATACTCACCGTGTTGATCCCCCTTGTGTTAGTAGCATAGAATGCTTTTTTAGAATTCTTGGGAATATGGGAAAGTAATTCTGTAATGAATATTTGAATAAATGATGTTAACCCATGGGTTTTGAGTTCGCTAGAACATAATGATGAGGATATAATTTTAAAGGAACAGTGGATTTTGGGTGTGATGCTAATGAAGTTTAATGTGGAATTTTTCATGGTTAATTAATTTTTAAGGAATTAATTAACGTATAGTGGAACTGATAAAAATGGAATGAAGTAATCTAATAAAGTTATTTAAATGGTTGTGTGCTTATAGGATACCTATTCTTAGAAGTAACATCCCGGAGTCTAAGAGACGTTAGTTATAGTTGTGTCTAAGACTAGGTAATTCCCATAGTGTGGTTATGAGATATAATATATCCTATCTTTTTGTGTTTTTATACACTACTCCACCATGTCAGTAAGGGAAACTGACACCCTGGGGATTCTGAGCCCTGGGGGTGTTTTCTCCAACATCCTGGTGGGAGGATGAATGGCTAACTACCCCCTTTGTCCCTACTCTCTTCTCTTGGTAGATACTTGTGATGGTAGGAACAGTGGTTACTTTTCCCCATATATGTGTGTAGGGGGCTGTAATGGCCTGTGGTTATTCACACAAATATATTCTAGATATAGTATCATATAGACTACTATAGGTGTAACGTGTATAGGCTGTGATGGCTTGAGGATACTTACTCGGTGTATGGGCTATAATGTCTTGACGTATAAAACCTGATGTATGATACGCGTTATGCAAGCTGTGGTGGATCCCGGAAACTACCTGGTTACTTTTGGTTGTGAGGATGGTGTAGTGCTTCGCCCAGGTGTCTACGGGCAATCCTTTTTGGAGAGAGATGCTCAGGACGTGTGACGTTGGGGAAAAGCGGCAAACCAGTGGGGAATTAGTAGCGGGGTACCCTTGATATTCTTTACTATATGATATATTCTTGTATTCATTACTTGGTGAGAGTAGCCATGGTGAGTTTGGGAACTTAGTATACCTACTTAGGTAACGAGTTAGTTTCACTTGTTGCTCATTGTGCTTTAGCATGCTCTCTTTACTTTTGCACGAGAGGCTTCAGGGAGGATCCTACTGAGTATACCATTATACTCACCCTATGTATGTATAAGCTATTTTTCAGGTCACTTGGAGCAGGTTGTAGATCAAGCTGGTTTCTACTTGCTTGGGGTTGCAAGAGCTGTTCGGGATTGTGGTTGCTACTGTTTTTTCTTTCTTTTGGGTACTTGCAGTTTTTCCCCATTCATTTGTAGTACCTTTGCATGGCATTACATACGTACACATAGGTTCCTTTTATATTTCAGTTCTGAGTTGGAGTTGGTTGGTTTTTATCTTATCTCTCTCTTCCGCATGTGGTCTCTTAGAGGGTAATGCCTCCCATTTTTGTGTTTAGTATACCCTCGGTGCTAGTCGCCAACCTGGGGCCTACTAGAGGCGGCACTTGGGGGTCATTATCTCCCTTTTCACATTGCTGACCCAGGAGGGGTACACTTTGTTGGGAGTGGGTCGTGACACCACTTCTGTGATTTTAATTTCAAAAATCTAACATACACGGTTGCGTTTTGGGTGATTTTTGGAGTCTGATAGAACAAACTTAATTTTCTGTGAATAGAACCATACTCTTATGAATAGTAATCTACCCTTATGAATAGTAACCTAACCTTATGAATAGTAATATACCCTTTTTAATAGTAATGTTACCCTTATGAGTAGTAATATGACCCTTATAAATAGTAACCTCACCCATGAGTGTAAAAATAAAATTTAGTCACCTTATAAATGAATGCGAATATTTTTAATTAAGTGTTGGTATTTTTATGAGTAATAAATATTTAATTCCAATATTATAATTAATAAAAAAAATTGAAAGATAATTCATTTTCCTAAAATGTATTCATAAATCAATATTTTCTTTCCCTATTATTTTAGGATAATTTAATGAGACCTTAGTTAATTTTTCAAAGTTTCATAAAATCGGTTATAATTTTAAAATTGGTATTTTTTTATTAAATGATAATTTTAATTAAAAATTAAATTTCTCATATTTATAAAATTATTTTCAAAAAATGGAGTTCTTTTTTGAATTCTACACATAAAAAAATGGTTATAGTAAATTTTTTCAATTTTTCTAAAATACTTGAATTTTTGTGAATAGTAAAATATTATAATTTATGATAAAAGTTAAATTCATGATTTATTGAGTCATGGATGATGTCCTATTGAGTTAATAACACTTGTTTATAACTCACATGAATTTATTACTATTTTTTCAGGGAATCATCACTATTTATTGTATTAGGGAAATAATAAATTAATGATTAAAATATTAAGAAAACCCTCCTCCCATCCACTATAAATACCACCCCTCACACTCTCATTTCTTTACACCTCTAAAGCATCATCCCTTGCCTAAATTATTCTCAAATATCTCACTAATATCCTCCCCCATGTCTATCATCCCTTGGTCTCCTCCAAAGACCAAATTCTCTCCCCTAAAGAGGCTCTCAAAGGAAGATAGATTCCAGAGGTAAATTCCTCTTTTCAATTCTTTTTTTTTTCTTTTCAAGTTCCTTTTTTATCTTTTATATTCGCACCTCTTATCATGAAAATGTTATGAAAACTACATTACCTTATATGTACTGTATTTTTTTATTATAATGTAAAATTCCATCATCATATCTTCCTTTCCCTCTTATACTATAAATGAAAACACCGTCCAAGATGTGTTAATTTATCACATTCAAGGAATACGGGTTTTCAATTTGCATTACTATCTTCAAGACAAGTCATGAAACCTTTTTAATGGTTGAACTAGATAATAATATATTTATTTTATCTTATTTATTTTTTTGGACTCCTTATACACTCATAATATGAAATAATAAAACAAAACATGTTCATTGTGCACAAAACTGACAAGTTGATCCAACTATTTATCATTAACTTTTATCTAATGAGTCGTCCTCGTGGTATATAACCAAAATAATTATAAGATCATTTAAATATCTGTCATGTCACTAATAATATATATTAACAATTATGGATGTTTAACCACATTTCAAATGAACTTCTATTCCTGAATACAAGCAAACTAGTCCTGAAAACCAAGAAAGAAAATGCTTCCAAAAAAATAAAATTGAACCTCTTAAACCCATAAAAAAGGAAATTAATGAACCTAATAAGGTTAAAATAAGTCAATTAAATATATATTAGGTTATTTAATTATTAACTAATGAAGCGAATTTTTAATATGCATGTCATTAATATCAATTGAAGAACACATTCGGGCATAAGGTGAGGGGTTTCTCATCTCATTTTTATTTTCCTGATATTTTCATTGTTCTCAAATTATTTCTTATTTGTCGTGTATGTTTACTAAAATTTGATATATAATATCATTATTATCTTTATATTAATGGTATTTATTGATTCACTTGATGATTATTAACTTTATTTATTACAATGTTGTAGGGGACTTTGTTTCGGTTTCCATTTCATTGTGATTTACTTGGTATTATGCACCTAATCATTATTATGTGGTGTAAATACTGCCCCTTTGAGATCATTTTTCATTTTAAATTGTAAATAAATTATATATACATATTATTTTTACATGGATATGATTATTTCATTAGTCATATACCATTTTAAATATGGTGTTTATGTGGAATATTGCTTTAATTGTGGCAATATTGATCTGTATCCTCTACTCAATACAAATATTGTAAAGGAATCTAGTTCTTGTATTAAATATTTGTATAAATAAATATTTGGACTGGAAATTATGGTAGGGGCCTTATATATCCCCTATATTCATTGATAGGTCTCATGGGGTAAACTAGTTGGCGACAAACCCTTCAAGTTTGTTTCCAAAAAAATCATATGGGTTTCTACCCACAGACTTAAACTGTCTCGATGATATAATGGTTCGTGTACCAAATACATGACATTAAAATAATAATCATTCTCTTTATTCAGTATTCAGATTTTACATTCCATGAGTTTTTCACTATGAAAAAATTTATGGATGCATTTTTATTCTCATCTTATCGATGGCATGTGTTTTCATTTATTCACCATGTTATATTAGTTATGTCTAATTGATTATGATTCACTTATTATTGATTCATGGTTACACTATATGTAACCATTACTAAGCATTTTATATCACCCTTATTATGTTTCATTTCCCCATGTTATGGAGAAGATAACCTTTAATAATATTTCAAGGATGTATTTAATTTCAGTTTATTATGTATCATATTGTTTTATATCTTTCCAAGTATACTATGGGTATTATGTATGTAATATGGTCTTCAAAAACTACTAAACTAATTAGCCTTTTAGGATTTATTTCTTGTATTCATGCCAATATAATAAAATAATTCATCTTATCCGGGCCAGTGGGGTCGGGGTGTTACATTTTAAACCATAGAAACAATGAATGACCTTGTTAGGAATGAGCCACATTTCAAGCCATTTTTTATTCATTCCTACCCTCCTCTTAGTATTTTCATGATAAGTTGTAGTTTTGGGTGAATGGATTCATGAATAAAGTGATGATTTAAATTTTAAGGAAGAATTTTAGGGTGTTACATGGGGTGATAATGAGAAAGGAGTATATTTATTATACTCTTTATTATTTTCCCCTCTTGAATAAAAAAAGAGAAAATGGAAAAAAACCAAAAAAATGATGAAAAAAAATTATTGTGATTTGGGAAAACAAAAAATCACCATTATTAGACCTATGATGTTTATCATATGTGGTTAATTTGTTGATATGGGGTTTATTATTGTAATAACTTTAGAAAAAAAGTGTAAAAGTTGAAAAAAAATCAAGAGGGTGCACAAATTATTTATTATGATTTATTTGATCATGACCTTTACATCGAGTTTTGAAGGAAGTTATAGTTTTCACCAATTTAAATTGATAATGTCATTACACTTTTTCTTTTGATATCATGCACTATACTTTATAGATAAAACTTCTACTTAAGCCTTAATTTTTTAAAATCAATTCCTACTTTCCTTAAACCTTAGATTCATTAGAACCTTAACGAAAATCTGTCAAGCTTTTATGTTTCTTTTTCTTTAAAAAGTGTAGAAAAAGAGTTCCTATACAAGACTATGGATAAAGAGCATGTATTCATGATGTGAGAATAACTATACTTGAATTTATATAATGAATAATGAGTAAAAATATTCAAATTTTAGGTGGATCATGATTTGGCATATTTTATAATGAAAAACTAAGTAACTTGGATGAATGAGAAGAGAAAGTTCCATCATTTTTTAAATAATGAAAAGTAATGTACTTGAATTGATTTTTTATTTCAAAAAAGGGAAATTGAATTGATATTTAATGTGAAATTTAAAAATTTTGATTTCACATTGAATATTGTTTGATTTTATTACTTTGAAATTTGAATATAGATAACATTGGTGCCCTCTGTAATTCCATGTTGATATTTTATTCTTGAGAAAAAACATGGTTTAAGTGTGGTGGTATTTGACACATAAAAATTTCATGCATATTTAAAAAAAGTCAATTATTTTTTAATATTTTTTAATCTAAATACCCATGAATTTAAATATTTTATTAAATTATGGTTAATTTGAAATGTGGAATTAAAATGGTCCTAAAAAATTATTTAATTAGGAGTTTTAATTGGGAGTTTATTTTATGTACCCTATTTAAAATTTTTATTTATATTTTTCATTATTTTGTGTAAACAAATTGGCCAACTAGAGGTCATCCCTTAACCGAAGGCCTACAAGCCACATAGGTAGGCCCATAGGGGGAACCTAGCCACACAGGCCATGGGAGAACCAGCCACAGTGGTGGGGCTATAGAGGGGGGTGAGGCCTGTGTAGAAACCATGGTGGTGAAATCTGTGGGTGATCATAGTTGGCCCACATCCCGATAGCATCATCCTATGGTGGTGAAACCCACAGAGCTATGGAAGGATAGAATCACTGTTGTACCCCACACTCTTTGATTTTCATGATCACAATCACTTTAATATGTGTTTAACATTGTGTTTAAGTGTTGTGGATGATAGGCACAAGGTTGCCAAGAAGTTGGCCCAAGAATGGACTTCAAGTGGACTGAAATTCAGTCCACCGGTCAGCCGGTGGCTTGACCACCGGCCAGCCGGTGGCACCCTGACTCAAGGCTGAGCCACTGCCTCCCCACCGGTCGACCGGTGGCTCTGCCACCGGTCGACCTGTGGCATCCAGCCCAAATAGTGCAATCTACTGTCTTTCCACCGGCCAGCCGGTGGCTATGCACCGGTCGACCGGTGGAGCCTGGACCAAGACTCTTCTTCTCATCCAAGGCACCGGCCAACCGGTGGGACTGTACCGGCCAGCCGGTGGATCCAGTCAAACTAGCCGTTGGGCTTTTGACCAGCCTGTCCACTTGGCTCCCAACGGCTCTCTAAGCCTCTCCAACGGCTCCGAAGCCTCCCCAAGGGTTCCTAGCCTATAAATAAAGTCTGAGGAAGCCCCGGACAATTACCGGAACACTTGTGAAGCCAACGGACATATTTTGGATCAATTGGCCAACCTCCGGCGACTTCCTTCAAAGGAACCCCAAGAGCTCCAACAACTTCCACATCCAAGGAGCTCCACTCAAGAAGCTTGGGAGAGCACGCCCATCAACTCCATCATCCATTGGCGCCCGAGTCTTCCCAATTACGTTTTTTATTGCATTTATTTATTTTGAGCTTAAAATTGGGTTTGTGCCTACAAACCCCAACCCTTTTCTCTTCCCCCCTTCTTTTGGGTTTCACACCACCACTAAGGTGTGAAGAGGTTGTCAAGCCTTACCTTGTAAAAGGCTTGAGATCGGTGAGCTAGTCTTCACCCGTAAAAAGACTAGTGGGTTATTGCTTAACCATTAAAAGCATTGGGTTCTTGCTAAACCAATAAAAGCAAGCTGTAATAGGTCCTAGTGCTGCCTCAAAGCCTAGTGGGTTTCTTGCTAAAACCATTGAAAAGCAAGCGGTAGGAATCTCTCAACGGTTGAGTTGGGAGCGGAGACGTAGGCCGGGTTTTGGCCGAACTCCGTTATCAAGTTCTTGTGTGATTGCCTCTTTTATTTTCCGCTGCACTTTGATATTTGACTTTTAATTTGTTAATTATTTTTAAAAGGCAATTCACCCCCCTCTTGCCATCTTTCCCTCCTCGGGGTTTCTTACGAACCAACAATTGGTATCAGAGGGAACTTTGAATAAATCCCTAACCCGGTTTCAAATTTAAGATCCATTTAGATGGCATCAACTTCTTTCGCCCCCGAGGGCTACTCATTGGGTCGGGCTCCATTTTTTGATGGGACCGACTATAATTATTGGAAAACCCGCATGACCACCTTTTTGAGAAGTATAGGATATCCCATTTTTAAAATAGTCATGCAAGGTTACACTCTCTCTTCCCCCGACGAATCCAAATGGACCCCCGCCGATATTAAAAATTTTGAGCTTGATGGCAAAGCCATGAATGCTCTTCATTGCGGGTTAGATAGAAATGAATTTAATCGTGTATCCACTTGCACCTCCGCACATGAAATTTGGAAGCTTTTAGAAGTGACCCATGAAGGCACGAATAAAGTCAAGGATACTAGATTAGATATGTATAGACAGGATTTTGAATCTTTTTCAATGCATCCAAATGAGTCTATTTCTGAAATGTTTACACGATTTACTGACGTGTGCAATGGGAGAAAGTCCCTTGGTGATGATGTTTCAGCTGAAACTATGGTGAAGAAGATCCTATGGATCCTACCAAGCAAATGGGCACCGAAGGTCACGGCGATTCAAGAAGCAAAAGACATCAAAAATATGCCGGTAGAGGAGCTCATCGGATCTCTCATGACGTACGAGATCACCATGAGGAGGCAAGCACAAAAGGAGGGCACCCCTATCAAAACTCCAAAGAACATTGCCCTCAAGGTACAAAAAGAAGTAAGCTCCTCCTCATCCTCATCTTCCTCATCTACTTCATCTTCAAGCGGCGATTCGGAAATGGAGAATCTCGCCCGCCAAATGCATAAATTTATGAAGAAGCACAAGAAGAAGAAGAAATCCCGCAAGCACCGAAAGCAAGAACCCACCGAAAAATCCGAGCCCAAGGTGAAATGCTACGGGTGCGGCGAAAAGGGCCATTACAAGCCCGATTGCCCACTCAACAAAAAACGGGCCACGCCAAAGGAAAAAGGAAAGAAGAAGGTCCTCAAGGCCACATGGAGTGACACCTCCTCTTCATCATCCTCCTCGTCTTCCTCGAGCGACAACAGTACAAAATGCCTAATGGCATTCCATGAGGTAACATCTTCCGACTCCTCCTCTTGCTCTTCAAATTCAAATTCTTTAAATCATCTATCCTATGAAGAACTCTCACATGCTAGAGATCAATTGGAAAATGGCTTTCATGAACTATCTTCAAAATTCGTTGCTTTGAAAAAGTCTTTCAAAAAACTCTCCTCCGAAAAAGAACAACTTCTCAAAGAGAAGGAGGAGATGTCCCTTAAAATCCAAAATTTTCCAAATGTTGATTCTATGGAATCAACCATCAAAGACCTTAGAGAAACCCTAGCCAAGTTCACCCAAGGTGAACAAAATTTGAAAAATTTGCTTGGTTCCCAAAGGGTTTCCCGAACCACCAATGGACTTGGCTATACCAACCAAGCCTCCTCCTCCCATGCACCCACTGTTTTTGTAAGGGGGAGCTCTAGCTTTAAATTTTGTAACTATTGCAAGAAAACCGGGCACCTAATTTATGAATGTAATTGTAAAAACGCCCGGTATGGTCAACCCAAAAGTATTTTCTTTTCCGATGAGTTTTATAGGAGAAGACCCGCCATGAAACAAATTTGGATTGAAAAATCCCTTTTGGCGAGTCTCACGGGACCAAAATTTGTCACGGTTTCAAAAACCGCTCCCCGGTGATTAGTTGTTTTTATTTAGGGGGAGTTAGGTTCTTTTAAGCCTTTTTGTGAATTAAAAATTTTCTTTCAAAATTAAGCTTTTAAATTTCAAATTTTTTTTTTTCAATCTTTCAATTTCAACACTTGGTATCAAATTTTTCATTTCAAAATATTCAATTCGAATTTTTAATTCAAAAATCTCTTTCAATTGGTTTTTGATTCAAAACTTTCAATTCAAACTGATATTCAAATTTTCATTTCAATTTCAAAAATCTCAATTGATTTTCAAATCTCTTTTTGTTTTTCAAAGTGTTCCCTCAATCAAGTTTTATGCCCCGTGCTATTTTGATAATCACAAAGGGGGAGAAATTTCTTGATTGATTGGGGGAGAATCTTTTTTATCACGCTTAGTATTTATTTTCAATTTATCATTTAGGCATGCATTTCATTTAAGTTTTTACATTGCTTGATAAGTGATTGTGATCATCAAAATAGGGGGAGATTGTTGTACCCCACACTCTTTGATTTTCATGATCACAATCACTTTAATATGTGTTTAACATTGTGTTTAAGTGTTGTGGATGATAGGCACAAGGTTGCCAAGAAGTTGGCCCAAGAATGGACTTCAAGTGGACTGAAATTCAGTCCACCGGTCAGCCGGTGGCTTGACCACCGGCCAGCCGGTGGCACCCTGACTCAAGGCTGAGCCACTGCCTCCCCACCGGTCGACCGGTGGCTCTGCCACCGGTCGACCTGTGGCATCCAGCCCAAATAGTGCAATCTACTGTCTTTCCACCGGCCAGCCGGTGGCTATGCACCGGTCGACCGGTGGAGCCTGGACCAAGACTCTTCTTCTCATCCAAGGCACCGGCCAACCAGTGGGACTGTACCGGCCAGCCGGTGGATCCAGTCAAACTAGCCGTTGGGCTTTTGACCAGCCTGTCCACTTGGCTCCCAACGGCTCTCTAAGCCTCTCCAACGGCTCCGAAGCCTCCCCAAGGGTTCCTAGCCTATAAATAAAGTCTGAGGAAGCCCCGGACAATTACCGGAACACTTGTGAAGCCAACGGACATATTTTGGATCAATTGGCCAACCTCCGGCGACTTCCTTCAAAGGAACCCCAAGAGCTCCAACAACTTCCACATCCAAGGAGCTCCACTCAAGAAGCTTGGGAGAGCACGCCCATCAACTCCATCATCCATTGGCGCCCGAGTCTTCCCAATTACGTTTTTTATTGCATTTATTTATTTTGAGCTTAAAATTGGGTTTGTGCCTACAAACCCCAACCCTTTTCTCTTCCCCCCTTCTTTTGGGTTTCACACCACCACTAAGGTGTGAAGAGGTTGTCAAGCCTTACCTTGTAAAAGGCTTGAGATCGGTGAGCTAGTCTTCACCCGTAAAAAGACTAGTGGGTTATTGCTTAACCATTAAAAGCATTGGGTTCTTGCTAAACCAATAAAAGCAAGCTGTAATAGGTCCTAGTGCTACCTCAAAGCCTAGTGGGTTTCTTGCTAAAACCATTGAAAAGCAAGCGGTAGGAATCTCTCAACGGTTGAGTTGGGAGCGGAGACGTAGGCCGGGTTTTGGCCGAACTCCGTTATCAAGTTCTTGTGTGATTGCCTCTTTTATTTTCCGCTGCACATTGATATTTGACTTTTAATTTGTTAATTATTTTTAAAAGGCAATTCACCCCCCTCTTGCCATCTTTCCCTCCTCGGGGTTTCTTACGAACCAACAATCACTGGTACGGGGTGATAATGGCAGCGGACAGGAGTCCTATGACTCCACCATGACTTCATTACGGTGGTATGGTCATGGGATTGTTTGTAAACAAGCACCCCTTTGTGTCTTCAAATCGATGTGGTACAAGAAGTCTTGGGTATTCTTCATCTTATAAAAAACACATGTGCCCATTAAAACTTTTTTTAAACCCCACGATATCGTGCTCCTCACTAGTTTCCACCTTTTTCCTCATCCCACCACCATAGCCATCATCAGATACTACTATATAACACCCCAAAGATAGTGGTTGAGCCTATCTCTATTACTGAGGTTTGAGATCACCAAGGATCATATCCAACCCTCAGAAGCATCCATGTGCTATACCAAGGCTCATTCGGCCATTCTTAAGGTAGAATTAGAAGTAGAAACCTCTTCTTCCTAGATTCCGCACTTTAACCACCGAACCAGCATGTTTGGTACTGTCTATCGACTCCACGGGTCCACCAGAGCCACTATTGGATATTTTTTCCAATAGTGCCTTATGAGCCATCGTTGGAACCAATGGTGCCTCATGATCCACCATTGGATCGTATGGTGACTCATGAGACACCATTGGAAATATTTTTCAATGGTGACTCTTGATCCACCATTGGAACCAACAGTAACTCATGAGCCACCATTAGAAATATTTCTCAATGGTGACTCATGAGCCACTATTGGAGATGAAGGTGACTCATGATCCACTATTAAGTGGATAGTTTCTCAAGATCCACCATTTAGAGGTCCCCACTTCCAGACACACCATATACCAATTCCACCTAGAAAAAACTAGATGATCACCATGGAAGCACCAAAGGATCTTGGTTTGAGCTCCCCTACCACCGCTAAAGCGTCATCTGCAACTATTGATACTAAGTAGGGGTAATTCTCTTTGACACTCTTTATCCCTATTTGAACTGATCAACTCATCCATCCACTGTGAATGATAGATTGTTTTTTATGGAATTCATGGCTTCTCGCCATTTCTGCGCCACCAAGATCTCACTACTAAACCACTGTGAGGAATTTATCATCTTATCCAACCTCTACAAAGGCTGGATGAGGTCTGATGGATACTACCACATCATTCACGCACTCCAACCTTTCCACTTCTATGTCACCAAATCCTCACAATCTATTTATATGGAATAAACGCCCTATATACACTCTATGTACATGATAAGGGGAGAGGTATACCAAATCCACATCTGCTTGGAGATTTTAATTCATCCAAGCCATTTGGGTGTTTCTAAATTAACACCTTGAGTCTCACGAATCTTAAATATTCAAATTTTAATGAATATGTTCTAGTGGAGAGAAATATTCAGGGGGATTTAAATAAGTTTTAATGTGGTACTTTCTGCTTATAAAAAGAGAAGGAATCCCACTAATAAAGGGAGAGTTGAGGCCCAAAGGAAGAAACACCATCCGTTGCTCTATTTTTACTCCTTAATTTTCTTTATGCATTCAATGTGCATTATTCTGCATATTCCCCTACTGTTTACTATGTAATTTATGGGTAGACTATTTTTTTGATTGGGTAAAGGGGATGTGACACGTTTTAATGATGGATTCTTATTTCTATAAAATTATTTTGTCTATTTTGGTTCATTAAAAGGTTTTCAATTTTTGAATTCATAGTTTTAATGGCATATGATTGTGTTTTTTCAAATATGTAAATTTTTAAATTAACTTGATTAAATAATTTTATTCTCCCTCTTCTTTGTATTAGATCACACCAATTGGGTGATCCGGTGTCAGAAAGAGAAGTTGTTAGTGATTTTTAAACACTTGGGGAATACATAGTGGGATAATCTAATCACTTAGTGTATTCAATTTATGATTTTTAATTACCTAGATGATCTAGGGGAGATCCATTGTGCCTTTTAACATTGTAAGGATAATAATCTAACCAAAGAAATTGGATGTATTATTATCACTATCATACTATTTTTTATAAAGGGTGGAAAATAATAAATGATTATTAATCCATTGATTAAACTAATTAATCAAAGAAAGATGAAATTTAAAAAGGTACATGATATCATTAAAAAAGGAAAGTGAAACCTAAAACCTAGTCACTTTTTTCTAAATTTATCTTCACAAACCAAGACCTTTGCTGCTTATTCATTCAACTGTTCTTTAATTTACTTTTTCATTTGTGACATATTGATTCAAAAACCACTCTTGGGAGACTAATTAGTTTATACCTAATACTACACCCTAATGGGGGAATAAATATATTTCTCCACACCCCACAACTCTGTGGTTTTAATTCCCTATGACTTTTGATAGTTTAGGTTAGGGTATGATAAATCAGGGTATTATTTTTATAATTTATGAGGATTTTTATTTTATTGTTTATAGGGTATCCTAGGAGGATGGACATACTAGGTTTTTTTTAGTTTCAAAGAAACAATGTTGCTCTATTTATTTTAGGTAATTTTCCACTTTGGATTATTTGTGTAAAAATAATTATAAACTTTTATAATTAATTATTTGAATGTGATGGATTTAGATAGTGGTTCTATTATTTATGTGGCTTGATTAGAGTTTAGAAAAGGCATAGATAGGCCTTCATGAGGACAGAAACTATAATGGTATGAGTTTTAGTTAAATATTAATACTTAAATAAATATCCTTTTTGATAGATTTCTCTATTCTCAACACTAAAACAAAAAAAATAGACCATTGTATGGTAATTGTAGAATTGGTAGGTATAAATAACGATAACAGAATTATGAAATATATATATATATATAACAAAATATAATAATATTTACTTAAAATATAGACTTAACTAGTACAACTAAGAAATTAATAATTTTTTTATATTTAATATATTTTAGTGTGAATAAAGTATTGACACTAGTTTAAGTTACAATTTATATAAAATGGGAAGAAGAATATATAATAAACCAAAAGTCATTTTCCTATAAAAAATAGTTTTTATCTATATATTATGTTTTTTATTAGAAAAAAATTATAACTTTCATAATGTGAATTTGAAAAAATTAAATTATTTTTTTTACTTATTAAGGGATTATTATCTTAACAAAAAAATTTGATATTTTTCAAAAAAATTCTTTTAATTGAATACTACAATATACTATTTTTATAAATACCATGCCTTTTATGGAATTATTATCTTATAATAATCAATTATAAATTTATGAAACCCTTTTGTAGACAAAATATTCATTTTAAAAGTCATTTAATAAATTTTAAAATATTTATTATAGATTCTAAATGTATAGTTAATTTTTTAGAATATACGTATTTTTGTTCTCAAGAAATTGTTTTGAATACAATACATACTAATTATTTTAAAATTAATTTTTTATTTTTTTTTAGAAATTGATTCAAATTAAATGGATACCAAATTTAGAATCATTTGGTCAAAATTATATAATATGTACCATTTTATTTTTTTAGTATAAAAAATAAGTAACTAAGTTAAAAACTAGTTACTATGGTAAAAACTAAAATTGTAAAAGTATAAATATAAGACTAAATTACCTCAAATATGTTTAAAACATGTTTGGGAATGTTTTTTTGAGTACTTTATTGAAATTATCACATATACCGTCCATTACTTCTCAATTTTTTAGTATGTTTCCCTAAGAGTGACTGCCTAATATTAAAATGTTTTTGGGAAGTTACAAAAATGCCATCCATTTTCACTTATAATAGGGACTCACATCTTCTCACTTTCCCATACAACTAAACCCCCTATATTAAACCCAAAATATACCTAACCCTATCCTAAACATACCTATCCACCTTGAAGAGGTTTTGGTCTTCTTAAAATATCATCCCTCAAAGTTTTAACCCCAATCACAAATGTGATAATCCAAGTAGTGAGGTATAAATTTATAACCTCTCCTTTATCTTTTTTATTTCATTATATACACTTATTCTTCCTCATGTTTTATTACACAATCTTAAAAGGATAGAAACATTATCAATAGTATAATGATATTCTATTATAATGTTGGCACATTTAAATATCCTTACTCCATTAACCTAGAGTTAGGGTTTACTTTATTACATTGGCATAAGATGGAAGTGATCACATCCAAAGAGACAAATAATTTATTATTCTTGAAGAAATAGATACATCAATGATTACCACATTATAGTGGAAATATAAACAACAGAGAATATTAAACACTCTTACATCCTTTATATTATTCATAATATCCTTATTTATATCTAGGGGAAAGGAAAACAAATAAATTGTGATCTTGGATTCTCAGTAAGAGTTGTATACAATGGAAGTTATCATTAATGAATAAGGAATATTCAATATGGGAAGGTAAAAAAATTAAAACACAACCCATTTAATAAATAAATATATAATGAAATGAGTCCATGGAAAATATCAATGTATTAATCTCATGGAAAACAAAAACTGAATTCTCAATGTTAATAATGATTAATATTAGACGTCGTGATCTTATACATCATAATATATTTACCATCAGGGAATTATTCCAAGATAGTTTAATTTTTTTTAATGTCTCTAGATTGTTTTCATTATTCCATTTAATATCTTTATGAATATAGCTAGATTAATTTTCATTGTAGGTGTGGTTATTAGGTGTCTCATGACACCAAAATTAATATATGAAAAATATTAATATATATTAATGTACATTCATGTATCATTTTGATATAAATGGTTTTCATATTATTTGGGAAGTTGTACCATAAATCCTAGAACATGGTTGATTCTAGAATGTGGGATTTACCCTAGGTATAACCTAAAGTTGTTTGACATCGAATTTTTGGTTAGGGGATACATTGGTGTGTCTGTTAAGTGAATTAATGAATTAATTTTAATTTATTTATTTAATAACCCTAATCATGACCCTCTCTCTATAAATAATTTGTTATCAAAAATTCCTAGGGTTATATGCATAACCCTGGGATATTAGAGAGTGAGAGGAGGAGATATATTTTTGAAATTAGGAGCATAGATCGACGTGTAATAATTGAAAGATCATGAGGCAGATGGAGAACAAAGTGAGATCCTCTTCTTCAACTCTATAGAACACATTCTTCACTAATGGTCAATCTATAATTGAGTTAGGTGTTGTTATTTTTAGTTTACACCCTTTTATTAATTTTTAATCATGGATTTAATTATCTTTTTTCATTTTTCTAGTGATTTTTATTATTCACATAAACCTGAATATGAATAAAATTATTGAAACCAATTTATTTTGGTATTCCATGATTTCACCCATAGATTCTGCATGTTAAAATAATTGGTCAAAATTGCATCATCCAAGGATACTCATCACATTCATTTAATTTCACCTCTCCCCACCATTCTTCATGTTCTTCATCATTATCCCATTGGGTGGCTGTTCGAAATTATCTAGTCAGTTTTGAGTGAAATCAAACCCTTGGATTCCTAGTGTTCATTAGAAAGATGGTAGGATTGGTGATTTATGGATGGATTGTTATGGATTTTTAGTAGGGGTGATGGATATGGGTTTTGGAAACCCAAACAGTGACTAACATATGATTGATTCATGTATGGTTAAACTGATTATTATTTCCAGCCACCGAAGGCTGAGAATCGATAGACATAGATGCTTACTTTTATTTATGGTTGAAAAATTGTGATATTTATGGTGGTTTAAAGTATTGGGAAACCATGTGAAGATAAGGATTCACTCCCTATGAAAAACCTGACTACGCGATGTGTAGTCTGGAAGAACTCGTGTCTTGTAGTGCCCTGGCTATAGTAGCTAGGGTTCTGAGTAGATATAAATATCACACACCATGTATGAATCATACATGATGGGTGACCTAGTGATAGTGGATCAGCGTGTACTCTGTGAGTAAATGGGAATGGAAATGGCCAAATGTATGAGCATGAACAAAGTATGTGGGTAGGGCTATGTACTAGAACATAGCCAGAGTACCCGAACATGGCCAATGTATACGGGCATAGGCCAAATTATGAGGATGTGGAATGAACAAACATGGGTAGGCCTTAGGTATCTAAGACACATTTTTTACAACATATACATGATGTTTTTTCCCATATGGATAGCTAATTCATCAATATGTTAGGAAACAGTCATATGTCTAGGTGAGGTCACATGTCGTGTGACCCTAGCTTCCTATCGTGTAATCTCTTTAGGAACTTCCACCCTTCATTTATCCCTCTTATAGACTCTAATTTTGGAATCCATGTAGCCTATACTGATTATCTTTTCATGTATAATATGATTACGGCCTTCGTTTTGGTATCATAGATACGACATGAGTTGTTACAAGCATGATACTTATTTTGGGGACTCTTTCAGGATAGTAGTAATCAGGCCACGTTATAAGAGATACTTCAGGGTTGGAAACCCCCTGTAACCCTAGGGTACAAGTCACCAATACACTTTTCAAGGGATGATTTAGACCTATATCATTATATAAAGGGAACCGGTCCACTATCTACTGAGTGGAACTTCCCTAAAAACTAGGGTGTGGGTCCTCTATCTATAGAGTGGCACCCCCCTGATGCACTGGGGTGTGGGACCTCAATATATCAATTAGAACACCCTAATTCACTAGGTAATGTATCCTTTATTGGATATTGTTCCCCTCAAATGTGGATCATAGGGGATAAGTGTGGGTCCTCCAAACAAATTCTTGTGCAGTTAAACACGATATTGGGCATTGGAGATGAAAATTTGGAGTTGTAGGAAGACTCATCTTCTTCCTCTAAACTATGAAGATAGATATCCCATTTCTATCTCACTCGGGTTTCTTTATAATCATTTATTTGTATTGGGATGAGATAATTGTAGTTGTAACTTTCTCCTACTCCGTTTATTGTGTTCGGTGCTTCCTACTAGATTTGTATTTACTCACCCCTACATGGGTTTAGCCAAAGGTTTCATGTCTTATAAAGATGATAAGAATATAATTAGTGAATTCGATGGAGCATTGTAATAATTGGGTGCATTGACTACATTCAGTGGTCAGACATGGCTATTAGGAGTAAGGATCTCTTATTTTTTTATCTTTTCAAGTTTTTTTGGGTTGGGAATTTATTTATGGTTGGGCGTAAATTTTTTTACTTTACACTTTTGTTCTATATTTTCTTACATTGATGTATTTCCTAAAGTTTATTTCATGAGTGGTTATACTCTATACATTGTAGTCCTTTATTATTATTCTTTATATTTTCATGGACATGGTTGTATGAATTCGTATAGGTATATTAGGCTAGGGCCTCCCATATTTAGTTATGCATTATCAGTTCTTGTTGTCAGACCCTAACATATTACAGGTAGGCTTAGGGTGTCATACTTGGATTTCCACTAGATGGGTGGGCCTTGGTCGGTCAGGTCATTATAGAGTGATATTAGAGGAGTTCATCCTTGGGTTAGTTTCGGAGTGGGTATAATGGTGAGGATTGGTTGGGAACATATAAAATTGGTGATAGAGTGTCTTGAGTGTATCTTTTAGGCTAGCGAATTCAGTGTTGGTATGTTAGCTGATGTATCCATTCATTAGGACTCTAACTACCTACTAGCCTACTCAGCATACCAAGACATCAGTTTCATGGAAAATGGTGTGTGCATCATATAGGATTGAATCTTTTGACTATAATTATTGTGTTAACTCCAAATATATGATCACCTAACCATGGTATGACTTGATAACTATCAGGATTCCTCTGTGATGATAGATAACTTGGATGTTGATATGAGATCATGATGATGACTAGTTGAGTGATGATGCCTCCTCTCAAGGACCATCTGATGAGGTGTTTTCTATAAGCAGGAAGGCAGTGGTACCACTACCTATCGAGTAATGAATAATACCTTTAGGTTAGGATGATGATTTTTGCAGGCTTAGCGCACTATGTGAGTTATAGTATCTGAAACCACTAAGTTTATTTAGTGATCTAGACCCCTAGGCAATAGAGGATTGGATACAGTCTGTAATATGAATATTTAGGATTGTTCAAACCTTGATTGATCAGATATTTGTGCATACCTCAAGCCTTTATCATGGAGCAGTAGGTCACTGGTGTAGTCTGATCAACCAGAAACATGATGAAGTGATTCTCTCATGGTAATACTTATAGCATCTATATTTAAATTATTATTACATCTCAATATTGTGTTCTTCATGGATTCAAGAGATAATAGGTCTATGGTAGAGTGATATGATGGTTGCAAAGTATGTTCTGAGGTTCACTAATCTCACACATTACTCCCCTGACATGGTGTAATATGGTTTCTTCTAGGAATGAAGGTTTGACTCAGGACTTCATAGATACATTAATTCCAGTTTGGTATTCTTATTCATTCCTACTTATATTGGGGTGATGTAGTGGGATATGGTTATATAGAGCTTCTTAATGGAGGGATGTCGAGTGGCTAGAGATAGTAGTGTATGTCATGGGGTCGAGTCATCTACAACTGCCAGTAGATGTCAGTCATCAGGGTCTCAGTATAGGAGACATCCCCATTCCAAGACTCAAGTACATGGGCCTATGGATCATGGATAATTTAGGGGATCTGATCAACTTATATAATGGAGATGTTATGATTCTGACTAGTGAGGTCACATTGTAAGATATTTCATGACCTGATGTACTGAGGAGTGAGGGTAGGCGTTGAATGGACCACCATGATAGACAAAGCATTATGATCATGGATATCCAATGAATGGTTAGGAAGTCCCACAAGGATGTGGTTCTATAAGAGTATTAGATGGATATCTGGGGTGGGAGGAGCGACTAGAATAGGATGGTGTTATGAGCTACTCCCCCCACAACCATAGGGTGACCCACACTTGGATCGGGGAGATGGTTGTCAGGTCTGTGGGAAGCTACAGTCTATATAGGTAAACAACCCAACTGCACATGAGATGATTTGAGGTATGATCTGTGTATTTTCTACTCTTTCCACAATACATTTATACCTATTTGTAAGTTATTCCTTCATATCCTTAACCGTTTTAAAAGAGATATAGCTTATAATTGAGACATTATTCGAGTATCTAATGCTAATGATTTCTACAAGGAGTGATTCTTTTATATCCTATATTTTTTAGTGGTATGATTTGGTGTTTGGGAGGATATGGTTTATTTTAGGACCTATGGGTAATCATGATGAAACCCTGTGATTTCATATTTTTTATGTAGGGTTTGTCTTCATTGATTTCCCATATTGATAGTTATTTCAAGAAAGTTAGATGCCTTCAAACAGATAGGGTGATATTCTCATTTTTAGATGAGATAAATCTCAAGGATGAGTCAGTAGGTCAATTGAGCAAGAATTTTCAACCTATAACTCATCTATTGGTGAATATATCCCTTGTAATAGTGGTATATTTGAGAATTTTTCTTCTTTTAGTAGTGAAGTAATACATAGAAATATTATTCAATAATGTTTTGATACTACCACCGAGGTGGGAGATGGAATTCTACATCGACTTGATCCATGGGAACAAACCAATATCTTCTATGGCATATCATATGTCCCATATTTAGCTCTAAGAGATAAGGGTGTAGTTGGAAGACCTTATAGAGAAAGGTTTTATCAGAACAAGTGCGTCCCCCTAGGAATCTCTAGTTATGTATGTGAAAAAATTGGATGGGTGCTTGAGGATTTGTATTGATTATCATATTCTGAATCAGGTAATGGTAAATAAAAAGTACCCTTTTCCTAGGATTGATAAAATATTTAACAATTTGAGAGGTTTGAGTTTTTTATGAAAGAAGTATCTCAGGTTTTGATACCATTAGTTTAGGGTTCATGAGGTTGATATTCTGAAGACATTATTCTGATTTCTCTATATAAAATATGAGTTCATGGTAATGAATTTAATTATGATTAATGACCCCATTTTATTCATGGATATTATAAAATAGATCATTTATCCATACATGTACTGATTTTTAGTCATCTTAATCAATGACATACTCATTTATTATGCATTATAGGAGGAGTGTGTAGAGCATTTAAAGATGGTACTAGACTTACTCCAAGAGCACCAGTTGTATTATAAGATAAAAAAATTTATAGTTTTTGATCTATGAGGTTCACATTTGGGTATATGAAATCTATGATCATGGTTTGCCTACGGACCTAGTGAAGATTGATGTGGTTCTTTCTTGGTAGCCATCTAAGAGTATGATGGAGGTGTGGAGTTTCCTTATATTAGAGAGTATTATATGAGGTTTGTGGAGGAATTCTATGATATTGTATCCCCTTTGACCACACTGATGTGAAAAGGGTATTCTCTTACCTAGAATTGGAAATATTAGAGATCCTTTGAGGATTTGAGGATAAGTTTAATTAGTACTTCTATATTGAGACTACTAGAGGAGGTTAGGGAGTACATAGTTTTTTCGATGCCTCTGGAGATGGGACTAATAGCATGTTGATGTAAAGGTAGGCAGTGATTGTATATGGGTATTAGTATTTGTTACCCCACTAGTATAACTACATTAATCATGACCTAAAGTTTTTAGTGGTATTATTTTATATAAATTTGTGGGGGGACTATAATTTGGGTGAGAGTTTTATTTTTTACTCATACTATTATATTCTGAGGTACATATTCACCCAGAGAGATCATAATGTGAGAAAGAGGTGTTGGTTGGAGTTCCTACAGGACAATGACTTTTAGATATTCTATACCCCTAGTAAAAGAAACATGGTGGAAGATTCCCTTACTGGGAAGTCTCATTCTTGGTTTTTTGAGGAGGTGTATGATAAGTTGGATTCATTGTAGCTGGCCTAGGTGGCGGAGAGTGGTGAAGTTATTATTTAATTGATGGTGTTGACTAAACTACTTCATCATTTTGTGAGAGAGTAATGGTTGGAAGACATAAAATATGAGGTTCCATATAACTAGATATCCTCAAGAGATTAACCATATAGATTTTTGAAGGAGGGGAGCATGTCATCCTTTTTCTTAGATAGGCAGTGGTTCTGGTCATGTTACAAGAGGAGGTGATGATGGATTTTCACACTTCCCCATTGGATGTACATCCTACTGTGAAAAAGATGTACATGGACTTTTAGTATTATATTTGGTGGTTCTAATTGAGGTGGAGCATCACCAAGTTTATCTCTTAGTGTCTTGTATGTTAGTAGGTAAAGGATGAACACTGGGTTCTTACAAGTTTGGAATAGCCTATTGAGATCTCGAAGTAGAATTGGGATGTCATGTTTATGGAAATTATTATTTTCATTACATGGATAGTGAGTTGGGTGAATTTTCATTTGATTACAAAGTTGGCACAATTATTTTCCATCAAGGAGAAGAGTTTGATTGATATTTTGGTGAAGTTGTGTGTGGGGGAGATCATCCATATTCATGTGGTACCCATAATGATTGTCTCCTACTGTGATTCTCTATTTATTTCATGGTTATGGAGGTACCTACAGGAGGATTTTGGTATAAAGTTTAAGATGATTCTAGTCCTTCACCATTAGATATACAAGAACGTTGAGAGGATTATCCTAGTGTTGGAGGATATGATATGATCCTATGTGTTGTACTTAATTTATATATAGGAGGATCACATGAAATTGGTAGATTTTTCTTATAATAATATATATCACTCTACTATTGGAATGGAACCTTTCGAGGCCCAGTATGAGATACATTGCTGGTTATCCTTGTATTGGACTGAGATTGGTGAGGCATCTCTTATTATTCTAAATATGGTGGAGGCGGTGATGGAGAAATTATAGTTGATCCAAACACATATAAGTACATTCTAGAGATAATAAAAATATTAATTAGAGGGAGAACATGTTTACTTGAGAGTCTCTCCACCATGGGAATTGTGAATATTTTTTCGATGAAGCCTGTTATTCCCAAGGTTCATCGAAATTTTAAAGATCATATAGAGGGTTGTCAAGGTTGTTTACCTATTGTACTTACCCCCATAGTTGGATTGATTACATGATGATTTCCATGTGTTGTAGCTGATTAGATACTTTCATAACCCTATGCACATTATCAACTGGGGTGATCTAGACATGAAGGATGGATCCACCTCTATGATGTACCTGGTGGAGATGGAGGATTGGTAGGATAGAATCCTATGTGTATAGACAATTCTCTTGGTTCATATGCTTTGTTAGTATGGGAGAATTTAGGAGATATTCTGGGTGAATAAGAGCCATATGCCAGCTCAATGCCGACACCTTTCTTTACAACTTTTTCTTTTCGATGAAAAAATCCTTCAAGGAGGGGAGAATGAAATGAATCTAGTTTTTTTAGATTGGTACTTTGAATATTTATATGCATATATCTAGATTTTTTATAAAATTTGGTGTGGTTATTGAGTGGACTAAGACCCCAGGATAAATATATTAAAAATATTAATTTATATTAAATCATGTACACACATCATTTTGAGATTAATAGTTTTCCCATTATCTGGGATCTTGGATGGGAAACCTGATAAAGAAATTGATTCAATAACCTAGTTTTTACCCTAAACAATACCAAAAATTGGTGGTCTCTAGATGTTCAGTTGATTCAGTCATTGGAGGGTGCATTAAGTGAATGAATTAATTTATTTTAAATTATTTATTTAATAATCCTAAACCTAAAACACTCTCTATAAATACATAGTTATGGAAAATCCCAAGGGTTAGCAACATAACCTAGAGATATTTGAGCGAAAGAGGATATCTATTTTGATAATTGGGAGTGTGGATCAATGAAAAATGATTGCAGGATAGGGAGGTAGATGGAGAATGTAGCGATATCCTCTTTTTCATCATTGGAAAATGTGTTGCTCACTAATGATTGATCCATCATCAAGGTAGGACTCATTATTTGAGTTTTTCTCCCTTTTATTAATGGTTATGCATGGATTTAATTATCTTATTTCATTTTTTTATAGAATTTCATTCTTCTCATGTGCACGGATATGAATCGAATTGTTCAAACAAATTTATGTTGTTTTGAATTGAGTTTACCACCTTGATATTTAACATCACAATATGTGGTTAGGATCACATCATCCAATAGAACTCATCACCTTCATTTATGTTTATTTATCACAACCATTATTCACATTCTTTTTTGTTGGATCATGAGATGGTAATTTGTCATTTTTAGGGTGGATTTAGTCACGATCAAACCATCATATTCATGGTGGTTGTGAGAAATATGGGAGGATTAATGATTTGAAAATTTATCATGATGCATTAAAAATTGAGGTTGATGGATATTGGTCTTGGGAACCTGGGAGGTTGCGGACACTTGATGGATTCCCATTTGGTTGAACAGAATCCAATTTCCAACCACTATAGGTAAGGAATCGATGGTTGGAGAAGTTTCACTTCAATTTTTGGTGGTCAAATGGTAAGATTTGTGGACGCTTTTTCAAATCAATAATGTGCATGAACACCAAGGTTCCCTTCCTGTGAAAAAACCTGAATACATGATTTGTTTTTTAGAATAAAACACACACAATTTATTCCCTTAAATGTAGTGACTAGGGTTTTGGGTGGATATAAATTCCACACACTGTGTTTGACTGATAAAAGCCATGTTACTGGATGTTATTGGCTCTGTATATACTCTAGGAGTATATGATCATGTACACGACTAGCGACATGGGCATGGTATTGCACTCAAACCCAACTAGGGTACCCAAACAAGGATATTGTACCCAAGAATGGGCCAAAATACATGGGAATGGGACAGGTGGACATGATAGGGCCTCAGGTGTTGATGAAATGTCGGGTACCACTTATACATTTCATGTAGTCCCACATGGATAGCTAGGCCATGTTTAGGAAAGTATATGAACAAGTGTCTAGGTGAGGTCACATGTCATGTGACCCTTGGTAAATGATGTGTACCCTCTTCAGAAATTTAGACCCTACATTTCTCCCTCTTCGGGACTCGTATTTTTCACCATGGGTCTCCTATAACGAGTATTTTCCACTTAGAACATGATGGTGGATTTCATTTTGGAATCATAGATACAAAACAAGGTGTTATGAGTGTGATTATTATTATATCAATGTTTATCCAATGGTAATGATTGGGTTGGTTTATCTGAGAGACATTAGGGTTGGATACACCCTATTGCACTAGGGAACAGGTCCCCAATATTCTTTTCATAGATTTTCTAGTACCTCCATCATACTATAGAGGGAATGGGTCCTCTATCTACTAATTGGTCCCCCCCCCCATGCACTAGGACATGGGTACTCTATGAACCAAGATGTATCCCCTGATGCACTAGGGAAAAGGTCATCTATCAACCAAGTTCCCCCTAACACACTAGGGTGTAGGTTCTCCCCTAGAGATTATGATCCCTGAACTGTAGATCATAGTGGTGAGGTTTGGGTTATCCACATGAATAATTTTGTGGTTTTAAATAATGTGGGGAATCATAGATGAATGTTTGGAGCTACAGGAAGACTCGTCATCTTTAGTTGGGTTGTGGATATGGAGATTTATTTTCTCTTGAACATGGGTTTCATTAAGAGTATTTTTGAGTAGTGAGTTGAGCTGACTTCTGTTTTCAATTTCCCTTGATTTGTTTATGGTTTTCAGGGTGTCCCACGGGATATGTAAATACTCACCCATTCATGTTATTCACTCACATGTTTCATTTCTTGTACAGATGATATAAAGATTAGGGATGAATTTGGTTGATCATAGAGATACTTGGGAGCATTGAATATGTTTGGTGCTCGGATTTAAAGATAAGGAGTTGGGATCTCTCAGTTTTCCCCTGTTTTCTAGTTTTTTTAGGATGAAAATTCATTTCAAACTGGGAGTGTATATTTTTCCTTTACTCCTTGGTATTATATTTTCATACTCTGATGTATTCCCTATATATTATTTTGTTCATGGTTTTACTCAAGATGTTGTAATCCTTTATTATTCTTCTGCACTTCTTCATGGAGATGGTTGTGTGTGTGAAAACAGGAATATTAGGCTATGGCCACACATATTCAGTTATTCCTTCTCATTTTTTATCACTAGAAATTATCTTATTAGTGGTGGTCATGGTATATCACACCCATCTTTCCACTGGCTAGGCAGGCCCCGGTGGGTTGGCTCGTGACATGATTGGTAAGGTATACACTAGAAACCAATTTAATTTGGCCAACTAATTTATCTCATGAGACCTATAAATGCATCAAGGTTTAATCTATAACTAGTACCCACTATTTATTGTATGTGAAATTAATTCCTTATATATTAAATGATCATTTTAATTTATAAACTATATTCCTTATCAACAAATAACTATATTGTGTAAAGTATAATAAATATTAATATTTCCCAAGTCAATCAAATAAATTTCATAGATAACACCATATTTAAAAATGTTATATGGTTTATAAAATAACCATATACATGATAAAAATAATATTTATATTTAAGATAAATTTAATTTATTACTAAAAAAGATCATGATAAAATGAATGTTTCAAGATAAAGATAATGACTAAAAGGTTAATGAGGGATAAAATATTAAAATTAATTAATTAAAAATATAAAATCATTTTATATGGAGAATAAAGGATAATGAAAGAAAAAAATTATGATAATATTTCATTCAAAAACTATTTTTAAAACAATTTAAATATTTTATGACAATAGAATTATTTTCACATCAGGAAAATTTGTTAACATCGTATATGATAAAATCATTCATTTTTTATTTTTTTTCTGAAAGTAAAAAACTAAACTTTCATAAAACATTATAATGATTCATTTAAACCCATTTAAAAATCAAAATATAACATAAAATTTCCTTTATAAATTTTTTTATTAAATAAAAAGGACATTTGGAAAATAATTTTGAAGGCTATGGACATTGATGAAAAATAAACCTGGTCAAAAAAGAAATAAGATACGATTTTCTTTTAAATATTTCATTTCATGATTAAAGTTATAAAAAGAGAGTAATTTTTGGATAAAATAAGGAAACTATTTAAATATTCACAATATTATAAAATATAATCATTTTATGAAAGATATATTATAATATATTTTCAATGAAAATTGAGCAATCCCAAGATAATGAGATTGTAAAATAATTTCTTTCCACTTTGGTAACAATTAAATTTTAAAACTTTGAAAGATTAAAAATGAATTGATACATTAAAAATCATTAAAAATATAAATTCATGTTAAATACATAAAATTTGAAATATATACACCTCATAAAAATATATAGGTTCATAATACCAAATATGTCTAAATAGAGTGGAAATTCAGATGAAATCCCTTACCAAATTTTCAAATTTCCTCATAAGTTCTCTTAACCTTATATATAATAAATTTTGATTTATTATATGTACATAATATAACCATATATTTTTCTATAATATCATATATGACCTAATTATAACATCTTATCATGTGTTTGTCAGCAATCTTTTATCATCATCGTTATTTCAAGTGTTAACTTCTTCATTTTTTCTGAGACTTTTGGTACGGTGGTTCTAGTCCTTGTACATTGATTATGGTTATACAATATAAAGAATTATAATCAGGATATAAATATCATATATATTAATTATATAAATATTTATATTTCTCCATAAAAGTTAGAGATAGAAAAATGAATTACATTGTTCATGGAAACAGGAGGATGTACTTACATAAGAACGATGTTTTCACTTTTCGATAAATGGAAATAAATTAAGGTAAATAATAATTAACCTTTCAAAAAACATTATTATACCATATATATATACTTAAATATGTCCTTATTATCATCCATGCAAATAGGAAATGAAAAATGGATCACATCACTTCGTGGATGTGGTAGTCCACACAGACACATGAGCGACGTTATTGATTTCAAATGGATTAGAATGTGAGAAGGTATATATGATATTATAATTCCATAAAAATTATTATTTCATAATTATCATATATTTTAATTAGTTTCATCATTTTAACCATCCAATTAATGAGGTGATGAAAAATTAATTACACCGCTAGGTGGAGAAGATAAGTTGAACATAATTATAATTGATGTTTTTGTATTTTATTTCATGGAGAAGAAATTGAAAATGGATTTCTCATAATCATAATAAAATCATAATATATTTATTATACTGGATTTATTACTTTATAATGGGTAAAATATATTTAGAGTAAGTATAAGAAGAAATAAACATGAAAGGGTCATTAATGGTGATTACCTCTTCTTCAGTATGATTCATTTAGATCCCCTCTTTTAAATCCTTATAATGGAATTATAAGAGGACCATAAACTAAACATTGTGTCTAGGGAAGTTTGAAATATAATTTTTTAGTTTTTTATTAAGTTATATTTCCAAAAGTGGTGTAATAAAGAGAGATAAGATGTGTCCTTTTATAAGTGAGGGGAGGGGTATTCTAAGAATTTCATAAAATATTTAATTAATATAAATTATTTTTCATGTAAAAATGGATATAAATTTATAAAAATAAAAAAACATATTTAGTATGAGTCTAAATATTATCTTTCAATAAACAATTTTACATTTTTAGGTGATGTTTTCACCCTTATCTATTTGTTTTAACCCATGTTAACCCTTTTTCATAATTACTATGATAACAAAGCTTTTTACACTATATAATACAAGAAAGTCATCATAAAAGAAAAATATAAAAATAAATGGAAAATAAATTATATTATGATCTTATATTATCAAACTTTTCCTAGTCCAAGATATTTTTTATTTTATATAATTTAGATAAATATTACTTTTATAAAATATCATTAATATCATTAGTGAAACTATTCATTTAATATAACATTAAAACATGAAGAAAAATAGAATCTGAATATAATATTTTAACACGCCACTAGTTTTTAATATTTATCTATTAAATTTTGGTAATAAAATAATTCATACCAATTATATTACTTGTAATATTTTTAAAATTAGTTATTTTATTTTTCAATTAATTCAGTAAATTATGTCTCAGAATTACATAAGAATTTAGGGTTATTATTCAATCACTAGAAAATTAAAAAAAAATAACATGATTATAAATCATTTATCTTTAAAATAACCATTTATAACTGAACATTGGTTGATTTTATCCCTATCACAAAATATTATATATATTAAAATAAATAGAATGATTTTTTTGAATTTATCCTTTATGTAAATATTATAAAGGAGAAAATAAATTATAAATCGAAAAATTGTCATATTTTATAATTTAGGATGATTATGGATGAAAAAGGCTCATAAAAGGAATGAATTTAATGTTATCAATATATTTTTACTATATCATCAAATGAATTTTAACCATAATTTCCAGATTTACCATTAACCGAGATGATAAATTTTACCACGGTTATAATTCATAATGCCTAAAAATAAAAGTGAACTATTTAACAAATTGGAACTTCCTAATTACAAATATAGAATAAATTTTATCAAATTATATTTCTATAAGTTTTAAAAATTAATATAAAAATGAACCTGCAAATTGCGATGAAAAATTTATTTCCATAAAAATGAGTTCTTAATCCTAAAAATAGACTTATATTCAAATTATATAAAATGGTGATAATGACATAAATCAAATTGATATTATATAAATTTAATAAAAATCAAAAATATAATAGAAAATTTTTAATTAATTCATTTTTTGAAAAGAAAATAATGTTTTTAAAAAATTGGTATTCACACTATTCAGTGAAAATTAAATCTTTTTAGAAAAATAAAAAAACTCAAACTAAATAAATTATGGCATAATGAATTAAAAAATATATATAATAAAATTATTTTAATAGGTTTTCAAGATACATTAAAACTTGGTGTGAAATTAAATTAATGATTTCAAATGAAATTATTTTAAGAGAAATATATTATAAAATTTAATGTTATTACATTCTACCCCTCTTGTAAGAAGTTCACCCTCGAAATTCTATCACTTTGATACAAAAAATCGAGGATAATTATTACTTATCACATCCTTAGGTTCCAATTTAGTTTCCTTAATTTTATTATTTCACCATAATTCTTTTACTAGATGAATGATCTTGTTCCATAGCAACTCTCAATATGATCATGAAAATCTACCAGATGTTACTTATAATATAGATCTTTCTCCAAAAATACGACCAAAAGGATTGGTATATTTAATGGATCAGGTATGTAATTTCTTAAGTGAGATACATATAATTCATAATGAACTTGAGATATATTTTCTTGAATCACTAAGAAATTAGCCACCATCCTGATATGATCAAGAATTTCAATGGAAGTGATATATTTCGGTATTAACTTTTTCTTCCTTCAAAATCTCATAACTATTGGAGTTGGTTCCCTATAACCAACTTATGTGTACTTTATGATAACATGTATTCATTTTTTGAATATTAATAAACTCCTTATCACGTCATGATTTTTCTTCTACATAACATATGTTCTAAGAGTATCCATTTCACTAAAAGGACATAGAAGTTCCCCGTTATGATGATAACCTAGAAGTTCTATGATATTATTCTTAAATATATGTTTTATATGCACATTATATCATTTTAGGGACACAAATTATATAGGCTATCAGGGGTGGAGACTCATAGAACAATAATAAACCTTCTCGTGGTGTATGCCCTTGGTAATATCCAGTATAGGATATTATGAGAATGAGACCTACTAGTAGGAAATTCACATTTATATATTTCATTGGATGTTCATATATGTGGATGTGTGTATTGATAATTAGACTTTAATATTATTATTAATGATTATTATAAGTCATGTACTTAGATGTATTTATGAAAACTGTGATGACATATGTTTTCAGAAAGGTATGATATGTTGGGTGCATCACGAGTAATATTGCATTAATGAATAATGAAATAAAAGTATTTTTCCCTTATACTATTTGATATAAGTTTATATTTTGGGATATTTTATGGAAAGGATATATCCTAAAGAAATCCTTGGCCACATTTTTCAATTGGCAAGTTAGATTTCTAGAAAGTCAAAGAAAGAGACATCAAGCACATAGGTTGATGGTGCCAGTGCGCAACCTGCTTGATTAGAGATATTGTGATAAAGGTATTATATTACAAAGTAAGAATATGTATGAGTTTTTATTTTATTTATGCATTAAATTCTTTCTCTATGGGTGCCTTACCATGTTGCTAGATTTTAACCTTGTACTTTAGGATGTTTCTCCTAATGTCACTGAGAAAGAGGCCTAGAGGGTCCCACACTAAGTGTATCAAGAATCTAAGTTAAATAATATATCATTATTTATTATTTAACAAGTTGAATAAATATTATTACCATAGTTATTTTAACAATTATTCATGTATTCTTGATTTCTTGTCTTCTATCACTAGTTATTCGAGAGAATATTCTATGAGCATAGAGTTTAATAAATATTTATTTTTTATTTTGTGAATATAATATTTATTCATTTATTAGAAAATAATTCATTGATATTGTTAGGCCCAAGTTGTATTTTGGTTGAATTAATTTCAATAGATCAATATGCTGATTATGTTGAAGAAATAAATTGTGTTGAGAAGGTAATGGAAATCCAGATTGAAGAAAGGTACATATGTGAAGTTATCAATCAGATTCAGAACCATCAGCATCTACATGAGAATTAGATCTAGATAATTATAATGAAAATTGTATCCAAAAAATTGGCATGGGTCAATATAATCCATAGGATTGGGATGTTGATAAAAATTCAAAAGCTGTTGGAAATCGTATTGATCTTAGTATGAAAGCCTTGATCATAATGAGAAGTCATAGACTACTAGGAATCGGTCTCAGGAAGAATTAGACTCTGAATATTATAAGTAATACCAAAAGGTTGGAAAGTAATATAACTTCCAAGTATCAATTATATATATTATTTTCTGATTTTTATGTCATAAAAGTCATAAGTTTTATGGTAAAATTGTGATTCAATCCTTATGAAAGAAAGGGGGAGATGGTACTTCCAATTGTATTGAATCTTGATTGGAAAGAAATATGTTTGTGGAAGAAATGATAATATGATGTCAATTATTTTGGTTACTTCTCATCGGTGTGAGGAACACTAAACACAAAATGATAGAGATCATCGATATGAGAAGTATCGGTGTGAAAATATCAAAAGGCCAGAAGATTGATCTTGATAAAGTAAAAGAAGTCACTAGAAAAATTGTTCCATCAGATGTGATCTGTCACTGATCCATTGTAATGGATTCTAATGCCAATTTTTATTATTGGTATCCTTTGTATATTAGATGAATGTTTTATTGAAGGTTGAATAAAGAAGGATTCAAAGACCGACCAACCAAATTATGATCAACAGATGTCTTCAACTATTGTCATCGGGTTGAATCGTATTTCAATTGAGTCAAGAAAAAAAATAATTCATACTTTTTTCTCTTACAATTGTTTCAAGAGAAGAAGAACAAAATTATTGATTGTTTCTCAAGAAGAGGTGCAGGCTCATCAAACATACGCTGACGATGTTAATCGTAATGAATAATTGGACCGAATCAATGATTGTAAACTTTAATAAGTTTAAATATTTGAGTATATTCAATATGATTCAAGAATTAACAAGAAGAATTATGAAGAGTTGAATAAGTCAATAATGATAACTTAAATGAATGATAAATTTAAGATTTATGAATTTTGTTGAGCGGGAAGTGAAATTAGGTTTACCTCTTTTTCCAATTTGGGGTAAATATAAAAGAAGGGAACGATACATTCATAAAGTGGGAGAAACTTTAATTATTAACATGTTCTATGAGATCTAACATTTGTCTTGTTAAGTATTGAGTTTCCAAATAGAATTTGTTTTTAGGTTAAATTTTAGGAAGATTAATGGAGTGAGGTTTAATCCAATCATCTAATAATGTTTATAAAAGTGAGCCCATCTAAGTGACATCCTTTGGATCAAGTCCATCAAAGTGATCCCATCATACCAACATCCATCAGACAGAGGAATTTTGTGTTTCCAATTGAGTTTCTACTCTATTAAAGAAGGAAGAGAAAAAGGATAATTGGATAGAGGCCAGTCAAATGGAGACTATCATAAAGAGGTTATTGGACTAAGGCTGGTCAGACTAAAATTAGTAAGGAAGATTACCAAACTGAGTTTCTGGAAGAAGTTTTAATTCCAAAAAATTCCATAAATAATTGTTGATTTTCTTGAAGATTGTATTCATGTAAAATTTGATTCAACTTACTTGTGGAGGAATTGAAGACTTTATGAAGTGAATCAAAAAAGAAAAGTTAAATTTAAGCTTCTAACTATAGATACTTACCAATTTTTTAAATGGCTTGATTGTTTGCATGGGTGTATAACCAGCTGTGGGAAAGTGGATATTGAAAAGGATGGTTGGGGGTATAACTAACTATATAAGGAAATTTTCTAATGGGATTATAGAATTATTCACTTATTATTCTGTTGTATTATGGAAAGAATATAGTTAATGAATCCATGTTGGTGGGACTATCCAACATGGAAAGGAGTATGTCTTTGTACCGAATCTTGTAAATATCATGTGTTGACATCTATTTGTATTTCTTACATACAAAATGTGAGGTTGAGAATTTTTATTTGAGTGTATTTTAACATTAACATGTTATAGAGGTCAATAAATTTTTCTAAATAAGTTAAGAAATGTTATTATAAAAGAAAAAGGAACCATCGATTCACCCCCCCCCCCCTCTTAGTAGTCTTGATTTTAGATAGGAACAAAAATTGGTATTAGAGCCTAGGTTCCCTATGAAAGATCCATATCAGTGAAAGGAGAATTTAAATTTGTTGAACTATAAAGACATTTAAATTTTCAATGGTAAGAGTTATCATATCTAAAAAGATATAATGTTTCCATATCTTATATAACTTGGGTATTATTTTTTGGAAGCTACTACATATGGATTTCCTCCTCATGTTGATAATGCTCCTCTTATTACTGCTGATAAGAAAAATCTTGAGAATGATGGAAGAGCTAAAAATTATTTACTCTTATCACTAAAAAAATGTGAGTTTCTTATAGTAAAGTGATTTGTAACTGCCAAAGGTATCTGGGATAAGTTGAAAAACATTTATGAGGGCAATATGAAGGGGAAGAAGAAAAATTTTTAACTTTGGAGGCTGAAGTATAAAGATATGAAAATGGATAAGCATGAATATATTGGTGACTTATTTACAGGGATGAATAAAATTGTTATAACCATGATATTCCTTGGTGATAAGTTGGAAGACTCAACTGTTGTTGAAAATATCTTAATAATTATTACTGATATGTTTAATTCCAAATTTTCATCTTTAGAAGATAGAGATCTTAATTCTCTATCTTTGGATGATCTTCCCAGTATTCTCATTAATTATGAAATTAGAAGAGTAAATTTTATTAAAAAAATAAAAATTTGATCAAGAAATTTCCTTCAAATATTTATTAAAAAGGAAAAACAAAGATAAATAAATTAAATAATAATCAAGTGATTTAGATGTAGAAGAAGAAGCTGAAGATTTAAATACAATTGTTTCCCTTATTTCAAAGAAATTCCATAAACTAAAATGTAAAAGTAAAATTCTCAAATGTTGGAATTGTGTAGGGAAGGTAAATTTTGCACAAAATTTTCCAGGGAAGAAAATTTTAGAGTATGAGTCTAATGAATATGATGATAAATCTCAGAAATAAAGTGGAAGAAACATAAGGAAATATTTCCTCATGATAAGAAGAAGAAGAGTTATCTGAGAAAAAAAGGAAGGATGATTCCTCAACCAGTGATGAACATGAACATCAACTCAACCTTATTGATAAAGTTATAAAGGGAAGTAATTCTTTAGAGAGTGATAATGATTACAAATAAATTACATAAATTTAATAGATACTCAAAGAGAATATGGAAAAGGAAATTGAGCAGAATAATAAACACAAGAATGAAATAAATAAGATGAAGAAAGATGTTGAAAAAATAAATTTTGATAGTAATGATTGGATAGAGAAAGAAGAGACAAATCTCGATGTTATTATATCTCAAAATATAAATATTGATGAGCATGAACGAAATCTGAAAATAAATGATGATTAATGAAAATAAAATGTTCCTAAAATTTATGTGGAACCAAAAAGGGAAACTTGGAAGATGAAGAAAGCTGAGCATTCAAGAAAGTGGAAAAACATGTTGAGTCTGAAAAGGAGTGATTGGTTATTTTGACAAGAACAAGTTGACATGAATAGAAAGTTAGAATAAGAATAAAAATAAGATGAAGAAAAGGGAAAGAAAAAAGTTTGTGAATATGTGAGAACAGCTGATAAAAAGATATAAACCGATTATGGTTTGAAAACTCATAAAATATGAAAGAGATGTGAGAAATAAGGACATGTTACTAAAAAAATTTACTATACTTCTGAAAAAAATAGAAAGTTATGAAAGAGTTATCATATACTCACTATAAAAAAAGGTTCCAAATGGGGAAAATAAATTTTAATCTTTATCATTAGAGTCTATAGATGAAAAGAGACTTGCTACAAAATCTGAGAAGGGTAAATAGAAGGAATACAATGCATCAAATAAAAAATAAGTGAAGAAGAAGAAAATGTAAATACTAATAGAGGACTCTAAATCCAAAATATGCTTCTAAAATCCTACTAAAGATCCTCTTAATTCCCAAAATATTTCTATTTTTACTAAATTGCAGGGAATTGAAGGAGTTCAAGTAAGAAAGATAATAAGTGAGTCTCTTACTTTTATTTCAAAATAAAGTAATGAGGTTACAAAATATGAGTTTTGAAGGTTTTGTTTTTTCACCTCAACTTTATGATATGTTTATTGAGATGGGTGCAGGTTACTTTTATCCAAATCAAATCCTTTCAATATTTTCCTAGAAATGATAATGTTGAAAGAAACATCAAAAAATGAATTACATGAAAGTTGTGTTATGGAAAACATTGAAATCCTTGATTATACACTCAGGTTTTCTACACTGGGTTCACCCATGTAGACTTAGAGTTTTTTAGTTAAAGGTTATGTGTTAAGAAACTTAGGTGATACTTATTTTTTCCTAAAAAAGAGTTTCAATATTTTGAGATGAAAAGTTACAAAATTTTTAATTTGATTGTCAATTAGAGAGGAAAATTTTCATGATTACCCCTTTAAATTTTATTATTAATAAGGGGGTAGAAAATATATAGGGGATAAATAAAGAAATGGGGAGAATATAAAATGTGAAAAGAAAACAAGTGGTATTGTTTTGATTTGTTAAAGTGGGTTTTGACAAAAAATGAAAAGGGGTAGATTGTTAGGCCCAATTTGTGTTTTGGTTGTATTTTTGTCAATAGATCAATATGTTGATTATGTTAAATAAATAAATTCTGTTGATAAGTTAATGGAAATTTGGATTGAAGAAAGTTTTGTATGTGATGTTTTCAGTCTGATCCAGAACCATCGACATTGGCATGAGAATCAGATCTAGATCATCAGCATGACAATTGTATCCAGAACATCGGCAAGGGTAAATAAAATCCTTTTTATTGGGATGTTGGTAAAAATTAAGAAGTTATTGGAAATCATATTGATTCTAGAATGAAATATTTAATCATAATGAGAAGTCAGATACTACTGAGAATTAGTCTTAGGAATAATCAGCCTCAGAAGATGCTGAGTGAGACTGAAAGGTTGGGAAGTAATAGAACTTCCAAGTATCAATTTTAAAGATTATTTTATGATTTTTATTTCATAAAAGTCATAAGTTTTTTGTTAAACTTGTGATGCAATACTTATGAAATAAAGGTGGAGTTGGTACTTCCAATCATATTTATGCTTGATTAGAAATAAATAAGTTTGTAGAAGATAGGATAATGTGATGTCAAGTATTCTGTTCGTTGCTCATCACTGTGAGGAACACTAGACATAAAAGGATGAATATCATAAGTATGAGAATCATCATCATGAAAATATCAGAAGTCTAGAAGATTGATCTTGATAAAGTAAAATAATCCACTACCAACATCAGTCTATTGGATGCGGTATGCCGCTAATCCATCATAATAGATTCTAACACTGATTCATATTCTTGGTATCCTTTATATATCAAATCAAAATTTTATTATATGAATAATTAAGAAGGATTAAAAGAACAAAAAACTAAATTATTATCAATAATTTAGTTAACTATTTTCATCATGTTGAATCATATTTTAATTGATTCAAGAAAATAAGAAGTTGTGATTTGTTCTCTTGAAATTGTGTCAATAGAAAAAGAACAAAAGTATAGATTTTTTCTCAAGAATAGGTGTAGACTCATCATGTTGGTACTAACAATGTTAATCATAATGAAGATTAAAATTGAATCAATGTTTGTAAACATGAAGAAGACTGATGATTTGAGAAGATTTAAGAATATTCGAGAAGTGCCTTGAATAATTATGAAGAGTTGAAGAAGTAAAATATTATGACTTAAATTAATTAGAAATTTGGGATTTATAAATTTTGTTGTGTGAGAAGTAAAATTGTATTTCTTTCCTTTTACACACTGGGTTCCTATAAATGAGGTAACATTACATTCTTAAAGTGGGAGAAAGTTGAATTGTCAACATACGCTGAGATCTCTAATATTTTTTTGTTAGGTATTGAGTTTCCAATTAGAGTTTTTTTCAGGTTGAAGCTGAGTAATATTATCAGAGTGAGGTTTAATCTAATAATCTGAGAAATTCCATCATAGTGAGCCCATATAAGATACATCCTTTGGATCAAGTACATCAGAGTGACCCCATCATAATGACATCCATCAGAGTAAGTTTCATAGGTATTAGTTCCATCAGATGTAGGAATTGTGAGCTACCAATTGAGTTTCAACGTGATTGAATAAGGAAGTGTAAAAGGAGAATAGGAATGAGTCCAATCAGATGGAGACTATCAGACAGAGGTTACCAGACTGAGGCTAATCATATTGACATTGTTGAGGAATATTTCAAGAATGGGGCTTTGGAATAAGTTTCATGGCCAACAAATTCCTTAGATAATTGTTGAAGTTCTTGAAGATTGTACATGGTTAAAGTTTGATTAAGATTACTTATGGAGGAAGTGAATACTTTTTTAAGTGAGTTGGAAAAGAAAAAGTAAATTGAATCTTGTAACTCTGGATACTTACCAGTGACTGAAAAGGGTTGATTGTTTTCTGGGGTGTATAACCATCTGTGGGAAAGTGGATACTGAAAAAAATAGTTTGGGGGTATAACCAACTATAACAGTAAAGTTTCTACTATTATTATAGAATTGTTCACTATTTATTCCTTTGCATTCTAGAAAGAAGATAGTGAAATAATCTATGTTGATGGGACTATCCAACATGGAAAAGGAGTGGGTCTTTGTACCAAACCTTGTAAATATCGTGTGTTGTTAGCTCTTTATATTTGTTGTATATGAAAGGTGAGGTTGATAAGTTTTATTTGAGCAGATTGTAACTTTAACAGGTTTCATAGGATAAGAAATACTTTTAGGTAAGTTTAGAAACATTCTTATAAAAGAAAACAGAACCACTAATTCACCCCCCCCCCCTCTCAATGGTATTGATCCTACCTGGGAATAATAGATATTTATTTACTAAATAATTAGTCATTATTCAAGGCCTAATAAATATTGTGGATTAATGAAGGGATGAGTTTTTAGGTTTGGTGATAAATAATATATGTTGAATATTAAGTTATTGAATAATATTTAATTTAATTCTCAAGGTATGAACATGTCGAGGAAATAATAATATTATAATTATTTTAAACATGTGGTTTTGTAAGGGACTAAATAAATATTAAAGAGAACTTGTGAAAATATTTTTTTTCTAAACCCTAGTTTTATTTAAATCCAATTATATTATATTTCATGAGAGCCAATTCATTTTTTTGGTGTGCATAATGACATCCAGAGAGGCTCCTATCAAGGCATAGAGGTCTTCCTCTCCAAGAACGCTCCTAAGAGAAGAGAGTGATCTTCATCCACCTCCCACTCTCGAGTCTTGAGAGATCAAGGAGAACACTTTAGAAGTAATTCTCATGGAGATCAAAGGTGAAGGATTCAATTTATAGGATCATTTATTCTAGAACCTGGTAATTCCTATGATAATGTTCGAAGATTTTTGGAATATGTGTGGATTACCACTATAGGGAATTTTCTCTTGATTCCGACAACACAATGACAGTGCAATGAAGATCTATTTTCAAATACATAAATGGATAAATAATTCATGAAAATTAATTCATTAATTGATTAAATTTATTATAAATAATATTGGATGATCTTGTGCTTGGTTCAAATATTTTATCCCTTATCTATTTTTATTTGATTCAATTCCATTGATCACTGCATTCATCATCGTGTAAATCTCAGACTAATCATCGATCATGAAAAAAAATAAAAGTTGGGCATGACCAATCACACTTTTACACTGCAACTAGAACCTTTAAGTGGTATTATAGCAGTCACATAATTATTTATAATTAGTTAAAATATTATTGATTTATTTATGCATTTTTCATTTAGTTTTCAATTCAAGTTTAATCGTTCTTTAATCTAAATTGTGATATTTTATTCTTCCTCTTTCATTTCTCATAGATCTAATCAAATCAATTAATTTTATGAATGAAATAAAATTGAAGATCTCATCCGAAGGTGTCGGGTATTCTATTCGGATAACATAGGAGTAAATTCCATGTAACAAGAGTTACACACCGTGTACTAGTTTTCAATACACCAAAAATTAATTTGGGATTACTTAAAAATTATGTACATTGAATACACATGGTGAATTTAATTACACACTACATGTTGATAGGCTTATCCTGGTGCACATTCATCCAAGGTACATGTTGTGTAGCCCATGTACACGGTGTGTAGTCCTGCAGTCACAGACGGTTCATGTATCGGTTTACACAGTCTACCTGATTAATGACCATGTAACTCATAGACCACACTCTGTGTATCCCTTGTATGTATCTTGTGCATCAATTTTTACATGGTACGGTTTACACACTGAGTCCCTTGGAGTGTGTCTTAGATATATGTTTCGAAACATACATGTTGTGTATCTCACTTGTACACATCGTGTACTTATACCACATTACATGAAATTAAAATTAATTTATTATACTATGTAACCCTTATCAACATATGCTTATGTGTGGTCATTAAGTTGATTGGATAGGACATGTGATGGGTTTTAATATATATATATGTGTGTGTGTGTTTAATTAACTTATACATAATGTTTAGATTTGTATATCATGTGTGAGTCATATTATAGTTACTACTCTATGTGCATTGAATCATAACATATGATAGAAAAATCATGTAATTTGTGTAATCATTAAGTTGATAGTACATGTCATGAAATTAATTGATAATTTGTGTATTACATGTGTCACATGATTAAATAGTATATGAGTTTAATACATATTGGGTAGATTCAAATGGGTATTTACTATGTTACCACCAAGGTACATTTATGTATGTAGTTAATTTTAAATAAACCTATTTAATTCGTTTAAAATTATTATGGATGAGAATATCAAGTAAATTCAGATGAAAATTAATATAAAATAATAAATTAATTAAAGAAGATGACTAATTTATTTGAGGGAAATTTATCTCAAATAAGAATGATTAATAATTTAATTCTAGTTTTATTAAATGCATAATTCGTTTCATTCTAATAGATGATCATGAGATTAGACCCAAACCATTGAATGTGATTGGTTTCATTTAATTTATTATTAAATTAAATTTTTGGCTAGTGTTTCATTTAACATCTCATTAAGTAAGGACCAATGTTCCCATGGTTTCTTTTATGTAAACCTTTTCCCCTCACCCGTGTTTGAGTAAAATCATATATAATGGACAGATCACCCAAGTTAGTGGATGTGTATTAAATTTGGATCCAATGTGAAACCAATCCAATAGAGATACATAGGTGGATAGGTGGAAAGATGTAACATGAACCTTAATTGGTTCAAGGTGTTTTTCCCCAGGTCGATGGTTATTTTATCATCCTCTAGATAAACTAATCATTAGAAAAATCACAATATCATACCTCATTATTAGTTTATTTCTATCAGGTTTCATGGTTATTTCATTATAGATGTTTTTTTGTGGTCAAAAAAAACTAATGAATTAATAATCATACATCATAAACCAAAAATAAATTGTCTTATGTGTAAATATTATCTAATACATGGTTAATCACTTAATTAAATCCACTTAATATTAACAAGAATGTAATAAAGATAATAATTGGAAATTTATGTATAAAAGTTAATATACCTCAACTATATATATTAAGTTGGTATATCCATCCATACTTTAGTTAAAATTGAACCATAGTTCAAAGTGCTTGACTAGTCAAAATTTCGATGCCTTCAATTATCGGGGAATTATAACATGATGTTTTGGGTTTACTTAACTTAGATCACATCAAGTGTTGTATTCTGAAGTAGGACTTGGTTGAGTGGAAAGGGTTGAGGATATTCAATTTTAGGATTCCAAGATTGCAAATTCCACTCAATAGATTTAAGGAACTATGATTTAATGCAGTTCAAATTTATAATTTCAACCTAAAACCATTCAAATTGCTTGACCAACCAAATTTGGGGTAATTAGAAGGGGAATATAAATTGTTTCATCTTGAATGTCTAATAAATAGTATATTCTAAATCCAATGGTGATGGATATTGGTTTTTGATAAAATAGTGGGAGATTAATAAATGTAATATTTTTTATTTGTCTAAATTTTATCAGATAAATTATTGAAATTATGGTTATATTATTTTTAGAAACAGTAATAAAATGAATTCAAAAATATAATTGTGATCCATAATTTATAAGGATAACCTTCTCACATGAAAAATTTTCCAATAGTGGAAAAGGTGCTTATGCATTATCCTTCACCATGAAAGGAAATTTTATGTTATATAAGAACTAATTCTTCATGTTCCTGGTAATGAGGTTAGTGAGTAAGAGTTGTATCTCTTTGAGAACAATGATACAGATGTTTAGTTTGTAATGTTATCATCCATGAACAATAATATTTTGAAGAAACATGAGGACATGGGTGCATATATCATTTTGTCTTTCCTTCAGGATTTTTACTAAGATAAGGTGAGACAAGAGAGATACAAGATCTCCAATGATTTGTTTACAACTATGCTTGGAGATTTTGTGTCAGTTGGGCCTCATGTAGTCAATATTATTGGATACATTTAATTATTAGACATTTTAGTGATTAAATTCCCAAAATATTTTCATATAGATCTCACAATTTCCTCACTACCAAATAACTTCTCTAGTTTTATTGTTAATTACAATATAAGAAAAAATTATATGATTCTTTTGGAAATTCTTACTTTAATTCACCAAGTGGATAAGGGCATGGGGAATGAAAAACTTATAGTACTTATGGTGAATAAGAAAAGTAAGAACAAGGAAAAGGGTCCCAAGACTCACTAAAACTCTAAATCTCCCAAGCACTATCCTTCCAATAGTAGAAAGATCCAAAGGGAGGGAAAAGAAAAGGAGGTAGTATGTTTTCCATGTGGTAAGTCAGGACACTATAAGAGGAACTGAACCTTGAAGCAATGGAAAGCTAGAGGTGTGTTCATCATCAAATGTAATCATTCAGTATCCACGCATTCGGTATTAGATGCAACTTTTTGTGCTCACATCTGTATCCAAATACAGGAACCAAGTAGATTTCAAAATATTGATAGAGGATAGGTGGATTTACGAGCTTCCAATGGTGCAAGGATGGATGTTCTATCCATTGGTGACTACCACCTTTCATTTCAAATAGGAATGGTTTTGGTTATCAAATATTGGTGTTATGTTCCATTTGTTACCGAAAACATAATTTCTATATCATGTTTATATACAGATTGGTTTATTTTCATGTTTGGAAATAAAATTTGTTTTTTATAAAGACAATATATGTTATGGTATGATATATTTAAATAATGGTATTTATGTATTAAATAATGAAAACCAAGTATTGGAAATTGATAATTAATCATGTTCACATGACTCATATAACACCCATCTCTAGAATTACCGTCTTGGTCATGTAAACAAGAAGTGTTTAAAAAAGATCTTTAAAGATGGTTATTTGGACTATTCTATGTTAAAACCACATGAAAGATGTCATGCTTATTTATAAGGAAAAATGATCAAACCTCCATTCGATGGACAGGGTGAAAGGGCTACAGAACATCTAGGATTGGTACACATTGATATGTGTAGACCATTTACAATAGAAGCTAGATGTGGGTATTATTAATTAATAACTTTTACTGATGACTTGAGTAGATTTGGTTATGTATACTTGATGAGGTATAAGTAAGAGTCCTTTGATAAATTCAAGGATTTCAAGAATGAAGTAGAGAATAAACTTCGAAAGAAGATAAAGAACCTTCAATCAGATCAATGTGGTGAATATCTTAACCAATAGTTTATCGACTTTCTATGGGAGTTTGGGATTCTATCTCAACTCACTCCACCTTACACATCATAGTGGAATGTTTTCAGTGAAGGTAGGAACTATACCTTATTATACATGGTAAGGTCGATAATGAGATGTGAAGATCTTCCATTATCCTTTTGGGAATTTTCATTATAAATAATGGCATGCACATTAAACTGAGTATCAACTAAAGAGGGAAATGGAATTATATTTGTGTTGTGGAGGGGAAATAAAATTGTTTTTTCACATACATGTGTATGGGGTTGCGAGGCATTTGTTAAGGCCTTCTCAGGAAAAAAACTAGCACCCAGGGGCACAAAGTGTATCTTTATAGGATATCCCAAGGAAAAAAAGGGATACTTCCTATATAACCCCTTAATAAAGAAAGTGATGATTTCCAGATAATCCATATTTCTTAAGAGGGAGCACATCTTCAAAAATGATAGTGGGAATGATATTGGCTTTGATGAAGTTGATCCTCAAAATACCCAACAGTTGCTACAAGAGCAGATTCCACAGTTCCCCATAGAATAAGTAATTCTTGAAACAAGAGTATTGTATAGGAGCACAAGAGATGTAAGGGAATTAGAGATATATGGTTTTCTAGTCACCAAAGATAGTGACTCATTATTGGTTGAAAATGATAAACCTATCTCCTACAAAGAGGTAGTAGAGAGCTCAAAAGCTGCAAGATGGAAAGAATCCATGAATTCTAAAATGTATTCCATGTATCAGGACTAAGTTTGCATTCTGGTTGATGCACCAGTTGATGTAAAACCCAGTGGGTGCAAATGGGTATTCAATAGAAAAATTGAAATGGAAGGTAAAGTAAATACCTATAAAGGGAGGCTAGTGGATAAAGGGTTTAAACAACATTGAGTAATTGACAACGATTAAACCTTTTCACCAGTTTCCACCTTTAAGTCCATCAGAATTATACTTCCTATACCAACTTACCATGACTGTGAAATTTGGTAGATGGATGTCAAAATTGCATTCATTAATGGGAACCTTCGGGAATATTTCTACATTACACAACCAGAAGGCTTTATGACTCTAGGTGATGCCAAAAATATTTTCATGTTTCGGAGATCCATTTACGGATGGAAGAAAGCATCCAGTTCATGAAACATTTGATTTAATGAATCTTTAAAAGAATTTGGTTTCATTAAGAATGAATGTGATCCATGTGTCTATAAGAGGCTTAGTTGAAATTTAGTTGTTATCCTAGTAGTATATGTTGATAACATATTACTTATTGGAAATGACGTACTAGTATTACATTCTGTCAAGAACTGGTTAAAAAAGTGTTTCTCCATGAAGGACATAGGTGAATAAGCCTATATTCTAGGGATCATGATCATTTGTGATAAATCCAAGAGGATTTTTGGACTAATTCAAAGTAAATATGTAAGATCCAGGGTTTTTCTTAAGTTATGGATCTTTTCTTTTCAGGTTTAAATGCTTTTTACTTACCTTTTTGGCTTGAACCCTAAGTTGGGCCTTGGGCCGGTTGGGTTGTACATGGGAAAGAAAAGGAAAACGGGGCTAAAGGCTGACTGTAGGACTATTACATGTCGTAAATGGGGGATACACATCATGTAATCCTAGGTCACGATGTGCAATGGTCTGTCCAGGACTATTCATAACATGTATGAGTTTTTCTTCAGAAAAAGAAAACCATGAATTACACGTCATGTAATGGGGTTACACTTCATGTAATGGCCCATCAGGTTTTTAAAAAATAGAGGCAGTAGCCTCTAATTTTTTTCATGCACAACCCTTTTCTCTCATTTTTGAGAACCTAAAACCATATATTATGGTTTTTTATATCTAGAAGTTGTCTGGACTCAATTTCTTACACCATAAGTCATGTTGGAACCTCATCGGTAAGTACTCGATTCTTTTTTAGCCTTTCTTGACTCTTCAGAACAACAACTGTGCTATTTGGATTTAGGATCATGTGCCCCAATTTCTCATTCTTCGTCCGTTTTTCAAATTTCTCCTAAACTGAGACGAATCAGGACTTGATACTAGATGAGAAATCTACTACCAAGATAAGGTAGGTAGTCTATGATTTTATTCATATTTTCTGGTGCTTTTGGGCATTCAGCCTTTTTTCCACCCATCAGACATTTTGGAAAGGCCTTGTTTTTTAGTGATCTACTTGTCGTAGGCTTAGTCGGACCTAGTGAGGATGCTCGTTGGTTCCGTTTAGGTGTGTTGGCACCCGTTTCTTGATTCAAGGTCACCCATGAGGTGCGCCTTATGGAATTAAACTATTTATGACTATTTAAACCACCCAAGGGGTGTGTTCTCAAGCTTTCCTGGTTAGAGGAAGCTCGTTAATGCTTTAATAAGTTGAATAGCTCACTTAGGAGATGTAATACCTCCTTGCTTAGTGATATCTTGTGATGTCATGCCTATGTTGATAAATTATCTTGAATGAATGTGATGATATGGGTGGGTATACCTATATGAATTGATTAATGGCATGTTAAATGGGTAATATGGGAGGTTATGCCCATATAAATTATGAATGATAAATGGAATGCATGAGTGGGTATACTCATGTCTTGTGCTTGTTTATGTGAGTGGGTATACTCACATGGGTTTAATTGTTTAAATTGAATGTTTGTATGAATGGCTTGATAGATGTCATGGACTTCTCTCCATGGATCTAGAACACGATAGTGGACGCCTTGGGTTGATTATTACCCTTGGGTCTTGATTTTTTGGGATGGCTCGGGCCTTGCTACCTCGTGGATCTGGCTTTCTTGGACTCGTATAGAACATGTCGGTACACATGCACTTAGGACTCCAACCAGTGCCTAGACCGAGTTTCCATTGGGATTCCAATGGGACTCAATGGGGATGTCTTAGACGAGTTCCTTGGATTCGGCCCTTCATGGTCTAGATTTATTATATCACTAAGCCAAAATTTGCATTTAGCGGCGGTTTAAACCACCGCTAAATCATTCTATAGTGGTTTAAACCGCCGCTAAATCATTCTGCAGCAGTTTAAATCGCCGCTAAATCATTCTACAATGGTTTTGGAAAATTGTCATTAAATCGTGTATCGAAGATCAATTAGAGGTGGTTTTGGAAAACTGTCGTCGCTAAATCATTTTTTGTTTTTTGTTTTTTTCTAATTTTTTATTTTTTTATTTTTTTATTTTTTTATTTTTTATTTTCATAATTAATTATTTATTTGTTTTATTTTCGTAATTATTTATTTATTTATTTATTTTTGTTTTTTTGTTTTTTTTTTTATTTTTATTTTTTTGTTTTTTTTTTATTTTTTATTTTTTTATTAATTTATTTTTTTATTATTTTTTATTATTTTTTATTATTTTTTATTATTTTTTATTATTTTTTATTATTTTTTATTATTTTTTATTATTTTTTATTATTTTTTATTATTTATTATTTATTATTTATTTATTATTTATTTATTATTTATTTATTATTTATTTATTATTTATTTATTATTTATTTATTATTTATTTATTATTTATTTATTTATTTATTTTTTATTTTTTATTTTTTATTTTTTATTTATTTTTTATTTATTTATTATTCATTTATTTATTATTTATTTATTTATTATTCATTTATTATTCATTTATTTATTATTTATTTATTTATTATTCATTTATTATTCATTTATTATTCATGCATTTATTATAGAAATTTTGCGTTGGGTGAGATTTGAACCTCTTACCTCTTGCTTATTCTCCAAAGACTTTACCACTCTATTAGGCTCTTCATGTGGTCAATAAATCAAATTTAATATACTTATATATATATATATATATATATATTAATTGGAAAAATAAATAATACATAACAAATAGATACATGCTAAATAATTATTAATCAATAATGATTAATAATTAATCAATAATCAATAATCAATAATCAACAATTAATTACCAATAAGCAATTATTAATATTTTGTCACAACTCGTCCCCCGGGGTCTGTGCAATGACTACCCCAAACACATCTTCTATAGGCCAGGGGATGGCGACTAGCACCAGAAAGACTATCCCAAAAAGGGAAGACATTGCCTTTCAACCTGTACATATACACGCATCCCATACTATGGAAAAGTCAGCGGGAACTGGAACTAACAAAAAGTACAAGTACTGTAGAAATGAAAAGGGTCTGGAATACAAGCCCAAGTGAAAGGAAAGTACAACAAAGGAAGTGCAAGATCCAAAAGTCGTCTTCCAAGGATCTTACCTGAAGGGTAGGTATAGCTCACTGTCAGATGTCACTGTAGCACACCACGTCTCTTGATCCACCTCTGAGCACCGTCTAGCCCTGACTCCCCAAAGTCCCAGTCAAATTTGTTTTTCGTCTACACAAGACACAGCAGGTGTGGGCGAAGCCCATGTAAGGGTGAGTATAACAATACTCAGTAGGGACCCCGAGACCCCTGAAGGTCTCTCAAAAATCCACAAAGGAAATACCACAAAGTAAATACCACAAAGTAAAATACCACAAAGTAAAATACCACTAAGCATGATCTCAAATACATATCACAAAGTAAAAGACAGTTCACACCATGTATAACTTAGGTACAGAAGTAAATATGATTAATCAGAAAGCTAGATCATCTTATTCTGTTGGGAGGTTCTGCTACTGATCCATGAAGGGTCTCTCTACTACTGATCCACGAAGGGTCACTCTGTTGTTGATCCACGACGGGTCGCTCTTAGGCTAATCCACAATGGGTCACGCTACTGCTGATCCATGAAGGGTTTCTCTCATGCTGATACACATAGGGTCGCTCTCATTCTAATCCATGGAGGGTTGCTCTTATGTTGATCCATGAAGGGTCGGCCTTATATTGATCCACGAAGGGTAGCTCTTCATTCTTCACATCACAACAAGCCACTAGATTCCCGCACTTAGCACGCTTGATTCTGGGAGGATCTGCTCCTCAAGACATAGGTCATACCTCAATCGTCAGGAATTCTCACATAGAGTAACCCAAAGGACTATCTAGTTGTAAGGGTTCCAATGCAACAAATGGTTCGTTAAACGGGCGCCCAGTCTGTAAGATATGGGATTTTTTTGTAAAAAGGGCCCGGTTGGATTTGAGTCCAATCCAACCCACCCATATTTCAACCTTCACCAAAACTCATGTAGAGTATCTTATTAGGACCGCCTCGTTTCGAGGGTCCTTATGTCTCAGACGGCATGTCAATCGGACGCTTAGTCTGTTAGTTACAAGTGTTTCAGTGAAACAGTGGGTTTGTTGGGTCCAAGTTCGATCTAACCCAATTGGATGGACCCAACCCAGACCGGATCCATTTTAGCCTAGTCCTAGACCATTGGGTCATGGGTCTGACCTGATAGGGTGAGTCCAGCCCACCAGTGTGGGTCTGGCCCACTAGTACAGGTCCAGCCCGTCGGGTTTTCCCGGCTCGCCATAGTAGGCTAGATCTTCCAGCCTGGACACAACTTATACATATCCAGTTCTTCACCCGGTGGAACTAGATGGTTCCACCACCTTAGTTTAACTGGTCCCCATAGTAGACCTATTCGGTCCAACCAGACACGAATTTTCCATTTCTGTTTCGCCCAGCATGGTCGGTTGTTCCTTACACACGCGGTCAATGGACCGCATGCCTCTAGTGCGTCTGAGTGGCTCGAACATGTCCCTCCCCTCCACACAGCGCCAGTCAGTGCCACACCTCTACACCACTTCAGCTCACCCATTGGCGTGCCCCCTGCCTCTACTCATGGCCTCCATTGGTGGTTCATTCTACGGGCCACTGGAGTTGCTCCAGTGGTCCATTTTTTGAATCGTCTATGCCTATGGGATCGTAGAGATTCCACATTCACTGCGATAGCCTCAAACTTTCCTTGCCACCATTTCAAGAATTTTTTCATGAAGAACACACAAGGTGGAGGGGATCAGGCCTTGTTCATGTTGGACCATTCCCTCTTCTTTAGAAGTTTTAAATAGGACACGTTCGGGATCAGAGTTCTATCAAGATGTCAAAAATCCCCATACAAAACCCCAAGGAAAGCACCCTCCTGCAAGAACACCCGATCCAAAGATCAACTTGTTTGTGGGTTACTCTGCATTCATTTTTTTAGAATAAAGAATGGGTAATTAGAGCACAATGCAATCCCTACCTAGATTCGGATCTGTCGTGGTGATGGATGATGATCCAAGTTGTCGTTGATCCATGATCCATTTTCGTTCTTTACTGTTCATCAATTCTTGGATCCGATCTTGTTATCCATGAGACTTGTCACAGAACTTCAATCCTACAGCATTCTTCGTTAGAAAGGGTTTCTCTGGCATTCCTTGGTCTTCTTTGGAGAGGAATTTTTTCGTAGTTTTGTCATAGAATCCACAGGGTTTAATTATCCACTCTCCAATGCATTAGTTTAATAAAAAGAAACATGTCGTAGCATTTCTATTACGTTGCGTCATTACACTGTTTCATTTATGAAACATCATAGCAGTTACACTTTCATAACGATCCATTAAAAATACTCATTTAATTCACCTCATCGTCACCTTTTCATCGCACCATAGTGTCATCGTTCGTCGTTAATAGTGAAAAATAAAATAAAATAATTTTTTTCTAAGTTATTTTATTATTTTTTAAAAAGTCCAAAAAATAATTTTTTTCGTTCGACCATTGCTTTTCAAAGTTAAGTCCTTTATAGGTGAATATCAGTGTTCTGAATTCAACGGTGCGCTCAGATTTTCGATTTGATTTCTAGTTCAAAATTTAGAAAAACATGCTCATACGTTTACTTAAGTGAAGTAAACCAAGTTCAAAATTACATTTCGGGCTCATCAGGCCTCGGAATCACGTGTCGTCAAATCATGTGGTCTTGGAATAATTCCATATAATTTAAAAAAATACACGGAAATTCTGGGACATTAAATTCTCCCCCCCCCATAGGTTTTTACATCCCCAAAATCCAAAACAAAGGATAATCAAACAAATGGGGGTACTGACCAAAAATCTGAGCCTCCTGCTCCCATGTTCTCTCTTGGAGGTTCTCGTGTTGCCACTAAATTTACACAAAATGAATCGACCATCCAGGAATGACTCACTCTTATTGATCCTTTATCTCCACCGGTAACTCTGCAAACGTTGTCCCACCGTCAATGTCCATATCGCCCCAGTCGATGGTGTGTGATGGATCATGCATGTACCTCCCCAGTTGCGACACATGAAAACAATCATGCACCTGGTGCATCTATGGGGGAAGATCTAGGTGGTCTTCCACCTCGCCAACTCTACTGAGAATCTGGAAAGGTCCGATAAACCTCATAGATAACTTGTCGCCCCATCCAAATCTCTCCAATCCCCATCAGGGTGAGACCCGAAGGAAAACATGGTCTCCCTCCTCGAACTCCAAGGGTCTTCATCTCCTATCAGCATATGATTTCTATTTTCTATGTGTATTCCTCATCTAATCCTCGATGGTCTTCACCTTATCAGTGTTATCTCATACCAACTCCAGACCCATGAGTGATGACTCCCCTAGGTCTGTCCATTATAGTGGTGATCTACAAGGTCGCTCGTGTAAGGACTCAAATGATGTCATGCCAATGGTATAGTTATAGCTGTTGTTGTATGTGAACTCCACCAGTGGCAGTTGGTCCTCCCAACCATGACCAAAATCCAGGGCACAATCATGAAGCATGTCCTCCAAAGTCTGTATGGTTTGCTCCGTCTGACCATATTTCTGAGGGTGAAAGGCGGTGCTCAAGCGTAGTTGAGTCCTAAACAACTCCTAAAATCTCTTCCACAATTGGGGTGTAAAATGAGTGTCACAATATGACACGATTTTCTAAGGCACGTCATGAAGTTGCACTATCTTTTGGGCATAGATGCGTCTCAAGCCCTCTACTGATCCCTTCTCCCATATGGGTAATAAGTGGGTCAACTTGGTGAGTCAGTCAATGCTCACCCAGATAGAATCGTAGCCTTTAGACATGTGTGGTAACCCCATAATTAATTCCATGGATATACCATCCCACTTCCATTCTAGTACCTCAAGTGGTTGTGCCAAGCCTACTGGGACCTGATGCTCGGCCTTCACTTTCTGACAAGTGAGGCATTATGAAATGAACTCTGCCACGGATTTCTTCTTCCCTGGCCACCAGTACTAACATCGGAGGTCCTAGTACATATTTTCTACACCATGATGTACTACCAAAGGGGGTGTATGTAACTACATCAACACCTCCTCATGTAATGTCAATGGTATTATGGTTCATCCTCTAAAAAGGATGGTGTGCTCCCCGCCTGTCAAAAGTCCATCATGAGCTTGTCATGAGGATAACTGATCACATAAATCCTCGTAGTCAACATCCACAAGTTGTGTCTCCCTAACTCGTTATAAGAGTGGAGTGACATTTATCGATTAAGGTAATCTACTCCATCACTATCTATGAAGGATTTTTTCATCGCGGCTAGCTTCTCTATCACCTCACTCAGCAGTTGTAAACAAGACCTCTTGTTGAGTGTGTCTACCACCACGTTCCCCTTCCTAGGAGTGTAGACTATATCAAATTCATAGTTCAGGATGAACCCCATCCATCACCGCTATCTCATGTTCATGTTCTTCTATTATAATATATACCGGAGAATCATGTAGTCATAGTAGATGGTAAATTGTTCAACCATCAAGTAGTGCAGCCAAATCTTTAAGGAAAAGACCACTATTCCTAACTCTAGGTCATGGGTCGCGTAGTTCTGGTCATGCTACCTCAACTACCATGATATGTAGGTGATCAATTCTTACTCCTGCATCAGGACACAACCCATTATGGTCCCTGATGCATCATAGTATACCATGTAGTCAATGCCCTCCTTTGTCAACCTCAAGATGGGAGCACTGGTCAAGATCTACCTTAGTTGCTAGAAGCTCTGCTGGAATTTCTATGTCCACACGATGAGTTTTCCCTTATTCCTCAAAGTTTTCATAGGTTTTGCTACACTAGAGAATTTGGGCATGAACCTCTAGTAGTATTCGGCCAACCCCAAGAAACTGTGCACCTCGGTCACACTTCTGGGTGCCTCCCAAGAAAGCACTACCTCTATCTTCACCAGATCAACTGCAACTCCAACCTCCAAGATGATGTGTCCTATAAAGTGGACCTCCTGAATCTAGAACTAGCACTTATAGAGCTTAACATAAATCTGGTGCTCTCTGAGTGTATCTAGGACTATCCGTAGGAGTGTAGCGTGCTCCTCCTCTGGCCCTAAGTACACCAAGATGTCATCAATGAAGACTACCACGAAACGATCGAGGTAAGGATGGAGGATCATGTTCATGAGTCCCATGAACATTGCTGGGGAATTGGTCATGCCCAAGGGAATCACCAAGAACTCTTAGTGTCCAAACCGGTATATAAAGTTTGTCTTTGGTACATATTTATCCCGTATCTGAAGCTAATGATAGCCTGATCTAAGGTCAATATTTGAGAACCACCTCACTCCCTTCACCTAATCGAAGAGGTCATCAGTTCTTGGTAATGGATATTTGTTCTTCACAATCACCTAGTTCAGGCGTCTTAAGTCCACGCATAGCCTCAAGTTTCCATCTTCCTTATTGGAAAACAAAATTGGGACTACCCATGGAGAAACATTGGGTCTTACAAACCCCTTTCAATGCAAGTAATCCAACTACACTCTCAAATCATGGAGCTCCACAGGATCCATCTGATATGCAGGTGTACATATCGATGTTGTCCCTAGGTACACGTCAATGTAGAAGTCTACCTCTTTGTGAGGAGGTAGTCCTGGGACATCTTCTATAAAGACAACCCATAATCTTCCACCACTATAGGAAAGATTGAACTCCTCTCGTCCACCGCACCAAGGGTGAGGCTAGCCAACTAGTGATTAATAGGTCGCACCCTCCTCCGAGAAATTCCATCCTATGATGCAAAGGTTACCTTCTCTCCAGTGAAGGAAAACCTAGTCCCATCCTTGCGAACACACCACACTTTTCACCTAAAATAGTCGATCTGAGCATGGACTATAGATTACCAGTCTGTACCCAAGATGACATTTTAAGGACTCAACGTTTCTACTAGGAGATCCCACCTAATGCTCACACTGCTGGAACCAATGTGAAATCATAGAATCCCCTCTAGTAGGATTCTCTAATTGTAAGGATCAAGTCAACGACTTTACCAGAATCTTGGAGCCTTGAACAAGGTCTATGGAAAGGAAAGAGTGATTGGAACAAATGTCTATGAGAACTGAAACTAAGGTGGAGATGACATAGATCATACCTCTAATCATCTCTAGAGCGTCGTGGTAATATGCCTCCACTGCCTGAAGCTGAGCTTACCCCTGTCTGTTGGAACCCTAAGCCTATGGTGGACCATCTGGGGGTGGTGGACCACTTCGGGGTGGTGGACCACCTGGGGGTGGTGGACCACCTAGGGTGGTGCAGGTAGTACCTCGAACCTTCTTCCATCGCCTACCACTTGGCCTTATCCCCTACCACGTCTGTCACCCTACATACCCCCTCTCATAAACCTTTGCTGTTACCATGGAGGTCCTTTGACCATCTGCTAATCGTCAATGAAATGGGTTGAGTAGTCATGATCCATGAGTTATTGACTCCTATAAGTGTAACAAAATCTAGCCCTTGATTGAACTCCTCTTCCTCACAAGCTCCACACCTCCGACCCTACGTTCTAGGGTCATCCTCTAGAAGGTATGGCCTATTTGGGAATCTGCGGCGTCTGCCTACTACTTGTTGTAGATGACTCAGCCACCTATCATCCGATGGTGTCTCTCACCATCGGTGCCTGCTTGGCTAGGAAGATCTCCATTATTAAAGCTCACTCTAGCACTCCAGACTGCATTGGGATGCTGAGAGAAGTCAGTGACACCCTGATCTCCCATCAGAGTCCCTGCTCAAAAGTCTGGGCCTGAAAGAAAGGGTCTCATACCATATCGGTAGAGTAGTGAGAGAGGTCGGTAAACCTCATTGAGTACTAGGCCACAGTCAATCTGCCCTGTTGTAGGTGTTGTAGCTCCTGAATACGCACTGATCGTAGTGTCGCTAGTACGAACTTCAACTAAAAGAGGCTCTTGAATTCCAACCAAGAAAGGGTTTCCACCCCATGTGTTTGGAGCATCAAGATCCACCATCTCCATACCGTGCCCTAAAAAAGGCTAGCGACTAGGACCACCATCTGGTCTGTAGGTGTTTCTACTAGGAAAAAACCCTGCGTAACTACCACCAGCTAATCCTCAGCTACCTGAGGATCTGTCTTGACTCAAAACCTTAGATGCCTCTATCTTTAGAACTCATGTAGTGCGCTCAGTAGTTGTGCACTTTCTGTTGGGGGGATGGTGGAAACTTCTACTCTACGGGTGGTGGTGGTGGTGTTACACCACCTGAAGGTGTTATCACTGTAAGTGGTCCCTAAATCGATACCTCATTACTCAGTGGGACATCGTCATGATCCATCACTGGAATCCTGGATGGCTGTCTTCGTGGAGGAATCCTTTAAGGAAATGGATGTACCATGGTCAATATATTATACCTGGTGAGCTGACTCAAAATATATCAAGAGAAAAACATTTCCAAAACACATGCAACCAGTGTTTTCATGTACTAAGTCAGAAAACAGATTTCAGGTTCCTGGTGTATAGATACATCGGCCGCTGCACCAACACTGGACTCCCCGGACTGAAATCTGAACTCAATACACTTAACATTATTTCCCCATTAAAAAATAAATACTCTTATTTCTTTTGGTAGAACCGACCAACCTCTGATACCACTTTGTCACAACCCATCCCCCGGGGACCGTGTCGTGACTACCCCAAACTCGCCTTCCCTAGGCTAGGGGATGGCGAAAAGCACTAAAAAGACATATCCCAAAAAGGGAAGGCATTCCATTTCAACCTATACACACACACGCAACTCATACTGTGTAAAAGTAAGTAGGAACTGGAACTAACAACAAGTACATGTACTATATAAATAAAAAGGGGTCAGAATACAAGCTGAACTGAAATAAAAGTAGAGCAAAGGAATTAAAAGCTCTAGAAGTCATCATCCAAGGATATTACTTAAAGGTTAGGTAAATATCACTATTGTATGTCACTATAGCACACCATATCTATCGATCCACCTTCGAGCACCTTCTAGCCTTGAATCCCCAAAGTCCCAGTCAAAGTTATCTGTTGTCTGCAAAAGACACATCAGGTGCAGGCGAAGCCTGTGTAGGGGTGAGTATAAAAATACTCTGTAGGGACCTTGAAACCCCCAAAGGTATCAAAAATCCAAAAAGGAAAATATCACAAAGGAAATCTCACAGAGGAAAATACCACCAAGAAAAATCTCAAATACATAGCACGAAGTAAAAGACATCTCACACCAGGTATAACTTAGGTAAAGAAGTAAAGATGATTAGTCGTAAAGCTAGATCATCTTATTTTGTTCAGAGGCTCTGCTGTTGATCCATGAAGGGTTGCTCTACTGTTGATCAGTGAAGGGTCACTCTGCTGTTGATCCACGACGGGTCACTCTATGGATGATCCATGATGGGTAGCACTACTGATGATCCATGAAGGGATGCTCTCATGCTGATCCACAAAGGGTCACTCTCATGATGATCTATGAAGGGTCTCTCTTATGCTGATCCACAAAGGGTCGCTCTTATACTGATCCATGAAGGGTCGCTCTTCATTATTCAACTCACAGCTAGCCACTGGATTCTGTCATTTAGCACACTTGATTCTAGAAGGATCTTCTCCGAAATCCATTGGTCATACCTAAACCACTAGGAAGTCTCACATAGAGTAACCCAAAGGACCGTCTCGTCATAAGGGTCTCAACGCAATAGATGGCGCGTTGAACATGCACTCGATCTGTAATATATGATCATTTTTTGTAAAAAGGCCCCAGTTGGATTCGATTCCGATCCAACCCATTCGTACACCAACCTTTTCCAAAACTAATGTAGAGTATCTCAATAGGACCACCTCATCACAAGGGTCCTTATGTAGTAGACGACATGTCAATTGGACACCCAGTCTGTTAGTTACAAGTGTTTCAGTGAAACGGGGGCTGGTTGGGTCTGAGTCAGGTCCCACCCAGCTGGACGGACCCAACCTGAATCTAGTCTGCCCTGATAGGGTAGGCCTGGCCCCCCAGCACGGGTCTGACCTACTGGGGCAGGTCCGGCCCACAGGCTTTGCCCAGCCCATCATAGCTGGCTGGTTCTTCCAGCCCAGACGTGGCTCAGCCGCATCCATTTTGTCCAGCACGGTCGACAGGTGTCTGATCATTCCTTCCACATGCGGTTGACGGTATGTGTGGCTCCAACACAGCTAAGAATCTCGGATGCGGGCCGCCCCTCCATGCGGCGCCGGTCAGCGCCACACCTCCTCGCCGTCGCGGCTAGCTGTCCATGACCTTTTCCACCCCCCTCTGCCCGCGGCCACCACCACAAGCCACAGTGGGGCCCCGCCGGTGTTAGCGTGCCGACAATTCCTTCTACGGGTTACCGGAGTTGCTCTGGTGGACCGTTTCTCAAACCGTCTGTGCATATGTGTCACGAACCGGATCTAGTCACCATCAAACCAGCACCAAACCCAGCATGTTCCAAGGCCCGAAGGGCATTCCCGATCCCCACGGGCTGGCACAAGTGCCCGGGTATCATATCATGATAATTGGGAACGATTTACCCGATTTTATAAACATTAAACAACAAACAAACACAATAAAACAAATCTAGATTTTTCAACTAAAACCGTCTTTTAAAAAATTTCAGATCTAAAACACATAAGTTAAAACTATGTTTAAATACCATTAAAATGGTACAAAACCAAATAAGGACAGCCCAAGAACCTCCACATGGAAAGAGGAACCGCCCTCAAGCCATCTCCACGACACTGCATCCCAATGGACAGCTAAAAACCTGAACCAATGGCATAAAACCTGTACCCAAACCTGTGACATAAAATAAGCAAGTCTACTTACACCCAAAGGTGTAAGTAGGGTGTGAGAGAAATCCCAGTAGGATACCACCTCTAAGAGATTCCATGTGATAAACATTTCATGACAAAAAGCATTGCAAGTTTTGTAAATAAGAAATGCTAGTTACAATTTTCTAAAGGATGCAATAATAAATGAAAACAGTTTTCAGGTGGGATAATTTTAAAGGACCAACAATTTTAAAATAAATAAAAAAGCTACTGAATTTTCCAGCCAACAATACCGTATGCCTACGGTAAGTACAAAGGATCTAATGAGCACAAGTAATAGGAAATAACCCCTAGGAACTAGCTAGCTGTGGGTCCCATGTACCTCGTATCTCGGTGAAAGTAACCACAAAAAATATCTGTTCTTGTGCATGAGCCACTAGTAGGGATCATACCCATAACCTAGTGGTCCCCAATCATCATCATAATTGTTTAGTTATAGTTTTAAGCGTCAATCTTGCTAAGTGAATCTGAGGCCAAACCCCACGGATTCACTAGCATACTAGTACATGTCCACCCACCTAGATACTCGGGGTTTCCCTTTGTGCTCAAACAAGTTCAACAATCCAAGAAGTATAGTTTTCACATGAAAATATCACTTCCACATCACACATTAACCAAACATCCCCATGTATATCACACAAGTCAAAAATTCCACTTTTCATTCAAATGCATTTTGAAATCAAACTCACACCAAAATTGCCTACAACACTTTTCACATTTCTTTAACACTTCCACAAATCCTTTAAACGATTTTATAAAACCATTACAAGATATTCAACTCACATAACAACCCACACACGTGTCACATAATACCCTTCTCAACTCCACAATTAATTTTATCAATAAACTCACACGAAACATCCCACGCCCGTGTTTCGCACACAAAACACAATTTAGTAAAACATTTCGGCAATTTATAAAATATTCTAAAAATGTTTGACATCTCAAATCAGCACTTTACCTTTCAAAAACCCACATTGGGTGAACACGCGCACCCAAACAGTACATATACACCCTTTCCCAACTTTTTTTAACCAAATAAAAGATTTGCAATTTTTATAAAACAAACCCAAGAGGTATAAACATTGTCTGCACACTAAACCCATTTCAAACCCCTCATTCAAAACCAAAATCATACCAATAACAATCCAAAACAGAATTTTCAGCCCTAAAACAATTATTAAAACACCCCCAAGTGTTATAAAAATACATCAAATAATACCACAAAGATACACATGAAAAACACACGTTTTCATAAATCACCTTCAAGAAGTACAACACAGTTTTACACCTTAAACTCAATAAAAAATCTCTTTTCAAGGCCCACATGATAATAAGGAATTATCAAACCAGAATTTTCATCCCCTTTCAATACTAATAAATCACTTTCATATGTTATAAACTAAACCCAAACATTACCCCAAGAGTCACACATGAAAAGTACCCAATTTCAAGCTAAAATACAACTAAAAATTATATGTTTAACCAAATTCATCAAAAACAGTTTTCATACCACACAAAACAGATTATAAACATACTAAATTAATAAACCAAGCAAGCTAACTCATTATAAAATGGTTACACATGGAATCACCTACCTTTTGAGTCGAAACCCTCAAAACTTGGTACGAAACCTTAAGCGCACCACCGCCACACCACAAGGAATATAAATCCAGACCTAGACCACAAAAAATTGACCCAAAAGATACCAAATCAGACATTAGGATCTAACCCTAACTTCTGGACATTTTATAACATAATGAAAGAGGGAGGAAACCCTAAGGAGAATGAAAAATTGAAGAGAGAAACACTTACTCAAAAAAATCTTGAATAAAACGACCCAAAATCCACCAGAATCTGAATTTGAAAACAACAAAACATTCAATTGATGGTATAATAAGGATTATGATATCATATAGGAACTAAAATGGGTGGAAAAGAGTAATAATTGAGAGAGTTATGATGGAAATAACTTACCTCCTCAAATCTGCCCGATTTTAGAAACCCTAAGAATATCAGCACTTAATTGCGATTCAAACGAGATCCAAAGATAGGTAAAATGAATGGGAGCGCTCCTGAGCTTCTTAGGGTCGAGGGGGGGTGGAATCACCAAAAAAATCATTATAATTAATAAGATATTAAAAAATTAAAGAAACAATTTAAAACTGGAAAATGGGCTTTCGGGTTGCCCCAATTCTCAAATAAAAATTCAAATCCCCCATGATTATGGATTTATAATGGATCCGAATTTAAATTTTATGTTAATATATCAGGTTAGGACATTTAGAAGTTGAAATTACTGCAAAATATTAAAAAATGAAAAAGTTATAAAAGAAACAAAAAATATTTTTAAATCTGGAATTGGGCTCACGGTTTGGCCCAATTCATGAAAACTCGCATATTCTCCATAAAACCTTTGGAAACCCCCAAAACAAAGCATGAATGGAAAATAAATATAAAATAACTTTAAAATAAGTTATGTATGTGACAATTCTCCCCACCTTGAAAACTTTCCAGCCCGGAAAGTCACAGCAAGGTTAAAGCAACAACCAAACCCCACTGAGAAACCAATAGGTACTCCCTTGCGAGGTTTCACCCCCAAAGGCCAACACACCTTGTAACACCCCAGGTAAATAAAGAATATGACATTTCATATTTATCCATATTTGTGAATAAAATATTTAAATAACTTTAAAGGGGACGCTATGCTCGATGGCGTACCCAACACGCAACAACGAGTTTCTTGGGAATCTTACGTTGCACTCTAATAATAAAATAATATTATGGTAGTCGTTGTAATGGCGGGAATGGATAGAAATAACTAAAATATGATTATATATGTTTTTAAATGTTTTTACATTTATCCAATAAAATATAATGGCTTAAAATACGGAAAGAATTCAATTTTAGGCGTATATGCCCTAGCTTTCACTAAAGGTTCACTTATCACCTTTTGATGGTGAACCGTCATTAAATATAGTTTTGATCACTCTTATACATTCTTTTGGACCAAATAAAACTCTTATTAAGAATCGGGACATCAAAATTTACTTTGTGTAAATTTTTGGTATCTTTCCGATAAAGTTCATTTTTTTAATGAATAGTGTAAAATGTTGTATTTTAATTCAAAACCACTTTTTAATCTAATTTATTTATATGATTAGATTATATTTTGAATTGGTTTTAAATTGAAATTAGAAAATATTTTTACCATTAAATCCAATAGTGTTCGTTGGAATCAATTTCACTTTGAAATCGGACTTAAACTAGTGTCAATCTTTTGATACTTATTGTTTCATAAAAACACGCTATTTGTCATGACAGCGGGAATTAATTATTAAATTAATTAATGTGACTTATATGTTTTGAATTTTGTAAAACGGACTTCATTTTTGAATTCAGAATATCAAATATAGCTTAGGGTGAATTTTTGGGATTTTTCTAAAAAACATCAATTTTTGATGAATAGTGAAACCACTAAGTGGTACTTATAAGACTGATTTTCCGTTTAAATGGAATTTTCCCATCTTTGTGTTTTGAATTTCAAAAATCCGACATACATGGTTGTCATTAAGAAGTAAAATGTGGTTCAATGGGATAAAAATAATTTTTTGGTGAATAGTAACTTATTAAGTTTTTAATCGCGATTAGTGGTAATTAGTGTAGTTTAAGGTAAAAATAATGCTTTAATAAAATGAGATGAGCTTGACACATGTCTTACACTCATTGGTTGTATCATGGCCGACCAAGACAATCCATGGGTCAACTTGGGGACCCCATGGATCCACTTTGGTTGGGAAATGACATAAATAACATTTTATTTAATGTAAAAGTAAAATTGACACAAACATGATATGTTTTAATAAAACAATTTTTAAGTGGGGTTATACAAGTCATCTTTTTTATTATAAATATTCATTGTAAATCTAAAAAGATTTCATACATCATAGTATTTTTTTATAATTTTTAGACATTAAATAAATTAAATTATTTATGACATAATAATGATGCAGCGATGACATCATTATTTGACGATTTAAATAAAATGGAAAGATAATGTAAAATCTATGAACTACACATGTCCAAAACTTATTGGATGAGTGTATTTCGAAGCCGTATCACCTTATCCACGAATTATATCAATGTGGGACCTTTTGAAACTGAAACAAATTTTCAAATAAAGTAATATTTCTTTACTTTCCAAAAGTGCCCCTCCTCTCCTCTTATAAAAGGCCCCCACCTCTACCTCATTTAACACACTCCTCAAGCCTTTGTCTCGGCCAACCCCTCCCCATTTACTCTCTCCACATCCCTCTCCTCATCCTAGAGGATTCCCTTTGGGCAGAATCCTTTCAAAGGAAGCCTTTAGGCTCAAATCAAAGGGAGTTACACTTTTAAAGGTAATTCATTCTCTCATGTTTATTTGTTTTATTTTGCTTCTCCAACCCCCTAAACTCTTTTTATTTACTTATTTTGTAACAACACCAGTATTTTCAATATACTAGGATGTTGTTATAAGATTTATTTGAGCTACACTCTCACACAACTACATCAAATGGTTAAAGAACATACGGTTTCCGTGGATGGTGAAATTCTGCCTCCCGAAACGATGATTGTTCAATACTCATTTAACACCTTCAAAGGTGGCCATTATGATGTCACTATTTTTATATATGATATATAATATGTTTATGTTTTATTTATGCTTCTCTATTTTTCATTTTTGTCTTACCTTTATGGCTTCCATTATGGGTATACGCGATATCTTCATTTAAGGAAGTGCGGACTACCGCCCCCTCAAAGTGATTTGATTCGTTAAATACCATATGTGGGATGTATAAAGGATGGAAATATGATATTATATATGATATTATACTGGAATTATAATATACCTTTATATAATTATTATTCCATTCTATAAAATACGAAATAGAAATGAAAGTAGCGTTCATGCGTACGTACGGCTTACCGTCTCCATGAACGGTGCATTTCATTTCTTACCTCTAAATTATTATGTAATGTTATAAATGCATGAATGTACTGGATATATATGACATATATGATATCTAAATAATGAATACAATTCTGGATATAATAAACATTTGGCCACACGAACAACATGTAATTGTAAGAAGTCCACTTTCGACTTAAGAACCAAATATCGGCAAAACAAATATTATTAACTTAAATGATTACATAATGTTTATGACATGGTAATAAGTGGTATAAAAGTAATAATGAACTTGAAAAAGGTTCTTAACGAATTAGAAATTAACTCAAGTTTATTATTCAGGAGATTAAAGAACGATCGAGTCAAGTCGGACCCGAGGTAAGGGATCCTACACCTTTCTTTCTTTTTAAGTACACTCTTTATGTCATTCCTTTTATGCTCATATTTCTTATGATTGGGATGTTATTTTATATTACTCCTACTGTACTTATTATTTTCATATTATGAGAGACCCTATTTCCTCTCATAAATCATTTTTGGAAGTTTTGAGTGGCGCCGTTAGGCTGTCGAATTTTCGTAAGGGATTTTTCATCTCACTTTTATTCTCGTGAGATTTATGCTACATTTGCCACAAATTCCATTGAGTGGTATATGTACTGCCCATTATTCTACTCTTTGTGTAATATACTTTCGTTTATGAGTATTTACATCAATGTTCTATTGTCCTTCTTTCATGGGGTGTATGTTTTGAAAGATACCCAAGTCGGTAAGGGAACCTTTCACCCTCCTCTTTTTTTAAAAGACTTATTTTGTTGGGTCTTTTAATTTACATATTGTTATTTTGGGATATGTTCTCATATATCCTTGTTGATGTAAATTTTATGTCCAAGTGATGAGATACTCTTTCTATCTCTCATCAACCCTTTTTGATGTGATGCCGTTAGGCTGTCAAGGGAACTTTTTAACCCAATTTCGATTTCTTTGGGTTCAACATGTAGTCATTGAATATGTCATCCATTGAATATGTGTGAATGACCTTTTATTGTTTTACACTTAATATCCACTTATATTGGGTGTATTTATATTTGTCACACATATTTTTGAGATTGATTTGTCCTTAATTTAAGGATACATTCTTTATAAGGGATTTCGTCACATTTGACATTTCTATTGAGAGTTCATTGTTGTTATGCACCAATTCACTCTTATATGGTGTATATACTGTCCTTTGGAGTATTATATCATGAATCCATTTATTCTCATGATATTATAAAGTTCTGACTAAATGTTATTCCTCAATTATTGTATTCAAGTGTCTCTGATTTTGGTAAAACCCCTTTAACCAAAATATCGTTTTAAATGTTTTAATTATTTGTTCTTATTAATATCCATGTTTTCAAAATGGTTTTAAGGATTTATTTATATAGATATTAATGGTTTAAAATTTTAAGCTTCAAGGTGGTATGGGACACTTTGATTCAAAAATCTCTTTATTAATTATTTTAAATGGTTTTGGAAATGGTTTCTTTTTGAATGGATTCAATATTTCAATATACTAAAATGTTATATTGTGATTGAAATATGGAAATGTTATGTTTCCTTTATGCATGTTTTATGTGACACATTTATGTTATGGTTCTTGGGCATTGTTATGAAAACGGGTGGTTCCGTGATAAACTAAGGGCGGGTGAGCCCGTAATAGCTCTCCAATGCATTGGGTAACGCGAAGGAGTGAAACGTTATGGTTTCTCCGAAGAGATTTAGGGAATATACTGTGATTGGTATTCCAAACGTAACCAAGAGGGTTACTCCCTACGTAAGAATGTTATGAATGCCTCAAGTTACCTTTATGTCTTATGTTTTCTATGATTTATTCATGATTTGATATGCCTATGTTTTATGGGTAAAGTATGATTTCATTCTTATGTATATATGAACTCATGTTTCCTTTCCATATTTTTATAACCCTTACTGAGCTTTTTTATGCTCATCCCAAGTTTTTGAAATGCTTTTCACAGGTCAAGGGAAAGGTACATGATGTGACGATAGTGTCAAGGATGCGTCAAGAAAGAATCCGTGTTTTATTTTAAATAGGTTTCCATTGATGGGAAGAATGAATATTGTATTTTATGTAACCACCTTGTTTAAATGTGGAATGTAATGCAAGTTTCATGATCTAATTCTCTAAAAATCTAAACCTGAAAAGATACTCAATGGGAATTACTCATTTAATTCAATATTAAGTAAGGTTTAAGGCTGGGGCCTTATAGTTGGTATCAAAGGCCGGTTAAGATAACTTTAGAGGTTAGGGTATTCTTTAATCATAAGTGACATTACCATAATGGTTAGGATTTCAGAAAGAGTCCTAGTTTTAGATAAAGTGAATGAGTAAGTATATCTTCGTGTTTACCTTCCTCGTTAGTACATGATGGTTTTGTTGATATACTCACACTGACCTTTTTGGTTTTAGTAAATGGCTGGATCTAGCAGGCACCAAAGTGACAATGGGTTTGAAGGAAACTGTGGTGGTTCTCTGATTAAGATACTGGATGAGATGGGGGATTCAATGAGGAATCTCATGGTTTTTCTAAACCAACTATCAAGGAGTCATGATCAACCACTTGAACCTTGGTGAGTTCTCTAATGCATCATGTACGAGATGGCCAACTCGATGTGGAAATTCAGGTAATAATTATTAAGGTAACCATTAGGGTTTATATGATCCTTACTTTTGAGGTAATTATGGGTTATTATATGATATGATGGAAAATGAAGGGCATGAGATAAACTTGAGGTTAAAATATGTTATGATTATTCTTGAAGATTTTATCTCATTTTGGGGAATGTTTTAAGAATTATATAGTTTTGGAAAAAGGACAACACGCAGACCGTGTGACATCCCATCGCGTCGGACAAAGCTGCGAGAATCGAACCCATAACCAAAGTGCGACTGGTATTTATCGCCTACCACTGGACTACGTGAAGTCCCTGGTTAGTTTGACCAATTCTTTTTAGTTATATGATTTTATGAATTAAGAGTAAGTTGATTTTGGAGGATATGTGATTAGGATAATTACTTTTCAATGTGAGACTTTAGGAGCAACTGATGTTGTTTGGAGATAAATGTTACAATTTAACTTGGTAGACTATGTGACTAAATCCTTCAAATATTTGGGTTTCAATCTTAGTTTGGTTTACTTTGAATAATTTTATGGACAAATGGTTCTCGTTGAACTTTGGGTTTTGTTGGACAAATTTTGGAGATTAAGAATAGATTTTCTTTTTATAAAGGGTTATCCTTTTCTGGATTATCTGATCTTGTACTAGCCTTTTTGGTTTTGGTTTTGGTTAAAGACATGGGAAGTATATAGTTCTATTTTGTGGATTAGGTGATTCTCTAGAAGTTGATTATAGTACTCTTAATGTGAACAAGTCTTCCTAAATACTCGTCTTTTGGAGAAAATATGAGTTTATGTAAGGAATCTAATAAAAGGTGAAAGTCAATATGATAAGTGATTATGTTTCCTTATGAATAAATTCCTCAATAAAAAGTAACTTAAAACAAAAATGTTGTCTATTAACTTTTCCTACTGGGGAATCGAATACCGTTTAACCCATCACAAGTTTGTGATTTTCTCATGGTTAACTTTCTCCTAAACATGTTTTCTATCACTCTCCATCAGAACATGACCCTTTGTTTTTTCCTCCATGTCCATATTTTCATACTTGGAATCCTAGTATGGGTTAACTCGGGTGACCTTTGTACTTATCTCTCTTTATTTTAAAGTGTTTGTTTTACCGACTTTTGTTCCGATGTGGGACTTTCAAGGATGTTTCCAAGCGCAATTTTAAAATTGCGAGGACGCAATTCCCAAAAGGGGGGAAGGATGTAACACCCCAGGTAAATAAAGAATATGACATTTCATATTTATCCATATTTGTGAATAAAATATTTAAATAACTTTAAAGGGGACGCTATGCTCGATGGCGTACCCAACACGCAACAACGAGTTTCTTGGGAATCTTATGTTGCACTCTAATAATAAAATAATATTATGGTAGCCGTTGTAATGGCGGGAATGGATAGAAATAACTAAAATATGATTATATATGTTTTTAAATGTTTTTACATTTATCCAATAAAAGATAATGGCTTAAAATACGGAAAGAATTCAATTTTAGGCGTATATGCCCTAGCTTTCACTAAAGGTTCACTTATCACCTTTTGATGGCGAACCGTCATTAAATATAGTTTTGATCACTCTTATACATTCTTTTGGACCAAATAAAACTCTTATTAAGAATCGGGACATCAAAATTTACTTTGTGTAAATTTTTGGTATCTTTCCGATAAAGTTCATTTTTTTTAATGAATAGTGTAAAATGTTGTATTTTAATTCAAAACCACTTTTTAATCTAATTTATTTATATGATTAGATTATATTTTGAATTGGTTTTAAAGTGAAATTAGAAAATATTTTTACCATTAAATCCAATAGTGTTTGTTGGAATCAATTTCACTTTGAAATCGGACTTAAACTAGTGTCAATCTTTTGATACTTATTGTTTCATAAAAACACGCTATTTGTCATGACAGTGAGAATTAATTATTAAATTAATTAATGTGACTTATATGTTTTGAATTTTGTAAAACGGACTTCATTTTTGAATTTAGAATATCATATATAGCTTAGGGTGAATTTTTGGGATTTTTCTAAAAAACTTCAATTTTTGATGAATAGTGAAACCACTAAGTGGTACTTATAAAGACTGATTTTCCGTTTAAATGGAATTTTGCCATATTTGTGTTTTGAATTTAAAAAATCCGACATACATGGTTGTCATTAAGAAGTAAAATGTGGTTCAATGGGATAAAAATAATTTTTTGGTGAATAGTAACTTATTAAGTTTTTAATCGCGATTAGTGGTAATTAGTGTAGTTTAAGGTAAAAATAATGCTTTAATAAAATGAGATGAGCTTGACACATGTCTTACCCTCGTTGGTTGTATCATGGCCGACCAAGAAAAGCCATGGGTCAACTTGGGGACCCCATGGATCCACTTTGGTTGGGAAATGACATAAATAACATTTTATTTAATGTAAAAGTAAAATTGACACAAACATGATATGTTTTAATAAAACAATTTTTAAGTGGGGTTATACAAGTCATATTTTTGATTATAAATATTCATTGGAAAGCTAAAAAGATTTCCTACATCATAGTATTTTTTTTATAATTTTTAGACATTAAATAAATTAAATTATTTATGACATAATAATGATGCAGCGATGACATCATTATTTGACGATTTAAATAAAATGGAAAGATAACGTAAAATCTATGAACTACACATGTCCAAAACTTATTGGATGAGTGGATTTCGAAGCCTTATCACCTTATCCACGAATTATATCAATGTGGGACCTTTTGAAACCGAAACACATTTTCAAATAAAGTAATATTTCTTTACTTTCCAAAAGTGCCCCTCCTCTCCTCTTATAAAAGGACCCCACCTCTACCTCATTTAACACACTCCTCAAGCCTTTGGATCGGCCAAACCCTGACCATTTACTCTCTCCACATCCCTCTCCTCATCCTAGAGGATTCCCTTTGGGCATAATCCTTTCAAAGGAAGCCTTTAGGCTCAAATCAAAAGGAGTTACACTTTTAAAGGTAATTCATTCTCTCATGTTTATTTGTTTTATTTTGCTTCTACAACCCCCTAAAATCTTTTTAATTACTTCTTTTGTAACAAAACCAGTATCTTCAATATACTAGGATGTTGTTATAAGATTTATTCGAGCTACACTCTCACACAACTACATCAAATGGTTAAAGAACATACGGTTTCCGTGGATGGTGAAATTCTGCCTCCCGAAACGATGATTGTTCAATACTCATTTAACACCTTCAAAGGTGGACATTATGATGTAACTATTTTTATATATGATATATAATATGTTTATGTTTTATTTATGCTTCTATATTTTTAATTTTTGTCTTACCTTTATGGCTTCCATTATGGGTATACGCGATATCTTCATTTAAGGAAGTGCGGACTACCGCCCCCTCAAAGTGATTTGATTCGTTAAATACCATATGTGGGATGTATAAAGGATGGAAATATGATATTATATATGATATTATACTGGAATTATAATATACCTTTATATAATTATTATTCCATTCTATAAAATACGAAATAGAAATGAAAGTAGCGTTCATGCGTACGTACGGCTTACCGTCTCCATGAACGGTGCATTTCATTTCTTACCTCTAAATGATTATGTAATGTTATAAATGAATGCATGTACTGGATATATATGACATATATGATATCTATATAATTAATACAATTATGTATATAATAAACATTTGGCCACACGAACAACATGTAATTGTAAGAAGTCCACTTTCGACTTAAGAACCAAATATCGGCAAAACAAATATTATTAACTTAAATGATTACATAATGTTTATGACATGGTAATAAGTGGTATAAAAGTAATAATGAACTTGAAAAAGGTTCTTAAGGAATTATAAATTAACTCAAGTTTATTATTCAGGAGATTAAAGAACGATCGAGTCAAGTCGGACCCGAGGTAAGGGATCCTACACCTTTCTTTCTTTTTAAGTACACTCTTTATGTCATTCCTTTTATGCTCATATTTCTTATGATTGGGATGTTATTTTATATTACTCCTACTATACTTATTATGTTCATATGATGAGAGACCCTATTTCCTCTCATAAATCATTTTTGGAAGTTTTGAGTGGCGTCGTTAGGCTGCCGAATTTTCGTAAGGGATTTTTCATCTCACTTTTATTCTCGTGAGATTTATGCTAAATTTGCCACAAATTCCATTTAGTGGTATATGTACTTCCCATTATTCTACTCTTTGTGTAATATACTTTCGTTTATGATTATTTACATCAATGTTCTATTGTCCTTCTTTCATGGGGTGTATGTTTTGAAAGATACCCAAGTCGGTAAGGGAACCTTTCACCCTCCTCTTTTTTTAAAAGACTTCTTTTGTTGGGTATTTTAATTTACATATTTTTATTTTGGGATATGTTCTAATATATCCTTTTTGATGTAAATTTTATGTCCAAGTGATGAGATACTTTTTTTATCTCTCATCAACTCTTTTTGATGTGATGTCGTTAGGCTGTCAAGGGAACTTTTTAACCCAATTTCGATTTCTTTGGGTTCAACATGTAGTCATTGAATATGTCATCCATTGAATATGTGTGAATGACCTTTTATTGTTTTACACTTAATATCCACTTATATTGGGTGTATTTATATTTGTCACACATATTTTTGAGATTTATTTGTCCTTAATTTAAGGATACATTCTTTATAAGGGATTTCCTCACATTTGACATTTCTATTGAGAGTTCATTGTTGTTATGCACCAATTCACTCTTATATGGTGTATATACTGTCCTTTGGAGTATTATATCATGAATCCATTTATTCTCATGATATTATAAAGTTCTGACTAAATGTTATTCCTCAATTATTGTATTCAAGTGTCTCTGATTTTGGTAAAACCCCTTTAACCAAAATATCGTTTTAAATGTTTTAATTATTTGTTCTTATTAATATCCATGTTTTCAAAATGGTTTTAAGGATTTATTTATATGGATATTAATGGTTTAAAATTTTAAGCTTCAAGGTGGTATGGGACACTTTGATTCAAAAATCTCTTTATTAATTATTTTAAATGGTTTTGGAAATGGTTTCTTTTTGAATGGATTCAATATTTCAATATACTAAAATGTTATATTTTGATTGAAATATGGAAATGTTATGTTTCCATTATGCATGTTTTATGTGACACATTTATGTTATGGTTCTTGGGCATTGTTATGAAAACGGGTGGTTCCGTGATAAACTAAGGGCGGGTGAGCCCGTAATAGCTCTCCAATGCATTGGGTAACGCGAAGGAGTGAAACGTTATGGTTTCTCTGAAGAGATTTAGGGAATATACTGTGATGGGTATTCCAAACGTAACCAAGAGGGTTACTCCCTACGTAAGAATGTTATGAATGCCTCAATTTACCTTTATGTCTTATGTTTTCTATGATTTATTCATGATTTGATATGCCTATGTTTTATGGGTAAAGTATGATTTCATTCTTATGTATATATGAACTCATGTTTCCTTTCCATATTTTTATAACCCTTACTGAGCTTTTTTATGCTCATCCCAAGTTTTTGAAATGCTTTTCACAGGTCAAGGGAAAGGTACATGATGTGACGATAGTGTCAAGGATGCGTCAAGAAAGAATCCGTGTTTTATTTTAAATAGGTTTCCATTGATGGGAAGAATGAATATTGTATTTTATGTAACCACCTTGTTTAAATGTGGAATGTAATGCAAGTTTCATGATCTAATTCTCTAAAACTCTAAACCTGAAAAGATCCTCAATGGGAATTACTCATTTAATTCAATATTAAGTAAGGTTTAAGGCTGGGGCCTTATACACCTCCGGTGATAAATTAAGGAAGGATTACTCTCACAACCAAAACTTAAACCACTTTCCTGAAAGGATCAATAACATTCATAATTTATCCCAAAATAAAACTCTTCAAACACTATCCAAACAAGACTCAAGCAATTCACCCAAACGAACAACAACTTTGAACAAGGTTACACTTACCTTACTTTAACTAAACCATTGGGCGCTCTCTAGTCCCAACATTTACTCAAGGAAGTTGTTGGTAGCTAGATATATCTGAACGAGACTATCTACACCAAGCCAAAACCATAGATAAATATATGTTACTGGTACGGGGGGACACTAATATGCTCCCCACCATAAGAGATAACCAATATATTTTTTTCGAGACAGAATCAGGACACTAATAGAGGGAGGCCTGAACGGACTCCCTCGTACCTAGGGTAGACATCCATTCAAAATTTCCTAAGGAACATGCATGAGAATCATAGTGGTTCTCCCCACCATAAGAACCAACCATCTTAATCGACCAGTATAGGTCAGCATAGAAAGACCCAAAAATTTCAAGATTTGGAAGGTCGCATGGTTAGTCCACACAGTTTGTGAAACCGTGAACTAACTGTGCTGATCAATCTTCCTACATGGATTTCAGGCACACAGTCTCTCTTAATCGTTCATAAACCATGTTCTCAGCATGTCTATCCAAATTTCCAACCATTCTCCAAAGACTCAATGGAAACCAAAGGGGGAGGGAATGACATTGGGCAATGTCATGGGTACAAGGCCCTCCATCTATTTCCACCAAACGTGAACAAGAGAAGAAAGATAATGATACCAGAGGTTTAAACTCATCCTATATTTCATATTTAGGATAGGACTTTGTACAAGGTTTTAAATGACCCTGTGATTTTCCCTGACTACGAGCCAGCTTCTCTCCGAGACCTATGGTTGGAGCTCAAATGATTGAATAATCTTTGGCTTCGCAGTTAGTCTTCAGAAAACCAATGAATGAGAATTCTTCTTTCGGTGCCACCAAAAACTACACCGCAACCCAAGATAAGTTTTCCAGACATTAAAAATTCCATACTCACTTTACCCTATCCTGATATTTCACTGAAACAAGGGCTAAAAAGATGCACACACATCACACCTTGTTTCTTCATGTGATAAACAATAGAATTAAAGAACACCTACACTCACCTTCCTCTAAAATGGAAGATTTTGAAGTTTTTACAAGGGAGACATTCACCCAACACAATAGGGACTCTCGTAGGATTTCACGACTTTCACCTATTTGGTCAATCGATCACATGACATCATAAGTCATCACTGAACATGGCCATTGCGACTGATATAAACAATGCATGGAGAGGGACCTTATACAACATCCCCAAACAACACACAATTCTAGAATGTGGCCACAATATCCTATCGTGACCATATTTCCCACACTGGTGGTTTAACATGAACTCATGCTTCAAAGAAACTTTGAAGAACCCCAAAGGCCCTCTTAGACACCATCGAGACACTCATCCACACTAACAACTGTAGACCACATCCACCTTCGACGAATCAGGAAACATAAGAAACTATGGTATCTTTCACCCTTCCACGAGCACTCTCCCATTACAAGAGGATCTAAAAATCAAAGAAAGGAATGGGTGTAGACTCAATATAAAAATCTCAAGAAAAATATTCCTTATATTGATCAACTGGAGGGTCTTTAAATGGCGAAACAATCCTGGTTGCACTTCAGTTGTGCACTAACCTTTAATGGGGGTGTACCTTATCCAACGGTTGAACCCATGGACCCAACCAAGATGGTCCATTAGTCAATATATACCACAAACCAGATCCAAACACATGAAGGGAACCATCATAAAGGCGTCCCAAAACATTTTTCAAAAGAGACCACTAACTGTCCCTATAACACAACTTACTGACCAAACCCAAACCCAAAAATACAGTTCAAACAGGAGTGGTTCTTGGACTCAAAACATCCCACAACATCAACATTTTCCAAAAACATATAATATAAACCATTCCAAACAATTCATCAAGTCTTCATGCTTCTCTTTAAAAACATTTCTTTGAAAACAAATGGTTCAACGGTTAGCACATCCACCAATGGTACCCCATGGGCCTTACACATGCATGTTTCTGTGCCACATCGGGCACCCTCCTCATATCCATCTCGACACTCATCCAATCATGTCATCAACCATCCATCTTCCCATATAACCCCATGCATGTGGTTTATCATGAAAATACCAAAGGTTAAAACAAGAATTCTTTCCACTTTTCAAAACCAAAATGGTTAACCAATACATCCTTTTTTCTCAAAACTGCTAACCACGAGATCAAAATCCCAACTCACATCTTACAAAAAATTTCAGAAAGTCACAACCATTTTGAAAATAACTCACTTTCAAGATATTCACATCAATTTAAAAACATCTCATCCCATTAAAACACACTCTGATTGTTTAGAAAACTCTATTGGAAACACTTTTCAAAACCAACTTCAATATAGTTCCTGCTTTCAAAGAGGTGTAAGCACAACATTTTACATTTCAAAACAATTTTTCAAATTCAGTTCTGCCATTTCATAAACCAAATCATTCCCTCTTTATTTGAAAATCATTTCATAAAAACTTTATGCTTCTTAAAACCAAGTCACCTTAAAACCAAAGTGCCAAGATTTCAAAACTAAAGCACAAAACAATGCGAGAGGAAACTAGTTTCAGTGGGTGACTTGGAAATATGGTTGGCGGCCATATTCCAATCACTTCATTGTTACAGAGAGTGTTCTAGGGAATATCTTCGGCTTCACATGGCTTTCCAGGCCCTGCGAGCTCACTGAGACCATTAACCCAACTCTCTTTTCATTTCCCCTAATCATCATCAAAGCAAGAAAACCAAAGGAATTAGATAAATCTCGACTTCCCATGGAGACTCGAATCCTATCATGAGGTGTGGTGATCAAGCACACTACCCATAACTGAACTACCAAGTCCCAACAATCCTAACTTTATACTATCCCGACTGTTCCCTAAATAACGTGACCCAAAGAGTTAACCAGAACCTCCTTTGATGCCATTTTGTCACGAACTGGATCTGGTCGCCATCAAACCGGCACCAAACCCAGCCCGTGCCAAGGCCCGAAAGGCATTCCCAATCCCCACGGGCTGGCACAAGTGCCCGGGTATCATATCATGATAATTGGGAATGATTTACCCAATTTTATAAACATTAAACAACAAACAAACTCAATAAAACAAATCTAGATTTTTCAACTAAAACCATCTTTTACAAAATTTCAGAACTGAAATACATAAGTTAAAACTATGTTTAAAGAACATTACAATGGTACAAAACCAAATAAGGAAAGCCCAAGAACCTACACATGGAAAGAGGAACTGCCCTTAAGCCATCTCCACGACACTGCATCCCAATGGACAGCTAAAAACCTGAACCAATGGCATAAAACCTGTACCCAAACCTGTGACATAAAATAAGCAAGTCTACTTACACCCAAAGGTGTAAGTAAGGTGTGAGCGAAAGCCCAGTAGGATACCACCTCTAAGAGATTCCATGTGATAAACATTTCATGACAAAAAGCATTGCAAGTTTTGTAAATAAGAAATGCTAGTTACAATTTTCTAAAGGATGCAATAATAAATGAAAACAGTTTTCATGTGGGATAATTTTAAAGGACCAAAAATTTTAAAATAAATAACAAAGCTACTGAATTTTCCAGCCAACAATACCGTATGCCGACGGTAAGTACAAAGGATCTAATGAGAACAAGTAATAGGAAATAACCCCTAGGCACTAGCTAGCTGTGGGTCCCAGGTACCTCGTATCTCGGTGAGAGTTACCACAAAAAATATCTGTTCTCATGCACGAGCTACTAGTAGGGATCATACCCATAACCTAGTGGTCCCCAATCATCATCATAATTGTTTAGTTAGAGTTGTAAGCATCAATCTTGCTAAGTGAAACTGAGGCCAAACCCCACGGATTCACTAGCATACTAGTACACGTCCACCCACCTAGATACCTGGGTTTTCCCTTTGTGCTCAAACAAGTTCAAAAATCCAAGAAGTATAGTTTTCACATTAAAATATCACTTCCACATCACAAATCAACCAAACAGACCCATGTACATCACACAAGTCAAAAATTCCACTTTTCATTCAAATGCATTTTGAAATCAAACTCACACCAAAATTGCCTACAACACTTTTCACATTTCTTTAACACTTCCACAAATCCTTTAAACGATTTTATAAAACCATTACAAGATATTCAACTCACATAACAACCCACACACATGTCACATAATACCCTTCTCAACTCCACAATTCATTTTATCAATAAACTCACACGAAACATCCCACACCCGTGTTTCGCACACAAAACACAATTTAGTAAAACATTTCGGCAATTTATAAAACATTCTAAAAATGTTTGACATCTCAAATCAGCACTTTAACTTTCAAAAACCCACATTGGGTGAACACACGCACCCAAACAGTACATATACACCCTTTCCCAACTTTGTTTAACCAAATAAAACATTTTCAATTTTTATAAAACAAACCCAAGAGGTATAACCATTGTTTGCACACTAAACCCATTTCAAACCCCTCATTCAAAACCAAAATCATAAAAATAACAATCCAAAACATAATTTTCAGCCCTAAAACAATTATTAAAACACCCCCAAGTGTTATAAAAATACATCAAATAATACCACAAAGATACACATGAAAAACACACGTTTTCATAAATCACCTTCAAGAAGTACTACACAGTTTTACACCTTAAACTCAATAAACAATCTCTTTTCAAGGCCCACATGATAATAAGGAATTAACAAACCAGAATTTTCAGCCCCTTTCAAGACTAATAAATCACTTTCATATGTTATAAACTAAACCCAAACATTACCCCAAGAGTCACACATGAAAAGTACCCAATTTCAAGCTAAAATACAACTAAAAATTATATGTTTAACCAAATTCATCAAAAACAGTTTTCACACCACACAAAACCAATTATAAACATACTAAATTAATAATCCAAGCAAGCTAACTCATCATAAAATGGTTACACATGGAATCACCTACCTTTTGAGTCAAAACCCTCAAAACTTGGTGCGAAACCTTAAGCGCACCACCGTCGCACCACAAGGAATATAAATCCAGGCCTAGACCATCAAAAATTGACCCAAAAGATACCAAATCAGACCTTAGGATTGAACCCTAACTTCTGGACATTTTATAACATAATGAAAGAGGGAGGAAACCCTAAGGAGAATGAAAAATTGAAGAGAGAAACACTTACTCCAATCTTGAATAAAACGACCAAAAATCCACCGGAATCTGAATTTGAAAATAACCAAACATTAAATTGATGGTCGAATAAGGATTATTATATCATATAGGAACTGAAATGGGGGAAAAAGAGTAATAATTAAGAGAGTTATGATGGAAATAACTTACCTCCTCAAATCTTCCCGATTTTAGAAACCCTGAGAATTTCAGCACTTAATTGTGATGCAAACGAGCTCCAAAGATGGGTAAAATGAATGGGAGCGCACCTGGGCTTCTTAGGGTCGAGGGGGAGGTGGAATTATCGAAAAATTCATTATAATGAATAAGATATTAAAAAATTAAAGAAACAATTTAAAACTGGAAAATGGGCTTTCGGGTTGCCCCAATTCTCAAATAAAAACCCAAATCCCCCATGATTATAGATTTATAATGGCTCCAAATTTAAATTTTGTGTTAATATATCAGGTTAGGACATTTAGGAGTTGAAATGACTCCAAAATATTAAAAAATTGAAGAAGTTATAAAAGAAACAAAAATTATTTTTAAATCTGGAATTGGGCTCACGGTTTGGCCCAATTCATGAAAACTCAACTATTCTCCATAAAACCTTTGGAAACCCCCAAAACAAAGCATGAATGGAAAATAAATATAAAATAACTTTAAAATAAGTTATGTATGTGACAATATGGGACCATAAGGCAGCCACCTTCACTGCAACGGCTTCAAACTTTACTAGCCACCATTTCGAAAATTTGTCCACGAAGAACGCACAAGGCGGAGGGGATCGAGCATTGTTCGTGTCTGTCCGTGCCCTCCGCGTTAAAAGTTTGAAATAGGGGAGGTTCAGGATCACAGTTATATCAAGCTATCAACAATCCCTATGCAAAACCCCAAGGAAATTACCCTAACGCAAGAAAACCCAATCCGCGGATCAACCTATTCGTGGGTTAACCCGCGTTCATTCTTTTAGAATGAAGAACGGGGAATTCAAGCACAAAGAAATATCTACCTGGATTCGGATCTGTCGTAGGCGATGGATGATGATCTAAGTCGTCGTTGACCCATGATTCGTTTTCATTCTTCATTTTTCGTCAATTCCCGAATCTGATCTCGTTCTCTACAAGATTTTTCGTCGTGCTTCGATCCTCCAGCGTTCGTCGTTAGCGAGGGTTTTTCCAGCGTTCGTTGTTCTTCATTGGAGGGGAATTTTGTACTAGGTTTGTCAAAGAATCCCCAGGGTTTAATTCTCCACTCTCTAACATGTTAGTTTAATAAAAAGAAACACGACATAGTGTTTCTGTTACGTTGTGATGTTGCGTCATTACGCTTGCATAATGAGCCATTAACAATCCTCATTTAATGTGCATCATCGTCACCTCGTCGCTGCACCACAGTGCCACCGTCCACTGCACAACGGTGCGAAAGAAAATAAAATAACTTTTTCTAAGTTATTTTATTATTTTTTGAAAAGTCTGAAAATTAACATTTCTTTCCGAACCTTTCTGGACGAAGTTAAGTCTTTTCTAGGAAAATCTCAGCATTGTGTGTTCAATGGTGCCCTCATATTTTCGATCTGAGCACCGGTTCAAAAGTTAGAAAAAGCTGCTCGTACGTTTACTTAAGTGAACTAAAAAAAGTTCAAAATTCTATTTCGGGCTCACCGGGCCTCGGAATCACGTGTCGTTAAAGTGTGTGGTCTCGAAATAATTCCATATAATTTAAAAAAATTCCATAGAAATTCTGGGACATTACATATTTAATAAATACTAACTACAAATTACTAATTAATAAATTGAATATAAATGAATAATAAATAATGAAATATATAATATGGAAATAAATGGTAATGAAAAAATAGTAAATAGATAATAATAAATAGTAAATAATAAATAAAATATACTAATTAATATATAATACATAATACATAATATATATTATATAATATATAATACATAATACGTAATATATATTATATAATATATAATACATAATATATAATACATAATATATAATAGATAATAGATAATATGTAACATATAATATATAATATATAATGTATAATGTATAATGTATAATGTATAATGTATAATGTATAATGTATAATGTATAATGTATAATGTATAACATATAACATATAATATATAAGTAATGTATAAATAATAAATTAAATAAATAATAAATTAATATATGATATATAAATAATAAATTAATGAATAATAGATAGTAAATAATAAATAATAAATAATAAACTATGAATAAATGAGTAAAAAATATATAATGAATATATATTGAATATATAATAAATAAGTAATTAATATTTCATTAATAATAAATTAATAATATAAAAATAATAAACAAATAAATAATAAATAAACAAACAAATAAATAATAAATGAATAATAAACTAATAATAAATAATTAATTAATAAATTAACAATAAATTAATAATTAATAAATAATAAATAATAAATAATAACCAATAAATAATAAATAAGTAATAATAACTAATAATTGATCATTGGTCATTAATAATTAATAATTAATATTTATAAATATATAAATAGTTAATAAATTATTAATAACTAATTAATTAATAATTAATATAAAATGAATATAGAATAAATAAATAAATAATAAATCAATAAACAATAAATGAATAATAAAATAATAATAAATAAATATTTAATAAATTAATAAATAAATTGATAAATAATAAATAATAAATAAATATATACATTCATAAATAGATAAATAATTAATTAATTGATTAATAATTAATAATTAATAATTAAAAACTAATAATTATTAATTAGTAATTATTAATAATTATTAATTGAATGTTAATAATTAATAATTAATATTCAATATTCAATATTCAATATTCAATATTTAATAAATAATAATAGTTAATTAATTAATAATAAATAAATAATGAATAAATAATGAATAAATAATGAATAAAGAATAAATAAATAATAAATGAATAATAAATGAATAATAATTAAATATTTTGAATTAATTAAAAAATTAAAATAAACTAATAATTAATTTGTACATAATAACTAAATAATAAATAAATAAAATAAATAGATAAATAAATATAAAATATTAAATAAATAAATAAACAAACAGATAAATAAGTAAATAGATAATAATAATCGAATAAATAATATATAATATATAATAAATTATAAATAATATATAATTAATTAATAATTAAAAAATAAATAAATAACAAATAAATAAATAAATAATTGAATAAATAATATATAATATATAATAAATAATAGATAATAAATAAATAAATAATAATTAATTAAGTAATTACTTAATAATTAATTAATTAATAATAAATAAATAAATAACAAATAAATAAATAAATCATAAAATGTTAAGAAACTCTGAAAACCCTAAAAACACTGAAATAACCATAAAATATGATCTGAGACTCCTTTTTCAGTGTCACACCCAGTCAAATCGAAGATCATGAAATGATCTTTGATTTGTTATGTGGTACATGCTAAACAAACACTAGGATCAGAAGTTATAGCCGTTTGAATTTTAAGAAATCGGGGTCGGTGACTAAAATCACCATTTCAAAGGCCTTTTGGGCCTTTTGGGGAACAAAAAAGGAGTAAAATGCTCAATGAGTTGATCCAGGACCATCTTTGGTGTAAATCTCATCTCAGGCTTTGATTTGATATGTGATAGAGCTCAAAGGGACACCCGGATCAAAAGTTATGGCTGTTTGAAATTAGTGTTTGATTTCCATCTTTTTTGAAACTGTAATAACTTTTATTACTTTCATTTTTACCTAATTTGCATGTAACATGATTTTATCTCATTTCATATGCTTTGATTTGACATGTTGTGGAGCTAAAATTGACTCTCGAATTAAAAGTTATGGTCATTTGATACCGAAGTCTATTTTTCAACTTATTGAAGATTTGTTTTTAGTTTAAAATATTAACTAATAATTATAAATATTTATTAATTTACACATTATAAATAATTATAATTATAAATAATAAAATATATTTTATTGTAAATAATAAATAATTTTTAATTTTTAATTTTTAATTTTTTTCTTCAATTTTGCGGCGGTTTTTCTAAAAAACCGCCGCTAAAAATAATTGTAAGTTTTTTTGGAAAAAAAATTAAAACAATTATAAAAAATATTTTAAAAATATTTAGCTACGGTTTTTAAAAATGCCACTAAAAACCCGCCGCTAAATTTTTGATCAAAAAACATTTTGCAATGGATTTGAAAACCACCACTAAAACACTCCTTTCCAGTAGTGTATGGATGCCCTGGTACATGACACCTCAAATCCAGCTTTCATGGTCGAAACTTCACTATATGGTGCGACAGTGGGATTCTTGGCTTCTTTATACGGTGTGATCGTGGGTTACTTGATACAGATGGGTATAAAGCATGGTTGAGGGGTACTTGTTTAGATGAGAGTACAACGTGGTCTTGTGACTTGTTTACTTTTCTAATAGCTTCCTGGTTAGGATCTAACATTGTTGTGGGTATCCTTGAGGGGCTATTGGTTTTACTTTTTAGTAGACTTATTCCTTAGGAATTCAATTTTATGTTATCATTATACTTACACTTGCTTTCACTTTGTATATTACTGTTAGATCTGTATAGAACTGTTGGTGGTTACCTACTGGGATGTTTATCTTACACCCTGTTTTGGGCCTTCTTGGGGACCCAAACAAATTATATGGTTGTAGGTAATGATAGGATCAACGACCCAGGTACAGGTTGTTGATTGTGGCTTTAGAGTAGGGGATCATATGACCAAGCTGAGTCTTGCGATGCCACTAGGACTTTTGGTCTTTTTTTTCTTTGAGACTTGTATTATATTGTATTTCCATATACTGTTCCGGTTGCTTTCTTGATGTGTGTATCATCTGCATCAATGTATATGTGACGTTTCAGGATTATATTTGTATTCTTATCATGTCTTAATTTTCAGTTGACTGGTTATTTATTTGCTTCCTCTAATGTATTTATTTGACTTATGTTGTGATATACTCTGGTAATGAGGGCATAGTCTCCCCCACTAACTCACCTAGACCCTCACTTCTAGTCAACAGCCTCTAGTATTTGGGGAGATGCACTTGAGGCCTTATGGCCAACTAGGATTGGGGTATTGTTGAGTGGAATCCGGATTCGAGATGTTACAAAGTGGTATCAGAGCAGTCTTTTGTAGTCTACCTTACTATTTGGAGACATTATATAGGGATAGGAAAAAAATGAGTTTGGTAATAAGTTGTTCCCAGGAGTGGCTACCTTGTGTATGGAGAAAAGCCAAATTGCCTTGAATGGATTTCTATTTTTTGTATTTTGATGGTTACAGTTATTTTAATTTCACTGTTGGGTGATGCACATGATTTATGTTGTTACTGTTGATGCAATTTTGGGTTCTATTTTAGTTGAAACCCGATGAGATGATGGTATGTCATCACATGCATCATATAGGAATTTTTTATAAATCACATTCCATGCATTATTCAATGCCATTTAGTACTTATTACTTATTTCATGTTGTTGTGATAGATTTTGTGATAGTTGTGCCTACTGTTGTGATAGTTTGGGTGTAGTAGATAAAGGGGTAAAGTCATCTTTCAATTTATTAGGAGTATAAGCCCTTATGGATTGGGAAATGATGCACCAATGAAATGAAAGTGATAAATTAAAATTTATATATGTATTAATTGGAAAGGGAACTAAGTTTTGGATTTATGAGGTGTTATGGTCCCTCGTGGACTCAGAATTGGTAAACCCTTGGTAGAATTTCCTGGATAACTGAATGTGAGATGAAAATGGGAACTAGAACTGATGTATAGTGACATTACCTATACCCGGCTTTTGATTGGTCAAGAGGTAGAGTTTCTAGTGGTCTTGGTGGTTGTTTCTTATACAGTCCTAGATTTAGGAGCATGTTGTGGGTTGACTTGGTTCCTAGGATGGTTTTGACCTATCCTACACTTTTTAGTTGTGTGCATTGATTTCTCTCTTTTCTGAGGTGTGTTCTTGTCATTATAGAGAGATTCTACCAAGATGACCTCTAGTGGTATGCCGTGAGGGAGGTGATGACCATACTTCAGTGATGGTGGGCCGCAAGCTACCGTTTAATCCTCATTTAGTGCCATCCATGGCACCGGAGGATATTATAGACACAGGTGCTGAGGCATAGTTCCACAAGGTCTTCTTTCGCTATATGTAGACATTCTATGGAGAACCAAATCCAGACTTGAATATGGATGATCTAAAATGGGTGTTCCAACAGTAGCATCCTCACATGTTTTCAAAGGATAGTGGACCACAGGATGTAGAGCTATGGCTATAGACCACATTAGTAATTTTTGATCATATGGATATGCCTCCTGAGCAGAGGGTTAAGCTCATGACTTACATGCTATGTGGAGCAGCAAAGAACTGGTGCGAAGTTTTGAATTAGGTTTACAGGCTACGGAATATGGGTTGGGATGAATTCCAACCCAACTTCTATTACTACTTTTACCCCATTACTTTATAAGCAAAGCGGGCTAGCGAGTTCATGAATCTATAGTAGGGTGAAATGATGGTTATGGAATACTCAACATGCTTTATAGAGTTGCAGCATTTTGCACTGATATATCTTACTGATGAGATTTCAAGGGTGAGAGGCTTTGAGGAAGGTCTCAGACATGCTATCAAGTCTCAGGTCAACATTTTCACGTTGACTTCTATCATTAATATTGTGAATCAAGTTCTTATCATAGAGTGTAACCTGAGGGATGCTTAGGGTACATAATAGGGTATTGTTGTTTCTCCCCTTAGTGGTTCTACATCTTCAGGCAGGAAGAGCTATTTTGAGGCTTCCTGTGATATGATTGCTAGTCAGGTTATGGGTGTAGGCATCTTGGTGTATTACTATTAGTGTGGTAGGTGAGACCACATGAAGAATCAGTGTGACCACGACCTAGTCGAGTGCCAAACTTGAAGCAAGATGGGGCACATGAAATAGTTTTGCAGGACCATCCCTACAATTATGAGTGATAGGGGGTCATCTCTGACATCATGTTTAGGAGTAGGTTCTTCAGGTCCATATCAAGCTGGGAGTTGGAGAAGTGTAGGCTGGTCAGGCCAAGGTAGTGGTGGTCTTGGCTGTGGTAGCCAGACACTAGTTTCTCATAAACATTAGGCTGGACCAGCTCAGGGTATTCAGGTAGTGTCACAAGGCTGCAGTACAGGCTACACTTCTGCAGTGGAACAGACCCAATAAAAGCAAGATCCTAGACTATCTACAATGAGAGGTAAGATCTTAATAGCCTCTACTATTGTATCTGATCTTTTTAAAGTAGGTTCATCGTATAGTTTTATATTTGCACCAGTGTTGAAAATCCTTGGGCATGTTTTGTTGTTTTATGAGGGTGTTTTTATGTTAGACATACCATTGGGAATCATAATGGGTGATGTACGCCAGTGTAGGGAGTTCCCCATTGAGGTTGGTGGGTTTCAATTTGTTTGTGATCTTTACATCCTCGAGATAATAGGGTTTGACGTCATTCTCAGGATGGACTGGCTAGTAGCTTATCGAGTGTACGTTGACTGCTATCGCTGAAGGGTGAATTTCACATCACCATAGGGTGGAGTTTTTATTCATAGGGGTATATGGGATGTCCAGGAAATTCGGACTAGACCCGAGTATCGTAGGTTGGGTGGAATGACAGCCCAGATCGCTAGTTTATTTTTAGATGATCAGAGACTGAGTCAAGAAGAATTTCCTCCAGTGGTCGATTACTTATAGGATGTGTTTCCTACTGTATTTTATGTCTTATCTCCTGAGATAGAGTTGGAGTTCTCTATCGAGCTAGTTTCCGGAGTTGAATTGTCATTCATTCCTTCTTACAGGATGGTTATAGCAGAGCTGCATGAGATCAAGAGGCAGCTAGAGAATTTAGAGGTGAAGGGGTTTATTCAACCTTGTACTTCTTCATAGGGTTAACTGGTCCTTTTTGTGAAAAAGGTCGATGGTACCCTTAGGTTATGTATGAATTATTGAAAACTGAACCAACTGACAGTTATGAACCGATATCCATTTCTCCAGATAGATGAACTGATCGACCAGATTTGAGGAGCATGAGTGTTCTCGAAGATTGACTTGAGGTCAGGATATCACCAGGTACATTTTCGTCCTAAAGACATACCTTGTATGACCTTTTATAGAAGTTATAGGTTATACGATTATCTGGTTATGTCGTTTGGTCTCATGAACATGCCAACAGTTTTCTTGGATTTGATGAACTGAGTGTTCCATCATTACATGGATTCTTTTGTGGTGGTTTTCATGGAGGATATCTTGGTTTATTCTCACAATCGACGCAACCATTCCAATCATCTTGATATCATTTTGAATATACTGATAGAGCATCGTTTATATGATAAGATTGCAAAGTGACACTTTTGGATGTATTAGATTCACTTCCTAGGTCACATCATCTTAGAGATAGGAGTATAAGTGAACCCAAAGAAGGTGAGATCCATAGTTTCCTATGAACATCCCAAGAACATTTTTGACATACAAATTTTCATGGGGATAACTAGTTACTACCTGTGTTTCATACAGAACTTCTCATGCTTAGTAGCACCATTGAAAAGCTTGAATAAGAAGGGTTTGAAGTTCATTTGGTCATATTCTTATGAGATAGTCTTTCAAAATCTAAAAGGGAGGTTAACTTCCGCACCAGTCCTAATACTACCGGAGTAGGGAAAGAGTTACATGGTTTACTATGAATCTTTAGGTATTGGGCTGGGGGAAGTGTTGATGCAGGGGAATCGAGTCATGGTGTATAGTTCTCAATAGCTGAGGCCACATGAGAGGAATTACCCTATGCACAATCTGGAGTTAGATGTTGCCATTCATGCTTTACGTTGTTTGAGACATTACTTACTGATAGAGCTTTTTTTTGGTGTACACAGGCCACAAATGTCTCAAGTATATCTTTATGAAGTGAAATATAAATCTGGGAGAGTGAAGGAGGGTAGAGTACCTATATTCCTTTGACTTTGAGCTTGCCTATACGCCTGGTAAAGGCAATGCAGTGACCGATGCACTGAGCAGGAGGACTCAAATACAGGTAGTGCAACCGACCAGTAGTGATTGGAAGATTATGGCATTGTTCTCTAAGATACATTTGTAGGTTCACGATAGGCAGGGGAATAATTTTATATCATCCTTAGTTGTGACCTCTACCCTACTTTAAAAAGTTAGGATGAGGTGGCTATCGGATTCTTAAGGCCTAGTTCTATGGAAGTGTGTGGAAGGTGAGGAACATCCTTCAAGTTGGATGGTAGGTGAGGATCAGATCTTGTGTATCCATAGACGTTTTTGGGTTCCAATGGATATATGTGAGAATATGATGTGGGAGTTTCATGCTTCATCTTGGGAAGTGCATCCCGTTGTCACGAAGATGTAATGGGACATGAACCATCAGTACTCGTGGTCGGGTATGAAACGTGAGGTATCTAGTTTTGTTATGAGATGTTTCTCCTGTTAGTAGGTGAAGGTAGAATATCAGTAAACAAATGAGATTTTATAGTAGTTACCTATTCCATAGTGGGAATGGGATGATGTCATGATGAATTTCGTGACTGATTTACTAAGGTTTCCTTGAGGTAATGATTTTGTGTGGGTTGTTATTGACAGGCTAATGAAGGTCTCTCATTTCTTGCCAATCAAGGAGATGTTCAATGTAAATGATCTTGGGAGGTTGTATATATATGAGATTTTACGACTACATGGGGTCCCATGTGCTATCATTTCAGATAGGTATTACCACTTTATGTCTCATTTCTGATAGAGTTTTCAAAGGGAAATGGGTACACAAGTGCTTCTGATCACAGATTACCACCCTCATAATGATGTCCAATCATATCATACAATACAGGTGCTAGAGGACATGCTCTGAGCATGTGTCCTGTATTTTGGGGGCTCTTGGGAGAGGCACATTCCCCTGGTTGATTTCGCCTATAATAATAGTTATCAGGTGATTATACAGATGGAACCTTACGAGGATTTATACGGTAAGTCATGTTGTTCTCCCCTGTGCTGGTTAGAGGTAGGAGAGATAGCTTTTTTGGGATCGTGTCTCATGCATGAGACTTCTGAGCAAGTTCGGTTGATTCAGAAGCTGATGGTTGCCGCACAGTCTCGTTAGAAATCATACGTCGATCACCGCAGATGACCTTTAGAGTTTGAGTTCGGGGATTTAATTTTCTTATTTGTTTCACTGAGGTTGGGACAAAGGCGGATTAGGAGATGGGGTAAAAATTCACCGTGATATGTCAGGCCATTAGAGATTCTGGAGAGAGTTGGGTCGGTTTCCTATCAGTTTCAGTTACATCAGAGGCACCGAGCCATGTATGATGTATTCCATGTATCTCAGCTACACTGCTATCATTCAAACCCATATCATGCTTTTAGGCCTGAGGAGGTTGACTTATAGGTTGATGCATCCTTTGAGGAGCATCTGATTCATATAGTTCACAAGAGCATGATTCTCTGAGGTCAGTCAGTTCCTCTAGTAAAAGTGTTATGGTAGCACAGCCATTTAGAGGATGACAATTGGGAGAGGGAGGCTGATATACGTGCTAGTGGATGGAGTTGTTTTTAGAAAAATCTTGACCACCCTAGAGAGGGTAATTCAGGGATGAATTTCTTTAAGGGGGAAATATTTAAAGATCTCGGGTTTTTCTTGAGGTACATATCTTTTCTTTTTGGGTTTAAATGCTATTTACTTAACATTTTTTCTTGGAACCTAAGTTAGGTCATGGGATGATTGGGTTGTACTTGGGAAAGAAGAGGAAAAGGGGGTTGAAGGCTGACTACAGGCCAATTACATGCAGTGAATGGGGGATACACATTGTATAATCTCAGGTCACAACGTGTAATGGTTTGGCCAGGACTCTTCACGACATGCATGTGTTTTTCTTCTTAAAATGAAAATCGGGCATTACACGTCATGTAACAGGGCTATATATCGTGTAATGGCCCTCTGAGTTTTTTAAAAATAGAGGCAGTAGCCTCTAATGTTTTTCACGCACAACCTTTTTTTCTTATTTTTTAGAACCTAAAACCATCTATAATGGTTTTTCAGATCTATAAGTTGTCCGAACTCCATTTCTCACATCGTTGGCCACATTGGAATTACATAGATAAGTATTGAATTCCTTTTTAGTCATTCTAGATTCTTTAGAACAATGACAACACTATTTGGATTTTGGCTCATATGCCCTGGTTTTTTGTTCTTCATTTTTTCTTCAGATTTCTCCTAAACCGAGATAAATCAGGACTTGATACTGTATGATCACTCTACTACATAGATGAGTTATGTGTTTTATGATTTCCTTCATCTTTTATGGTTCTTTTCAGGTGTTTGGCCTTTTTTCTACCCGTCAGACATTTCAGAAAGGCCCAATTTTTGAGTAAGCTACTTGTCATAGGTTTAGTTGGACCTGGTGAGGATGCTTTTAGGTTCATCTTAGGTGTCTTGACACTCGTTTCTTGATTCAAGGTCACCCATGGGGTGCTCCTTATGGAATTAAATTTTTTATGCCTGTTTAAACCACCCAAGGGGTGTGTGCTTCAGATTTTCAGGTTAGAGGAATCCTATCAATGCTTTAATAAGTTGAATAGATCGCTTATGAGATGTACTACCTCCTTACTTAGTGATATCTTGTGATTCCATGCCTATGTTGATAAATTGGCTTGAATGAATGTGATGATATGGGTGGGTATACCTATAAGAATTGATTAATGGCATGTTAAATGGGTAATATGGGAGAGTATGCTGATATAAATTATAAAGGATAAATGGAATGCATGAGTGGGTATACTCATGTCTTGTGCTTGTTTATATGAGTTGGTATACTCACATGGGTTTAATTGTTTAAATTGAATGTTTGTTTGAATGGTTTGATAGATGTCATGGACTGCTCTCCATGGATCCAGAACGTGGTAGTGGACTCCTTGGGTTGATTATGCCCCTTGGGTCTTAATTCCATGGGATGCCTCAGGCCTTACTACCTCTTGCATCCAGCTATCTTGGAATCACATAGGACATGTCGGTACACATGCTCCTAGGACTCCAACTAGTTACTAGACTGATTTTTCACTAGGACGCCCATGAGACTTGATGTGGATGCCTTGGAAGAGTTTCTTGGATTCGACCCTTCGTGGTCTAGATTTATTATATGGATTCCCTGGTACACGACACCTCTGATCCGGCCTTCGTGGCATACACTTCACTATACAGTGTGGTTGTGGGATTTATGACTTCTTTATATGACATGGTTTTGGGTTACTTGATAAATATGGGTGTACGACATGGTCGTTGGGTACTTGTGTGGATGAGAGTATGGCATGGCTATGTGACTTGTTTACTTTTCTTATAACTGTCTAGTTAGGATCTGATGTTGTTGCAGGTTCCTTGAGTGGCTGTTGGTTTTACTTTTCAGTAGACTTATGCTTTGGGCATTCACTTTCATTTTATCACTTTACCTACACTTGCTAGCACTTTTTATATTATTGTTAGAAATGTATAGACCTATAGGTGGTTGCCTACTGGGATATTTATCTCACACCCTATTTGGTCCTCCGTGGGGACCCAAACAGATTATATGGTTGCATGTGATGATAGGTGCAAGCGCCTTGTACAGGTTGTTGACGGTGGCTTTAGAGAAGGGGAGCATAGGACCAAGCTAAGTCTTTCGATGCCACTAAGACTTTTGATCTTTTTGTTCTTAAAGACTTGTATTGTATTGTATTTCTATGTATTGTTCTGTATTATTTCTAGATATATGTATCATCTACATCAATGTATATGTGACATTTCTAGATTATATATGTATTCTTGTCTTGTATTACTTTTTAGTTGACTACTTATTTATTCGCTTCCATTATTGTATGTATTTCACTTCCACTATGATATACTCTGGTAATGAGGTAATAGTATCCCCATAGACTCACCTAGGTCATATCTAATAGTCAGCAGCCTCTAGAGTTTGGGGAGATGTGCTTGAGGCCTTGTGGCCAACTAGGCTTGGGGCACTGTTGACTGAAATCTGGGTTCAGGACGTTACAACATACATGGACTGAATACTAAAGAGATTTAGTATGAAATAATCAAAGATAGGATTGGTTCCAGTGTCACATGATTTTTATCTTTCTAAGAAAATGTTTTCTCAGACACAATAGGAGAAGTAAGATCCCATACACTTCAAAGATAGGATCAATCATGTATGCCATGTTATATACAAGACTTGATGTTTCCTATGCATTGAGCATGGTAGAAAAATATCAAGAAGATCCAGGAGAACAACATTGGTCTAATATTATGGTTATCCTTAAGTATCTAAGAAGAATGAAGGATATGTTCCTAGTGTATGGATGAGATGAGGATTTAGTCATTAGAGGTTATACTGATGATAGTTTTCAAACTAATCTTAATGATCTGAAGTTGTAGTCAGGATATGTTTTCTATCTCAACAGAGGAGTTATCAGCTAGAAGAGTTCAAAGAATCTATTTGTCACTGATTCTACAGCAGAGTCTGAGTATATATTGGCTTATGATGTAACCAAGAAAGTTGTTTGGATACAAAACTTTGTCCAGGATCTTGATGTGGTACCTAACAATAAAGACCCTATCACATTGCATTGTGATAATACTGTAGCAGTGGCTCTTACAAAAGTGTCAAGGTCACACCAATGGATAAATCATATACTCAAGAAGTATCACATATTGAGGGATTTTTATCAAAGTATCGAAGTTGCAGTAAGTAGAGTCCCCATAGAAGAAAACATGGAAACCCCCTTGACTAAAGGCTTGTCTTAACAGAAGCATGAGTATCTTGTGAGAGCTAGCATATTAAAGGTTGTTATTAGTTGGCTCTAGTGTAAGTGGGAGTTTGTTGGAGTTGGTTCCCTTGAGCCAACTTCTGTGTACTTTATGATAATCTGTATTCATTGTTTTTTATATTAATAAACTCATTTTAACATCATGATTATTCATGTACATAACATAGTATGTGATAAATTCCTAAGAGTGCTTATCGCACTAAATGGTTATAGCAGTTCCCCACTATGATGAGAACCCTAAAGTGTTGTGACACTATTCTTAAATATATTTTCTATAGCTAGATGATATCATTGAAGGGACACAAATGATACATGCTATCAGGGATGAAGACTCATGGGACTTTGAGGCACATTCTCATGATGTACGCCCTTAGTAATATCTAGTGTAGGATATTATGAGAACAAGACTCACCAAAAGGAAATCCACATTTATATGTATCATTGGATGTTTCTATCTACGTATGTGTGTATTGATCCTTAGATTTTAAGATTATTATTAATGAGTATTATAAGTCACTTACTTTGATGTATTGAACAAAACTATGACGGCATATGTTTACGGTGAGGTGGGATACGTTGGGTGTGTCACGAGTAATATTACATTAATGAATAATGTGAGAAAATGATTTGTCCCTTATGTTATTTAATGGATGTTGATATCCCATACCCATTGATAGAAATAATATATCTTAAATAAATACATAGTCATGGTGTTCAATAGGGAAGTTTGATTTTCAGAAATTCAAATAAAGAGACATCGAGCACATTGGTTGATGGCACCAACATGCAACTTGCTTGATTATATATATCAGGATAAAGGGATTATATTACACAGTAAGAGTTTGTGTGAGGTATTATTTCATTATGGCATTAACTTCTTTCTCTATAGGTGCCTTAGTGTGTTGTTAAATGCTAACCTTGGACTTTATGTTGTATCGCCTAATGCCACTAAGAAAGATGTCTACAGGGTCATACATTAAGTGTATTCAGAATCTCAATTAAATAATATGTTATATTTTATTATTTAAAAAGTTAAATAAATATTACTCTCGAATGTAGTTTAATAATTATTCATGTATGATTGATCGTATATATTACAAAACCAGATATTCGAGAGAATATTATGTGAGCAGAATATTTAATAAATATTTATTTTCTATATAGTGAATATAATATTTATTTATTTATTAGAGAATAATGTTCCGATATTTATTAATTAAATAAATAGTCATTATTCAAGACCCGATGAATATTGTGGAGGAATAGCAGACCATGTTTTTAGGTCTGATGAGAAATAATATATATTGAATATTATTTGATTAAATTATATTTAATTTAATTATCAAGTTAATCACATGTCGAGGAAATAATAATATTATTATTATTTTAGATATGGGGTTCTGTAAAGGATTAAATAAATATTAAAGGAAACTTGTGAAAATATTTACTTCTAAACCCTGTCGATATTTAAACCCTATTATATTATTTTTCATGAGATCCAATTCATTTAGTGTTGTGTGCAACGACATATGAAGATAATTCTTTCAAGTCATATAGAGATCCCTCTTCAAGAACACTCATAAGAACAGAGAGTGATCTTCCTCCACCTCACACTATTGAGTCTATAGAGATCAAGGATAATGCTTTGAAAGAGATTCTCGAAGCGATCAAAGACGAACAATGCAAATGATGAGATCTGTCATGCTATCACCTGTAGATTTATACGGCGACGTTTGGAGATCTTTGGAATACTTGTGGATCGCCGCTAGATGGAATCTACTCTTGATTCCTACAGCACAACGATAGTTTAATGCAGATCTGTTGTCAGATCCATCAACAAAGAAATAATTCACACAAGGTAATTCTTTAATTGATTTAATTAATTATAAATAATATGTGATGATCATGTGCTTGGTTCTGGTGTTTGTGTTTTTCTTTGATTCAATTATGTTGATCACGATGTTCATCGTCGTGTAAATCTCAGATTGATCATCAATCATGAAAAAAAGAAAAGTTGGGTACGGCCCATCACATGGTTCCGCTATATCCGGAACCTTAAATAACCTTTTATAAAGGAGATATTCATAGTAATACCTTACTACCAACTTTAAACTCTAGATCCCACCGATGATTGTCAACATAACTTTTTTTGTTAACTTTGATCTACCCTTATGTGTTGTCGAATGGATCTAATCATCTCTATCATTTCCCCATCAAGATCAGGTCTCAATAGCTTTCTTTCCCCATCTTCATCCCAACACGTTGGAGATCTGCGCTTTATTTCTTATAAGGTTTCATAAGGATTTATTTGAATGCTCCGGTGAAATCTATTATTGTAAGAAAATTCTACCAAATGAAGAAGTTTATCCCAACCACCTTTGAAATCCATATAGCGAGATCTAAACATGTCTTCTAGAGTTTGAATGCTCTACTCAAACTGGCTATCCGTCTGAGGATGATAAGTAGTACTGAAAGTCAACCTTATATTCAGAGCCTGATAAAGGCTTCTCCAGAACATTGAAATAAACCTTGGGTCTTAATCAGATATAATTGAGAGTGGTACTCCATGCAATCTAAAAACATCCTTACTGTATAACCGACTAAGTTGGTCAAGGGAGAAATCTATTCTAATAGTGATAAAATGTGTTGATTTGGTAATTTGATTGACTACAACCCAAATATCATTATTCCATTTAGATGAATTGGGGAATCCAAAGACGGAATCTATGGTAACGTTTTCCCATTTCCTTTTCGATATGGGTGATGATTGCAGCATCCTCATAGAAATTTGTCACTCGACATTAACTTGTTGACACACCAGGAATTAGCATATATACTTGACAATATCCCTTTTAATGATATCTAAAATGAAGATTTTTATCTCTTTAAAACGTAACTCATTTTTTTACAAAATAATTGCAATATAGAAGAAACTAAGGTTGTCTCCCAATGAGACTTCCCTAAATGAGTTTTCTATAATGAATTTTATTATTTTGTATTATTAAATTCTTAATTGTTTTTATGGGAAAAATCTAACACCTCGTTTGGCAGGGGACATACAGGCGGAAAAGAGACGATTTGGAAGGAGAGAAACCAATATCTCTCATTTGGTTATCCAAGGTTGAAGGAGATAAACGTGAGGCGTCGGAAGGGAGAGAAATCGGTTTCTCTCCTGCACGAGATTTCAGTGGATTTTGAATCGTCCCAAAATCGGGACGATTCTGATGGAAATCTTCAATCCCGTTCAAATATTTTACACATTTCCCATATTGCCCTTAGATCTCTATATAAATAATAATAACAATCAAATAATAATAACAATCAAATATAAATAATTTATAAATAATAATAACAATCAAATATAAATAATAATAACAATAACAATCAAATATAAATAATTTATAAATAATAATAACAATCAACATAATTTATAAATAATAACAATAAAATAATAATAAATAATTTATAAATAATAACAATCAAATATAAATAATTTTGATAATGTGTATATAAATAATTTTGATTATAACTAATTATGCGTATATAAATAATCATAAATAATTCTGATTATAGATAATTTTGAATATAAATAATTATGATTATCTTGAATTAATAGTTTATATAAATAATTTATAACTAATTTTAAATTATTAAATATTTTGAATTAATAACTTTTAATTAATAACTATTTTGAATTAGTAATTATTTTCAATTAATAATTTTTTTGAATTAATAATTTTTTTAATTAATAATTTTTTTAATTAATAATTTTGAATGTATAATTTTGATTACCTTGAATTAATAATTTTGAATTAATAAATTATATAAATATTTTTGATTATCTTTAGTTAATTATTTTAAATTTTATAATTTTATTAATATATGGTGGTAGGTGTGGTGTCCGTGCGGATCTAATCGATATTGGTTTTTTATATTGAGCAAATATACCCTTTAATCTCATGTGTATGTGATATTTTTAAACAAAGGCTATTTGTGTCATTTGCACTAAAACAATTTCTTTTAAAAATTGTCACCAAACATGATGGAGAGAAATCTAAATCATTTCTTTTCTTTTATTAAGTTATGAATCCAAACACAAGGAGAGAAATCACAATCATTTCATTTCATTTCTTTTATAAACTATCAAATCATTTCTTTTCTTTTACTAAAATATAACCAAACACAGTGTAAGACTGTAAAGGAAATTACTCCAATTACTAAGCACAAGATATTAAAAACATAAAAAAAAACAAAAACAAAAAACAAACTAAAACAAGCAATGGTGTATTGAACTAGAAGAAGAAGCAGTAGCCTAATTAGCAATTCTTATGAATCAGTCGTTCCTCAACATTTTTAACAGAATACATGACTATAACTCTCAATGCATAGATTGACATATCTAATCTTTCAACTTACACAGTTTATTAAATTGAAGTCTACAACCAAAATCTCGACTATAGATTCACTTTCCATAAGAATCGATCGACGCACTCAGTGATCGTCGAGTACAATGACACAATCAACACCCTCCATAATTACAATCCCAGATCGATGATTGAGAAATTTAAATGAAGATGATCGACATCAAACTCCTGCTTGGATCGAACAAACAAGCCACATTCATAGATAATCACAGTCCAATCATAAATGTGACATTTTCATAATGGAAGAAAAATAATTAAAAAAGTATCATAATAACAAAACATCAATCAATGATCACATTTTGAAGCTCAATATTCTGAAGAGAATTACAACTGAAAAATAAAAAAGATGATAACTCAGAAAGACATCACCATGAGTATCCATTATATCCGACTACTAGAAATTTAGCTTGAGATCACCAAGGTGCAAGAGCAATCTTTGATATCGACCTGTATCACCATCGGAAGTAGCAGTAGATCTTGGGCTCAGCTTCCGAAAAAACTTTGTACGTTCGAGTTGTCCCTAAATGAAATGTCCTATCCTTTTATTTATTATTGCTATCTTTTCTATCAACAAGAAAATATCACACAAACTTATTTTCAGGTGGTGGTACCAAGTACATCCTACATCTATCTCTCTCATGACTGACAAGTGATATGTATATATATATATATATATTTTCCCTGTGTCCCAAACAATTAATGCCCACACATGCATCCATCCTGATCATATATCCTTCCCTTAATTCTGTCAACTTCACCATCACAAGACAATACAATCTAAAACCATCACTGATTCCAATGCATACAATTCCACTTGACCTTCATCTGGGTAAAAAATCCACTAGGCTTCGAGAACTCTGGTCTGTAACTCAATTCATCGAGGTGCATAGTCATAAAGGAATCCCTTCAAACTCAACTGTCAGAACCCCTAATCAGATCCTTCCTTTGAATCTTGGTCAGAATCAATCTTGTTAACTCCATTAGAGAGGTTGAAATTATCAAAAAACAAACTCTGCTTGAGCCATTTTGCAGAACACCCCCTCTTGCGACTTTGCACAGTGCAGCCCACCTATCCTCTTCATTCAGACTTGTATCAAAAACAAGTCCCCAACATTTGACACATTCAAAATTGATCTTAGCATTGGATCACCGTTATCATCAACCACCTTTGCAGGTACATTAATCCTTCGAACCGAAGCTTCAAACGATTCTCCCATCTATCATCGGCCGATGTCACAATGCTTGGAAAAAGAAATTCATTCTTGGCGATTCAAGTTGCAACACTGGAGATCCGCATTCACGCAGATCTGATGCAATACCTTCAAAAAGTGGGTTGGCCTAGTATCATCCTCGTTTTTCATCAACAGAAAAACGTTAGTAGCTGGCTTTTCATCTCAATCGATCGAAACCGCTGGATTCAGTACAAGCTTTGTATGTTCAGCAGTGGTTCGGTGGTGACTTCAGGTTCCACCAATGGCGGCCTTACTTCCTCTCAAAGCCTCGTTCGACAATACCAACGGCGGATCTTCTTCACCGATCTCCGTTGGCGCAAATTCCATGGCGGCGGGTTCACTGTGGTAGCTTTGTCGAACTGGTTTGAGATTCAATCTCCTCAACATCGATGGTGGCATCGAATCGAGTTCATCCTCACAAGCTCAGATAGTGGCCACGGGGCTCGATTTCATCTTCTTCATCTCAACAAATCGAAGCTCCTTCGAGATGGCGAGCTAGGTCAGAAACTCAGTGGTGGATCGTCTCCAATCCTCGCCTGGAATCAATTTCCGACCTCCCTTCATCACGATGGCATTTGAATCAAGATCTCCATTCACAAAGGGTAGTGGCCTCTGTAGCGAACGATAGTGGCGCCCTTCGAAGGGATAGAACAGCTGGCAAAACTTCCAGAACCTCCTAACATTTATATTACGGTGTGATATAAATAAAACAATTAAAGAATTTAATAATATAACAAATAAATCCAACATATTCCAAAAACAAGTTAATACATTAAATTAAAATTTCAAAATAAAAATAATCCAAAACAAATACACTTAATTGAAATTTCTAGCAGTAAGAACATTTAAATGAATAAATTGAAAATTAAATTAAAATGAATTTTATTAAATTTTGATAGAAACATAAAGATCATAAATTCAAATTAAATAATTACTATCTAGAATAAAAATATAAAAAAAATTGGCATTTTAAATAAAATGTCAAAATAAAATATTAAAAAGTTGAAAGAATAAAGACACCTAAGTTACAAAAAAATAGTCGTTTATTATTAAAACAGAAAAATAAACAAAATGTTGGTCGGAGTGGATACTCAAGGGGGGTTAATTGAGTTCCAATTAAAATTTCTGTTAAAAACTTTATGATTAAAATCCCCCAATTCAAAACAGCCCAGTCAATTAAAGCAGTAGAGATATAAATGTTTAATTGCTCAACAAGTTTCTCTAAGGTTGATTAGTCCTTAGTTGAATCAATGTAATCACTAATTCAACTTTTGAAACAGGTTTACTGAATTAAGCATTTATACACACTAACCAAAACTAACTATCAGAGTGAATGTAAAAATAGTTTTCATAAGCAGCGGATAAAATAAAACAGAGTATATGATGATTAGCACAACAATATAAACAAGAGATTCAGTCTCAAGGCGAGACCTAATCCTCTCCACTTAGTGATCACCTACCACCAAGCAGTTTGTATAAATAAACTTGATACACAACCTGTATCGAGGTTTACAACAGTTTTTACAAACTGTCCAGGTTCTACAACCTCTACCACAGTTCTATGTGGGAAAACAATCAACCAAGCCACACAAGGCTTCTTCAACAGTTATGTGTGGGAAACAAAAGGTGAGAGAGTTCTGAGTGGAGATTTTCAGTATCCCCCAGTTAAAGCACATGAGACAGTGTGTGTGTAACACACACTGCTCAGAAATGTAAAATAAGGAACACAGTAGAGCCAGAGAAATTAGGATGGAGTTTAGAATGCTCTATGTGTTTGAAGATCAGCTCTGGACTTCTTGGAGTTGAGGAAATGAAGGTTTTGTTCTTCTCTGCAAGTTGCCTCTAAAAACAGAGTGTCACAACTTTCAGGTACTAACTTCCAGGTACTGAGATGTTCAACTTCTTTGTACAAGGGTTCTTTTAATCACAGCAGTACAACCTTGAATATGTTCTTCAAAAAGATCTTCGTGAAACTCTTGGATTTTCAGTATAAGCACTAGAGTGTTCTTATTCTTGTTCTTCAGTAATTTCTTTCTCATGCATTTAACTTATGGACCCATTTTTCTATTTTTCTGCATGCCTCTATATATATATCTTCCTCGGTCTTTTTCTTTCATATTTGAGGCCTGACAAAAGGAGTAAGTACATCACGTGCAATCTTTCTCGTACCTCGTACTGTTAAGATATGGTCTCTTGATATGTCTACAAATAATATTAATTAATGATAGATGCATTAAATCAATCAAATATGACAGTTATGATAATATTAAGAAAATGGATAAAGTGCAGAATATGTTATCAGTAGACTGGTAACAGTAGCCTGTCAATCGGTAGCATCTTCAACAGCAAGCTTAATCTGCAGTAGACTTCCAACAGTAGGCTTGTCTAGCGATAGACTTGTCCAACGGTAGACTTCACCAACGGTAGACTTCACCAACGGTAGACTTCCCCAAAGGTAGACTTCACCAACGCTAGACTTCTCCAATGGTAGACTTCCCCAACGGTAGACTTCCCCAACGGTAGACTTCACCAACAGTAGACTTCACCAACGGTAGACTTTACCAACAATGACCTTTTACTGGTGACTTCCAACAATAACTTTATAATTGTAGCTCTTATAACGATAACCTTCATCTGTAAGGTCTTCAACGGTGACCTTTTCACCAATGACTTCAAGCGGTAAGGTTCAGCTGTAGGTTTGTCAACGGTGCCCGTGACAGTGGCCTAGAACAGTGACCTCTTACCAGTAGCCTTCAGCAATGACCTTTTACTTAGAGACTTTTTATACTGTAAACTGGTTTTAGCAAATTCATGAGATTAAAACAAATTGAAAGAGATTTTCAAATAACTCACCCATTATAGAATTAAACATGATTTGAGATTATCAAAATAGGTAAGTTCAACAATTTCCCCCTTTTTGATAATCACAAATTATGCCATTAAACTTTAGAATAATTATAAGATTATCAGAGATAATGGAAATTATAGGTAAGTTAATAAAATAAATAGGTGTTACGGATAAGACTATCACACATGTAGTATCAGAGATTAATGTGATATGGATATTGAATTACTTGTGATGTATTTTCTCCCCCTTTGTGATTAGAAAAAAGAAATACAATAAGAGACAAAAGAGAAGATTTGTATTAATGAAAGATTATTACATGATTCAAAGAGAATTATAAAATCCATATTGAAAAATACAACCACATTCAATCCACATCAGAAGTAGGTAATGACTCCTTCCCTTTGGAAGAGGAAGAGGGAGGGTCTGCAGGTGGTCGAACTGACTGAGGCCGAGGGATAACATCAAGGATGATAGGAGAAGCTGCAACAGAAGCTTCAGTGTCTCTAGAGGAGTGACTCTTTGAGGAATCATTGGAGTCAAGCTTCTGATGTCTTGAGCAGGAGACATCATAGGAGTAGCACTGGCCGAGGCTGAGGCAGTGGAGGTAGAAGGTAATGTTGTAGGAACAACAATGGGTGTACAGTCCACATGGAGGAAGGGTAACAGAAGATTCCTGAAGTCCATGATGATGCTGTCACCTCTCTCCATGGCTGAGATAAAGTCATCCTTATTTTCTATAAATTTCTCCAAGGCAGGAGTCATCTCTCGAAGCTTGCTCACTTGATCCTTAAATGCCTGAGTGACAGGTGGAATCCTCAAGTTCTCTAACAACAACTTGTAGTGGCCATCCATCTGATGATTAGTGTATACCCTTTTGTAATAAAAGTCAACTTGTTCCGTGATGGCCTTCTGATCTTGAGCAGCTTCCCTTAAATAATTTCCCACAAGGGTATGAATTTCCCTGGTAATAGAAATGACCTGAGAGTTTGAAGAACTAGCACCAGAGATCTTTTCCACTTCTTCTCTAACAATGGATCTGAAATCTTCAATGTCAACTGGAGGAGTGGTTGAAGTGGAAACAGATGAACCTAGAGGTGCCAGAGAGAAAGCCACTGTCTCCTTAAAGGATTTAGTCAGGCCACTAATCAGCCTTTTCACATCATCATCTGTACCTTTCACATGTGTTTCTATGGACTTCTTAAAGTCCTCAAAAACAGTTACCAACTGTTGCACTACACTTTTGATATAGCTGAGATCTCTATCCACTTGAACTCGTGAAGCCATATAGGAGTCCAAACTTACAATTGACTATTTCACATTTTTCATAGACTCTGTCAGCTCACTCATTTGACTCCGACACTGCTTTACTTCATGGAGCAGATTAGATTGAACACTGGAGTGTATTTTGGATAACTCAGATGTTGAATGTTCCTGAACAATAGAAACAGTCTTTTCCATCTCAGAGGACCTATCCTTAGACATTCTCTGAAGGTCTGATTTCAAGGATTCAAGGTCTTCCTTTCTAACATAGTCTTGAGGGAAAGAGTTTTTTTGGAGGTATGAAAATGAGGTTTGGCACTAAAGGTCTTCTGTTGGTCCTTTCATCTTTTGAGTCATCATAATCTAGTACCAACACCAGAAACCCAGGGTCCTCAGTCCAGCCTTCAATGTCATGCACAATAGATACTGAGTCTTTGGCAATAAGATGCTCCCCCTCAATTTGAGCTACCTCCTGGACAACTATTTCAGCTTCTTCCAGCCTTGCAACCTCAGCTGCTATTACTGCTTGATCAACTGACTCACCAGTAGAGTGAGCCACTGCTTCTACTGAGTCATCCACAATTTCCATAGAAAGGGTAGTAGATACAACTTGTCCTTCCTGTTCACTCACTACCCTTTCAGTGACTCTTATAGGAGGACTCAAACTAAGTTACTCTCTTTCATTATCCTTTTCAGCAGCAGTCTCATATTCCTCATCGTCAGAATGACCAGGCTTGGCCACTTCCTCCTCTTATGAGGTATCTCTAATAGTGATATGAGCCTCATCATACTCGTCTTCACTAGTTTCTTCAATCTCATTGTCCCTTAGGACAGATTCTCTCCTTAGTAACTCTCTTGGAGGACTGGGTTCTCCAAAAGCTATCATTCCAACTAGAGGACTGACTGGTAGATCAGGATCACTCCTATCATCTATAGGAGTATCTTATTTCTCAAGTTCCACAACCTCTTCTACTTCTTCATCAGAATATGCAGGTTCTTCCTCATCAGGCTTCAGACCTGTTATCCTATGGCCTAGAAGGATTATTTACAGGGTCAAACTTCTCATAAAGATTATCTTCATTATTTACCCATTCTATTCTCCAGGGATTCCAGCTGATCTTCATGAACTTGTAGATTATCTTGAAGATACAAAAATTGTTATTGGATACAATTATTTCCTCTTTATCTCCAGCAATGCCTTTAACCTTCATCATTACAGAAATCAGTTTTGCATGAAATTGAGCATTTGATTTAGAACTTGGCTTAGTCATGTCTTCCAACCGAACCATTAGCAACCTACACAGGTTGATCTTATTCCCATGATTCAGTAAATACAATATGAATATGTCCCGATACTTCAACACAGTGAAGTCCCCTCTTATGGGACTTATCACATGTTGGATAAACTTGAACAAAAGTCTATCCTCTCTATTCATTTCAGTAGCAATAACCTTCCTTGAGGTCCCATTTCCTATCAGTTCTTCAAAAGATTTATCATACCCAAAAATGTCACTGTCTAGAGGAATAAATCTAGAGTAGTAGTCACATATACCCTCATGAGGTACGCTTAGACATTTATCCCATTCAGCAGATGAAAAGCTTACCTCAGTTCCATTTACTCTTGACACTAGTCGGTTCTCACCATCTGACTTCTCAAATTTCAGATATTCGTAGAATTCCTTTACTAGAATCAGGTAGTACGGTCCATTATTGTTGGCAAATAACTCCACCCATCCTTGAGCCTCTAGTTTTTCCAGCACTAATGATTTTCTCTAGAGCAACCAATCTTCACTTAACTCCTTTTCAGCCACAATTGTTCTCTTTAACAGATGCGAGTTAATAGGCTCTGTTGATATATTACTGCCACCACTGGACTCGGATCAGGGTCTCTTAGGCCTTGGAATATCTCCATCATCATTCGAAGGTCTCTTGACTCTTTCCATTGATGTTCGAAGCGGTTTGAGGGTTCAGCGGAAAGTTAGGGTTTAAGGATTTTGAGAGCAAGGGTTCGAGAGTGAGGAAGAGTGTGGATCGAAATGTGTTTGTAATCTAATTTTATCATTTAGGGATTGAAATAAAAACAAATCGAGAAAAAGAATACTAATAAAATGGTTTAGATTCCATCATAAAATACAAAGTAATGGTAAGTTCCAATAGTGAGGTTCTAATGGTGAGGTTCTAACAGTGAGGTGCAACGGTGAGGTTCTAACATTAAGGTTCTAATAGTGAGATTCAACGGTGAGGTGAAATGGTGAGGTTCTAATAGCGAGGTTCTAACAGTGAGGTTCTAAAAGTGAGGTTCTAATAGTGAGGTTCTAACAGTGAGGTTCTAATAGTGAGGTTCTAACAATGATGTTCTAACAGTGAGGTCCTAACAGCGAGATTCAACGATGAGGTGCAACGGTGAGGTTCTAACAGTGAGGTTCAATAGTGAGGTTCCCTATACTAAAATTAATCATCCCTAATTCATGTTTGATGTAGTTTAACCTCTCCTAATTCAAGGCTTTGTGAATATATCAGCCATTTGATGTTCAGTGCTAATGAATTAAAGAGTGATATCACTTTTTTGATAATGATCTCTCAAAAAGTGATGTCTCACATCAATATGCTTTGTCCTAGCATGAGATACTGGATTTTTAGAAATGTTAATAGCATTTGTATTGTCACAGTTTATAGAGACATGTTTGAATTGATATCCATAGTCCAGTAAAGTGTGTTTCATCCACAGAATTTGAGCACAGCAACTACTAGCAGCTATATATTCAACTTCAATAGTAGATAATGCAACAGAATTTTGTTTCTTACTACACCATGATACTAGTGACTTGCCTAAAAGGTGACATGTTCTAGAGGTTCTTTTTCTATCTAACTTGCAACCAGAAAAGTCAACATCAGAATAACTTATCAGGTCAAATGATTGTCTTCTTGGATAAAATAGTCCTAAGTTGGGAGTATATTTGAGATATTTGAAAGTCCTTTTAACTGGATTTGAATGAGATTCTTTGGGATTATCTTGAAATTGAGCACATATACATACAGTGAACATAATTTCAGGTTTGATAGTTGTAAGGTAGAGTAGACTCTTTATCATACCTCTATAGTTGGTCTGATCCACTGGTTCTCCAGCTTCATCTGCATCCAACTTATAAGTGGTACTCATAGGTGTATCACTACCTTTACTACCATCCAAACCAAAACATTTTAAAATACCCTTAACATAGTTACTTTGATTTAAAACAACACCATCTTTATTTTGAAAAATCTGAAATCCAAGGAAAAATTTAAGTTCTCCCATTAAACTCATTTGAAATTCATTTTGCATTATTTTTGAAAAATCAGTACATAAAGAATTTTTAGAAGATCCAAAAATGATGTCATCTACATAAATTTGTACTATCAAAACATCTTTGGAAATTATTTTAATGAAGAGAGTAGGATCAGATATTCCTTTAGTAAAACGTTTTGAAATAAGGAAAGAACTAAGTCTGTCATACCAAGATCTTGGAGCTTGTTTCAAACCATATAAGACTTTTGACAGTTTAAAAACATGATTTGGAAAATGGGGATTTGTAAAACCAGGGGGTTGTTCAAAAAACACATCCTCAACTATATAACCATTTAGAAAAGCACTTTTAACATCCATTTGATAAAGTTTAAAATTCAGATGATCTACATAAGCAAGTAGTATCCTAATGGATTCTAACTTAGCTACAGGTGCAAATGTCTCCTCATAGTCTATTCCTTCCTCTTGACTATATCCTTATGCAACTAACCTAGCTTTGTTTCTAACTATATTCCTAGACTCATTAACTTTGTTCCTAAAAACCCATTTGGTGCCTATTATCAAAGTGTCCTTAGGTATTTCAACTAGTTCCCAGACTTTGTTTCTTTCAAATTGATTTAATTCTTATTGCATAGCCATCACCCGAAATTCATCATTGATAGAATCATTAATATTTTTGGGTTCAAGCTGTGAAAGAAAAGGTTGATGTTCAACCTAGTTTCTCAAAGAATCTCTAGTTTGTGTTCCTATATTTAGATCACCTACAACAACATCTAAAGGATGATTCTTGAGAGTCCTAATGCCTCTATAAAGAGTTGAACTAGACTCCTCATGGTTGTCTGTTGGTTCAGACTCAACATGTGCAGATTCCGGAAGATTCCCAGAACTGGTTACTTTTACAGGGGGTTCACTATTATTATCATTACGGTCCAAAATTGACATATCCTCCTCAAGATATTAAAGAGAGGTTTTGGGTTCATGTGGATCAGTCTCATCAAATTTGATATGCATTGACTCTTCCACACATTTGGTTTTATTATTGAATACTCTATAGGCTTTACTCAAGATTGAGTAACCTATGAAAATTCCTTCATAAATTTTGGAGGAAAACTTGTCAAGATTGTCCATAGTGTTAAGAATAAAGACTTTGTACCCAAAAACTCTAATGTAGTTAGCCTTAGTCTTCCTATTGTTCAAAAGTTCATAAGGGGTCTTCTTAAGAACAGGTCTAATCAAGGCTCTATTGATGGTATAACAAGATGTATTTACAACTTCAGCCCAAAAAATAAATTGGTAAATCATACTCATTGAGCATTGTCCTAGAAATTTCTTGAAGGGTCCTATTTATTCTTTCCAAGACTCCATTCTGTTGAGGTGTTCTAGGAGCAGAGAAGTTGTGACTATAGCCATTGTGTGAGCAATAAGATTCAAACTTCTGATTTTCAAACTCACAGCCATGATCACTTCTCAAGTTCTTAATTCTAAGTCCACTAAGATTTTCTACAGACTTGGTGTATTTGATAAAATAAGAACAAGATTCACTTTTGTATGCCAGAAATTATACCCAATTGTACCTAGAAAAATCATCTACAAGAACATAAACACAGTACTTCCCATTTAAACTTGAAACTCTTGATATTCCAAACAATTCCATGTGAACTGACTCAAGAAGTTGAGAAGTAGAGACTTCTTTATTTGATTTAAAATAAACTTTGTGCTGCTTTCCCTTTTGATAAGGATTGCACACTTTGTTAAGAGGGAATTCCAATTTAGGTAAGTCTCTAACCAAACCTTTCCTAGTCAGTTTCCTAAGTGAGTGCACATTGCAGTGTCCTAATATTCTATGCCACAAATAGGATTCCTTATGAAAAGCATTTATGTAAGAAATTTTTTGCTTGGCTAAGAAATTTAAATCAATAACATACACATTTTCATTTCTACAGGTAGTGAATACTAAATCATTTTTGGAATTAAAAACATTACATGCATCATTTTCAAACTTGACATTAAAACCATCATCACACAACTGAGAGATTCTAAGTAAATTATACTTTAATCCATCAACAAAATGTACTTTGGAAATTAATATTGTATTAGGGTTACAAATCTGGCTTAAGCCGGTGATTTTTCCCTTTGCATTGTCACCAAAAGTTACATGTCCAGCATCAACTTTAATTAGGCTCTTGAAGCAAGAAAAATATCTTGTCATATGTCTTGAACATCTACTATCCAGGTACCACAAGGTCTTACATGAACTCTTTAGGCAACTTCCCTGCAAAACAGATTAGGCATGGGGTAACTTTAGTACCCATATTTTCTTGGGTCCTGAGAGGTTAGCAAGTAAAAATTTGGGAACCCATATTTGCTTTATAGGTTTCCTAACATCAACATACATATTCGGAGGAATAAATACTTTGTTAGGTCCTTTAGAAAATTGTCTCTCAAAAGATGGTCCAGAACTAGAATTAGCAGTGAACTGTCTAGATTTTGGAACAAATTTGGTTTTGCTAATTTTTCTCTGTCCTGGTTGATATCCTAGACAATTGTATATTTTGGGGCAATCTGTTTTCATAGAAACTAAGTTAAGGTATCTCTACCTGCAGTAAAATTCTCAAGATCTCTCTTTAATTATTCATTTGATAATTTAAGTTTAGTGTTTTCTTTTAATAGATGGGATAATTTATCTTTTTCAATATCCAGATTTGACTTATAATTTTCATTTAAAGAATGATGTCTCTTTAATGATTTATATTTTTCCTTGAGCTCATTAAAGGTATCCTCAAGAATTTCACAGTATTCAAATAGTTCATCCTTATTCATATATTCATCATTATGTGACTCACTCTTATTCTCAAAATAATATGCATTATGTATAGGAGAATTAAGTGTTACCTTAGATGTTTCTATCATGAAACATAAGTTTGCATGATTGTTATGTTCACCATCAGAAGCATCAGATCCAATGGAGTTGTATTTTAAAGCACTCCAAGTAGCTTTTATAGCCTTTTTATATCCCTTGCCCTTATCTTCATATTTCTTCTTAAATTTCATCTTGGGGAAGTCTGCCTTCACATGACCTTTTCGTTTGCACTCATAGTAGATTATTTCATTTGAGTTGTAATTCCATTTTGAATCTTTCTTCAATTGTCCTTTACTATCATTCTTTCCCTTTTAGTTTGACTTCCTAAAGAATTTATTCTTTAAGTAGAACTTTTTGAACCTTCTATAAAGATGAGTCATCTCCTCATCACTATCTGGGTCTGACTCTTCACTAGTGGAACTGTCTACAGGAACTTGAACTTTTTCTTTGCCTTTTCTCTTTGAGGTTGAAGTCTTTAATGCTACCAACTTCTTGTTCTTATCTTACTTCTTGATTCAATTTAAGTTCTTCTTCATACATCATAAGCTTTTCAATTAGTTCTTTCACTGGAATTTTTCCTATGTCACAAGATTCTCAGATAGAAACAGAAGTTCCCCTCCATTTGTCAGGTAGGCAATGAAGCAGTCTCATGATTTGGTCCTTGCTGTCCACTGGTTTCCCAAGAAGACTCATGGTGTTCACTATTTCTTTGAAACTAAGATACATTTCAGAAATAAGTTCATCAGGCTTCATTTTAAAATTGTCATATTTAATAGTGTATGTATTTAATCTCATTTCTTTAACATTAGTTGTTCCCTCATGAGAAATAGCTAAAGTATCCAAAATTTCATATGCAGTTTTGTAAGATGATATTCTATTGAATTCCTCATCACCTAGAGAACAGTACAAAGAATTCATTGCTTTACAGTTATTATTATATGTAGCTTTAGTCAACTGAGACCATGTGTCCCTAGCAGTAGCAGGCAATATATGTTGTTCTTTAATTGTATCCCAGATTTTAGGTCCCATGATCTCTAGATACATTTTCATTTTTAATTTCCACTGAGCATAGTTATTACCATTAAATAAAGGTGTCCTGTTAGTAGCAACACCCTCAAATCTAGTTTCCATAGTTACTTAGAATTTAAAGAGATGAAAATTTAGATATGACAGAAATTTTAAGATCTTTAAGATACAACTAAAATCACAGTTGAAAAGACTTTTAACACTTGAAAATAAAATCCTTTGATACCAAATGTTGGTCGGAGTGGATACTCGGGGGGGGGGGGTGAATTGAGTTCCAATTAAAATTTCTGTTAAAAACTTTATTATTAAAATCCCCTAATTCAAAACAGCCCAGTCAATTAAGGTAGTAGATATATAAATGTTTAATTTCTAAAAAAGTTTCTCTAAGGTTTATTAGACCTCACATGAATCAATGTAATCACTAATTCAACTTTTGAAACAGGTTTACTGAATTAATCATATATACACAATAACCAAAACTAACTATCAGAGTGAATATAAAAACAGTTTTTTGTCTTTAAAAATATAAGCAGTAGATAATATAAAATAGAGTATATGAGGATTAGCACAACAATATAAACAAGAGGTCCAGTCTCGAGCCGAGACCTAATATTCTCAACTTGGTGATCACCTGCCACCAAGCAGTTTGTATAAATAAACTTGATACACAACCTGTATCTTGGTTTACAATAGTTTTTACAAACTATCCAGGTTCTACAACCTCTACCACAGTTTTACGTGGGAACACAAGAAACCAAGCCACACAAGGCTTCTTCCACATTTATGCATGGGAAACAAAAGGTGAGAGAGTTCTTAGTGTAGATTTTCAGTATCCCACAGTTAAAGCACAGGAGATAGTGTGTGTGTAACAAACACACACTGCTCAGAAATGTAAAATAAAGAACACAATAGAGCCAGAGAAATTAGGATGGAGTTTAGAATGCTCTATGTGTTTGAAGATCAGCTCTGTACTTCTTGGAGTTGAGGAAATGAAGGTTTTGTTCTTCTCTACAAGTTGCCTAAAAAAATAGAGGGTCACAAATTTCAGGTACTGGCTTCTAGGTACTGATATTTTCAACTTCTTGGTACAAGGGTTATTTTAATCACAATAGTACAACCTTGAATATGTTCTTCAAAAAGATCTTCGTGAAGCTCTTGTATTTTCAGTATAAGCACTGGAGTGTTCTTCTTCTTGTTCTTCAGTAATTTCTTTCTCATGCATTTATCTTCTGGACCAACTTTTCTATTTTTCTGTGTGCATCTATATATATATATATATCTTCCTTAGTCTTTTTATTTCATATTTGAGGTTCGACAAAAGGAGTAAGTACATCACGTGAAATCTTTCTCATACCTCGTACTGTCAAGATATGGTCTCCTGATATGTATACAAATAATATTAATTAACGTTAGATGCATTAAATCAATCAATTATGACCGTTATGATAATATTAAGAAAATGGATAAAGTGCAGAATATGTTATCAGTAGACTGGTAATAATATCATGTCAATCGGTAGCATCTTCAACAACAAGCTTAATCTACAGTTGACTTCCAACAGTATGCTTGTCTAGTGATAGACTTGTCCAGCGGTAGACTTCATCAATGGTAGACTTCACCAACGGTAGACTTCACCAATGGTATACTTCACCAATGGTATACTTCACCAACGGTAGACTTTACCAATGGTAGACTTCACCAATGGTAGACTTCACCAACGGTAGACTTCACCAATGGTAGACTTCACCAATGATAGACTTCACCAATGCTAGACTTCACCAGTGGTAGACTTCACCAATGGTCAGTAGACTTTACCAATGGTAGGCTTCACCAACGGTAGACTTCAACAACGATAGAATTTATCTACAGTGACTTTGTACTGGTGACTTAAAATAATAAATTTATAACTATAGCTCTTATAATTGTAACCTTCATCCGTAAGGTCTTTAATGGTGACCTTTTCACCAATGACTTCAAGCTGTAAGGTTCAGCCGTAGGTTTGTCAATGGTGACCGTGATAGTGGCCTAGAACAGTGACCTCTTACCAGTAGCCTTCAACAGTGACCTTTTACTTAGAGACTTTTTATACTGTAAACTGATTTTAGAAAAGTCAGGAGATTAAAATAGATTGAAATATATTTTCAAATAACTCACCCATTATATAATTAAACATGATTTGGGATTATCAAAATAGGTGAGTCCAACACAAAACATTATAATTAAAATATAATTTAACATTCTAATGTTTATTTCATAAAATTGAAATTTCAACAACAATTTTCTAAATAATTAAAAATGATAAATTAAGATCACATTTCACCATTAAAAAATATTAATTCAACATAATTGATGTGGAAAACATGCATCAAGTATGACCACATAAAATTCCCTCATACCAAGACTTTTTTTTCCTCAAGAAAAAAATAAGTCGAGTTTAGTGGAATGAAATGTGTCTTATGATTGAAATACCGGATGGCCGCAAAAAATGGGGTTTCAAACTAATTTCCCCTTATGTATTTTCATCAAATAGTAAAGAAATTTACCCTCAAGAAATTGAATATTTTTAGTACAAAACAGATTATCTTTTATAATGATGATTGACCTTTAAATTTAGAAAACAGATTATGATCACTTCAATTTTCATTCAACTAAAAGTCTAAATATCTCTTTACCTTCATGGGAACAAACTCACATAATTAGAAAACAAAATAATTTAGACACTCTGTTTGGATGAAAAACATAATAATTTAAAAGGTGTAATAAATAACTCATCCAATAACTTAAAGAATTGAAGAATGAGTTCAACATGGATTAAGATTTTCATTTAATAATTCATTTGAATTCATAGTTTATGACTCTGAATTCAAATTAAAAAATTCAAGGTTAATGATAATTATATACCATTCACACAATAATTTACCAAAATCAAAAGATTTTCAAGATTGAAGTGAAAAATTAATTTCCCAACTAAATCTAAGTGGTATTATAAAATTAACCTCCTCAAAGTGGTTTTAACACATTCAAAGTTAAAAAAATTAAAACCTCTAGAAATGATTTATTGAAAATTGAAAAAGAAACAAATTTGAAAAATTTTACGGGTTTTTTTTATGGGTTCACATTGTGGTACAATTTAGGACATTGAAAGACCCTTTCCATACACAAAAACTCAAATTTTTCCTCAATGTTGTATCCAATGTGGAGAAAACGTGTTTTTAAATTTTAATGTTCAAAAAGATTTTGCAATTCAATGTACAAGAATCACGTATGAAGGGTAACAAGAAAAATCAATATTTTTTTTTCTAGAAAACAAAATCAATCAACTATCAACATGCACAGAAGTTTTATACTCATTACCACTTAAAACATTGAGCTCAAAAAATAAAGTGTGAAAATTAGTGCATGTTCAAGGAAGTTTGAAAAATGATTTTCAATAAAGTAAAATGTATTTCACACTAATACACAATTAAAAAACTAATAGAAATAACCAACATGTGTGACTACTAAATGCATAATGCAAATACTCTTTCATTTCAATTTTTTAAAATAACAGTGTTCAATGTGGAAACACCATCAAGATTTTATAAAGAATAAAAATGTGTAAAATTTTAATGAAAAAATCCCTTGAAATAGAAGATATTTTACCCTTAAATGTACAAAAAATCCCCCTTCCTCGCTTTGAAAAAGTTCCTTTGGTTATCCTGAAAGATCCTAAAGATGGAAAAAATAAACATTTAAGTCCATAAAAATTTTATTAGGTAAAATAAAACTAGAGTTTAGTAAAATAAGAGGGTTTTCGAAGTTTATTCAAGTAGTAGATTATTTTGAGCATTATAGATTGTAATTCATCTTCTCTAAAGAATAGAGAGCAGCCCAAAGTTGATTCCCCATTATGAAAAATAGGAACAACATCTTTACATCAAGCTCAATTTATTATCTACAAAGAAAAAAAAATAAGCATAAATAAAAATCTTAACACAAAAAATGTATAGTACCTTCCCCCACACTTACTATAAACAAAAAAAATGCAAGGGATGAGTCAACTTGGATTATTCATTGGTATTTATCATCCATAAATAGGAACTCCTCCCCCAGAGGTTTCTTATTACTTTCCTGAAATAGTTTCAGCCTATGTTCATTAATAGTAAATCGAACATCTTTCCTATGGTCTCAAATATGTACAACACCAAAAGAGAAAACCTAAGTTACAATAAAAGGTCCATCCCATTTGAAATAAATTTTACATGGGAAAAGATTTAGCCTAGTGTTGTACAACTATACCTTATATCCAATATGAAACTCTTTATTCATAATCATCATATCATGTAGAGCCATTATGTACACTTTAAAAATCCTAGAATTTCTATAAGCATTGTAACTCATTTCTTCCAACTCTTATAAACAAATCTTCCTATCTTTTCCAAAAATATTCAAATTTCATGATTTGACAGCCTAAAATGTTATATTCTCTAATTACATGGGAAAATTAAAATCTCTTCAAAAAACTATCCTATATGGTGATATCCCTATTGGAGTCTTATATGCAGTTATATACACCCATATAGCATCCTCAAGCCTTAAGTACCAATCTTTTCAGTTTGGGTTAATAGTTCTATCAATAATATGATTAATCAATCTATTTGAAACTTCATCCAGCCCATTTTTTTGTGGGTGATAGGGTGTAGACACTTTATAACTAACACCATATCTCATCAATAAATACTCTAAGGTCCTGTTATAGAAATGAGTACCTCGTTCTATAAGTATAAATCTTGGCATCCAAAATCTACAAAAGGTATTTATCTTGAAAAATTGTGAAACCACTCTAGAATAATCAGATCTATTTGGAATATCTTCAATCCATTTGGAAACATACTCCACCATAAGAACATACAAATATCTAAGGGAATTTGGAAAAGGTACCATCAAATCCATGCCTCAAACATTAAAGACATCCCAAAACAACAAAGGTTTTTGTGGCATCTCATGTCATTGAGAAATGTTTCCTTGGAATTGAAAATATTTACAATTCCTATAAATTTCATGAGAATATTTGAAAATGGTATGCCAAAACAGACCTAAATCAAGAACTTTACTTTCTATTTTTTGTTTCCCAATGTGGCCTCTACATCTCAAACTATCGAAGAATTTAAGAACTGAAAAAATTTCACAATTAGGGATATATATCCTTATGATTTGATCACTTACCATGTTCCAAAAGTAAGGATCACCCCACACATATTTTCTTCATTCACAAATCATTTTAGTATCCTTTTTCTTAGAAAACTAGTGAGGAAAATTTTCAGCAACTAATTAATTCAAAATTTTTAAAAAGCATGGCCTCCTTTTAATAAAAATAGATTATAATTTAACCCCATGGAAAAATTCTCTAATAGGTTCAACAAAATATTTATATTGAAAAAATTTAGTAGGTATCCTACTAAAATGATCAGCCACAATGTTCTCAATCCCTTCCCTATCTTGTCTTTTCATATAAAATTCCTGAACCAATAAGATCCAACTAACCATACTCAGTTTTGATTCATTATTCTTCATGAGAAGTTGAATAACAGAATTATTGGTGACAACCACAACTTCAGATCCCAAAACATAGCTTCTAAACTTATCAATGGAAAAAAACCTAAGAATTTCATTTTTGTTTTGGAGTAATTGGATCAGGCAACATCTATATTCTAGGAAGTATAGGCAATGACATGATTTTTTCTATTTACACTTTTCCCAAGAACATAGCCTAAAGATAATTATGAATAATTAGTCATAAATTAAAAGGAAATTCCCAATTAGGTTGTTAAACTATTGGAGGGGACAATAGATTCTAATTGAGTTTATTAAATGATTATTTAATTTTCTCATCAAAGGTAAAAATAATTTCTTTCCGAAGAAGTCTTGTAAAAGAGAAGCAATCCTGCTAAAATATTTTATGAATATCATATAAAACCCATCATGTCTATGGAAGGATATAATATCCTTTATGGTATTAGGAAAAGGTATTGAAGATATGATATAAAACTTGGACTTTTCTGCCAAAATCCCATTCCAATACACTTCATAACCAAGCAAAATTCTACATTCAACCATTAAATGGAATTTATTGAAGTTCAGAACAAGGTTATTCTCAATACAAAGTTTAATAAAATCCCATAAACTCCTTATAATTCTATCAAAAGATAGACCATACATTGTAAAATAATCCATATGCACCTTCATGTATTCCCCAAGAAATTCAGAAAAATGATAAGCATGTATCTTTGGAAGGTGGAAGAAGCATTACATAGTCCGAATAACATTCACCGATAAGAAAAGTTATCAAAATGACATATAAAATTTGTTTTATCATGGTCCTATGGAGATATATGAATTTTAAAGTATCCATAAAAACCATTGAGGAATAAAAAGTTGGATTGACATGCTAACCATTCAATGATGTGATTAAGAAAATGCAAGAGAAAGTGGTCCTTCCTAGTTACTATGTTTAGCCACCTATGTAACGTCCCAAACCTAGGATCCACTAAACCTATGCCCTGATCCAGGTTACTACATGACCTTAGGCATGAATCCTCATATGCAAAAGGGTTACAACTAGAAGCAAGAGTCTAATAGGTCACATGAGGAGACTATACCTTCTTTCTCAAAGTAATCCACAATAGACAAACATGAAATAAAGGAAGCAACAATCAATAAACAATGAACATGAATTATCAACATTTCCCAAAACTGGGTACAAGCCCACAACCAAAAGTAAACATGCTATATAATGTCAATACAATGCCAAGTATAAAAAATCCCCAAAATAAATACAACTGACAAATATGAAAAATGGGTCCCAACTCTAAGTTTGGATCCTAATCCACACACATCCCAAGTCCAACTCAACTCTCTAGAGTTGGGTCTTTTCCCTTGTCCTGACCTGCAACCATGAAATTTTCTTAGGTACCCAATGGTTTCCCGAGAAGGCTATGATTACAACTCACACTACTGGAAATAACACATATACCCATAGTTTTAAACCGTGGGTATATCCCTTGAAACCATGGGTATACCCTATACCCACGGTTTCAGTAACTATGGGCTACAATGCCATCGCAATAGGTCTATACCCATAGTTCTCTGAAAACTGTGGGTATAGACAATGTACAATTCTTATTACCCACGGTTTATTAAACCGTGGGTATTGATGTATAAATATGGTTTGAAAAACACAGTTATACTGATTTATAGCAACCCACAGTTACCCACAGTTTACCAAACCGTGGGTATAGACTGGTTCTTGCACCTGCAGAATTATAGTGCCCCATTTTACCCACGGTTTACCAAACCGTGGGTATAGACTGGTTCCTGCACATGTAGAATTATAGCGCCCCATTTTACACACGGTTTACTAAACCGTGGGTATAGACAAGTTCCCTAGGAAGCAGCTACACCTCCCACCATTCTACACCTCCATTCTGCACCTGCAATAGCACACATACATGGCATGTCAAACTAGCTGTTCAATAATCCAACCTAATCCCCAACATCTAAAAAGCTAAACTAGAACTGTCAATCCATTATACAGATGGTTAAATACATGATCCTCTCTGTATAAAAATATCATCCTTACCTCATACACATGAAAATGAAAGCACAATACCAGAACAAGATGATTTACAAAGTTTAGTCAAAAGCCTACTTTCCATGTTGGTTATACGAGACAACATGGATACTCTAATAATATCAATACTAATTGGTTATACACCGAGACTATAAAAATCCATCAAATGGTTATACACCCTATCCTTTATTTAAAAATTGGTTATACACCACAATTTAAAACTCCTTTAGTGATTGGTTATATACCCCATCTAAAAGCCTCCTATAAATGTTTATATACCCCATCTACAAGATTATTTTTAGAGATGATCAAGTATAGAAAAATAGACATCTTTAAATGGTATTCCTCAAACGGTCTCAATACAAAAAGTAAAACAACAATCTCCTCATAGAAACTACTTGACCTCTCCAACAATGATTCATCCAATTGAACATTAAACAACACTATTTGGCATCCACAAGAAATTTCTAAATAATGAGCTCACACCCTCCCCCTCTCCCCCTCCCCCTCCCCCTCCCCTTGCCCAAACCCCCTACCCAGCCCCTCCCCCTCCCTCCCCACTGCCCAGCCCTCCACCTCCCCCTCCCCACTGCCCAACCCCTCCCCTTCCTCCCCACTGCCCAGCCCCTCCCCCTCCCCCTCCCCCCTGCCCAGCCCCTCCCCCTCCCTACCTAATGCCCAGCCCTCCCCCTACCCAGCCCCCCAGCCCCATCCCCTCCCCCTCCCTCCCCACAGGCCAACCCCCCCTCCCCCCCCCTCCCCCTCCCTACCTACTGCCCACCCCTCCCCCTGCCTAGCCCCTCCCCCTCCCTCCCTACAGCCCAGCCCTCCCCCTGCCCAGCCCTCCCCCTACCCAGCCCCTCCCCCTCCCTCCCCACTGCCCAGCTCTTGGTTGAATAATTGGGGTAGCATATTGAAACCTGTTAGAAAATATTATAACAAATTTGATAAGGTACTACAACTCATTATAATATAAAATAGATTATAACAGATTATAACAGGGAAAAAAATTATGAATTTGACTCTGAAACTGAATAAGTTCCCTCAAGATATGTTTTTTGTAAGGTACTAAAACTCACTGTAATAAAGAACATATTAGAACACAAAACATACCAGATTCATTCCCTTAAGATATTTTTGTTGACCCGATACTTGGTGTTTTCATAAGATATGTTTCTCAAAATAGATTTTATTTTTTCTTACCCTTGCAATAAGAATGGGAAGTCATTTAGTATTCAATATTTTAGTTATAAAATAATCATACTTGAAATCATAGAAATAATTTGTTGAATATTTAAGATTCATTGTAAGATGCTGCATGTGTACAGAATAATCAAAAATCCATATAATTTTCTTCAACTCATTTGGTATGAACATCTACAAATAAGTTCATGAATTCCCAAAAAATTCATATACTAATCATCAAAGCAGATTTAAACCCAAGCCTTCCAAATATAGAAAAATATCATAGGTACTGTAGCCATGAAAAGTTTATGAACTTACTAAGTCTAAAACAAATTGGAAACAACACACGTGAAGGTATTAATGTCATCACCCAACATAGGTTCCTATAAGAAGAGGATAAAAATAAAACTTTATACTTTATCAGAAAATTCACGATGAAGGAAAATATGCTCAAAACATTCTGGTCGCATCATACAGAGGAGTAAAATTGAAGGAAATTGTATACCTGATCATCAATAGAAATTTGATTATGCCAAACATTCCAAAGGAGGATATTCCTTGTGGGAAGAATGAAACTAATCTTAAAATTACAAATCCACTTATGATTCAAATCAGAGAAGCTACACAAGTAGGCCTCAAGGAGCATAAAGATAGTCACCAATTCTTTCCATGATCCAAAGGTAGATCTGAACATGAAGGAGCATAATGATGGTCTCCAATTATTTCCATGATCCAAAGGTAGCTCTGAATTTGATCCGTAAGTTGAGGGGGGATGTTCTTTTCAATCTGGTTTAGCTGTGAAACTACAACACAAATAATGAGGTGACCCAAACCATATGAAACCACACAACCACTATCAGTCAAGAAGAATAGCTAATTAGTACTACTGGAATTTATATCATATTTTCAGGTAGGTACCCAATTCACCTACTTCATTATAGATTTTTAGATCATAAAGTGAAACAACAAAAAGAAACATCCACTAGGTTTTATAAAATTTTTATACAGTGCAGATGAAGGGAGGGAGAAACTGAACCTATCAGATGTGAATAAACATTTAACATAAAAACAGTTAGTAGGAAAACCTCCAAATTAAGCAGTACAACTATCAATAAAAATATTCTACTTATTGTTCCAAGGTATCCTATAATGGAACAGAGAAATTAAGAATAATTGAAATGAAATAACTAATCATGTCCCTCCCTTGTATGCATCATCATATGGTCCAAGTACATGGCATCATGAGTTTCGAATAGGCCACCTATACCTGCATGGTACCTCTAACTCCCTAATGAATGATACAATAAGAAAAATATGGGTTAGAACAACATTCTTATGTAGAATTTATAACATACAGAATTCACATATCATGCCAAATACTATCTGTAGCATTACCTCACTATTTCATTTCCTCACATGCATCATCATATGGTCCTAGAAGATGGCATGATGAGTTTCAAATAGGCCACCTATAACTGCATGAGAAGTGGCAGGAAGACAGTAATGCATTTGAATATAATTAACATCAGTAAGATAGGGTGAAACTAAAATCTGCTTCACAAACCTCCAAATCCCTGCATGGAAAGAGGCAGAGATGACAATGGCTTGCGTGTGACTCCATGTGTGATGCCAGCAGTTAATACTAGTTTAGTTAATGGAGTACCAGACATATCCATATACATCATTGAAGAATATATAGTAGATGTCGACATTATTATATTTTCAATAGTAATGGTTACTATTATTGAACATTAAGCTGGATTTTTTAAACCGAAGATAATAGAGCAGTCACAAACTTTTTGTTGTTCATTCATATCTTTTGGCCAATGTGTCATTGCATCTGTAGAGATTTCTGGGAAATAAATTTACTTAGCAATGTGTGTAATCAATGAAAATCATACATGGTGGAATGTATTGTTAATGTAATGTGGATTGAAAGGGCAGACACTAAATTTTCTAAATTGTTAACTGCACAGGTGTATAGTGATAGTAATGACAAAGACATGAATTGTGGAAAAAAATACAGTGAAGCCATGAAATAGAGTAGCAAGTAAGATGATAAAGTGAAGTTAAAGTAATATAATTTACTTTGGAAAACACTGAAATTATCCCAGAGGTTTTATGCTCAGGTTTATATTAACAGTAATAGCATACAAATGAAATATTGAACATTGAAGCCACGAAATACTTCTATGTAATAAACTAAGGTCAGGTTAACTATGTTATAGTATAGGATGCTGTGTAATGGTGCTAATCCTACGGTTCAAAGTAGATGTAAATGGTATGAGTCATTAATTGTGTATGAGAAGTGAAAATGCAGCTTTTCTATAAATTTGATAACACATTTTTTGTTAAAGATATGATTAATTTGTAAATATTTTAAGATAAGTAGATGAAAATGTAAAATAAAATGATTTAATAAATGAAACTGGTGTCTTTGAAATTAAACATAGATTGTAGGTTGATGTAGTAGAAGGAGAAAGATGTCGACCGAATAAACACTAGTGTTAATGTGACGGAACCCATAGAGTGTAAATAATCCATGATTTGGATCGAGATGTCGACCAAAGAATGCAGGAACCATAGACCACTTAAATAGGGATTTCAAACATCAACATAGTTTAATGAAATATAAAAAAATCTATTATCTACCAAAACAAAAACATTTATTGAGAATTTGATCCATATAAGTAATATTATAATATAATAACTAAATAAAACTATGAAACACTATAAACAAAAAATTAATTATGGAACCAAAATCATAGATATTGGAAACACATACAGTGATTACAATGGACTAACAGTGATGATGATATATAAATATTGAATGGAAGTATATATTGTTGAAATAAGCTCAATGACAGTGAATATATTATGAAAACATGTGATAATTCTTATTCAGTAAATAATAATGCATGGGGACTCAGGATTCTATATGAAACTGGAGATGCTAGTAAAGAAACCTGAATATAAGAAGAAATGTAAGATCATTGGGCACCATTATATTGATAATTCAATGTAGAATCAATGTGGAATCCGTTAAAAAAATTTCATTTGGAAGAACCTACATCAAATAAGCAATATATACATAACTGTAAATAATAAGAAATATAGACATTGCATTCAAAAACTGGAGATGCTAGTAAAGAAACCTGAATATAAGAAGAAATGTAAGATCATTGGTCACAATTATATTGATAATACAATGTAGAATCAATGTGGAAGCCGTTAAACAAATTGCATTTGGAAGAACCTGCATCAAATAAGCAGTATAGACATAACTGTAAATAATAAGAAATATAGACAAAACATTGAACAAAAATTAATAAGATTGCACATTATGAAAAAAATGAGTAGACTTCACACAAAAATGGAAACTGGATGTGAGAATACAGTTTGAAGACGAGCTACGGATGTTCGAAGCACCACTTGAAAATGAAGTCGAAGCCTAAATTGAAACTGAAAACTAATAACTGGATCCAAAAAAAGAATTTTCATTGAAACATATATAATTCAAGCAACAACAAACCTAATCGATGAAGATGAGCCGCCGTCGTTCGGAGGTCCACCCTCTCAGCCCCCCCAGCTCTCCACTATAGCCCCCCCCCCAGCCCCCCAGCCCTCCCAACCTTCCCCTCCCAGCCCCCCCCCCCTCCTAGACCTCCACTATAGCTCCCCAGCCCTCCACTGCAGCCCCCCAGCCCTCCAATACAGCCCCCATCCCTCCCAACCCCCCACCCCCCAGCCCCCCAGCCCTCCACTGCTGCCCCCCCCAGCCCTCCACTACACCCCCTCCCAACCTTCCCCTCCCAGCCCCACCTCCCAGCCCTCCACTACAGCCCCCCAGCCCTCCCAACCCTCCCAGCCCCCTCCCAACCTTCCCCTCCCTGCCCCCTTATCTCTCCACTACATCCCCCCCAACCCATGCCTCCCCTCCACTAATAAGGCCAAGATTAGATGGCGAGATAATAATAAACACACAAAACCTTAAAAAAATATATGGCATGTGAAAATTACCTAAATAATTGACAAATAAAACCCCTGATGAAAACATAATCCAAAATTCATTTCATTGCATAAATAAATTCACATACAAGTAGTCTGCCAGTACAAAAAAAACATTAAACTCCAACACATGTCTCTCTGCTAAGTCAAAAATGGAGGGGATTAATATCCCCCCCATCGCCATCATCGTCATCCCCATGTCCAGAATCATCATCAGCAGCAGCAACATCGGCAACAACATCATCAAAAACATCATCACCAACCGCACCATCAGCATCATCATCAACAATCTCATCACCACTAACATCATCAGCAACATCCTCGCCAGCTCTATCGCCACCACCGTCATCGCCACTAGGACCCTCATGGGAATAACTTGAGGAATTATTTAAAGAATTCATTGATGCCATACATGAATGAAAAGTGGAATCAACATCTGATGGTAGTGACTGACTCAAAACTGACAGAGCTTTCATGAAATGTTCATTCATTAGCTTACTTTTTTCATGCTCCTCTAATACTATTTTCTTTGTCGCAGCTAATTCTTCACGTGCACTTTCCAACTCAGAGGCCTTAGATGAGTCCGATGATGACCAATACCTATAGGGGACAATGTTTTTTCCTGGTCTATAATGGACTCTTCCTGGATGCTCCACACCTAACACCTGACTCAAATGATCATTTGGCCCTAAGTTGTCAGCTTTCTTCTCATCCATGGCCTCCAAGGAAGACTGTTGACATTATAAACTTATTAAATTATGAATTTACTATAAATTTTTTAAATATAAACAAACAAACTTACAATTTTATATTGTGTTTGTGAATTAACTGTAGTTCCATCTTTGTTTTTCCTACTAAAGCAGAATAATTTGGCATGAGGTACAGGACCTTCAATGCCCAATTAAGCTTGCTGCATATGAGAAGTGCAAAAATTTGGATTGCAACCATATATGATAAATGCAAAAAATTGGATTGAAGTGAGTTGAAACAAATACCTAAAAACATTGAGGTAAATGACAGTCATAACCAATTGGTGGTTTTCTGAAATGGTTTTCAGAAATGGTTTTCTGAAGTGGGTTTCAAGGAAATATAATACTTGTTTAGGAAAAATAGACAAGATTTGTCCTAGTATAAGATGTGATTTCCAGGATACATGGACTAACCAAGGGAAGGCATGAATAAGTTATGATGACATGTTATAAATAAGGACATTATTTTAATTTAGATGAACGTACCAACCGCTTCTCTTTGTCGGGAATTGTAGTGCACCCCAATGTGTGTAGATATGTCATTTAATCTTTGTTTTTTTGTTTTTCGCTGACACTTCCTAAGAAACAAAAAAAACAATACAAGTAATAAAAATTAAATTTTATATAAAAACCATTAAAGATGGTTAATACCTTGTACTGTTCAGTCTTCCAATGTGCGATCATTTTTTGATATTGACTTTTTGGACAGTCAGGGTTTGTGGGTACACCCTCTAACTCAGTACCCACTCTGCTCCTCCAACCAATATGTAACTCATACTTGTATGACGACCAATACTCTTCAAGATCACTCAACCTAGCATCTTTGGAAGCTTTACCGTTAGGAAATTTAAATAGACTCTGCAATGAACATGTTAAGTCATATAAATACATTACTAATATAAATATAAATTTATAAAATTTATGTACCCATATCTACGCCCATGCCCTATCCTTGATGTCAGCACTGATATGTCTCCATGAGACCAGTTCCACCGTAAAAATATCATGATATTTGGCTAAAGTATCCATGAAACTTCTACACTCCTTAGAATTTTTACCTACAATTTGATTTTGAGAATTGTAATCCACCATAATCTGAGTTTCACAATTCTAGGCATCCCGCATTTGAGTGCGCCCACGTCGCCTACTCGAAGATCCCACTAAATAAGATAAGAGGTAAAAATAGAAGATTTAAGTGACAATACAATAGAAACAAAGTGAAATGTTATAATTTGAAACATTTATAATAATAAAACATGATATAGGCTCCTGAATAGGCTGTGAGGCATCCGTGGACTGTGCTGGATCAGCATTCTCTGAAGGAAGTATCTGTTCCATAGTATGCTCTGGCTGATCTTCATGAACAAGAGTGGAAACTGAAGGAATAGACTCAATATGTGTAGGATATATGGTAGGAAAAGGAGGTGGCGTATACATGTCAGAATATGCATAGTAGGTTTGGGGATACATGAATGGATATGGAAATTGTGCAGGTGAGAACATCGGTTGAGTCGGTGTGGACATGGAATGGGAAAAAGAGGGTAAATGAGATGATGATGGAGACATGTATGGGAAAATCCCAGTGGTCTCAAGTGGAGGGCAGACATGTGTGGTATATGGGATGTCCACTAATGGGTCAGTGTGGGGAGTGGTAAGGCGGGATCTCCACCTAGGTCTAGGAGGATCCCTGCTCGGTCCCATACTGGGTAGAGGAAACTCTGGAGTTATATGTCCCTAAAAAAATTTGATCAAAAATATGGACTTGATATTATATGTAATGCAGAAGATAAATATTAGAATTAATATAATCACTGAAGACAACTCACACTCGTGTATAACAGGATCAACATCAAATAATCTCTTCTTACGATCTTCTGTAGTTTTCTTCATAATCTGCATATGAATGAAATAAATATTTTTCAGTGACAATTTTTACAAATCATACATACAACTTAAAAAATGTAATAACATCTTTCAGTAATGATAATTTATAACCAAGTTATACAATTTTTAAAACCACATTTTAAACCCAGTTTTCTGAATTTAAATAAATATAATTAAATGAAATGAAACCAAACAATACTAAAACAAAAATATCATTCCAAACTAAAACTAAATTAAAGTAATTACATTAGTACCAACCTGAGAAACTCACGTCAAGGTAAACTGAATGAAGTCTGAATATATATGGTTTCTTTTATATATTACCCTCCACTACCTCAGGTTCAACATCATCTCTCACAATGGGACAATTTGTGTCATCAAAATACAATATTTTGGCTAACATTGATGGGGGCATCAATGCTGACAATTTCATCCCCAGCATCATGAAAAATATGTCTTGGGATTACTTCATTAATGACACCGTAATCAGGTTTCAGATGATCTGTCACATAAAACACTTGTTTTTCCATTGATGCCAAAATGTATGGTTCATCAGTATGCAGGAATCAACTCATGTCAATAACTCTAAATCCGCAATCATAAATAAATGCACCATGGAGCATCATTGAATCAAACCATTTACATTTCATAATAGTGACTCGACCTTGAGAGTAGTAATCCAATAACAATATTTTCTCAACCAATCCATAATAATACACATCTTCATATCTAGGTCGACTATCTGATGCACTGGCATAACAATCCGTTCTAGCAGTTAACATAACACCATCATGCTGTGTTCTCATTTTCACCACTTTATCAATTGTAACAAATTTATATCCATTGATTATTAAATATTTTCAGTCACGAACCAAAGAATTGGGACCAAAAGCCCATGCTCTTAATTCTTGATAAATTAAGTCAGCAGGTAAACTCAATACCTGGAATACATATGAGTAATATAATTAAATATATATCTATATTTTAAGGTATTTAATGTAATGGTCATACCTTTGATTTCAACCAAGCTGGGAACTCTTGGCTATGCATATCCTCTCTCCTTCTCAACGACAAAGGCCAATGAACTCTACTTATAATTTGTTTATGTTATCTACATAAAATGAAAATAAAAGTATAATGTATATGTGATATGATATTTTATGAGATAACATATATATATATATATATATATATATATATATATATTCAAATTACTTACTTGATATAGGCATCGAAAAAACCACAATTAAACAAGACTGTGCGATGTGCCATATTCCGCTCTTCAAAGCTCAATGTAACCAATGAATATGACCCGAAAATTACACCTGTTTGGGGAAGAGATGGAAACGAGGGCTGAATTTCCTCATACTGCTCATATTCATTTCTCATTGGTCGATTATGTCTTGTGCTCACATCAGACAAATACATTGAACAAAAATCCATACATTCTTGGGCCAGATAACTCCTCACAATGGAACCTTCAGGATAATTCTTATTTCGGACATATGATTTCATTGTCACATATTTATTTCAGTGGGATACACCCATCAAAAAGCGATTGGTCCCCCAAGAAGTGTCTCAGTTGGAAGATGAACTATTAAATGCAACATACAAGTGAAAAAGGATGGAAGAATTTTTTTTTCCAACTCACACAGAATTAACAGTGCCTCTTGCTGCATTTTTATCAACAATGATTTGGATAACCTTTTAGAACAAAGGTATCTAAAAAAATGACACAACCGATTCACTTCCACCCTTACATTATTGGATAGAAAATTCCAAATTTCTATTGGAATCAATTCATGAAGAAGGATATGATAATCATGAGTTTTTAGGGATTTCAATTTCAAATGTCTTCTGCTGACTTGTTTAGATATGTTGCTGGAATAGCCATCTAGAACCTTGATATTCTCCAATACTTCTATAAATTGATCTTTCTCTGTCGGTGTCATCACATAAGAAGCACATGTAACTTTCCATTTGTTTTCACCGATACAAATAGGATGTAGTTCTAGTCGAATACCCCAATCCAATAAATCCCGATGAGATCGGAAGTCATCTTTGGTCTTCACCTTAATATTCAAAAGAATTGCAAGAAACATTTCACATATATTTTTCTCAATATTCATTATGTCTAAACAATGACGTAACAAATTAGTAGACCAATATGGAAATACAAAAAAATACTTCTCTTTTTCCAATTGTAAGTAACTTCAGTATCAGCATTCTTCCTCTTTCGATATTTCAACTAACCTTTCCCTAATTAAAAGCTAAAATCTTTCAATTCATCAAGCACATAACTTCCTAACATACATTGAGGTGGTTCTTCAGTGTCAACATTATTATTAAACCTCTGACTATTCTTCCTGTATTGATGATCCATTGGCAAGAATCAGTGATGCCCCATGAAACTGAAACTACGACAATATTTAAGACTTCTCGATCATGTATTCTTCATAAAAATGGGACATGATAGTTTTCACTTCATGCTCCACCCAGATATCATTTCATAGGAATGGAAATCATTTATGGTCCATAGAAGGGCAGCACGCATCTGAAACGTATTCTTTGAAAAAACAACAAATTTCTGCACACCTAAATCCCAAAGTTGTTTCAACTCTTTTTTTAAAGGCTGAAAGTAGACATCTATATCATTACCTGGATCAGAAGGTCCAGATATCAGTATACTCAAGAAAGTGAAAGGTTTTTTCATACACATCCACGAAGGAAGATTATAAACATGAATAAAAACTGGCCACATGATATGAGTGTTAAACATCTGACCAAATGGATTAAAACCATCACATGATAGGCCCAATCTGACATTACGCACCTCAGCTTCAAAATCAGGATGTTGTACATCAAATGTCTGCCATGATAATCTATCTACAGGATGAACCAGCTCATCATTATCTTTAATTCTCACAACATTGTGCCAATTCATATTGACTGAGAAATCTGAAGACATGAATAGATTTTGAAGTCTAGGAATCAATGGAAAGTGCCACATGACTTTCTGTGGCACACGAGATGGTGTTCCATCTGCATTTGTCTTCCATTGAGATGTACCACATTCTTTACAGTCATTACAGTTAGTTGTTTCCTCCAAAAATAAACTGCAATCTTTCAGACAAGCATTGACTTTATTAGTAGAAAATCCAAGATGCTTAATTAACTTCCATGACATGTAATTATTTGAGGGAATATCTGCACCATTAGGAAGCAAGTCCTTAAAAAATGTAAGAATATAATAAATGGCGGTATTAGAAATCCCATACATGGTTTTCCTATGATATAACCGCATTAAAAATTACAACTTGGTCATTTTAGTAAATTCTTGATATACTGGAGTTCTGGCATCATCCAATAAATTTTTCACTTTGTCAACATCATCGTCTTTAGAATTTTCCTCATGTGTACTGATATCATTGTCTTCTTGCACCGACATGCTATCTCTCTCGGAATGATGCACATATGGAAACCGATAAAATATCAAATTCTCCATGTCACTTCGTTCATTTCGTTTATGAATAGTCGAAGATTGACTCATCTCTCCATGGTGAAACCAAACATTATAGTTTTCTTGAAATCCAAATTTCATTAAATGGTAACTAACTTTTTCTCATCTTAACCATGGTCTTCCAACACAATTATAGCAGGGACACTGTATACAACCTCCATCTAACGCATTGATAAATGAAAAATCTAAAAAATTCTCCAAATTATTTTGAAACTCAGTTGAAATCTGATTGGTACGATACATCCAACTTCTATCCATTCTATAATAAGAAAAAAAATTATCATTCAATCAACAATGTAAATCATATTTAAAAAATTCATTACAATCAATTTAATTATTAAATTAATCAAAGCATATTAGTAGCTAGAAAAACATATTTAATGAAAAGAGGAGTCCATGATTGAATAAGCATGAAAAAAGGGGAAAAGGTCTACCTTGAGATGTAAAGTAAAGAAAAAAGTTAAAAAAGACACTCTCAAGTGGTCATTGATGGGGAATAAAAAACAAAATTTCAATGTAAAATACTCCTTTATAGATATAGAGGCATTATACACATGGGAAGAAAATTTTATTTTAATAATATGAATTTATAATTTTATATATTATTTGTTAGGGGTTATTTGATGGGGAATAAAACATTCAATGAAAATAGAGTAGTTATAACTTTAATGTTTTGGAATTAATATTGAAAAATTGTTTCAAGGTATCATACAAATTTTGTACAACATGATGCTTAAAAGATATACTTTTTATAGATTCTATTGGAACTTTGGAATATTTGTTCATATGTAAAAGATAGGTTTTTTAAAATAGACATCATGATATACTTGGGAGTATTCAGAATCAATGTTTGGGGGTTTCAACCCTTTTAAAGGAATAAAAGTTAGAAACGTATTGTAAATTCTATATAGAAATCACAGAACATGTTTGATATTATTGAATAAGTCTATGGAAGGTGTGACCATCCTATTCATGATGAAAATTAATGCTTTGTCATTATACCATCCTGAAAAAATTTGAGTTTTAATACTCAAAATCCTCAAAATAATAATAGAAAAGTGAAGGAAAAAGATTTAGTTGTTGAAGTTTCACCCAAAGTATCCAAAGGGAAAGTCCATGGATCTTGGATAGTGGATGTTCTGCTCACATGATAAAAGATTTAAAAACATTTAAATATATTGAAAAATGAAATGGATGTTTAGTTACCTTCATAAATGATGGGTCACTAAAGGTTAAAGGAGTTGGTTAAATTGTTATTGGGAAAGAGAACCTTAAATAAAAAAACACTCTTTATGTTGATGGATTAAAACACAATATATTAAGTGTTTCTAAAATTCATGATAAAGGAAATATATATATTTAGTAATTATGGGTTATTGGTTGACAATATTGAGGATGGAAGAGTGGTTAAAAGAGGATAAGATTGATAGAGGCAATTTATTCCAAGTGGGTGATGTTGAAAATTCATGTTATCTAAGAATGAATAAAGAGAATGAATTATAGTACCATAGGATTGGAGAATATAAATGTTCTATTTTTTAAAAAGGAGATGGAATATCTTTTTATTTTTATAGGATATGATAAATGGAGAATATATAGAGAGTGTTCCTTATTGGGGAGACTTAGGGAGTTGGCAGTTGAAACTTAGAGAAGAGTTCATGTGTTGTTCCCTATGTTTTTGACAAATAAAAAGGAGTAAATTGAAGAGCCCTTGATGATCAGAAAACTTAACATGTCTTAGAGTCTACGATCCCTCATTAAGTTAATTGATTAAGGGGGTGGTGATTAAATCTTAATTGAGACATTGCTAGTATAGTGTTGATCTTTACTCTGAGGGTTAGATAATTAGGAAAACCATTATTCATTACAATAGTTCAGTGTTTAAAAAACATTTTTAGTGTTTGATTACTATGAAATTGTTAATGAATAAAATCCATTTAGGGATATTGAATGAAATTTTTATGTTTTATTTACTATAATCATACTCATTGATGGGTAATAGGTGAATTTGAGATAAGTTTAAGAAAAATTAATAAAGAAAATCCATCAAATTCCATGTCTACATCATGGTTGTAACGACCCCTACTTTTTATATGGTAATTTACCATTAAATAAATTATATGTGTGATATTTCATAAAAAATAAACAAAATATTACTAGAAATTCAGAACTTTACATGTCCATAATATGATCATTGGCCATTATATACATTAGAGATGTAGTTGTTAGAATGTGATAATTATAATTGGTGCATATTAAGGGTAATGATGAGAGATAATTTATATATAGGGGTAAATTATGGCCTCAACTAGTAGGAAATAACATTTTCGAAACACAATAATCTGAGCTTGGGAGTGAAGTTTCATAAATGGAGTTTTACCTTGACAAATTACAAGAAGAACATTAATAAGTGAGACTTGATCATAACAATCTAGTGATGAGATGAAGGTGTTGAGAGTATACATGTTGGAGAAGAAGATTAATCAATTTCAAGTGATGAGGAACAATATCATTCATCTTATACAAGGCAGATAATATAAGTGAAGCTCCAAAATATCATTAAAGACCAAATATAGTAAGTACAGAGCATGAGAACTTTAAGGATAACAAATCATATATCACTATTTTCTTAAGTAGAACCTAAAAATACTGGAGAAAATGAAAATTTAGTAACCTAATCATATTACTATATCAATACTATACATCATTATAATCCCCCTCCATTACTTCATACCATGTTTTTTGATCCATTCCCTATGAATCTAGAACCACAATATCCTTATAATACTAGTTTCACTTACCATCTTTCTCACCAAAAACATGTCCATCTTGAAATTGAAGAGTTTACAACTACCCATAACCTAACCATATCATCACCATCGGCCGTATCTTGAACCACCCATATTAAAAAATATTGGACCCTCAAGGAAATCTCCTGCCCCTAACCTGGGTAGTCCTGAGCTTCCTTATATGAGGTACCATCTGACCTTAACTCACAACCTATGTGAATTATCTAATTCGAGTCAGAAACTATCAGAGACTCATCACCATTCTTATTCCTGAAATATCATTTTATTACTTTCATCTTATTAGAATAAAAATATCATGATAAATCATTACGATGTTCATCCTTAACAACCCCAATGGCTTGACACCCTGAAAAAAAAAAGCGGGGTATCCTCATATTCAATTTTGAAACCAAAATCATTATCTAGAATAAAGAATGATACCTTCTCAATGTAAAGGGGGATTAGGTTCACTTCGACTAAGATACAAGCATAGAATCCAAACTTGGATTCCTCTATTTCTTGGTCCATTTTAATGTAAACACCCATAGTAACATCAATTTCATAGAGATTTTTTTAAGATATAAAATCCAATAAATACCAAATATTTTCAAAAAAACCTAAGACCTCGAGTTCATCACCTCAACAAGATTAAATCTGTGATCCCACTCTTACAAGAACATAATTATCAGAATTAACAATATATATCCAATTACTCATGCATTTTTCTTTAGCTCATGAGAAGAAAAATAGTATGTGAAAGTATCCATGCCCCATAGGGATAAATTTTAAGTTTCTAAAACCATAAAAGTTTGATAATTGATTGACTAATTTCTGTGTATTCCAGAACTTATTTCCAAAAGGATGAACTATCCAGGAGTTTAACAAATACCAATAGATCTTGAATCATTTCAAAATTATATCCTGATTCGCAGTAAGATATACAATATTAACTTGTTTAAGAGGCGATGGCCAAGATGTCGAGGTGGAGGCGAAGGCCGGGAGGACCAGGTCGGGAGCCAGTAGGCGGAGCCGGGATTTGGAGCTGGGAGGCGGAGCTAGGAGGCGGATCCGGGAGTCGGAGCCGGGAGTCGGAGGCCGGGGATGGGAGTTGGAGAGGGGAGGAGAGGGTCGGGAGGCGGTGGTCGGGGAGGGGAGGACAAGGCCGAGAGTTGAGGGTCGGGGAGGTAGGGTTGAATCAGGGAGCGCGATGGAAGTTTGAGGAGGAGGATCCTGATAGTTAGGCCCGTTGGAATTTTGAATACCCACAGTTTTAATAAAACCGTGGGTATAGACTACTAAAACCAATCTATCCCCACTGTTTAAAGAACTATGGGGATAAATGTGTGGGGATAAACCCCATTTCTAGTAGTGATATCATGACAAGATACAAATGGGTTTATTTTCATGTTTGGAAATAAAAGTTGTTTATTTTATAAATACAACATATGTTATGGTATAATACATTTAAATAATTATATTTATGTATTAAATTATTACAACCATGTTTTTGAAAATGATAACAAATCATGTTCACATGAATCTTACAACACCCATCTATGGCATCACCATCTTGGTCATTTAAATGAGAAGAATTTGAAAAAACTCTTTTAAGATGGTTATTTAGACTCTTATGAGATAAAACAACTTGAAATATGTAATTATTGGTTACAAAGAAAAATTACCAAACCATCATTCAATGGATGGGGTTAAAGGGCCACAGTGCTTCTAGAATTGGTACAAACTGATGTGTGTAGACCATTTCCAATAAATCTAGAGGTGGGTATTCTTACTTCATAACTTTTACTAATGACTTGATTAGATATGGATATTTCTAATTGATGATGTATATGTATAAGACCATTTATAAATCCAAGGAATTCATGAATGAAGTAGAGAATCAACTTGGAAATAAAATAAAGAAGCTTCAATGAAATCGAGGTGGTGAATATCTTAACCAAGATTTTATCAACTTTCTATGGGAGTTTGGGATTCTATCTAAACTCAATACACATTACACACCATAGTGGAATGTTTTTAGTGAAAGGAGAAACCTTAACTTAATAGACATTGTGAGGTTGATAATGAGACATACAGATCTTCCATTATCCTTTTGGAGATATGAATTACAAATAGTGTCATACAAATTAAACCGAGTACCAACTGAAGTGAAGAATGGAATTCCCTTTAGGTTATGGAGTGTAAATAAACATTTTTTGTCACATACATATATATGGGGTTGAGATGAATTTATTAAGGCCTTCTCAGGAAACAAACTAGCACCCCGGGCCACAAAGTGTATCTTTATAGGGAATCCTAAGGAAACAAAGGGATACTACTTATACAACCCCTCAGGAAAGAAAGTGATTTTTTCCAGAAAATCTATCTTTCTTGAGAGGGAGAACATCCTCAAAAAAGGATAGTGGGAGCAAGATTGATGTAACATCCCATATTTTGAACCAAACTAAAAACTAAATGAATTTGAACCTTTTTAATTACTAAACGATCCAAATTTAAAAGCAAGCCTCAAAATGAAATTACAAGAGTTGGGTCACTTCAAGGAGATGTTTTTGGACTTTGGGGAATGTTCGTTATGTTTCCTAGGTGGATCAAGGAGTTTTGGGAGCATTGGACCCCAAAACACCAAGTTTTGAAAAGCTACAAAGGGGGCACAGTTTTTCTGAAACCATGCATCCCGCTGTAGGAAACTATGTGGCTTGTTCTCGGTGGGAAGTGGCAAGGTGCACGAGCTACGCATGGTTTCCAAAATCGTGTGCCTAGTCCACATAGTCAGTGCCACTTAGGCAGTACCTTTACACTATTCATCGCATGATCTATGCATGGTTAGTCTAACCGTTTGAGACAAACTGTGCGAGGTGGATCTCTAGGTGGTGTTGCATGGTTGGCACACAGTTTAGATAAATGTGCAACCCAAACTGTGTAGTGTATTTTTTAAGAAATTAATTAATTTAAATTAAATTAAAATTAAATTAAAACCTAAAATAAACCTCACACCCCTATCCTCGCTCACCAGACTCGTGCGACGCACCCCATAGGGGGGTTCCCCTTCGATGCACTAGAGGCCTCCTATGACTCCCTCTCCAGTTTCCATTTCCATTAGATTTATTCCATAGTTCCTCTCTGATCGGAAAGGTAAGCCTTCTCCTTCCCTCTTTTCTTCATTTCCAACTGCGATTTGGCCTCTACATCACCCTATGAAGTTCGGCTGAAACCCTAAGGTTTTTCATTAATGGATTCCTTGATTTTATTTTTTCTTAGGGTTGTGCGAATGGTCTCTCGGGACCTTTAGGTTAATGTTTCAGAAACCGCCACTGAAGGTGAGGCGGTTCGGGGTATTTTGGTTCGCCACTACCATCAGAGGTATAGTTATTATATTGCCATTTTATTTTACACTTTTTATGGAATTATTTGGGTGATGTAAGGTCCCTATTAAATATATTACAGTGTGTTGGTCCTTGTTGTATGTTTTCGAGTTTTCGGTTCTAAGTTGACCCGCCTACATGTGCATAATTAAGTATATATATATATGTGTGTGTGTGTGTGTGTGTAGGTTCCCCTATTATGTGTATATTCATCCATGGAATTGAATATACATGTATGGTGCTAGGTGTGCCTATGTATATATATGAAAATGCATACGTAGGTGAGTGGAGACATGTATATTCATAGAAACATATATGTAAGGACCCCCTTGCACATGTTCATGGTCATGCAGGTGTGTGATTATGGGATAGGTTCCCTTACAAGTCTGTAAAGGTGTATATGCTTAGTGAGGGAGCATTAAATTTTAGTTAAAAAGTTCCAATAGTCGAATGTTCAGTTTGGTTCCACCTTGAGGTCAGATCCTTTCCTTGCCATTTAAATTATGTAAGCATTGATTTATTAATCTCATGTACTTGCATTCTTTGTTAAATTATGGTAGTTTTTAACGTACTTTCTTTGAAAAAGTTAATGAAATTTTAAATGTGATCAACTCTTATGATTGTCTGCCTTACTACACAGATGTTACTTAGGCTTTAAAACCATGATTGATAAAGTGGCATGTCTAGGACCTTGGCCTATTTTCTTAAACTGAATTACATGCCTTTATAAATGATGTGGACCTTGTATTTTATGTATTTCAATGAACCAAAGAGACCACATGGGTATTTGGTCTTCTTAGACTTGGAATTACCCAAGTGGATAATTGATTTGTTTCTGTAACCCTTTCCTTGAACATGACCCTTGAGTTTATAAGTGGCATTGCCATGTCTTATTCGATTCTTGAATCGGTGAAGGTGAATGACTTGACTAGAATGGTTTAAATGAGATAATGAAATCTTTTGATTAGTATGAATCTCACACTTGTATCCTTAAGAAAATTTTCCATGTTTAGGAAAATTGGAAGAGATGACCTTGAATAAGAAACTTACACTAAGTGACGTTCCTAGATAAAATGGTTAGGTATTAATTAATTTCTTACCATGTATAAAAGGGTTTAAATGAAATGGTTTCCTAGGAATGGAATTGTACAAGGATAAGTGAATACATGAGAAGTATTTTCCTTATGAAATGATTTTAATATGACTAATCCCATGTTGATGTTTAATTAAAATACTTAAGATAGTATGCCTTAAGTGTAAATGTTAATATGATTGCTTATATGTATATGGTATTGGCTATTTGAGATGTATAAGGGGTACTACCTTATGAATTACTTTATAATTGTGATAATGGTTATGATGGGATGGTATTAATATGAAACATGAGAAGTAATTCCCCATGGATTGATTTATAAGTGAGTATTTTAAATCTTGATGGATAGAAGGAATTTTTACCCCATGCTAGTATATGAATGATTATAGATGGGAGGCATTCTTACCCCATTCTAGCTTATTTTATATGTATGGGTGAGAGGCATACTTACCCCACACCAGTTACAACCTTTATATACATGTTTGGATGGGATACATTCTTACCCTATTCCAAATAATATATATATATATATATATGTATATAGTGACATGATCAGATTATTATCCCTACAACAAGTCGAAGCTGGTATAGTCGTCAGGTGTCCCTTAAGAACCTAGACGACTATTATTTACTTACATAGTTTCCATTATTAAATTCTCCATACCCACACTATCTAATTTATATTCCACTGGATTGGGCTTGACACTGTGGGTGCCGACCTACTAATATTTCATCTCACACTCTGCTCGGGTACCCTTGGTACCTGAGTAGACCTTATATTGGCATCACCAAGGTTTATTATTGTGTTTCCTGTACCTAGAGTTGGAGAAAATGATCGAGTTGAAGCTTAGGATGCTCCAGGAGATCGCTCGTTGTGATTTCCTATATTTACTTAATTTTTGTATTGTATTGTAAATCATGTTATATTTTTTACTATTTTATATCATGAATTAATCTATTATATGAACTGACATTAGCTACTTTTGTTCAGTTATATTAGAAACTATCTTCTATTACTTTATCATTATTATTTACTGCATACACTATTTCCTATTGTTGTTTATTCTCTGATAATACCATTATGAAAATCTAATAAGTGGGTATAGTCTCACCACTATCACCTCCTAAGACCCTAGATGTTAGTTGGTAGACTCTGGAATACGAGGAGGCTTTCTTGAGGCCATGTGACCCACCGGTTAGGCTTTCGATTTGATGGTAATCTGGGTTGGGATGTTATAAAGTGGTACTAGAGTGTAATTTTTTCCTTATATTACTATTTGGTTTGGTAGACAAGATATTAGGAATGTGTTGGCACTTGGTTAATAGTCATTCTTGGGACCGATCACCCCACGTATGGAAAATGACTAAGTGGTTAGGGCTGTGAATTTTTGTTCATGTTGTTTGCTAATATAGTCAAAAGATTACACCTCGAGTGACTATTTCAATTTCTCCTGCTATGATTTATGGAATTTATGTTATTTTTACCCTTGTACTGATATGGAAATAGGGTTTCTTTTCATGCATGATATTAATCACATAGGAATTCACATGCAATGTAATAACTTATATTTTCCCAATTTTTTTTATAAATTATTTGGGATAATTTCAAGACCAAGTGTTGAGACGACATGCTATTTTGAGGCCCAATGTGACTGAAACAATTATTTGAAAAATGTTAAGTTTTTAGTAGCACACACATATGAATTTTATTAAAAAGTAAAATAACTTTTAAGTGGTTGACCAGATTATAAATCTAAGGGCACCATTGAGCTTAGAACAGTGGCTTTACCCTAGGCGTAACTTAACCTTGGTCGGCGCAGGTCATCTGTAGAAAAATCCATAAGGGATGTAATCGTAAATAAAATAATGAAATAAAATTATTAGTTTTTAAAATCCTAATAAAATATAAATAGTAACTCAGATTTGAAATCTTATACCACCGATGAGTTCATAACGGGGTGTTTTCCTTAGGTGAGGCCTAACATTGTCCAACATGGGATGATTATGAAAGATAGTTTTTGTACATAAACGTCACTAAAATATTTTAATAAGAATATTTTATTCATGATGCAATGATGGTTTTTCTTTTAATACACATTTTTTCAAAGGATTCCGAGTTATCACCATAACCCTGGAATTCCTCTAAGAGAAGGATACAGATCTATCTTGAAGAATGTCAGTGGATCGTGGACTGATGATCAACGAAGAACCTCATATTGAAAGGATCTTCATCCACAACACTAACATGATTACCGTTGTTCATCAACGATCGAATTAAATTAAGGTAGTAAATTTTTGATTTGATTTCTTTTACCTATTCATGAATTCCACGAAGAACGCAGACTAATCAACAAATATATTGGCCTGCGGATCGATCATTGTTGCGTGATGGGATTTACCTTTGTGGGGTTTTGATGGGAAAATGATCTTATGATTATTTATTGGATTTTTATTTTGTTTTTCTAATGGTAATGAACCATGATCGACATGAACATCAATCAAGGTATGTTCCTATTGGTTGATTTATTCTTTTCTCCCCCCATTATTCATTCGTCATGGGAATTATTCATTTGGCCCGTGACTTGACATGTTGCGATAAATCGATTGTTTTGCACTTGATCCTTAGCGCAATGATCCGATATTGCATATCTAGGATCGACATGGCATGAAAGAGGTGCAATGACGATGACACCAGATGGATTGAAGCATTTCGTATGATATCTCCATTTGAGTGGATTTTCATCGGAATGGATCGTGAGATCATTTCAAGACCAGGATGATAAAGAACATGACCCAAGGATCGTAGGCGTGCTTTCATTTCAAAAAAACAGAGCACTAGAGGTGAATCGGTGGCCCTCAGAAGGGGCCAATAGTGCGTCAGAAGTGACGACCGGTGGTGGTGGAGACCGTGTGCAGATTCTATGGATGAAAATGGGCTGACGAAGGAGGAACGTAGCCCCAAGGGCCCATGTGGGAGACCAAGGCTGGAGCAGTGCCATGGGTGGTGACTGATGACGCGGTTGGGATTCGCGTGGAGCCCACGATGGTAGGAGACCATAGGGGATTCAGGACATGGTGGATGTCCACGTTGAACATGAAAACATCACATTGACTAGGTGGAGGCACGTAGTCCAGCGGGACTAGTGGGCCAGGCCAATTCGAGCCTGATTGGGCTGGGTCAGGTCTGATGGGTCGGGTCGGGCCCGAACCAGACCTGGACTAGGCCTTTTCAGTAAAATGGCCATATCTTTCAAATAGAGTGTCCGATTGATGATCCATTTGTGGAGTTAGTACCCCTGTAATGGTAATGTACTTTTGAGATGGATTGATGGGTTTTTATTTAAATCAGTAGAGGTTGAGAGTGTACCCTTGGTCTTTTCCTATGAGGGTTCGATGGAGGATCTCATTCCCGTCATAGAGGATGACCCATATTATGAAGTGAGTTATATTAGCCTGACTTCGATAGTTAACTCAGTGGGTTGGAGAATGTATTATATCGAGAGGCTCGGTTAGTCCTCACTTATCTTCATGGTACCTTAGATAGGTTTTGTGGAGAAGATGTGACTAATATTTACACAGACACCTATCCTCTATCTTGGATGATGTTTCCTATAGGTCCAGGTGTCCCCTCAGTGAGACTTGGGAATTGGACCCCTATATGTGTATCAAGATTATATTTTTTCTATTCTATGTGACTAAACATAATGAGTGTGTTTCAGGTAGTTTTTTGTAGTTGATGTTGGGCTATGACTCGGTGACTACATGACTTGGGGATGCATGACTTATCGACACTCTATGTGTTATCAATGCTTCATGTGTTACAGACACTCTATGTATTATCGACACTCCATGTGTTACCAACACTCCATGTGTTAGAGACACTCTGTGTGTTACCGACACTTCGTGTGTTACCGACACACTGTGTGTTACCGACACTTCATGTGTTACCGACACTCCATGTGTTACTAAAACTCGACATGTTATTGAAAATCCATTTATTAGTGAGATTGGATGTCTCAGGGAAACTACGTAACTTTTCAATACCCTGGTGTTCTCCTGGGAACTTTTGGTAGACATGTTCTACATGCTTCCATCATATAGCTCGAGGAGTGAGATCTCCCAGGACGAGCGTCCGACGAGCGAAACCACGTAGCTGGTAGTGGGTGAGACCTTGAGGCTCAGAACCTTTATGAGTATACCTAGAGGTTCTTGTTATATATGCTATAGACATATACTTATGTTGATATGACTATATCTTCTTTGTGGTGTTTTCCCTTTATGATATTTCAGCATGGTATCTTCTTCGTGGTATTTCCTCTATTCTATTCATTTTTATTTTTGGGGTGTCCTACTCAATATTGTTTTACTCACCCCTACATAGGCTTTGCTTTCCCATGCCATGTATTGTGCATATGTTTGACCCTGTAACAGAGTTCCAGGCATACCAATACCAGACGGTTCTTGGTGAGTTCAGATAGACCGGGGTGTGATCCTAAGACTACATGTAGCAGTTCCAGTACCTTTGTTTACAAGTTGGACTTTGTAGTTTGCAGAATATTTTTGGGGGGCTTGTATTTTGGCCTAGTTGTACTTTTCTACACATTAATTTCCAATAATACTATGTTGGTTCTGATATAGTGGTATTTATGCATTTTTTTACTTAGTATTTTTAATTTTCAGTATTTTGGGCTTGGAGATGTGTGTGTTTGTACAAGTACTTAAAAAAATTCCTCCCATTTATGGGATATTCCTACTCAGCGCTAATCACCAGCCCCTGGCCTATAGATGGTGGGCTTGGGGGTAGTTATAGCACATGCCCCACTGGTATGGGTCATGACATAGTGGTATTAGAGGAGGCCGGTTCTACTTCAGGACTAGGAGTCTGTGAGATTGGTTTGGGGAAACAGTGTTAAGTGTTTCAAGTTTGGATTTCAAGCCAGGGACTTCAGTATTAGTGTGGCGGCTGACATATTGATACATCATGACCCCAGACACCTAATTTTTGACTCAGTACATGAAAACATGGGTTTTAGGGAAAAATAAAGATACATGCATCATATAGGAATGGGTTGTGTTTTCCATGTCTTTCTTGAGTTAGCTCACTAGGTATACTCATTTAACCATGATACATCTTGTTTTCTTATAGGATGTATTAATGAAACCATCCAGTGAGGTTTCCATAGCAGGATCGGGAGTTCAACTCGATGTTTGATGAGGCCTCTTTGAGGGTATCCATTCACTGAGTAGTTTTTCTTTAGGATGGTCAGTAAGTGGAACTTTATCCTATTGATCAGTTTGTAGACCCACCTCCAGTAGTTCATGTGGATCTAACTTTCCAGACTGAGTTGCAGATGACTCTTTTGGCACTAGATGATGATACACAGGGTCTGAACACATATCATTGGCTTTATAGGTAGCAATCACCAAGGTTATAGGGTCAACAGGACATACTGATAGCGGGTTCGCGAAGTAAGCCACATAACATGAAGTTTTGTTGGAAGTTCTGAGGGTGTGCTAGTTCCCCAAGGAAGAGGCATTGCTATTCTTGTCATGGGAAGGGACATTACACATGATATTGTCCAACTGTTTTGGCTGCATTCATAGAGGTGGTTGATGAAACACCAAGGAAGAGGTAGTGTTAATAGTAGACAGATTATTTAGGCTACATACATGGTAGAGGAGCTAGGGAAGCAGTAAGAGGTGGCCAATTTTTTGACATGTCACCACCACCACCCCTAGGTGGTCCATACCAGAATGAGGGAGCTGGAGGATAGGGGAGGATATAGTTTCAAGTTTTCAAGTCTTATGACTCCAGGACTCCAGGAATGGTTCAAGTATGATCTGTGTCTTTCTACTTTAGCTGCAGTAAATGAAAACCTATGGTAGTGTTTTCCTTTCCTACCTCTTTTCTTGTTTGATAATTAGAGATTCTGGTTAAACTGTTGACTTGAACCTCACATTTAGAGACTCATTCTAGGGGAGACCTAATGATCACACACCATCACTGAAAATGTGACATGAATCTTAAATATGAGAGTTTTAGTTTGGATCTCTTGGTAGTAGTGTCAAGGCCTTATGATGTCATTCTTGGTATGGACTAGTAGCCACAATTCATGCTCATATTGATTGTTTTAGGAAAAGTATGTTGTTCATATGAGATAATAGAACCTGATTTCCCATTTTATTGGTGAAAGGGAAATCTTGGAATCTCAGGATGGACTCACACATATGAGGGCACAACCGATTAATATTCAGTTGGCTATCCTGACACTCAGTGTAGTGGATGTTTTGAGTCCTAAGTTTACTATAATAGTGGAGGAGTATAAGAACATCTTCCCTAAAGACGTTCCAAGTTTTCCTCTTCACTGATAGATAGAATTATGCATTTATCTACACTTTGGGATGATATTGATATCTATACCATCATATTGGATGGTTCCCTCAGAGCTTCATGAGCTAAGGGTGCAGTTAGAGGACTTGCATAAGAAGGGATTAGTGAGACCTAGTGTTTTACCCTGGGAAGCCCTAGGTGGTCTTCTTTGATCTTAGACATATCATATTAGATACTGGAGTTGAAATGGATCCAAGGAAGGTTGAGGAATATTTTTATGAGCGCTCCCATATTGAGGTTTCCATAGTAGGGTGTCGAGTATGTAGTGTTCTATGATGCATCAGGAACCGGGTTTGGTTGTGTCCAGATGTAGAGGAAAGTACTGATTGCCTATGGTTATGCCAATTAAAATCACATGATCAGAACTACACAACCCATGATCTTGAGATAGAAACAGTAGTATTCACATTAAAGATGTGGTGACACTACATGATGGGCAAGTGGTTTATCATCCACTTCAATCACAAGAGTCTCAAGTATATATTCTCTAAGAAGGATTGGAACTTGAGATAGAGGAGATGGATATAGTTACTCTAGGACAATGACTTGGAGATTTTATATAATCCTGGGAAGGGGAATGTTATAGTAGATTCTCTCAATAGGAGATCTATCTTGCAGTAGTTGAATGACGCATCCGAGCACTTATCCTAATTGCAGATATCCATTGAGGATGGACTTGGAGTAGCTTATCTCTAGTCAATGGTTATCACCCCTCTACTCTTACTGTGTGTCATGAAGGCACAACTTAGGGATACCAACTGTGAGTCTCTATGTGATCAAATGTCCATAGGTCATTCCCCTAATGGATATTCAAAAGGTAGGGAGCACGTTATTCTTTTAGAGGATGCACGATGATGCCTATGACATTGTGAGAGGAGGTTCTTAGGGAGTTTCATGCATCCACATTAGTAGTACATACAGGTTTGAAAATGATGTACCAAGACCTCTGATATCAGTTTAGTGGTCAGGGATGAAGAAGGATATTGTAGAGTTTGTGTCTTGATGCCTTACTTGTCGAAAAATAAAGGCTAATCATCAGGTTCCAGCGGGTTTCGCTCAACCCCTTGAGGTACCAGAATGGAAATGGGATGGAATAATAATGGAATTCATTAAAGGTTTACCACATATTCCTAGGGGGAATGATAACATCTGGGTGATCGTTGATCAACTCACCAAGTCGGTCCACTTCCTTCAGGTCTCTCCTCAATGTAGGATATGGAGAATTTTCCAGGATGACAAGCTATCTCCAAGGTTCATCAGCCCTTAACTGATACTATGTAGAGTTGGTGAGGTGGAATATCACTTGGATCTACACCCATAGTTGGACCGGATACATGACATCTTCCACATGTCTCAGCTGAGGAGATACGTGCATGATTCATCACACGTCATTGACTGGGGAGAATTTTGATGAGAACTCAGTGGAGGTCATGAATTGATATAAGGGGATCCTTCATGGGTGGTTGATTCATATGGTGTGTGATTGATGGTAGCACATGGATTTCTATGGGATACCATGAGAGATGAAGACTCAGATTCATTCTCAGTACCCACAATTTGTTAAGTAGCCCTTTGTTTTGGCTTTTGGGGACGTAAATCCCTATGGTGGGGAGAATTTAATGACTCATATTTTTTCGATTTTGTTTTTTGAAATTATTTGAGAAAATTCCGAGACCAGGAGATAAGACAACGTGCGATTATGAGGCCCGGTGTGATCAGAACAATTCATTGAAAAATGTTATGTTTTTAATAGAACATGTGCATAACTTTTCTTAAAAATTAAAATAACTTTTAAGTGGTTTCCTAGATCAGAAATCTGAGGGCACCGTTGAGCTCAAAACAATGTATTTACCCTAGCCACGAAATAACCTTGGTCGATGAGAGCCATCTGTACAAAAATACACCAGAGGCATAACTGTAAATAAAATAATTAAATAAAATTATTTTATTTCAAAATCCTAAAAACTCATAAATGGTAACTTAGATTGGAAATTAGATACCACTGTTGAGTTCATATATGGGTTTTTTCTTTAGGTGAGACCTAACATCAGCCAGCGTGGGCCGACTGCGAAAGATAGTTTTTTGATGTAAACTTCATTAAAATATTTTAATAAAATATTTTATTCTTGATGAAATGATGCATTTTATTTTAATATGTGTTTCTCAGAGGATTTAGGGTTATCACCATAACTCTATAATTTCTCTGAGGCAAGGAGATGAAGCTCTCTCTATGAACAATGATAGATCGTGGATCGACGATTAATGATGAACCTCAGATTCAAAGGATCTTCACCCACTACAACGGCACGAAAACCATTCTTCATTAGTGATAAAACCAAATAAAGGTATGGAGTTTGTGATTTAATTTATTTTCCCCATTCATGAATTCCATGATGAAAATAGACCAATCAGAAAATATGTTGCCCAACAGATCGATCGTTGCTGCGGGATGGGATTTACCTTTGCAGGGTTTTGATGGGAAAATGATCTTGTGACTATTTGTTAAATTTTAATTTTTGTTCTAATAGATACAAACCATGATTGACACTAAAATCAATCAAGGTCCATTCCTCTTGGGTGATTTATGCTCTTCTCCCCCCTATTCTTCATTTATCATGGGAATTCTTCATTTGGATCGCAACTCGACATGTATCAATCGATCGATCATTGTGCACCCAATCCTTGGTTCAACGATCCGATATTGTAGATCTGGGATCAGGATGGCTTGATGGAGGTGTAATGAAAATGGAGATAAATGGATCAAAGTGGTTCAGGAGATATCACCGCCTGAGTGACTATTATTTGGAATGGATCATGACGTCAATTTGAGACCAGGAAGATGAAGAACATGACCCAAGGATCGCAGGCATGCTTTTGTTTTGAAAAATGGAGCACCGGAGGCGAACTGGTGGCCCACAGAAGGGGCCGTCGACACCGGAAACCAATGGTAGAAGCGGCCAGAAGTATCATGCGGTGGAGTCCATGAGTGGATACTATGGACGACGGCAGGCCGATGGAGGAGGAATGTAGCCCGACAGGGCTGTGTGGGAGCCCACAACCGAAGTGGTGTCACGACAAAAGGATCCACATACGTAGATGGGGTCCATGTGGTGCCCATAACAGTAATAGGCCATGGGGGAACTAGGTTGTGGTGGCCATCCACATTGAACACGGTGGTTCCAAATTGATCTGGCAGAGGCATGTGGTTTGACGGACTGCGTGTGATGCAACCAAACAGGTCGGCAGCGTGGGCTGAACTAGATGATTCAGGCCACTCCAGCAACCTAGAAGGTCATGGTCTAGTAGGCTCAGCAGGCCAAGATGGTTTAAGATGGATCAGGCCAGATCAGGTCGTCCTGGTCAGGTTGCTCAGGTTGGGTCAGACGGGTCAGTTCGACCGGTGGGCTGGGTCATGTCCTAAGGTTCAGGTCGCACCCGGATCAGACCCTGATGGGGTTGTTTCACTAAAATGGCCATATCATTCAAATAGAGCATCTGATTGATGATCTGTCTGTAGCATTGGGACCCTTGAGATGGGGCCATCCTTTTGATATTGATTGGTGGGTTTTTAGTTGGATAAGTAGAGGTTGAGAGTGTACCCTTTTTATTTTTCTATGAGGGTTCGATGGAGTATCCCTTTCCCATCATAGAGGATGACCCATATTTTAGTGTGAGTTGTCTCAGCCCAGTTTCGATAGTTGAATCAGTGGGTTGGAGCATGTATCACATCGAGAGGCCCGGTCAGTCCTTGATTCTCTTCATGGTACCATAGATAGGGTTTGTGGAGAAGGTGTTTCCAATATTTACACGGGCACCAATCCCTTATCTAGGACGATGTTTCTAGTAGGGCTAGGTGTCCCCTAGTGATTCTTGGGCATTGACCCCCCTATCTGTATATCGAGATCAGTTTCTTTTTATTCTACATGACTAGACCCGATGAGTGCGCTTCATGTAGATTTCAATGGTTGATGTTTGGATATGACTCGATGAGTATGTGACATGGTTGGAATATAGTGGTATGCATGCATTTTTTTTACTTAGTGCTTTTACTTTTCAGTAGTTTGGGCTTGGAGATGTGTGCGTGTGTATAGGTACTTAGGAAAATGCCTCCCATTTGTGGGATATGCCTACTCGACGCTAGTCACCAGCCCTTGGCCTATCGGAGGCGGGATTGGGGTAGTCACAGCATGGGCCCCACTAGGGCGGGTCGTGACATGTCATACATAGTGCCATTCCATGTAGTTGCATTTATAGTTTTCTATGTTTCTTGTTTAGACTGATTTGTTGATATGCCATGCTTCTATGTTACTTCTTACAATAACATTATATGTTTGATTAATATGTAATTTGTTGCATGGGATGAAAATATATGGGTTGTGAATAAACGGGAACAAGTTTTCGATTGTAAGGTGTATGAGTGCCTTATAACTGGGAAATTGTAACCATATATTCAAACCATTTTGATCATAATATAAATATATTTTAAGTGTATTCATAAAAAAATGAAAAGGCTGAAAAATATTAAATTACAAAGTGAATTGGTTTTAATTAAATGGGAGCCAAATGTCGAACTGTAAATTGTATGGGAACTTTACAAGTTGGTAGGTGGCCACCCATATCACTGGACCATTGTATGTGATCATGTTAAATTTTGAATTTATTTTTGTTTCGATTAATGGGATCTAATTATCAATCCATGAAGTGTATGGGCGTTTCATGAATTGGGAAATGGAAACCCATATTACAGGTAATGGCATGATATAACTTGATATATTTATAAATGTGGAATGATTATAACTATAAAGAGATGTTCAATTTTGATCTAAAGTGAATCAGCTTAATGGGATCCTCATAGGTCACCTTAATTTCTAAACAGTTTTTTTTGTGATTTTTCATAATAAATATAGAATGGTAGTAAATTTTAAAGATTTTAAAAGGGGGTTTTATGGAACTTGCTTGTTTTACTTGATCTGTTGGTTAAAAGTCAAGTGAATGGTGTTTTATTTTTAAAATGGGTACTTTATGTTTGTTTTAAATATTTAAATTATTAAATATTTAATACAATTAAATAAAAAGGGCTTGGAAATGATACCTATACCGGTGTCCTTTGTTGATAACCTCGTGTAAGGGTAGTTAAAGATTTTTTGAGGTGCCTTGGAATGGAAACTTTATAAATGTATTGGTGTCTTTCTTTGAGCCTAGTGACTTTTGTGGATGTGACCTAGTGACAAGGTCAGTGCTTGTATTTTCATAAGGGGATATCCATGGTAGGTATCACCCTTTGAGTTTAAATGCCTTGCTAATGTGTGAGTTTTTTGACTTTTTTTGTCGTTCAAGTGTCATTGTAACTTTTAGGACTTTCAAGTTCCACTGAAACCGTTTTTTGGATGGGTGGTCTTATTGTCTTTGACCTTATTACAAGTGTGATCATTGAGAAATTCTCGATTTTAGTTGGTAAGACTTGCCTCGAGCATGGTCGGTTGCTTCGTTGGTCTTTTGACCCCTTACATCTTTTTTTGGTAGTGGATGGATTGGCACATCATTTTCCAAGTGAATAGTCATATAAGGGGATACGATGTTGAGTCATCTCCTTATTAGAGAGACCTAAGCATTTGAGAATCAAGTTATCCTAATTCTGGGGATGAATTTCAGAAGACTCGGGTGTTTTGGAATGCCGGTCTCACTATTTTGGATTTCTTTTTACATTTTGAAATTGTGATTGTGACTTGGAGGAGTGTAACATGTTCTTTTAAGTTGTTTTGATCAAGCTTTATTATGATTGGATAGTTACCTTTTCCTTGGAAGTTAGAATACTCATGTGGTGGGGAGTTTCGTATTGGTTTTGATCAAATGTTCCCTTCCAAGTAGAAGGAACACCACTAAGAAAGGACTTTTTGTAAATGATAGGTTGCTTAAATTATTTTGGAGATATTAGTTTTTTTAAATTTAGGAAACCCTTGTGGAGCACCGTTGTTCATGTTTAGACTTCAGTGGTAATGTTTGAACAGACACAGAATGCCTTCGGGTGGAAAAGGAATGTGTTCGATTAATGAAGGTTCATCAATAGGTGGAGCTGAGACCTTTCTTATAGTCAACCAGTGGTGGTCAAACCTTTATTTATTCCATTATTTGGGTGTGATTGAATGGAATCCACTTCAATCCTATTAGTGTATTAAGCTAAGTGATGAGCATGTCCCCTATCTTGATGTCATCCTAGGTGCACTAAGAGAGTATCAGTCTTATGCTGTGCTAACTCTTTAGAGTTGTTGGGATTTTTTGGGTGGTTTAATTTCAGTGTTACATGTGGGATGCATAGTTTTTTACATTTTTTGGTCAAGAACATCACTGAGAGTCAGATGTGAGTTTTGGTGAATTTACTCATGGTGAATGTGAGATGCCTTGGGAGTGAGCATCATAGTTCAACTTATAAAACATCAGCTATCTAAGCTGGATGTATTCTTAAATAATTATCCAAAGTGGCTTGACTTGTCTTTCTTTTTCTTAGTGAAAAGTTCAGTGAAGGACCGTCCTGGAGAACATCATTAGGTAGAGAGGAGTGCAGTTTGTATTGACTAGGGTTTTTACTGAAAAGTTGGCTCAAATTGGGATTTGAGGTCGATGAATAATAAACTAATTGTTTTATTTCAAAAACATTATAGTATAATCATTAAAATTATTAAGAGTATGTTTTGTAATTCAATTCCGACGGTGGGAAGTGTTGTGACTTTTAATTGACCCCCTTTTAACATTAAATCCTAAGGTGGGAAGTACCTTTGGCTAGATGCTGAACTATATAATGACAGAATCATGTCTCTGGGTAATGGGCTTGGATAAGATCCTTGTAGATGTATCAGTTGGAGAACGAGCATTGTCTAAAGTTTTAAAAGTCTTAAGTGCCGTGTATTTGAGTTGATGCATAAGGGTGCATTGGGCATTTGGGAATGAAACATGACCTTTTAAATGAATATTCACAAACCATGTAGGTCGAGTGATGTGTTATGTTTTTCTAGAAGGATTCTTAGGGATTAGAAGTTCTAAGGTGGGAAGGTTGTAATGTCCCATGTTTTGAACTAGATGAAAAACCAAAGGAATTTAAACCTTTTAAATTATTGAATGGGCCAAATTTAAAACTGATTATTGGAAAAAAAATCCAAGAATTGGGTCACTTCATAGTGACTTTTTTGGAATTGGGTGAAGTCTTGTTAAGTTTAATGGGCGGCTCAAGGCATTTTGGGAGCGCCAAACCTGAAAACACAAAGTTTTAAAAATCTACAGAGGGCACATGATTTGTATGAAACTGTGTGGCCCACTGCAGGAAACCACGCGACTTGTTTTAGGTGGGCAGGGGTGAGGTGCATGGGATGCACACAATTTTCTAAACCGTGTGGCTAGCCAGCATGGGTAGTGCCACTTAGGGAGTACCTCGACACTATTCATCACACTCTCTATGCATGGTTAGAAAAACCGTGCGAGAAAAACCATGCAAGGTGCATCTCTTATGCAGGGGGTGCCGCACTGTATGGATAACCATGTGACCCAAAACAAGTGTTGTATTATTATTTTTAATAAATTAATAAATTTAAATTAAATTAAAAAAAAATTAAAATCCAACCTAAACCTCACACCCCTCTCCTCTCTCTCCAGACCTGCATGACGCACCTCACAAGGGGGTTCTCCTTCGACGTACTCGAGGACTTATCCAGTTACCTCTATAGTTTATGTTTCCTCCATATTTATTCCATGTTTCCTCTCTGATCAGCAAGTTAAGCCTTATCCTTCCCTCTTCTCTTCGTTTTCAGCCACAATTTAGCCTCTCCGTCACCCTATGGAGTTCGGATGAAACCCTAAGTTTTGGGGTTAATGGATACTTCAATTTTCTTATTTCCTAGGGTTGTGTGAATGGTCTCTTGGGACCTTTGGGTTCGTGTTCTGGAAACTACCACCAATGGAGAGGTGGTTCAAGGTATTATAGTTCGCTTCTTCCATCTGAGGTATGGTTTTCAGGATGATTTTTGATTTCTCACTAGTTGAATGGAAATATTTGTGTGTTTTGAGGTCCCTATTAATTATCTTGTAGCGTGTTGGTCCCTGCCATATGTTTTGGAGTCACTAGGTATAAGGAAACTCACCTACGTGTATAAGTAAGTATATATATATATATGTTCCCCCGTTATGTGTATATTCATCCATGGAATTGAATATACATTTATAGGGATAGATTTCCCTATATATATATATATATGAAAATTCATACGTAGGTGAGTGGAGATGGGTATATGCATAAAAGAATATATGTAAGGATCCCCTTGCACATGTTCATGGCCATGAAGGTGTGTGCATAGGGGATAGGTGTCCTTATATGTATGTGAAGGTGCATATGATTATTGGGGGAGTAGAAAATTATAGTTAGAAAGTGCCAATATCCAAATGTTCGGTTTAGTTCCACCCCGAGGTGGGATCCTTTCCTTTCCCTTTAAATTATAAAAGTATTAATTTATTAATTTCAATTAATTTAATTCTTAGTTAAAGTATAGTAGTTTTTTCTAAAGTTATTTCTTTGAAAATTTTTATGAAATGTTAAATTTTATGGACCCCTATGATTGTCTACCTTACCACACTTGCTTAGTCTTTGAAACCATGATTGATAAAGTGGCATGTCTAGGACCTCAACCTATTTTCTTAAACTAAATGACATGCCTTTATAAATGATGTTTCCCTTGTCTTTTATATATTTTAATGAACCCAAGACACCCCATGGGTGTTTGGTTCACTTATAATTGGAATTACCAAAGTGGGTAGTTGAGTTGTTTCCATAACCCTTTTCTGGTACATGAAACTTGAGTTTATAAGTTTCATTTCCATGTCTTAGTCCATTCTTAAATCGATGAAGGTGAATAAATTGAATATAATAGTTTAACTGAGATAGTGATATCTTTTGATTGGTATGACCCCCACACTTAGACCCTTAAACCGATTTTCCATGTTTAGGAAAATTGGACGAGATGATCTGGAATAAGAAACTCACACTAAGTGACGTGACTCGATAAAATATTTAGCTCTTAATAAATTGTATTCCATGTATAAAAGGGTTTAAATGAAATGGTTTCCTAGGAATGGAACTATATATGGATAATGGAATACATGAGAAGTATTTTCCTCATGAAATGATTTGAATGTGACTAATACCTTGTTGATGTTTAATTGAAATACTTAAGATGGTTTTAATTATGTGTAAATTTGAATGTGATTTCTTATATGTATATGATATTGGCTATTTGAGATTCATAAGGGGTTCTACCTTATGCATTAATTTATAAATGTGATAATGGTTATGATGGGATGATATGAATGTGAAACATGGGAAGTACTACCCCATGGATTTCTTTATAAGTGAGTATTATAAATCTTGATGGATTAGAGGCATTCTTACCCCATGTCAGTATATGAATGATTATGGATGGGAGGAATTATTACCCCATGACAACTTATTTTATATGTATGAGTGGGAGGCATGCTTACCCCAATCCAGTTATAACCTCTATACGTATATGGATGGGAGGAATTCTTACCCCATGCCAGTGTATAAATGATTATGGATGGGAGACAATCTTTCCCCATGCCATCTTGTTATATATGTATGGGTGGGAGTCATGATTACCCCATGACAGTTACAAATTCTATATACATGTATGTATGGGATACATTATTACCGTGTGCTTGATAATATATATATATATATATATATATATATATATATATAGTGTCATGATCATATTATTATCCCGACAATGATCCGAAGCTAGTATAGCTGTCATGTGTCCCTTAGGAACCTAGATGGGTGTTATTTACTTATGAAGTTTCCTTTATTAAATTATCGACACCTGTACTGTCTAATTTATATTCCACTAGATTGGGCTTGACACTGTGGGTGATGGCCTATTGAGATTTCATCTCACACCCAAACTGGGTACCCTTGGTACCCAAGTATAACTTATATTTTCAGGACCTAGGTTGATTGTTGTATTGATTGTACCTAGAGTTAGGAGAAAAGGACTGAGATGAAGCTCAGGATGCTCAAGGAGATCACATGTTGGGATTTTCTATCTTTCCTTTATTTTTGTATTGTATTTTAAAGCATGCTGTATTGTTTACTATTTTCCATCATGCATTCATCTATTGTATAAACTGACATTGGGAACTTTTGTTCAGTTATATAAGAATATATCTTCCACTGCATTATCATTTCTATTTATTGTTTATGCTGTTTTTTGTGGTTGTTTATTCTCTGATAATACCCCTGTGCAACTCTGATAAGAGGGTATAGTCTCCCAACTTTCACCTCCTGAGACCCTCACTACTAGTCGGCAGCCTCTGGCATATAGGGAGGTGCGATTGTGGTCATGTGACCCACCGGTCCAGCTACCGGTTTGATGGTAAGCTGAGTTGGGATTTTACAATTGACTTCAATGAAGTTTATGCTCAAGATTCACAATAGTCGATATAAGAATAAATTCCATAACTACCTTGGAAGAAGTAGTTCTTAAAAAAAGTATTTTATAGGAGCACAAGAGATATAATAGAACCAGAGATATATGGTTTTCTAGTCACCAAAGAGGGTGACTCATGATTGTTTGAAAATGATAAAACTATCTCTTACAAAGAGATAGTAGAGAGTTCATAAGATGTAAGATGGATGGAATCCATGAATTATGAAATGGATTCCATATAGCAGAACCAAGTTTGGGTTTTGGTAAATGCACCAGTTGATGTAAATATTATTGGGTTCAAATGGGTATTTAAGAGAAAACTAGAAATATAAGGTAAAGTAAATACCTATAAATCAAGGCTAGTGGCTAAAGGGTTTAAAAAACATCAATTAATAGACTATGATGAAACTTTTTCACCAATTTCACTGTTAAAGTCCATCAGAATTATACTTTCTATAGCAGTTTACCATGACTATGAAATTTGGAAGATGAATGTCAAAACTACATTCCTTATTGGGAACCTCAAGGAAGATGTCTATATAAGAAAACCAGAAGGGTTTATGACTCCAGGTGATGACAATTTTTTTTCAAGTTGTAGAGATCCATTTATGTATGGAAGCAAGAATCCAGGTCATGGAACATTTTATTCAATGAAGCTATAAAATAAATTGGCTTCATTATAAAATAATGGGATCAATGTGTTTACAAGTGGTTTAGTGGAAATGTAGTCATTAACCTAGTAGTATATGTTTATGACATATTAATTATTGGAAATGATATACTATTCTTACAGTCTATCAAGGACTATTTAAAAAAATGTTTCTCTATGAAGGACTTAGGTGAAGCTGCTTATATTCTAGGGATCATGATCATTCATGATAGATCCAAGAGGCTACTTGAACTAAGTAAAAGTATATACATTGACCAGATACTAAAGATATTTAGTGTGAAACAATCCAATAGGGGCTTGGTTTCAGTGTCACATAGTTTTCATATTTATAAGAAAATGCATCCTCATACACAATAGGAGAAAGATAGAATGAGTAAGTTCTCATATGCTTCAGTGATAAGAACAATCATATATTCCATGTTATATACTATACTTGATTTTTTCTATGCATTGATCATTGTGGGAGAATATCAAGAAGATCCTGGAGAACAATATTGGTCTACTATTAAGATTATCCTTAATTATCTAAAAAGAACTAAGGATATGTTCCTTGCATATGGATGAGATGAGGAGATGGTCATCATAGGTTATACTGATGCTAGTTTTCAAACTGATCAGAATGATCTGAAGTCGCAAACATAATATGTTTTCTATCTCAACATATGAGCTATGAGGTGGAAGAGTTCAAAGAAGCTAGTTGTCACTAATTCTATAGTGGAGTCTGATTATAAAGTGTCTTTTGATGTAATCAAGAAAGCTGTTTGGGTACAAAAATTTTTCCAGGATCTTGTTGTGGTACCTAATAGTAAATACCCTTTCACATTTTATTATGATAATACTATAGTTGTGTCTCTTATAAAAGATCCAAGGTCACACAAAAAAACAATGAATATACTCTAGAAGTATCACCTATTGATTTATTTTTTATCAATGGGGTGAATTTTCTGTTAGCAGAGTACCCATAGAAGAAAATGTGAAAAACCTCTTAACTAAAGGCCTATCTGAGTAGAATCATGAGTTTCTTGTGAGTGCTAGTGGACTGAAGGTTGTTAGCAGTTGGATCAAGTGCAAGTGGGATTATTTTGGAGTTTTTTCCCTAGATACAATTTTTTTGTACTTTATGATAACCAATATTCATAGTTTTTAATATTAATAAACTCATTTTAACATCATGATTATTCTTTTGTGTAATATAGTATGTGATAATATCCCAAGAGTAGCTATCACACTAAAAGGTCATAGAAGTTCCCTACTATGATGAGAACCCTAAAGTGCTACAAAACTATTCTTAAATATATTTTCTATATTCAATTATATCATTTTAGGGACACAAATGATACAAGATGTCAGGGATGAAGACTCATAGGACTTTGAGGCACCTGCTCACGGTGCATGCCCTTTGGTAATATCCAGTGTAGGATATTATGATAACGAGACCTGCCAATTATAAATACACATTTATATGTATCATTGGATTTCCTATCTTCATACATGGGTATTTATCCTTATACTTTAATATTATTATCAATGAGTATTATAAGTCGTGTACTTAGATGCATTGAAGAAAATCGTGATGACATATGTTCATAGTGAGGTAGGATATGCTGGGTGCTTCACAAGTAATATTCCATCAATGAATAATTCAAGAAAAATGTTTTGAACCTTATGTTATTTAATATATATTGATATCTAAGGACTTTTTATGTAAATGATATATATTAAATAAATCCATGGCCATTATGTTCAATAAGGAAGTTCGATTTTCCGAAAGTCAAATAAAGATACATCAAGCACATTGGTTGATGGAACCAGCATGCAACCTGATTTATTATATATATCATGATAAAAGGATTATATTATACAGTAATCATTTGTATATGGTATATTTTCATTGTGTCATTAACTTATTTCTATATGGGTGCTTTAGTGCATTTTTAAATGCTAAACATTTACTTTAGGTTGATTTTCCTAATGCCACTGAGAAATAGGCCTAGAGGGTCACACACTAAGTGTATTTTAAATAATATATTATTAATTATTATTTAATAAGTTGAATAAATATTATTCTCGTATGTGGTTTAATAACTATTCACGTATGATTGATCACATATATTCTATCACCAGTTATTCAAGAGAATATTATGTGAGGAGAATATTTAATAAATAAATATTTTCTATATAGTGAATATAATATTTATTTATTTATTAAATAAATTTTCATTATTCAAGACCTGATAAATATTGTGGAAGAATAGAAGACCAATTTTTTAGGTCCAGTGAGAAATAATATATATTGAATATTATTTGATTAAATAATATTTAATTTAATTGTCAAGTTAAGTGCATGTTGAGGAAATAATAATAATATTATTATTTTAGAAACAAGGTTCTACAAAGAATTAAATAAATATTAAAGGGAACTTGTGAAAATATATTTTTTCTATACCCTACCAATTCATGAGATCCAATTCATTTTTTATTATGCACAACGACATATAAAGAGAATTATTTCAAGTCATAGAGAGCTCCATCTCTAATAACGCTCCAAATAATGGACAGAGATCCTCCTCCAACTCTCACTCTTGAGTCTATAGAGATCAAGAAGAATGCTTTGGAAGAAATTATTGAGGCGATTAAAGGTTAATGATGCAAGTGATAGGATCTGTTGTTCTAGAACCCAAAGATTCATATGGTGATATTTGGAAATTTTTGGAATACATGTGGATCACCGCTAGATGGAATCTACTCTTGATTCCTACAATGCAATGACAGTGCAATTTATATCTGTTGTCAGATCCATCAACTAATAAAGGATTCATGCAAAGTAATTCTTTAATTAATTAAATTAATTATAAATAATACATGATGATCATGTTCTTGGTTATGGAATTCTACCCCTTTTCTGTTTTTTATTCAATTATGTTGATCATGATGTTAATCATCATGAAAATATCAGATTGATCATCAATCATGACAAAAAAGAAAAGTTGGGTATGACCCATCACACTATTATGCTACACCCAGAACCATTAAAAAACTTTTTCAAATTAGATATTCATATTAATACCTTATTACCAACTTTTAACTCTAGATATCATCGATGATTTTCAACATAATTTTTTTGTTAACTTTGATCTACCCTTATGTGTTGTCAAATGGATCCAATATTCTCTAGCATTTCCTCATCTAGATCATATCCCAATATCTTTATTTCCCCATCTTCATCCCAACACATTAGAGATCTGCACTTTATTCCTTATAAGGTTTCATAAGGATCCATCTGAATACTCAAGTGAAATCTATTTTTGTAAGAAAATTCTACTAAAGGAAGGTGTTTATCCCAACCACATTTGAAATCCGTATAGGGAGATCTAAATATGTCTTCTAGAGTTTGAAGTCTCTACTCAAACTGACCATCTTTCTGATGATGATAAGTAGTATTGAAACCTAAAATTATATTCAGAGCCTGATAAAGGCTTCTCCAAAACATCGAGTTAAACATTGGATCCCAATCATATATAATTGAGAGTGGTACTCTATGAAATCTAAAAACATTATTATTATATAACTAAGCTGATCAGGGGATAAACCTATTCTAATAGTGATAAAATGTTTTGATTTAGTAATTTAATTGACTACAACCCAAATATCATTATTTCCTTTATATTAATCAGTGAATCCAAAGACAAAATCCATGGTAATGTTTTCCCATTTTTATTCTTGCATGGGTGATGATTGTAACATCCTCATAGAATTTTGTATCTTGGCATTAACTTGTTGACACACCAAGAATTAGCATACATACTTGACAATATCCCTTTTAATGATATATAAAATGAATATTTTTATATATCTTTAAAATGTAACTCATTTTGTTACAAAATAACTTCAATATAGAAGAAACTAAGGTTGTCTCCCAATGAGACTCCCTAAATAAATTTTCTATAATAAATTTTATTATTTTACACTTTTAAATTCTTAATTTTTTTATGGAAAAAATCTAAGGTTGTAAACGAAATTACTCTAATTACTAAGCATAATATATTAATATTAGAAAAAAATAACAAAAAACAAACTAAAACAAGCAATGGTGAATTGAACTATAAGAAGAAGTAATAGCCTAATTAGCAATTCTTATGAATCAGTCATTCCTCAAATTTTTTAACAAAACATAGAACTATAACTCTACCAATTCATATATTGACATATCAAATCATTAGTTTTATAAAGTTTATTAAATTGAAGTCTACAACTAAAATCTTAGTTATATATTCACATTCCATGAAACCGATCAATGCACTTAGTGAGCATCAAGTACAATAACAAAATCAACTCCCTCCATAATTACAATCCAAGATCATTGATTGAGAAATTTAAATGAATATTATTAACATCAAAATCCTAATTTTATTGAAAAAACGATATATATTCATATATCTTCACACTCCAATCATTAATGTGAGATTTTCAGAATGCATGAAAAATGATTAAAAAAGTTACAGGATAACAAAACATGAATCAACGATCGCATTTCGAAGCTAAATATTCTGAAGAGAATTACAATTGAAAAACAAAAAAGATGAGGAATCAGAAATACATCACCATGAGTATCCATTATATTTGTCTACTAGAAATTTATCTTGAGATCACCAAGGTATAAGATAAATATTTGATATCGATCTGTATCAACATTAGAAGTAGTAGTAGATCTCATGCTCTGCTTCCAAAAAAACTTTGTACGTTCAAGTTGTCCCTAAATGAAATGTACTGTCCTTTTATTTATTATTATTATATTTTATATAAACTATAAAATATAAAAAAAACTTATTTTCAGGTGGTGGTAGCAATTACATCCTTCATCTATCTCTCTCATAAATGAAAAGTGATTTTATTCTTGTGTAGCAACCAATTAATGCCCACACATGCATCCATCCTGATCTTATATCCTTCCCTTAGTTCTTTCAACTTCAGCATCACATGACAATATAATCTAAAACCATCAGCGATTCCAATGAATAAAATTCCACTTAACCTACATCTGGGTAAAAAATCCACTAGGCTTCGAGAACTCTAGTATGTAACTCAAATCAATGAGGTTCATACCCTTCAAACTCAACTGTCAGAACTTTTGGGGTTAAACACTTAAACCCTAAAATTCCCAAGACCCACTACCACATATGATGGGTTATTAAAAAGGTAAATTTTATTAACCAAGTGATTTCAAATGAATAGATCAAGAATGATTCACAAACTAACTAATGGAATAATAAAACAACAAATGTGGAAAAGTAAATGGATAATAAATATAATGTGATTTGGTCCCTTTGGGACCTACATGCACAGTGAGAACACCACTAGGGTAATAGACTTATTTAGAATCAAGGAAACACACAAGGCTAATATAGACTCGAAAAAAATAAAGAAAGGACCACTAAAACTATTCAAGGAGGCTGGGCTTGTTGAACTAGGTAACAATGATCAACCCTGTCATGTAGAGTCAGCCCCATCCACTCCTTGACAGAATCAAACCCACCCAAAAAGGATACATAATAATAAATTAAAAAAGAAAAAAAATCTATATATCCAAGATTATTGACCAAATATTGGTTACGATTAAAATTATTTCAAGAACTGAAACCTTCTTGGATTATAGTCGTCTGAAACTCAGAAATGATATGCTTCCACACTAAGTATCCACCAGAGAATTACTTTGGTTGCAGGAGGTGGAACGAACTCAGAAAAGGGGAGTGCAAGTGAATGTAATCCCTAGTTCTCTTCCTTATTATATGTGGAATTGAAGAAAAACCTCACCTCTAGAGAATCCCTCAAACCAGACAAGAGGAACTAGGTGAGACCCCTAAGAAAAAAGAGATCCCCCCCCTCCGAGAATCAATGTGCATACAACACAATCAAGGCACACCAAGGATCATTAGATGGAGAAACGAGATGACTTCCATGTGGATAGACAAGATCTATGAGACAATTCTCATAAAAAAGACAGCCCAACCCATAGGACAGGCGACACAACTGGATTGAAGCGGTGAAAAAACTAGTGGATCAAAACTGCATGAAGAAACACACCCAAGGAAATGCTGAGCCGTTGGATCATAGGTTATAAATGGTCCAGATTGAAAGAGGCTAAATATAAGCAATCTAAAAAACACAAGGGATCCATAACAGAATCGGGTAAAATAAATATCGGTAGAAATGAAACATGCATGTAAACAGTGTCATGCAAACCATGAAAATTCAAATAATACAAACCAATGAATCAAATTCATTTAATTGGTTTAACATAATAATTCATTTAATTGCAACTCAATATGAAGGATAAAAAATCAACAAATCTACACTTTTCAATTAAAAGAAATACAATGATTATGTTCTCACAACCTGAATGATATAATTGGGTCTAAATTCATATTTTTAAGGCAGTGCATGAATTTATACAATGATACAGCCTTAGTCAAACTATAAGTTGGGTTGTCTCCTATGGGTATCTTGGTGACACTCACTTTCCCAGATTCTATAATATCTCTAAAAAATGAATTATAATGTCAATGTGCTTCTATCTACCCTGGAATACATAGTTTTTAGATAAATGTAAAGCAGATTGGATATTACAATGGACCACTATGCTCTCAATAGATAATTACAATTTAGAAATCAAACCTTTCAACCACATATCCTCTTTAATGGATTCTTTCAATGCAATATACTCTGCCTCGGTAGTGGAAAGTGCTACCACTGATTGCATATTTCACTTCAAGGAGATCGGTACTCCATATGCAAGAAATAAAAAACCAATGATATACTTTTAGGTTTTAATATTTTTAGCATAATCAGATTCAACAAATCCAACTATATAATTATCAAACCTACTATTTAATTCATATCAAATGCACAATTTATCAGACATAGAAACATACCTGAGCATCCATTTCAATGCATTCTAATGAGGCTTACTTGGTTTCCCCATGAACCTGCTCAAAGAAAAAACAAAAAAGGAAATATCTTTCCTAAAATAGACCATAACATACATAATACTTCATAAAACATTAGCATATGGAACCTTATTCATAAAGTCATCTTCATATTCATTTCTTGGGGATTGGTTCAAGGATAGTTTAAAATGTTGTCTTAAGGGAATACTAATAGGTTTAATATGCTCAAACATGTATCTCTTTAATACCTTCCTTACAAAATAACATTGAGATAGGTATAAGGTTTTGGCCTTTATATCTCTAATTATGTCCATACCTAAAATTTGATTATCATTTCCCAAGTATTTCATTTCAAAGGAACAATTGAACTAGTTCTTGAAAGAATTTATAATCCCCATGTTTTTACAGATTAACTGCATGTCATCAACATATAATTACAAGTAAAAAGACTCATGTTTAAAAGTTTTATAATACACACATGCATAAAATATACTTCTATAAAAATGATTTTCAATCAAGAAATAATCAAAACTTTTATACCATTGTATTGAATATTACTTAAGACCATATAAGGACTTCTTAAGAAGAAAAACTTGATTGGGTTTGAATATTTTTGAAAATCCTTCAGGAGTCATATAAATTGTCTCATCAGGAGTACCATGTAAAAAAATAGTTTTCACATCTAATTTTTCAACATGAAAATAAAAAATAGAATCAAAAGCAAGAATAATTCTAATAGATGATTTTTTAACAATTGGAGAGAAAATTTCACTATAATCAATACCTTCATGCTAAAGAAAGCCTTTAAAAATCATAAAGGATTTAAATTTTATTTTAGTTTCTCAAAAATTGTTCTCTTTATTTTTATAAATACATTTAGAACCTATAACCTTCTGGTTATTGGGTCTAGGAACAACAACCCAAGTGTTGTTCTTAAGAAGAGAATTCATATCCTCTTGCATTTCATTCATCCACTTAGTGTCTTCTTTGTAATTAATAGCTAGATTGTATATTTTAGGTTCATCATTAAACAAGTCATGCGCTATATTAAATGCATAGGAAGTAATGTATTCCCGATTTAAAAAAAATGGAGGTCTTATAACTCTCCTCTATCTATCTCGAGTGAGCTAATAGTTTCTCAGGTCTTCAGGTTCCTCAGTTTCATGTTCAAAATCTAAACTTGAGTTAGATTCCACATGGGTCTTGGCAATGGGGGTGGGACATGACTAGTCGTGGACTAGGAGTGGTCACCAGATTGAAAAGAGACTTCAACACCTAAGGGTGTTGGTACCCCAGAGGGTCCTACATAATCATTAGATGCCTCTACAGGTTCAAGTCCCTTGTCATTGGACAGACCATATTCATGAAACACTATGTCTCGACTAATGATAAATTTTTGACACCCCAATTTATCTACCCACAAATGATACCCTTTAATACCCTATGGATATCCCATGATTATACACTTAATAACTCTAGGATCTAGCTTATCATTTCGTGTATAAGCATAATATATGGATATAAAAATCCTAAGTCATTCAAGGCTTGGGGGTGAACCTTTCCAAAGTTATTCAGATGTCTTAAAGGAATTATAAGAATATAGGAAAAAGTTAATGAGGTACACTTATATCGATCCAGCCATGGACTATAAGGACCTAGGGAGTTTTGAGTGGGATAACATATAACTCATCCTCTTAAGAACAATCCTATTAATTCTTTCTACTAATCCATTCTTCTTTGGGGTTTCCACAACAGTCCGATGTCTTTTTATTCCCTCATATTCACAGAATTTAATAAATTATATGGATATATATTCTAAACCATTATCAGTACTTAATGCTTTTAGTTTCCTATTACTCTCACTCTCAACGCTAGTTTTCCATTTATTGAACATCTAAAAGGAATCAGACTTATGTTTGAGTATATAAATCTAGACTCTACTAGAGAAATAATAAATAAAATTCATGAATTACAAGCCTCTGCCTTGGGAGGTAACTTTAGAAGGACCCCATAAATCAGAATGTAAACATTCAAGCGGTTCTTTAGCCTTATATATAGACCTACTAAAGCTGACTCTTCTAGACTTCCTATATACCTAGTCCTCATAGAATGGTAGGATACTAGGAGTGACATTACTTTGAAGGCTCTTTATTTTGAGTTCACTTATACCCTTGTCACTAACATTACCCAGTCTCATATGTCACAAAGTGGTGGAATCAAGATCTAAAATAGAAGAGGTGTTCAGTTGAATTCTATGGACCTTACCATTTAACACATACAAGACAGTGTGAAGGGTTCCTTTCATATTTTTGAGGGATCCTTAGGCAACTCTAAGACTTCCAAAACCCGACTTGAAGCTATACCCTTTCTGGTCAAGGATTATTTGGGATATTAGGTTTCTTTTCAATTTGGGTACCCACCTAACTTCCTCAAGAGATTTGATAGTCCCATCATGAATCTCTAACAAAATAAAACCCATTTCCATAATTTGGTAGCTTCTATTATTCCCTAGAAAAACCGCACCAGATTTTATTTACCTTAACTTAGTAAAGAACTCCTTCTTAGGATACATGTGGAATTATAATCCTGAATCAAGGATCCATTCATCAAAGATGGATATGTTAGAAACATTTAACACATTCGTAGTGTCAAAGTACTCCTCAAATAATAAGGAATGGTGATTAATACTGCCTCTATATCACCTTTCCTATTAGGGTAGTTTCTATTAATAAGTACAAGTTGTTTATATTGGAAACATTTGATAACCTTGATTTTAGATTTTCTTATATGCTTCTTGGATTGAACCCTTTCTTTTCACCTACCCCTTGACTCACTTCAGCCTCTAGATTCACTCATGTCCATATACTCACCTCTATCCCTAACATTTAAACCCTCAAACTCAGGCTTAATACTACCTTTCCTTTGAAGGTATTTTGAGAGTAAATAATATTCTACTTCTTCAAGAGTAAGTGTGTCTTTTCCATACATCATAGAGTATTTAACAGAATTAAATGAATCATATAATGATGTTAACAATACAATGGTATGGTCTTCATCGTCCAATTTGATATCTATGTTGGATAGATCTAATAATATTTTATTAAATTCATCAATGTGTATCCAAACTGTAGTTTCAAGGCATATTTTGAAAGTATAAAATACCATTTTCTCATACAATCTACCAACAAGAGACTTAGTCATATAAAGTGATTCAAGGCTAGACCATATACCTGTGGCATAAGACTCATAATAAACTATTATTAACACTTTATCTTCTAAATATAAAATTATAAGGCTATGGGATTTTCTAAGGGTATCCTCAGGGACATTAAGATAAGTAATAGTAGTCTTCCCATCAGGGGTAGTAGTGGTGATTTTATTTTAAGGACTAGGAAGGGAATTTATTAGGTCATTATGGTCTAACAAGGATTTCATTTGAATTATCCAGAGATTAAAGTCATTTTCACCATCAAACTTATCAATGTATAATTTAGTAGAACACATATTAAAGTTATAGAAGGATTTTATACCACTTTTTGGGGTTAAACACTTAAACCCTAAAATTCCCAAGAATCACTGTCACGTATGATGGGTTATTAAAATGATAAATTCAATTAATCAAGTGATTCCAAATGAAAAAATCAAGAATTATTCATAAACATAATACTGGAATAATAAAACTGAAAATGTAGAAAAGTAATTGGACAATAGATATAATGTGCTTCGGTCCCTTTGGGACCTATGTGCATGGTGAGAATAACACCAGGGTAACAGATTTATTTATAATAAAGGAAACACACAAGTCTAATACAAACTCTAAATGATAATAAATAAAGGACCAAAAAAACTATCCAAGGAGGTTGGGCTTGCTGAACTTGGTGGCCGTGATCAATCCTTTCATGTAGAGTCATCTCTGTCCACTCCTGGATGGACTCACACACACCCACCCAAAAAGAATACAGTAGAATACATGACAAAAGAAAAGGAAATTTATACAAAGAAAAGATTATTTACTAAAGCTTGGTTACAATTGAAAGTATATCAATAACCGAAACCTTCTTGGATCATAGTTGTCTGGAACCCAGAATCGAGATGATTCCCCACTGAGTCTCCATCGGAGAAGTACTCTGGTTGCAGGAGGTGTCATGAACTCATCAAAGGGGAGTGAGGGTGGATGAAATCCCTAGTTCCCTTCCTTATTCTCTACATAATCAAATAAAAACTCCACCTCAAGAGAAACCATTGAACCAGATGAGAGGAACCGGGTGAGACCCTTGAGAGAAAAGAGATCCCCCCCTGAGAATCAATGCGCAGACAGAGCAATCAAGGCACACCAGGGATTGTCAGATGGTGGCATGGGATGAATGCCACTTGAATGGCCTAGAACTGTGATATGGTTCATGTAAAAAATAGCAACACAACTCATAGGACATGTGGCATGACTAGATTTAACTGGAAGCAAAACCAGTAGATCAAAGATATAGGAATAAACACACCCATAGAAATGTCAGGTCGTTGGATCATGGGTTATCAGCTATCTAGATTGCAAGTAGATAAATACAAGGGATCCAAAAAAAAACACGAGATCCACAAAAAACCGGGTAAAATAAATATCGGTAGAAACGAAACATGCACATTAACAGTGCCATGAAAACTATGGAAATTCAAATATACAAACAAATGAATCAAATTCATTTAACAGATTTAACATATTAATTCATTTAAATTCTGCTCAATATTCATGAGAATAAATCAACAAGAACACCCAATCAACTATTTCCTTTGAATATTGGTCAGGAGAAATCTTGTTAACTCCATTAGAGAGGTTGAAATTATCAAAAAACAAACTCTTCTTGAGCCATTTTACAGAACACCCCCTCTTGCAACTTTGCCCAGTGCAACCCACCAATCCTCTTCCATTTACACTTGTATAAAAAACAAGTCCCCAACATTTGACCCATTCAAAATTGACCATATAATTGGATCACCATCATCACCAACCACCTCTTTAGCTACATTAATCCTTTGAACTGAAGATTCAAACAATTATACCATCTATCATCGTCCGATGTCACACAACTTAGAAAAAGAAATTGATTATCGGCGACTCAAGTTGCAACACTAGAGATCCACAATCACACAAATCTGATGAAATACCTTAAAAGGTGGCCTATCCTAGTATCATCCTTGTTTTTAATCAATAGAAAAAATTTAGTATATGGATTTTCATCTCAGTTAATAGAAACCGCTGAATTCAGTTCAAGCTTTGTATGTTCAACAGTGGTTCAGTGGTGACTTCAGGTTCCACCAATAATGGACTTACTTCCTCTCAAAGACTCATTCAATAATACCAACAACAGATCTTCTTCACCGATCTCAGTTGGGAAAAATTTCATGGAGGTGGGTTCACTATGGAATCTTTGTCGACTGGTTTGAGATTGAATATTATCAACGTTGATGGTGGCATCAGATCAAGTTTATTCTCACAAACTCAGATAGTATCCATGATGGTGGTTGTGATGTCAGCCAGCTTGAAAAATACATCTTGGTTTCATCTTCTTCATCTCAAAAAATCGAAGCACCATCATAATGGTGAGCTAGTTCAAAAACTCAGTGGTGGATCATCTCCAATCCTCACATGGAATCTTTTTCTAACCTCTATTCACCACGATGGCATTTGAATCAAGATATCTATTCACAAACAGTGGTGGCCTCTATAGAGAATGATAACGATGATATTCAAGATCATCCATTTGGATTTGATCATCCTCATGAATCTACTTTCGATCATCCTCTATCTCACCTTGTTGGGGTGGAAGTGATCACCCTCTCAAAATCACACACAAAAATAGATAAACAAAAAAATAGAGGGACACACAAAATTAATATGGTTAGGTCATATGAACTACTTCTAGGGGGAAGGAAGTGAATTCTTATTCAAATTTGGATACAAAGTTTGCAAAATCCCACACATATATATCTTCGCATAGAAGAATAACATATATAGTATTGGATGGAGGAGAATATGAAAATGATTGTAGCAATTTTTCTCTAGATGGAAACCCGCTCCTGTGGGATTTTCATCATGGGTGGCCACCAACTTCTATAGTAGGTCACCTCCAGTGGATGGTCATCAAAGGTGGTCACCCAAAATAGCAATATGGTGGTATTTTTTGTCAAAAAATCAACAATCTCTACCTTGATGAAAAATATCACCATGTTGTTATTCCAACAAAAAAACTTATAACTGAGACAAATTTTCTTGCTACCGATGAACAAAATATTTCCACCTACTACTGCCATCCCAATGCCCATAGACATATCAAGTTTGAGACATATTTATCAAGTCCAAACAATGTTGGAACTTAATCTATGTAGCAGCCATATTGTCTTTCATAGGTGGAACAAGATCCCATGTCATATTCTGATGTAGTGAATTCATATCATCTTCCATAATAGACTTCCACTGGTTTAACTCTTTGCTATCTAAAATGTCTCGATAGTAATCTGGAACACCATCTTCAACTATAGAAAGATAATAGATAACAAATTTTACATTCTTTGAAGATCTTCATATAGTCCTTCATGTTCTACCAATGGTGTTACTCTTATCTGATGTCATTGCTCCACATATAATAGTATTAGCATTCAAATAATACAAATCACCTTTTAGAATACCTTTATTCGCAAGAAGTGAACCATAGATAAATTTCATGAATCCATCTTCAATGATTATCTGGTAACCAAGTTCATCCAAAAATCAAAGTGACATGAATTTCTTCTCTAATTATGGTATATATCTTACATATGAAAGGTGTCGAGTTGTACCATCATGCATATTCAACTATATTGTTCCAATACATCTCATGCAGAAAGGGTGGTTATTTCCCATAAACACCACACCTTCATCTGACTACTTAAGGTTTTAAAACCAATCTCGATTCCTGAACATATGGAATGAAAAACTTAAATCAAGAATCCAACCTTCTGAATGGTTGACCGTCGAGGAAATGAGGATAGTATCTTTAACATCCTCGATTATCTATACAACATTTGCCTTTAGTTTCCTTATTTTGGGACAATAATTCTTCTAGTTCCCCTTTTCATGATAGTAGGCACACTCATCTTTCTCTAGGAATCTAAAGCTGGACTCCCATTTTGACGTCGATCGGGATTCATCTCTTTTGAATCTTCCAGATTTCCTATTAGATGAACTTCCTCTAATTTTCATTAATGCCTCTAATGCAGAATCCTAATGGTCATAATTTTCCTTCCACCTATATTAATTGTTAACTAAGGCATTTGAAATATCAAAATTTTTTACCGCATCCTTACCATTCAAAAACATTACAGTAAGGTGATCATAAATCTATAGTAGAGAGTTAAACAAAAATAGATCCTTATCATCATCTCCAATAGTTACTTCCAAACTTTTAAAATCTTCCATGATTTTATTAAATGAATCAAGGTGATCAATTATAGACATACCTTGTTTGTACTGAAATCTAAACAATTTCTTTTTTAGGTACAATCGATTTTCAATGATTTTATCCATATAATTGTTCTCTAAAATACTTCACAATATTTTTGCTAATGTTTCTTGTATCAAACTATATTTCTGATCTTTATCAAACAAAGCTGAATAATACTACAGGCTTGCTGGTTGAGTCTCCTCAAATCACCATCGAAGATGTGGGCAAGCTTTTATTCCAAGGAAATATCTAACTCCTATTTAGTTAGAATATCCAAAACTTCACATTGCCACATGCAGAATTTGTTCATCCTATCGAACTTATCCACCTCAAATTTTGTGCTCAACAACATACTTTTATGTTGGAAATTGCTTTTAGTATAGATATATGTATCTAGAAGAGACTCCTAGGGTGGTACCAAACAAATTTTAGTTTTGGGATTCTCCATCACAAAAAAGAGATCAAAATTTCAAAAAACAGACACCAATGATGAATTCAGAATAGCCGAAAATGTTGAAATCAACTATTTAATTAATTCAACAAGATCCAAAATGAAATCCAAAATTTTCTCCAAGTAAAATAAAAAACCCAAAAATCTAATTTTTTTGAACAAAAAACAATTTCCCTTTTTTTAAGTGGGGCGTGGCCATGTGGTTTAACCATTTTCTCTTCCATTCCCACCAAAGAAAAACATCCACAAAAAAAACTTAAAAACGACCTTTTTCTTGTTGACTTTTATGCCTTATCAAAAGACCCTTCCCTTTTTATCTTGTTTTTTCTTCTTAAACCAGCTCAAAATCCCTCCTTCCCTTATCAATTCTTACTTCCACGCATAGGAAAACAAATCCCAATTTTTTCCTTATTTTTCAAGCACATCACATATCTTCTTCCACTCGGTTTCATGGCTCTACTCACACCATATATTCAGACAACAACATAGATGATTCTAAGAGTAGAAAAAGAGAAAACCAGAGAGAATAGGGTTTATGTAGCAGCTGAAAGAGTTTCCATTGTAGAAAATAGCAGATCCGTTGGAGTGCTGATAGCAGCTTCCAGCCGGAAGCACGAACAACAGCAGGTTCAAGTGTGCAGATAGGGGAAATATGAATTTACAGACTCCACCCCTGATGAAAAACATAGAAAGCAGTGGAGAAGCATATAAAACATATGTGATTTATTACCATTCAATTGAAATCATCCTATGATACCACTTTATTAGGGTGGAAGTGCTTGCCCTCTAAAAATCTCACATAAAAATAGGAAAATAAAAAAATAGAGGGACACACCAAATTAATGTGGTTCGATAGGATGAATCATGTCCACAAGGAAGGAAGAAAATTCTTATTCAAACAGGGATACACAGATTAAAAAATCCCACACATATCTCTCTTCATAGACAAGCATCACATATATAGCAACGGAGGGAGGAGAAGATGAAAATGGCCACAACAATTTTACTCTGGATGGAAACCAGCTTCTACAGGATTATCATCATGGGCGGCCATCAAATACGATAGCATGTCTCGTCTGGTGGATTTTCATCAAAGGTGGTCACCCACCACAGTAGGACAGTGATATTTTTCATCAAAAACTCAACACACCTTCACTGGGTGTCATTGAATAGATCAAGTTTTACTCACAAGTGGATACCCAAATCCTATTAATTGGAATGCATCAAAATTATCTTACGACTTTCTAGAATTCCTCAAATATGGATATCTCAAATTATCTTTCCTAAACTCAGGCCGACTTAAAGCTTAACACAGATGGTTCTTGCTTGAATGGGTCTGCTCAGGGTGGTGGTGTGGTCTGTGACAATAGGGGATCTGTGGTTCTTCATTTTTATTCTGATTATGGTCAGGGAGACTCTTTGATGGAAGAGGCCAAGGCTATTCTCAGTGGCATGGAGATTTGCAAGGCACGAGATCTAGTTCTCAAGGTGGTGGGGATGAATTCATTAATCATCTATAATTATCTCTATAGGATGTAGGATACAACATGGATTATCAACTATATAATCCAGAGAATTAACTCTCTTATGAGGGTTCAGGGTTTGGTTAGTCATACGTGGTGTGAAGGAAATATGGTTGCAGACTTCCTTGCTTCTAAGAATATTCAGAATGGGAATATCACCATATTTTCTAGTATGGGTTTGTGTTCTCCTAAATGTGTGAATATTGTAAGGGGTGATTCTCTCAACATACATTTTTATCACCCCCTAGATGTAATTTCCTTATTCTTTTATTGTTATTTAATAAAAATATTTACATTGAGGAAATTATCTTTCCCAAATATAATTAAATATTTCATGAAAAATCATTTTACATGAACAAATTGAAAAATTTACAGAACCTCTTAACATCTATAAATATACTAATTCCCATGGCTCCTATTACACGTGACGTTCTCCCTATATTACATCTCCCTCCAATGTCTCTATTCCCACAAAACCGTTCTTTATCCCATTTTCTGCTACCCCGAAACCCTACCCACCACCAAATATATCTTCTTCTCCCTCATTTGTGGTACAATTTTTGAGCTCTACCCATATCTATACTACTACTTCTATTTATTATCCCTTTAAATTGGCCAAATTCCATTCATTAGTATTCTCTTTCCCTTACAGTCACCCACTTCCCCTAAAATCTCATCCCTTTTCAATTCAAACTTCATCACCATTTTCTCCCATCCAGTTCACCAGCTCTCTGCCATTTCTTTGTCACTGCATCTACTCAGTGTCCGTGTGCATCCATGTTCTTCAAATCCTAGGAAACTTATTGCTCAGAGCTTTATCTTCTTCCTCTCAAATGTTATCCCATGTTGGTAATTTCTTCTCTGACGACTCTGATACAAGTCTACTGCCATCACAATCTCACTGATGAAGGACTTGTGGTCCTTCTACACACATTGTCCCCACTACAACACTCTTTGAATCCAACCTCAGGAACAAGATCATCGCTACCCTTGCACACATTTCTCCCTTACGTACCTTCAATTTCTTCACATAGTCCATAGGTAGAGCTAGGACAACTCAACTCCACACTACTATCTTCCCCTATATTGTACTGACATTTTTCTATCATATTTTTTGTGAACTATGAATTCAGGTTTTTCAGTTCAATATTTTTTCTACACCAGGCCTAAAATATTTTTTTCTTGAAAAGGTTTTCCTCATTATAATGTCTTGCTAGTAAAAATTTCTATTTTGAAATAGGGTTTCGTTAATTCCCATAATCATTTAACTATTTGTTCCATTATGATATTTTATTTCATAGTTTATCATTATGATTGGATTCTACTAGGCTATAATTGGGTTGTTACAATTAAATTTAGTGATTCTATATTGATTTTATAAATTTTCTTTTATAATGGATTTGTTTGAACATGCAATTTTGTTTTTTTTACTCTGAATCTTTAAAGATCTATTTAGAAATTATTTTATATTTTACTACCCATTATTTCCCTAAGATTATAACCAGATATGTTTTTTTCAATGTAATTGAGTTATTGTTTTCATTACTTTGGTGTTGTGTACAGGGATCCATAAGGGAAAAAAATCAACTTTACAAGATAAATTTTACTTAAGTTCATTAATTAAGAATTAGAACATTTTTTTGTATTGTTTTCAGGTTACCTATCCTACCATGTTTATCACCATTTGACACATGTTTAAGCTATGGGAGAAGATATTTCTTTTCATCCACCCATTCATATTGAAAATATTTCAATGTTATTTTAATTAAATACTTGATAAATGTTCTTTGATCATGGATTTGTTTGAACATTCATTGTTTTTGTTGTTTTACTCCGAATATTCATAGATATGTTTAAATATTATTTTATATTTTATTTCTCATAATTTCCCTCATATCATAACTAGTTATGGTTTTTCTCAGTCCAATTGAGTTATTTTTTTCATTGCATTAGTGTTGTGAACAGGGATGCAGATGGGAAAAAATCAACTTTACAAGTAAAATTTTACTTAAGTTCGTTCATCAAGAAGCATAATTTTTAGGTATGTTTAAAAAAATTTCAAACGTGTTTTTTTTCTAAATTAAAACTTCTAAACTAATTTCTATTCAAATATAATATGAGTATTTTTCTTCAATGATATGAATTCATATTTTATTTACATTCAATGCATTTTATATAGCTCTAACAAAATAGATGTTTTATAATTAAAGTTTAAATTTTATTCTAAGGAGTTGGTATTAAACATCTCATCAGCAGGTGAGTGAGGATGTAACACCTATGGCTTAATGTATTTCATTGATTTATAATGTATTTTTTATTATAAGAGGGTTAATAGGTTCATATTGTTTCCTAATTTGTTCATATTTTTTTTTCAAATAGGTCCATATTTTATTCCATATAGATATGTGGATTTTATTCATGATTACTATCATATTTCCATCTTTGATGAGTATGTTCGGAGTTACTGGATTCAATGAAGATTTTTTCTTTTCTATATGTACATGTTTCACATCATTTCTCTCTTCGAAACTTCCTTTACATGATTTGAATGTAGAACATTAATTTGGATGGCTGGAAAAGGGAATCAATGAGAGGCCCCATTTATGTATTAATATTTCATTTATTTTTGTTCTAGACAAGTGGTTTTTACCCCTTTATCTGTTGCACATGTTCTAGGTTTGTATACTCAGTGAAATTTAATATGAAGATCATATCTTGTTTCATTTATGATTTTACTTATCTATTTATTGGAATATGTTGATATTGAAAGTTTTATCCTGATTCATAGTGTAATATGTTAATTTAAACATTAATATCAAGTTTCCCTAATTTCTGAACCTTTTCTGTGTAGGTTCAAATTTCTCAACTTCGTCAAAAACTTGTGATGGATGATGAAAGTGAATCAGGTGCATCTTCCATCATAAATTCTAATCGCACAATGTGACCTCATGTCATATTTCCTCTTTTACACCCCATAACTCCTCATTTGTTTTATTAGACATACAAGAATTTCAGTTTGTATAAAAAACCAAGTTTCAATCAAGAGAAATATTTGTTTAGGTAACTACTTATATCAAGTTTCTTTATTAGACTGAAATATATACATATTATTCTTAAATTTTTATTTGCTGTAGTTTTTATAGAAAACAAATATTCAATAAAGATAAAGTTTTCTTCAAGTAACAAGTTATATAAAGTTTTTTTATTATATTGACTTACATACATATCATTCTTAAATTTTAGTTCTATATCATGCAGACTTATGAGTTCATATTTCCTCATGAACTGAATATTTATAAGGTAAAAACAATCTGTATATTTTAGTTGGATTATTATAAAAACACAAATTAATTGTAATCATGAATTGATCTTAAGAAAAATATATGAACTAAGATTCCTTTTTAGTTTTACTATAGTAGATCTATAGTAAATCTATAAACATAAAAATAATTCTTTTAGTAGTGATATGAATATCGTATATCTAGGTTTTGGGGTCATGAATAAAACTATATAGGCAAGTGGTGGAAGAAATGTATGAAGTCAATGGAAATTTCTTCACTGCCACTCCTATCATCGGCTAAGAGAATCACTTCCAAACACCTTGGATTAAGTGATCAGGCACCCTCCTAAATTGTATCATCTTATTCATTGTACCAGTAATACTCATCATTAATTCATTTTCTAGCATCCTTTCTTTCTTTCCTCATGTGATCATGCTTGTCATCGACTCAATGCTTATTTAATAGTACTAAGCAACTAATAGTTGTTTTTTGTTATATTCATACATAGAGAAACACATTTTTTAGGGTTCACATTGTTTACAACTTTAACTATGTTGGGATTTATATTGTGACAATTTATTATGTTGGGGTCCTGTTGGTTTAATTTAAACTCATGGTATGTGAAAATGATGGGGTCTGGTGGGTTCATGATAAACGCATGTTATGTGGAGATATTTATTTTTTGTTATAAATAGAAAAATATAATAAATCTGTAGTTTGAAATATCTATGCCTTAAGATATTTTTTATTTTCTAGATTTAGTATAATAATTAAAGTTTAAAAATATTTTATAGATTTACTAGAATAAATATATATTTATAAGGTGGAATAAATCCATAGTTTATTGTAATCCATAGTTTATAGTAATTCATAAACAAATTAAATATTTATTTTTCATTTGGATGCTCATATATTTGAAATAGTTATAACAAAAATTTATGACCTACATTTTAAATGTTTAAGGTTGGTTGCAGGGTACTCTAAATAATTTTTTTAAAGATTGGTTGTATTGTACACTTAAATTTTGGAATTCCAGTGCAATCAATTAGGAGAACCTAAAAAAATGAACATATTGTGTAATATGCTTGCAATTATTACAAGGCTTTGTTTCCCATATTTGTAAAGGCACTAACCAAATTAAACATCATGAATTCAGATATGATTTTACTTATAGTTTGAATATAATTTATCAATATTATTTTAAGTATAGATCTGTATACTTTATTAAAGTGTTGTATAGTAATACTAAATTACTTAGATTATTACATCTATTATGATTTCATGTACATATTGGGCTTTAATATGAATAGTTTAGTACATCTATATGAATTTTATACACATAATCTCACATTTTTAATAGATTAGATGTTTATATTCATTTTCTTTTCTAATATAGAGTTTCCAAAATCTACAGATCCATGATTTTTCCTAATTTCTTGATTCTAATGTTTTAATTTTTTTAATCCATCTATATGTGAGTTGACTGTTACTCTTGATATTTATATTTCACTTGATTAATATTTTCTCTTCTAGATTTATAGTTAATTTATTAGGTTTCATTTGTACTACAAGAATAATAACATAATTAATTTTTTATGGTTTTAGATAACTCGATTTGCCTGACTTTTATGTTGTTTTATTATATGAGGTTATGTTTTATTCTATGGATTAATGTCAGATAATTTTTATATTCATGTCATTCATAATGTATTTTCTTATGTATTTTGTTTTCATTTTATGGTTTTGGTAATTAAGGTATTTAACAGTGGTCCTTGAAGAAAATATGGAAGTGGGGTCTTCACTGGGGCATGAGTTTGACAAAGGATTCTTTGGAATGGGACACATAGGGGAGTTTATATAGACTATATCTCAACCTTGTGATTCATCTTAATATATTAGGGTGCTGAAAATAAGTTTATGGGTTTTCTTCTGAATCTATAAGGAAGCATAAGATCTAGATGAATAGTATAACCATAATTTTTCACTTTTCAGACATTCGATTACTGGGATAATGAAGCTTCACTTCTCATAGTTTTAACTATACAACATATTTTATTTTCCCACTCGATGCAATGAATTTTCATTGGATATTAATGTTATATATATGCTTTTAAATCCATATTTTTCTTAATTATTTGATGATTTTGAGGTATTCCATTATGGAATCACTAGTTTAATTGAGGGAATTTGTGGAGTGTTTCGGATGGTTGTCATCAAATGATGGAAATAATGGTAGATTTTGAAGAAAAAATTAATCCATTTGATAATTTAGTCTATTTTATTCTGTAACTAATCACCCCTTCACATATGCAGACACACCGGGCGATTTCTATATAATGGAATGAGCTTAAAAGTTTTATATTTCTTTTCACTATCTAATTTAATCTTACATGGAAAGATTTATTTTATTACAAACCTATGAAATTATTTCTAACCATGGTACTATTTTAGATAGTCATAAAGTTTTAAATCCCATGCAATTTCATGGGGGGGAATACTAGTTTATATTACGCTGTGATAAAAAATAAAACAATTAAATAATTAAATAATATAATAAATAAATAAAACATATTATAAAAACAAGTTAATACATTAAATTAAAATTTAAAATTACAAACAATCCAAAATAAATACACTTAACCAAAATTTCTAAAAAAAATAACATTTAAATGAAAAAATTGAAAATTAAATTAAAATAATTTTTATAAAAATTTGATAGAAACATAAAGATCATAAATTAAAATTAAATAATTACCAAATATAATTAATAAATTAAATAATTATTTTTAAAAAAAATAAAAATAAAATTTGCATTTTATATAAAATGTCAAAATAAAATATTAAAAATTTGAAAGAATAAAAAACACCTAAGTTGAAAAATAGTGATTTATTATTTAAACTGAAAAATAAACTAAACATTATAATTAAAACATAATTTAACACTCTATTTTTTATTTCATAAAATATAAATTTTAACAAAAATATTCTAAATAAATAAAAATACTAAATTAAAATCACATTTCACCATTAAAACATATTAATTAAACATAATTGATGTGGAAAACATGCATCAAGTATGACCCCATCAAATTACCTCATACCAAGAATTTTCTTTTCCTCAAGAAAATAATAATGTTTAGTGGAATGAAATGAGTCTTATGATTCAAATACCAGATGGACGGAAAAAATGGGGTGTCAAACTTATTTCCCCCCATGTATTTTCATCAAGTAGTGAAGAAATTTACCCCCAAGAAATTGAGTATTTCTAGTACAAAATTGATTCCTATTTTATAATGATGATTGAACTTAAAATTTTGAAAACATATTATGATCACTTAAATTTACATTCAAATGAAAGTCTAAATATTTCTTTACCTCCATGGGAGAAAACTCATATAATTAGAAAAAAATTAGACTCTATTTGGATGAGAAAACATAATAATTTGAAAGGTGTAATAAATAACTCATCAAACAACACAAAGAATAGAATAATGAGTTCAATGTGGATTAGGATTTTTATTTCATAATTAATTTGAATTCATATTTTATGATTCTGAATTCAAATTCAAAATTTCAAGGTTAATGATAATTATATAACATTCACACAATATTTTACCAAAATAAAAGTATTTTCAAGAGTGAAGTGAAAAATTAATTTCATAATTAAATATAAGGGGTATTATAAAATTAACCTCCTCAAACTCCTTAAAATACATTCAAAAGTAAAAAAATTAAAACAATTATAAACAATTTATAGAAAATTAAAAAACAAACAAATTTGAAAAATTTTATGGGTTTTTTATGGGTTTACATTGTGTTATAATTTAGAACATTAAAAGACCATTCTCACACACAAAAACTCAAAATTTTCCTCAATGTTGAATCCAATGGGGAGAAAACATGTTTTATATTTTAATTTTAAAAAAGATTTAGAAATTTAGTAGACAAAAATCATGTATGAAGGGTAATAAGAAACCTCAATATTTTTTTTAGAAAACAAAATCAATCAACTATCATCATGAAAAAAAGTTTTATACTCATTACAACTTAAAATATTCATCTCAAAAAATAAAGTGTAAAAATTATTTCATGTTCAAGGAAGTTTGAAAAATTATTTTGAACAAAGTAAAAATTATTTGAAACTAATACACAATTAAAAAACTAATAGAAATAACATACATGTGTGACCACTAGATGAAACATACAAATACTCTATCATATCAATTTTTTAAAATAGTAGTGTTCAATATATAAACAAAAAAAAGATTTTATAAAGCATAATTTTTTTATAATTTTAACAAAAAACACCCTTGGAATAAAAGCTATTTCCCTTAAATCTACAAAAAATCCCCCCTCCTCACATTGAAAAAGTTCCTTTGGTTATCTTGGATGCTTCTAAATATGGAAACAAATAAATATTTAAGTCCATAAAAAATTTATGAGGTAAAATAAAACTAGAGTTTAGTAAAATAATTGGGTTATCTAAGTTTATTCAAGTTGTATATTATTTTGAGCATTGTAGATTGTAATGAATCTTCTCTAAAGAGTAGAGAGAATCCTAATGTTGATTCCACGTTGCAAAAAACAAGAACAAAATCATTCCATCAAGATCAATTTATTCTCTACAAAGAAACACAAATAAGTATAAATAAAAACATTAACACTAAAAATGTATAGTACCTTCCCCCACACTTATTCTAAATAAAAAAAGTAAAGGGATGAGTCAAAGGGGATTATTCATTGGTATTCATCATCCATAAATAGGAACTACTCCCTTAGAGGTTTCTTATTACCTTCTTGAAATAGTTTCAGCCTATGTTCATTAATAGTAAATAGAACATATTTACCATGACTTAAAATATGTAAAACACCAAAAGTGAAAACTTGAGTTTCAATAAAAGGTCCATCCCATTTGAAATAAATTTTACCTGGGAAAAGCTTCCACCTAGAGTTGTACAACTATACCTTATATCCAATATGAAACTATTTATTCCAAATCATTATATCATTCATATAAATTATTTACAATATAAAAATCCTAGAATTTTCGTAACCATTGTTACTTTTTTCTTCTATCTATTATAAACAAAGCTTCCTCTCTTTTCCAAACATATTCAAATTTCATGATATGATAACCTAAAATTCAATATGATCTAATTACATGGGAAAATTAAAATCTATTTGAAAAACTATCCTATATGGTGACATCCCTATTGAAGTCTTATAGGCAGTCATATACACCTATAGAGCATCCACAAGCCTTAAACGCCAATATTTTCGATTTGGTTTAATAGTTTTATCACTAATATGATTAATAAATCTATTTAAAACTTCATCCAGTCCATTTATTTGTGTGTGATAGGGTATATAAACTTTATAAATAATACCATATATCATTAATAAATACTCCAAGTCCCTGTTACAAAAATTATTACCTTGGTATATAAGAATAAATCTTATCATCCCAAATATACAAAAGAGATTTCTATTGAAAAACTAGGACACTAATCTAAAATAATCAATTTTAGTTGGAATATCTTCAATCCATTTGGAAACATACTCCACCCCAAGAAGGATGTACAAAAATCTAAAGGAATTTGGAAAAGGGGCCATCAAATCAATGCCTCAAACATTAAATACATCACAAAACAACAAAGGTTTTTGTCAAATCTATTTTCATTGAGAAATGTTTCCTTGGAATTGAAAAGCATTACAAGTCCTATAAATTTTATGAGAATCTTTGAAAATGGTAGGACAAAATAGACCTGAATCAAGAACTTTTATAGCCCTTTTTTGTTTCCCAATGTTTCCTCTACACCCCAAACTATGGAATAATTTTAGAAATGAATAAATTTCATAATTATAGATATATATTCTTATGATTTTATCACTTTTCATATGCCACAAGTGTAATGTCCTGACCCAGGAGCCATGGGATGGTGCCCCGATCCAGTTGGCCACATGACCTCAATTTCACCTCCTCATATGCTAGAGGTTGCCGACTAGTAGTGAGGGTCTGTTATGTTAGTCATGGGGAGACTATACCATCTTTTATGGGAGTAAATAACTAGCATAAATAGATAAAAAAAATGTGAAAGCAGGTATAACTAGAACAATCCCAATGTCATAAGATAACCAAAAAAACAAATACAATATTCAATTGAAATAGAAAACATGCTATGCCAATATAAGTGTCAAAGTTCCTAAAATGAAACTAAAAAATAAAGAAACCATTGAATCCAAAGTGGGTCCTAAACCACATATGGTTTCCTCATCCAAGCTCCAACCCTAGTCAGTAATCTAACACAAGGCCCTTACCCTTAACCTATCCTACAATAATAAATTCCATTCGAGTACCAATTAGGTAGCCCAATTAGGATGTGAGTACAACTTAGTACGCCACCACCAAATTTTTTTAAACAATTAAAGTAAAAAGATAGTGTAAATGGTTATATAAAGAAAATAAGACAATGCATAAATAAATAGTTATCACATTATCATTTATTCTTTATTTAATCATATTAACTCTAGGGTTACTGGGAATACCCGTACCTCTATACTATCTTCCGCTAGTGCTAGATCCTGAAGTTTTCTCTAGGTAATATCATATCTTAATACCTATTTCGACTCATCCCTGAGATTGAAGTATTCATAGGTGATATGATATATCAGTACATTATTCAACTCATGTTGGAGTTCAAAGTATTATCATGTGAGGACATATCTCAGAGTACCATTATTAAAATTATTTAAATCCAAACATAATTTCCAAAGATACCAATAAAAATATCATAAGTAAGATGACCATGTTACCATTCTTACTTCTCAATATAATGACCATGTTCTCATTCCTTTACTCGTAAGTACAATGACCATGTTACCATTTATAGTTCTCATATGAATGACCATGTTCCCATTCCCTTAATCATAAGTACAATGACCATGTCACCATTTATACTTCGTAATTTATAATGACCATGTTCCCACTCTTTCATAAATAATTAATTCATAATTAATTACCCACACCAATTACATTACTAATTCAACAATCAGTTAAATACATTAATATCCTTAATTAACTCCCTAATTAATTAATTATGTCAATTCCATTAATTAATTCATCAATTAATTAATCAAAAAAACAATTCATATCCCATAATTAATTTTCCAGATTTAATTATCTGATTCTAAATCTCAAATCTTTATAATTAATTCCACAATTAATTATCTAGATCATAATATCAAGGCACATAATTAATTTATGATTAATTATCCCAATATATAAAATTAAATATCTCATAATTAATCCCCTGATTAATTATCTAGATTACAATCCCTAACTCTCATAATTAATTTCCACAAATTAATTATCTAATAGGACTACCCCTTAATCTCCTGACCAATTATTCAATTTATCATTTAATTAAACAACACTTTGATAAATCAATTGGTCAACCTAATTAACCCGATTTATGAATTCAATTACCAAGGAATTATAGAAATTATACAAATTTTCATTCATGTATAAAATCTACAACTATGTGAATTATATTTTATACCACCTACCTCAATTTGTTGACATATGTTTATTCAATGGAAATCCCCAAAATCTAAGAAGCACAATGATGTAGATCTAAGTTATGGATCTAAATCCCTAAATCAAGATAAAGGATATCAAGATCTAATCAATCGAGATCTAGATCTACAATACTAGATCATGATCTCACCAAAAATGATTAGATCTAATAAATAGAGGATAAAATCCAAAAAAAGATCAAGGAAAGAGAGAATAATGATTGGTATAGGAATCGAGATGAGATCCTCTTATCGAGAAAAGATATGATTTTCGATTTGGGCTTTGAATCTTGAAGAACAGAGGTTGGAATGAATTGAAACCCCTCCAAAAATATCTAAAATCATCCAGAAAACATTTAGTCTCAAGCTAAGGTCGAATATGAGGTGTTTTGAGGGTTAAAGGGATTTTAAAACTAATTTTCAGGTGAAAAGAAACCACACACATGGATTTCTGAGTAGGGGTGCATGGTTAGGGAAACCGTGCACCAACCGTGCGACCCTCACTATCCAAGGGCGCACGGTTACCTGGGTATGGGAGCACGATTTTCTATAATTGTGAACAACCCATTTTCTTAAATTTTTCTCAAAAATATAACCAAAATCAACCAAAATCATAAACCCAATAAAAGGTACTTGAAAAAAAATATTTACTTGAAATTTTTCCCAAGATAACTATAGAAAAGGTTGGGATCTTACAATCTCCCCACCTTATAACAGCCCTTCCTCGAGATGTACTCCCAAGATTTTCTAAGATTCCAATATAAAAAGATCGGATCATTGAGACCTCATATGATATTACCTTTACCATGTTTCCTCTTGCACACGTTTATGTTTCCATAACACACGAACTATCAATAAGGTCTTTCCCCACAACACTTTCTCACTGTGATCTAACACACGTATCAGATGCTCCTCAATGGATGCATCTATCCCAAGGTCCACCTCATCCAAATTGATTACATGAGAAGGGTTGGGGTGATATTGCCTTAGTTTTGACACATGGAAGACATCATGCATAACACTATATTTCTATGGAAGAGCCAATCGGTATGCCACCGGCCCGATTCCCTCCACTACCTCAAACGGTCCAACAAACTTGGGAACTAACTTTCTTGTCTCCATATCCTATGGTGACCCAAACTATGAGACACCCAAAGGAACACACTATCAACCTATATAAACACTAGGGGTCTTTTTCATCTATCAACATACGACTTTTACCTACTATGATCCATAGCCATACATTTTCGAATCAACATCATCTACTACAATGTATTATACACGAGACTCAATCCCAACAACTCTGACTCCCCAACATCTATCTAGCATAGTGTTGATATACATGTCCTACCATAAAGAGACTTGTATGGTTACATTTATATAGTTTCATGATTACTATTGTTATAGGAAAACTCCACTAAAGCCAAGTGCATCTCTCAATACCCATCGAAGTCAAGTACACAAGCCTGCAACATATCCTCAAGCACCTATATAGTATGCTCTGGCTACCCATATGTATATGGGTGGGAATCCATACTCAATAATACTTTTGTACCGAGCACTTTCTACAATCCCTACCATAAGTCTGAAGTAAAGATTGAATCATTATTTGAAACTATAGTCTTTGGAACCCCATGAAAATGAACTATTTCCTGAACATACAGTTCTTCCAACTGCTCTACTATAAATGTTTCCCATATAGGTAAGAAATGAACTACCTTTTTTAGTTGATCCAAAATGACCCAAATAGTATCATTATTCTTACACATCTTTGGAAGACCCACCAAAAAATACATTGTCACGTCATCTCACTTCCATTTCGAAATAGGAAATAACTGTAGTAAACCTCCAGGTCATTGATTCTCTATCTTCAATTGCATATAAGTGAAGCATATTGTCAAAAACCCTACTATCTCCCTTTTCATTCATGGACACCAGAACTATCATTGTAGGTCATGATATATTTTGGTCATTCTTATATGCACTACCCACTTAAGGCATGAAATTCTCGCATGAGCTCCTCTCATATGCTTATCGGTACAATAACTTGATTCTTCACATAGATGATATCATCCTCATCTATCAACTAGTATAAAGGTCAATCCCCATATTCAATGCTTTCCCTTAAGGTAAAGCACTCTGAATCCTTATACTGTCTATCCTCTGTCCATATCAAAAGTGTAGACACCACTGCAACTGAATCTAGATTCATCAGCTCGTAACTCTCCAGAACTACCACAAGCGTTTTAGCTAGAAAAGTCATCATCTTCCACTTTGCACTCAACTACTAAAACATTAGAGTCTAATTTTCATTCTCAAGGCATCATCCACTCTATTTACTTTTTTCTAGATGTATATACTAGTTAAAAATCAAAAGACTATGTATACTCTACCCATCTCTGCTACCGAATATTCAAACAACACTATGAAAAGATATACATTAGGATCTTATAATTTTTATAAACTAAAAACTTTTCTCCAAAATGGTAGTTTCTCAAAAAATTAAGATGATAAACCAATACTTTCAACTTTAGGTCATGCTTAGGGTAGTTCCATTCATGTGTTCTCAACTATCGAGACAAATATGTCACGACTAGACCCCCTTGCATCAACATAACTCTAATTCAAATCCCTGAAGTGCCACAATAAACTATGTACTACACACCTGAATCAGGTATGATCAAAACTAGTTTCATCGTCAAACGATTCTTCAACTTTTGAAAAGCATTCTCATGTGCTTCCTTCCACTCAAAATTTATCCCATTCTTGGTCAATACCTAAATAGGTGCTTCCAAATAGGAAAAGTCTTGGATGAATCTCCTGTAATATCCATCTAACCCTAGGAAGCTTCGCATATCGATAACATTATTGGATTGATCCAAAGAAACCACTACTTGAACCTTCTTTGGGTCCACTGAAAACCCTTCCTATGGGATGATGTGCCCCAAGAAGTGTATATGGTCAATCCAAAATTGATACTTAGATTGATTGGCGTATAACTGATGTTGTCTCATTGTACTCAGGGTGATGTCAAGATATTGGGAATGATTGTCATGAGTCTTATAATACACCAAGATATCATCCACAAACACCACCAAAATCTGATATAGATATGGATGAAAGATCATATTCATCAAATATATAAACATAGTTGGTATATTTTTAACCCAAAAAACATTAAAAAAACTCATAAATGCCATACCGGATCCTGAAAGTAGTCCCCAGTATATCAAAAGTCTATACTATCAATTTATGATACCTTGATATCAAGTCTATCTTTGAGAACAAACAATCTCCTTTCAACTGGTCAAATAGATCATTGATACACAGAAGAGAATATCGACTCTTCATAGTCATTTTATTCAACTTCTAGTAATCAACACACAAACGTAAACTCCCATCAACCTTCTTTGAAAAAAAAGGTGATCCCCAAGGTGACATACTTGGATGGATAAATACATTATCCTATATCTCCCCAAACTAATTCTTGAGATCTTGAAGCTCAGTCATTTCCATTCTGTATGTTGGAATAGATACTGGATCATCCCCTTGCATGAGATCAATAGTGAATTCCACATCTCTCTTAGGTGGTGTCCATGATAAGTCTTTAGGAAAGACAACTTGAAACAGTTCCACTATTGGTGGAAAGAAATATTTCCTAACACCCCCATCATCCAGCAATAGACTATCAACATGGGTTGTGAGATCTCCTAGTTGCTAGTAATTGAACCTGATTGTATCACTTAGATATATCAATCTCTACAGTGAATGTAAAGGTCACCCTTAAGATATGTAAACATAACTTTCCTACAGTAAAAATATGTGTGGGATCAGTATATGACTATCCAATCCATACCCAAAATTAGGTCAAAGCCTTCCATATCAAGAATATATAGATCCCATATAAAACAATATTCCTCGATCTCTAGTGAACATACCTTTCATAGACAGATGTATCTTGACCATGTTCCCAACGATGTATCAATAGTCATTACTCTACTCACAGACTCCACCTCCAGGATCAAATCATCAACATATTTAGAAGATATAATGGAATGAGAGGAACTAATATCAAATAGGGAACTATCTAAAGTAGAATCTACTAGAATAGTACCTCTCACTATCAATGGTCAAGTCTCACTCTCCATAAGTGTAGGCTGCACTGCATGTAACCGTCCTACCCCTCTTCCCTGTGATACCATTTAACTCCCTTGAGTAGAACTACTCGATTGATATGGGTGATCAAGAACTATATCACCACATCCACTACCTATACCACCTTGACTAGTAGAAATCCAGCTTCCAGACTGATATGCTGTAGAAGACCCCCTTCTCACACTCTAACTCTGCCCAACTGCTCCCTCACCACCTGTCTGTCGCTGCAACCTACAAAACTTCTGTAGGTTTCCCATATTGCCACAAGAACGAAATTCTACTGGTGTTTAGGGGAAGTGTCAATGATAGTGTCCTGACCTACCACTGTGATGAAATATTGCCCTAGTAAAGTCTTGTCCAAATGACTTATCCTGTCTGTGTACTCTACATCCCAATACCCTAGCTAAATTTGTAATGACGACGCTTCCTAATCTCAAAAGTCACACCTCCTGCTCATCTAGTACAAACAACCTATCTACTACTGGATTCCCCCCTTAGGTTTCTTTCAATTATGATATCCTGATCTATAACTTCAACAAACTTATTTAATCTGAAAATATTTACTTGGGAATTAATCTCGCACTTATGTCCATCCTAAAAGAATTTCACAATAGCTGCCTCATCTCCTACTAACACTGGAGAAATTAATTTTTGATCTGTAAAGCATCTAGTATATCCCATCATAGACATTCTCCCCTAAGTTAGTTGCATTAACTCTATAAATTTCTCTTGTCTCAGCATCTCTAGATAGAAGTGCTCCAATAACCTCTTCAAGAAGTCATTCCATAATGTACCGTTAGTTTTTCCTATTCACATATGAATGTCCAACTAATGAATATATTATCCTCATAGAATATAAGAATCCAGATTGACCCTCCTCTCATCCAGATTCTCCAAATGGTCATGTATTGTCTCCATGAACTCAACCTAGAAATCAGCTCTCTCTAGTCCGCCCTCTCGAGTAAAAGTGGGAGGGTTTTGCAACTGAAACTCCCTTATTAACTTAGAAATTCTTTTCACAACCCACCCGGGGTCTATTTCCATGAATTTCATAAAGTGAGAAAAGTTCTCCCAGAACTTATCCCCTTCATATTCAGCTGGCACCATTGGTGCCTCAAGTTTTCTAACTGAATGACCACTTCTATTCATGCCCCTTGGTCATCCCCTCAACAAGTGTCATGGAGGAATATTCTCTATAATTAAAAATACAGATCTTAGGTCTCATAACACAACCTTAAAACATCTATGTATGAGGAATAACCATTATAGGTCAGAACATGTCTTTTCCCCACATATCGCCGAACGATCATAACTAAGGCACTATTAGTGCTCTTAACCATCCCACTCCCAGTTTTTGGTTAACAAGGGTAAACACACTATAATAATAAAATTTCCCATTTATACATGCAATTATCCTCATTTTACATCATTTTAAAATCTTTCTAAATTCATTTTAGGCACCATTTTTCATTTTAATATCACAAACAAGGAAAACATTTCATGTTCAAAAACATACCCATAACTTGTTTTCATGTGCGTTCCTAAAATGATGCATGTCACAATAACCTTGAGTGTCTAGAATGATGCATGGAGACTCAACTATCATTCCATTCCAAGCCATGAATCAATAATAAAAAATTCTTAGAAATAATAATCATGACACACCACATGTCCATCACCCAAGGTGAAATAATATTCAACTATAAAAAAACATAAATAACAACAATCCCACCCTAAGTACTCGGTTTTTCCCTCATACATGGGTATGAAATGCCCATGAATGAGATAATTACCAATCACAAACTCTTCCAAGTATTCTGTCCACCTTTCCCCAAATAGTAATCTAAAAGAAGAAGAAAGAAAACTGGACCTATGATACCACTTTGTAATGTCCCGACCCAGGAGCCACATAACATTTCCCTAAGATGGTTATCCAAATGACCTCAAGCATGCCTCCCCATACTCTATAGGCTTCTAACTAGTAGTGAGGGTTTGGAAATTCAGTCACGGGGAGACTATACCCTCTTTTATTAGAGTAAAACACAATCAGAAATAGATAAACAAATGCGGAAGCATATATAACCAGAAAAATCCCAATGTCATAAGATAACCAAAATAGTAAATGCAATATTCAACTAAAAGGGAAAACATGATATACCGATATAAGTGTCAAGGTTCCTAAAATTCAATAGAAAAATAAAGACCCTATCGACCCCCAAGTGGTTCCCGAACCACTCTTGATTCCCTCATCCAAGATCCAATCCCAATCCACAATCTAACATAGGGATCTTACCCTTAACATATCCTATAACAATAAATTATATTCAGGTACCAATCAGGAATCCTGAGTAGGGTGTGAGTACAACTTAGTAGGCCACCCCCAATAGTGTCTAAAACAATTCCAGACAAAAGATATTGTAAGAAGTTCTATAAAGAAAAGAAGACAATGAATAAATAAGCACTCATCACATTATCATTTATTCTTTATTTGATCATATTAACTCCAGGGTTCCTAGGGATACCCATACCTCTATACTATCTTTGTCTCATGCTAGAGCCTGAAGTGTTCCATAAGTAATATCATATCTTAATACCTACTTCAACTTGTGTCGGGGCTCGAAGTATTCCAAGGTGATTTGATATCTCAGTACCTGATTTGACTCATGCCAGAGTTTGAAGTATTATCATGTGAGGCCATATCTTAGAGTTCCTTCATTACCATTATATAAATTCACACATAATTTCCAAATTTACCAATAACAAATTCATAAGTAATATGACCATGTTACCATTCTTACTTCTCAATATAATGACCATGTTACCATTACTTTACTCATAAGTACAATGACTATGTTACCATTTATACTTCTTATTTGAATGACCATGTTCCCATTCATTTACTCATAAGTACAATGACCATGTTACCATTTATACTTATCAATTTATAATAAACACTTTCCCATTCTTTCACACATAATTAATTCATAATTAATTACCCACCTCAATTCCATTACTAATTCAATAGTTACTTAAATACATAAATATCCTTAATTAACTCCCTAATTAATTAAGTATGCCAATCCCATTAATTAATTCATCAATTAATTTATTAATAACCCAATTTATGTCCCATAATCAATTTTCTAGAATTAATTATCTCATTCTAAATCTCAACTATTCATAATTAACTCCATAATTAATTATCTAGATCATAATATCAAGGCACATAATTAATTCACGATTAATTATATCAATCTATCAAATTAAATATCTCATAATTAATCCGTTGATTAATTATCTATATTATAAAACCAAACTCTCATAATCATTTTACCCAAATTATTTCTCCAATAGTACTGCCCCTTAATCTCATGATCAATTATTCAATTTTTCATTTAATTCAAAAATGCTTTGATAAATTAATTGATCAATATAATTAACACAATTTAGGAATTAAATTGCTAAGTAATTCTAAAAATTATACAATTTTTCATACATGTATCAAATCCATGAACATGGGAATTATATTTTATACCACCCACCTCAATTCATTGACAGATGTTCATTCAACAGAAATCCCCAAAATCTGAGCAGCACAACAACGTAGATCTAAGTTCCGGATCTAAATCCTGAAATCAAGATCAAGGATATCAAGATCTAATAAATATAGATCTATATTTACAATCCTAGATCTATATATCACCAAAAAGGTTTGGATCAAAGAAACATAGGCTAAATTCCACCAAAAGATCAAGGAAAGAGAGAAAAACAACCAGAATAAGCATCGAGATGAGATCTACTTACCAAGATAAGAGAGGATCTTCGATTCAGAATTTGAATCTTGAATAACGGAGGTTAAAAAACCTTAGAACCCATCTATAAATATTTTAAATTATACAAAAAATTATAGTCCCAATTCATGGTCGAGTAGGAGTTATTTTGGGGGTTTGGGGGATTTTAAAACTAATTTTTTGGTTAAAAGAAAATACAAGCACAATTTTCTAGGTAGGGGTGCACGGTTAGGTAAACCCTACGCCAACCATGTGGTCCTCAATTTTCAGGGTCATATAGTTACCTGGGTTTGGGTGAATGGTTTTCTCTAACCATGTGCCAACCACACACAACCCTTTTTTCTTAATCTTTTTCTCAAAACTCCACCCAAATGCACCCCATGTCATAAGTCCAATAAAAGGTACTTAAAAACAACAAAAAATACCTTAAATTTAGGCTGAGATAACTTTAGAAAAGTTTGGGTTCTTACAACAAGTAAGGATTATCCCACACATATTTTCTTGACTCACAAATTAGTTTAGAAACCTTTTTCTTGGGAAACCAGTAAAGAAACTTTTCAAAAACTAATTAATTCACAATTTCTGAAAATCATGGCCTCTTGTCAATAAAAATAGATTATAATTTCAACCCAGGGAAAAAATATCTAATAGGTTCAACAAAAGATCTATATTGAAAAAGTTCTATAGGTATCCTACTCAAATGATTAGCCACAATGTTCTCAATTCCTTTCCTATATTAGCTCTTTATATAAAATTCTTGAACCAATTAGTTCCATCTAACCATCCATGGTTTTGATTCATTATTCTTCATGAAAATTTGAATATAATAATTATTGGTGAAAACCACAACTTTAGATCCAAAAAGATAGATTTTTAACTTATTAATGAAAAAAACACCTAAAAACATTCTTTTTTTTCGGCAGAGTAATTGGATTGGGAAACATCTAGATTCCAAGAAGAATAGGCAATGTCATGATTTTTCCTCTTTAAAAATTTCACAAGAATATACCCTAAATATAATTATGAAGAATCAATAATAAGTTCAAAAGAACTTCCCAATTAGTTTGTTAAACTATTGGTGGGGACAATAAATTCTAATTGAGTTTATTAAAAGATTCTTTACTTTTCTCATCAAAGGTAACAAGAATTTATTTCTGAAGAATTCATGTAAAAGAAAATCAATTATACTAAATTATTTTATTAATATCATATAGAACCCATCATTTCCATGAAAATATCTAATATCCTTCATGGTATTTGGAAAAGATATTGAAGAGATGATGTAAAATGTGAAATTTCCACCAAAATCCCATTCCAATAAACTTCATAACCAAGAAAAATTCCATTTTAAACCATAAAATGGAATTTATAAAATCTCAGAACAAGGTTCTTATCAATACACAGTTTAAGAAAACCTCATAAACTCCTCAAACTTCTCTCAAAATATGGACCATACAATGTAAAATCATCTATAAACACCTTCATGTATTCCTTAAGAAATTCTTAAAAAGATAAGAATGTATCTTTGGAAGGTGGAAGGAGCACTACATAGTCCAAATAACATTCATTTATAAGAAAAGTTATAGAAAGGACATATGAAATTTGATTTATCTTGGTTCTTTAGAGTTACATGAATTTTTAAGTATCCAAAAAAATCATCAAGGAAGAAAAAATGGGATTGAACTGCTAACCTTTCAATGATGTGATCAAGAAAAGGAAAGGGAAAGTGGTACTTCCTAATCACTATGTTTAGCCTCCTATGTAATGTCCCCAACCTAGGAGCCACTAAACTTGTGCCTTGAGCCAGGTCACTACATAACCTTAGGTGTGACTCCTCACATGCCAAAGGATTCCAACTAGCAGAGAGGGTCTAATAGGTCACATGGGGAGACTGAAACCTATTTTTTAGAGTAATCCACAATAGACAAACAAAAAATAAAGGAAGCAATAATCAATAAATAATGAACATAAATTATCAACATTTCCCAAAACTGGGTACAAACCCACAACCAAAAGTGATCATGATATTTAATTTCAATGAAGTGCCATGTTTAAAGAAGCCCCAAAATAAAGACAACCAAAAAAATCCCCAAAATGGGTATCGAATCCATGTTTGGATCCTCATCCATGCACATCCAAAATTCAAGTCAACTCCCTATAATTAGGCCTTTTCCATTGTCCTAACTTGCAGCCATAAAATTTTCTTAGGTACCAAATGGTGACCTAAGAAGGGTGTGAGTACAACTCAGTAGGCCACCACCAATGGTGTTTAAAAAATATCTAGTATAAATAGAGAGTGCGTTAAAGTACTAAATAATTTACGAGGTAAACAAAAAACAACTCGGGTGCCTATCACGAACCAATTCATGTCGACCTTGAACTAGTCACCTGATTCGATCCACGACAAGGCCCAAAGGGAATTCCCAATACCCACGGGATGGAAATAGTTACCATCATCAAAATAAGACAGTTGGGAATAGTTTGGACCATATATAAAAGACAGGTAAATAAATAAAAAATAAACCGAACAAACTGAAAGTGGAAAAAGAACTAAAATAAGAAACAAAACATACCTCAAGTGACCTCGTTGGTAACCCCCAAACATAGAACCATGCTTGATTTGAGAGAGATCAAAAACTAGAGGAACCTGAAACTGAAAAGATAGAATTGGTGTGAGCACCAAGATGCTTAGTAGGAATTCCATGGATAAACAAATTCTTATGCCCTTACCTTTAAAAATAAACACAAAACATACCAATACATAATAAAATAATTTTTTTCATTATTTTTGGATTAAATTAACAGGTTTTTATTTTCAAGAAAAACATTCCTCTTCCACTACATTTTCAATATATCTTCCAAGTATGCATTAAATTTTTGAAATGTAAGGAAAACTATTTAAATTAAAATATGGTTTTCAAAAAAGAGAGATCAAGAATGAAAAAATTGAAATGGAAATCACATCACAAGAACCATCTCACAAATGAGCACTATAGAAAATACATATAGGTAACCAGTAGAAGTGGGACCTTAAAGACCTCATACCTCAGGGAAAATTGGTATAGCAACAACAACTCATAATGTCCTCATGCACAATCCACTAGAGTAGATGCAATTCAATGTTCTAGTGGTCTATATAATAAGAAGTGTACTCATGCATGAACCAATAAAGAGGATTTCATCCAAAATTCTTGTGGTTTCCAAATATATCACATGTTTATCTAGTATTGTAAGAGTAAATCCTTATAGACAAAACTGGGTTGAAACACTTCTGTATCATCTAACATACTAGTCCTAGTCCACACACCTAGATGACCAGGTTTCCCACATGCTACATTTCAAGTGGTGTTGAATTTTTATCAAGAAAACATATATAAAATTATCATTTTATTTACTCAAAAATAGGTCCAACCTCTCACCACCGATATCCCTCCTTTATAACATCCCCCATTATAAGTCACACAACAAAGTACAAGCCTATTCACTAGGCACATATCACAAATCACACATTTAACATACACATCATGTTTATAAAATAATGGGGTGTGCCTCAAGAGGGGTTTTTCACATTCACAAATCATTTTCAAGGTTACAAATGAGCTTTCGCATAAGAGGGAGGAAATTTATATTGAGTACTTTATGCAGCAAAAACCACATACCTTTATTTGATCTTCCAAACCACTAGTCGCAGAATAGTGGGTCAACTCAATGGATAAGATATTTTTTGTGCTTCAGTGATCTAAGATATAGAAGGTGACTCTGGATATTTACCATTTAGATATAGAGACTGATAAATGGTTGGATTTAATTAAGAAAACCAATCTGAAGAATAAAATTGAAGAGATGGAGTGGGAAGACTTTAAGATAATGTTTCTTAACAAGTATTTCCTTCGAACTCTTCATAAAAATATATAGAGAGAATTCGTAGAGCTGAAGAAAAAGGAAGTTGAATATATCATGACCTATGAAGGAAATTTCACAAGGCTTTCAAGGTATTCTTTGGGTTTTGTTATCAACAATGATAGTAAAATTGATAGATTATTTAGTGGATTAAAACCACACCTTAGAAAGGCTCTAGAAATTCAAGACTTTGGGAGTTATGAAGAAGTTGTTCGTTGTGATCTCAATGTGGATATTGAATTTGGAGAATATTCCCATGGCTATTGTGATTAGAAATGAAAATAGAGTTTCAAACTGGTGGATCTAATAAAAAATGTGGAAAGAAATCCCAACCACCCACATGTCAAAAAATTTGGAATAAACATCATGGGAGCTACCTCAAAGGGATAAGGAAATGATATTAGTGTGGGAGTGAAGGACAACAAGCTCATGAATGTTGAAGAGAGATAAAGAAGTTGACCGATATAATGGAGTAAAGGAGAGAACCTCCCATGGTCTAATAATAAAACTGTAGGGATTAAGGGAACTATGGAAGCCAGTGTACTAAACCTCAAGTCCTTGAGGGTAATTATCGTCATCAACCACTAAAGCCAAAGGAATAAGGGAAGGATTATTCCATCACTACTACTAAAGTGGAGTAAGAAAATGAAGTCATACAAGGTAAACTTACTCTCCACTCAAGAATGGAAAAATTATTCTTTGATTCTGGTTCTAAACATTCCTTTATATCTTTTTTGTTTTTTAGAAAATATTGAATCAAATCCTTGAGACCTTGATGTAGAGATGTCTATAAAAATACCCAGTGGTGTGATCATTGAAACCCATGTGTTGGAATCTTATCTTATTGTTCTATGTGGGAATATTATCCCAAAAAATCTTTTGATGCTTCCCTTGGTGGAATTTTATGCTATATTGGGAATAGATTGACTCTTTTTATATAGATCACACATCAACTATTGAGAAAAGGAAATATATTTTCATAATCTGAACTATCCCATGATCCTTTACAAATTAAAGGAATATCATGAATCTCTTTTGGAAAATCCTTCAATAGTATGGGTGTTTATTTCATATAAATAAGCATACCTCACTCAAACGGTGGAGTCAAAGGAAGGTATCAACCTGGAAGAAATTACCGTTGGGAGGGAATATAGTGATGTATTTCTTATAGAGTTACCTGGACTTTCCCTAGATCATGAGGTATAATTATCAATAGAACTCATACCCATAGATACTCCTATATCAAGATTACCCTATAGGATGGCCCTGATCTAACAGGAGGAGTTAAACAAGTAGCTACAAAAGCATTTGGACAAAGGGTTAACACGCTCTAGTACATTACCTTGGGGTGAACTAGTGCTCTTTATAAAGAAAAACTATGTATCAATGAATTTGTGTGTCTATTATCAAGAACTCAACAATATCACGATAAATAATAAGTATCCTCTTCCAAGGATTGATGACTTGTTCAATCAAATATGAAGAGATAAATACTTCTCAAATGTGGATCTCCATTATGGATATCATCAGCTAAAGGTGGATAAGGAATATATTTATAAGACTGCCTTCTGTACAAGGTATGGGCACTATGAGTTTCTTGAAATTCCCTTCATACTTACTAATTCCCCTACAATCTTCACAGATTTGATGAATATAGTCTTTAGACATTACCTAGAAAAAATTGTGGTTGTGTTTATCGATGATATTCTCATCTACTCAAAGAGTAAGGAGGAACATGAAGAACATATAAGCCTTTTGTTGGAGACATTAAGGAAGGCTAAGTTTTACACAAAGTTTAGAAAGCATTACTTTTGGATGCATCAAGTCACATTATTGGGACATGTGATCATAAGTGAGGGAATTTATATGGACCCTTAAAAAATGAAATTGAGGAATAGACCAGAACCTATAGTTTCATGGAAATTCTTAGTTTTCTTGGCTTAGTAGGGTACTATTTAAATTTTGTGATAAAGTTATCATGATTTTAAATCCCACTAACTAAGTTAATATGGAAATGGGTAAAGTATGTCTGGATGAAAGAATGTGAGGAAATCTTTAAGGAGCTAAAGAGTAGCCTGATCACTACATTTGTGCTCACATTACTAAAAAGTGTAGAAATATTTGTGATATACAATGATTATTAAAATAATGTATTAGGTTTTGTATGCATGAAAAATGATAAACTGATATCCTACACCTCATGATAGTTGAAGATCCATGAGAAGAACTACTCGACCCATGATCTGAACCTAGCAGTTGTGATTTTTTCCTTGAAAATTTAGCGGCACTACCTATATGGTGAGAAGTGTGACGTATATACTGATCACAAGTGTCTAAAGTATATATTAACACAAAATTAACTTAACATGTGTCAAAGTATATGGTTAGAGATAATAAAATACTAAGATTACACTATTCACTATCATCCTGGTAAGGAAAACAAGGTATCCAAGGCTCTTAGAGGAAAAGAACCTACTACTTTATCCATGTTGCCTATTGAGAAAGACCTTATATTCTTGGACATGAAAAGGATGGATTTGTAAATCATAACACCAGGGAATAAATCCCGCCTTGCCTAAATAATTTCCCAAACATATATTCAAGAGAAGTTTAAGGGGGAAGAAAGGGATGATCCGGAGTTACAAAAGAAAGTGAATGCAGTAAAGGAAGGGAAGCTACAAGAGTTCTATATCAATGATGATTATGTGATTTAGTTTGGAATAAAGATTTGTGTGCCTTCATCACATGAGATAAAGATGTATCTATTTAATAATTCACATAGCTCACATTTCTCCATTCATCCTGGTAGCACCAAGATGTACCGTGATCTTCAAGAACACTTATTGTGGGACAACATGAAGAAAGAGACTACTGAGTATATATCAAGGAGATTTATATGTTATAAAGTTAAAGAAAAGTGATAAAACTCCAAAGGGATGATGAAAACATTATTTATACCCATGTGGAAATGGTTTAATGTCACTATGGACTTCATCACTGGTCTTCTAAATACCTCTAAAGGAAACAATAACATATGGGTTGTGGTGGACTGACTAACCATGAAAGACCACTTTATTGTTATACGAGAAGATTTATCACTCGAAAAACTTGCCAAGATATATATGAAAGAAGTATTAAGGTTTTATGGGGTACCACTTTCAATCATCTTTGATCATGATCCAAGGTTCACATATAAATTATAGAGAAGTATCCAACATTCCATGAGTACTGAATTGAATTTCAATATGGCTTATCACCCCCAAATTGATGGAAAATCTGATAGGACTATACAGATTCTCGAAGAAATGCTAATATCATACTCAATGGAATTCAAAGGTGGATGAGATCAGTATCTTCAATTGGTTGAGTTTTCATACAACAACAACAACTTCCACTTGAGTATTCATATGGCTCCATATGAAGCTCTGTATGGTAAGCGATGTATAACTCCAACATTTTAGGATGATATTGGAGAATGAAAGCTACTTGGACATGATATTGTGTAATAAATGACAAATAAGGTTCAATATATCTATAAAAATATTAAATCTTCTCATATTCGGCAAAAGATCTATGCTGACAACCATCAATGGGACTTGGAGTTCAACGTTGGAGATAAAGTATTTCTTCTAATATCACCATGAAAGAAAGTCATGAAGTTTGTAAATAAACAAAAGCTTAGCCCGAGGTACATTGTCCACTTTGAGATCTTTGATCTCATAGGAGCAGTGGCCTATCATATTTCACTTACAAGCTCATCGAGATCACAACCCAACCCATGTATGCCAAACCGCCCCATGAAAGTCTCACTGTCATGCACCTTACTCTTATGAAATTTTCTAGTGTATTAAAAGGATATGTTTCAAGACTATAATAATATAAAAATTTATATTGTATTTTTAATATAATAATGTTTATATTTACTTATTACCATTAGTTTATAAATGATTTTGATTTTTTTTGCAATAAAACACAAATTGTATTTTTAATTAGCATTCAATTAAGTTGTTTATTTTAATGAATTAATGGATTTTTGAAATAAATAATATTTTCATAAAATATTATTACTAAATATTTTTTTAAATATAAACTATCATATATTTTTTATGAATTAAAATTTAATTTTTATATGGGTTCGAAAACTCTTATTTTCAAAAAAACCTAGAATTTATCAATAAATATTGATTATTATTTTATAGAAAAAATTAACATATTTAGAAAAAATAAATATTATCTTTTCAATTAGAATGTTGAAATTATCCAATGGTTATTTTTTTTAATTTTCTAAGACATTCAAATTTTTGGTTAAAAATTAAATATGGTATAAATATACGATGTGTATTATAACATCATAATGACCCAAAAGCGTTGTAATAAATACTATAAATGGTATAAATGACCAAATATATGTTTTAAATTTAAAATAATGTGATTTTAATTTTATTTGATTAATTTTATAAATCCTTTACGAATCCTCCCAAACCTATAATATATTTTCAGGTTTTAAAATCATTTTCTTAAGAGTATGACTCACCTCCACATCACCAAGATTAATATTTTAATAAGTTAGGAACATGGAATAATAAAATAAAGAAAACCAAACCTATTTTTTAGAAACCATTAATAGAAACCATGGTAAGGTTTGTGGTTTTTGTTATTTTATTATATAGTTCCAAAACCTATGTTTTAGAAATGATAAAGAATTACCCACTCATTTACATTATAAAACCACCAAAAATACCAATTATCTTAAATAAAAAACTTGGATTGCTTCCTTAAATTTTTCTACCCTCACTATATTCCTCCCAATATTCCCCCAAGCTCTCAAGATTCTCCTCCCATGAATTTGGAGTCACACTTTCAAGGTAAGGGTTCTTTTCACTCTCTAATTTATTCAAGTATCTTCATTATCTTATGACATTTTTCTCCAATTCCTAATGTTGGGAAATATTCTTACATAACCCTTTACTTACCATATTATTCCTAAATTGTGAGAGACCCCTTACACTCTCCTTAATCCCTCCCATGAACATTCAAACACCCTCATTATGCTTCTGAAATTTCACTGTGATTTTTCTGTGCCAAACAACTATGTAGTGAATATCCGTACCCATTTACTATCAAGGGTGTTCAACTTTATAAACTTATACTTCTTTATTGGGGGCTTACATGTATATATTATACACACCTTGATAATGTAATAAAATATTATGATGAATGAATCCATATTTTATTATCTATGTGGCACACTTAATCATGAGAATGAAATGAAAGTGAAAGGTGTGCCCAGATTTATATAACACTCCAATTAATTGGGTAATGATTTAGTCTTATGAGACTTCATTCAGGGGATTAGGGAGTGAAAATAATCTTTAAAAAGACTTTCCATCATGATTCCTTGTCAGTTATCCTTGAACTATGTTTATGATGTAGTGTTTTAAGTTTTTCCACATTTCCTATGTGGCCTTTATGATTATCTTGACATATCATGCCTCATTGATCATGTTTATGATTCTCACCCCTTTTATTCCCCATTGATAATCCTATTGTATAAAATTTATTATCTTTTTTTGTTATTACATTTTTATTCCCTTACATGGATTTATATCTCACCCATTTCTTATGTATGTCCTCATGTTATCCCATGCAATTTTATTTAGGAGAATGTAAAGGAATTTTTCAATAAAGGTGATGTATTTCCTATTTAATTTGTTGTTTAATGTACCTAATTCCCAAATATAATAAACTTATTTATCATCCATGTTATATTATTTTTAATCTTATGTAATAAATTATGAATTAATTTATAATAAATAGTAGGGTTGTGATAGTTGGTATCAAAGGATAATTTTAGTTATTTTTTGGGATTAAGATTGAAAAAATAAAGAGAAAGACTTAGGGATAAGACTAAGTATAAGAAGCCATACCTAAATTTTTGTAATTATAGAGTAAGTGGTTTATCAATAAAATAAATCTATGTCTGGATACTACAAGTTGATTTGGTTCTGAAACATATGTATATAAGGGTAAAACCTGGAAACACCATGTTGAGAAATACTCAACTAAGAATAGGATCATGGAAATGGGACTTACTACATACCTATTCTAAAAATCCCTATGGATATGATTTATAACATTCATAATCTCATTATGAACCATTATTAAGGGAACAAATCCAATAAGAGTATATGTTAGGAAAGAAATCATGGATAACATATATTGATGCTAATAAATTCACAAGTTAAGAAATAAATGTTATTTATAATTTATCATTTTAAATTTATTGAATTATTGTTTATTTTTTTAATATTTTAAAAATACTTATCCTTAATTTTCCATTTATTCTATCCAACTTCCAAAAATATTAGGAATTGTGTAAACGACCAATGTGAAGTGAAATGTGATGATTTCCCCAATGAGACGCCCGACCCAATGGGAGAAGGAATCATGAAATTTGTGAAAATACTCTATCGGTTGACTTAGTTTATGAATAGAAACCTAAATAATAAGGAGTTCCCAAACCCCTCTAAGAAGGAACAAGATATAATTGTGACCTTTATGTGAAAAATTCCTCCAACTATTAATGGGTCATTTTATCCCTTAATCATGGAACAATGGATCAACTCTATTGATAAAATATTCTTCATCTTTCAATGTTACAAATAAGATAAGGTTTTACTAGATATTTATCATATGGAGAGATAATATGATCAGTGGTAGACATTGATCACAAATACGAAGCTTGGGTAAGATATTAATGTGAAGGGGTGGAAGGGAAAATGTTTCTCTACAAATATTTTCCTCACACTCTTCGACTCAGAATGGAAAGAGATTTCTTTGACCTTAAGAAAAAAAGATGATGAATCTATCAGGAATTATATGGAAAACATCACATTTCTTGAACGATAGGCATTTGGATTTGTCATTACCCCTGAATTCATAGTTTACAACTTATTTGGTGGTATAAATCATAGTTTATGAAAAGCCCTGGAAATTTGAGATTTTGATAGCTATGAGTAAATTGTATAATGTACCCTCAAAGTAAAAAATAGAGTTTTTTTGAATCTCAAGGGTATCATGAAGATAAGAAGTGGAAAGTGGAGTTTAATTTTGGAATTCTGAAGAAAAAATACAACAGTTCAAAGAAATTTTAACATCCCACTTGTAAAAAGTGAATAAAGAGGCACCCTAAAAATTACCTAAGGGGAATAAGGAATTGATTTAGGTGTTGGAATTAAGGACACCTAGCTAGCGATTTATAATGGGATAAACCCATTAATGCAATGTATAAAAGTACTTCTCTTTTAAATCCTCAGTGAATTGTTAATTTTTTCAACTTCCAGGAACAAGGATACTTTTCAAACCAATGCACTAAACCAAGGGTTTTTAGAGACAACCAATAACATATAAGGAATCAAGGGAGATCTTATGCTATCATAACTAATGAGGAAGATCCTAAAAAAAGTTGGGATAGGTACTATAGTTATTCATTCAAGAATATAGGCCATTCTTTTTTATTCTAGTTCTACACATTACTTTATATCATGAAAGTTTAGTAGAACTATTAAAACACCACCAAAAATCATGGAAGTCGATCTGTCAGTGAAAATGAAAAAGGGGGCAATTATTTTACCCCAACTATATAATTCCTTCCCTGTTAAAATTTTTAGAATAAACTTCCCATAAAATCTTATGATACTCCCTTTGGTGAAATTTAATTCAATCTTGGATATAGATTTTCTTTCACTATATAGATCTAATATAAATTTCTATGAGAAGGAAATCACTCTTTGTATCATGAATCATCCTTCAATTCTATAAAAATACAAGGAGATTAATGAATATTATTTAGCATCAACATCTTAATAATGGATATTATTTTCTTAGAAGAAAAAATATATAGATTAAATAATTGATCTAAGGAAAGGATCATTCTAAATACATTACCATTGCGTGGGAATATGGTGAAGTGTTTCTTGAAGAATTTCATAGTCTTGCTCATAGATGAGAGGTTGAATTTTTAATTGATCTTATACCCAGGGCATTAACTTTATACAATACTTCATATAGAATGGTTGTTTCGAAGCTTGAGGTGCTGAAAAAACAACTATAGGAGAATCTGGATAAAGGTTTCATATGCCCAAGTGCTTCAACATGGGGTTCACCCATCCTCTTTACCAAGAATAAGGATGGGTTAATGTGCCTTTGCATTGATTATTGTGAGCTCAACATGATAATGATAAAGAAAAAGTATCCTCTACCATATACTTATGACTTGTTCGATTATATATATAGAGAACAATACTTATCCAAGGTAGATCTACATTTGGGATATTACCAATTTAGCATGAAGAAGTAGGATAGACCCATATTTCTTTTTTGTAAAGGGTATGAGCACTATGAGTTCATAGTAATTCTATTCAAACTCACTAATGATCCAACAATACAAATAGAATTAACTAATAGAGTATTTAGAGATTATCTCGACAAATTTGTGTTAGTATTTATAGATTATTTTCTAATATAATCCCAAATAAAGGAGGAACATGAGGAGAATCTGAGAACAATGCTAAAGACCTTATGAAAGGAGAAGATTTATTCCAAGCATAGAAAATGTGTGTTCTGGTTAAGAGAAGTCTCATTCTTGGGGAATATTATCTCAATAAATTTGATATCTATGGACCCTTACAAGAAAAAATCAATTTAAGGATGTTCTAGGACAACATATGTGATATAAATCCATATTTTCTTTGAGTTAGCTAAGTATTATCATCGATTTTTAATATATTTCTCATAATTTTGAAACCCTCTAACCAAAATAACTTGGAAAGGAGTAAAGTTTTTTTTGAATGATGAATGTGAATATAACTTCAAAAAGTTAAAAAATAGGATAATTACTACATCGATACTCACACTACCCATGAGTGGATAAATTTTTGTGGTATTTAGTGATCCTTTGAAGAAGGGACTGGGTTCTGTGTTAATGAAAAATGACAAAGTTATAGCCTATGCTTCTGTTTACTTCATTATTTTTACATTATTATTTACAAAAATACATACACTTATATATTGGATATTTATTTAGAAAATATTGGTGGTGGCCTACTAAGTTGTACTCACACTATATTTGGTCTTTTGGATCGGTACCCAAATAGACTTCATGTTTACAGGATAGGATAAGGGCAAGATTGTTATGTTAGAATTTTGAGTATGGATTCAGGATGCATAATGGATTAGGTAAACATAATTTATATTAGTTACCACTTCATAGTTGTCAGTGTGTCTTTATTTTGGGTCTATATTCGACACTTGACACTTTTATGGCATGCCATACCTACTACTTAAGGTCATTTTTCCTATTTTGGGTTTATACAAGTGATGTTAGTTGATTAAAATTTATTATTAATTATCATTTGCATATCTTCTAATTAACTTACACTATTATTCTTATTTTATAGAGAGTTTATAGTCTCCCCATGTTTCATACTAGACCCTCGTTGCTATTCAGAGGCCTTTGGTGTACAAGGAGGCACACCTAAGGTCACATGACGAACTGACTTGGGGCACCGATATGTGGAATATGGGTTGGGATGTCACAAAGTGATATCAAAGAAGGTTTTAATTTCTTTTCATTTGTATTATTATTTAGGAAAGGTATACAATAGATTTGGATGAGTCAGGCCTTGGCCATGAGCTCGTGGATGGTAGTAGTTGACCCATATGTGAGGGAAACCCAAGTACATAGGGTGGGATTAATGTTCTTGATGTTTATTGTTATAGTTGAATGTTATTTCACCCTGGGTGATGAAGTTTTTGTTTGATGTTATTATTTTTTTGATATTTCAATCATGGCCCAGTATGACATGAGATTTGAGTATACATGATTCATTCCTTGGCACCTAGGATTTTATGTGACATGCATCATTTTAGTCCTTCATGGAAAAGAAGTTTTTGGGTGAGTTGTTGAAATGAAAATAATTTTATTTATTTGAGTATTGTTTTTTAAATAAATTGTTCCTAATAAGAAATTGATAATCATAAATAATGCTAAATTTGGTAAATTTAAATGTATAAAATGGGTGTATAATGAGAAGCTTTGAACTTTTATGGTGTTTTACCCTATGTTATCCATGAAATTATCAAGGGATGGTAGAGGGTAGTGATAATGATTTTGTTTTGACCATGTGGAGTAGTATGGGGGATGAATTTTTATATCCTTATGGGAATCCCTCTTTTATAAATGTGATAATGAGGTGTTATGTGTCCTCATATGTGTGTTTGGAATTATAGATACATGCCTCCATGGTGACGTTCGATGATAGGATGATAAAAGGACTTAGATAGAAATGTTCCTCTAGTAGTGGAGCTAGAGGATTGGATAGTTCTAGGAGAAGGACAGGGAGATCCATTTCATGATAACTTTTCTCGTTTTATATAGTCCATAGAAATATACTTAGAATGGTCTGTGTGGTTTATGTTCAACCTGATACAGGAGTTTTGACATGATGGGACACTTACATAGGTACAGTAAGAACCCTCGGTCAATGGGTAGTGATGGAAGAGATAGGTCGAACCTTAATACTGAAAGGGGGTCATGAATCCTATATCATCAGGGTAGCTGGAGTTCTTATTTACATGGAGGTCATGGTGGTGAATGTGGTACTTTAGGGAAAGAGAACCCATAAAAGATTAGTGCAGCTCAGGGGACTCATACTGCATCATAGGGCAGAGGGGTGGGATAGTTTAATGCAGTTCAACATGTACATAAGGATAGCGAGGCTGGACCATTGATAGTTATAAGTACTATTATTATAGATCCTATGCTTGCTAGTGATTTATTTAACATATTATCATCACATTCCTTTATATCTACTCAACTTGTGAATGGTTTGAGTCTGATAGTAGAGTTTTTGAGTGGGTTTATGATAATAAATGAACCATTGGGAGTGTGGTTGAGGGACATCTATTTATTAAAGGGATGTTCTCTCGAGGTTGGGGAGTATTGTTTTATTTGGGATCCTTACGTACTTAAAATGTTAGGTTTTGGCTTGATTTTGGGTATGGAATAATTAATATCATACCAATCCCTCATCATTTTTTACTATATGAGGGTAAAATTTATGTCTTCTAAGGGTAACAGTTATGTTCATTGTGGAGAATGGGATATCCAGGTAGGTCGTGTAGGTCCAGTACATAAACAACTGGGTGAGATCAGTACCCAAGTTATGAAGCTTCTATTAGATGATGGGGGTGTGAATAAAAGTGTCTTTCCACCTGTGGTAGACCATATTCAAGATGTGTTTCCCTAATACTTCCCTTGTCTATAAACTAAGAGAGATTTCGAGTTTATAATTTATCTCATTCTTGAATCTGAGCCATTTTCTATTACACCTTATAGAATAGAACCAAAATAGATTGAAGAACTTAATATTAATATGGAATAATTAATGGATTAGAGATCTATCCATCCAAGTACATCACCTTGGGGTTATTTACTCTTGTTTTACAAGGAGGATAATAGAACATTATGATTTTGTGTTGATTATTGGAATTTTAGCAAGATGACAGATAAGAACTAGTACCCTATTCCACATACTTACAATCTCTTTGATTAGATGAGAGGTGCTTGTGTATTCTCAGAAATTAACTTGAGACCAGGATATCATCAATTGAGAGTTAAAATATTTGATATACAAAATATTACTTTTAGAAGAAGGTATGACTTATATGAGTTTGTATTGATTCCATTCAGGCTTAGGAATGCTTCTTCTGTGTTTATAGACTTGATGAATAGAATCTTCCACCCATACCGATATCAATTTGTGGTTGTTTTTTTATATGACATCTTGGTGTACTCCAAGACTCTTGAAGATCATGAAAAACACCTTGAAATAATATTGAGTCCATTGAGAGAGAATCAAATATACACCAAGGTATCCAAGATTCACTTATGGATCCACATGGTACATTTCTTAAGCCATATCATCTCAAGGGAAGGTGTGTTAGTGGACCCCGAGAAAGAACTAGAAATGGTTTCTTGGGAGAAACCCCAGAATTTTTTTGATAATTAAAGCTCTATGGGTTTGGTGGGTTATTATAATAGGTTTATCTAGGAATTTTCCCATTTGACATAACCAATATTATTAATTATAAAGAAGGGGATCAAGTTCGAATGGTATGAATCATGCGATAATTCTTTCGAGGAGTTGAAGAAGTGGTTGAATACTATGCCAATTTTGATCCTACCCAAGCTGAGTTAAGAGTATACCTTATTTTGTGATGCATTCAGGATCAGAAATGGAGTAGTGTTGATGAAGAGTGATCAAGTCATGGTGTATGAATTATGATAGTTGAGGTCAAATGAACAAAATTACCCTATGCATGATCTTGAGTTAGTTGTTGTGGTTTATGCCTTCAAGTGTTGGAGGCATTACTTGTTTGATGAAACTTTTACTATGTATAATAATCCAAAATGTTTTAAATACATATTTTTTAAATTATATTTGAATCTATAATAGTGGATATGGGTTGAGTATATAGATATTTTTTAATTTTGATCTATCCTATATGCCTAGGAAGGGAAACAATGTTTCTGATGCTTTGAGCTTGAAGACACATACTTAGGCAGTTCACAAGTCTAGTTATAAGTGGAAGATGATATATTTTCTAGATAAAATGTATATTTAGGTTCATGAGGCTAGGAGAAGATTACCCTTGTATCCTTATTAGTTGAGTCTACACTTTTGAGCTAAATCATGGAGAGGCAGTTTGAGGATCTGGAGTGTTTGGCCTTGAGGGAAAGCCTTGAAGGTGGGGAGTCACCTTATGATTGGAATATAGATGAGAATGAGATCATTTATTTTTAGGAATATTTTTTTGTAACTACATGTATGAAAGAAGATATGATGCATGAGTTTCATTCCTCAAAGTGGATGATGCATCCTGGTTTGACTAAAATATATTGTGACCTTTGTCGAAAGTATTGGTGTCCAGAAATGAAAAGAGATATTTTCGGTTTCGTAACATGATTATACACTTGTCAGCAAGTGAATACCAATAATCCATGACTTGATGTTTTGATAAATACATTTCCCATTCAATAATGGAAGTGGGATGAAATTACCATGGACTTTTTATTGTTCATCAAAGGTTCCGTTGGAAGAATGACGCAATTTGGGTGATTGTGGACTTGTTGATAAAAGTACCCCATTTCTTTTCTATTTGGGAGACTTTCAAGGTTAACCAGTTGGGTGATATGTATGTTTGATAGATATTCCATTTTCATAGGATTCCACAAAACATAGTTTTACGCCATCATTCATGCTTTAATTTTAACTTATAGAAATGCTTTCATAAGGCACTTGGTACATATGTAATCTTCAGTATAGATTTCCACCCATAGAAAGATGGGAAATCAGGGAATACTATTTTGGTGCTAGAGGAAATGGGGATAGCATGAATCCTTGATTTTTTTGGGTCTTGGGATAATAAATTATAACTTGTTGAGTTTTCCAATAACAACAGTTATTAGGAGACTATTTAGATGGAACTATATAATCCACTTTATGTTAGGCCATATAGATCACCTTTGTGTTGAATAAAGGTAGGTTTTTCTGAGGTGATGGGACCAAATTTTTTGTAGGAGATATCAGAGCATGTCCATATAATTTTAAAATGTATGGTTATGGATTTGAGTTTGTAGAATTTATATGCTGATCGATATCATCAATGTAACGACCCGAAATTTTGAATAAATTTTGTTTCCTAACTTTGTGTGTTATTTTATTTTATACTCAAAAAAACTATTTCATTTAATAAAATGAGTATAATTAAAATAAGTCCATTGCGTTTCGACTGTTATATGACTATTGGTCAATATGACCGTTGAAAACTAAATGTTGCGATTGTTGTATATAAATAAAAGTGATCTTGATTAATTAATATAGAAATAAGATTCGATAGCACCATCCATTAGTCTCGGGCCGATCAAATCCCATCTGACGGAACTTAGGAAGGAGGTAACACCTTTGGTCTTTGCTCTGGACCCAACCCAAGCTGAACTTCACCGTGTGAAGCTGGAACGGAATCGCCTTCGCGAGAATTTCAAGCTGATAGAAATCACTACTCGAGCAATGTTGGTCGAGCCACCCCAAGATTCTATCACCCTAGCACACATTACTCTTAGGTCCTATGCTGGTGTTATAAGGGGCAATGTAATGATACCGTAACTGCCTTGTGTAATCCTTTGATTTAAATAAAAATTTTGATTTCTTCTTATGGTGAAGTTTGTGAATTTTCAAATGTCCAGATAAATATAGTATGCATATTATTGATGAATTTTAGAAAAAGGATATTTTAAAATTATTTATGTAAACCTTAAATAATTAATAATGTGTAATGATTTTCAAAAAATGGTCTTCTACAGTTATTTTCAGTAAGAAATTTAGAGTCTAATAAGATCAACTTAATTTTTGATGAATAGTAAATTATGAATAGTGATTTTACACTTATGATTAGTAATTTGATCAAATGTATTAAGTAACCTCACTTAAGAAAGTATTAAAATAATTTAGGTACCTTGATTAAGTAATGTGATTCAATAAAATAGGTAATTAACTGTTTCTGAAATTACTGGTTAAGTATTAGTTTTTTTCGGGTGAATAGTTTTTTTATTTAAAAATTAAATTAAAAATATTTAGATAATTATTTTCATAAAATTGAGTTTATTTTTTAAATCAAAGCATCGATATTTGGTTAAGGTGAATTTTTGGGATTTTTCTGAAACAATTGAATTTTCAGTGAATAATGTTTTTATTTAAAAATTAAATGAAAAATATTTAGAATATTATTTTCAAAAAATGGATTTCATTTTTGAAATCATAACATCGATATTTGGCTAAGGTGAATTTTTGGGATTTTTTTTGAGAAAGTAGAATTTTCGGTGAATAGTGAAAATACAGTTTTAAGTTTCGGGTGTTTAATGACATCATTAAGGATGTAATAATTATGAAATTATTTTGGTAGACTTATGAATAGTAAGATAAGGTATGAGGTGTCTCGAGTGGCCAATACCATTGGAAAATACCACGGGCAAGCCCATGGTTTTTCCAATACCACCGATGAGGTGTTCCTTGGCCATTAATGACTTGTCCCCTCACTTGTCCTATAAATACCAAGCCATTACCCCATTAATTTAATTTAAAAATCATCCCCAACGAAGTTCTGTTCTATTTACCTCCCAAGGAGTCCTCCCAAGGTTCCCTCAAGCCTCCCAAGGTCCCAACCTTCAATTTGTTTAATTATTGATAGACCTTCTCCGCTCTCATCAATTTGTTTTCTAAATTTTTAAGTGATGCCGTTAGGCTACCAAATTTTTCATAAAAGTAATCGCATCTTCTCTTTTCTTTCTTGTTTCCTTTATCATGTGGTATGTCATTAAAATATCCATACCATGATCTTATTCAGTACCCATACTTTATTATGAGTTATTTATTAGTGGGTTACCCTTGTCCCCTATCTTTTCAATGTTTTCTAAAACCATGTTATATAGCCATTATGCTGTAAAAATTTCGTCTCAAAATTTCTATCTCTTTATCTCAAGAAATTCTATTGTTTATTTATGTGAATACCCAGACTTATTTCGTTTCTATGGGTGTTCATAAAATATAAAGATGATATATTTGATTCTATAATTTACACACATATAACCCTCACTCCCTTTCTATGGGTTATAAATGACATAATGGTATTATTTTTAAGCTCTTTTTAAATGTCATGATTTTGACATGAAACCCATTTCTTTGATTCCATTTGGGTTATTTATGAAATTTTTGATTATGATCTATGTGGATAAAATTAAAGTAAATACATATTAAGGTTGTGGCCTGATAGCGCTCCAATGCATTGGGTAAATAATTAATCTCTAGAGATGACAAGTTTTACAATACCTTGGTGAATAACCTTGGTAATTTTTATGAAACCTTGGGGATGAACCTTTATGATATGTTCATGAATGTCTAAATGAAATGTTGTAGCCACATATTCAAGTTATGTTCCACGTTATATTATTTGTGATATTTCTATTCTTCCATTGCTCATGTATTTATGTTTTTATTCAAGTTATTATTAATATCACAAGTACATTGATTCCCTTATTTACCCTTACTAGGCCTTCTGCTCACCCTTTCCTTTGATGTCTATCTCTAGGATATGAGATGCAGTAAATGTACATATGAGAAACATATTATGAAGCCTTACAAGTGGTTTCGAATAATGTTTTATGTTGTCTTCATGTATTATATTCCTGATTTCCAAGACACTAGACTTTAAAGATCCTCTTTATGTAAAATGTAATGAATCGTTATGTATTAAAAAGGCCGAATGCTATAGTTGGTATCAAATGACAGTTTAGTCATTTATGGAAATTAGTCTGTGAAAACTTTAGGAAGAATCCTATAGAAAAGTTTAAATATAGTAAATCTTCCTGGTATTTTGGTTAGTATTGAGTAAGTGGTTTATCAAGCAAATACATCCCTGTCTGGATAAGAGCATGTAGAGGTGGCTCGGGCACAGATGTACATAGGGGTAAAACTCGAAAACACTGCTTTGAGCTAGACTCAAACGGGAACTGGTACACGACAATGGGCCTTGCTGCACTCTTGGTTACGACACTCCCGGGGGATGTGTTTAGTTAATCTCAAGCTTTTTATGAATCATTATGAAGGAATTATAGAAAAATGTTATTTTCCGAGCCTGAAGTTTTAAGAAATAAAATCACTTTTAGTTAAAAGATTCATAAATGAAATAAGTTTCCCACAAAGAATTTATTCTTTTAGAAAATGTACCCATCGTCTAGTAATACGTTGATGCATTTCCTAAGGAGTTACCCGGACCTACCCCCAGAAAGAGAGGTAGAGTTGTCCATTGAACTCATACCTAGATCTGATCCAATGTCAAACCCTATAGGATGGAAAATGTAGAGCTAGAGTAATTAAAGAAACAACTCCAAGATCTTTTGGAGAATGGGTTTATCCTACCAAGTGTGTCTCCTTGGGGAGCACCAGTTCTCTTTGTGAAGAAGAAGTATGGATCGATGCAGCTATGCATTGATTATAGAGAACTGAATGGGATTACAGTGAAGAACAAATACTTTCTTCAAATAATTGATGACTTATTTGACCAACTTCGTGGTGCTCAATTCTTCTCTGAGATTGATCTTCGTTCTGTATATCATCAATTGAGGTTGAAGAATGATGATATTCTAAAAAATGCCTTACAATAAAGATATGGGCTTTATGAGTTTGTTGTTATGCCCTTCAGACTGACTAATGCATCTTCTATTTTTATGGATCAATAATAAGTTGATTTTGGAAACTTATGTTTTATCAAATGGATATCCTTTTTATAGGAAAATTATTTGGTGATTAAATGATAAAGGTTATTTTAGACGATGTTTTCTCTTTTGGAGTACTATATGCCTAATGGAAATAAAATACTACAGGATTTAAATTGTGGAGGAATGGTTGATTTTTTTTTAGAATTTATGTAATTATTGTGGACATATGGTGATTTGGGTTATTTCTATAAAATGATGAACCTAGAATAGAGAATATGTGATTAGGTTAATTGCACTTTAGTATGCGACTTTAATAGAAGTCGATGCTATTTGGAGATAAATGTTAAGATTTATTGGGGAAGACTATGTGATTAAATCCTTCTGAGTTTGGGTTCCAATCTTAGTTTGGATTATTCTGATGAATTTTAAGGATGATTGTGTATTAAATGGTCTTTATAGAACTTTGGGTACTTTTTGTTGAATTTTGGAGATTAATAGTCATATTTCTTTTTATAAAGGATTATCCTTTTTGGGGATTATATGATCTCGTACTAACATTTTTAGTTTTAGTTGATGACTAAATACAAGGGAAAAATATAGTTATTCTTTTTTGGATTATGTGATTCCCTAGAAGATGATTCTTGTGCTTTGGATGAGACTAAGTCTTTTTGAATTCTCATTGTTTGGAGAAAAGATTAGTCTTGGTGGAAACTTATTAAGGGATGAAACTCTACTTTAAGGTAAGTATATTTCCTTATGTTTTTATTCTATGTAGTAAATGAATTCTTCAAAATTATGAAAAGGAACGTAAAACAAAAATGTTGTTGGTTTACGTTTCCTACTGGGTAATCAAATACCGTTTAACACATCTTAAGTTTGTGATCTTCTTGTGGTTAATTTTCTCCTAATAATGTTTTCTATCACTCTCTATCATAACTTGACCCTTTGTTTTCTCTTCCATATCCATGTTTTCCTACATGGAATCCTAGTATGGGTTAACTTAGGTGACCATTGTAATTCCCTTTATTTATTTTAAAGTAATAGTTTTACTGAATCTTTTTTCGATGTGGGACTTTCAACGAAATTTCCAGGCCCAATTTTAAAATTGCGAGGACACAATTTCTTAAGGGGGGAAGAATGTAATGACCCAAAATTTTGAATAAATTTTGTTTCTTAACTTTGTGTGTTATTTTATTTTATACTCAAAAAAACTATTTCATTTTTTAAAATGAGTATCATTAAAATAAGATCGTTGGGTTTCGACTATTATATGACCGTTGGTCAATATTACCATTGGAAACTAAATGTTGCAATTATTTTCTATAAATAAAAGTGATATTGATTAATTAATATAGAAAGAAGATTCAATGGCCCCATCCAGTAGTCTCGGTCCGATCAAAGCCCATCTGAGGGAACTCGGGAAGGAGGTAGCACCTTTGGGGTTTGCTCTGGACCAAACCCAAGCCGAACTTCATCGTGTGAAGCTGGAACAGAATCGCCTTCGTGAGAAGTTCAAGCTGATTGAAATCACTACTCGGGAAATGTTATCCGAGCCGCCCCAAGATTCTATCACCCTAGAACACCTTACTCTTAGGTCCTATGCTGGTGTTATAAGGGGTTATGTAATGTGATCGTAACTGCCTTCTGTAATCCTTTGATTTAAATAAAAATTTTGATTTATTCTTATGGTGAAGTTTATGAATTTTCAAATGTCCGGATAAATATAGTATGCATATTATTGATGAATTTTAGAAAAATGATATTTTAAATATATTTATGTAAACCTTAAATAATTAATAATGTGTAATTATTTTCAAAAAATGGTCTTCTACAGTTATGTTCAGTAAGAAATTTAGAGTATAATAAGATCAACTTAATTTTTGATGAATAATAAATTATGAATAGTGATTTTACTCTTATGATTAGTAATGTGATCAAATGGATTATGTAACCTCACTTAAGAAAGTATTAATATAATTTAGGCACCTTGATTAAGTAATGTTATTCAATAAAATAGGTAAATAACTGTTTCTGAAATTATTGGTCAAGTATTTGTTTTTTCAGGTGAATAGTGTTTTATTATATAAAAATTAAATTAAAAATATTTATAAAAATATTTTCATAAAATTGAGTTCATTTTTGAAATCAGAGCATCGATATTTGATTAAGGTAAATTTTTGGGATTTTTCTGAAACAATTGAATTTTCAGTGAATAGTGTTTTTATTTAAAAATTAAAATAAAATATTTAAAAAATTATTTTCATAAAATGGATTTTATTTTTAAAATTAGAGCTTCGATATTTTGTTAAATTGATTTTTTGGGATTTTTCTGAGAAAGTTGAATTTTTGGTGAATAGTGAAAATACAGTTTTGAGTTTCGGGTGTTTAATGACATCATTAAGGATGTAATAATTATGAAATAATTCTGGTATACTTATGAATAGTAATATAAGGTATGAGGTGTCCCAAGTGGCCAATACCATGGGAAAATATCACGGGCAAGACCATGGTTTTGCCAATACCACCGATGAGGTGTCCCTTGGCCATTAATGACATGTCCCTTCACTTATCCTATAAATACCAAGACATTCCCCCATTAATTTCATTTACAAATCATAACCAACGAATTTATGGTCACTTTACCTTCCAAGGAGTCCTCCCAAGGTTCCCTCAATCCTCCAAAGGTCCCGACCTTCAAGATTTCAAAGTTACTCTTCAAGGTAAGGGATCCTTTCACCCTCCTCTTTTAAGTCATGACCTACTTTATGTTGTGTCTTCTAATTTCCATATATTTATGTTTAGGGTATGTTATTATATGTTCTCATTTATTTCCATTTCATGTATAATTATTGAGAGACCTTATCCACTCTCATCAATTTTTTTTCTGAATTTTTAAGTGACGTCGTTAGGCTACCAATTTTTTCGTAAAAGAAATCGCATCTTCTCTTTTCTTTCTTGTTTCCTTTTTCAAGTGGTAAGTCATTAAAATATCCATACCATGATCTTATTTAGTACCCATACTTTATTTTGAGTTATTTATGAGTGGGTTACCCTTTTCCCCTCTCTTTTCAATGTTTTTTAAAACCATGTTATATAGTCGTTATGCTGCAGAAATTTCGTCTCAAAATTTCTATCTCTTTCTTTCAAGAAATTCTATTGTTTATTTATGTGAATAACCAGACTTATTTCATTTCCATGGGTTTTCATAAAATATAAATATGATATATTTGATTCTGTAATTGACACACATATAACCCTCACTCCCTTTCCATGGGCCATAAATGACATAATGATCTTATTTTTAAGCTCTTTTTAAACGTCACGATTTTGACATGAAACCCATTTCTTTGATTCCATTTGGGTTATTTATTAAATGATTGATTATGATCTATGTGGATCACATGAAATTAAATACATATTAAGGGTTCGCCCTAATATCACTCAAATTCTTTGGGTAATGAATTAATCTCTAGATATGACAAGTTTTACGATACCTTGGCGAATAACCTTGGTAATTTTTATGACACCTTGGGGATGGACCTTGGTGATATGTTCATGAATGTATAAATGAAATGTTGTAGCCAAATATTCAAGTTATGTTCCACGTTTTTTTCTTTATGATATTCCTATTCTTTCATTTCTCATGTATTTATGTTTTTATTCAAGTTCTTATTGATATCACAAGTATATTGATTCCCTTGTTTACCCTTACTAGGCCTTCTACTCACCCTTTCCTTTGATGTCTATCTCCAGGATATGAGATGCAGTAAATATACATAGGATGAACATATTATGAAGCCTTAAAAGTGGTTTATAAGAATGTTTTATGTTTTTTTCATGTATTATGTTCATTATTTCCAAGACACTAGACTTTAAAGATCCTCTGTATGTAAAATGTAATGAAAAGTAATGTATTAAAAAGGAGGGATGCTATAATATACCCCTTAAGTTTATAGTAGGTGATCACGTGTTTATTCAAGTGTCACCAATATAGGTCCACCATAGGATTTGGAGGCAGGGAAAGTTGGTGCTCATGTTTTTCAAACCATTTGAAGGAGTGGAGAGGATTGGACCAGTGTCATATTGATTAGATATTCTATAGAGGTATACTACTATGAAATATGTTTTTAATGTGTCACAAATTCAGAAATATCACATCAACCATTCTGATGTGAAATATGTTAATAATGTTGAGCTTGAGGGTGATGTTTCCTTTGAGTAGAATATGATTAGTGTTGTGGATCATAGTGAGAAAGTGTTGTTGGGAAAGGTTTTACCATTAGTCTGAGTGCTACGGTAAAATAGACGAGTTCAGGGAGAAACATGTGTGAGCGAAGAAGAAATGTGGGACTAGTGGCCTGACCTTTTTACCTCGGAAGCTTAGTGATGCTTGGGATTACAACTCAAGGATGAACTATTATATGTTGGTGATATTGAAATATCCTAACCTTTCATGAGATGTATCATAGTCATTTTTAGGTATTATTTTTTCCTTGTTTTGATTTTATATTGGTTGGGTTTTACTTTGATGTTGTTTTGGGTGAATTTGGAAAAATATGGAAGCCCATGGGGATATGCATGGTTGGCGTAAAGTTAGGGAAAACTTTATATTTTACCCCAAGAAACCATGTTCCTCGTTTTGGATCCATAGTTGGTGCTGAATGGTTTAAATAAAATGTGCGGCCTCCCTCCCAAAATCATGCACCCTCAGACCGAGGAGGTTTTCCCAGTTGGTGAATGGTTTGTAAATTAGTGTGTCCAGTTAGTAGAGACAATACATCCCATGATTAGAGTCATAAATTTGGGGTTCATGGTTTGGAAAACTATGCATCCATTCCCAAGAAACCATACATGTAGAAATTAAATCCCCAATTTTTTTATAAAAATTTACCAAACCCCCTGTTATTACCCATAATTTATCTGGATTGACCTAAAATGATTTCCTTTAATTTTTCTAGTTTTGATGATGGTTCCATGTATCCTTTAATTTCTTATTTTATGATTCAAATATCTGGTGTAAGTATCAACTCCTCTCTGGTTAGCGATTTCTTCCTCATTTTGATTCTTCTCTCTCTGGTATTTCTTCCCTTTGGGAGAGGAATTATTTTTCCTCCATTAAAAATTGGTTTAGATCTAGGATTTGATTAAACTCATTTCATTGGTTCTTGTTCCTAGTTTTTAATCCTATATATCCACTTCCATTGTAAATTTGACCATTTTATATCAAATTGAGGGTTACGGGTTGGAGAGTGTCTGTCATCGATCTTGAGGTAGGTGGTATAATTGATAATTCTCATACTCTTGATTATTTATCACATATTTCAGTTATACCATTTATTTTCCACCTTGGGAAGTTTCAATTCAAATCAAATTAATGAATTTATTCCCATTTTATTTATAAAACCTGCATGGGTCGTATTGGGCCTGTTGGAGATATTGAGACCGGCTTGATGGAAACCCATGGGGTGGCCACTTATCTTTGAATGATAATTATGAATTTTGAAAAATTTAATAATGGGTGTATGGAATTGAATTAATCCTTGATGCATTGTTGATAAATGGGACAATAAAATTTTTTGATAAATGGGTTTATAAAAATGGTTTAATAATGGGTAATAAAAGTGGATGATAAATTAGTTATGATCATGGAATCATGATATGTGATATCTGTGAATGATTAAACAATGAGTTTTGAGTAAGGTACTACTACTAAAAATTCCCATGGGGTTCCATACTGATTATCTAGAACCTTTATATATATATATATATATGTGAATATTATCACTAAGTTGTGGGGAAAGGGATGCATCTCCAAGTACACATGGGGTGCTAGACTACTGATCTCGGTCCCCAATGTATGAATGTGGAATTGAAATTAAATGAATAATAAAATCCCATGAAAGAATTATTTGTGAAATTCTTTTAGAGTATGGTTCAGAATCTAGAATAGGACAAAGCGAGTATGATTGTCTTAGGTGTCACCGTGAACCCAGTGACATATGTGTTTTATTAAAGACTATTAAATGTGAAAACTATTTACTACATCATTTGTAATTTTTTATTTATAAAAATTCATAAAATTTTATAGAGTACATATTTCTTTAAAATTCGTTGATGGTGTCCAATTGAGTTGTAGTCACACCCTACTCAGGCTTCTAGATCAGTACCTAAATAGACTTCATATTTGGAGAATAGGATAAGGGGAAAATCCCTATGTTAGAAGGTTGAGTTGGGATTCTGGATGGAGCATGGATAAGGGAAAAACATGTCGTCAATACCCACTTGGTATTTTCATTTTTTATTTATTTTGGGTTTTCATTTTACACTTGACACTTTTATGTCATGACATACCTACTTCTTTGGCTTATGGTCATTTTCCCTGTTTTGGATTTATACATGTGATGTTGGTTGATTACTGGTTATTTTTTGTTATTATTTGGCTATTTTTTAATTTACTTTTTATATTATACTGATTTTACAAAGAGGGTATAGTCTCACAATGTTACATATTATACCCTCTCTACTAGTAAGAAAACTCTGGTGTATAGGGAGGCGTTCTTGAGGATATGTGATGAACTAGCTCGGGGAACTGATATGTGGAACCTAGGTTAGGAAATAATTGTTTCATTTCACTGGGTTATGAAGAGATATTTTAAGTAGGGTATGCATAATAAGATTACTATGTGGGAATATCATTATAGGAGATGTTGGAGATCTTTCAGGAAATAATAATATTGTGTTTATAGTCCCTAGAGACATTAATCTATTAAAATTACCTGGAATGTGTTTGTGTAATGTAATCAATATTCATATAAAAAATGTAATATCTATGTATGAATATCCTAGTTTGTTATATACTAACTATTGGTTAGAATTTGATGCTGACCAATAGTGGATATTGATTAAGAATACAATGAATTAGTGTGAAGTGGACACTATGGTATGAGAAGATTTCAAGAAATTGTTCTTGAACATGTATTTTCCTCGAACTCTAATCTTGAAGTTATATAGATAATTATTAGATTTGAAACATAAGGATGACTAAACCAATGTAACCTATGAAGAAAACATCACAACACTAGAGTTGTATGCTTCCATATTTGTTACAAATCTTAAGAGTAAAATGAAGTAATTATTTTTTGTCCTTAAATGATGTCATTATAGGTAACTAGATATAAGTGACTTTTATAGCTATGGATATATTTTCCGATGTTCACTTATGTTGCATATGTAAGAATTATAATCTCATTACTTTAGAGAAAAGAAATAGAAGGTGGAGTTTTATGGGAACTAAAATGAAAAATCTCATGAAGAAAGGAGTATTCAACTCCATTAAAAACTTAAATGATGGAGGAAACACTCGAGAAATTTACTAATATGGTTAGGAAGATATATAAAATGTATTAGATATGGATATCATGATTCTTAATGTAAAAAGGATGAAAAAATGATAACAAAATAGAATAAGGTCTCTATTAATGATCTTCCCACTCTAATGTTTCAAATGTAAGGAATTTCAGAATTTTGTGAATTAGTTCTCTAACCCTAGAGATAAGGAAAAGAATAGGCTCTATCAACCTCTAAGACATAGGTAATAAGGGAGAGTATACATAATAACTACTACTAAGGTGGATCCTGATAATGAAGTGATGTGAGTCACACTTATTCTCTATTATGAATCAATGAATTCCTTACACATGATTTTTATGAATATTGAATAATCCCCTTAGGAATTAGATATTGAAAAATCTATGAAAACATTTGGTGGAACAATTATCACATATAAGATATATAAGTCCTCCCCAATAAACATTTCTTGGGAGATACTTCCTGTAGTTCTAGTTCTTCTCCCTTTGATTGAATTTTACATAATATTGGTTATGAATTGGTTATCCCTATATGGATCCAATGTCAATTTTTGAGATAAGGGGGTGTCATTTCATATACCCTATCATTCTATTCTAAAGCTTCAATATAAATATGATATCCCTTTGGAATAAAATTATGTAATATGGATCTCATAGAATGAAATGAGTGATTTAAAACTCAAATGATTTGAGAGGAAGCTAGATTTGATAACATGCACATTATATGACAATATACTTATGTATTTTATGATGAACTTTTTGGTCTTCCACAAAAAAATGTGTTTGAGTTTTCAATTGAATATCTACCCTGATTTATGCCTTTCTCAATGAGTCTATATTGTATAGAAACTATTAATTTTTAGAATTAATGAAACAATTATATATTAATTTGGATAAGGTTTTTATCTACCCAATAATTCACCATGGGGAGAAAAGGTCCTATTTGTTAATAAGAAGTAAGGATTAATGTGTCATTGAATTGATTATTCTAAGCTTAACAAGATGAAAATTTAGAATAAATATCCTTTACTCCACATCAATAACTTGGCCAATAAACTTATAGGAGATCAATACTTATCAAATATTCACCTCTAATCAAGATATCATCATGTAATGTTCAAAAGGGAGTATATATTAAAAATAGATAGTCAAATGTGATATGGACACTATGAATTTATAGTTATTCCATTTGGACTGACTAATTATCCTTTCATATTAATGGATTTAATGAATATACTTTTTAGATACTACCTATATCAATTTGTGTCTATCTTTATAAATGATATTTCTATATACTCAATGACCATGTAAGAACATGGATATCATTTTCAGATTGTGTTAAAGACCTTGATAAAGGAGAAAAATCATGAAAATATTTTCAACTCTAGAATATAGATATAGAAAGTATCATTTTTGGGTCATGTAATCACAAGTAAGGGCATATCAGCAGAACCATAAAACTAAAAAGCTATCAAGCTATGGACTAGAATGACCACAGTAACCTAGATCAATATTTTGATTACATTATCATGATATTATCAATAATTTTTGATAAATTTATCATTTATATAAAATACACTAACCATGTTAACACAAAAGGGAGTAAACATAATTTAGAAATAGGAATTTGAAAGAGTTTAAAGGAACTAAAAAAGAGGTTTTTCACAACTCCTATACATACATTACCCTATAGTGGGAAAGGGTTTTCAATATACAATGATTCTTTGAAAATGTTTTTGGGTTTTTTACTTATATGTAATGATGATTTAATTAGATATTACTTATTCTAATTAATGACTCATGAGAAATATTACCCAATTCATGATATAGAGCTGGTGGAAGTGATCTTTCCATTAAATTTTTGGAGACATTATCTCTACAAAGAAAAGTGTGATATATACACCAATCATAAGAGCATGAAATATATAATCACAAAGAAGTATTTGAATATGTGCAAAAGGATATGGTTGGAATTAATAAAATATTATGACTGCTCAATACATTACCACCACAGGAATAAAAATAAGGTGGATGATTATCTGAGAAGAAAATATCATGCTACCTTATACATAATGATGATTGAAAAAATAGCAGTTATATTGGATTTTCAAATTATGAATCATAAATAAATAAGGGAATATGATAGATCATATCTTTCTCATATGACTACCTAGCCATCCTTTCACATAAATATCAAACAACCAAAGAAAGATGTTTTAGAGACACAAAAATATTTATTGTATCTTCTAGAGTTAAATTTTGATAAAGAAAGAGTTATAAGGTTTGTAACTAAGATATAAATCCCATAAAAACTAGAAATGAAGAAGGAATGTTTGGATGATTTATATATCTTATCCATATATATTCATCGAGGAAGTATAAAGATGTATAGAGACTAAAAAAAGTCTGGAGGGATAGTATTAAGTGAAAAATTATAGAATACGTATCTCGATGCAAGGTATTCTAGTACATTATGGATAAACAAAAAAATCTAAGTGTATGTCGCAACCATTACCTAAACCAGTAGGGAACTAGGAATACACTCCATTTATTTCATAATAGGACTCCCTTAAATAGATAAGGCCATAATTCTATTTGGATTAAGTAGATATTCTTAACAAGGAAACATATATAATTTTCATCAAATAAGTTTTCTACCTTGTCCGACTACATAATATATACAAACTTAAAGTGATGAGGCTAAATAAAGTACCATTATCTATTGTATTTAAAATTGGTTCTTTAATAAAATAAAAAAATAGATTATGGTGGTAATCATGATCCAAGCATTACCTCAAAATCCCAATGAATTATTAATAAATAATTAGAGTCAAAGTTGTGTTTTATCACCACATATCATCCTTAATTGAATGTTCAGTCTAAAATTATCATTCAAACATTATAGGATATACTGAGATATTGTTCTATTTATTTCCATGGATTTTGGGATCAAAACCTCCCCTGGTAGAGTTCACATTAAAAAATAGTTTTAATTATAACATTTAGATGGAACCATATGAGTATCATTATGGGAATATATGTAGGAATAAAAAATGATGGGATGATGTTTGGGAGAGTAATATTATAACACCTATATATCTTTTATGAAATATTTCTCTTTAAATATTTTTATTTCTTCAGTACCTTATGTTGCATGCAACACCTAGTTTTAGTGAACCATAATATACTATTAAAATATTATTATTCTAACATGAAATTTATAACCTAGATGTTGAATTCGTGGGTAAGAATATTAATAACCATATTTCAAATTATATAAATTTATTCATTATTATTAAATAAACACTTAATTCTAGTCAAGTCATTTTATTCTTCAAAAATACGTTTTCTTCGAAAAAACAATTTTATTTATTTCTATGAGAAAATAATTATAATTAATTTAGTATCTTTTAGGAAATTAATTTGAAAAAATAAACTCCATTTTTTAATCCATCAGGTCAAAATTATCTTAAGATGATTTTTTTATAATTTTCCGAAATGTTTGAAATTTTAATGAATACTGAAAAATACTGATTAACATTGAAAATTGTATTTTCTTTTAAATAATTTAAAAATTAAGCTTATATTTTGGATTATTTTTAAAGTATAACGAGTTCCTTTATATTATAAATAATCTAATTTTTCTTTTTGAAATTATTTTTATACAGGAATTTAGTATATAAATATTTTATAAATAAAAGGGAATTTTTTGAAAAAAAAAATTCATTTCATTTATCCAGTCTAATATTAACTTAAAATTTGAAACTCACATGTTTCAATTTTTAAAAAATGAATTCCATATTTTTAATTTTGAGGTCCAAATTTAGTAAATAGTCATCTTTTATTTTTGGTCAATATGAATAGTAACCTTAATAAATTTTGTTACAATGGTTAAGAGTGAATTGAGTAATTGAGGGTATAAATAGTATTATAAGGATAAGAAAATGACAATAAAAATAGCCTTTATTCTATTGGATGATTTATTTTTTACCATAATAATCCATGGATCTAATTTATGACCTTTTGGAGCCATAGAGTTGATATTAAGTCATTTATAGGGTTTTATTTAAAGAAAAGTCAAACATGTCACACTATTATTTTTAATAAGTATAACATTTTTAATATGTGGTCATCAAGAAGATATTTTAGAAAATAAATAGTATTTTTAAATATAAAATATTTATCTTTATAATAGTAATTTATTTTAAATTTATAGGTAATAAATAATTACCTTAAATTCTTACACAATGATGATGTGGTAATTATTAAATTAATGGGAAAAAATAAATATTATTTAAAATATTAAAATAAATATAATTTCTAATGTTTAAGGTGATCCAAAAATTATCCATATGACCATAAAATTCTTAGGATATAATAAAATAGTTTTTCTAATTTGAATTTTTCTTTTGATGATTTTAAAGTCAAAGTAATGAATAGTTTTAAATTTGAAAATTATTATATTTTATGGGATTAATATTTTATTAAATTACATAAAAATCATAAAATTATTAAATAAGAACATAGGGGATAATATATAAGCAAATATTTCATCCCTTATACATTTACAGTCAATTTGGAATCATTTGGCTCTAGAATATTCTTATTATATTTTAATATTTTGAGAAATTCGAAAAACACACCTCTCCTCCACTTATAAATACCACCCCTTATCCTCAAACCTTCCAAGACTTGAATATTTCCACACATCTAAAAAAAATATCCTCCAAAATCTCACCACATCCAAGTGATTTTTGTCTCACCAAAATACCAATTCCAAATTATTTAATGGCTCTTTCAAAAATATGACATTCAAGAGGTAACATTCTCAAACTACCATAGTTAATTTCATTTCTTCCTCTACCTTATCCTCACCTATTTCATCTATAAAATCATAATAAATCTTTTAGAATTTATATACTATAATTTTATATTTATAATTTAATTTCTTCTATACATTCCTTTTTTCTCATCTCCTCTTATTCAAAGAAAAGAATCATTGTCCAAATTACGGTGTTTAACCATCTCTATGGATAATGAGTTTTTATTTTCCATTACTTCCTTCAAGGATGGTCATAAAATAATTAGTATGGTAAAATTATATTTTAATAAGTATATTATAAGTTATTTCATGTTATGGAACTAATATATATATATTATATTAAATAAAATGAAACTATTGCGTGATAGTCAGAAAAACCATAAAAATTAACTAATCATTTATCATTAATGTTTTACCAAATGAATCATCCTCATGTTTGAAAAAAAATGATATATGGACACATTTAAACTTATATAATTTTATGAATACCTTTTCATTTCACTTCTGGAATAATATTCCCAATTGAAAAGAACTTCTTTAATTATATACAAGTGAACTGACCATGAAACCATGAAACAAACACTCCCAAAATGGCATAATTGAACCTTATAACTCATCGAAATGACCATAAATAAAATTAATGAAATTATAATAAATCAAATAAATGTGTAAGAGTTTCTAAATTAAACAATTAATGAATCTAATTTGATTATCCATGACATTTAGTGCTAGTTATGAATGCATTGAGACATAAGGTAAGAGATCTCTCCGAACCTCCATATTTCCATTAGCTTATGCTTTCTCATTATTTAACTAAATTTATCTCTTAATTATTATTATATAATTATCCTATATTCTATGTATATGTATCACACATATTTATGTATATAAATTCAACTTTCTTTCATCGAAAATTACAAGTTTTTAAAATGTTATGTCATGAACTGTTCTAGTGGGGACCGTGGAGAAACTCCCCATGCCTGCCTCTAATAGGCTAGGGGTTGGTGACTAGTACTGAGTAAGAATATCACTGACATGGTAGGCCTTAGACTGTGTGCTTGTACACACTCACACATCTCCATATCTATACAATACTAAAATTTTAAAAATTTACAATCATGCATGCATACATCTAAATCCTATAACCAGATCATGACATGAAGTAAAAGAATGTAAACATGGTCAAATTCAAGCCCACCACAGAGAGTATGAAAAAATAATAACAACCTAAAGTTAAGTATTGGGACTGATTTAAAAAATCCTTAGGAACACACCTTAGCCTTTCTAGTCTCAATAAGCACCATCTAGTCCTGGTCCGCCTATGAATTTTTCAAAAGGTCAATCATCTACACTAGACATGACACATGCAGGGAAAGCCCATGTATGGGTGCATATAAAAAAACTCAGAAGGACACCCTAAAACCACAAATCATATAACAAAGAAAAAATAGTTATCTCTACATAGGTATATTTCTACAACACATATAATAAGAATATATAGATATAATCAACAAAGAAATATGATCTATAGGTAAGTCCCAACCATATTATACCATCTTAGGATTCCAACACAAAGATTCCACATAGAACTCATCCAAGAGAACATGCTCTTGAGTATGATAGCACTGATGAATTCCATCAAAGAGGTACTAATCATCTGGTCTCATCATGATAAATAACACATTGATAGTCTGAAGAGAATACGATACACAAATGAGGATCACTACTAAGGACCTGGGGTGATACCAACAACCCAATCTGGAATAACCCACTAAGTAAAGGATTGGTGATAGAATATTATTGGTCACTTTAATACCTTGAACTTCACTTAGGGAATAATGATTAATAGAGGATCTTACTCTGGGCCTCTCGGAGAGATTCCAATGACTCTATCCAAGAATTCCAACAAATGGGATCGTAATCCTAGGAGTAGGAGATGATTACATACCAACATTCAAGACAAGGATAAGGGGAACATATCATAGTGAAAATTTTCCACGATATGAAGGAAAAGAGCTCCAAAAATCATATAAAATAGTATATGGTGTATAGTAGGGGTCACACACCATCTCCCTTAACCTCGAGTCCTGTCCGTGTAAATGGCCCATGTCATTAAGTTGTGTCTGTGTAGTACTACATGGAATGTAAGATGACCATGTAGTATACCCTTGTGAAAGTACATGGATCCTGCCTATGAATTTTTTACATTATACTAGTAGATAGTTTATCATATGTACTTGGTCCAGGCTATGTTCATGTTGGGGAGTATAAAGTGTTTTCCAACCTGTGTAGTCCACCCCGTGTCCATGCACTTTCCAAAAGTACATGCAGAGTCACCTGGGAGATAACAGATGCTGTTTTTTGAAGGTGACACTCCTTGTGATGTTTTAATTCCTTCAGAAAACCTAGTCACCACTCAGGGGGTCCAATACAGTGTGTAGATCCAGATTGTATGCCATGTTTTTTGGGATTTTTTAGAATCCATGATCTACTCCCACATTTGATCTGGCACCTAAAACCTTTGATTTAGTGATCATTTCACCACAAGATCAAAGATCCCAACTAATCCAAGCATCTCCATCATCAAACAATTCATTACATTATCAGATTTACTTAGAAAATGGATCAAATTCATGTTCTTCATTGTGCATCAAAGAACACTGAAGAACACGAAATCGGGTATCCACCGTCATCCAAATCACTCTATATCCATTTTCGAACCTCCATCATGTTGTGATGGTCCATGATTTATATTATCTGATCATTAAACTAAGAAAGTAGTGCATAATGATTGATTGAATTGGATAAGTTGAGACACAAGCCAAACGAAGAATTCTCATGATGAACGATGAGCCTGGGGAGAAAAGAACAAGAAGAGATAAAAGGAATGGACTTTGATTGATGTTTGTGTTGATTTTGGTTAGATTCCATTAGAAATAAAATCTAATGATCAAAAAATTAATGATATTACCCCATCAAAACCCAAAAAAATAAACCCATCCCACATGACGATCGGACCCCAGATCAATATGTTCATTGAATGATTCACTTTCATCATAGAAATTAATAAATGGGAATAATATAATCAAAACACACACACTAAATCAATTTTCATCAACTGATGACAATGAATGATGTGATGTTGTTTCCATTGGAAATGTCCTTCTAATATGATGCGCATTAATCATCAGTCTATGAACTCGTCATTTTTTTCCTGAGAGAATTCTCCAACGGTCTCTCCAAGGGTTCTCCAACATCTACATGGTTATGGGTATAACCCTATAATTATGAAACATATTTATTTTTAAATACTAACTATTTTCAACATCAATAATTATAAATAAAATAATTCATTGAATTATTTTATTCATTTCTATGCCCATAATGAGTTCTCCACAAATGACCTATGTTGACTAATGTTAAGTCACACCTAGGGTAAACCTTGCATCCTAAACTTAATGGTGCCCTCATATTTCTAATTGGGCACATTTTTATAATTTATTCCACCTTTTCAGAAAAATTGGATATGCATGCTATTTAATATATTTAATATATTTCAAAAATTTATTTTGGGTACACTAGGCCTTATAATCACATGTCGTCTCAGTGACTGGCCTGGAAAATAATCCATATAATATCCAATAATAGTACAAGGAAAATCCAAGACATCAAATTCTCCCCACCTTGGTAATTTACATCTCCAAAAATAAAAAACAAGGGATACTAAAAAAGATATTGGTATTGAGCATGAATCTGAGCCTCTCACTCACATTTTCTCTCCTGGAGATCCCTATGCTGCCATTGGACATGCACTAAAGGAATTGATTAATCATAAAGTATCATCTCATACCGTTCCTTGATTTCTAATGGGTAATTAGCAAAAGTCACCCCATCCTCGATGTCCAACTCTCCTTAGCCGATAACGTGCGATGGGTCATTCACTTACCTTCTTATCTATGACATGTGGAAGACGTCCTGTACTTAGTCTAACTAGAGAGGTAGATCAAAGTGGTACACCACCTCACCAACTCTACTCAGTGTATTTAAAGGACGAATGAACCTCATAGATAGCTTTTAGCCTCGTCCAAGTCTCCATAATCCACATCAAAGTGAAACCCATAGAAACACATGGTCCCTTTCCTCAAACTCCAAAAGGCCTCTACCGCCTACCAGCATAAGACTTATGATAGCTTTGTATAGTCTCCATCCACTCCTAGATAATCTGCACCTTTTTTGTTATTTCTCATACCAACACCTATCCTGTGAGCACTGAATCTCCAGGGTCAGTCCAGTAAACTGGTGACCTACAAGGTCACTTGTACAAAGACTCGAATGGTGCCATATTGATGGTGGAATGGTAACTGTTATTGTAAAAAAACTACCCCAGTGGTAGTTGATCCTCCCAACTATATAAAATTCCAACATGTAAGCTCACAACATGTCATCTAGAACCTGAATCGTCTGCTCAGTTTGGCCGTTAGTTTGTGGGTGAAACACTGTTCTCAAGCACAACTAAGTCCCAAACACCTCCTGAAATCCTGCCCAAGACAGGTATGTGAAGTTATCATCATGATTAGAAAAGGTCATTGATTTAAATATATAGATTCCAACTATATCCTGTACATAGAGGCATCCAAATCTCTCTACTGAACAATTATCTCATATAGATATGCAGTGGGTTGACTTGGGATGTTAGTCTAAAATCACCCAGATGGAATCATGTCCCCTAGATGTACATGGTAAGATCATAATGGAGTCCAAATATATCCCATACCACTTCCACTTTGGCACCTCAAGTGGTTGATCTGATCCCATTGGGACTTGGTGTCCACCTTTCACTTACTGACAAGTAAGGCATTGGGAGATAACCTCTGCAACTCATCACTTCATCCCTGGCCACCAAAACTAACATTTAAGGTCTTGGTATGTATTTTCCACACTCGGATGTACCTCCAAAGGAGATGTATGAAACTTTATCAGAACCTCCACCTAAAACATCATAGGTACCATCATGAATCCCATGAAAATAATAATTTTCTCTCCACCTTTAGAAAATCCTCAAGAAGCATGTCCAGTGGATATCTAAGCACATCGGGTCTCACAGTCAGCATCCCCAAGATGCACCTCCCTAACATTCTATAAGAGTAAAGGGGTAACAACCATTGGCCCAAGGTAATCTGCTCCATATCTATCCACAAACGATAACTACAGCAAGGATAATTGCTATGCCACCTCGATCAGCAATTGTGTACATGATCTCCTACTAAGAGCATCTGCTACCATGTTCCCCTTCCTTGGAGTATAGACAATATCAAATTCATAATCTTGGAGTAACTCTATCTATATCCTCCATCTCAATTTTAGATCCTAGTGAGAGAAGATATACTTGAGACTATTGTGGTCAGAATAGATGATAAACCAATCTCCCATCAGGTAGTGTTTCCACATTTTCAAAGTGAAGACTACCAATGATAACTCAAGGTCATGAGTCATATAGTTTTTCTTGTGTGTTATTAAATGTAATGGACCATTGGAAATCACCTCTTGAATCTTGATCATAACAAAACCAAGACTAGTTCTTGATTCTTCTAAAAAAACTACATACTCGACACCCTCCTTTAGAAATCTCAAGATGAGAGCACTTGTCAAACTCTGACTAAAATGTTGAAAATCCTGATGAAACCTCTCTTTCCATGTTAAAGGTTTCCCCTTCCGTGTTAAAACTATCTTGGGTGATTATATTATGGAGAAATCATGCATTAATGTCGGTTAATTGCCAGCTAACCCAAAGAAAATATGCTACTTCATCACACATTTGGGTGGCTCCCATGCTAACACTTCTTTAACTTTGGATGAGTCCACTTCCACTCCATCCATTAAGATAATATGTCCCAGAAATTGGATTTTATGAGTCCATAATAGACACTTTGAGAGCTTTCCATAATTCTAGTTCTCTCGAAGTACATCCAGAACTATCCTCAAGTGTCTCATGTGCTCCTGCTCAGATTCTAAGTACAAAAACATATCATCAAGGAAGACTACCATGAACCAGTCTATGTAAGGCTAAAAGATCCTGTTCATGAGTCCCATAAACACTTCTGGGGTGTTCTTCCCGCTAAAGGTAATCACCAAGTACTAATACTGACCATAACGACATCTGAATGCTATCTTCAATATATCCTCATCCCATACTCACAATTGGTGATAGACTGACATGATTTCAACCTTCGAGAACCATTTTTCCCCTTGCATCTGATCAAATAGGTAATAAATCCTTAGTAGTGGATACTTTTTATTCACATCACCTGATTCTATCACCAGTAGTCCACACATAACTTCAAGCTCCCATATTATTTTATGAAAAAAAAACTAGGGCTACCCAGGGTGAAATAATGGTTCGAACAAATAACTTCCTCTAAAAATCCTCCAACTGCACCCTCATCTCATAAATCTTTATAGGAGTCATATGATATGATGGAATAGATATTGGTGTCATCCCAGGATGTAGATCAATGTAGAAGTCAATCTATCCATGGGGAGATAAACCTAGAACGTCCTTAGGGAAGATGTACTTGTACTCTTCCACCACTGTAGGAAACTGGTAACTCACAACATCCAATGCACCAAGGGTTAGGCTAGACAACTAATGAGTAATCATTTTCACCCTCATATAAATGAGTCCATCCTAAACTACCTGGATTTATTTTTCAATGACAAAGGAAAACCTAGTTCCATCACTACAGACACACCACACCCTTTTCCTAAAACAGTCAATATGGGAAGGAACTATAGATATCTAATCTATAATAAGAATTAAATCTTTAATACTCGATTCTACTTCCAAGAGTTTCCAATATAAACTGTCATGTTAAATATCCAGGGAACACTATCATCATAAGTACATGATCACTGAGTCATCTTCATTAGGGGTCTCCATGCATAAGGGTCGATCCAAATGATTAATCAGAATCTATAAGTCTCATACAAGGTATGTGGAAAGAAAGGAATGACTAGAAACTATGTCTATCAGTACTAAATCTAAGGTATAAAAGAAAAATATCATAAATTGTATCATTCACATGGCCTATGGTTCATAAGATTCGATCGCATGTAGTTGTCCTCACCCCTATCCTCCATCTCCCTAAGCCTAACATGGACCACATGGGGGTGGTGGTGGTAAAAAATTAAAATGTATACCACCTTTTGATTCTCTCCTAGATCCTTGACCATGTCTATCAACCTACAAAACTACCCGTTCATACTACTGTCTTTACCAAGGTGGTTCATCCATGATATCTCTATCAGCCGTACGTTGGGTCGGACAATCTCATACAATATATCCAATGGCATCACATGAGTATAACTACCAATCTATAGGCTGACTGGACCCACCCTTTGAGCCCTAAACTACAAACTCTCTATCGTGGTACCTCCTAAAACTTATAACACATCCAGTTCCTTGAGACTGGTGTCAACTCCCTACTGCAGAAGTCTTTTCTCCTGTTTTCCTAATACTGAAAACCACCAGTTGTATCTGCTTGGCCAAGAAACTCTCAAACACCAAAGCTCTATCTAACACCCAAACATAGGTAGGAATGTATATAGGGATAAAACTAGATTATATGTCCCTATTAATACCTCACTCTAAGGTCCAAGACCTTAAAAAATTATCACAAACCATATCCATTGAGTACTTGGAGATGTTGGTAAACATCGATGAATACACTACTAATGTCATGATACTCTTCTAGAACTACAAAAGCTTCTGGATACATAAAAAACTTAGTGTAGCTGGTGATAATTCCTCTCTGAAAAGGTCGTAAAACTCTTCCCATGAAAGAGTCACCTCATCATAAGACTGGGTAATCAAACCCCACCATCACCTTGCTGATCCATGAAGAAGGCTTGCCACCAGGACGACAATCTAAACTGTTCGTGTCCTGACTAGATGGAAAACTTCAGTCACTACCTAAAGACTGTCCCCAACCTCTTATGGGTTGGGCTCACCTTGGAACCTAATGAGTCACTATCTCTGAATATCATGAAGCTCGTTCAACATGCACACCTCATACACTGGTACTGCGGGTACCACATGATGCTTTATAGGTGGTGGTATGGAAAGTGCACCTCCTAGAGGTAACATTTAAGAACTAGTCCTTGTATTGATGCCTCATCACTGAGGGGATCATCCTCATGATCCTGATGCTAAATCCTAACTTTAATTCTTCATAGAGGCATCCTAAAACAAAGAAGGTGTACCAAGGTCAATGAGTATATTCAGAGAGATATCTCAAGAAAGACATGGAAACAACAACCCATTCGTACATGATTCATGTAAAAAAAATTACTTACAACTAGTTTACTCAAGTACCGAGTCAAAAAGTAGGTTATTAGAGTCCTAGTGTATGGATATGTCGATCGCCACACCAACACTAGAGTCCCTAGCCTAAAAGGTGAACTCGATACACTTAACACGGTTTCCCAAAATCAATCTTACATACTCCTGGTTCTAAAGTAGATCTGACCCCCTCTAATACCACTCTGTAATTACCCATACCAATGGGGCCCATGCTGCGACTCCCCAAGCCCACCTTTAATAGACCATGGACTGTAGACTAGCACGAGTTGGCATATCACTAGCATGGGTGGACTTAGACAAAGTACCTACACACACACACACACATATCCAAGCTTATAAAATGATGAAATGTAAAAACTGAACAACCATGCATGTATACATCTAAATACCATAACCAAATTACAAAAAAAGTAAAATAAAGTAAATAGATACAAATAGAATCCCACCATGAAGAGTATTAAAACACAATTCTAACCTGAAAGTAATTATTGGGAATGCTGTCAGAAAGATACAGGAACACATCTTGGTCTGTATGGTCTCACTAAGAACTATAGGGTCCCTATCTTCCTAGGACGCTATAAAATGGTCAATCATCTGCACAAGACACAACACGTGCGAGAAAAGCCTATGTGGGGGTGATTTTAACAATACTCTATTGGAAACCCTGAAACAAAAAAGTATATAAAAAAAAGGAAAAATAGTCAGCTTTTCATAGGTATATGTCTACAACACATATAACAAGAATATCCAAATATACTCAATGAAAAACATTCTAGGGGTAATTCCCAAGAATAGTATACCAGCCTAGGATTCTAGCTTAAAGATTCCATATAGTAATCATCTGGGAGAACATACTCCTATGTCTAATAGCACTGATGATGTATATCCATGAGGTACTACTCATCAGGTCTCATCATGAGAAAGAACACACTAATAGTCCTAAGAGAATATGATGCACATATGAGCATCACTACAATTTCAATGGGTTAATACCAACAACTCAATCTAGATAAACCCAATAAGTAGAGAATCAACAACCGCATAGTGTTGGTCACATAAATACTTTGAACTCCACCTAGGGCATGAAGATGAATAGAGGATCTCACTCCAGGCCTCTTGGAGGGATTCCAATGACTATATCCAAGAAGTCTTGCTAAAGGGATCATATTCCAAGGAATATGAGATGATTACATACAAACCATTAGAGAAAGGATACATGGACTATAACCTAATGAAACTTGTCCTTGATACAAATTAAAAGGGATAAAATCCATTTATAAAATAGTACATGATGTGTAGTAGGGATCACACAATGTTTCCTTTGACCTCAGGTCCTGCCCTGGTAAACGACCCATGCCATCAAGCCATACCTGTGTAGTACTAAACAACATGTTGGATAACTGTGTAGTCTACCCATGTTCTAGAACATGACTCCAGACCCTGTACATTTTATCATGTACAAGTACACAGCTTGGGCCATGTACTTGGACTAGGTTGTGTCTGTGTGGGGGAGTAGACAATGTGCTCCAACCCGTGTATTCCACCCCATGTCCATGTACTTTCCCAAAGTACACGCCAAGTCACCCAGGAGAGACCATACTTAATGGGATGGGTTTCACAATCCCTTTGATGTTTAAGTTCCTATGGAAACCCTATCCACCCCTCAGGGGACCCCACATGACATGTAGATCCAGATTACATTCCATGTTGTTGGGGATTTTGTAGAATCCCAGATCCACTCTAGTGTTTTATTTGGAAACTATAGTCGTCAATCCATTGTTTTTATCACCATGAGATCGAAGATCCTAACTCATTGAATCCGCTCAGCCGTCAAACAATGCATTCAATCATCAAATATTCTCAGAAAAAGGATCATATCATCGTTCTTAATTGTGCTCCGAAGAACACCGAAGAACAAAAAATCTGGTATCCACCATCATCTGAATCAATACATCTCAATTGTCTCACCTCCTTCATGTCTTATTGATCCCAAATCTACAATATTTTTTCATTTCACCAAGAAATCAGTGTGTAATGATCGATCGTATGGGATAAGTTGAGTGAGAGGGAAAATGAAGAATTCCCGTGAAGAACAATTAATTGGGGGAGAAAAGTACAATAATAGATAAGAGGAATGAACCTTGATCAATGTTCATATTTATATCAATTCATTTATATTATAATAAAAATATAATAATCAATAAATCGAAGATATTCTCCCATCAAAACATTGCAACATAAACCCATCTCACATGATGATCCAACCATGAATCAATCCATTCGTTGAAATATTTGAGTTCATTTTTGAAATAAAGAACAGAGAAGAATCAAATCAAAACACACACCCTACCTCAATTTGGATCAATCATTGATGAATAATGATGTGAAACCATTTTCATTGGTGAGATCCTTCAAATTTGATGCATGTCGATCATTGATCCACAATCTCATCATCGTTATATTGAGAGAATTTTCCAATGGACTCTCAAATGGTTATCCAACATCTCTAGGGTTATGAGCCAAACACTATAATAATGAAATATTATTATTTTTAAAGACTAACCAGTCGATTAATAAAGAATTATAAATCAAATAATTTATTGAATTTTTTTATTCAATTCTGTGTCCATGAATACTTTTCCACAAATGACCCACACTGACTAATGTTAAGTCACATGTATGGTAAAACTCATGTTGTGAACTCAATGGTACCCTCATATTTCTCATTTGGGTGCCCATTTAGAATTTATTCCTCTTTTTTCAAAAAAACTACATGCATATTCTATTTAATATATTTAATATATTTCAAACAATTATTTTGAGCACACCGGGCCTCAAAATCGCACTCTATCTTAGTGCCTTACCTCAAAAATAATCTATATAATATCAAAAAATAATACAAAAAAATCCAAGACATTACAGGTTTCTTTATCAATTCCTATAAATAAGTAAACTTGATTAAAGGTAACTTCCCCTTTTCTTACCCATTTTAAAGATCACTCCATAAAATGCATTAATCCTCCTATATTTTTCAAAAATCACTCATTTAATCATGAAAAAATATTTTAGTTCATTTCAAGTTTTATTCATTTAATTATTCCTTTATCCACTTTAATGAATCTTTATTCTTTTCCCTAAAATCTCACATAAGTGGCACATTTCCAATGCTACCTAACCACTTTATAATGTTTTAAATTCAATTGGACTTCATTATTCTTGATATATTCTTATTTTTTCCTTATATTAATGACCAGGAATGGTTTAAATACCTTATTTCATGCATACCATTTTTATACACCCTTTTTCTATGTCGTATGACATGATTATGATACCCATTTCCTTACATGGGTAACCCTTATACTTATTCATTATATTTTATTTTTTATGGGTCACACATATACCTAAACAAGTTATGATGAGTACACCTAGATAGTGATCTAATGTATTTGGTAATGTTTTAGTCTCATGAGACATTATATATGAGATTAAGAGTAAACCTAATCCATTATGGGACTCTTTCCACCATGTGATATAGTCTTGGATGTTAACCTTGAATCATGTTTATGTCATGTTATATGTTGTTGAAAATTTCTTATGTTTCCATGATCATATGATTCTATGTTCTATATTTTGTACTTATATTTGTTTATTCCTAATCCATGCCTTTTATGTTATCATGTTATGACTTATAACTCATGTGATATGATTCTTTCCCATGTTTATTATCTTATTAGGTTTTTTAGTTCATCCCTTTTGTCTATGTATTTCTCTAGGATATTATATGAAGTTTTTGGAACTCAAAGAGATTTAGGACCTCCTGGTGGATATTAATAAAAAGATTTTTTATTCTAGTTTCAAGTTTTCTAATTATATACTCAGTCTTCCAAAGACATTTTAATTTCTAATCCTTGGTTTTATTTAATGGATAATTTTTTCTAAAATCATAATATATGAAAAAATTCTCAGGTCCCTGTATTTTTTATTAGAGGATGGTCTAGTTATTTTGGGGGATTTGGACTAGAAATATTTAGTAAGAATCCTAGGGATAATTATAACACTATGTGTAACCTATATTGAAACATAGGGAACACAAGTTAGGATATACTTTTCATTAATATGTTTATCCTTATATGTTCCTAGTATCCTTTTTTATATTCTCATTAGATAAGTATTCAAGTACCCAAATTTAATTTTTTCCTTTTAGTTAACAGAGGTAAATATGAGAAACTATTCTAATAACCAATGTGATAGTAAATGTGATTATTTCCATAATGAGATGCCAAAAACTGATGGAAATAGGAGATCGGAAATTCATGTTAGTACCTAGCTCTGGAAATGGCAGTTCTTCCTCCCCCCTCCCCATCGGAGGGGGGAGATCATTCTTGTCAACGGATGCATTTTCCCACCTTTATTCCCTTATCTAATCCAAAGTTCTTTCTCTCATTTCTGTGGATCCTGATATGCCCAAAAGTTTCATAATTGTATTGTGGATTTCCCCAACTCTCTTTAGTGCCTTCATAATTTAACTCTGCCTCGGATCTATTCATACTAACTTTGGTGGCTCAGTTTCACCAGCGACTCCCCTCAGTCACTGTGTTTGACTGTTTTGTCTTGGAATCCTAGGATATCCAAGACCATATAGTCATTGGTCTTCTTGATCAAAGTCATATCATGATCCGATTTGGGTCGATGGATGATCTCATCATTGTGTGGTCTAAATCCCCTAGAAGATGTTGTGGATCATCCTACTATCTTCTTCAGTGGGATTTCGAATTTTATATGCAGAGAGATAATACGAGCATGGTGATTTGGGTATGTTTTCCTAGTCTTCCACTACGCTTCCAAAACCCTTCTATTTTAGCTATCCTTGGAAATATGGTTGGTCGTTACCTGTGTTCCGACACCAAAACTAATGTTGTGTGCCATCCAATTTTCCCTCGCATCTATGTGGAGGTTGATGTCTCTAAGCCTCTGGTTGATTGTGTGTGGATCACTTATGGGAAAGAGTTCTAGTGGAGTTAGGATGTAAAGTTTGATTCGTGGATAGAATTCTGCAGTTCGTGCAATCAGTTGGGTCATTGTGCTTCGACTTTCCGAAATGGGTCTCTAAGGATGATAAGAAATTGGGGGAACGAAGCTTTGGTTGTCTGTGATGGCTCTATTGCAGAGCATCTGAAGATGCAGGGGAAGGGTCTGTCAGATGAACTACAACAGTCTCTCTTGGTGCCTCCTGGGCCACAGGTCAAGGATATTTATGCCAGGATGAAGCAGTATTTGGGGGATGTTGGTTTTATGAGTGGAAATGGGCCCCGTTGGGATTTTCCTACTTCTAATATGGTTTAAGGGGGCGCTCATGAACTTTTAGTGCTTGAGGGATCCTCAATGGGGGAAAGCCCTTGAGGGAAAGTGGTGATTACTAAACTGGGTAATTAGTATGAACAATTGTATATGTGTTCAGAGTGTAATGATGCTCGAGTTATGGAGAGGGATGATCCTGTAGAACCATATTGTGATGTGGTGGGAAAGGCTACAATCAATTTTAGTCAAGATAGGGGTGAAGTATCTCCCTGTTTGGAGCCTATGGGTGAACCTGCAATTAAGGATGTAACTTTTGATGGACAAACCAATGGTGAAGGTTCCCTTGGATTGGTTCAGGAGGATATCAACATCCCTCCCTATTACATGAGTTGTGGATTTGTGCAACCAAAAAATAAATTGATGGAATCTATAAAGCAGGTTGTTGTTGGAAGCGGTGCGTGGGTGAAGTTTCCAGCTGGGTTGTAGCCATGGTCTGTGAAGTAGGTGGATGACATTGAGCTTGGTAATCATTTTATTGGATTGGTGAATGATGACATGGATTTAGACTAATATGGAGTTGTTCCATTGGGAGACAAATCTTCTGAGGGGAAAAGTTGTGCAGATCTAGGTGTTTATGATGTACCATTGAAAGGCTGGAAGGATTGTAATGAGGATGTTTTTTCCACTATTTCTACTGGTAACTGTTCACAAGAACTAGGGAATGGGAAGACCTCTAATGTTGAGGAGGGTATTTCAATAAATAAAGATGGCAGTGTTTCTATGGACGTTTTAGATGGAGGAGCGGTTCTGAAGAAGGGGATACATACTGGTCAATAGATTGTGGATCACTCACAGTTTCTTTCCATGTATGAAATTAATAGACAATATCAGCAGTAACGGGGAGTGGAAAAGGGTTATCGTGAAGTGCGTATCTCTGAAAAATGGGGGGATTATATCGATAGTGACAAGGAAAATTATGGTGGCATGTTTTGGACTTCCTACAATGATGTTGTCTAGGGTGGGAAAAAGAAGGTGTCTGAGAATGAGGAAGCAATGACTACCCCACCACGAAAAAGTCCAGGGAAGGATTATTCTTATTTTCCAAAGCCAATGTCCACTAGGTATTTAGTTGGGAGGGAAGGCTGGGCTGTGTATTCTTTTAAGGAATTTATTTCTTTAGAGAAGTTGAATCTTAGAAGGAAGTGCACCAAGATTCTGAAGTACCATGATAATTCAGAGTGGGAATCGGCTTCTATGGAGAAAGCAATCTATCATGGATATAGTGACAGGTCTGACTATTATGATCTGTAATTGTCCTTTTTAGTTTGTTGGACTTTCTTGTTGGGATTTTCTTTTCTTTAATAAATGGTCAGAGGATTTACTCTAACTGAGCTTCTCTGGTATGATCCTCTCATCATGAAATAGTCGATTAAATCCATTGAGAAGATATTATTAGTCCTCTAGTGCTTATAGGAAGAGAATATTTTGATGGAGGTCTACTGTTTTGATGGGGAAGCTGATCTGTGGTTGACACAGATCAAGAACACAAATTCTAAAGAGGAAATTGATTCCATGGATTGGGAAAGATTCAAGAAAATATTTTTTAATAAATATTTTTCCCAAACTATCTGCCATAATATAGAGGGGGATATCCTCAGACAGAATAAAAAGGAACATGAGTCTATAAGAGTGTATAAGGAAAAATTTACAAGGATTAAATGATATGTCTATAGATTTATCATGAACAATGAAATCATGATGGATCACTTCTTTAGTGTATTAAATCCAAGACTATGAAAATCCCTATTGATTTAAGACTTTGATGTCTATGAGAAGATTGTCCATTATGCCCTTAAAGTTGAGATGGAAATTGGAGAATCTAAATGGTCTCATGGGATCAAAGATAAAAAGAGAAAGATGTTATTTAATATGGTAGGATAAATAGATAAATCCCATGGAGGAAAGAAAACCCAACTTCCCACATGTCAAAAGTGTGGGAAGAATAATTATAGGAATTTTCTAGAGGGAATCAAGAGATGCTTCAAATGTGGAAAATAGGGGAATCAGAGTAATCATTACCTAAGGGGTTTGAAGAAGAGCACTGACTAAGAAGAAGAAAGGAAGGTACATTTCAAAACTCATCCTATATTATAGTGTTTCAACTGAAAGTATCATGGGAATTATATAAAACAATTCCCTAAGCCAATGTTTTTCAGTGATAATCAATGATAAAAACCTCTAAGGAATCAAGTAAGATAATATGATATCACTGCTACGGAGTTGGATCCCAAAAATGATGTGGTGAGAGGTACTCTAGTTATTTATTTAAGAATAATGAATGTAATTTTTGATTTTAGTTATGCACATTCTTTCATATCTTCCAAGTTTATTATAACTATTCAAACACCACCTTAAAATATGGAAATTGAGTTATCTATGAGAACAAAAAATGAGGCAATTATTGGATCTAAAGTATATAACTTCTTCCAGATCAATGTTTGTGGAATAATCCTCCTAGAAAATATCATATTAATTATTTTGGTGAAGTTTAATTATACATTTTCCTTGATTGTATATCTTTATACAAAGACAACATCAACTATCACGATAGGGAGATCACCCTTCACATTCCACGACATCCACAAATTTTTTACAGGTGTAAGGATGAAGATAAATCTCCTTCAGAATCATCAACTAAAATATGGATATTATTTCCTTGTAAGCAATCATATATAGATCAAATGATCTAGGGAACATTGAGGATTATACTTCAAGACAAGCTTATTGTGAGGGACTACACTGATATGTTTCCTAAATAATTTTCATGTCTTAATCCTGAATGAAAGGTTGAGTTATCAATTTAACTTATACCTGGATCTCTACCCATATCAAAGGCTTCTTATAGGATGGACACCATTAATTTGGAATAATTGAATAAGTAGTTACAAGATAATCTATACAATGGTTTCATACACCTGAGTGCTTCACTGTAGGGTGTGTTGGTTTTCTTTTTCAATAATAAGGATAGATCAATACATCTCTGTATTGATTATAGTGAGTTTAAAAAAATAATGATAAAGAAGAAGTATCCCCTACCACAGATAGATGAATTTTTCAATCAGCTTTGTAGGGACAAGTATTTATTTAAGGGGTACCTTTGGTTAGGATATCACTAATTAAAGGTGAATAAGGAATATATTCACAAGACTACCTTTTGAATGAGGAATGAACACTATGATTTCATATTGATTCCCTTAAAACTGACTAATTCTATATAAATTTTCATGGACTCAATTTATAGAATTTTTAGATATTACATCAAAAAATTTGTGGTAGTCTTTATATATGATATTTTAATATTCTCCAAGATTATGGAGGACCATGAGGATCATTTGAATACTGTATTAATGAGTTTTTTAAGGGATAAACTATATGAAAAGTATAGTAAATTTGAGTTATAGATATAGGAAGTATCATTCTTAGTGAATTTTATCACCAAAAAAGGGATATATGTGGACCATTCTAAGATAATGGAAAATGAGTAGTAGACTATACCATCATCTATAATAGATATCCATAGTTTATTTAGTCTATCTAGGTATTATAAATTATTTGTGAGGAAATTATAAACATTATCAAACCTACTAACCCAAATTACTTAGAAGGGATTAATGTTTTTCTAGACTAGTGGATGTTAAGAATGTTTCAAAGAATTGAAATAGAGGCTTACCACTACTCCAGTACTTACACAAACCACAAGTGGATAACTCTTCATGGTACAAAATGATGAATCAAATAAGGGATTAAGATGTGTACAAATGAAAAATGATAACGTAAGAGCTTATGCCTTAATAAAGATAAATTTTCATGAGAAAAACTATCCCACACATGATCTGGAGTTGGAAGCTATCATATTCACATTGAAAATTTTGAGACATTAGCTCTATGGGGATAAGTGTAAAGTATATAGTAATCACAAGGGACTAAAATATATATTCACATAGATGGATCTTAATATTAATGAATTAAGTTGGTTAGATCTCATCAACAATTATGACTGCTCAATCCACAACTATCCTGGTAAAGAAAATAAAGTGACAGATGCTCTAAGTAGAAAGGATCCTAAAACTTTATCAATGATGAGAATTGAGAAGGATCCAATATTCTTATTTTTACAAAGTATAGAAATAGGAATCATAAGGGAAGGAACATCATCATTCATTTCTCATTATTTATCAACCATACCTTATAGATAAGATAAATTATTCTCAAAGAATTGATGTGTAAATTCAGAAGAAGGTGGAATCCATTAGAAATGGGAATCCTCATAGTTCAAAATTGGTGAGGAAGGAGTTGTAAGATTTGGGTCACGACTATGTGTACCATAAAATCCTATTATAAAGTTGGTGATTTAGAATAATGCACATAACTAGAACTTCTCCATCCATAAGGGAGAAAAAAGATGTATTGAGATCTATGATAACATTATTGGTGGGACAGTATGAATATGGAGATCTCTGAATATACATCAAAGTGCCTATTATGTAATAAGTGAAGACTAAAAGTAAAAATTCTATGGGGATGATGCAACCATTACCTATATCTATATGTAAATAGGAAAACATCACCATGGACTTTGCCACTGGACTTTAGAAGAAATCTATAGGAAATAATTACATATGTGTTTTGTGGAACATATTATAAAGAAAACTCACTTTATTACAATTTGAGAGGAATTCTCACTCAATAAAAGTGAACAGATATGCATCAAATAAGTGTTAAGTCCTCATGGATTACTATTATTTATTGTATCTGATTGAGATATGATATTTACATCTATGTTCTAAAAAAGTCTCCAAAATGCTCTAAATGTTGAGTTGAACTTCAGTATGACTTATCAACACCAAACTGATGCCCATTATGAGCAGACCCTTCAAACATTATAAGAAATGTTGAGATCATGCTCAATATACTTCAAAGGAGGATAATATTAGTATATTCCACTGGTCAAGTTCTCTTTCAATAGTAATTTCTACTCATTCATCCAAATAAACCTATATGAATCCCTTCAGGGGAAGATATGTATAACACCTTCATGCTGGGATGAAGTTGGAGAACATAAGATGATAGGACCTAATATGGATGAAGAAATGGAAGAAAAGGAGAAGAACATTCAATATCACATCATGGCTTCCCAAAGTTGACAGAAGATACACGATGAAAATCATTGATGGGACTTAGAGTTTGAAGTTGGAGATAAGGTATTGATCTTCATATATACATAAAAGAGATTCATGAGATTTTGGAAGAAGGGAAATATAATTCCAAGGAACATTGACCCCTTTTATATCATTTATTTCATTAGAGAAATGTCATATCTACTAGTACTTCCACCAACCATGTATCAAGTATATGATGTATTCCTTGTATCCCCTGAATAAGTACATACTAAATCCCTCACATGTACTAATTTTTGATGTGATACAACTAAAAAATTATTTCTCTTATGAGGATAAATATATTATGATCATTGACAGTAGAGAAAAATTTCTATGTAATATAACCACTCACCTAGTAAAAGTACTAAGGAGGAACCATAAATATAGAGAGGCAACATGGGAACTAGAGAAAGAAATGAAGAAGAAGTACCCTAACATGTTTTCACATTAGTATGTATAAAAAAAATTCATGGAAAAAAATTCATATGGGGAAAATAATGTAACACCTTGATATTTTTTATGAAATATTTCTCTTTAAATAATTATATTTCTTTAGCAGCATGTGTTGCACACAACAACAAGTTTAATCAAACTACAATATAATTTTAAAATATTATTTTACTTACATAGACATTATAACCTAGACATTTAATTGGTGGTTTTGAATAGTAATAACAATATTATAAAATGTATATATTTATTTAATTATTAGGAAAATAAATAATTAATTTTAGTAAAGTCATTTTATTCTTCAAAAAAATGTTTTTTTAAAATGATTTTATTATATTCTATGAGAAAATAAATATAATTAATTTTGAAACATAATTTATTTTGAAAAAATAAACTTCATTTTTTAATTAATAAATTCAAAATTATCTTAACATAAATTTTTGAGAATTTTCTAAAATTATTGAAATTTTAATAAGTAGTGAAAATTACTGATTTACATCGAAAACTGTATTTTCTTTTAAATAATTTACAAAGAAAAATTATATTTTGGATTCATTTTTAACTATTATTAGTTCATTTTTATTACAGATAATATTATTTTTGTCTTTTAAATGAATTTTATACATGAATTTATTATAAAAATATTTCATACTTAAGGGGAATTTTCAGGAAAATTGATTTTTGTTGAGTTTTTCCAGTTTAATATTAAATTAAATTCTAAAAATCCATGTTTTGAATTTTGAAAAATTTATCACCTATTTGGAATCATGAGGTATTTTTTTAAAATATACCCATTTTAGTTTTGGTCAATATGAATAGTAACCCTATTAATTTCTGTTACATGGTTAAGGGTAAATCAGGTAATTAATGGTAAAAATAATATGATAAGGATTATCAAATGACCCTAACACTTGGAACATTTTATATTGAATTATTATATTTTGACTATAATAATACATGGGTTTAATTTAAGACATCTTTGAACAACTTGGTTGACATTAAGTCCTTTATATAATATTATTTAAAGAAAACTCAAACATATCATACTATTGTTTTTAATAAGTAGAACATTTTTAATATTTATTTATCCATAAGATATGTTTGTCCATAAACAATATTTTTAAATATAAAAAAATTTATCTTCACCATGGTAGTTTATTTTTAATTTTTAGGGAATAAATAATTTCCTTAAATGCTTACACAAGGATGATACAATAATTATTAAATTAATGGAAAAATAAAATAAATGATATTAAAAATATTAAAATAAATATAATTTGAGATATTAAAGGTGATACATGAATTATCTAGATGACCATGACATCTTTAGGATATAATGAAATGTTTTTCTCTAATTTTACTAATTTTTTTGATGATTTTAAAGTCAAAGTATTGAAAAGTTCTAAATTTTAAAATAATGATAATTTATGGGATTAATATTTTATTAAATTATTTAAAAATCATAAAATTTTAAATAATAAAGAATAAGATAATATAAGGTCTAAAACATGACACCATATGTATTTATATTCCATTTTTAATCATTTTTCTCTATAATATTTTTATTATAATTTAATATTTTGGGAAATTCTAAAAACGCACCTCTCCTCCCCTTATAAATACCACCCCTCCCCACCCCTTCTCCTCAAATATTAAAAACCATGAAGCTTTACTATTTCTTAATAAAACTATCCCACCCACTCCCCCTATATATAAGTTTTGTTGGTATCACCAGAAAAACAATTCCTAGTTCCTCAAGGGTTCCTTCGAGGAGGTGATATTCAAGAGTTACCATTTTCAAACTACATCTTAATTTCTCTTCTTCTTCTACCATCTCCACACCTATTTCATCCATAAAATCATAATAAATCCAATATAATATCTATACTATAATTTTATATTACTAATGGAATATATTATATCCATCCCTTTTTCTCATATCCTCTTATTCAAATAAAGTAAATCACTATCCAAATTATGAGAGTTAACCATCTTCATGGATAATGAGTTTTCTTTTTTACATTACAACCTTCAAGGATGGTCATAAAAAATTATTATGGTTAAATAATACTTTAATAAGTGTATTATAACTTATTTCATGTTTTATAACTAATATATATGCATTATATTAAATAAAATGAAACTAATGTGTTATGGTAGGAAAACCTGCCAAAATAAACTAAACTTTTATCATTAACATTTTATCAAATAAATCATCCTAATGTAAGAAAAAATGATATATGAGACCATTTAAACTTATTTAAGTGTGTTAATATAATTTAATTTTACTTCTATGATAGTATTCTCATTCAATAAGAAAATCCAAAATTATGCACAATTGAACCGACCATGAAACGCTGAAATAAATACTCCCAGAATGATGAAATTGAAACTTTTAACTCATCGAGATTGGAATAAATGAATTTATTAAAATTATATTAAATCAATTAAATTTAGAATAAGTTTTTAATTAGTTAATTACAGAATCTAATTTTATTGTCTAGGGTATTAATTTCTAGCGTATAATGCATTCATACATAGGGTAAGGGATCTATATGAACATTCATTTTTCCTTTGGGTTATGCTTTCTCTTTATTTACCTAAAATTATATCTTTATTATTATTATATAATTCTCCTATATTATGTTTATATAAAACACACATATATACATAGATCAATTCATCTTTCTTTTATGGGTAATTACATGTTTTAAATGGTCCCCTTCTCAATTCCTCTCGATAAGAAAACCTGATTAAAAAAAACTTCTCCTATTATTACCTATTTCTAATTAAAATATATAAAATGATTTATTACACTGATATTTTTATAAAATCACTTAATTTATTAGGAAAAAATATTTTAGTTCATTTCTGGTTTTATGAAAACAATTATCCCTTTATCCTCTTTAAAAGGTCATTATTATTTTCCATAAAATCGCACTTAAGTGGAGCGCTTCTAATGTTACCTAAAAACTATTTTTCATGTTTTCAATTCATTTAGACATAATTATTCTTGATATATTATTATTATTTTTATTTATTTATTACAATTAATTTTTTAAATACATTCTTTCATGTATACCATTTTGATTCACCCTTTGGTTATACATTATGACATGATTATGATACCCATTTCTTTATATGGGTAACCCTTATATTTTTCATTCTATTTAATTCTTTATGTGGAACAAATATCCATGAACCTATTATGATGGGTGCACCCATATATCTCTCCAGTGCATTGGGTAACGCTTTAGTATCATGAGACATTATATATCTGAGTAAGGATTAAACCTAATCCATTATGGGAATTTGTCCACCATGTCATATAGTCTTGGAATTTAGACTTGATTCATGTTTATGTCAAGATATATGTTGTTTCCACTTTCATATGTTTCCATGATCATATGATTCCATATTCTATATGTTTATTAATGAGTCATTCCTTTTATGTTGTCATGTTATGCCTTCTAACTCATGAGATATGCTTATTTCCCATGTTTATCACCTTACATTACTTTTTTACTCATCCCATTTATCTATGTATTTCCCCAAGACATCCTATGCTTTTTTTGGAGATAAAAGGGTTTTAAGAACTCATTATGTATATTAATAAATATATGTCTTATTCTAGTTTCATTTTTTCATAACTATGTGCCTAGTATTCAAAAGACACTAGACTTTTAGATCCTTGGTTGGTATTTAATATATAATTATGCCTAAAATAATAATATGTATAAAAGGATCAGGTTAAAATAAAGGTAATAGGTCCTCATATTGTTTAAAAAATTATTGAGATGGTCCAAACCATTAATTAGAATATGAATGTGGTTAAATGTTGAAAAACAATAATACAGGTAATTTTTAATGAGAGTTGGAGTTTGAAGTTGGTGAAAATATGATCCTTTTAATATCTCTATTGATGTTGTTTATGATATTTTGGAAGGATGTTAAGATAATCCCTAGACACATCAGTCCCTTAAAGATCCTTGATCATGTTTGGGTTATGTACTATCTCTAATTACTCCCTCAATACCTCTATCAAGTGAAATATATGTTCCATGTATCTCTTCTGAGGAAGTACATATCAAATTTATCACATTTATAGAGCTTAAAATCTATAGAACTAGAACAAGAACTTTCATATGATAAATAACCTATGTAAATATTAGATCTAAGAGAAAAGGTTATGAGAAACATGACCTCCCATCTAGTCAATGTTCTATTCTGAAATATTATGTTTGAAGAGGAAACATAGGAACTTGAGGATGTGATGAGAGAAAAATCCCCTAACTTCTTTTCTTCAATGTAAAAAAATTTTAAGGATAATTTTTTTCAGGGGTTAAAATTTAATGACCCAAGATTCCATAGAATATTACTCCTTCAAAAAATTCTATGTTCCATATAATTCTCCTCATATAACATTGAAACTAATAAAATATAGACCATTGTAAGGTATCTATAGAATTTTAAGGTATAAACAATTCTATTGTATTTATGATATATATATATATATAATGAATAGTGTATCTATTAAAATAATAAAATAATTTTTAAAGTACAATTTTTTTGGTATGAATTAAGGATCAACACTAGTTAAAATTTTAAATTATAATAAACATGAAATATAATTGATAATATAACAAAATTCATTTTTCTATAAATAATATTTTTCTATATTTTATGTTATTAAAATTAAAAAATTATAAATTTTAGGATATTAATTTGATAAAATTAACTTCATTTTTGGATTTATAATCAAAACATTATGTTAAGATGAATTTTTTATATTATTCTTAAAAAAATATTTTTAATTGTGTAGTAAATTATATTATTTTTATAAATTCCATGCATTTTATGGAGTTAATAGTTTACAAGAAAGGTTTAGAATTTTATGAGTCCCTTTTACAAACATAATATGGATTATAAATGTCATATTATATATTTAAAAATATTTATTATAATAAAATAGTATATATTAAATGATTTTAAACATATATTCTTTTCAATACATTTTTTTCATACATTATATATTATATATTTTAAAATTATTTTTTTATAAAAATTTTAAATAGAATAAAAATAAATTTATTTCAAATTTTTAATTAGTAGGTATAAATTATATAATAAGAAATGGATTATTTTTTCAGTATAAATGATAAGTTAATTAGTTAAAAAAATAGTTACCATAGTAAAAGATATAATGAAAAGAGTAAAAATTTAAGAGTAAATGACCTCAAACATGTTTAAATAATGTGAGGTAATGTTTAGATGAGGAACTTATGGACTTTATCATTTATCTAATACATAATTTTTCAATTTTCGTTCCACATTCTATGAGAGTGACTTACCATTATTAAAAAGTTATGTGTATTTAAATAAATGTCACCCCTTTCACTTATAAATGGGGCTATCATCTCCTCACTTACCATCATATAACTACCCCTATGTTCACTAGAAAAGCTACCCAAATATCTCGTCAAAATTCATAATCACCTTAAATAGGTTCTGATATTCTCAAATGAAAACCCCTTAAATGTTTAACCCCCATTGGAAAAGAGATAATTCAAGTAGGGAGGTATAAATTTATAACTTCTCCTTTTTTTTATATTTATCTTTGTGAACTTATTCTTATTAATGTTCCATTACACCATATTAAAATGATAACATTAGAATCACTAGTATACTTTTAGGTTATTACAATTATTGAATAGATTTTAACCTCACTTCACTTCTCAATTTGTAAAAAAATATGAATAATGCATATGTCAAACTAAAACTTCCATGAATTTTTTTTTTCATTTTCTATCATGAAATCAAATGGATTTTAAAAATAGGTAATTTAATAAATAATTATGATATATATTACATGTTTTATAGTCTTAAGTAAAGAACTATTTCTCTCTATTATATTGTTCCTTGAAAAATGAAACCAACATCCATGTGTGTGTATGGACTACCTCCTTTATAGAACCATGCAATAAATTTTTCTATACCACCTACATGGTCGGTATTGGTTTATAATTGATGAATAAATATGATATATATTTGTATTATTTATAATTAATAAAAATTTACATGTAAAAATATATTACCTAATGATCATTTAATATAATCTATCAATATTGATAATTAAAATCAACTTAGTTTGTCACAAAATTACCTTTCAAAAAACCCAATAAAAATATATTGTAGGGTAATTATAACATTATAATAAATAAAATAAAATAAATTACAGTTCCTTTAATAGTTTTAATGATGAAATTCAGAAATAGAAGAATGTATAACACTACTATTAAAAAACTTGTTCAAATATTAACAACCATTTAAAAAATCTAATACAATAAGGGAATAAAAAGAAATTATGTTTGTAGATGTATATGTATATGAATAATTTCATTAAATATATAATTAAGATATTTAGATTTATGTTAAAGGAGGCTGAATAATTTTATTACGTTTCAATAGTTTCTTTTGAACATTGACCTTTAATGTTAACTATATTCAATGATCTTCTTCTAAATTTGATGTACACTTTTATCTCCCTATAAAAAATGAGTTATTTATTCAAATTCCCTTAAATAAATGATTTTATTTTCAAAAAAAATATAATATCTTTTTAATAATTCCTATCCACTTATTTGTTTATTTCACTTAATTTGATATTTCTTTTAGGTATAGGTTTTCACTTAAAGCCAATAATCTCATTTCATTCTTGAAATCCAAATATGAACCACATTATTTGATCTTCATACTTTCATTTTGATGATAATATTTGTTATTATCATTTATTATTTGGTTTCAGTTTTCCTTTTTATCTCAAAATGGGATCTAAGTTCCTTGATGGCATGTTTTATAAATAACCCTCTAAGTGATTTTAATAAGTTCCTCTATTCAATGATTGAATTTGGTATTGATTGATCTAGTTTATTTGGTTATTTGTGTGATACATTTTAAAATGGTTTGTGAAACCCAAAATCATTCATGGGTGTTAATTATACGAGGATTATATAATTTCTTGTGGCACACATGTGTATTGTTAATATTTAATTTATGGGTGGGACATATATATACTTTTAATATAATAGATAATGGATTACATATCATGAGATAATGGTGAAATTAATAATTATACTTGTTAAAAAATGAGATACATGTTTATATGTATGATCCGTAATGGGAAACAGGTTGTGATGCTTGATCCTCTATAGGAAACATGTGGTGATGACTGGTCCATTATAGAAAATAAGTGGTGATACCAAATCCACAATGTTGTACTTAAATTATTATGGTATTTATACACTCATTAGATATTTAATTATGTTATACTCTCTATCTTGGTATTATGTATCATGTTTTCTAATCGATTTTATAAGTTCGGTCATATGGGATTACTTATTCTCCTATCATGCTATATAATCTGTTTTTTCTGATTCTATGTTCTTTTAATCATATATTAAACTTATTATTTTGTTTCTCATATACATCTATTCTCAACCTGGGTAATATGATGATTTTTATTTATTTACTTTATTAGTAATTTTATATCACCTCTTTCTTATGTCTTCATTTCCTAAGGAATGACAATTTGGGTGATGTTTAGAAGAAAATATTTTATGAAGAAATAATGGGAAAATATTAAAAATCATTATAAAGTAGGTTTCTTATATATATTAAATCCATTAAAACTAAACCTCTTTATTATTGGGATGTTGATTTTAGTATGTAATGTAATGTTTTAATTGTCAAATGTTGTAGGATAAAGTCATGTTTAGCTTTGATCACATCAATAAAAATATTGTTGAGGTAAGTGGTCCCTATAATACTAAACCACATGCATGTTTATTAATGATTGTGTATAAATGATTGAAATATGGGTTTTATTATAATGGAAAGGATCTTAGTATTCTATAGGTTAATATATAGTGCAACATTGAGCCATAGAGTGTTTGATCATGAGATCTATTTAACATTGATAATTTTAGATCATGAGGAAACCTTATCTATAACTGTGCAACAAAGATGATTTGGTTTACAAGGTACATTGGGAAGGTATTGGGATCTAGGATGAGTTGTTAATATCCAAGTATTATTTCCCAATTCTAGTTGGGTAGTCTTGATAGAATTGATCCTAGAGGTGATGGGTACTATGATTGTATGACTCCTGATTTTACAGAAAGACCAATTTAATGGTACATGTGAGTCTTGGTGTGTGATATGAAAATGATAAGTCCTTTGGGATTAGACATCATGTGAAAGGGATGGTATAATTTAATTTGTGGGATTTATATCTATAATAAAAGGGTTTTGAGTTGGAATATATTTGAGGACTGAGATTCATAAAATAAGAAAAGGATTGAAGATGGCCTATCATGTCATGAGTTAGGTTGGGATTACAGATTGAGGGGCCCCTATGGGGTAACGAGTGTGGGTTTGTATCATTGAGTATGGATTGGTTTGGGTTTAGGGATTTTAATGTATGAATTTTTGGGTAAAATAGAAATGGTGATAATATTGGTATGTTTTTCATGTATGACCAAAATGGTTTTTATAAGATTATTCATTAAGGATTATAGGGTATGTGGTGTGCTAATGGTATGAGATGCTATCTGAGATGTGGGGCCTTGATATAATGACCCAAAATTTTATCAATGAAATTTTACCTTCTTATAATTATGTTATATATTATAAAACACATACATAGAATATAGATCCCAGTAAAAACTTTATTCTCATAAATGAATACTGAAATAGGTGATATTCATAGAAATTACGGAACCTATATCGGTGGAATTGTAACTTGACCCTTGGAATAGTAGCATGGCCATTAGGAATAGTAATCTAACTAATATAATGGTAACCTCGCCTATAAAAGTATAAATAAAATTTAGGTATCTTATAAATAAATATATTATATAATCATATCATAGTATAAGTAAATATCAGTTTTAAAAATGATAAATTAAGAGTTGATATTTTTGTAAAACATAAATGTTTGTTTAGTTATTATAATTAATAAAATGATTTAAAAGAAAATTTTATTTCATAAAATGGATTCATAATTTAATATTTTGATGTTTTATAATTATAATATAATTTTATAAGACCTTGATTATTTTTTCAAAGTGTCATAAAATCGGCTATAATATGAAAACTAGTATTTTTTGAATAAATGATGATTTTAATTAAAAATTAAATTTATCATATTTAAGAATTTTTTTTATAAAATGGAGTACATCCATTAATTCTACACATCAAAAAAAATTTAGGGTGATTTTTTTTTTGTATTTTTATAAAATAGTTTAATTTTTGGTGAATATTAAAATATAATAATTTATGGTATATAACAAATACTTGAATTTTTGAGTAATCTCTAGTGTATGGATGATGTAAGAATATAATATAGAATTGTACTTAATTATTTAATATATTTGGTGATATGAATCAAAACTATTCATTTTCTAGAGCCAAAATACTAAACTAATGGATATAATAATAAAAAGTACCCCTCTCCCCTCTATAAATACCATCCCCTCCCACATAATCACCTAACACCTTACAACACTTTGATATTGTAAAAATTATGCCAAATACTCTTCCCAAGTCTCCCTCCCATGTCTAGGAGATTCTGTTCTGAATAAAAGAACAAACCCAAGTGCCTTAATGAGGTTCTCAAGGAGAATAAATTCAAGAGGAAAAATCATCTTTCGTTCACTTTTAATTTTTTTAATTTATTTTTTTATTAACACCTCTATACAAAAATTCCCGATAACTCCAATATCTTATATATACTATTATTTTATAATTTTAATGGAATGTCCATCATCACACCCCTTCTTCAATCCCTTTTATTCTAAAAATGAAAATGTCATCCGTGATGTGTCGATTTGCCGCTATCATGGATATCGCGTTTTCATTTTCCATTACCGCCTTAAAGGCTTATTGTAAAACCATTATTATGGTTAAATAAAATTTTATTATAAATATTATAAGTTATATAATGTTCTGAAACCAATATATAAGCATTATATTAAATAAAATGATATAAGTTCATGATGGATGTAAAAACCTCCAAAATAAATTAAATCATTATCATTAACATTTTATCTAATGAATCATCCTTATATAATATAACCAAATGATATATAAAATAAAATAAAATTATGGATGTTCATTAATAGTATATAATTTCAATTATTTATTATAATTCTCATTTTTACATAAACATATATACTTTTATACAAGCGATATGATTAGGAAAACCAAGAAAATGAACACTCCCATAATGATAAAATTAAACTCCATAACTCATCATAATTGCCATAAAAGAACTTAATAAAATTTTAAGAAATAAAATAAATTTATAAGAGGTTATTTATTTATTAATTAATTAATTTTATTTTATTATCCATCATGTTAAATTTAATAAATAATTCATATATAAGGTTAGGGGATTCTCGAACCCAACTCCTTTTGTTTGAGTTATTCCTCTTTCATGCCAAATTTCAGTGTGGGTATTATTTTAATATTACTAAAATATAACATAATTTTCCATCTATATTATTTTATGGTATATACATTTTTTTAATCTTATTTTAAGATAAATAAAAATATTTCCCAAAATAACTCTTCTTTCTAAAACACATTTTAACTCCTCTTGAGTTGTTTCTTCTTTACCTAAGAATGATGAATCTTATACCAAATATGTTTTCCACTTTTCATTTTGGATCCCAAATTTTATTAATTATTGATTAAATCCTTATGAAACACATTCTATAACATATTATAATTCATGAATTTTATTGATATACATTCTATGTGTCATGCATTATTATGCAAATGTTATGATGCGACGGGTGAACCCAGAATTATATAGCGCTCTAATGAAATGGGAAATGTGATGTGTCTCATGAGTTAATTTAAAATATTCATGAACTTGATGATATATTTTTTCATAATGATGATGTTATTATTATGAACATATTTTATGTGTGAACATGATGCTAGTTTTATTCACAATGATGTGTGGTATTTGACCACTAAGACATTCTGTTTCATTTTTATGCATTTCCACATTACATGACATTATCTAAATATTCCTATCATGATTATGATGATGATATAATAATTATGTTATTATGATGATGATTATTCTCACCCACATTATATTGATTCATTTTTTTATTTATCCTTTTACTGGTCTTTTAACTAACCCATTTCTTTTATTTATATCCTTAGGTGACTGCATGTACTAAGAAGAACTTTCCCTTTATAAGGATAAAGAGGAATATTTTAAATAAAAAATTATGTTTTATTATACATAAGTGATGTATGGTCATAATTTTTCCAAGATACCAAACCTTTGACTAGGGTTTTCTAATGCTACTATTTTTTATCTTTTAAATGATGTAATAGATATGTCATAAAAAGTAGGGTCTCTATAGTTGGTATCCGAGAATGGTTTAGTTAATTTGGGAATTAGTATTAGAAAACATTAGTAATAAACCTTTGTATGAGACTAAGTTTATATAATTTTCCAATAATCTTGTTTTATAAAAAATCTAAATAAAAGGATTCTATAAGATACACCTTTAGAGTTAATTTTATGAAGGAATAAATTATTTATTCATGACTTGTTGAATTATGTTTTGTTTAAAAAATTTATATTTTAGAAAATGGTGGAAAAAATGAAATACCATGCCGACAACCTGTATGAGGTGCAATATAATGAATTCCCAAACGACATCCCCAATGCCTTGGGAGGTGGAGTTCAAAATATCATAGTGATTCTTACCCAGTTTTCTCAGGCTATAAACAATATACTGAATAATGTTGAGAACCATCCTTCACTTAAGAGGGTTAAACTATATATCTAATCTTTTATGCGGCAACAACCATAGACATTTAGTGGATATTCTAATCCAATCATCTGAGAATAGTGGGTTAACTCAATAGAGAATATCTTTTTGGTGATTCACTACTCTAAGAAGGAAAATAAAACTCCATCCATTTATCATTCAGACATAGAGGCTAATCAATGGAAGGTATAGATTAAGAACACTTTGAAAAAGGATGAAATTGAAGAGATAGAGTGGGAAGACATTGAGAAAATATTTATTAAAAAGTAGTTCCCTCAAACGCTTTTTACCAATATGGAGAGAGAATTCATAGTGCTAAAACAAAATAAAGGTTAATATGTCTTGGAATATAATGAATAATTAAGAAGTCTTGAAAGGTATGAATTGGGTTTTTTTATCAACAATGATAGAAAAATATGTAGATTTTTTAGTGGTTTAAAACCACAACTTTTAAATTATCTTTCTATTCATGAAATTGGGAGTTATAAAGAAGTTTTTTTATGTGCTCTCAAAGTGGAGATGGATATTAGAGAATGATCCAATGTACATGGAGATAAGAAATGAAATATGGAGTTTCAAGTTGGAGGATATAATGACCATGGTGGTGAGAAATATCAACCAATCACATGTCAAAAATATGGGAAGAAGAATAATGGGAAAACCCTCAAATGGAAAGGAAAATTCTATAAGTGTGAGAGAGAAATACCCCAAAATTATAAATTTTGAGGAGACAATATTTAGATAGACAATATGATGGAGGAAAGGATAGAACCACCCATGTTTAAATGTTTCAAATGTATAGAGAAAGGTAACTATGAAAGATATTGAATTAAACCTTTAGTACTCAATGATATTCAGTGTAAGAATCCACCAAAGTTTAAGGAGAAAGGGAAAGCTTATTCCATCACTATAGTTGATGTGGAGAAAAAAATTCATACAAGGTACACTTCCTATTCACTCAATAATGGAAAAAGTATTATTTTATTCCAGTTATACGCATTCCTTTATATTTTACAAGTTTTCTAGAAATATTGAACTAAATCCATGAAATATTAAAGTAGAGATATTCGTAAAAACAGCTATTGGTATGATCATTGTAACCCAAGTTTTTGAAAATTATCACATTGGTGTATGTGGGAATATTCTTTTAGTGAATCTCATGATACTTCCCATTGTATAATTCAATTATATACTTGGGATGGGTTATATCTCGTTATACAGATCACACATAAATTGTTAGGAAAAGAAAATATCTTTTCAAATTATAAACCATCCCATGATCCTTCAAAAACTCAAGTAAGATCATGAATCTCCACTAGGAAATCCTCCAATGGTGTGGGTGTTGATTCCCTATGAAGAAGCATACCTTGATCAAATGGTTAATTCAAATGAAGGTATTAACCTAGATAGAATTCCCATTTTGAGGGAATACAGTGATGTATTTCCTGAAGAGTCACCTAGACTTCCCTCAGATTGTGAGGTAGAGTTCTCATTATAACTCATACCTAGAGATATTCCTATCTCAAAATGTCCCTATTGGATGGCCTCTATCGAACTGTAGGAGTTAACAAAGTAGTTGTAAGAGAATTTGGACAAAGGGTTCATACACCCTAGTGCATCACCTTGGGGTGTGCTAGTTCTTTTTTTAAATAAAAATGATGGATCAATGATGTTGTGTATCGATTATTAGTAACTCAACAAGATCAACATAAAGAATATATATCCTCTTCCAAGGACTGATGGCTTGTTAAATCAACTAAGATGAGATCATTACTTCTCAAATATGGATATTTATTATAGATATCACAAAATATTGTTGAAGAAGGATGATATTTAGAAGATTCCATTCCACATTAGGTATGGGAACTATGAGTTTCTGGTGATTCCATCCAAACTTACTAATTCCCCTACAATCTTCATGTATTTTATGAATAGAGTTTTTAGACAATACCTTTCCAAATTTTTGGTAGTGTTTATTAATGATATTCTCATCCTCTCAAAGAGCAAGGAGGAACATGAAGAATATATAAGGATTGTGATGGTGACATTAAGAAAGGGGAAATTGTATTCCAAGTTTAGAAAGTGTGACTTTTTGATTCATAAAGTTACCTTCTTGGGACATGTGATCATAAGTGAGTGAATTTATGTGGACCCTTCAAAAACAAAGGCAATTGAAGAATGACCCGGACCATCTAGTGTCTCATAAATCCATAGTTTTCTTGGATTAGTATGGTAATACCAACATTTTTTGAGAAATTTCCCATGATTTTATAGTTTCTAACCAAGTTAACAAGGAAATGGTTAAAGTATGTATGGATGGAATAACGTGAGGAATGCTTTAAGGATCTACATAAGATGATAATCACTGCACCTGTACTCACATTACAAACTAGTGAAGAAATTTTTGTGATATAAAATGATGATACAAAGAAATGATTGGTCTATGTACTCATGAAAAGTGATAAAGTGATAGCTTACACCTCATCATAGTTGAAGATCAGTGAGCAGAACAACCCGATGCATGATTTGGAGTTAGTAGTTATGATCTAAGCCTTGAAGATTTGGGGGAACTACCTCTATAGTGAGAAGTTTGACATATATATGTAACACAAGAGTATAAATTATATATTCACATAGAAGGAACTCAATATGTGTCAAATAATATATTTATATATAATTAGGGACTAAAAATTCTCTATTCATTACCATCTAGTAAAGGCGAACAAGGTATCTGATACTATAAGAAAAAAGAACCTACTACTCTATCCATGATGTAGATTGAAAATGACCCTATCCTAATTGACATTGAATAGGATGGATTTAAAAATCATAATAGAATGGAATTAATAATACCTTTTCCAAATTATTGTCTAACCATCTATCCAAGATAAGATTAAGGAGGCACAAAGGGATTATTTGGAGTTACAAAAGAAGGTGAATGAAATAAATAAAGGGAATCTATAAGAGTTCCATATCGATGATGATGGTGTGATTAAATTTTGAATGAGTTTTTTTTCCTTCATCATCCGAGATAAAGAAGGATCTATTTGATAATGCACATAGATCACCTTTCTCTATCCATCCTGAAAGTACAAAGATGTACTGTGATCTTTGAGAACACCTCTAGTGGGGAAAAATGAAGAAGGATATTGCAAAATATATCTCACAGTGCATGATATGTCAAAAAGTTAAATAAGGGTGGAAGAAGTACAAATGGATGATCAAACCATTTTCCATACCCATGTGGAAATGAGAGAATGTCACTATGGTATTTTTCACTGGTCTACCAAAGATATCCGAAGGAAACAATGCGATATGGGTTGTAGTGGAATGACTCACCATGACTACCCACTTTATCACTATTTGAGAAGATATCTCATTTTAAAAACATAAAAAGATATATTTTAAAAAAGTGGTGCGGCTATATTTGGTTATAGTTTCAGTCATATCTGATCATGATCTAAGGTTCACATCTAAATTCTAGAGAATCCTTCAACATTACTTGAGCACTGAATAGAATTTCATCACGACCTATCACTCTTAAACTAATGGACAATCTAAAAGTCCTATTAAATCACTCGAAGACATGATACGATCCTGATTAATGAAATTAAAAGGAGGATGGGATCAATATCTCCCATTTTTTAGTTCTCATACAATAAAAACTTCCACTCGAGCATTCAGATGACTCCATATGAAGCTATGTATGAAAATAAATGTAGAACTCCATCCTACTGGGATGAAGTTGGAGAACCAATGCTACTTAGACCCGATCTTGTGTAAGAGATGACAGAGATGTTTCGATCCATCCAACAACACATAAAATCTGCTCAGATTCAAAAAAAGAGCTACACTGAAAATCATCAAAGGGACTTGGATTTTGATGTTGAAGATAAATTTTTCATTTAAATATCACCATGGAAAATAGTTATGAGGTTTAGAGAGAAATGGAATCTTAGCCCTAGGTACATTGGGACCTTTGAGATACTTGGTCACATATGAGAAGTGGAATATCATCTTGCAATTACACCAAGTATGGATCAATTTCTTGACATGCTCCATATATCTATCCTGTGGAAGTACGTACTTGACCCTTCACATGTAATGAATCTAGAGGTGGTACAAATAGAGAACGACCTATCATATGAAGATAAGTCAGAAATGATATGGGAGAAAAGAGACAAATTACTATAAAACAAGACAATTATCCTTGTCAAAGTGTTGTGTAGGAACCATAAGTATGAAGAAGTGACTTAGGAACTGGAGGAAGAAATGAAGGAGAGTTACCCTCACCTGTTTAAGCAAAACAAAATTTTGAGTGTAAAATTTTAAAAGGGGGATGAATGTAATGAACCAAACTTTTATCAATGGATTTTTTCCCTTATTATAGTTATGTTATATGGTATAAAACAAATAAATAACATATATATCCCAATAAAAACATTATTCTCATAAATGAAGAATTAAATAAGTGATATTCATAGAAATTAAGAAACATATACTCATGGAATGATAACTTAACCCTTGGAATAATAACATGACAACTAAGAATAGTAATCTAGACAATAGAACAGTAACTTCACATATGAAAGTATAAATAAAATTTAGGTATTCTATAAATGAAAAAATGATATAATCATATCATAGTATAAGTAAATAAATGTTTTAAAAATGATAAATTAAGTGTTGCTATTTTTGTAAAACATAAATATTTATTTAAAATATTATAATTAATAAAATTATTTAAAAGAAAATTTAATTTCATAAAATAGGTTCATAATTTAATATTTTTATGTTTTATATTTATAATAAAATTTTATGAGACCTTAATTAATTTTTCATAATGTTATAAAATCAAATATAGTATTTAAATTTGTATTTTTAGAATAAATTATGATTTAAATTAAAAATGGAATTTATTATATTTAGAAAATTAGTTTTATAAAATATATTCCATTTTTTAATTTGACATGTCAAAAAATGGTTAGGGTAAATTTTTGGGATTTTTTTTAAAATAGTTGAATTTTTTATTAATAGAAAAATACGATAATTTATGGTATTTAACAAATACATGAATTTTTAAGTATTGGATGTTGTGTGGATGATATAAGCCCATAATATCAGACTCTCATTTATTAGTTAATATATTTAATGATAATAATAAAAATTATTCATATTCTTGAGAAAAAAATAAACTAATGAATATAATAATAAACAATACCCCTCTCCTCAACCTATAAATATCATCCCTCGCCACCTCTTCTTCTCACACCTTCCAAGCCATTATGCTTATCCAAATTCTATCCAATCCTCTTCCCAATTATCTCCCCCATTTCCAGGATTTTTTTATCAACAAAAGACCAAACCCAAGTGCCTTAAGAAGGTTCACTAGGAGAAGAAATCTGAGTGGTAAAATCCTCTTTTATTATCTTTTAATTTATTTAAATTTATTATATTTTTTTACATCCTTTATCCAAAAATGAATGATAACTCTTATATCGTATACATAATGGAATTTTATTATGATAATGGAATATCAATCATCAATCCCATTCTCCCCTGTCTTTTATTCTAAAAATGAAAACATCATCTGTTATGTGTCGATTTGCCACCATCATGGATGATGCATTTTCATTTTCCATTACTGCCTTCACGGATTGAGGTTGAATAACACCAGAGTGTGATTATCAACTTGGAAAGGATTATAGAGGTCTCATAACACTAGAGTGTTGATTTGCCTCCATCTTTTGGAGGTCGTATAACACTAGTTAATAGAGTCTTTGATTCCATTACCGTGCACATTCTTTCCACCCTAAAGGTTCCCAAGAGTGTGATTATAAAATTGGAAAGGATTAAAGTGTCCTTCATATGGGATGGGTAGATAGAAGGCAGGCATCACTTGTATTTGGGGAAACATCTTTCATAACCTCTCTCTGTAGGGGGCATCAACCTGAGGAGTGTCTCCTCAACCATGCAAGGGCTTCATGCTAAGCTTGCATGGGAGGCTCTAGAAGTTTGGTACCTTTGGGGTAGGATAATTAAAGATATATATGACCTGAATGTGAGTGATTAGAGAACAAATCCTTCTAGTATTTGGAACCTGAATCACCCATACAAGGAGACCCCGAAACAACACTCTCAGTGGTTAGTGGGAAGAGGGAGCATCAATTTTTGGCAACAAGATTGGGAGGCCTACCAGTGGCCTCAGCCTACCTATAGCTTGGCCTACCGAAAGTCGTGGCCTACCAGTGGCCTCAGCCTATCAGTAGCTCAGACTACCGGTAGCCCCAGCCTATCGGTAGCTTCGGCCAACCGGTAGCTTGGTCTACTGGTAGACCTAGCCTACTGGTGACCTCCACGGGTTTTTCCAGTAGCGCCTCCTTTTGAGCGAATTGGTTTGACCCCTTTAAGCATGTTTTAAAGACCATTACTAGTATTTAATTAAATGGAAAACAATGCGTTTTGGTCATGATTTTAACCACGTTTTCAGAAACACCTCTACCACATCCTGTGAGTCGGTTTTAACCACCCCTATGGGCAGGGACCTTTTAATTGGACGTGTGGGGTGGCCCAACCATGTTGTCAACTCACGATTCCGCTTCTTCCATGGTTTCGAGTTTTTCTCCATATCTTAACCGTCCCAGGGACGCTGTATCTCAACTTATTAACCTAAAGACTTCTATTCTCCCTACGTTTCGTTTTCTCTATCACACTACGTTTGGAATACCCTTCCTCTAGATGAGTTGTACCCCCACGAAGTTTTCCTTGATCGTGTTCCATGGAGCTCCTACTACTCCTGTTTTCTAGTTTCCATGCGAGGACTTAACGACGATCTTTGATCAACCAGGTAGGGATTTTTCTCCTTCGTCTCTCCTTTCTGTGTATCATGCGGGGCATGCATGCTTTTGTCTCTATGGAAATTGATAAAACCGAACTAAATAAAGATAATTAACTAACCTTTAAAGAAAAATAAGGGTGGGTGTGATCGATGTTCTGATGTACTCTTTTATGTTGATATGTGTTTTGAATTGTACGAGCTATGATCACTGAAAATCATGGCCGTTGGTGGTCTTCTCTACGCACTAATGAACCTCGGTGCTCCTGAATTTTTAAATAACCGTAACATGGAATCCTCTGTTGTTGAGAAACCATTGGCTCCTGAATTTTGGGGACATGGGGCTGTGTCTTGGAGTTTTTTTTGTTTCTAGTACTTCGAGGGATCTCACTTAATCCCTAGTTCTTGTGACTTTACAAGAGAACCGGGTGTGAATTCTTAAATTACCCGATGGTTTTCCTTTCTGCCTTATGGTTGTTTTATCTGTGAATGTGCCTGTTAGTTGCCCAGTAGTGAAGGGATTAAAACATACTGAACTATTATGAAATGATAACTTGAACAGGGAAACTGGGAACTGTTTGTTGTGTGCCTGTTTTCTGAGGCAGCAGTGCTTGTGCACCTGCTTGTATCTGTTTGAGGATCCATAGGTTGGGCTGTGTGTTGGTATATATATATGTGTAACTGTATGTTTTTTGTTTAGTCGCACCCCACCCAGATTGGGCACTTAGTGTCGGACACCCCATTTCATGGGGAAGGGTGTTTCCCCCTAGTTACTCTCCTTCCTGCTCCCTCTTCCCTCGGTTGTGATGGCTGGAGGTGACCTTACACCCAAGATTCTTCGGGTAGGTTTCGTTTGGTGTGTTGTTAGCCCAGGACTTTTCGGTCAGGTGGTTTTCCCAAGAATCTTCGGGATGAGGCCCAGGTGTTTTCGGGCTGGGGTTCTGGTTATGGTTTGTTTTCCCAGGTGTCTTTGGGATGAGGCCTAGGTGTTTTCGGGCAGGGGTGAGTGGTTGTGAGGCCCAGGTGTGTGCGGGCAGGGATGTGGATGGTTGTGAGGCCCAGGTGTGTGTGGGAAAGAAGAGTGTGGTAGCGTCAAGACGTTTTCCGTTAGGGATGAGCAGCTAGCTAGTGGGGTAAATGGTGGTGCGGGGTACCCAAATGCTTTGTTCTTTACTATTATATTACTACTTGTGTTATTTGGTGAGCGTGGCCGGTGAGGTGGGATGGATAGACTCCTTGATAGATGATATTTATTCTGTTTCTCACGGTACTTTAGTACGTCTCCCCACTTGTTCATGAGAGCTGTAGGTTTTTCCTACTGAGTATACTTTGTATGCTCACCCTACGTTTACTTTCAGGTTTCCAGGAGGGCTTCAGAGGCTTTGCGGGACATTACTAGCCTAGACGTTGGAGTTGCTGTGGGTCGTTGTTGGTTTCTTCTTAGCCTTTTTCCTTTCCTATTGGGTATTGTACTTTGGATTCCTTGTACCTTGTTCAGTTTTATTATTAAACATGCATGAATTTTGGTTTTTTTTTACCTTGAGTTTTCTATACTTGGTGGTGGTTGGTGTTGACTCATTATTTCTCCCAATCTTGGTTAACAAAAAAAGGATAATGCCTCCCATATTGTGAAAATGTAATACCCTTTGTGCTAGTCGCCACTCTGGGTCCTACTGAAGGTGGGACTCGGGGGTCCTTATCTCTCCTTCAACTTAAAGAAGGAAGGGCTAGGCAATCTGTTGTCCCTTCCCTCCTTTTGGTGAAGGCGGGTCATGATAGAATGTTATCAAAGGCGAGGATGAGGGATAGAATGGGGTCTGGAGTTAGGCACAGTGAGGATTGCATGGGATGGTAGGGAAACAATGTTAGGTGATCTTGGTTCATGAAATAGACCAAGGAGAACCGGCTAGGACACGGGATTTTAGGGCCCCCTGTGATCCAATGCATGGACTCTGAGCCTATCCAACGACCAAGTGAGACTACATTTATTATAGGGTAGAGACCCTAGGGAAGGTACATGCATCATACTGATTGTGTTTTTATTTTATTTGGGGCACCTTGGGGAGGAAAATTAAATAATAATAATAATAATTCCCTTGCTACTCGGGCTTAGGCATTCTTTGTTTACCTTGCAGCTATGGCACCCGGACGTTATCCACGAGCGACCCGGGCGGTTGAGGCCCAGCGGATCGAGGCAGTTGACAAGTATAGGGTTGACTGAGATGATGAGGATGACTTGTGGCAGAGTAATCTATGCTCCTTCCAGCGACAAAACCTCGAGAATTATGAGGGCAGTGTTTATGACTTAGTAACGGAGGGATGGCTCGAGGAGCTAGCCATCACCTTCTCTTTGATCCATGCTCTAAGGGAGTACTGGGTTCCGTTGGCAGTCTGTCATCTGAGAGGAGTAGCGCGTCAGTGGTGGATGCTTTTCCTGGGAGAGAAGGCAGAGGCAGAGGTTTCATGGGCCAGTTTCGAGAAGGAATTTCATGAGGAGTTCCTCTCCTCTACGGCAAAGGCTGAGAAGAGACAGGAGTTACTCTCCCTTCAGTAGGGAAGCATGTTAATGAGGGAGCTGGGGATCAAGTTCAAAGATCTCTTGCACTTTTCCCCAGATCTCTTTCTGGATGAGGAGTCTCGGACAAGACGGTTAGAGGAGGCACTATATCTTTCTCTTCAGTATGTTTTCACTCCCTTCACTCTTCCAACGTACCTAGCAGTACAGAAGAAGGTCGAGATAGTAGAGAGGATGCACTCGAAGGGAGGCACACCACGAGAAGGGAACCGGCTGAGTTCATCAAAGAGGAAGGCGGTCCGCAGCAGGTGTCCAGTGACAGGGCCTTCCAGGTTTCAAAAAGTAGGGTTTAGGCCTCATCAGTTCCAGTCCCGAGCTTCTGGACCTCTCCCATTTTCCACAGGGCCAGGACCGAAGTGTTTCTCTTGCGGAGTTTTTGGGCACGTCCAGAGCAGGTGTCTGACTCAAGCTCCACATGGTGGAGGTGGGCAGTTTCAACACCCACCTCAGCAGCATCCATTGCTAGGAAGGCCTTTCCAGCAGCAGCAGCAGGCCCCTGGCCCTCCGAGGGACGACCTTGCGAGAGGAGACCGACACTAGGGTGCTCGTCTGGGACCTCGACCAGGGCGTGGTCTAGGAGGTGGTCAATAGCAGCGAGGTAGAGGAGCTGGTCATGGACAATTGCATGCCACAGAGTTAGTAGCTCTGATGGGACCAGAGGTCGTTCGATGTACGATCAGTTTTTTCAGCACTCTTGTTTTTGCCTTGTTTGATTCGGGAGCTTCACACTCCTTTGTTACGCCCGAATTAGCCCATGCTCTGGGTCTGGATACCGAGAGACTTTTTGTACCACTAGTGTTGAGAATTCCATTTGGGGGTCAGACCAGCATATCTTACTTTTTTCAGGGATGTAGACTGATGTTGGGACTGCATTAGTCTAGTGGATACCTTCTTTCATTGCAGATGCAGCAATACAATGTCATTCTAGGCATCGACTGGTTATTCTCCGTGCATTCCATCATCGACTGCTATCAGAGGAGGATTGAATTCTCCAATGAGGATGGATGGTGTGTGGATTTTGTTGGGGAGTGGAGTTATCATATGGGGAGTCGACGTGTGGATCCACTCCTTTCTATGCTGGACGGGGTTTCAGTAGAGTCGGCGGATGCAGAAATGATGGATGTCCCAGAGGTTGTAAGATAATTCACTGATGTCTTTCCCGTTGAGGTTGTGACTCTAGCCCCTCCACGCGACGTTGAGTTTGGGATAGACTTACAGCCTGGTGCCCGCCCAATTTCGATGTCTCCTTATCAGATGGCCCCTTCTGAGTTGCGCGAGTTGAGGATTCAGATTGACGATCTGATGGAGAAGGGCTTTGTTCGACCCAACATGTCGCTGTGGGGTGCTCCAGTTTTGTTCGTAAAGAAGGAAGATGGTAGTATACGACTGTGCATAGACTATCGGAGGTTGAATCGGGTGAAGTTCAAGAATCGTTACCCCCTCCCAAGGATATACGATCTTTTCGACCAGCTGAGGGGAGCAGGTTGGTTCTCTAAGATCGATCTTCGGTCTGGATACCACCAGTTGAGAGTGAAGGAAGGTGATATCTCGAAGACGGATTTCAGGTGTAGATATGGCCACTTTGAGTTCATGGTCATGCCTTTTGGCATTACGAACACACCAGCTACGTTCATGAACCTCATGAACTCTGTCTTCCGAGAGTTTCTGGACCAGTTCGTTGTGTTGTTCATCGACGACATCCTTATCTACTCAAGATCAAGGGAAGAGCACATTGAGCATCTTAGGGAAGTTTTGAGAGTCCTTCGACACCACCTTATTTATGGGAAACTGTCTAAGTGAAAGTTCTTAACGTGAGAAGTAAATTTCCTTGGACACGTAGTGTCTCAGAAGGGAATAGTAGTAGAACCGTCGAAGGTTGAGGCAATCGTTTCATGGGAATCACCCAAGAATGTGGTGGAAGTTCGTAGTTTCCTGGGTTTAGCAGGCTATTACCAGAGGTTTGTGCCCGACTTCTCTTGAGTTGAAGCTCCGTTGACATCTTTGACTAGGAAGGACCAGGCCTTCGTGTGGAGCGACCAGTGCTAGACAGCTTTTGGCTACCTAAAGGAGAATCTGGTTAGTGCTCCAGTACTCATATTACCAGAGGAAGGGGTATTGTTTGAAGTGTTCTGTGATGCTTCTAGCCTTGGGTTGGGATGTGTGCTGATGCAGCAGCGAGGAGTGATCTCTTATGGGTCTAGGCAGTTACGTCCTCATGACCGTAACTATGCCACCCACGATTTGGAGCTTGCGGTTGTGGTGTTCACATTGAATTTGTGGTGGAATTATCTCATCGGAGAGTGCTTTGTGGTCTTCTCAGATCACAAGAGCTTGCGTTATGTCTTTTCCCAGTGGGATATGAACTTTCGGCAGTGGAGATGGGTTGAGTTCCTCCAAGACTACGACTTCGAGATCTCTTATACTGAGGGAAAGGGTAATGTTGTGGCTGATTCCTTGAGTAGGAAATTGCAGAAGGAAGTAGTTAGGGAATCTGCAGATGCTTGGAGAGTGATGGAAGAGTTAGCAGCCTTGCATTTGGATGCAAGGGTGGAGGGTGGAAGAGGTTGTCTGTTTCAGATGACTGCAGTTTCCTATTTAGTGGTGCAGGTGGAAGAGTCTCAGTGGGGGGACTTAGAGGTGGAAGTGATGTAAGATCGTTTTTATCAAGGAAATGCTCCCGAGGGATGGTCAGAGGATGGTCAGCATCAGATGTTTTTCCATGGAAGGGTTTTTGTTCTAGAGATGATGCGTAAAGGAGTTCTCCGTGAGTTCCATGGCTCGGCTTTAGCGGTACATCATGGGACCTCAAAGATGTACCAAGGCCTGAGGGGGCTATTTTGGTGGCCCGGGGTAAAGTGGGTGGTGTCAGATTTTGTGGCTAAGTGCCTAGTGTGTCAGCAAGTGAAGGCTGAACACCGTTTTCCTGGAGGGTTGTTACAGCCTTTAGATGTTCCTGAGTGGAAGTGGGATGACCTCTCAATGTAATTCTTCACAGGGCTACCCAGGGCTTAGGGAGGCTATGATACCGTCTAGGTAGTGGTGGATCGGTTGACAAAATCATCACACTTCTTGGAGATTAGGGAGTCGAGCCCGATGAGCAACTTAACCCAAAGGTACATCGATGAGGTGGTGCAGTTGCATAGGATTCCGAGATCTATTGTCTTTGATCAAGACACACATTTTACCTCACAAGTCTGGAGGGGATTATAGCATGCCTTTGGCACCCAGCTACGCCTTAGCACTGCTTTCCACCCTCAGATAGATGGGAAAAAAGAACGAACGGTCCAGATGTTGGAAGACATGTTGTGGGCATGTGTTCTGGATTTTGGGGGATCATGGGTACGACACTTGCCTCTGGGGGAGTTTGCTTATAAAAATAGCTTACACTCCACTATTGGCATGACATTGTTTGAGGCCTTGTATGGAAGGTCGTTTCGTTCACCTATTTGCTGGATAGAGATTGGGGAAGCAGCTGTTCTTGGGCCAGAAGTGGTTCAGGGCACCACTGGGAAGGTTCAGATCGTGCGTGAGAGGATGAAGGCCGCCCAGGATCGGCAGAAGTCTTATGCCGATCGTAGGAGGAGACCCTTGGAGTTTGAGGTTGGGAATCATGTGTTCTTGAGGGTTTCACCTCGACGTGGGCAGTGAAGGTTTGGGAAGGGGAGTATCGTACCTTTCGAGGTATTGGGACGAGTTGGTGAGGTGGCGTATCAGCTGGCATTGCCATCTCAGTTAGAGAAAGTTCACAACGTATTTCACGTCTCCCAACTTTGTTGATATCTACACGATGACTCCCATGTTATCGATTGGGGAGAATTAGATGTGGAAGACGATGCGACCTTCATAGAACGGCCGATCAAGATCGAGGATCATAAAGAGAAAGTTCTTCGTGGACGAACCATCCCCTTGGTTCGTGTGTTGTGAAGGCATGGTGGCCTCGAGGAGAGCACTTGGGAGAGGGAGGCCCAATTACGTGTTCAGTACCTAGAGCTGTTTTAACTTCCTTGTTATAGTTGTTGTTCTGAGTTCTGTTGATAAGTTTCACCTTGTGTTTTAATATATGAAATGCTTGTTCTGCTTGTTTCGACACCGAATGTGTGATGATGGGAAAACCTGACTGCTAATCAAGGCGCATTAATGTGGATGCGATTAAACCCATGCGGGCGAGTTAGTGCCGCCCAAAGTGTATAATATCCTAACATATAGGAAGGGACTCCCTGACTCAGGTGTTGGACAATGTGATCCTTGTGCTTGTTGTGAATATTTGTGGTTGATAACTCTTGGGGGAGTATTCCTGGATGTGGGGGGGGGGGTTCTGTCCCAGCTTTCGAACAGCTCAGGGGTTTTCCCCTAAGAAGTATCTTTAGAGGGTGGTTGTTGGGACCCCCTTTCCTCCTTTCTGGTTTGTTCTTATATTCTCGGGGATGAGAATAGTTTGAGAAGTATATGATGTAATGGCCTGGGGTTTTGGGGTCCATTACTTGGTGAAAATCTGATGTTTGGGGTTTTTTGGGTGGTCTGGAAGGCCATCCCAGCTTCTCGGTGAAGCTTAAGACTCCTAACGGTGGCCTCGGCCTACCGGTAGCCTCGGCCTACCTGTAGCTCGGCCTACCAGTGGCTTGGTATATAGGTAGCTCGGCCTACCGGTGGCTCGACCTACCGGTAGCTTGGCCTACCGGTCGCTCGGCCTACCGGTGGCTCAGCCTATCGATGCCCTCGGCCTACCGGTCGCTCGACCTACCGGTATCTCGGCCTACCGGTAGCTCGGCCTACCGGTAGTCGTGGCCTACCGCTGGCCTCGGCCTACTGGTAGCTCGGCCTACCGGTAGCTCGGCCTACCAGTAGCTCAGTATACCGGTAGCCGCAGCCCACCGGTGGCCGCGACCTACCGGTAGCTCGGCTGCCGGTAGCCGCGACCTACCGGTGGCCTCGGCCTATCAGTAGCTCGGCCTACCGGTAGCCCCAGCCTACTGGTAGCCTCGTCCAACCAGTAGCTTGGTCTACCGGCAGACCTAGTCTACCAGTGAGCTCCACGAGTTTTTCTAGTAGCGCCTCCTTTTTCGTGAATTGGTTTGACCCCTTTAAGCCTGTTTTAAAGACCATTACTAGTATTTAATTAAATGGAAAACCATGCGTTTTGGTCATGCTTTTAACCGAATTTTCAGAAACGCATCTACCGCATCCTATGAGTCGGTTTTAACCACCCCAAAGGGCGGAGACCTTTTAATTGGACGTGTGGGGTGGCCCAGCCGCGTGGTCAACCCACGATTCCGCTTCTTCCACAGTTTCGAGTTTTTCTCCATTTCTTAACCATCTCGGGGACGCTGTATCTCAGCTTATTAACCTAAAGACTCCTCTTCTCCCTACGTTTCTTTTTCTCTATCAACCTGCATTCGGAATACCCTTCCTCCAGATGAATTGTACCCCCACAAAGTTTTCATGGATCACGTTTTGTGGAGCTCCTGCTACTCCTGTTTTCCAGTTTCCACGCGAGGACTTAACGATGATATTTGATCAACCAGGTAACAATTTTTCTCCTTCGTCTCTCTTTTCTGTGTATCATGCGGGGCGTGCATGATTTTTTCTCTGTGGAAATTGATGAAACCCAAATTAAGGAAGATAATGAACGGACCTTTAAAGAAAAAGAAGGGGGGTGATCGATGTTCTGTTGTACTCTTTTATGTTGATATGTGTTGTGAATTGTACGGGCCTATGCTCACTGAAAATCATGGTCGTTGGTGGTCTTCTCTACGCACTAATGAACCTTGCTGCTCCTGAATGTTTAAATAACCGTAACATGGAATCCTCTGTTGTTGAAAAACCGTTGGATCCTAAATTTTGGGGACATGGGGCTATGTCTTGGGGTTTGTTTTGTTTCCAGTACTTCGAGGGATCTCACTTAATCCCTAGTTGTTGGGACTTCACAAGAGAACCGGGAGTGAATGCTTAAATTACCCGATGGTTTTCCTTTCTTCCTTATGGTTGTTTTATCTGTGAATGTTCCTGTTAGTTGCCCAATAGTGAAGGGATTACCTCATACAGAATTTTATGAAATGATAACTTGAACAGGGAAACTGGGAACTATTTGTTATGTGCCTGTTTTCTGAGGCAGCAGTGCTTGTGCACCTGCTTGTATCTATTTGAGGATCCATAGGTTGGGCTGTGTGTTGGTATATATATATATGTGTGTAACTATTTGTTTTGTGTTTAGTCGTACCCCACCCGCATTGGGAACTTAGTGTCGGACACCCCATTTCATGGGGAAGGGTGTTTCCCCCTAGTTACTCTCCTTCCTACTCCCTCTTCCCTCGGTTGTGATGGCTGGAGGTGACCTTACACCCAAGATTCTTCGGGTAGGTTTCCTTTGGTGTGTTGTTAGCCCAGGACTCTTCGGGCAGGTGGTTTTCCCAAGAATCTTCGGGATGAGGCCTAGGTGTTTCCAAGAAGGGGTTCTGGTTATGGTTTGTTTTCCCAGGTGTCTTCGGGATGAGGCCCAGGTGTTTCGGGCAGGGGTGGATGGTTGTGAGGCCCAGGTGTGTGCGGGCATGGATGTGGATGGTTGTGAGGCCCGGGTGTGTGCGGGCAGGAAGAGCGTGGTTGCGTCAAGACGTTTTCCGTTAGGGATGAGCAGCTAGCTAGTGGGGGAAATGGTGGTGCGGGGTACCCAAATACTTTGTTCTTTACTATTATCTTACTGCTTGTGTTATTTGGTGAGCGTGGACGGTGAGGTGGGATTGATAGACTCCTTGATAGATGATGTTTCTTCTGCTTATCATAGGACTTTAGTACGTCTCCCCACTTGTGCACGAGAGCTATAGGTTTTTTCTACTGAGTATGCTTTGTATTCTCACCCTACGTTTACTTTCAGGTTTCCAGGAGGGCTTCGGAGGCTGTGCGGGACCTTACTAGCCTGGATGTTGGAGTTGTTGTCGGTCGCTGTTGGTTTCTTCTTAGTCTTTTTCCTTTCCTATTGGGTATTGTACTTTGGAGTCCTTGTACCTTGTTCAGTTTTATTATTAAACATTCATGTAGTTTGGTTTTTTTTACCTTGAGTTTTCTATACTTGGTGGTGGTTGGTGTTGACTCATTCTTTCTCCCAATCTTGGTTAACAAAAAAAAGGGTAATTCCTCCCATATTGTGAAAATGTTATACCCTTGGTGCTAGTCACCACTCTAGGGCCTACTGGAGGCGGGACTCGGGGGTCATTATCTCTCCTTCAACTTAAAGAAGAAAGGGCTTGGAAATCTGCTATTCCTTCCCTCCTTTTAGTGAAGGCGGGTCATGACAACCTGCTACAGTAATGCTACAGTAGCCCAGAAATTCGCCTCCACCCGGTTTTGAACCTAGGTCTCTTGGATGCCAAGCAGGAGCCCTTACCACTCGGGTATGGGCTAGTTGGCTAGGGTACCTCTTCTATGACAGAAAATGGGCCAAAGGGGTATGGAAAGATTTTGGGGATTTCTTCAGATGGGATGTGTATGATGGGGTGCATGATAATTTCATTAGCTCGTGGTTTAGAGGAGATGGTACTCATGGGGCCAAGAGAAAAGTCAGGACGATCATACTCATAGTGGGATGCTAGACCATCTGGAAGTCCATAAATGATGTTCGCCACAAAAACATTAGATAATCTCAGGTCAGTATAATCTTAAAAATGAAAAAAAAACCTTTCTGGATCTGTTTTGGTTGTGTCATGACTACCACTCTATGTTGTCTATAAAATCAATCATCCCAAACCTCTCGATAGACAACCAGGCCAGAAATCTGGGGTAGATACATTGGGTCTGCTGATAACCTCCTAGCTAGGGGGTCAAGCTCAATACGGATGGGTCTCAACTCAGGGGAGATGCACAAGGTTGTTGTCATTAGAGATCGGGAGGGGTCTATACTTGTAGCATTCATGACATCTTATGGAAGAGGTGATGTCTTACAGGTGGAGGCTCAAGACATGGTTACTGGTTTGGAGATATGTAATCATAGGAAGATCACATTGAAGATGGTGGAGACTGACTCTATGATTTTGTATAAAGTGTTGTTAGGAAAATTCATTTTCTTCCTGGAATATGGAATAAAATATCAGGAAATTCAACCTACTCATGGGTAATCATACGGAGATCTCTCACACATGGTGGGAGGGGAACATGGTGGAGAATATTTTGGCGCCTATGGAAACATCAAATTGATGTGCGTATTCCTTCTTAAACTTGTGTTCTTTTCCTATCGAGGAGATGAAATTTGTTTCTAATGATGATATGGTCTTGCGTTACTTTAGACCACCATTATATATTTCTTTTTGGTATCCTATGTACTCTGTTTTTTTTTTCAAAATCAATAAAAAGGTTGATTTTCAGTCTGTCATGATGGTCGTAAAAACCTCCAAAATAAATTAAATAATTTTCATTAACGTTTTATCTAATGAATCACCCACATACAATAAAACCAATTGATATATAAGAACAATTAAACTTCTATAAGTTAATTGATAGTATATAATTTCAATTTTTGATAAAAATTCTTATTTTACATGAACTTCCATACTTGTATACAAGTGAACTGATCATAAAAACCAAGAAAATGAAACTCCCAAAATGATGAAATTGAACTCTATAACTCATCATTAAGGCCATAAAATAACTTCATAAAATTATAATAAAGTAAATAAATTTATAATAGGTTCATTATTTAGTAATTAATGAATATAATTTGATTACCCATGATATTGATGTAAAGAATTCATTCAAACATGAGATAAGGGGATTATCAAACCCAACTCCCTTTCTTTGGGTTATTTCTCTTTCAAGTGTGGGTATTCTTTTAATATTCCTAAAATATAATTTCATTTCCCTTAACTTTTTTTGGTATATACATGTTTTTAATATTATTTTATGTCAAATAAAATTAATTTCTAAAAGAACTATTCTTTTTAAAACACATTTTAACTCCTTTTGAGTTGTTTCTTTTTTCTCAAGAATGATGAATCTTATACCAAATATGTTTTCCCTTTTCATTTGGGAGCCCCAAGTTTATTCATGATAGATGAAATTATTATGAAACCCATTCCTTTACATGGGGTACTTTATGACTTTTATTGATATATATTTTATGTGTCATGCATGATTATGTAAATCTTATGATGTGATGAGTGTGACCATAATTATATAGCACTCTAATGCATTTTTTAATGTGATGTATCTCATTAGATAATATGAAATATGAGTGAAAATATTTCTATATTTGTTCACAATGATGATTTTATGATTATGCACATATGTTATGAAAGAACATGATGCTAGATTTGTTCAAAACTATGCATTGTATTTGACCACTAAGACATGATGTTTCATTTGTATGCATTTCTACATTACATGCCTTTAGATAAATCTTTCTATCATGATTATGATGATGATACTATGTTTATGTTATGATGATAATTATTTTTCTCACACATTTTATATTGATTTATGTCTTTATTTATCCTCTTTTTGGGCTTTTTTCTCACCCCATTTTTATGTATATCCTCATATGACTATATGTACTAAGGATAATGTGAGATTTAGAAGGATGAAGAATAATTTTCTGAATAAATGTTTATGTTTTATTATACATAAGTGATGTATGGTTCTAATTTTCCCAAGATAATAAACCTTTTGATCCTAGTTTTGTAATACTATTATGTTGTTTGTCTATAATATGATGTAATAATCATGTAATAAAAAGCAGGGTCACAATACTTGATGTGTGACTGATGGTGATAATATAAGAAGGTATGTAACAAAATATTTATTTTTGCATACATGTGCTCAAATATGTGTATGATTGAATATACAAATAGGATGTATTGCCTCAACTTGGGTGAGAAGGTTATTGGAGGGACCACCCTAATTGAGATAGTGTTGGTTTGGGTTTTAATTATGATACTGACCCTGTGATAGTGGAGGTATTGATATGATGAATTTGAATATGAGACTAAATATATTCCATCATCATGAGTGAGAAGGTTATAAAATGACCTTACCTTGAGTGAGAATGTATTGATGAGTTTAGGATTATGAAACCAACACCGGTAGATGGGAGTGGTTAATGTAATTTTATTACTAATAAGACTCAATGTATGGATTCACTGTGAGTGAAAATGTGTTGTAATGTATCTACCATGAGTGATAATATTGTGGTTGGGTTTTGATTACAAGTCCCACCTTATATTTGGGGAGTGGATTATGTGATATAGCATGATATATGATGTATTTTATCACCATGAATGAGAATTGTTTAGCAGGAACCACCTTAAGTGAGATGGTAGAAGTCCAAGATATGGTTATGGGACCTTACCCTAAGCTTGAGGGTTAAGGTTGAGACTTGGCGTGATGAAGTCTAGGATCAATATAGGCCATACCTATAATAATAGGGTTGAGGCCATGCATGGTATGATACACTTCTCTAAGTCATCGTGTATGAGTCAAGTTTATGTGCAAGGTGAATTCTTCTCTTACATTGGCCATGCCATGTTTGGTCGGGTGTTGTAGTGGTCATTTTATCACAGTGAAACCTGATTCAAATTATTGTGTATAGATTTATCTATTTTTTATGTCACTTTTTAATAAATATGTATTTATGGAATATATGATGGGAAAATGTTGAGTCGCTATTGAGATGTAAATATCGCACCATTATCTGGAACCCTGGTGTGTGCTTAAACCTTATATATTTTATATAGTTATGAGAAGATGAAGTGTAGTGGATTAGTCTCAAGTAGTTTTATGAGGATAGGAGAATGGGTTTGAGGTGATCATTGGGGTTGTATTGGAACATCCTTTTACTTGTTTCTTTTTTTTATTCTGAATATGTGATTGATGTGGCCTTATTTTTACACAATTTTCCACATCTTTTTATTTAATTATTAATAATTTAATTATTTATTTTTACACTTTTTATTAAATAATCATACTTTTGTATTTTTATAATTAAATTTGTTAATTAATAAATTTTTATAATTATTTATTTATTTTTAGTCCATAAAATAATATATTTAATTCAACTAACTTCTTTAATATAATTTTTTACTTAATTAGTGATGTTCTAAATCTGCTTATTTATTTTAATAATTTGATATGTTTATTATTTAATCACCTTTTTTTTCACTTATCTAATTTAGTTTTTTAATTTAATATTCTTTTTTTAATTGAAATTTATTAAAATAAATAAACTGTATTAATTAATCAGTTTAACCATTCTGTTAGTTATAATATAAGTTGACAGTTTATGTTATAACTTAATAAAGTAATGTGTTTTTAATTTAACGTCCTCATTTAGTTCATTAAGTAATTCATTTAGATTTTTTTATTTCTTTAATATTTTAGTTTTATGTATGAAGTAAAAAATTTAAGTCACTAATTTTAGTATGTCGGTGTCACTGACGCTCACACAATAACTATCGGCAGCACAAGCTACCGATGCACCCCTGTTTTATTTTTTATTGTTGGTGACTCATTAAGTCACCGACACAATTCTTTTCCATCTGTTGACTAACAAATATTAAATTCATTCTTTTGTCAATTTAATTTAATATTAATTCAGTTTACTAATTAAACTGTTTTACATTTAATAATTTAAATATGTAATTTAAATGTTTAATCTTAACCTAATTTATAATTCAGTTTTAATTCATGTTGTCAACTTTTTATAGTTTAAGTATTATGTTTTTTGTTTAGTTAAATTCTTATTAATTTAAGATCTGGTGGAGGAGCGTTCCTGGAGCCGCTGACTCGTACTGGACCAAACCCTAGCCGCGACCTTCATTGGAGGCACCATGAAGGAGACCCTATTGCGTCGTGAAGGGAGAGGGAGCTCGTGCGTCCCCTTGCAGTCGCCTCGAGCCGAATCACCTGTCGCCGATGCCTCTAGGGCCGGCCGCCGCTGTCACGAGCAAGGGAAGAAGGGTTGTGGGATTTATACGGGAAGAAACCATAACCCCACTTCTCCACCGAGATTGGGGGGGAAAAGAAAATATTTAAAAATAAATAAATTAAAATAAAACTAAAATAAAAACTTAAACTAAAAAATAACTAAATTAAAATATTAAACAATAATAATTATAGATAAATATTAAATATAAGATAATTAATCTAAGATAATACAACAGAATTATCAATTTAATTAACTTAAATTAAACATTATTAAACTAAATGAGCTAAAATTCTAAAATTAAATTAGAATAAATTAATTATAATGTTGCATATTAAATAATTATTTAATAAAATTTATTAATAAAATAAAATACTAATATTTTAAAATAAACTAATCTAATTAATTTAAAATATTCAAAAAATTTAAATTCGAAATAATAATTAACTTAATATTTATAATTATCATTAATAATATTAAAAAAAATAACTTAATGAATTATAAAAAAATTAATAATAAAAAATTAATAATTAATAAAAAAATTTAACTTAAATTTTAATAATGATTAATTATTAAATCGACCAGCCAAGTAATACTTTAACAATTAATTAATTTTTTTTACTTAATGTTTATAATAAAATAACTTTAATTATTATAGATTAATAAAATAAAATAAAATAATTAATTAATAATAACCTAGTTTTAAAATACAATTACTATTTGTTAACACTACTAATTAAATAACATTACTCAAAAACTGGTTAATTCTTTTAAAGTTTTTTTAATAAATTAATGTCTGTAAATATAAATATTTATTATTTCCTTCGTGTTTTAACTGTTTTGTTTTTTTCTTTTTGTGCAGTTTCATACCAAAGTCAAAAACACATCCACATTCGTTCAACTAACTCGCAGGAAGTTAGTTACAAGAGAAAAGGTAGTGTGACATGTCATTCATGAAAAAACGCATGTGTGCGGTGCAACATTGAAGAGCATTTGAAGTCGATGGAAAACAAGGGGTGTTGTGCAGCAGATGACCGCGGGTTAAAAAGTAGAACAGTGAGGGGGAATCATGCCATCATTGAATCATTAGGGAATCGACAACGTCTCTCTCATCGGAACATAATAAATCTGAGGAGAACCTGGAGAGCTTTATTCTTCCTAAAGATCGTTGGATCAGAGTAGTGCAGTTCTTGTTGTCGTAGGGGAGTCTTCTCCTCTATTTTCTTTTCAATTTCTTTTACTGTAATTGAATTTTATTAGTTTATAAGATAATGAACATGATTTTTAGCTATATCTTCTAGTTCATGGGTTAATTATAGTTCTGCTAGTATTTTTCACCCGCCTTTTCACCTTTTCACTCTAATGTACTCAGAATTGACCAGCAAGATCAATTCTGAGTTCATTCAAATGCATCTTTCCACTTAAAATTAATTTCATAATTCCACAATCATTTGGAGATATTGATTAAGGATACAACTTCAAAAACATTTAAATCAAAATGGACACTTCAGAACTATCGGCGAGTCTATTCTGTTGTATATTTTCAAAATACTACAGTTGGAAATTTCTTAGAGTGGTGAACTCCAAGATTGTTCAACATGAGAAACTTATCTCCTGGTGAGGGAAATAAGTCACTCCTTTGTAGTGGACACAGTTTCAATCATTTTTTTGTGAAAAGTAATACTTTTAAAACAAGTAGAATAGTGTTTTCCCCCGAGCTTATTTCTCTTAATTGCTCATTTGTCAGCATTTTATATCTCTATTACTTACTGTTTTCAGTATGTTTCTTGTTTGATTATAGTTTCGAACAAAAACACAAAAATATTGTGTTGTTTCTTTTCTACTTTAAAAATATACAAAAATTTATAAAAAAGAAGCAAGTTTATCCCCTCACTACTGACAATAGTGGGGCGTTTTTAAGAAAATCTAAAAAGTTTTAGTCAATTTTACCTTCCCTATGTGTTCGACCCTACTCTCCGTTATACAATAGTTTTTTGGAAAATATAAATTCTAAACTTTGACTCAATTTCAATGATTGTTATGTCAATGATCAACCCTATGGATCATCAATTTGGATGTGTTATTTTATGGCTTACTTATTAATTTTTTATAGGATGGATTTTTTATTGATTTTGTGTACTCTAATTATCTATTATGTATGATGATTGGTTATATTATTCTTACTTATGGATAATATATCAAATTCATAGCCTCGCCAAAATATTATTTAGAACCTCATCAGTTGTCATTTTCCTTTGGTATATGGGGTGGCATGTATGAGGTTATGTAACACATCATCTCAGATATTGTTAGGTTATTTTAGTCCTGGTATCACATGCGTATTAGTGAATATTTTATTTTTTATTTATATTTAGGATATGGTAGATAGGGGATAAGAATGTTGTGATTCTTCAGATATATCTAATACTATTCAGTCATGATCACCTTTTTTATAGGAATCCTAGGTTACATAGGTTATGGGATTGCTATTCTTGGTATTTATAGTTATTTTAGAGATATTTATTTATTTAACTTTTTTGGATTTATTGATTTATGGTTTTTATCTTAGAACAAGGTGTTGAGAGTCATGTGTTCATGTATCAATTTTTTCATGCAGTACTCACATGAAATATACATGCATATATATGATTAATTTATCTAATGATAGAGGTTCAGTTGTTTAATGTTTCAAAAATAACTTATCTATTTTTTTTTTTATATAACTTCTTTGTTTCTTTCTACTCAACTAAAACATGATTTTTACTGATGATTGGTTTTTTAATGATATGTTAAGTGGATATTATTACAATATATTCTCTTATTATGGTTACACAATCCTTGGGTGAAAAAGATTCATAGTGACTCTTTGTGGTTTGGTTCATCCATTGGATTTCTTGGGTATGATTGGGTATAAGTGAGGTTTTATTGAGGGATGTATTAGAACGTTTATGGTTTTAATTTTTTTTAGATAACCTTGAGAGGGTGGAGGTAAGGATTATGAAATTTCTAGGGCTCTTGTGATGAAAAGTGTGTGGACAGATTTTGGTATTGAGGTTGGGTTTAGAGGGAATTTTTTATTGTATTCATAGAATTATTGATCTTATGTGAGGATTTTTATGGGTTGGGGGATGGTGATCCAAGATGGTCAGGTCCCTGATGGATAGAGGTGGGTAGAAACTTACTATTTTAGAATGAAGATGAAGTTTGTGTTGATCATGGGGTAGGCCATGACATGAGTGACATGACTTGACATTGATGGAAAGAAAGCATAAATGGTTCTCTTAGCTCGATATGATTAGAATGTATGGGGGGTTGGATAGTTTTTAGGATGATGGGATTATTGGATCATGAGTCTTATTGTGTGACCAGGTATTATGAGACTATGCAGTCATTGGGTTCAGATGACATTGGTGGGAATGATAGAAAAGAACTAGTGAGTCGTTTCTTATAAGTTCACTCTTCCTAAGGATAAAGAGAGTTATATTTGGTGTGGATATTATTTGAATGATTTTATGTGTGGGGGATGTGTGTATTAGTGACACGTGGTTACTTTTTAGTTTATAGAATGGTGAGTGTCATGTGTATGGGTTAATAATGATTTTTCTTAGTTCTACATTAACCCAAGTAGTTTAGTGATGATTGTGTGGTGTACCCTTTGTCTCATACCACTGGGTGACATTCCATCGTATTTATATGGGTTTAGTGCATGATCACCCAAGGGATATAATTGGACGTCGGATGTTGAATTTTTGTTTTTAGGGATGGTTGACAACTGATGGATTTCATAAGAAACCTATAGTCATAGAGATCTAGGGTTTTCATAAGAGATGGGGGTGTTTGTTTATAAAAATTGGTATCATCAAATATGGCTCAACGTATTATTTCATGGTTAATATAATATTGGTATTTTAAAGGTGTAGTTAGGTATGTGATGAGTTTGGATTTATAGAAGTGTCACACTCATATGGGGATAAAACATATCTAGGTCAGTGATTGAGGAGAATCGTTAGGGATTCCATATGGTGGGGTTCACACCATTAGCTATTGGAGGGTGTGACCCTTGTTGTGGGAGAATTTTATTTAACATAAAGGATATCATTCCTAACACATAAGTAATGGGTAGTGATCATTATTTTGTGTTGGTGTTTAGATTTTAGAAAGTCAGTTATGTTCGGTCATTACTTTTAGTAATGTACATGTCATTGGCCTTGGAGATTGTGATTTTTTTTGTGATACATCAATTAGGATAATATTATTATAGGGAGATTTCAATTGATAGTAGTAGTAAAAAACTATTTTCATAATTTTTGTAGATGTAGTGAGAATATATGAAATGATATTTGGGATTTCATCAATATTAAAGTGAGTATGGATATCAAATTTTATCTGGTTCCTTATAGTATAATGAACTTCTCTTGGAATATAGTGTCAGGTGTATTCTATGAGTCAACATCAGTCTTAGGATGGAATTTAGTGTAATTTGATGTGAGACCCAAGAGGTGGTATATAGATTATCATTGAGATACCTGTTGGATTCATTTGACTGATGATCCAACTATGGAATTATACTAATGGGATCTCAGATTCAAATGTCTATGTTTTTAGGGTCTCGTGATGCATCAAAAAATTAAGGAATCCTAATCCAGTCAAGTGTTTTTCAATAAAGTCATATAGAGAAGGGATACTAAATGATATTTAGAATAATTTGATATGGTGACATATAAACCACATGGAGAGCATCATATTTAGTATTAATGGTATATTTTTAGGATTGAAGTCATTCTTATGAGGAAACACTAGTGTATATTGGTTCGGTGTATGGGAAGTTGACTAGTGACAGGTTTAGTTTTAAATTATAAAAAATGAGTGATATTGGATTTTTATCGATGTATTAGAAATAAATAGGCATTCTTGAGTGATTATTAGGGATTCTAATCTTTATGGTGGAGAGTTTTTAATGACCTGTGAATTTCCATGTCATTGTTTTCAAGGGAAATTCTAATTTCTCATGCTGAAGTAGTATATGTTTTGAGAATTATATATTAGATATGGATTTAGAGGTTTGAATCATCACTATGATATGTTATTAGATGTCATCAAAGGTCATATATGTGTCTCGAGTACTCAAGGGTGTGTTGGAGTAGTGTTCATGTGTAAATATAGAGGAATTTTATTATTGGTGGCTCGTCACACTATAATGGATGAGGGTTACACCATGATGAGTAGATGATTGAGAAACACTCCATATCCAATGAGTGAATCACAACAGGAAGGAAGAATTTCATTCCATGTTTATTTCAAGTAATAGTGTGGATTAATTTATTTGTGAGATTATGTAATGAAAATATATATGTGTCGAGAGAGTCACTTCAAGGTCTCGGGCGTCATGTTGGGATAATTATATATTTTTTATATTGAAAATACCAGACTCATATATATGAGGATTATTTTATGGAGGATATCATAACACCATGATATAAATTGTTAAATATAAATTAGATTAACCTTATGCATTCCTTTGAAATATTTATCAAGTAGGGTGGGTCGTGATATGAAAATTTGGGACATGTTGTAAAGGCTTTCCAAAGTGGAGGAGTCATAGTGTACGACATGAAGAAATTTACACGAAGAGGTTACCACATAGTTAATGGAGGATGAAACAACTTGATTACTTGTGCATAGATTTTAGTTTCCAATAGGGGAGGTGTGCAACTCCATGGCCATAGCGCTCACACAATGATGAGTCCCTTGAATAAGAGAGTTCCATCATAAGGCACTTGGCGACCCTACAATTGGGTGGCCATGGGGAATAATATTTTATGGTGACCCCTTTGATCATTCCATTACCTAACTACAGGTTTTGGAGTCATTATATGATTCCTTGGGTCATTCTATGATAAGTATATTTTCCATTTTTTAAATACACAATCTTACCCATCATTTCAAGGTTGACCCTTTGTGATTTATGGAAAAGATTATGTCGAGACATGGCTATTTGGATGGATCTTACCATATACCTTCTTACCATTCAACTCTATTTAATGAGGTGTGGGGGGTTCATTGATCTTACCAAGTAGATTTTATGCAATTTAATCCATTGTATTTCATTTTATTATTCTTACCTTTCATTACCCTCTAATTTTTTATTGTTTGGGATAGGGTTTATTGATAGTTTCTAGTATAGTATGGTTGAATCATCTCAATCAATGGGGATTTTCCAATATTTGGAAATAGGGGATCCTATGACTAATAATACACATGGTTTTGTGATATTTCAAAGACATGGTGTTTCCTGGTGAGTTTTTGGAAAATAATCCCCACGGATACATTAGTATTATTATCTATACATTGTTATAATTAATTTTATTAAATTGGTGTCTTGATATAAGGTCATGGGTGCTCCCATGGCTTGATGTGAGCTAGGAAGAGGCATAGAAAACCTGAGTTGATGATGGAATCTCCATTCATGAAGTGGGTGTTCCATATAACACTATTACATATCTATATTTAGGAATGATAATGATGCCTATGTGAACTATATGTTTAGGTAAAAGGGATAGTGTAAAAATATAGACATATCTGTCTCATTACATTTTGATTTCAAGTAGTTGGATGTTTTAGTAGAGTATTCATGGTGAGAAGGTTGGAGTGGGGATGAATTTCTAGACAGGGTATTAATTCTACAGTGTGTAGGTGAGTTCTTCATAGTGAGAGGCCAGTCAGGATGCATAATAATGACATAATGTTAGAGGTTGCAGTATAGAGACTCATTGTTTAAATTTTAGAGGCCCTACCATCTCAGGTACCCTTTTACCATACATTTTGGTTGCACCATAATATTGTTATGTGGATCTATCATGAAATGGGAGGCTATAAGATCTATAATAGTCTATGATATTGTGTCGTAGAACATAAGGGATCAGGTTTTAGTGTATCTTACTTCAAAAGGGTCACTTCATCTTGATTTCTCAACTTCTTATTTGTGCTTTGATGAGTTTATATGATATATGAGAAAAAATTTGTGTTATTTTAGGGAGAATTAGGCTAAGGAGATTTTTAGAGTAGAAAATCAAGTTGAGTCATGGGTTTTTCAAAAACTTAAAAGGAATGTCATCACTATTAACCTTGCACTATGGTCTTTTGATTTATAACATGGTTATAAATTTTGGGATTACGAGAATTTCGTTCTTTCACCTCTCTCTCCCTTGACGTCTGTCCAACTCTAAGTATTTTTAAGAGATCTTTCATCCCATACCTCTTGGAATCATAAGTTGTCTTTGAGATATCATGTATTGTTGATAAGAGGTGATTTATTCCCCATTTCCTTTCTTTTATCTCCCTATTCCATATCCATATATTATTTTGGTTGTGGGATATAGTTTTATTTTGATATTTAGAGTTATTAATTGATAACGGATGGTGTTATTTGGTTGATGGAGGTTTCCTAAGTGTGATATCAATCTTGGGATCATCTTCTCCTTTCTTATACTTTACATAGTGAATTGATAATCTCCAGTTGAGGTAGGAGATCGAGTAACACTCCATTTTCTATGTAACATGTTGAATTGGAATGATTTTTCATTAATTGGGTAACTATTATGGACTGAACTAATGCTGATAATGAACCATAATAAAGAAATTGATGGGAAATGGGTGATTAACATGTGTTACCAACCTTAATGTTTTTTCTTTATCACTTAGTTCTTCTTTTCCTCTTGTTGGTGCAGAAATATGTGCCCTGGGATAAGTTGAGGAATACCGCACTGGTTGAGAAGAGATCCAAGATCAAACAGACCAAATATCATTAAAGGAGTCTACCTTTTGAAGCTTGTTCACACAGTCCCTATGCCTCATGCAGGTGTAAGGAATTGAATGTCTGTTCCGTGAGTTTGATGATCCTCATGACCACCGTAATAGAAGTCGACAGTAGTCTCTACGAGTCCAATGAGCCATGCGCCTCATCATGGAGAGTATTTTTGCTTTCTGTAACATCTCTTAGCATCACGAGACCCCTTTTCCTATAAATATATAGCTCAACCCCCACTCATATGCATTTTTACCACAACCATTCCCCTTCTGAGAACCGCGAACTTAGAAGAAAAATTAATTCCCCAAGGTAATAGAGCATCAAAAAACCCCCTTTATGTTGTTTTGATTTTCCAATTCCTATGGTAAGTATGTCATTCCTGAAGTCTTATTCCCTTCGCAAAGTAGAAAGGCCCTATGGGGTACTTGAGGATTCACAAATCATTAAAACTTTATAAAACACTCATTTTATAACCCATGCCTCCATGCCAAGGTAGGGTCACCCTCATTCATGAAGCTTCTACCTTCACGAAGCCCCTAACCTTCACGAAGCACCTGAGCTTCATGAAACACCTCTCAATGATCCCCCCTAATTTGTGAGTCCCACTTCCATGCATCCCTCTAGGCTTGTATGTAGTGATTTCTTAGTCCCTCGTGTGGTGTTTCTTTTTTGCATTTATCTACCTAATGCTTCTTCACATAGGTACACTAATAGCTATTGCTTCTTCACATAGATACACTAACATGGACCCCATAATTGACCACTCCTACACCCCATTGTATCATGGTATTGTTGATTCCATTCCTTCCCCAAGTGTGGATGGGAATCAGTTATGCAAGTACAAGGGGTAAGGAGTGATTCCTCCCCATATGAGCTGCAGGACGTTAAACTGATAAGAATCATAATCCTTATAACATGATGTTAAAATATAGCCTCACCCCATAAAATGCACATGGGGTGCCCTTCCTCAGAAATTTTCCACTCCCACTCATCTCCATGGGAGTTAGATCTCATTATCCCTCCTAATAGGGAATTATATACTCCTCACATGGAATGATATCTTCTTTGGGAATCCCTCCTGGAGTAATCCCCAATATCCATCTCCCTAGGTTGCCTTAATGAGTAATCCCCAAAACACTTATCATGGACGAACCTTTTTCAACACAATCGCCAGGTCTACTGCTACCTCTTGTTTCTCACACTGAGCATGACTCATGTGGTATTAGAGATTAACAGTGACCACAAATCCACATGGGCCGCCTTAGCGCATAATCCACATGCCCATCTATGCCAAACTATATAGGTTTTGATAACTTTATTATACATAGCATATGTAGGAATCCATCCTGAGGTTAAATCCCAACTAATGATAAACTCTGGTGCTCCCTCCTAGGGATGTACTCTCATGATGTGACATCTGCCATTTTTGGGACACATCCCCTAGATCCACCTCCATGACGCATTATGATCCATCCACTTGGGAAACTAGAAATGTGTAATACTCAAAGATATCATCCATAATTACATGGAATTTGATCCATGTCTCCTACATAGGGTACATATTAAGCCTCTATGAGCTTCAATACCAACATCCATTCTCATCCTAGTCTTTCCCTCAAGTCATTAGGTCTCTGGAGGATCATACCCTAGCCCGGAGGTTACATTTCATTCAGGTCTCCATCCATGTGCTCAATTCTCATGATTCTCCTCCTTAGGTGTCTCATCCCCCATCCCAAAATACATGGACTTTAATTCCTAGATAATGGGATACGTAGATATTCTCCCCGATGTTCAATCCCATCACTCTCCACACTCCCTCCATTCCCTAATCACTTCCTCCATCTCCATCATGATTCTTACCTAGTCTGCCACATACCAGTGAGATCATGACATCTACATCACCACCACTCACAGTATCACTGGGGTTTACAACCATGCATAAGTCCTACACAATCCATATTCATCCAACCAAGAGAAATTAACTTGTGAATGGAAGCTAGATAGTTATAAGCCCCAAATCACCCCTTCAAACTACATAGTTTTTGATCCCTGTCTTCTACACATGGTACATAGAAATCCTCCCTGAGGTTCAATCTCAGCCAAGGGTAAACATTAGTGTCCCCTTTAGTGGGTTATACCTCCCTGATCCACTCTGAGTGGTGTCCAAATCATCCTTCACGATGTGAAATATCCCTGTTATGGGATGCACCATCCCGGGTCCTATCTTATCTGGAATTCTGATCCATCCATCTAGTAACCTTTCAAAGTGTCCCCTCATTGATTTAAACCTTTTTGATCTGTTCCCATGATATGTTTCAATCATTCCAATCTATCTCCACTAGAAGTTAAACTCGTGGCATACACCGTGTTAAATAAGGGATGCTGAGGAAAACATTGGAAGACATGCCTATTGCATATGATACCCCATGATCAATGTGGGATGCCTTGAGTTTCCATTCACTTGAGAAGAACTCTAATGAGGAAGAATATAGGTTCCCCAATATTCTAGTGTCCATACTTTCTCAGTTATGAACAAAGTGACTACTTCCATGACCAAAGTTTGTTTCCATAGTTAGACCCCTTGGAATGTACAGACAAAATTAGCATAATTAACCGGTGTCCATGAGGAGATGGAACTGAGAATGAGGTTCAAAAAAAATATCTTGATCTATAAGGGAGACCCAAACTGGGTGAAAAATTCTAAGGAGGAATCCATGGAAGGAGGGACTGACATCCCATCATCCCATTTCAATCAAGGAGTATACATCTCTAAAGAAGTGATGAATATCTCCTACCTTTGGAAAGAGGGAATGTAGGGTACAATGCACCATCATTGAACATTAAACATGATTCTAGGTGTCATAACCTAGAACAAAGTTTTTGAAATAGAAATAGTGAACTCGACATGAACTGGTTTTTCTTCAACCGTGGGGATTAGTAGTGTTTGAGACATTAGTAGATAATAATGTCACTAGATATAACTATCTGGAAGGAGGTACCATAAAGAAAATAGTGGGCTTGGCATGAAACTCACCAGAATTTGGGGTGGTTAATAGTTAGTCATTCCAATCTATGGCATTGATAATGTGGATATCTCTCCAACTATGGAATACTGAATGAAACTAGGGAATTTAGAATTACTTTCCTACTATCCATACTGATAGATGAATCTTCCTGCTTTTCCAGACCCAAGCAACATGAAACCAATTGTACCCCTCCCATAGATGTAGGGTTAGGAGGAAAAATAATTTGGTAGTCCCACATAACTCAACCTTCACCACGACGTCATCCATGACCACAACCACTGGGCACAGATGCCCCATCTCACCATAAAAAATTGTTCAAAGGAGGGTGATAGACGTTATTTCCTAATGATACGAGTAGTAGGGGGTCATTACCATGAGAAATATATCCCATCAGGACATGGTGACTTTTGTTCCTTTCTTTCAATGCTTCCCCCAAGGGCCGTTCAAGGATCCAATTCTCCCCACTCTAACATTCAACCATTTCGGGAGCCTCTCCTTGAAACGTTCTTGTGACTCACGCCCCTATGACAACAAGATAAGGGACATCTGATTCATCTTGGATACGAATACCACCTGGGAGATACTAATGTGGGATAACACTATGAAATATAAACTCCGCCAACTAATGAACCCTTAGGTTTAAGAATAGGTGGTCTACGCCACTGCTCTTCTAGCCCCATTTTGGATGACCCAACACCAATGTTGGGCATGAGCTTAGGAAAACGTTCATCAGGGGGTGTCATATTCTACATCTTTAGTGGACCATACCACCCTCGATGCATTCTACTAGGTCTGTGTGCCTATATACTAGGGATTCACCTATTCCAAATCATAATTGAGACCTCATACACCTCACAGGCCGGCTGGGTTGACTCTTTCGGTCGTCGGCACGATCATCAGTCATCGTGGGCCAACCTTTGACGATGCGATCCAGTACAAAGGTCATCCCTGTGTCATAAAAATCTAGAGTGGTGGTCCTCCCCACTCTCTCACTCAACATGGAGTTCCTCCCCATGTCATTAGCATCAGTCAAAGCAGAGGTCCTCCCCATCTTGTCGACATCCCGCATGGAGATCCTCCCCATGTCTATTATTCCAGATATGAAGGTTCTTCCTGTGTCTATGATCATCAAAGAAAAGGTCCTCATTATGTCACTCCGAGCTTAAATAGAGGTCCTCCCTGCAAAAACATCAACCATAGCAAAGTATCTCATTGCTCTGTCACCTCTCAGCATGGAGGTCATCCCCATGTTCTCACTAGCTTCAGTGGAGGTCCTCCCTGCTTCAACAACCATTCAAGCAGAGGTCCTCCCCGCATCATCGACAGTGAACATAGAGGTCCTCCCCATGTATAGTTTGACCAGTATGAAGGACCTCTTCATGATACCACTTCCAACCAGTGTGGAAGTCCTCCCCATGCCACCAACAATCAATAGGGTGGTCCTCCCCATGTTCTTAACACCTTCAGTGGAGGTCCTCCCCATACATCCATAAATAAACATAGAGGTCATCCCTGTTTTTCATTCAATATATAACCAAGTTATCCTTGAACCTCAGATCACAAAATTGAAGGTCATATCCTCTCTAAAAACAACCAATACAAAGGCCCTCCTTGTGTCACAACTGGATAAAGCATAGGCCCTCTGCACTCTAATGAAAACTGATTTGAAAGCCCTCCTCATGTCACAACTAGATCAAGTGGAGGTCCTCACCACTCCAACACCAACCCTCATGGAGGTCCTCCCTGTGTCTAAGATTTGTCCTGCCCTAAATAATCCTCCTAGGGAATAAGGAAGAACTTTCACTGCCAAAGGAATAACTCTGAGAAGCACTAGATCATTGGTAATCCAGTCCATTTCTCATATTCTAAAGTGAAATGCAACTCGATGATGGATCCTTCAACTCAATCCTCTACATCTGATTCTAGGGAAGGAACTTGGTGTGTGATTTTTTCCTCCCAAAAATTGATATGTACCAGATCCCCAAAATACAGTATAGGTACATGCAAGAGGAGTAATATTTGGCTCCATTCTAGGGTCTTTCCATTCAGTCTTCTCTACCATCACCAGACTCATTCTGTACCTTGACACAAATCACAGAGAATTATTCTGAGGCATGATAGACAATGGTAACCCTCCCGAATCACCACCAATGACCACCTACCCCACACATGAAGTGGTGGTTGATATCCTGTCATATAGGGACATGATGATGCAGTCGGTACCACCCCTGAGAGACAACCCAACAATCAACGTCTTGTCATCTCATGCTACATTCTCTCCATTGTCCAGTCCACCACTTTAATGATCTACATTAGTTACACTTCTAGTCACTTATCCACCCCTAGTCAAATAATGGGGTAACTAATAGTTGGATCCGGCTGTTGAACAAAGAAGTTTGTGGGGAACTCTCGTGGTGAGCCGGTTATCTGAAATGGTTTGGCCGATTATGACTATAGACTTAGAAATTTAGGAGTACCTCACTATGGATGAAGTCATGTGCTTCTTCCAAACCCTATGGTTGATAAATTTATGCCTTTGGGGTTGATATTTGGCTTATCCAAAAATCTAGGAACATTATGATGATATCCGCCAACAGTTTTGCATGGTTGACCTAATAGCGCTTTCAGTGGCTCAACACACTGCATCATCCGGTTGTCAATAGAATATTCAGTAGAGTTATGTTTAGATATTTCCTATACTCCACATAATTATCAAAGAGGAATCTCCACACATTAAAATCCAAGGTTGGGTGCAATATGATGATCTCAATTTTAGCCTCATCTTACGATAGTCAGACCTACCCAGTGATATTGAGGATATTCCTCTAGGAACCATGATGGTAAATATGGTTGTTTCTGATATTTACCTAGAAGGTAGTCTTTGTGCAGGGTTCTAAGAGGATTACCCACCCCATGGGACATCACAACACCCATTGGACCCCACAGGTGTCCGTACTCATTAGTAGAGATAGTTTCTTAGCCTCATATTCCCCTTTATATCATTACCCATCAGTCAAAACACTAATAAAGGAAAAAACCATACTGGGGACTTCAAGCACTCTAACCCATTTGGTTAAATACAGAAGATAGAGTTTGATCCTGATAGTACCGCGTTGCTCCTATAACTTGTAGAGAATAAAAATCTCCTTGATGAGATTCTTGATGAGCACCTTGCAGAATGGAATCTGGACTACGATGATCCCCAGTATGACCCCATCCATCATCCACTAGGGAATAAGGGGTGGACACATGTCTTTATAAATGAGTTTCCTCCTATTCCCAATCCTCCCAAGTTGCATGAGAATCATCCTCGAGATCCGGCTTAGGTCGTTCCTCTGGAGGCTCCATAGGTCATTCCTATACTAGTTCCACTAGCTGCTCCACAAGCCGTTGAGCCTACCTATCACATTGAAGAGATTTCCAATGCACTATAATTGAGAAATCCTCTCCAAGATAAGAATCTCCACTAGGAAAATCTGATGACCTATCTCATTGCTCGCCTCGAGGCCCTTGAGATGTGATAGGTGACGATCCCAGTTGATGTAAATCTGTATCTGGCATGGGTGGAAGACATGTTGGCACCCCTAGATTTTGTGAATCTTAATATTTTCACCTTTAACGGGATGTGAAACACACTATAGCATCAGTATCACTTTATTTGAATGTTTGGACCCATGATGGGAACTCCGGTACAATAGGAATCCACCATGCTATGGTGTTTCATACATACATTTAAAGGGCATGAATTTATCTGGTACATCCAATTATCCATCAGGTCTATAGTTTGTTGAGAATATTTTCAAAGGAAGTTTCTTTATCAGTTTAGCTCCATCACATGAAAGAAAGGTATTGTCGAGCTCTTCAAGTTCAAACAATGACCAAATGAGTGAGTTGTAGACTTTATTTCTAGGTGGAAGGGCCTCACGCATTCACTTGACATTTCAATAACTCAAGATAAGATACTAAAAATATTCACGGGGAATTTAAATACTAAATTGGTCCCCTCCCTCATCACTCATAATTTCCTAGGTGTATTTTGGGATTTCTCAGATAAGGTTCAACTCCTAGTGTAATACTTTCTGTTGGTTAAGAAGATATGTCCATTTCCTCCTCTAGCTATTATAAGAAGAACCAAAAAGGATTATTCTACTATGGTCATGTACATATACCCCTAGGCTACTAGAATTATTATCATTAGAGCCTCCTCCACATCCTCGTCGAGGGAATCAACCTCAGGATCAACATCACCCGTCGTAGAATTGGCAGGCACTACCATGCAATATACTACCACCACATAAGGGAGACAATCGGGATCTAGTCCCTCATCAGGATCCATTCCCTCAATAGTTCTAGGATCCTAGAGATCCTTTCCATGATAGGAGAAACTGAACCTACTCATTTGATGAGGCTCTGGTCCCTGATTATTTCTGAAGTGACTTGGATCAAGTAATTTTGAAATTTCAGGAATGCAGAAGACCCAAGGAGGATGATCTCATTGATTGCCCCAACTAATAACCCTATCACTGATTCCTTAGAAATACCATCAAGTAGTGCTATATATTCAAGGACTTTATCTTGGAGTAGGTTGATAACAATATCATTAGGTCAAGACCTACCTTCAAACAAATAGCATGCATTTCTATAAATCATGACAGTGACATCAAAGATAATGGGTAGTAGGTCTCCAGCTGTGGGTATCATAAGTATGATGATTTTATTTCTTGTAGGGAAGTTCCCCATGCTCATGGTGCCATTCATGCTCATTTGAATCATCCTAAGACGCCCGAATCTTTTGCGTCTCCTACAACTATTTCCTCTACATCCATATATCATCCTTTTACTTCTTAGAAGAGTAGATGATAACGACGTAAGGGAAATAAAATCCCCCATCGATTCCAAACCCATCTCACACACTCAGTGATTTTATGCCCAAAAAATGGGAATCACCCCCGAATCTGACTAGTATTGGAATATTCCTAAGATGGTGAGAAGGAGTATGCCTCTGTGAATACTATCGAGTTAGTGGACCCCTACATAGTTCACAATGATGAGGAGTATCAGTATAGTCCTCCTAATGTTCTCGTTAGACACCATTGTTTATGGGGCCATGTATATTTCAATCGTTGGAATGCTCAGGCTATCACTTCCAGTCAAGTTGTGCACGCTACAGAGACCTGGCAACAAGCTCAACATTGAACTCAGCATGTGCAGTCCTCTCATCTTGTCTTGTCAAATTCACTTCCTCTACTATTATTGCTACTCGACCAGGAAGAGCCGCCTCAACCACATTAGGATTAGCCACATGCATCTATTCCTGACCTCAGTTATTATAAAGTCATCTGCTAGTAATTTTTTGTGGTTCATCTAGGGAGAAATGAGATATTACTAGTACCATCCAGAATCCTCTGATTCAACCAGCAACACCTTTCATGTATCTATCCACCAAAAATGTGTTTCTAGCATGAAAGTATGATGAGCTTAATAACGTTTCCGACATTCTTAAAAATTTATTGATTATCAATGTCCTCCATCTATTAGAAGAGCCTTGTGAATCCTTTTAAGAGTCTTTGAGAATCCCCCTCATGTTTGAGATAGAAGTAGTGGCTATAAAGGCCTTCCATGCTGAGGAATTCAAGTTAGAAGAGTTCCAAGACATCATACCATTATCATGAGAATATTAAGGCTATCCTGTGCATGGAAAAATTCTTCTTCTATAGATCACAAGCCAACTCAATGGTGTGGAAGTTTGTCGTTGTCTCATTGACATAGGTTCTAGGATCAATCTCATCCTGACCTAGACACTCTACAAGCTAGGACTGACTGAAAAAGATTTGATTCCCTCTGACATGAAGATTTAGGGTTATGACAGGACCGAGTAGAGGCCATATGGAATAATCCACCTAAACACCTAGTTTGGTGGCCTATTTTCAAGCACTGATTTTATGGTGGTCTCATAGGATACTGCCTAAAATGAATAGATGGGTAGAACCTAGATCCATATGCATGTGGTAGTTCCTTCCTCATATCACCAATGCCTCAATTACCCCCTCAATGGTCGAGTGAGTGTGCTCCAAGGTGATGCATATCTATTTACCTCTTGTAAATCCCACTATTTGGATGCCTATTATTACAAGATCAAGGAAAAATAAGTTATGACCAATGAGGCTGAGCACACTGCTACTATGGTCGATCCCTAGATAGACTTGGATGATGACTTCATCCTCCCAATTCACCGGTTGGAGGCTACAATGTCATACTTGGTACATTTCTTCATCATCTCCGAGATGAGGGAGATACATGTTCCCAGGTATAAGGAATGTCAGAAGATTACCTCATACACATATACATGATTTAATAGAGTTATACTAGAGCCTTTTACTCCTATGAGGTATTAGTATGTTCGTCCCATGTCCACAATAGTACACCATACCTGCTTCTTTCATCGGGTCAGGCTAAGTCGACATAGACTGACCTGTCACCACTACTTTGGCATCATCAAGCATGGTCCCCTTGGTCGAAGGCATGATGGAATTGGTTCAATAGATCTTATTTCCATGATTTAAATAGTGTAGAAATCTCCGAATGAAAATTTCACCATCGATCATGTTGGAACCAGCATTCCTCCATGGTATGTTAACTCAGAAGAATTGCCTCCTCCTATTGATCCTCTTACCTCAAATGATGAAGAAGATTTGGAAGGTGCTCCTCCTATATTTGAAGAGGGAGTCTTTACCACCTTCAATGAGTTGGTATAGGTGAATCAGGTCACTAATACATATTCGAGGTCAACACTGATCATCGCAACTATGCTTGCAGTGGAACGAAAATAGTATATGGATTTCCTAAAGAAAAATCACAATATATTTTTCTGGAGTTATGATGAGATGCTATTAATAGACCCTCATGTAGTCATCCATCATCTTGGCCTTCTAATGAGTCACCACTGGTTCAAACTGCCTTCTAGAAATATAAAACCATCCCATGGTTCCATGGTCATTTCTAAAGTTGATAATATCATCAAAGATAACTTCATCAAAGAAGTACAACACCCTAGATGGTTATCCAACATCATTTCCATTAGGAAGAATAACAAACATATAATATTATGCATCGAATTCCAGGATCTCAACCGCCACTTCCAAAGGATGATTTTCCCTTTCTGGTGACAAAGTTGTTGATTGATGATACCTATGGATTCTAGATATCTTCTTCATGGATGGGTATTCTGGGTATAATAAAACCTGGATGGCCCCAAAAGATGATGAGTCCACCACCTTTAGAGCACCACATTATACCTTTTGATATCAGGTGATACCCTTCATTTTAAAGAATACAGGATCCAATTATCATCGTTCCATGTACCACACATTCAAACCAATCCTTAGGACCCTAGTGTAATGATACATTGATGATTTGGTGGTCAATTCTTCCAACTTCAGGAACATCTCAAAGATGTTGATAAAGTATCTAGCTTCCTCCGCTCCTGATATATGAATATGAACCCCTTGAAATGTGCTTTCAAGGTGATCTCTAGAAATTTTCTTGGTTTCTTTATCAGATACAGAGGCATTGAGATCGACCCAGAGTAGATCAAGGCTATCTTTCACATGCCTATTTAATGCAACCTCTGGGAGCTCTGAGGCTTTCAAGTACACTTATCCTATATACATTGATTCATAGAAAAAATGGAAGGAAAGTGTAATCATTTTTCTAGAATTATGAAGAAAGGTTCCAACTATCAATGGGATGAAGAGTGATAGACCACTTTTGAGGATATTAAGCAGTATCTTCTACAACCTCTAATTTTGATGCCACCCATCTCCAGAAATCCATTGGTCCTTTACGTGACCACCCTAGAATGATCACTTGGTGCCCTTCTCACCTAGAAGAACAATGAAGGGAAAACAATAGTTTTTTACTATCTCATTCACAAGATCCTTGACACAGAGACCATATATCCTCCTATCAAGAAGTTATGCCTCACAATGGTTTTCATAGTGAAAAATTTGAAGCATTATCTACCGCATTACGAGATACATCTGGTGTCCTACATGGACATAAAGAAGTATATTATGAACTACCCTATATTTAAAGCCCATCTGGATTGATGGGTAGTGATACTTCAATAGGTATATATCAGGTTCATTTTACATATGGCTATCAAGGGTTAGGCACTAGAAGACTTTCTGGATTCCCATTCGTCCCCTACAGAGTAGTCTCTGGATCTTGATATTCCCAATGAACCTATTATATTAGTGGATCAGGCTATTCCATACTAGAATGTGAACTTCAATGGAACTTATAGGAGTCCCACTGGAAAAAGGTTTAATGACCCTCGACCCAAGAGGGTAGGCCTGGGAATTGTCTTCATTTTTCCTATACAAGATGTATTTCTCTATTATTTCTTACTATCAGTATTTTGTACCAATAATGAGGTAGAGTATCAGGCTCTCACCAATGGTCTTAATTTGGATCTTGATATTTATGTTCCAAACCTACATGTTAAAGAAGACTATGAGCTTGTTATCAAGCAGATTAACGATGATTACGTCATTAGAAAACTTGATCTCATGCCATTGATTAAGCATGATCGCTAGATCACGGCCCAGTTCCTTTTTATTTCAGAGGTGATTCATGTTCCCCGATCAAAAAAAGGTCAAGATAATTCCCTAGTTGATCTATCGATTCTATCAGAGAGCCTAACCAGGAAGATCTGTTCATTCATTTGGTGCATTGAAGGGTCATCACCCCTCTCAGTTCAGATTATGATAGAAAACAATAGGTAAGGCACCTTGTTGTCTATGCTTCTACATCAGGTCCTCCAAACCCCCTACAAGTGAATAGAACTCTGATTGGAAAATTCCTTTAATCGAGCATCTCTAGCATAGAAATATCCTGATTGACAGAGCTGAGATTGAGTGAGTCCTTCTCCATGCATTTCAATTCATCCTCTAGAGTGGTCCCAACCTAGAGTAGACTCTATATATACATGGGTTTGATGGAATTATCCTCCACTACATTCATGGAGACAAGATCCCCTAGGTCATGCAGGAAGTCTATACTGGTTCTTGTAGTGCTCACCAGGTAGGAATGAAGCTCTCCCATGATATTCAAATGTTTGGATATTTTTGGCCCACCATGGTCCATGACTGTATCAAGTTCACTAGGAGGTTACACACGTGTTAGATCCATTACAACTTTGTGCATCGACCGCTTGATCCCCTCCATAATACCAAGTAATCTTAGCCCTTTTTAGTTTGAGGAATCAATGTCATGGGACCATACCCACCAGCAACATATCACTAGTGCAGGTTTATTCTAACCATAATAGATTTCTTTTACAAGTGGTTAGAGGTGATTCCTTTCAAGTAAGTCAAAACCAGTCTATTGTTGAATTTTTTATATCCAACATCATCCATCAATTTAGATTCCCTCTTGGTATTCCTACCGATAATGGAACCAACTTACTATCAGTTGAGATACAAAATATAGTATCTAGTCCAACCAAACCTCCAACTACCATTCACAGAAAAATGGGAAGATTGAGGTATTAAATAAGATCCTTTCTAATGTTTTGTAGAAGATGGTGGGTCAGAATAAGAGAAGTTGTCCATAAAATCCCCCCAATGCTCTTTATTCTTATCAGACGATGACTTATAATTCTACCAAGGTGACTCCATATTCCCTGTTATATGTAATGGAGGTAGTCCTCCCCATTGAGATTTAGTTTCCATCACTCCGTATAGTTTTCTATAATCAGTAGATGACAAAAATAGTAGTATAAGTCCATCTATCCAAATTGGAAGCTCTTGAAGAGAATAGGATTTAGGCCTCACATAATATAGAGAGGCTCCATAACAATATAGCTAGAGATTTCAACAATAGAGTTCGCCTGCTCTCCTTCATCTATGGTGACATATTTTTTTATCTTTGAGCATTGATGATTCTTAATAAGAAATCTCTAAAGTTAGAGCCCAAATAAGAAGGACACTACATCATTCGCAATGTCTATCCTGATGGTGCATACTATTTGGTCACCATAGATAGTGAGATAATTACTCCCCCCACCAAGTACATGTTTATTAAATAGTACTTGTCATAAGAATGATCTCTCTAATCCTACAATATGTTAAACTGTTCCATCCCGCATGATGTTAAACTATGTGAAACATTCTGATTGTCCTGAATGATGATAAATTTCATAGTGTTACACACGATGTGAGCTCTATGACCTTAAAATAAGATCTCTTTCATCTAATAAACAAGATGTTAAACTATGCTGCCACATCCTACATGATGTTAAACTTCTATTTTGTCCTTGTTTGATGATGTTAAACAACATAACAGATCATTATCCTTATTTCATGAAGATAAACTGCACAATTCCCCATTTTTCTGAGCTCTATGAACTTAAACTAATATATCTACCATCCTAAATGATTTTAAACTGATGTTTCAAAGCTGCAAAGTTCTAAAAAACATAACATTGATTGTTCTTTCTACATGACCTTGAAAGGAAAGTTCCCCTTTGTTCTACATGACCTGAAATTGATCTGTCCTATATGAAATTAAGTTATTCCCCATTATCATCCTCACCACATGACATTAAACTGCATGGATCTTCAAGAACTATATATGGATTTATTACTATTATTATGTGATATGTAATAATACCCCAACATTTAGTCTTTGGGTCCAACCATAATTTAATCTTTTCGTCCCATAAGCCTGAGTCCTCTCTAGGAATGTTCGGTGTGGTGTGGGATTTCGTGGTCCCTATTCATGTCGGGTCATTATTCCATTCCATACACATCCCCTTTTGGATACCTCTCTCCCCCACATCATAGTCACATGATAATAAAGTATATTACACCATCATCCTTACCACATGATGTTAAATAGTATGGAACTGAAGAACTGCATATGGCTTGATTTCCATCCTTATGGGATACATAATGATGATCGAGAACTTCATCTTCAGGATGATCCAAAAACTCTCCCAAACCTTTTTCTTCGTCCCCCATGATGTTAAAATGTGTGTGTGTGTTCCTTTTAGGAATGTGTGGTGTGGATCTCTTTGGTCCTCATTCACATCAGGTTTCATCATAGAACCACACTACACATTTCCACTTTATAAGACTCATCCTATGGTTCAAGATCTATAACTTTAAAATAAGACCCCCAACGCCCTTCTTTCATGACAATAAACTACATAATATCCCCTGTCCTTATTGTATGACTTTAAAATACATATTATGCATCTTGGTTGTATGATGATATACTCTATAGTGCTACAATGTATTCTCTTGAGAAGAAACTACCCTTTTTTTAATGGACATATGCCATGCCATATTCTAGAACTATGTGTGTCTTGATTCCCATCCTTATGGGATATTTATAAACACCTGGGTATTTTGTCTATGGGACCAACCATAGAGTTATAAACTCACCCCTTTTTCCCTTTTACCTGGATATCATCTAGTAATGTGTGGTTTGGTGTGGAATTTACTGGACTTCATTCATGTCAGGTTTCCTTACGGTGCTTCACTATGCATCTTTGCTTTATTTGGTCCGAACTTTCTGACCTTAAACTAATATTTTCAGTTTCTTACTCACATGAAAATAAACTCCATAACAAGCATGATATTATCATTTAAGAGAACACCACCCAAACCCTTATTGAAACTTCTATTTTCCATGACATATTCTAGAATTACATTTGGCTTGATCCCCATCCTTATGGGATATATAGCGATGCCCAAAAATCTTAGCCACGAGCCCAACCATAGAATCATGAACCCTTTATCCCTTTCTTGGTATGGGTTCTCTTCTTGGGAATGTTTGTTGTGGATCTATATGGTCCTCATTCACATCTAATTATGTGTCATGCCGTGAACCTATCCTTTGGGATGTATATGAACTACTCACATGATGCTAAAATTCATGTCATTTTCATCCTTACCGCATGACATTAAACTGCATAGATACGTCCCACATACATGATGTTAAACTGGGCATCCATGGTCCACACTCTATGAACTTAAACTAGGCACCCATGGTCCACACTCTATGAACTTAAACTGGGAGATTATAGTCTGAGCAACAAAACCCTTAAACTGTTCACAATACCTCTCCTAGGAACTCGATCCTTGACGATAGATATAATCCCTCCTGTAGATTTTCCACATTGACATGCTTGAATGTGTGGTGGTATGAGACATGGAGTGTTGGATTCCACAAGTACATTCCCCCAATCCATTTCCACACTTAACATGTCCCTTTATTTGGTTCCCCATCCTCTTCCATGTCTGGAGGGACCCCCCTAATGGAATGTATTTGCCACTTTGTCTCACCTACCATTTTGGGACAATGCCATGGAAGGCTTTGGATGACATTTTGAGCCAGTTCTTAGGTCTCGAACATGGTCAGCAATCAACCCTAGTTTTTCTATCCCTATCCTTAGTAACACAATATGGGTGTTTTATTTTGAAAAGTTCAAAAATTATCCTCCATCATCACTCTACCCTCATTGTTTTCCAGATATTGGGTGTAATGTTTCAAATTTTACACCTCCTTATGTTTAGGTGTATCCCCAACACCCTTGGTGTTGTCCCTTCATTCATCCATGAACATTGAGTGGGAACGTCAGTGTGGTTGGGACTCTCCCACCCAGTGTTTCTCTTCCATTTTTGTGTGATCTACATATGATGGAAAAATCCTAACATCACTCCTTGTTTCCTACACCGATCATTAATCACGTGGTCTTAGGATTTTAGGTAGGGTTTTTACCCACATGGAAAAGATGCACAACCCTCAATTCCAAACTATATGAACTTAAACTAAGATCCTCTTCATGGTTCTCATGGGAATATGTGGCATGGTATGGGACTCTTTGGCCTCATTCACATCGGGATTTATTTTCTGTGCCACACACATCCTCTCTAGGATACCTATTTTCCCCTAATGTCCTGGTTTCCCATTGGTAAATTTTGTATCATTTTCATCCTTAACACATGATGTTAAACTATACAGATACATCCCATGCACATGATGTTAAATCGAGAATCCATGGTCTAATTGATATAACCTTAAAATATTTTCTATCCCGTGTTCAGTTGGGTCCTACCATTGACATGATCTAATGTACAAGGATGTGAGACCGAAAGTGTCGACTTCCATGCGACTGTCATCCTGACCTGAGTCTTTTTGGGTTTGTATTTCCACCATCTTTTACATTGATAATGACCCCCTAACGACAATGGTATCATGACTCTCTGGCTCACCTCCTGTTCTAGGCGAATTCCCTAATGGATTTTCAGCAATAAACATCGAATCCTATGTTTTTAATTTGTTCAAAAGTCACTTTTACGTTTATATACCCAATCCTTGATTGGTGAGGTTTGGATCCTACATTGTGAATATGGTCAATAGTGATCCTACTCATGAGTCTCCATTTCTCTAATCCAGACCTCAAAAGCTTTGATTTACATGATTTCCACTTCCTTATGTTCTAGCGGAACTCTAACATCCTTAGCGTTTCTCCTCTATGCATCTTCACACTTCGTGTAAGAATATCACACATTATACACATCTAAATGTGATGGGGAAAGACTAACATCACTCTTTGTTTCCCATATTGATCATGGATCATGTGGGATTTGGAGTTTTGGTAGGGTTTGTACCCATAGGGAAAACTATGCAACCCTATGGTCCAGACTCTATAACATTAAACTAGGATCCCTATGGTCCAAATTATACAACCTTAAACTAAGAGGCTCATGTCCTTACCACATGATGTTAAAAGGCATGGTTCGGTCCCATCAAATGACCTTAAACCATGACATCATCATCTTGGTCGCACAACAAAAAATTACACAATATTGTGGTCTTATCACTTGATAGGGAATCACATTTGGCATTGGTCATCCACCAGGACACCTGTCAAGACCTACAAATATCTTGATTCATGTGGCTACACCTAGACTTTCAATCCGGGTCTATCTACTCAAAAAAAGGGGAAAAAGTAAGAAAAAAACAAAATATGTTGATAAGATATATCTAATTCCTCTTCTCTCTATGAATGGTTCAGACCTATGTGGTGAAATTTTCCTTCAATAACTATGAATGGCTTGATTCTCATCCTTATGGGATATATAGTAATGCCCAAACACTTTGTCTTTGGGCCCAACCATATATTCCTTGGTCCAAGATCTATGACCTTAAACTGTATATAGTTCATCTTAAGACATCCATGTGACACGTGGGCTCTCTTGGTGTACTTTCATGTCATGTTTTATCTCTTGTGTGTCACCTGTGTACACTTGGGATGAACGTTACTCCTTAGAGTCTGACCTTCACAACTTTAAACTGTATTAAAGCTTCCATGGGAATGTGTATGTGGTGTGGGTTGGCTTCCTTGGACTCATAAAAATTAGTTTTTTCATAACCCCACACCACACATACTCATTTGAAATACTGCCAGTCATGGTCCGAAATATATGACCTTAAACAAAGAACTCGTCATCCTAAATGAAGGATGTTAAACTACAACCATACCCTGATCATGTTTAGGACGCCCCATGATGATTATGGGATGTTTCAGCTTCCTCACCATAGAGGAATACCCCCACCAGTGTTGATCTCAGACTACACTACCATCAAGAACTATATATGGATTGATTACCACCAATATGGGATACATAGAGACACCCATAAATTTTTTATTGGGCCCAGCCATAGTATCATTAGCTGTTTTGGACCCCATGGCCTTATTTATGCTCCAAACTCTATGACCTTAAAATAAGAGCATCACATGGGTATGTGGTCTAAAAATGGATCTACTTAACCTTCAATTATGTCAGGTTTTGTCCCTCATCACATCACATATTCCTCCTTCCCTTCTATCCCTGATATTCCTCCTTCCCTTCTATCCCTGGTTATTTTTATGGTGTGAAATCCCCCTTTGGGATCATTCACATCGGTTTCATCTCCTCCGCACCATGAAGACTTTCTAGGAATATAAATTATAGTCTATTTTACATGACTTTAAACTATTTTCTAGGGTTCCAGAAATATGTTCTTAAACTATGTGTAATGTCCCATTCACAAGACATTAAACTGCAAGAAACTTCCTGACCACCAGACATTAAACTATACCATGAATTGTTCTCATTGTACGATGTTAAAAATACATGCTCAACATACTCACCCTCATGATGTGAAACTGAAAATCACCCTTGGCCCTCAACTGAGAGGTTCTTTCCCAAAATGATGCTCATCTACCACATTATTTTCATCTTCATCTATCACACAAACACCAAGATGATGCTCCCCTGGAAGATAGTTTTTATCATTGTTTATCCCAATGTGCCTACACTAGTGTACTCTCAGTCATGATGGTTTAATTCCAAGAGTTTTGTAATTATTTCAAACATCTTGTCCCTCCAATCCATGATTTGTGTGCCCCATATTTAAATCATCATTATATGTCATGTCTAAAGGGACCCCCTAATAGTTTGGCTACTCCACTTTGGATCACCTACGGCTTTAGGCCAACGCCCATGAAGATATCAGACAAAAACTAGAGTTAGGTCTCATGTTTCAGATATGGAAAATGGTCGGCCCCTATTTATTTTTCCCAATTTCCGATGACATTACATATACAGTGTCTTGAATATGGTTAGTAGTTATCTCATACTGTCATTCCATCCTCTCTGTGATTTTGAATTTTGGGTATCATGATTCACACTTCCCATTTCCCCTTTGTTTAGATTGATTCCAACAACCCTAGCATTATCCCACTCATGCACTAGAGCACATTGGGAAAGGAAAGTTGTCTATTATAAGATCCCTATTCTCCAGTCACAAACTCTCTCATCCAAAACACTCCAGGTGGTCAATCAATAATAGCATACCCCGAGTATTCAATTGTCAGCTGGCACTATCATTCAAAGTGAACGATTATGTGGTCGTCCCTTGTTTCTCACACTGGACTTGACCCATGTGAGCTTGGGTACTGATCATTAGTTTCTTTATATATATAATCGATATGTATTAGATGAAAAAATCAAGATATATGTTCATACACATAGTTCAAAACAATCAAAGAATGTAAGAAAATATGTTTCAAGAGTTTGGAAAAACATGACCCCTATGGATTCACCATGTTAATGGAGCGCCTCACCTCTACCTACCTATGATGTGTGGCCTCCAAGATTTTATATCTTCTCCTGATCTCCATTTATTCTTCATTATTTTCAAGTTGGATCTTATCAGCTCTAATTAGTGCCTGGTCCTGTTCAGCTCGAAGGCCATCCACATGACTGCTTTCCTACCTTAACTAATTTTGGGCCTCTTCCAGTTGTACCTTCAGTCATATGATGAGTTCTGATTGATAATTGAAAAAATAAAATAGCACATCTATCTTCTATTCTAGGCAATGGATATGTTATTTTTTACTCCTAAATATTATGGGTGTTTTTATATTTTTTCCTGGTACTAGGCAGTGTCCAAATACTAACTGCTTTCCCATATCTTCTCAGCAAGATAGTCTCTGAGTATCATGTGAAAATCTCAAGAATCCACCCCTCCAATGCACATATTGCATAGCCAGTGATGAAGTGATATCATTTGGATTATCCACTGAGGTTATGTATTTTTTCTGATGAAATTCTTGACTAACTTAGATGATTGGTGTCAGGTATCCTGTCTATCATAAACCACATAATAATAAAATTCATCCATCTCTTATGGGTCTACAGGTTCGTATTCTAGAAATGAGGCCAGTAATTCAGTAGTAGGGTATTCCTATGGAATTATGTCATTTGCGTTGGGATCCATATTGTAAGGCTGATCTCCATCACTTGATCCCGCCTCGATAATGTTGTCCATGTCATCCCCAATGGTAGCAATACCAACATACACGATCGAACGATTATTAGAGGTCATGGCCTGGTCAACTTGGACACTTGGATCCATATGAACCGACATCCCTCTCAAGAATGGGGCCTCAGGTCCTCTGGCCATTCTCTCTAATAGGGAACTTTCCACTATGAGGACTCTTCAGACAAGGGTTGTGTCAGTCAATCAGATTGAGGAAACAACAAGTATAACTCTTTGAGGTAAGAAACTTATAGTGGTTAAATGATGGCTGCTCGTGCTCTCGCCTTTGTATTTCCATCATTGGGATGCTTGGAACCCCCCCTTATATTATTCTAGGTTCTAAAGGTTCCATAGAGGCCACCCTTGCCTCCCCAGCACTGCAAGACTTTGTAGCTACTATCTCCCCTGTAGTGGGTCCCACTGTTTAGTTCTTCATTCCCATCACCATTCCTCTATCCCCGTTAGTAGGGGAACTTTTCACAAGCCCCCCATGCACAAGTAGATGTCAGTCGAGGAACCTATACAAAGTGAAGGAGATAATAGCACATGGGAACGAGTTAGAGCTTAATTTAATAAATTCAGAAAATCCTCCCAAAGAAGTTTCCTATGGGGTCACAACCTCTCCATCCTCTAGGGGACTCCCTCTGTTAGTATCTTCCCCCCATGACCCATCTGAGTCCCCAGGAAGGGGAAAGTACAATGACATTTCGGCAACTGATAGTTGTGGTGGGGATGTCATATGTCATCATTGGATTTGGAGTTCTTCAAGAGCGAACTAAATTCTCCAACTCAGCCACATACCACTCCCCCTCTTCCTGGGATACAAGGAATCCAACATTGGCATGAAAAATTCCCAGAAGATCCATCCCAAACTGGTTGAGGCAGTCCCACACTTTGAATGAATTAAAGAATTTCATATTAACATCCCAATATTCCCAAGCCTGAGGATAGAAAACATCTTCAAGTATATCCATGCAACACAACCACTTCTCTAGAGATTCGGTAGGTATTCTGTGAATCCCTCTTGATGGCCCCCCTTCATCTTGAGTCTTCCTGATGGGGACCACTGAACCTGCTACTGCCACTCACCCCCATTTTTGGCTAGTGCAGGACTTGAAACTATTGGCTCTGCTACTACAAATCTTCCACTGTGATGTGCATCATCCCTACTGTAATGACGTACTCTCATCACTATTCATCCCTGACCTCGAGGTGGAGGGCCACTCTATCACCGACTTTGAGGGTCTTCTATTTCATCATTTCACCCAGGTAGGCCACCTACCAGCTCTTTGAAAATGCATCGAATAGCCCATATGCAATAATTAGTGGATGTAGCTCATTCCGAATCTTCCCATGTTCCCATGTGAACATGAGCCAAAGCTGTCTCATCATGCACTTGTGGTCTTCATGATGTACCCCTAGGTACACGTTTGGGGTCAGTGTTTGTAGACCTATGAACATCCTCACAAACCGTTGTGGAGTGTATGGTTTCTAGATTGGCTTGCAATCCACCTATTCCACCAGTACACCACCTCAAAATGTTAGAAGATATGACCGTTGTTATTCGATTCCTCTACCACCATCAGTGAACACTCCCATTAGTAGAGGAGATGTATGAAAGTTGAATTTGTCTACCCTCCAGATATTGTTCAGCATCGTCGTCAAGTTTATCTAGAATGAGAAACTTCTTATACAACATTCAGCTGGTCAAAAGTTCATCTGAGGAGGGGAAATGAGTTTTAGGTATTCATATCCCCCCATGTGTGCTACCACCCAACCATAGAGAAAGTGGAGTGGTCTACACATGTGTAGTGGCTTCTTCCCCTTGCTGATATGCCTGAGCACCTTGTAAAGCTTTTCCAGCATTGGAACTCTGATGTTGATGCACTGCCCCATTGCTAGAATTTCCTCCATGATGAATGTACTCTTCCTCACACCCATATGCACATCTCTTACTAGTAGTATCCACCCACAAACGAATGCATATATGAACCCAACCAACCTGACTACTGGTTGATGCTCAGTGTTGATGTTGTACCCCCACAAATTCCATTGGCTATACTCTAGGATTCTGCAATATTAATCTTCCTTACCTCACTGAACCCCTCTTGGGAAGGTATGGGGTCTTATGGACAGCTTCATGGGCTCCCCTCCCTCAAGAGGCCTCTCCACATAAAAGTTTTGGAAACAACCAAACCACTGCTTAAAGTAGACGTCCCTTGTCATTTGTTTGTCTTTGTCTGTGCCTGACACCAAGTCTAGAAGCATCTTCACCATACATGAAATCTACTCTGGATCCTCCCATGCATTCTTCATGGGGAGAAATTCATCGTACATCGCCTCTAGAATGGGAATCCCAGAGATACGATGGAGGTCCCAGAGGCTTATGTCGACCTCCCCATGTTGCAAATGAAACGTGTTGGTCCTTGACGACCATCTACTCAACAACGCAGACACGATGTTCTTTGATTGGTAAATGTGGAATTGGGAAGCCCAGGACACTTCATACAGGCCTACTCGCCTAATCTCTACTCCAAATTCTGCATAGGATTCACATACCTAGTAGGCCTAGGCCCATTACTAGGTGAAACTACCACCCTGGTGCATATCCCAATCATCAGTCCATCCTTTCTTCAGGTCCCTTAACCCCACCTTGAAGATTGTATGATGTTGTGGTGGAGATGTCTCTAGCTGTAATGGTTTCCCATTGATATTGTTGGGATGATTGTAAAGGCGGTCTGTGGTGATAGATGAATGATCCATCTAGATATGGGTGTCAACAGCCCTGAACCACTGGTACCAACCCAGCATGCCTCTGAACTAGTAATCTAGTCTGTCCCTGCTTTCCTGTGGGATGAAGACATCCTCCCTCAGAATGAAGTCGTACAAAAGAAGTCTCTTGTAAAGAGGACAGTCATTCTGCACTTATGTTAGGAGCTCAGTCAGTGACTCGTGACCAGAGTGGCTCCCAACATACTCCCCAATCAGGATGTTGTTCATCAAATCTTCTTTTCAGGCAGCATGTGCAAGGACCTCATGAGAGACTTCTTGGGATGCCATCAGATTTTGGGACCCTGTTGATTTTATTGGGTCTGTTTGTGAGGGTCGTTCGGGAAGCATGATCGCAGGAGCAGTAGATCACAGAGACGCAACGAAGTCTTCTCTTATCGCAAAGCAACAGAGAATAGTGATAGCTGCATGATCATGCGACCATCATGGAGTCGCCATGTTGAACCAGCAGCGTCGGGGAGTGGCAAACAATTGAGAGGTTGAAGATGGAGTCTTGTGGTGCACGAGATCGGCCGAGTTCGAATTTGCGAGGTGCGTGGAGATCTGTTTTGATCATGCGATGCGCGGGATTAGAGTGGATGGCTGGGATCAGCGGGAGGTGTGATCGGATGGTCACGGATCGAATGGATTTCGAGTTTGCAGCACATGATTTCGAAGCGAACTGTTGAGATCGACGGGAGGCGTGATCTGACAGTCCAGATTTGATCCCGGTGGAAAAATTCATTCCCACGTCGAATTCTTTCGGCACCCATTCTGCAACATCTGTTGGTTCGATCTGGAAACAGGGTCGGTACCCATGCCACATGCATCACCTCCATCACGCAGGCCCCATGGGCATGTCATTGAATTGGCCTAACTGGCTGGTGTAGGCCTTATTTTTTGGTTAAGGGTGGTAATAAGAAACCCTTAAATATTAAGAATAAAATTATTAGAAGAATATAAGAGTCCCAAAGTGATCTCCTCTATATCCAAACCCATTATTCAAGGATTCCATGTAAACTACATTTGTATTGCCACATTATCTTCAAACTTCTAAAGTCATCAATGGAAATGTGTAAGATGCACAAATATTGGTGCTAAAAATGCCGCCCTTAAAATGAGATTCTCCAGGGTGAAATGAATCTGATTCTAAGGTAAACGTAAATCAATTTTCCACATATTTGAATATCTGAAGATTCATGATATTGAACCTCATGAGAAGATCTGTCCCGAGTATGTCTGAGGAACTCTCTTGTGTGATGAAGATGATGCATCTAGCCACAACTACTCGGCTGAATCCAATATGGGAATTAGCTTTGACTTGGAGAATGGATACCCTAAAATTGTAGTATATATGTGTTTCAAAATGAAATAGGGTGTGGGTGGAATGGAACTTGTGGAAAGTAAAGCACTTGAATGTCTCTTCGTATCCCATGAAGATGAGAATCAAGCTACATGTAGTTCTAAAATATACCACTATGCAGATCAAACTCATGCATAAGAGACATAGGTTCATGGATAAATAACTCTACGATGAATGTCCATACATAGATCTAACTCGTACATTGTGATGACATCCTAGATAGAGAGCCATGTCTCAGTGAAGATGTTGTTCAGATCATCCTCAATGCCCATCCTTTATGTGTAACACCAAACAGATCCGATCGCCTGGATTTGAGTGATTAACTTTCAACTGGTTACTCTTTGAGAAATGCCCATGAATTCCCACTGACATCAAATTCTTCATTGGTGCACCTACTCCAGTAGTCTTGAGATCCTATAATTTACAAGGACGATTTGGACATGATATCCTTCTGGAATTCTGTAACTCTTTCCTAAGTCAAGGGACTTAGTGGGCATAGTTTTTTTTACTAAGGCCATATAGTGGTCCGCATAATATTTTTATCTTTTCTTTTTGTTTTTACCTATCTTTTACCTAAGATTCATATGGGGGAAGACTTAGCAAGCTTGGACTTGGCTTTTGCTCAGGCTGCCTTCTTACAGGTTTTCCTCATGATAAGTTTTTTGTGCCTCTTCCACTTTATAGCTGCTCAGTATTGCCTGGGTCACACAAAGTGTATGTACAACAAGCAGATACTCAACTTTTTCCTTGGATTACCTTATTGGGCTTTCATCTTGGCGAGCTTCATGCCTCTTACCGCTTTAAGGTCCTATAAACTAGGCCAACAGTGTGCAGTAATTTAAGGTCTTTGAGCTTGGACCTCCTTATCGCTGCAGTTTAAGGTCTTATAGTTTGGACCATATGATATATGGGACTAGAAGACTAAGGATGACTCAAAACACTATGGGGTGATATGTTTCGTGGTGGTATTGCTAGGGATCACAAGTATTAGAGCTCCTTTCTTACAAAGAGGGGATTCCTTTAGTTTGTGGTTTAAATATCTTATGCATCGATAGCATGGACAAGTAAATATGATCTCCACTCTTTTAAAAGAGCTTAAGGAAGATTTATTGGGTGAATATGGTTGAGGGAAAAATTCAAGGGAATCTAGGCCCACCTGGATAATTGGAATGTGGGTGATGTAAGTCAAAATCCAAAAGTATAAGCCAGGTAATATAGAATGGGGTAGATATTCCGGGCACGTACATTAACACTATGGGGTTTCAGATTCCACCATGGTGTCGTTGAGGCTCACAAGGATTAGGAATCCCTTTATACTAAGGCAAGATGTCTCCGGTCGGTGGTTCTTTGCCCCTCTACATCAATAGCATGGTCGAACCGAGATATCTCTTTTTTCTTTACAGGGGCTATGGAATATTTGTGAAGGCTAAAACATCTAGACAATGAAGTTGGGTATGGAAGGAAGGCAATCTAGGGAAGGGTTTTAAAACCCTAGGGTAACATAGCTTCAATTAAAGAGCTTGAGCCCCATACATTGTGGTATCAAATCACGAAGTATGGGCCACCAAAAGGTTCAATAATATTGGGTTTCATTTCGGTCTTGAGAAAGGGTACACAACATAGAGATGAAATGTCGAGGATATCAGATCTGCTTGAATAGTCTAGGAAGAATATTGTAAATCATAGTCCAAAGTTCTCAGGTAATGAGGAAGGTATGAGAGAAGCCCACCAGGGATATATTAAAACACAATGGGGTGCTAATTTTAGTCGTGACGATTCTAGGCTCACAAGAATCATAAATCCCTTTATACTGGGCCAAGATGTCTCCGGTTGGTGGGTTTGAGCCCTTGCATCAATAACATGGCCAAGTGGAGAGATATATTTTCTTCATCAGGGAAAATGAAAGGTATGCAACAACTTGGGATGGTTTAGATCATGAAGTGGGATTTATGGAAAATTTCAGATCCAAGAAGGGTTTGAGCACCCTAAATGTTATTCCACCACCCGTCGAACATATTCTGGTGGAGAGAAAATGTGAAAAATCATTACTCTAATATTTTCTTGGACCAGGATATCTAGTGAGAAAAACTTAGCTTTTACTAGGGCTACATAGTAGTCCCTATGAGATTTATTCCTTATTTATTTACACCCAATTTTTTTTAAACTCTAAATATAAAGAGTTTAGTGAGTGAAGACTTAACATTTCATCAGTCATCCCTTTGTGGGTTTTCAACCTGACATGTTTTATGTCACCTTCACTAGCAGTTTAAATTCTTGCGATTTGAACTATTATATGGTAGAGTTTAAGGTCGTACAACTTTGACCAAAGTGTGAGAAGTTTAAGGTCATGACACATATGGAACTAATATGGGAGATGTTACACAAGAGCCTAATTAAGATGTCAAGGGTCAAAAGTACTCCACCATCCTTATGAGAGAGAAGTGAAAGTGTCATAAATCTTGGATCGTGGTTACCAAGTCATGAGTGATGATATGGGACAATCATTATAAGGATAACCTAAATCACAATGGGGTGCTAGTTTCTTCCATGGTTACGTTAGGCTCACAAGAATCAGAAATCCCTTTATACTAGGCCACGATGTATCTGGTCAGTGGGTTTGAGACCTTACATCAATAGCATGGTCAAATAGAGATATCTCTTTTCATTTTCAAGGGTAGTGAAAGGATGTGATGTCCCAAGGCACTTAATCCATGAAGTGTGACGTATGGATTAAGGTGCTTAAAAAGATGATGGAAGCACCCCATTCTCTAGTTGGATGAGGTAATTTTATTGTGGTCCTTTGATAAGTAAGGATGATGAATGATGGTTTTCTCAATTTAACATCATGTAGCCGGGATGTTCCTCCACCCAGTTTAATGTCATGTAGTAAGGACGTTCTTCTATCCAATTTAACGCCATGAGGTAAGGACGTACTTCCATGAAATTTAACATCATGTGGTAAGGATGTACTTCCATACAGTTTAACATTGTGGTAATGAAATACTTCCATGTAGTTTAACGTCATGTAGTAAGGATGTACTTACATGTAGTTTAATGTCATGCAGTAAGAATGTGGGAATCGATGTAAAAATGTGGAAATGTTGTGGCTAGGACCAAATATGGATAATCTGACATCATAATGAATATCAATAGGATGATAATCAATCCACATATAGTTCTAAATGAAGTCTCTTATGTAGGTCTGGACCATATGCAAGGAGGGGTAATTTTTATATTTGTTTGCTGTGACTGGGATCAGTGTTGGAAATTAGAGAATCACTATGTATCCTGTGAGAGAAGGAATCAAGCCACACATAGTTTTTTAATGATAAATTATCTATACAGGTCTGACCCATATGTAGAGGTGGGTATTATTTTCATTGATCATTGTAGCTATGCCCTGGATTGGAGATCTAGGCGTCACTATGTATCCTATGATGACAGGAATCAAGATACACATAGTTCTTGATGTTCAATGTTGTTTAACGTCATGTGGTGAGGATGAGCGTGAATTAATGTGAATAAATGTAAATGTTGTGGTTGGGCCCAAATATGGAAGTCCAAGCATCACTACGTATCTCATGAGGATGAGAATCAAACCACACATAGTTCTTGAAGAACCATGCATTTTAACATCATGTGGAAGGTACATTGACCATGAAGTTTAATGTCATGTGGTGATGACTCATGGTATGCCTTATATGTTATTTCATTCAAGACCATGATTGGTATGTTGTGTACTTTTATGCCTTTATTGTGAGGGTAATCTCCTTCCATAATTCCTAAGCTCATGTGAGCTATGGTCAGTGTGAGAAAAAAGGAACAGAAAGGGTTTTACTAGAATGAAAAGATAGTTGAGTATAGAATAAGGGTAGTTTTTATCATTTGTTGACTGGACCGAAATATAGGATTGAGGTGTCACTACATATCTCATTGGAAATGATAATCAATCCATACGTAGATCTAAAAGAACCGAGTAGTTTTACATCATGCAGAAAGGATATAGGCGACCCGATGTGAATAGAGATGGTTATCAGGAATCCGTTTAGTTTTATCTCATGTGGTAAGGACATTGGTCATGTAGTTTAATGTCTTTCAGTAAGGATGACTGGTTTCATGCAGTGGAATATCTTTCTTCTAGGAAGAAAGGTGCCATTTAGTTTAATGTCTTGCTACTAGGATGAATTTGTATAGTTTAATTCATGTAACTAGGATAAGTGATGAGACTTACACTAGTGTGGACGCCCTTATCATTCTTCGATTCTTGATAAATAAGATTTCCTCCTCCTGATCTAGATCGACCGAGATGATGGATGTATTAGCCAATGTGTTGGTGAAAACATTCTGTGATCGGGGAGCATGATGCAATGTGGGCTAAAAGAGAACTTTTCCATAAATCCCTTAATATAGCCAATGAGAGGGTCTGATTCTTCCTTTTTGATGGAATATTCTTTATTGACTTGCTTTATCACTAACTTTGAATCCCCTTTGATGTTCAGGTATGATATTTTCAACTGTAGGTATTGTTTTAAGCCAATGATGGGGGATTTGTATTCCACCTTGTTATTTGTGCAACCTTTGGATAGTGACAAAGAGTAGGAAAAAACCACTTTGTTAGGAGAGACAAATACAATCCCCAAGACAACCTGGTTGAGCTTCGGGTTTTTAATTCTTGGTCTTATAAGTCTTCATGAGGTTCCATAAAAATACATCTCTCATGTTTGGGGAGTGTCATGGTCATAGAAGACCTCTTCATCTGGATGCTCAGTTTCTTCTTGTATATTCGTCGGGGCAGGATGTGCTACAAGGAAATCAGTCAGGTCTTGTCCTTCCACAAACTTCTATGACACAAACTGAATGTCATATTATTTAAGAATGACCACCCATTATACCAAGTTTCCATTAAGCATTGGATGGACAAGGATGTACTTGAGCAGGTCAATATGAAAGACTGGTTGGACTTTATGGTGCTACAAGTAACACCTCATTTTTTCACTACAAAGATGAGTGAAAGGCAGTTCTTCTTGACATTATAATGTTTGGTCTCAATACCTAGCATAGTTTTGATGAGATAATAGAGACTATTCTCACTTCCCACATCATTATTTTGTGCGAGGAGGGCTCCCAATGGGCTTTTCATGGCAACCACATATAAGATGAGTGGCCTCTCTTCCAACAAAGGAATCAAAAGCTATGGGTGCAGAATGTATGGTTTGAGGCTTTGGAATGATTTTTGGAAATCATAATCCCATTGATAGTCAATTTCTTTCTTCATTATCCTGGTGATGGGGAGAGATTGTCTGACCGTGTTGGCAATGAACTGCTAAATGTAAGCAAGGTTCCCTTGAATTCCCCTCAATTATTTGATATTTCTAATGGGTGACATTAATAAGATAAAACTAGTCTTCTCTAGGTCAACCTCAATGCTGTGGTGTCCTACCACAAAACCAAATAATTTCCCTAAAATTACCCCGAAAGTGAATTTCATTGGGTTTATCTTCAGACTATGTTGTCGCAGCTTGTCGAAGATTGTTCGAAGATCCATGAAGTGATCACATCACTGTAAGGATTTAATGACCAGGTCGTCGACATAGCACTCAACTATCATTAACAAGAATGGCTTAAAGATATGTTTCATGGTGTGTTGATATGTTGATATAACATTATTCAAACCAAAGGACATGAACTGATAGAAAAAGATCCCCTAAGGAACTATTAAGGCAGTGACTACTTTATATTCAGGGTTACCTTTATCTGATTGTACCCCGAGTACCCATCCATGAATGAAATGTAGGTTCTAGGATGAGATGAAGTGCATGATGGGTGTATACCCAATTTTTCAAATTTCCATGATCAATTATTAATCTAAGATCATTACGATGATAAACTCTCGTATCCACAAAATTGAATCAAAGATAAAAGACAAAATGAGAGAACCCTGAATTGAGAAGAGATGATCGACATATTTTGTTTATAATTAATTTAATTTAATTAAAGAATTACCTCCAAGTTGATTCTTTCTTCCTTGATGAGTTTGAACATGGGTCCGAGATGCAGCTTCGTTGCGATGTATAATCCAAGGATATGATTCCTCTAGCGGTGATCCACATGTGCTCCACGTATCTCCAGATGTCACCGAAGGAGTCTCTGGGTGCTAGCATAGAAGATCCTTTCACTTGTGATGTCTTCCTTTGATCACCTTGATAATCACTTCCAATGTGTTCTCTTAGATTTCGTGTAGGAGGATCTCTCTTGTTCTTTATTGCGTTCTTGGAGAGGGAACAGTTCTCTAGGCTCGAGAGCTTTTCTCCAAGGATGTTGTTGACACAACCATTGGTTAACTGGTGGTATATCCCCTTGGATAATTAGATAATAATAACATAATGAGGTATTTAATTTACCAAGTAATAATAAATAATTATAAAAATTTTCATTACTTATTTTATTATTCCAAGTGAAACCCCATGTCAAATAATAATAACAATGATATTATATCCATGACATGTTCTTAACATGCATGTTATATTTAAATATTATTTAACAAAATAATATTTAATATTATTTATCACCAGACCCATAACTTGGTCCTCCAATCCTCCTCAATATTGACCTTTCCTTGAATAATGACTATTTATTTATTAAATAAATATAACTGCATTATTTTCCAACAAATAAATATTTCATCCGAAATATATTCTATCAAATAACTAGCGAAGAAATAAATGTGATCAGACATAGTTGAATAATTATTAAACTGTAACTGAGAATAATATTTATTTAACTTGTTAAATAATAAATTATTTAACTGAGATACAATCTATACTTAGTGTGTGACCATCTAGGCCTCTTTCTCATTGACATTATGCGGGCTTGCCTAAAGTCCAAGATTACTATCTAGAAACGAGTCAAGGAACCCAAGAGAAAGAAGTTGATATCATAATGACATGTCACCTCATACAAACACTTATCATGTAATATAATCCCTTTGTCTCGATATCTCAAATCAAGCAGGCTGCATGCAAGTGCCATCAACCCATGTGCTAAATTTATCATTTTTTGACTTCCAGGAATTGAACATTCCTAGAGAACACCTTGGACATGGACTTAGTTATGCTATATCATTTTAATCAAAGGTCCAGAGATATCTACTTCCATAGAAGTGACAAATCCTTTCTCACATTATTCATTAAAGTACTATTACTTATGACTCACCCAACATATCCTACCTCACCGCAAACATCTTTTATCATGGTTTTCGTCAATACATATAAGTTTGTGAGTCATAATACCCATTAATAATAATCTTAAAGTTTAAGTACCAATACACACATCCGTAGATAGGAACATCCAATGACACTTATTAACGTGGATTTCCTACTGGTGGGTCATGTTCTCATAATATCCTTCTTGATATTACCAAGGGTACACACCATGAGAAGGTGCCTCAACATTTCAGGAGTCCCCATCCATGATATCCTGAATCATTTGAATCCCTTCAAATGATATCATTGTCCATATAACATATATTCATGAATAGTGACATGACACTTTTTGGTTCTCTCATCATAGCAAGGATCTGCTATGACCTTTTAGTGCGACAACTATTCTTAGGACATTATCACATACTATGTCACGCAGAAGAACAATCATGATGTGATAAAAGGTTTATTAATATTCATCCAATGAATATATGTTTATGATAAAGTACAAAGAAGTTGTTTTCTAGGGAAACAACTCCAACAGACTCCCACTTGAACTAGAGAAAACTGCTAACAACCTTAAGTCTGATAGCTCTCACATGAAATTCATGCTTCTACTGAGATAGGAATTTAGTCAAGAGGTCCTCCATGTTCTTTTCCATGGACACTCTTATCACTATAACTTCACCCCTTGGATATAAATCCATTAAGAGGTGATACTTTCAGAGTATGTTCTTTGTCCGTTGATGTGAAATTGGCTCCTTTGCAAGAGCCACTACTGCAGTATTATCGTAATACAATATAATGGGATCCTTAATGCTAGGTACCACATCAATCTACTGAAAAAAGTTGCGAATCCAGATATCTTCCTTGGCTGCATCAGAAGCCGCTAAATTTTCATACTCTGCTGTAGAATCAATGACAACTGCCTGCTTTGAACTTTTCAAGCTCACATCTCCTCCATTGAGATAGAAAACATATCCTGATTGTTACTTCAAACCATTATAATCAGTCTGAAAACCAGCATCATCATACCCTCTGATGACAAGCTCCTCATCTCCTCTATACACCAAGAACATATCCTTAGTTCTCCTAAGATACTTAAGGATAATCTAGATATCAGTACAATGTTGTTATCCTGGATCTTTTTAATATCATCATACCATTCTTAGTGCATAGGAAACATCAATTATGGTATATAACATGGCATGCATGATAGATCCAATTGCTGGAACATATGGAATCTTACTCATCCTATCATTCTCATGTTGTGTTTGAGGACACATTTTCTTGGATAGATGTATACCATGTGAATTGGAACCAATCCCCTCTTGGATTGTTTCATACTAAATATATTTAGTATCTGGTCAATGTATATACATTGACTTACTTCAAACAGCCTCTTGGATCTATCATGAATGATCTTGATCCCTAGAATGTTGTTTGCTTCACCTAATTACTTTATGGACAAGCACTTGTTCAACTAGTCCTTGACTGACTACAAGACTGGTATGTCATTTCCAAGCAATATGTTGTCAAAATACACTACTAGGATAACGACTACATTCCCATTAAGCCACTTGTAAACACATGGATCACATTCATTCTTAATGAAATAGAATTCTATTACGGTTTCATCGAATAGATAGGATGGGACTCGCATTGGTCGAGAAGATGGGAGTTTGGGTGCATCACACCCTTTTAGGGGGAATTTTTGCCTACTCTGGACTCTCATATAGATTTAATATATGTTCATGAAATCCTTCCCAAACCCAAATACAAGACTGGTTACCCCTGTTTCAATGGATTGATTAAAAAAATGTATCGATAGAGACTATCACATGTATATCACGAGTTCTATCACTACTGAAAAAACGGCCTATACCCACGGTTCAAAACCGTGGGTATAGCCCCCAAAACCGTGGGTATAGCCTATACCCACGGTTTTGGGAACCGTGGGCTGGAACGCCGTCGGTATAGGTCCCCAGCCTATACCCACGGTTTTGGAAAACCGTGGGTATAGGTTTCCTGCCACCGTGTCACCGAAACATAGACAATTTCCACGGTGTCAACGACCTATACCCACGGTTTCAAAACCGTGGGTATAGGTCCTAAAAAAAATGCAGGCACCGAGTTTCGATCCCGCAACCTCTTCACTGTAAACACCGCGTCTAACCACTACCCTAACTTCACGTATATGTATATATATATATATTTAGTTAAATATAGTTATAAAAACCGTGGGTATAGAGGGAAGAACCGTGGGTATAGGGTTCCCGCCAAAAAAAAATTCCTTCCCGCCGAAAAAAAAATTCCCGCGCACACAAAATTGACCTATACCCACGGTTTTTCATAACCGTGGGTATAGGTATTTTATCCCAGACCTATCCCCACTGTTTTCACCAAAACCGTGGGGATAGACCCCCCCTATACCCACAGTTTTGGGAAACCGTGGGTATAGGTGACTTTTCAGGACCTATCCCCACGGTTTGCCAAAACCGTAGGGATAGAGCCCCCTATACCCACGGTTTTGGCAAACCGTGGGTATAGGTCATGAAAATTCACCTATACCCACGGTTTTCCAAAACCGTGGGTATAGGGGGGGTCTATCCCCACGGTTTTGGTGAAAACCGTGGGGATAGGTACATTTTCCAGTAGTGTATATCTCTCTCTTATTTAGTTATTATGCTTTAGTCCATGACTATGTTTGAGGAATCTATAATTTATTGCTCCCTATAATGATGCATGGTGTATTAGAGATGGGATTGAACCTCAATGAGGTGTCCTATGTATCCTGTGAAAACAGGAATCAAAACCCACGTAGTTAATTTGACACAGTTTAAGGTCGTATGACTAGACTCATCCATGAAGTTTAGCATCATATGGTAAGGACATGAATATCAGGATCTTACTTCAATGAGGCCTCCTATGTATCCTGTTTAATATAGGAATCATATTCCATATAGTTTTTGAGACGAGCATTCGTGTCATGCGAGATATGACAATAGAGGCCCTAAGCGGGACTTAATCGTATGAGATTGCCCTAGATTTTTTCCTTTGGGAATGTAGCCCTATGAGAGGATATGATATATAAAAAAAATTACATCCCGATGGTGAAGATCCCATATTGGGGGAATTTTAAACATGCTATTGGTAAAATCATCATTGGCCTCTAAGCCCACATGAGCCATGCTCGGTGTGAGAATCAAGAGATAATGATGGATTGGACACATTACATGAGAGAATATCCATTTGGGGATTACACATTAAAGTTTCCCTTTCAGAGGAATGATCACCCATCTCATGGAGGATATGGTATGGAGATCGGGCCTTGGAAAAGATTCTTATGTATCTCAGATATGGAGGTAATAAGAATCTTCATAGTTTAGTTGGTCCCCCAACCCACTAATGGGTTCACTACTACAAATGCGAGCAAGGGAAGAGCTTGGGTTTTATCAGTACTAATCATAAATCACTCATAAAACGGGGACTTTTATCAGCACAAGAAAAAAGCACTGATAAATCTACCCTTTACCAGTGCTAATATTAGCACTGATAAAAGTTTTTAATAGAAAATATTATTAATTTATATAAAAATATTTTAATTATATTAAAAAATAATTTTTATATGTTTAAATTAAATAAAAAACTCATGTTTGTCATGTTTATTATGTTTATGTTTTATTTATATTTATTATTTTTATTAGTTTTAGTTACATCTTTATTATAAATTTATTATACTATATGTTTATAATATTATATATAAATACTTTTCAATATATATATATACAAATACTTATTAAATATATATATATTTAAATAAATTTATGTTTCCAAATGACCGTGTCAATTGATGCGTACGTTCATATTCTCATGAATATGTTCATTTTTAACCTAATGTTGGCCATATATACTATAGTACTATACTTGGTGTATTCATTCATTTCCTATATATATGAAGCTTTATCTTATCATAAATACTTAAAATTGCGATAAATAAATTTAAATAAACAATAAATGTACTAATTATATTTAAAAAAATAAAATTTTAGTTATATATAATTATATACCTTTTAAATATATTATATATAATTATAATTAATTATAAAAAATTAAATATAATTATGTTTAAATAATTATAAAATTACAAAATATTTTTTAAAATGATAAATATATATTTATGAATACATTTTGAATGTATTTATTTATAAATATATGTATTTAATGAATATATACACTAACACAGAAATATATATATATAAATATTTAAATAGTTATAAAATTAAAATTAAAATTATTATATCAATTTATATTTATATATATATAATTATAATTTAAATTATAAAATTATATATATATATATATTTAATTATAATTTATACACAAATACAAACATATATATATAATTATAATTTAAAATTTTAAATTATAATAAATATATTGATTTTATATATTTATAAAAGTATAAATGTGATAAATTTATTGGTTATAATTATATAATTATAAATAAATGGTATGTTTATCAGTGCTAATTAAAAAGCGCTGATAAAACATACATTTATCAGTGCTTTTTTAGTGCTGATAAAGATGAGCCTCTATCAGTGATAACAAGTGTTGGTAAAGGCATGTTTTATCAGTGCTTCAGTTGTAGCAATGATAAAATATAATTTTATCAATGATTTTTATCTAGTGTTGAAAAAAGTGTTGTTGGGTTTTATAAATAAACCCTAACATTCTCCTCCTTCCTTGCATCCCTCAATCTCTCGCGGAAGCCGATCCCTGTCATCATCGCCGCCTGCTCTCCTCCCCCTCTCCTCCCTCCTCTCCTGCCTCCTCCTCCTCTATTGCCGACTCCACCGCCACCATGAACCAAGCTTTGTAGCGTGGATCTCCTCCTTCGTGCCTCTCCTCCACCACACAACTCATTCACCGCAGCTCTCCTCCACCACTTCCTCTCCTCCACCACGCCTCTCCTCCACCTCGCCTCTCCTAAACCGTGAACACACCTCCACCGTGTGCTAAACCACACCTATGTGGTTAGTTTTCTCCTATTTCTCATTGGGTTCACATATTACAGTTTGATATTGATGGTGATGTTGTGAATTGTACGGGCTAAATGCCTCGCTGAAAATCGTGGTCGTTGGTGGTCCTTCCTTGCGCACTAAATGACAATATGATATATTATATCATTAATTAATTCTTCATTCATTGTATTCTATTTCATGTTTCATGACTATTCTCATTCAAGAGTTTTTATTTATATGTTTTATGACTCATAAGGATTTATTTTCAACATGCTTTCAGAAAGTGAGAGCTCTCAAATGTGATATTCAATATGGGGAATTAGACTTCTCTTTAATTCTAAATACTCTAGAATTATATTCTCCTCTAGTTATATTTGGTAAAATTAAATTTTTCTATACCATATTTTTAATTGGTTAATTTATAAATCTTCAATGTAATGTGGGTTTTCATCATGGTTATTTAAAAAAATTTAAAATGTTTTTTCTATACACTCAAAAATAAAATTTTTATCATCCACCCCTATTTTTTTATTACTCTTATGATTTTTTCATGATTATATTATTAAATACTCAATTTAAAATTAAATGTCTTCAAAGTGTTTCCACTTATTTTATAGAAAAAATTATGTATTTTTTATGCTTCTATTATAAAAATTATTTTTAAAAGTAAAAGTATTCAAAGTATTTCAACTTCATTTAATAAAAAAATTATACATTTCTCAAGTTCCCATTATCGTTGAATGTTTTTAAATGTAAAATTTATCAATGTATTTTTACTTCATTTATTTAATCTGTTATGTCTTTTTCAGGTTTTAATTATTAAGGATTCTATTAAATGTAAACATTCTTAATGTATTTTTACTTCTCATTTTTAAAAACTTTGTGTCTATTTAATAACTTTTTATTAGGAAATATTTATAATAATGTTTTCAATAGTTATCTATTTCCCTTTAAAAGAAATTTAAATATAATTTTCACTTCAATGTTTTAAAACGTTTTTGTGAAAAGGTTTGTATTTTAACTTATATTTATCATCTTAGGATTGTTTTCCATGTAGTGATATTTTAGTCACAATTTATATGTTATTATGATATGATTTATTTTGGAGAATGAGAATTATAATATTATATGATTTCTTAAGTTCATGTTATGTAATTTTTTTTGAATTATTTAAAAAAAAAATATTTTTACATTTCAAGAATTCTTTCCACTATTTCTCCTTTATTTCCCCTATACCTCTTCTCTTCTCTATTTCCCATAGGTTTCTCCTTCTCCCAGGAACTGAAATTATTTTTTCATGAGGATTTAGGGCTTTAGGTTTTTTGAGTGTTTTCCATGGAAGGTGACATGTTGTGCATTGGTTACCATTTAGTTTAAAGTAGGTGTTTCCTTTCTCTTCCTTTATTTTATAATTCATGGAATGTGTATACTTTAAAAATTTATTTTCAATTAAATTATAGTAATGTATGGGTTCTTGAGCGAAATTATAAATTTCTTTATTAAATTCTAGGCTTGGAATAAGGGTTTTTCATAAGAATTTCATGTACTATATTTAAATTAGATTAATTATCATGAAAAGAATATTTGAAAAGGTTCATACGATCATTTAAATATTTTTTATAGTAAATTTAGGCCTTATTCCTTTTTTGTGTTTTCAAAGGAATTTTCCATGTTCTTCGAGAAAGTTTTGGAAAGAAAAAGGGATTTTTTTCAAGTGCTTCCAAAATCATTAAAATGATGAGAATTTAAATAATGGGAGTGAGACTCTACATACTATGTTGGTTTTCATGTGAAGACATATTTTTCACTTTAAAAAGTAAATGGTTTATTTCTCATGTGACCCCAATGATTTCCCCTATACTTGTTTCACCAGTTATGGGTTTTTGATTATTTATATAATGAATGTATGATGTGAAAATGGGATATTATATGTGATGGTGTTGGGGGTGAGGTAAAAAACATTTTTTTATAAATTATATTGATTTCTTTCTCACCTCCATGGATGTTTGTTTATGGTAACTTGGGTGTCTAAGTGGGAGGCCTTGATTCATGCTACCCTAGTTGGTAAACACACTTCTATGGTCCCCCTAGTTGTGTTTAAGACAAGGATAGTGGGAAGGTTCCATTATGATGAGTTATGTATGGTTTAATTGGGTTGGTTGTGTTATTGTTGGATGAAACATATATCAGATGTTCGTCCATGTAGTTATAGTGCCGTTTTGGATTGTCACATACTTGTACCTAGGGTATATCCTCTGACATTGTGTTCCATGATCGGTGGTTCTATATAGAGGATTAAATATTAAATTGATTACATCCACCTTATGCTTGTTTTATTAGTGTAACTATTAATATTGGTTTTCTTTACTATTTTATTTTTCCTTGATCAAATTTTTCTCTTCTTCATTGTGAATTTATTTTCTCTAGTTGATATGAGTTCTTTATGAGATAATGAATGTTTGGTTTTCAAGTGGGAATCAAATATGTATTATGAGATGAGTAGTACCTATATTTACCACCAATGCATTGGGTAAAAGATTATATCACTACTACATATAGCCCTTTTATCAGCGCTAGAAATAGATTTTAACAGTGCTTTTTTAGCGATGTTAATCTGAACAAAGTTAAAGGTGGGTCCCTTTTATCAGTGCTTAGAAAATCTCTGATAAAGGCCCCTTTTATCAGTGCTCAAAAAGCACTGAAAAAATTCAAAAAATGTTAAATATAAATTTAAAAAATAAATCCAAAAATTGGAGAGCACTTTTAACATTGCCTACCACCCTCTTTTAACAAGGCTCAGAAGCCCCCCACTCAATCTCACCCCTGCCAGCCAGCCTTTAATAGCACCCTCCCCATCCCTTTAACAATGCTACCCACCCTGCACATGTGCGCGCGCCCCTGCCTCTCCCTGGATTAGCAACTCGATACCTCTTCCCTGCGCGCTGGACACTTTACCACTCTTCCATGTTACTTTTTTCTCCATTAAATGATATATCTATTTATTTATATATATATTGTTATATTTATTCATATATTAAAATATATTTATATTAATATATATATAGTTATATTAATATATATACATATTTATTTGTATATTAATATATATATATAGTTATATTTTTTATACGTATATTTGTTCGTATATTAATATATATTTAGTTATATATTTATTCATATATTAATATATATTTGTAAGGTTAGTTTTAAATACATTTAAAAAATATGTTTTTTGTGTGTGTATAAATAATTAAATAAATAAATACATATATATATATATAAAACATACATACACATGTATATATATTATATATATGTATATATGTAAGTATAATTATACATATGTATACATATTTATATATATTTACATTATTATATATTAATATATCTATTTATATGTTATAATATATAGATAATATATATCAGTTTGCTAAAACACACACATGCACTAAAAAATATATATATATGTGTGTGTGTGTCTATATATATATATAGACACACACACACACACACACACACTATATAGGTATATAAATATTCATATTTTGTATTTTAAATAAAATGGATATTAGTTTTTATTTAGATAAGACTTTTATATTAATAAATATATTTTATATGTAAATACGTTTAATTAATTATTTATAAAATTAAATTTTTAGGTGTTAATATATAAAAAATATGTATATATTTTTATATATTTGATTATAAATAACAATACATTTTGAAAATTGATAAAATCTAAAAACCATTATATCAATATGAATGTAATACCTGTGAATAAATTTAGTCCCTATAAAAAATGGAAAACATACCCCCATAAATGAGCCTGAAAATCCATAAAATGTTAAAAAATCAGGGTATGCTGACTAAAAAATCAGTTTTGGAGGCCTTATGGGACTTTTTTAGCCTCAAAAAATCTTTTCCTGGGGTCCTCCCAATCATATCCATTTAGATATTGTCTTAAGCTTTGATTTAATATTTGGTAGAGCTCAAATGGACCCCTGAATCAAAAGTTATGATCGCTTGATGTTAGAGTTATGTTTTAAACTTAATTTATATCTTTTATTTATTTATTTTTTATTAAAATTGTTATTAAATGACTATTATTTGATAAAAATAACAAAATTATTATTTAAAAATATTTTTAAATTATTTCATATGTTTTTTTACTAAATATCTTATATAATAAGTTTAAATTTCTTTTTATCCTTATCTAAAACACATTAAAAATATATATATTATATTTATATCAATATCAATATATTAATATATTACTTTTAATGATTTTTTTTGAAATATACCTTGTATCAGCGCTAGTAAAAAAATTGTTGATAAAGGGGGGGGTGTCTTTATCAACGCTTTTTTTTAGTGCTATTAAAAGTATCCTTTATTTGCACTTTTTTTAGCACTAATAAATGAAACCCTCTTTATCAGCTCTTTTTTTAGCACTGTTAAAAGGGTGTCACTGTGAAAACTTGAATTTGTGGTAGTGTATATCATGATATATAAATATTATGTGAATAGGTTAGTAAGTCTATCAGTTCAAAAAGGGTGAGTGTGATTGCGTTAAGCTGTACTCATAATAATACACATGAATAAGTTAGAAAGTTGCTATGTTCACAGGTGAGTTTGATGGTGGGAATATCTAATCATAAATTTAAATGTGAATATGATTTTTAGTAGCCAGTGGGGGGGTCGAAACACCAGAAAAGGAGTTCACCCGCTAGTGATGGGTTGGCTAGTCCATAAGGTTGATGGGAGGAACACTGAAAACTAGTGATCAGAGCTAGATAGGGGGTGTCATGAGACATATAATGTGTAAGACCATCAATTATTTTCATTGTCTATACAGAGGGAAGTGACAATGACATCTAGTGATTTTGTTAGGGGTTCACTTTTAAAATGATTCATGTGTTTTGAAATGTTTCTTAAAAAACTATATGCATTCAACATACCATTTTTTGGTTTTAAATTTCATTAAAATGGTTTAAAAAAATAATTGGGGTTTATAGAAAGTATGTTTGGAACTAGTTGGTTTATTTTAAAAAGGGTTTGTTATTTTAAAGAGGAATTTGTGTAAATGATTGGTTTTTTAATGGGATTTAACCTGTGATTTTATAAATAGTTTTCAAATGAGATTTAAATTCTATAACTTTTTTAGCCTTGTTTAATTTTTATATCAATTTTTTGTGTATTTATTTTGTTAAATATTAATATCACTGAATCAAATAGGATGGATATGAATAAATAATGGATGGACGTCAATCGTCTGAAAAAAGAGTATGAAAATGGAGTAAAAGAGTTCATCAAGTTTGAAAAAGATCATGGATATGATCCTTCTCAAATCCTTTGTCCATGTTTACACTATTTTTATTCAAGACAAGTTAGTCTAGAGGAGTTTTAAGAACACTTTATCTGTCACAGAATATATTGAAGTTATAAATGTTGGAATAAACATGGGAAAAAATTGAATGTTGCTAGTGACTGGGATAACACTACGTTTTATAGATCATTTGATATGATTTCAAGTGTGGATAATGAAGAAGACCATACCGAGGACGTGATTATGAATGTGCATGATGAAGAAGATTTTATTAAGTAAATGACAAGGACAATTGAAGATGAACTTCATGATTGCTCAAAATTGTTTGAGCAGTAAAAGAGTTGTGCAAAGGTTCCATTGTATGATGGTTGCACTAAATATACAACATTGATAGTTGTACTGAAGCCGTATAATTTGAAAGCAAGAAATAGATGGAGTGACTCCAGTTTTATGGAATTACTTACTCTGTTGAATGACATGCTCCCAAAAGATAATGAGCTCTCGAGCCAAAAATACGATGCCAAATGAATGCTACACTCGATGGGTATGTTCTCTAAAAGAATATACGCCAGCCCAAATGACTGTATACTATTTTTCAATGACTACAAATCACTTAAAGAATGTACAAAATGTAGTGCTTCTCAATACAAGAAAGATGAATCCGGTCCTAAAAAATTTTCATGGTACTTTCCAATAATTCCAAGGTTTAGATTTCTATATGGAAGTGAGGAGACTGTAGGGAAATTGATGTGACACACAGATAGAAGAAATTAAGATGGAAAACTATGAAATATGGTAGACTCTACTCAGTGGAAGAGAATTCATCATGAGTATCCTAACTTTGGAAACGAGTCAAGAAACCTTCATCTTACATTATCTACAGATGGACTGAATCCTTTTGGTTTTCAAAGCAACACTCACAGTACATAGCCAATTTTGTTGGTAAATTATAACTTTCCACCGTGGTTATGCATGAAATTAAAACACATCACGTTTTCTATGCTTATATTAGGACCAAAACAACTGGGTAATGATATTGATGTTTATTTGTCTCCATTGATTGAGGATTCGAAATTATTGTGGGATTTAGGTGTTATGATGTATGATGCTTACATAAATGAAGATTTCATGTTGAGATCCATGTTGTACGGGATGATAAATGTCTTTCCTGCTTATAAATTTTTTCAGGATGTAAAATTAAAGAAACTCTTGGGTTTCCTGTCTTTAGAAAAGGTACACAATCAATTAGGTTAAAACATTCATAACAAGTTGTGATTCTAGGACATCTTAGATTTCTACCACAATGACATATATAATGATCTTGAATGACATAATTCATTGAATGTTCAGAAAAACGTACACCACTGTCTCCACTAACAGGTGATAAACTATTTGAGAAATTTAAATATATGGAAACTTCTTTTCTTAAACCAATTTAAAGAAAACCTTATGAAAACCAGTTGGAAAAAGAAATTAGTTTTTTTTGAATTACCATATTAGAATTGTCTATACGTCAGACATTTTATTGATGTTATGCATGTTGAAAAAAATGTATGTGATAGTCATCAACATATTTCTAAATGCTCTCGGAAAAATGAAGGATAGAATTAAACCTAGGTTGGATATGGTTGACATGAGAATATGAGAAGAGTTTTCACTAGTAAAGGGTGAAAAATGAACATTTCTGAGCATGGTAAATATTTATCAGAGCTATCTGAAGCGCTGATAAATGAAGGATTTATCAGCGCTTCTAATAGCACTGATAAAGGGGGGCCTTTATCAACGATTTTCTAAGCAATGATAAAGTGTACCCCCTTTAATAGAGGCTCGATTAACAACGTTTTTTTAGTGCTGATAAATGCCTTTTTTAGTGTTGATAAAAGGTTGTTTTGTGGTAGTGGTTTGAGGTACTTGATGTCATGATCAAGGATTATCCATAGAATGATGCTTGAGTATGAGTCCTCTTCTCATCCACTGATGGATGAGGAATTATGGAAGACTTATGGGAGGATTTGATCCCATATACTAGGAATAATTGGACCGGAATGGGACTTATACTGAAGTGGATTCCCATTGAAGCTTGGGCCTTAGGAATGATTTCTATGTATCCTAGTTATAATGAGAATTAAAATTCTTGTATTTCGATTATCCCTTAACCTGCTTCCAGGATAAGGTATCCGATCATGCTCAGATACATTATGAATATACCTAATATTTTAGGAATGCTATGGGATTATACTGAAATGTATGCCCTATAGCCAAGGAAATATTTATATTATGTAAGTAATCGGGGCTTACACTCTGAGGCCGCCTGATTGGTCGGAGCTTACACTCTGAGGTTGCCCGATTTGGTTTTGGATTACACTCTAAAGTTTCATTGATTGGTATACTCTTTCTTTATCCTCTAGTATATTAAAGAGAGGTATTAGTTACCATGATGGATTTTCCAAGAGCATGATATCGATAGGGTCACATGAGTTCATGGCCCTAGCTCATCAAGGACACTTCCCTTGACTAAGGGGAATGCAGATAAAGATTCTTAGCTAGGGTCCACATGGAATGACTCCAATTAGGTACTTTGTACAAAGTGGGCATGTCGTAAGGGATTCATATGACATATCTTGGCCATCTACTGGGAAGGTCTTGATTGTCTGCCCGATATGTTGGGGCACTAATCTGACATGGAAGACGCATCCAAGGGTGTCTACCTAATTAATTGGAATGCCTTGGATGCCTTCGAATGGGTGAAACATCATGTCAATGATGATTTTCATTACTAGAGGAAGGCAAGTAAGGGGTCTCACGCATGATCAAATGGCTTGTCTCCAAACTTTTGCAAGTCAATATGGACATGTCTTTGAGAAATCACATGATCATTCCAATATGTCAGTGATTCCTTCACATGAAGTGCATTGTCTAGGATGTATTCACGTGATCAAGGTGGGCCAATCTGAGGTGCTTCGCATAATTGACATGACTTGTCACAGACAAGTCAAGGGGGTTGTCGCCTAATCGTTATGACTTGACTTTAGACTATTTCATGGTAATACCACCATGTCAATGGGAAATCACATGATTGTCCAGACATGTTAATGATGTCAATGATGTCTTGTGAGGTTTTCCTAGAGTGTCCAGAGCTTATCTTGTGACAATGATGACGTGTCAAGGGGCTATCACCTTATCCAATTGACTTGTCCTTGGGTCAATACATGGCAAAGATGACAATTCAAAGGGTTACCGTGAAATCAATATGACTCGTTCGATATTTGTCTTATGATCAACATGGAATGTACAAGGTTTTCCAAGGACACTGTGAGACCTTTGAAGGGTCTCAAAATCGTATTTCCTTGAATCATTATCATGGTGGGGTCTCGCGAACATGTTTAGGGGCTTTTGTTAGTTTAAGTTTTGCATGTACATGTCCAAAGTTATCATGTCTTAAGTTTCATGGGAAAAAATATATTCTTGAGTGTACATGTTAAAGGTGTACACCATAGGGATTGTAGGTTAAAGGGAGGTTTTGTCCATAAGATCATGCACACGGTAAGGGGGCGTTCACATGATGCTCATTTGTTCATGCGATTCGCAAGAACTCAGAAGGGACTTGTGATGGAGATGATGTACATGTGTGGAGGCTTCTAAATGGCACTGCCGGCATGGGTAGGGTCCATTGCGCATACGGTCGAAGGTTTTCCCATGAGTCCTCCAAGGGATCAAGGCCATATATAGGATGGGGGATGCCAACATGAGGGATCTCATGAAGTTACATTCCTCATGCGATTTTCATGACCCTAAAGGTGTCTTGCGAGGGGTTCTTCTACCTAAAGTGGGTCTATTTTGTTGAGGCCTCATATACTGGAGAAGGCATGTGTGGCATGAAGAGGGTATGTATTTTGTGGATTCCTTCATGGATGACAGCCTGTACCACATATGAGGAAATATCGTGGTATCTTCTTACGAGAGTGGACCCTAATTTATGTTTAAAATATCTTTGGTGATGATGGACAGCCCGCTCCACTCCTCCGCCTTGATTCTTTTCCAGAGCTCCTACCCCTCTCCCCTTTGCATGTGTTTTCATCAACAGCGGCTCGGTATATATAGGCCATGGGAGGACAAGTATGGTGCTTCTTTTCATAGGATGAAGGATCCATGTTCCGACTGAATGATGATCATGTGATTGCCTCAATCCCCTTCTACTTGAATGTCCACTCGGAGATCCATTGGAACCTGGAACCTCCGTTGGAACCACCACTAGAATCTCCAATTGAACATCCACTAGAACCTACACTGGAACCTCCATTGGAACCTCCATTGGAAACTCTACTGGAATCTCCACTGGAACCTCCACTAGAACTTCTACTAGAACCTCCACTAGAACTTCCCCTGGAACCTCCACTGGAACTTCCTAAATATGTACATTTTATTTACATTATTATTTATATATTATATGTATTTTTAAATGGTAAATTATATTTTTTTAAAAATTTTATTTAAAAAATTTAATACATATTATATGTAATTTCATTTAATATAAATAAATTTATTAAAATTTAATTTATATTTTCCCTATTATTTATTATTAGTATTATTTTTATTTTTATAATGGAAATTATTCATTGACATTTTCCCCTTAAAATAAAATGTTATTTTTTATTCAAATTGGTATTTTTTTATTTTTAGTTCCACTATAAAATATATTATTTTTATGCTTTAAAAAATTATAGCATAAAAATGCTTATACATTTATAAAATAATTAGTTTCACTTTATTTGAGATAATTTGATTATTTCCAAACAATATTTTTATTTAAATTTTAAATGTAAAAATACTTTGTTACATTTTTCTAAGTACACATTTTTAATTTATTTCAGATTTTTTTTAAAATTCCAATGATTAATAGTTGTTAACAACATTATTTAAGAAATAAAAATTGGTATATTTTTAAAAATATAAATTTATAGGAAATTTATATTTTTCAATGTTATAAATTTTTTATAAATTGATATGTTTCAAATAGTAATTTATATCAACATTTTTTATATCTAATTTTTGTTTTTGATATGTTTATGTTTTGTATCAATGCCTTTTATGTTTTTTATATCAATATTTTTTATAAGTTATTATTATTTTTCAATTTATAGATTTTTTATAGAATTTTAAATAAGGGTATATTATTAAATGTCTTTTGATACATTTTTTATATGGTTTTTATACGTTTTTTTAATGATTTAATTTTTTATGAACTATTATAGCTGTATGGTGGTAATAATAGTAGAGGGTAAAAATGATATTTTGTAAAAATCTGAAAACTGCATTTTTTATTTCATTTCAATCCAATGGCTAATTTTGTTGATAAAAGTGGAATCATCTACGGTATACTGGATAATCCAATTATATAGGGCATTGTAGATGATGTTGGTCCATGCGGGATCGACCGAGTTCTAATTTTCGAGGCGTGGGGAGATCTATTTTGATCATGCCACCACGAGATTAGAGTCGATGGAAGGGATCAATGGGAGGTGTGATCAGTCTGTCACATATCGAATGGATTTAGAGTTTGTGGCATGCGAGATCAAAGTGGATAGTCAAGATCTACGAGAGGCATGATTGGAAAATCCATATTCGACCTCTATGAAAAAATCCCATTCCACATAGAATTCTTATCACACCTCCCCTTAGGTATATAACCCATTACGCGACATCTATTTTTTTGAGCTGGAAATGGGGTTCACGCCCCTACCACATGTATAAACTCTATCATGCAGGCCTCAGACGACTAATCTTATGGCTTGGGCTATATCCATGTCCCTGCGGCCTTGTGCATAATGAGCTCTATACATGGTTTTTCTTGTCTTTTGGGAGATATTATCCTTATACATGGGCTCAATTGTCTTTTTTGGGAGCTATGATCCCTACAGTTCTCTAGACAGCCCATACTAACTCTCACTGGTGGTGGTTGACCTTTGGTCCCACATAGGCCTAGCTGGCTAGTGTAAGCCTTATTTTTTGGCTAAGGGTGGTAATAAAAAGCCCTTAACTACTAAGAATAATTTTTTTGTAGAATATAAGTCCCAAAGTGATACAATATATATCCAAACAAATTATTAAATGATTACATGAAAACTATATTTGTATTTCTACATAATCTTCAAACTTCTAAAATTCTCAACAACAATGTGGAAGATGCACAAATATTGGTTCTAACTCCTGTATAGGGATTTTTTTCACACACATTCATCTCCATTGGAGTCTCCCTAATGGTAGGGAATGATATCCTCTTCATGTAGAATGAGATCCTATTTGGAAATCCCTCCTAGAGTAAGCCCCAATATCCATCTCCCTAGGCTACCTCACTGTGTTTTCCCCACATCAATTTTCATGGCCGCACATTTTGCGACACACTCATCAGGTCTACAAATACATCTTATTTCTCACACTGAGCATGAATCATGTGGGATTAGATATTAATAGTGATTGTGAATCCATATTGGTCACCTTAGCACATAAGCCCCGTCCCTTTAAGTGCCGAACTACACGAGTTTTAATCCCTGTATTCTACACAAGGTACATAGGAATCCTCCCTGAGGTTCAATCCCAATTAATGGTAAACTTTAGTGCTCTATCATAGGGATGTACCCTCATGATGTGAAAGCTTCCCTTTTTGGGACACATCCCCTGAAACCACCTCCCTGAGGTGTTCTTATACATCTACTTGGGCAGCTAGCTATGTGTAAGCCCTAATGTCATCATCCTAAACTACATGGAATTTGATCCCTATCGCATACACAAGGTACGTATGAAGCCTCTCTAAGGTTAAAGACCATAATCCATTCCCACATTAGTCTTTACCTTGAGTCATTATGTATTCGAAGGATCATGCCTTAGCCCATAGGTTACATTTCCTTTAGGTCCCCATCCACGTGGTCCATTCTCATGAGTCACCTCCTTAGCTATCTCATTGCTCCTTCCCAAACTACATGTAATTTGATTCCCAGGAACTAGGATACTTAGGAATCCCACTTGAGGTTCAATCCCATCACACTCCACACTCCCTCCATTACCTCATCAACTCATCGATCTCCATATTGATTTTTACTCAAGCCGCCACATCATAGTGAGACAATGCTTTCCACATCACTGCTACTCCTAAAAGCACCCAGACAACTAACCATGAATAAGTCCCAAAAAATACATATTCATCTAACCAAGATAAATCCTCTTGTGATGGGATTCTATCCATGTGTAAGAACTAAATCATCCCTTCAAACTATATGGGTTTTGATCCCTATATTCTTCACAGGGTACGTAGTAAGCCTCCCTGGGGTTCAATCCCAGCCCACGGTAAACATTGTTCTCCCTCTCAGTGGGATCCACCTCCTTAATCCTCCCTTAGTGGTGTCTAAATCAGGCTTCATGGTGTGACATTTTCCATTTATGGCATGAACCATCTTATTTCTGCTCTTATCAGTCGTTCTGATCCATCCATTAGGTAAACTTTCTAGGTGTTCCTTCCCAGGGGTCCACCTTTTTTATCTCTTCCCATGAGATGTTTTGATCAGTATGATTCGTCTCTACTACATGTTAAAATTTTGGCATACCCCATGTTAAGCATGTTATATCGAGGAAAACCTAAGAAGACATGCCTCTAGCATAGGATACCCCATGATCAACATGGGATGGATTAAGTTTCCACACCCTTGAGAATCCCTCTTATGAGGGAGAATATATGTGCTCTAATGTTCCTGTGTCCATACATGCTCAGTGATGCCCAACGTGACTAATTCCCTGACTAATGGTTTCTTCCCTAGCTAGACCCATTTCAATATCCAGACTAAAGAAACATAATTAATAGGAATCTATAAGAAGATGGCATTAGCAATGAGGTTCATGAACAATGTCTTAATCTATAAGGGAGTCCCACACTAGTCGATGATATCTAAGGTGGAATCCATAGAAGGAGGGACCGACATCCCATCACCCCATTTCTATTAAGGAGAAGAAATCTCTTAAGAAGTGATGAATGTTGAACACCTTTGGAAAGCTGAAATGGGGGGTAAAATACACCGTCAGTGAACATTAAACACATTTCCAGGCAGCGCGCCTCGACAGAAAGCATCATAAACACCTCTGTTATTGAGAAACATTAATGTTGATGATAGGTGTATGTTACTGTCTTCATTATTTTTTTGATTCACAATTCATAAAAGGTTAATCAAATAAATATGATAAAAAAGAAAGTTTCATTAAAAATGGAGTTAATGTGAAAGCATATTTTGTATATGGGAGAATGTGGTAGTACTCAACGATGAATTTTTGTTGTGTATTATGATAACTATTTTTGATGTTTCTATATTTTTAAAAATAGTATATAATAATTCTGGGAGGTGGGTATTGTGGTGGATTCCATTGGTTTCTTGGTGGGATCCAGTTGAGACATCGGTTTGTTGATTGGGGTTGCAACTAACTTCAAATAGTTATCAAAAGGAAATAAGTGGGTTGCATTGAGTGATGTACTGAGTGATCAATGTGGGATGGTTTAATAGTTTTCCAAAAGTACAAAATATTGATGATAACAATGAATATGAAATGGGGATACCTTGAATTGAATAACATAGTGGAAAGAAACAAATCATTATTTCTTGAAATGAATGCATGATAATTGGTTGGGAGGGTATTCTCATTAAATATGTAATTGAATGATATAATGAATTTTATTTGGTAGGTGAATGGTAAATATGGTAATAGAATAATGGTATCCTAAACTAGTTATTGGACATATTTTGTGCTGTTGTTTTCATGGTATGTGGTCCAGGTTGTTATGTTATAGTTTGAAATTATGGTAGGATTGGGTGATGAATAGTGGAGATGGTTTTTGGACGTGGTTGTGTTAGTTGCTGTAAAATATCTTCTTCTAGTGTTGTGTGTGGTATATATATGACATATTTTTCTTATGAATTCTATATTTACCACACCCATTTTGGATGCCCTTATAGACTCCAAACATGATTTAGGTAAAATTGTTTTCCCAAACACTAAGGAAAGTGAGGGAATAAATGGATGATTTCTCCCTCTTCCCTAATATCCCTTACAAGTGTATGAGATATATTGGCTCAAGGTAGGTAAGATAATACTCCCATAGTATGCGGTATATCAGAAGACACTATGTGGTATTAGTGTGAGGATTGGTACATGATGTACCAACATACCCTATAGTATATGGATTTGGTGGTACATATGAACTGATAGACTATGTGGGGTATTAGATGAGATTTCATTATATGGTTGGGGTATTTCATAGTAGGAGGAGGGTGAGAGGTTGATGTCTTCCATGGCTAAAATACAAAAAAACCATTCTCTAAGATTTGGTTTGTTGTGAAATGACTACTAAAGGGATTTTTTGGAATATAGCATTTGACGCTATGGTGTGACATGAAAAAATAGTGGTGGAAGTGGTTCCAGGGTACACTCTTTAAATATTATGTCACGACCTATCCCCCAGGGCCCATACCGTGACTACCCCAAGCCCTCCTTCCATAGGCCAGAGGTTGGAAACTAGCATCGAAAGGCGTATTCCCTAATATGGGAAGACATTTCCTTTAAAACTGTATAAACACACAGTCCGAGAACACAACAAGAAGAAACTGTGTAGTAAACTGCTATAGTAAAAGTATACTAAAAGTAGAGGGGGCTGGAATACAAGCCCAACTGTAAAAGTTAAAGTAAAACTGAAAGGAACAATACAACTAAAAAATGGAAAGTAGCTATCGGGTCGTCCTATGAGGATCCTCCCTGAAGGGTAGGTACAGATTTCCTCCTCAGCACTCCATGTCCGCCTGTCTCCCCCGCATGCCGCCTGGTCTTGGCTGCCTCAAACCTCAACCCAGCTGATCGTTAGCTGCACAAGACCCAAAAAGGTGCGGGCGAATCCCATGCAGAGCTGAGTATAAAAATACCCAGTAGGGTCCCCAAAACCCCCATAGGTCTCTCAAAATTTCACAAAGGAAAAACCACAAAGCATGATCTCAATCACAAAGAAAAAAGCAATAGACACAATTCAAAAAGAGTCTCAGCTCAAAACCAGTTTTCAGTGAAGTATAGAAGTGCAGATGATTAGTGGCGAAGCTATATCATCTTATTATATCATTAGGAACTACTTCTGACCATATAGAGTTTGACCCAAACAAGATCGATAGGTACTAACCCCTCCAATGATCTACACAGGATCCGACATGCCCAGAGTCAATAGGTAACTAAACCCTACTTACCCACACAGGATCTGACCCACACAGGATTGTTATGCGCTGACCCACACAAGATCGCTGAGCACTGACCCACACAGGATATGACCCACACAGTATCGGTATGCACTGACCCACATAGGATCGCTCAGTGCTGACCCACATAGGATAGGACCCACACATGATCGGTATGTGATGACCCACACAGGATCGCTGAGCGCTGAACTCTATATGATCTGTCTCCAACCACTGCCTCACTTCCAACTATTGTATTCCTCGCACCCAGTGCGCTCGAGTTCCATAGAATTTTACCTCAAGATATCAGTCATAAATTTACCATCACTAAGCTTTACAAAGGAGTAATCCAAAGGACCAACATGTCGTTAGGGTTCCAACACGAAAGATGGTGCGTCAATCAGATGCCCGGTCTATGAGTTATAATCATTTTAGTTCCAGGGACCTAGTTGGATTTGGGTTCAATCCAACCCAACCATACTCTAACTATCTCCAAAAATAAAATAGAGTCAGTAAAAAGGATCATCTCGCTCCAAGGGTCCCAACACCACTGATGGTTTTTCAAACAGGCGTCCGGCTCTCAAGATAAGGTCCTTTGAGTGTTTCCAGGCCCAGTTGGGACCGGGTCCGGTCCGACCCAGTCTGGGATGGGCTGAGGAGGACTCAGCCCGCTGGGCAGATGTCCGGTCTAGCCTACTAGGGGGCGGCCCACAAGGGCAGCCCAACCCGAATCAGGTGTCCAATAAAAGGGAGGACCGTCCTGCGTGGGGTGACGACCTACTTGGGCGATGGCCTGCTAGGGCGGCGGCCCGCTCCGAGGGTGGTGACCTAACTCTAAGGGTGGAGACCTTCTCTAAGAGAGGTGACCTGGTGTGAGGTTGGTGGGCCAGCTTTGAGGGAAGCGACCTGCGTGAGGGTAGAGACCCGACTCTGATGGCGGCGACCTGCTCTGAGGGTGGTGGCCCAGCTCCGAGGGCGGTGAACTGCTCCGAGGGTGGTGGCCTAGTGCGAGGGTGGCAACCAAGTCTGGTCCGACGTGGGGTTGTAACCCCCTCAGTCTCCTAGATTCTTGAATGGCCTGAATGCCATTTGGTTGGCGAGGCGGCGACACCGCCTGTGCGCCGCTCAGTCGCTATGGAACCCGCCAGAGGTGGGTTCGGCCTCCACTGCGGCTTCTACCACGACTTCCATTTGATGGCGGCACAGCGGTTGCACTGCCTTCCTTTCCATGACCGACCATTGTGTCGGCCACCTACTCCGTTCGTCGTGGCTGACGATCTGCGGCCTTCCTATTGCGGCGTGCATCGCCATGCTTGCGGTTTTCCAAGGTGGCGCAAGGATAGCAAAAATAGCAGAGGGTTCGGGCCGGGTTCATTAAGCCCGTTCCCTCTGCGTTAGCTTATATTATGGAGGATATTAAGTGGTTAAATAATCAATTGAATTAGACAACAAGATTAACCCCACAAGATTTACCACAATAACCTCCTGCAAAGACAAATGAATCGCAGGTTAACCCGTTAGTTGGTTGACCCCCGTTCTTTGTATAATTTCAAGAATATGGAAGAAGTAATTAAGAATGCACAAACAAAAATAGTCCCCATACCTTGTAACCCATTGTAGAGTGTCCGTGGCTTGAAGGTGGATCGTGTTCTTCATTCTCGCAACTGGTTCCCAATGATGCCACTCATACGTCGTCTTCAGGTTCGTGGTTCGGTGTCGCCCATCACCTCCCTCTAGGTTAGCCCGAATGGCTCGAGGGATTTCTTTTTATTTTATTATAGATATTCCCCCTTTTAAGGGTTGAAGGGGAACCCGTACATGACCCGTAGGCCCGAGGCACAAGGCCCGACATGACCCGTAATACATGACCTGAAGGCCTAGAGGCATACCATTCCAAAACCATGAAACGTAGGCCCAAACCACAAGAAATTCCCCTACCCAGCTTCTGCATCATTGCTTGCCTTTAGCTCCCCACATGCATTGCTGACTGGCTAGCAATGCCCCGTACAAAGCTGCACTGTGCATGGTCCCGATGGCGGTTTCCATACCCTTTCATTATTCCAATCCGGTTAGCTCTGCTTCTGGTGACTTCTACTGGTGCTCGGATCCTCATTTGGGGCATGCTCTGTGTGAACTGGGATACTTCATGGTCTTCAATGGCCCGAAGGCCCTATGGCCCGAAGGCCTTTGATAGCCTGTAGGCCCTGAGACCCGTAGGCCCAAACCAGTGGCCCGAAAGCCCAAAACAGGTGAATAGTCCAACTACTACAGTACCAAACAGTGCCTACTACAGTACTTCTATAGTACCCTAGAAATTCGCCTCCACCCGGTTTTGAACTTGGGTCTCTTGGATGCCAAGCAGGAGCCCTTACCACTCAGGTACGGGCTCATTGGCTCTAGCTAGGTTAGCTCCATCTTCTAAGTGTCCAAAATCATGGTTCTCCTTCAGCACTTCATTGCTTGGCGAAGCTGTGCATGTACCTCCCCCCAAGATCTCTAAATATAGGATAGGGGGAGGGTAAGTAATGACATTGGAATTTAATGGTGGCTTATTAATTAGGAAGATTTCTAATTTCTCCCAAAGTTGTTATTACTTAGATCAGAGGGTCAATCCATTTATTGGCTTGACACGTTGCCGGTCCCACCTTACCACTTTTCCATTGGATTAATAGAATAAAAATAAAATAAAAAATTTATTTTATTTATTCTATTAAAAAGTAAAAAAAACTAAATTTTTCTCCAGACCTACTACGACCGAAGTGAAGCCTCCCTTAAGCAAATCCTAGCGCTATGGATTCAATGGCGCCGTCATATTTTAAATCCAAACAATAATTCAAAAGTTAGAAAATGCCACTCACGCATTTACTGAACGTACCCAAAAAAAAGTTCAGAAAATTATTAATGGTCAACCTCGACATGAACCAGTTGAGGTTAGGTTCTGCTTAAGTGAAACATGCCCCAAAAAACCCAATGGTACTCTCGGATTTCAAATCCGAGTTACCATTTAAAAGGTATGGATTTTACAATAAAATAATTGTCACTTAATTATTTTATTTATGTCCCAAAACTAACTTTCACTGGGGGCCCACGCCAGCCAATGTTAGTATCTTCCTAAAGTGTGAATACCTTCAAAAGTTCAGTGGTGGTCTCATATTGTTAATCCTAGTTACCGTTCACAAGTTATAAGAATTTGAAAAATAAAATAATTTTATTTAATTTTTTTATTTATGATTATTCCATTTTTGGGTTTTCTCACAGGAGGTCTGCGATGACTAAACCTAAGTCACGCCTTGGGTCAACCAACCATCCTGAGCACAATAGTGACCTTAGATTTTTGATACGGGCAACCATTTAAGAGTTATTCAACTTTTTCATGAAATCTTCTTACACACACTATTTAAAGTTTAAAAAAACTTCGACGGTTCATTCCAGGAACTCCGGGCCTCAGAATCACATGCCATTAGATTTTGAGGTCTCGAAATAATTTCATATAATTAAAAAAAAATTTACAGAAATTCTGGGACATTACATATTATTTGATAATATTTTATTATACATGGATGTGATTATTGGTGAGTGGGCCTCATTTTGGATGGGTAGTAGTTGACATAATAACCGTTTTTTGGGTCTATTGTTTGACCACTGATGCATTAGTATTCACTTCTCAAATTTTCAAAAGAGGTATTGGGTATGATCCAACATTGTATATGTAACGACCCATGTTTTGAGACAAGGTAAAATTCCAATGGAATTTTAATTTTGGCATTTTTTGGATGGTATGTTTTTAAAATCGAGCTTTGAAACAAAATTATGAGATTTATATCACTTCAATGTGTTGTTGTTAGACTTGGGTAAAGGATTGAGAGGTACCTTGTGTATCTCACTGAGTTTCAAGAGAACTGGGCCTTGGAAATCAAGGCTTTGGGTGGTCTGATCAGTGCATACAATTTTTCTAAAATTATGTTCCCCCCAGAAGAAAACCGTGTGACTTTTGGTGATGGAAAAAAGTGAAGTGAATTGAATGTTCATATTTTACCCAAACCATTCATCTAACATGCATGGTTAGTTCCACTTAGGCAGTACCTAATCACTATTCATCACATAATTGGTGCACGATTAGGATAACTGTGTGGGACAATCACGCGTGGTGGGGTTCCTGAGCAGCATGAGCCGCATGGTTGGTGCATGGTTTGGCTAAACCTTGTGACCCTATTTTGAGAGTGAAATTACCATTTTCCCTTTTAAATCTTTTAGCAAATTATTTCATTTTCATTATCTCTTCTAGTGGGATTCTCCTCCTCTCCCCCAGGTGTGGGATCTTCTTCTATATTGGTTTTGATCAATCTTCCTCATCCAAAAACCAAATCACTCACTATAAGAAGAATCAGATACGTAATAATAAGCTCTTTGAACCTCTATATTCTATTTTAAATATCCTAATATATACATTTCACTATTTTTGTTGCAATGTATTTTGACCTATTTCTAGTTCATTTGAAAAAATACTTCATTTTATACCATTCTGGGATGAATCGATCCTTTATAATGGGCTAGTGGGGTGCTGCTATATCAAAGTAGGCATTCTAGGATATTTCCCATCATTTTGTTGCATTTTGAATGGAGAACTATCTTGTTGATCACCATAATATTTTGGTGACACTTCGTTCTTGCTTAATGAATGAATTAAAATAAATTTCCATGTCCTATGTGACCTTTCCTTATGGAGAAACCCATATTTTGGATGATTGAATAGTCATTGGCAACCCCATTGGGTGTGCCTTCCATTAATGGATGTTTTTTCCCATGCCATAAATGGTTGAATCACCATGTGTGAGTTTCTTCTTTATTGAATGACTTAATATTTTAAATTTAAATAAGATAAATGGAATTCCATGAGATTTTCCCTTGAGCTACATTCCTCATAATATATAACATAGTTTCTTATACTCGATGATTCACCTTAGCTAGGCTTAGTTATTCATGAATAATAGTTGGATTCCTAGGATTATGTCCTTAAAGAAATTATTTCAATTTATTCCTTATAACTTATTCTATACATGGTTCTTTAAGTGGGAATTCCTTGACCAATATAACATTCATGTTATAAATTATTTAACCAATGAAATAGTCCTTCTCATTAGACAATCTATATATGTATTCCTTTATTGTTAAATTACTATGGTCATAGTTCCAAGTGTGATAAAAGGGGTTCCAACTTAAGGACCCCTTGGACGGACTCTTGTACTTTATTTATCTTTTATAAATTCTTGTTAAACACACCTGGAGTGAAATCAGATATTCTTGTGATAGGCTCTCCATGAATTATCTCTTTTTCCTACAAATGAGTGACACCATTTCCCTAGGAGAGACACCTTCGATGCACTCAATGTAATGATTGGTTATACCATGACACGAGAGAGACTTGATCCCCTACGCATGATAGTAGGTATGGACTCAGAGGTCATTTCATACTATTTTTGGCACCATGCTAGCGTGGCACTTGGGACTTCATACTTGGGTCACCTTGGATAGACTCTTGGAATTGGACATATACCGAGCCCCTTGAGAAATACTTGGAAAGACTCTCAGGATCACCAAGGATGATATAATGGTGACTCCTTATAATTTATTAAGAGGTTTTAAATTAAACTATAGTGTAAAATGACTTATTTAAAAAAAATTAATTATCTTTGGATTGAAAAAAAGTTGGGACGTGTCCTCTAAGCCTATGCACAAGCTTAAGGATATTCCAGTTTTTTTATGTTATATATCACTTTACCTTTGCTGAATCTATTGGTTTAGAAACACCGACTTAGGCTAAAGAAGGTAATTGGATAGGTTTCCTAGTGTAAGTCAGTCGAATACATTTATTGATTTAATTAGTTGTGCCTTGAATTTACATACCATGGAACACTACTTAATTATATTTCTTGAAATGGAATGGTCTAGAAACTGTGGGTGTAAGCCTACTAAGATTATATCTCACACCCTGCTCGGGTACCATTGGTACCTGAGTAGAATTATTGTATGTAGGCATTGATAAATAGAAGCATCCCAATTATAATGTCGGATTTACATTACTAGGATAGAGTTGGGGTAGAGGAAAAATCTGGTGCTTGAGATGCTCGTGGATCTAGTCATTGGGGTGTTATTATTTTATTACATTGTATTGTTTATTATAATTCACACTGCTTGTACTTCTCGCATCATCTATCACACATGCATTATTGTAAATTGATGTTGGACATATTTTATATATTCAATTGATATTTCATGTATCTTCCATTTTTTTCATTATTTTAACTATGCATCCACTATTATTTATTGATATTAACAAGATATACAACTGTGTTACTTTGATCTTGTGGGTATATTCTCCCCACTATTACTCCATTTGACCCTTGCTTCTAGTCGAGTCTCTAGTGTATGAGGAGGCATGCTTGAGGTCATGTGGAAACTAGTCCAGCTACTGTTTCCATAGTCAGTCGGGATGATACATTACAGAGTGGTATCATAACATTTTTTCCTTTGTATTATTATTTTGGGATGGTATATATGAGACTAGGAATGCGTCGACTCTTAGTAAATATTCATGCCTGGGAGTGACTAACCCATATACGGGGAAAATAACAAGTTTCTAGGGATGGGATTGATGTTCAAACTATCTTTTATTATAGCTAATCATGATTTCACCTTGAGTGATTGAATTATTTTCCACTACTTATTTATTTATTAAATTTATAGTATTTTTCCTTTTCCATATATGGAAAGGGAGGATAAATTACATTAATCATTATAATAACATAAGAAATTCATATGACATGCATATGTCATGCCATATAGGATGAAATGGTAGGATATTTGGAACTATTGATGTGCCTTGTGTGTTATTATATGCTTGTTGTGTGCCATGATAGGCACCATAGTGTCATGTTTAAATTTATCATTTCTTAGGTATCTAATTATCTTGATTCTATAATTTAAATTCTTATGCCTTGATTATATGCCACATTCGAGTTTTTAATTTCTTTTATTTACTTTATTACAATGTTTTGGTGACTTATTAGTGTGTATGTTTTAAATTTTCACGCTTCTTTGCTTGTTTTTGTGGGGCAAATCATGTGGGTTGTGATAAAATGGGAGTCTGTTTGCAATGTTTAAGGTGTATGAGAACCTTATAAAATGGAAAATGATTACCCATCAAATAAAACTATTATTAATGCATTTTATATACATAAATAATATCATAAGAATGTTAAATATGTATAAATTTCTCACTTGTTCTAAAAAAGTTGGTTGTGATTTAATGAGATAAATTTTTTTCCAATTCATAAAGTGTATAGGAACCACTACCACAAAACTGGGCATGGCAGGCACCTGCCTTTATCAGCGATAATGGAAAAGTGTTGATAAAGGGGTAGGCCTTTATCAGTGCTAAAACAAGCGCTGATAAAGGGAACATTTATCAGTGCTTTAAATATCCCTTTATCAGCGCTTTTCTTAGCGCTGATAAATGTTACATTTATCAGCGCTTTGCTTAGCGCGGATAATATTTATTGTATACATTAAAAAAACATGTTATAACTAAATATATATATATATATATAATTAAATAATTATAAGATTAAAAATAAATATATTTATTAGATTTATAAAATTTATTAGATTTATTAGGTAATTATATATTTATTAGATTTATTAATTCATTATATTTATTAGATTTATTAATTCATTATATTTAATATATATATTTATTATATTTATTTATATATAATGTATTTGTTTTATTTATAAATATATAATACATTTTAATATATATGTATAATTAAAATTATTGAATATATATGTGTTTTCCAATGAATTGGGGTCAATGAATATATCATACATGCGTATATATATGTGTTTTCCAATGAAATGGGGTCAATGAATATATCATACATGCGTATATATATGTTCATATTGAATAATTTTAATTTATAGATTATAATTCATTATGTTACCCATATAATATATATGTTATAAAAAATTTACACTTATAATTAAAATTTAATTATATATAAAAAATAAATATTTATTCCATTATATTTTCGATGATATATATATAAATATTCCTTTAAAATAATTTTATAAGTATAAATAGAGATATATATATTTAGCGTTAAATAAATATATAATAATATAAAGAAATTCTAAAATTTATACATTTATCAGCGCTTTTATTAGCACTTATAAACTACGTATTTATTAGCGCTACAAAAGCGCTGATAAAGAGTGTCTTTATCAGTGCTAAAACGAAAAGAACTGATAAAGTCACTCTTTATCATCTCTACAAAAGCACTGATAAAGTCCAACATTTATCAGTGCTTTTTACTAGCACTGATAAAGGTCCACGCGGGATTCATAAAATCCACCGGGTCCTCCTCCTCCCCACACCCTGTCAAGCTTTCGCGGAAGCCTTACTCTGCGCCGCTGCCTCCTCTCCGCCGGAGCCTTCTCTCCGCCGCTGCCTCCTCTCCGCCGCTGCTGTCGCCTCCTTCTCGTCCTCCTCCGCTGCGGCGGCCGCCACCTCCTCCTCCTCCGGTGCCTACTTCTTCTCCTCCTCCTCCTCCTCCACCATGGATCCTCCTCTTCCTTCTCCTCCTACACCACGACCTCCTCTCAGCTGCACCTCCTCCTCCTCCTCCTCCTCCGCCTACTCCGCTTCCTCCTCTCCACCGCGGCTCCTCCTGCTACTCCTCCTCCACCGTGGCCTCCTCCTCCTCCTCCTCCTCCTCCTCATCCTCCTCCTCTGCTACCTCCGCTGCCTCCACTAACTCCTAGCTGCCTCCGCTTCCTCTACTGCCTCTGTGCTTCCTCCGCGCTGCCTCTGCGACCTCTTGTGCCTCTTCTGTCGACGCCTCCTTCTCCTCCACCACCGGGTCCTCCTCCTTAAGGTGAGTAAAATTTAATTTTCATGAATCAATTATGTTTGAATTTATTGTCAATATTGAGATTAATTATGATTTGGCGTGATTCTTATGTGTGATACTTGTGTGTGTGACAGATCTATATGTGGTTGGTTACTTGTTTGATCTTGATTAGCTCTCCCCACTTATGGTTGTTTTACTTGTGAATTGATCTTTTTGAGTGGGTTTTGGTGCCTTTTATGCTTTGGTTCATTGTGTGAACCCTTATGGTTAATTATAATTCCCCTTGTTTTTATTTAATTAGAATTTTTTGTATTATTTTTGCCTCCATAAGTGAACTATTCGATGTAGGCATATTCATATGTTCAAAGGGTGAAAATATGCATTGGTACACAAATGATAATGGCTTTATAAAATGATTCTCACTTTAAACATTGGATTTCGAAACAATTTCCCTTCTTTCCTCCTTATTTTCTTTATCCCTCCTCCTTTCAAATGTTTCTTATAAAACCCCAATGTTTCAAAAATAGATCCTTGGTTCCCAAATTTCAAATTTAGTTTCAAATGTGTTCCCTAAATCTAGGCATGTTTGGCTTCTTGAGGTGTGGTCTGGTTTCTAAATGGCATAAAGGTCCATTTGGAATCTTCAGAGCTTACATTGTGTTTTCCCCTTGGTTTTGAAAATGGAATTTGATTTGTAAATTTTAAAGGTCTATTGGTATTTTGTAGTGTTTTGGAAATTGGTTTTGAAACTCATGTGATGTATAGGCCCAGTTAGAACTTGTGTGTGACTTGATATGTGATGGGAACCTCTATGGTTGTCCCTATGTGGAGAGGTTTTCCACATAGTTGGTGTTGGATCTTGAGAAAGACATGCATAGAGTCATCTGTGTGTTATTGGTTTATACCGTTCATGTGATGGCCTCTTCATTCTCTGGTATACGACTATAATGGAGCATCAATGTTGGTTGTTTACTATGGAGGTAAACCATATGTCGGCAGGTGATTCTTAACCTAGTAAGTCTAGGGATTTCTTCTAGGTATGTTTAGGTAACTATAATGATTAATTATCTATATGTTCTTATTTATTTTTTTTCACTTTGGTTATTTACTTTTCCAGTATTTTTCTACTTTTATTGTTTCAATTAATTTCATCATAACTCTGTGATCACCTTGTTTGGATTCTTATATTTAATTTTGAATTCATTTTTTAAACTAGATATCTATTTTAAAAAGGGAAGTCATGATTTGTTTTGAAAATGGATTTTCTAAAAAATATGTGTTGGTTCTTTAAATAATAAAAACCTATTTTATAAATGTATTTCAAACTAGTGTTTTTGTATTATTTCAGGAAAGGTAATTTTTGGATTCTGTGGTGCTTACCTACTAAGTTGTTTTATGCTCACACCCTACTTGTGACACTTAGAATCAGTAGACCGAAGTTATTTTTAGGTTTGGGTTTCTTGTTTAGGTTTCGTTTAAAGTAGGTTGGTCTTATAGTTAGTGGTAACCCAATGGTCATGAGGATATCTGGTCGAGTTCTGATTTATTCTATATCTGTTTTTAGTTTCTATTTTGTTCAGTTGACACTATATATGGATCATGTTTATGTATTCTCTATGTTCTATGCTTATGGATCCTCATGGTTTTGTTGTGTGCTCTATTTGATTTATATATATCCCAATTTCTATATCTCACATCATATTATCACACCATAACTCTTATATATCCTTAAGAGGGTGTTCCTCATCATACGTGAGATATAAAACTATATGATCCATCTTCTTTAGGCCTAAGACTCTAATACCTACTCAAATAGACTTATAAAACCTAAATAGGCTATAAAAATCTCATACCAAACCCGATCCTCTCATAAACACAACTACTCCATGGAGAAAAAATCTCTGGATGATCATAAAATCACAAACATTCAATTGAACCCTCACTCTATCTCTTGGTGGATCAAAAACACCCGATTTATTTACCTTGGTTGCTCTTGATTTCTATCCCTTTCACTGGAACACATATACTCATGCATGAATGCATAATCATGCATAAATTGGAAGATGGTTTTGTATTATAGGGTCCACCTACCTCAAAAAATGGAGTAACCCCCTCACCAAGATCAACTCATCCTCAACCAAGACTATACATGCCTTATCTAATCTTGTACCAATGATTAAGACCCAATATCAAGGCACAATTCCCAAATAATAAATTATATAAACTTATAATTAATTTTTCACTTTTATATAATTAGGAATAATCTTTTAAAAACTCACTGGGAAACACAACACCACCTAAACCACACAAAACATGGTGCGTTCATCATACGAGGATAACCTCTAGCCAATACAATCAAAATCTACATCATCTGAATTGATTTGAAGATGATATAGTGAATTCATCACACAAATCCTAGTTAAAATCATCCCAAATCATAGGAAAATAAAGGATAATATTAATGTAGTAATTATGAGGGAAGAACTCACTAACGCACTATAAAAAACTACCAAGAACCACCACTCATCAAGGGGGTCAAAGAGAGGAAGAGATTGGATGAATCCCAAGAACCACCCAAGATTTTCTATTAATGTGCACGCCCCCACCATTTTTGAAGTATCTAGTTTTTTATCTAAATTATACTCATATTACTTCTCCCCTAACCTATATACCCATCCTATGGATTTCAAATAGGATGAATATAAATAAAGAATGGATGAATGCCAATCGGTTGACAAAAGAGTATGAAGAAGGCATGAAAGAGTTTATCAAGTTTGAAAAAAATCGTTCATGTGACCCTTCTCAAATCCTTTGTTCGTGTTTACGCTATTGTTATTCAAAAAAAAATTAGTCTCGAGGAGTTGGAAGAACACTTGATCTGTCACAGAATAGATCAGAGTTATACTTATTGGAATAAACACGGGGAAACAATGAATGCAGGAAGTCGTCGGGATGACACTCGTTTTATGGATCATATGATATAATTACAAACATGAACAATGGATATTACCATATGGAGGATATGATTATATATGTGAATGATGATGAAGATAATGTTGAGGAAATGACAAGGACCGTCGAAGATGAACTTCGTGATTGCCCAAAATTGTTTAAGAAGTTAAAAAGTTGTGCAAATATGCCATTGTATGCTGTTTTCACTAAATATACAGAATTGTCAGCCTTACTAAAGCTGTATAATTTGAAAGCATACAATGAGTGGAGTGATGCCAGTTTTACAAAACTAATTGCTCTCATGAATGACATGCTCCTAGAAGACAATGAGCTCCTGAGCTGAACATACGATGCCAAACAAATGCTATGCTCGATGGGTATGATCTCTAAAAGAATACACGCCCGCCCGAATGACTATATACTATTTCTCAAGGACCACAAATCACTTAAAGAATGCCCAAAGTGTGGTTCTTCTCGATACAAGAAAGATGAATCTAGTCCTACTAAAGTTGTATGGTACTTTCCAATCATTCCAAGGTTTAGGCGCTTATATGGAAGTGAGGACACTACTAGAAAAGGGGGCATTGAAGCCCCCCAGACTCGGGCGACTGCCATTGGCGGTCGCTATAGCTAACCATTAGCGACCGCCAATGGCGGTCGCTAACCTACATAAAAAAAAATGGGGGGCTTCTGCGCCCCCCCCCCCCCCCCCCGCGCCCTCGATCTCCCTCCGCCCTAACCCCCTCCCTCCCTCGCCGCCCTCCCTCACCGCCCTCCCTCGCCGCCCTCCCCTCCCCCGCCGCCCGGCCTCCCCCGCCGCCTGCCCTCCCTCGCCGCCGGCCCTCCGGCCTCCGGCCGCCGCCCTCCGGCCTCTCGCCCCCCCACCCCGGACGACACCCGCACTCCGAACAGCCCCCCCCCCCCCCCCCCCGTGCACTCCGGACCGCCCCCCGCACCCCGGACGCCTCCCCACACCCCGGACAGCCCCCCCCCCCCCCACGCACTCCGGACCGCCCCCCGCACCCCGGACGCCTCCCCGCACCCCGGACAGCCCCCCCTGCACTCAGACACCCCCCTCCGAACTCGGACAGCCCCCCCGCACCCCGGACAGCCCCCCCCCCCCCCCCCGCACTCGGACACCCCCCCTCTGAACCCAGACAGCCCCCCCCGCACCCCGGACAGCCCCCCCGCACCCCGGACACCCCACCCCGCACCCCCGACAGCCCCCCTGCACCCTAGACAACCCCCCCCCCCGCACCCCAGACACCCCCGCAACCCGAACACCCCTGCCCGCACCCCTGACAGGCCCCCAACACCCCAGACACCCCTCCCCGCACCTCGGACAGCCCCCCCCCGACCCCGGACACCCCCCCCTCGTTGCCCATCCCCCGTCCCCTCACCGCCTCCTCTCCTACAGCTCCCCGCCGCCGCCGCCGCCCGTCCCCTCCCTTGACGCACCGCCTTTGGATCCGGCTCCCCTTCGCTGCCTCCTCTCCCTCGCAGCACCGCCTTCGGCTCCCCTCCCTTTCAGGTTTGTAGCTCAATCAGGTAACATGAGCTTTCAGTTACATTATTATTTTATCAATGGTTCATAAAAAAATGGTTAATATTTATTTTGAATATAGTTGATTTGAAAAATGTAAATGTAATAAGTATTGTGTAAATGTTTGTTATACAGATATTATTATGGATAAGAGTTGGATTGATCTTCCAAATCGAACGTCTAGAGAATATTTCAATGGAATTATGCAGTTTATTGACTTCACGAGAGGATTTGAAAGTGACTATATTAGTTTTCCATGTAGAAAATGTGCTAACAGATATCAATTCACACGAGATACTGTGAGGGAGCACCTTTTCTTTAATGGATTTCTGAAAAATTATAAGAGTTGGACTCGTCATGGAGAAGAATATGTTCGTTGTCAAAATACAGATGCAGCTCAGATGGATGTTGATGCAAGGATGACTGATCCAATGCATGAAATGCTTACTGAAATGGTACGTGGGTTTGATCCTGAAGGCATTGACATCCATAATCTTGAGACCGGTGAGATAAATCTTCACTCTGGTGCAGATCGTGATTCGAGGAGGTTTTATGAAGTACTTGATGATGCGAAAACAGAATTATATCCTGTATGTACTTCTTACAATAAACTGTCTTTTATCGTGGAGTTGTTGCATTTGAAGACTTTGAATAATTGGTCAGACACATCATTCGACATGCTTTTGGTTTTATTGAAAAAAGTTCTTCCTGTCGACGCTAAGATTCCGGAGTCGTATTACTATGCTCGTAAGTTGACAGAGAACTTAGGTTTTACATATGAGACTATAGATGCATGTGCAAACAACTGTATGTTGTTTATAAATGAAACTGCTCATTTGGATATTTGTACGGTTTGTGGCGCTTCCAGGTGGAAAGAGAACAGGGGAAATAAGACTCATCAAAGTCAGATTGCGATACAGGGGAAACCGATTGCCGTAAAGAAAATGCGTTACTTTCCCCTTAAACCGAGGTTGAAAAGATTTTTTATGTCATCTAAAGTTTCTAATTTAATGAGATGGCATGCAGAAAGAGTTCATGAAAGTGACATGTTAACCCACCCGGCAGACTCTCATGCATGGAAGGATTTTGATAAGAGACATCCCGACTTTGCTAAAGATGTTCGTATTGTCTGATTGGGATTGGCAGCAGATGGTTTCAATCCATTCAAGTCTATGGTTGGTGCAACTCATAGCACATGGCCCGTGGTGTTGGTTCCATATAATCTTCCTCCGTGGCTTTGTATGAAGCAACAATTTATATTACTTTCCACTCTTATTGATGGACCTAAAAGTCCGGGGGATAAGATTGATGTTTACCTTCAGCCATTGATTGATGAGTTGAATGAATTTTGGGGCGATGGTGTGATGACTTATGACTGCGAAACGAATGAAATGTTCAAACTGCATGCTGCTTTATTGTGGACAATCAATGACTTCCCAGCTTATGCAAATTTATCAGGCTGGAGTACGAAAGGGGAATTTGATTGCCCTTGTTGCAATAAAAGTAAAAAATCTGTATGGCTTAAACATTCCAAAAAATGGGCGTACATGGGTCACAGGCGTTTTCTCCCTCCTCAGCACAGGTTCAGAAAGGACAGAGTGGCATTTGATGGTTCTAGAGAGTTCAGCCCAGCACCAAAGATCATGACAGGAGTCGAAATGTTATCGCAGATTGAGGAAGAAAACATCCGCACGGTATATGAAATTCAGGATTTGTTGGCTCCTCCAGTACGTAATATTCGTGCCGCGGGTAGGCAGCGCAGTCACAATTGGAAAAAGAAAAGTATTTTTTATAGTCTTCCGTATTGGAAAACTAACATGTTGAGGCATAATTTGGATGTCATGCACATTGAAAAAAATGTTTGTGATAACATATTGTGGACCATTTTAGGTGTCAGTGGAAAGTCAAAGGACCATGTTAATGCACGCCGTGATTTGGAAGAAATGGGTTTAAGGAAACAGTTGCATTTACAGTTAGCTGAGGGAAACAAGGCATATATGCCTGCTGCATAGTATTCGATGACTACAGAGGAGAAAGAGACATTTCTTTCCATTTTGAAGATGGTCAAGGTGCCTGATGGTTACTCTTCTAATATTTCAAAGTGTGTGAATCTGACGAGCAAGACATTGCAAGGGTTGAAAAGTCATGACAATCACATATTACTTCAGCAGTTGATTCCAATCGCAATTTGTGATTGTTTATCCCCCAATGTTGTTCAGCCCTTGATTGAGATGAGTAATTTTTTTAGAGAGCTTTGTTTAAGAAATCAAAGAATGAGTGATTTAAAAAGTTTGCAGGACCGAATTGTACTTACGCTTTGTCACTTTGAGAAACTTCCCCCCCCCCTCATTTTTCAATGTTATGGTACACTTGACAGTGCACCTAACTGATGAAGTAATGGCTTCTGGTCCAGTGCAATTCAGGTGGATGTATCCTATTGAACGGTATTTGAGTACATTGAAAAGATTTGTATGCAACAGAGCTCATCCAGAGGCATCAATAGCCAATGGTTATTTGATGGATGAGTGTACTACCTTTTGTGCAGAATATCTTACGGATGTTGAAACAAAATTAGATAAGCCCTCTCGGATTCATGATGGTCCTGTTGGAGAAGGAAACACATTTGATATGGACAACATTGAGTGGATACAAGCACATCAATATATCTTGTTCAATACTCCATCAGTTGCACCATTAATGCAGTAAGTATCTTATCAATGTGCTTGTATAACTTTTACATGTTTTGTTTGCATAAGTTGATCTCTTAAACATCGCGTAATCATTTGCAGGAAACACATTAATGAGATAAAAGAAGAGATGCATCGTGCGACTGAGTTGCAAATTCAACAATCTCATTATGCGGCATTTCATGATTGGTTCAAGGATTATGTATGTATAAATTGATTTTCATTATGAGTGAAGTATTAAACTAATTCTTTCTGCATATATCAGTATTGATTTTTATAAATTATGTAGGTTCGTAAGCTGAGGGAGTTAGGGGACCCCACGCTACCTGAAGTATTTATCCAACTGGCTGAGGTTCCATCTATAACAGCTCGTCGTTATAAAGCTATTGATGCTAATGGTTTTCGATTTCGCATTAAAGATGTTGACGACAAACGAGCAACACAAAACAGTGGCATAGGTTGTCCCTTTGTCGATTCTGGTTATTACTATGGTCAATTGATAGACATCATTGAAGTTGTATACACACACGGTTTGAAGTACATATTGTTAAAGTGTAATTGGGTTGATCCAGTGCGTGGATGTAAAGTCGATCAATATCAGTTTTCATTGGTGAATTTTAACTATATGTTATACAGAAATAATGAACGAGTTGAGAATGAACCTTTCATTTTGACATCACAAGCGGAACAAGTATTCTTCGTTACTTTTCCTTCGGATCCAAGTTGGCAAGTTGTTGTCAAAATGTCTCGGCGAGGAGTGTTTTTATTTGAAGAAGATGAACCCGAGACTGTTCCGTTTGTTTACCAACAACTTGATCAACATACCGTAGTTCAACGTGAAGAAGATATTTATTGGGTCAGAGCGGCTGTTGAAGGAGAAGCGGTCAATTTGCATGCTTAATGAAAGGTATAATTGTTTTCCCGCTATTCAGTAGAATGTCCTAGGATATCATAAATTATCTAATCATTTTATAAATCCTTATAAGTTTTAATCCTCACTTTTGTAAGTTAATTCAGTCATAAATATTTAGGTTGATTAACTTTTTGATTTTTTAAAATTCATTCACAACTAATTATTCAATCCATTTTTTGTTTGATTAACAGTTGTACAAGTTTGATTTATTAAGAACAATCCAATTTATCTTTTAAACACTTTAGACTCATTACTGATATTTTCTATGACTGCAGACATGTCAGGGGAAGAGGCAGAAGATCCACATCATCCATCTGAGGCATCTACGTCTCAGGGTCGAGGTATGTTTGAATGTAATTGTCTATATTTTTTATGTAATTGACATATATATATATATATATATATATAACATTTGTCAATTTATATATAAAATTGTTTTCAACAGGATCAGACTCGGCTGCTTCTTCCTCTCGCAGGAGAGGCCCTGGTCGTGGCATATTATCATGGAATTCCGACACGACGATAGATGTTTCATTTGATGAGGTATTTCATCCCGTGGGACCGAATGCCCCGGCATTTATTCGTCAGCTGGGTCATATCATACGTGACCCACATCGATTTCCATTGACCACGCGTGATTGGGCTTCTATCCCTCAGGACACATTAGATCGTCTATGGAGGGAGGTTCAGGTAAGAAAATAATTTTACTTTATTTTCTATTTATAAAGAATACTAATATGTTTGATTATTTTCTTTATAGTAAAATTTGAAAGTATGCCCTGAAGAGTTTCGGCCCGTGTGTATGAGCAAATGCCGTAAGATGTGGAAAGATTATAAAGGCAAAGTGAAGAGAGACCACTGGGTACCAAATGTGGGTGCCCTTGACATTTTGGAAAAAGTCCCGAGAGGTGTCCTCCCGGATCAGTGGCGTGACTTGGTTGCATATTGGTCTACTGAGGGTGTTGCGGTTTGTATATTAATTATTTTTCTGCATATATATTTTCAAGAATATGTGATTTTTTTGAAATTTGAATGAATTGAATGTAGGAGGTGTCAACACGCCATTCGGAGAATCGAGCGTTGCAGGGACCAGCTCACAGGCTCGGGACTCGTCACGTGTCTCAGATCCGACATGAGGTATATATTATTAATTTTTTAATTTATTAATTAATATGGTTTTGTGTTTATATTCTTTTAATATACAGTTGCGAGGGCAAGGTGCAGCAACTGATAAAATGTCGGTGTGGATAAGGACTCGTGATCGCAATGATCCAGAGGTTGCAGCATTGATAGTAAGTGTCTGTACTTACCAATAATTACATAAATCTATATATTAACATATATATATTTATATATATTTAAATATTTCACAGGCTCAATTTGAAGCTGAGTTAGAACATCTGCCAGAGGACCAGCGACAGCTTCCCATGCGACGGGATGAGATCTTTCATCGCATTATTGGTCGGGACGGGCATGGCTATAGTTTGACCTATGGAGCAGGGATTCCTCGTTCTGTAGTGTCACGCGCTGCGGTTGTCGGTCTTGCTGTTGCACATATGACACAGCAGATGTCAGATTTTGAGGCACGGCTGCACGCTTCCGAGGAGACAAATGCGCAATTGACAGCTGAGGTTAGAGCACTGCAGGAATATGTGCGTCGAGCTGATGGTACAGGGGATCATACGACGCATGTATATACTGTATTTATTTATTTAATTTAAATTATTTTTGTTATTAAAATATTTATAATGTTTATTTGTTGTAGGCACCTGGCCCACCTGAAGGAGGTAGCAGCGATGACAACGCGTGACGCACCATATATTCACGAGATATGTTTTTTGTTTTTACTGGTAGAGTTGACATTGATGTACTGTATTTATTCATTTAAGTAATGCATTATTACCATCCATGGTGGTCTTTTAAATATTTTATACACATATTGAGTTTTTGATCAGATAATCTTGAATGATTCTACATTTGAAAAAGTCGAACTAATTCCAACAGATCAATAAATATGATATTATAGATTATGTATTATCCAATATATTTTTTATAAATTTCTGTATGGTATCGATAAAAGAAATATGTATTAATTAGATGTTATCACTTTTATTTTTCACTTTTGTAATCAATGGGATGGCCTTTAGACCCCCGGAGAGCCCCCCGCACCCCCGTACAACCCCCCGCACCCCCGTACAGCCCCCCCGCACCCCCGTACAACCCCCCGCACCCCCGTACAGCCCCCCGCACCCCCGTAAAGCCCCCCCCCCCCCGCACCCCCGTATATCCCCCCGCACCCCCCGTACAGCCCCCCCACACCCCCATACAGCCCCCCACACCCCCGTACAACCCCCCGCACCCCCGTACTGCCCCCGCCACCCCCGTACAGCCCCCCGCACCCCCGTACAGCCCCCCGACACCACCGTACAACCCCCCCCCCCCCCCCGCACCCCCGTACAGCCCCCCGCACCCCCTTACAGCCCCCCGCACCCCCGTACATCCCCCCGCACCCCCGTACAGCCCCCCGCACCCCCGTACAGCCCCCCGCACCCCAATATAGCCCCCCACACCCCCGTACAACCCCCCGCACCCCCGTACTGCCCCCGCCACCCCCGTACAGCCCCCCGCACCCCCGTACAGCCCCCCGCACCCCCTTACAGCCCCCCGCACCCCCGTACAGCCCCCCCCCCCCCCCCCCGCACCCCCGTACAGCCCCCCCCCCCCCCCCCCCCCCCCCGCACCCCCGTACAGCCCCCCGCACCCCCGTACAGCCCCCGCGCACCCCCGTACAGCCTCCGCGCACCCCCGTACAGCCCCCGCGCACCCCCGTACAGCCCCCCCGCACCCCCGTACAGCCCCCGCACCCCCGTATAGCCCCCCCGCCCCCGTACAGCCCCCCACGCGGCACGTCCGATTGTGTCCTTTTCAGCAGCGCGGCGCGCGCTGAAATGACGCGTTTGGGGGTCAAAACCACCCGAACGACCTCCGAATGCCACGAAACCGTACGACAATATCTGGGCCGTGAATTGTGAAATGGTCGGCCAGACGGCACCTCATTCGGAGGTGCCGTGTGACCGCGGCGGCTGGAAACGCGTTTCCGGCGCCATAAAACACCAAAACGGCGTGCGACGGTCCAATTCAGAGCAAACGTGCTCCGAACGACCTGAAACCGCACGGGAACGATAGAAATATTATTCCTGAGATGCAGGAGGAGGCCGCACGTCCATCGGACGTGCGGTGCGTGCGGCACGTCCGATTGTGTCCTTTTCAGCAGCGCGGCGCGCGCTGAAATGGCGCGTTGGGGGGTCCAAAACCACCCGAACGACCTCCGAATGCCACAAAACCGTACGACAACATCCGGGGCGTGAATTGTGAAATGTTCGGCCAGACGGAACCTCATTCGGAGGTGTCGTGTGACCGCGGCGGCCGGAAACGCGTTTCCGTCGCCATTAAACACCAAAACGGCGTGCGGCGGTCCCATTCGGAGCAAACGTGCTCCGAAAGACCTGAAACCGCACGGGGAACGATAGAAATATTATTCCTGAGATGCAGGAGGAGGCAGCACGTCCAGCGGACGTGCGGTGCGCGCGGCACATCCGATTGTGTCCTTTTCAGCAGCGCGGCGCGCGCTGAAATGGCGCGTTGGGGGGTCAAAACCACCCGAACGACCTCCGAATGCCACGAAACCGTACGACAATATCCGGGGCGTGAATTGTGCAATGTTCGAACAGACGGCACCTCATTAGGAGGTTCCGTGTGACCGCGGCGGCCGGAAACGCGTTTCCGGTGCCATTAAACACAAAAACGGCGTGCGGCGGTCCCATTCGGAGCAAACGTGCTCCGAAAGACCTGAAAGCGCACGGGAACGATAGAAATATTATTTCTGAGATGCAGGAGGAGGTATCATGTCCAGCGGACGTGTGGTGCGCGCGGATCGTCCGATTGTGTCCTTTTCAGCAGCGCGGCGCGCGCTGAAATGGCGCGTTGGGGGGTCAAAACCACCCGAATGACCTCCGAATGCCACGAAACCGTACAAAAATATCCGGGGCGTGAATTGTGAAATGGTCGGCCATACGGCACCTTATTCGGAGGTGCCGTGTGACCGCGGCGTCCGGAAACGCGTTTCCGGCGCCATAAAACACCAAAACGGCGTGTGACGGTCCAATTCGGAGCAAACGTGCTCCGAACGACCTGAAACCACACGAGAACGATAGAAATATTATTCCTGAGATGCAGGAGGAGGCCGCACGTCCGATTGTGTCCTTTTCAGCAGCGCGGCGCGCGCTGAAATGGCGCGTTGGGGGGTCAAAACCACCCGAACGACCTCCGAATGCCACGAAACCGTACGACAATATCCGGGGTGTGAATTGTAAAATGGTCGGCCAGACGGCACCTCATTCGGAGGTGCCGTGTGACCGCGGCGGCCGGAAACGCGTTTCCAGCGCCATAAAACACCAAAACGGCGTGCGGCGGTCCAATTCGGAGTAAACGTGCTCCGAACGACCTGAAACCGAACGGGAACGATAGAAATATTATTCCTGAGATGCAGGAGGAGGCCGCACGTCCATCGGACGTGCGGTGTGCGCGGCACGTCCGATTGTGTCCTTTTCAGCAGCGCGACGCGCGCTGAAATGGCGCGTTGGGGGGTCAAAACCACCCGAACGACCTCCGAATGCCACGAAACCGTACGACAACATCCGGGGCATGAATTGTGAAATGGTCGGCCAGACGGCACCTCATTCGGAGGTGCCGTGTGACCGCGGCGGTCGGAAACGCGTTTCGGGCGCCATTAAACACCAAAACGGCGTGCGGCGGTCCCATTCAGAGCAAACGTGCTCCGAAAGACCTAAAAGCGCACAGGAACGATAGAAATATTATTCCTGAGATGCAGGAGGAGGCAGCACGTCCAGCAGACGTGCGGTGCGCGCGGCACGTCCGATTGTGTCCTTTTTAGTAGCGCGGCGCGCGCTGAAATGGCGCGTTGGGGGGTCAAAACCACCCGAACGACCACCAAATGCCACGAAACCGTACGAAAATATCCGGGGCGTGAATTGTGAAATGGTCGGCCAGACGACACCTTATTCGGAGGTGCCGTGTGACCGCGGCGGCCGGAAACGCGTTTCCGGCGCCATAAAACACCAAAACGGCGTGCGGCGGTCCAATTCGGAGCAAACGTGCTCCGAACGACCTGAAACCGCACAGAAACGATAGAAATATTATTCCTGAGATGCAGGAGGAGGCCGCACGTCCATCGGACGTGCGGTGCGCACGGCACGTCCGATTGTGTCCTTTTCAGCAGCGCGGCACGCGCTGAAATGGCGCGTTGGGGGGTCAAAACCACCAGTACGACCTCCGAATGCCATGAAACCGTATGACAATATCCGGGGTGTGAATTGTGAAATGGTCGGCCAGACGGAACCTCATTCGGAGGAGCCGTGTGACCGCGGCGGCCGGAAACGCGTTTCGGGCGCCATTAAACACCAAAACGGCGTGCGACGGTCCCATTCGGAACAAACGTGCTCCGAAAGACCTGAAACCGCACGGGAACGATAGAAATATTATTCCTGAGATGCAGGAGGAGGCAGCACGTCCAGCGGACGTGTGGTGCGCGCGGCTCGTCCGATTGTGTCATTTTCAGCAGCGCGGAGCGCGCTGAAATGGCGCGTTGGGGGGTCAAAACCACCCGAACGACCTCTGAATGCCATGAAATCGTACGACAATATCCGGGGCGTGAATTGTGAAATGGTCGGCCAGACGACACCTTATTCGGAGGTTCCGTGTGACCGCGGCGGCTGGAAACGCGTTTCCGGCGCCATAAAACACCAAAACGGCGTGCGGCGGTCCAATTCTTAGCAAACGTGCTCCGAACGACCTGAAACCGCACGGGAACGATAGAAATATTATTCCTGAGATGCAGGAGGAGGCCGCACGTCCATCGGACGTGCGGTACGCGCGGCACGTCTGATTGTGTCCTTTTCAGTAGCGCGGCGCGCGCTGAAATGGCGCGTTGGGGGGGGGTCAAAACCACCCGAACGACCTCCGAATGCCACGAAACCGTACGACAATATCCGGGGCGTGAATTGTGAAATGGTCGGCCAGACGGCACCTCATTCGGAGGTGCCGTGTGACCGCGGCGGCCGGAAACGCGTTTCGGGCGCCATTAAACACCAAAACGGCGTGCGGCGGTCCCATTCGGAGAAAACGTGCTCCGAAAGACCTGAAAGCACACGGGAACGATAGAAATATTATTCCTGAGATGCAGGAGGAGGCAGAACGTCCAGCAGACGTGCGGTGCGCGCGGCACGTCCGATTGTGTCCTTTTCAGCAGCGCGGCGCGCGCTGAAATGACGCGTTGGGGGGTCAAAACCACCCGAACGACCTCCGAATCCCGCAAAACCGTACGACAATATCCGGGGCGTGAATTGTGAAATGGTCGGCCAGACGGCACCTCATTCGGAGATGCCGTGTGACCGCGGCGGCCGGAAACACGTTTCGGGCGCCATTAAACACTAAAACGGCGTGCGGCGGTCCCATTCGGAGAAAACGTGCTCCGAAAGACCTGAAAGCGCATGATAACGATAGAAATATTATTCCTGAGATGCAGGAGGAGGCAGCACGTCCAGCGGACGTGCGGTGCGCGCGGCACGTCCGATTGTGTCCTTTTCAGCAGCGCGGCGCGCGCTGAAATGGCGCGTTGGGGGGTCAAAACCACCCGAACGACCTCCGAATGCCACGAAACCATACGACAATATCCGGGGCGTGAATTGTGAAATGGTCGGCCAGACGGAACCTTATTCGGAGGTGCCGTGTGACCGTGGCGCCATAAAACACCAAAACGGCGTGCGGCGGTCCGATTCGGAGCAAACATGCTCCGAACGACCTGAAACCGCACGGGAACGATAGAAATATTATTACTGAGATGCAAGAGGAGTCCGCACGTCCATCGGACGTGCGGTGCGCGCGGCACGTCCGATTGTGTCCTTTTCAACAGCGCGGCGCGCGCTGAAATGGCGCGTTGGGGGGTCAAAACCACCCGAACGACCTCCGAATGCCACGAAACCGTACGACAACATCCGGGGCGTGAATTGTGAAATGGTCGGCCAGACGGCACCTCATTCGGAGGTGTCGTGTGACCGCGGCGGCCAGAAACGCGTTTCGGGCGCCATTAAACACCAAAACGGCGTGCGGCGGTCCCATTCGGAGCAAACGTGCTCCGAAAGACCTGAAACCGCACGGGAACGATAGAAATATTATTCCTGAGATGCAGGAGGAGGCAACACGTCCAGTGGACGTGCGGTGCGCGCGGCACGTCCGATTGTGTCCTTTTCAGCAGCGCGGCGCGCGCTGAAATGGCGCGTTGGGGGGTCAAAACCACCCGAACGACCTCCGAATGCCACGAAACCGTACGAAAATATCCGGGGCGTGAATTGTGAAATGGTAGGCCAGACGGCACCTCATTCGGAGGTGCCGTGTGACCGCGGCGGCCGGAAACGCGTTTCCGGCGCCATAAAACACCAAAATGGCGTGCGGCGGTCCAATTCGGAGAAAACGTGCTCCGAATGACCTGAAACCGCACGGGAACGATAGAAATATTATTCCTGAGATGCAGGAGGAGGCCGCACATCCATCGGACGTGCGGTGCGCGCGAGACGTCCGATTGTGTCCTTTTCAGCAGTGCGGCGCGCGCTGAAATGGCGCGTTGGATGGTCAAAACCACCCGAACGACCTCCAAATGCCACGAAACCGTACGACAACATTCGGGACGTGAATTATGAAATGGTCGGCCAGACGGCACCTCATTCGGAGGTGCCGTGTGACCGCGGTGGACGGAAACGCGTTTCGGGCGCCATTAAACACCAAAACGGCGTGCGGCGGTCCCATTCGGAGAAAGCGTGCTCCGAAAGACCTGAAAGCGCACGGGAACGATAGAAATATTATTCCTGAGATGCAGGAGGAGGCAGCATGTCCAGTGGACGTGCGGTGCGCGTGGCACGTCCGATTGTGTCCTTTTCAGCAGCGCGGCGCGCGCTGAAATGGCGCGTTGGGGGGTCAAAACCACCCGAACGACCTCCGAATGCCACGAAACCGTACGACAACATCCGGGGCATGAATTGTGAAATGGTCTGCTAGACGAAACCTCATTTGGAGGTTCCGTTTAACCGCGACGGCTGGAAACGCGTTTCCGGCGCCCTAAAACACCAAAACGGCGTGCGACGGTCCAATTCGGAGCAAACGTGCTCCGAACGACCTGAAACCGCACGAGAACGATAGAAATATTATTTATGAGATGCAGGAGGAGGCCGCACATCCATCGGACGTGCGGTGCGCGCGGAACGTCCGATTGTGTCCTTTTCAGCAGCGCGGCGCGCGCTGAAATGACGCGTTGGGGGGTCAAAACCACCCAAACGACCTCCGAATGCCACGAAACCGTACGACAACATCCGGGGTGTGAATTGTGAAATGGTCGGCCAGACGGCACCTCATTCGGAGGTGCCGTTTGACCGCGGCGGCCGGAAACGCGTTTCCGGCGCCATAAAACACCAAAACGGCGTGCGGCGGTCCCATTCGGAGCAAACGTGCTCCGAAAGACCTGAAATGAGATTATTTCTTGAATCGAAGTTTTTAAATTATTATAGCACAATGATTTGATATTATATATATATTATATATACATTAAAACATTTAAAATATTATATATATATATATATATTTAAAATATTGTATTTAATAGTATATATATGAATATTATATATATATATATATATATATATTTATTTATATATTCAATTCAATAAAAAAAAAATTTAAATTTTTTTTTAGACTAGCGACCGCCATAGGCGGTCGCTATAGGCTGCCCGGGAGAGGGGTTGCAGCGACCGCTTGGCGGTCGCTGAAGGCCGATCTGCCGGCCTTCTATAGCGACCGCCATTGGCGGTCGCTGAAAGCCTCTAGCGACGAGGCAACAGTGACCGCCAATGGCGGTCGCTGAGCGGCCGCTAAAGGCCTTTAGCGACCGCCAATGGCGGTCGCTAATGGCCGGATTTTCAGTAGTGGGAGACTGCAAAACAATTAACATGGCATGCAGATACAAGAATTAAATATGGGATACTACATCACCCAACATACTCTCCTCAGTGGAAGAGAATTGATCATGAGTATCCTGAATTTGGAAATGAGTCGAGAAACCTTTGTCTTGCGTTATCTACAGATGGAGTGAACCCTTTTGGTTTTCAAAGCAACAGTCATAGTACATGGCCGGTTAAGTTGATAAATTATAACTTACCCCCGTGGTTATGCATGACACGAAAATACATCATGTTATCTATGCTTATTTCAGGACCAAAACAACCGGGTAATGATATTGATGTTTATTTAGCTCCATTGATCGAAGATTTGAAATTATTGTGGGATTCAGGTGTTACATTGTATGATTCTTATAGAAAGAAAGATTTCACTTTGAGATCCATGTTGTATGAAATGATAAATGACTTCCCTGCTTATGGAAATTTTTCAAGATATAGAATTAAAGGAACTCAAGGGTGTCCCGTTTGTGAACAAGGTACACAATCAATTAGGCTGAAACATTCATCAAAAACCATGTTTCTAGGACATCACAGATTTCTACCGTGACTACATAAGTACCGTTCTTGGATGACATCATTCGACGAAAGTTTAGAAGAACATACAACACCATCTCCAATAACAGGTGATCAATTGTTTGAGAAAGTTTAAAATGTGGACATTACTTTTGGTAAACCGGCTTCGAAAAACCTTACGAAAATCAGTTGGAAAAAGAGATCAGTTTTTTTGAATTACAATACTGGAATTGTCTGTATGTCAAACATTTTCTTGATGTTATACATGTAGAAAAAAATGTATTTGATAGTGTCATCGGCACATTTCTAAATACATCTGGAAAAACAAAAGATGGAATTAAGGCTAGGTTGGATATGGTTGAGATGAGAATATGAGAAGAGTTGGCACCAGTGAAGGGTGAAAAATGAACATTTCTTCCTCCTGCTGCTTACACTCTTTCCAGGCAGGAGAGATATCAGTTTTGCAACTTCTTGAATGACGTAAAGGTTCCAGAGGGGTATTCATCAAATATCAGTAACCTCATGTCAAGGAGAGACTTGAACTTAAAAGGTCTGAAATCACAGGACTGTCATGTTTTGATGCAAGATCTCATTCCAATTGCTTTATGTTGCATTTTTCCCAAGACATTCTGCCATACATTAACGAAATTGTGTTTCTTCTTCAAAGCTATATGCAGCAAAGTTATAGACCCGACGAAATTGCCAACTATGGAAAGAGAAATTTCTGTCATATTACATGAATTGGTAATGTTCTTCCTGACTTCATTTTTTGATATGATGGTTCATATGATGGTCCACTTGGTGAGAGAGATTCAACTATGTGGTCCTGTACATTAAAGATAGATGTACCCCATTGAAAGGTATATGAATATTTTGAAAGGGTATGTCAAAAATTGAAGTCGGCCAGAGAGTTGTATTGCAGAGCGATATATTGTGGAGGAAGCCGTTGAATTCTGTACCGAATACTTGTCTGGTGTGGAAAGTATTGGCCTACCGAAATCTCGTCACACTGGGTGGCTTGAGGGTGAAGGAATTTCTGGAAGACAGGTTGTCACAATCAATATTACAGATCGGGAGCAGGCCCACCTTTATGTTTTGCATAACAGTTTCGACGTTAACCCATATGTTGAAATCCAAAAAGAAATTCTTAGGCATTTGAACCTATCTAGGGCTGAAAAATGGATATCAGATACACATAATCGACAGTTTATAGGATGTTTTTGAGATCACATTTTTAATAAGTCAGATGAAAACACAGAGTCAATTTCAGAACAACTTCGATGGCAAGTCGAAGGACCAAGTGTGTATGAATTATCTTACAATGCTTATGTAGTTAATGGTTATACATTTTATACTAATGAACATGATGAAAACAGTACCATGCAGAACAGTGGGGTTACACTTGTGGGTGAAGCGATTCTTGTTTCCGGTGCTAAGGATAGAAATACAATTTATGCGAATATGTTAGACTTTGGCATCATCAAACAAATATGGGAGTTGGATTATACGGAATTTCAAGTTCCAATATTTCAATGCAAGTGGGTTGATAACAAGAGTGCTGTTAAAATAGATGATTTGGGATTTGTGAAAGTTGATTTTAGTAAGGAAGGGGAGAATGATGAACCATTTATAATGGCATCACAGGCAGTACAAGTATTTTATGTTTCAGATCCAGCAAACCGAAACTGGTCAATCATTATGTTATTGAACAAAAAAGCTGAAGGGTCAGATGAAAATTCAATGGAAGATGACCCTTTCATTGGGACTTCGCAATAATTTCGTAGTGGTCCCAATGTAGATGACGTTTTGTATGTCAGATGAGACCGCAATGAAGGGATATGGATAATTGATAGAGGGGTCAAATCCCTTCAGCCTTTAAAAAAAAGAGAGTTCAATAATCAGGTTATTTTTTTATTGTAATATAGATTGTGTTACATTATGTTATTATCTATTTTCTACTGCTTTTATGTGATCTAAATTAAATGTTAAACCAGTTCTGTAGATAATGACTTCTGCACCTGCTGATGCACCCAATCCCGAGACACAACAAGTCTCTCAACCTATTGCAGCTGGTCCCACTGCTGAGGTACAACAGGTTTCTCAACCTATTGCTGCTGGTCCCAGTGCTGATGCTAGTGCTTCGGAGAAACAAAATGAAGATGAAGAAACCGAGGAAATGCTATGCGATGAAACCCCGACGACAAAAAAAAAACAGGTGCACCGTAGTTTGACAGTTTTAGCCAAAATCCTTAAGGCAAAAGAAAAAAGCATCAAATATGAGGTGGGATTGAATAAACAAGGCCATCATGTAAACCCCACAAATCCATGTTTAGTAGCTACATTGGAATCATCACTCGGCAATGCGTGCCGATTGATGTAGATTCGTGGCACCGTGTTGTCAGCGGGCTGAAAACATTAATGTGGGAAGAGATTATGGTAACATTACGATATCATTTATTTAATTTATTAAAATAAAATAAAATAAAATACTGAAATATTGACTAACTCTTCAAAATCTCTTACAGAGTGCATTTACAGTAGATGTTTCGCACAAAGAATATGTATTAAGACTGGAAGGAATGGTTCATAGAGGCTTTCACACCATTTTAACAAAACAATATCTGAAATATGCTGAAGGGAAAATCAAGCCACACCCACCTCCTCTTTATGCACACTTGATATCCCAAGGAGTGTGAGATGCGTTTTGCAACCATCGTGCAGAACAGACTTTTCAGGTACGTTGTGTTTGGTTACACATTGTTTAATGTTGCTTGTATTCATCACGTTGATTGACAATTTTTTATTTATGAAATATAAACTGAGTGATAAAAATAAAGAACGGACATCAAAACCAGCGTACCCCTACCGTAAAGCAAGGCTGGGGTATGCTTCAATTGAAAAACAATTGGTACGTATTTTAAAAGTACTGTAATACTTTTTTGTGACATAAAACAACCCTGTAACCATGTTTATCTATTTATGTGAAGATTGATGAATCAAAATCCCAAGACACTTCCATTCCACACCATGTGCTATGGAAGGAGGCTCATGTTAATAAATAGGGGAAACTGGTAGATGAAACCACACAAAAAGTGTAGGAAACATGTGTAAGTATGACATAATATAAACTTGTTTTGATTTAAATCACTATTACATAATGATGCTTACTTATTTTTCCATATTTTCTATTTGACATAGTCACAGGAATCAACAACATCTGCACCGGATGCAGACATACTTTCAGCGGCCTTGAAACAGCAATAACAGTATGGCCGCGTCAGATGTGTGGGTTTTGGGGTGACACCCCGGGCATATTTTCAGAAAAATAACAAGAGGATGAACAAACTAAAGAATTGAAAGTAATGAGAGATAGAGTAGCTACCCTTGAAGAAAAATTCCAAAGTCAAGGAGAGATGCTAGCAACTTTGATGGAGGAGAGGTGAAGAGAACAAACAACTCAAGAACAAACCGCGCGAGAAGATCCCTCCCCACCCCCACCAGCTTTGAGGTGAGCCATTCCCCTCAAAGATATGACTTAACCGAGGTAATAAATGTTCTAATTTTAGTTTCTGTGAAATGTGAATCACATAGACACTGATACCTTTCTTGTAATGATATTCTACAGGGTGAAAATGACTGTGATTTATATCTGTCAAATCCCACCCATCACCTTGTAGCGAGGGCTACGGTGTTCAATATGCAGAATGATACGCTACACTCCAGACCACTTCCAACTGGTCATGTCAAAGTGTCAATTAATGTATCTCATGAGCCGAGCGCCAAGCTACCCATGCTAAATGACAATGACGATATTCATATGGTGGAAAAAACTATTGGAACATTCATTACATGTCTGTTGAATCTTATAAAAAAACATGTCGACCAGGAGGTATTCATTTCCAATTCATTTTTCAAGAAGAACCTTTAACATTAAATTAGAAAATGGCTGAACCGATGAATGTTATTACAGAAGGACAAAATGGAGGAGCTAAAATGAAAGAGCAGCTCAAAAGGATCAACCAATCGAGAAAAACGATCTACTGAGAGCGTGTTCACCCCGCCCGTTCTATATCCACATTTAATATCATTTCAAGCTCATGTGGCTACGAAAATGATAGGTGGAAAGAGTCACACAATTGTTTTTAAAAAAGATATATACAGAGAGGAAACATTAGATTTCGTTAGTGTTGACTCTATTACAGAAATCATCACATACGACTGGCTAGGCGCCTCAATTATAAATGTATACATTAGGTATGTTTTCATGATTTGATTTTACAGAAGTTGATATACTATGATAATTATGGATAAATACATTTCATATTTTTCACAGGCGTATATATGAAAAAAAATTTAAGGGATTTTCCCATGAAAACAAATTTGGACTCATTAGTCCTCACACTATTTCTACACAATGAGAAGAAATAGATTCTTATTTTCAGGCTGAATTAATGTCAAATCTGCTAAAAACGTTTCAAAGTAGAATTATGACTGACAAAATCTTTTTAATACCAACGTTACAGGGGTAAAACTCTAAAATTTAATCATATCAATTATATTTTTATTTCTATCAGTACTTATTCCTTTTTGTGTTTTTCGGGAACATTGGATGCTCATTGCAGTCAATTTAGATACTCCAAAGATTTATTTTCTGGATTCACTACATGGATATCCAACAAAACGACCACACATGATGGAGATTTTCAATTCGTAATACACTAGATCCAACATTTTAGAACTAAATATCTAGTTATATAATTTATATTATCTTTTAATTAGGATTCTGTTATGATAGGGTGGTGTATGAATATCGTCTAAAGGATGGAATGAATCCAGGGCCTAAGGACGACAATGCGGACACGATCTACAAATGGAGAAGTATCTGGGAATATATAATTATATTTCAAAATCCAAATACATATAAAAAAAAATTACTTATTTTTTTCAATGTTTCTGTAGTGTTCGAAACAAAAAAATGACAAGGAATTTGGTTATCATGTTTGTAAATTTATGAAAGAGATCATATTTCATGAACAAACTAGCATCCCTGAAGAGGTATTTTTGAAAATAATTACTAATTAATTTAAAATAATTATTAATCCTTTGTGTATTTATATTTTTTCAGTACTACTATGACTGTCACAAAAACTCCTATTCAGAAGATGATATAAATGTGTTTAGAAACGAATGGGCAGCGTACCTGATGGAAGAATGTAAACAAATAGGACAATGAAGGGGAATTCTTAATACTTATGTTATCTTTATATGGTAATTGATATATACCTTGTTTACACTTATTGAGCATCTATGATCACCCTTTCTTATGTTTCATATCCTTAGATTAGTGAATTACTACTAATCAGTTTGAAATTGACATTAACTTTAGAAAACAACACAAGTGACATACGGAAAACTGATAAAACACGTTCGGATTGTTTTGATACTTTAGGAAAATGATCCATTAGCCATTTGTGACGTGTACGAATCAGTATCACCTCAATCCGACGCATGGTGTGACCGGCATGGCTAAAAGTGTCTGATATCAGTTTGAAATTGACATTAACTTTAGAAAACAACACAAATGACATACGGAATACTGAGAAAACACATTAAGACTATTTTAATACTTTATTACAATGATACATGAGTCATTTTTGACATGTATGAATTGAACGAACCTCAATACGATGCACGGTGTGATCGGTATGGCTAAAAGTGTCTGATATCAGTTTGAAATTGACATAAACTTTAGGAAACAACACTACTGACATACAGAATACAATGAAAATGCGTTCAGATTGTTTTGATACTTTAGTAAAATTATCCATGAGTCATTTGTGATGTGTATGAATTGACCGCACCTCAATCCGACGCACGGTGTGACAATTATGGATAAAAGTGTCTGATATCAGTTTAAAATTGACATAAACTTTAGGAAACAACACAAGTGACCTACAAAAAACCAAGAAAACACGTTTAGATTGTTTTGATACTTTAGGAAAATGATCCATGAGTCATTTTTGACATGTATGAATCAACCGCACCTCAATCCGATGCATGGTGTGACCGGTATGACTAAAATTGTCTGATATCAGTTTCAAATAGACATTAACTTTAGAAAACAACACAAGTGACATATGACAAACTGAGCAAACATGTTCGGATTTTTTTGATACTTTAGGAAAACGATCCATGAGTCATTTGTGACATGTACGAATCGACCTCACATCAATCCAAATCACGGTGTGACCGGCATGGCTAAAAGTGTCTGATATCAGTTTGAAATTGACATTAACTTTTGAAAACAACACAAATGACATACAGAATACTGAGCATACACGTTCATATTGTTTTGATACTTTAGGATAACTATCCATGAGTTATTTTTGATGTGTACGAATCTACCTCACCTCAATCTAACGCACGGTGTGACTGGTATGGCTAAAAGGGTATGATATCAGTTTGAAATTGACATTATCTTTAGAAAAAACACAAATGACATATGGAATACCGAGAAAATGCGTTCAGATTGTTTTGATACTTTAGTAAAACTCTCCTTGAGTAATTTGTGACGTGTACGAATCGACCACACCTCGATCCGACGCACAGTGTGACCGGTATTGCTAAAAGTGTCTGATATCAATTTGAAATTGACATAAACTTTAGAAAACAACACTACTGACATACGGAATACTGATCAAACACATTCAGATTGTTTTGATACTTTAGGAAAATTATCCATGAGTTATTTTTGATGTGTACGAATCGATATCACCTCAATCCGATGCACAGTGTGACCGGTATGGCTAAAAGTGTCTGATATCTGTTTCAAATTGATATAAACTTTAGAAAACAACACAAGTGACATATGGAAAACCAAGAAAACGCATTCGGATTGTTTTGATACTTTAGTAAAATGATCAATGAGTCATTTCTGATGTATAGGAATCGACTGCACCTCAATCCGACGCATGGTGTGACCGGTATGGATAAAAGTGTCTGATATCAGTTTCAAATTGACATAAACTTTAGAAAACAACACAAGTGACATACGAAAAACAGAGAAAACATGTTCAGATTATTTTGATACTTTAGGATAACGATCCATGAGTCATTTATGATGTGTAAGAATTGACCGCAGATCAATCCGACGCACGGTGTGATCAGCATGGCTAAAAGTGTCTGATATCAGTTTGAAATTGACATTAACTTTAGAAAACAACACAAATGACATAAAAAATACTGAGAAAACACATTCGGATTGTTTTGATACTTTAGGAAAACGATCCAGGAGTCATTTGTGATGTGTATGAATTGACCGCACTTCTATCCGATGCACGGTGTGACCGGTATGGCCAAAAGTGTCTGATATCATTTTTAAATTGACATAAACTTTAGAAAACAACACTGCTGACATACGGAATAATGTGAAAACGTGTTCATATTGTTTTGATACTTTAGGAAAATGATCTATGAGTCATTTGTGACGTGTATGAATTGACCTCACCTCAATCCGATGAATGGTTTGACCAGTATAGCTAAAAGTGTCTGATATCAGTTTCAAATTGACATAAACTTTAGAAAACAACACAAGTGACATTTGGAAAACCAAGAAAACACGTTCAGATTGTTTTGATACTTTAGGAAAACTATCCATGAGTCATTTGTGACATGTAAGAATCGACCTCACCTTAATCCGACGCACTATGTGACTGGTATGGATAAAAGTGTCTGATATTAGTTTCAAATTGACATAAAATTTAGAAAACAACACAAGTGACATACTGTAAAATGATAAAACGCGTTCAGATTGTTTTGATACTTTAGGAAAACAATCCATGATCCATTTCTGACATGTACGAATTGACCTCATCTCAATCCGACACACGGTGTGACCGACATGGCTAAAAGTGTCTGATATCAGTTTGAAATTGACATTAACTTTAGAAAACAACACAAATGACATACGGAATACTGAGAAAAAACGTTCGGATTGTTTTGATACTTTAGGAGAACGATCCATGAGTCATTTTTGATGTTTATGAATTTATCTCACCTCTATCCGATGCACGGTGTGACCGGTATGGCCCAAAGTGTCTGATATCAGTTTGAAATTTACATAAACTTTATAAAACAACACTACTGACATACCGAAAACTAAGAAAACGTGTTTTTATTGTTTTTATACTTTATTAAAATGATCCATGAGCCATTTTTGACATGTACGAATTGATTTTACCTCAATTAGATGCACGGTGTGACCATTATGGCTAAAAGTATCTGATATCAGTTTCAAATTGACATAAACTTTAGAAAACAACACAAGTGACATACGAAAAACCAAAAAAACACATTTGGATTGATTTGATTCTTTATGAAAATGATCCATGAGTCATTTGTGACATGTAATAATCAACCTCCCTCAATCCGGCGCACGGTGTGACCGGTATGGCTAAAAGTGTCTGATATTAGTTTCAAATTGACATAAAATTTAGAAAACAACACAAGTGACATACGGAAAACTAAGAAAACACGTTCGGATTGTTTTGATACTTTAGAAAAACGATCCATTAGTTATTTGTGACGTGTAAGAATCAACCACACCACAATCCGATGCATGGTGTGACCGGCATGGCTAAAAGTGCCTGATATCAGTTTGAAATTGACATTAACTTTAGAAAACAACACAAATGACATATGGAATACCAAGAAAATGCATTCGGATTGTTTTTGATACTTTAGGAAAATGATCCATGAGTCATTTGGGACGTTTAAGAATCGAACACACCTCAATCCGACGCACGGTGTGGCCGGAATGGCTAAAAGTGTATGATATCAGTTTTAAATTGACATTAACTTTAGAAAACAACACAAATAATATATGGAATACCGAGAAAACGTGTTCGGATTGTTTTGATACTTTAGGACAATGATACATGAGTCATTTCTGACGTGTAAGAATCAATCGCACCTCAATCCAATGTAGGGTGTGAACGGTATGGCTAAAAGTGTCTGATATCAGTTTGAAATTGACATAAACTTTAGAAAACAACACTACTGACATAAGGAATACTGAGAAAAAACGTTCGGATTGTTTTGATACTTTAGGAAAACGATCCATGAGTCATTTTTCACGTGTAAAAATCGACCACACCTCAATCTGACGCACGGTGTGACTAGTATGGCTAAAAGTGTCTGATATCAGTTTCAAATTGACATAAACATTAGAAAACAACACAAGTGACATATGGAAAACCGAGCAAACGCATTCGGATTGTTTTTATACTTTAGGAAAATTATCTATTAGTCATTTGTGACGTGTACGAATCAACTGAACCTCAATCCGGCACACAGTGTGACTGGTAAATCTTTTTATTAGATAAAGAATCAGTATTTATTAAATGAGATAAATCATCCAAAAACATTTGAGTTTCAAATTTCATATTTTAGTTTCACATTTCCATATTAATGGATTTTTTCATATTAATGTTTTAATTTATTTCATTATTGTATTACTAACATAATATTTGTTTTTTTATATAGGTGAACTTTTTTCCTTGAGTTCAGATGCTTTGTTCGGCAACAAATACCGTGGACAACAATTTTTGAGAGCAGATCACGAATATCAAAGGATGAAACATGAATGTTTATAACTGTTGTTGAATAATTGTAATTTTAACCATGTAAAACAATGTTTGAAATGTATATAGCAGTGTTTTTTTATTCATGATGTTAAGTAAATGTATATACCATTGTCTGTCAAAATATTTGGTGCAGGTGCTATTTTGTGCAGGTGTGTATGTGTTATTTTGTGCAGGTATTTTGGTTTGTGCAGGTGTGCAGGTGTGCAGGTTCTGTTTTTCAAGTGCATGGGAAGGTGCCTTTATCAGCTTTTTTTTGAGCGCTAATAATGGACACCTTTAACAGCGCTAAAAGAGCACTGATATAGGCTACATTTATCAGCGCTAAAAAAAGTGCTGATAAAAGGCCATGTTGTAGTAGTGCACGTTATGAATTGGAGCAGGGTGTCCCATATAATCAAACCACTGTAGATGAACTATATATATAAATTATTTCGTATAAATATTGAATTGGTTAAAATTTTATTATATTCTGGATAAAAACTATTAAAGTTAGATGGGGGATTCTTATAATTTGTAAAGTATTTGGGAATTTTATAATTTGAATGGTGGTCACCCATAAAACCAAACAATCTGCTATGAGCATCTTATTTTTAAATTAATGTAAATATAAATGTTGTTCAACTTTGAACATAAATGTTTTGGTTTCCATATTATAGATTGTAACATTTTTTCTTGGTCTTAAGGAACCATGTGGATAAAATTATAAATGCACAACTAGAACCAAGTTGGATAGTTGGAAAATATTGTTAATAAAATAGAACCTCTAAGGGCCTTTTAAAAATATATTTTTTTAAATTGTTCAATTGTTTTTATGAGCCTAGAACGACTCAATGAGACCATATTAGGTCACCCTTCTTTTAAAATTCTGTAATTCTTAACTCCATGGGGGTATGTTATGCCATAAAAGGAAGTTCATTAATGTGTACACTTTTATGGGAATTCTTTCATGACTATTACCCCCTTTAGTTAATAAAATACCTTATAATATGCTTGAGATGTTTTTTTGTGAGGCCTTAAAAATAATTGAATGGTGTCTAAAATGGACTATGTGATAAAATGACCCAATTATAATAGTATATAACTGAATAATAATGGTTGAAAAGGTGGTTTAAAATACCTTACTTATTTTTCCATGTGACTAGTGTTAGTTTTTCTTTAAAGCTAACCTTAAAATTTTTAAATAATTAAATGAGTTTTGGTTTAATTCCTTAATATAAAACTTTAATAGGTGTTTTAGGACTTAACCATTGTGTAGGGGTAGTTGAGTTGATTCTTCAATATTCCTTGAAATGAAACACAAGCATTTACATAGGCTACTTCCTGTCTAAGATCGGATCTAAATGTTAGGCCTTTAAGCCTAGTGACATTTCATACACATGATCTAATTTTGTTTAAATAATTTTTATTTAGTTAGGGGCTATCCCATAAGAGTTAGAAACCTTATATATTTATAACTCTTGATTGTCTCTTATGAGTAGTTTTTCTTTTGTGGTACTATTCATGTTCCATAGTCACATGTAAGAATCCTAGTTTCTAAAATGATACCTTTATTTTATGGGTGGTCATGTGTTTTTAAACCTTTTATATGAGTGTGAGCCTCATGAAATGATCAATTCTAGAAGGTGAGACATGCTAAGGGAATGGTTTACTACTTAGGAGGTCATGTGGACCTTCCTATCCTTTCTTTTCAGCATTGGATGACTCAGGAGGCTGATAGATTTTTCTATAGTCATAAGAGTAATGAGACTCTTAGGTTAATTGTGAATATATACCATTATATACTTGAATTAATATGGTTAATTATCCTATCTATATTACCTAGTATGTATGTTTTTATCATGTAATATCATGTAAGTATGTGTTGATATATGCGGTACCCATCATCTTGTTAAATGATACATCAAAACGTTTGAGTTTAGTGTTAATTTTTTAATCAGATGTTGTTATGATTTTAATCCTAGTCAGCTCTGGAATAGAGTGACCTAAGCGTCTAGTGGATTAAACTTCATCCCAATGATTTGGATGATGTTCTATGAGGATCAGGTGTGTGACACGCTGGTTAGTCATTTTGGATTTTATGCCAAATGATAAGGTGCACACGTTCGTAACTCAGGATGGGAGTTATGTGTAAGTCTAAGAGTGAATCTATCCTATTATCTTTGAGTGGATGGTTATCTATTTATTATTGGATAAACACTTGTTAAATCATGATATCCACCTCTGGGAACACGATCAGTTGTTGATGGAGTGTGTACTATGGAATAAGATCCCTTTATCTATTGAATCTAATGTTATGGACACTCCAAAGGTGGGGAGTATCGCGTTGACTCTGGTTAAATGTTTCCTTTCATGTAGAGGGACATCAACATAGAGGAAAGTTTCAAAATGGTCAGACTCGCTCAAAAATTACCATGGTGAGTAATACTTTTTTTAAGTCAGTGCTTGCTCGAGAGCACAATAATGATGTGATTATATTTTTTCACAACTTGAGAAGATTCCATTGTTTAGGAATGAAATTTAGTGGTCAAGTTGGTGTGTAATGGTATTTTTCACATGGTATGGGCCTGGTGGCTAGTTAATGGCAATGCACCAATGGGTGTAGTCAAGCTCTTTGGTGGAAGTTGACTGATGGTAGTTCAAATGTCCTTTTCATGTTGATGGTTATGAAAGTTTCAGTGCCTTACCAATAATTTTGTCCGTAATATGGTGAAAGTCTCTAGAATAATTTTTAAAGATTGCTAAATACCTCTTAGTGTACACTTAGCTTGAAGAAGACCATGCCCCCTATATTGGTATTGTCTGGATATATTGAGAGAGAATTAGTCTTACACCACACTAATGTTTTATAAGATTTTGGTATTGTTTGGGTGGTTTTGATCAGAGTTTCAATCTATTAGAGTGGTTGCTCTTAAATTCACGGTTAGTCCCGAGTGATACCAAGGTTCTTGAGTCAGAACACCTTGAACAGACTCATGGAAACCATCTAATTATTTTATCTGACCACCTATTGGATTCCACTTTGGGATTATCCAGTGATCTTGATATGTGGAATTTTTTCCTTATATTAACATAATAATTTTAAGATAAGGAGTATGTTTTCCATGGATAAGATCCTTGGACTCCAGTTTAATGAATCCAAGGTTACGCCGGAATGGTTGTCGGGCTTGGAGGTGACATTTAAAGGGTGAATATTCTAGTGGTCTGAATCTAGGTTACACTTTTGTTTGTGTAATTTCATAATAGATTAAATGATCAGGTGTTGGTTTGACTAGGTAACATCACCAGAAGTCAGGTGTAGGCTTCAGTGAACATTCTTATGGTAAATGAAAAATGATTTGGAGGAAGGCTTGTAGTTTAATTTTAAGTGCACCAGTAGTCTAGGTCGGGCATCTGCAAGGTATGTCACCTAGAGTGGATCAAATTGTTATCTTCTTATTCAATTTAAACACATTTCTAGGATAATAAGGGTTTGGTTTAAGGGTAGGTTATGTATTTCGAGAGAAGCATGCATGACCAGTTTTGGTAAGGTCGATCAGGATTCAACTGTTTCATTCTAGTCAGGTTCCCATTATGGACTCATAAGTAATTAGGTTCCTCAAGTGAGGACAAAAATTCTTGGATAATTATTAGAATTCTTAAGGTAGTTATTTTTAGGTTATTCTTATGGTGGTAGGTACTGTGGTTTGGAATTGGACCCTTTAAAATGTTAAGATATACGGCGGGGAGAACCATCAATCAGATGTTTAAAGAGAAGATGATGTGATCGTGTCCCTAGCTAATGATCACGAGTAAGCACAATTTTAGTGTCCCAATTAGAAAATGAGAATTTTATTGGGTTTTGATGGCTTATGTGTTTTATGCTTAAGAAATTATTTAAGGTGAATTGGGTGTTTGGAAATCCAATGTGACTATTTGGATAAGAATTCACATTCCTTTTAGGTTGGGTGATGTTTTCTTTGTTTCCAAAGGCTTCTCGGGGATGATAAGTTCTAAGGTAGGGTTGTTGTAATGACCCATGTTTTTAGCCAAGGTAAAATTTCAAGGGAATTTGTTTTTCGGCATTTGGTGGATGGGATATTATTAAAACCAAGTTTCAGAATATAATTCTAAGAGTTGGAACATTTCAAAGTGTTCTTTTTAGACTTGGGTAAAGGCCCGAGAGGTCCCTCAGGTGTCTCATTGAGTTTTGGGATCACCAGGCCCTAGAAATAAACGGTTTGGGTGGTACGAACAAGGTTAATAGTTTTTATAAAACTATGCAGTCCCCACCAGAAAACCATGTGACTTGTGCTAATAAGAAGATGTAGTGCACATAGGATACACACGGTTTACCCAAACCGTGGACCTAGATCACATGGTTAGTGCCACCTAGGCAGTACATATATACTATTCATCACACGATTGGAACACAGTTTGAAAAACCTTGTGGGAAAACCATGTGAGGTGGGTTCCAAAGAAGCAGGAGATGCACTGTTGGTGCATAGTTTGGACAAGCCATGTGGCCAAACCATGCAACCCAATTTTGAGGGTAAGATTACCCTTTTTCTATTAATGAAATATTTAACACCATTATTTATTTTTCATCCTCTCTTCTAGTGGGATTCTCCTCCTCTCCCTCACATGTGGGATCTCCTCCTTATCCTCCATAGGTTTTGATAAATATCCTTCATCAGGTAACTGAATCACTCATCATTAGAAGCTTCAGATCTATAACAGTAAGATCTTAGATCCTTTATAATATAATTCAAGGATCCTATTCCATCTATTGTGCTATTTTTGGTGTAATGGATTTTACCCTATTTTTGGGGTGTTTGAAAAATCCTTCTATTTATTCCATTCTAGGTCAAATCGATTCTTAGTAATGGGAAATTTGGGTGATAATACATCAAGTTATGTGATCTAGGCTATTTACTATCGTTTTGTCGAATTTTAAATGGCATACCATCATGCTATTCACTATACCATTTTGGTGACACTTCATTCTTAATTAATGAATTAATTAAAATTGGTTTCCATGTCCTATGTGATCTTTACTGATAGAAAACCCCATCTGTGGAATGTTTTCTTGGTCATTGGCCACCCCATTGGTTGTGCTTACCATCAATGGCCATTTTTTTCATGCCTTAACTTTTTAAAACACCTTGTATGAGTTGCCTCTTTGTTGTACGAATTGATAATTTAAATTTAACTATGATTAATGGAAGGCCATGAGATTGGACCTTGATCTAAATGCCTCATACTCTATAATTTAGTTTCATATGATTGATTCTTCGATTATTCATGCTTAATTGTTCATGAAAAATGGTTGGATGCCTATGGTGACTTCCTTAAAGTAATTATTTCTATTTATTACTTATAACTTATTCTATACATATTCCTTTTATTGAGAATTCCATGACCAATATAACATTCATGTTATAAATTCTTGAAAAAATAAAATGGACCTTCCCATTAGACATGATTTATATGTATTCCTTTCTTGTTAAATTGCTGTGGCCATAATGTTGTGGGTGATACAAGGAGTTACTAATTAAGGACCCATTGGATAGAATCATAGGATTTAGATAGATTTTATAAAATATTATTAAACACATCACGGGAGAAATAAGTTTTACCTAAGATAGGCCCACTGTGTGTTATCTATTTGCCTATAGATGAGTGACACTAGTTCCCTAGGGGAGACCCCTTGAATGGGATCAATGAAATGATTGGTTATACCATTCCATGAGAGAGGATTGATCCTCTAAGTTTGATACTAGGTACAAACTTGGAGGTCAGTTCATACTATTTTTCACACCATTCCAGAGTGACACTTGGGACTTCACACTTGGGTCACTGTTGATGGACTCTTGGAATTCGACATATACCGAGTTACTTGAGCGATACATGGAAAGACTCTCAGAATTTACAAGGATGTTTTAATGGTAACTCCTTATTATTAATTATGAGGGTTTAAATTGAACTAAATATGAAAATTTCTGATTTCAAAATAATAAATGATCTTTGGATTGAAAAAAATGCAAGGATGTGTCCTCTAAGCCCAAGAAAAATCTTGGGGATAGTCTAGGTCTTTTTAAATTATATCTCACTTTACCTTTGTAGGATGTATTGGTTCAAATGCACCTTCTTATTTAAATTTAGGTAATTATAAGGGTATTCAAGTGGAACATTATCTAATATATTTATTTAATTAATTATTTATTCCTTGCATTTACTTACTATGGAACACTACTTATTAGTATTTCACAAAATGGAATTGTCTTAACACTATGGATTCTAGTATACTAATTTTATATCTCCTATCCTACTTTGGAACTATTGGTACCTAAGTAGGATTCTTGTCTGTAGGTATTTATAAATAAAAGTATCTAGCTTCCAATGTTTAATTTACATTCCTAGGATGGAGTTGGGGCAGAGGATCGAGCTAGTGCTTGGGATTCTTAGGTATATAGTTAACAGGATGTTATAATTTTATTACATTGTATTATTTATTGTACTTATTACTAATTGTAATTGCATAATAACATATCACACATGCGTTATTTTAAATTTATGCTTTCTATATTTTATATATTTTGCTGAAGTTTCATTTATCTTCCGCTATTTCCTCTCTTATATATATATATATATTTATCCATTATTGTCTATTTATCTTCACTAAATATACCATTATGTTACTCTGATCACGAGGTTATAGTCTCCCCAACATACCACCATTTGAACCTATCTACTAGTGAGTATCCTCTGGTGTATGGGGAGGCGTGCTTGAGGCCTTGTGGTGACCAGTTCAGCTGCTGTTTTCATAGTATGTGGGGAGGGACTTAATAGTATATATATTATGAAAACCCATACATATATTTAATCTATTTTCATTTTTATGGATATTTTTTTCAAATGGGATAAAAAGTACAAGCATTGACCTTGTGTGTTTCTATAGAGTCATTGCCTTTGATATTTAGTGGTATTTATTTGGGATTTTTATTTACATGAAATTATTCATGTATTTTTTTTATTTTTGTGGATCTTGGTTTAATAATATGAAGGTGTTGAAAAATGGGTTGTTTTGTGTTCTTAGGTGTTATAATGGTAATTACTTACATTGGTTAATTTCATAGCTTTGGTGACAGTCACCAACATGGGGCTTATTGGGTGGGGGGTAGGATATGGGGTCTAATCTCATCTTCAATACCAGCCCAGGAGGGATTACTAATGGGGGTGGGTTAGGGAAGTGTGGTATTAGATATTTTTGTTGATAGATTTAATAGTGATTTTAGTAAATAACTGCTATGGTTTTTATAGTCTAGTAGGGAAATAGTACCAGTTGATTTTAGTATGTGACATAGGCTAGAGAGACCGGATGGGGCATGGTATTTTAGGAACACCTCTATTTGTTGTAGGTACCCTTATTTAATTAATTACCATGTGTAATGTTTATGATTATATAGAAGATACCTATAAGTTTCATAAGCATCATTCTTGGTTGCAATTTTGTTTAGAAAGAAGTAATTTTAGTGAATTAACTTAACATGATTAAATTATTTTTATGATACCAGGCTGAGGAGGATGATCTACAGAGGAAGTAAATGAGTGACATCCAACATTAGAGTATATCTATCTACATGGAGATATTATATTTTCATGATAAATAGTACTTTATAGTGTATTTTGAGATATCATTTTGTTTTTTCAAAGTTAGGGATCAGTATCAAGTTCATTTGGCCATTAGTCGGATGTGAGGATCGACATAAAAATAATGGGTCCTATATGTATGGGGGAGAAATGAATCATATGTTTTAGAGAATCATTTTTAGGTAAATGTTTATATTTATTTTTGATCATTGATGATGATGGATTTTAAGAAGAGGGAGATACTCTCACCTCAGCAGGGGAGCCTGAGTGTAATGGAGTTAATGATTTGTTTTAAAAAACTCCTTAAATTTTCTGAAGATCTATTTTTGTATGAGGAGCTGATATATTTACATTTTTAAGATGGGTTGCATAGATTTATCTGAGACAAAATAACCCCATTTAAATTTCTTGTATTCAGGGAAGTGATTGTTTTGTAGTTCTTTAGAACGTGTGTTCTAGTTTAAGAATAACTACTTCTAGGCGGTTTCCATTGGATTTATTCATGGAACTGAAAACATCCAGTAGATCTTTACCCAAAAGGGACCTACTTTCCAAAGTAAGGCATTCATTAAGTTTGAACTTACGATACTTAACAACATGTAGTGGTCGATAGGATGGGAGTTCAGACTCATTACACCCTTTAGGGGGGAATTATTTTCTAATATGAGACTCTCTTTATATATTTGAGATATTTTCATGAATCCTTATTAATTAACCAAGTATGACATAGGTTTCCCTTATAATTTTCAATAAATTATTAGCATGTTTGAAATTTAGAATCATCTTTATGTATTCAAGGTTCTTCATTAATGGAGATATCCATATGTATTAGACGTTTTCCATCAATGGTATCCTCTTATATACTATTTAGAGATTCTTTTAATCATCATTTTGATGATACTAGTTTTTAAGCTACTCATTTGGGAACTCTAGAATTTATTATCATCCAGGGAGATGAAATTTTGTTTTGATATTAGGATCATACCCATAAAATGGGCTACCTATGTATCCTTGTGAAAGGAATCAGAACCCTTATAGTTCGGTGACACTTAATGGGACACATCATTCATTTTAAGGTCATGTGACAAGGACCTAGCCATATAGTTTAATGTCATGTGGTAAGGACCTCTAAGAAAAAGGTTCTTAGTCAAGGTTTTGTGTGGGACTTATGCCTAATCAGCCTAAGGAACTTGGAAAGAATTTGGATTTCCGAGTAATATTAGACCCTGTTGGGAATATGGCCCAAGGAGAAAAAGATTGATTTGAAGTGTTTGGTTTGAAACTCATAGAGGCTTCCTACATATCCCATTTGGATGAGAATCAAATCCCATGTAGTTTGATACGTATCATAGGAGAGTGTAGTCCTCTGAGAGAAATGGGTTTGTGCTTACTTTCTGAAAAGGATTCCCTCATGATTTGGGGTTTTAATTTGGGGATTATTCCTAAGAAGGATGCCTAGATTAAGGGAATTAGAGTTGGACTCCTGAAGAGGATATCTAGTGAGCTAGGTCCTTAAGAAGGCTTCCTATGTATCCCAATTATATAGGAATCAGAGTTCTCATAGTTTATTCAGTCTCTTAGGAGAGTGTAGTTGTTGGGAAAAAATCCCTCAAGGTATCATTGAAGCATTTTTGCGGTGATTGTGTTTGTTGAAAAAGCAGACCTTCATGTTTTTTTTGTTGAAAGATTAGACCAAGATGTTAATTTCGTTGACAATGGGGGTTTACATGGTGATTTTTAAAGTTCCATAGATGTTATTGACAACCTATGTTGACAAAGAACTATGTAAAATGAATGGATGATCTGGAGGCGGTACAAAAAGAACAGATCTAAGGTGGTTCTGTTTTCCAGTGTTTGCCGAATTTTTGGGCCTCGAAATAAAAAATGGGGAAACATGTGTTTGGAAAAGGAAGTGGCATGAAAGATCTAGGGTTTTTTGGAAACATTCACGTAAGGCATGTTTTGGGGTCAAAACATTGAAAAATGGAAAAGGCATGAGGTGCGTAAAAGATTTTTGAATGGGCGCGAAAGAGGAGGTTGTACGAAATAATCTTGAACGCCCAATGTGACATCAAATAGGATTTTGCGTGTTCGAAGAGGAACTTTCATGAAAAAAGTGTAATCTTTTTCATAGGGGTCAAGAACACCTATAAATACGAGGTGACCCCCCTCATTCAAAAGAGCTTGACACTTAGAGAAAATCCGAGCACTAGATCGCCTAAGAATTTTGTGCAAAGGGAGTTGCGTGAAAGATTTTTACTTTCAAGTAAGATAAGAAAGTTGTGCATAAGATCTAGTGTGCACAAAATATTGAAGTTTCCCACAAAGGCTGTTTCGCGACAAAAGTGGAATCTTGCACGCAATACATTAATGTTCCGTGCAAGATGTAGTAAGGGTTATGTGAATGATTTGGGGTTACCTCATACACCAAGTACAAAGAGGGATTCATCTGTGGGTGAAAGTTGGATATCAACAGAGTATTTATCAACAATTAAAGATATATATTTCATTAAGGATAACGAATAAACCTATAGGTCTATAAATTGTGAGTGTATATTCTGAAGAAGTAGTGGTCACACTTCAATTGAGAGGGCAGTGAGCTTTCATATCATGATTGGTTGTAAACTAGAAGGGATAGTGAGTTCACTTTGAACATTGTAAATAGAAGTGCGCTTTTAGTGAATTTGGTACATCGGCACATCGCGGGTGTATGCTCCTTGGATGTAGTCCAGTGAGGGTGAACCATGTCAAAATCGTTGTGTTCTATGCATGATTTTATTTCTATTTATACTTTCCTATGGGAAAGAGAGAGAAGAGAGTTTTTCTTAACAATGAAACAAGATCAATAGGGGTAGTTGTTTTAATTTGTCATACACTGATTTTCCCCCTCTCAGGGTATCTAACCTAGTGGACCTAATATTAGTCGTTTAAGATAAATGATTTTGGGATTAATTCTTAAAAATAAGGACTTGTTTATTTGGAGGTTTAATTTGTGGCTTATTCCTAAGGAGGATGCCCATATTATGCGAATTAGATTTGGACTCCTGAAGAGGATGTCCTGTGAGCTCGACCCATGAGAAGGCTTCATAAGTATCCCAATTATGGTGGGAATCAGAGTTCTCATAGTTCATTCACCGTGAGTGTTTGTAAAAATGTTATAATCATCATGAATCTCTAATCCCATGTAAGTGATGCTCGGTGTGAGAAAGAAGAGGATGTGAAAGATTTAACAAGCGCACCCACATTTTTCATCGTCTACTGATGGAAGAGGACACACCTGTGGAAATGATGGTGGATGAGGGTGAGGCGACTCGGGAAGAGGGAAAGGCGAAGAGCCTTCCCTATATTCTATTTACATTATACAAGGGTCCAATTTAAGGAATGAGCGAAGATTAAGGTGGCGGAGAGGAGAAATACTGAAACCTCCTACTTGAAAGGTTAGGGGATTACACCAGGACGACTACCCTAAAATTTTCCTTATTAAGGGAGGGAGACTTTTCTATTGCTGGAATTGAAAAGAAAGAGTGAACCATACCTTCCTTACCAGAGACCTGAGGTTCTGAGTTTAAGAGATAAGAAGGTGAGGTCAAAACCCAAGCCCAAATCCTCTAAGTCGGGAACTTCCCAACACTGTTCCTAGTAGAAAGTCCTATGTGACTACAAATATAAAAACCCATAGACACTCCATTAATCCTAAACGCATTGAAAAAAAAACTATTGGAAACCTCTGACTATGGACATACAAACCCAAATAGGAGACATGCTAATGTGTCTTTCCCAAAGGTTTGATGAGTTAGTAGGTTTTGGTGGAGGTATCAACTTAGTCCCTTTCAGATAAGGGAACCAAGAATGGATATAACTTACCATGAATGGCCTTAAAGAGGGTATCTATGATGATGTGTAGGCCCTATGTACAGTTGTACAACATATATACCCTACGTTGGTATGCCACACAACTTTTTTGCACAGGTGTTCCACGTGGATGTGTCACATAAGTATGCCTAAAATGCCTGAGAAATGAATAAAGAAAAATGATTTATATAGGGGAACCAAGCCTATGTAAGATTTTAACTATGAATAGAATTTAAAAACAAGATTATCCCATTTAATTATCTCTTCTCTCATGTTTTTAGAGAGCTACCTAAGACAATTTGAGGGATCTGGGTGAAAGGGATATGCAATGAGAGATTCAGGAAGTCTTTCAACTTTTTTAGTCCGTAAATGAGGAGCACAAAGGTCTTATTTATAGGCGAGGAGGGGGTTGGTCAAAGGAAATTTATAGGCAGAGGTCCACCATTAGATCCCTCCCCATAGTTCCTTTTCCGAGTGCTACGTAACATATACCATCGCACAGGTCTGCCGCGCAGGTCTACCGCGCAGGTCTGCCGCGCAGGTCTACCGCGCAGGTCTGCCGGGCAGGTCTGCCGCGCAGGTCTGCCACGCCGGCCCTTGAAACTTTGTCCTAACATTTAATTATTCGATGTTCATCTTGAGATTTTGAAATATTTGGTGATTCCTTCATAGTATTTTGGTCTTAATAATGAGTGTCAAAAAAATACCCCCCATAGGATTGGATCCGAAGAAAAAGAGGGTTGAGTCCTGAGGTAAAATTACGGGGAAAAGACTATGGAATAATTGATGAACCATGCAAGTTTTCCACGTAGATATTTTTCAAATGTTTTTCTCATAGATATTTCACACAATAATACCACACAGTTCTTCCTATGTCTATAAATAGGTCCGATCCTTTGTGATTTTCTTCACCCACACTTTTAGATTTTTTGACTCTCATTGCATAGCTTATTTTTCCAGCCCTGCCTAGTTATACTCTTGCATAGTTTCATTGAAATGTTATCAAGGTGAAACTCCTTGAGAGATGGATCTATGTGGAAGTACCTCATTAGAGGAGTTTCTATAGTACCCTTTTTGAAGGGCCTGCATGACATACCTCATCGAAGTACCTACACAAAGATTTTCCTTTTCCAATTTTCATATTTCTTTAATTTGAAATTTGAATTTTCTTAAGTTAAAATTCCAATCTAATAGGGGGAGTCTGGTAATTATTTGGAAATTAATGTCTCACTTGACAACCTCTAATGAATAAGGTAAGGCTCTTCAAAATGAGATGATGGAGATCGTCAGACCCGACTATTATGACATTGTTGAAAGTACTCTCCATGGACTATGGAAAGGTTTAATTTTGTATCGACGTGAATACCCACAGAGTTACTATCTGCCCCTATACGGGATTGGGAATTTTCAAGATTCCCACATTCCTTCCATTAAGAAATACTTTCCAAAGAATTGGTTTCTTCAATACTATAATTATCATTGCATGAATATTACCCCGAGGAGTATGCTAGTTCATGAGGAAACGGTCCCTATTGGCTGCATCCTACATCATAGTGGTTGTAATCCTAATATAAAAGATCATGTCATAGAGCCAAGCCCACATTTCTATGGTTCAACCTTTCATGCTTCTCAAATAGATCAGTCTAATGGTTGGAAAGAAGACTGGGATCTCTGTTCTAGAGGAGGTGTTAAACCTGAATGGATGTGGGTGTTTTGGGTGTGTTGGACTTATGAAGAATCTAGGAAAGAGCTATCAAATGTTTAAATTTATAAAAATATCTGGATGGGACAGAAATATGTATATAAAAATGATTTCATTCCTAAATTGCTGAACCGATGGAGTCCGCAAACTAATTCCTCTCATTTGACGCATGGTGAAGTTGACATTAGTTTATGGGATATCTACCAAATAGTTGGGGTTACCATTCTCGATAAATGTATGATGAGTTTATTTTGTTGATTAAAACATGGGGTGATGTCAAAAGAACACCACCATTGGATCATGAAATATTGAAAATGAAATATTCCAAATATAAAAAAATTACCCAAATACAAGAAAGATATTGATGCCAGAGTGTGGATAGAAGCCTTTTTAGAACCAACAATAGAGAAAGGTCCAACCTGTGGACGTCCTACTTTTGTACTTCTACAGATAATCAGGGCAATTCAGGAACATATTGGCCTACATTAGAGAGAGGTGACTATAAGCACTGGGGTTGTAATGTTAAATATGATATTGATGCAAAGATACACTTAGTCATCTTCTTTACTATGTGGAAAAGCATTTACTTGCTTCTAGTCCGTGAATCCGAAGGCGGTGTAAGGTTAGGGACTTTTTTTATCACAGATAAATTATTATAAGGAAAGTATATTGGGTTAGAAACTATTATATTGGAACTATTATCTATTATATTTACACAACGAGAAGGCTCTATTTATACTTACAAGGCCATTCCAAGTGTTGTGGGGATTGATTGGGGAACACTTTTCTTCATACTCAGTGTTGAATTCAGTTAGAGTCACCAACGGTAGATTCAACACATTTTTACAGAATGTTTTTGGTATTGAGCCTTAGAATATGAGACCTGATGTAGTGCTAAGGGAATTGAATTCATCAGGAGAGTTCACCTTCTTTCTTTTTGGTAACCCACTAATAGGAAAATTTATTAACGGCGGTAAGGAAGAGAATTATGAGATGAGGTCTTATCTGATGGCATTTAGGGATAGTGTATTATCGACCACGATTGATGGTGAAATTATCTATGAGGCTTACATCCCCTATAGGTTTGCTCTTTAGTTCAGATGTCTTCAAAAATCAAACACTTTCCCCCCCAAATATGTTAGATATGATAAAAACCCAATTAAAGGGAGACAATTGTGGATTTTGATGGATCTAGAGGCATCCAAATTGACAATTACTTTACCTCCATCTAATGCATCAATTATATTAGAAGCTAGAAATGCCAAAGCTTGGGCTTGTTCATACCCTTAGGGGGATTTGACAAAAAGAATATATTGATTGGCAGTTGTAATGACTGTTTTGTGTAGCAATCATGGTAATAAGTACAATGCCAAAGATGATGAAGAAGTTTCAAAAGTTTAAGAGCCTTCCAAACATCTTCGTAGAAGGTATATCAAGAATACTAGAGCTAGAGATGCAGTACCTCTAGCACCAAGGCAATCCAGCCACCGCCATTAGAAACAGATTCTTATCCCATCCATTGAACTTTCTAAAGAAGAACAGAGGCCTGAAGAGGCTCACAAGTTAGGATGTGATGAATTTTATCCACAACCAACCACACCATGATTGAATTATGTGTGAACTTTAGCCATTAAATCTTGGGAGGTCTTGACCGGTGAACTTAGGGATGCATGGGAATTCCTCCAACATGTCATTTGGATACCAGATATGGGTGACATTAAAGAACCTTCTGATTGTCATCCATTTAATAACCTGGCTAAAGTATATGAGTATATTAAGTTGTTATAGGAATTTATATATGCAACTGATGAAAAAATACCATCCTCTAAAAGAGTATCCCATATGATGGAATTAAGGATACATGAAGGAGTAAATATTACCCCTGAGGTGGAATAGGACATTTATGTTAGTACTGAGAATGTATTTTCCTTTTATTTTTCCTTAATCCTAATTTACTATTTACCATAATTAAAATTGATGAAATTGTATTTCGCTGCTTGAATTCAAGGAAGGAACCTTCCGAAATGTTGTCTGGTCACCAAGGTATGGACCTACAGGTTCTCCCATCGACACATCAAATGATCATCCCAAGTATCCAGAACTTCCTCCAAGAGTGAGAATCATGAATGGGGGAATGGAGACAGATAATCCTAATCCATTACCTCACGTTTCTCCTGCCAAGAGGAGTCTTTCAATTTCTCCTAAATCTTATGAAAATAAACGCAAGGGGGAAATGATATTAGTCCTAAGTGTTCATCGAATAAGTAAGTGTTTATACTATCCTTGGGCATTATAACTTGCTTGATATACTCTAGTAATAATGTTTATCATCTTGTTGGATCTGCATCTCTATCCTCTCTCAAGGGATTAATAGTAGATTCCTCAAGAACATAGAATAGTACTACACAAACAGTCTTTATCAGCACTCAAAACGGGCTTTATCAGCGCTAACAAAGCACAATAATGCTCGGAGATGATAAAGGGGGGATGCCCTTTATCAGTGCTAAAAAAACGCTGATAAATGGGGCCTTTATCAGTGATAAAAGGCCACTGATAAAAAACCCCTTTATCAGTGCTAAAAATGAACTGATAAATGTGTATTTTATCAGTGCTCTTTTAGCACTGATAAATGCCTTGTATGCTACTACAAAAAATCTATAACAGCACACCTAAACATCGGCAAAAAATTCAGCATCTTAATAAGCTAATTAGACCAAGTATACCCATACAACAAGTATACCCATACACCATTAACACATAACTCATAAGTTAATTAAGTACATAAAGACTTAAATTCGTAATACAGGGGGCTGGGGGGGCTGTTCAGGGGTTTGGGGTGTCTTTCCAAGGTGGGGTAGGGGGTTTCCGGGGGGATGGGGGTGTCCGGGGGGAAAGGGGTGTCCAGGGGGGGTGGGGACGATCCAGGAGGTTGGGGGGCTGTCCAAGGAGGGTGGGGGTGTTCAGGGGGTGGGGGTGTCCAGATGGGGGGGGGGGGGGGCTATTCATGGGGGTGTACAGGGGGTGGGCTGGTGTCCATGGTGTTGGGGAGGCTTTCTAGGGGGTGGGGGGTGTCTGGGGGGTTGGTGGGGCTGTCTAAGGGGGGTGGGGTGGTGTCCAAGAGGGTGGGATGGGGGTGTCCGAGGGGATAGGGGTGTCCAGGGAGTGGGGGGTGTCCAGGGGGGTGGGGGGTAGTCCAGGAGGTTGGGGGGATGTCCAAGAGGGGTGGGGTGGTGTCCAAGGAGGGGGTGTCCAGATGGGGGGGGGGTGTCTATGGGGTGTCCAGGGGCTGGGCTGCTGTCCAGTGTGTCGGTGGTGGGGGGGGATTTCCAGGGGGTTGGTGGGGCTATCCAAGGGGGGTGGGATGGTGTCTGGGAGGGTGGGGGTGGCTGTCCATGGGTGGGGTGGGGTGTGTCTAGGGGGTGGGGGTATCCATGTGGTCGGGTGGTGTCTAGGAGGGGTGAGAGTGCTGTCCAGGGGTGGTGGTTATCCAGGGGGGATGGGGGGGCTGTCCGAGGTGGGGGGGGGGGGTGTCCATGGGCATTTCCAGGGGGTGTTGGTGTCCAGGGGGTTTAGGGGGATTTACAGGGGGTGGGGGGTGTCCAGAGGGGTGCGGGGTGTCTAGGTCGTAGGTCAGTTGTTGTTTTCACTTAAAATTGAGTCCATTTTAAACAAAAGAGAGAAACTTTGAGTGATATCGGCCACACCATGCCTCATATTGAGGTGGTTTTGATTCGTAAATGCCACAAAAGACCCATGGATCCTTCTTTTATAGGATCAACACAATCTGAATGTGTTTGGTCAGATTTCTGTATGTTAGTTGTTGTTTTCACTTAAAATTGTGTCCATTTTAAACAAACGAGAGACACTTTGAGTGATACCGGACACACCATGCCTTAGATTGAGGCCAGGTTGACTCGTACACATCACAAAGGACCCATGGATAATTCTACTAAAGGATCAATATAATCTGAATGAATTAGTTTTGATTTTCGTAGGCCAGTTGTTGTTTTCACTTAAAATTTTGTCCATTTTAAACAAAAGAGGGAAACTTTGAGTGATACCGGACATATAGTGCCTTGGATTGAGACGAGGTTGACTCATACACATCTAAAAAGACCCACGGACCATTCTCCTATAGTATCAATACAATCCAAATGCGTTTGTTTGGATTTCTGTACGTCAGTTGTTGCTTTCACTTAAAATTGTGTCCATTTTAAACAAACAAGAGACCCTTTGAGTGATACCGGCCACACCGTGCCTCGGATTGAGGCCGAGTTGACTCGTACACATCAAAAGGTCCCATGGATCATTATACTAAATAATAAAATACAATATGAATTCATTTGGTCAGATTTATGTAGGTCAGTTATTGTTTTCACTTAAAATTGTGTCCATTTTAAACAAAAGAGAGACACATTGAGTGATATCGGCCACAACGTGCCTCAGATTGAGGCCAGGTTGACTTGTAAACATCAAAAAGGAACCATGGATCATTTTCATAAAGTATAAATTCAATCAGAAAGATTTTGGTCAAATTTCTGTACGTCAGTTGTTGTTTTCAATTAAAATTCTGTCCATTTTAAACAAAAGAGAGACCCTTTGAGTGATACTGGACACAAAGGGCCTCAGATTAAGGATGGGTTGACTAGTACACGTCACAGAGGACCCCTGGATCATTCTCCTAAAGGATAAATACAACCTGAAAGTGTTTAGTCAGATTTCTGTATGTCAGTTGTTGTTTTCAATTAAAAATATGTCCATTTTAAACAAAAGAGAGACCCTTTGAGTGATAACGGCCACACCGGACCTCATATTGAGTCAGGGTTGACACTTACATGTCTCAAAGGACCCATGGATTGTTATCCTAAAATATCAATACAATAGGAATGCATTTGGTTAGATTTTCGTAGGTCATTTGTTGTTTTCACTTAAAATTATGTCCATTTTAAACAAAAGAGAGACACTTTGAGTGATACCGGCCACACCATGCCTCAGATTGAGGAAGGATTGACTAGTACACACCAAAAAGGACCCATGGATCATTTTATTATACGATAAAGACAATCTGAATGCATTTGGTCAGATTTTTGTAGGTTAGTTGTCGTTTTCACTTAAAATTGTCTCCATTTTAGACAAAAGAGAGACACATTGAGTGATATCGGCTAAACTGTGCCTCAGATTGAGGTGGGGTTGCCTCGTACATGTCTCAAAGGACCCAAAAATCGTTCTCCTATAGTATTAAGACAATCCAAATGTGTTAGGTCAGACTTTCGTAGGTTAGTTGTTGTTTTCACTTAAAATTGTGTCCAATTTAAACAAAAGAGAGACACTTTGAGTGATATCGGCTATAACGTGCCTCGTATTGAGGTGAAGTTGACTCGTACACGTCCCCAATGCAGCCATGGATCGTTATCCTAAAGTATCAAGACAATAAGAATGCGTTTTGTTGGATTTTCATAGGTTAGTTGTTGTTTTCACTTAAAATTGTGTCCATTTTAAAAAAAGAGAGACACTTTGAGTGATACCGGCCACACCGAGCCTCGGATTGAGGCGGGGTTGACTCGTAAACGTCTAAAAGGACTCATGAATCGTTCTCCTATAGGATAAAAACAATCCAAATGCATTTGGTTATATTTCCATAGGTCAATTATTTTTTTCACTTAAAATTGTGTCCATTTTAAACAAACGAGAGACCCTTAGAGAGATACCGGTCACACCATGCCTCGGATTGAGGAAGGGTTGACTCGTACATGTTAGAAAGGTCCCATGGATATTTCTCCTATAGGATCAAGACAATCCAAATGCATTTGGTCAGATTTTCATAGGTCAGTTGTTGTTTTCACTTAAAATTGTGTCCATTTTAAACAAAAGAGAGACACTTTGAGTGATACCGGCTATACCATAGCACGGATTGAGGCGGGATTGACTCTTACACACCCCCAACGCACCGATGGATCATTATCCTAAAGGATCAAGAAAATCCGAATGCGTTTGGTTGGATTTTTGTAGGTCATTTGTTGTTTTCACATAAAATTGTGTCCATTTGTTTTTAAAAAAAGAGAGACACTTTGAGTGATACCAAGCACAACGGAACTTGGATTGAAGTGAGGTTTACTCATACACATCTGAAAGGACCCATGGATAATTCTTCTATAGGATCAACACAATCCTAATGCATTTTGTCAGATTTCCGTAGGTCAGTTGTTGTTTTCACTTAAAATTGTGTCCATTTTAAACAAACGAGAGACCCTTTGAGTGATACTGGTCACACCATGCCTCGGATTGAGACATCCTGACTCTTACACATAAAAAAGGACACATAGATCGTTCTTATATAGGATAAATACAATCTGAATGCATTTGGTCAGATTTTTGTAGGTCAGTTGTTGTTTTCACTTAAAATTGTGTCCATTTTAAACAAAAGAGAGACACATTGAGTGATACTGGCTATATCGTGGCTCAGATTGAGGAGGGATTGACTCGTACATATCCCCAATGCACTGATGGATCATTATCCTAGAGGATCAGAATAATAAAAATGCGTCTGGTTGGATTTTCGTAGGCCAGTTGTTCTTTTCACTTAAAATTGTGTCCATTTAAAAAAAAGAGAGACACTTTGAGAGATACCGGCCACACCGGGCCTCAAATTGAGGTGGGGTTGAATCATAACCATCTAAAAGGACCCATGGATAGTTCTCCTATAGTATAAACATGATCCGAATGCGTTTCGTCGGATTTATGTAGGTCAGTTGTTGTTTTCACTTAAAATTGTTTCCATTTTAAACAAACGAGAGACCCTTTGAGTGATACCAATAACACCGTGCCTCAGATTGAGGTAGGTTGACTTTTAAACATTATAAAAGACCCATGAATCGTTCTCTTATAGGATCAAGACAATCCGAATGCTTTTGGTCAGATTTTCGTTGGTCAGTTGTTGTTTTCACTTAAAATTGTGTCCATTTTAAACAAAAGAGAGACAATTTGAGTGATATCGGCTATACCGTGGCTCGGATTGAGGCGAGGTTGACTTGTACACATCCCCAACGTACTGATGGATCATTATCCTAAGGGATCAAGGCAATAATAATGCGTTTGGTTGGACTTTCATAGGTCAGTTGTTGTTTTCACTTAAAATTGTGTCCATATAAAAAAAGAGAGACACTTTGTGTGATACCGGACACACTGAGCCTTAGATTAAGGAAGGTTTGACTCTTACATGTCTCAAAGGACCCATGGATAGTTCTTCTATGGGATCAAGACAATCCGAATGTGTTTGGTCAGATTTCCGTAGGTCAGTTGTTGTTTTCACTTAGAATTGTGTCCATTTTAAATAAACAGGAGACCCTTTGAGTGATACCGATCACACCGTGCCACAGATTGATGTGGTGTTGACTTGTACACATCAAAATGACCCATGGTTTGTTCTCATATAGGATCAAGACAATCCTATTGCATTTGGTCAGATTTTCGTAGGATAGTTGTTGTTTTCACTTAAAATTGTGTCCATTTTAAACAAAAGAGAGACACTTTGAGTGATACCGGATATACTGTGGCTCGGATTGAGGTGGGGTTGACTCTACCAAATCCCCAAAGCACCGATGGATCATTATATTAAAGTATCAAGACAATCTGAATGTGTTTTCTTAGATTTTCAGAGGTCAGTTGTTGTTTTCACTTAAAATTGTGTCCATTTAAAGAAAATAAAGACACTTCGAGTGATACCAACCACACCGGGCCTTATATTGAGGCGGGGTTGACTCTTACACATTAAAAAGGACCCATGGATCATTATACTATAGTATCGACACAATCCAAATGCTTTTGGTCAGATTTCCGTAGGTCAGTTGTTGTTTTCACTTAAAATTGTGTCCATTTTAAACAAATGGGAGACCCTTTGAGTGATACCGGTCACACCGTGCCTCGTATTGTGGTGGGGTTGACTCATACATGTCACAAAGAACCCATGAATAATTATACTATAGTATCAAGACAATTTTAATGCATTTGGTTGGATTTTCATAGGTCAGTTGTTGTTTTCACTTAAAATTGTGTCCATTTTAAACAAAAGAGAGACACTTTGAGTGATACTTGCTATACCGTGGATCATATTGGGGCAGGGTTGACTCATAAAAATCCCCAAAACACCTGTGGATCGTTCTCCTAAAGTATCAATACAATCTGAATGTATTTGGTTGGATTTATGTAGGTAAGTTGTTTTTTTCACATAAAATTGTGTCCATTTTGAAAAAAAGAAAGACACTTTGAGTGATACCGTACACACCGGGACTTGGATTGAAGTGGGGTTGACATTCACACATCGAAAATGACCCATGGATTGTTATTCTAGATGATAAACACAATACGAATGCGTTTGGTCAGATTTACATAGGTCAGTTGTTGTTTTCACTCAAAATTATGTCCATTTTAAACAAACGAGAGACCCTTTGAGTGATACCGGTCCCACCATGCCTCGGATTGAGGCAGGGTTAACTTGTACACACCAAAAAGGACCCTGGGATCATTCTTCTATAGGATCAAGACAATCTGAATGCGTTTGGTGGTATTTTTGTAGGTCAGTTGTTGTTTTCACTTAAAATAGTGTCCATTTTAAACAAAAGAGAGACACTTTGAGTGATACCGGCTATACCGTGGCTCAGATTGAGGCGGGGTTGACTCATACACATCCCCAAAGCACCGATGGATTGTTATCCTAAAGGATCAAGACTATCCGATTGCATTTGGTTGGATTTTCATAGGTCAGTTGTTGTTTTCACTAAAAATTGTGTTCATTTTTAAAAAAAAGAGAGACACTTTGAGTGATATCGGCCACACCGTGCCTTAGATTGAGGCAGGGTTGACTCATACACATCACCAAAGAACCCATGGATCGTTCTCCTAAAGTATCAACACAATCGGAATGTAGTTGTTCAGATTTCCATAGGTCAGTTGTTGTTTTCACTTAAAATTGTGTCCATTTTAAACAAAAGAGAGACACTTTGAGTGGTTCATAATTCTTGCATGTTGATGGTGCATATCATCTTGTAAATGGGAAAATGAATCATTGGAGAAAAGATGTTTTATTTAATAACAATTAAAATTTTCCTACGAACATTTACATACAACAATGTTTCATTTTTTGATCCCCTTAATCGCTCTCAAAAATGACCGCCAATTGTACAATACCCAAGTCAGATCTTCAAGTTATTTGTGTACAATCTGCCATCAGGTATGCAGCCCACTCATTTCTGAACAAATCTATATCATCTTGAGAGTATGAGCCTTTTTTTCAGTTATAGTAGTATTGAAAAAATATAAAGAATTAATAAATAAATTAAATGAACTAGTAGTTGTTTTTAAAAATACCTCTTTAGAGATGATAATTTGTTGATGAAAAACGATCTCTTTCATAAATTTACAAACATAATAACCACAATCATTATTGTTTGTTTGTTTTGGACATTGAAAAAAATTATCAATTAGGAGAATAAGTAACTTTTATTGAGATGTGTTTGGATAGTGAAATTTTATTATATATACCCTGATATTTGTCCAGACGTAGTACTTGATCGCCTCCTTATACTTAGTCCCTATCCTCATTCCTTTTTAGACAATAATTATACACCACCCTTCATAATATAATCCTCAATAAAAGATAATATAAATTATATTACTTGATTTTTAGACCTAAAACGTAGGATGTAGTGTCTTAAAGATTCACAAACTCCATCATGTGTGGTCAGTTTGATGGATATCCTTGCTTTGAATACAGAAAATAAATCTTTAGAGTATCCAAGTTCACCACAATTAGCATCCAATGTTGCCTAAAAACACGAAAAAGGAATAAGTAATAAAATGAGTTAAAATATAATTGATATGCTTTAATCGTAGAGTTTTACCACTGCACGATTGGTATTAGGAAGAGTCTGTCATCTGTAATCTTGATTTCAAATGTTTTCAGCAAGCCGTTCACTATTTCATTCTTTTTTGATGGATCTAATTTCGTTAGATGTGTTGATGTGGTATGAGGACTAACGAGTCCGAATTTTGGCTCATGAGAAAATTACTTCAACTGTTTTTCATATATATGTCTGTCAACAATATAAAATGCATTTAGTCATAATTTTCACTTTAGACCCACTTTTAGAAAATCAATTCATGAAAACATACCTCATATATATATTTACAACTATGATGCCTAGCCAACCATTTTCAAGGATCTCATTTACATTTTCAGTAGCAAAAAAATCTTGACTTTCCTCTCTGTATATATTCTTTTCAAAAAACCACTATATGACTACCAACACCTCTTAGCTTCATATCCACATGAGTCTTCAATGCTAGTAATTTTGTATAGAGAATAGGTGGTGTTATTGTGCGTTTAGTTGCTCCTTGGGATCAATTGGTCGATCCTTTAGATGGTTTTGAGCCGAAGTTTGTCACCCCCTTCCCTTTCTCCGTCTATAATAACATTCATTGGTTCATACCCTTTTTCATTAATTGTTAAAGGTTTAGCTTGAAAAAAGGAAATAAATACCTCTTTGTCCACATGTACTCTTACAAGTTGTGACGTCCATGAAATGAATTTCCAAATATCCTTTTCGACCATTTGAATATCATCGTCATCAAGTGGAATAGGTATCTCTACATTTGGATCATGAGGTACATTAATCATCACTTTTAGATGATCTTTCAGAATTGGTATATTATACATCATGTCATCTGGGATGTTGAACACTGTATCCCTCGCTACAATGTGATAGGTGGGTGTTGACAGATATAAATCACAATCATTATCACCCTGTAGAAGATCAGTATAGGAAAAGTATCAGTGTTTGTCTGATTCAAATTTCATGAGAACAATTAATAGAATATTGATTACCACGGCTAAGACATCTCTTTATGGTGAATGTCTCACCTCAAAGATGGTGGTGGGTGGGGGGATCTTCACGCATGGGTTGTTCCTGAGTTGTGTCTTCTCCTTGATTCCCACCCATAAAAGTTGCTATGAACTCTACCTTCCATTGTAATCATTCTTCAAGGGTTTCTAGTCTTTCACTCATTTGTTTCAATTTTTCATCTCTATCATCCATTTTTTCTTCTCCACAAAATATACTCACGGTGTCAGCCCAAACCCTGCACCTCTGACATGACCATTTTGTTCTGGATGCTTCAAATTCATCGATAATATGTCTGTATCTGCTACAGGAGTAGTTGATTCCTGTGACTGTCAGATATAGGAAAATAACTGATTATTTTTATGTAATAACAATTTAAAATAAATATTTTTATCATTGTTCCATACTTACACATATTTACCACACTTTTTGTGTGTTCTCATCTACTAGATTTCCTTCCTTATTCACACATGCCTCTTTCCATAGCACATGACGTGGGATGGAAGTGTCTTTGGTTTTAGACTCATGAATCTACATATAAACATAGAAATATAATTATGATGTTGTTTATTGGAACCTAACAATATTAATGTAAATTTAAAATATGTACCATTTTCTTTTCTAGTGAAGCGTACCCCGTCCTTGATTTATGATAGGGGTATGCTGGTTTTGATGCACATTCCTTATTTTCAGTACAGAGTTGTTGTTTCATAAATGAAATATTGACAATCAAAGTGATGAATACAAGTATCCTCAAACAAAGTATTATCACCCACAATGAACCTGAAACTTATCAACCCCACAGTGGCCAATAAATGCATCCCATGCTTCTTGGGATATTAGGTGAGCGTAGAAAATGGGTTGGTGCAGGTTTATTTTACCTTTCGAATATTTCAGGTAAAATCTTATTAAAATAGTGCGAAAACCTCGATGAATCCTTCCTGCAAGCCTTAGTACATAATCCTTGTGTGAATCTTCTACTATAAATGTACTCTAAAATAGAATGAGAAGAGTAAGACATTGTTTCATTATTTTATTTGCTATGAAATTAAAGAAATAAATTAATAATGTTACTGTAATTTCTTCCCAGATCACAACCTTTAGCCAGACACAACATGGTGCCATGAATCTATGTCAAGAGGCACGCGTTGCCGAGTGACAAATCCAATGTAACTACTAAACATAGCCTTGTTGGGATTCACATGTTTGCCTCGTGCATTCCATCTGACATCAAATTTGATGCCTTTGCTTTTCGCCTTAAGAACTTTGGCTAACACCGTCAAACTACGACGCACCCATGTTTTCTGTGACGTCGGTCCTTCATTCCCGACCATTTCAACAATATCAACATCATCTATATGTTCATCTGAAATGGTAGAAATGGCATGTGCTGATGGTTTTTGGACCTCAACACTAGGAGAAAAAATAGGTTCAGAAACTTGTTGTTGCTCTGCACTGTGAGCAGCAGCAGTAGGAGCAGCAGCAACTTGAGAGACTTGTTCAGCCTCAAGGTTAGGAGCACCAGAATGTGAAGAAGTCATTATCTGCAAAATAGGTTGAACATTTAATTTAGTTTACATAAATTTAGTAATGATAAGATAATAACATGAGATAACAAGATCTATATTACAAACGAAATATAACCTATTTAGTGAACTCTCTTTATTTTCTTCAAAGGCTGAAGGGATTGGACACCTCTATTGATTATCCAAATCCCTTCATTGTGGTCTTCTCTAACATAAAAAACATCATCTGCATTGAGACCTCTATGAAATGATTGCGATGTATCACTAAAAGGATCGTCCTCAACTGAATTTTCATCCGACCCTTCAGTAGTTTTGGATGATAATAGAACAATCGAAAACTTTCAGCTTGCGGTATATGGAACATAACAAACTTGTACTGCTTGTGATGCCATTATAAACTGTTAATATTTGTACCCTTCTTTACAAAAATCAACTTTCACAAATCCCCATTCATCTATTTTAACACCACTATTGTTATCAACCCATTTTCATTGAAAAATTGAAAATTGGAATATTGTATAATCCAACTCCCATATTAGTTTGATAATGCCAAAGTATGACATATTTTTATAAATTTCATTTATGTCCTTACTACCAGAAACATGCATTGCTTCAGCCACTAGTGTAACTCCACTATTTTTCATGGTATTATCTTCATCATGTTCATCTGTATAGAATGTATAACCATTAATTAGATAACCACTGTAAGATAATACATACACACTTGGTCTGGCAGCTGGCCATCGAAGTCGTTCTGAAATTGAATTTGGATTTTCATCCAACTGCTTAAAAATATGGTCCGGAAACCATCCTATAAACTGTTGATTATGTGTATTTGATAACCATTTTTTAGCCCTTAATGGATTCAAATGCCTAAGAATTTTTTTGTGAGTTTCAATATATGGAGAAACCTTCCAACTGTTATGAAAAACTTAAAGGTGGGCCTGTTTCTGATATATAATACTGATTGTCACAACATATATTCCAAATATTCCCTCACCCTCAATGCATCCAGTGTGACGAGATTTCGGGAGACCAATGATTTCAACATCAGATAGGTATTCGGTACAAAATTCAATGGCTTCCTCTACAATATATCACTCCAGTATACAACCCTCTATAAGACTTCGATTTTTGACATACCCTTTCAAAATATTCATATACCGTTCAACAGGATACATCCATCTATAGTGCACAGGACCACAAAGTCGAATCTCTCCCACAAAGTGAATCATCAAATGAACCATCATATTAAATAATGTTGGTGGGAAGAACATTTCTAATTCAGATAATATGATGAATTTTTTTCCATAACTGGCAATTTCATCGGGTCTAAAACCTTGCTACATATAGCTTTGAAAAACAAAAAAAGTTTGGTTAACCTGTGATGAACATTATTGGGCAAAATGCACTGTAAATCTATAGGAATTAGATCTTGCATCAAAACATGGAATTCATGTGATTTTAAACCTTTTAACTTCAAATCATTCATTGACACAATGTTCTTGATATTTGATGAATACCCCTCTGGAACCTTTACATCATTGAAGAAGTTGCAAAACTGATATCTCTCCTCCCTAGAAAGAGTATACACAGCTAGAGGAAGAAACATTTGATTTTCACCCTTCACGGGAGAAAACTCTTCTCGTATTCCCTTGTTAACCATGTCCAACCTTGCCTTAATTCCATCCTTTGTTTTTTAGAGTCATTTAACAACGTTCCGATAACACTGCCACATACATTTTTTTCTACATGCATCACATCAAGAAAATTTCTAACGTACAAACAATTCCAGTATGGTAATTAAAACAAACTAATCTCGTTTTCCAACAGATTTTCATAAGGTTTTTCAAAAATGGTTTACCAAAAATAGTGTTCACATATTTTACTTTCTCAAATAGTGGATCAACTGTTAGTGGAGACGGTGATGCGTGTTGTTATGAAATTCCAATGAATGATGTCGTCCAAGATCAGTACTTATTCCGATGAGGTAAAAATATACGATGTCCTAGAAACGCAAATTTCGATGAATGTTTCAACCTAATTTATTCTATATCTTCTTCGCACACGAGACACCCTTGAATTCCTTTAATGCTATATCCTAGAAAATTTTCATAAGTAGAAAAATCATTTATTGTCCCATACAACATTGCTCTCAATGTGAAGTATTCACTTTTATAAGAATCATACAACATAAGACCTGAATCCCATAATAACTTCAAATCCTCAATCAAAAGAGACAGATAAACATCAATATTGTTACCTGGTTGTTTTGGTCCTGATATAAGCATAGATAACATGATGAATTTATGCTTCATGCATAACCAGGGTGGCAAGTTATAATTTACCAACATAACAAGCCATGTACTATGAGTGATGGTTTGAAAACCAAAAGGATTCACTCCATATATAGATAATGCAAGACGAAGGTTTCTCAGATCTTTTCCAAATTCAGGATACTCATGATCAATTTTCTTCCATTGAGGAGAGTCGGCCAGATGATGTAATTTCCCGTCCTTATTTCTTTTATTTTCATGCCATGAAAATTATCCTACAGTTTCTTCACTTCCATATAGACGCCTAAACCTTGGAATGATTGGAAAGTACCATACAACTTTTGTAGGATTGGATTCATCTTTCTTGTATCGAGAAGAACCACACTTTGGGAATTCTGTAAGTGATTTGTTCTCCTTAGGAAACAATATACAATCTATGGGGAAGCATGCATTCTTTCAGAAATCATACCCATTGAGCGCAGCATTAGTTTAGCTTTATATGTCCGTATTGGGAGCTCATTATCATATGAGATCATGTCATTAAAGAGAGAAAGTAGTTCTATAAAACTGACATCACTCCATCCGTTGCCTGATTTCAATTTATACTACTTCAGTACAGTGGAAAATTCTGTATATTTAGTGTAACCAGCATACAATGGTGTCTTTGTACAACTCTTTTACTTTTCAAACAATTTTGGGCAATCACGGAGTTCATCTTCAATTGTCTTTTTCATTTCCTCAATACGATCTTCAGCATCATTGACATCTGTAATCACATCCTCCATATGGTCTTCTTCATTATCCATATTTGTATTCATACCTGATGATCCATAAAATGCAGTTTTATCCCAGCTAGTAGCTACATTCACCTTTTGTCTGTGTTTATTCCAACATTTATAACTCCGATCTATTCCATGACATATCAAATGTTCTTCCAACTCCTATAGAGTAAGTAGTCTAGAATAACAACAATGTAAACATGGAAAAAGGATTTGAGAAGGATCCTCTGCGTGATCCTTTGCAAACTTGATGAACTCTTTCACTCTGTTCTCATACTCTATTGTCAAACGATTAGCATCCATACAATCTTTATTCATATCCATCCTATTTGAATCTCAAATATTAGTATTTATGGTTCAAGTATGCAAAAAATGACTTCCAAATATAGTAGAAGAGAACCACTTCCTTATAAAAATAGAGATTAATAGAGCCTAACCATTTCCAATAAAGATGTCAAAATCAACAGAACCAGGATAGACCCCCCATAAAAATCAAAATAGTTTCCAAACACAAAGGGGTTCACAGGGATAATCACTTGTGTCATAGATGGTAAAATTCACACGACATCATCTTCTATGGTCATCCTCCTCTATCGGGTCATCCCTTCTATGGTCAACTACTCTATCCTTTTATACCTCACCAACCTAAAATACATATGGATGAAAACCAGTAGCCAAATCTATAAGTAATGAAAGGATTCTAATAATCTCTAAAATATGGAATTAATTAAATATAATTACTTTAGATTCATTATAGTTTCCTCAAATCACCCTAGTCCAAACACAAGAATAATCAAGAATGATACATCTACCACTCCTAGGTCTCTTCCCTACATTCAATACCATCAAGCTTAAATAACCATATATCCCCACATAAACATGTCCCAAACACATAAAAAACCATATCCACATCAGAACCAAAGTACCCATATGGATTTTAATCAGGTTACTCGAATCAAGTGGTAGTGTGTAAGAAATATTAAGAAAATATAATAAGTATATAGTCACACATAAATCTCAAACTCCTTAATTTTGAGCTGGTGTTAACCAAACTAAAGACTGATCTTAGAGAACCACTCCCCCCTTTAGAAGATCTAATAAATCATAAATATAGGTCAAAAAATACTTTTTATTGATCATAACCTGATTGAGATTCTGGTAATCAACACACAAGCGAAGGGTTGAAATGACCTTTTTGGTGAAAAGCACCAGTTCTTCCTAAGGCAACACACTAGGTTAAATAAAGGATTTGGAAACCAATTTATCCCACTGATTATTTAGTTCCTTCAATTTAACTAGTTCTATATGGTAAGATAGAATAGATATTGGTTTTTTACCCATCACCAAGTTGATAGAGAACTCCACCTCCCTCTCCAGTGGTAGACCAAAAAAGACTAAAGGAAACACTTGGAAATTCAATAGCTACTAGGGTAAGTTCACTATAATAGGTTTCCTACTTCATTTCAATAACATAAAATGATATAATCCCACTCAACTCTAGAAGAAGAGGTCTAGCTCGACTAGACCTTAGGTCCTATTCTCTATGGAAAACATGGAATTCCCCATCGGGGGCAGTGAATGACACCCACCGATGATAATAGTAAATCCAAGATTTATTAGAAACTAGTTAGTCTATTTTGAGAATAACATATAGGTGAATCATTTTAAGAACCAAAAAGTATCATATGATCTAAATCTCTGAAAAAGAGAAAACATGAGAGGGGAATCCGAGACATTAATCTCTCTTTATCCAGAGAGATATTAAAATCTATATCACATAAGCCATGAGCTCTATTATAAGTTTCAATAGTTCTATATTGAGGTTTGATATGAAATAATGATGGGAACCAATATCAAATAAAACATACACTAAAGAAAACAAAATGTAAATGGTGCCTCTCACTATCGCATGACCGACATTAATTCCTTCTGGAGATTAATCCACTGCATGAAATTGTTTCGTTCCTAATACATGTTTCTAGGATCCCATTGTTATTGAATAATATTACTATGATTTGGTACCTCTCAATATTTATGATTCCATTCCACTACATAGGGTAGTAAAAACATGTAAAACCCTCTTCAAGTGGGTTTAATGTCTGTATGAGATGTAAATCTTCAATGATTCCATGTAATAATTCTTTTAGTGTTCAATCTTTCCACATTGAAAAAAGTCATTTGTCCTTTACTAAACACTACATATGATATAGAGGAAGTTTTCTATAAAATACCACCATCACTATTTTCACTATGATGCCCATTCTACATTCTATTCCACTTATAGGAACCACTAAAACCACCACTGAGAATATAAGTAACTCTAGTTAACCCTAACATAATATTCATGTCAATTTCTTCCATCACATCCCTATCTAGAACATCAAAATTTTAGGGAAACTTTAGCATAAATACTTGATATTGGATATCTGATCGAAGACCCATATACAACCTTTGGGACTTAAGATTGTTGTTTGACACCACTTAAAGTGAAAATTGAGCAAGTTTAGAAAAATTATTAGTATATTGAGTTAATGTCTAATAACCATAGATGAAGTTGAGAAACTCCATGGACTTACCCGATACCATTGAATTTATAGATATAATTGCTCCGTAAAAAATTTCTTGAAGTATTTTCAATCTAAGACCCCATTTAGCTTAACTATAACTATATCACCACTTTCACATACACATTCCAAGAATAATAAGCACATAATGATATCACCACTTTCATATTTTCACATTTTCACATGGATCCAATGATCAAAATCTCATAGAAAAACCACTATTTTACACAAAAATCCACATTCCATTTCACATGCACAATAAAACCATTTAGAAACACATTTCACACCACTTTCAAAATTTATGAAACACATTTGGAAACACAACAAGAAGAACACATATGGAATCCAACCATTTCCATGCAAAAACCCCCTTTTGAATTCATACTCACAGAAAATCCATTTTATAACATGTTTCAAATCACATTCAAAATTCAAAGACACATATCAGGTTCAAAAAAAAAATAAAACATGCAACAAAAATGAATTTCTCTTATAAAATCCACATTCAACACTTTCAAACCATTAATTCTCTTTGAAAACTCATTTCATTTCACACCTTTCACACAAGACATAAAATATATTTAAGAAACACCCCAACAAAGATAACATGAAACATAAAAACGTTCATTTATAAAAAAATATTCTTCACATGTGGATCTCAAAACCTTTCCAAAACATATTTTTCACCAAAAAAGTAATCCATAGAACACATTAATGAAATTAAGAAATCATATCAATATCATCTAAAAATGTAAAATCATTGAATCACTTAACACACAATTGTAAACTCCCATAGGTGGAGGTGCACGGGAGGAGACGCCAACCGAAGAGAAATGGAGGAGTAGGGTTCGTGGGGAGTAGGGTCAAACGAAGAGGAGGACAAGTAGGGTTTTCAGGGAGGAGGATCCACCGAAGGGGTTCGAGGGGGAGGATTAGGAGAAGGGCTAGCGGTGGAGGTCTGGAAATGCGAAGATCGGGGTAGCGGAGGTCCGACAACATGAAGATCAGGGGCAGTGGATGTCCGGCAACGCGAAGATTGGGGGGCGGTGGAGGGGAGTCACAGGGTTATAGTACCACAAGAGATTTTGGTTGTGATAAACTAAAGACATTGTGCGACCGATTTTATAAAATATGGGACTACGGTTTTATCAGCGCTAAAAAAGTTCTGACAAAGGTTACCTTTATCAGCGCTAAAATGTTAGCACTGATAAAGGTAGCCTTTATGAGTGCTTTTTAGTGTTGATAAAGGGCCTCTTTATCAGTGCTAAAAAAGCACTGATAAATCCTTCCTGTATAAGCACTTACATTTTAGCACTGATACAAGATTTCTTTATCAGTGCTTTTCTAGAACTAATAAAGGGTCTCTTTATCAGTGCTAAAATTTGAGCGCTGATACAGGGTTTCTTTATCAGCGGTTTTTGATTAGCACTGATATAAGGTGGAACTTCCCTTGCCCATTTTTGTAGTGGAGGAAGGAAATCCTAGGAGAAACACTGGTTCATATTGATGAATCTGCTACCATGATAGATAAAACATCAAAAGGTTCTACTGAACCTGCTTCTGATTCTATTGAGAGAGAATAAATCCATGGTAATATCAAATACATTTCTCTTGAATATTAAATTATTTTCTAATATTCTCCTTTTCAACATATCTCAGATCAGTTTCCGTTTCCAATGGATCCTTCAATAATAAATGATGATATTCTCATCACTCCGGAAGGAAGGAATGAAGATCAGGGGTAGGATAAAGTAGATACTAGTGTTGATCCAAACCTGGCAAGATTTAAAGATGTTGTACCAGTTGAAGAAATGAAGGAACATAATCTCAATGGAGCTAATTTTGGAATCAACCAAAATTTTTTGGATACCTTAAATGGTGAGGATACTATAACATTCCAAGACAAATACACTAAAATGATGGAAAAACTTAATAACAAACATTGATATTCTAGGTTCCATCAAGGAGTTATGATATTTTCATGAGGAATTGCAAGGACGTAAGTTCTGATTCTCAAATTCTCCATATATAATTGTTCTTCTTTTACTTGATACTTCACACTAAAGTTCAACTTATGCAGCCTTGTCTGTAGAAAATGTTGCAAAGGCTCTTTAGGAATGGAAAATTCCACTCTATCCTTATTCTACTAAATTATAATAAATACTTACCGAGGACCCCTAGTTTTGAGGAGTTCTAAAGACTTCAATTATGAAAAATGAGAAAAATCAGGAGAATGCCCTCCTCTAGAAAAATCAAGTCAAATTGATGAAGATCAGAACACCAGGGATGAATGCAGTCAAGTGGACAATGTATTATTGGGTAAATGTTATTGACTATCTGGATCATGCTCTGTTTCTGCCATTTTCCTTGAATATACAATGATATTGATTCATTATTTAGGGTTATCAACTCCCACAGCTAGATCGGAAGGTGAAGCTTCTATGTTGGCTCAGGCATCCATAAAAGGTGAAGAATCCATTGTTCCAAGATAAGAAGAACAAGGAAACTCCTTAAGTGATCTATTTACAGAGTACAATATACCCCTTGATAGTGACTCAGATTCAGAAATAGATATGTAATATTATATTGATATAGAACATAAGAAGACATGGAGATATACATGGAGAATAATTGCGGAGAAACCATTGGATGAGCTACTGTACCATTTTAGAAAACTCCTATAACTAATTTTGGCATTGGGATTTGGTAGATTTAATTATCGACAAGTCTACGATGCAATGAAATAGACCATTCACCGACAGGAGTAGAAACATAAGCTCCAAAAAGATATTGAAGAGTCTAAATGGATTATCAATATTGATAGCTTCAATGATGTAGTAGTTGAGTAAAAGGAAGATCATAACAAGAAGTAGATTGAAATTAGCCAAAAAATTAAAAAAACCATGAAATATATGGTATATATTTAATAATAACTTGATGTTGTTCATAAAAAAACTTGAGCAGTTGAACCAAACACTAGAAGAAACTCAATTGGAGGGGATAACCACCATTTCAACTGCCAAAGAATCACTTCGTCAAGCTGAGGAGGATAAAGTTTCTCAGATATATCAACTTCAATAGGCGGTTGATAGGGCTCATTAGGCCATTCAACAAATGAGGAGTCATGTTGAGATCTTATTTTAACAAATGACAGAGAGGCTCCATTCTATGGGTGTACCTATTATTTTATATAAATGAAAGGAATTTTGTCTCCAATAATATATGTCTTCATACTTACCTACCGTAATTTCATTATTAAAGGTGATGATGATGATTTGTTTTTAACATCAAATCTTTATGTCAAATAATAATAATTACAATGATAAGAACATGGATGCCCATAATTTTCTTATTAAGCCGATTGGCCTAATGAGCATAGTTTGATTTTTATAAGGGTTATATAGAAAAACCCCAAAAAAAATTTATCTTTTGACTTTTTATTTATCAATATTACCTAAACCATATAAAAATGTATGTTTATTGAGATGAGACTTGACTTATATCCAGGGTGCCCATTGTGGGTTTCCAATCTGGTGAGTACCACATCTCTTGTTGTTGGCAGTTTAAAGTCATGCATGTCGGACTAGAATGGACTAGTATTTATGGTCGAATAGCTTTGATCATAAATTTTGAAATTAGATCCCAAACAAGGCTCAATGGCTATGAATTGATTTAATATTAATTAAATACTTCCAATAAGAATCTTGAGTCATGATTTTTATTGTTACCGAATCTAAAACTCGTATAAATATATTGGAATTCTCTTCCAAGAATGAAGTTACCATTATTTGAAAAACCCATTATGGGGGTTGCATTATGGAGGGACAACTAGGGAATATATTGAATAGCTAAATAGTGGCATCTTTTGATTGACATGCCCGTTATGTAGGAAAATTTTATGCAAGGCCTTTGGGGGAACATACGGCATAGTCAAGAAAAGGATTTCTTAAGAATTTAACATCTTACTATTGATAGAAAAGGGAGAAAAATATTTGGGTGACCCAAGACCAAAGTGGGTGGTTTTCCCAAGGAAAGGGATTTTAATAATAAAGGGTTATCTATGCCTACATATGTCATGAATAGGAAAACCACTTATACACAAATTTGGTGTATGAGGAATGGTTAAAATTTTTCAAAAAGGAGAATTTATGATATCATGCTATGCAGTTTTAAGTCATGCAGTGAGGACATTGTACCGTGCAGTTTTAAGTATTACAGTGAGAATATTGGGTGGATTTAATTTAAAGTCTTTATCTTTGAACAATGTTTTGAAAATCTCCAATTTCTTTGAAATTTTTTCTAGAAACAAACAACCAAGTTTAGGTATGGAAGATAGAATTGTAAACTGTCATTTGAGAATTTTTGGATCCAAAGAATGATATGGGAAAAGTGCTAAAGGCATTAGAGGATGTCTTTTCAAAGAAATAAATTAACATTATTTGACAAACCCATAATGGGTGCTATATTATGCAGGGCCAACCAGGGAATATGATGCATAGCCAAATAGTGAAATCCTTTGACTAATAAGCCTGTTATGTTAGAACAGTTTATGTAAAGCCACCTAGGGGAACGTACTGCATTGTCCAGAAAAAGAATTGTCAAAAGTGTGAGATTATATTTCTAAAAGCTGAAGAAATTTTATGGAGATTCATATTTTCCAAAGCACAGAGTTTGGTTTATGAAAAAAAGGTACCTGAATACAAAAAAAGTAATTCTAATCACAATTCTCAAAGAATCAGAAGAATAATATTTCTATGAAGGTCTGACTCAAATGAAGGAAATATGGTGTCTGTAGTTTTAGGTCATAAAAATAGGACCAAAATAAAAATAGTATATGATATGTGGTCATGTTATCCAAGGTTATTTCATATTGATTTGAACACAGGGAGATGGAAATGTGTAAACCATGGTCATGAAGACTTTTAGATCGAGAGAAAGGTAATGGACCAAATACACTAGAATGAGTTATTTAAAATACAGATTCTTGTATATTGTTATCAAATATTAAAGGGGACAAAAGACAATTTATCCAAGAATGAAATTACCATTATTTTAAAAACCCATTATGTGGGATGTATTATATAGGGCCAGTAAGGGAATATGCTGTATAGCCAAATAGTGGAAACTTTTGACGGACATTCCCGTTATGTAGGAAAATATTATGAAAGGCCTCTGGGGACACATACTACATAGTCACGTAAAAGAGTTCTCAGATATCAGAAACACTGTCACCAAAAACTGTAAGAAAGATTATGAATATATAAAAATATTCAAGATTAAGAGTGTTAAATATTAAAGGGGGGAGTGATCAATGCACATGATAAATATTTGAATCAATATTGTCCATGATTATGGAGTTCTTTACATAGATCTGACTCATATGTAAAGTGGGGACATTCTTGTTTCCTTAGTGGGATCTCTAAGGAGAGAACCCAAAATGAATACTCCCACATAGATTGGTAATTATATATGGAAGAGAGATACAAAATTATCCCGTGTCTAGGACTAGGAACTAAGGCCTAGATTTCACTACGTATCTCATAAAGATGAGAATGAAGCCATACGTAGTTCTTTTAATATTCTACATTCACGTTTGATTCATACTCAGGAAATAAAAGGTTTTTTTATTATTTATGGGCCCAATATTGGAGATCTAGGGATCTCTACATATCCCATTAAAATAAAAATCAATCAAAATGTAGTTCTTAAACATTCATTTCCCACACCAATTTAATTTTATGTGAGAGAAATGGACTTTTAACACATTATGTAAGAATAGATAAACTTAAGAAACAAAATCATATGAAGATCAAAACATGTATCTTCAAAGAGCACTCAGTATAGATATAGTTCATGTAAATAAGAAGAAAAAGGGAAATGAAATTTTTTATGGTTATGGATGGGCCCAATATTGGAGATCCAGGTGTCTCTAAATATGTCATTGAAAATGAGAATCAAGCCACACATATTTCTTGAAACGATGAACCTATACAAATATGATTCCAATATAGAGAGGAATGGAACTCATGTTACACTAAGGAGTAGCAACGACGTCAATGATGATTGCATAAGGAAGCTCTTAACGTCAAATATAGAAGAAATTAACTGTAATGTTTAATGTCGTGTAATGAGGAAAAATGATGCTATGAATTTTATCATCGTGCAATATAGACTCTTATGGTTGTTATGTAGTTTAATGTCTTGAAACAAGAAATTTGTGCTGTGCAGTTTAGTGTCATGAAGTGAGGACATATGATGCTAATGTGCTGTTAAAAAAAGTACTTCTTCAAGAATATTGCATTGGTTGGAGTTGTAATAAGCTCTCTATCCATTTAGATTAGGGAATAAACACCATTTTAGTAGACCTTATGTATGAAATAAGGCCCTTCCCACTTTGTCTCAAGATTTAGAGGTTTCTTTCCTGGTATCGTTGGAGTCCTTAGGAGCAATACCAATTCTCCATGAATAAATGAATGGAGGCTAAATTTCATGTTAAAAGCTCATACTATTATGTTCTGATAGACTTCTAAATAATGAAAAGCATGAAATCACTTTGGGTATAATCATTCCAGCTCATCAAATCATTTTTGTGAATTTTCATCTATAGATAACTGATCATAGATTGCAACTCATAGTAACAGAAATTGAATTTCATTGGAAAAACTTCTTCTATTCCGTACACTAATGAGTATGGAGTTTCTTGAGTGGCAGTACGAGTAATAGTCCAATAAGCCCATAAAGCATGAAAAAGTTTATCAAGCCAAGATTTCTTATCTTTATCCACCATCTTATGGAGTATATTTGATAAGGCCTTATTGAAAGCCTCTATCTATCCATTGGATACTACATGATAGAAAGATGAATGGTTGGATGTGATATAATGATTCTAATATAACCTTTTTACCTCAACAGAACAGAAATTGGTGCCTTTTTCCATCAATATAGTATAGGGGACACCAAATCTGGTGATGATGTCAGTTTTGACAAAACTAACAATGATTTTGGCTCCGAACTCTTTGAGTGGTATTCCCTCATCACATTTGGAGTAGAAATCAGTAGTAATAAGAATATACCTGAACTGATTAGACGTATTTGGAGGATAAGGTCCTACTACATCCATTTTCCATGTGGCAAATGTCCAAGAGTATTTAGCTATATGTAACAAATATGTGGGTTGATGAATGAAGTTGGCATACACATGGTAGGGATGACATTTATTTGTGAAATCTATGTAGTACTGCATCATTGAAGGCCAAAAGTATCAAAGCCTTCAGACTTGTTCAGAAAGCCTATGCCCAGACTGATGAGCACCACAAACTTCTGCATGTACTACTTTCATGAAAACTACAGTTTCTTCTCTGTCAATACACCTAAAGAGGATTCCATCAAAGTTTCATTTATAGAGAATATTCTGGTGATCTGGAAAATAATAAAGAGTAAAATTGGCCACTTGTTTTCATATCTATTTTTTCAGCTCTATCTAGTGGAAGTACTCTATTTTAAAGGTATTCCTTGATGGGTGTCATCCATCCCATGGTATTACCATATGGACCATAAATTTGGATAATTTAATTAATTCCCTCCAATCTATTTTGAAAAAAAGGTGAAACTATACAATGATGAGCAATACTGACGATTGTATCATCCCAATTTGGATCTTATAGGGCTGTGGCTGAATTAGTCAGTGCATCAGCTTGGGCAATTTGTGATCACAAGACATAAGACAATGTTGGCTCTGAGTTGAATTCAGAAATTAACTCTATGATATAATCTTGCAAATGGAATAATCTTATTTTATGATAACATGATCCCCATTGAATTTTTTGATTACCAACTCTGAATCACCTTTCACTTTCAGGTGGTTCACTTTTACGTAGAGTTCCTATTCCATGCCTGCGATAAGAGCTTGATATTCTACCTCATTGTTGGTTCTGCCTTATGACCAAAGGAATGAATATAGAACCATCACCTTTTTTGGGGAGATAAGTACAATTCCTAACCTGAATTTATTAAGTTTAGGGTTCCATTTTTTCCTTGTTGGACTTATGGATGCACCATCAAAGTACATTTCCCATGTTTTTTGATTATCTATAATAGAGAAGGCATATTCATCAGGAAGTTTAGTATTCACTGATGTATCTTCTGAAGATGGATGTTCAGAAAAGAAATACTCCAAATCTTGGCCTTTTATTTCCTTCTAAGGAACAAATTGTATATCAAAATGTTAAAAAATAATTTCCCATTGTGCCAAATGCCCTGTAAGCATAGAAAAACTGAGGATAAATTTGTGTGGGTTATTGCAAGACAGAATTTAGACCTCGTGATGTTGCAGGTAGTGCCTCAATTTATAACCTGCAAAGATTAATTCCAAGAATAAATTCTCGATACTTGAATATCGAGTCTCTATGTAAAGAATAGTTCAACTGAGATAGTAAAGGCTTCTTTTATTCCTAGCATCATTCTTTTGGGAAATAAAGTCATCTAGTGATCACTCTAAAGCTGTCACATAGAGAATAAGTGGAATTCCTTCAATATGTGACATTAATACTAGTGTACTTAAGAGATATTTCTTGAGGGTATTAAATGCCTCTTGGAAGTCTTCAGTACATTGATAGGTGACTCCCTTATTCATTAATCTGGTGAAGGGTAAACACTTTCCTTCCAAATTAGTGATAAAGCGCCAAATATAGGCCAAGTTTCCTTGAAGTCTTCTTAATTCTTTCAAATTTTTAGGAGGTGACATTCTAAGGATTTCTTTTGTCTTCTCAGGATCAACTTCTATTACACGATGATATACAATGAAACTGAGGAATGTTCCGGAGTTTACCCTGAAATCAAATTTCAAGGGATTCATCTTCAAACTATGTTGTCAAAGTTTATTGAATATAATCTCCAGATTAGCCAAGTGATCAAAAAGTTGTCTAGATTTAACCACCAGATCATCCAAATAACATTAATTTTTTTACTAAAATGTTTTTGATGATATGGTGCATGGCACATTGATACATTTCACCTAAATTCTTTAAGCCAAATGGAATTACCTGATATCAAAACACACCTTGAGGGCCTTGAAAGGTAGTAAATTCTTCATCCTTTGGGGACATTAGAATTTTATTATACCCATAGTATCCATAAATGAATGAAAGAGCATCATAGCGAGCTTTTACATCAATTAAAATCTTTATGATTAGAACTGGAAAGTCATATTTGGGACAATTCTAATTAAGATCATTGAAATCAATGAAAACTCTGATCTTACCATTCTTCTTTTTCACTAGGACAATGTTTTCCATCCACATGGGATATTTAACCTCTATGAAAATGATAGACTTGATAATATTATCAACTTCAGCTTCAATTTTAGAGGCATGAGTCTGGTGTGTTCTTCTTGCTGCCTGCTTAAATCCTCGATACTCTTCTGGAAAACCCAAATGATGAGTGGATACATTGGGATTAAAGCCTAGAATTTTTTTATAGTTTCAAGAAAATATATCTCGATTTTTATTTAGAAATTAAGTATACATATACTGTGCTTCAAAATTCATAGCCGCACTAATTAGAGTGGGGCATGTATCTTCTTCTATACCCAGATTTGTTTCTCTGAGCTCATCCACAGTGGCAGAGACACCTTCCTCAAATTTTAGAGGAGAATTGCTGAGATATTCCTCCTTTTCTTCTTTATGTTTCACTTATTCTATTTCTAATTTCATAGTAGGTGATGAAGTAAGAATTTCAAATCTTGGGGAGGGGTCAGTATTTTGACATCTGGAAGAAGAAACAACCATTTTAACCCTACAGATGATGAATGGTCTTCTTGGAGAATTGAAGAGGATATGATGGTTTGGGAATCAACATCCTTGTCTTCCTCTAGTATTGTTACAACTTCTTTTAGTCTTATTGGTGAAGCAGACACTTGCTGAAGTTTGATGGATGAAATGAAGACATATCCATTTAAGCTTTCACTACTTCTTAGTAAATCGACAATTTCTACCATGCTATCAGGATATATTGCCGTAATTGAAATTATGGAATTCACTGAATGAGTGATTGGATTTGGGTTTATACTTTCAATTTGATTGATAGTTATCACATAATATATACTCAAATGTTTTAATGGGTTTTCTGGGATCTTTTCCAGGTCATTCAGAGCATTGATTATTGTTTTCTCTTTTTTCACAGACCTCATTCCCTTTGTGTGATAAAATTATGCCTCAATATATTGATATTCACACGTTTTAAATAGAGTCTTGTCACCAAAAAAGGTACATATTTGACCATTGAAAGAGTACTAGAGATATTGGTGGCATGATGAAATAATGGACGCATGTTGATGTAGCCACGACCTTCTAAGAAGAATGTTAAAGGCTGTATCCTAACTGACAACCATAAAATCTGAGTTAGACACAAGATCTCAAAGCTGAGTCCTTAGTGTAATCTCTCCCAGAGGTTCATGCTCATTCTTGTCATAACCTGGAAACATTATAGTAGAAAGAGATAAGTCAGATTCAGTGTGGCCCAATCAGCAAAGTGTACGAATAGGAATGAGTTTGACTCCTGATCCATTATCAATGAAGGCTCATCGGATATAAAGACCTGAACTTAAAAAATTATATAATATTGAATTAAATGAATAATTCACATTAAGGATATTTTCAGGTTTAGATTTTTAGATAATTAGGCCATAATTATTACATTACATCTAAATTATTACAAAGCAGACACTTCTACTCAGTTTCCATTTTTTTCACAAAAATAAAAACTCTTGAAAAAAAGAGTTATGTCTAGTTCCATGTTTTAGATAACATGAATTTTCCTTGATCCCATCCTTGACCCTATTAATCTTTAAGTCCTATGAAAAACATTTCAAAACTTGGTATGGGAATAAAAAGCTCAGTAAGGGTTATAAAACAAAGAAAGAAAACATTAGTTCATTATTACATACATAACCTAATCTCTTTAACATACCTCATGAAATCATAATATTTATAAATAACAAATTAAAATCATAAATCATAAAGTTAACTTGTGGCATCTATATCATACTTACATTATAGCTATCATAGCTATGCAGGGAGTTACATTTGGAATACCCATCACAATATATTCCCTAAATCTCTTAGGAGAAGCATTAATGTTTACCTCTATCACCTTACCCAATGCATTGGAGATCTATCTTGAGATCACCCGCCCTAGGTTTATCATGGAATCACGTGTATACGTAACAATTCCCAAGAACTATAACATATTCATAACACATAAAACAAATATAAAGGAAAGATAAAATTTCCACATTTCAATAAGTTTATATCATTTAAATATATTTACATAACATATCCATTATCCAAACCATTTTCAATACCAAAATACGTAACAGAGTATACGGTATTTATTTTCCTTTTAAAAACATTACGACTTGTTATGGAATCCATATATCAAATAATACTCGTGATGGCAGAAAGGTCGTTGTCACCGCGTATGTTAAGAAAACATTAGTTTTTTCATTTAGTGAAATGACTCATAGAAAAAGGTTCCCTTTGAATGAAATGAATAGTCAAAGGTGTTTATACAGTGAATAAAATAAAGTCATGTATAAAAAAATATGCGTCAATGAAAGGAGATTGAGACGAAGTCTCTTACCTCGTGTTAGATTTAAACTGTTCATTATTTAATCTCTTGAATAACAAACTAAAGTTAATTTCTACTTGTTTAAGATACTTTTTCAAGTTTATTATTTATTTTATATCACTTATGACAATGTTATAAACATTATGTAATCATTTAAGTTAATAACGGCCATTTTTTTGATATTTGGTGCTTGAGTCAAAAATGAACTTCTTATAATTCCAATTTGTTCATGTGGTCAAATATCCATTATATTTAGAATGATATTGATGATGTGGATATCATATATATCATATATATCCAGTATATGTATGTATTTATAATTACATTTAGAGATAAGAATTGAAATGCACTGTTCATGGAGACTGTAAGCCGTGTGTACACATGAACGCTACATTAATTTATATTTCTTATTTTAATGGAATTAATATACAATGATACATAGGTATATTATAATTTCATTATAATATCATATATAATATCATTAAATCCATCCTTTATACATCCCACATAAGGCATTAATGAGTAATATCACTTTGAGGGGGCGATTGTCCGCACTTCCTCAAATGAAATTATCGCGTTTACCCATAATGGAAACCGTAAATGTATTCTATAAATGGAAAATACAGAAGCATAAAAAACATAAACATAATATATATCATATATAAATACAGTTCCCTTATAATGTCCACTATGAGAGGCGGTAGGAGATAATTGAACAATCATCATTTCGTGAGGCGTTAGTTTTCCATCCAAAAAAACAGTATGTTCATTACCCATTAGATGGAGGTGTGTGTAAGTTTAGTTCTAATATTATCATAAAAAAATCCTAGTATATTGAGGATACTAGTGTTATTATAAAATAAAGGAATAAAAATATGTTAGGGGGTTGGAGGAGTAAAATAAAACAAAAGAACATAAGATATGACTTTACCTTTAAATCAGGTAACTCCCTTTGGTTTGAACCAAAACGGTTTGTTGAAGTGACTTATGACTAAGATAAGGCTTCTAGGAGAAGGAGTGGGATATAGGGAGCTTAATTGGTTAGTGTTTGGATGTTCCGAGGGACGTGAGAGGTGTCAGGAATGGGTTAGAGGTTAGGTATTTTTATAAGGGGGAGGAGGGGCTCTTTAGAAAAGTGTGAAAATATTATTTTATTACATTCAGTTTATAAATGTCCAAAACTTATTAACGTCAAAGATAAGATGAATAATTGTCAAAATAAAATCATCCAATTATAATTTTACAGGTTTTGGATATTATTTCACAATTTATAATCTTATTTATTTAAATATTTTATTAATGAGGTAAACACTGCATCATTATTGTGTCATAAATAATTTAATTTATTTGATTTCTAAAAATTATAAACAAATACCACGATTTATGAAATATTTTTAGCTTTCCAAATAATTTTTATAGTCGAGATGATAATATATATAACCCTATGTAATAATTAATTTACTAAAATATATTTCTTTATGTCATTTTTGTCTTTACTTTAAGTTAATTAAAATAAAGTGCCATTATCACTCCCATGTGGCCCCATGATGTCCCAAAATCGACCCAAGGATGCCCATGGTCGGAAGTGTATCAACAAATAGGATTAGGAAACTTTTTAGGGTAATTATATATTATTATATTAATTTCTGTTTACCCTTATTTACTAGATTTACCCTTTAACCATGGGAAATAAAATATTTTCTGATGTAAATATTCATAATGTCTAAAAATAAAAGTTACCTATTTAAAAAATTTGGACCTCTTGATTCCAAATATGAGATCCATTTTTTTCAAATTCAAAACACATAAGTGTAAGAAATTAATTTAAAATTAATTCCTGCTTTCAAAGCAAAATGCATGTTTTTAAGAAATAATAACTATCAAAAGATTGACACTTGTTTATGTCCAATTTCAAAGTGAAATTAATTCCAATGACCAAAATTGTATTAAATGGTAAAAATATAATCTAATTACACTTAAAAAAATTAAAAATATAATCTAACCATATAAAAAAATTAGATTAAAAGGAAGTTTTGAATTAAAATACAGTATTTTCACTATTCATTAAAAAAATGAACTTTATCATAAAAATACCAACATTTCATCCAAATTATATTATGATGTCCTGATTATAAAGAATAATATTTTTTTTCAAATATAACATATAAAAGTGACAAAAACTAGATTTAAAAAGGGTTCTCCATCAAAAGGTGGTAAATCGACTTTTTAAGGAATATTATAGTATTTGTGCTTAAAATTGGATTCATTCACATTTTAAGACAATAAATTTTATTGGATAAATGTAAAAAAATTTAAAAAACATGTATAATAATATTTTAGTTATTTATATTTATTCTTTCAAATACAATGACTAGGCGTTAACTACTATATAAAATAATAATATTATATTATTATTGTGCAACGTAAGATTTCCAAGAACCCGTTGTTGCGTATCGGGTACACCATCGAACATAGAAACCCCTTTAAGGTAAAATTAATATTTAATTCACAAAATATTAATTAAAAAGAAAAATTATTATTTCTTTATTTACCTAGGATGTTACATCCTTTCCCCCTTTTGGAAATTATGTCCTCGCAATTTTATTTACTTATCAAATAACTGGGGGTATTTATCCCTCATAGCATTTTTAGATTCCCACGTTGCCTCTTCAACCATATGGTTTTTCCACAAAACCTTTACCTGGTGAATTACCTTATTCTGCAATACTTGCTCTCTTCGGTCAAGAATCTGGACTAGTTGTTTCTCATAAGAGAGATTCTCTTCCAACTGAACTACCTCTGGACTTAAAACATGAGATGGATCTTGCATATACTTTCCCAACATTGAAACATGAAAAACATTGTGTGCTTGGAAAAAACATAGAGTTAAAGACACTCTGTACGCAACTGATCCAACTTTCTCCAGGATTTCATAAGGTCTAATGAACCTTGGACTCAACTTTCCCTTCTTACCAAAACACATCACAGTATTCCATGGAGAAACTTTGAGAAAGACATGATCACCTACCTCAAAAGAAAGATCCTTCCTCCAGTTATCTGCATAACCTTTTTCCCTAATCTGAGCTATTCTCATGTGCTTCTGAATCAACTAAACATTTTCTGCCATCTCTTCTACCAATTCTGGTCCCATCTGCTTCCTTTCACCTACTTCATCCTAAAAAGATGGAGATTGAAACTGCTTCCCATATAATGCCTCAAATAGAGCCATATGTATACTGGAATGAAAAATATTATTATAAGAATATTCAACAGAAGAAATATGTTTGTCCCAACTTCCTTGGAAATCTAGGAAACAAGCACGTAGCTTATCCTCCAAGGTCTGAATTGTTCATTCTGACTGCCCATCTGATTGCAAATTAAAAGCTATAATAAAATTTAATTCAGTACCCAGTGACTCTTAAAGGCGTTTTCAAAAGTTGAAAGTAAACATGGGATCATGATCAGATACAATGGAGCGGGGAACACCATGCAACCTGACTATCTCTTTAACATAAAACTAAGAATGTTGATCTAGAGACAAAGTATCTCTAATAAGAAGGAAATGAGAATATTTAGTCAATCGATCAACAATAACCTAGATTGTATTATTACCTCGAGATGTCTTTGGTAATCCCACAATGACGTCCATGGATATATTTTCCCATTTCCACTCTAGAACTGGTAAAGATGGAAGTATCCTTTTCAGTAACTGTTGCTATACTTTAACCTGTTGAGAAGTCAAACACTTCATAGTAAAGTCAGCAGTATCTCTTTTCATTCCATCCCACCAGTAATACTCTCAAATATCTCTGTATATCTTAGTACTGCCAGGATGAAATGAAAATAGGGAACTATAAGCTTCACATAACAACTCATTCTTCAACTGTAAATCACAATGCATGCATAATCTTTTCACAAACCTCAAAAAACCATCATTATCAATGTTAAAATCATATAACTTTCCATTATGAACCAACTCTACATTTTTCTGCAACTCACTGTCTTCCTTCTGTGCTTGCTTTATTCTGTCTGATAGGGATTATTTCACTAGCACCTAAAACAAAATAGAATAATTTCCTGCACCAACAACTTCTATTCCAAATTTCATCAAATCAAAAACCAAAAGATCTCGTTTCAAATGTAGAAAAGTCAATGAAGCATTAATTTTTAGACTCAACACATCAACCACTTTATATGATTTTACTGGATGATAACGAATCATGCAATAATAATCCTTGATTAATTCCAGCGATCTACTCTGTCTCATATTCAATTCATTCTGAGTAAATATTTACTTCTAACTTTTGTGGTTAGTATATATTTCACATTTTACTCTATACAAATGATGCCTCCAAATTTTTAAAGAAAAACCATTAGCATCTAATTCCAAATCATGTGTAGGGTAATTTAACTCACGATGTTTCAACTGAAATGAAGCATAAGAAATTACCTGATCTATCACGACCCGTCCCCCGGGGCCCATGCCGTGACTACCCCATGCCCACCTTCTATAGGCCAGGGGCTGGGGACTAGCACTGAATGGCGTATCCTCTAAAACCAGGAATGAATTTCCTTTATATCCAGTAAACACACACAATGATGCACACAACAAGATACGAACACAAGTAAATTGTATAGAAAAAAGAGTTCTGAAAGTAAGAGGGGCTGGAATATAAGCCCAATAGTAAAGGTACAAGTACAAATGAAATACAATACAACTAAATAAAGAGAACGATAGCTAATGGGTTTTCCTTCTAGGTTCCTACCTGAAGGGTAGGTATAGATCGCCTCCTTAGCACTCCACGTTCGCGCATCCACTCTGTATACCGACATGCCATATGGTCTACCTCTTGGTACCGTCCGGTCCTAGTACCCTCTTCCTCAGTTAGCGCTGTCCATTGTCTACTCGAAACACAACAAGGTACGTGCATAAAACATTGTAGGGGTGAGTATAATGATACTCCGAAGGGACCCTGAGACCCTAAAGGTCTCTCAAAACCCACAAAGGATAAATCAAATTGCATGAAATAAACTAACAACCCTACTTAGGTATATTCCCATACCTATACCTAAGTTATCAAGTATTCCCATATCAATCATGAGAAAACATAGAGTCCAAATCAAAAGCCCAAGCTCAACTATTCCACAAAGGAAGGAGTACCATACAAGTACGCCACATAGAATAATACTACAAAGGTATTACCACAAAGGAAAGTACCACACAGGTACGGACTCAGCTCACACCAGATATAACTTAGGTACAGTAGTAGAGATGATTATATGTAACTAAAAATTCATCTTACTCTGTTAAGAGGTAGACCCATGAAGGATCCGAAATCATCATCAGACCCATCGAGGATCGTAGTACATCGTCAGAGCCAGATACAGGGTTCCCTCACTACGCTCGCTTTTCTCTGAGAGGGTCCGCTCCTCAAGAAACTAGTCGATACTCCAACTATCATTAAGTCCCATGAAGATGTATCCTAAATGACCACCATGTCATAGGGGTCTCAACGCAATAGATGGTGTGTCAAACAGACGCCCAGTCTGTAAGTTGTTATCCTTTTAGTTCCGAGGGCCCGGTTGGATTCTTGCTCAATCCAACCTGACCATTCCCAAAATTTATCCAAAACTCTAGTGGGGTATACCAAAGGGACTATCTCACTCCAAGGTTTCTAGTTACATAGAAAGTTCGACAAACAGACACTCGGTGTTAAAGTTATGGCCAAAAGAGCAGAAATGGGTTGAAGCTGGTCCGAGTCCGGTCCGACCTGGCCTGGGCCAACCCCACCTGGTTCGGGTAGACCCGGCCCGGCCCACTGGGTCCATCCTGTCCCACTTGGTTTGGCCTGGCCCGTTGGGTTAGGTCGGTCACGCTAGGCGGCCCAGCCTGGTGACCAGGCGGCCGCGGGGCGGCGCGGGGGCCACGAGGCATCGCGTGGGCCGTAGGGCGGTGCTGGGGCCGCGGGGTGGTGCGGGGGCCGCGGGGCGGCGCGGGGGCCACGGGGCGACACGGGGATGGCGGCGCGGCGCGGGGGCCATGGTGCGGTGTGAGGGGCATGTGGCGGCGCACGGCCTGGGTTCTGTGGTTCAGTGCGGGGGCCGCGGTGTAGCGCAAGGGCCGTGGTTTCACCATAACCTTCGTCATGGAAAACGGTGTGCCAACCACCGTATTTGAGTCCCACCGGTGCCATTCGCCAGCACCAGTCGCTGCCTTCTTCCATTGCGAGGAATACAAAAAAAACTCAAGAAAAATGTGGAGAGGTCAGGCCACGTTCGTTTGGCCTTCACCCTCCGCATTAGGGTGGTTGGAGGAGGCTTAATAAATCATTTAGGAAGAAAATAAAACCCTACAACCTCCGATAATGATTATTCCCATACCTGCAAAAAGAAATCATCCACAGATCAACTAGTTAAAAAGTTGATCCGCGTTCTTTGTTTTGAATGGAAGAACATGGGAATCAATAATCACACATAATTAAACCCCTACCTCAGAGGGTTATTAACGGAGGTCACAAGGAAGGAGACGAAGCCATTGGGAATAGTGGCATCGGCGTTCGTCGCTTTCGCATGACGCTTCCGATGTCGGCTCGAACATCGTCCTTGTTCTTCAATTTCAGAGTGTGTTCTTCGTTGGAGGATGTGTTTCTCCATGATTCTCCAAAGCTCCTCCTTTTTTCCAACACTCTCCCAAAAATATCAAGATATGAAATTCCAACTTAAATTAAAATAGGTTTAATTTAAGTTGACACCATAATTAAATGACACAATTGATTAAATGGATAGTTGGCATAATTAATATACAAAATTAAATGGGAGGAGTAATTAATGGAGAGTTCAGAGGTTTTCTCCATTAAAGTGGGGTTTGGGTGGTCCCCACCACCATGAATTCGAATTGGGGGTTTTAGTTCAGGTGGTCCCCACCTCTTAACATCCACATGGGATTTTCAAATAAAAATAAAAATGATAAACAATTTCAATGAAAAAGTAAAAAACTATCTTTCACCCTCGACCTACTGCGATTGAGATAAAGGTCTCCTTAAGAGAATACTGACGCTGCGAGTTCAACAATATCCTTGGATTTCAATTCCGAGCACCAGTTCAAAAGTTAAAAAAGCCCAATTGCACTTTTACTAAACATACCTGAAGAAAAAGTTTAGAAATTCATTCAAGGCACACTGGGCTTTAGAATCATGCGCCGTCAATTTTCGCGGACTCATAAAATTCCCATATAATTTAAAAAAATTACATAGAAATTATGGGTCTTTACATTCTCCCCACCTCAGGGATTTGCATCCCTGAAAGCCACAACACAAAACTTGGAAAAGAAGTGGGGGTACTGAGCACGAATCTAAGACTTCTACTCCCATGTGATCTCTTGGAGATTCCTGTGCTACAAGCAAATGCACACCAGAGGTATCGACCGCCAACAAAGGACCTGGTCCTATCAATTATCAATATCTATTGGAACCTCCGTAAATGTCTCCCCATCATCAATGTCCAGCTCGTTGTGGTTGATGATGTGAGAAGGGTTGTACACGTGTCTCCTTAGCTGGGATAAGTGGAAGACATCAATCACCCTTTTCGACTGAGGTGGAAGATCTAGGCGGTAAGCCACCTTACCAACTATTCTAAGGACCTGAAAGGGTCCAATAAACCTCAGAGATAACTTTCCACCCAGGAAAAATCTCCACAAACCTCGTCGAGGTGAGACCCATAGAAATACGTGGTCTCTATCCCTGTCTCTTGTTGGCATAAGACTTATGCCTGCTCTATGTAGTCTTTATCCACATCTAGATGATCTGCACCTTCTCTATGGTAGCATGTACCATATCTATTCCCACGAGTGCTGACTCCTCTGGGTTAGTCCATCACAAAGGTGATATGAAAGGTCTCCCATACAAGGCCTCGAAGGGTTCCATCACAATGGTGGATTGATAACTGTTGTTGTATACAAACTCCACCAAAGGCAACTGATCCTCTCAGTTGTGACCAAAGTAAAGGATGCAAACACGCAACACGTCCTTGAGGGTCTGAATAGTCTGCTCAGTCTGTCCATCCATCTGAGGGTGGAAGGAGGTGCTCAAACGAAGCTGTATCCAAAACTCATAAAACCCCTTCCATAAACAGGAAGTGAAATATGTATCACGATCAGAGACAATCTTCACAGGTACTTCATGTAGCCTCACAATCTCTTGCACATAGAAGCGTCCCTAGTTCTCTGCTGAACCCTGCTCTCTGATCGGTAGGAAGTGGTCTGACTTGGTGAGTTGGTCGATGATCACCCAGATAGAATCATGACCTTTGGATGTACATGAAAGTCCTGTCACGAAGTCCATGTATATCCCATACCACTTCCACTCTGGGACCTCTAAAGGATGAACCAAGCCTGCTGGTACCTAATGCTCCACCTTCACTTGTATACAAGTGAGTCACCGAGAGACAAAATCTGCTACTGCTTCTTTCATTTCCGGCCACCAGTGTCGTTGTCGGAGATTCTAGTACATCTTAGACACTTCTGGATGTACCACTAGTGGGGATGTGTGGAACTCTCTCAACACTTCCTCCTGAAGTGACACTGGTACCATGGTACATCCTCTAAAAAGGATGACGTGCTTCCCACCTTCAGAAAATCCATCAGGTGCCTATCTTGTGGATATTTGAGCACGTCGAGCCTCACATTCAGTGTCCCAATGCTTCGCCTCCCTGACTCGCTGAAGAATTGGGAGAGTGACTATAAGAGACTGAAGAAAAGATTCTCCATCTTGAACCACAAATGATATCTACAAAGCGGCCAACTGATCCGTCATCTCACCAAGTAGCTGTATAATAGATCTCCTACTGAGTGCATCTGCTACTACGTTCCCCTTCCCAGGAGTATAGACTATCTCAAAGTCATAGACTTGGAGGAATTCAAGCCAACATCACTGTCTCAGTTTCAGGTCCTTCTTAGAGAAGTTATACCTAAGACTCTTGTGATTAGGGTACACTGTAAAACACTCACCCATCAAGTAGTGTCACCACATCTTCAAGGAGAAGACCAATGTTGCTAAATCCAGGTCATGGGTAGCATAGTTCTTCTCATATTGTCTCAGCTATAGAGAACCATATGCGATAACTGCTCACTTTTGCATCTGGACACATCCACGCCCGATCCCTGATGCGTCGTAGTAGACAACATACCCAACTCCCTCCTCTGGAAGCCTCAAGATTGGGGCACTAGTTAGCCTTTGCCTCAGCTCTTAAAAACTCCACTTGCATCTTTCCAACAACATGAAGGGTTTCCCCTTCTTCTTCAATGCTGATGAAGGTGCTACAACTCTGGAGAAATCTGGCACAAACCTCCGGTAGTATCTAGCCAAACCCAAGAAACTCCATACCTCTGTCACACTCCTGGGTGGATCCCAAGAAAGTACCGCCTCAATCATCACTGGATCCACTACAACTCTAGCCTCCGAGATGACATGTCCCATAAATTAAACCTCTCCGATCCATAATTGAAACTTCAAGAGCTTACCATAAAGCTGGTGCTCTCAGAGTGTGTCCAGTACTACATGAAAATGATAGGGATTCTCCTCCTTGGTAGCTGAGTAGATCAGAATATCATAAATGAATACCACCATAAAGTGACCAAGGTATGGCTGAAAGATCCTATTCATGAGTCCCATGAACACTGCTGGAGCGTTGGTTATGCCGAATGACATAACCAAGAACTCGTAAGGGCCATACCGACATCTGAAAGCCGTCTTCTGCACATCCCCGTCTCGAACTCTGAGCTGGTGATAGCCTGATATGAGGTCTATCTTCGAGAACCACTATGATCCTTTTAGCTAATCAAAGAGGTTGTCAGTCCTCTAGAGTGGGTACTTGTTCTTCACGGTCACCTGGTTCAGGCACCGATAGTCAACACAAAGTCTCAAGCTCCCATCCACCTTCTTGGCGAACAAAATCGGGACAGCCTGAGGAGAAACACTGGGTCGAATGAATACCTTCCTCTTTAAGTCCTCCAGCTATACCCACAGATCACGAAGCTCCAATGGAGCCATCCGATACGCTGGTGTAGATATCAGTGCCATCCTGGGGTAAAATTAAATGTAAAAGTCCACCTTTCTTCAAGGAGGTAGACCCGAAAAATCATCAGGGAGGACATCCGCGTACTGGTCCACCACTATAAGATAGCTCAGACTCCCCACATCAACCACACCAAGGGTAATGCTAGCCAATTGATGAGTGATCGACTGCAATCTCCTTTGGGTAAGTCCATCCTATGCTAAAAAGGCTCCCTTCTCACTGGTGAAGGTAAACCTAGTCCCATCCATGTAGACACACTGCACTTTGTGCCTAATATAGTCAATCTGAGCATGGACTATAGATAACTAGTCCATACCCATGATGACATCGTAAGGCCTTGAAGCCACTGCTAGGAGATCCCAGCCAAAGCTCTCACCTCCTAGAGTAAGCTCACACTATCGACACCAGTGTGAAATTGTCGAATCCTCTCCCATAGGGGTCTTTAGCCATAAGGATCGAGCAAACTATTCCATCGGAATCTTCAAGCTCTGAACGAGGGAAGTGACAATAAAAGAATGACTGGAACCTATGTCTATAAGTACTAAAACTAAGGTGGAGTAGTCACATATCGTACCTCGTATCATCTCCAGATCACCATGTTCATAGGCCTAAACTACCTGGAGCTGAGCTCGCCACTATCCTCCTGCTCCCTGTGGTCAGGGTGGACTACCTGGTGGTGGTGGTGTTAACATCTTGAATCGTCACCCACCGCCAGCTACATGACTAGCTCCTCTGCCACATCTACCTGCTCCCGACAGACCTCCTCGATCGAACCCCTATCTCTATCTGGGTGGTCCCTCGACTGTCTTATGATCATCTATATCGTGGGTTAGGAAGTCACAAGACATGTGACCCTGCCCACCGCTTGTGAAGCACTGCCTGTTCCTCACATGACTGGATTTGTCTCTAGTACCCCGCACAATCGATCCTGAGTCATGCCGGTGTACACTCGTAGGCCTGGTCCTCTTAGTCCTCTATGAAATCTTTCTTCTGCCAACTACGGAAGACTCTGCTACGTGACGTCTGGTGGTGGGTCTTGCTGCTAGTGACTGCCCAGCCAGAAAACTCTCCACTAAGAGGGTCACTCAAACACCCCAGCCTGCGTCGGGATGCTGATAGAAATCATCAAATCCCTGATCTCCTGCTTGAGTACCTGCTCAAAGGTCCAAGCCCTGAAGAATGGGTCCCATACCATATCAAGGGAGTAGCGTGAGAGGTTGGTGAACCTCTATGAGTACTTATCTACAATCATGTTTCCCTACTGAAGATGAAGAAGATCCTATATGCGCACTGCACGAAGAGTCGCTGGGAAAAACTGTACTCGAAATAGGCTCTCGAAGTATGCTCAGAGAAGCGTAACCTCATCATGAACCTGGAGCGTCAGGCTCCACCATCTTCCTGATGCTTCCTATAGAAGACTGGAGGCAAGTATCACCATGAGATTAGTTGGTGTCCCTACCAGTCGGAACACTCTCACTATGGCCTCCAGCCAATCCTCAGCTGCCTGTGGGTCTATCTCTCCCCTGAACCTAGGTAGCCTATGGTGTTGGAACTCATGCAACATGCTCAAGTGGCATGCACCCTCTACTATTGGGGCTGGTGGTATCAGTGGAACAACGGGTAATGGTACCACTGGTGGCTCCGCTAGTGCCTCTACTGGAGGAGGGCCCTGCACTGAGGCCTCGTCGCTCGGTGGGCTATCAGAGTGTACTATATCCAGAACCCTAGCTAGCTGTCTGCATGGAGGCATCCTAAAAGGAAATAGGTGAGCCACATTAAATAAGTTATACCTAGTGAGCTAACTCAAAGAGTTTTCAAAAAAGAATCTTGAAAACACACATGCAATTAGTGTTTTCGTGCACTGAGTCAAAAATCAGAAGTCAGGGTCTTGGATGGATACGTCGGCCGCCGCACCAGCACTGAATTCCCTAAACTGGTATCCAAACTCACTACACTTAACACTATTGCCATTAAAAAGATCAAAGTCCTATGTTCTATGGTAGAACCGAATCCTTTGATACCAATTTGTCACGAATCGTCCCCTGGGGCCCGTGCTGTGACTACCCCAAGCCCGCCTTCGATAGGCCAGGGGCTGGCGATTAGAACCGAAAGGTGTATCCCCTAAAATTGGGAAGACATTTCCTTTATATCTTGTAAACAAATACAACCATGAACACAACAAGATATGAACACCAGTAAACTGTATAACAAAAAGAGTGCTGAAATTAAGAGGGACTGGAAAGCAAGCCCAACAGTAAAGGTACAAGTACAACTAAAATACAATACAACTAAAGAAAGATAAAGATAGCTACTGGGTCATCCTTAGAGGTTCCTACCTAAAGGGTATGTACATATATCTTCTTCAACACTCCATGTCCGCCCGTCTACTCTACGTACAGACACGCCGTATGGTCCACCTCTGGGCATTGTCCAATCTTGGTACCCTCGTCCTCAGTTAACACTATTTGTTGTCTACACCATAAACAAAAAGGTGTGGGCATATCTCATAGAGGGGTGAGTATAATGATACTCATTAGGGACCTTGAGACCCTCAAGGTCTCTCAAAATCCACAAAGGATAAACCACATAGCATGAAATCAATTGAAAAACCTACTTAGGTATATGCCCATATATATAACTAAGTTATCAAGTATGCCAATCTCAATCATGGAGAAACACAGAGTCCAACTCAAAATCCCTAGCTCAACTATTCCACAAAGTAAGGAGTACCACAAAGGTAAGTACCACATAGGTACGCCACACAGAAGAATACCACCAAGGTATTGCCACAATGAAAAGTACCACACAGGAACTGACTCAGCTCACACAAGGTATAACTTTGGTACAATAGTAGAGATAATTTTATGTAACTACTAATTCATATTACTCTGTTAAGAGGCAGATCCATGAAGGATCATAAATCATCATCATACCCATAGAGGATCGTAGTGCATCATCAGTTCCATCTATAGGGTACCCGCACTAAGCTCGCTTGTCTTCAAGATGGTCCGCTCCGAAAGCCACTGGTCGATACTCCAACTATCACTAAGTCCCACTAAGAAGAATCCAAAAGGACCACCACATCATAGGGGTCTCAATGCAGTGGACGATGCATCAAACAGACACCTAGTTTGTAAGTTATTACCCTTTTAGTCCTGAGGGCCCAGTTGGATTTGGGCTCAATCTAACCAGACCGTTCCCTAATTTATCCAAAAACTATAATGGGGTATACCAAAGGGACCATCTCGCTCCAAGGTTTCTAGTGCCATAGATGGTTCATCAAAAGGACATTCGTGTCGACCCGGCCCGCTGGGTCTGTCCCGGCCTGCTGGGTGGCCCAACCTAGCGGCGGTGGGGCGCGAGGGTCGCGGGGCGGCAGGAGGGCCGCGGGGGCCATGGGGCAGTGCGGGGGCCGTGGTTGCACCGTCGCCTTTGTCATGGCCAGCGGTGTGCCGACCGCCGTATCTGAGTCCCACCGGTGCCATTTTCCAGCACAAGTCGCCACCTTCTTCCATTGTGAGGAACAAAATAAAAACTCAAGGAAAATGCAGAGAGGTCGGGCCTTGTTCGGTTGGCCCACACCCTCTGCGTTAGGGTGGTAGAAAGTGGCTTAACAAATCTTGCATAAAGAACTTCAAACCCTACAACCTCCAGCAATGATTATTCCCAAACCTGCAAAAAGAAATCATCCGCAAATAAACTTATTAGAGAGTTGATCCACATTATTTATTAAGAAGGGAAGAATATGGGAATCAATAATCACAAATAATTAAAACCCTACCTCAGAGGTTTGTTGATGGAGGTCACGTCGAAGGATACAAAGTCATTAGGAATAGTGTCATCGGCGTTCATCACTTCTGCAAGAGGATTTCTAATTTGGCGAGAACATCATCCTCATTCTTCAATTCTAGAGTGTGTTCTTCATTGGAGGATGTGTTTCTCCACGATTCTCCAAATCTCCTCCCATTTTCCAAAACTCTCTCACAAATCCCAAGAGATGAAATTCCAACTTAAATTAAAATAGGTTTAATTGAAGTTGACACCATAATTAAATGACACTATTGATTAAATGGAGAGTTGGACTAATTAATTTTCTCAATTAAATGGGAGGAGTAATTAATGGGGAGTTGAGAGGTTTTCTCCATTAAATTGGGGTTCGAGTGGTACCCACCACCATGGATTCGAATTGGGGGTTTTAGTTCAGGTGGTCCCCACCTCTTAAAATCCACAAGGGAGTTTAAAAAAATAAAAATAAAAATGTTAATTTTTATTTTATTTTTTCACAAAAAAGTGAAAAACTATCTTTCACCCTCGACCTACTGCGGTTGAGGTAAATGTCCCCTTAAGAGAATACCAGAACTGAGAGTTCAACAGTGTCCTCATATTTTAATTTTGAGCACCGGTTCAAAAGTTACAAAAACCCACTCGCACATTTACTGAATACACTCAAAAATATTTCAGAAATTCATTCTGGGTACACCGAGCCTCAGAATCATGCACCGTTAATTTTTATGGACTCGTAAAATTCCCATATAATTTAAAAAAAAATTACATTGAAATTACAGGTCTTTACATGATCATTCTTCATAAGGACACAACCAAGTCCTTTCAATGAAGCATCACTTTAAATAACAAACTCACCATTTCAGGAAGGTAGTTCCAAAACTAGTGCATTCACTAATCTTCTTTTCAATTCCTAAAAATAATCATCATCTTATTTTTTCCAAATGAACATAACACATTTTTGAGTTATCATAGTCAGTGGGATAGATAACCATGAAAATGTTTCAAAAAACCTCTGTTAACAACCTGCCAAACCATGAAAACTACGGATCTAGGTTATATTTGTGGATCTTGGCCATTCTTCAACTACTTTTTTTATAAGGATCAACAGTTATGCCATTTTTTGAAACAATGTGACCAAGGAAATAAATTTTTTGTAACCAAAACTCACATTTTCTGAATTTCCCAAATATTTTCTTTTCATTTAAGGTTTTCAAGACAACCCTTAAATGACTTTCATGCTTCTATTTACTTTTAGAATAAAAAAAATATCATCAATGAATACAACCACAAATTTATCCAAGAACTCATAGAAAATTCTATTAATAATATCCATGAATATAGCAGGTGTATTGGTTAAACCAAAAGTCATAACTAAAAATTTATAATGGCCATATCTAGTATGAAACACTGTCTTTGGAATTTTTTCTTCCTTTACTTTTAACTGATGGTACCCCGACCTCAAATCAATCTTCAAAAAATACTGATCTCCCTGGAGTTGATTAAAAAAATAATCGATGTGAAGAAAAGGTCACTTGTTCTTAATAGTGATTTTATTCAATGCTCTATAATCAATGCAAAGTCTCATTGAAACATTTTTCTTTTTAAGAAATAAGAGAGGAGAATCCTATGGTGATGTGCTAGGTCAAATGAAACCTTTATCTAACAACTCCTGCAATTTCGTTTTTATCTCTAAAAGTTCAATTTGAGCCATTCGATAAGGGGGTTTTGAAATTGGCTTAGCATCAAGAACTTAGTCAACAATAAGTTCAACTTCCCGATCAGTTATAATACTAGAAAACATATTAAGAAAAACATCAAGGTAATAATTTACCACTATCACATCATTAATCTGAATAGTTCATTTGTTTTCAACAATATGTTCAAGGTAACATTCATTTCCATCTTTTACTAGTTTCTCATCTTCCTGATATGTTATCAAAAGTAAGGGTTCATTATTGTACACAAATTGAAAATATTTCTGAAAAGAAACCTCTTTATCTCTATAGTAAATCTTAGCACGATAAATAGAAAGCCAATCCATACCCAAAATAACATCAAACTCTACTAGAGTCAAAACAATAAGGTTTTAGGTAGATTATTTCCACCGACAAAGACATGGAGGTTCTTATTATTTATTTTTGTCTCAAAATTTCCTCCAAGTGTTTTTACCATAAGTTCAGAATTCATATCTTGAGATGGAATTCCCAATTTACTAAAAAACTTCTCAGAAATGAACGAATGTGTAGACCTCAAATCAAACAACACATTGGAATAATCTGAAAAAAACAAATATTGTACTTGATACTACTTAATTTGATGGCCCAACATTTGATGAAGTAGTTGCAAAAGATTTTACCACCCCTTTCTACTTATAGTCTGGCTGCTTTCCCTCAGTTGAGTTCTTCGTTGGACACTCATTTTCATAATGACCCATTTTATTACACATAAAACATTTTACTGATTGTAAATCAGATATTGTCCCACCATTACCATAATCTTTTTCAGTGAAATTATGAGATTTATGTCCCATTTTCCCACATCAGTAGCACTTACCAGAATTTAAAAGACATTCCCCAACATGCTTTTTACCACAAATTTTTACAAACTGTTAACTTATGTTTCTTACCTTTAGACTTTTTTGAGGAGTTCTTCTCTTTCATCTGCCACCTAGACCTCTTATTTTGTTGTTTCTCAAAGAACACTTAATCATCAGTAAACTCCATTTCCACCTTATCCTTACATAAAACAAGTTTTTCATAACTTTTTAACTCATGATAAGATAAATCCCTTCAATACTTTGGCTTTAATCCTGAGTAAAAACGGTTGATTTTACTATCAAGATCTCGTATGAAACTTGGAGCATACCTTGCCTGTTGAGTGAATTTTTCTTCATAAGTAGCCACTGAGTCATCCTACTGCCTCAATACTAGGAATTTATTTTCTATCCTAAGATGAACCACCTTTGTAAAATATTTCTCAGGAAATATAACTTTGAATTCATCCCAATAAAGAGCATCAATATCCTCACTATCCTTGATATTTTTCACCATCGACCACCACTGATCATCTTAACCTTCAAAACAGTAAACAATGAGACTTACCTTTTGATGTTCTGAACACCCCATAACATCAAAAATATTCTCTAATGCTTTAATCGACCCTTTTGTGAGAACAGGGCCAGATATTCCTATGAATGATGGGGAATGTTGCCTCATGAAATGCTCCACTACTAACATGTTCCTCTGTAGTCGATCTAGCTGATCTAGTGCATGGATAACACCGCCATTTATAGCCCGAGTCAACTGTGCCATCACTGCAACAAACTATTCAGTTCCGATTCTGACCATCTCAGGTTGCTGATTTGAAAGGTTGTCTTCATCCTGATGTTTTCCCAATATAGATTCCCTATTTCCTCTATAGAAAACCATTATGAACATATAAATATCTTAGGTGAAGAAACATGGTAATCTGTAAATTCTATATCACATAAATCTTACAATAAATTAACTTATGTATAATAATTTAACAATATCCAAACTTCTAAAGTTATCTAAAATGACCTCTGATACCAACTATAAAGACCTAGCCTTAAAACATTACATAATCTTGAATTAAATGAATAATTCACATTGGGGATCTTTTCAGGTTTAGAGTTTTAGAGAATTAAGCCATAACTATTACATTACATCTCAAGTATTACAATGTAGACACTTCTACTCAGTTTCTATTTAAAAAAAATAAAAACTCTTGAAAAGAAGAGTCATGTCTAGTTCCATGTTTTAGAAAACATGACTTTTCCTTGATCCCATCCTTGACCCTATTCATCTTTAAGTCTTTTGAAAAAAATTTCAAAACTTGGGATGAGCATAAAAAGCTCAGTAAGGGATATAAAACAAAGAAATAAAACATTAGTTCATCATTAAATACATAAAATAAGATCTTTAACATACCTCATGAAATCATAAGATTTACGAATAACACATAGAAACCGTAAATCATATAGGTAACTTTTTCCATCCATATCATACTTACATTGAAGCTATCAAAACTACATAGGGAGTTACATCTGGAATACCCATCACACTATATTACCTAAATATTTTAGGGGAAACATTCACGTTTACCTCCATCATGTCACCCAATGCATTGGAGAGCTATCTTGGGCTCACCCACCCTAGGTTTATCATAGAACCACTCATATACGTAATAATTCCCAAGAACTAGAACATATTCATAACACATACAACACATATAAAGGAAATATAACATTTCCACATTTCAATCACAATATATAATTTAAATATATTGACATAAAAAATCCATTATCAAAACCATTTTCAGTAGCAAAATACGTAACAGAGTATATGGTATTTATTTTCCTTTTAAAAACATTATGGCTTGTTAAGGAAGCCATAGATCAAATAACACTCACGATGAAGGAAAGGTCGTTGTCACCGTGTACGTTAAAAAAAAATTAGTTTTGTCATTTAGTAAAATGCGTCATATAAAAAGATAAACTTTGAATGAAATGAAAAGTCAAAGATGTTTATACATCGTATAAAATAAATTCATGTATAAAACAAAATATGCCTCAATGAAAGGAGATTTAGATGAAGTCCCATACCTCATGTCTGATTTGACCCATTCATTATTTAATCTCCTAAATAATATAATAAATCTAATTTCTACTTTCTTAAGATTATTTTTAAAGTTTATTATTCTTTTTATATCAATTATTAAAATTTTATAAACATTATGTAATCATTTAAGTTAATAACGGTCGTTCTATCCATATTTGGTACTTGAGTCAAAAATGAACTTCTTATAATTACAATTTGTTCATGTGGTCAAATATCCATTATATATAGAATGATATTAATGATGTAGATATCATATATATAATATATATATATATAGTATATGTATCTATTTATAATAACATTTAGAGATAAGAAATGAAATGCACCGTTCATGGAGATAACAAGCCGTAAGTACACATGAATGCTAATTTCATTTCTATTTCTTATTTTAATGGAAATAAAACATAATGATACATAGTAATATTATAATTACAGTATAATATCATATATAATAGCATTAAATCCATCCTTTATACCTCCCAAATAATTCATTAATGAGTCATATCACTTTGAGGGGGCGTTAGTCCGCACTTCCTTAAATGAAATTATCGCGTTTACCCATAATGGAAACCATAAAGGTATTATATAAATGGAAAATACAGAAGAATAAAGAAAAACTAAACATAATATATATCATATATAAATACAGTGCCATCATATTGGCTACCATGAGAGGCAATAGGAGGAAATTGAACAATCATCGTTTCGTGAGACGTTTGTTTTCCATCCACAGAAACAATATGTTCTTTACCCATTAGATGGAGGTGTGTGTAAGTTTAATTCAAATAATTCTCATAAAAATATCATAGTATATTTAGTATACTGGTTTTGTTATAAAATAAAGGAATAAAAATAGTTTAGGGGTTGGAGAAGTAATATAAAACAAAAGAACATAGGAGAAGACGTTACCTTTAAATCGGGTAACTCCCTTTGGTTTAAACCAAAAGGGTTTGTTGAAGTACCTTATACCTAATTTATGGCTTCTATGAGGAGTATAAGGATTTAGGGATATTAATTGGGTAGATTTTGGATGAGCCAATGGGATTGAGAGGTGTGAGTAATGGGTTAGAGGTGAAGGATTTTTATAAGGGGGAGGAGGGGCTCTTTAAGAAAGTGTGAAAATATTATTTTATTACATAATGATTTTCGGTTTCTAAATGTCAAAAACTTATTAAAGTATAATATATGATGACTCATGGTCAAAATAGAATCATCCAATTATAATTGGACATGTTTTAGATATTATTTTAATCTTTATAATCTTATTTATTTAAATATTTTATTAATAAGGTAAACACTACATCATTATTGTGTCATAAATAATTTAACATATTTGATGTCTAAAAATTATAAAAAAATACCATGATTTAGGAAAATATTTTAGCTTTCTAAATAATATTTATAGTCTAAATTATTACTTATATAACCTTATGTAAAAATCAATTTACTAAAAGTTATTTGTTTATGTCATTTTTGTCTTTAGTTTAAGTTAATTAAAATAAAGTTTCATTATCACTCCCATGTGGCCCCATGAGGTCCCAAAATAGACCCAAGGATGCCCATGGTCAGAGGTGTATCAACCAATAGGATTAGGACACTTGTTAATGTAATCATATATTATTATTGTAATATTTGATTACCCTTATTTACCAAATTTACCCTTTAACCAGGGTAAATAAAATATTTACTGAAGTAAATATTCATATTGTCTAAAAATAAAAGTTACATATTCACACAATTTGGAACTCCTGATTCTGAATATGGAATCAATTTTTTCCAAATTCAAAATAGAGAAGTTGCAGAAATTAATTTAAAATTAATTCCCACTATCAAAACAAAAGGAGTGTTTTTAAGAAATAATAACTACAAAATGTTTGACACTTTTTTATGTTCAATTTCAAAGTGAAATTAATTAAAATGACCAAAATTTTATTAAATGGTAAAAATATAATCTAATTACACTTTAAAACCAATTAAAAAGATAATCTAACCATATAAATAAATTATATTAAAAGGCAGTTTTGAATTAAAATACAGTATTTTCACTATTCATTAAAAATGAAATTTATCATAAAAAAACCAAAATTTCATCCAAATTATATTTTAATGTCTCAAATTCTAAATAATAATAGTTTTTCATCAAATAGAACATATAAAAGTGACAAAAACTAGATTTAAAAAGGGTTCTCTATCAAAAGGCTGCAAATTGACCTTTTAAAGAATATTAGAGTATTTGTGCTTCAAATTAGATTCATTTACATTTAAAACATCTAAGTTTTATAGGATAAATGTAAAAACATTTAACAAACATGTATAATCATATATTTGTTAGTTATATTTATTTCCGCCAACACAACGACTAGGTGTTAACTTCCATTTAAAATAATACTATTATATTATTATTGTGCAACATAAGATTTGAGAGAAACCGATTGTTGCATATCGAGTACACCATCAAACATATCAACCCATTTAAGGTAAAATTAATATTTAATTAAAAAAAATATTAATTAAAAATATAATGTATTATTTATTTATTTACCTGGGATGTTACGTTGGATGTCTACATCATTGACCCTACTTGATAGATATAGGGGCCTAATGTGTCCATCTACAACATTATCCTCATCTTCGTCTGTAAAAGATATAACTGCATGACATTCTATAGGATCATTCTCTATATAGTAAATCTCAGCAGAAGTAACTTTAGTTTCAAACTCTTGAGGACTTGACAATGCTTCAATAAGTGCTTCTCAAAGATCTTTTGACATATTCAAGGCATCTAAGATGGAAAACATGGCTGGTGCACGGGATAGCTATTTCAAAACATCATACTTTTGGTCTAGAGGTCTGCATTTTCCATCATGGAGTTGCAGTTTTGCAGGTGCCTTGGAAGTTGACTCTCATAATGTAGATGTACCCTGTATCGAAACAGAATCTAGAAATACATCGGGTTTTGGAAGATTAGACTGACTAGGTCTATCTACACGCTAATAGAATGATGTTTTAACCTCTAATCTGTCCTCCAAAATAATCATGTCAGGACCGATCCTGTCATGCATGGGAGAATCTCCTTATTCTTATTGAGCCCACTGAAGGGGTCTCCCAAGAGTTTCTGCTGCATATATGGTTCAAGCAGAGGTTGAGTAAAAATAGTGGTTTCTAGCATACCCACGTCTTCCCCTATATCCTCGACCTTGGATCCTTCCTCTAGTTCCCCAGTTTGGTATGGGGAATTCAGGTCCATCATAACCAGAATCATAATTTTCATAGGGATCTATTAAGTGGATAACATTGATGAAACCAAAGATAAATTATTTATCTGATAAAAATTATGCTTGACAGGTTAGTTCTGGTTATTCCAATTGGTGGGGCGGTGCCCATGCTTTTGAAACATATGGAATGAAATCTGGCAGAGTCATGGAAATTTTTTTCCTTGAAATGAGATCGTATTCCTATGACTACTCTTTGTCCTTCGGATCATGTCGTTTCTTTGAGGATTGATCTTTTGAGGAATAATCTTTTGATGAAGGTGATTTTTCTATGGTGGAAGACACAATTGTTTGTTTCAACTATGTTTGTAGAATGTAATGTGTTTAGTTTATTGTTTTCCTGATCATACAATCATCAAATTTCTGTGCATTTTTACCTTTGACTTCTTACCATCCACCTTCTTGCTCTGGATCAGTAGCAGTAACACATGATTCTTAGGATGATGAGATTTTTAGTTTCACTTGTCCATATTCTACCATTTTTTGTAGGAGGTCTTTAAAAAAACACTACTAAATGGGATGACCCAACATTTCGTGGAAGGAATAACAATTTTTAATATCTTCATCTCCTTCTTTGTTTGGTTTCTCCGGCCTTAACAGCTAAACCAATTTTTTTTCCAAATATGAGATAAAGTAACCGGGAACCTATTCATTACACTTTGTTCTTTAACTCCTCAAATTGTATCTTAGTTTGATATTTTTGATAATCTTGATGATTCAATCATTCTCGATGATGCTCGAGAGGCGGTGCCCTTCGAGATGATGATGGTTTTGAAGTGGAAGCAGGTATGGGTTCTGGCTTGAGTGTGTCTGTGGAATCCTCTTATTTACCCGTCCTCCTTCCTAAAGATAATGGAATTACATTAGATTTAGATTTAGTTTCCACAATGGGATCCTCTACCTATTGGGAAATTGAAGAAATATCTCAAAACACTCATACATATTTCATAGGGATCAGTGGTGTGCATAACTCATCACGTAGATTTTCTACACAAATTAGAAGCAACTCTTCCTGAGGGATTGATTGGTTTAAGGAATATGTTAATACTATCCACTAAGCAATGAAATCTGAAAATATTTCATTTTCCATTCGTTTTCAATTTTTAATATAAAAAAATGTTGTTTTCGACAGTGTTGAGCTGAATTGAAGAAGGTATTTTTGACGAAGATCTTCCCATCTAGTAATTGACTGAGATTAGAAACGTGTAAACCAGGCAAAAGTTGGTCTCGATAATGGCTGCACGAAACATCTCAGATTTACTACTTCTTATTATTGATGAGTCCCCTTAAAGGGATCAAAATGAGAAAAGAAATGCGTTAAGTATTGTTCCAAATCTCCCAAACCATTAAATATTTGGAATGCAGTATTCACAAAGTTTAGTGGGGGAGGGATTAGATCTACCCATTTAAAGTAAGCTCCCTTTTCTGGTTGAACTGGAAGACACCATTATTCTATAGCTTCCAATCAATTTTTTATGCCTTAATTGTGTTCCTAAGAATTTGGGGAATATCCAGATGATCTGGGACCTGTACAGGTACAAAAAATGGAGATTGAACTATTGTAATGACCAGAAAAACCACGGGTGGGGGTGGTGCTGGTATTTGTCTTAGATAACCCATGAGGATAGGCCCATAAGGATGTGTTTGATCCTTCCCTGGATGTATAACAAATGGATGGAATTCATTATCTATAACTTTATTTACAAAAAATCCTCTTTTCTAGGGAGATCCTACAAGATGTGCAAAATGAGGATCTGCCTGGGGAGCATGTCAAGCAGAAATGCTGCTTCGAAGTAACTTTATATTGAGTCTTTTCGACTCTTTCATATCCTTTTCTTGCTGTGAAAATCTTTCTTCATGTGAAATAAATTGACCTTATACAGTATAAAAGAGAGATGTGATTTTAATTTTATCTTTCCCCTTGTTAGATTCCTTTCGGAGGGGTGGGAGTTAGTTACTTGAAGGAATACATATATTCTGGGAAAGCCTATGATTTCAGGTATGAACACCCCCTTCACCTACTTTAGTGTGTACTATGTTATGGATAAGAACTTCATCTACTGACTCCCCTGAACTAGACTCATTCTCTTGAGGATATTCTGCAATGGTGTTAATGAAATTTACTGACACATAATGCATTGATGGCATTGTGTCAGTATCTTTGTAAGATCATATCCTTTTGTATCTTCCATGTGACTCTATTCTTCTATACACTAAATTCCCAGGAACTATTTAATAGACAATTACCTGAAGGGAATCCTTGGATAGTTTAGTTGTGTATTCTCTTCGTGGATTCTTCCCTAATCAGGAGAAAAATGACTTCCGTTGAGGAGGAGATTGTAGGTGTGAAAAATCCCATATCCCTGCAGTCTGGGGCTACTCCCATTCTTATTCCTATTCAAACCTCCAAACATTTTTTATTTAATTTGAAGGTTGAATTGAACAATCTCCCAACCTTGCAGGCTGGGGTGGATTTTGAACTGCTATAGTTGAGATTCACGCAACTACTCTTCTGATTTTACGTATTTTGGTATAGACATTGGCTGGGTGCATTATCAAAAAACCACTCAAATCACCTATTTTAGAAGACCACTATTCTATTTCAAACATTTTTATTATCTAATAGCTGACATCCTCTAATCAGAAGGCCTGCTTATGATTCTTAGATGCTTGATGCCAAAGTATCTCAACAAATTTCTTTCTTTAGGCCTGACTGTGATGAGCGCTTTTTGAGTCCTGTTCTTGAGCGTATGCTTGATTACATAAAAAATATGTTGGTTTTATCCAACCATGGTCAAAAAAATTTAACGAGACAACTTTTAGCGGGCTTTTCTAATTTTGGAGTGCAGTGAAATACAATGATCCATGTACACCCCATCCTATAATACGAACCCCATATTGGGTATCAGAAATTAACTGACGTATCCTCTTTAGTGCATCGAGGAATGGTCGCTTAAGGGATCTCTATTTCATTTCAAACTTTGGATTTTGGGAAACTGAGAGAGATGCCAAGTCTATTTGGCATTGAAACACTTCTATTACCTTTACATGACTTGGATATTCATTATATGGTAATACTTTGGCTTTCAATTGATGAAGAGTCTTTCATAAGTTGAGGCAGACATCATGAATGCAATCTTCTTCCATCAATTCTGGAATGTTGTATTGAGAGTTTTCCAAAGTCCATAACATGACTGAAACATCTCCTTTAGCCAATTGATTTCTCATTTTCAACATATCTTCATCATCTTTTACTAGAGGTTTCTCCACTTGGTTTGACCAAAGTGGAAGCTTCTTGATTGTTTTATTCAAAATAATGGAATCAGTCAATTTTAACTCTGCTGTATTATAAGAGAAATGACCCAAGGGAGGTTCATAGAATGACTATTCCCTTAAGATGTCCACTAATTGAGAAAGTATTTCACTTGATAATGGAAAGGAATCAGACATGACTGGCCCTATGTTGGAAAGTTCCACGAGATAAGAGGGCTTCCTCAATACAACATTGTCGATGAGGGAATTATTTTGATAGAGCAAAACACTACCATAGAGAGAAAAGTCACAGAAAATTTCATCATGGAGAGGACCACCATGGTGGATTACAATAAGGGATAAATCCTATTTCTCCTTTATCTTCTGGCCACGCCGAGGGTTCCCGTGGCTCTCATCTAAATATAGTCTTTTGATTGACCAAAGTATCATGAATAAAACCTTCACGATGAAGTGTTCGATGGGGAACATCATAATTACTACTACTACTCCCATAATTTGGTAATGAGAGGGTAGAATCTTGAGTTGCAACAGATAAATGTCTGAGGGATTTAAGAAGACCAACATTAAGAGGATCCAGATCACAGATTGGATCTAGATTTTCCAACTGTGTTTGGTGAGACTTCTTCTTAAATACTCATTTACCCTTAGTTGGGGCCACTTGTTAGGAGAAGTGGTTATCATGGGTAGCTGTATGTTCCTTCCTTGGAGTCTTCAATAGAATGGGATGATTAACTCCAATTGTAAAGGGTGTATATTCTCGATCCGGTTGTCTGCATGATATGGGGGAGTATACCCCATAACCCTCATGGACTGGAAAAGAGGTATATATCTGCTATGAGATGGCATGCTGATGTGTCATACTAGGTGTGGAGAAAGAGTTATGCGTCTGTTCCCATAAAACATATGATGTTTTTTTATGATATTATGGCATGCTTCTAGAGTATGTGAAGGAGTTTGTGTCTTCCATTTCACTATTGAAAATATTTTTTTGGTTACTTCAGCAACCAAAATAGGAATATATGTCCATTTCATATCTGGAGTAGGTTTATGTGCCTACTTCTGTCCTCCTTTTCCTGTTAGTGGATATTTACTGTACTTATGTATGAGGGAAGAGAGTTGAGTCAACCCTAGGTTGGTCATCAGAGATTTTCAGCTGACCTATCCGGGTACTACCAAGCGAGACTGTTTGTAGGATTGATGAATGCTGGAAGGTGTATGTGCCTGATAGCTATTTTTTATCTAGCATGGTTGACTGTCTTCATTCAATATTGGAAGATGAGACTGCTGGAAGAATTGGTGAGTGTAATCAGGCATATGTTCCTATTTACCCGTTTCCACCACATTTGATAGGAGTGCTTTCTTAATTATAGTAAGATGAGACTATTGATTGGATGCTAATTTTTTAACAGGTGTATATTCATGTTCATGGTACTCTCTCATATTTACCTGGCTAGAATGGTGGGTCGCTTCCAGACGAGTTTGCTGGGTATAAAAATTAGGACGAACAAGTGTATATCCACACTCGTTGATTTTAATCAATTTAGGTATATGGACTTCTATAGAGGGGGAAAATTTAAGAACCTACTCCTTGTTTATCGGGCGTTGTCCCCAATGGTTCATCTTGCATTCCTGGGTTTGAGAGACCTTGGCCGAACAACCAAAGGCAACACCCCCATCATGTTGGGGATTCACTACAGCACGATTCTGCTGGCGGCGATTTTTGGTGGGAGTCCTCGGGAAGGACCCCTGTATCTTTGATTTAAGGCCATGAGTAAACTCTGGATCCACCTCTCTATAGAATGGGTGGGGGGGGGGGGGAGGACTAGTTGTTGGGATCTGAGGATAAGGACCTGAAATGGTTGAAGAAGATGGTTGGAACCGTCTGTTTCTTGACCATCGGTCATCACTGACCAGACGATCGAGGGTTGTTATTAACCTGGAGAGCCTGTTGGGCATCCTCCAAGGTTGGGATAGTAACATACTGATAGTATTCTCTTAATAGTACATTGGAAACCCAATGTTGAAGATGATAAGTTGGTGATGAAATCCTTCCAGTGGATGAGGATTCAGCTTGAGCAGCGGCCAAGGAATTCACGGGTGAAAACATAAAGGAAGCCATTTAGAGTGAATAAGAAAACATGAAAACAATAATAAACCTCATTAAAGAGACATATTTTAGATGTATACATGCATTATTGATTCCTATGTATGTCCTTTACCAATTTATAGGGGCCTAAAAGGTGGGTAACACAATTAACTTGGTTAAGGATTCACGTTTGGTTCACCATTTTTGTTTTGTAGTTCCTTGTAATGTGTGTTCTAGTTTAAGAATCACTGCTTCCAAGCAGTTTATATTGAATTTATTTATGGAACTAGAAACATACAATAGTTCTTTATCCAAAAGGGAATTGCTTTCCAAAACGAAAGTGTTCGTTATGTTTGAACTTACGATACTTAAGAACATGAATTGGTCAAGAGGATGGGAGGTTGGACTCATCACACCCTTTTGGGGGGAATTATTGTCTACTCTAGGACTCTCTTTATAGATTTTAGATATTTTCCAGAATCCTTTTTAATTCACCAAGTATGACATTGGGTTCCCTTTGAATTTTCAATCAATTATTAGCATGTGTAAAATTTAGAATCATTCGTATGTATTCGAGGTTCTTCATTAATGGAGATAGACATATGTATTCGAGGTTATCCATCAATGGTATCCTCTCATAAACTGTTTAGAGATTCTTTTAATCGTCATTATGATAATACTATTTTTTAATCCACTCAGTGGGGAACTCTAGAATTTATTGTCATCCAGGGAGACGGAGGTTTTTCTTGATACTGGGATCGTACCCATAAAATGGGCTACCTATGTATCCTTGTGAAAGCTATCAGAACCCTCATAGTTTGGAACCACTTAATGGGACACATCATCTCTTTTAAGGAAATGTGGTAAGGACCTAGCCGTACATTTTAATGTCATGTGGTAAGGAGATTTAAGAGAAAGGTTCTTATTCAAGGTTTAGTGTGGGACTTATGCCTAATAAGCCTATGGAAATTGGAAAGAATATGGGCTTCCAAGTAAGATTATTCCCTACTGGGAATATGGCCCAAGGAGAACATAGTGTGGATTTGAAGTGTTGGGTTTGATCCTTGGAGAGTCTTCCTACGTATCCAACTTGGATGAGAATCAAAGCCCACATAGTTTAATAAGTCTCATAAGAGAGTGTAGTCCTCTGAGGGAAATGATCTTGGGATTATTTCCTGAAAAGGATACCTTGCTGATTTAGGAGATTAATTTGGGGATTATTCCTAATAAGGATTCCCAAATCAATGGAATTAGAGTTGGACTCTTGAAGAGGTTATCTAGTGAGCTTGGGCCCTAAGAACGCTTCCTATGTATCCCAATTATGGTGGGACCCATAGTTCTTGCAGTTCATTTAGTCTCATAGGAGAGTGTATTCCTTTGAGAGAAATGATTTTGGGTTTACTTCCTAAAAAGGATTCCTTGTGATTTGGGGGTTTAATTTGGGGATTATTTCTGAGGAGGATGCCCAGATTAAGGGAATTAGAGTTAGACTCCTAAAGAGGATATCAAGTGAGCTCGGGCCCTAAGAAGGGTTCTTACATATCCCAATTATGGTGGGAATCAGAGTACTCATAGTTTATTCACCATGAGTGTTTGTGAAAATGTTTTAATCATCACGATTCTCTAAGCCCACGTGAGTCATGCTCGGTGTGAGAAACAAGAGGATGTGAAAGATTCAACAAGCACACCCACACTTTTCCTCCTCTGCTGAGGGTAGAGGACATCCCTATGGTAGTGAAGGTGGATGAGGGTGAGTCAACCATGGAAGAGGGCTAGGCAAATATCCTTCCCTATATTCTTTTTACATTGGACAAGGATCCAATGTAAGAAAAGAGTATTGGTGAAGAAATTTGAGGGGAGAAAGACTGTGACCTCCTACTTGAAAGGTTAGGGGCTTACACCAGGATGGCTGACCTAAAATTTGTCATGGTAAGGGAGGGAGATATCTCCTTTGCTTGCATAGAAAAGCAAGTGTGAACCATAACTTCTATTCTAGATATCCAAGGTTCCGAGTTTTAGAGATGAGAAGGGGAGGTGAGAACCCAAACCCTAATCCTACAAATTAGGAACTTCCCAACACTATTATTGATAGAATGGTCCATGTGATTAGAGATATAAAAACCCATATACACTCCATGAATCCTAAACCCATTTAAAAAAACTATGGGAAACCTCTAACTTCGGACATACAAACCCAAATAGGAGACACACTAATGTGTCTTTCCCAAAGGTTTGATGAGTCAGGAGGTTTTGGTGGAGGCTTCAACTTAGTCACATTCATATAAGGGAACCAATGAAGGAGATACCATACCATGAATGGAATTAACATCAGTATCTAGAATGATTCATTGGACCTATGCGTAGCTATGTAGTGTAGGTTCACCATGTAGGTATTCCAGACGGTGTTTTTGCACAAGTGTGCCATGTAGGTGTGCTCCATAGGCCTGAGAAATGACTACAGAAAAATGATTTATATAAGGAAACTGAGCCTATATAAGCTTCAAACTATGAAAATACATTCAAAACATTCCTATCATATTCAATTAAATCTTCTTTGATGTTTTTAGAGAGCTACGTGATACAATTTGAGGGATTTGGGTGAAAGAGCTATGCAATGGGAGTTTCAGGAAGTCTTTCAACTTTTTCAGTCTATAAATGAGGAGCCCAAGGGTCCTATTTATAGGCGAGCAGGGGGGATGGTCGAAGAAAATTTGTCGGTGGAGGTCCACCATGCAGTCCTTCCGCATAGGTCAATCTGGGAGGTGTACATAATGTATACCGCCGTGCAGGTCTTTCACACAGGCCCTTGAAATTTAATCCTGCTTTTTAATTCTTTGAAGTTCATCTTGAGATTTTGAAATATCTAGGACTGCCTTCAAAGTATTTTGGTCTTACTAAGGAGTGTAAATAGTGATTGAAAATGGTGAGTTGATTGATAGGTTGAAAGATCAATTAGGGTTGTCTCAATAGGGGATCCACTAAGTTTTCTTAATGAGTAGGACAATTGGTGGAGGGGAATTTGTGCCAGGGAAGTTGATGTTTTTACAAACTATGATTCATCCTCAGTATCTTTTATCCTATTATTATTTAAGGGATAATAGTTCTCATGAACCAACTTGTAGCCTTGGAACCATGTGTTATACATGTTGTAGGTAGGTTCATTGACATATTCAGTGCCCTACCATCTTTAGGTGTTATCCATGTGTTTGAGACCAGATTCCATATAATCTCGAAAAATATAAAGTACCTATTATGTCATATAAGTAGTAGATGAAATAGGATTATGTTCCATAGTGTGGATATAGAGATGGTTTTGGATAGCCTCATTATATCCCACACCCACTGAGATATAAGGTTGAGCATGGGTTTTTAGGTGGTCATAAGTATTAAGGTAGTGGAAAGAAACATTGAATGATTTATTCTATGTATGTTTGAGCATGAGGGGTACCATAGAACATATGAGGTACCATTTTCATGTCTTATACCTTAGTTTATGACTTTGTTTCTTCTTTAGTGTCACACACCTTGGTTATACCCAGCTTAGTTTACACTTTGTGACTCATGGTGGAGAGGGTTCTGATACCCATTATGTTTCCTATGCCCGTTAGAGGCTATATGAGTCTTATTGATTCATGGAAAGGATTTTTTCTAATGATAGGGAATCATAAATTTTCTAGAGATATATTTCCACCTAATATATATTCATATGATGTAATTAATAACATTTACTAGTAGTATTTTGTGTGTGTAGTCATTGATTGTATATGGGTTAGAATTATGTTCTTCAATGAAGAGGGAAAACATGCAGTGTTATTTAGAGAGTATAAGGATATGAAAAGTTGTATATGTCCAAATCCAATATTTTCCCAATTGGAAGTGACATTATTATCCTATATGAAGGTGTAGGCAGTGGAGTTTCCTAGAGACGTGGAGGAATTTTGTGATGTTTCTCTTAATGATGTTATGGCTTTACACACTCAACATGACATTGAGTGACAGACCCAGTTGCGTCCCGACGACTCTCTAATTTAGATGGATTATTATCATATATAACCTTCCAATATTTGGTAGATAATGATTCATTTTGATGAACTAATGTATAAATGATTTATTTGGCCAAGTGTGTCTTCATGGGGATCAGTCATGTTATTGATTAAGAAGGTGGATGGTGTTATATGGTTTTGTATATGATAGCATAGGTTGAATCGGGAAATGGTCAAGAAAATTTACCCTCTACCAATGATTGATGGTATTTTTGGTCAGTTGAAGGTATTGAGATGGTTTTCAAAGAAAAATAATTAGTTTGGCTATCACTATATGAGATTTAGGTGGGAGAAAATCATGAATACAAGTTCTATATATAGTTATTAGAACTAAAATTTCATGGTCTAATTTTTTGGTGTCCCAAACTCCCCATTCTTATTCATGGGAACCATGAGATTTATGTTCTCTGAGTTTCTATATTATTTAGTGTTCATGATGATCTAAGAATTCCTCTGATACTCATAGCCAGAGGAGGATCTTTCTAAGAACCTTATAGAAATTTTGAAGATCCATCGATGCTATCAACTTTATAAGAATATTTCTAAATATTATTTTTAGATAATGATGGAAATAATCATTGGAAATGTTTTATAATAGTAGGGAGTTGTTATTTATTTTTAAAATATTGATGCAATAGTTTCTTAGGAAGAACCTATGAACATTTTAGAGGATAATAACTTCCTTATGTTAGTAGAATAATATTAGAGATTCACATCTGAATTATCTCAAGTCACTGACCAATTTACAGGCTTCACCATGAGTGAAAATGAATTTTATTGAGATACCAGTGTAAAGAATATTTAAACTACCAGAATAAGAGGTTTATTAGTCCCCACATACATTGGTTTCTAATGGGGTCAAATATTGAGTGGTTTTATGAATATTATTATCTCTATTTTTGTTTTTTAATGATTCAATAATGATTAGTGATATTATATTGGTCTATAAATTTATGTTCCCATGATAATAATTAAGAAACCCATAATCTTGGGTTCATGGTGGTGTATTTTCCTAAAATTATTTGGAAACATTATTACATTTGTGAGTGGTTTATAGTTTTTATAGATTAAAACTATGTGGGTTATGTTTTATCTTAGTGAGAACTATATCTATGAGAATAGATATGAATTGAGTTTCTCTAGGACAATGATTTTGAGATATACTTCTCCCTAGGGAAGGGGAATATAGTTATGAATGTAAAGAGTTGGAATTAACCGAGAATAACACGCGATGGTTTGTAGTGGTGATGTACCGTTGAAGCAGAATCTCCTGATGGTTTTGAAGTGGTGATTTTTTGAGGAAGTAGTGGTTATTTTTATGAAGTTGTGATGATTTTTTGAGAAATAAGTGGTGATTTTTATGAAGCAATGGTGATGTTATGAAAAATCAGACACTCATGATGGTGTTGCAGTTCAGAGGTGGATTTTGGATAATCTTGAAACTAGATTTCTACACGTATCTGCTCTAGATGAGAATCAGATCAAGAAGCTCTCACCTACGCTTGTCATTTGGATTAGGAAGTTTGAGGGGGTATGGCTCTTCCATCAGTTCCATGCCCATGTAACTCTCTAAGGGGCTGATAGCTGAGTGGTCATGCAATGGTGAAAGCTTGACATCTTGGTGCATTTGCTGAGGAGGGAAAGATTATGTATCCTTGATCTTAATTATCCCTTTTAAGGGGTTTTTGGTGTAATGATGGATGTTGTGGTTTCTCACTTTTTCCCCAAAAGTGTTTTGATAATAAAAAAAATTAATTTTCAGTCAGGTTACCTATTTTAATGAACATTTAATAATGCTCGATGCATTGTTTGGAGGATCCTCAGGGGGGAGACTCAAAGGCAGAGGTCATGAAAGAAAATTTTATCCTAGATGTTACTCTAGAGGGTTTTTTGAAGGATTAACAACATAAATTGATGTTTCATTGGAGTGTTTTTATTATTTCTGTGGTGAAAAGGTGGTTATTCATGAGGTCTATAGCTTAGTTGGGGAATAACATCATAGTATGACTATGATTTATAATACCTTTAGGAGTAAAATTTGGAGACCTGGTATAAAATTTTCATTGTAAGAGTTATATCATTGTGATTATCATATAATTAGGTGAAATAATGGCATCACGTTCATGGTTTTTTGTTGAATCCATTAGACGCCCCTAATTTGAAATAGGATAAAATTTATATATATAATTTCACTATTATGAAAAATTCTACTGGATGATGCAATATTATATGGATGATCATGGATCTATTGAAAATGTTTTCCCCTTTTCCTAGAAATTAAGGAGGTGGGTACCTTGGAGGTTTTCGAAGTGAATTATAAGGATAAGGTTGTCCAACATCATGGGATACCAAGAACCATCATATACGATCATAATTTTCATTCAAAATCAATGGTATGGACATGATTTCATGATTATTTGGGATCTAAACTATGATTCAACACTACATTCTGACCGTAGATGGATTGGAAAATAGAGCAGTTTATCCAAACATTAGTTGATATATTCTGGTGTTCTATATTAGACTTTAGTGGATCGTGGGTGAATCATTTTCACTTTATTGAGTTTTCTTGTAATAATATATTTCCCATATCTATAGGAATGGATCCATTTAAGGCATTGTATGGACATCCTTTTTATTCTCAATTTTTCTATATTGATGTTGGGGAGTCAGAACACCTTTATTTAGATGTGGTGTAGAGAAAAAAATTAATATTTAAAAGATCTGAGAGAGGATGTAGGCGGTGTCAAATTATTAAAAGTCTTATATAGATCTAAATTGATGTTCATTTGAGTTTATGGTTGAGAATCTTAATTTTTATCCTTTCCCTTCATCATGGGCAGTGGTGGTTTGGTTTGGAAGTGAGCTATTTTCCATGTTCATTGGTCTTTTTTAGGTGTTTCAATATTTTTTTGAGTTATTTTATTGTCGGTGACTCCTATGTAGAGCTATCAGATCCATGATGCTTTCCACGTGTCATTGATTAAATGATATATTATTGATTATTCAATTAGAATTTATTGGTGGGAAATATATATTAGTGATAAGGAAACTTTTTTATAGTGTCCAATTAAGATCCAGTGTCATCAAGAGAAGGTGTTTCAGGAGTAACCCATTCACTTTGATTGATTTATGAAGAGTAATGAGAGTTTGGAGAGTAAATGGGAATGTTATTCATAGATTCAATATCAATATCTCAAGTTATTTTTATTTTAATTTTTTCCTTTTGGGTGCAATTATTTATTTAATGACGGATTAAATGATATGTTTTCCTATGGTTATTTTATTATGATTTTTTCCAATTGTAATGTCATGTTTTTGATGGTTTTTTCTCATTTAGGACGTGTCACCTAGAGGACTGTTTGAGGTTTTATTGGATGGGTTTTCTTTATGGGTTTGGTTTTGATTCTTGGGATTGAAAATTACTTGAGAGATGTTTATTATAATAGTATATACCTTCTTGAAACATTACTCAGTGAGTTTTTAGAGTTTGTGGTGTTTGGAGAAATTTTGAAGAAAAACAATTATAGTTGAGTTGAATTATTAAATGGGGAATGATTTTTATTATTGTTAAAGTGTGAGTTGGACCATGATATTCTAGTCAATCGACATGACTATAACATGATGATCATGGTTTCTATGTAGGGATTTGAGGGTGGGAATTTGGTGGTCATACAATCATATGGACATTTATGTCATAGAAATTGGGGTTTCAATAATTTAGATTTGAGTATTATTCAAGAGATGGGAGGCTATAATATTGGGTCTTTGGCCTTAGGGCTAGGTCATGGATCTAAGGGAGTCATGTTTTGGTGTTTGTTCTTTATGAAGGGTCACTATGGTATAGAATTTCTACCTTGAATGTGTAAGATCTACGATAGATGTTTACTGTGATTTATGATTAGATTTGGGGAAAGGCACTATGTATTTTAACAATGAAAGTTGCACCATGGTTTTTTGAAAAAACCTAAAGGCTGTGTCATGGAATTAAACCTTATACTTTGGTCTTATGTTTTGGAGCCTAGGTATAAATATTGTGTGCTTCCCCAAAATCCAACCATTCAACACTCTATCACTTAATTCTTGGGAAAATCTAAGGTGGTTTTATAAGATCTTCCAGTAACACTCTCTTAGTTTCAAACCTTATGTTTGAGAGATTCGTTATTACTGATTCTTAGTGAGTTATTTCCATTTACTAATCAATTTACTCTAAGTTATTAATTAAGAGAAGGTTATGATTGTGGTATATTTTTGGATTGTGAGAGTTATAATAAGTTGATGATGATGGGTGTTCTTCTTATGTTGAAGGATTCAACAACCCATAATTCTTTAAGAAAAATTATTTTGGTTATATATAAGATTTTCATATATATTAACATTTTATTATATAAAATTAATGAAAAACATAATAAAACACAATAATTCTTTATTTAACTAATTAATAAAAGTACATATCCATAAGAATTGAATGTACTAAATTGGGTAAATAAAATAAAATTACAGGAATAAGAAAATGTAGATCATTTATATGCTCTATAATTATTACTTCCATGAACAAAAATAAAAAAAGAAACATAAATTAGTAATCCAATAATCCTTCTCAAAATATAAAATATAATAAGTTAATAATTATTTTTTTTGAAGGTTGAATAGGGGAAATAATAAAAATTTATCATAATCTATATGACTAAAATAATAGTAATCTGATGGCTAGGATAGTAATATAATCATTAAGAATAATAATCTGAAAATTATAAAAATAATCTAACCATTAATATAAAAACCAGAGTAATGGATAAGTAAAATTGTATTTGGGGAACCAATGAAGTAAAAATATTAGAGGTTTATATCATTAAACAATTACATAAAAGTATTAAACAAGATTTAACATATTTTTTACATAAATAAAGCATAATTATTTTTTTTGTTAAAAATAGATATTATTAAAATACATTTTATTATAATTTTAAGATTTTTTATTAAAATTTATTTTCATGATATGGCCTTATAAAACAATAATTATTTTTATATAAATGATAACATAATTTCACAAATCCTCATGTAATAAAAAAGTTGAATATGTTATAAAAACTAATATTTTTTAATAAATATTTAATTTTATTTAGAAATTAAATTTATTATATAAGTAAAATAATATTTATAATATTTATTTCATTTTTGAAATCATTTTTTATAAATTTTGTTATAGATTTTTTGAAAATATTCTAAAATACATTATTTTAGTGAAAATTAATAAAATAAATTTATATGGATTTAGTATATTTAAAGACTTCATAAATATATAATGATGATGTGATATTTAATAAAATAGAATCTAAAAACTAATTTTTTATTTTATTAATATATTGTTTTTTAGAAAATTAGAATTAATTTTTGAAACTATATATGAATTTCGAGTGACTATAATGGAAACTATTGTTTTGAAATTATTAATTAATAAAAAATTATCTTTCTATGTTTAATGTAATGTTAAATATTTTATTTTGTTTCTAAAACTAAAAAATTTCAAAAAAACCTTCTTAATCTCAATAATTATGATTTAAACCCATGGGTAAGGTAATGGTTTGGAATATTCCACAACCCATATTTTAAAGCCCTATATTTATAAATTATTAAACTATCGTCTTAGATTTTCAATAAATACCCACCAATTATCCCATTAATCTCCACTAAAAATCCATTGATAATTAATTTCCCATCATTTTCTATCTTTAGAGCTGTTCTAAGTTGTTTCCAATATCCTAAGGAGCTCCTCTCAAGATTTAAGAAGTTATCTAACAAGTTAAAAATTTACCCCTATTTCCTTTTATTCAAGGAGTTCCTTTGGAGTAATCATTTTTGTTTTAAAATTATTTTGTCTTAATGAGTTAATAATCATTATTTTATGATAAAAATGATTTCTTACAAATTTTACACTACGTTTCTCTCTTATTAATCCAATTCCGTAATCTGTTATGAAAACCTATTATGCATCCGAAATCGTTCTTTCATTTTATATGCCATAAATTTTTGTTGTTAATACCCAACATTGAATTACTTCAAGGGTATTCATATTGATATGACTATACATAATTGATTGGGAACTTCCATGTATGGAACCAATATTCTATATTCAGGGGGTATAATGTAGAAATATGTTCTTATGATATATGATCTATGTGGTATACATAATGTTAGACATATGAAGTGTGTACCTTGATAGTGCTCCAGTGAATTTGGTATTGAATTAATATCTAGATATAACATTCTTATGAATATTTAGTAGTATTACATGGAAATATTTTGATATACCAAGCTGAAAAGCGTTAGTAATATGTTTTAATAAACATTGGTGGTTAATATTAGTGATATTCTAATAAATTTCTAATGTTTATGTTATATTCAGATTTCAAATTTATCCTGAATTTACTTATGATCATTCTATTATATTATGTGTTATTTATTAATTCTCATGATCTATTATTATTCCTCACATTTTACCCATGATGATCACTCACATTCACTTCCATTTATTTAGCCCTTAAAAGGATTCACGATCAACATTTTCTATTGATGTATGTCCCCATAAAATCATATGTAGTGAGGTGGCAGTGGACAAATCAATAAAAAAATAAATCAAGAGGATTAAATAATGCTTATATTTTTTATAAATACTATAATTTATATACTATATCATTAGTTTCCAAGACACTATACTACAAAATATCCATTTAAACTATTAATGTAATTTTTTATAAAAATATGTAAAAAATAATGTTTGAAAATGGATGGTCTCCATATTCAGTATCAAAGTAATGTTTAGTTTTTATAGAAATTAAGTGTATAAAAAACTATAAAAAATCATAGAGATAAGTATAAATATATGAAAACCTTATAAATTTTAAGTAAAGTATAGTGCATGCGGTTCCTTAAAAATTACATTTCTTTCTTGGTACTCACATGTGGATATTGTTGTGGAAATGGTGCACCTAGGTATAATAACCTTGAAAAAGGCTGGTTTAGTATCAAATAAATATTCACTTAGTGTACCATTATTGGGCATATTATTACACACCTACCAAGACACTCCTAGGGTATATGATTTTGTTTGATAATATAATTTTATGAAATAATAAAAATGATGTATATTTAACATATATTTTTAATTTAAGTTAGAAAGGAATGAATTATTAGAACATTGAAAAATTATATTAGATAATTTTAATATTGAACAACACTTTATAACTATTATAATAATATTTAAAATAGTCCCAATTTTCTCATTTAAGTTTTATTCATCAAGAAAAATGATAGGAAATAAAAGGGATCACCTGAATAATGGATGTAATAGATAATGAGATGATGGACTTCGTTCTATGAGGTGAGATGATGTTGAATACTTGATGATATTTTTGAATTAGTTATATCATGTGATGAATAATTACCTAAACTAGTTGGAGTGTCTAACTTCAACATGGAATAAATATTATTTGAATCCTTTTTTATTTAATAACCACCTTCATTTAGAAAACCATATTATCCTATTATTATATAAAAATGGATCAATACTATATAAATTATGTTTTAAATTCTATATTTTTATGTGTAGTAGAGATATAATTTGGATGTATACTTCTTACAGGGGGAATATGATTAATGGTGGACAATGATCAAGAACAAAAATCCAAAGGGTTAATGATAAATTATGTAGTGGGGAGATTTCAAAATTGTATTTTTCAATAAGTATTTAACACAAACCCTTTTAAAAAAATGGTATGTGAATTCCTTGATATAATGAAAAAAGAATTAATTAGTGGTAATTTAGGAGATGAACTTTATTGGGAATGCATGATAAGACTCAAGATTTTCCTTAGATTTTGATGGTTTGATCGATTAATTATATCATGGACCAAGACCTCATCTATATAAATCTATATAAATTCATGAATTTGGGAGTCTTTGAGGAGATATTATGATGTGGGATAAAGGTAAAAATAGCGTTTGGAAAAACATAGAAGTATCATGAACATATAGTTAATAATATTAATATAGAGCTATTTTTTAAAGAAATCTGACACTGTTATAGAAATGAAGAAAAACAATATTGATGAGAAATAATTGTCTGGAGAGGAAGTTGTTTAGTTTTATATAAGTAAGTATAATGTGTCAAAATTGTTGGAGAAGTGACCATATACTCAAAAATATCATTGAGATGTAAAGACACAACATTTTAATGAAAATGATAATAAAATGATGGTTCATGAGTAAATGGTAGTGAAATAATTCATGTAGAGGACAATGGATCAAGGCCATGATTTTTCAGTCATGAAGTATATAGATAAGGATTAAAATTACATGGTTATAAGTAAAATCATCTTTCAATCAATAATAGAAAGTACATTATTTGATTCTGGTTCTACACATTCCTTTATTTCATTCATGTTTGTAATGAATATCATGTTAAACATCAAAATGATAGTGGTAGAGTTATTGGATAATGATCTTGGAGGAACTATTCAAGAAACAATGATATATAAAGTTTTACCAAATAACTTTTTTAAGTTTAACCTCACAAAAAACATGGTGGTAATTAAAATTTTGGAATTTTATATAATACTTGTGATGGATTTTTTTGTCACGACCCGCCTTCACCAAAAGGAAGGAAGGGTCAGTAGGTTGCCAAGCCCTTTGTTATTTAAGTTGAAGGAGAGATAATGACCCCCGAAACCCGCCTTCTATAGGTCCCAAAGTGGTGACTAGCACCAAGGGTATGGAAATTATACTTAAGTGGAAGGCATTTCCCTTTTTGTTTTATAGGATCGGGAGATAAGATGATGAAACCCAACAACACCAAATGTAAAATAAAAGTAAAGCCAAAAGTAAACCATTCCCACATGCATGTTCCGAAAGTAAAAGCCACCGGGTACAAAAGTGACTACAAGGGTAAGTACCAAAGAAAGAAAACAGCAACTGCGACTGCCCCAAGATCCGAGCTAGTACGGTCCTGCGTGATCCCCGAAGTCCTCCTGGAAACCTGAAAGCAGGTTTATATACGTAGGGTGAGCATACAAGTACACTCAGTAGGGAAAACCAAAGACTCTCGTGCACAAGTGGGGGAACATACTAAAGTTCCGTGAGAAGCAGAAAACCAACACTATCAAGGAGTTCACCCATCCCAATCACCGACTAAAATCACCAAATAACGCAAGTCAAGTAATATATATAATAAGAGCACATCGATGTTTGGGTACCCCATGCCACTTTCCCACTGGTTATTGAGACATCCTACGCATCGAACCAATCCCACCATTCTCACCACAGTCCCACTGCCACACCCGCCCACACACACATGGGCCACAACTGCATGCATTCCCACTGCCGAATCCCACCCACAAACACCTGGGCCACAACTTTCACATGTAACCACGCCTGCAAACACCTAGGCCAGAACAACCACCATCACGCCCAAAGAAACCTGGGCATGAAAATCCACTGCCACACCTGAAGACACCTGGGCCTCATCCCTAAGATACTTGGGAAACCACCTGCCCGCACACTCCTAGGCCATAACCACCACAATACCCCGCCCAAAGATTCTTGGGCTAATAATGGACCTTAGGCCATCACAGCCTGCCCGAAGGTACTTGGGCTATCCGGGAAAGGGAGAAGAAAAGGAGCTAATAACCAGCCACTAAGAATAGTTTTGGAAAAAACACCCTCCCCCATGAAATGGGGGCGTTCAACACTAAGTGATCAAATTGGGTGGGCACAAAACTACAAGTATATACATAGGTAACAAGCACTCACCCAAAGTTAGGTTTTTCTTCAGACAACCTACAGATCACAACAGCACTCAAGTCCGAGTCATGACTCTCACCAACAAAACTCATTTGTCCCATTCTTGTTTTCATGTTCATTAAAAATGTTTTAAAAAAATGTTCATGCACCTACTTGGGAAACTAACACCATAAGCATAACCAAGGAAAGAATCCAGCAAAACTTCAATTTAAACATTCACACCCGGTTCTCTTGTAATGTTACAACGACAAGGTGATAAGTGAGATCCCTCTAAGTACTGGAACCAAAGACAACCCCGAGACACTACCCCGTGTCCCCCAAAAAGGTTTCTCATCAACAGAGGATCCCACCCCAATTCATGATATAAACAAGGTAACCACCCTGTCATAAAACTCACAACCACCGAATCCGTAACAACAGGGAATCCCATTCCCAATTTCACAACCATTGAGAGTATAAAAATAGGGGATACCATCCCCTCCCACATCTCCAGCAATCGGCCCATAAAAGAGAACAATCAAACCACTACCACTAAGAAAAGCAGGCCCATGCAGGTATTTTTCAGATTTAAGAGATTTTACTTGCTCCATGATTTCAATTTCGTGTGCTTTAACCGGGGGTTATCAAGAAGGGTTGATCCTGGTGCTTTCAATTCATTTAGCCAGGTGTACATGATTAACCAATTTCCCTTTTTTACAGCAGGAGTTCACAACCACAAACAAGTCATTTCAAACATCCCTTGGGGTTCATTAGTGCATAGAGAAAGACCACCAACGACTATGATTTTCATGAGGCATAGGCCCGCACAATTCAGAAAGATGATCACAACATAAAACAACATCAACGATCACAACCCCCCTTTTTTCTTCATATAATCAGTTCATTATCTTTATTTAGGTCTGGTTTAACCAATTCTACAGAACCAAAAGCACGCCCACCCTGCATGATACAAAAAAATGAGAGATGAAGAAATTCCCTACCTATTGATCAACGATCGACACTAAGGCTGGGGCAGAACTTCACAAATAGCGATGCAGTTCACCTCAATGAAAAGTACTCTTATCATAGGGTGATCAGGAAAAGAAGAAACCACGGCTAACCCTTAGTTTATAAGAGCCACGGATGGTTGAGATAAGAACGCCAAACCGCATAAGGAGTTGGGGTCGTGGGTTGACCACGCGGCCCCACATGTTATCAAAGGTGTCGGGTGGTTTAAACTGATGCACACACCAGGTTAATTTATTAAATATTTAATTATAACATTTACGGCGTTACTGAGCTTTAGAACAGGTTTAAAGGGGGTCAAAGACGAGTTTAAAACTCAATTTGTGCACGTCACTGGAAAAAAACCCCCAAAAAAGCCGGGAGACACCGATCGGTCTCACCGATCAGTCACGCCGTTCGGTCACGCTGGTCGGTCTCACTGATCGGTCATGCCGATCAGTCTCACCGATCATTCGCGCCGATCGGTCTCACCGATCGGTCGCACCGAGATGATACCCCTTTAGGATCTAGATTTTTAGCAAAGGGAAGGACCAAGAGAGTCTGGTTCATCACATTATATACCTCTCAAACTATTCTCTCCCTTGATAATTTAAACAACCTAGAAGGAAAGAGCGGGTCTGAAAAACCACCTCAAAAGATACCTCTCAAGAGTGAACCTCATCATTAACTAAGAACACTTTCCTATTACGAACCAAGAAACATATCATGTCGAACTGCCCGGGCATGTGGGGGTTGGGGAGTCTCCTACCCCATGTCAAGATATTATCCGCATTGGGCGGCACTGACTCGCCCACATGGGTTTAATCACATCCACCTTAATGCGTCATGATTAGGGGTCGGGTTCTCTCCTCCCTCATAGCCAGGACTTTTCACACACATATAGAGGAAAAGAAAACTATAATTTCATAGCCAACAAGGTAAGACGTCCTACCACAACAGCTATAACAACAGAACAAAACTCAAAACAACTCTAGGTACTAGGCACACATCTGTGCTTCCCTATCCCACGTACTCTCCTCAATCCTACCATGTCTCCACAACACACGAACCAGGGGAATATTTCACCCATGAAGCACCTTTTATTTGCGATCCTCGATTATCACTGGTCTCTGCACAAAAGTCACGTCGTCCTCGATGTCCAGCTCTCCCCAGCCGAGGACGTGTGAATCATCGTGCAGATACTGACGGAGCTAGGACACGTGGGGAACATCATGTATCCTCAGTAGAGGCGGTGGTAACGCTAGCTGATAGGCCACCTTGCCGACCCGCTGTAACACTTCTAAGGGTCAGATGAACCTCGGAGAAAGCTTACTCCCCTTGACGAACCTCCGCTTCCCACACCAAGGGGAGACCTTCAAGAACACGTGGTCTCCAACCTCAAACTCCAAGGGCCTCCTCCTGGTATCAACATACGACTTCTACCGGTCCTGGGCTACCTTCATCCTTTCCCTTATGAGTTGGACCTTCTCTGTCGTGCTCTGCACCACCTCATCGAAATATCTTCATGCCAAAGCATCCACAGTACTCGACTCCCTGATCGCCAGAAAGTGGGCAGATTTCGTTAACCGGTCCACTACCACCCAGATGGCGTCGTATGCCCCTTGGAACATGGGAAGTACCGTGACGAAATCCATCAAGATGTCATCCTACTTCCACTCGGGGACATCTAGAGACTACAGTAGGCCGCCTGGAACTTGGTGTTCAGCCTTCACTTGCTGACACACTAAGCACTTGGCCACAAACTCTGCCAATGCTCGTTTAACTCCGGGCCACCAAAACTGTCTCTTCAGTCCCTGGTACATCTTTGAAACTCCTGGGTGTACCGCCAGGGGTGAGTTGTGGAACTCACTCAGAACCTTTCCGCGTATAACTCCTGGAACAAAAAACCTTCCCTGGAAAAGCATCCGGTTCTGACTATCCTCTGTTCATCCTTCCGGAGCATTGCCCTGGTCAACTCAGTCACACATTACTTCACACTGTGGGTTTCCCCACTGAGACCCCTCCACTTTCTGCAACAGAGACGACTGCACTGCCATCTGATATAGGAAACCTCTACCACCATCCATCCTCGCATCTAGGTGTAAGGCATCCAACTCCTCCATCGCCTTCTAGGCGTCCGCCGACTCTCTGACCACATCCTTCTGCATCCCTCTGCTCAAGGCATTGGCCACTACATTGCCCTTGCCCTTAGTATACAAGATCTTGAAGTTGTAATCCTGGAGGAACTCCACCCATCTCCACTGTCGAAAGTTTAGGTCCTGCGGGGAGAAGATTTACCTCAAGCTTTTGTGATATGTGAAGACCACAAAGCGTTCTCCGATGAGGTAGTGCCGCCATAACTTTCACGCAAAAACGACCACTGCAAGCTCTAGGTCGTGGGTGGCGTAATTACGCTCATGAGGGCTTAGCTTCCTGGACCCATAAGAGATCACCCCTTACTGCTGTATCAACACACATCCCAAGCCCTATCCTGAAGCATCGCAGAAAACCTCATACGCCGCCCCTTCTTCTCTCAATCTCAGCACTGGGGAACTAACCAACTTCTCCTTCAGATAGCTGAAGGCTGACTCGCACTTCTCACTCCACACGAAAACTTGGTCTTTCTTGGTCATGGCTGTCAAAGGGGCTGCTACTCGAGAGACGTTGGGTACAAATCTCCGATAGTAACCCGCCATCCCGAGGAAACTATGGACCTCTGCAACACTCTTGGGTGCTGTCCAAGAAATAACTGCCTCAACCTTTGATGGGTCCACTACTGCCCCCTGCTTAGACACCACGTGCCCGAGGAAGTGCACTTATCGTGTCCAAAACTTGCATTTTAACAACTTCCCATAGAGCTGATGATGTCGGAGGACCTCCAGAACCATCCTCAGGTGCTCTGCATGGTCCTCCTTTGATCTTGAGTAGACTAGGATGTCGTCGATGAACACAACTATGAACCAATCTAGGTACTCTCAGAAGATGGAGTTCATAAGCCCCATGAACATAGCCGGGGAATTCGTAACACCAAAGGGCATGACTACGAACTCGAAGTGTCCATATCTGCACCTAAACACCGTCTTCGGGATGTCTCCCTCCTTAAATATTAGCTGGTCGAAAGGATCATCTATCCTCGGAAGAGGGTAGAGATTCTTGATCGTCACCTGATTCAGCCTCTTGTAGTCTATGCACAACCTGAGACCAACATATGCCTTCTTTGTGAACAAGACTGGACCAACATATGCTCTGAAGGTGCCATCCGGTAAGGAGCCATCGAGATCGGACGAGCGACGGGCTGTAGGTCTATCCCAAACTCGATATCTCGTCGAGGGGGTAGAGTTGTTACCTCCTCAAGAAAGACGTCCATAAACTCACAGACAACCTCTGGCACCTCCACCATCTCAGCGTCTATTAATTTCACTGACAGCTCGGCTAACAAGGAGAGGAGGGGTTACCCTCGCCTGCTGCCCTTCTGACTGCTCCGCTCACTAGTGAAGGTAACACGCCGGCCTCCCAATTCCGAGAACACAACCCTTCCTCAGAAATAGTAAACGATGGAAGACACAGAAAATAGCCAGTCGATGCCTAGGATGACATCGTATGGCTGTATCTGTAGCAGAAGAAGATCCATAACCGACTGATGTGGCCCTATCATCAGTCTGCATCCCTGACAAACAAACAACAAGTCGGTCTGACCTCCGACTAGTGTGCTCAACACCAAGGGCACTAGAAGACTCTCGGCATTATACCCAAGGCACAGGCTAGACTGGGTGCAACGAAGTAGTGTGAAGCTCCGGTATCAAACCAGGCATAAGAAAGAGTGCTAAAAAAACTGATCATACCTCAAACAACCTCCGACCCTGTTGGAACTGCTACCTCCGCGATGTGTAGCTGTCCACGCCTGGCTGCTCTACCCCTCGGCTGTCGACCACCTCCCTGACCACACCCCGGTCGAGGTCCCTAAGGAGCGCCCTGAGGTCAGCCCCCTCCTCCTACGTCTGTCCTCAGAGGAGAGGGACCTCGCTTTCCCTGCTGCTGCTGCTAGAAAGGCCTGGCTAGAAGCTGTTGCTGGGGTGGGTGCTGGGGCTGTCCTCTACCACCGTACTGTGCCCGGTTCGGGCACTAACTCCGAAGATGTCTATGACTCCCATAGACGAAGCATCGTAGTCCTGGGCCCGAAGGAAAAGGGTGAGGACCGGGTGATTGAAACTAAAACTGCTGCGGCCTGTTCCCTGCGGGTTGGAACCTGGATGGTGCTGACTCTGGAGGCCTGGTGCTGACGGCCTTCCCCTTCGATAGTCCTAGCCGGATACCCTCTCATGATACACCTCCTAGAGCGTGCATCCTCTCCACCACTTCGTCATTCTTCTGGACGTCTAAGTACGTCAGCAGGGTAAAGGGGGTAACAACATAATGGAGGGAGGGTCGAAGTGCCTCCTCTAGACGTCTTGCTCGAGACTCCTCATTGGGAAAGAGGTCCGGAGAAAAACTTAGAAGGGCCTTGAACATGATTCCTAGCTCCCTCACTAACATACTCCCCTGTTGGAGGAAGAGTAGCTCCTGTCTCTTTTCCGCCTTCATCGTCGAGGAGAGGAATTCCGCCCGAAACTCCTTCTCGAAATTAGCCCATGGCACCTCAGACTCTCTCCTCTCCCCTAGGTAAAGAGTCCACCACTAACGCGCTGCTCCCCACATCTGGCTGATGGCCAATGGAACCCAGTACTCGGTCGGGGCCTGAATCAGGCCGAAGGCTATCACTAGCACCTCTAGCCAGCCTTCCGTCTTCATGTCAGAGGTGCTGCCCTCGTACTTCTCGAGGGTCTATCGCTGGAGGTCCCGAAGAGTCTTCTTCCACTGGTCATCCTCTTCCTCTCGATCAGCTCTCTGCCGATCGGCTAAAGTAGTCTCTGGGGCCTCGATCGCCTGTACCACATGTGGTTGCCTTCCAGGTGCCATAGCTGCAAGTTAAACAAGGAATGCCTAATCCCAAGTAGTGCAGAATATTGTTCTTAAAATTTCTTAAACTTTTCGTTTATTCTTAATTCCCAAGACATCCCAGAAACAAGAGAACACAAGTCATTATGATGCATGTACCTTTCCTAGGGTCTCTACCCTGCAATCAGCGTGGCCTCACTTGGTCGTTCGGTAGGTCCATAGTCCTTGCATCCAATCACGAGGGGCCCTAAAATCCCGTGTCCTAGACGGTATTCCTTGGCCTAATTCATGCACCACGGTCACCCAACATTGTTTCCTTACCATCCCATGCAATTCTCACTGTGCCTAACTCCAGACTCCATCCTATCTCTCAAACCTCAAGCCTCTGATACCATTTTGTCATGACCCGCCTTCACCAAAAGGAGGGATGGGTCAGCAGGTTGCCAAGACCTTCCTTATTTAAGTTGTAGGGGAGATAATGAACCCTGAAACCCGCCTTCTATAGGTCCCGGAGTGGCGACTAGAACCAAGGGTATGGAAATTACAATCATGTGGAAGGCATTACCCTTTTTGTTTTATAAGATCGGGAGATAAGACGATGAAACCCAACAACACCAAAAGTAAAAGAAAAGTAAAGCCAAAAGTAAACCATTCACACATGAATGTTCTGAAAGTAAAAGCCACAGGGTAAAAAAGTGACTACAAGGGTAAGTACCAAAGAAAGAAAACAGCAACTGCGACTGCCCCAAGATCCGAGCAAGTACGATCCTGCGCGATCCTTGAAGTCCTCCTGGAAACCTGAAAGCAGTTTTATATACGTAGGGTGAGCATACAAGTACACTAAGTAAGGAAAAACAAAGACTCTCGTGCACAAGTGGGGGAACGTACTAAAGTTCCGTGAGAAGCAGACAACCAACACTATCAAGGAGGTCACCCATCCCACTCATCGGCTACACTCACCAAATAACGCAAGTCATGTAATATATATAATAAGAGCACATCGATGTTTGGGTACCCCGCGCCACTTTCCCACTGGATATTAAGACATCCTACGCATCAAACCAATCCCGCCATTCTCATCGCAGTCCCACTGCCACACCCGCCCGCACACACCTGGGCCACAACCGCACACAGTCCCACTGCCGAATCCCTCCTGCAAACACTTGGTCCAAAACTATCACACGTAACCACGCCTGCAAACACCTAGGCCAGAACAACCACCACCATGCCCGAAGACACCTGGGCTAGAAGATCCACCGCCACACCCGAAGACACCTGAGCCTCATCCCGAAGATACTTGGGAAACCACCTGCCCGCACACACCTGGGCCATAACCACCACACTACCCCGCCCGAAGATTCTTGGGCTAATAATGGACCTCAGACCATCAAAGCCTGCCCGAAGGTACTTGGGATATCCGGGAAAGGGGGCAGAAAAGAAGCTAATAACCAGCCACTAAGAATAGTGTTTGGGAAAAACACCCTCCCCCATGAAATGGGGGTGTTCAGAACTAGGTGCTCAACTTGGGTGGGGCACGAATAAGAAGAACAAAAATACAAGTATATACATAGGTAACAAGAACTCACCCAAAGTTTGGTTTTTCTTCAGACAGCCTACAGATCACAATAGCACTAAAGTCCAAGTCACGACTCACACCAACAAAACTCGTTTGTCCCATTCTTGTTTTCATGTTCAATAATAATGTTTAAGAAAAGTTCATGCACCTACTTGGGCAACTAACACCATAAGTATAACCAAGGAAAGAATCCATCCAAACGTCAATTTAAACATTCACACCCGGTTTTCTTGTAATGTTACAACAACAAGTGGATAAGTGAGATCCCTCGATGTACTGGAACCACAGAAAACCCCGAGACACTACCCTAGGTCCCCCAAAAAGGTTTCTCATCAAAAGAGGATCCCACCCCAATTTGTGATATAAACAAGGTAACCACCCGGTCATAAAACTCAAAACCACCGAATCCATAACAACAGGGAATCCCATTCCCAATTTCACAACCATAAAGAGTATAAAAACAGGGGATCCCATCCCATCCCACATCTCCAGCAATCGGCCCGTAAAGGAGAACAATCAAACCACTACCACCCAGCAAAGTAGGCCCATGCAGGTATTTTCAGATTTAAAAGATTTTACACGCTCCATGATTTCATTTTCGTGTGCTTTAACCGGGGGTTATCAACAAGGGTTGATCTTGGTGCTTTCAATTCATTTATCCAGGTGTACGTGATTAACCAATTTCCCTTTTTACAGCAGGAGTTCACAACCACAAAAAAGTCATTTCAAACATCCCCAGGGGTTCATTAGTGCATAGAGAAAGAGCACCAACGACCATGATTTTCAGGAGGTGTAAGCCCGCACAATTCAGAAAGATGATCACAACATAAAACAGCATAAACGATCACAACCCCCCTTCTTTCTTCATATAATCAGTTAATTATATTTATTTAGGTCTGGTTTAACCAATTATACAGAACCAAAAGCACGCCCACCCCGCATGATACACAAAAGCGAGAGACGAAGAAATTCCCGACCTGTTGATCAACGATCAACGCTATGGCCGGGGCAGAACTTCACGGATAGCAATGCGGTTCACCTAAAAAAAGTACTCTTAGCACAGGGTGATTGGGAAAAGAAGAAACCATGGATAAACCTTAGTTTATAAGATCCGCGGACAGTTGAGATAAGAACACCAAACCGCGTAAGGATCAGGGGTCGAGGGTTCACCATGCGGCCCCACACGTTATCAAAGGGGTCGGGTGGTTTAAACCAACGCACACACCAGGTTAATTTATTAAATATTTAATTATAACATTTACGGCATTACCGGGCTTTAGAACAAGCTTAAAGGGGGTTAAAGAAGTGTTTAAAACTCAATTTGCGCATGTCACTGGAAACGAACCCCGACAAAGACGGGAGACGCCGATCGGTCTCACTGATCAGTCTGACTGATCGGTCGCGCCGAGACGCTACCCTTTTAGGATCATGTTTTTTGGCAAAGGAAAGGACCAAGAGAGTCTGGGTCATCACAATTTTCATTTAGAATAAAATTCCAAGATCAATTGTAGAATTAAAGAAATAACAATTGTTTAGAAGCGAACACCTATTTTTATTTTAAAAAGTAAGACATCACATCCAGTATCTTGTCATGAACTTGCTACTATAGAAATATATATGGATTGGTGAAGAAGAGGAAAAAAGTAAAAGTATAAAGATATTAAATGTATCAATTATTTGAGAATACATTGATGTGTTTCCCAAAGAATTATCTAGACCTCCCCCAGAAAGAGGGGTGTAATTATCAATTGAACTCACACGTAGATCCAAGCCAATATTAATGACCCAATATATAATGGAATATATAGAGATATAGGAATTGAATAAGAAACTTCAATATCATTTAGAGAATCGTTTTATTCAACCATTTTGGTCTCCTTTGGGATAAAAAATTCTTTCTGTGAATAATAAAGATTGTTCAATATAGATTTTCATTAATTATAGGGACCATAATTGGATCAAAATAAAAAATACCCTCTTATAATGATTTATGATTTATTCTACTATCCTCACGAGACTCAATTATTTTCCAAGATTGAACACTAATAGGGGTTTATTTGACTAATGGTGAAGGAATAAGATATTACAAAGACTAATTTATGAACAATATATGAAAATTATGAGTTTATTATTAGTCCATTTGGTTGGAAAATTATACTGCCCTTTATATATATATATTGAATAGTGTCCTTTGGGATTCCTTGATAAATTTTTTGTGGTATTTATTTATGATATTATGATATATTACAAAATTTTTGAGGAGCATGAGGATAATCTAAAGGTTATAGAAAAACACTAAAGAAATAGAATATTTTTGAAAAAATAAGTAAATGTGATTTTGGGTTACAAAATGTAACATTCATGGGACACATTATGACCAATTAAGGAATCTTGATTAGTCTATTAATGTAAATTGATGTAGAGTAGTGGCCTCATCCTTTAATAGTGATAAAGATTCATAGTTTCCTTAGACTAGTAGGATACTATAATTTTTCTTAGAAAATATTGATTGAAGTATATTACACTAACCAAGTTCACTCGAATGGGAGTTAAGTTAATCTAGAAAAAAGTTTTGATGAAATATTACATTTTTGTATAAGATCTTGGTAAATTCAGATATGCTAAATTTACCCTCTCATGGAGAGGGATTTCTCATTTATAGTAATTCATCCTTGAAAGGAAAATGAATTTTACTCATATATAATGACAATATTATCTCCTATGTATCTCTATAGTAAATGACCTATGAACATAATAATATAACCATTTATTTGGATTTGACTAAAATTATCATTGCAATAAACATATATATAAACTATCTTAATAGGGATAACTATGATATATACACATACCACTAATGTTGGAAGTATAAATTATCACAAATGAACTAAAAATTATGAAAAAGGAGATGGCTGGAGTTTCTTAAGGACTATGACTGTTCTACTCATTATCACCCTGGATGAGAAAATAAGTTTTAATATGAATTAAGTAACAAATAACCCAATATTCTCAAAATGACGGGGATTAAAGAATATCTATTGATAAAGTACTTGGATAAGAAGGAAACTAAATTTATAAGGGAAGGGACATCCTCAACCCTATCACAAATTTTTTCCCAACCATCATTACTAGAGAAAATGAAGAAGGGACATAGAGATGATACCAAGTTACAAAATAATATAAAAGGCAAGAAACACTTTATGTTTCCAAAGTTAAATGATGATAAATAGGGAGATTAAGGTTTATTATAATTTTATGTATCCCATCAATTAAAGATTTAAGGAAATGCATAATGGATGAAGTGAAATACCCTATATTCTCTAAATATATTTAATGTAAAATAAAGTTATAGAGATATGAATCATAATAATGGGTGGGATGGTACGAAGATAGATTTTTATACTTATAGTAAAAGATATTTAGCATGTTATAAAGAGAAAGTAGAGTTAAAATTAACTAAATTCAGGAAGTAACCACTACCCATACTAGTGTGGAACTGGGAAAACATTAATACATACTTTGTCACTATCCTTTTAAATATATTTAAGGGAAACATAACTATATTGGTAATAATTAAAGGAATAACAAAGAATTATTACCTAGTTTCTATATGAGATTATTTAGGCTTTCAGTGACTTTCTCAATTTATACTCAATAAGTTGTGAGAACACATCATTAACCACTTTCAATTGTTTCTTATAGTGATACCAAATTTAATTCCATGTTAGGGAGGATACTTCAAATGGAATTGAATAAATATGTAATCATATATACTAACTATCACACTCGAATTGATGCATATCATGATAGTGTGATATCTAGATATTTCATCATATATATTTTCCTTTAAATAGTGTTGAGTTTTTTTTATCATTTTTACGTGCACTAAAATTAATGATGTGAAACATTATTAAATTAAATGAACCATCCTTAAAAGATAATTATGATAACATATAATATATCAATATAAAATTTAAACTATTTTTTTAAATTATAATATATTTATGAAATAATATTAGAAGGACATAATGATTAATAAAAGATATTTTAAATAAGATAAGATGATATTCATATATATTATTTCAAATAAAATTTAAATAAATTTTTTTGAAGTATAATTATATAAAATTCAAATTATTTTTTAATTTAGAATAATTAATTTTATTTGGTATACATTTTTGAGAATTTTATAAAAATATGGGGTTTTAGTTGAAAATGTGGGTTTTTTTGAAAATTATAGTTTTCATGGATTTTTAAATATATTAGAATGACCTATTGTAAGAAACTAAACATTTATAATTGAAATAAACTTTTAAAATTAAATATCTTATTAAGTAATGTAGTTAAAGAAAACACATGCACTACATTAGACTATTATAACCTGATAGGTTTCAAAACATCATCGAACATCATAACCATTGGTAATATAGTAATTTAATAATGATTATATGACTAGTATATATAAAATTTAATGACAAAGTCTAATTGGAACAGATGAAAGAAGTGATGGCCTCGACCAGTAGGATCATACCCTATGAATCCCTTGTATCAGAGTTTCTGAGGGAGACATAATATCCCAACTTTTACCTTGACCAATTCCATTACGAGATTAAATAACTATATCCTGAACAACACTATTTATGGGATAAGTTCAATATCATCAAGATCACAACCCAAACAATGTATGTCGAACCACCCAAAGAAAATGTCGCCATCACACACCTTACCCTTAGAGCATTCACTGGTGCAATAAAGGGTTATGTATCTGGAAATTAAAAGTTTGAATTTTTATATTTTTTATTTATATAACAATTATTATGGTTCATCCTTTTTAATTTTTCATTTAAAATTATCAAAAATTGAGTTTGAAAAAAATTTAAATTTTCATACCTCAAAAAATTGTATTTTTGTGATATATATAGTTTTGATCAAGGTAATAATTTTTTGTATATAATATTTTCTGAAATAAATTATATTTTAATGAAATAATATTATCAAAAAATATTTATTAAATATAAATTAATATATAAGGTTTTGAAGTCAAATATAATTTTTATATGGGTTAATAAACCATCATTATAAAAAGGAAATTATTTATCATTTAATGGAAATTTTTCATTTAAAAGTATAAAATATCATATTCATAGAATTATTTTGATAAAAAATATTTTTTTGAAACTATAACATCAAAATTATAAAATGGTGAATATTTCAAAATTTTCTGAGAAAGTTGAATTTTCGGGTAAAAATTAAATATCGTATAATTTTATAGTAAGTATTATAACCTCATAAAACACCATAAGTGATGTAATAAAAACAATAAAGAGTATACATGACCTAAATTATGTGTCCCCTTTAAAAAATGTGTTTTTGTAGTTATATGATTAATTTTCAAAAGCCTTAATGAATCCTCCAAAATGTGTATTATGTTGTAAGGTTTTAAAATCAATTATTTATAAACACGACTCACTTCCACATCACCAAGTGTATTATTTTAATGTAGTCAGTTAATAAAATTAAACACACTCCACTTTTTTAGAAACCATATTAAAAAACTATTGTATGGTTTATGGTTATTATTATATTATAATATAGAGTCTAAAACCAATGTTTAGAAATCAGTAAAGAAATCTCCCCACTTTTGCTATATAAACCCACCAAAATCCCCCTTTCTATTCACTCAAAAGTCATCAGTCATGATATATTTCATCCCTTACCTATCTATATCTCTTTTATGGTGGCTTCATGATCTCATGAAGCCCCTCCAATGATTTTAGAAGAACCCTCTCAAGGTAAGGGATCATCTTCTTCTTCTTTATATTCAAGAACATCATTTATGTTATACCATTTTTTTTCTATTTTTCATCTTTGAAAATGTTCTCACTCATCCCTATTACTTATATAATTATGTAAATATAACTATATAATCCTTTAAATCTCATTTATATCTATTATGAACCTTTATATACCCCCATTATGCCGTCAAAATTATCATGTAATTTTCCACAATAAACATTTGTATAACGATTACCCATACCCATTTCCACTCAACGGTATTCACCTATATGTACCTAAAATTAATTTATTAGGGAATTTTATGTCTATAAACCATACTATTTAATCATTGGAATAAAATTTTTAAATTATTTATTTATGATGAATAGTCTATGTGGCTCACATGGGCATGTACATATTATGATGGGTGTTCCCAAATAGCAGTCCAATGAATTGAGTAATGTTTTAGTCTTATCTGACATCACGTATGGGATTAGGGAGAAAAAATAATCAATTATGGAAATTATTCCACCATCTTATTATGTCTTGGTGGTTATCCTTGGCCTATGATTTTTATGTCATGTTTAATGTTGTCACCATATTTATATGTTTCCTTTATGTAATCAAGTTATATCATACTTCATCATTCGTGATTATGATTCTCACCCATCTTATGTTACCTTGATATTCCTAATAGATAAATTTTACTAAATTACCTTATATTGTGCTTCGTTAAATCCCTTACTAGGCTTTATATCTCACCCATTTATTATGAACATCCCCATGTTATCCCATGTAGTTTTAGAAGATACATGATATATATGTGCATGTTTTGGAGTCTTTAACATAATGTCATTATATCCCATGTTCAATTTTTTACTATATGTACATAATATCCCAAATAAACAATGATTAATGATATTCTAGGATGTATTGAGTGTTCATTTATGTAATAAATCAATAAATAAAGTGTATTAATGACAAGGGTTATCATAGTTGGTATCAAAAGAATGTCTAGTTATTTTTGGGATTAGGATTATAAAAAATTAGTGGTATAAATAGGGATAAGTTTAGACATATTAAAACATACTTAAATTTTGGTAATTTATAGATTAATTGATTTCCATGAAAATAAATCTCTATCTGGATACTGCAAGTGTATGTGGATCTGGTAAAGAGGTACCTATGGGTAATGACATAAAAAAGGGTTCATTGAGAAGGAATCGATCATCAAATAGTTTAGAAAAATGGTCCTTTCTGTACAACTTGTTTGAAACTACTGGGGGATATGATTTTTTAAAATTATATTCTCCTTACAAATAATCGTTATGGGAAATGAAATTCCCAAAATATTTTATGTTAGGTAATAGATCAGGGTTAACTTAGATTGAAAATCTATACATTCATAGGTTAAAGAAGACATATCATTTATGTGTTATCCATTTAATGTTTTTGGTTTCTATTTATTAGTTCAATATTTTAACAATTATCATCCTTAATTTTCTCTTTATTCTGTTCAATGAATAGAAATAGGATAATCTAAATCAACGACCAATGTGAGGGGAAATACAACGACTACCCATATGATATTCCCAACCTGATGGGAGAATGAATCATGATCTTTTTGATAATACATTTTCAATTGAATCATTTATTGAATTGAATATTAAATCAGGAGGAATGACCAAATCCCCCAAATAAATATCATGTTATAATTGAGACCTTTATGGGAAAAAGGACTCTGAAATTCAAAGGAATGTATGATCCCTTAATCACAGAAAATTAGATCAACTCCATTGAGAATATATTCTTCATAATTCAATACTATGATCAAGAGAAGGATGTGCTTATTATTTATCATATTTAAAATGAAGTTGATTAAAAGTGTAAATTAGTCAAAAATATGAAACCCAAGTTGGATATAAATTCAATTAAGGGGAAGGAATTATGGAAAATTCATTTTAACAAATATTTTTCTCACACTCATTGACTAAAAATTGATTGGGACTTACTAATACTCAAGAAAAAGGATGACATATCCATTGGTGTGTATAATGAAAACATCAAAAAACATCCATTATAATCCTCTATATTTGTCATTACACCTAAAATTAATGTTGACATCCTATTTAGTGGACTGAAGACAAGTTTATAAAAATCCTTTTAAATTTGGGACATTGACATATATGTGGAAATTTTTTGATATTCCCTCAAATTCTAAATTGAGATCAGTAAATCTCAGGCTATCATAGGGATAAGAAGCGTAAAATGGAGTTTAAGAATTATGGTATGATGGAGGAATATATTAATTCAAATAAATTACAACATCCAACTTTTCTAAAGTGCTGGTTGAAGAATCCTAAAAATTTACTAAAGGTGATGGGGAAATGCCTTAAGTGTGGGATGGAATGGAACCTTGCTATCGATTTCTAACAAGGGAAACCCACCAATGGGATTGAATAAAGGGATTCAATGTTCAAACCCTATTATACTATAAAATGTTGAAAATTTAAGTAAAAGGGAATATTTGAGAATATATTCTCTAATCTAATGTTTTTAAATTATAATCGATGATCACAACCTCCAAGTTCAATAAGGAAAGGGGGAGTTTATGTGACGACAACTACTAAGGTGTATCCCAAAAAATAAGTAATGATAGGTACTGTAGTTATTAATTCTTGGAAAGTGAACATAATTTTTAATTATGGTTCAATGAATTATTTCAAATCATTATAGTCTATATGAATTATTAAAATATCATTTCAAATCATTGAAGTAGAGCTATCAATGAAAATAAAAATTTGGTCAATTATCACATCCCAAGTAAATAACTCCTCCCCTACCAAGATTTATATGCTAAAAATAAAGGAATAAATTTTGGTACCCTCTTTAGTCTAAATCAATATTATTATAGGTATATATTTCATTTACTTGTATAAAAACAAAATAAATTTCCAAGATAAGGAAATGACCCTATGTATTTAAAATCACCCCCAAATTCTATAAATGGTAAAAGATGAGGATGAATCTTATTTGGTATCATCATATCAAGAATGAATATTTTTTCCTTATGAGAAAGAATATCGATCTCAAATGATTGAAACTATGGAAAATATAATCCTTCACGAAATCTCTATTATGAGAAAATTAACTAATGTGTTTCTTGAAGAATTTCATAGTCTTCCTCCACACCATGAGGTTGAGTGATCAATTGATCTTATACCCAAATATTTTCCTATATCCAAGACCCCATATAGAATGGTTGTTGTTGAATATAAGGATATGAAGAATAAAATATAAGAGAATATAGATAAAGGGTTTATACACCCAAGTTCTTTACCATGGGGAGCAACAGTCCTCTTCATCAAGAAGAATGATAACACAACGCACCTCTACATTTATTATCATGAGCTCAATAAGATATTGATAATGAACAAGTATCATATTCTAGGGATTTATGAGTTATTTGATCAGATATGTAAGGCCCAACAATTTTTTAAGGTGTATAATTGGTTGGGATACTATCATATAAATGCGAAGAAGGAATATTTATCCAAGGATTTTTTTTGTACAAGGTACATGCACTAGAGTTCAAAGTGATTCCATTTAGGCTCAATAATTACCAAGAAATCATCATAAATTTAATCAATACAGTCTCTATGAATTACATCCACAAATATTTTGTAGTATTTATTGATGATATTCTTATAAACTTCAAATGTAATGAGGAACATGAGAAGCATTTAAATACCATACTAAATACATTTAGAGATATTAAACATATTTAAATTTCAGTAAATGTGAGTTTCAATTGGATAAGTTTCATTATAGGGGAATTGTATCACAAAAACTGGATATTTATGGACCCCTAAAATACAAAGGCAATCAGAGGATGACCTTGGCCAATATCTGTGAAGAAAATCCATAATTTCACTGGATTAGATGGGTATTATCACTAAATTTTGAGAAACATATCATGATTGTAAAACCCACTAAACAATATTACCAAGAAGGGAGTTATGTTTTCTTGGACTTATGAATTTGAGTATATCATTATGAATCTAAAAAAGATGCAAATCACTGCACTGGTTTCACATTACCCACCGACCAGAAAGAATTGTGATTTACAAAGATACATCTAAAAATGGATTGGGTTGTGTACTCCTTCATGTTGATAATGTGATAACCTATTCCTCCATCAATGAAATATATATAAGTAGAAATACCTAAATTAATATATAGAGTTTTCTATTGTTATATTCACATTAAAGATTTAGTGTAATTATATCTACATGGATAATTGGGAAAAATATACAGATAAAAAAAATACTCAACTATATATTCACTCAAAAGGAGTTTAATATGAACAAATGAATGTGCTTAGATATTATTAAGGATTATGATTGTTAAATACACTACCACCATGTAATGGAAAACAATGTGGTAGATTATATGAATAAAAAAGATCCCTCAACCCTATCTATGATAAGGACTTAAAGGGATCTAATTTTCTTGGACATGCAATGTATGAAAGTAGGAATAATAAAAATATCTTAATAAAATATTCTTCAAATAAATTCTCAACCATTGATTCTTTAAATAATTAGGGAATCCCAAAAATATGATTAGGTGCATCAAAATAATGTATCGAATATTCCAGAGTTCAATTTTTCTAAATATTGATTTATAATGTTTGGAATCCTGACACGTGTCCCATCAAAATCGAAACTGAATAGGGAACTTATGGATGATGCACATAGATCATATTTCTCTATTCATATAGAAATAAATATGATATATTTAGATTTTATGAAAAACACATGGTGGGATAACATGAAGAGAGATATTGTAGAGTTTATATCTCATTGCTTTGTAAGCTATCAAGTACAGTCATAAAGACAATAGTCTAAAGGTATGATGAAACCATTACAAATACGAGTGTGGAAATGTGGAAAAAATAAATAAGGATTTCATCATATTATTCCTAGTGAAACCTACTAGAAAAAATTATTTCTGGGTGGTAGTTGATCACTTTACCAACTCAGTGCATTTCATTGCAAAAAAGAATTATTTCTCCCTAAACCAACTCACCTAGATATATAAAAGAGTAGTGGTAAGATTGCATGGGGTTCCACTCTCTATTGTATCTGAATGATATCTAATGATTACCTCAAGGTTTTTGAGAAGCCTTTGAAAAGTGTTGGATACATAGTTGAATTACATTACTATTTATCACCCTTAGATGGATTGACTGTCTAAAAGGACCATTTAAACACTATATGATATGTTGGATCATGTTTAATTTATTTTAAAGGATGTTGGGATAAACACCTTACACAAGTGGAATTCTCATATAACAAAATTTTATATTCTATAATTAAAATTTATCCTTATAAGGATTTATATGTGAATATGTGTCATATTCGGACATCCTGGAAAACATTTGGAGTGTGGAAGCTTATGGGACCTAATATTGTCCAAGATATGATGAAAATGGTTCAAACCATTCAATATCATATGAAATACACTCTAATTAAGCATAAAATATTTGCCAAAAATATACAACATGATATAGAGACTTTTTTTGGAGACAAAGGGTTCCTTAAAATACAACTTTGGATGAAAGTCAAGTGGTTTGGGAAGAATATAATTATTTTTCCATAATACATCGACACGTTTGAGATCCATGATCGCATTAGAGCTATAGAATATTGACTAACACTACAACCTAACCTATCTCAACTACATTATGTGTTCCTTATATCCCTCTCGAGGAAGTACACAACGGACCCCTGATATGTACTTAATCCTGATGTAGTACCAATATATATATATCATTCTTACGATGAGTTATCAACAAATATTTTATATTATAGATACAAATATATATGAAACAAGATGACCCGAACAATAAAATTCTATGACATAACCACAAGTTTGAGGAATCCATGTAGGAATAAGAAGGGGTGATAAAATTTAACTAATCTCATCTTCTTTAGTGTATTAAATTAAAATTTTGAGGGTGAAATTTCTAAAGGGAGAGTAATGTAATGACATAAAAAATTACAAATTAAATTCCCTTCTTTGTATAAATGTTTTATTAAGTAATATAGTTATAGAAAACACATGCAGTACATTGGAATGTTATAACCAGTTAGGTTTTAAAATAATATTAATCATAAAGATAATTGATAATATATAATTTTAATAGTGATCATATTACTCCTATATATAAATGGATATGATAATGTACAATTGGAACAAATGGACGAAATGATGTCCTCGACCAGTAGGATCATACCCAATAAAGCACATTTATCATAGTTTTAGAGGGAGATAGTGTAACATCCCAAGTAAGTAATGAATAATAGATATTTTTGTCTATGCCTATTAATGAATTAGATAGTGTTTTAGAGGCTTAAAATGAAAATAAATCCAATCTTAAGCATGGAATACACTAATATTTTTAAAGATTGTTTTACTGCCTTTTGATGGAAAGCCATTTTTGAATCTATCTTTTGACAATTTTATAAGCTATGTTTGTCAAAATAAACTTATTCTTTATGATTGGGACATCAAAATTTACTTTGTGTGAATTTTTGGTATTTTTCTGACAATGTTCATTTTTTAATGAATAGTGAAAAATACTGCATTTTACATCAAAACTGATTTTTAATCTAATTTAATTATATGATTAGATTATCTTTTGAATTTGTTTTGAAGTGAAATTAGAATATATTTTTACCATTTAATCCAGTGGTGGTCATTGGAATCAATTTCACTTTGAAATTGGACTTAAACTGGTGTCAATCTTTTGATACTTAATGTTTCATAAAAACACGCTATTTGCTCTGACAGCGGGAATTAATTATTAAATTAATTAATGTGACTTATATGTTTTGAATTTTGTAAAATAGACTTCATTTTTGAATTCAGAATATCAAATATAGCTTAGGGTGAAGTTTTGGTATTTTTCTGAAAAACTCCAATTTTTGATGAATAGTGAAACCACTAAGTGGTAATCAAGCAAACTGATTTTTCAGTTAAATGAACGTTTACCACTAATGTGTATTGAATTTTGAAAATCCGACATACATGGTTGTCATTAGTATGTAAAATGTGGTTCAATGGGATGAAAATAATTTTTTTGGTGAATAGTAACTTTTTTTTCATTAATCGCGATTAGAGGTAATTAGTTTAAGTTAAGGTAAAAATGTTATTATAAAAATATGAAAACACCATGACACTTGTCCTACCCCTATTGGATGAGTCATGGCCGACCAAGACAACCCATGGGTCGATTTAGGGGACCCCATGGAGCCACTTGGGTGAGATAATGACTTTAATGCCTTTTTTTTTAAATAAAGGTGAAAATGACACTAACATAAATTGTTTTACTAAAACAATTTTTAGAAGGGGATATTCTAATCATAATTTTGTCTATAAATATTCATTAGAAATATAAAAAGATTTCCTACATCAGGATATTTTTTTTTATAATTTTTAGACATTAAATAAATTAAATTATTTATGATATCATGATGATGCAGCGATGACCTCATTAATGAAAAGTTTAAATAAAATGAAAAGATAATATAAAATCTAAGACCTAAACTTGTCCAAAAACTATTGGATGGGAATATTTAGAAGCCTTATCATCTTAGCTTCGAAATATATCAATGTGGGACCTCAGAAATTCGAAACACTTTTGAAATTAAAATAATAGTTTCATGATTTCCAAAAGTGCCCCTCCTCTCCTCTTATAAAAGGCCCCCACCTCTACCTCATTTAACACACTCCTCAAGCCTTTGTCTCGGCCATACCCTGCCCATTTACTCTCTCCACATCCCTCTACTCATCCTAGATGATTCCCTTTGGGCAGAATCCTTTCAAAGGAATCCTTTAGGCTCAAATCAAAAGGAGTTACACTTTTAAAGGTAATTGATTCTCTCATGTTCATTTGTTTTATTTTGCTTCTCCAACCCCCTAAAATCTTTTTATTTACTTATTTTGTAAAAACTACAGTATCGTAAATATACTAGGATATTGTTATAAGATTTATTAGATCTACACTCTCACACAACTACATAAAATTGTTAAAGAACATACGGTTTCCGTGGATGGAGAAATTCTACCTCCCGAAATGATGATTGTTCAATACTCATTTAACACCTTCAAAGGTGTCCATTATGATGTCACTATTTTTATATATGATATATAATATGTTTATTATTTCCTTAAGCTTCTGTATTTTTCATTTATGGAATGCCATTATTGTTTCCATTATGGGTAAACACGATATCTTCATTTTAGGAAGTGCGGACTACCGCCCCCTGAAAGTGATTTGATTCGTTAATACCATATGTGGGATGTGTAAAGGATAAATTTAATGATATTATATATGTTATTATACTGGAATTATAATATACTCTTATATCATTATGATTCAATTCCAGAAAATACGAAATAGAAAAGGAAGTAGCTGTCATGCGTACGTACGGCTTACCGTCTCTATGAACGGTGCATTTCATTTCTTACCTCTAAATGTGATGTAATATTATAAATACATGTATATGATGAATATATATGATATATATGTTATCCAAATCATTAATATCATTCTGGATATAATGAACCTTTGACCAAATTAACAACATGTAAGTGTAAGAAGTCTATTTTTGACTTAAGAACCAAATAACGACAAAATGAACATTATTAACTTAAATGATTACATGATGTTCATAGCATGGTATTAAAGGAATAATGAACTTGAAAAAGGTTCTTAATCAAGTAGAGATTAACTCAAGTTTATTATTCAGGAGATTAAAGAACGGTCGGGTCAAGTCGGATACGAGGTATGGGACTTCGTCTCAATCTCCTTTCATTGAGGCATATTTTATTTTATACACAACTTTCTTTTATACGGTGTATAAACCCCTTTGACTTTTACGTTTATCCAAAAGGAATCTTTTTATACGAAGCGTTTTACAAAACGAAAAAAGGGAATGTTTTTGTCGTACGTATGCGGTGACAACGACTTCTCCGCCGCCATGACCATTATTTGGGTTTCGGCTTCCTCTACAAGCCATACCTTGTTTTTAAAAGAAAAATAAATACCATGTTTAACTTTTCTTTTATTTTTGTATTGAAAATGGTTTTCATAATGTTTTTATATCAATGTGTTGTATTGATATCTTGTGATTGAAAGTTGTAAATGTTATGTTTCCTTTATGCAAGTTTAATGTGATACGATTATGTTGAGGTTCTTGGGAATTATTATGAAGACGGGTGGTTCCGTGATAAACTAAGGGCGGGTGAGCCCAATGTAGCTCTCCAATTCATTGGGTAATGCAAAGGAGTGAAATGTTAAGGTTTCTCCGAAGAGATTTAGGGAATATAATGTGATGGGTATTCCAAACGTAACCAAGAGGGTTACTCCCTACATAAGAATGTTATGAATGCCTCAAGTTACCTTTATGTCTTATAATTTCTATGATTTATTCATGATTTGATGAGGTATGTTAAAGTGCTTATGTTTTATGGGTAAAGTATGATCTCATCCTTATGTATATATGTACCCATGTTTCCTTTCCATATTTTTATATCCCTTACTGAGATTTTTATGCTCATCCCAAGTTTTTTTGAAATGTTTTTCACAGGTCAAGGGAAAGGTACATGATATGATGATAGTGTCAAGGAAGTGTCAAGAAAGAATCCATGATTATTTTAAATATGTTTCCATTGATGGGAATGAAGAATACTATCTTTATGTAACCACTTTTTTATATGTGGAATGTAATGCAAGTTTTATGATCTAATTCTCTAAAACTCTAAACCCGAAAAGATCCTCAATGTGTAATCTTGTAATAACTCAATATTAAGTATGTTTTAAGGCTGGGGCCTTATAGTTGGTATCAAATGTTGGTTTAGATAACTTTAGGAGTTAGAATTATATTAAATGATTATCCAAAAATATTTTTTTATGGTCAAATTGAAGTGATATAGCATTTGAAGATTACCATGTTGCTTCATCTAAGACATGTTTGTTCAGAATGGTTTTCCGTAGAGGAAACATGGAAGCAGTTCTAGGAAGGCATACAGAAGGAAATAACCTTCCGAATCAGCATCCTGAGATGGTTGGAATTGGAACTGAACAGTTTGTTGCAGTAATGGCGCAGTTGACTCAGGCTATAAATGGTGGTGGTATCCATGCACGAGATCAGCCAGATCAACCGCAGAGGAACATGTCAGTGGTGGAACATTTCATGAGGCAACATCCCCCATCATTCAGAGGATCATCTAACCCTGTGATAGCTGAAGGGTGGATTAAAGCACTGGAGAAGATTTTTGATGTCATGGGGTGTTCAGACAATCAAAAGGTTAGTCTTGCTATTTACCGTTTGGAGGGTGAAGCAGATCAGTGGTGGTCGATGGTTAAAAATATCAGGGACGCTAATGAGATTGATGCTCTTGACTGGGATGAATTCAAAGGTATGTATCTTGAGAAGTATTTTCCTAAGTCTGTTAGACTTAGGATGGAAAAACAATTCGTGGAATTGAGGCAAGAGGAAGACTCAGTGGCTGCCTATGAAGAAAGGTTCACTCGATTGGCAAGGTATGCTCCAAATTTTATCCGAGACCTTGATAGTAAAATAAATCGTTTTTACTCAGGATTAAAGCCAAAATATTGAAGGGAATTAGCTTATCATGAGTTTAAAAGTTATGAAAAGCTTGTTCGATGTATTGAGAAGGTGGAAATGGAGTTTGCCGATGATCAAGTGTTGTATAAAAACCAATAGAAGAAGAGACAGAGGTGGTAGGAGAAAGGTAAGAATTCTTCAAAAAAGTCTGATGGTAAGAAAACTAAGTTTCCAGTTTGTGATAAATGTGGAAAAAGGCATGCTGGGGAATGTCTTCTGAATTCTGGAAAGTGCTACCGATGTGGTAAGATGGGACATAAGGCTCGTGATTGCACTGAAAAGGATCAAGGTGAAGGTAAGACCAAATTTGATTTACAGTTAGTGAAATGTGTTAAGTGCAATGAGATGGGTCACTATGCAAATGAGTGTCCAAAAAAGAGTTTGAGTGATGGGAAGCAGTTAGACTACAAGCAGAAAGGGGTGGTGAAATCCTTTGCAACTACTTCAGCAGATGTCGGGCCATCAAATGAAGTTGTATCAGGTACTTTGTTTGTTTTTTCAGATTATGCCAGTGTGTTGTTTGATTCAGGGTCTACACATTCTTTCATCTCTGAAAACTTTTCTAGTAAAATGGGAATACCATCTCAAGAAATGACTCCTGAACTTTTGGTAAAAATACCTGGGGGGAATGTTGAGGCAAAAAGAATTTATAAGAATATTCCTATCCTTATCCGTGGAAAGAACCTACTTGCAAACCTTATTGTTCTACCTCTAGTAGAGTTTGATGTTATCCTGTGTATGGATTGGCTCTCTATTTACCATGCTAAAATTGACTGTAGAGCTAAAGAAGTTTCTTTTCAGAAAGACTTTCAGTTTGTGTACAAGAATGAACCCTTACTGTTGATAACTTATCAAGAGGATGAGAAACTTGTAAAAGATGGAAATGAATGTTACCTTGCACACATCGTTGAAAATAAAGGAACTGTTCAAATTAATGATGTGCCAGTGGTAAATGAGTATCCTGATGTTTTTCCTGATGAGTTGCCTGGAATAATACCAGATCGGTAAGTTGAGTTTATTGTTGACTTAGTTCCTGATGCGAAGCCAATTTCAAAACCCCCTTATCGAATGGCACAAATTGATCTTTTAGAGTTAAAGGAGAAATTGCAAGATTTATTAGAGAAAGGTTTCATTCGACCTAGCACATCACCATGGGGTGCTCCTGTTTTATTTGTTAAAAAGAAAGATGGTTCTATGAGACTTTGCATTGATTATAGGGCCTTGAATAATATCACTGTTAAGAAAAAATATCCTTTGCCTCATATCGATGATTTGTTTGATCAGCTCCAGGGAGCTCAGTTTTTTTCAAAGATGGACTTGAGATCGGGGTACCATCAGCTGAAGGTAAAGGAGGCAGATGTTCCGAAGACCACGTTTCGTACGAGATATGGCCATTATGAATTTGTAGTAATGCCTTTTGGGCTAACCAATGCACCTGCTGTATTCATGGACTTAATGAATAGAATTTTCCATGAGTTCTTGGATAAGTTTGTGGTGGTTTTCATTGATGATATTTTGGTGTTTTCTAAAAGTAAAGAGGAGCATGAAAGACATTTAAGGGTTATCTTGAAAACCTTAAAAGAAAGGAAACTATATGGAAAATTCAGCAAGTGTGAGTTTTGGTTGCAAAAAATTTCTTTCCTTGGTCACATTGTTTCTAAAGATGGGATAATTGTTGATCCTGCAAAAACAAAAGTTGTGGAAGACTAGCCAAGACCTACAAATGTAACCGAGATTCGTAGCTTCCTTGGTTTGGCAGGCTATTACCGAAGGTTTGTTAGAAATTTTTCATGGTTTTCTAGTCCAATGACTAAGCTAACTCGGAAGGGTGTTAAGTTTATCTGGACAAAATAATGTGATGATTGTTTTTAGGAATTAAAAAGAAGATTGGTGAATGCTCCAGTTTTGGAACTACCTTCCAGGAATGGTGAGTTTTTTATCTACAGTGATGCTTCATTGAAAAGACTTGGTTGCGTCCTAATGTAGAATGATCAGGTAATTGCTTATGATTTACGACAGTTGAAAACTCATGAGGTAAATTACCCTACACATGATTTGTAATTAGCTGCTGTTGTTTTTTCTTTAAAAATTTGGAGGCATCGTTTGTATGGAGTAAAGTGTGAAATATATAACGATCACAAAATTTTAAAGTATATAATCACTCTGAAAGAATTGAACATGAGAAAAAGGAGATGTCTAGAATTAATCAAGGATTATGATTGTACAATTCATTACCATCCGGGAAAAGCAAATAAAGTGGCTGATGCTTTGAGTCGAAAAAGTAATGCTTCATTAGCAATGTTGCGTTTGGAACGTGATCCTTTGGTTAAGGATTTGATGAACTTTGGAATAGAAGTTGTGGGTGCAGGATGTTCTTCTGTTTTGTTTTAGGTATTAGTGAGATCATCTTTATCAGATAGAATCAAGCAAGCACAGAAGCAAGACAGTGAGTTGCAGAAAAAGGTAGAGCTGGTTCAGAAAAGTAAGTTGCCTGAATTCAACATTGATAATGATTGTGTTTTGAGTCCAGAGGTAGTTCAGCTGGAAGAGAACCTATCTTATGAGGAAAAACCGGTCCAGATTCTTGACCACAGGGAGAAAGCGTTACGGAATAAGGTGATTAATCAGGTAAAGGTTTTGTGAAAAAACCACATGATGGAAGAGGCAACATGGGAATCTGAAAATGCAATGAGGGATAAGTACCCCCATTTATTCGATAAGTAAATAAATTGTGGGGACGCAATTTTCTAAAGGGGGGAAGGATGTAACATCCCAAGTAAGTAATGAATAATAGATATTTTTGTTTATGCCTATTAATGAATTAGATAGTGTTTTAGAGGCTTAAAATGAAAATAAATCCAATCTTAAGCATGGAATACACTAATATTTTTAAAGATTGTTTTACTGCCTTTTGTTGGAAAACCATTTTTCAATATATCTTTTGACAATTTTATAAGCTATGTTTGTCAAAATAAACTTATTATTTATTATTGGGACATCAAAATTTACTTTGTGTGAATTTTTGGTATTTTTCTGACAATGTTAATTTTTTAATGAATAGTGAAAAATACTGCATTTTACATCAAAACTGATTTTAAATCTAATTTATTTATATGATTAGATTATCTTTTGAATTGGTTTTGAAGTGAAATTAGAATATATTTTTACCATTTAATCCAGTTTTGGTCATTGTAATCAATTTCACTTTGAAATTGGACTTAAACTGGTGTCAATCTTTTGATACTTAATGTTTCATAAAAACACGCTATTTGCTCTAACAGCAGGAATTAATTATTAAATTAATTAATGTGACTTATATGTTTTGAATTTTGTAAAATAGACTTCATTTTTGAATTCAGAATATCAAATATAGCTTAGGGTGAAGTTTTGGTATTTTTCTGAAAACTCCAATTTTTGATGAATAGTGAAACCAGTAAGTGGTAATCAAGCAAACTGATTTTTCAGTTAAATGAAAGTTTACCACTAATGTGTATTGAATTTTGAAAATCTGACATACATAGTTGTCATTAGTATTTAAAATGTGGTTCAATGGGATGAAAATAATTTTTTTGGTGAATAGTAACTGTTTTTTTCATTAATCGCGATTTGAGGTAATTAGTGTAATTTAAGGTAAAAATGATATTATAAAAATATTAAAACACCATGACACTTGTCCTACCCCTATTGGATGAGTCATGTACGACCAAGACAACCCATGGGTCGATTTAGGGGATCCCATGGAGCCACTTGGGTGAGATAATGACTTTAATGCCTTTTTTTAAATAAAGGTGAAAATGACACTAACATAAATTGTTTTACTAAAACAATTTTTAGAAGGGGTTATACTAATCATAATTTTTTCTATAAATATTAATTAGAAAGCTAAAAAGATTTACTACATCAGGATAGTTTTGTTATAATTTTTAGAAATTAAATAAATTAAATTATTTATGACATCATGATGATGCTGCGATGACCTCATTAATGAACAGTTTACATAAAATGAAAAGATAATATAACATCTAAGACCTACCCTTGTCCAAAAACTATTGGATGGGAATATTTCGAAGCCTTATCATCTTATCTTCGAAATATACCAATTTGGGACCTTATAAATTCGAAACACGTTAGAAAATAAAATAATTGTTTCATGATTTCCAAAAGTGCCCCTCCTCTCCTCTTTTAAAAGGCCCCCACCTCTACCTCATTTAACACACTCCTCAAGACTTTGGCTCGGCCATACCCTGCCCATTTACTCTCTAAAAATCCCTCTCCTCATCCTAGAGGATTCCCTTTGGGCAGAATCCTTTCAAAGGAAGCCTTTAGGCTCAAATCAAAAGGAGTTACACTTTTAAAGGAAATTCATTCTCTCATGTTCATTTGTTTTATTTTGCTTCTCCAACCCCATAAACTCTTTTTATTTACTTCTTTTGTAACAGCAACAGTATCTTCAATATACTAGGATTTTGTTATAAGATTTATTCGAGCTACACTCTCACACAACTACATCAAATGGTTAAAGAACATATGGTTTCCGTGGATGGCGAAATTCTGCCTCCCGAAACGATGATTGTTCAATACGCATTTAACACCTTCAAAGGTGGCCATTATGATGTCAATATTTTTATATATGATATATAATATGTTTATTATTTCCTTAAGCTTCTGTATTTTTCATTTATGGCATACCATTATTGTTTCCATTATGGGTAAACATGATATCTTCATTTTAGGAAGTGCGGACTACCGCCCCCTGAAAGTGATTTGATTCGTTAATACCATATGTGGGATGTGTAAAGGATAAAGTTAATGATATTATATATGTTATTATACGGGAATTATAATATACTCTTATATCATTATGATTAAATTCCATAAAATACGAAATAGAAATGGAAGTAGCGTTCATGCGTACGTACGACTTACCGTCTCCATGAACGGTGCATTTCATTTCTTACCTCTAAATGTGATGTAATATTATAAATACATGTATATGATGAATATATATGATATATATGTTATCCAAATCATTAATATAATTCTGTATATAACGAACCTTTGACCAAATTAACAACATGTAAGTGTAAGAAGTCTATTTTTGACTTAAGAACCAAATACCGACAAAATGAACATTATTAACTTAAATGATTACATGATGTTCATAACATGGTATAAAAGGACTAATGAACATGAAAAAGGTTCTTAAGAAAGTAGAGATTAACTCAAGTTTATTATTTAGGAGATTAAATAACGGTCGGGTCAAGTCGGATACGAGGTATGGGACTTCGTCTCAATCTCCTTTCATTGAGGCATATTTTATTTTATACACAACTTTATTTTACACGGTGTATAAACCCCTTTGACTTTTACGTTTATCCAAAAGGAATCTTTTTATATGAAGCGTTTTAAAAAATGAAAAAAGGGAATGTTTTTGTCGTACGTATGCGGCGACAACGACTTCTCCACCGCCATGACCATTATTTGGGTTTCGGCTTCCTCTACAAGCAATACCTTGTTTTTAAAAGAAAAATAAATACCATGTTTTACTTTTCTTTTATTTTTGTATTGAAAATGGTTTTCATAATGTTTTTATATCAATGTGTTGTATTGATATCTTGTGATTGAAAGTTGGAAATGTTATGTTTCCTTTATGCATGTTTTATGTGATACGATTATGTTGAGGTTCTTGGGCATTATTATGAAGACGGTTGGTTCCGTGATAAACTAAGGGCGGGTGAGCCCGATATAGCTCTCTAATGCATTGGGTAATGCGACAGAGTGAAATGTTAAGGTTTTTTTCGAAGAGATTTAGGGAATATACTGTGATGGGTATTCCAAACGTAACCAAGAGGGTTACTCCCTACGTAAGAATGTTATGAATGCCTCAAGTTACCTTTATGTCTTATGATTTCTATGATTTATTCATGATTTGATGAGGTATGTTAAAGTGCTTATGTTTTATGGGTAAAGTATGATCTCATCCTTATGTATATATGTACCCATGTTTCCTTTCCATATTTTTATATCCCTTACTGAGCTTTTTATGCTCATCCCATGTTTTTTTGAAATGTTTTTCTAGGTCAAGGGAAAGGTACATGATATGATGATAGTGTCAAGGAAATGTCAAGAAAGAATCCATGTTTATTTTAAATATGTTTCCATTGATGGGAATGAAGAATACTATCTTTATGTAACCACTTTGTTTATATGTGGAATGTAATGCAAGTTTTATGATCTAATTATCTAAAACTCTAAACCCGAAAAGATCCTCAATGTGTAATCTTGTAATAACTCAATATTAATTAAGTTTTAAGGCTGGGGCCTTATAGATAAAATCTCTAGTATTTTACCTTGACCAATAAAAATCCAATATTAAATAAATTAAAAATTAATTAAACCAATTATAAGATATGTTTAAGCTTATTGAGATAGCATCCCAATCCATGTACACCGATCTACCCTAAGAAAATCTCACCATCACGCACCTTACCCATAGGGAATTCATTGGTTTAATAAATGATACATTTATAAACCTTAAAAGTATGATTTTTTATGTTTTATTTTTATAAAATTGTGATTATATATTTCTATTTTTAATATTAATTTTTAAATTATTAAATAATGAGTTTGATAAAATTTAGATTTAGACATGATGAAACAATTTTTTTTAAGCGACATATAGTTTCGATCAAGTCACACATTTTATGAATTTATTATTATTTTAAATAAATTATATTTTAATAAAATATTACTAAAAAATAATTTTTATTAAATATAATGATAATATAATTTTTTTATGTGAAATTTAATTTTTAAAATGGTTAAAAAACTATTATTGTCAAAAAGAGCCGTAATTTTCATTAATTGGTTATTTTTTATTTAAAAGTGTAAAATGTCATAATTAGATAATTATTTTTAAATAATTAACATTAATTTTTAAATTATCTGGTAAAAGTATCCAAAACTGTATTTTTCATAATTTTTTGAGATAATAAATTTTTTTGGTAAAAAATAAACAACGTATAATTATATGATATGTATTATGACATCAAAAAAACCCAAAAGTTATTTAATAAATAATAAAAAGAGAATAAATGAATAAAATTATTTCACCATTTAAAATAATTTTTTTGAGTTTAAAAGATTAATTTTACAAATCCATAATTAATTCTCAAAAACCTGTATTATGTTTTTTGGTTTAAAAATCAATTATTTATAAACACAACTCACTTTCACACTACCAAGGATATTATTTTAACGAGGTAGACTCTTAAACATGTAAATTAATTTAAAAAACTACACTTTGGTAGAAATAATGGTAAAATAATATGTTTTTATATTTTTATTACTTTATCATATAGATTCGAACACCAATATTTTGAAATTAATAAACAACTCCCCCTTTTTGCTCTATAAACCCATCCAGAACCCATTTTCATCACTAATAAATTCTGTATAATAAATTTAATTGGACCTTAACTCTATAAATACCTAACAAGGTTACCTTAATCTCTCAATAATCACCACTAATGTTTTTATAAGAACCCTCTCAAGGTAAATGATCCTCTCCTTTTACTCTTTATTCAGGAACCTCCTTCATGTTATACCTTTTCTTTTACATTTTATCATGTTGAAATATGTTCTCACACATCCATATTAATTCTCTTATACTGTATAAGTGAGGATAATACCTTTTTATTCTCATTAATCCCTCATATAAACCATTATGTATCCACATTATGATGCTAAAATTATCCTATAATTTTCCATGCCAAACATTTATGTAGTGAATATCCATACCCATTTCCACTCATGGGTATTCTCCTATATGATCCTATAGTAAATTGATTAGGGAATTTTAGGTATATAACACAAAAAATTTAATCACTAGAATAAATGTTATTAAATCTGTATTAATATTGAATGATCAATGAGGCATACATGAAAATGTACATATTATGTACCGTGTAGTTTTAGTAGATACATGAAATATAAGTACATTTTGAGGAGTTTATAATAACATTATGTGTCATGAAATGTTAAATTTGTTATTATATGTACATAATAACTATAATACACTAGGATTAATTATCTTTTTCGATGTATTAAGTGTGCTTTTATGTAATAAATCATGAAATAAAGTGTATTATCATTAAGGGGTTTCATTCATATAAGGTCAAAAAACCATTTTAGTGAACAAATATGAAACTAAGTAATATAATTATGCATTATAATATATTATTGGAACTTATAAAACCCATATCCAATATTTTTAAAACCAAATTAAAAGGTTATTTTAATAAACAAAAATGTTTTATATCTTATCCTCTAATTAAATAATATTATTTTAAAATATGGTTATGGATTATTTTTATTGGAACATAAAATTATTTTGTTAAAAAAATAAATCACTTTCATGAAAATCAATAAACATAAAAAATTTATCTTACATACATGATTAATGTTTTAAAACAATCATTTATTTAAAGAAATTTTTTATGTGTTATGCGAGTTTAATTTAAAATAATATATTCTCACATTAATAAAATGAATTATGTTAAATGGAATCCATATTTATAAAAATAATGTCAATTTTTTTAATCGTGGTATAATTATTTTTTTATTAATAATATAATTGACTTGATTAATCATTAATTGAGAGTAATTAGTGTTTAAATGACTAATACAACATGGATCTATATTTCATAAATTAACATAACATTTAATCCTTATAGGATAAATCTATAACATTTTAATGTTTTATGTACATTTATTATGGAACTTACCTCACCTAAATCACTTATAATTCATGCCTTCAATTCTTACCCCATACTTACCATTATTTTCTATGGAGAAGTCCCTCTTCATCACTTAAAAAAGTGCGATCACTTCCAACCTTTCAATAATTAACTCCTATTTATAATTTTCATTGACCCTCATCCCAAATTTACTCTTTATAATGTCTTTAAAAATATCTAATTATATTTTTCAACAATAATTATACTAATTCAATCAAATATCTGGCATACTTGCAGTGGAAGTTCAAGGTTTCAATATAGGTAACACATCTTTCTTAAAATTTCATTCTTATTATTTCATTTAAAAACACACCATAACAGTAGTATAATAATAATCTAATAATCATTAGTATTTTTGAGATGTTATTATAATAATTTTAAAACAATTTTTTATTCTTTTACATATTATAAGAAAAAAAATAAACATCATTAATGTGTGTGTGCACTGATTACCGACTCCATGAAGCGACACTTTTGGTTTTTCATCACCACATCTCATGATTATTCGTAATTATGGTATTTAAGAATAAATATTATTTATATAATTTATTAATTATTTTAAATTATTACTTACTATCCAATTTTACACCTCTCATTCATTAAGTAATAAAAATTCTATGTTTTCATTGTGATGAATACCGCCACAATTGTTTTTCATTTTTATTCATATTTTTAATTATTTATAAAAACATGATAAAATATGTTTCTCAATTCTGATAGAATCAAAATAATATAATTTTTATTCTATTATAAGTTTATTTTCTTAAAATTAATACTTCATTTACCATACTCACCAATCGAGCTAAAGTGTGTTCCAGTTTGGGTCGGGTTCACCACCTACTAGAATCACGTTTTAAAATTTTTTCATGGAGGATTATGAAAACTAAATTTATGGTATAGAATAATATAAATATTCAAATAATTATTTTTAATGTTTCTATATAGTATAAAATAATATTTAACTCATTAATTAGGAAAACACCCTTCGATGGTTGAAAATCACTAAAAAATGTTCATTGTCTATTTCATCTTGTTAGATAAAGTTAAATCACTCACATAATGAAATTTAAAAATCATAAATTATTATATGTTTTAAATTATTGATAAATTTAATAAAATTTAAATTATTATATTTGGAATATAAATTAATATGGTCATTTTTCAAACAAGACCACTTCAGATAGTCTAAACTATAAAAACATGATCTGGGAAAATAGGGGAAAAAATAACAAACATACCTGTATATAATGAATATAAATGGAAATTTTAAAAAAATTTAGGTATTAATATGATTAAAAAATTATTAATTAATATATTTATGTTTACTATATAAGAGCATTGAGTGCATCTGACTGTGCACTGAATAAATGTAAGGGTTTCTTCTAAAAAAATTACTTCTTTGAGGCACATATTATTTTATAAACCTAATTTATTTTAAATGGTGTATATACTGGAAATAAGATATTTAATATCCCTTATTATACTTATTCATGGTATTTTCACTTCAAATTTAGGATCTCATTCTTTTAAGGGGATATTATTAAATTTTTCTAAAGCCATAAGTGATTTTAGTCTCAAACTCCCTTTATTGAGATACATTTTACATTATACTCCAATTTAACATAATATGTTGTATATTCTTACTAATTGTTATTATATAATAATATATATTTTATTCATGATATTCAAGGATTATTTTCTAGAACTTTCTTCTTAAGGAGTTTTGTTTAAAATATTACTAACTTTATAATTGTTTTATAGACTCAAATAATTTTTCTTGTAAGTCATGAAATATATTCATGATTTTGATATTCCATGTAAAAATTCTTTAAATTATATTATAAAATTATAGATTTAATTTTTCTATAAGTATATTAAATATCTTTATAAATATCATCCCCTTTGAGGAAATGCTTCCACCATTAAAAGCATGGTGTTGATCAGAATAACTCGTGTAATTTTAAATAGATATTTTTCTTCTAGGTCCATGTTATATCTATCAAAAGTGTGATATATAACCGAAATGTAATTCATCTCAAGTAAAATTCTAATTTCACTTCACCACTTTTCAAATGAATGTTTTATTATCCATTTTATGATGTGGGGTTTATCAAGATTTTTAAAGGATACTTGATATTTTCAACCCATATAGTTTCCAAAAAAAGATTTCATTCCATATAATTTCATAAATGTATAAAAAATTCATCCATAAATATTATTATAAATGTATTTTTTACTGTAATTAATTTATTTTAATAAAAATTAATGAAAATATTTTAATTGTTTTTATAGGAAATTTTCAATAGAAGGAATCCATTTAACATGTTTCCATGTAAACATCTCACTACACTTCATATTTCATTTTATATGTGGCTTAATATATACTATTTAATTTTTAAAAAAAGTAAATTATTATTCTCATGTTTTATAAAAATAATAATTAAAAAAAAATCATAAGAAAAGATAATTTCTTATATTCAATGAAATTTTCCTTAAGGATTTTAGAGTGTTCGTCATGTGTGTCATACGATTAAGAAAGGGCATCCTTAAAAATATATTATAAAACTTATTTTTTAGATGTATTAATAAATTATCTTTTATCCTTAACTAAATTTTTCATGATGGTGCATCCACTTATATTATAATTATTTACTTTCAGTGTATTTCCTGTATGAATGACCTATATTTCACAACTTGATTGAAGGGTGTTAAACAATATTCTCAATAGATTTATTGATTGAGGATATTTATGTCTAAACCATATATTAATTTCCTATATGGTTTACATATCATATTCAAAATAGTAATTGTTTAGTGGTATATTTCTATAATAATGCTTAATTTAATTGGATACCCATATAATACTCATGGGTTTATCTGGTCAAGGTGATTCATGAAATCCTGAATTCTTACTTAGTTATACACTTGAAAAGTATAAAAAACCAATTTTATATATTTGGGTTTTAATGATACGATAATTGAAATCATGTGGAACACATATATATTATTTTTCCAATTCATCAGGTTATAAAGAAAAGTATTTGGCATGAAAATTCATGAAAATTATCATGTGTGGGGAATTTATAGGATATGTCAATAACATATTACGAATTTATTATATTCTTATATAGTGTGATAAATTTCTATTTGTTGATAATACTTGAGATTTAATAGTTTAATATTGTTCCTAACTCTTTAAAAAGATAAACTAAAAGGTCCTTTGTTTTAAATGTCATAAATATATTGTAATAATAGATGTGAAATGAATATAGTTTTGTAATTTTTTTGTTTTTGGTGAAAAATTCTAAAGAACAGGTCTAGAGGTGGAACAATTGTTGTAATATGTGTGTTTAGATATGTTTTGTGGTTAGGATATTATTATTTCAGTATGATTTAAGATTTAGGGATGAAATAAAGGGTTGATGAGTAATGGTTGATATTAGTTTCAATGGTATAGATAATACTTTATGTTGGAATAGTTCAATAAGTAATGGTTGGTTGGGGAATATGATAAGAAATATTTTTTGAAAACCCTATGTATTAGACTAAGTATATGAGATCCTCCAAATTTTTTTGTAAAGGAGAGATAGTGTTGTCTTACTAGTAATACATCTATCACAGAATACTATAAGTTGATGTGGTCTCGACACTGATGTATCTAGTGGTAATAAAATTAAAAATATTTGGTAAATTATATAATGGCCATCATTCTGGTTCATAGTGAATTAGCCCTTATAATACACCTAACTTGAAACTATCGAGAGATATGCTTGGGGTAATTCACATTATCTCGACACACCGTTATAAATGATTTGACTGTATTCTTTTATGGAAGTTAACTTGATTTGAAAACCAAATAGTAATATGAGTATGGATAACATAAATTAAAGCTAAATACTCATATGTGAGGGTATTCACATTGTTTATGAATTATTTATCAAATTCTAGAAGTTTTCATTTTTATAAATTTTGTTATTTATGTATTGTTATCCCAAGGAATTCATTTAATGTAATAGTTGGTGAAAGGTGTAACCAACCTAAAAATGGATGCAATGGAGAATGCGGTTATTTTCTTAACCAATAAACTTTTGTAATAATAATTGAGACTAAAATTCTTGTTATTATACAAAATCACTTATCAAGAATTATTATTAATAAAATAAATATAGTTGAATTCCCCATCACACCATTAAAGTGAGGATGGAGTCTCATGAAATTTCTGTTGATGATGATAATGAAGGAAAAAATATACAATTCCCTCTAGGTAAATAATGATGGAAGATTCACACTGGGTAATGTCTCAATGGAACTAGAAAATTTTTCATGTTTGGATAAAGATGATAGAAAACATATATCTTCTATGGGAAAAATAAAGATTCAGTTAACATGATAGAGGTTTAAGATCTATCTTCCTATTTTACTTAATATATAAAAGAAGATATTTTATTTGAAATTTTATCTTTAATTATTTGAATATTTTTTACATCCATAATCAATGTTCTTATAAAAAAAATTATAAATAGGGAATTTATTTAAGGGGGAGATAATTTAACATCATGAAATTTTAATATATATATATTTTTCTTTAAATAATACTCAATTTGATATATTTCCTCACACACACTATAACAAAGAGAATGAAGCATTATTAAATTAATATACTCATCTTTAAAATATAATTATGATAATATATATATATATATATATTATAAAAAATAATAAAATTCATGAAATTTAAAATTTTGTTTGAAATAATATTAGGAATAAATAATTTTTATGAATTCCTTTTCAAATAAAAGAAGTTTATTATTATATGATGTAGTTTTTTTAGAAGTTAAAAAAAATATTTTTGGATTATATTTGGATATAATTAAATCTATTTTTGAATTTATGACATAAAAAATTAATTAGTATGAATTTTTAAAAATTTTATAAAAATTCCAATTATTGAACAAAAATTTTGTATTTATAAATATTATAATCTTCATTAATTTATAAATATATATGATTGACCTAGAAATTTTTAAAACCATTTAAGTCATCAAAAATTAAAATAATGAATACAATTATACATTTTAAAATATTATTTAATATTACAAAACCCATTCCCAAATTTTTTAAAATTAAAATAAATGTCTAATTAAATGAATAAAAAAGTTTTATATCTGTTCTTATAATTAATTAATAATTTAAAGAATTGTTATGGCATGATTTTAATGTGAAATTACATTTTTTTTATTTATAATAAATCAATTAATATCATTATAATCAGTAACAATAATTTTTTTTATCTTATATATAAGTATAATGTTTAAAAACAATAATAATTTTTTTGATGTGTTATGTGTGATTAAATTAACCTCATTTTTTATCATATTAATAAAATTAATATGTGTAAATGGACCCCAAATCCAGAATCATTGCTTTCAAATTTTCTAATAAGGGTTTACATGTATTTTTAGTACTAAAGTAATTGACTTGATTAATATTTAATTAAGAGTAATAATTGTTTAAATAATTAATCTAAAGTTGTTTGATTTTCCTAAATTAGAAATACTATTAGATATTATAGAAAACATTTGATAAGTTTTAAATTCTTAGCTATTTGTCTTAACAACCTTCCCTTACCTAAGTCACCTAACCTTAAATCCTTTATATTATTACAACTTATTGAGCATTATATTCCTTAGAAAAGTCTCTCTTCGTCCCTTATAAAAGTGGGATCACATACACCCATTCAATAATCAAATTCTATTTATATTATTCCATAAAAAACTTCTAAAGTTTTCTTGACATGAATTAATCTATAGAACATAATTCCCCTGGTTACCAAAAATTATCCTATATCCATAAAATATATGGTCTTCTTCAATAGGAAGTTCAATGTCTCAATATAGGTAACACATATTTCTTATCATATATTTCCCACTCTTTACTTCCTATACCAACTATAACCATTTAATTATAATAACCTCTTTATATTTTGTGTTTTTATATGTTATTATATTAATAGTACGAACATTATTTAGTCTCATCCACATCTTAAGAAAAATAAGAATCCTCATTATTGTGTGTTCATGGATTACTAATTCCATGAAGTGATAGTTTCAGTTTGTAATCATCGCCTCTCATTATTTGGGGTAATGGAAACACTAATCGTGCATTGTGTGGACTACGAACTCCATGAAAAATAAATTTTTTGTTTTTCTTTTAGTTTTTCATTAATTTTAAAAATATATTTAAATGTTGGTGAAAATCATAAAAATATAAAAATAATATCATTATTATTATTTAATAATTGTATTATGTCAAAATAAGCTCCTCCTTAATGATACTCATTAATCAAGTTAAAGCATGTTCAAGTTTGGGTCGGTTTGATCACCTACTCATACAATGATTTGAAATTATCTCATGGATGATTATGAAAACATAGATTATAAAATTTTATTAAAAAAACATTTAAATGTTTATTGCTTTATTGGTACTCGAATTTATACATAAATATTTAACTCTTTAATTAATAAAACACCCTTTATAGGTTGAAAATAATCAAACAATGTTCAATGATAATCTAAACATCTATGATTGAGAATAAAATAATAATTAAAGGAAATTTAAAATTCCTAAATAATTATAAAAAATACATTAAAAGAAATTTAATAAACATGGAATGATTAATTTTTTTAAGAGGAACCAATAATCAAACCTCTCTTATGAATGTTTTACAAATGGAATACACTATAAACACCCAATGTGGGGAAATAGGAAACAAAATTACTTTTATAAATGTATAAAATGATTTTGAATAGAAATTAAAATAGTTTCAGATATTAATAATGTTATTAAATTATAATTTAATATATTTATGTTTTTATACAAGAGTGTATAGTGCATCCCACTAATAAGGGAAACCGGGAAAGGGTTTTTGTCTCAAAACATCCTTAATTGGGACACTTTTTATTTTAAGCACCTAATTTATTTTAAATGGATTATATAATAATAATTGGAAGTTTAATATCATTAATTATCTGAATATATTTTATTATTACTTAAAATTTAATCTCTCATTCTTTTAATGGGTTATGATGTGAATGTTCTTAATCCGTAAGGTATTTTTTTCTCAAACACTCTTCATTGAGACATGTTTTACTTTATACAAAAAATTTATATTTATATGTTGTATGTTATTTGAAATTTTTATGTCATCAAGAAATATATTTTAGTTATGATATTTTAGTTTTATTTTCAATAAAAATCAACTTCATGTGATTTGGTTAAAATGTTTCTCAGATTAGGAGTTTTCACTTGACTCGTGTCCTTTATACCATGAGTTGTGAAATCTATTCTAGATTTTTATTTCTAGGTCTATTTTCTTACCATTATATTTAAAAATTATAGATTCCATTTTTATATTTTGAAATTACATATATTTATTATTATCCTAAAATTTGATGAAACACTTCCATAAATAAAATCATGATGTTGATAGGAAAAACTCCTATGCCTTGTAATAGTGAGTTTTTCCATATCCATGTGTGATATATAATGAAAATATTTTCATCTCAAATGACCATTAGGTTTTCCTTCACCACTTTTATAATGAATATTTTATTATCCTTTTTATGATGTGGGTTTCCTAAAATATTTTTATAGTATTTTTAAATTTTTTCACATGGATAGTTTTAAAAAATGGATTTCCATTAATGTAATGTTACAAATGTTTTAAAAGTTTTCCTATGAAGATTGTTTTAAATTTATTTTCAACAAAATTAACTTTATTTCAAAAAAAACACTAATGAAAAATATTTTGAACATTTTATACGAGGATAATTATTTATGGATGAAATACTTTATATATGTTTTCATTTGAACATATATTTTCTCAGGCTTTTCAATTTTCTAAGTGAATTCCTCTCTACTCATTCATGTTTTCTAAAAATAATTCCTTATTTTCAATGTTTAATTAAATTTTTTGTTTAAAAAATTTTCAATGGAAAATAGAATTATTTTTAAATTAGATTTTAAAATTATTTTAATATTTTCCCCATTTATATTGTATTATTTATCAATGGTATCCTTAAAATGATACCATCCCCCTTTTTATGTATATGGGTAATGAAATTTTGGGCTACATATTTGGTATTATCCAAAACATTTTTCTTCTAACCTAAGAATCTATTTGCATAGGAATGATTTATTCCATGAATTACCTATATTGCACTACTTTATTGAAATGTGTTAACCTAGATTCTCAATAAATGAATTGATAAGAGAAATTATTGTATAAAATAGATATCAATTTCTTATATGTTGTAAATACCATATGAATATTCATTTTTATAAAGAGTAATTTACTTAGAATAATGGTTAAATTTATTTGATAACCATCGATTTTTATGGGTATATCATGTCATTCTTATTGATAAAAACATGAATTATTCCTTAGGGGTCCACTTGGAAAAGATATAAAACCAATATTAATTCATCAGGATTTTTATAATATATTGGATAAAATCATGTGAGACAGATATTAAATATTTTTCATTATGATTGGTGGGCCCAGTTTGTGTTGTAATTAATTGGGTAATTTTAATGTCTTATGAGAAGCTATATATGGGTTTGACAAGTAAACATAATCCTTTTTTGATCGACTATAGTGTAATGTGTGGAATATGATAACGGATAAGGGAGTAATCCCTGGAATATGATGATGATATCATAGGGAGTAATCCATAGATATGCTAATGATATTTTGTTTGTATTGTTTCAATATTCCTTTAAAGTTATGATCTTATTTTATGATTATTTTTGTATCCATTTTTTTATAATATAATATCTTTATTAAATTATCTCAATATTATGGTTATTATCATTATTATATTATTTATACCTTATGTGTCAAAAGTTTTGATATTTGATAATGTTTAACATTACTAAGCATTTGAGTTCACCAATTTTTTATGTTTCCATTTACTTAGGATATTTTAAAAACTTTTAGGTATTATAATCCTTAAAGAGTATATAATGGTGAGAATTTATTGGAGATTTTGAAGAATAATTATTGATTCATTGGATTCTTATTTAGTAAAAAAATTACATTTGTTCAGAAGACATGATATTTAGTAGTTTATTCTTTTTCTTAACTCTGAAAACTCTAATAATAAATGTCCAAGGTTTTTAAATGTGAAAAAGATATTTCAATTATATATGTATAAAAAATCTAGTATTTTAGGTTATGTGTTTTTAGATTTGTAGTTGAGTGTGTGTTTGAGGGTGCTATAGAGAGGACTATTAAAAGAGTGGAATACAAGTTAAGGTCTACCTACCATGATTTTTAAGGGAGTTGGTATCAACATCTTCCACTTTTTTTATTCTACAAAAATAATGATTTAAACTCAAGTAATAAATTAGATCCTTATGTAGAACTCTATAAATGGTATAGGACTATGAATTTATTAAATGATTTTGAAGATGGAAAATTTTTGGGATCTGAAATTTTGATTGAGACTACAAAGTAGATAAATGTGATTCAAAATTATATCAAGGATTCTTAGAGAAAACAAATGTTATATGTTGAAAGTTGATGGAAGGAATTATAATTTCATGTTTGGGATTATTTATTCCACAAAACATCAAAATAGAAATGGGTTATGATATTTAAAAATAATGTGAAAATAAATCCACGTTACATTGGACCATTTGAAATTATGGAGTTTGTTGGAGTAATTTGTTTTCAGTTAGAAAAGCATCAAAATATTTTATATGGGCATGAAATATTCCATATATCCCCATTAATAAAGTACATGTTAGACCAAAAACATATATTTGATCAAAATAGAATGGAATTGGAACCAAAAATTCATATATAGAAGAACGAACCCATATTCTTAGTGAAAGGGCACATGTGTTGAGGAATAAGAAAACTAAAATCATGAAAATATTCTAAAGAAAGCACAAGAATAAAGAAGAATCTTTGGAACCTAAAGAAACGATGAATGAAAAATACCACCATTTATTTTAAATAAAGAAAAAATATCATGGGGTAAATTTTTTAAGGGGGATATAATGTCATGACCTAGAATTATATTAATTAAATTTCCTTCTGAATACAAATAAGTGTTACATATTTAGTAATGTAGTATAATATAAAACTCATGAAACAGATGTGAATAATAAATAATTCTTTATTTCACTAACTAAGGACATTGAATTTATATAATGAATATATCTAAAATAATTTAAAATATAAAAACATATAAATATATAAATATATATATATAAAATAAAATTATAAGAATAAGAAAATTTGGATCTATTTTATTCCCTATAATTATTGTTGCCACAAAAAAAAAATATAAAAAAGAAACATATCCTTAGTAATCCAGTCAAAATATTGAAAATAAAAGATATAATAACTTAAGAAGAATTTATGTGGATGATGAATGATGGAATTGATAAATACTTATAGGAAGTAATATGACATTTGGAATAGAAATCATATCATTTCAATAGTAATATGATCATTAGGAAAATTAATGTGGCTACTAATAATTATAACCAAAGTATTAGAATAGAAACCTGAACAAGGGAATTATAAATCATCATTTAAGTCACCTTTGAAATTAAAATATAATTGAATAATTTCATAAGAAAATTAAAAAAAATTATGAGGTCCAATAATATAAATTTAAAACCTAAAGAAAAAAAATTATATTCATTGTAAAAAATATATATGGTATTAAAATAACATTTAAAATAAATTTAAAAATTTTAAATAAAATTAATTCATAAATTAAAGTTATATAATAAATATTTATTTTTTATAAATGATAATATAATTTAAAAAATTCGCATGTAATCATAAAGTTGAATTTGGCATACAAACTTGTATTTTGTACTAAAATTAGGAATTTAAAAAAAAATTAAATTTCTTATATTTGGATAATTATTTTGATAAAATTCACATAATTAAAAAAATTATAACATTGAAATTTAGTTATGTTTATATTTTTATAATTTTATAAAATACCTAATTTTTTTTAATAGAAAAATATATAGGTTTTTGCTTTTAGTATATTTTATTACTTGATAACAACATAATAATGATGTAATAATTAATAATATTTGATACAAGACCAAAAATAAGTAATTATATTAATATAATGTTATATAATAAATTAAAATTAATTTTCAAAACAATATGTAACATTATAATGTCTATAATAAAAATTATGGTTTTTGAAAATAATAATTTCTAGAAAATTTTATTCCCATTCCCAAAGTAACATAAAATATTGATTTTTAGATCTTAAAATAAAATATAACAAAACCTACCTTATTAATGTCCCAAAGGATGATCTAAAACCATTTTTAAAATATGGTTTTGTATTCCTTACAACCAATATTTCTATTTCCTAAATTCATAAATTAATTACAAATCCTCCCACCATTAGAACAAAAGCACTATTTTACAACGATTTTTTAGCTGTTTAACATCAGTTTTGAGGTGAAGAATTTGTGATCGATGTTATAAATATTTTTTTAACATCGGTTATCAAATAAATGATGTTAAAAATGTTTTCTTTTTGACTTAACTTTGATTTTTTAAAAACTAAAGTGAAATAATATCCGTTTAACAAAAAAATATGTAAAAAAGAAATTTTTGACCTCAGTTTTCAAAAATATGATGTTAAAAGTCATTTTGAAATCAGTTTTTTAAAAAATGACATAATAAATGTCTATAATATTGTAGATAATTTCCTAATATTTTATTTTATAGGTCATAGATCTTAAACGAAGTTACAGATAAAAAGTATGACCATTAGAAGTTTGATTTTTTTTTCTGAGGATAGATCAAATGAGGCAACCAAAGCTTCATCTTAGAAGGTATTTTAGAATCCAAAATAGGATTTTTAGTTTTACCATGATACTAAGAATTATTCTTCATTATAATAAATTAATAATCACTAAATGGTATATCAATTAAGAAAATTAATTATTAAGAAAATAAATCATGAAAAAATAATTACAAATATCTTGATGAGATCGTGAAAGAAGAAATAGTGGATTCACGTAGAATATAAAATGAATCAAGTCAGTTGAATGATGATGGTTGAATGAAATAATAATTAAATTACGATATACATATAATGAAAACATATAATTGAGATGGTAAAAGAAAAAGTGATATTAAAAATTATAGGTGACAATAGAAAATTTCGATGTGGAACTGTAAAAAAATTAAAATTCTGTGTTAGAGGGATATTAAAATTATCATCCATGTTGGTTTTGTGATAATCTTCATGAAATGATATTAAAATTTTCTAATAATTTTCACGTCGGTTCTAAATAACCGATGTGAAAAATGGATTTTTCACATTCGTTATTTAACAACCGACATTAAAATGAATTTTTTCCCATCATTATTTGAAAAATGACTTTAAAAATGTTTACAAACATGCACTTAATTTCTTGAGATTTGATTTTACTAGTCTCTGAGCTCAAATAATGTTTTGGATAAAAAGTTATGGGCAGAGGATTATGGACTTCTCTAAGACTCTATTTAGAGATGATCAACTTCTGATGGCCATAACATTTGATTTGTAACTCTGTATGAGCTCTAAGAATATTAAATTCGAAGCTTGGGAAATGAAATACATGTTCTCAGTCATTTTTAACATCGATTTTCAAATGAACAACATAAAAAATTCCATTTAATGTCGATTATTAAATAACTGATGTGAAAAATTTATTTTTCATGTCAGTTATTTAGAACCAACCTGAAAAATTCTTGAAAATTGATTTTTCATATCGATTCTTATATGACTGATGTGAAAAATTAGTGAAAATGGATTTTTATGTTCATTATATAATAACCTATGTGAAAAATAAATTTTCAAATATTTCCATGTTAGTTTAAAAAAACCATCGTGAAAAATGTGACGTTAAAAATAATTCTGGTACTAGTTCACATTTCCTATAAATAAACTACCATTATACCACTCATATGTGCTTCCGAAGAAATTTAGAACTAAATTTCCCTAAATTTATATCTATAGGGCCTTTTAATACGTTTCTAAGGTCTTAAGGATCACTTCTCAATCTTTATGAAGCTATCTGACAAGGAAATTGATTCTATTCCTCATTTTTTTTCATGTACTTAAATTGGAATACAACCTTTGAATATTAATTAATTATTTCATAATTATTTAAAAGTAATTCCCATAATGTCTAAATAATCTCTTCATAATGAGATACTTTATTTTTCTCTCATTAATCCCATTCTATAAAATTTTACAAAAAATCATTATGTTGTCCAAATCGTTTTTGATTTTACAATAAATAACATCATGTTCATAATACCAAACCATAAATTCATTAAAGGGTATTCCAAAATACATCATTAAACATAATTTATTTAGTAATTCCATCTATGAATCCCATGTTCCTTAGTCATGGGTTGGAATGATCAAGCTTGTTCTTATGCTGCATTAACTCTTTGGAAGTCATTTTTCTAGATATATGGAGGGTGCACCATCATAGTACTCTAATGAATTGATTAAATAATTAATATCTTGAGATAACATGGTTATGATACATTATTAGCATGAAATGGTAATGTTTTATGATAACTCAGTGAACACCCATGGTAATATGTTTTATGAACCCTTTTTTTGTAATTATTGCTCATATGATTATTAATTTCTTATTTTTATATTACAAATACATTTCCATGTTGTAACTCATGTACTTATTATCATGTTATTTTGTTATACATCATGTATTTATGATCACAAATTATTATTATGCCTCATACAGAAAACATTATTTTAAATCAAATTCTATTTTATTTTTTTACCCCTCATGGTGCTTTATAATAACCCTATTATATTTATGTATGTCTCCATGAAATTATATTTAGTGAGGCGACCTTGGTAGCATTTTCAAAGAATTCAATCAACCAGATAAAATAGATTTAATATTTTTTTATGATTTGTGTAATTTATGTATTATGTACGTTTTTTAAAATAAATTAAACCCCAAAATATCCTTGGAAAATATTATTCCCAAAAAAATAATGGATATTATTAAAAATAATGTATAAAAAAGGTGTGATTCCATACTACTAGTTTCCTTGGTGTGATCTAGACCTTCAGAACATCTCTTCCTTACTTCATCTTTGTGTAGTGAATTTTGAGTCTATGGTTGATTTAGCAAATAGTAAAACTCTCACTTTTCCATGTAACTTATGGGGTTATCATTCTTCTTTATTTTTTCAATATGTTTTATAGATTGTATTCATGATGATAATGAATCAGTTTATTGGTAATGATGGAAAATAGGTTATTATTATATGTTACCAACCTTAAAAAAATTTCACTCACACATGGAAATTGTTTGATGTTATTTCATTAAATCATTCACATTGTTTATACTTTTTTTCTAATGTTTATATTGTGTCATAGATTCACATTTTGTAAAAGGATAATAAAATAAAGATAGTGATTAAACTGTTGTGTGGGATATATAGTTGCATTGTAGGTATATTTTATATATATGAGGATGTGGTACTAAATGATGATTAATTTACAGTGTGTATTGTGATAAGGCCTGTTTTTTGACTATATCTATGAGATTATTATGGGTTTAGTTGGGATCATGGGTAGTGGGTGTTGTGGTAGATTCCATGGGTTGAATGGTGGGATCCACCTGATGTTGAAGTCTATACAGCATGCTTGTAGCTACCTTGTCATGGTTAGAATGAGTTAATATCATGGTTGTTTGGGTTATTGCATGATTGGTCGATGTGGAATGATTTTAAAGATTCTAAATGGTATAAAATATAATTTCATGTAATGGACCTCAAATGGGATTGGGTGGAATTGAATAAATTGATGTATAAAAATGATGAATTTTTGATTAAAATGCATGCATAATAAATGTATGGGAAACGTTTTTTTTATTAAATATATATTCAAATAGATTAATGAATTGTATTAGGTTGGATAATGGTCAATATTTTAATAGAATAATAATTTGAATAATCCGATATTGAAAATTTTTAGGGTGGTTTTATGCATGTGATGTGGAGTTGGTTTTGGTATTATAGGTTGAAGAAATAGTAGCATGGGAAGGTGGTATTATATTTAAATTTGGGAATTTTGGCTATTCTTGTTAGTTTAAAAACACTTTGGTTTTGATTTTTTGTGGAATATATGTGATATATTTTATATATTATTTTGATATGCACCACACCCGAGTCAAATAACCTTACTAACACCCAACAAGTTTTAGGATACAATTGTTTTCCCTAACATATACATAACAAATGTAATATATGGATAGACACTCCCTCTTCATGGATACTATATAAAGGTATAGTATAGGCTACAATGTCTCAAGGTAGGTACAATCAATCTCCTTTAGTATGTGGTATATTGGTAGAACCGACTGGGTATTAGTGTGAATATGGGTACAAGATGTATCAGATGAACCTATAAGGTATTCATAAGGAGGTAAAGGTGAACTAGTAGACACAATGGGGTATAGATACGAGGATAGGATATGGGTTCAATGGATGAAATTTAGGGTATTTTATGAGACTTTAATATATAGTGGGTATTATTCATTATAGGAGTAGGGGATGGGTTTTATTTCCATTATGATCATGGTACCTTACCATACTACCTATGTGATATAGTGTGTTGTGGTATGGGTTCTGAAAGAATTGGGAGCCCTGAAAATTTCATATTGGGTTGTGAGAGTGAAAAACCTGTCAAGAAGTGGTTGAGGGGTACCCTCATTATCATAATGTGATATTATTTTATTATTTAAGGGCGAAATATTTTATGTGTGATCCTCAAGGAGAATATTTGGTAGTTTACTTGATTGGTTCTTATTTTTATCTTGTCTTTTCACTGATACATTAGTATACTCTTCCCACTTTATAATAGAGGTCTTGTGTATGATCTTATTTATTATTTTTATCATGTTCACCCTAATATATCTAATTTTTTTCTATTTTTCTAGTGCACAATTGGAGATTGGGCTTGACAATGATTTCTCAAATCCTTGGTTTAATTAGAGAGTCTCTTGTTAAAAGTTGTGTTCGTATTTTTTGATATTTATATTTTTATGAAATCATACATGCACTGTGGGATTTTATTTGGATGTTCATTAATTTATATTATGGTGTTTATTAGTGGTTTATTTATTTATTCTTATTTTTATCGGGGAAATTCCTCCCATTTTGTATGTAATATACTTGTAGTGTTATTCTCCAACACAATGGCTAGTGGAGGTGATCTCTGGTGGTCACTCTTATCATAAATACTTGTCAATGAGGAGTTCCCAATGGGGGTGAATCACGAATGATGGGGGTGTGAAAATGAAATAATTATAGAGATAGTGTAGAATTGAGATTCATATAGATAAATTTATGTCTCATTTGTAAATTAATTTTTTTCTCAGATCTCCTTGTGACTAAGTTGAAAAGTGGAAAAATACCAATTCAGTTTATGAGAGTCTTCTAGTATTTATATACATCCAAGATTATTTTCAAATTGTAAAGGATGGTATGTTTGGGATAATTATGAATTTATGGGAGTATTAGGACTAGGAATGACATGTGAGATGGTCACATGTTTCGGGATTCAATGGAAACACAATCCTAAGAATATATTAGAATAACAACATGTGATATAAGTAGGATAAGTGCTTTGGGTCTAAATAAATTGTGGTGGGGATGGTTTTTCTCTAGGTGATGGGTTTAGAGCTCTCTTAAGGGAGATGTGAGATATAGTCCAAGGGAGGGTTGAGATATTAGTATTAGGAAATGAATTGAACTTAAACTATTGAGGATAGGGTTAGGTATACCCTGTGGGATAAGGGATCATTATGGTTTGAATATTCCTAGTTAGTATTAATGATTATATATTGGGTTATAATAAGAAACCAAGAGGATGAACTTATGGGTTTTATGGGAACACCGAAGAGTTTGGTATGCTGTTCTTATGTTGCTAAAATTATCTTAAGGAGAGTAGCCTAAAAGGATAGTGGGGTATGTGGTATGATAATTATATGAGAGGTAATGTAATATCTTCATCCTCAATTTGTAATTCATTGTGATCATGTGATACAAGAAATGATTCTATCTTTGTTGTTGTGTGAGTTTTTATGACAGTGACTAATCATTATGGATGTAACTATTTGTATGTACTAAACTTGAGAGAGAAGGAACTTGTAGGGACATTCCAGAGTGGGAGGGTATCAGTTGAGGATATAATTGTGATACATACTCTGGGAGAGTGGAGTGAAAAATGTGATATGTTTAATGAAGATATTATCTATACTTTTATCTTGAGTGAGAAGACTGTACATAGAGTGAAAAACTAGTGGTTAAGTCATGATTTTTAGACCCGCCCAAAAATATTGGATTGGAAAGTTTGATTTTTTGATGTTGATAATAAATTATTATCCTCACTATGAGGGAGATAGTTCTTACATGACCCTAAACAGCGTGAGTTAATAGTGAACTTGTTGTGATTTCGAGGCCCAACCTGTTTTATGGGTCTAGATGATAATATGAGGCAAGATACAAGATGTTTTGCCTCACATTGAGTGAAAAGGTGATGGTAGGGACCTCCTTGAGTGAGAAGGTACTAGTATAGGATATGATTATGGTACTATACTATAACTAGAAGTTTAGAGGCTAAGACATAGAGTGAAGTGTCTTAGTATCAGCATGGTCCCTTCATTGAGTAAGAGGGAAGTAGATCAGTATGGTATAATATCATACCCCAAGTCATTGGGTATGGGTAATATTGTTGGAAAATGTGAGTTTTTATCTATAACTAGCCAAGCTAGGTTGATTTGGGTATTGTTGTGGCTTAGATAAAACATGAACTCAAGATTCAAATTATTATATGTGGGTTTTTCCTAATTATTTACCTCCATAAACTATAAATAAATATATGATTTATCTTATTCAGAGACCATTGTGAGGCCCTACAAAGATATATATTTGATATAGTGACCCAGGCTTAACATACATTAATATGACAACATTTTAGATTAATATTTAGTACATTACAAAAATACAAGCCCGATGTCCATAATAGTTTAGTTTCTTTTGAAACCTGTAAACAAAATCATCTATCCTGGTAAAATATATTCAATATATCCCATAAATATATCCACCTTCATCACATATACATAAAATCTTTCTTCATAACCCAGAAAATGGAAACACAAGAAAGTGGTGATCTTAGATACACAGTAAGGGTAATCAAGGGAGACATGTAATCATAAAAATGAACATAGGGGAATGATAAAATGATTGTAACATTAGGATATAATACCATGCATATAAAATATCATAAACATTGGTTATGTGATAATTATTGGTAGTTCATAAGACATTAATCAAAAGTAAATAGACATCATGGGCTATTAAATCATAATTAAGGAATAAGACATAGGATTTCTGACATACAGATAATAACATAAAATTTTATTTCAAGGCTACCTACCGATACCTTTATAACATCATAGGCTTGGTCTATGACCTGTGTACCTACTTCAGTATTGGGCTATAAACAAGTGTACCCACTTTTTCTAGGCTTGGGATTCAACACATGTACCTTCTCATTTTTCAGTATAGGATACAACCCATGTACCATCCTTATTTTTGGATTGGGATATAACTCATGAACCTTATTTCTTTTAGGCTTGGACTATAACCTATGAAACTTATTTTTTATAGGATTATGCTATAACCCATTAACATTATGTATTTTAGGCTTGGGATACAACCCATGTACCTTATTTATTTTAGGTTTGGGCTACAACCCATGAACTATATTTATATTAGGATTGGGCTACAACCCATATACCCACTGAGATCATAAAAAAATTATCATTACCCAATGCATTGGAGGGATATATAGGTCCCACCGATCACATAATGAAATCATACATGCATTTTTCATAAAACACTCTTCATATCATGACCCTTAAAAAGACATAGGTTTTATAATCATGAAATCATAACATAAGAAATTAAATGGGAATAATTAAAAATTCATCAAATCATAGCCCATGGAAAAGAGATAGGTTTCATAAACATTTCATTAAATCATAACCCATGATAATAATTGGGTTTCATAAACATGTAACCCATGGAAAAGATACGTATTTCAAAAACATATAACCCATGGAAGAGAAATGGGTTTCATAAAGACCATGACATTAAGCACAACCCATTCAATGAAAAGATATGAATGTAACCTTTAGATAATTTCCTAGGAGGGATTTAGTAAAATTAATAGATGTCATCTTAGATATAAAATAATTTTTAAATATCTTTCAAAAACCTTTTTTTGAGGAAAATATAACTTATTTAAAAATTTCCTTTTTATAACGTAAAACCTTTTAAAAACCTTTTTCTTTGAAAATTGATTTGAAAACATATATTGTTAGCTTTGAAAACAATAAAAAAAATTTGAAAACCTTTTTCCTTGAAAATTATCTTCAGGGATCTTTTGAAATCACTTTTTAAAACATTTTCTAAAACATGGTTTTTGAATACAATAGATTTCTGACCAAAGAGAGAGACAATCAAATTTTACTTAAAAACAATATCTTAACTACCAAAGGGTGAAAAAATGGTACTAACACAAGGGGATATATTGAAAAAACATAGAAGAGGGAATATAATTAGTTTTCTTGAGAGATGGATCATAATACTTCATCAAAAGAAGAATAAACATAAACAATCTCGAAAGGCAATGAAATTTTCTTAAAAAACTCTTATAACCTGGTAGCATGGGATAACACTCTCCATGTAAAAAAGTAAATTACATGAATAATATAATATCATTAAAATATTTATATTAATGATACATCATGTAAAATGTAAGTATACACACCTCGAAAAAGAATTTAGGTGCATAATAAAACATGAGTCTTAATGAAGGAAAATTGAGAAAAAACATTTTTATCAATTTAGTAACTTTTGAAACTTATACCCCATGAAAGTCATATCATAAGATGGATATGTGAATAAACATAAATTTTAATATAATAAAAATAAAATACAATAATAGTAAGTATATACACCACACAAATGGAAAGAGTAGTGAAAAAATCTTGTATCTCATAGAAATTGAATGTGAGGTGAAACCCCCTTACCTTATGTCTTGACTATCTCTATACTCATAAAAGCTTCCTCTAAATTGGGTAACTCCTTGTGGTTTGTGCCAAAAGGCTTATTTTATGGGATTTATTCCCAAAGGGAGGATTCATGGTCAAATTGATGATTGTTGGAAATTGAATTAGGTAAAGATTGTCCAAACTTGAGAGGTTTGTGAGGTGTGAGGAATGGTAGAGGTGGTGGCCTTTTATAATGGTGGAGGAGTGACACTCTTGTAAATATTTGAAGAGATAATTTCACCAAATTTTTTCATGTTTCAAGTGGACCAAATAATGTACCAATGTCGATTTAATTGATTATATGGAAGAAATATGGATAGCCACTGGGTTTTGGACATGTGTTTAGGTCATTTTGGGTCTTAAATTTAAGTCTTAGTACTTTACTAACCTAATTTTTCTCTTAACTGATGTAATTAATGTTAATCCATTTCACTAATTTTTTTGGTTAAAAACAAATTTGAACTTATTAAACATTATAAATCATGCTGATTCTAAATATGGAATCCATTTTTCCAAATTCTAAACAGATAATTGGAAGAAATTAATTTAAAATTAATCCTGCTGATGGGATGACATTGCAAGTTTTTATGGAAAAAAGGATCAAAAGTTTTCTAAGTCTTTATATCCAATTTAAATGTGGAAATATTTCTAATTACCAAAATTGGATTAATTTATAAAAATATTATCTAATTCAACTTTTAAATCAAATTAAAATATATTTTAACCTTATAAATAATTGGATGAAAAATCAGTTTTGATTTAAAATCCAATATTTTTAACTATTAATTATAAGATGAAACCTTACATAAAAATAAGAAAATTTATCCTGACCTAATTTTTTTGTCTTGATTAAAAATATAATGTTTATTTTGACATTTGAAGTTAAAAATTTTATTTTAAAAGTGTTATCCATCAAATGGTTGTAAAAACGTTGTAAATAAAATACAGGGTTTTAAGCATAAAATTAGGGTTGTTCTTATCTTATGTCTATAGAATATATTGGTTGAATATAATTTTTTTTATTAATTAAATAAAATATTTATTATATTAATATCACTTAAATATTGTAATTAAGATACTTTTATAGGTTAAACCAGATTTTTGATAATAATAATAATTTCCATTATATTCAATTGGTTTTTATATTCATTAATTGGTACCCAATTAATTCATCCGATATTTGTGTATAAAACATATTTTAAATTTTTTTTATTCTATTCATATCCAATAACTTAAATTCTATGTTAGATATTATTATAATAATTTTTTAATAATATATTTTAGTTAGGTATCACTTAGTCTTTCATGTTACACAAGCCATCAAGGAAGGTCAATATTGCGGGTAATGTACACTAAACTTGTTGTTCTGTGTAACATACGCTATGTTGGGATTACATGTTACATAATCCAAGATTATTTCATGTGAAAGAAATTTTCAACTTAGGGAAAAACTATTTCTTTTGTTTTGTGAAGTGAAAAAGGTTAAATTATTTCAATTTTTTTGTTTCAAATATTCTCAAGGTGTTACATTCTACCCCCCTTTAAATGAATTTTCCCTTGAAATTCATCTGGGTTATCAAAGGCTTAATACTTGAAAGTATCCTTCATAAGAACCCATATCATAAAAATGAATACTAAAAATTCCTTAGAAAGTGTAATTCCAAACCATAATGGTTACCCAAAGTAACTCATAACAATATTCACACACAGGAGAACATAGGTGGGAAAAAAAGACATAGACAAGGAAGAGAAATATTACCATAAATTTCTGATGAGGAGTGATATAGAACAAGGATAGGAAAAAGTTAACAATCTGAAGGACATAAATTTGTGATGTCCTAAAGGATCATCTGATCCATCACAAATGAAAGTACTAGGATAACATTTTTTTAGCTTGAAGACCCCTTTTTCATAATTTTTTTTGTAAAAATATACACTTTTATGGTTTTGGGATGGCCTTAAGATATTTTTTCCCATGACCCACTTCACCTCTTTATCCAAAAAGGAAGGTTAATTTTTTATTCTTGATGTAATAATAGATTATGAGTCCCATGACATGCCTTCTCATTTGTTATTAGTTACCATCAACACAAGGTAGTCTGAACAAGATATCTAATATGAATAGATCCTTATATAGAATATAACACTTTAATATTACTGACTTAATCATAAGATTAACTTAAACTTTCCATAAATGGTAATAATTCACCCTTTATTCCTTAAAAATGCTCTTATATTTATCCAAAGTAATTTATATTAGAAAATTGGGTCCATCCTTATATTGATAGAATATCAAATTTGATTTTATTATTAAATAATCAATTCTAGGAAAGATAATCACATGAAATATCACCAAAGGATGAATAATAATACTTTCATAAGTATTATTCATAAAAAATCATTCTTAAAATGCCCAACTAATAAAGGATAGTGAATTATTAATTATATTTGTTCACTTTATTCATTATTATCTCATATTTTTACCCTTTTTCCTTTATCTTTAGAGGGGTTTGGTGCTAATCACCATTATTAACCCTTGGATTTAGGCACTTTCTGGAGAAATCCCTAAACTCCCTCTAATTGAAACACTGAAATGTAGAAGGTTCATTCTGTAGAGTTGTCTTATTATTTTCATAATTATATAACTCTTTACAATCAATTCAGCATTCAACAACTCAATTTCCTTCCATTACACAATTAAAACATTTACTAGTCCCTTTAAGTCAATTCCCACCATGATTTTTTTCATATGTAGATAAAAAAGGAAGGCTCATATTCTTATCTACATGGTCTATTGATTGTCCTTTTAACTTCATCTTCCACTTATTTTTAAAACTATGAGATTGATAAATAACTCCAACATGTATTTCTAATTTGATTTTACAATGCACAATCAATTCAGAGCTACCAAAGTATCTTAAGGAAAAATCCCTTCTCAGACTTGTCTTAAATCCACTAAAGAACCTATCATCCTTACATTCTAATGGGATGATAATTACAGAAGTATATCTCACAAGTATTTTGAAATTATACTCAAAGGTATCTATAGATTCTTAATCCTTTTTCTTCAACTCGAGGAACTCCTTTTCCAACTTTTTATGAAGGACACAAGGAATGTACTTATTGAAGAATAAGTTATTGAAATCATCCCAATACATGGATTCAATTTCAACCTGCTTTGTCGTATTGTTGATTAGATTTCACCACTATTATACTTTACCTTCTAACCAATAAATAACAATAATTACTTTCTCATGATCCGAACAATTGAGAATAGATACTATCTTTTCAGTTATACTAATGCTATGTTCAACAATAAGTGGATCAAATGACATGCTGAAAGAAGATGGACAATACCTCAAGAAGGACTCAATATAACATTGTTCCCTCCTTTGATCATTAGGATTCATAGCTTGAGAATTTTTTGTGATATTATCAACAAGGGGTTTACACTCCAGATACCAAAGTATTCAGATTATTAGGTGATAAATCATTTCATTTTCCATCACAATCACCTTTAATACAGTTCCTTTAGGATCTAATCATTGACTATTTCAAAAAATCATAGAGTAAGAAACAATTATCAAAGAGAGGAACCACATAGTCATAAAATGTCACTTATATTATGTCTAAATTATGACACCTTCCTTAATCTATGATACCTTAGGGTTTTCCTCATTTATTCATAGAAAAATTCTATTTAAATCCTTCATTACGGTTATTGAGGATTTTGTGAATTCCCAAAGCATATCCCCTAGGAGTGTCAAAATAGGTGTGCAATAAGACCCATTGTCATGTACCAAATTAGCCTGAGTCAAGCCCCAAACATCTTTTCAGGTACATCAGTTCCAGATCCACATCCAATTATAGTATCTAGACATGGATATATTTATAAGAAACCACTTACTCTATCCTTTACCAAAATTCCAATACATTTTTCTAAATTTTAACTAATCCTTATACTTATCTTCAGAGACATCCCTAGACATATCCTTATAAATATAATTAGATATCTCAATAAAGTTTTATAATCCTAGTTTCCAATAGTTGACTAAAGCATTCCTCTAATACCGGCTATAGTGACATAGTATTTAGATACATGGATATTACATCATTTTAGATGAATATTCAGTACATTAAAAAAATAAATTCCCGAGGACCATAATAGTTTAGAGTATTTGGAAACATGGAAACAAAATCTTCTATCTTGATGATAGATATTCAACATCTCCCATAAATATCTACACCATTATTACTACTACATAAAAATTTTATTCATAACCTGGTGAAAGGAAACATAATATGGGGTGAGCTCAGATGCTCAGTAAGGGTAAAAAACAAAAACCTATAATCATAAACCTGAACATAGGGGAATTATAATGCGATCATAACATTAGGATATCATACACTTTATATCAAAGATAATAAACATGAGTTATGGAATAAATCATGGTAGTTCATAATACATGAATCATAAATTAATATACATCATGAGCCATGAAATCATAACTAAGGAATAATATATAGGATTTGTGGTATACATATAAGAATAGAAACATTTATGTGTAGGATACCTAGCAAGACCATTATAACATGTTTGGATTAGTCTATAACCCATGTACCAACTTCAGGCTCAGGATATCATTCCATGTACCCACTTTCATTTAGGCTAGGATACAACCCATGTACCTTCTTATTTTTAGGCTTAAGATACAACCCGTGTACCCTCTTTCTTTTAGGTTTGGGATACAACCCATGAAACTTCTTTATTTTATGCTTGTGATACAACCCATTAACCTTCTTTATTTTAGTCTTGGGGCACAACCCATGAACCATCTTTCGTGTAGTATTGGTCTACAACCCATGAACCTTCTTTCTTTTAGGTTTTGGCTACAACCAATGAACCTTATTTATTTTAGGATTGGGCTAAAATACATGAACATTATATCATTTAGGCTTGGGATAAAACCCTTATACCCTTTAATCTCATATATAAATTATCATTACCCAATGAATTGGATGAATATATAGGTCCCACCCATCACATAATAAAATCATACAAGCATGTTCCATAAAACATTCATCGTTTCATGAACTGTAAAAATACATAGGTTTTATAAACATCAAATAATACCCCGTGTAATGAAATGGGTATCATTAAAATTTCATCACATGAAAACCTATTAAAAATATATACTTTTCATAGCCATTTCATCAAATCATAACCCCTTAAAAGTAGCGAGTTTCATAAACATGTAACCTATTGAAAATAAATGGATTTAAAAAATATATAACTCGTGGAAGATAAATGGGTATCTTAAAGACCATGAAATTAATAATAAAAAATTCATAGAAAAGATATTAATGGAACCTTTAGATCATTTAATATAGGGAAATGAGTAACATAAATGGATGTAACATTAGATGGAAAATAATTTTGAAATATCTTTCAAAAACATTTGTTGAGGATAATATAATTTCTTTTTTGAAAACAAGATTTTTATAACATAAAACAAATTGAAGACCTTTTTATTAGAAAATATATTTGAAAAAATATAAATAAACCTTTGAAGACAATAAAACACTTTTAAAATCCAATTTTCTTGAAAATGATTATCATGGATATTTTGAAAATGATTTTCAAAAACATGGTTCTTAATACAATAGATTTTCGGCTAAAGATAGAGACAATTATATTTTACTTAAAAAATTTATCTTAAGTACCAAAGGGTGAAAAAACGGTTCTAACACATGAGGATATCTTTAAAAAACAGAGGATAAGGATACTAATGAGTGTTCTTGATATATGGATCATAATATTTCATCAAAGGAAGAATAAAAAAAAACAATCTTGAAAAGTAATGAGATTGTCTCAAAAAAATCTTATAACTTACTTACTTGGGATCATACTCTCTATGTAAAAAAATGAAGTAACATGAAGCATAGAATCTCATTAAAATATTTAGATTAATTATGTATAATGTAAAATGTATGTATACACACATCGAAAAGAAGTTTATTTTCCTAACAAAACAGAAGTCTCAAAGAAGGTAAATTGAGACAAAACCTTTTTACCTATTTGTAATTTTTGAAACTTATACCCCATGAAAGTAGGATCACAACATGGATATGTGAATAATCTTAAATTTTAATATAAGATACATAGAATACAATAATTTTAAGTACATACACCACAAAAAAGTAAATATTGGTGACCATATCTTATATCTTAGAAAAATTGAAAGTGAGATGAAAACCCATTACCTTGTGTCTTGGCTGTCTTCGTACTTGTACAAGATTCATTTAAATTAGGTAAATCCTATTTCTTTGTTCCAAAATACTTTTTTTGAGATAATTTTGTTTTCCAAATAGAGGATTTAAGGTCAAATTTAGGATTTTTGGGAATTTTAGTGGGTATTGTTTTCCCAAATGTAAGAGGTTCGAGAGGTGTGAGGAATGGGTAGAGGGTGTGGCCTTTTATAGTGGAAGACGAGTGACACTCTTATAAATATTTTAAGAGAGAATTCCACCAATATTTTTCATGTTTCAAGTGTATAAAATAACAGATAATGGTCAATAAAATTTATTATAGAGTTTAAATATGGCTATCCAATGGGTTTTGGATATGTGTCTTGGTCATTTTGGGTATTAAATTTAAGGTTTAGTACTTTATTAACCTAATCTTTCTCTTAAATTATGTAATTAATTTTAATCTCATTCACTAATATTTTTTTGTAAACTTTTTTAACTTATTATACATTATAAATTATTCTGATTTTAAATATTCAATCTATTTTTCGAAATTATAAACACATAAGTTGCAGAAATTAATTTAAAATTAATCCTGTTGACGAGATAACACTGCGAGTTTTTATAGTAAAAAAGATAAAATGATTTCTACGTATTTATGTCCAATTTAAATGTGGAAATGGTTACAATGAACAAAATTAGAATACTTGGTAAAAATAGTTTTCAATTAAACTTTTAAATAAAATTAAAATATATTTAAACCTTATAAATAAATTAGATGAATTTTTTTTTTAATTAAAATCTTGTATTTTTAACTATTCATTTTAAGATGAATCCTTACATAAAAATACCAAAAATTTATCCTAAACTAATTTTTATGTCTCTAAATAAAATATTTAATTTATTTTGACATATTAAATCTATAAATGTTCCAAAAAATGTAATTTAAAGGGGTTCTACATCGAAAGGTGGTAAAAATACCTTAATAAAAATATAGGTTTTTGAGTATAAAACTGGGTTTGTTCTTATTTTATGTCTATAGAATATATTGTATGAATATAAAAAATATTTTATTGAATAAAAAACATATTTATTACATTAGTATCACTTAAGAATTTTAATTAACTCAATTTACTAGGTTAAAATAGCTTTGTGACTAAAATAATATTTTCCTTTATATTTATTTAGTTTTCATATTCATTAATTTATAACCTATGAATTCATCTATATTTGTGTATACATCATATTTTCATAATTTAGTTAATACTATTAATATCAAAAAAATCAACTAATGGTTATATCTCATTATAATAATATTTTTAAAAATATATTATAGTTAGGTAGCACTCAGTCTTGTGTGTTACACAAACCATCGAGGAAGGTAAATCTTCTATGTAATATATGTTATCCTTGTTGTTTTGTGCATCGTACGACACTTTGGGATTGTGTGTAATGTACTCCATACTGGTTCTATATTAAAGGAATGTTTTACTTATTGAAAAACTATTTTTTGTGTTGTGTGAAGTGAAAAAGGTTAAATTAATTCAATTTTTTCCCACAAAATCTTGGGGTTTTTCATTGAAGCATGATATAGTAACCCCAGAGTGAATCCAGACCATGAGTATGATATTCATGTCTAATAAATTTTTTTAGTGGATCGGTTTACTGAATCTCAATAGGGATTAGAGTCTGTGTCTAAGGTGATGCCCAGGTTTTTTGTAGAGCCACATTATACTTGTTTATCTTTTAATATTTATATTTTATTGGACATTTGGGCGACTAATAATTTTGTATGATTATATTACTTGAATATTAATTTTTATATAATTTATGTGTATTTGATTATATGTAACTTGATTATATATTGTGGATAATGTTTAGTTATTTTATTTTACCAATTATCATTATATTGAGGGAATAATCTCAAAAAATGGATGATTTAGTCCCTTGTTACTAGTTAATAGCCTCTAACACACATGGAGTCATACCCTAGGTCAGATATTGATCAATCATAGATCCTTTCAAAAAATTATATAAAATATGTCACATATATTTCATTAATTGACTTAGTAGTTATTATTATAGTATTAATTATATTCGGTCCTTAGGTGTGATTTTTTATTTTCAACCTAGTATGGTTGTGTTATATGATGATGGTTGGGCTATCATTGATAGTGTGGATGAATTATATGAGGACATGATGGTTTTATGATGAGACTTGTTTAGAATAGTGGTTGGGTTAATGTTGTTATAGTTATCATGAGTTGATAGCATTGTATATCTATTTATGAAAAGTAATTTTAGTATTGATTTCTTAATTCAATGTTGTATTATATTCCTTCAAGTATTAATAATTGTGTAATAGTACCCAATTATTATTTAATCATAAAATAACTAACAAATTATTTTATGGTTATGGGTGTTGATGTTTTAAAATAACTCATAAAATAATTAAGTGAAAGAAATTTAAATAGAAGGAACTAATGAGATTGAGTTATGGTAACTTAAGATTATGAAGATGAATAAAATATCATTGGAATTAGATTTTTAACATGCATATTAATTTATATTTTATATGGGATATTATAAAAGGGATTTTATTTGATTATTGATAAATGATATATAATAGTGATGAAAAATGATTCTTGTTATGTTCTTAGTGGAGTATTTTATTCCAAGATGATAGTGTTGGTAGATATGTTGTCTTGAAATACACTAGTTATAGTTTGAGTCTTACGATGTATAGATTCCCTTATATTAGTTTTTTATTGTTATATATTCATTATGTTATGTTATTTATAATCTTTCACCACCCAAGATTAATATTAAGTTCTATTGTATTAATTTTTCTAGGTTGTAATGGATTATAGTTACTACTTGGGTATATTTAAATGTGGTTTAATTACCTAAGGTGTACTGTGTTGTTACTGGGGAAATATTGTCTCATGGTTGTATAATGTTATTATGTGGATTTGATAGTGATGTGGCTATGATATGTTGTAGTGTATTTTATTTTGAGAATATTTTAATATATATTTAGTATGACTTATAGACAAGATGGGAGCACTAGAACCTATGACTTTGGGGTTTATGATTACTAGTTTCGTGGGAATGTAGATGTGGGGTAACATTTATTGATATATGTTTTTTATGATATGTAAATGATTTCTAAGATATAAATTATAAGTGGTCCTTATTAGGGAATTGAATATAATTTTCCTAACTTTGGTATGGAATTGGATTCAATATTAATTTATTATGGTACTTACATGGTTCATCCACATTTTCAATATAGGTTTCAACAAGGGCCATTATTTTTATACATTTATTATCATTTAAATATATAAATATCTACTTTCAAGATATATAGGAGGGATTTTATGGTTGATACGAGGCCTATGGAGGTTTGATTAAGTATTTTCTATGAATGAGAGTCACTACTGTAGGAGTTTGTCAGAGTATTTTCTTTTTGGGTCATTCTTTGTATGACATTATATTCATTTGGAATGGATTTTTTTACTATAAAGGTGATTAGTGTGTTCATTATAATTTCATGAAATTTTGAGGTAAATTCTGTAAATATGTGAATTTTTTATAACTCCAGTCCAAGTAACCAACCCGTTCTTGAATGGATGTAAGCCTCAGTGATCATTAATATTACTAATACAATCACAATAGGGGAACCATTGGGGGTGGGTTAGGAATTTTATTTTGATAGGGGTATTTAGATATCATGTTTACCCAAGATGAATCTTGAATAATTATTATGTAAATATTGTATTTTACTTTATTTCATATCCTCTACCACCTGAATAGGGTAACACAACAAACAATCATTAGTGTTTTTGGGTTTTAGGTATACCCTATTTTATAACACATTAGTGATGTGGATGGTTGATTATTACCCCTTACTGACTCACACATCTATATGTCATGTGCATATATAGTGATGTCATGATGTATTAGTTTTTTTGTAAGGGAATGAGATGGATAATTGGTTTTGTGTTACTCATATGGGTATGAGGTATTAGATGTCACATTTTATGATGTTATGGTTAGTAGTTTTTATATGATGTTGTACGCGGTTGTAATTATTGAATGTATAAAAATGCTCTGAAATATTTCAACGGGGGTTATATAGACACTAGATAAATAGTGAAAAATATGTGAGGTACCTTTCATATATATTTTTCAAGAGTATTAAATAAATATACCTTTATTTGAATTTTGTTAGTAGGACATATATAGGATTTATAAGAGGATGTACCGGTTATATGTGACTGTTTTGTTTTGCAACATGTTCATAGAGTCGTTAATATTCTTCTTTGAGATTCTCATGAAAATTTATATGGGTGATCATATTGAGTATATATTTATTCTTACGGTAATATATATATATATATTAAAAATTAAGGGTTTATAGTATGTGATAATTCTAAACACTTATAATGATTGTTACTCATATTATGTGTGGATGTTGTGGTTATTGGAGTTATTGTTTTGATGTTATTTTTTAAAGACCATAATATGTATGACCTTATATTTATTTGAAATTATGTGTAATATATTGTTTTATTTTATTATGTGGAATTGGTTCATGGTTTGGTTATTTTCTCCTCTTTTTTAGTTGGGAAATTCCCCCAATGTATGTTTTTTATACCCTCAATAATATTTACCCACCCATAGTCAACTGTAGGTGGGGTTTTGTGGTAAATCATTTGATCACTAAAATCATAGGATGGTTTCTTGTAGAGATAGATGATGACAAAACCTATTTAAATCATTTTGATGACCTTTATAGGGATGATAAACTATTGAGATATATCCATGGAAAAAGTATGCTCCCTAAAAACAATCCTCAAAAAATTTAAACTACTAATAACAAATAGAGAATAGAAACAATGAATAAGTGAAAACCATATAATAATTAAATTTCATTTATTAATATAAAATTTTAAAATTTTTTTATCTATTTTAAATAGTTTATTAATAATAAATGTGTAATATACTAAGAGAACAACTGCGTTATGACTTGATGGTAGATATTTTAATAGGTTACATTATGTAATTTTCTTTCATTGATTTGTATAAATTATTCAAGATCTATATTAATCTATATAGTTGATATTATACTCTTTAATTATATTATATTATATTTCCAATTTTAGAAAATTTACATTTCCTTTTAATTAAAACTTTTTGATTTACTCTTAAATCAAAAATTAAAACATTTAAGATGGAAATCATAAAAACTATATTGACAATATTTCTATTATATATCTATATTCATTCTGAAAACAAATAATTTTTTTTTATATTTTAAATATTTTTTATTTTTCTCTAATTGTTTAAATTTTTTGAATTTAAGATCTAATTTATATCCCTTCTATAAATATATGTTACATAAAATATATATAAAAATTATTAAAATATTACATGATTTAAAATTGGTAAAATATCATGTTTTCCTCATTAAGTTCATTATAATTTATATTCATTAAATTATAAAAATCTATTTTTGGAATGTTTTCCTTTTAAGATATTTAGAAATAATTATTTTTTTCATATTTTGAAATTGATATTGAAATTTTATCAATTCTTTCTATTTAAGAAACCTCAATTTTTTTAAATAATCATACTATGATTTGAAATATTTTTTTCAAGAATATACATCATCTATAAAAATTACCATTAATATTATTTAAGAATTACTATTAAAATACACTTTTATTATGTTTGAATAATGTCCCGGAATTTTTAATCAACTTATATATCAAGAATAAGTCTAGATAACCCAGCTAAATTAGACCTAAATTAGTACTTACATGAATTGAAGGGACCTCTTCATTCCTATGGGTTTGTGAATATATCTTGGGAATAAAAACCATATATACATAACAATTTCTCCCAAAAATAACACATCAAGATAAAAAAATAGATATAAAGGATAAACCATTTTAATGGAAAATTCTCATCAAGAGTGAAATTACCACAAGTAGATAGATACAAGTCTCAAAAAAGTATATCAACCAATGTCACTGGATTATATAATCAAGACATGATCCTAGAAAATCTATGGAAGTAGTGGATCATATACTCCATCGATCACCAGAAAATCCCAAGTATCTCTAATGAAGAACAACCATATCCATAAATTGTACCATATCTTTTCCCCGGGATGCACATAAAAAAATCTATAAACACTCGAAGTCACTGGTAGACTATGAGAAACAAACCCTAGTGGGATCTGACTTAGAATATCATACACAATCCATAGAATATAAAACAACTTTTCTCAATTATGAAGAAAATATGGAATGATAATATTTTCCTATTTTTATCAATAAATTAATTACAAATAAATTCAATAGAAAATTTAAAACATGTTTAGTAGGGTACTTTCTTCGTATTAGGAAATGAAATCATCTTTATCAAAATATTCATAAATATATATATATATATATATCGAATAAAACATGGATAAACATTTCAATAAAACACTAGTATATATAAATAATTTACAGTCATATAAACATAGTTAAGAGTCTCATGGTTATATTTGGATTGGGATTCCCATATATCTTAGTAAAATATGTCTCTATATGTGAACAAACACACCCAAGATCTGACACCTAGGAGGATTAATAGAAAATACCAACGAATAATCTTTCTACCCTCAAGATAGTTTAGTTAGAATTATCACCATTAATAAATTTATAGGCTAAGACAATATATGACATGTCTATGTTCTTACCACCTTACTACCTGGGATTTAATGTAACTAATAGAATCAATCTATTATTCGAGGGGATTTCAAACATTTTATTCAAACTCAAATCGTAAAAATCATAATTTAAAATAATCTCAATGTTCATGTTCCAAAACATTCCATTTCATTTAAAAAAACATCAATGGTTTTTATAAAAACTAATTCTATTTATTTCAAATCATCCAATTTAAAATTGTAAAAAATTTCATGACATTTTATCTCCTTAAAATCAATATTTAAATCATTCATTTCAAATCATTATATTTTTCTAGAAATTTACTATTAATTTTCAAAATCCATTATCACGGGATTCCATTACACACATTATGTCATTTCAAATAATTTATAAAGAGACTCTATTAAATAATTATAAATAAATTGGAAAACTAGTTTAACATAAACATGAATAAAAGTTATCAATTGATAGATAATTATTTTACAAAACCACTGACCTCCATCAAAATCAACAAACACCCACACAAGATCAACCATAGGAGGGATGAGGAATATAATGATTACAAGAGAATCCTAGAATCAGAAACCATCAATTAATTATATAGATACATAAATAACAAAAGGTAGTACTACACTTGAATATGGATAAAAATTATGAAATCAGAATCCTTAATAAAATTTCTCTTACACTTACATAAAGAGATACAATGCACTAACTAACATATCGATCTAGGAAGAATCAAGGTTGGGAGAGACAAACTATTACATACAGAGTTTAAAAATATTTTAGGGTTGAATGATATTTTAAAGGTTGTTTTATAAATAAAATAATGATAAAATAAGGAAAAATTATGATGAAAACTTTCCAAAAACCACCCACATCAATATCACTAACTAGTCAGTGGACTTGGATAGCAAGTCAGTGCTACCTAGAAGAATTACAGGTCCAATAGAAGTCCCACCAGCTAGATGCTGGGATATTATTAGTATATATGATGGATTACTAGAAGAACCCACCTTTTATGACCTCCCACCAGTTTTTCGGTGGCCCACCCTAGAAAGATGGTGGGCCTCATGTTTCTTTTACATCTACAATATCATTCAGACTTTTAATAAAACGTCTCTTAACTGTATACTTACTATAATAAAATGGGTCATGACACCCACAAAACCCCTTTAAAAGATTTAAAAATATGGAATCATCAAACAAAATCTGGTATAACCAAGAAAAAAACTATAAATCAACATGAAAAAAATAAAACCAAGAACAAACGTAGTTATGTACCTAAAATATGGTAATGAGATGTTATTGTAACACCCCAAAATTCAAATTTAAGAACCATGTATTTTCCTGAATGTATGACATGTGACACCAAGAGAATAAGGGAATATAATATACAAAAACATTATAATATATTTAATATTTAAAATAGATTTGATATATCTCAATTAAACACTGTTTTAATGTGCGTTACACTCAAGAGGGACCTTCTTCAATGACTTACGTTACACGCAAGACCAAGTTTTACCAAACAATAATATATTATTAAAATATTATTATTTAATATAACATGATATAACCATTACATTATGTTATAAATTATTAATATTATTAACTAACTTATGAAAAATTATGGTTTATATAAATATAAAAATAATTCGTTGGTTACTAATTAATGAAAAATGAAAACAAAAACCAATAGGATATAAAAGAAATTACTATTATTTTTATGATTAAAAAGGAGTTTTTTATTAATAAATATAATTATTTTTAATTATTTAAAGATTTTAATGAAATATATTTGTTATATATTAAATATAATATTTTTTATATTCATCCATTAGGTTTTATAGGCAAAGGATAAGAACAAAATATATTTTACACATAAAAACCAATACTTTATAAAAGAACTTTTACCATATTTTAATGGAGAACCCATTTTAAATATTAATAATGACACTTTAATTGATTTAATATGTCCAAATAAACTTCATATTTTAAATAAAAATATAAAAATTATGTTATGGTGAATTTTTAATATTTGTTCGGAAACATTTTCCTTTTTAATGAATAGTTAAAAATACTGAATTATAGTTCAAAACTTTTTTTCACATACTTTATTTATAAATTTGAATTATAAATTTAATTGGGTTTAATTTTTAATTAGATAATTTTTTAACCTTTAATTCAAACTATGTCATTAGAATCAATTTTAGTTTGAAATTGATTATTAAAAACATAGATATTGTTCGAATGTTTTACTTTAAAATCCCGCATTGTCACCCCGTTTGTGGTATTAAATTTAAATAAATTTATTCCACTTATAGTATAAGAATTTAGAAAATTGTATTCTATATTAGGAATCATAATAATTTATAATTTATAATGAGGCCAAATTTTCTTTTGACATAAAATATTAGTGAAAGTGATTAGAATTAATTACAATAATTAAGGTTAAATTAAGCTTAATAAGGGAATAAACGATAACCATAAGGCCCAAAACGACCTATAAATGTGTGAAAGAGCTATTGTACAGACATATATTGATACTATTCTCTCTTGTATCAAATTGGGTCCATTATCCAATCCACTTGAAACATGAATAATATGGTAATAATTCATTTTTCAATATATTACAAGTGTGGCACTCTTCCTTCACCATAAAGGCCACCACTTCTCCCTATTCCTCACACCTATAGAACAAAATATTTTAGGAAAATATTTTAAAAAATAGCTTCCAAACATCCTAAACCCATACCTTGAAGCCACCAATTGGTAAAAAACCCTTCCAAGGAAGCCTTTTAGTATAAACCAACATGAGTTACATGATTTTTATAGAAATGATTTAAAACGATCACTTTTCTTTCAATTATTTCTCCAACACCTAAAATATTATTCTTCCATGTTCATATAATAGCAACATTATTATAAATATACTATTATTTTTTTATGATATGTAAAGTCTCAGAAATTTCAAGCAATTTTTTTCTTAATTTCTTTGGAATTTTACGAGTATGCAGTTTCTGACGACACCTGATTCCGATGCCCGGTGTTCCCGAAATCTATTTCGGAAGATTAGCTCGGGTACGTTCAGTGAACGAACGAGCGAGTTTTTCTAACTTTTGAATCGGTGCTCAGAATTGAAATCCAAGGGCACTGATGAACTCGCAGCGCTGGTATTTACTTAAGAGGACCTTTACCGAAGATGCGTTTGCTCGGAAGGAGTTGTTAAATATTTTGGTTTAAATAAAAAGGTGAATAAAATTTGTGATACAATTTTATTTCTATCCTAGTTGGTTTTAACCTATGTGTGGGAGTTGGGGAGAAAGCCACTAGTTACTAACTACCTAAGTGAGGTTGAATGTGAGGTGGGGCCCACACAAACCCCACCCTTTCACATTCCCCATAACTCCTTAAGCCCCCTCTTATGTTGTATAACTCATCTTAATTGATAACCCCCCTCTTATGTAATGGAACTCTCTCACATTAATTCATGCCAACTAAACATCTAATTAATTAGACAACTTATGTTTAATTAATTAAGGGATTGCTTTTCAAAAATTTGAAATGCATTCCATGCCTTAATAAAATAAGAAGAGTCTTATTTTATTTGTTTTTTTGTTTTTTGTGTTGTGAATTGAGAGAGAGTAATAGTTCTTCTTCTCTTGTGGAACTTCATCTTCTCCGGCGAAGAACGTTCTCGACGAAGAACGACCATCAACTCTTCTTTTCCTCTGCGTCAAGGGAGGAGATGCCAACCGCGATTATCATCACCAACGAAAACGTGCCTTACTTCTTCATCTCCGCGACAAGTAAAGAGACGTTGGTTCCTCCTCGAATGCACCCCGACATCCACAGAGTCGACGTTCGATCTCCTCAACGCCGTTCTCCGTGACGCCCGACGTGCGACGTCAAATATCCAATTAGGGGGTTTTCGTATATAGTGTTTATGTGAATTATACCCTCATACATGGGTATTTAATTGCAGGGTGTTCATATAATTTATAATTGAATAAATTATATCCTCGTCAAAGATTAAAAGGATGTGATTAAATGTTTGTCATTTGATAACACCTAACGCGGAGGGCGCGGGACGAACATACACGACCTGAAAACCCTCCGCAGTTTGTTTATTGTTATGCGGATCAATGACGACAAAGAAACGGGATATCAAAGTCAATTTGAAGCCTTCGCAGTGAAGGTCGGGTCTCGGGAGGACCGCTGGCGAAGACGGCGAGCAAAACGTACCACCGGAGGGCGTTCAGTGGTCTGCGGAAAGCGACGATGGTGGACCAAACCGGAACGGCCAAGCGGTTCCGGAAGCAGAGGGGGCACGGCTTAATTGCCGCAACAGCTGGCCAGGACGCGCCCTAATCGGCCGGACCCGGACCTGGGTAGGTTGCCCGGTTCGGGCCGATCCGGGGGGGGGGGGGGGGTATCGGGCCGGGTCGGACCGGGCCCGAACCCCATTTTTTCAGACATATCCATTCAAAAGACCATAACTTTGGATATAGACCTCTGATCGATACACCGTCAGTTGCAATACTATCCGTGGATCGAGACGGTCGTTTCGAAATATTAAACTCAAGGTTTCGGGGAACTTTGTGTAAGACTAGGTTGGTTTGAACCTGAAATCAACCGGGCCCGCGGAGCAGAAACACTTATAACATGAGCTCCGGACGTCCGATTGACGTGCCGATGACTTTTTTGGATTCCTCTTGATGAGACGGAACTTTTTCCATACTTCACCTGAGGTTTGGAAGCAGTTGGATAGTGGCCGGGTGGGATTGAACCCGAAATCCAACCGGGCCCCTAGAACGGAAAAGCTGATAACTTTCAGACCGAACGTCCATTTGACAAACCATCAGCAGCGTTGGTGATCACGTTGAGAAACAGTCCTTATCATTTTACCCTATGAGATTTTGGGGTACAGTTGAGATACGATTGGGTTGGTTCATACACGAAACCAACCGGGCCCCTGGGACGAAAAGGCTAATAACTCACAGACCGGGCGCCCGATTGACGCACCGTCTGTTGCATTGAGACCCCTATGACGAGGCAGTCCATTGAGATACTTCTTCATGGGACTTTGATATACTTGGTTTATCGACCTGTAGCTCATGGAGAGGACCCTCTCGGAGACGAGCATACGGAGTACGGAGACCGTGTAGCTGGCTGAGACCTGACGACTGCTTGACCGACTCGACTTGGAGTGAGTCGACTAGCCCAGTGGACAGAGCACTACTATGTTTGGGTGCAGAACAATGGAAGATGGTGCACTAATGTGTTTGGGTGTAGAACCATGGCAGATGGTGCACTACTGTGTTTGGGTGCAGACCCGTGGTACTCAACAGAAGGAGTACCTCTGCAGGCTATTGGGGGGGGGGGGGGGGTGCACTAATGTGTTTGGGTGGCAGTCCCCAGCGGGAAGCACTACTGTGTTTGGGTGTCTAACCCGTGGTACTCGATAGGAGGAGTACCTCAGTAGTCTTAGGTTAGTGAGAAGTACCTCAGAGTCATGACAGGATCACTGTACTCGTCAGAGACGGAGCTCTTCAGCAGTTACGGTTTCGGTAATGAAAATCCTGGTTTGAGCTGAGTCTACGACCTTTGTGTTTACCTCATGATTGAGATGGGCCACTTGATAACCAAGGTATATGTATGGGCATATAACTAGGTAGTGGTTATCCATTGATTTCATAACCTTTGTGTTTCCTCAGGATTGAGATGGGTCACTTGATAACATATGTATATGTATGGGTATATACCTAGGTAGCGGTTATTCGTTGATTTCATAACCTTTGTGTTTCCTCATGATTGATATGGGTCACTTGATAACTTAGGTATATGTATGGGTATATACCTAGGTAGCGGTTATCCGTTGATTTCATAACCTTTGTGTTTCCTCATGATTGAGATGGGTTACTTGATAACTTAGGTACAAGTATGGGATTATACCTAAGTAAGGGTGATCTGTTGAGATCCTTCTTTGTGGTTATCCTTGTTGGATTTAGTGAGACCTTGAGGGTATCAGGGTCCCTACTGAGTATCGTATACTAACATCTGCACGGGCTATGCCCGCACCTCGTTGTGTTGGATGTAGACGACGGGCATCACTGACAGAGGCCAAGTGTTCGAGGACTGGACGGTACCCGGAGGTGGACCTCATGACGAGTCAGTATCCGGAGGTGGACGTAACGATGAGTCGGTACCCGAAGGAGACATACAGATGGTTGATCGGACGTGGAGTGCTGAGGAGTACATCTGTACCTACCCTTCAGGTAGGATTCGTGGTGGACGATCCCGGAGCTGCGTGTCATCTTCCAGCTTCTTGTCTTTTCTATTGTACTTTACATTCAGTTGTAGTTGTACCTATCTGTTTGGCTTGTATTTTTGGCCCCTTTTTTACTTTCAGCACTTTTTTACTACTGTAATTTGTGTTTTCTTCCTCTTGTACTCTGTGGTGTTTTGTTTACTTTTATAAAGGCAATGCCTTCCCAGTTATCAGGATTTACGCCTTTGGTGCTAGTCGCCAGCCCCTGGCCTATGGAAGGTGAGCTTGGGGTAGTCACGGAACGGGCCCCGACGACGGGTCGTGACATGATAAGGGTTAAATCTATACTTATACGCAAATCTATCTAATGGGTGACGGACATACTATTTATGTGAACGACGAACTACCACCTCACAGAACGATGACTCTTTTGTTTTCCTTTACTGCCTCTCATGGTGGTCATTATGATTGAAAATATTTTTATATATGTTATATTATATATATATATATTATATTTTTAATCTTATTTAATTAATTTATAACTAATATCTTTATACTCACTATTTTGTGTAAAAATTATAACCTCGTTTATAGAACTGTGGACTACCGCCCCCTCCAGCGATGTGATTCATTCAAACGATACATAGAATGTATAAAATATTGCTCAAATTAAAAATATGTGTCATAAAAAATATTATATTAATTAAATAATTACCTTTTTGGAAATATAATATATAACAATTTCATTATTACCCTTTTACACACTTAAAAAGTGATAACGTTATTCATAGATGTGTGGACTGCCTACTCCTCGACATAATGTGATTAATTTTTCATAAAAATAATTATATATAAGTATATATGACTAATAATACCGAATTTATGATATAATTATCATTATGGAAATATATTGTGTTACTCACCTTCTTTCCATAACGATCATTGAAAAATAAGAACATTACTTATGTAGACGTACGACCTACCTTCTCTATGATTATAACGGTGATTCATTTTTCATAACTGTATGAAATAACTATTTTTAAAAGTATAATTTACATATTAATATAAAAATTATATCATTTTTTAATTCTAGAGATGTTATATAATGATCACTTTTACCATATTTTACATACCAAAGTTGTTTTTGACACATAAATCAATTTTTTTAAAAACACCCGATGTAATTTTAATTGTTTAAGTAGTTGTACACAATATTGTAATAAGTGAAATAAAAGTAATTATAACCATGAAAAATGTTCTTAATAAAGTAAAAAATTAACATATGTTTATTATACATGATGTAAAATGACGTTCACCAGAAAGGAAACTCAAGGTATGGGATTTGTTAACTCAATTTCAATTTATTGAGTTAAAAATATATATCATTGGTTATTTTATTCCAAGAATATGTGTGAAATGACCTGTTATTGTTTTATATTTTATATCCAATTTTATTTTTCAGATTTATATTTTTAAAACATAATTATTTAATTAATTTATACCCACTACAATGATACGGTCTTTATAAGGAATTTTCATCTCACTTGTTTACTTATGTGAGAGAAAAGTCATTTTCACCACTTAATTATTTTTTGTGGTGTATATATTTTCCATTTTTATATATTATATCATGAAATAATTTATCTTAATGGTATTAAAATCTAAAATTTAATATTATTACTTCATTAGTTTTATGATTTAAAATTTTTCAAAGCGGTATGATATATTTTTAAATATTTAAAGATTATTTTACTCAATAATAACATTTGTAATCTTTCAATGGGTTTTCCATTAGAGGATATTTTAAGAACATTTTTTTATAAAAGAATCCATTTTTCTCTCCTTTAGTTATTCATTACAATTTTTAAGTATCAGTACCATTTTCCCACTTTTTGGTGCTCAAAAGTATTTAGAAAATGTTTCTAAGAAAACCCCACTTTTTCCCCCTTTAGTCGAAGAAACTATTTTCCTTAAAAACCCATGTTTTATTAAAATGTTTTCAAAAATGGTTTTAAAATGATTTTCTAATGAAATTTTAACCATTTGTTTCTATTAAATTTTTTTTCAAAGGAATATTGTTATCGTTTTCCTAGGAAGTCATTTTTAAACAATTTTTTGCATGAAAAAAGGAATGTTATATTACCTAGTACGGAATGTATAGATTTACTAGTTGTCATATATTTGAAGGTTTCTTTGAATATCTAAAAGGATAATTTTTAAAGTTTTTTTTTCAAATTGATTTTAAATGGAAATGTTTTTAAAAATGTTTTACAAAATAAAAGGATATTTTCTCAAGAATAATTTTAAAGGAAATTTTTATAGTATTTGTATTAATAAAAAAAAGACCCTTTATTTTTACTCCTCATGAGATTTTTTGTGTTTATAGAATCCATATTATTCATCTAGATGGTTTATTATTGATTTGTCCAAGGATAATATTCACATTCACTTAATTTAATCATTTGTTATTCCACTTGAAATATTCAATATCTTGTGATCGTTGAACAATGAATTTCCACCTAATTATCCATTTCATTTGTCATGGATATTACTATTTCCTAAAAAATATAAATTTTTCCATACTCTGTCTACTTTTATAGTTAATTGGTTATTTGGGGAAATATTGATAATTATGTGTTCTTTATTCAATACAGATATTTGATAAGGAAATTATTTATTTTGATGATATAATGAATTATTTAGACTTGTAATGATGGGTTGAGCCTAGAAATTATATATATCCTTGATGCATCAATAGGTTCTCATGAGACAAATAAGTTGTGAAAATTAAATGATATTATATCCATAGTTTTAAACTGTATTGTTAATGGTCCTGACGGTATGGGTTTTCATGTGCCTTACACACTACATCCATTTAGAAATAAATTCCCTAATTTATTTTTAGTTATTATTAATTCATGAGATTTTGGGTTTTCTATAGATACACCTCATTTTTAGTTTATTGAATAAATGTCATGTGTTTTAGTTTCTTACCTTTCCAAATTTATCTTTCTTTATCTAGTTATTTGAATGGAATGTGTTTCTTGTTATTACCATACTATATTTTTTATGCACTTCTTTCTTAGTTAATTGTTTATTGGGAATGTGAGATTTATTATTTACCATTTCATAATTATTATTTATATTGACTCATTATTGCTTCCACTATTTTTTTCCTATACTAATCATTTGACCTCACCCTTATTATGTTTCTTTCCCCAGGAATCTATGAAGCGTACTCTGAAATTTATGTAGGGATTTAGTAAATGAAATAAATTTAACCTCTAAGTAATTTATTTGTAAAGAAGAAGATTTTTTAATTAGTGTATTCATTTGTAATATAATACTAATTTATGTATGTAGTTTACCAAGAATACTAAACTCTTTGGTCCTTAAAAATTTGATTCCTTGTAATCATGTCAATTTAATTAATAGTAAACACCAACTCTAGGCTATCTGGGATCAGAGTGCTATAGTTCGAATCAAGGGAAGTTTAGTAGAAACCTTGTGAACAATATTTAGGAAAACATATGTTAGAAAACATATACCTAAGGTTGAATTTTAGTATAATTATAGATGAATATAATTCTGTTTTGGTAAGGTAGATATTATGTGGGAATTCCTATAAATACTTCCCTCTTTGGATACTACAATTAGACATAGTTTTGGAATAGATGTTCCTTAGAGTAATAACTCTGAAAATTCATTCCGATCCTAACATGGGGTAACTTGGTACATGATAATGAGATTTACTATGAACCTAGTTTGACACACATGTGGGATTTTCATAAAATAATCAACTTTTTATTTACAAACCATTAAGATGAATTTGAATGGATAATGTAAATGAATAATCAAGGTTAAACCTATGGTGTTTTAGATTAAAAAATAAGGTGCAATTATTTAGATATGTTATAAATAATTATACACTTTTCTAACTATGAATACTTTTGCTCACACTATTCTTTTGGGTTTTAGTTGATTGATGGAACTCGAAGGATTCAAGTTAACATAGAACATGAAGGACATGGTGGTAAAAATGAGAAAATAAATGTTATGTTGATCAGAGTAATGGATATCATGTTTATTACAAATTAGTTAACCTGAAATATGATTAACAATATATACCATTACCAACTCCCAAACACAAAAAAGAGAGAGAAGGGTGGTGGTTGGTAAGAGTTCGAGTGGTGGAGAACATAAAGAAAATAAGGATTGATTTATGACATGTGAGATGTATGGAAGAAGACACCCATTAACGTGTCTCAATGGAATATGAAAATTATTTATGTGTGGGAAATAAAGACATAAATCACAGGGTTTCTGAGGAAAAATGAGGAGCACGATGGAAAGAAATGAAACTCATCCTAAATATCCATTTGTGGTTCATTGTATTAAATGTGGGAAACCTGATAAATTGCATGAGTCAATTCCAACTTTTAAAGGGTAATCCCAATATCATATAAAGGTATATGTAGGAAATAAATGGATCAATAGTGATGTATTAAAGATATATTGAAAAAAATAGTTAATAGTATATTTATAGATTAAATTTAAATTATTTCCATTATATTTATTTTAGAAATTATATTAATATAGTTTTATAAAACGAAAACCTATGTTATGGCTGAAAACCTAACAATTCTAGCAAGGTTATAGGTCTTAAACCCCTGGCCAAAAGATGATAAGGGTTTCACGTCAAACACAGGTCTACACAATGTCAGGGTTAAAATTTTATTGTGTTTAGTTGAAAAATTTAATAAATAAATATTAATTATAAAGTATAAGTGTTTCTTTTTTAGGTTTAGTGAATAATTTCCTTACCATATTAGTTTTTGAAAATATTTAGAGACAAATAGTTAGACTGGTCACTCTTTTATTGTCCTTAAGATCCTTTAGAAAAGTATTTTTGAACTTCATGCAATGATATTAATTTTTAAATTAATAGTAAAATAGATTAAAAAATAACAAATTTTTTATTTTTTATTAAAATATAGAATTTAAGTACACCTAGAAAGTAAAATAATTCCTCATCATATTAAAATTATCTTCATACCAAAATGTTATCCTAATACCTTATTTTATGTTGAATTTATGGCCTTATAAATCATAAAAGATTTATGGCTTTGAGGCCCTCAATATTATATTGATCATTCAATTGTTTGGGGTTGATGAACTCAATCAATACCTATAAATATTTACACTTTTACTCTAAGTATGTATCTCTACATTCCACTAATGTTCTTCTACTTAGAGACCTAATTACATGTTATTCCATGTGACATTTGTACTTCCCATTATCTTTTTTATAGTGGATGTTTTACAAACCCTCTCATAATGTGGGATCTAAAAATAAGAAATATCAAATAATCTATCACCCAGATAAAGTTAAATTTTTTAGTACATAATTTAATTAATTTGTGGAGAATACAACACCCCGTAATTCAAAAGTATGAACCTTGTATTCAATAGCGTGCATGACACGCAACACCAAACACATAAGGGAATATAATATCCAAAAAATTTAAAATATATTTACTATATAAATTAGATTCTATATATTTCAATTAATTCAACACCACGTTAGCATGCATTACACGTAAGAGAGAACTTCTTCGATGACTTGCGTTACACATATGACTGAGTTTTACCGAAGAATAATAGATTATTAGAATATTATTATTTAATATAATATGATATAAAATAAGAATTATTTTAGATGATATGAATATTATAAAATAACATATAAAAATTTATGGTTTGTATAAATAAAAAATGAATTCATTGGTTACCAATTACTAAGAAACTAAAATAGAAACCAATTGGATATAAAAAGAAATATTATTATTTTTATGATTCCAAAATTTTTTTATTAATAAACACAATTAATTAAAATTATTTAATTATTTTTAAAGAAATATATATGTTAAAAATTCAATAAAATATTATTTATATTCATCCATTATGTTGGATTGGCATTAGATAAGAACAAACTATATTTTACACATAAAAAGGTATATTTTTTAAAGGCAATTTTACCTCCTTTTAATGAATAACAAATTTTAATTATTAATATTTAAAAATTAGATGATTTAATATGTAAAAATAAACATAATATTTGAAATATAAGAATAATATTTAGTTCAGGGTGAATTTTGGGTATTTTTATGAAATGTTACATTTTAACAAATAATTAAAAATAATGATTTATAGTTCAAAGATACCATTTCATATAATTTATTTATAAGCTAAAATTATACATGTAATTAGTTTTAATTCCAAATAGATTATATTTTTATCAATTAATACAATTTATTTCATTTTAATCGATTTCACTTTGAAATTTATTTAAAAAATTTAGCAAACTTTTAGACGTTTTTACTTTAAAAACCCGCATTGTCATCCTACCTATGAGATTAAATTTAAATAAATTTCTTCAAATTTTATGATTATAATTCGTAAAAATTTATTATATATTTGGAAAAATTATAATTTATTCTGTATAATAAGACCAAATATGTTTTTAACAAAAATATTAGTGAAAGTGATTAAAATTAATTACAATGATTAAGGATAAATTAAGTTTAATATGGGACTAAACCTTAACCATAAGGCCCAAAATGACCTATAAAATATCCAAAATCTATTTCTTTACATATATTGAACCTATAAACTTTTTGATATAATTTTATCCATTATTTTATCCACTTCTATCAAGAAATATATGGGAATAATTCCTTTGTCAAAATATTACAAGAGTGAACCACCTCCTTCATTATAAAGCCCACCACTTCTCCTCATTCCTTAGACATCTCAAACCAATTAGTTTTAGAAAAGATATTCCCAAATAGCTTCCAAATATACCTAACCTAATATTTTAAGCCTTTATTTTGGTAGAAATCCTTCCAAGGAAACCTTTTGGTGTAAACAAAAAGAAGTGACCCGATTTTTACGGTAATGCTTTCCAATAATCACTTTTCTTTCAATAACTTATCGATAACCTAAAATATTATTATTTAATGTTACTATAACAAAAAATTACCCTCAATATATTATTATTTTGTTATTATAATGGTTATAACTACACTTACACACACATCCATCTATTGGGTGACAGACATATTGTTCATGTGAACGATGAACTACTGCCTCACAAAATGATGATTGTTCGTTCTTCCTTTACTGTCTCTCATGGTGGTCACTATGATTGTAACAATATTTATATATGTTATATATGATAATTATTATTTATTTAGACTTATTTAATTCTGTTTCAAAAAATATCTTTATACTTTCCATTTTGTGTAAAAATGATAACATCGTTTGTGGAAGTGTGGACTACCGCCCCCTCAAGCGACGCGATTCATTCACACGATACATAAAATGAATAAAGGATTGTTTTAATTTAAAATGTGTCATATAAATTAAATAGATAAGATATTAATTAAATAATTAACTTTATTTTAATATAGTATATAACATTTTATTTATTACCCTTTCACACACTTAAAAAATGATAATGTTATTCATGGACATGTGGACTACTACCTCCTTGACATGAAGTGATTCATTTGTCATCATAATAATTGTTTATATAAATATTTATTATTACATAATATTTTATTTATTACATAATCATCAATATAGAAAGATTTTTTTATAACTTCTTTCCATAATGATCATTGAAAAAATATAGTGTTACTCATGCCGACATACGGCCTACCGCCTCTATGACTGTAACATTGATTAATTTTTCCGAAAAATAAGTGATGATTGTTTATAAAGGTATAATATATAAATAAATATGATAATTATTTAATGATAATTATTTTTTAGATTTTATATAACTCCCCCTTGAACATATTTGACCTACAAAATTTATTTTGACACACAAATCAATTTTTTTCAAAAAACTCGATGCAAACATAATTATTTAAGTAGTTGTAAAAAATTTGGTAATAAGTGAAATAAAAGAAATGATTAAAATGAAAAAGGTTCTGAAAAAATTATAAAATTAACATAATTTTTTATACAATATTCTAAAGGATGTTCACCCGAAAGGAAACTCAAGGTAAGGGATTTATTAACTCAATTTCCATTCATTGAGTTAAACATCTATGTCAGTGGTTATTTTATGCAAAGAATATGTGTAAAATGACCTATGATTGTTGTATATTGTATATAGAATTTTATTATGTGGATTTATATTACTAACACATAATTATTTCACTTATTTACCGTCACTCTAATTATACGATCTTTGTAAGGTATTTTCATCTCACTTTGTTACTTCTATGAGATAAATGTGATGTTCACCACATACTTATTTCATGTAGTGTTTATAATGCCCATTTTTATATATTATATCAATAATTAAATAATCTTTATTATATTTAAAACTTACATTTAATATTATTCCTTCATGTTATTTATAATTTAAAATTTTTTAAAGTGGAATAAGAGATTTTGGAAATTTTAAAGTTTATTTTCCTCAAAAAGGAATTTAATGAGATTTAAAAGGTATTTCAATTAAAGTATTTTATATGAAATTTTTATCAATAAAACAATTAATTTTATACCTCTGGTTATTCATGACAATTTTCAAGTATTATTACATTTTTTTTACTATTTGGTACTCAAAAAAATTTAGAAAATGTTTTTAAGAAAACCAGAATTTATTTCTCTCTTTATTCCGAGAAAATATTTTCTTATAAATTTTTTTTATTAAAATGTTTTAAAAAATAAATTTAGAAATATTTAGTAAATAAATTTTTACGCTTTTTTTATTTTACCAATTTTTTCTAATGAATTATAATATTTTTTTCCAAAAAAGGAATTTTTAAACCTTTTTACTATGAAAAAGGAATGTCCTTTTACCTCATACAGAAAGTACGGATTCACCCACCATCATTTATTTGAATATTTATTTTAATTCCTAAAAGGTTAATTTTTAAATAAAATGTTTTGAAAAGTAATTTTCAAAGAATTTTTTTTTGAAATTGTTTTTACAAAACAAAATGATATTTTACTCAAGAATTATTTTATAATATATTTTTATAATATTACTATTTATTAAAAGAAATAACCATATTTTTTTACTCCACATGGGATTTTTTGTATTGATACCATCCTTATTCTTCCTCTATATGGTTTCTTATTTATTTCAATAGGTATAGTATTCACATTCACTTCATTGAATCAGTTGTTATTACCATTGGAATAATCAATCTCCTATGATTATCAAACATTTAATTTTTGACTATTTATCCATTTCATTTATCATGGATATTGGTATTACCTAAATCTTATACCAATTTACATACAGTGTCTACATTGATAGTTATTTGATTATTTAGGGAAGTATTGAAAATTATGTTTACTTTATTTAATAAGGATATTTTATAAGACATGTTATTTATTTTGATTATTCGATAAGATAAATGATTTGGATTGGTAATGGTAGGTGGATGTCAATATTTATATATCTCGTTAGTGCATCGATATGTTCTCATGATACAAATAATATGCACAAATTTAATGGGTTTCTATCCATAGTATTAAACTGTCTTATGGAATTTCTTAACCTTATATATTTTCATGTTCCTCAGACATGATTTCCATTAAGAAATCATTGCCCTTATTTTTTTACATTTATTATTCATTCCACGAGATTTTGTGTCTATATATATATATTGATACACTTGATTTTTAGTTCATTGATTAAATAGAATTTGTTTCGGTTTCTTACCTTTCCATATTTATTTTTCCTTATCTAGTTATTTGAGTGGTATGTGCTTATAGATATTACTTTTCCTTATTGTTTATGCACTTCTTTCTTAGTTTGTTGTTTATATACCATGTGAGTTAAGTTATTTACCATGTTAGAGTTGTTATTATCATTGATTTGTAATTTATTATGCTATATGTTTCCATTACTGATCATTTGAGCTCTCCCTTATTATGTTTCTTTCCCCAGGAATCCAATAACCATAATATGAATGTTATCTAGGGATTTAGTAGATGGAATAAATTTATCCTTGAAGTTAATTATTTTTAACAAAGAAAAAATGTTGTAATTAGTGTATTCATTTATAATACAGGTGAAATTTATATATCTAGTTTACCAAGCCTACTAAACTCTTTTGTTATTCGGGATTTGATTCCTTATAATCATGCTAATGTAATTTATAACACACACTGGCTATAGGCTATCAAGGGTTAGGGAACTATAGTTATAATATCAAAAATTAAACTCTTTATACCCCTAGAAAGTATATCCATTAAGCTATATTTGATGAGGCCAATACTCTATCATCAATGCCTCACAATCACAAGTCTCATGGTAATCAAAACCTCTTTGTAAAAAACTAAAACCAAGAGGATAAATTTTACAAGAAGTATATTTATATGAGAATCAATAATTTGATCTTGCTACTCAATAATTTATTAATCAGGATCCACATCATGTTCCTCCAAACTCATTTTATAGGATATATTATGGGGATACTTTCTTAGATGTAACACATGAATAAAATTATTTATTGACATCACATGAGGTAGAAAATACAAATGGTAAGGCATAATCCCAATATGCTCAATATACTCATGAATTTTTAAATACCATGGAGCTACCATTCCCCATTTTACAAGATGTTAGTGACCCAATTATGGTAGAACATACCAAATATCAAGTCACTAAATGGGAACACAAAATAGAATTTAAAATGATCAACATAATATTTTTAATGAATTCAAAGAGTTACTATTATCTGAAAAATTAACTTAATATTATTAGTCATATCTCAGAAAAAACTAGGTCCAACTTGGGATGCATTTCCATTCACTGACTAAAAATATGGATATATACATGGAAGACCATACATTTCCCCAAAGGGTTATAGCTTGATGAAAAAATGATCACTATTTTTGTGGGAAAACCCAAATTTCCCCATATATAAATCCTAATATCCTCTGAAGTCAATGACATAAGCCCGAAGCAAGTCCAAAAAAATCTATTTATCACTTTCCCTATAACTGTATCTTTTAAGATTGTATGTCATGCTAAAGTTTACCTAGGATAAAATTACCTCTTTGTGGCCATTCCAAAAAACAAGAAATGAACTAGGGTTAGAAAAAAATAGTTGATAGAACTTAATGGAATTTTAAAATATCTTATATATATATATCATATTTCTTTAATTTTGTTTGTATCATGAATTGTAATAAAGTGAATCGATTTGGTGAATTGTTCCATCATTAACCATTTCACATTATTTCCTTAAGGCGTATAGGTAAACCCAAAAAAAAAATATATTGTTATGAAATCCAACATTCAAGTCGACATAAAAAGTGGTTGAATAAAGCTTGATGGTTTTTGATGCATGTCCTTAATTTTCTAAAATTATAATAATAAGAAGAAAAATGAGGAATTTACCATCTTGTATGTAGCCATAAAAAAATTCCTCATGTCATACAAAATCTATGTTGTGTTATGTTTCAGTACTTACTAGGAATTCTGATAATCCCCAATCATATATCTCTTCATTGGAAATAGAACAAAAAATTGGTTCTCAAATAAATAGGTACCCTAAAAAAGTGACTATTCAGTAATGGTCTCCCCACTATATAATTAATCCCTAATTCATAATAACTTATCATCAAGATAATATTATTAGAGAATAATCTCAAGTAGTGAGGATTTTAATTGAACCCTCACCATAAAAACCTATGTCTCTTCCTCCGAGACACCAAATTTTATGTAAGTAAAGAGAGCCATAAAATTTCATAAATAAGAATATTATCTCATAGAATTTTATTAAATTTTCATAATCAAATAATTAGTAATAAAATTTATCTTATAAGGGATATAATGAATATTAATGTAAATATACTATAGATACTTCACTAATGCCTCCTCCAACGATTCTTCTCTTTTTGGAAGAACATATAACTAAATATTTTAGGATAAAATTAGAAGGTAAAACTTTTGTAAAAAAATTAATTCTAGTAACTATTTATAGAATACATCACTACTTTATGTTTGAGATCATGTGTGGGATAAGTCTTTTCATGAGTCCATAGTTGATATGAAGAAGACACCATGTTTATACCCTGCATGAGAACACATCCCAAAACTAAACCGAATTCATTATAATAGACTGCATAACTGTATGAACTATCTATAAGATTAAATTTTGGGAATAAAGTAGAAAAATGTTTCATCTCATCAATGGAATCCTAGCATATAGATTTGGATAATAAATTTACACACTTCTAAGTAAGAGAGGTCAAAGGAGAAGCCAAATTTGGGAAATCCTTCAAAAAATATTAGAAATACCCTACCAATCCACAGATGTTATGAATATCAAATGCATTATGTTGATACTGAATGTTTATAATGGGATTTATCTTTAATGAACCAGCTAAAATACCATGATCATAAACGAAATGTCCAAATAAAATCACTTCCCTACTAATGAAGTTTCATGTATAAATCTTGGAATAAAATCTGTGACTTCTCAATATGTATAGTACTGCTCTGAAGGGACATGAATGATCCTCTGTGATTTTAGAGTAAACCATGATTTCATCCATAAATTCCACAATAAAATAATTTAGGTATTGATGGGAAATTCTATTCATTAATTCCATAAATAATATGATAGAATTCGATAGACCAAAATATTTAACGAGGTACTCATAGTGTCCATACCTTATTTTAAAAGTGATCATGGAGACATTTATCTCAATTAAAATAAATTGTTGAAAACCATAATGAAGGAAACTTTTCATAGACCACTTTTCCCCTTTTACTTATTTTAAAAAAATTATCAATTTGGGGTAGTGATTTTTTTGACAATGAACCAATTGATCATCCAATAATCAATAAAAAGGTGAAGGGTTCCATTAGCTATCTTAAAAGAATTCACTAGCACTACCCAATGTGACCCAATAGTTTGAATGAATATATTTTACCACAAGTAATCGAACAGATTCATTAAAAACCATAGTTAAGGTAGTCTCATATGATAAGAGGGAATAAAAATAGGATGGGTACCTGGTACCAATTTGATTGAAAAATATACCTCCATCATTGGTGGAAAACCCAAAAATATATAAGTAAACACATCAAGAGATATATTAGATACTATAGAATGATCACTTATTGAATATGCTTTCACCAATTCTAAAGAAATCATAAATATTATCCAAACCAACTCTAGAGGAGGATGTTTATCTTGACCCGACCTCTGGTTCTAATCTCCGTGAAAGACATGGAAAACTATATCATGGATAGTAAAGAAGACCTAATAAAGATAACAATTAACATGATCCTTATAAAAGATCAATAAATTCTTCCTAAGAATGACATTAATAGGATTCATATAAATAACTAAAAATTCCCAATAATGTTTTATTTTTGATAAACATAATTAAAAAGAAGGGAATAAAAGAACCTTCTATATATTTATTAATAAATGAATTTTAATATCTAATATATAATAAATGAGCTATGTGGGAAGGTTAATCAATTATAAAACATGGGTAGATATGATTGAATGAGAGGAACCAATATCAAATAAATAATAAAGTGTAACACCCTGAGATTTTATGAGAATTGTTTTTTTTAATTTCATTGATGTCTTTTGTTGTATGATACACCAAGATTATCATGCGCTATACACAACACCATATTAGCTTTTAGTATACAGACCAATATTTTTGGCTTGTATTACAAGCAAGATCAACCTTCCTCGATAGCTTGCATTGTACACAATATCGAGTTTCACTAAACAATGATATGTTATTAAAATATAATATAAACTATCCTTTATGAATAGTAATATCCACTTTTAGAAATTTTATAAATTTTATCATTCAAAATGGACTTCATTTTTGGATTTGGAATATCGAAATTAGCCTAGGGTGATTTTTTGGTATTTTTATGACAAGTTTCAATTTTTGATGAATAGTGAAAACATTGAGTTATTGGTTAAAACTGAATTTTTATTTAATTAATCATTTATTTTATTTAAAATTATTTTAGGTCAAAATAGATACATAATACCTATATAAGTTCAATGTAATTCATTGAAGTCATTTTATAATATTTTTAGATATATAAAAATTTTATTGATCTTTTTACCGTCTTTTACCCACCACCTAGGAGAATCTACAAATTTACATAAAACATAATTTTACCACTTCTATGAGTTGAATTTCAAAAACCCAAGAAATTCGGTTAATATCATGGAGTAAAATGTGGCTCAATAAGATAAAAATAATTTTTTTGTGAATAGTAACTTTTTACTTTTATTTACCACGGTTAAAAGTAAATAGGGTAATTAACGGTAAAAATGATATTATTATTACCCTAAAACATGTCTTAATTCTATTTGATAAGTGTAATTAGACCAAAAAATACCTTAGGAATAAAATATGAACCTCTTTGGTCCACTTGGATTAGATTAGGACACTTATTATTATTTTATTTAAAGAAGAGTTAAAATAGTTAAAATCAATGTTTAGTAAATTTTTTTTAATATAGGGTTATACATAAGATAAATTCGACTATAAATATTAATTATAAAGATAAAAATATTTCCTAAATAATATTATTTTATTTATATTTTTTATACATTAAATAATGTAATTTATTTATGACCCAATGATGATGCAGTAATTACCTTATTATTGAAATATTAACATAATTGATATTATAAATACCCAAATAAATGTAATTTGAAACTTTTTATGAATTAAACTAATATTATAGGTTAATTTAACATGTTATGATTGGTTAGAGGAATTTTTTTATAAGTAATAATGAAGTTATGAATTTATAGAAAACAAAATACCAAATAGTGTCAAAATTGACATAAAAGAGTTTTTAAAAGAAATATTATATTATTAATTGATATAATGGTCCTAAAAATCTAAGGTTCGGAAAAAAGACTTATATAAGAATAAATATGACATTAATGAACCAATTAGGGTTCTATTGGAAGTTTATAGTTAGGTTATTAACCATATAGTGTAAGAATACAAGAAGACACTTTAAAATTAAATTATTTAACTTAGAGTTAAATCTAAATGATAAGGTTAAAATGGTACCTAAACTTGTCTAAAACCTATTTGTTGAAAGGGTTTCGACCCATACCCACCCTATACTAGAAATAAGTCACATTGGATCCATTATAAACCTAATATGAATTTAATATAAAATAATATTTTAAGTTTTTCCTAAGGTGCCCCTCACCCCTCTAATAAAAGGGCACCCCCCCTTCTCTCTAATTCACACCTCCAAAGGCATTTGTATCGGCCAAAACCTGCCCAAATATCCGATCAAATACACTTCCTTCAACCTATAGGCCTTACTTTAGTTAGAAAGCCAACCTAAGGATCCCTTTTGATCAAATCAAAAGGAAGAACCCGAAGAAGAGGTAACACTCTCACCACATATTTCAAGTTCCTTTTCCATCCACTACCTCCTTCTTTGTTGTTTCAATTATAAAATAATAACTCCAGTATTTTATATATACTGTGATGATATTATAAAAATTGTACAACCATATTAGTTATTTTATCCATCATATGAATGAAAAAGTCACCACACGTGCGTACGTACGGCTTACTGTCTCCACGTCGTGGTGTAGTTTGTTATTCAAACATTTAATCATTTTAATGGGTATAATAATGAATATAAATGATATAAATAATAAATATAAAATTATTATGATTCTTTATATATGATATTCCATCTAATTATATACTATTTTAATATCAAAAGATTGATATCATCGCTCGTGCGTACGTACGGCCTACCGTCTCCACAATGTGATGCGACTTGTTCTACATGATCTTCATTGAATAATGATTATATAATTGAATTGAATGAATAAATATGATATATATTACACTAATAACATTATTTAAATGAGTTATCTAAAACTAAAAATAGGAATATGAATTTATTTGACAAAACACGCATAAGAACATAAAATAATGAACACCCAGATAACAAGTAACAATGCAATATTACTAAAAAGAATATATAATATGACCATATATGATATAATATCAATGAATATGATTATGTAATAAGTAAATGAAATTATTGAAATCATTAAATAGGAGGTTCAGATACATACGAAGCATATCGGACTTAAGGTAATGGAAAATATTACAATCTCAATTTTTATCTGAGATTGTTTATAATTCGGTATTTACTGGGGCATATTTATCATCCAAATCCATGTTTCCTTAATATATAATATTATTTCTATCCCCCTAAAATTTTTTAAAACCAATTTTACCTATTGTTGATTTTTTAGTAAAAGATATGAAAGGAATCTTTTGTCATTTTTAGTACAAGATACTTTTTTACTTTTCCAGCCAAAGTACGAGAAACATGTTTTTTTTGATTTATACGGCATGAATGGATTTTTACAGTTTCATAACGCCTAATTTTCATGAATATTACTCAACAACATTTCATGATTATTTTCAAAAAAATCCCTTTATTTTATAATTGCATGGAATTTTGTGAAAAGAAAATGATTTTCAATAAGAAAGGATATTTCCCTCAAGAATTCATTTCAGGTGTTTTGTCAAAAATATTTTCCATATAAGATGACATTATTTAGTATAATTATGTTTCAAGTATAATTTATCTATTATTTACATGGTTTGATTCTTCTTATGATGAAATTATATCCATTTTTTTATATGGATTATGTTATGATGAGATGAAGTTTATGAAACCCATTTTATTCTTTGGGTTATGATGAATGATTTATGTTTATTTTGTGGAAAAAGTAAGAATGATTTCATTATGAGATGGGTGAGACCTATATCTCCTTCCAATGCATTATGTAAATATTTATATCTCATGAGATAGACATAGCTAGAACGAAAAGTAAAATCCGATCCATTAATACTAGGCTGGAACGACAAGTAAACCCGGTTTAGTAATGGACTTTGTCCACTATGATGGTATTTGAAGCAATGATTTGACTACTATGGAAATCATATAAAGTTCTTGATGGTTTTCCACAATTACATGTTTTATTCCCATGCTATTGTATCATTATTTATGTTCCATTATGATCTATGCCATATGTACTACCAATATTCATGTCATTTATCAAGATTTTGATGTTTTATGTTCATGTTTTTACGTTCAAATGTTTATGTATTGTTTATATGTTCTAAATGTTTACCATTACTGAGAATTTTAGCTCAACCTTTTTATGTTTTCTTTTCCCCAAGATATAAAGAAAGGTTTTAGGTAAGAAAAAAGGGGAAGATATTTATGTGAGATTTTGAAGATCTTTCAACAGGATTAGAAGTTTATGTTCCATGTTTCCAAAGAAACTAAACTAATACGGTCATTTAGCATCTATTTTTATCATGTATTAAGTTTTCCACCAAAGTAATTTAATTTACTTCTACGTAAATCTTGGGTTTCTATATTTGGTATCAGAGTGAAGGTTTAGTTATCCTTTAGAAACTAGGATGCAGAAACTTTAGTGAGATCCCTAGAGATATTTTTAATCTATGTCTAGGGATGTCCCTAAGGTTAACTATAAGTATAGGTTATAGTACTATAATTACAGTAAAGATCATATAATTAAACCAATGATCTTAGATATTTAATGTATACCCCCTTTATTATGTTGTTTTCCTAGCATGTTTTTTGCCTCCCACACTATTTTTTTTGGGCTTTAGACGATGGCTGGAACCCGAAGGAACTGTGTTGATCAATGTAATGGACAATGAAATGATTGTCCTCATAAACAAACCAATGTTATGGGAGATGGAGTGAAAAATATTATTGCTATACTTACACAAGCTATGAATCATTCTGGACTTCCAAATGAGCTGAGAAGGGAAAAATATTCTATTGAGTCCTTCATGAGGAAACGCCCACCTTCTTTTAGTGGGTCTTCTGATCCAATTGTTGCTGAACAATGGATCAATACCATTGAAAATATATTTTCCATACTTCTTTGTTCGGAACATGAAAAATTCATTCTATTTATTTACCATTTAGAAGGCTAAGCAGACCAATGGTGGACTCTAATTGAGAATACGAGGCTCCAAGATGAAATTGAATCCTTTGAATGGGATGAGTTAAAGAACTTATTTTTCAATAAGTACATCCCTCATATTCTTTGAACAAAGATTGAAAAGGAGTTCCTTCAGATTAAGCAAAAGGATGATGAATCTGTTGGTATATACAAGGCAAATTTAACAAGGCATGCAAGCTATGAATCTAGATTTATCATCCTACCTGAAAGTAAAGTTGATCGATTCTTCGGTTTCTTAAAACTAAGTCGTCAAAGGTAATTAGTGATAAGAGACATCAATAGCTATGATGAAATTGTGTGTTGTACTATTAAGGTAGAACTGGAAGTTGGTGATACATATCCATCTCATGGTTTTGACAAGAAATGAAAGATGGAGTTCAAGGAAAAATCTCAAAATAATGGTGAAAGGAAGATGAATGTTTCATTATGCTCAAAGTGTGGAAAGAGGAATAGTGGAGATTGTCTTAAAGGGACTAGAAAATGTTTTAAGTGTGTAAAAGAAGGTCATCGAGTAGCTGGGTGCTGAATTAATGGGAAAAAGGTATCTAATGATGTGAATAGAGAAAAGACTACAGGGAACTCACCACCAACACTTCAATGCTTCAAGTTCAAGGAAATGGGGCATTATGCTAACCAATGCCCTAATCTAAGGGTTAATGATGATTGACATCAACATACTATTAAGGAAAAGGAAAAAAGGGAAGTCACATGAGATCACTATTGGAAATGTTGATTATGATAATGAAGTGGTGGAATGATTAAGTTTTTATGTAACGAGATTCCAAAATAGTAGCGTGGAAAGTCATTTTTAGTATCGTGGAATATTGGAATACCTATGTATTGGTTTTTTGTGGTTTTCAATAATTGTATGGTACCAGTAACCATGAGAAGTGATTGAAATATTTTCGAAAAGAAGATAATATGCTCATAATGAAGGGATAAAGAGATACTGAAATGTTTGATATTATTAATGAGCACATGACCGATATAAGGACAAAGTGATATCATGGTTTGAGTATCTAGAAATTTTGGGATTTTGGTATGTGAAAATAGTAAACTTTTGACAGCATTCTTGTTTTCACTAAGGATCTATGGTAACTCATGTTTCAAGAGAATACATGATTAAGGTATTCACATGTCTGGAATGTGACCGACAAGTTATATCGTATGATATATGGGGGACAAATGATGGTATTCACATGCTCGGTAGATGAAATTTCTAGTAATCATTTACTTTATAATACGATATTGGATAGAAGTATTTTGGATAAGTCTAACGAATGGAATGGATTAAGTTGGACATCATATAGTATTGTTTAAGACTAGAACATTTTATCAATATTATTTCTAGAATTTTATAATGGTGAAGAAGGACAACCTGCAGGACAGACGACAACCCGTCGCGTCAGACAAGGTTGCGGGAATCGAACCCACAGCCGAAGTGTGACAAGCCTTTATCACCTACCTCTGGCCTACAAGAAGTCCCTGGATAGTAGAAACTAGTTTTATTTTATTAAGCGGTATGATAGGTGATGTATAAGTCCATTTTTGGAATAATATACGATTAACCTCACCTTAGATGGACTTATGTATATTTGATAACTTTTTCTCACCTTTTGATTGAGATATATGGAATGACCCATAGTTCTATCACATGATCTGCTAAAACTTCATGAATGACAAATTCAACTTCTTTTCTTTAATATATGAAGTGGAAATTGTTCATGGAATGACCAACAGTGAGATTGTACCAAAATCAATTAAGTATTTCTTCTAATTCAAAATTTTCAACTTTAGGGAAATGATATTGAAACCCAAAAACGTTGTCCTAGTACCCTCATATCCAATGAATCAGAGGATACCATAGATCATCAAAAATTTATGGCTTGGTGATTTTTGGCTTTTTCATAGACATGTTCTATACCACTCTCTATCAGAACTTGATGGTTAGATTTTTCTTCCATATCATTATTTTCACATATATTGTCCTATGTGGAAACCTTGTGATGAGTTACTTTGGTTATCCATTTTGTTTCTAACATTCCTTTTTAAAATGATATTTTTGTATACCTTTTTACGATGTGGGTTTCTATGAAATAAACATTCAAGTAGAAAACCATTTATAACCCTGATGAATTTTGAGGGTGAAATTCATTTTAAGGGGGGTAGAATGTAACACCCTGAGATTTTATGAGAATTATTTTATTAATTTCTTTGATATATTTTGTTGTACGCTACACCAAGATTACCTTGCGCTATATGAAACACTATATTAGCTTGTAGTATAAGAAACACAATTCTTCACTTGAATTACACATAAAAGAAACCTTCCTCAATAGCTTGCGTTGTACGCAATACCTAGTTTCACTAAACAACGATATGTTATTAAAATATTATATAAACTAGCCGTTAGGAATAGTAATACAGAATTTTTGAAATTTTATAAATTTTATCTTTCAAAATGGACTTCATTTTTGGATTCAGAATATCGAAATTATCTTAGGGTGAGTTTTGGTATTTTTCTGAAAACTTTCAATTTTTGATGAATAATGAAAACAGTAAGTTATTGGTTAAAACCGACATTTTTTTAAATAATCATTTATTTTATTTAAAATTATTTTAGGTAAAAATAGATACATAATACCTATATAAGTTCAATGTAATTCATTAGAGTAATTGTATAATAATTTTAGATATAGAAAAATTTTATTGAACTTTTTACCATCTTTTACCCACCTCCTAGGCACATTTTCAAATTTACACAAAACATTATTTTACTGCTTCTGTGAGTTGAATTTCGAAAATCCGAGAGACATGGTTAATATCAAAGAGTAAAATGTGGTTCAATAAGATGAAAATAATTTTTGGTGAATAGTAACTTTTTACTTTTATTAATTCGACCAAAAACAACCATAGGAATAAAATATGAACCTCTTTGGTCCACTTGGATTTGATTAGGACACTTAATATTATTTTATTTAATGAAGAGTTAAAATAGTTAAAACCAATGTTTAATAACCAATTTTTTTTAATATAGGGTTATACTTAAGATAAATTCGACTATAAATTTTAATTAGTAAGATAAAAAGATTTCCTATTTAATGGTATTTTATTTTTATTTTTTAGACATTAAATAATTTAATTTATCAATGACACAATTATGATGCAGTAATTACCTTATTCATGAAATATTAACATAATTGATATTATAAATACCCAAATAAATGTAATTTGAGACTTTTTATGAATTAAACTAATTTACTAGGTTAATATCACATATTAGGATTAGTTATATGATTGTTTTATAAGTAATAATGCTGTTATGAATTTAAAGAAAACAAAATACCAAATAGTGTCAAAATTGATATAAAAGAGTTTGTAAAACAAATATTATATTATTAATTGATATAATGGTCCTAAAAATATACGCTTCGGGAAAAGGACTTATATAATAATATATATGACATTAATAAACCAATTAGGGTTCTATTGGCAGTTTATAGTATGTTTATTAACCATATAGTGTTAAAATACGAGAAGACATGATAAAAGTTAAATTATTTAACTTAGAGTTAAATCTAAATGATAAGGTTAAGATGGTAACCTAAACCTGTATAAAAACTATTGGTTGAGAGGATTTCGACCCATCCCCACCTTAGCCTCTAAAGAAGTCACTTTGGAGCCATTATAAACCGAATATGAATTTATTATATAATAATATTTTATGTTTTTCCGAAGGTGCCCCTCACCCCTCTTATAAAAGGGAACTCCCCATTCTCTCAAATTCACACCTCCAAATCCATTTGGCTCGGACAAACCCTACCCAAATACCCTCTCAACTATCATACCTTCATCTTAGATGCCTTCTTTTAGTCAGAAATCCAACCTAAGAAGCCCTTTTGATCAAATAAAAAGGTAGAACCCGAAGAAGAGGTAAATATCTCACCAACTATTTCAAGTTCCTTTCTTCTTCCAGTTCATACTTCTTCATTGTTTCCATTATAAAATAATAACTCCAGTATCTTCTATATAATGTGATGTTATTATAAAAATTGTACAACCATATTAGTTATTTTACCCATCCTATGAATGAAAAAGTCACCACACGTGCGTACGTACGGCTTACCGTCTCCACATCGTGGTGTAGTTTATTATTCAAACATTTCATCATTTGGATGGGTATAATAATGAGTATCAATGATATAAATAATAAATATAACATTATTATGATTCTTTATATATGATATACCATCCAATTATATACAATTTTAATATCAAATGAATGATATCATAGCTCGTGCATACGTACAACCTACCATCTCCACAATGTGATGCAACTCGTTCTATATGATATTCATTGAATAATGATTATATAAATGAATTGAGTGAATAAATATGATATATATTAAACTAATAACATTTTTTAAATAAGGATTCTATATCCTAAAAAGAGGAATAATAATTTATTAGGAAAAACACGCATAAGATCATAAAGTAATCAACACCCGAATAACAAGTAGCAATAAAATATTACTAATAAGAAGATAAGAATATGACCATATATGATATCATAAAAATGAATATGATTCTGTAATAGGTAAATGAATTTATTTAAATCATTATACAGGATGTTCATATACGTATGAAGCATATCAGACTTAAGTTAAGGGAAAATCTCGCAACCTCAATTTTTAACTGAGATTGTTTGTACTTCAGTATTTACTGGGGCATATTTATCATCTACATCCATGTATCCTTAATATGTAATATTATTTCTATAAAATAAAATTTTTTAAATCCAATTTTACATATTGGTGAGTTTTTAGTAAAAGATATGAAAGGAATATTTTTTCATTTTCAGTGTGAGATACTTTTTGACTTTTCCGGCCAAAGTATGAGAAGAATGTTTTTTTAATTTATACAACATGAACAGATTTTTACGATTTCATATTGCCTAATTTTTATGAAGCTTATTAAACAATATTTCATTATTATTTTCAACAAAATCCTTTTATTTTAAAATTTCATGGCATTTTGTGAAAAGAAAATGATTTTGAAGAAGAAAGGATATTTTCCTCAAGAATTCATTTCAAGTGTTTTGTCAAAAGTATTTTCCATCTAATATGAAATTATTTAGAATAATCATGTTTCAAGTATGATTTCTCTATTATTTACATGGTTTTATTATTCTTATTATTAAATGATATCAATTTTTTTATATGGATTATGTTATGATGGGATGATTTTATGAAACCCATTTTATTCTTTGGGTTATGATGAATGATTTATTTTTATTTTGTGGGAGACGTAAGAATGATTTTATTATGAGATGGGGTTGACACATATCTCCCTCCAATGAATTGGGTAACGATTTATATCTCATGAGATAGACATGGATGGAATGAAAATTAAAATCTAGTTCATTAATACAGGGCTAGAATGACTAGTAAACCCAGTTCCGTAATGGACTTTGTCCACTACGATGGTCTTTGAAGCAATGCTTTGACTAATATGGAAATCATATCAAGTTCTCAATGGTTTTCCACAATTACATGTTTTATTCCCATTCTATTTTGTCATTATTGATGTTCTATTATGATCTATTCCTTATGTACTATCAAGATTCATGTCATTGCTCAAGATTTTGATGTTTTATGTTCATGTTTTTACGTTCAAATGTTTATGGATTGTTTATATGTTCACAATGTTTACCCTTACTTAGCATTTGAGCTCACCCTTTTTATGTTTTATTTTCCCCAAGATATAAATAAAGGTTTCAGGTAAGAAAACAAAAAGGGGAAGATCATTATGTGTAACGCCCCAACCCGAGTGACCCAGAGTCGATGCATTATTTTAATACATTGTCATGATTAGAAGGAATAAAGTCCCAAAGAACCGATCAGTTTAGCAGTCTTGGAAAATAGATTACATACATGAATGTTACATTAAACTTCATAACATACAAAACAACATAAATAATACTTTATGAATGCCATTATTCCCTTGCCTTAACCCTACATATCAATCACAATACACTTCTTGGAATTCTGGGAAAAATAAAAAATAGAAAGGGGTGGGCTCAAATGCTCAGTAAGGGTAAGCATTACAGCAGAAACTTTCAGAAATAATCATAAACACTTGAGGCAATGTATAACTAACACAAAAGCCTTTAAAACATGAGCTTAAAAATAGTATGGAAAAAATAAAATGAAATAATGCCATTTACTTATTCACATGGATATTCTACTAGTCGAATAATCACATGAAATATTAATAACCACTTTCATAATGATGGAATTCATAATGACAGACTATCATAACCACATAGCCAAGTCCTCGTGCCAAGACTACAAATAAGATTTTGTCAAGGCCTTGTGCCAAGACACTAGTTTGTCTCATGAGACCTACCGATGCATCGAGGAGCTATAGCGGGCTCCACCCGTCACTTACTAAGTCCAATGAATTCCTATATGAAAAGGTTTAAACATAACATAAACATTCATATTAAAACAAGAATACGAAATGTCAATAATTTCTCCATAAACCATGAATGGTATAAAAATTACACATCCACAGTAAAACATATCACAAAACCTTCAATACAATAAAAAAGTTTTGTATCATAATAAATCAACTTAAAATAAGATTAAAATCCATCAAAGGATGTTGACATAGATGAAATCAAAACAATTTGAGAGAAATATCTCGTTTCTCGAAATCATTGAAAAGAAACACATTTATAAAGGAAGTAATTTAAAAGAGATTTTTGAATCAAAGTGTACCATACCACTTTGAAACTTTTGAAAAGGGATTTCATTTCAAAACATTCATGTCCATATAAATAAATCCTTAAAATCATTTTGAAAACATTGACATTAATTAAAAAGATTTAGAAAGATAAATATTTAAAACATTTAAAATTATCTTCTTGATAAAGAGTACCTTTCACAAATTCTTAAAATATTCATTTTGAAATCATTTAAAAGTCACATAATTATAAAATAAAACATTTACTTTGAAAATATTCTTATAATCTTGTACGGGAAACTTGGAAATTTTATAACGGCGGTAAATAGGCTCACCTGCCGTATAAGTTAAAAAACGACATTCTTACCTTAAATTTGTCGAAACGGTTAAAAGTGACTTGTTTGGAAAACAACGAAAAGATTACATTCAAAACACTTGAGGGTATAAATTACTTAAACCCATTTTCTAGTAAATAGTAAAAATGTTTTTAAATACATTTTTAAGGAACATGGATGTGGATGATAAAGAGATCCCAGTAGATAATTACGCATAAACAACCTCAGATAATGAAGAGATTGTGAAATAAACCCTTACCATTTTGGTAACTTACGAAACGTACAACCCATGAAAGAGGTATCAAACAATAAATATGTAAATACAAATAAATTAAAGTTTATGACACAATGAATATAATTATGGGCAGTACATACACCACACAAAATGTAATAGTGGCAATATGGCATGAATCTCACGAGAATAAGGAGTGAGATGAAAACCCCTTACCTTGTACTTTTCTTTGGTTGGGGGTAGGTTAACCTCCTGTATAATGGTGAAATAAGTTTTATTAAATTATACAAGAATCATATACATTCATATGATAAAATATATGATCTTTTAACATTGCTTTGTTAATAATATCTTAGAATTATCGTTGTTTCGGGTGTTAACTTACTCGTTTTCTTTTATATGTTTTGTTATGTAAGCCATGGTTTTCAGGGATAGGTTGTATCTTATTCATATAAAAAATGATATCAAGTCCTTAAACATTATTTTTAAATCATAAAATGATAATTATACTTGAATGGATACGATAGATAATGAATCTCATTGCATTCGTGGAGACGGTAGTCTGTACGTACGCACGAGCGACAATATCATTCTTTTGATATTAAAATAATATATAGTTGGGTGTTATATCATATATAAAGAATACTTATAATGTTATATTTATTATTTACATGAATTACACATCATTATTATACCCATCCAAAATAATAATTTATTGAATAACAATTACACCACAACGTGGAGACGGTAAGCCGTACGTACGCACGTATGGTGACATGTTATTCAAAGGGTGGATAGAATACTGAATATGGTTGTAACATATTTATAATAATATTACAGTATATAGGAGATACTGGTTTCATTATTTTAGAATGGTAATAACAAAGAAAGAAGAAGTTGAAGAAGAAATGAATTTGAAAAAGGGTGGTGAAAACATTACCTCTTCTTCGGGTTCTTCCTTTTGATTTGATCAAAAGGGATCATTAGGTTGGATTTATGATCAAAATAAGGCCTCTAGGTTGTAGTGAGGTAAGTTGAGAGAGTATTTTGGCAGGGTTTGGCCTAACCAAAAGGATTTGAAGGTGTGAAGTAATGAGAAGGGGTAGTGCCCTTTTATAAGAGGGGTGAGGGGCACCTTTGGAAAAGCTAGAAATATTAATTTATAATAAATTCATATTCGGTTTCTAATGGATCCAAAGTTTATTATTTAAATGTTAAGGCGAGGATGGGTCGAAAACCATTCAACCAATATAATTTAGACAGGTTTGGGTACTATATTAACCTTATCATTAAGTATTAACTCTAAGTTAATTAGTTTCACTTTTACAATGTCTCTTTGTATTTTTATATAATATGGTTAATAAACTTACTATATACATCCAATAGACCCCCAAGTGGTCCATTAATGATACAAATATAATGATATAAGTCTCTTGGACGAACCTTAGATTTTTAGGAATTTAATATTAATTAATAATATAATATTTGTTTTAAAAACTCTTTTATGTCAATTTTGACACTATTCAATAGTTGATTTTTTTGAAACTCATAACAGAATTATTACTTCGAAAAAATTTAATTACATCAATCATAATATGTAATATTAACCTATAAAATTAGTGTAATTCAATAAAAGTCTCCAATTATATTTATTTGGGTATTTATAATATCAATTATTTTAATTTTTCTCTATTTTGGTAATTACTACATCATCAATGTGTCATAAATAAATTAAATTATTTAATGTCTAAAAATTATAATTAAAATATAATTATGTAGGGAATAATTTTATATTTCTAATTAATATTCATATTCTGAAATCCAACATATATAACCCTATGTAAAAATTGTTTGTCTAAAAGATATATGCTTATGTCACTTTTGTAATTATTTTAACTTAATTAATATAAAGTGTCATTATCACTTACAAGTGGATCCATGAGGTCCCAAAATCGACCCAAGGATGCCCATGGTCGGCCATGAATCAACCAATAGGGTTAAGGCACATTTTAGGGTAATTTTATATTATTATAATATTATTTATTTACCATTATTTACCGGATTTACCCTTTAACCATGGTAAATAAAATATTTACCGAAGTAATTATTCAAAATGTCTAAAAATAAAAGTTAACTATTTACACAATTAGGACATCCTGATTCCAAATATGGAATCCATTTTTCCAAATTCAATACACAGAAGTGGCAGAAATTAATTTAAAATTAATTCCCGTTGTTAAAACAAAAAGCGTGTTTTTAAGAAATAATAACTATCAAAAGATTGATAGTTGTTTATGTTAGGTTTAAATGTGAAATTATGTTCAATGACCCACATTGTATTAAATGGTAAAAATATATTCTAAATATAATTTAAAACCACTCAAATTCACAATTTATCACTATTAATTATTTCGATTAAAAAAGTTGTTTTTAATTAAAATTTAGTAATTTTCACTATTCATCAAAATATAAAAGTTATCCGAAAAGTACCAAAATTTCACCCTAGGATAATTTAGTTATTCCGAATCCAAAAATGAATTATATTTTACCAAATTAAAAACATAAAAGTTGAATTTATTAATTTAAAATTGATTCCCGCTTTCGAAACAAAAAGGCGTATTTTTATGAAATACTAAATATCAAACGTTTGAAACTTATTTATGTCCAATTTCAAGGTGAAATTATTTAAAATGACCCTAATTGGATTAAATAGTAAAAATATAATCTATTTATAATTCCAAACCATTAAAATTTATAATTTAACAATATAAATTATTTTGATTAAAAATGTCATTTTCAGTTAAAATATAGTATTTTTCACTATTCACACAAATATGAAAGTTATCAGAAAAACACCAAAACATTATTGAAAATAAATTCTTATGTCCCGATTCTAAATAAGAAGTTCATTTTGTCAAATTGAATATATAAAAGTTTCAAATATTGTGTTTAAAAAGGATTTTCCATTAAAAGGCGGTAAAATTTCATTTTTTGAAAAATACTTCTTTTATATGAAAAAAACGAATTTGTTCATCAATCATGTCTTAGAAACTCATAATATGGATTCTAAAAATATAAGGATTATATAAAGTTTTAAAATTTATTTAATACTACTCATAAACTCTTTTGAATGTCTTGTTTGGTAAGTCATGGTGTGCTTGGACACTACTGGAAAAACGGCCTATACCCACGGTTCAAAACCGTGGGTATAGCCCCCAAAACCGTGGGTATAGCCTATACCCACGGTTTTGGGAACTGTCGGCTGGAACGACATCGGTATAGGTCCCCAGCCTATACCCATGGTTTTCCAAAACCATGGGTATAGGTGTCCTTCCACCGTGTCACCAAAACATAGCTAATTGCCACGATGTGAACGGCTTTTACCCACAGTTTCAAAACCGTGGGTATAGGCCCTAAAATAATGTCGGCGCCGAGTTTTGATCTCGAAACCTCTTCACTGCAAACACCACCTCTAACCACTCCCCTAACTTCACCTATATGTATATATATATATATATAGTTAAATATAGTTATAAAAACCATGGGTATAGAGGAAAGAACCGTGGGTATAGGGTTCCCTAAAAAAAATCCTTCCCGCGGAAAAAAAAAATTCCCGCGCACACAAAATTGACCAATACCCATGGTTTTACATAACCGTGGGTATAGGTATTTTAGCCCAGACCTATCCCCACGGTTTTACCCAAAACTGTGGGGATAGACCCCCCTATACCCACGGTTTTGGAAAACTGTGGGTATATGTGACTTTTTAAGTCCTATCCCCACGGTTTTCCAAAACCGTGGGGATAGACCCCCCCTATACCCACGGTTTTATCAAACCCTGGGTATAGGTCCTGAAAAGTCACTTATACCCATGGTTTTCCAAAACCGTGGGAATAGGGGGGGTCTATCCCCACGGTTTTGGGGAAAACCGTGGGGATAGGTCCATTTTCCAGTAGTGGAACTCAGTGTTGCATGTAGTGCAAGTTATTGAATTATTTTGAAGAAAGAACACACTATGAAATCTTGGGGTGTTACATTCTCCCCTCCTTCAATAAATTGCATCCTGGCAATTTGAAATTGTTCTTCGAAAATAAAAGGTTGAAAATAGAAAATATCTTTGTGGGAAAACCCACATCGGAAATTGGGTTACTAAAATTTAGTCTTAGTATGAGGAAAAGAGAAATGAAAGGGTCACCACCAAATTATGATCTCGATTAGGAGAACATTGGTGGAAATTAGAGACATATAATTCGAGGAAAAATGTAAATATTTATAGGTAGTTATTGAGGTCATCAATCATAGACAAGTGTAAAATTGAGGTCCTTAAATTCATCAATCTATGATGATTTGAAATACCATCGGTTTAACAAAACATAGGGTATTAGGATAACACATTTTTGGTTTTAGGATTCCTTAAATAAAGTATAAGAATTAATTTCTTCATAGAATAAGAGAAGAAGAAAAATATATTCTTGACAAGTAGAGTTCCATCCTTTAATTAATTTCTACCACAAACTCATCTTTCACTCTAAAAGATAATAGAACGTTAAAAAAATATATTCTATTTATCCTATTCATATAGGGTTCCAAAAAAAAACAAATTTATAATTCATCTACCAGATTTAAAAAAAACTACATTATTTAATCCCGGACATCGCGTGGGTCAGTGGTAGGTGATACACCCTTGTCGCCCTTCGGTTGTGGGTTCAAGTCTCGCGGCCTTGTCGGACGCGACGGGTTGCCGCCCGACCTCCCGGTTGTCCTTTTATGGAAATCCAAAATAATCCAAACTAGAACTATCCAAAATACTTCAGTCCAAAATTTATATGGAAGGTAAACACAATAGAGATCCTTTTTTCCACGTAATAACATGTGAACACCATTATCACATATTCTTTTAAAACACTGCAACATCCTGAATTACCATAAAACCATATTGATTACATTCATGATCCCTTATTCCTTAAAGAATAATAGATATACTCCTTCAATCCAAAAATGTTTTAAACCCCAACAATGATGGAATATAAAAATCATTAATCAGTTTTAAGGTAGTCAATAATATCCAATATAATTTATCCAAATCAATCATGTATTATTACAAAATCACTACCTCAGTATCAGAACTATATTATGGTTTATCATTCTCTCAACCATATATTTTCCAAAAATTTAACCTGCTATTGAGTCACTATTATTTATTCCACACAATCTCAAGTCCTTAATGAAATAGTACTGCAGTACAATCTTTATATACTCCATAATTATTATAACAAGTATATTGTTGATACAACACTCAAAATGACATAATCAACATAAGAACTCTAATCATTCCTCTTCATCTGTGGTAGTATCATAACTTGATTATTATCCAATAGCATCATTTGCAGCATAGTCTGATGACTGGAACATAGGTTTGCGTAGTGTCCAAACTCCTTGCAAATGAAGCATTGTACATTTGAAACCATTTCTTACCCTTGCAGTCACGTACTTTGTGCCCTTTTCCTCCACACTTATAACAAAATCCCATTCCTTTTAGGCAAGTTCTAGGGTGTTTCTTCCCACAGTTATCACAAATGGGAAAATTCTTCTTTTCCCACTTCCCTTTATCCATCTTTTTCTCTTAAATCCTTTTCTTCTCTTGCTTCCCTTCAAATCCATAGGACTCAGTAAACTCTTTACTTATCTTATCAACACATGATATTATTTATTCATATGATGATAATACATGGGAGACTATTTCTCTTATAAATTCTGTCTTAAGACCATCAATGATATGATCCTTCTTTCTCTTTGGATCATGTGCATTGTTGGAGTTCTCATTCCTTCTACTAGGTTCCATTTCTAAACAATGGCATACACTAGATTAGTTTATGAATAACAATACATAATCCCAAAATTGTAAGACACTTAACATAAATTAAATAGTTTATGGATATAATCCATAATCATAAAAATTTCTCCTTTGAGGAAGTATATACTCGTAAACCCTTCATAATGGTTTGTAAAAAAAATGATAATTATCCTAAGAATATCCCCCAGGAGTGTCGTAACCAAGAGTGCAGCAAGGACCGTTGTCGTGCACCAGTTCTCATTCAAGTCTAGCTCAAAGCGGTGTTTTCGAGTTTTACCCCTAGGTACATCTATGCCAGAGCCGCCTCTACCTGCTCGTATCTAGATAGGGATGTATTTCTCGGAAAACTCACAAAATCTCTACAATACCAAAATTTTAGGAAGTTCTTCTATACAAATCCTCAAAGTATATCTTAGGGCTATGTTCTCTAATCAGAGTTTATCTAAATCTAGTTTCCAAGGTTATTGCTAAACTTCCTCTGATACTAACTGAAACGTCCTGACCCCAGTGACCCAGAGTCGGTGCATTATTTTAATACATTGGCATGATTATAAGGAATCATGTCCTGAAGAACTGATCAATTTAGTAGTCTTGGAAAATAGATTACATACTTGAATTTTACATTACACTTCATAACATACAAAACAATATAAATAATCCTTTATGAATGACATTATTCCTTTGTCTTAACCCTGCATATCAATCACAATACACTTCTTGGAATCCTGAGAAAAATAAAACATAGAAAGGGGTGAGCTCAAATGCTCAGTAAGGGTAAGCATTACAGCAGAAACTTTTAGAAATAAGCATAAACACTTGAGGCACTGTATAACTAACACAAAAGCCTTTAAAACTTGAACTTAAACATAGTATGAAAAAAATAAAATGAAATAATTCCATTTACTTATTCACATGGATATTCTACTATTCAAATAATCAAATGAAATATTAATAACCACTTTCATAATGATGGAATGCATAATGCCAGACTATCATAACCACATAGCCAAGGCCTCGTGCCAATACTACAAATAAGATTTTGTCAAGGCCTTGTCCCAAGACACTAGTTTGTCTCATGAGGCCTACCGATGCATCGAGGAGCTATATTGGGATCCACCCATCACTTAATAAGTCCAATTCATTCCCATATGAAAAGGTTTAAACATAACATAAACATTCGTATTAAAAATAGCATACAAAATGTCAATACTTTCTCCATAAACCATGAATGGTATAAAAATTACACATCCACAGTAAAACATATCACAAAACCTTCAATACAATACAAAAGTTTTGTATCATAATAAATCAACTTCAAATAAGCTTAAAATCCATCAAAGGATGTTGACATAGATGAAATCAAAACAATTTGAGAGAAATATCTCTTTTCTCGAAATCATTGGAAAGTCACACATTTATAAAGGAAGTAATTTAAAAGAGATTTTTGAATCAATGTGTCCCATACCACTTTGAAACTTTTGAAAAGGGATGTCATTTCAAAACATTCATGTCCATAGAAATAAATCCTTAAAATCATTTTAAAAACATGGACATTAATTAAAAAGATTTAGAAAGATACATCTTTAAAATATTTAAAATTATGTTCTTGATAAAGAGTACCTTCCACAAATTCTTAAAATATTAATTTTGAAATCATTTAAAAGTCACATAATTATAAAATAAAACATTTACTTTGAAAATATTATTATAAGCTTGTATGAGAAACTTGGCGATTTTATAACGGCGGTAAATAGCCTCACCCGCCGTATAAGTTAAAAAAAGACATTCTTACCTTAAATTTGTCGAAAAGGTTAAAAGTGCCTTGTTTGGAAAATGACGGAAATATTCCTTTAAAAACACATAAGTGTATAAATTACTTTAACCCATTTTATAGTAAATAGTAAAAATGTTTTTGAATACATTTTTAAGGAACATGGATGTGGATGATAAAGAGATCCCAGTAGATAATTACGTATAAACAACCTCAGATAATGAAGAGATTGTGAAATAAAGCCTTACCATTTTGGTAACTTACGAAATGTAAAACCCAGGAAAGAGCTATAATACAATGAATATGTAAATACACATAAATTAAAGTGTATTACAAAAAGAATATAATTATGGGCAGTACATACACCACAGAAAATGTAATAGTGGAAATATGGCATGAATCTCACGAGAATAAGGAGTGAGATGAAAACCCCTTACCTTGTAATTTTCCTTTGGTTGGGGGTAGGTTAACCTCCTGTATAATGGTGAAATAATTGTTATTAAATTATATAAGAATCATATACATTCATATGATATCATATATTATCTTTTAACATTGCTTTGTTAATAATATCTTAGAATTATCGTTGTTTCGGGTGTTAACTTACTCATTTTCTTTTATATGTTTTGTTACGTAAGCCGTGGTTTTCATGGATAGTTTGTATCTTATTAATATCCAGAATGATATCAAGTCCTTAAACATTATTTTTAAATCATCAAATGATAATTATTCTTGAATGGATTCGATAGAGAATGAATCTCATCGCGTTCGTGGAGACGGTAGTCCGTACGTACGCACGAGCAACAATATCATTCTTTTGATATTAAAATAATATATAATTGGGTGGTATATCATATATACAGAATAATTATCATGTTATATTTATTATTTACCTTAATTACACATCATTATTATACCCATCCAAAATAATAATTTATTGAATAACAATTACACCACGACGTGGAGACGGTAAGCCGTACGTACGCACATATGGTGACATGTTATTCAAAGGGTGGATAGAATAATGAATATGGTTGTACCATATTTATAATAATATTACCGTATATAGGAGATACTGGATTCATAATTTTAGAATGGGAATAACAAAGAAAGAAGAAGTTGAAGAAGAAATGAGTTTGAAAAAGTGTGGTGAAAACATTACCTCTTCTTCGGGTTCTTACTTTTGATTTTATCAAAAGGGATCCATAGGTTGACTTTCTGATCAAACTAATGCCTCTAGGTTGTAGTGAAGTAAGTTTATTGAGTATTGGGGCAGGGTTTGGCCGAATCAAAAGGCTTTGAAGGTGTGAAGTAATGAGAAGGGTGAGTGCCCTTTTATAAGAGGGGTGAGGGGCACCTTTGGAAAAGCTAGAAATATTAATTTATAATAAATTAATATTCAGTTTCTAATGTCTCCAAAATTGATTATTTAAATTTTAAGGTGGGGATGGGTCTAAAAAAATTCAACCAATATAATTTAGATAGGTTTGGGTTACTATATTAACCTTATCTTTAAGTATTAACTCTAAGTTAATTAGTTTCACTTTTACAATGTCTCTCTGTATTTTTATATTATATGGCTAATAAACTTACTATATACATCCAAGAGACCCCCAAGTTGTCCATTAATGATACACCTATCCTTATATAAGTTTCTTGGACGAACCTTAGATTTTTAGGAATTTAATATCAATTAATAATATAATATTTGTTTTAAAAACTCTTTTATGTCAATTTTGACACTATTCAATAGTTGATTTTTGTGAAACTCATAACAGAATTATTACTTCGAAAAAAGTCACTTAAATCAATACTAATATGTCAGACTAACCAATAAAATTATTGTAATTCAATAAAAGTCTCCAATTATATTTATTTGGGTATTTATAATATCAATTATTTTAATTTTTCTCTATTATGGTAATGATTGCATCATCAATGTGTCATTAATAAATTAAATTATTTAATGTCCAAAAATTATAATTAAAATATAATTATGTAGGAAAGATTTTTATATTTCTAATGAATATTTATAGTCTGAAATCCAACATATATAACCCTATGTAAAAATTGTTTTTCTAAAAGATATATGCTTATGTCATTTTTGTAATTACTTTAACTTAATTAATATAAAGTGTCATTATCACTTACAAGTGGATCCATGGGGTCCCAAAATAGGCCCAAAGATTGCCATGGTCGGCCATGTATCAACCAATAGGTTTAAGACACATTTTAGTGTAATTTAAAATTATTATATTATTATTTATTTACCCTTATCTACCGGATTTACCCTTTAACCATGGTAAATAAAATATTTACCGAAGTAATTATTCAAAATGCCTAAAAATAAAAGTTACATATTTACACAATTTGGACATCCTGATTCAAAATATGGAATCCATTTTTCCAAATTCAATACACATAAGTGGCAGAAATTAATTTAAAATTAATTCTCGTTGTTAAAACAAAAAGCGTGTTTTTAATAAATAATAACAATCAAAAGATTGACAGTTGTTTATGTTCGGTTTAAATGTGAAATTATGTTCAATGACCCAAATTGTATTAAATGGTAAAAATATATTATAAATATTATTTAAAACCACTCAAATTCACAATTTACCACTTTTTATTATTTCGATTAAAAAAGTTGTTTTTAATTAAAATTTAGTAATTTTCACTATTCATCCAAATATAAAAGTTATCCAAAAAGTACCAAAATTTCACCCTAGGATAATTTTTTTATTCAGAATCCAAAAATGAAGTCTATTTTACCTAATAAAAAACATAAAAGTTGCATTTATTAGTTTAAAATTGATTCCCGATTTCGAAACCAAAAGGCGTATTTTTATGAAATAATAACTATCAAACGTTTGACACTTGTTTATGTCCAATTTCAAGGTGAAATTATTTAAAATGACCATAATTGGATTAAATAGTAAAAATATAATCTATTTATACTTACAACCCATTAAAATTTATAATTTAACAATATAAATTATTTTGATTAAAAATGTCATTTTCAGTTAAAATATAGTATTTTTCACTATTCACACAAATATGAAAGTTATCAGAAAACACCAAAACATTATTGAAAATAAATTCTTATGTCCTGATTCTAAAGAAGAAGTTCATTTTTTCCAATTTAATATATAAAAGTTTCAAATATTGGATTTAAAAAGGCTTCGCCATTAAAAGGTGGTAAAATTTCCTTTTTTAAAAAATACTTCTTTTATCTGAAAAAAATGAATTTTTTAATCAATCATGTCTTAGAAACTCATAATATGGATTCAAAAAATATAAGGATTATATAAAGTTTTAAAATTTATTTAATACTATTCATAACCTCTTTTGAATGGCTTGTTTCGTAAGTCATGGTGCACTTGAACTCGGTGTTGCATGTAGTGAAAGTTATTGAATTATTTTGAAGAAATAACACACTATGAAATCTTGGGGTGTTACATTATGTGAGATATTTAAGATCTTTAAACATGATTAGAAGTTTATGTTCCATGTTTCCAAAGAAGAAAAACTAATACAGTCATTGGGCATCTGTTTGTGTCATGTATTATGTTTTCCGCAAAAGTAATGTAATTTCCATGTATGTCAAGCTTGGGTCTATACATAAAGTAAAGATAAACCAATAGTAATTATACCTCTCAATGTCCATGTACCTACATCATCTTCCCCTAGAGAAACATCTGCTACATAAAAAAGCTTCAATCCAAATTCATATGGTTGAAAAATCTTTTTTTTTGAATAATCTAATTGTTCCATATATCCTCCTGGTATAGTTTTTAATACACCACTATGAGGAGTGGTAAAAACAAATAAAATAATTTATAAGTAACCTAGAATCTATAAGAGATACAAATATTTATTTCTTATGTAGAAGTTAGATTAGTGTGTGTAACCTTTCCACATTGAAATCAAGTCAATAAGACTTTTACAAACATTAAATATGATTTAGAAAATAATCTCTATAAAGATATTGTACCAAGAACTACACCATGAGACTCATCTCGCTTCCTCTTCCCCAATATTCCATTATTACTAAGAGGAACTCTTGTAAAACCATACTTACTTGCCAAGTCAAGTCCAACATTCAAACCTCTGTCTAGAACTTATGAAATTCAGTTGAGATTCAATATGAGAAACTGATATTGAATAAATGGTCTTATACCCATATCAAATCGTTGATCATTCAACTTCTCATTCAATATCACCTTAGGTGATAAATTAACCAGCTCAAAAAAATTGTTGGCATACTAGGTCACTATTTGGTCATCTAACTAAAAAATAAGGAACTCCATTGACTTTAATAGCACTAAAAACTTTAGATTGAACTATTATTTAGAATTATCATTGATTTATTTCCACTCCAAACACAAATTATTCAAATACATAACTATAAAATCCTACTACAATATGTTAGGTAGTCCATGTTTGAAGACTGCAAATTTCACCTTAACTAAATATCATGTCTCTATTAATTCAAAGAGATATTAAAGATTATTCAACCAATCCTATACCCCATGTAGATCATCGGTACCCTATAAAGATGGTGTTTTTGGATAAAGTATCTCCTAGTTATGGTTTCTATTTTCATCCATATGAGATGAAACATTTTCATTATGAAAAGTTTAGGTGCAACAACGTGTCCCAAAGCAAAGACTACATAAAAACAACCTCAATAAGTTTTTAAAAAACCGAAGGGTTTTATTATTGTGTTTCATTAGTCTATAACACTTTAGTTATCCTAAAATTCCATATTTCTGGAACTATGATACACAATATCAATAGATAAGAAGGGAAATCTTAGTTAATAGACATAAGTTCATCATATCTATTAATTATAATTCAACTAGGACAAAAATATAAAATTCAGGATTAAAAAATCTCTATGATTATATCAATCAATTCCACATATACATGTTTCCCAATAACCAATCTTAGCATAAGGTTTTTTATGATGTGATATAGTTAAGAGCTTGATCATAACCTACCCCTTAAGTCCTGAAAATTATTTCTCCTATCTACCAAGACATTCCAGACTACATAACAACATTTAAAAAGTAGTGATACAAACATTGACCCCAAATTCACCTGAACCAACCCTGAAAACCCACCTAAATTTTACTCTAAATAATCCTAACATGGACCGAAGGGCATACATTATCCCCATGAGTTGGAGGCCAGTGCCGAGCCATTAAAAAAAATAAAGGGGGAAAAAGTTTTTCAATAAAAAAACTCATCAAGAAATATTTTTAGGTATAGTGAATAAATAGTCAGTATGTCAAACACTACTCAGTATAGAAAGTACCAAAAGTAGAAAGATACAAGTCTCAACATATTACATAATCCAAATTCATCAGACAGGACCATTAATACATTATCTAATAAACATTGTAATACAAGTGGATTATAATCTCCATCGGTCCCCACCAACTCACATGTCCTGCTAATAAAGCACATTCATAGCCACTAAGAATTGCCTTTACTTTTACCTAGTACTGGCATAGGGAAAACTAAAAATTCTCCTATAAAAAGTTAGTGTGTGAGAAAAAAAATCCAAATAGGATCTCATAAATTGTTTCATCAGCAATCTATAGAAAATAAAGTAACACTGATTAATTTTGAGGAAATAATTCGTTGGAAATCATTTCATAGATGGTTTAAAAAAATTATTTAAAAATAATCAATGGAATTTATAAAATAGGTTTTAAAGTGAATATCATGTATTTCAAATATTTATAAGAATATTTATCAAAAAAATGTGAATAATAATTTCAATATTAATATGCATGGGTGAAAATTTGAATCAAACGATGGCATGGAAAAATCATTTAAAATCAATGCAACATGTTTAAAATTCTATGGTTTAGGATTTTAAAGGGATTATATTATATATCATTGAAATACAACTCTAGGTGTCTAAAAAAATCTCTTGATTTGAATCCTATAGGGAATAAGATTAATTACCAAGGAAAAAACTCACAAAACTCGGGATAGTTTAGGTGGGTTTTTCATCTCCAATATTTTTCCAGGTAGAGATATTACCCTCCTAGTGAGTGATATTCCCAACTAAATAGTTAGTATCTCATGTGATTAAATTAATCAATAAATTACACATGTTTCTATCAAATATTTCATTCCAACTCAAATCATGAAATCAATCATTTCAAATTATCCCCAAGTTAATGTTCCCATCAGTGGGTTTTAACAAAAATAAAGATTTTAATTACATATAATCACATTTCATATTATAAATTTTTTCATTCCATTTCATCTTATCAAAATTATTCTTCAAAAAATTCATTTTAGATCAAGATCATTTTCCAAAAATCAACACGTAATTTTCAAATTGCTTTGTTAAGGGATTTAATCATCCATACCATTCCACATCAAATAATTTATAATGAGACCCATTTAAATCTTTCAAAATCAATTAGAAAACTAATTTAAATAAAAAATAATTTAAATTTTCAATTTAGAGAGATTGTATTTTGAAACCACCTACCGTAAAGTAGAAAGTATAGGGTTTTAATGGTCAAAAGTGAATTATAGAATCACAATTCATCTTGTTAGGATATATATCCATTAACAACAGGAAGAATAACTAGAATAAAAGGTTCAAATAAAGGTGTAAAAGAGAATACACAATCAAATTGAGATTATACATACTATAAGAGAACCAAATGAACCAACTGATGCTTTGATCCATGAAAAAGCAAGGTTATGAGAATGAAATTCACCCCTAGAGAGTCTCTAAAGTGTTTAGGATTGAATTAAATTCATGTAATGAGACTTATAAATTGATAATATATTAAATGAGTAAGAATTATGAAACATCCCTACCAAAACCCAGCCCCTTTGGTGGAATAGGATAGCTGGTGGCCTTCATTGGATACCTGGGAGTGATTGGAAGAATTATAGACCAAATGGAATATCACCAAATGGATGGTTTCCTTCTACTATCTATCTAGTAAGATTCCTATAGAAACCCACCACTTTCAGCTACCCATATGTTGGACGGTGTCCGTCACCGGTGATTTGATGGGCCTTCTATAGTTTTTCTAGTTACTAGACCATGGTAACTCAAAAGAAATAGTCTCTCATCCATCTATCATCCTCTCTAACATGGTTCAAAATACACCCCTACCCCTATAAATGAGCATAATAACCATATAAAACCACCAAAAATAGGTATATAAAATAAAATATTCAAATAACTAGAGATAGAGATTAGAAAAGAGGGAACTAAGAAAAAATCATGGTCTGTACATGAATGATTGTAATAGGAAGTTAAATTATCCTAAATATAACTACATTTTATATGATACCTCATGAAAATATTATGTAACCCAATTTTTTCCATTCATTGATGAAGATATTGTTGGACTCCTCATGTTTTAATCTTGTTTAAATGATCACAAATCCTGTTAACCTTGTTTAATATATCTCAAATCATGTGTTGAGATGGTTTGTTTCCCTATGATTTAATGTTTACAACTCATGGTATAAAATTTCAAAGGATCTTAATTCCAAATCTCATAAATCATATTTTAATATTTTAAACTATATCTGATCTTGTTCTAAAATGTTTTATTATATTAATGCTTTAGTTTAATTCATTTTGTGAATATTATTTCATAAGACAGTTTTATAGATATTTGGCTATGTCTGAGAATCCGTAAGTCTGCCACCAGTTCTGGATTTTGGTAAAGCCCTAGACACCATAACCTAGACATTGTAATCCAGACACTGTAACCGAGACACTGTGACCCAAACACCATAACCCAAACACCATAACCCAAACATCATAACACAGACATGGTGACCCAGACATCGTAATCCTAACACCGTGACTCAGACACCATAACAAGTTTTAGATTTCTTAAATTTTGTGACACCAGTTCCTTACTACCATCACCATGACACTGTTCAAAGTATTAAAAAAATACTGGACACCTTTACCTGAGACACCATGATTATGGCACCGCATCTGTGTCACCAGATCTAAATCTGAACACAATTGTGGCACCATGGCTGTCTCACCATTCTAAGGAAAATGAGAAGACTTGTTTGCCAAATAACATAGTTTCCTTGTGATACCGTTTCAAGAAAAACTTTAACACCATTTATTAATCTATTTTTCCATTTTCAATTTAATTTCTAAAGGTAATATTTAAGCCATTTAATGGACCCTAAATAATTAATGTTTCACTATAGACATGTCACCTGACAGTACAAGGTACAAGGTGTAGAAATCACGCTTCCTGTAGGATCCAACACATGCACCCAAAAATAAAGATAAGAACACGAGACACAGAGCAAGTTTAGAGAAAGTGTTTAAAAATATAACTCATGCATGGAACAATAGAAAAATGAAAAACACATGAAGAACTTTCATTTCCTGAAGACTGAACTACTATAGATCAGAGCCTCAAACATATTCATTGTACTAACTCAAAGAAGAACACGAGCTACAAAGCTTACTTCATCGAACTGGAAACCAAAGTACCAGACTCGCGATACTAGTTTTTTCACAAGAGGACTTGATATTTTCATTTTCTTCATCCTACGAGTCCAGATCTACATAGAGAAACACTCAGATCATTTTGAATCCTTTCTCATCATCCTTTCGATGTTGTGTACTATTTTTATTATTCGATTTGTGTGTGTGTATTAAAACACACACTGCCTTCTGTATAAAACTAAAGGATACATGATATCTTTACTCTCATATCTTCTTAAATCTGTTTACTCCCATGGATAAGTGTGGAAGAGGTCCCTATGTGAACTTGTAGTTTATGTGCATGAAGAACAGTGGAAGAGGTCATACTACCTGGATAGTCTTGTGTACTGTTGTTTAACCCAATCTAGGATGTGGATTATGTTTATTAATATAAACTGCTTTATGGAAGGTGATCAATAGGTGGAGTGGATTAGGTGTCGGCTTGACACTGAACCATTTGTTTTATCTGACGTGTCTTTTAATTTGGGTTTTCAATGCTTTACATTTTATATCAGAAAACTAGATTTTCCATTGATAATTAGTATTAAATAGAATTTATCACTGTTTTTCCCTTTTAGAGTATCTTTAAAAGTTGTATCAATAACTCACATTGATATTAATTATAATTAATTAATCTTATGAGATGTTATTTGAACAGTCAAACTATTATAACTGTATTACCTTGATTAACTAGCCTATATTCATTTTTATTGGGGAATATTTTTAAGTGACCTTTTAAATAAATTCTTTATAGATACTCAATTAATCCCCCTCTTGAGAGATCTTCTATGACCAACATTTCAAATCAAAAAATCTTATTCTTATTAAGGATCAGTTTTAAAATCTTTTCAATTGTGATTTTAGATGTACTTTAAATATCTATAAATTTATGTTAGTTTTAAATTTATATCACTTTAAAAGTATTTATTTATTAGGGATAATAGACTAGAAGGTGATGCTACCAATAGACCTCCATTCTTCAATGGAACTAATTATGACCATTAGAAAATTAAAACAAAAATGCAATTAGAAAGTATGAGTTTTTAAATTTGGTCCTCAATTGTAGATAAGTATGAGATTCCTACTTCTTTAAGAACTACTTGAGATGACCCAAATAAGATTGCTTATAACAATAATTGCAAAGCCATGAATTTAGTACACTTCTCTTTAGGATATGATAAATTCAACAGAATTTCTACATGTAAAACAACACATAAAATTTGGGATACTTTGTTTGTTTAACATGAAGGAACTTATAGTGTTAAGTAAATGAGACTTAACACTTATACTATCAAATATGATAATTTTAAGACGAATCCTGGTTATCCTATTTCTGACATGTATCTCAGTTTCAATAAAATAGTAATCACTACGATCTCTCTAGTAAGAGATGTTATTTCCAAATAATAAATTATGAGGATTCTCATATGCTTACCTTATAGATAGAGATAAACTTATTTCTCTATTAGAGAGTCATGTGACAATAGAAAATTACATTTCAATGAACTCATTGGGAAACTAATGATGTAAGAAGAAGAGATAAATTTCAACAAGGAAGAGGTGGATGAACCCAAAAATAAATATGTGGCATTTGAGACCACCACCTCTAAACACAAAGAAAAGGAGAAAATAAAAGACTTTGTAGAAATTTTCAGTAGTGAACACTCATCACCCAACAGTGATGGGGAGATGGCTCAACTAGCCAGAAGGTTTAAGAAAATTTACAAAAGGAAGAAATTTTTCAAAAAGCCCAACTTCAAAGAAAGATATGATTAAAAGGGAAACTGGAAGAAGGATTGAAAAAAATGACAAGTCTGATGAGATAGTTTGTTATGAATGTATGGGGAAGGTATATGTAAAGGTTGATTTTACCAGGATCATGTATAAAAAGAAATATGAGGACAAAGATAGAAAGTATAAAAAGGAAATGAAAGAAACTTGTAGTGATTTAGAGGATATTTCATGAGACTTAGAGTCTTCACATGATGAACAAGCTAAAAAATCCAATATGTGTTTCATGAAAAACACATTTGAGGTAATCCTGGAATCTCCTGTACAAAATTACTATTATTATGGATATGAATGTTCTTTTCAAAATATATCTAAAGAAGAAATTTTTGAGTATTTCAACATGCTTGAAGAGATGTTTAATGAAATAAAAGATAAATAAATGTATTTAAAGAGACAATATGCTCTTACCTAAACTGTGAAATCTAAACTTGTAGTAGAAAGAGAGAAAAATGTTCAATTAATCAAAGAAAATAATGAATTAAAACTATCTAATGAGAAATTGAAAAAGTGCCTTGAAAGGTTTACTAATGGTAAAGATATATTGGAACAAATGTTATGTAAAAAAATTTCCAAAAAATACACTAATGGTATTGTCTATCAACCTGGTAAAAGAAATTTTGGAAACACCAATTTTGTTTCTAAATATAGAACATACAACATTATTCCTAGTTCAAGAAAACATTTTGGTAGTTAAAACTATGATACATCCTGTAAAGTATTGAGTTTCAATCGGCCAAATAAATTATATATCTCAAATACTTTACATAATGCTTATAAGAAACCTATAAGGCATATGAGGGTTCTTAAAGAACTAGTCACTAATATTAATGGACCCAAACAATATAAGTAACAAAGTTAGTTTTTATTTGACTATTTTGTAGAAAAAATGCTTGAAGAGATTCTATAAAATATTATTGTACTTGGACAGTTGGTGTTAAAGACACATGATATGATACTATTCATGTTTCAAGAGCCTAATTAAGCTTTATGGAGGGCATGTCAGTTTGGGTGATAATGCAAGTGGAAAAATCATTGTCCTAGGATAAATTGGTAACTCTAACACAGTTTTAATTTCTAAAGTTCATTTTTTTGATGTACTGAAATATAATCATCTTATTATTTCACAATTATGTGATGATGGATTTTATGTTAAATTTGAAAATGATTATTTTAATGTTTTTAATTCAGAAATGAATTAGTATTTTTTACATTAATAAATGAAAATATATATTCTATCAACTTAGATTTTTTAGTTTCTCAAAATGATTTATGTTTATGTGTATTTAAAAAAGTGCATTGGATTTGGAATAGAAGACTAGGACACTACAATATTCACTCTTTAAAAATATAACTAAAATTTTTTTAGTCAATGATCCAATCCAACTAGAGTTTCAAAATGATAATGTGTGTAAGACTTTTCAAAAGTAAAAGAAACATAATGTTTCCTACAAACCAATTAAAGAAGTCTCAACTTTTGAACCTCTTGTGTTGGTTCACACAGATCTTTTTGGAATCTCTAGAGTTTATAGTTTAAATGGGTAGCACTATGTTTATGTTCCTGTATATAACTTTTCTAGGTATACATGGATCTTCTTCTTGGCTCACAAAAGATAATCCTGCTCTCATTTCACCAAGTATACCAAAACTGTAGAAAATATTATTGTACATAGAATTAAATCTCTAAGAAGTGACCATGGACGTGAGTTTGAAATTTAGTAGTTTGAATATGTTTTCTCATTAAATGGATAAATACATAATTTCACTCCCCCTATAACACCTCAATAATATGGAGTTATAGAAAGATGAAATAGTACTTTGCAATAAATTTCTAGAACCATGATTAGTGAATATTACTTACCTATTAATTTCTGGGATGAAGTTGTAAACACAAAATGCTTCATTATTAATAGAGATTTTATTAGACCAATTTATAAAAGAACTCTATATGAGTTGTAAAATAATAGAAAACCAAAAGTGAATTACTTCAAAGTCTTTGGTTACAAACTCTATATCCTTAATAATAAGGAAAATATTGAAAAAAATTTATCCAAGAGTGATGAAAGAATATTTCTAGGATATTAAATATCTAGTAAGCCCTATAGAGTTTTTAACAAAAGAACTAAATGTGTAGAGGAATCTGTCCATGTAAAGTTTTATAATATAGATCCACATGAGACTTAGATCTCTCTAGATTATATATAGGATGATATGTCAAATATAGACAATAATGCTAATATCTCTAAACATCCGGTAAAAGAATCTATAAAACCTACATGTTTTTTAAATTCTCTAGATTCAAGAAATAATGAACCTAGACCTAGATAAGAGCCTGAAATCACTAGACCCAATTTTTTTGGAGCTAATAAAACTCTTAAGAGCCATCCTTTAGATTCTTTTGTTTGATATTTAGATAAAGAACCCAAACTAGATCTTATCTTAGAAATAAGGTTGAACATCAATCTTTTTTTCCACAACTTGAAGCTAAATAGATAAATGATGCTATCAATGATAAATTTTGGGTGATGGCTATGCAAGAAGAACTTAATCAACTTGAAAGGAACAAAGTTTGTAAACCTACTGATAGACCCAAATACATTTTTACCATAGAAACTAAGTGGGTGTTTATAAATAAATTAGATGAAGCTGGTAACATATTTTGAAATAAAGATAGATTGGTTTCATAGGGCTATAGTAAAGAATAAGGAATTGACTACGAGGAGACCATTGCACTAATAGCTATACTTGAATCCATTAGAATGTTTATTGCATATATAGAACATCTTAATTTTAAACTATAACAAATAGATGTCAATAGTGCATTCGTAAATGGGTATATAGATCATGATGTTTTTGTTGAAAAACCCCCTGGTTTCACAAACCATCACTTTCTATATCATGTTTTTAAATTATCAAAAGCATTGTATGGATTTAAAGAAGCTCCTAGATCTTGGTATGATAGATTAAGTACTTTTCTTATTTCTAAAGGTTTTAAGAAATGTATAGATAACCCTACTATTTTTATAAAACAAATTTTCAATGATGTTTTAGTAGTTAAAATTTATGTAGATGATATATTTTTTAGATCTTCAAGAAATTCTTTATGTATTGAGTTTTCTAAAATAATGAAAAATTAATTTGAAATTGGTTTAATGGGTGAAATAAAATTCTTTCTTAGATTTAAAATCTTTCAAACTAAAGATGGTATTATTTTAAATCAAAGAAAACATTCTGAAGACCTTATAAAACATTTTTTCTTAGAAAGAACTAAAATTAGTGATACTTAAATGAGTACTACTTGTAAGTTAGATATTGATGAATATGGAAAATCTGTTGATCAAACCACTTATAGAGGAATTATTGGAAACTTACTCTACTTAACCACTATTCGACCTGATATTATGTTTAGTGTATGTATCTGTGATCACTTTCAAGCAAACCTAAAGAGTCTCATTTAAACAATTTTAAAAGAATTTTAAAATACCTCAAACACACACTAATAGAGCAAATATTTTCAATTAATTTATATTGGATATCATTGTTTTAAACCCACAAAATTGTTCCTCTAAGATGAATTGTTTCATTTTTTTGATAATGGTGTTATTTTGAGCTGAATAGTAAAAATTGGACATTTGGGATTTTAAACAGTTTTATATTATTTTGGTAGTTTGACCATAACATTATCTACACTGATCCAAATTGAAAAAATCTTTCTTTTCCAGATTCTACACATCCAGGTCTTCATTTACTATATTTGGACTAAAATCTGAATCGGCCATATGGAAGCACAAAAGAAGCACACAAGTTGGCTCAAGAAAACTGTTTTCAGTTATGCCTAGTTTTGATGTGGGATCCATAACTCATCCACTGTGGGCCCAAAGCTTGTGAAATTCGGTGGGTAGACGCGAAAGGGGTTTTGGATCATCTTTTAGGAAGGAAGAACAATGTGAATTGTCTGTTTATGGGTCATTAAATCACCCTAATCCAGAGGATTTCGTTTTGGAGAGTCTGACTGGACAGAATAAATTCTCATAGTAAAACGGCCATAACTCTCGGAATACATGTACAAATCCGCTGAGATTTTGAGGGGACACGGCCAAGGGAATTATGAACAACATTAAAGAAGGGCTCAATGCGTCAGGATGTAATTTAATGGCGCTACAATGCGTTGACATCTGGGGGAAACATTCTGGCTATAAAAGGAGGAGAGCTCCACCCTCTCAAAGCATCCATTCTCCAACCCATTCCTTCCGTGACACCAAGACGAAGATCTTTTCGGTTTTATTTTTTATTTATTTTCTTTTTCATAGTTTTTTAATGCCTTATTCTTCCCAATTCAACTCGATTACCCTTACCATGGTGGGGTAAACTTTTGGAGTGATTGGGGAAGGGTTGGTTTTCTACATTATAATGCTTGAGTTCTTGGACGCAATTGAATAAATTTCTTTCTTCTTCAAAGTTGTTTTCAATTTATTATAGAAAATTTTATAATCAAGTTCGATCGTTATTGAATATTAATTCCGTTATTTATTTTTGCCTTGGTAAAATAATCATAATCTCCCTCCACTAATTTATGGTTTATATACGATGGAATAAACCAGGAATTATTAGTGAAGTACTCGACGATCGTCAGTACGTGTAAAAGGTGTAGTGAATGTTCTTTATTGTTTGGGATAAACAAAACCCAATCGGGTATTGCCCATTTCAATTATGGATAATCAATACAACTATTTTACACATGGAAGGAGAGTTGACCAAACCGAGATCTTGGTAAGGTTTTCTCTCACAATAAAAATTTCACTAAGGAAGTGCGAGGAAACGATTGTGGAAACTCACTTTAATCAACTAAGAAGAAGAGGTTTGAATTAAATTGAACAAGGATAGCATTATTATTAGGAAACCGACCCCGACCTAATCACCCTTTTAATTTCATAGTTTTTCAATCATTTGAATTTCAAATTTCCTTTCACAACATTTTTACCCCCGTTTTAAAGTGACAAACCGTTTTGTGTGCACTCCTATTCGAGAGACATCCTAGGTCAACCACATTACTACATTTTAACTTCGAAAATAATTATTTTTCCACACCCTACGACAGGCATGCGTCAAACTTGGCGCCGTTGCCGGGGAGGCAGTGCAACAAAAAAAACAAAATTGAATGACCCGCACCTCAAAAGAACCATTAATTGAATTTGATCCAGAAATTGAAAGAACATTAACCCAACTAAGAAAAATAAATCTACCAGAAATCTTTGAAGAAATAGATCTCTCAGATTCAAGTGAAACTCTTAGTGTTCACTCTGAACCTGAATGCATGGCTAGAAATTCCAACCAAACCCTGCGTGATCTATGTGCAACATAATTTTCCATTCAAAATAACCAACTAATTTCACCCACTGAACCAAATGATTTTTAATTACGTGTAAATATGATTCATGTGCTTCCAAAGTTTCATGGTCTTGCAGGAGAAGATCCAAATTGGCACATGGAAGAATTCAGATACACTTTCTCAAGCTTCAGGCCAAGAGGAGCACCCAAAGACCAATTTCAGTGGAGGGCATTCCCCTTCTCACATGAAAGAACAACTAAAGAATGGTTGTACAACCTGCAACCAGGGGAGATCAGTGATTGGGAAGACCTAAAAAGAAGTTTCATGCAAAGATTCTTTCCCACGTCGAGGAGCACTGTCATCAAGAAGGAGATTTACATCATATGACAATCAACTGGAGAAACCCTCTACGAGTACTGGGAGTGCTTCAAGAAGCTATGTTCTAGCTGCCCACATCAAGAAATGGAGGAACACCAATTCCTTGTGTTCTTCTACCAAGGACTTATGGATAATGATCGAAATCTTCTAGATGCCTCATCAGGGGGGTCCCTGATTGACAAGTCTCCTACAGATATCAGAATACTAATTGAGAATATTGCTCAAAACTCACAACAATTTGGACTAAGAGGAATGGGAACCAGGGGGATACATGAGGTAAAAACATCTGATTCATCTACATTGATTGAAACCAAAGTTGATTACCTTGCAAGACTAGTCCATCAAATGGCTGTAACACAAGCAAATAGACAACAAGATTCAGCTCAGGTATGTGGTTTATGTTATTCTTCCACTCATTATACTGACCAGTGCCCTGAGATACAGGGGACAGAATACTGTGCTGCGGCCTTTCAACCAAGACAATTCCAACAAAATCAACTGCAATCCCAAAAAGGATATAGGAACCCACAAAACCAGATGATACCATTTAACCAGCACCCCATTCAACCTCCTTACCACCAGAAGCAATACCAGAACCCCCCTCTCTTCCAAAAATCTTATAAACAGCCCTTCCAACACCAACAATCTTTTAAGCCTCCACCATTCCAACGAAAGACATATGAACAACCATCCACCAGCACACAACCTTATGTGGAACAGCTATAATCCAAGTATGAGGGCCTAGCAGATAAGGTTGACAAGCTAGCAGACACAGTGGGAAGTCTTTTTGAAATAATGTCCAAGAATCCAGGGAAGCTTCCATCCCAAACAGTGCCAAATCCTAAAGAGAATGTCAGTGCAATCATAACAAGAAGTGGAAAAGAAATCCCACCTCCATCCAACCCTGAACCTGAAATAATACCACCTATTCTGAGGGATAATGATTCAAAAAGTCTTGTGAGAATCCACCAAGAATATGAAAAGTAAGAGAAGGAGGATAAGGATAGGCCACAGAATAAGAAACAAGAAACACCGATGCAAAGAAAACAAAGGGAGAAGAAAGAATTACCCCCACCATTTCCAACAAGGATGATCAAATCAAAGAAATTGCATGAAGAAGCACTTCAAAAAGAAATTCTGGACACCTTCCAGAAAGTGGAAATCAATATCCCCCTACTTGAAGCTGTTAAACAAATTCCAAGGTATGAAAATTTTTGGAAAGATCTTTTCACCAAAAAGAGAAGGCTTCATGGGAATGAAAGAATCAACTTGGGAAGAAGTGTCTCAGCCCTTATCACGCCACAGATTCCAACAAAATGTCAAGATCCAGGGACGTTTTCCATTCCATTCACCATTGGTTCATTAAATTTCACTAATTCTTTGTGTGATTTAGGTGCTTCAATTAATGTATTGCCTCACTCGATATACACTTCTTTGCAGATGGGAGAATTGAAGCCCACAGGAGTGGTGGTCCAGCTTGCAAATAGATCCACAGTTTTTCCTGCAGGTGTTTTGGAGGATGTCCTTGTGAAAGTCAAAGATCTCTTATTCCCAGCTGACTTCTACATGCTCAATATGGAAGAAGATAGGAGCCCATCACATTCACCCATCATTTTGGGGAGACCTTTCTTGAAGACAGCAAAAACCATCATCAATGTCCACGAGGGGACACTCACCATGGAGTTTGGAGAGAGCACGGTCCACTTCAATATTTTTGAATCCATGAGGCATCCATCAGATGATCACTCCCTCTTTTCTCTTTCCCATGAAGTTGGTGCAGAACCAATTGAAGAATCATGTATGCTCTATGAATTCTTAGACTTAAGAGAGACTTCTTCCCTTGAAAATATCATTGAACATGTGGATGCTGAAGATGTTGGAGATTCTGACTTCATGTGGGGGGAAGAGGTAAAATCTGATTTCTTTGATGATTTGTTAAATAATGAGAAAGATGATATGGTTTCTTGTGTGCAGGAGGTCCAAAATTTGGAAGTGGAAAACGTCAATTTAGTCTCATCCCTTGAGAATCCCCTAATCTAGAGCTTAAACCACCCCCCACTAATTTGAAATATGTATACCTTAAGGAGGGAGAGAAACTACCAGTGAAAATTGATAATAATATTTCTAAAACCCAAGAAAAATCATTGATTGAGCTATGGAGAGAGAATGTCCAGGCAATAGGATGGAGCTTAGGTGATATCCCAGGAATTAACCCAAAAATATGCTCACATAGAATTTTTGTTGAGGGAGATTCAAAACCTGTTAGACAGCCCCAAAGGAGTCTGAATCCCACCTTGATGGAGGTTGTGAAGAAGGAGATCAAGAAGATCTTGGAAGCTGGGATCATCTATCCCATTTCAGATTCGCAGTGGGTCAGCCCTATTCATGTCTTTCCAAAAAAACTAGCCTGACCACTGTGAGGAATGAAAACAATGCGTTAATCCCTATGAGAATTCAAAACAGCTGGAGAGTGTGCATTGATTTTAGGAAATTGAACCAGGTCACTCGAAAAGATTATTTTCCCATCCCTTTCATTAACCAGATGTTAGAAAGATTGGAAGGGAGAACTCATTATTTCTTTTTGGATGGATTTTCAGGTTACTTCCAGGTACCCATTGCTCCCGAGGATCAAGAGAAGACGACATTTACATGCCCTTTTGGTACTTTTTCATATAAAAGAATTCCATTTGGATTATTTAATGCTCTAGGTACATTTTAAATGTGCATGGTGAGTATATTCTCTAATCACATTGAAAATTGCTTGGAAGTTTTCTTAGATGATTTCACAGTTTTTGGAGATTCTTTTGATCATTGTTTGAAAAATCTGGAAAAAGTTTTGAAAACCTGCATTGAAAAAATCTTGTTTTAAATTTTGAAAAATGTCATTTCATGGTTCAAAGAGGAATTGTGCTTGGTCATTTCATTTCCCAAAATGGAATTGAAGTGGATAAATCAAAAATTGAAGTGATAAATTCATTACCTTACCCTACTTGTGTGAAACATGTTGGATCATTTTTAGGACACGCATGATTCTACAGGAGGCTTATCAAAGATTTCAGTAAGATTTCACTCCCTCTCTCTAGATTACTTTTGAAAGATGCTGATTTTGATTTCAATGCTGCATTTAGGGAATCCTTTGATGAGTTGAAGAAGAGATTGATTTCACCACCTGTGATGCAGCCTCCAAATTGGGAAGAACCATTTGAACTACTCTGTGATGCCTCTAACCAAGCAGTTGGAGCAGTCCTTTCTCAACGAATTGAGGGAAGACCACAAGTCATTTCATATGCCTCAATAACTTTATATGCGGACCAATTCAATTATACAACCACGGAAAAAGAGTTCTTTGCAGTTGTTTTTGCTTTAGAAAGATTTAGATCATATCTTCTTGGAACTGAAATCACTGTGTTTTCTGATCATGCCGCTTTGAGGTACTTGATGAAGAAAGATAATGCTAAACCAAGGTTAGTGAGATGGATGATACTGCTGCAGGATTTCAATATAGAAATCAAGGATAAGAAGGGATCTGATAACCAAGTGGCTGATCACTTAAGTAGGCTGCCAAACACTACTGAAATTGAAGTTCCAGAAAGAGACCCACTGAATGATCAAATTCCAGGAGAGCAGTTGTACTTGATTGAAGGAGAAGTGCCTCGGTATGCTGACATAGTCAAATTTCTGGTAACATCTCAGGTCCCATCTCATTTCAATTCTCACCAAATTAAAAAACTAAAAGCTGAATCTAGATATTACATTTGGGATGATCCATTCCTTTGGAAGATCTTCAATGATCAAGTTATAAGAAGATGTTTACCTGAAAGTGAAGTTAAATCTGTCTTTGATTTTTGTCACACTTTATCTTGTGGAGGCCACTTTGGACCTCATAGGACAGCAAGGAAGGTTTTAGAATCTGGAATTTATTGGCCCACCATTTTTAAAGATGCTCATGAATTTTTCAAAATATGTGAAAAATGTCAGTTTTCAGGAAATATTTCAAAGAGACAAGAAATGCCCCAAATGCCATTGAATTTTTGTAACATTTTTGAAGTTTGGGGGATATATTTTATGGGACCTTTCCCGATGTCATTTGGATATTCTTATATCTTGCTTGCAGTTGATTATGTTTCTAAATGGGTGGAAGAAAAATCAACCAGAACTGACGATGCTAAAGTTGTTTGTGATTTTGTCAGGTATAACATATTTTTTAGGTTTGGAGTGCCCAGAGCAATCATTAGTGATCAAGGGACTCACTTCTGCAATTTGAGAATGGATACATTGCTGAAGAAGTATGGGGTGCATCATAAAACATCAACTCCCTATCATCCACAAACTAACGGGCAAGCTGAAGTTTCAAACAGGGAAATCAAGGGAATTTTGGAAAAGACCGTTAATCCAAACAGGAAGGATTGGAGCCAAAGGTTGGATGATAACTTATGGGCTTATAGGACAGCCTACAAAACCCCGATTGGAAGGAGTCCATATAGGCTGATTTATGGTAAAAGCTACCACCTACTTGTGGAATTGGAGCATAAGGCGTATTGGGCTATGAGGAAAATGAATTTGGACCTTGAAAGTGCTGGGAAGGAGAGAAGATTTAATTTGCAAGAGCTGGATGAAATAAGAAGGGAAGCATTTGAAAATTCAAGGATTTACAAAGAAAGAACAAGAGTGGCCCATGACAAGCTGATCCGACCAAAAGACTTCTCTCCTGGAGACAAAGTGTTATTATTCAACTCAAGACTCAAGCTGATGCCAGGTAAACTTCATTCCAGATGGGAAGGTCCATTTATAGTTAATCATGTATATCCTTTTGGTGCTGTGCAGATTATGAAGGATGGAGAGAAGGATCAATTCACTGTGAATGGACATTGGTTGAAGAAATTCCTTGGGACCCTGCCATCAGATCCAGTGGAGGAGATCACACTCCTCCAACCTATTTATCAATAAGATCCATCAGGTTGTACCTCTCTTTCACACATTCTTGACGTTGTGATTAATTTGAAAATTGGCTTACATGTTAAATCCACTTAAATGAATCGAGGACACTGCATCATTTAAGTGTGGTCGAGGGAACCTTTTTAGTATAGGATTTTTATTTGATGTTTGTTTTCAAAAATAAAAAAAATAAAAAAATTGTGTGTTCTAAAATTTGTGTGTGTTTATTTTTCAATTTTTGGTGTGTTTCTGAAACTTTTGAGCTGAAATGATTATCAATACCATTTCTGAAACCCATGTCAATGAGTTAACTAGTCTATTTCATGAAACTGATCATAAATGAATGCTGAAATAACTTTGTTTCAAGTTCAAATCTTTTGGAAATTCATGAAAAGTACACTAATTTTTGAATCTCAAGCCATATTTCACTGTCTATATCTTTGAAATAACTTTCCTATGAGGCTTATAAACCATTTTTGTCATATTCTTTTCATTCACCTCATTTCTTGAGAGAACCAGACCACGCTTTCTTTAACCAGAATTTTATTTATTCCTTTCAAAACATGAGGGTTGGGGTACATGTGTTTTAAATGATTGAGGAATTTATTTTTTTTGAAGCCCCCTTTTCAAAATAATATTTTTCATTATGGCCCACCATTACATTTATCCTTCATTGTAGCCCCTAGTATCCATTAATTGCCTCTTAGGTTAGACACATTACAAACCAAATTTTCCATATCATATCTGCTCTTGAAGTAAAATTGCATGATCTAGTTGAACTAAAGTGTGGGGTAAGATGTCTTGTGGTGTACTACCTCATTTGGTTATACTTTGGGTGGAAAATAAATTGTGTAAGAGATGTGTGTGATGCTGAAAAATTATTCTGTTGAAAGATGTGCCTTTTCTGGAGCTTTTATGACAAGAGAAGCTGTGCCTTTCTGGACCTTCCAATGTAAAAAGAAAGATGTGCCTATCTGGAGCTTTAAAAAAAATCAGGTTTGAAAAGATTGAAATGTTTGCTGCTGAGCTGATTGAATGATGATGGAGCCTATTTTCAACAAAGGGGAAGTGAAGGAGACCATATTTGAGTGAAAGTTAGAATCTTGCAATTTTGCTTCAATAAGAGCCAAGCCTTCCTTTTTCGGCCTCAGAACATTTAACATCTAAATCCTACCAACCAGAAGCCACAGAACAACCCTGAAAAGTCATCATGAGAAACACATGTCCTTGACTCACATCGGGTGGAGAAGTAGGAATTTATCAAACCTATGGTGACTCTTGTGTGAGTTTGGATGAGAAAAGTCTTGTTCAACCTTTACATCTGTGAGATGAGAGAAAATTCATGTGAGGTAGGTGTTTTGTGTGCATGGGATAAGAAATGAAGTGGAAATATATTAAAATATTAAATGGAGAACTTGAAATAATAGTTTTTGATGAGGCATGATATCTTTTTGTTTCTTGAAATTGATTTGATTGATCTCATTGATATGCGTTTTGGATTTGATTTGATTTGATTTTTACTTGTCCAGGAGTCCAAGTGCTAAGTGTGGGGGAATTGATAGAGAAAATATTTTTAATTAATTTATATTTAATATCATTTTTTTAAACCCACAAAATTGTTCCTCTAAGATTAATTGTTTCATTTTTTTTATAATGGTGTTATTTTGAGCTGAATAGTAAAAATTGGCCATTTTGGATTTTTAACAGTTTTAAATTATTTCGGTAGTTTGTCCATAACATTATCTACACTGATCCAAATTAAAAACTTCTTTTTTTTCTATCTTCTACACATCCAGGGATTCATTTTTTATATTTGGACTAAAATCTGAATCGGCCATATGGAAGCTCAAAAGAAGATTACAATTTGGCTCAAGAAAACTGTTTTCAGTTTTTCCTAGTTTTGATGTGGGATCCATAACCTATCCACTATGGGACCAAAGCTTGTGACATTTGGTGGGTAGATGTGAAAGGAGTTTTAGAGCATCTTTTATGATGGAATCACCGTGTTAAATGGCCGTTTATGGGGTCATTAAATCACCCTAATCCGGAGAATTTCGTTTTGGAGATTCTGACTGGACAGAATAAATGCTCATAGTAAAACGGCCGTAACTCTCGGAATACATGTCCAAATCCACTGATAGTTTGAGGGGACACGACCAGGGGAATTATGAACAACATTACAGAAGGTATCAACGCGTGAAAATGTAATTTAATGGGGCTACAACGCGTTGAAATTCGGTGGAAACATTCTGGCTATAAAAGGAGGAGAGCTCCACCCTCTCAAAGCATCCATTCTCCACCCCATTCCTTCAAGGACACCAAGATGAAGATCTTTTCGGTTTTATTTTTTATTTATTTTCTTTTTCATAGTTTTTTAATGCCTTCTTCTTCCCCATTGAACTCGATTACCCTTACCATGGTGGGGTAAACTTTTGGAGTGATTGGGGAAGGGTTGGTTTTCTACATTATAATGCTTGAGTTCTTGGACGCAATTGAATAAATTTCTTTCTTCTTCAAAGTTGTTTTCAATTTATTATAGTAGATTTTATAATCAAGTGCGATCGTTCTTGAATATTAATTCCGTTATTTATTTTTTCCTTGGTAAAATAATCATAATCTCCCACCACTAATTTCTGGTTTATATACGATGGAATAAACCAGGAATTAGTAGTGAAGTACTCGACGATCGTCAGTACGTGTAACAGGTGTAGTGAATGTTCTTGATTGTTTGGGATAAACAAAACCCGATAGGGTATTGCCCATTTCAATTAAGGATATTCAATACAACTATTTTACACATGGAAGGAGAGTTGACCAAATCGAGATCTTGGTAAGGTTTTCTCTCACAATAACAATTTCACCAAGGAAGTGAGAGGAAATGATTGTGGAAACTCACTTTAATCAACTAAGAAGAAGAGGTTGGAATTAAATTGAACAAGGATAGCATTATAATTAGAAAACCGACCCCGACCTAATCACCCTTTTAATTTCACAGTTTTTCAATCATTTGAATTTCAAATTTCCTTTCACAACATTTTTACCCCCGTTTTAAAGTGACAAACCATTTTGTGTGCACTCCTATTCGGGAGACATCCTAGGTCAACCACATTACTACATTTTAACTTCGGAAATAATTGTTTTTCCATGCCCTACGACAGGCGTGCGTCAAACTTGGCCCCGTTGCCGGGGAGGCAGTGCAACAAAAAAACAAAATTGAATGACCCGCACCTCAAAAGAACCATTAATTGAATTTGATCCAGAAATTGAAAGAACATTAACCCAACTAAGAAAAAGAAATCTACCAGAAATCTTTGAAGAAATAGATCTCTCAGATTCAAGTGAAACTCTTAGTGTTCACTCTGAACCTGAAATCATGGCTAGAAATCCCAACCAAACCCTGCGTGATCTATGTGCACCACAATTTTCCATTCAAAATAACCAACTAATTGCACCCACTGAACCAAATGATTTTGAATTATGTGTAAATATGATTCCTGTGCTTCCAAAGTTTCATGGTCTTGCAGGAGAAGATCCAAATCGGCACATGCAAGAATTCAGAAACACTTGATCAAGCTTCAGGCCAAGAGGAGCACCCAAAGACCAATTTCAGTGGAGGGCATTCCCCTTCTCACTTGAAGGAACAACTAAAGAATGGTTGTACAACCTGCAACCAGGGGAGATCAGTTATTGGGAAGACCCAAAAAGAAGTTGCATGCAAAGATTCTTTCCCACATCGAGGAGCACTGCCATCAAGAAGGAGATTTACATCATACAACAATCAATTGGAGAAATCCTCTACGAGTACTAGGAGAACTTCAAGAAGCTATGTTCCAGCTGCCCACATCAAGAAATGGAGGAACACCAATTCCTTGTGTTCTTCTACCAAGGACTTATGGATAATGATCGAAATCTTCTAGATGCCTCATCACGGGGGGTCCCTGATTGACAAGTCTCCTGCAGATATTAGAATACTAATTGAGAATATTGCTCAAAACTGACAACAATTTGGACTAAGAGGAATGGGAACTAGGGGGATACATGAGGTAAAAACATCTGATTCATCTACATTGATTGAAACCAAAGCTGATGACCTTGCAAGATTAGTCCGTCAAATGGTTGTAACACAAGCAAATGGACAACAAGCTTCAGCTCAGGTATGTGGTTTATGTTATTCTTCCACTCATTATACTGACCAGTGCCCTGAGATACAGGGGACAGAATACTGTACTGCGGCCTTTCAACCAAGACAATTCCAACAAAATTAACTTCAATCCCAACAAGGATATGGGAACCAACAAAACCAGATGATACCATTTAACCAGCACCCCAGTCAACCTCCTTACCACCAGAAGCAATACCAGAACCCCCCTCTCTTCCAACAATCTTATAAACAGCCCTTCCAACACCAACAATCTTTTCAGCCTCCATCATTCCAAAGAAAGACATATGAACAACCATCCACCAGCACACAACCTTCTTTGGAGGTGCTACAATCCAAGTATGAGGGCCTAGCAGATAAGGTTGACATGCTAGCAGACACAGTGGGAAGTCTTTTTGAAATAATTTCCAAGAATCCAGGGAAGTTCCATCCCAAACAGTGCCAAATCCTAAAGAGAATGTCAGTGCAATCATAACAAGAAGTGGAAAATAAATCCCACCTCCATCCAACCCTGAACCTGAAATAATACCACCTATTCTGAGGGATAATGATTCAAAAAGTCTTGTGAGAATCCACCAAGAAAATGAAAAGGAAGAGAAGGAGGATAAGGATAGGACACAGAATAAGAAACAAGAAACACCAATGAAAAGAAAACAAAGGGAGAAGAAAGAATTACCCCCACCATTTCCAACAAGGATGATCGAATCAAAGAAATTGTATGAAGAAGCACTTCCAAAAGAAATTCTGGACACCTTCCAGAAAGTGGAAATCAATATCCCCCCTACTTGAAGCTGTTAAAAAAATTCCAAGGTATGCAAAATTTCTGAAAGATCTTTACACCAAAAAGAGAAGGCTTCATGGGAATGAAAGAATCAACTTGGGAAGAAGTGTCTCAACCCTTATCACGCCACAGATTCCAACAAAATATCAAGATCCAGGGACGTTTTCCATTCCATGCACCACTGGTTCATTAAATTTCACTAATTATTTGTGTGATTTAGGTGCTTCAATTAATGCATTGCCTCACTTGGTATACACTTCTTTGCAGATGGGAGAATTGAAGCCCACAAGAGTGGTGGTCCAGCTTGCAAACAGATCCATAGTTTTTCCTGCAGGAGTTTTGGAGGATGTCCTTGTGAAAGTCAAAGATCTCTTATTCCCAGCTGACTTCTACATGCTCAATATGGAAGAATATAGGAGCCCATCACATTCACCCATCATTTTGGGGAGACCTTTATTGAAGACATACAAAACCATCATCAATGTCCATGAGGGGACACTCACCACGGAGTTTGGAGAGAGCACGATCCACTTCAATGTTTTTGAATCCATGAGGCATCCATCAGATGATCCCTCCCTCTTTTCTCTTTCCCATGAAGTTGGTGCAGAACCAATTGAAGAATCAGGTATGCTCTATGAATTCTTATACTTAAGAGAGACTTCTTCCCTTGAAAATATCATTGAAGATGTGGATGATGAGGATGTTGGAGATTCTGACTTCATGTGGGTGGAAGAGGTAAAATCTGATTTATTTGATGATTTGTTAAATAATGAGAAAGATGATATGGTTTCTTGTGTGCAGGAGGTCCAAAATTTGGAAGTGGAGAACATCAATTTAGTCTCATCCCTTGATAATCCCCCTAATCTAGAGCTCAAACCACTCCCCACTGATTTGAAATATGTATACCTTAACGAGGGAGAGAAACTACCAGGGATAATTGCTAATAATATTTCTAAAACCCAAGAAAAATCCTTGATTGAGCTATTGAGAGAGAATGTCCAGGCAATAGGATGGAGCTTAGGTGATATCCCAGGAATTAACCCAAAAATATGCTCACCTAGAATTTTTGTTGAGGGAGATTCAAAACCTGTTAGACAGCCCCAAAGGAGACTGAATCCCACCTTGATGGAGGTTGTGAAGAAGGATAGCGAGAAGATCTTAGAAGCTGGGATCATCTATCCCATTTCAAATTCACAGTGGGTCAGCCCTATTCATGGCGTTTAAAAAAAACTGGCCTGACCACTGTGAGGAATGAAAAGAATGAGTTAATCCCTATGAGAATTCAAAACAGCTGGAGAGTGTGCATTGATTTTAGGAAATTGAACCAGGTCACTCGAAAAGATCATTTCCCCATCCCTTTCATTAACCAGATGTTAGAAAGATTGGTAGGGAGAACTCATTATTTCTTTTTGGATGGATTTTCAGGTTACTTCCAGGTACCCATTGCTCCCGAGGATTAAGAGAAGACGACATTTACATGACCTTTTGGTACTTTTGCATATAAAAGAATGCCATTTGGATTATGTAATGATCTAGGTACATTTCAGAGGTTCATGGTGAGTATATTTTCTGATCACATTGAAAATTTCTTGGAAGTTTTCTTAGATGATTTCACAGTTTTTGGAGATTCTTTTTATCATTGTTTGAAAAATATGGAAAAAGATTTGAAAACCTGCATTGAAAAAATCTTGTTTTAAATTTTTGAAAAATGCCATTTCATGGTTTAAAGAAGAATTGTGCTTGGTCATTTCATTTCCCAAAATGGAATTGAAGTGGATAAATCAAAAATTGAAGTGATAAATTCATTACCTTACCCTACTTGTGTGAAACATGTTAGATCATTTTTAGGACATGCATGATTCTACAGGAGGTTTATCAAAGATTTCAGTAATACTTCTCTCCCTCTCCCTAGATTACTTTTGAAAGATGCTGATTTTGATTTCAATGGTGCATGTAGGGAATCCTTTTATGAGTTGAAGAAGAGATTGATTTCACCACCCGTGATATAGCCTCCAAATTGGGAAGAACCATTTGAACTACTTTGTGATGCCTCTAACCAAGCAGTTGGAGCAGTCCTTTCTCAACGAATTGAGGGTAGACCACAAGTCATTTCATATGCCTCAAGAACTTTAGATGCGGACCAATTCAATTATACAACCACGAAAAAAGAGTTCTTTGCAGTTGTTTTTGCTTTAGAATGATTTAGATCATATCTTCTTGGAACTAAAATCACTGTGTTTTCTGATCATGCAACTTTGAGGTACTTGATGAAGAAAGATGATGCTAAACCAAGGTTAGTGAGATGGATGATACCGCTGCAGGAATTCAATATAGAAATCAAGGATAAGAAGGGATCTGAGAACCAAGTGGCTGATCACTTAAGCAGGCTGCCAAACACTGCTGAAATTGAAGTTCCAGAAAGAGACACACTGAATGATCAAATTCCAGGAGAGCAGTTGTACTTGATTGAAGGAGAAGTGCCTTGGTATGCTGACATAGTCAATTTTCTGGTAACATCTCAGGTCCCATATCATTTCAATTCTCACAAAATTAAAAAACTAAAAGCTAAATCTAGATATTACATTTGGTATGATCCATTCCTTTAGATGATTTGCAATGATCAAGTTATAAGAAGATGTTTACCTGAAAGTGAAGTTAAATATTTCTTTGATTTTTGTCACACTTTATCTTGTGGAGGCCACTTTGGACCTCATAGGACAGCAAGGAAGGTTTTAGAATCTGGAATTTATTGGCCCACCATTTTTAAAGATGCTCATGAATTTTGAAAAATATGTGAAAAATGTCAGTTTTCAGGAAATATTTCAAAGAGACAAGAAATGCCCCAAATGCCATTGAATTTTTGTGACATTTTTGAAGTTTGGGGGATAGATTTTATGGGACCTTTCCCGATGTCATTTGGATATTCTTATATCTTGCTTGCAGTTGATTATGTTTCCAAATGGGTGGAAGAAAAAGCAACCAGAACTGACGATGCTAAAGTTGTTTGTGATTTTGTCAGGTCTAACATATTTTGTAGGTTTGGAGTGCCCAGAGAAATCATCAGTGATCAAGGGACTCACTTATGCAATTTGAGAATGGAGACATTGCTCAAGAAGTATGGGGTGCATCATAAAACATCAACTCCCTATCATCCACCGACTAACGGGCAAGCTGAAGTTTCAAACATGGAAATCAAGGGAATTTTGGAAAAGACTGTTAATCCAAACAGGAAGGATTGGAGCCAAAGTTTGGATGATACCTTATGGGCTTATAGGACAACCTACAAAACCCCGATTGGAATAAGTCCATATAGGCTGATTTATGGGAAAAGTTGCCACCTACCTGTGGAATTGGAGCATAAGGCGTATTGGGCTGTGAGGAAAATGAATTTGGACCTTGAAAGTACTGCGAAGGAGAGAAGATTGAAGTTGAAAGATCTGGATGAAATATGAAGGGATGCATTTGAAAATTCAAGGATTTACAAAGAAAGAACAAGAGTGGCCCATGAAAAGCTGATCCAACCAAAAGACTTCTCTCCGGGAGACAAAGTGTTATTATTCAACTCAAGACTCAAGCTGATGCCAGGTAAACTTCATTCCAGATGGGAAGGTCCATTTATAGTTAATCATGTATATCCTTTTGGTGCTGTGCAGATTATGAAGGATGGAGAGAAGGATCAATTCAATATAAATGAACATTGGTTGAAGAAATTCCTTGGGACCCTGCCATCATATCCAGTGGAGGAGATCATGCTCCTCCAACCTATTTATCAATAAGATCCATCAGGTTCTACCTCTATATCACACATTCTTGACGTTGTGATTAATTTGAAAATTGGCTTAAATGTTAAATCCACTTAAATGCATTGAGGACACTGCATCATTTAAGTGTGGGGGAGGGAACCTTTGTAGTATAGGATTTTTATTTGATGTTTGTTTTCAAAAATAAAAAAAATAAAAAAATTGTGTGTTTATTTTTCAATTTTTGGTGTGTTTCTGAAACTTTTGAGCTGAAATGATTATCAATACCATTTTTGAAACCCATGTCAATGAGTGAACCAGTCTATTTCATGAAACTGATCATAAATGAATGCTGAAATAACTTTGTTTCAAGTTCAAATCTTTTGGAAATTCATGAAAAGTACACTGATTTTTGAATCTCATTCCATATTTCACTGTCTATATCTTTGAAATAACTTTCTTGTGAGGCTTCTAAACCATTTTTTTCATATTCTTTTCATTCACCTCATTTCTTGAGAGAACCAGACCACGCTTGCTTTAACCAGAATTAGATTTATTCCTTTCAAAACATGAGGGTTGGGGTACATGTGTTTTAAATGATTGAGGCATTTATTTTGTTTGAAGCCCCCTTTTCAAAATAATCCTTTTCATTACGGCCCACCTTTAAATTTATCCTCCATTGTAGCCCCTAGTATCCATGAATTGCCTGTTAGGTTAGCCACATTACAAGCCAATTTTCCCTATCATACCTTCTCTTGAAGTACAATTGCATGATCTAGTTGAACTTAAGTGTGGGGGAAGATGTCTTATGATGTACTACCTCATTTGGTTATACTTTGGGTGGAAAATAAATTATGGAAGAGATGTGTGTGATTCTGAAAAATTATTCTGTTGAAAGCTGTGCCTTTTCTGGAGCTTTTATGACAAGAGAAGCTGTGCCTTTATGGAGCTTCCAATGTAAAAAGAAAGTTGTGCCTATCTGGAGCTTTAAAAAAATCATGTTTTAAAAGATTGAAATGTTTGCTGCTGAGCTGATTGAATGATGATGGAGCCTATTTTCAACAAAGGGGAAGTGAAGGAGACCATATTTTAGTGAAAATTAGAATCTTGCAATTTTTCTTCAATAAGAGCCAAGCCTTCCTTTTTCGTCCTCAGAACATTTAACATCTAAATCCTACCAACCGGAAGCCACAAAATAACCCTGAAAAGTCCTCATGAGAAACACATGTCCTTGACTCACATCGGGTGGAGAAGTATGAATTTATCAAACCTATGGTGACTCTTGTGTGAGTTTGGATGAGAAAAGCCTTGTTCAGCCTCTACATCTGTGACATGAGAGAAAATTCATGTGAGGTAGGTGTTTTGTTTGCATGGGATAAGAAATGAAGTGGAAATATATTAAAATCTTAAATGGAGAACTTGAAATAACAGTTTTTGATGAGGCATGATATCTTTTTGTTTCTTGAAATTGATTTGATTGATCTTTTTGATATGCGTTTTGGATTTGATTTTATTTGATTTTTACTTGTCCAGGAGTCCAAGTGCTAAGTGTGGGGGAATTGATAGAGAAAATATTTTCAATTAATTTATATTGGATATCATTGTTTTAAACCCACAAAATTGTTCCTCTAAGATGAATTGTTTCATTTTTTTGATAATGGTGTTATTTTGAGCTGAATAGTAAAAATTGGCCATTTTGGATTTTTAACAGTTTAAAATTATTTAGGTAGTTTGGCCATAACATTATCTACACTGATCCAAATTGCAAACTTATTTTTTTTCCAGCTTCTACACATCTAGGGATTCATTTTCTATATTTGGACTAAAATCTGAATCGGCCATATAGAAGCTCAAAAGAAGCTCACAATTTGGCTCAAGAAAACTGTTTTCAGTTCTTCCTAGTTTTGATGTGGGATCCATAACTCATCCACTGTGGGCCCAAAGCTTGTGACATTCGGTGGGTAGACGCAAAAGGGTTTTTAGAGCATCTTTTATGAAGGAATCACCGTGTGAAATGGCCGTTTATGGGGTCATTAAATCACTCTAATCCGGAGGATTTCGTTTTGGAGAGTCTGACTGGACAGAATAAATGCTCATAGTAAAACGACCATAACTCTCGGAATACATGTCCAAATCCGCTGATATTTTGAGGGGACACGACCAAGGGAATTATGAATAACATTACATAAGGTCTCAACGTGTGAAGATGTAATTTAATGGGGCTACAACGCATCGACATTTGGTGGAAACATTCTGGCTATAAAAGGAGGAGAGCTCCACCCTCTCAAGGCATCCATTCTCCACCCCATTCCTTCCGGGACACCAAGAAGAAGATATTTTCGGTTTAATTTTTTTTATTTTCTTTTTCATAGTTTTTTAATGCCTTATTCTTCCCCATTCAACTCGATTACCCTTACCATGGAGGGGTAAACTTTTGGAGTGATTGGGGAAGGGTTGGTTTTCTACATTATAATGCTTGAGTTCTTGGATGCAATTGAATAAATTTCATTCTTCTTCAAAGTTGTTTTCAATTTATTATAGCAGATTTTATAATCAAGTGCGATCGTTCTTGAATATTAATTCCGTTATTTATTTTTGCCTTGGTAAAATAATCATAATCTCCCTCCACTAATTTCTGGTTTATATATGATGGAATAAACCAGGAATTAGTAGTGAAGTACTCGACGATCGTCAGTACGTGTAAAAGGTGTAGTGAATGTTCTTGATTGTTTGGGATAAACAAAACCCAATCGGGTATTGCCCATTTCAATTATGGATATTCAATACAACTATTTTACACATGGAATGAGAGTTGACCAAACCGAGATCTTGGTACGGTTTTCTCTCACAATAACAATTTCACCAAGGAAGTGAGAGGAAATGACTGTGGAAACTCACTTTAATCAACTAAGAAGAAGAGGTTTGAATTAAATTGAACAAGGATAGAATTATAATTAGGAAACCGACCCCGACCTAATCACCCTTTTAATTTCATAGTTTTTCAATCATTTGAATTTCAAATTTCCTTTAACAACATTTTTACCCCCGTTTTAAAGGGAAAAACCATTTTTTGTGCACTCCTATTCGGGAGACATCCTAGGTCAACCACATTACTACATTTTAACTTCGGAAATAATTGTTTTGCCACACCCTACGACAGGCGTGCATCAAAATTGGCGCCGTTGCCGGGGAGGCAGTGTAACAAAAAAAAAAATTGAATAAACCGCACCTCAAAAGAACCATTAATTGAATTTGATCCAGAAATTGAAAGAACATTAACCCAACTAAGAAAAAGAAATCTACCAGAAATCTTTGAAGAAATAGATCTCTCAGATTCAAGTGAAACTCTTAGTGTTCACTCTGAACCTGAAATCATGGCTAGAAATCCCAACCAAACCCTGCACGGTCTATGTGCACCACAATTTTCCATTCAAAATAACCAACTAATTGCACCCACTGAACCAAATGATTTCGAATTATGTGTAAATATGATTTCTGTGCTTCCAAAGTTTCATGGTCTTGTAGGAGAAGATCCAAATCGGCACAAGCAAGAATTCAGATACACTTGCTCAAGCTTCAGGCCAAGAGGAGCTCCCAAAGACCAATTTCAGTGGAGGGCATTCCCCTTCTCACATGAAGGAACAGCTAATGAATGGTTGTACAACCTACAACCAGGGGAGATCAGTGATTGGGAAGACCTAAAAAGAAGTTGCATGAAAAGATTCTTTCCCACATCGAGGAGAATTGCCATCAAGAAGGAGATTTACATCATACGACAATCAACTGGAGAAACCCTCTATGATTACTGGGAGCGCTTCAAGAAGCTATGTTCCAGATGCCCACATCTTGAAATGGAGGAACACCAATTCCTTGTGTTCTTCTACCAAGGAATTATGGATAATGATCGAAATCTTCTAGATGCCTCATCAGGGGGGTCCCTGATTGGCAAGTCTCCTGCAGATATCAGAATACTAATTGAGAATATTGCTCAAAACTCACAACAATTTGGACTAAGAGGAATGGGAACCAGGGGGATACATGAGGTAAAAACATCTGATTCATCTACATTGATTGAATCCAAAGTTTATGACCTTGCAAGATTAGTCCGTCAAATGGCTGTAACACAAGAAAATGGACAACAAGCTTCAGCTCAGGTATGTGGTTTATGTTATTCTTCCACTCATTATAGTGACCAGTGCCCTGAGATACAGGGGACAGAATACTGTGCTGCGGCCATTCAACCAAGACAATTCCAACAAAATCAACTGCAATCCCAACAAGGATATGGGAACCAACAAAACCAGATGATACCATTTAACCAGCACCCCAGTCAACCTCCTTACCACCAGAAGCAATACCAGAACCCCCCTCTCTTCCAACAATCTTATAAACAACCCTTCCAACACCAACAATCTTTTCAGCCTCCACCATTCCAAAGAAAGACATATGAACAACCATCCACCAGCACACAACCTTCTGTGGAACAGCTACAATCCAAGTATGAGGGCCTAGCAGATAAGGTTGACAAGCTAGCAGACACACTCGGAAGTCTTTTTGAAATAATTTCCAATAATCCAGGGAAGATTCCATCCCAAACAGTGCCAAATCCTAAAGAGAATGTCAGTGCAATCATAACAAGAATTGGAAAAGAAATCCCACCTCCATCCAACCCTGAACCTGAAATAATACCACCTATTCTGAGGGATAATGATTCAAAAAGTCTTGTGAGAATCCACCAAGAATATGAAAAGGAAGAGAAGGAGGATAAGGATAGGCCACCGAATAACAAACAAGAAACACCAATGCAAAGAAAACAAAGGGAGAAGAAAGAATTACCCCCACCATTTCCAACAAGGATGATCGAATTAATGAAATTTCATGAAGAAGCACTTCAAAAAGAAATTTTGGACACCTTCCAGAAAGTGGAAATCAATATACCCCCTACTTGAAGCTGTTAAACAAATTCCAAGGTATGCAAATTTTCTGAAAGATCTTTGCACCAAAAAGAGAAGGCTTCATGGGAATGAAAGAGTCAACTTGGGAAGAAGTGTCTCATCCCTTATCACGCCACAAATTCCATCAAAATGTCAAGATCTAGGGACGTTTTCCATTCCATGCACCATTGGTTCATTAAATTTCACTAATTCTTTGTGTGATTTAGGTGCTTAAATTAATGTATTGCCTCACTCGGTATACAATTCTTTGCAGATGAGAGAATTGAAGCCCACAAGAGTGGTGGCCCAGCTTGCAAACAGATCAATAGTTTTTCCTGCAGGAGTTTTGGAGGATGTCCTTTTGAAAGTCAAAGATCTCTTATTCCCAGCTGACTTCTACATGCTCAATATGGAAGAATATAGGAGCCCATCACATTCACCCATCATTTTGTGGAGACCTTTCTTGAAGACATCCAAAACCATCATCAATTTCCACGAGGGGACACTCACCATGGAGTTTGGAGAGAGCACAGTCCACTTCAATATTTTCGAATCCATGAGGCATCCATCAGATGATCACTCCTTCTTTTATCTTTCCCATGAAGTTGGTGCAGAACCAATTGAAGAATCAGGTATGCTCTATTAATACTTATACTTAAGAGATACTTCTTCCCTTGAAAATATCATTGAACATGTGGATGCTGAAGATGTTGGAGATTCTGACTTCATGTGGGAGGAAGAGGTAAAATCTGATTTCTTTGATGATTTGTTAAATAATGAGAAAGATGATATGGTTTCTTGTGTGTAGGAGGTCCAAAATTTGGAAGTGGAAAACGTCAATTTAGTCTCATCCCTTGAGAATCCCCCTAATCTAGAGCTCAAACCACTCCCAACTGATTTGAAATATGTATACCATAACGAGGGAGAGAAACTACCAGTGATAATTGCTAATAATATTTATAAAACCCAAGAAAAATCATTGATTGAGCTATTGAGAGAGAATGTCAAGGCAATAGGATGGAGCTTAGGTGATATCCCAGGAATTAACCCAAAAATATGCTCACATAGAATTTTTATTGAGGGAGATTCAAAACCTGTTAGACAACCCCAAAGGAGACTGAATCCCACCTTGATGGAGGTTGTGAAGAAGGAGATCGAGAAGATCTTGGAAGCTGGGATCATCTATCCCATTTCAGATTCGCAGTGGGTCAACCCTATTCATGTAGTTCCAAAAAAAACTGGCCTGACCACTGTGAGGAATGAAAAGAATGAGTTAATCCCTATGAGAATTCAAAACAGCTGGAGAGTGTGCATTGATTTTAGGAAATTGAACCAGGTCACCCAAAAAGATCATTTACCCATCCCTTTCATTAACCATATGTTAGAAAGATTGGCAGGGAGAACTCATTATTTCTTTTTGGATTTATTTTTAGGTTACTTCTAGGTACCCATTGCTCTCGAGGATCAAGAGAAGACGACATTTACATGCCCTTTTGGTACTTTTGCATATAAAAGAATGCCATTTGGATTATGTAATGATCTAGGTACATTTCAGAGGTGCATGGTGAGTATATTTTCTGATCACATTGAAAATTGCTTAGAAGTTTTCTTAGATGATTTCACAGTTTTTGGAGATTCTTTTGATCATTGTTTGAAAAATCTGGAAAAAGTTTTGAAAACCTGCATTGAAAAAATCTTGTTTTAAATTTTGAAAAATGTCATTTCATGGTTCAAAGAGTAATTGTGCTTCGTCATTTCATTTCCCAAAATGGAATTGAAGTGGATAAATCAAAAATTGAAGTGATAAATTCATTACCTTACCCTACTTGTGTGAAACATGTTAGATCATTTTTAGGACATGCATGATTCTACAGGAGGTTTATCAAAGATTTCAGTATGATTTCTCTCCCTCTCTCTAGATTACTTTTGAAAGATGCTGATTCTGATTTCAATGGTGCATGTAGGGAATCCTTTGATGAGTTGAAGAAGAGATTGATTTCACCACCTGTGATGCAGCCTCCAAATTGGGAAGAACCATTTGAACTACTTTGTGATGCCTCTAACCAAGCAGTTGGAGCAGTCCTTTCTCAACGAATTGAGGGCAGACCACAAGTCATTTGATATGCCTCAAGAACTTTAGATGCGGCCCAATTCAATTATACAACCACGGAAAAAGAGTTCTTTGCAGTTGTTTTTTCTTTAGAAAGATTTAGATCATATCTTGTTGGAACTAAAATCACTGTGTTTTCTGATCATGCAACTTTGAGGTACTTGATGAAGAAAGATGATGCTAAACCAAGGTTAGTGAGATGGATGATACTGCTGCAGGAATTCAATATAGAAATCAATGATAATAAGGGATCTGAGAACCAAGTAGCTGATCACTTAAGTAGGCTGCCAAACACTGCTGAAATTGAAGTTCCAGAAAGAGACCCACTGAATGATCAAATTCCTGGAGAGCAGTTGTACTTGATTGAAGGATAAGTGCCTTGGTATGCTGAATTAGTCAATTTTCTGGTAACATCTCAGGTCCCATCTCATTTCAATTCTCACCAAATTAAAAAACTAAAATCTGAATCTAGATATTACATTTTGGATGATCCATTCCTTTGGAATATTTGCAATGATCAAGTTATAAGAAGATGTTTACCTGAAAGTGAAGTTAAATTTGTCTTTGATTTTTGTCACACTTTATCTTGTGGAGTCCACTTTGGACCTCATATGACAGCAAGGAAGGTTTTAGAATCTGGAATTTATTGGCCCACCATTTTTAAAGATGCTCATGAATTTTGCAAAATATGTGAAAAATGTTAGTTTTCAGGAAATATTTGAAAGAGACAAGAAATTCCCCAAATGCCATTGAAATTTTGTGACATTTTTGATGTTTTGGGGATAGATTTTATGGGACCTTTCCCGATGTCATTTGGATATTCTTATATCTTGCTTGCAGTTGATTATGTTTCCAAATGGGTGGAAGAAAAAGCAACCAGAACTGACGATGCTAAAGTTGGTTGTGATTTTGTCAGGTCTAACATATTTTGTAGGTTTGGAGTGCCCAGAGAAATCATCAGTGATCAAGGGACTCACTTCTACAATTTGAGAATGGAGACATTTCTGAAGAAGTATGGGGTGCATCATAAAACATCAACTCCCTATCATCCACAGACTAACGGGCAAGCTGAAGTTTCAAACAGGGAAATCAAGGGAATTTTGGAAAAGACTGTTAATCCAAACAGGAAGGATTAGAGCCAGAGGTTGGATGATACCTTATGGGCATATAGGAAAGCCTACAAAACCCCGATTGGAATGAGTCCATATAGGCTGATTTATGGGAAAAGCTTCCACCTACCTGTGGAATTGGAGCATAAGGCGTATTGGGCTGTGAGGAAAATGAATTTGGACCTTGAAAGTGCTGGGAATGAGAGAAGATTGAAGTTGCAAGAGTTGGATGAAATAAGAAGGGAAGCATTTGAAAATTCAAGGATTTACAAAGAAAGAACAAGAGTGGCCCATGACAAGCTGATCCAACCAAAAGACTTCTCTCCTGGAGACAAAGTGTTTTTATTCAACTCAAGACTCAAGCTGATGCCAGGTAAACTTCATTCCAGATGGGAAGGTCCATTTATAGTTAATCATGTATATCCTTTTGGTGCTATGCAGATTATGAAGGATGGAGAGAAGGATCAATTCACTGTGAATGGACATTGGTTGAACAAATTCATTGGGACCCTGCCATCAGATCCAGTGGAGGAGATCACACTCCTCCAACCTATTTATCAATAAGATCCATCAGGTTGTACCTCTATTTCACACATTCTTGACGTTGTGATTAATTTGAAAATTGGCTTACATGTTAAATCCACTTAAATGCATCAAGGACACTGCATCATTTATGTGTGGGGGAGGGAACCTTTGTAGTATAGGATTTTTATTTGATGTTTGTTTTCAAAAATAAAAAAAATAAAAAAATTGTGTGTTTTCAAATTTTTGTGTGTTTATTTTTAAATTTTTGGTGTGTTTCTGAAACTTTTGAGCTGAAATGATTATCAATACCATTTTTTAAACCCATGCCAATGAGTGAACCAGTCTATTTCAGGAAACTGATCATAAATGAATGCTGAAATAACTTTGTTTCAAGTTCAAATCTTCTGGAAATTCATGAAAAGTACACTGATTTTTGAATCTCATGCCATATTTCACTGTCTATATATTTGAAATAACTTTCCTGTGAGGCTTTTAAACCATTTTTGTCATATTCTTTTCATTCACCACATTTCTTGAGAGATCCAGACCACGCTTGCTTTAACCAGAATTTGATTTATTCCTTTCAAAACTTGAGGGTTGGGGTACATGTGTTTTAAATGATTGAGGAATTTATTTTGTTTGAAGCCCCCTTTTCAAAATAATACTTTTCATTATGGCCCACCTTTACATTTATCCTTCATTGTAGCCCCTAGTATCCATGAATTGCCTGTTAGGTTAGCCACATTACAAGCCAATTTTCCCTATCATACCTGCTCTTGAAGTAAAATTGCATGATCTAGTTGAACATAAGTGTGGGGGAAGATGTCTTGTGGTGTACTACCTCATTTGGTTATACTTTGGGTGGAAAATAAATTGTGGAAGAGATGTGTGTGATTCTGAAAAATTATTCTGTTGAAAGCTGTGCCTTTTCTGGAGCTTTTATGACAAGAGAAGCTATGCCTTTATGGAGCTTCCAATGTAAAAAGAAAGTTGTGCCTATTTGGAGCTTTAAAAAAATAATGTTTGAAAAGATTGAAATGTTTGCTGCTGAGCTGATTGAATGATGATGGAGCCTATTTTCAACAAAGGGGAAGTGAAGGAGACCATATTTGAGTGAAAATTAGAATCTTGCAATTTTGCTTCAATAAGAGCCAAGCCTTCCTTTTTTCGGCCTCAGAACATTTAACATCTAAATCCTACCAACCGGAAACCACAGAATAACTATGAAAAGTCCCCATGAGAAACACATGTCCTTGACTCAAATCGGGTGGAGAAGTAGGAATTTATCAAACCTATGGTGACTCTTATGTGAGTTTGGATGAGAAAAGCCTTTTTCAGCCTTTACATCTGTGAGATGAGAGAAAATTCATGTGAGGTTGGTGTTTTGTGTGCATGAGATAAGAAATGAAGTGGAAATATATTAAAATCTTAAATGGAGAACTTGAAATAACAGTTTTTGATGAGGCATGATATCTTTTTGTTTCTTGAAATTTATTTGATTGATCTCATTGATATGCGTTTTGGATTTGATTTGATTTGATTTTTACTTGTCCAGGAGTCCAAGTGCTAAGTGTGGGGGAATTGATAGAGAAAATATTTTCAATTAATTTATATTGAATATCATTGTTTTAAACCGACAAAATTGTTTCTCTAAGATGAATTGTTTCATTTTTTTTGATAATGGTGTTATTTTTAGCTAAATAGTAAAAATTGGCCATTTTGGATTTTTAATAGTTTTAAATTATTTCGGTAGTTTGGCCATAACATTATCTACACTGATCCAAATTGAAAACTTATTTTTTTCCAGCTTCTACACATCCAGGGATTCATTTTCTATATTTGGACTAAAATCTGAATCGGCCATATGGAAGCTCAAAAGAAGCTCATAATTTGGCTCAAGAAAATTGTTTTCAGTTCTTCCTAGTTTTGATGTGGGATCCATAACTCATCCACTATGGGCCCAAAGCTTGTGAAATTAGGTGGGTAGACGCGAAAGTAGTTTTGGAGAATCTTTTATGAAGGAATCACCGTGTGAAATGACCGTTTATGGGGTCATTAAATCACCCTACTCCGGAGGATTTTGTTTTGGAGAGTCTGACTGGACAGAATAAATGCTCATAGTAAAACGGCCATAACCCTCGGAATACATGTCCAAATCTGCTGAGATTTTGAGGGGACACGGACAAGGGAATTATCAACAACATTCCAGAAGGTCTCAACGCGTTAAGATGTAATTTAATGGGGCTAAAACGCGTCGACATTCGGTGGAAACATTCTGTCTATAAAAGGAGGAGAGCTCCACCCTCTCAAAGCATCCATTCTCCACCCCATTCCTTCCGGGACACCAAGAAGAAGATCTTCTCGGTTTTATTTATTATTTATTTTCTTTTTCATAGTTTTGTAATGCCTTCTTATTCCCCATTCAACTCAATTACCCTTACCATGGTGGGGTAAACTTTTGGAGTGATTGGGGAAGGGTTGGTTTTCTACATTATAATTCTTGAGTTTTGGATGCAATTGAATAAATTTCTTTCTTCTTCAAGGTTGTTTTCAATTTATTATAGCGTATTTTATAATCAAGTGTGATCGTTCTTGAATATTAATTCTGTTATCTTTTTTGCCTTGGTAATATAATCATAATCTCCCTCCACTGATTTCTGGTTTATATACGATGGAATAAACCAGGAATTAGTGGTGAAGTACTCGAAAATCATCAGTATGTGTAAAAGGTGTAGTGAATGTTCTTGATTGTTTAGGATAAACAAAACCCGATCAGGTATTGCCCATTTCAATTAAGGATATTTAATACAACTATTTTACACATGGAAGGAGAGTTGACCAAACCGAGATCTTGGTAAGGTTTTCTCTCACAATAACAATTTCACCAAGGAAGTGAGAGGAAACGATTGTGGAAACTCACTTTAATCAACTAAGAAGAAGAGGTTTGAATTAAATTGAACAAGGATAGCATTATAATTAGGAAACTGACCCCGACCTAATCACCCTTTTAATTTCATAGTTTTTCAATCATTTGAATTTCAAATTTCCTTTCACAACATTTTTACCCCCGTTATAAAGTGACAAACCATTTTGTGTGCACTCCTCTTCAGGAGACATCCTAGGTCAACCACATTACTACATTTTAACTTTGGAAATAATTGTTTTGCCACGCCCTATGACAGGCGTGCGTCACACACCCAATCTAATATTATTCTATCCTAGAGGAAAATAATTTGAGTTTGTTAGATATTATGATATTTATTTTTGTGTTTGTAAGTTTGATAAAACAAGAACCTCTGGAACATGTACCATTTGAGGCAATTCTCTAGTGTCATGGTGTAGTAAGAAACAAAACTCCGTTGCATTGTCTTCTACCAAAGCTGAATGCATAGCTACTGGAAGTTATTGTGCAAATTGTTTTTGGATGAAACACACCTTACTAGAAAATAGATATGAATCATAGTATGTAACTATAAATTGTGACAATAAAAGTGCTATTAAAATTTCAAATAATATTATTTCACACTCCAGGACAAAACATATTGATGTAAGGAATCAGTTTTTGAGAGACTATTATCAAAAAGGAGATATCACTTTGGTATTCGTTGTCAGTAAACATCATCTTGCTGATATATTCACTAAAACATTAAATTTTGAAAGGATAAATTACGTCATACATGAATTAGTAATGATAAATCTTAAGTAAAAATTTTAGAGTGTCAAAATTATTGTCTCACACATATTGTGTAACACTTAATGTATCACAATTTATGGTTACATGATTCATAGATTCACAAGTTAATGTATTCGAATTACTTTTTCACATTTACAATCTCACAATTACTATCTCTCGATTACTGTCCTACCTTACTATCTCAATGATATGGTCACAACATTTTGAGTCAAAACATGATTAAGACACCATAAAAATATATTTCAGTCTCATCGTAAAGACATTGTTTTCTTTTTTTTCATATCGCTACATTGATTATTTTATTGTTTTTATGCCACATTTAGGAATTTGTGATTCTTAAAATACATAAATGATAAAAAACCAATATCTTTCACTAATATATTCACTAGATCTCTATTATCATGAAACAAAAACCCTATCTTTCAAACCATTAGTCCTCTTTAATCCTTTTATCTCTCTTTAACCCACGTTGAATGGCCAGAATGAAGTTCCAATCTTCACCAACTCCTGAGAAGTTTATATCTCAGAAGAAAGTGAAAATGGAACCGAAAGTAATACCTATGGGACCATTGAGTCAAAATCTTACTGATAGAACAATAGTACTAGAGAAGTAAGTATGTCTGAAGTGGGTGTTGACAAGTAAGTAACTATTTTTAAAAGTTCTTGGAAGAGCAGGGATGGATGAACTGGTCCACAGAAAAGAAAAAGCCAATTTATCTAAAAATTATTTATCATTTTTATCAATATTTCTAGTTTTCATTCAACAAATAAGATGAATTTTTTTTAATAAGCTAGATTAATGGTCAAAGGTGTACTTTGTTCTTGAGGTTGTGGACTAGATACCTAGGGATACCTCATGAAGGAATTTTTGAGGATTACCAAAGTGCTCCTCCTCCTCCTAGTGATGTTTTTGTCTTAGAAGATGCCCTCATATGTTTATTTAGAAATAAAAAGAAAAGAAGGGAAATTGTAGTTGAGTTGGATAGGGAGACAAGGTTGCTATTTAATTTTATCTAGAATCATATTTGTGCAAGGAAAGGGGATTTTTTTACTCTTAAGTATTAATATGTACTCCTAATACATATTATAAAAAAAGGGCACAAGATTAATCTGTGTAAGTATATTATACTTCATATGTGTGAATTTCTCAAGACAACCTTGAAGTCTTCCTATTTGTTCTATTCAGGATTAATATATGCAATGCTACATTCTAAAGGAGTGGTTGGACCGAATGAAGAAGTCATTGAAGATTATGAGTTATGTATCTCAAAGGATACTATCATAAGGATAAAAATAAGCTGAAATAATTGGGAAAATTCTTAAGTGGAGGAAAATGAAAGGTTGTATAAAAATTTTAATCCAGTTGATAATCCTTCAAGACCTAAGAACACATCTTATCCCAGTTTTGAGATAGATGAATGTGTTAATTATTCGGATGAAGAAGTAGGAGATGTGGTTGTTGCACCAAAGGAACCGCCTTGGACAAAGAAGACAGTGGTCTACTTATTCCAAAAAATGTAATTGAAAAGGATGTACTTGTTACTAAAAAAAGTATTGATTTAATGTAAGAACCTACTTTTAGAAAAGAACCTACTGCTAGTGTAAATGAAAAAAGTTGTTCCTGAGGAGAATTTAGATGAAGAACCTACTATTGAGGTACAAGCTACTATTAGGGAACAATTAAAAGAACAATATGATTATGAAATTATTCTATCCTCTAAGGAAAGAGTGGAAAATGAATTTCAGCTAGATAGAAAGGAAATGGGTGAGCCTGTTAGAGATGAAAATTTAGAATTTGGTTAAGGGACTGAATATCTTAGTCCCATAAGAGATTAACCTATTGAGGGGGAGAAACACCCCAATCGAGAAAGTTTTCACATTCCCAATTCTATTTATCAAAACATTATGGACACCTGGAATAAGTTTCCTAGATACTTTTATGTGGACAATACCTAGGGAGCCTCATTTAAAGGCATATATCTTTCCAGTATATTTAAATTGAAATAAGTTTCTCATTTAGAAATAATATATTCTAAGGAACATGAGCAAGTATCAACTACTGTTCCTGAATCCACATAAGAACCTTATACATCTGGGAGTTATAGTTATCTAAAAACCTTTAGAGATACTTTTTTATCTGGATTTGAGAATCCCATGAACTCAAAACCTACTCCTATGACAAACCTCAATGAAAGAGATGATACCTTACTGTTAGAGAAGATCATATGGAAAAATAAACATTAAAAGCTTCATGAAATACAAGATGATAGGATTGAGAACAAGAATTTTAGTGATGAGGTGATGTCTCTCAGAACTATGGTTAAAGATATTAAAAAAGTGTTGCAAACTAGACAAGCTCCTGCTGTTCATCTTGTTGAGGATGTTTGTGGTCAGATAGCACAGAATGTTGCATCTCTAATTCAACCAAATTTGACTTTAATTTATGACAAGGTGGATGATAGAAAGATCATGATAGTCAATAAGATGCGTGATATTGTTGTTAGTCTTAAAAATATGACTGATGAGTACAAGTTTTGTTTACAGAAATTTCTGAATCAGCTTAATTCTCTCACTTTAGCCGTTACAACTTCAAATGCCTCTAGATAGTCATCTCATCTTACAGACAGTGGTATGATTATAACAATTTCTAAAGAAGAACTTAATTCATTTTTATGTGGTTTGGACAATGAAATTTTATCTGATATTATCATGAAAAGTGAATTATTACATAAATTAGTAAGGATTCACTCAAATATTTCCAATGATTCTTAGGACGAAATTTCAAAGAAAGTTGATTTCTACTATAATAAGATTTACTCTAAAAGTGATCTAACCCATCATTTCAAGTACCTTATAGAAAATTTAGAAATTTCTCCTGTCATTCAAGCCTTCAAGACTCAAGTCCAAAAGTTAAAATATTTCACTCTTATGTTGGAAAAGTTCATGGAGAAAAAAGATGAATTCGAGTAGGAAATGCAGTATGGCGGTGAGATCATCACTGATTTGATTCAATTTTTAAGCCTTATCTTCATGTAAAAAGCACTTATATTGTGGATCCTGCAGCTACAACTTTTTTTTCTTTCTAAACCCCTCCTCATACACTTATTTTTCTTCTACGTCCATGTTTTTATCTCAGGATCTAAGCCAAATAAAGTCTGTTATACTTGAACAATCCTTGCCTTGGTCTTCCACTAAACCCACTCTGTCACCTTTTGATTTTGAAGGTATACCTCTTCCTTATTTCAAATTTGGATTAGTACCTTCTTCAACCTCCCCTTCTGCTTTTGCATCCCCTTCTGATGCTACTTCAAAGGGCCAAGAGAAGACTATTGACTCCAAAAATAATTGAATTATGACATTTTGATAGGGATGGTTTTTATTTTTTTCATCATGATTGTAATGAAATCTATATATCTATCTAATTAAATGTGAACTATTGTTGTTTAATTATTATTTACCATCATTCAAGGTTTATTTACTTTTATTATTTGTTTTTGATAATCAGAAAAGGGGGAGAAAAATAAGAACATACATCTAAATCCTATGATTTTTGATCATCAAAAAGGGGGATATTGTTAGACTCCTCATGTTTTTATCATGTTTTAGTGATCATAAATCCAGTTAACCTTGTTTAATATATCTCAAATCATGTGTAGAGATGGTTTTTTCCCTTATATTTGATGTTTAAAACTCATGTTATAAACTTTCACAAGATCCGGATCCAAAATATTATAAATCATGTTTGAATATTGTAAACAGTATTTGATCTTTTTATATAATTTTTTATTATATTAATGCTTAAGTATAATTAATTATGTGAATATTATTTCCTAATATAGTTTTACAAATATTTGGATAAGTCTGAGAAACTGAATGTCTTCCACTAGTTTTGGTTTTTTCGAATTTCCCAGACACCGTAACCCAAACACTGTAACCCAGATACTATTACCCAGATACCGTGACCCAGACACCGTAACCCAAACATCACAACTCAGACACCGTAACATAGGCACTCTGACCCAAACACTGTAATCCTGACACCGTGACTCACACACCATAAACAAGTTAAGATTTCATAATGTCTGTAACACTGGTTCCTTACTACCATCACCACGACACCGTTCAATGTTTTGACAAAGGACTAGACACCATTACCTGAGACACTGTGATTCTGAAACTGCATTTGTGCTTCCAGATCCAGATATGAACACAACTGTGGAACCGTGACTGTCTCACCATTCAAAGGAAAAAGAGAAGACACCATTTCCCAGTAACAACATTTCCAGGTGATACTATTTCAAGACAAACTATGGCACCATTATTTAATCTATTTATTCGTTTTTAATTTAATTTATAATGGTAATATTTTAATTATTTAATGGAACTACAATAATTAATGTTTTTTTATTGACATGTCACATGACATTACAAGGTATATGATTTAGAAATCATGATTCTTATTGGCTCCCACACATGCACCCCAAAATAAAGAAAAGAACACGAGACTTAGAATATGAGTAGAGAGAGTGTTTAAAAAGATAACTCATGCATGAAACAACAAAAAAATTTAGAACAAAAAAATCACTCTCTATCCCTAAGGACTGAACTAATGTAGACTAGAGCCTCAAACATCATCATATTACCAACTCAAAGAATAACACGAGATACATATCTTACTTCATCGAAATAGAAACCAGAGCACTAGTCTCATGATACAATGTTTTGCACAAGAAGAATCAATATTTTCAAAGGATTCATCCTACAAGGCCAAAGATGTTTAAATTAATACTCAGAGCATTTATAATCCTTTCTCATAATCCTTTCTCTATTGGGTACTGTTTTTAGGAATTCAGTAATGTGTGTCTATATTAAAACACACAATGTCTCCTATATTAAACTGAAGGATACAATATATCCTTCCTCTCATATCTTCTTAAATCTATTTACTCCCACAAATATGTGTAGAAGAGGTCCTTGTTTGAACTGGTAGTTTATTCCCACAAGGAACAGAAGAAGACTTCGTGTGACCTGGACAGTCTTGTATACTGTTGTTTACCCAGATCTACGGTGTGGATCAATTTTATTAATATATAATTCTTGGTGGAAGGTGATCACCAAATGGAGTGTATTAGGTCTCATCTTGAGACTGAACAAGTTGTTTTATATATGGTGTCTTTTAATTTGGTTTTCTCTTCTTTAATTTATATTTTAGAAAACTATATTTTACATTCACAGTTAGTCTTGGATAAAATTTATAACTATTTTCCCTACTAGAGTAGCTTAAAAAGTCGTATCAATAAATCACACTGACATTATTGAGAATTAATCAATCTTCTGAGAAGTTTTTTGAATATTAAAACTATTATAACCATATTATTTGGATTAATTGGACTGTATTGATTTTTATTGGGGAATAATTTTAAGTGACCTTTTTAACATGAATTTTTATAGATACTTAATTCACCCCCTTCTTGAGGGGTCTACTCTGTCCAATAGATATGATTTAATAGATTTATGAACTTTTTAAAATAAATTTTATATGTATAGAGATATCCTTATATGATTGGAAGGAAACAAATTATATGTCCCTTTAATGTAGTGATCAATGAATAAAATCTTACGAGATAAAATGTAAATGGAATTTGAGTGTATTTAATTGAAAAATTTTATTTGAAATGTTTTTCACAATGTATTGGTGGACCCGGTAAAAATAAAAATATATTATGGTTTTCTATGCTTATTCATGTAAAACATTCCTATTTTCTGACACCATAGTCTATGATTATGAATTAGGATTTAACATCCATATGCTATGGTATATGTAATGATTTTATATATTTTTTAAATTTCTATAAAACTATGTTGTGATATAAAATGATACATTAATGATCATATAATAAAGATTAAATGGTTTTACTTAATTAATCCATTAATTACTCCCATATTCATATTCCTCGCATGTTTAGTATCTAATGATAAATCATTTATTATAAATTTATATATATTTAACATATTTTTTTTTAATTTGAGATAAAAATTTTCTAATGTATCCTATTTCCATATATAATGGAGAAAAATATTATATATCACAAAGAATGGAATCATTAATAAGTATATTTGTTGTTGAAATTTTTATTAACTTATTATAAAATATGTATATGCCATAAAAATAAATTACAATAAACATTTTGGTTTATGGAGTGCGTTTAATTTTTTTTGCGATAATATATAATAATATAAAATCATTTAAAGTCCCATTATATTATTGTTGGGATATTTCATGTACTACTAGACAACTTTTTTATATTAGGGAAACATTTTTTTGATAATTTTTTCGGCACATGTTCTTGATGAATGTTATGTTTATTTTTATTAACTTGTATTACATTTCTTATAAAATTTTTAGATTATGGACGAAATTATATATGAGATTTATAATAATTTATTGGATATGTATATCTATTCTCTCTTGGAATCTATCACTAGTCTATAATATAATTTATGTGGTCATTGGGAGAAATTTTTAACCCTGTCACAACCTTAGGTTGGGTACCCTAATGTCTTATCATTCAAAAAATCATTCTTATATCTCACTCTTTTTAGTAATTTATAATACATGGGAATGAGAGAATTATAAGATGTGTATATAGTTTATGAATAGTGAAAAAATAAATAATATTGTTGAAATAATTTATATTTAATTGAATTTTTTATTCTTTATGATTTATGTATCCAAATTCCCTAAACATTTGGAAATAATATTTTTAAACATATTATATGAAAATGTTATTTATGTAATATTATATAATTATCACTCAAAATATAGATGTGTGACTCAAGGAACACATAATAAGTATTCGATAAAAATTTAGATAGTTTTAGGAATTGAGAGGGAAATCAATTGTAACATGACTCATAATTCAAAAAAACATGACCAAATATAAGAAGTATGAAAATATGGTTCTCTAGAAATAAATATTTATATTGAATCCAGTAGTACATTATCTTATTTAATTTTATTTATTTTTTAATATTTTGAGTAGAATGAAAAACCTAAATATAATAATTATCCATGATAAAATAAATCTAATATTAATAGTTGATGTCTATTTTTCCTGAATAAAAATCAATGCGAGTGCGGATGAATCAGTTCCCAACCAAACTTTTCAAAAAAAACATAGATTTAATATGAGATATTGTAAATGATAAAAAATTATTTAAATTACTAAAATTAAATTGAAAATATAAAAACAACATCCATCAAATAGATATAAAGTTTTTATGGTTTATTAACACTTTATAAGTGTGTAGTTACTAGTGATTGGTGAGTTGAATCCTTTAACATATTATTTTAAGGAAATTAAAATGAGATAGAAAATAGTCATGGAAACCATACATGATGTCATATGAAATAAAATTAGAATAAAGATAAAAAATTAGTTTAAGTAAAAATAAATAATATTGTTGAGAAATCCCACTATGTGTTCAATTCACATAATATCAGTATACATTATTCTTATATCAAACATTATCCTTTATATCGAATAATTCTAAATAAAACATTTTGTTAGAAGATGATTTTTTATTTTTATGAAACACTGTATATATATCAATTTTAAATTTTTTTCCACATGATTTCATAGATTATGGTAGAATCTTTTTATCAAACTTTTATTCCAAAATTATTGATTAAATTTCACAATTTATATGATAAAAATAATCTAATCCTTTTTAACTCTTTGCAAGGTATTGAAAATACCCCTGGTCCATCTCTTACCACATCAGAAAGTGTTGCACCCTTCTCTCTAATAACATCTGCTTAAGGCACACATGGCGTGAGGGAAAAAAAGTGACTGACCTTTTAGAAAAGCTTGTGGTGCATGGTTCGAGCTCCTCATATTTCTGTTATCCAAACGAGATGAAACCTGATTGTGAAATTCTCATTAAAGGGGATACCCTCACCCTTCATCATTTCAGGCCCCCGTAGGAATTCTCCCTTTCATTCCCCCATTCCCCCTTTTTTGCGTGCCCTTAAATAAATAAAGAACGACGACGATGATGATATGATAAAATACTCTATTGAATCATAAAAATCAACATATATCTAAAATAAATTATTTAATGATAGTTTAATTGATGATATAATTGATTATTTCCTTCAAAAAAATAATGTTATATTTCTATTAAAAATTTCTTTAGGTTGAAAAGAAAATTCATTAGAAATTTTATATGATGTAGTTTTATAATTTTTGATAAGAACCATTTCACTTAGACTATAATTGTTTCCCTATTTTCGAAAATCAATATTAGTGATTATATTATATGTATATTTCCGAATATCTACATGATCATACATATTTAATAATTATTATACAACTATAAATCTAAAAGTTACAAAAAAGGTGTTTCATACCACTCTATATACATTAAAACAATGTTAATCATAGTACAAAAATGATATAAAATGCTAAAATGATTTATTCATGGTAATTATTTCTTGTCTCTTCCTCTCAACTTCCTATGAATTTTAAAAAAGATGATCATCTTAAATTTTTTCACAAATATGATATAATACTCACAAAATGATGATTCACTACTAGATACGGGATTTTGGAGCATTAACTTTTTAAATTTAAAATTGATCAAAATTATTCATTAGATATTCATGAAATAGCTTGTAATTATTGAAGAATAATTATATGAAAATTTTAAAAAATATATTATTAACATAAATTAGTTAATCATGTTTTATAAATTATAATTCATATTTAATTCCAACATAAATTGTATTTTAGATCGATTTGTCATGAACCAACCCATGTCATCCCCAATCAGTACACCCGAGCAAGTCATGGCTTGTCTGAAAGGTGTTTTTGATCCCCACTGGATGAAAAAACCAACCTGAACATCTATAAGAATTCATTAGGAATGATTCAACCCAATATTAATGATAAATAATTCATATTATAATAATAATATAAGGTAAGTAATGAAGAAACTCCAAAATAATAAAATAGCCAACATGAGTATAAAAATAAGAATGATGGTCGATACAATAGACAATAAAGATAAAAAAACATAAGATTAACACTTCCCAATCTCCATGTAAAAATTAATAAAAACAATTTCAATTATGTAAATTGGAACCGAGAGGTACATGAATGTAAACTACATTAAATAGACTAGATAACCATTAATATATATTTACATGAGCTAAAATATCAAATAAGTTTTCACCAAACGACATATATCATAAAACTATAATATAAAATATATCTCATGAATGTTTGAAAAATTAATATAGGAAATATTTTTTTGGATTTTCTCATATAAAATAGGTACAATGAATGTTCCATTGAAAAATAACCCATTTTAACTAATCTTAGATCCTTTCTAAATAAACAAAAATTTATTTAAATTCATCAAAACTTTCATAAAGTGTAGTCAAATCAGTTTTAACTAAAATCAGAAAACATATAAAAATGTCATTTTAAAGATCAAATTACCCCTAACGTGAAACATAAATATATTTAATCATCATGGAATCCTTGGTTCTCAAGGTGGAAAATTTGGTATTGATTTAACATGGTCATCAACAAAGCCAAGTCCACATTCCAAAAAACAACTAATCAATAATAAAACACCACAAAACATTCTATATTACATTTGACATAATTGAGAAAAAATATCCCATAGGATAACTTAAATCTCACATAGGGATATTAGCTATAACATAATTCCAATCTAGTGCACATGTGTACCAAGACATCCCACCTAGCCAACCGGGACTTCCCATGAAATTTCAATGTCAAGGAGATCATTTAAATGTAAAATGAATATGAAATGATCATATTAGATAACCATTCATATATTTATCTTACCCATGCCTTAGAACACATGGTTAGGATAATTTTAATTTATATATCTATAAAAATATAACATAACCACAACAAGATGGGTAGTTTTCACATAATGAACAAAATAGCCACAATTCGCCATATAGTAAAATATACCTAAATCTAAATGGGAATATATCGCATGGAATCGAAAATAACCTCTAGTTTCCATTACATATAAAAGGTTCATGTCCTATGTGTTTTTATATTAAATTAATCCATTTAATGTTCCAATTAGTATTTAGAATTTTTCTATAAAAAGTAAGGCAATGTAAATCTATTTGGTTAACCAACTGCTTATTAATAATTCAATAAATATAGAAAATAAAAACATTCAAATCTTTTCATTAATGGGAATCCCAATGGATCTTTATAAAATAATAAATTTCTGATCATGTCGAAAAAAACAATCAACACATTGATAAAAAGTTTTAGGTGCCAAAAATTCATTATCAATCGCAAAATGATGGTTTAGTCCCTTAAAATATTTTTTATTTCAAATGATATGAAAAATACACTTCCCATAATTTTATAAAAAGGCATAGAAATCATATTTCTTTGATATAACTTTGATATATAAGTATAAAACATTGGGTTACATTTAAATTCCATGATGGAAGCACACGAAATAATAGATTATATATTAATGAAAGAAGAATGTGATACCTACCTAAACCATGTGGAATCTTTAAAAAATAATTTAGATCCAAAATCCAAATAGAAAAATAATTTAAGTTTTATGAGAAGACTAAATACTAAGAAATCCATATCAGAAACTCTAAATTAATCATTCCCACATTTAATACCACAATATTTTAGAAGAATAAAATTATGTATGATAGTGTATACGACATGAAAATATGAGAATTTAATAGAATGTAACACCATAAGAAATTAAAATATATTTATTATTAAATAAATTTAATGCAGTTTATATTTTATGGTACACACAACCCTAATATGTTTGTGTTCGATAACATATATGACATGTAAAATTGATCTTAAATAACCCATGAAAAATATAATTGTTATAAAATAGAAATTAAATTTCCAGGTTTGTTTAGTATTAATTTTTTTTTGAAATATATATTTATAAATTTCTTACTCTATATAAATTATTAATAAAATTTTAGTAAATAATCATTTAATTTTATGTAAATAAATTTTATTCTACAAAAAATAGTTTTCTTTAATTTTTTTTCTTTTCAAGAAAAAATATAATTTTCAATTATTAGAATAATTAGAAATATTATCTGAAAAAAAAATATTTTTTCAATATTCATATCAAAATTTTATTTTGGTTATATTTTGGGACTTTTCATAGAAATATCTATTTTTTAAAGAATAGGGAAAAATATTGAATTTTGAAAAAATTTAATATATTTCAATAAATTAAGAAATTTAGAAGTCCTATTATGTTTAAAATATGATATATAGTAATATAAAAAAATATTTATATATATTAAATTTATATCATTTATGTTTAATGAATTTCAAATTAATTTTTTGTATAAGTTTTTTTTGCTTTAAAAAACGAGATTTTTTATGAAATGTTTTTTAAAATGCACAACTTTTATATATTTTAATTAATTAATATAATAAAAAATGAATAATTTTTTAAAATATATTTATATATTATATGTAAATTTATATTAATTTAATTTTATAAAAAATAATTATTATTCATATAGTTAATATAGAATCATATTTTCCTTGAAAAATACAATTCTGAAAAACCCTCTTTTTCACCGTGTCTACAGGATTAATTTTCAATTTAAATTTTACACTACAGAGAAATAAATTTAGTAAAATAGATTAAATATTATTAGTAATAATAAATTATATTTTATTTTAGGTTCAACTTAATTTTTGACTATATTGATTAGTAAAACCAATAAAAATTAATTTTCACAGTTAATACAAATATTTGTTTACCTAGGGGTAAACTAAAAATATAAGGGTTAAAATAACCTAATAAATTATCTAAAGAATTATTTTATGGAAATATTTAAAACATATCATTTATAATTATCATTATTAATCTATTTTTTGAGTCTTTTTGAGTGAAAAAATGTTGGTACACCTCTTTCTTTTCAAAACGTACAAGTGTACCACTCAACTAAATTATGAAATGCTACCCCATATCCTCTCTTATTCACACCTTAAAACCTTTTTTATCAGAAAATACCTGACCAAATCATGTAAAATTTTTTCCCATCACCCTGGAATTAATTTTTTAGGAAATACATTCTAGGAATACGTAGGTATAATCCTAGAGTGGTGGTATGAGAAGAGGTAGAATACCTAATAATGCGTTTTTTATTTTATTTATCCTTTTAAATTCAAAAAATATTCTTAAAATTTTATCATATGATAATATTATTATGTTATATATAATTAGATGTTATTATATTAATGAAATAACCTATATAAATATTATATTCCATCAAATGGGAAACAAAATCATTATTTGTGTGTATAGAGGACTACCACCTCCTGAACGAATGTCATTCATTTTCTATTAGTGAATCTAAATAATTTTTTAAATGATTTATTAACATTTTATATATGATATTTTCAACATATTTATAATTTTTTAGTTATTATATTACATATAAATTTTACTCTTTTTTCTGGGGGGGATAAGATGACATCACTCATGTGTACGACATACTACCGCCTTGTGAAACGATGTGATTTTTTTAGTAATAATTTACATGGAAGGTAATATGGATAATGTTAATGAATATATGTGATATAAATTAAATAAATATAATATTAATTAAATATTTATCATTCTGAAAATACGATATGTTATTTTCTTTTTTACACTAAAAAATGATAATGTCCTTAGTTTATGTGTGGACTACCGCCTCTACGAAGTGATGTGATTCTTTTTTTATCCCCAAATAATAATAGTTATTTATATAATTGTATTTAAAGTAAAAAAATGTTATTTATTATATTATTATCATTCTGGATAGATAAAATAATACATAAATTCTTTCCATAATGGTCATTAAAAAATGGAACGCTTCTAAAGTGTATGTATGACCTACTGTCTCCATGATCGTAACAAAGTTCATTTTTCATAACCAATTTTCATGATAGTTTTTGAAAATTATAATAAATTTATAAATATGATAATTTTTTCACATTTATTATTTTTTAGTTATTGAAATGATTTTCTATTTAACAATGGTCAATACGCCAAATACATTTTGAAACAATGAACTGAACATCCTCAAAACACCCAATGTGTACTTAACCGTTTAAGTATTAGAATATATAATTAAAAAATAAATGATTTAAATATAAGTTAATTATCATATTAAATTTTATTATGATATAAAATAATTTAGTTAAGTTTATTATACATGAGATAAATTATATTCATGGAAATTCAGTACTCTAAGTATGATTTTTCTCATCTCATGTTTTATTTCTGCGATTTATGTGTCATAATGACATATTTTTTTATTGATTGGTGTATATAATTACCCATTTACATGTAATATCATGAATACATAATACATAATTGTGTTTTAATATTAAATTTTAATTATTTCATCAAATTTTATTTCATTTTAATGTTACCAAGTTGTAATGGATTTTACAACTCAGTTTATTTTCATTAGGTTATATTACATATTTTTTACCATTGATATTATAAGATTATGAGTGAAATTAGTTTTTAATATATAATGTTTGATATATAATTATAAATTTTGTATTTTCATTTGATACACATAATAAACTCATTGATTAATTACCACTTCAATGTTATGATCATTTTATGTGACTTTATTTCAATTTTCTTTTATTGAGGCATATTTTAATGTTATTCAACTATAATATTTCATGAGGTGTATAAAAAGACCCTTTGAATTTTTATATCATGAATTCATCTATTATCATGATATTATATGTTTTCTTTATTGTTAATATTTCATGGGTCTTATTATTAAAAAGTTTAAAATGTGAAAAAGGACTTAAGATACCATTTCAACTCTTTTGAAAAGTATTAATTTAAGAAATATGACATGAATAGAATATAAAAATGTCATGAAACCTAAATTATTTTATGTTTCATTTATATGTTTCCTACTATATTTTTAATTAAATTGTTTCATTTTTATGTTCTCTGTTTTTAAATTTTAAAAAATATTTTTATAATAAAATTCTTTAAGAAAATATGACTTCATTTATCTCTTAATTTGAAGATAATTTCTATATATAAATTAATTTTCTATAAAAAAAATTCAAAAAAAATCGTATTACACTTTTAATTTTTACTCATTTATGGATTTTTAGAAAATGTTCTAACTTGAGTTATCCCATCTTTTTTCAAAAATATCCTTTTGGATTTTACTAAAAGTTTTAAAGGAATATTCATTTTAATGAGCATGGGATGAAAATAAATTTCCTTTATAATATCCATTATTTTATATGAAGATTCCTTTTTTATGTATCCATTTATATTGTCACATTATATTTTTGAAAATACTTTATGAATTTTTAGTTATGAAATGTGCTTTCAAAATGAAAATTCTATTTTAATAAAAAATGGTTTTAATGTCCTTTTAATGGAATTTCCATTATTGATTTTCAAAAAACTATTTTGGTACGGTTTCTCTAATGGAAATATTTTTAAATTATACTATCCTCATTCTTTCTCATTATTTATTAGTATTGTTTCAAATAGATTTTCATTTAACCCATTTCTTTTCCATGAGTTAATAATGTTTTAAAGATATTGTTATGTAACTAATTTATTTTCCATGTTTTAATCATGATTAAAATAGATTATCATAGAACCTATTTCTTTTCAAAGGGTTAATGAAGTAATGAAAGGAAATATTATTGTTTATATTATTTTTTTGATAAAACATAAGATCAATGTACTTTAATTATGATTTATGGACATTTTTATACGATGGATGTGCCCAAATAGCACCGAGTTACACCTTTATAACTTATATGATTTATGAACCTAGATACCCCTTGGGATCCAAATAGAGATTATATGACAAGGGAAACCATATTGCACTATAATTCATTGGAAAATGATTATGTTGTCTAGTGATTTATATTAGAAGTTGTTCGTATGGTTTTTCTAATTGTATATGTATTTGAAGGGTTCTATAAGGACAATTACCTTGGAAATTAATACAATTTTGTTATGCTACTATGAGTTAGAAAGTTTTACATTGATCAAGATTTATATAACATGACACATTATTATTTATTTTGATAAATCATTCATTTTTTACACCTTATTCAAAGTTTTCATGTTTTATGGTCCAGGTATTGATGGTTATAAGTTATTTTATGACATTATCATGAACTTTGATTATGTATTCATACTCTTATTCTCTTCTTAGGGTCACCGATGACATTAAATTTTTAATTATTATATTTACCCTTACTGAGAATTTCATCTCATCCTTATGATGTTTATTTTTCCCATGTTACAAGGATTTATGATGGATGAATTATGTCTAGATGAGATTTAATATAGATAATTATGTTGACTTAATGTATAATATGAAAAGCTATGTTTGGTGGGAGATATTCTCATTCAAATACATGATTATTGTTTATGTATTATTTTTTCCAAATAATTTAAAAATATAAACATAAAAGGTCCTTACGAATTTAATTAATCTAGTTTTTTATTATATTGTATAGTTTTGATGAAAAACTTAGTCCACCTTCATCAGTATCAAAGAAAGAAATGTAAATTTCATGTTTTTAGCACCAAAACCGGGAGCGTGTGTTCAGGTATATTTTAGTTGGTATTATAAGAAAGCATTAGATACATTTTGGGATTAAGATATTCTAATGTGAGGTTATCTTAAGAGTTATGGATACTATATTAAGACTATAAGATTAAGGATGATCATAAGTTCAAAGTCCTAGAAACCCTTTTAAGGTTTTAATAAATGATATATTAAAGTGAAAAATGATATTTTAGGAGATGTTTTATTAGGTTGAAGTATATTTAATGCTTTGGTCTAACATGAAGTAGGAATTTAACATTCTCAGACATAATTTTTAAAGTAATTATAAACTTTAGGGTTTTATTGATATTGGATATTGAGATAATTATGGGTAAAAAATATTTATTGTATAGATACCCTTGAGAATGAAAATGGATATAGTGATTAAGTGATTATGTTATTAAAAAAGGATCACTATATTTTAATTCTTGAAATATGAATGGTATGATAGAACCATTGTTGTTAAAAGACAATTTAATTTTTTAGATTTTTATGGTTATTTGGGATATAGGGTTACAAAATGATTTTGTTTCAACTTTGGGTATTACTGTCGAATTTTAGAGATTAATACATAATTTTTTAATATGAAGGTTTAATAATTTTTTGAATTATATTACCATGTGATAACCATTTTTTTGGTTAGTGTATAAATACTGGTGGAATAAAGTTTTATCCCTTTTATGGTTATATGATCCTTTAAAAGTTTGTTTTTAGTGATTCGGTCCGGAAAAATTCATCTTGAATACTCAAAATTTAGATAAAAAGATGATATTCTAGTGTAAATTAAAAAAAGTAAGAAATTATAATCCTCAAATAATAATTTTTTTTATTATTTTAGTCTTGATGGAAAAGTGATTCCTTAACTCTAGGAAAATGATCTTGAAACAAAATATTGTCCTATTAAAATTATTTTTAATGATATTAATATCCCTTTTCATACATTTTTGGTTTATGATTTTATGGTTTTTAAAATTAACTTGATTAGTCAATTTCTTTGGATAATTGATCTCTATCACTCTATATCTTTATTTGGTCACTAATTGTTTCTTCAATGTTTAAATCATCACTTCTCACCTATGTTCTCCTATTTGTAAACCTATTATATTTTATTCAAGATGACAAACATACATCCTTTTAAATCTTAAAAACATAATGCTTTATTATCCCTTTTTGATATGTGGGTTTCCAACAAAGGAATTTTAAAATATCTATCATTTGATTACCAAGATGAAGTTGATATTTTTAGGATGAAATTTATTAAAGTAGGGATGATGTAACACCCCAAGATTTTGAAAGAAGAAAGTTATTTTTAATAATGTTTATGACACACAAAACTAATATTAGATTAAAATTTAACAAACCAAAAAATTATGATATATTTGTTTTTAATTAAATTTATCCTCCTTGATATCGTTTGGTAGTTTCAACCCCTACATTTTTGTGTTTGATATCTTATACGATACACAACACTGAGCCTAAACGATTTACGAAATATTTCATTGTTATAACTTTTCCATTAAATTTATGGGTATGAATAGTATTAAATAATTTCTAAAATATATATGTTTAAATTTACTACTCCATAAAAATTATATATACATTTTTAGTAAATAATAATTTAATATTTTGTAAAGTAATTTTATTTTTCAAAAATAAGTTTTCTTTAAATACTATTTTTATTAATTTTCATGAGTAAATATTATAATAAATTTTTGGGACATTTAAAAAATTTATTCAATAAAAATAATTTAATTTTTTAAAATGCAATATCAAAATTTACATTTGGTGAAATTTGGGGATTTTTTTGGGAAATATTGATTTTTCAATGAATAGTAAAAAATATAGATTTTTGTAAAAATTAAATTTATTTTCAATAAATTAAGAAATGTAAAAGTAATATTATGTCATAAATTTTACTTAATGTAATATACGTATTATTTTTATATTTTAATCGAGTTAATCAATTTTTAAGAAACTTAATATTGGAATTTTGAAAATGTTTATTTTTTCATTAAAAAATGGGATTTTTCTGAATACAGCTTTAAAATGCGTAATGTTTATAAATTTTAATTAATTAAGATAATAAATGATAAAGAATGTTTTAAATAAAATTTATATATTATAAATAAAAAAATATTTATTTAAATTCATATAATAATCATTATTAGTCATCGAGTAATTATAAAATCATATTATCCTTAAAAAATACACTTCTTTAGAACCCTCTTTTTCATCACGTCAGTGAGTTTAATTAAAAATTTAATTTTTCTATTTAGGTTAATTGAATTTGGTAAAATAGATTTCATATTTTTGATCAAAATAATTTATATTTTCTAATAAGATAAAGGTAAATTTTTACCATAATAAATAGTAAAAATAGTAAAAATTAATTACCACTTTTGAAGTAAAATGGGCTTATTAGGGGTTAAACTAAAAATAAAATTGTAAAGTAATCTAAAACTATTATAAAAAATATTTCCTAGACATATTTATACCATATAATATATAATTATCAATAATAATCCATTTTATACTTTTTTTTATTTTGAAAAATGTGGGTATAACTCTTTCTATTCAAATATTACATGTGTGCCACTCACCCGACTTATAAAAGGACACCCAATATCCTCTCTTATTCACACCATAATTTTTTTCATAATATAATACATACCAAAATAACTTTACACCTTTAATCCCTTTATCATAGAATTATTTGTTTTAGTTCAGAAATCCATTCTATGAATACTTTAGGTTAGATCCTGAAGAGGTTGTTTGAGCCACAATCCATTTTTTATTTTATTGAAAACCCACTTTTAAGGGTAAGTGGGAACAAAAAAAAAGCATCCTTCAACATCGATTCACACCCTTACCCCTACAAAATAACCATTACAAAATCCAAATTCTAAAAAACCATTCACCCCACCAAGACCGTAGCATGAGACCTTGCTGACATCTCAACACCAGCGTCCACCACCATAAGCCGCATCAAACACTACCTAAGTGTCATTGTATCCAACATCATCATTATAGACAACGAAACACAACTGCATTAGAAAGAAAGAGACAACCAAACAACAGAAACCATAATCACCATCAAGAGAAACCAAAACTAAACACCAAAGCAACAACAAAATAAAACCAAAGCCACAAATCACAACTCTAGAAGCACCTTGAAGTAATTTGAACCTTGAACCACAATCCCAAAACCATGTAGTTACCATTGCACTAGATCCAACTTAGAGAGACCCGCATGATCTTGGGGTCAGAGTAGGTTGAACAGCCAAAGAGATCTTCAGAACATAACCATCATCGGGTCCAAGAAGACATCTAGAAAGTAGCATAAAACCTTCTCCAAGCTTAGAATATTCACCAAGAATGGGACCAGTATCACATCGACTAAAACTAAATAGAAAACTGAAACTGCAACCTTCCAAATAGAGACATAGAACAAAACATCTAAAAGAGGAATCAACCACATGACCAGGAAAATCACCACGAATATAACAGCCCATGATTTTATGAGAATTATTATTTTTAATTTCATTGATGTCTTGTGTTGTATGCTACACCAAAAGGAGCTTTTATTATAGGCATCCCTGACTTGGCTTGCATTACACGCAATCGCAACCTTCCTCAATAGCGTGTGTAGTACCCAATACCGTGTTTCACTAAACAACGATATATTGTTATAATATTATTATTGACTAGCCGTTATGAATAGTATTAACTACATTTTGAATTTTATAACATTATTATTTATCTTACACATTTTTTAGAACATGGTATGAGAACAAAATAAAATTTTCATGTAAAATAAGTATTTTTCAAAAAATGCAGTTTTTCCGCCTTTTGATGGCGCACCCACTTTAAATCTAGTTTTTGAAATGTTTCTAAGTTAAATTTGAAAAAGTAAAATTCTTATTTGGAATCAGGATATAAAAATTTACTTTGGATAAAGTTTTCATATTATTCTGATAACTTTCATATTATAATGAATAGTAAAAACACGCTATATTTTAATTAAAAACATCTTTTTTCATCGCAATAATTTATATGGTTAAATTATAATATTGAATTATTTTAATATATAAATAGAATATATTTTTAACATTTAATATAATTTATGTCATTACCATTAATTTTTCCTTGAATTCTTATGTAAAAACATTTCAATCATTGTCAATGTTTTAACTTTTAAAACCCATTTTCTTAACAACAGGATTAATTTTAAATTAATTACGGCAACTTCTGTGTTTTGAATTTTGAAAAATGAATTCCATATTTGAATTTAGTGGGTCCAAATTATTTTAATAGGTTACTTTTATTTTTTTGATTTTATGAATAGTAACTACGATAATTTTTATTTACTATAGTTAAAGGTAAATCCGATAATTAAGGGTAAAAATAAGATTATAAAATAACACTAACACCTACCAAAATTCTATTGGATGACTAAAATTCAACCAATATCACCTAAGGGTCGGATTAGAGTCATTTTATGGACTTGTTATCATGAAAGTAATTTAATTATTATTAAAACCAATGAAAGTGACAACATGTCACTCTCTTAAATATTATAAGTATAATTATTTTAATTTAGTGATAATCTTCATGAATCTTCAAACATGAATAGTCTCCAGAAATATAAAAATTATCTAAATCATTTAATTTTTTTTATAATTTTTAGGGATTAAATAATTTTCATTAATGGTGACATAGTAGTGATGCAGAAATTGTTTATTTAGTGAAAAATCAATATAATTGTTATTATTAAAATACTAATACCTATCCAAAAGACCGAAAACTTTACCAAATCTTATTTTTCGTGTATATAAATTCCCTAACCATACAAGTGTAGATTTTTGGACCATTTGGATCCTTATAAAATAGATTAGGACATTTATATTACTTTATTTTAAATGATGTCAAAGATGTCACCTTCATAATTTAATAAATATAAAAATTTATATGTTGTGATTTTAAGATGATAAATTCGAGTACAAATATTATTATGAAAGTTATTATATTTATATTCATCATAGTATTTTATTTTTAATTTTTATGCAACTAATAAGTATATTAAATTATTATACAAAAATGATGTAGTAATTGTTTTATTAAGAGAAATATCAAATAAATTATTTTATAAATATTAAAATAAATATTATAAGAGATAATTAATGTTCTCCACAAATTTTATAGATGCCTATGACATGTTAGGAATCTATTAAACGTTTTGGTTTGAATATATCCTCTGTGTGGATTTTATTTAAATTCAAATAAATGAATAGTGTCAAAATGAACACTTTTGTTATTTTATAAAAATTACATAATATTAAATTGATTAAAAATCACATAAAAATTTAGAAATTATAAATTGAAATTTATAGGGTCTAAAATGTAATAAAGTACCTAATTATGGATAATTCACAACACATAAGTAATTATTTATAACAATTTAAAATCTAGAATATTATTACCACAAATAAGAGTAAATAAATTAAATAAGGATAAATCAAATTGATAAAGTTTAAAATAAATTCAAAACATGTATAAATTTAATTTTAATATGATATTACAACCTTATATAATCTAAGCTTCGTATTTGAGTCATTTTTGATGTTTTTCAATGGGGTTTGATTTATTATAAATTCATATTTTTGAGGTTTCCAAAGGTGCCCCTCTCCTCCCTTATAAAAGGGCACGTCCTCCCTCTCGTCTTTACATAAATTTGAGCCTTCAAGCTCAGACAAATCCTGACCATTTCTCTTATAAACATCCCTAGAAACATTCTGGAGGATTTTTTTCTCAAAAGAACAACTGTAGTGTCTTAAGAGGAAGCTTAAAAGAGGTGCATCGAAGAAGAGGTAATCTCTTCTACCGATTCTTTCAAATTTATTTCTTCTTCAACTTCTTCTTATTTAGTTGTTTCATTATAATTTAATAACACCAGTATCACTAATATACTGATATGTTATTATAAATATGAAACAAACACATTTCATCTTCGATCCATCCTACGAAAAACAAAATAACCGTGTGTGCGTACGTATGGAATACCGTCTCCACAACGTGGTGTAATTAGTTTTTCCACAACCACCTTACTTGGATGGGTATAATGGTGTAAAGAAGAATTATATATGGTTATTATAACATTATACTTATTCTGAGATATTATATCATCCACTCCAATTCTATTTAATAATTATGGGAATGATATCATTGCTCGTGCGTACGTACGGACTACCGTCTCCACGAACGCGATGAGATTCATGTTCCATGATTAACCATTCAAATATGATTATAAATTATATATAAAATAAATAATAATGAAATATATTACATAATAATGATACTATATTTATGTACATATATGTTTCATTTAATTAATTCCATTTAATTCAATAAGGAAACGAAAACTGCGTTCATGCATACGTACGGTCTACCGTCTCTATGAACGGTGTATTTCATTGAATTTATCGATCTATCATATATATATATATATATTTATATACTGAATATATATTATATATAAATCATGTTTTACATTCTGGAATTAAGTAAATCAGGATATAAGTAATAATATCAAGAACAAAAAATCGAAACACGTACGATAAATGAAACGATTTTACCCAAAACGCTGCTTTAACATGGAATTTACAAAAGAACGGGTAATATAAAGTCATAAGTGAACCATATATGATATCATAACAATAAATATGATTCTTTAATAATTTAATTATATTATTTAAATCATATGATGTTCAGATACATAAAAATCATATCAGACATAAGGTAACAGATAATTTTTCAAATCTCATTTTTTTTCCGAGATTACTTATACATAAGTATTTTCTGGTGTTATATTTTTCATTCATGACCAATAAAATGTTTTTCATAAAGTGTTTAATATTCTTGAATGTATGTTTAAATTCATTTTTACCCCTCTTTGACTTTTAGTTTGTGTTATGAAAGGAGTATTTATTTTTTTTACCATATAAGGTTCTTTTTTGACTTTTTTTGGCAAAAGTACAAGAAGGATTTTTTTAACTTATACGGCATGAATGGATTTTTACAGTTTCATAAATCCAAATTTTCATGAAGCTAACTATACAAGATTAAATAACTATTTTCAAAAAAATACTTTTCTTTTAAAATTGCATGGCATTTTGTGAAAAGAAAATGATTTTGAAAAAGAAAAGATATTTTCCTTAAGAATTCATTTCATGTGCTTTATCAAAACCATTTTTCCATATAAGATGAAATTATTTCATATGTTTAAGTTTCAAGTATAATTTATCTATGATTTACATGGTTTCACTTTTCTTATGATGAAATGATATCAATTTTTTTATATAGATTATGTTATGATGGGATGATGTTTATGAAACCCATTTTATTCTTTGGGTTACGATGAATGAATTATGTTTATGTTGTGGAACATGTAAGAATGATTTCATTATGAGATGGGTGGGACCTATATCTCCCTCCAATGCATTAGGTAAAGATTTATATCTCATGAGATAGACATGGTTGGAACGATATGTTAATCCGATTCAGTGATACAGGACTGGAACGGGGAGTGAACTCGATTCAGAAAGGGAATTTGTCCACTAAGATTGTCTTGGCAGCAATGCCTTGGCTTCTATGGAAATCATATCATGTGATTAATGGTTTTCCACAATTACATGTTTTCTTCCCATGATATTTTATCATGATTGATGTTCCATTATGATATATTCCTTACGTACTTCTAAGATTTATGTCTTTGCTCAAGATTTTGATGTTTAGATTTTATATTCATGTTTTTGCATTTAAATGTTTATGGATTGTTTTATGTTCTCTATGTTTACCCTTACTGAACATTTGAGCTCAACCTTTTTATGTTTTATTTTACCCAGGATATAAAGAAAGGTTTTAGGTGAGAAAAAAAGGGGAAGATATTTATGGGAGATGTTGAAGTTCTTTCACCATGATTATAAGATTATGTTCCATATTTCCAAAGACAGTAAACTATTACGGTCCTTTGGTGTCTGTTTTTGTTATGTATTAAGTATTCCACAAAAGTAATGTAATGTCCATGTACGTCATGTTTGGGGTCTCTACAACGAAGAACTTGGGAAATGGGAAATTATGGATGAAACCCGAAGAGGAACAAATGTGAATGGAAAGAGGCAAAGCCGATGAAAGAGGAACATGGGGATGAAACCCTAATAAGAAGCTGCTAAATGGAAAGGCCCACATTGCCTTTACTCCCATAGACACAATCCCAAACCCACATGAAAATCCAACACACCCAACCAGTATGGTGTTGTTTGTATCGGACTAGGCCAGAATAGCAGGGGAGGAAGAAGGTAAACGAGACCATTCCGAGTGATAAGGAAGGAATAAGAAAGAGTGAAGAAGAGGGTGACCTGAGTGAAGAAGATGGGAGTGGAGATAACCATGAGAAATAAGCCGAATAATCCAAAGGATAAAGAGATATCTAATGCTGCTGGAGTCTCTCAAACCCCAAGAGTGGGAAAAACTGGGAGTGAAGCTAGGAGTGATGGCCATGCGAATGGGGTTCCATCGCTCAAGAGGTGGTTTGAGAAGAGTTAAAATTCCAAACTATGCGTTTTTTGTTTTATTAATATTGACACATCCTTAAAATATTTTTTAAAATAATTAAATAATAAAAAAATATCCTATATATTTATAATTTATTATATTAATTTAATAAAAAAACCATCTCATCCTCCATAAAATCAGATACGAATTCATCATTCGTGTGTATGGAAAACATCCACCTCATGATCTAATTTCATTTATTTCCATCATCACATCTCACAGATTATTATAATGATGAATTTAAAGTATATATATGGTATTTGTAACATAATTATACTTCTTTAGTTATTATATCACATATAACATTTTACCTTACATTCTGTGGTGGATATGATAATGTCGCTGGTGAGTACAACATGCTACCACCTCACGAAGTGATGTCATTCATTTTTCAATAGAACTTTATATAGAAGTTAACAAGGATACTATTAAAGATTATATCTGATATAAATGAAATAATAATGATATTGATGACATATTTTTCATTTTTAAATGATAATATATTATTTTTTTCTTACACAGAAAAATGATAACGTCGTTCCTGTACGTGTAGACTACCACCTCAATGAATCGATGTGATAATTTTTTCATCACCAAATCACCAGAATGATATATATAAGTATATTTAAATACATAATATGTTATTTAAAATATTATTATAAATATGAAAGGTTAAAATAATACATACCTTCTTTTTCATAATGACCATTAAAAAATTGTAACGTTACTCATGCGTATATATGGTCTGCTTTCTCCAGGATCATTACAGAGTTCATTATTCATAATAATTTTACATGATTTATTTTAAAAAGAGCTATTTATATATAAATATGATAATTAATTATATGTTTCCATTCTTTAGATAATAAAATAATTTCTTCTTTTTCTACAGTCTACACGTCCAATCCGTTTTGAAACAACGAACCGAACGTCCTCAAAAAACCAAATGTGGAATTAAATAATTATGTAATTAAATATTTATCCTTAAAAATTATCTAATGAAATAAAATGATTAATATAAACATATAATACATGTGTTAAAGTACATTCATGGAATTTCTACATTTGAGGTAAGGGTTTTTCTTATCTCACTTTTTATTTATCTGAGACATATTCCATATTCACCAATTTTTTATTGTTTCATGTATATACTACCAATTTTACATTTAATATCATGAATCCATTACAATTCATGGTATTTTAAGTATCAATTTTAATTATTTCAACCATTTGTATTTAAATTGAATGTTATAATGTTGTAAAAAATTTCATAACTTTTTTTTCATTTGGTTGAGATACTTTTTCAATAACTTTTATATTATAAGATTATGTGTGAAATTAATTCTGAATAAATTATGTTTTATTTACAAATTTAATATATAAATTTAAATTTGATACAAATAATCAACTCATAGATTATTAATCACCTCAATGTTATGATCATTCTAAGGGACTTCGTATCAATTTCCTCTTACTGGGAAATGTTTGGATATTCTTCACATTTATTCTTGTATGAGGTGTTTTTATACACCCATTTAAATGTTATATTATGAATTTCTATATTATATTTCTATATAATATTTTATTTATTATTAATATTTCATAGGTATTATGATTCCAATGTTTCCAAATTGATTAATGACTTTCTTTTAAAAATAATTTTTAAAAGTTCCTTTTAAACTATTTTCAAAAGGAATGTATTTGTTTTAACTAATACAGAAGGAATATAATTTCCAACTTCTAGAAAAAATCAATGATTTTATTCATAATTTAAATGTTTCAAAGGTTCCTTTTGATGAAAATGGTTTTTATATACGCAGTTTTAAGATGTTATAAATCGACACTTCAAAATATTTTTTTAAAATATGACTTCATATATCTCTTTGTTTGAAAATAAATTTTCATTCAAAATAAATGTTTTCTAAAACAAATTTCAATAATTATTACACTATGATTTATTAATTTAACTTATAATCATAATTGGGTTTTTAGAAATTGTTTTAAATGTAATCTTCCTATTTTTTTTCAAAAAATTCCCATTTGGATTTTATAGAATATTTGAAAGGAATTTTATAAAATGATTACACAATAAATATATTTTAACTTTGTGATAAGAATTATTTTAATTGAACATTTATTTACAACTATAAAAATTTATTTTTAATGAATACATTCTTCAAAAGTATTTTAAGAATTTTTAGTTTGGGATTGTGGTTTTCAAAATGAAAAGGTAATTTTACTCTAATTTTTTGATGATAGTTTAATGGTATTTTAATTATTTAATGTCAGAATTTTTTTTGTTAATTTTGTTAAAATGGTTATATTTTTTAATTATATAATATTAATTATTTATTTGGATTGATTATGAGTATTTCAAATAAATTTAAATTAAACCCATTTCTTTTCCAAATGTTAACCTTATTCCAAAGAGATTGTTATGGAACTCATTTATTTTCTACTGGTTAGTCATATTTCAAAGAGATTATAATGGAACCTATTTATTTTTCAGAAGTTAATAATGTTTTGAAAGTGGTAATTATTTCTATGGTTTTTCTGATAAAGAACAAGATCTACTTACTTTTTTCGTGGTTCTTATATATTATTATATAATGGGTCGGCCCAGAAAGTGAATGGTGATCCCATTATAGATTATACGATGGGTGTTCCTAGATAACAATGGGTGGACATGATATATCTTATATGAGGGGTGTTCCTAGATAGAACTCCAATTCATTGGGTAATGATTATGTTATCCAAATAATTAAATTGGAGGACAACCGTATGTGTATTCTAATTATAAGTGTTCTGTAATGGTTTTATGAAGATAATTTAACAATATACCAACACATTGTTTTACTAATATTTGTTATAAATGTCTAATTTGATCAATATTGATATCATGTGGGTCATGATTATTGATTATGATGACTATTTACTTTGTTAAAGCCTTATATAAAATTCTCATGTTTGATGATCTAAGTATTTATGGGTATAAGTTCATTTATGATTTTATTATGAACTATGATTATTTTTTATACACTTATGATATTCTTATACTCACTGATGATATTCAATTATTAATGTCTATGTATATCCTCACTAAGCATTTTAGTTCAAACTTTTTATGTTTCTTTTTCACCAGGTCATAAATAATTAGGTTGTACTTTTTATGTATAGAATGTTTTCATATGGATGATGATGATGAATTAATGTGAAAAATGAAAAGATAGGTTTGGTTGGAGATATGACCATTCAAATACATGGGAATTGTTTATGTATGAGTTTTTCTTAATTATAAAAAAAATCCAAACCAAAAATTTCCTTGAGAATTTAGGTGATCTAATTTTTCTTTTTGATGTCATAAGGTTTGGATGGATAAAATTGTGTCTCCTAGGAAATGTAAACTTCGTGTTTTTAGCATTAGATTTGGGAGCATGGGTTATGGGTTTTTATACCACGTATTAGTAAATTCATGAGAAAACACTTACCAAAGTGATTCATGATGAAAAAAATATCATTTAATAACTAGTAACTCTTCAACAATAACTGATCTTCCAATAATATCAAACTAGGATATGGTTTAGAATAATGATATATCCCTAGGAAACAACATGGATGAAATAAGGTTACAAAAATGATCACCCGAGAAAGTGAATGAATGAGAGTGGATTAATGGAGGAGAAGACAAATTAAAAATTCCATAATCACCCCCCTTAACGACCATACGTACCCTAAAAATGGGAATAACCTTCTCTAGATGAATAAATAGATTATTAACTATTCAAAACTCTGAAAATGATGGAACCATGACGTGGTTAGTGTTCACTATGCTAATGGAGGTCTTGATCATTCTATAACTAGAGTCCCAACATGCTGAATCACCACAATATAATAATGAATAACTGTTCATTTTTGAACCACTACTTCTTCCTCCATAGAATAGAGGAGACAAAATCATTCAAGGTGCATAAGGGTACTCCCAATACTTCAAAAATAACACCACAACCAATATTGTTCGTATTTTTACTAATAATGGAAAATAGGTGATTCTAATTCTGAACATAGCTTATATAATGGTGTATTTTAACCCATGTTAAACTAATAAATGATAAACCCCCCTCATTTAATCCATATATGACCATCTAACCCATATTTATTAAAAAATAAAAAAAGTCCCAAAACACATTCCCAAAAAAAGATATGTGAAAATATTACCAACATAGATTCTTATATTTTGATAAATCTTCAAGGAAAATTATTGATGAATAGAAAGAATAAACTTATAACTCAAGAGGAAAAACCATAAAATTATACACTCCATAATCCAAAAAATGATAAAAAAACCCATGAATCTTGAAACAATAAACTTCCATATATTGAAATTAAATAATAAAACTCTTAGAATCAAGAATCACATTAAGTGTTGAATAATAAACCAATCCTTAAACACATATTATTTAATAATTCAAAATAATTTTTTTGAAAAATACAAGTTAGGGATCTAGAAATATATTGTATTTGTAAGATTAGGCATTAAAATACATCATATTAAATATTTTTTTCATTATTTAAAAACTCATATAGTGCTCCCAACATCCATAGATATTCCAAAAATTCATAGGATATCCTTTAGAAAATATAAACGAAAAATTGTGAGCCAGAAAGACCTAATAGTGAATAATGAATTTAGTAAAACATTAAATTAGAGTCAAGATTCTTACCAAGATATAATAATTAGAATTATCATAGTCATAAAAACATGGTATAAGGAAATTATATCATAAGATCCTAGAGTCATGAAATACGTGGAAAAAACACAAAACATGAAATTATTAAAAAAAAGTCAATGATCACTCCGAATACCATGATCATAAATTGGAAAATATCCCATGGTAGATTATGTTCACTCTCTATTCCCTTAAAAATAGTGGGAAAAGTTCCTTGGTATATTGTTTTCACTCCCCATTCCTTTAAAGACAGTGAATGGAGTCTCATGGTGGACTTGGATCACTCCCAAATCCCCTAAATTGCATATCATGAGATATAAATAATTAACCAATTCAATATGGGTTATATAAAATTGAGCCCAAAAATCACATTATTAAAGACATACTTATGTTCTCTACATAAGGAAAAGAAACCATATCTAATTCACAAGGATGGTCAAACCCATGAGAAGGAAGTGAGTTTCATAATTTGTATACAAGGAATAACTGAAGGTAAAACCATAACGATTATTTAGGAAAAAGGAATCAAATTATTTTAAATATTCACAAATTAAAAAGGAACATAAGTATTTAACATTGAGTTAAATTGTATAAAATTTATGAGAAGGATGTAGGAGAAGAAATAAATAAAATAAACCAGTAGGGTGATTATTTTTCAAATATATAATGTATATTTTTTAAAGGGAAAGTGATTATTATTTTTTAAAATATAATTTAACCAAGACAGTTATTTAAAAAATTCATATATTTTAAAAAGATATTCATTTTTTGAAAAATTTAATGTGGGTTATTCTTATCATAAGACAAGAAATATGAATGATCTATTAAATCTATTTTACTTAATTACTATAATTTAAAAGAGAAATAAAAATATATATAACCCCTTAAATGAAAAATATATTTCACATTTTTTATTCTTAAAGGATGAATATAAAATAATATAATAATATGATGAGAATAAAATGGATTAAAATGTTTAAAAATAAATATAAAGTTTAATTGGCCTATAATGAGGGTTGTAAGGGAGATCCCTTAACTCGTGTATGAATTCCCTCTACACCTGCACTTAAAATCCATAATAATTAAATTATATTCATTGAATATATACCCAAAAACTTTATTCAAATAAATTTAATTTTATAAAATACATTAAATAATTTTTCATATTTATTTTTATTATAGTTTCCACTTACGGCAGTTACTTGTGGTAATTCAGTTTATTTGTCACGAACCAGCCTGGGTCGACCCTGAACCGGGCACCCGAGCCGGTCCACGGCAAGTCCCGAGGGGCGTTCCCGATCCCCCCGGGATGGCAACTAGTTCCGGGCACTAAAAAATGATCGTTGGGAACGATTTCAGCCCAAACAAAAGTAAATAGAACAGAACGAATAAACACTAACAACGGAAAAGAAATAAAAGCAACATGACCACGTACCTCCGTGTGACCTCTCAGGTCACCACCCAACTAGAGAGCAACCTCGCTCCAACACTGTGCGACTCAAAACAGAAGACCTGAGCAAGGGAAGACCTGCAACTGAAATGATAATATAGGCGTGAGCATTAAAAATGCCCAGTAGGTAAGCCAAAGTAAACCACTGAATCCAAGTGTTTCCTTTCCCAAGCAATCCGTTGACACAGGTTTGGAAAATACAATTATAAAAATAGATTTTTCACATTTAAAAAAAAATAAACAAAATGTTTTCCCCATTTTAAAACACAACGCACACTATAAATCACTTCCAAAACCATTTCCTGTTTTTATTAACAAAACCAAATACAGATAATACGATGACTGTGCTAACAAGAAACAGGTAAACAGTACAGGCTGAAGGCAAACCAGTGAAACAGAAAGTAACCAAGTAATGCAAGATGATAGTAGTGCAAAAGAACACAAGTGACACTATAAGCTGTAAAGATTAACTGAAAGTAAACAAACAAGGTGAACAAGTAACCATGGGTGATCCTAAACATCCCTAGAAAACCCCTGGACGTACTCGGGTTCAGACTACCTGCCGGCGTGGTACTCCATAGTCAATAACCAACTGGCCGCCCTAATAGCCAACCAATGGCACATCCCTCCTGGCCTGTCCAAAACTCCAGGGGGTACTAACCCATCTAATCAGGGTTAGCAAGCAACCGTCACTCGATAATCTATAAGACGCCCAGGAACCCATGTTGGTTTCAGTAACACTGTGTAAGTGGGGGGCCCACGCACGCGTGACTCATCTAACCGCACTTGCCAACCCCTTACACGGACATCGCTACACGACAACCCTCAAAGGGAAGTCCCCCTGTAGAGATTCCCTCACAAGTACGCATATATATATATATATACAATCACTTCACAATTAATTAAGTGCCAACCGGGCATTCACGACATTTGATTATCAAAACTATTTTATAAAATACCTGGGGTTGTCAAGCGAACACTTGGTTTTTCAAAAACAAACAGCTTTACACGAATATTTCACAGTATCATTTTAAATAACTCTAAACACTGTTTTTGTATTAAGTAAAGGTCCAAACGGGCATATCTTCGTAGATTTCTTTTTAAACAAGTTCGATGTGTCTCAAAAAGAGGCGAAAACATTTTGAAACCAAGAACCATTTAGAAAAGTCGAGATTTCGAGAAAAAAAATGGTAACAATTTCAAACATCATCTTCATTTGAGGGCACATCCATGTGTGCACCTGGTGCACCCATGGATGTGTCAACATCCAATGGTGCGTCAAACCTGCAAAGGGGCACGACAACACTTCCAAATGATACTAAATTTCATAAAACTAACCAGCACAGGGTAATAAGGTCCAAGAATGATTCTTTCTTTACAAAAAAGAAAACACCGCTCAAGACAACCAATGATAACATAAGAGAACATAAGCATTTAGTTCCACATTAGTTGGCAACGCCTAAACAGGTGCACTATATAAACAATAAAAAGTGCAGGACAATATCTAGTGCACAACTACCTTGGTATAAAATATAATTGCTTCAAACATAGCTTTCGAATAAAAACTATAGATTTTAAAACACCAAAATAAGCCGCGCAAGGATATCATAAACACGCGAATCATGGAATAAAATTTATTTAAAACAATTCAAGCATCAGCAGAGTACCTCGGAAAGGAAACAGTTGAATTCGCCTACCTCAAACATGGAGCAGACGCGACGGAAACCCAGCAGAAAGTAGAACGAATCCCTGCGGACTAACTACGTACGATGAACAGTGAAAAAGTACATGTTACTCAACCCGCGATAGAAAAAGGATTAATCCAAATTAAATAAAAACACCGATATTGAATAAAGAGAAAGGTAAATAAACAATAAGCAATAATTACAATAATAAATAAATAATCAAAAGAACAAAATAATAAACAAATGAATAAGCAAATAGATAAATAACTAAAATAATACATAATTGAATGAATAAATAAATAATTAACCAAATAATTAAATAAATAAATTAATAAATGAAAGAAAGAATGAATAAGTAAATAATTAAATAAATAAATAATTTAACAAGTACCTAAATGAACAAATAAATAAATAAATAGATAATTTATTAATCAATTAATTAATAAAAAAATAAGTAAATAACTAAATAATTGATTAATTAACAAATACTTAAATGAGTAAATAAATAGACAATTAATTAATTAATCAATTAATAAATAATAATAATAATAATAATAATATGATAATTAAATAATAATTATAATTATAACAATAATGATAATAATAATAATAATAATAACAACAACAACAATAACAATTTAACATAATTAAAATATATTAATAATATAATAATAATAATAATATAAAATAATATTAACATTGTAATATTAATAATAATAATGTAATAACAATAATATAATAATAATAATATAACAATAATAATAATAAGAATAACATAATGTAATAATAATAGTAAGTATAACATAATAATAATATAATAATAATAATAATAATAGAAAAAAATATTAACATTATAACATTAATAATAATAATAATATTATTAATATGATAAAAAGAACAAAACGTAATAAAAATAAAAATAAAACTTACAGTGTAGGGGAAAAGGGAGCGCGCAGGGGGGGGGACGCCGGACGGCGGTCCACCGGACAGGGGGAGACGGTGCTGCCGTCTGTACCGCCGGAAAATAGGAGGGGAGCAGCGGCGGTTGGGACGGGGAGGCCGGGACGGCGCAGCGCGCAGGGGAGTCGGGAGCCGGACGGAGGTGGGGCTCGGCGACGAGAACATGCGGAGGGAGGGGACGGCGCGGGACCGCGGAGGAGGCCGGGAACAGCGAGGTGCAGGGGGAGAGGAGCGGCCGGGGCGGCGCTGGGGTGAGCGGGACAGGAGGAGGGTGCAGGGGAGAGGGCGGCCGGGCGCGGTGGCTGGGTGTAGGGCTCGGGACGGCGGCTGGTTCGCCGAAAGGAGGGGAGGGCCGTGGTCGCCGGAAGGAGGAGCTGGGCGCGGAGATGCAGAGGGATGGGGATGAGGATGCAGGCTCAGGACAGGGAGAGGAACGGGACGGAGGAGAGGGCGGCGTGCGGCGCTGCGCGCAGGTTGCGGGCTGGGCGAGGCGGACACGGGAAGCGCCGGAGGGCAAGGGAGGATGCGAGTCCAGGGGCTGCGGGAAGGAAAACAGGGAAGGGGGTGCGGCGCAAAAGAGAGAGGGGGAAAACGGGGTGGCGGCTGGGTAGAATAGGGTTAGGCTAGGGTAGAAATATATATATATATATATATATAATTGATAATAATAATAATAAAAGGATAAATAAAATAATGAAAACTAATCTTAATAATAATAAAAATTTATAACAATAATATTATTAAAACCTTATAATAATAATAATAAAACTTTATGATAATAATAATCGCTCTATAATAATAACAACAAACCTTCATAATATTATTAATAATACTTTATAATAATAATCATAATAATAAAATAATGAAAATAAATAAATGTTAGTTAATTATAATAATAATTATTATAATCAAAATACAGACACATATATATATATATACACATAGCTAAACATATATATGTATATATACCTATATATGAACACATACACATAGATACAATATATATATCTATATAAACATAACATATTAAAGCATATACATATGTATATATATATACACATATATAGACGTATATATATATACTTATACACAGAAAATAACTACAATAATAATACACAACTTAGATAATAATAATAATAAAATGTCAACATAAACAAATTATAATATTTAAAACCCCGAGTGAACACACTATCACCTGGGCTGAACGCACGGTCACCGCTAACGATTCGGTGACCGCGCACCGGCGCGACACCGCCAACGCAATTAATCTTCGAAAAATTTAAACCAGGACCAAGAAAGAAGTAAAATAAAGATGTCTGCGGTCGGGGTGTGACAATTCTCCCCACCACAGACACTTTCTGCCCCCAGAAATTCACCAAGCCACAAGTCAGCCAAAAACCAAGTTTATTCCCAAACAGAACTAAAGGAACTGAAGAGAACTGAGATTCTCAGGATAACCTTACCCCACACAGGTCACACCCGACCCATCCAAGAGAAAACTGGAGTCCGAGGTTGAGGGGAGAACACGAATGGGGTTCTCCCCACCACAAGAACTTAACTAGTTCAAAAATTTAACACTCAAAACATACTATCACACAGAGGCGGGTCCAGAGCGGGAACTCATAACCGATCCAAAATGACTCCTATAACATGATAAGATTTACACCTCCATTGAAACCTTGAACCCACGACTAGAGTCAACGACCTTCAACACCAGGGAAAACCCATAGAAAAACATTTAACCAACAACAAATTGGCGACATGATCCACCGAAGTCCACAAAAATAACTACATCGACAACATAGCTAAAACGAGGTCAACCCACATGAGGGTCAAACACACTTTTAAGAAGGACACCCGATTTAGAAGATCACATTCACACAGACAAAAAAGCTTGGACTATAATTGAACAAGTTCATCATTACTTCATAGAGAAACAACGTACTTACAATGACTTTGAAACTTTAGTAGCAGGAAAACAAGTCTCAAAGAGGTTTCTAATGGTTCCACCATCAATACGAAAAACAGAACCGGGACCAAGGCTTCACAGCCCTGGGAACTCCTGACTGTGCGCGAGCTTCACCCCAAGACCTGTGGTTGGGGCTCTGATGGCTGAAGTATCTTCTGCCTCACAGTCAGGTACTGACATTCTCCCATCACAGCGTCCTCTTCAAGCGACGCTTCCTGCAAAACTTCTCCAGATGACCTAGACAACCGCATCGATGACACGTCTTCGGAGGGTTGCGACAAGACGGCTTTAAATGCCCGAAACGACCACACTGAAAGCATACCATCGAACGATCTGATAAACTGGAAGCTGGGACCAAAGGGGATAACTCGTTAGGAACAGGTATCTCTGGCATATTTTCCACACCCGAGGAGGAACTCTTACGAACTACTGTGGATGCTGAAGTACTAACCACCCGCACACCGGAAACCAACTCAGCCAAGAAAGCTTCCTCCACCAGCTTCTCGAAACAAAGGTCTTTATAAGGGAGGACTCGCTTCTTGATCTCTAGACGAAGACCCCCATAGAAAATAGAGACCTTCATGAGCTCATGTGACGCTAACTCTGGAGAAAAGGGAATCAGTTTCTTGAAATGGTCAACATATGTCTTCACCGTCCGTTGACCTTGTTGAATATTCACAAGCTCTCCCTTTTTCTCCAGGTTCACTTCCTCAGGTACAAACCATTGGATGAAAACGACTCTGAAGACATCCCACATCATTTCACCTTGCATTGATGATGGGGTAACCCTCTTCCATTGGTCCAGAGCTGGACCCTCAAACAACTCCATAATTGCACGAACCTTAACATTATCGGGAGTTCCCAACATTCTAAAGACACGCTCCACTTCCTCGATCCATTTCACTGCCTCTAACGGACCCTGATCACCACGGAGAATAGGCAAAGTCTGAGAAGGACCAAAAACTGGGCATGACCTATCAGAATCCTTAGGGACCTTTCTGGGTGGCATTTCCTGAGCGACATATAAAACACAAGGCAAAAACCAACATCAAATCGAAGCAATATCAATAAAAGCGCCTTCATAAAAAACAGTCAGCACAAGGACCAATCAAATACAACACAACCCAAAATAAAATCTCCTCTTTAAAATTCCCTTTTCATTTTTGATTTCAAAACCACCCTTTCTCAAGATCACTTTCCAAAAACCAATCCACTTTCAAACCAAAAATTTCCAAAACTGTTTCCCATTTAAAACCAATTTAGAAAACAAAGTCAAGCCTTTAATTTCAAATACACACCCAGGAAATCTCATGAACCGTTGCACATGTCTTTATCCACTTTCCATTCATACTCGCACCAACATACACTTTCCATGCATTCTCACACATGTGCAAACGTTCATAAAGAGGACCTGGGGTTTCATCCCAAATCATTCTTAACCAATTCCAAGCAAACAACAGATTTCCAAATCAAGAGATTTCAGTTTCTAAAACCCATTTCATACATTTAAAGTCCTTTAAAAGAAACCAGTCCAATTTTCAAAAACCCTTTTTCATTTCCAACTACGCACTCACACAGACCAAAATGAAAACAACATCCAAATTTGTATCAATCACTGAAATGAGGGACTAGTAGTCACGCTCAACCTGACGACATGGTAGTGGGCCATGTCCGAAGTCAGCGTCGACCACTAGGAGGAATTCAAACCATGTACTCGGACTCCACATGGGTCACTACTCCATGTGAAATCACGATGTAACGTCGGCTTGCCTCCATTGTCATCTCTCAATCCAAGACAAACCAGAAAAGGAAAGGACACAATTCCCAAACTACCCCTGGTAACTCGAAGATCAGTGCGAGCAAGAGTTCGCGACGCTCTTCCCGTACTTACCCCTCGAGTTCCGACAGTCCTAATCTCCTTCTACCGGACAACCCAAACAACAAGAACCACCTCTGATACCATTTTGTCACGAACCAGCCCGGGTCGACCCTGAACCGGGCACCCAAGCCGGTCCGCGGCAAGTCCCGAGGGGCGTTCCCGATCCCCCCGGGATGGCAACTAGTGCCGGGGACTAAAAATTGATCGTTGGGAACGATTTCGGCCCAAACAAAAGTAAATAGAACAGAACGAATAAACACTAACAATGGAAAAGAAATAAAAGCAACATGACCACGTACCTCCGTGTGACCTCTCATGTCACCACCCAACTAGAGAGCAACCTCGCTCCAACACTGTGCGACTCAAAACAGCAGACCTGAGCAAGGGAAGACCTGCAACTGAAATGATAATATAGGCGTGAGCATTAAAAATTCCCAGTAGGTAAGCCAAAGTAAACCACTGAATCCAAGTGTTTCCTTTCCCAAGCAATCCGTTGACACAGGTTTGGAAAATACAATTATAAAAATAGATTTTTCACATTTAAAAAAAAAATAAACAAAATGTTTTCCCCATTTGAAAACACAACGCACACTATAAATCACTTCCAAAACCATTTCCTGTTTTTATTAACAAAACCAAATACAGATAATACGACGACTGTGCTAACAAGAAACAGGTAAACAGTATAGGCTGAAGGCAAACCAGTGAAACAGAAAGTAACCAAGTAATGCAAGATGATAGTAGTGCAAAAGAACACAAGTGACACTATAAGCTGTAAAGAATAACTGAAAGTAAACAAACAAGGTGAACAAGTAACCATGGGTGATCCTAAACATCCCTAGAAAACCCCTGGATGTACTCGGGTTCAGACTACCTGCCGGCGTGGTACTCCATAGTCAATAACCAACTGGCCGCCCTAATAGCCAACCAATGGCACATCCCTCCTGGCCTGTCCAAAACTCCAGGGGGTACTAACCCGTCTAATCAGGGTTAGCAAGCAACCGTCACTCGATAATCTATAAGACGCCCAGGAACCCATGGTGGTTTCAGTAACACTGTGTAAGTGGGGGGCCCACGCACACGTGACTCATCTCACCGCACTTGCCAACCCCTTACACGGACATCGCTACACGACAACCCTCGAAGGGAAGTCCCCCTGTAGAGATGCCCTCACAAGTACGCATATATATATATATATATACAATCACTTCACAATTAATTAAGTGCCAACCAGGCCTTCATGACATTTGATTATCAAAACTATTTTATAAAATACCTGGAGTTGTCAAGCGAGCACTTGGTTTTAAAAAAAAACATCTTTACACGAATATTTCACAGTATCATTTTAAATAACTCTAAACACTGTTTTTGTATTAAGTAAAGGGCCAAACGGGCATATCTTCGTAGATTTCTTTTTAAACAAGTTTGATGTGTCTCAAAAAGAGGCGAAAACATTTTGAAACCAAGAACCATTTAGAAAAGTCGAGATTTCGAGAAAATAAAAATAAATAAAAATAAATGGTAACAATTTCAAACACCATCTTCATTTGAGGGCACATCCATGTGTGCACCTGGTGCACCCATGGATGTGTCAACATCCAATGGTGCATCAAACCTGCAAAGGGGCACGACAACACTTCCAAATGATACTAAATTTCATAAAACTAACCAGCACAGGGTAATAAGGTCCAAGAATGATTCTTTCTTTACAAAAAAGAAAACACCGCTCAAGACAACCAATGATAACATAAGAGAACATAAGCATTTAGTTCCACATTAGTTGGAAACGCCTAAACAGGTGCACTATATAAACAATAAAAAGTTCAGGACAATATCTAGTGCACAACTACCTTGGTATAAAATATAATTGCTTCAAACATAGCTTTCAAATAAAAACTATAGATTTTAAAACACCAAAATAAGTCGCGCAAGGATATCATAAACACGCGAATCGTGGAATAAAATTTATTTAAAACAATTCAAGCATCAGCAGAGTACCTCGGAAAGGAAACAGTTGAATTCGCCTACCTCAAACATGGAGCGGACGCGACGGAAACCCAGCAGAAAGTAGAACGAATCCCTGCGGACAAACTGCGTACGCTGAACAGTGAAAAAGTACATGTTACTCAACCCGTGACAGAAAAAGGATTAATCCAAATAAAATAAAAACACCGATATTGAATAAAGAGAAAGGTAAATAAACAATAAGCAATAATTACAATAATAAATAAATAATCAAAAGAACAAAATAATAAACAAATGAATAAGCAAATAGATAAATAACTAAAATAATACATAATTGAATGAATAAATAAATAATTAACCAAATAATTAAATAATTAAATTAATAAATGAAAGAAAGAATGAATAAGTAAATAATTAAATAAATAAATAATTTAACAAGTACCTAAATGAACAAATAAATAAATAAATAGATAATTTATTAATCAATTAATTAATAAACAAATAAGTAAATAACTAAATAATTGATTAATTAACAAATACTTAAATGAGTAAATAAATAGACAATTAATTAATTAATCAATTAATAAATAATAATAATAATAATAATATGATAATTAAATAATAAAAATAATTATAACAATAATGATAATAATAATAATAATAATAATAATAACAACAACAATAACAATTTAACATAATTATAATATATTAATAATATAATAATAATAATAATATAAAATAATATTAACATTGTAATATTAATAATAATAATGTAATAACAATAATATAATAATAATAATATAACAATAATAATAATAAGAATAACATAATGTAATAATAATAGTAAGTATAACATAATAATATAATAATAATAATAATAATAATAATAGAAAAAAATATTAACATTATAACATTAATAATAATAATATTATTATTAATATGATAAAAAGAACAATACGTAATAAAAATAAAAAGAAAACTTACAGTGTAGGGGAAAAGGGAGCGCGCAGGGGGGGGGGGGGGGGACGCCGGACGGCGGTCCGCCGGACAGGGGGAGACGGTGCTGCCGTCTGTACCGCCGGAAAATAGGAGTGGAGCAGCGGCGGTTGGGACGGGGAGGCCGGGACGGCGCAGCGCGCAGGGGAGTCGGGAGCCGGACGGAGGTGGGGATCGGTGACGAGAACAGGCGGAGGGAGGGGACGGCGCGGGACCGCGGAGGAGGCCGGGAACAGCGAGGTACAGGGGGAGAGGAGCGGCCGGGGAGGAGCTGGGGTGAGCGGGACGGGAGGAGGGTGCAGGGGAGAGGGTGGCCGGGCGCGGCGGCTGGGTGCAGGGCTCGGGATGGCGGCTGGTTCGCCGAAAGGAGGGGAGGGTCGTGGTCGCCAGAAGGAGGAGCTGGGCGCGGAGATGCAGAGGGATGGGGATGAGGATGCGGGCTCGGGACAGGAAGAGGAACGGGACGGATGGGAGGGCGGCGTGCGGCGCTGCGCGCAGGTTGCGGGCTGGGCGAGGCGGACACGGGAAGCGCCGGAGGGCAAGGGAGGAGGCGAGTCCAGGGGCTGCGGGAAGGAAAACAGGGAAGGGGGTGCGGCCCAAAAGAGAGAGGGGGAAAACGGGGTGGCGGCTGGGTAGAATAGGGTTAGGCTAGGGTAGAAATATATATATATATATATATATAATTGATAATAATAATAATAAAAGGATAAATAAAATAATGAAAACTAATCTTAATAATAATAAAAATTTATAACAATAATATTAGTAAAACCTTATAATAATAATAATAAAACTTTATGATAATAATAATCGCTCTATAATAATAACAACAAACCTTCATAATATTATTAATAATACTTTATAATAATAATCATAACAATAAAATAATGAAAATAAATAAATGTTAGTTAATTATAATAATAATTATTATAATCAAAATACACACACACATATATATATACACATACCTAAACATATATATGTATATATACCTATATATGAACACATACACATAGATACAATATATATATCTATATAAACATAACATATTAAAGCATATACATATGTATATATATATACACATATATAGACGTATATATATATACTTATACACAGAAAATAACTACAATAATAATACACAACTTAGATAATAATAATAATAAAATGTCAACATAAAAAAATTATAATATTTAAAACCCCGAGTGAAAACACTATCACCCGGGCTGAATGCACGGTCACCGCTAACGATTCGGTGACCGCGCACCGGCGCGACACCGCCAACGCAATTAATCTTCGAAAAATTTAAACCGGGACCAAGAAAGAAGTAAAATAAAGATGTCTGCGGTCGGGGTGTGACATTATTTCATCATAAAAATTTCATTTTGATTACCATGTTAAAAGGTGATGTATAATAATATCATGATATCTATAGTTATATATAATTATGTACATTATTATTAAATTATAAAATAATTTCTACTGTTAAAGTGGTTTTCTTGTAGTGGACTCAAATTAGAAAAGTTTCCTTCAAATGTCCACTTTAGAGGTGAAATTTACTATAATCGTTTACTGTTAATTTTTTTTTCAAATATCAAATAAAATAAATAAAGAATTTTAAAATATTATTAAATTATTTTTTGTTACATTACATGTTTTTTTATTCAAATCATATTAGTCAGTATAGAAAACAAAATAGAAACATCATCTGGTGAAGGTAGTTGTCCACACATAAGCATGTTGACATTTTCAATTTTCAAAATTATTTTGAGGAAGATATAAAATAGATTTTAAATTAGTATAAAAATATAAAATAACATTATTAATACTAACATTATTTTACTCTCATGGATATAATATCTTTGGGGTGGTTTAAGTAGAAATGAATAATGAAGATATAGTGGAAAATATTACCTTTTACTTTGTATGTTCTCTTTTGGTGACCACATTGAAAAATAATATATTGAAATTTTGAAAAGATAAAATACTTTATGATATGATTAGATGTTTGGATATGGATTTGGTAGCGTATGGATTGAGGTTTATGTGATTTTCATGTGTGGAGGAGTGGAGTAGTTGTGGTTCCATTTATAGTTAAAGAGACAATTATTTTTGGCACATACAACTCTTTAAAATAAAGGGGCCATATGATTACCAAGAAATGTGAATCCAAAGTGGATAATAAAATATTTAGGGATGGGTTAAGGTCTATAAATACTCAAAAATCACTTTTCCACACCAATTTAAATCATGTTATTATGTCAATTTATCTTGTATTTTATGTTTTTATGGAGGTTAACATATCCACCTGTATAATTCATCTAAAAAAAAATAAATTGATCCATGATAGATAATTTAATCCAATTAATTATGGACATTACATAAATTTTATCAAAAAATTCCATATTTTATAGAACTTAATATGAATATAAGCATTCGTAACACAGAGAAACCATTTTCTAGAAAAATGTATATTTTGAAACATATGATTTTTGTTGAATATAAAATAATAAATGTCATTGATTATATTTAAATTAAAATATTTATAATTATTACAATAATACTTAATAATAAAAAAATAATTTTAAATAATAATTCCATAATGTGAAAATTTAATTAAGAGAAACATATGAAATACCTTTTTCATTAAAACATTAACTAAATGTTCTGAAATGTATAGAATGGGTTTTATATTTCACCATTTTAATTTAAAATAAAAAAATTTAAATTATAAAATTTTAATATCTAATGGTTTTATTATAGTTTAATATCATCTGTTTCATATAAATTTTATTACCTTAGAAAATATTGGTATTTTCACTATTCTTCTAAAAATTGATTATTTCAGAAAAAAATCATAAATTCATACTATAATAATTTTGAAATAATGAATTAAAAGATTATTTTTATATTATGAAACTAAAAGTGTAATGGTTATATATTTATTATTTGAATGAAAATATAAATTATAAATGATTTTTTATTTAATAAAAATGATTTTTTAGACGTTAGGTGTTCTTGAAATTATTTCATATAGATTTCTAATTTAAATTATTTTAATGTATTAGTTAACAAATGATAATATTTTAAATGTTTAAATTTAATTTATTTTGAGAAAAATACAATACATAATATATAGTTCTTTGAAATAGATATTACTTTTATGATAAAAATAATTTTTCAAATACCATTAATTAATTATTTATATTTAAAATTCAATTTCACTATTCCATTGATATTGAAATATTTATTTGTCACAAAACAACTTGGATACACTAGTAACTTGATATCTATGCCAACAATGACATAGCCCAAAGGGAATTCCTAATCCCCATGGGTTGTAGACTAACATCTAACATCATTAAATATAATTGTGGGAATTAGTTTTCCACAAACTCAATGGAAGAAAAAGACACAAGTCAGTATGCATAAAAAATCCAAATGGTTATATTACTAGAAACCAAATAATTATATCAAAACCAAAATAGTATGTCATAAAATTACTAGAAAATAGAAAAGATAACCCAACGTTCCAAAGGACACATCACTCCAAGCCCCATGGAATTAAGAACACCCATCTTCTCCCAGAGGCACATTCCCTTTACCTGGTCTTGGTATTATAAAATCTACAAACCCCCAAAGGTAAAGGTATGGTGGGAGATAAAAAGCCTTGTAGGGTCTCACCAAGTGTTCTATAATAAGATTTCATAATTATAAGCAAATGCATGATTTCAATTTCAATCAAAATAGGCATTGTAGTACAATTTCATATGTTAGAGCAAAACATTATTTTTATTTCAAATAATGGAAATCATTTTAAACATGGATTAAATAAATTTTTTATATGAAACAGTTTATAAAAATCACTAGGTATGTGTATAGTAGTTTCAAAAAAAATTTCATATATAATAAAATCATCAGAAAATGTAACATGGCCATATGCCTTATGGTATGATTTTTTTTAGAAATAGGATCCTCACACATCTCATATTTGTGATAAAAAATAAAATTTGTACACACATCCCTTAGTATAACATTTAATAGGAACCATCAACATCCCATCGGGGATAATATATGTCGAAATAAGTTTTTTGATATTTTTAGTCGTTAATCCACTTCTAGGGAATTACCATCCTATAGAGATTGTAGAAAATAACCCATTAACTACCCATCTTTGTATGTAATCAATCAATCAATCAATAAAGGGAAAATCAATTCAAATCTGTTTATAATATAGTTTCCCCATTTTTAGATTAAATATGACAATTTTATTCTAAAATCCCAAATAAACGTTTTTTTAATCATTTCAGACCTTTTCAAACCAATTCCAATAATAAGTTTTTATCAATTCATTTTATTACATTTTCTACAAAATAAATTCCAAAATCATTTCACAATTTCCATCCATTTCACAATACATCCCAATCTTCAGTTCCATTAGAATTTTGGTTTTCCCCAAAATCTATACTAAATCAATTTCAATTAAAATTCACATTGAATTGGGTTTTCATAATTAAAATGAACAAATTTTAAATCAAATGATGAAAATAAACGCGTTAATCAATTATAAAATCATAAAAGGAACTACCTACCTTTCACATCAAAACACAACATCTATAATAGGACTCACCAATGAAAAAAGCCAATAAAGATCTAGAAACTCAATATAGAATCAAGATTCAACAATATAGTTTTTAGGTCCATCAATCACAAAATTATCTATTGAAATCTAAGAGTAAAGGGAGGAAGATGGAATATATAGGGATACCTCTTAACTAGAGAGATGAATCAAAACCTACATGAAGAGAAATCAATGAACATATGATTTAAGAGATTATAAAGAATATAAAATTTCCCAAAAATATTATCTAGGTCATGAGTAAGAAAACTTGGATGAGTGAAGGATAATTTCATCCAAAAATACTTCTTAAAACTGAAATTCAGTATTTTACACGGTGTGTAACCCAATTACATGTCGTGTAATTGTCTATTCTCAAATACATAAAACACCCATCCCCTTTTCTCAAAAATATGATTTACAATATTTAGATGGTGTGTAAACTATACATAGTGTGTAAAATTTAATCTTATGTATCAATTTCATGGAATCTTCTAGGTAATGATTACACATCATGTAACTACACTATACAGTGTCTAAATACATAAAATACTATAGATCCCACATGTTTTATAAAAAATTCCAACAAATCCAAAAATTCACCACTATAGGTATCCTTCTAATTCCCTCTACACCTTACTCAAAAAATGGAAAAGGAAAACAAATATGTACCTAACAAAAAGTTAATGGTATTTTAAAACCTCCCCATAAAAAAAATTCAATCCCTATAAATCATGTAAAGAAGCTTCTGTATGAAAAAGGTGAGGCCACTTCTCTCTCATCTATGCCTCCCGCTCCCAATTCCCAGGATAATAAAAACCATGATTCCATAGAACTCAGATGAAATATATCATCCTCCCAAGAAGTAACTTGGTCTCATAATCCACTATCCTAACTGGAAGCTGAGTCACAGACAATTCATGCTTAACATCAAGATAACTCCATATCAAAACATGAGTTGTCTCAGTATGATTTTTTCACAGCTATGACACATGGAAAATGTTTTGTATCAACATCAATCATTGAGGATGTGAAAAATGGTAAGGCACTTTACCCACCTATTCTAAAACCTTAAATGGTCCTAAAAAATGAAGAGCAATATTCCATTACCACCTAATCCATTGATGAACTAAATGTTGAAAAACATTCAAGAACACTTGATCACCAATAAAAATTTTCATTTTCCTATGATGACGATCAAAATAAGATTTATATCAGATCTATACCATAGAAAAAATATATCTAATCAGGAGAATTTTCTCATTTATCTCCTGAAACAGGTTCAATATAAACAATGAACTCTCACTAATCACTGACCAACACAAAAAAGGCTTACATGGGCTACCATAAAAAGCCTTAAAAGGATCCATTCTGATCATAGACATGTAAATATTTTTATAAGAAAACTCAACCAACATAAAATGTTCATCTGAAACATCACTAAAATCAAGGGTTCAAGAATGAATCATATAGTCAAGAATATTTATATCCATATTTTCCTGGCCATCCGTATGTATTTGGTATGTCGTACACAAAAAACCAGAGATCCATGTGCCTCTTGAAGGCCTATCCAAATGAGAGAAGTGAAGCAAGGATCCCTATAATAAACTATAGATTATGGATCTCTATAAGAATGAACAATCTCTCTCACATGTATGTTTCCTAGATCCTCAATTTTGGATATATCATGAATGGGTATAAAATGATCTAACTTGGTTAGCAGATCGATCACAAGCCATATATAATTGTTCATTCATGGGGTACATGGAAAAAAACCAAAAATTCCTTCAAAATTTCATCCCACTTCCATGTTTGCACTGGGATTGAGTGTTGAAAAACTGAACACCTATAGTGCTTGGCCTTAACCTATTCGCTAATATAAAAATTATAAACCAAATCAATAATCCCCCGTCTCATACCTAGAAACCAAAATGATCTCTGCATTTCATAAAACATCTTTATGGAACTTGAGTGCACTACCCACTAGGAATTATAGGAATAACCCATCAAAAATTTCGATATAGATAATTATATAATATAAATAATTTGAAAATATAGAAGACCCTCTGTAGAGAACGATCACTCAGTAATGGTCTCCGCACAATAAAGAAAATATCTAATGAAATGGAACTCATCATCAAGCTAATTTTCCTAAATAATCATATCAACATGAGAGGGGGGTAAACTAAACACTAACCAAGACATACTCAGGCCCTATTTCTTAATCTCTTATATGAAGCTGTTAAAAGAAGATCCATCATGTTCTACTCTTATAAAATTTCATTCATGACCCGGGTTGAAATTTTCTTAATCAACACATATGTAATGAAATTTTCTTTTCCCAGTTTATAAGAAATATCAAAATAATAGTATTTAATGTACTCCACCCAATACCTTAGTTAGAGATTCAAATATTTTTGAGAGATGATGTAACTAATGATCTTGTGGTCAGAATACCTGGTAGAACTTGTTTCAAAAATGTAATGCCTCCAACTCTTGAGTTCATAAATCATAGATGTAAGCTCAAGGTAAAGGGTTGAATAATTATTCTCATGTAGCCAAAGATACCGAGATCTATATGAAATGATTAGATCACACATAATACGAACATGACCTAAAATTCCACATGATGCATCATAGAAGACCGTATATCCCTTATCGGCCTTTGGAAGACTCAACAAAAATGCATAAACCAAAATATTTTTTTCTCAAAAGAAAAATATCACATTTCACATCCCAAGAAAACTTTACCCCTAGAGAGTTAGAGAGAACATTAGAGAATCCAAATTCATGAAATAATTTATGAAGTAGTGATAATAGCTATATAAACCCAGGAAGCTCTGAATTAGGAAAAAATTACATTATTGTTCCTATGTCATAAAAGCTTTTACCATCTTAGAATCAATTGAAATACCATTTTCTAAGAACAGATGTTGTAACATTCTAGACCTGAATGGAACAAAATTAGGCCCTGAGCAGGGTCTCTACTTGATCTCAGGTGCTCCCCCATATTCTAGAGGTTTACAACTAATAGTGAGGGTCTAGATGAGTCATGTGGAGAGACTATACCATCTTTACTAGAGTAATCCACTGATGGTAATAAATATATCTATAAGAAACAATGTTAAATAACCAATAAACATGCATAACCAACATCTCCCAAAATTGGATATAAACCACAACAAAAAATAATTTTGGTATGTCATTACAAACAATTATTAGGTAAAAAATAGAAAATATTTAAAGAAAATATGAATCCCCAAAATGGCCTTGACTCCAAGTATGTAACATCATCCATGTATGCCTCATGAGCAACTCTATTCTCTAGAATATGGCCCTTTCCATTATACTGACCTTCAAGCGTGAAGTATTCTTGGCTACAAAATAATGGTCCTGGCAGGGTGTGAGTATAACTTAGTAGGGCACCACCAATGGTGTCAACAAAATATCCAGTTAAAAGATAGAGAATAAAAATGTTAAATAAAAGAAAAGGTGAATAAATATAACTCATGGAAATGAGTTAAAAACCTTTAATTTGTACATTTCTATCATTATCATACATTCTATAAATTATAGCATATTCATCACTTAATTTATTTCTCATAAAACGTTCAATGGATTAGGAATATTCATTAATCTCAATGCATTAGTGGAGAAAGTGAAGTTGCTTATCTCATTAGGGATAATCACATCATCAAATATACACCACACTCACCTTGAAGCTTCACTCCAGTTGGTTTAATCTAATTCAACCATTAGGGGAATAGAACTCCATACCCTTCCCTAACCCATGCATTTTGGGGTGGTGTTTATAGCCATAGTCTAACTCGACCTTTGAACGTAGAACCTCATGTCAACACCCCACTCTTCCAAAACACGTGCACATTATTATTTATCCATTCACCACACATATATCATATCAAAACCAAACATAACCAATATTTATATCAACATAAACCATAAAAATAAACATGGTAATTAACATTACACCATAACCCATTAACACATTTACCATTGACATCACATAGTCATTGAGCCCAATTCCCATGTCTTATGACTAACACTCTAAGAATATTCACTAGTAAACATATATTAACCCATTTAACATGTTATACCATTACCATATGTCAAATAAAATAACCCATTCATAAATTTCAATGTATTAACACACTTATGTGTTTCAAGTACCAAAAAAAATTAATTTGGCACATTACGATTAATCCCATTAAACCCATTTTTCATTCCAAGACAATAAATACTTTATCCATTATCCACATCTAGACAAAACTGTCAATATTAATTTCATAGTCATCACATTAACTACTTTACATGTTTTTCATGGGCTATACTTAATCAACATTCAATTTCACTCTTCATGTTTCAATTAACCATGTTCGGGAAGGTCGATGCAAACCATCGGTGGCCCAAAATTGGTCAAGTCATAATACATGCATCCCGTGGGGATCAAGAGGGGTTAAATTATCCATTTGAAAACCCATATTACTAAGACTCACTAACAAAACAAGAACAAAACAAGGGAAGACAAGAACAAAAGATTGCATATGCAAAATCTTAAAAAACTCTATGGGATATGACATATAAACCATTTAGATAGAATCCATTGATGAACACACTCTTAATCGAGGACTTAGATCCGAATTCAAACACCTATTTATGAAATAACCTATAAACCACCGATGGAAAAAGGTTTTAGATATTTGGATGAAGATAATAGAAAGATGAAATTCCTAATCTAAAAAGAGAATCAAGAGAGGGATTAGAGTCACTCAGATCATCGATTTGCAGCCAACGACAATCCAAATAGATTAGAATCGAAGGAGAATAACATCATGTATTATTGGGTTTCTAGAGTTCATAAAAATGGTGGTAAGAGAAGAAATGAAGAAGAAAAATGAGCAGGAACATAAAATCTCATAATGGGATTTTTAAAATTTTTCAAACATTACTGGGCCGCAGGGTTTACCCGTTCAATTTTCCAAATAGTGAGTAAGACACTATCCAAAAGATGTTGGGTTGCATGGTTACCTGGGAATTTATGAACTATTTAAAAACTGTGCCTGATCCATGTGTTAAGAAACTATCCAAGGCTGCATGGTTTGACTAGGAATGCCACAAAATATACATAACAATGCACCAACTATGATCCTTGTATAGTTTGGCTTAGTTCCCATTTCTTTCATGTCCTAAACCCCAAGAACACCCCCTAGACCCCACATATTCCTAGTAAACATGTCATTGGGATATAAAAAGATATTTAACAAAAATTTAAATAGGGACATACCTCCATGAACTCTGGGATCTTACAACCTCCCCACTTTATAACAACTCTTCCTCGACCTTCTCTTACTAAGCATTACTAAACCTTTGAAGAAAAGTGATGAGGACACTAGGCGCACATATCCGATTCATTCCCCGAGGTTTATTCCTAATCCTTTATTAGTCTCCATAATACTCAAACAAATATGATAGACTTTACCAAAAATGCATTCTTACTACAATCCAAAATACCAATCTGATGGTCCTAAAATGATGCATCAACCTCAAGCTGTACATCGTAACATCAACCACATGATATGGGTCAAGGTGATTCTTCTGAAGCTGTAAAACATGAAAAAAATAATGCATTTCACTATACCATTATGGGAGAACCAATCGTTAAGAAAAAAATTCCAATCCTCTATAAAATATCAAATGGTCCCACGTGCCTGGGTGCCAACAAGACATGTTTCTGAATTCGATGGTGACCCATCCTTGGAAACACCTGAATAAATACACTATCACCCACCATAAAATCAAGGGGACTAAGATGTTAATCTTTATATGAATTATTACTTCTCTGATCCATTTCCAAATGTTTATTAATCAAACAAACCTTTTCCTTTATCTACTGAATGAGTCTTTGTCCCAATAGCTCCGAATCACCCACTTCTAATAGACACAAAAGTGATCTATCTGGTCTCCCATAGAGTAACTCAAATGGTGGAATATGAATTGTAGCATGAAAACTGTTGTTGTTGGAACATTAAGAAAGTGGAAATTATTTTTCCCACAAACCATTGAAATCAAGGGAACAAGCTCTAAACATGTACTTTAATATCATGAATCATACGCTCTGACTGCCCATCCATTTGTGGGTAAAATTCCGTACTCATAAATATAGGGATAATAAGGGAATTATGTAACCCTTTCTAGAAATGAGATGTGAATAATGGATTCTGATATGAAACTATATTCCTTGGCACTCCATGAAACCACACTAACTCCCAATCATTAAACTCAGCCAACTGATTAATGATGAATGTCTCTTAGGTTGTCAAGAAATGAGCCTTTGTAGTCAGATAATCCACAACTACCCAGATTGAATTATTCTTATATAGAATCCTTGGAATATCCACTACAAAATCCATCTTTAATTCTTGCTAATACTATTAAATAATGGAAAAGATGGTAAAAAATTAATTGGAATTGATGATCGACCTTCAACTAATGATAGGTGAGGTATTAGGCCAGGAGACCCGTAAGCTCTCTCTTAATTCTTGAATACCAAAAACTGTCTATGAAGATCTCGATACAACTTAGTCAAACTAGGGTGCTCTGCCCACTTTGAAGCATGATACTCATGCATAATCTCTTCCCGCATACCCATTGGAACCACCACATGACCACGACCACAAACAACCCCATCAGCACTAACAGACCAATAAAAAGGTGGCTCCCCACCTTTAAGAATTTAGTTCATCACCAGGCACTACGATTACTCAAACTGACTCTCTTGTACCTAGATTAAAAGAGAAGACTCAACTACTATGGATGAAAGGGTCATCTTCCCATTCCCATCTTGTAACTCAAGGTGCATCTCAGCAAATAGGGAAATCATTTTCCACTCAGAGTTGGATTCCTAAACCACCTGATTCTAAGTCTTCTGACTCAGGGCATATAAAAAACTATTCCATTTTCTTAGTGTGTAAAGCAACTCAAAATAAAAGTAATGCATTTATTTAACCCATCTTCACCATCGAAGATTCAATTCAAGCTATGATAAAATATAATTAAATCTTTTATGGCCGATAAATACCATAAACCGCTCCAACAACATGTAGTGTGTCCAACATTTCAAAGCATACACCACTATGAAGAACTCAAGATCATGAGTAGGGTAATTCCTTTCATGAGGTCTCACCTACCTTGACCCATACTCTATAACCCAATCATCCCTTATCAACACTAATCCAAGTCCAACACTAGATGTATCCCAAAATAGGGTGTAATTATTACCTTGCTCGAGGAAAATCAGGATTGGTGCGGTCGTCAACTGCTTCTACAAATCTCGAAAATAATTATCATGTGACTCATACCACTCATAATTTACTCACTTATTGGTCAATATTGAAAGTGCCACTTCAAAAAAAGATAAATACTTAATGGAACTTTAGTATTAACAGACCAAACCCAAAGAACGTTGAACATTAGAAATATTCTTTGGTTGCTCCTAGGACAAAACAACCTACACTTTCTCCGGATCCACCGACACATCTGCCTCATATATTATGTGACCCTAGAAATTCAATTTACCAATCCATAATTAGCATTTGAATAGATTGACATAAATCTTATTCCCTCTCAGTGTACCCAAGATTATGTCAAGATGTTTGGCATGATCATAATGAGTTTTTTTGTACACCAAGATATCATCGATGAAGAAAACTAAGATCCAATCCAGATATGGCTAGCTGATTCGGTTCATTAAATCCATGAACACATACATTTCACTGGTGAATCTAAAAAACATCACCATATACCTATACAACCCGAAGCTTCTCCTGAATGTGGTCCAGAATATGTCTAAAGGTCTCACCCTCAGCTGATGATACACCGACCTCAAATAAATTTTTGAAAACACTGATGTAACTCTCAGATATTTAAACAAATAATAAATTAATGGAAGAATGTACTAGTTCATAACTTTCATATAATTCAAAAAAATTTAGTCAATAAACAACCACAACAATCCATCATCCTTCTAGGAAAATAATATAGCAGATCCCCAAGGTGGTGTAATTGAAAAACCAACCATTTATGCTCCAAATTCACTAAATGAATATTAAATTCCTGAATTTCTATGAGTTCAATTCAATAAAATGGAATGGAAACTAGTTCTTATATAGGAAGAAATACTATCATGAAATCCAATTCCCTATCAAAAACTATCCTGGAGAAATCCTTAAAAAGACATCTTAAAACTAATCCACAACATGTGGAATGATAAGCTACTTCACCCCTCTATAATCGATCATAAGGCAAGCCACTTGGGATGTGAGTACACCCAATCACTAAAAAACTATCCCTACATGTCCCTCTCAAACATCCCATTCACCATGTTTGATATACATGTCTCCCTCAAGAGATATGAAGTTACCCTATGATGATAATAGTCAATTTGGGCCAAATATGCCACCATCCAATCCATACCCACAACTAGGTCTAAACAGGACATCTCATGGATGAGCAAGTCCCACAGAAAGCATAATCCACCATCCTCTAGAGCAAAACCTTTACATTGTCTAATATTTTATATATCTCACCTCGAATGGAGTATTAATTGACATAAGCCCATATACACACTCCACCACTAAACCCAAGAAAACCAAAAACTAAGAATAAATAAAAAAGTGTGTGCCACACTTTTCAAATAACATTCTAGAAAGTGTAGAATCTACATGAATCATACCTCGAACTGTAGATGGTCCCACCCCTCCACCTCTAGGTACATACTAAACAATGTGAAGTTGACCTTCACCTCTACCATAAGATCTATCCTGAGTTCCTTACACTACACTACCATGTTGATATGTATTATATCACCCCAGAGTACCATGCCCACCTCCTCGACAAGTATGATCCGTAGAACTCCAACTGCCAACCTGATACGGGGTGGCTGGACCCTTGCATGAACTGGGTACCTGCTTCAAACCATCATCTTTACCCAACTATTCTGGGTTCCTATAGAACATTTTCATATTCCCCATTATTCTGTATGCCCAACACTCAACTGGTGGCCAGTGAAACTAACTAAACATATTCCCTAACCGAAAAAACTGATAACATAACACTTTACCTCCACCACGAGATGCTAAACCCTTCTTATGAATACTCTAAGCACTGCCACCCTCATAGAAACTCCCAAAATGAAGCTTCCTTCCCTATAAATATACACCATTTCTTGTCCAGTTATTACCACATGTCAACTACCTATATCTTCATTGAGGTTTCCTTATGAAATAGGATCTTGATCCAATGCCTCTAAATTTTTTTTAACCAGAATATATTCACATGACACCTTATCTCATGTCTCAGCCCATATTGGAAATGATTTAACACAGCTTCCTCATCTCCTTCCGATGCCTGAATTAAGCATTGCAGATCAATAAAAAAACTTTCCCAATCCATTATTGATATTTACTCATGGTTAAAACTAATAAAATGCATGGATTTTTTTCTCAAGGTCTCTGGATAGAAATTCTATAGAAAATTTTATTCAAAATATCTCAATAACATTCCTTCATCCTATTCGTTCTGAACCATGATCTTCCACCAACGCTTCGCCTGACCTCACAACATATAGGCGGAAAACATAACTATATTCTCAATACAAGTATCTAAATGATCGTGAATAATCTAGATGGACTCTATCAAGAACTCAACTGCCTCTTTCCCACCCTCCCTAGTAATGTTCAGAGGGTGCTAAAAATGAAAATCCCTAGTCCGTTTAAACATGCTCGACACAACCCGCCTGGGGTCCCATTCTATAATTAACATAAAGCGAGCAAGATTATCATGGTACATCACATATATACCATCTTGGATTACCACATCCTCTTGTATCCCAACCAACATTCAAAGTTGTGCAGGAATTTCTCTACAAGACAAAAAAACAATCCTTAGAGAATATAACATATAACTTTCACATATTTTATTAAGATGGATCTTAACTAGAAATAAACAATCATTTCACAAATTTTTCCATAATTTCCAAGTAAAACTTTTCTCTAGGCCCACTTCCCATTTCATAACTTATTAAATTTCACATTTCAACTCCCTTAATCATTTATTAGACACCATTATTTAACTATTGCTCAACATTTTATTTGATTATTCCATTTTCATCATTTCATTAGACACAATTTTCATTAAATTTTCATGAAATTATAATGCATTCTACATTTCATACCCTACTCACCACCCCTTGTGTGCCTATCACGATGCTTTCCACTTAAATTAATAGGTTCCTACAATGAAGAATGAATTCACCTCCTCATTCCATTAATTTCATGAGAGAAATATCATAAAATAGTCTCATCATAAAACAGGTGCATCACCCAATGGTGAAACATTATCAAATGTAGCAACACACCATATGAACAACATGTATCACCCAGGATCACTTGGGGTTCCCCTCGTACAAGGGTCAACTAATCCCAAAAATGAGCCCATTACAAAGGCTTGACCCTTACCTAATATCGTTTCTACCATCCCCAAATAGTATGTCATAGAAAATAACTCCTCTGAACCTGGATTCCACTAAATGATGAACCGAGATAGGTCACCACATGACCCCAGGCTTTCCTCCTCATACGCTAGATATTGATGACTGGTAGTGAGGGTCTAGATGAGTCATGTGGGGGGACTATACCCTCTTTACCAGAGTAATCCATAGTAGATAATAGATATAGATAGTTGAAAAAATGTGAAATAAATAATAAACATGAATAATTAAAATCTCCCAAAACTGGGTATAAAACCACAACCAATAATATACATGGTACATCTAGCTAAATAGAGCTATGACGAACAAAACCCAAAAAATAAAGACAAACAATGGAATCCCAAAAACATTCCTGAATACCAGGCTGACACATCATCCATGTATGTACTAGGCCCAACTCAATTCCCTAGAATAAATACTTTTCCCTTATGATGGCATACAAGAATGAAGTCTTCTTGGGTACCTAATGATAGCCCGACCAGAGTGTGTGTTCAACTCAGTATTCCATGAACAAAAATGTCTAAAAAATATCCAGTCAATAGATATTTCATGAAAATTTTAAATAAAATAAAAGGTGAATAATTAAAACTCTGGGCTATGAGTTAACAACCTTTACTTTATCTATTTATATCATTATTACCAATTCCATCAATTATAACATATTCATCACTTAACTTATTTCTCATAACGTGTTCAATAAATTAGAAATATTCATTAATATCAATGCATTAGAGGATAAAATAAAGTTCTCTATCTCACATGGGATAACTAAATCATCACATATAAAACATACTCAACTTGAAGCCTCAATCTTGGTGGTTTCATCGAATGAATACATTAGGGTAATGGGGATCCATCCCCTTCTCCATCCCAGACATTTTAGGGTAGAATTTAGAGTGTTAGTCTGACTCGACCAATGGACGTAGAACATCATGTGAATAAAAAAATATACAAAGATATATGCAAATTTTTATTTATCCATTAACTACTCATATACCATATCAAAATCAAACATAACTAATAATAGTTTTATTATAAACCATAGAAATCAACATGAGAATTATCATTATGCCATAACAGATTAACACATTTACCATTTATATCACATAGCCATTTAGAAAAATTCCCATTTCTTATTCCATGTTCTCAATAAATAATTACTAGTAGATATAAATTAACCCATTTAACTTTTTCAACCATTACCATATGTTAACTCATATAACCTATTCATAATTTCTCATTTATTACCCCACATATGAATTTTAATTTCCAAACACAATTCATTTGGAACATTCATATTAATAAAAATTACCCCATTTTTAATTCCAAGATTGAAAATCCCTTATCCATTGTCTGCTTCAAGAAAAAAATATAATTGTTTCTTCCTTAATCATCACATTAACCTATTTAAATTTTCTTCATGGGTTCTGTTTAATCACAATTCAATTTTACACTTAACTTTTCTTTTAACGATGTTCGAAATGGTTGGAGTACCCCATGGGTGGCCCTAAATCAATTAAGTCAACTTCCATGAATCCCCAAGGGATCATAAGGGATAACATTATCCATTTAGACACCCATACTACCAAGACTCACTAATAAAACCATGAAAATAATATGCGAAGGGAAGAACACAAGCTTACATGCTGAAAATCTTCTAAAATGGATGGGATATTACATGTAGACCACGTAACTCAATTCCATTGATTAACACACTCCTCAATGTGAAATTAGATATAGATTCAAACACCACTTTATGTATTAACCTATAAACCAACATAAGAATAATTTTTAGAGCTTCAAATGGAGATAATAGAAAGATAAAAACCATAATCCAAAAAGATAAGTAAGGGAAGGATTAGACTCACTAGGATCTTCAATACATAACCTAATACACTCCAAATAGATTAGGATATATGGATAATAGCGTATTGGAACTTTAGGTTGATAAGGTTTTTCAATAAGTATGAAATGGATACAATAAGGAATAAAACGAGTGGGAACTTAAAATCCCTTAATGTATTTTTTATAATTTTTCTAGATTTGCTAGGCCACATAGTTTACCCACAAAGTTTTCCAAACCAAGTGAAAATGCGCACAAGACATTTTCCAAGGGGAGTTGGGTCACATGATTACCTGGTATGTTCCACATAGTTTACAAACAATTCTCTGACCATGCATTAAGCCGTTTTCTAAGGCTGCACGATTTGACTGGGAAGGCCACATAATTTACTTATCAATGCGCCAATCATTCTCCTTGCACATCTAGGACTGGTTCTATTTTCTTTTATGTCCCGAACCCTCAGATAACCCCCCAAGACTACACATACTCCAGAGAAACCATTCACTAATCCAAAAAAAATTTTGAAACCAAATTTTAAACAAGTGAATACATCCACGAACTCAAGGATATTACACGTGTCCCAAGAACTTTACTTCCCGAATCCAAAAATAACATTTAGATAGCTAGGAATGAATTTAGTGATTTTTCAATAATTCTAGTATTTCTATAAAATGATGGAAATGATATTCCTCAGATATAGAGTTATCAAATATGTCATCCACAAAGATCACCATGAATGTGTCGATAGACTCATAAATAATCTTGTTCATAAAATCCATAAAGACTATAAGATCATTAGTTAGACCAAATTTCCTAAAAAGGTACTCTTAATGGATATAAATTCTCCGAAAGGTAGTTTTATAAATGCAATATTCTTTTATTCCCAACCAGTGATAAGTAGATCAAGGATTAATCTTCAAAAACCACTTCTCTATATTTATATGGTAAAAAAAATCATCAATAAATGGATATGTATACTTTTTATTTACCATGAATCACTTGATCATCGAGTAGTTAACACATACGTGAAGTTCTCCATCCACCTTCTTACCAAAGAGAACATGAACTACACAAGGTGACACACTCAAGCATATAAATCCTTTATTTGAAGGATTATCCAAAAAAGTCATCAATTATTTTATTTTGACTGCTACCATATAGTAAAAAGGAATAAATACTAGTTGTGTTCTAGGAACTAAATCAATAGAATTATCTACCTCCATTATTGGTGGAATTCAAGATAGATTAGAAAGAAAAACATCAGGAAACACGATGGAAAATATTAGTAGATCATCACTCAATGATTCTCCATCTAGATGAAAAGTGAGCACTAATATTACTTTCCCCAACTCGGGATAAGAATGTACGACTCTGCTCAACCTCATGTCAAATTCTTCCTGAAAGATATGGTATACCCCATCAGGTGAAATAAATGTGACCCATTAAATATAAAAATCAACATTTTATTTACTATAAATGATCAAATACATCATGATAATGACATCAAGAGGTTTTATGTTGAGAACCAAAAAATCACAAGTGAGATCAATATAAAATAAAAAGAACACAGAATAAAGATAATGGGGACCCTTATTTCTCTTTGTTTTGAGGGGTTTAGAAATATCCATCACATAAGAGAAAGTATTCATAAGAATTTTTAGATAATTTAAAATATGAGTTGAAATGAATGTGTGAGATGAAAAAATATCAAATGAACAAGTCACAAATGATGAAGTAATAGTAATGGTACTTTTTACAGTCGCTAGAGCAATTCGTTCTTCTTATGGAGACTCTTCCACTACATTAATAATAATTGTTCTAGAATCATGTGGTGCTAAACCCTTATATGTTGAACCATATGATTTCACCATGGAATGTTTTTGGTGAAGATGAGTTTGTCACACTATGTGGGGAAAAATAGATATAAAAATATTCTGCAAGTTTCTTGAATATCCACAAAAGGTACATATTGTGGGAGCCATAGTGAAAATCCATTTTGAATGCCCATGAATTCTATACTTCAGGCATGATATAGGGCCTCTACCAGGAATTGTAGGTGGTGTAGGAGAATAATGTTTTCATGATCCCCCATGTGACTCATCATGATTTATCTTCCTTTTGTAGGACCTCATAGAACATCCATTAGGATTTAAAGAAACACCCTTTAACCCTAAATTACTATCTAGATCTTGATCAATCATCAATACCCTATCCATGTCATCCACATAAAAAGATCTATTCAGCAAGAAAACCTACAAAAAAACATCAGATTGAAGTCCAATCATGAATCATAACGTCTTCAACTTCCCATTCAATAAAATTTTAGGTGAAAACTATACAAGCTCAACAAATCAATTTTCAATGTCAGCCATGGTCCTATCATTATTCTTGAGTTGGAAAACCTACAAATCCTATACAACACTATAGTCTCTAGATTTTACTTTTCAGTGAAAAGAAGATTAAAATCATTCCACTATAATCCCTCATTCTATTTCACCATCTCCATCATGTCCCACCATCTCCTTTGTGGTCTTTCAAATAGAATGGTAAAATACTTTACCTTAATAGCTTTTGGTGTTTTTAAGAAATTAATGATAATCTCTATCTTTCTCATCCATTCCTTATTTTCTTGAGGATCATTATAACCTGGTAAAGAAATTGGATTTTGGAGAAGGAAATACTAAGAATGATTCCAAGATTCAGTCTTATGAGGTTCTATTACTAGAGCCTAAATAGGAATGGGTGAAAGTACCTATCCCTGACCTTGGATAGCATGTAGAACAACCTCAACCATATTTTGATCCATGGGAGGATTCTCTCAACATGGATCATTAGTAGCTTCCTCCTAGTTTATATTCACACATCTTCTTAGAGTAATTCTTCTATATAACATCAACATTCAAGATTGAATACATCATAAGATTATTCATATTAACACTCAAACAAGAGAAACAAGAGAAATAAATCCCCTCATATATATCAAGAATATTTGGATTTCAATATATCCAAATAAAAATTAGGGAAAAGAAAAGAAATAATCCTCAATATTTATTTCCTAAACCACCCCTAGTGATATAAGGATCACTAAAATGAGATATTTCTATGAATTCACCCAAAAATACCTCTTAAATATGGACAAGATTTCTCAACTACCAACTAAAATCAAGAAAAGATGATAAACCTGCAAAAACGATACCACTTTTTCCTGAATAAGCCTGGATACCCTAGTACCCTGATACTCAATCCAAAATTGATATTTCTTGAAGGGAGTTTCCGATTCCCATGGTTTGAAGGCTATCACCAGGCAACATGAAATATAAATGTGGGAACGAATTTTACACAAACATAAAGAAATAAAAAGATACATATCTATATAATCAAAAAACCAAAAATAGAGAGTCCCCAAAATGAAATAGGTATATAAAAACACAAAAAAATACATCATTAAAGTACCATAAAATAGACAAGATAACCCAATGTCCAAAAGGACAAGTCACTTCATGCCCTAAGGGATCAATAACCAACACCACATCTCAAATTTTCATTCCCATTACACGAACCAAGTAATAAAAAATCTATAAATGACCCAAGGTAAAGTTATAGTGTGAGATAAAAATCCTAGTAGTGTCTCACTATGTATCCCATAATAAAATTCAACAGTGATAAAAATATAATTCTTTCATTTTAAATCAAAAAATGGAACTGAAGTACAATTTCATATTTTAGAACAAAAATGATTTTCAATTAAAATGAAGGAAAACATTTCAAACATGGATTAAATAAAATTTTTATATAAAATAGTTTATATACATAACTAGGCATGAGTAAATAATTTTCTCACACATTGTAATATATAATCAAATCATAATAATATGAAACATGGTCATCTACCTTGTGGCGAGATAGTTTCTAGCTATATGATCCTCACACATCTCTAATCAGTGATCCCAAAAAATATTTGTACACATGTCCCTTAGGATCATGACAAATAGGAATCATCAAAATCCCATTAGGGATAAGATATACAAGAATTCATTTTTGTTAGATTTGTAATTTTCTATCCGCTTTTAGGGAGTTACCATACTATCATGCTTTTCCCAAATAACCCATTAACCTCACAGGTTCACATGTTATCAATAAAAGAATAAACTATGGGAAAATGATTTCACATCATTTTAAAATACAATTGACTAATTTTCAGTTTCAATATAATACTTTCATTCTAAAAACAAAAATAGAGGGTTTTTATAATTTCATGCTTTTTTCAAACAAAAAAAAAGGTTTTTATCATTTCACTTTAACTCATTTTCATCAAAATAATTTAAAAAATAATTTCATAATTTCTATCCATTTCACGATATGCCCGAATATTCAATTCCATTAGATTGGAGGTTTCCCCCAAAATCTATAAAAAATTAATTTTAATTCCAATTCATACTGAATTAGGTTTTCATAATTTAATTGAAAATAAATATAAATCAAATCAAAAAAATCATTGGTTTAATCAATTAAAATATCTTAAATAGAATCACAAACCATTGTCACTGAAACACAACACCCACAAAGGGATTCAGTGATAAAAAATAAAGGTGTAGAAGATCTATGAATTCAATATTGAATCATAATTCAATAACATTGAGTTTAAATCAATAAAATCCAAGATGATATATCAAAATCAAAGAATAAAAGAGTGGTAGATGGATGATACACGGATAATGCCTACCTGGATATATGAATTGCAACCAACATGATGATAAATCACCAAACAGATGATCAAGATGAAGATGAAGACTTAAAAATTGTCTTATAAGAGTCTACAGGTTTAGATTAAGGAAACCTAGTTGGGGGAAATAATAATTTAATCTAAAATGAATCATTAAAACTGACACTTGGGATTTTACACAACATGTAACCTGATTAAATGTCTTGTAATTCTTGAGTTTCATACATACAGAAAACATACCGCCTATTATACAAATTGTGATTGTTAATATTTACTTTTCATGTAAACCGAACATGGCGTGTAACCATTCAAACTAATTACCAATTACACGACATATTCCAAGTGATGATTACACATCGTGTAACAATATTACATGGTGTATAAATGCATAGAATTTTGAAAACCTTGTAGGTGTTATACTAAAAATTACATTAAATAAATGACTTCACCATTACAGTTATCCTCCCAATTCCTTTTTTCCTTACACAACAAGAGAAAAAGGAAAATGAAAACAATGTTTAGAATATACATGAAAAAATGTAATGGGAAGTTACATCATTTAAATTTTATATGTACAACATATCAAATTATAATAGTAATAATAATATTTATACATAATATGTATATATATATAATATTTTAATATCATATTTTTATTTAACCATGAGTTATATTATAATAAATGTGCTGTCTAACAATACAATACTCTAGTATACCTATTGGATATATGTACATTGACAATATTTGCATACACTATATTAAAAATGAATAAATTTGAAATGAAAATATTTATAATCTAAATATTTCATTCCAATATATATAATTAATAAATTATTAATTCATTACCCTCTCACTTTTAAAGGCAATGTAATTATTTTATATTTTTGATTTTTCATAATACTTTCTCCTTTCATGGAGATAATCTTCATTATTGGGTTTCTTTAGCTATTAATAATCATCATAGTTGAATATGATCTAGGGATATTCCTAGTATTATATATTTTATACAATTATATCTTTTAAAATATTTATTTTCACCAAGATAATGGATTTATTTTTAACATGGTGTGTAATAGTACCTAGCATTAAATATGTAGTTTTTTCAATTTTTTAACATTCTCCCTATTGATGTATAATCTGTTTTTAGTTTAGTTCATATTTCTTAATAAATATTTTCTAATAAATTTAAATTCATATAAAAAATATGAAGGAAACATTATTATAATTATATAAATTTTTTTATAAAAGGTATATGATTCCTATAAACCTGGGGTGTTACATATTCCCCTGTTAAATAATTTGTGTCTATAAAATTTTAATTACACCCAAAAAATTAATGTAGGTGATAATATACTTAATTAATTCTTTAATTAGGATATAACTTTGAGTAGTATATCTACCAAACTTTATAATCTACTAAAAATTAATTATCATTCCCCCAACAACATTTATCATTCATACAATCATGTACTCTATTATGTATATAACATAACCATATATTCTCTAATAAATAATTCTCTAAAATCCATTTGAATCTTGAAGACACTAAAAAATGGAGTGATTATTTATTCCACTAAAAGAGAACTCTATTTAACCAACAAATTTATTAAGCACTATTTTATATGTTCAGGAACTTTTCAAAAAATATCATAAACTAAAACATTAGATAAGCATCACCAATAATATCATGGATTACTTTTTATTCAGATCCACAATCATTTTCTATACTATATAACTCACCTTTTTAATACCAACCAACCCTTTATTACTTAAACATCATGATTATATTATTCCTATGTGTTATCCATTCCTCAAAAATGTGTTTTTTAATACTTATCCAATAAAATATAACCTTATCGTAAAATTACTTTTTTAGGTTATTGATTCCATTATATATCTATATATATAACCTTTAAAGAAGACATTTCCAAGAGAAATCCTTATATTTTTATCATAATCCAAATATACTATAATACCATCGATATTTACCACTCATGAATTAAAACATCTATGATTGTAAAATATTAATCTATATTACGGTATCAACCTCCAATAGCATCACTAAAACTAATAAACTAACCCTTTTTTATGATAGGAATATTCAAAGATTATAAACTAGTTTAGTATTCTCCCTTATTTATTGATATGATGTAGCTGTTTTTAGATGCATACAATTCTTATAATTATCATCATGATCATATTTAAATCATATACTAAAAAAATGGTTAGAATAATACTCAGAAGAAATAGAGTATATTAATATGAATTATGAATCCTAATATGTCTTCCTCAATGATATATTCATGTCAACCTATAAAATTTTTTTTTTGTTATTTAATACATAATTAATCCTATATATATATATATATATTTTCACCCAAGTTACTTTAAGTTTTATTCCCTTATAAATATTTACATAGTCCCTTTAAGTAATTCTAAAATAAATCTTCTATAATAGTTTGAAAATAGAATGTGGTTGACCAAGTTATATCCCACGAGAGTGTCTAGCCCAAAGTGCAATCTTAGGCCCATTAATCATGAATAAAATTGATGATAGAGTCAATTATCAACTAACCCTTAATTGGGTGATTATCCCTTGGTGAATCTATGGTATAACCATATATAGTTGATAGTGTTCATTTAGCATTTTAATTTCTTAGAAAGCAGTATACTCAAAACATACAAATTTTTCCGGATTTTGTCCCATATATAGACTTATACCTATAGTTTTTTAATAAGGATACCTCAACATAATATCTAACAATAATTGGACCATCCATTTATACCATCTCTAGTGACCCATGACTTAAACCTATATTATTTCATAATTACAAACATACATTTCCAATAAATTCTATATGAATATCTAGATGTAACATCTTTTTAAAATATTAGACATAAAAATAAATTATCATGAATTTAAAAATATCATTATAATTTAAAACTATATATTATTCTCCAAAATTCCAGAGATCATTGAAATATTCATATGATATCATTGAGAAAATACACAATGAAAAGGATGATCGAGAAAACCTAGTATGGTAATAAACATGGAAAAAATTATAACACCAAATTGAAGAGTCATCACAAGATATCATAAAATGAGTTATAATATATATGAAAACATGGAATAAGTATTTGAAATAATAATATTAGGGAATCTAAGAATATGTTGATAAAAACAAAGACACGACTTCTTTAAAAAAGTATAGGGTCAGTCTCATGACCATCATCATAAAGTATATAGAGTAACATGTTGAATTGGGTTCATTCCCTATTCCCATACGTATAGTGGAAAACGTCCCATGTTGGATTAGGTTCACTCCAAATTCCTTTCATGGCTGACAATGTCTCATAGTTTATTGGTTACACTCTATATTCCAATTAATATAGTGTACAATGTCCTAGGGTGGATTATTTTCAATCCATTATCTTGTACATGGAATCACATGAGATATAAATATTTACCCACTATATCGTAGGGAAATATAATTCTTTTCCCAACATTCGAAAAATAAAATAATATATATGTGTGGAACATGAATAAATTAATACATGAAAAAATCATTACTATGATCAAACCCATTAGAATGATATGGGTTTCATAATTATGATTTGAGACCTAGTCGAAGGATATGTTATAATGATTCCCAAGAGAAAGAGGAGTTAAATATTTTAGAAGATTAATAATTGAAAAGGGGGAATAGTTCATTAATATAGAGTTCAATTATAGTAAATTCATGAGAAGTATCATGTAATAGACAAAATAAATATGATCTACTAAGGGGATGCTTTTTGAACTAGGTGGATGATATTTCAAAATAAACGATGGCCTTATTATTTTCCATAAACCCAGTATATAACCAAGAGGTACAAAACTAAAAATATTATTGACTTAAAAAGTTAATAATTGATTGAAAAACATTTAATTGGGGTGATTCTTGATAGAAGAAAATAAATAGTAAGCATACCATAAATCAGGTTTACATAAAAGTTGAAATTTAAAGGAAAATAAAAACATGTTAAACCCTATAATGGACAAAGATATTTGACTAGATATATATAAATTTTAAGTACATAAAATAACTGAATATTTTCATGAGAAAAAATATTTTATAAAATGTATAAAAAGATAGAGAAAGTGTAATAGAAAAGTAAAGAGGTTTGTACTGAAGGTCCCGCACCTTGTGTCTGAATAAACTTTTCACATGCACTTAACATCAAAAATAATTAATTTTTTTCCATAAATATATAAAAAAGAATCTTATTTCCCTATATTAATTCTAAAAATTCTATTTTTTATATTTTTAATGTATTGATATTAGTATTTCTAATATTATTCATATAATATTTTAATAAATTAAAGGGGAGTATTAAACTTAATTTCTCAATGTAAAAATTATATAAAGTGAAATAAAAGGAAAATAGTTTTCATTAAAACATTTCTTAAACATTATGAAATTTTAGGTATAGGTTTTATATATAAACATTGTATTTTAAAATACGGAATTTTAAATTATAAAATATTTGTTTCTCTATCCAAAGGGTTTTCTATTATTTTATGTCATTCTTTTATCAAAATCGATATTTTTAATATTAACCTAAAAATTGATTATTTATAATAAATATAAAAATTCATTCTAAGATAAATTTGAAATATTGAATTAAAATACTAGTTTAATTTAGAAAATTAAAATTCTAAAATTTATAAATTTATCTTTAAAATGAAAAATATAAATTATAAATAAAACTACTTTTATGAAAAAAATAGATTTTTTAATGTTATGAATTTTTAATAATATTTTTTATAGATATCAAAATTATATGTTGATAATGTATTAGTTTATTTATAATAATAATTTAAAACATTGAATTTAATTATTAGGAAAAAACATATAGTACATAACACAAATGTTCTAAGGAAATAAATTTAACATTTAAACTAAATATACATTAACTAATACTATTAATTATTTATTTACATCCTAAAATTTAATTTCAATACACTATTGATGTTAAACTATTTATTTTAATTTCATATATACATCATATGATATTTTAATAGTGATTATTATTAGATCTACATGTAACCTGTAAATAAATAAATAAATATATATATATATATAATGTTTTAACATCAATTTTTTATTTCATTGTGAGTAATATTATTTTAATATTATTAGTTTTTAATAGAAGAATTTTTTATACATATTGAATATATAACCAAAAAACATTTTTGTAACAACCATATTTATAATGACTATATTTTCAATGACCATATTTATAAATAAAATACTTTTTTTCCTATATATAAAGTTAATAAATCATCCATCCATTCCTCTCTAACATCACAAGGCATGGTTCTTATTTCATATTATAGATTTTTCATTATTTTTTCTCCTTTAATTGTGATCTTTCTTATTATAGGTTATTCTTGGTTATTGGTGATCCTCATGGCTGATGATGATCTAGGATATTTCCAACTCATAAAGGTTTTATTCTTTTATATCCATTACCCCCAATTTATTTTTCCACTTTTAATGGATATATTTTATCCATGGTGATTAATAGTCCTTGGTGTGAAATGCATTGTTTTATTTTATTTTTTATATAACATTCCACTTATAAATGAATAAATGCTTATTTTTATAGTTTTTATCTCATATGAATTATTTACAAATCAAATTAAATTCAATTTATAGATAGAAAAAAATTAGAATTATAGACATATGGTTTATAAAAACATTATGCATCCTAAAAACCTAGGTTTTTACTAGTGGTATCCCCACTATTATAGTATTCTATTTAAACACCATTGAACCACAAACCACTCAAAACACCAAAATAATATCCAATGGAATAACTCAAAAATGAGGAAAATTCAATAAATAAAAATCACTAATTGATATTTCATCACTAACAGGGTGACATATCCTGGACTAATCAATCACTAAAGAACACAATAATCAATATCCCATTGAAACCTAAAAATTTACACACATGATAAACCATATACAACACACTTTAAAAGATTATGAAAGAGAAAAATAGATAATAATTGATATACCTCATAATGGATCATGCCTCCATAATAACTATATAGTCCTGGATGTGTTTAAGTATGGATAATTCTAGGGCATCATTTTTAGAAATAAATTATCAGAGATTCCATCAAAACTTAAAAACATAGTCAACAATATCGACTTGTCTCCCAGACACCAACCCATTCTTTCTCCTTTGATTCTTGTTTTGTGTAATACCTAGGGTTTCTCACTTTTTATTGAAAAGTATTTTTTGGATAATAAAAACTGATGTTTCAGTAGCAGGAACTCAAAGGTTTTTAGTATCCCAAGAACACCAAAACATGTTTGTTTCTAAACCGAATAAAAAAATAAACACCTATTTATTTAAAGGAAGATTTTATCATAGAAAACTAACTAAGGAAGGGTTATCCCTACTTTATTAAAATTACCCGAGAATACAACTATTCTAACTCAACACATCAAATTCTAGGTATTGAAGGTTATAGAAAGATATTGGCAGAAACCATATAGAATAAATTATTATATCAAAAAGACCTAATTCATCACCATCATTTGAAATTTCAAAACATCGCCACAAAAAATCAAAAAAAAATCTTATTAAAATCATGTATCTAAATTAAATGTGTAGGATTTAGGTTTTAGAACATCAAAATGGAATATTGATATTGGTGAAAGATAGTAATAAAAACATGACCAGGGAAAAAAGTTGATGAATCAACCATCCTTGGATAATTCTTAACAACCAAATAATCTATTTTTAATTGAATAAGTATATAATTTAATAAAAATAAATATATACATCATCAAGATAAATGAAAAAAATTCAAACCTCATAAGGAAAAGTATAAATCAACAATAAATATAAAAAAATCTTTATAAAAAAATCAAATCCATCACACATCAATATCTTGGAAAAAAACCAATTTTATTTTTTGATAAATAATATTAATTCATCTCATTTACCCAAGATGTTCCAATAAAAACTTATTTCTAAAAGAACATTCGTTATTTATGTATTCTTTTAAATCTATTTTTTTTAACTTTTCTAGAAAAATTACATAATATAGAAATGATTTAAATCCTCCCATTTTAAAATATTTCACACATAAACTCTGTAAAAGTTTCCAATTAAACTTTATTGACATCACAGGAAAACAAGTCATGAAATTAGCCCTATACCATTTACTAAAGGGAAAAATATATTTTCTAAAAACATATAATTTTTATTAATCTAAAACATCTTATTTTATTTTACAAAACAATATTTCACAATCAAAATAATTTTTAGAATTTTTTTTAATATAGTTTTCATTTTGGATCCTAAACACTTCAACATATTACAATGCATGTTTGAAACTATGACAATTTTTATATAATAATTGGATAATTTTAAAAACAAACCTAGGAACATACCATTTAAAATTAGAAGTTAAATTTATTTTCAACAATATAAAAATTCATAAAACACCATAATTCACCATTAGTAAATATTAAAGAAAATGGTAATAGTCAAAATCCACAAATAAGGACAAATTCTGAAATCTTGCAAACTCATGACAATATAAGGATCATCCATATGGTGTGGCCAAAATTACACTAACCATATAAATTAAAAGGAATTTTAAATAGGTCACATGTCTTGCACATAGTTTACCATCCCCTGTATAGGTAATACATTCCATTTTTTTATTCTACGTTTCAATTAACACTCAAAAATCACCAAAAGTTGTTAACCAAAATTCCAAAAAAAAATCATGAACGAAGTTCGTTTAAAAAAATAGGCATATTGGAAAATAATATAAATATAGGTCTCATCATGATTGGTGCTGATCAAGTACCTATTCATGATATAACTCTAGAATTCATAAATTCTTATCCCCGATCTACCAAGATAACCAATGTAACATGGGGAAAAAGCTATAGATACCATTTTTTAATAAACCATATTGGTTCTCCACTAATTTTAATACCAAATCCAACCATGCAAAGGATTTAAGGTGTTAAATATCCAAAAATTATATTATAAAACCCTTAATAATCAACAATAATAAATTAAAAAGGGTTTCACCCAAAATTAATAATAAATAAGTGTTAAAAGAATGATACTAAAAGGAAAGTAAACCAGAAACTAAAAAAATAAGAAAACAACCAACATTGGAATATGATACAAGAAAACAACATCAAAATCTGATAAAAAAGATAATATAGATAAATTAAAAGATCAATAATACTTCCCAATCACCATGATCAAATTAATAACTCCACTTTCTACCCCAAGAACATTAAATAAGAGGTATTTGAAATTCCACTACATCCAAGAGGTCAGATTACCAATAGTATATCTTGGAATGAGAAAAAAATAAAAGCAGTTCTCCAACACACTTCTTGTTTAAAAACACTTTAAAATAAAATATATTTGATGACTGTTTAATAGTAAATGAATAAATAATGTTTTCTAGGTTTTCCCACAAAAACAAGTATAAAGAAAATTCTATTAAAAAACACCAACTTTTCTTAAATATGAGTTCCTTTCCAAGTAAACCATTATTTATTTACCTGTAGAAAAACATTAATGAATTTCAATTAATTTTTTTTACTAAAAATATTAAATGATATAGAAATACCATTTTTTTGATCCAAATATTAAATAATTTGAAAATATATACCTACAATATTCTTGTAGTACCAGATGTTTAAGGGTAACACTTTATTACAAAACTAATATAGCCAAAATGAAGTAACTTTTATGCACCGGAAAATAGCTACATAATAAATGAACCTAATTTCACACTTAGGATGACCCTTCTTGTACAAAACAATAGGAAACACCCGTAGGTTCACTTAATTCCCACCTAGAACCACTAGCTAGACCATAAAATATAAATGAATGTACCTATGTTTCTGGACATCCCACATTGTAAACCCCATTTTCCCCTAAAATATAAACATGTAGGTTTGTGTATCAATGAAAATAGAATATCACAAGATCATATTAGAAAAATATTTAAATTATTTATCTTACTCACACCTTGAAACATCCACATTGGAACAAACCCTTTATCCAAATATGATAATATAACATAACTACTGCTTTGGTAGTAGTTATCCCATGGTTTCCAAAACAATAATGAGTGACCATATAATATATCATCACTAACAATATTGGGGTAGTTATCCAATGGAATAAAAAAACCACGAGTATCCACAGTTTATAAAATATAAAACTTCTATATGGTTTCATTTTATAATTAATACATAAAAATTGACAATTAGGGATTAGAATCATTCTAAAATATGAAGACTATGTAATTCCTATTTTTTAACCTAAAGTATATATTCATTTAATCAGATAAGAAAATAAAAACACTTAAATAAATTCAAAAAAGGGCTAACACAATATATCATTATAAAAAAATACCGATCCCATCAATTTGAAAATTAAAATCATAAATTATTCACGAAAAATTATGAACATCCACATGGGAATTACCATTAAAAAAAATTCTCATTATCTCTCTCTCTCTATATATTTAATATTATAAATAAACCATTTACATATTTTAAAGAAATCTCAATAAAACATAAATCATTTATATAGATTACATATATTAGAGAAAAACATTATAATACATTGAAATCAAATGATTAAAACTTATGTAATCATATATTATATTTTAAATTGAGACAAATGGGAAAGATACATTAACAATATGAAATTGCTAAAAACTGAAATATATTAATTATCAAAATATAATGAAGGCTCTAAAATAGTGATAGAAGAACCAAATATAAAGAATATAAAATTATAATTCTAAATTAAACCATCTCTTATAGAAACATATATAAGATGAAACACTTACCAAAACGACTAATGATGAAATGAAAAACGATCATTGATGAAACAGTCTCTATGTATCAGTGGCTAATTTTCTAGAAAGTTCATACGATGTTAGGGATTCTAAGAATGTGACTAACTTAGGAAGAAACATAAATTCACTAATTTCAAAACAAATATCACACTAGTAGGGTAATGAATATGAGATTCTTAATAGAGGAGAAGAAGAGTCAAAAACACCTTAAGCAACCTTCCTTAATGATCACACATGCCCCAATAAATTGGTGTATTATCCCACAAATGGAAGAATGGTCAATTCGGCTATTCGGAATTTGGAAACCAATGATGGAAAATGATAGTGGGGTTTCACCACACCCTTGGTAGTATTGATCACATCACATATAAGATCTTTGCATGTCTACTAACCATGATGTAATATAGAAATGCTAGTAATTTTTTAAGCACCACAACTTTGAGAATTGTGTGGTGGAGCAGAAACTAGTTATGGTGTATAAGGGAACTATAGTCACTCCCAGCACATGACCGTGCCCAACATGGGACATTTAGGTCCTTCCCATAGTACACAGGTGATCCCTAGTCTTACCATAGATTGGACCATGATCTTGTTTAGCTCATATTTCATAGAGAAATTTGAAAAGCCTAATTTAAGCCACATAAAAACAACTAACATGCCTCAACCACACAATAAACCATTACAGTGTTAAAAAAACATGATCTGAACCATACATGTTAAATTGTAAATGATAATTATGGCTTGATTCACTATTTTTTAATAAAAAATACATTATTGAACACTTTTTCATATCCAATCGAACATAATATAAACCATAAATATTTTCACAATTTTAATATATAAAAATATGATCAAAGATAATTATTGTGTAACTATAAAATATATTTCAATAAGTGACCCCAATATGAGTGATTTCTAATCCCCATATTTTAGGATAACATAATATTTTTGAGAGATCTCAAAACTACTATGATAATTAATAGTCATAAATTTTGAAAGTCTCATCAATATATTTTTATTCTCCCCAATAATTATTCAATATAATTGAGTGATCTTTAATTTACCACATTATAGTTTATGGAAACTGGAATTAATAAAAAATAATAATTTTAGTTTTCAGAGATATTCAGATTCCCCCCTGAGGGATACTTTCTTTTAATCTATTTATTCTCTTTCGTTTTTATTTCTCTCTATTATTAATGGAATTATCCCTCTTTATAATGAATAATTCAAAAAAACCCTACCCCTTTATCAAAAAATATAATGGTATGAAAGATGAAAAATTCAAACAATGTGATCATATAAATTTTGTGTAAGAACATGCTATTGATATCATTTTAGTTTTTGGAATGAACAATTAATCAATGAATTTGATAGTATATAACCAATGAATTAATTATTTACATATACTATATTTCGATCTAACAACATCCCAACATCTTCTTGATTAAATGTCAATTTATATTAATATGATTCTATATTGAATGTTACATCGAATACCTCAATAATTAAATTTTACATTGGTTTCCACACTAATAACAAATGGATATATGACTTCCAAAATTATGTATTAAAGATATGTTTTTATTCAATTAATTTATGTATTAGTGGTGAGATTCCGTCATAACCCTCTAAAATTTTGTTAATAGCATGTCAAATTTTATTTATATTTTCTGAAGAAAAATATCATCTCATAATAAAGAAATACACCTTATAAGTTGACCTTTGGTATCTAAATTAATATACCCATTTAGAATATGAGAATCAATATTGTTGAATATATATATCCTTTATATAAAATAATACATACTCCAGAGTCCATATTATAAAATGAAAGATATAATTCCATTTAATATGATGCAAATATATTATATTTATTTAGAATTGATAATATAATGTTAAAGTGTTGTATAATGTCAAATGTAGATTTTAATAAATATAGAATATTTTAATTCATCTTATGAACTCTTTTAAATCCACACCCATTAATTCAATATCTAATGAATTTTTTCTTATTTGATATATGAGTATATATTTATGTTGATTATATTTTTCCAATGTCATCAAGATATTAAACTTATTTTTTATACTTTAATAGATGGATTCACTTACAGGTATAAAAAATTTGGGAAACCATTAAAACTTTTCATCTGAAAAATAATTAATAATTAATAATTTATTTGTTTGGTTAAAAATGTACTTACAAAATGAAAATTATAGAAGAATAAATATAATTCCATCACTATAAATTATAATAAGGATAGAATTGGATTCTTTATTTGACATAAATATTCCTATAAACCGTAAATACATGAATTAAATTAAATTAAATATTCCATTAAAATTATTATACCATGCTTGAGAAAATTATTGAATCTTTATAATTCATTATATAACGTGTACACTCGTGTACTATGACTATCAATAATAAATCCATTAGGTTATTCATTTTATACCTCTTCATAATTTTCTATGATCAAGAATAAACATTTTACAAATATTTTCGATAATAATATCGTTTTATTGAGAATAACTTATAAGAAATAAACGTATATTTTATAACCATTAAACTGAAGAGTTTTTGTAATTGAAACCTATAAGTTTATTTTATGAATATTCATCTTAAATTATATGCTAATTTTTTTTAAAGGATGGTGCTGAAGCCTCAATTTATTATTTAAAGCAATGACCTCTTTAGAATGGGTAGAGGGTGACCCATTACATAGCCCGAAGGCTCAACAAAAAGTGGCCTGAATACAAGGCCTGAAAGCCCATTTTTTGGCCCAAAGGACCCCTCGGTGAACAATACTGCTACTGTACCTGCGCTGCTACAGTACTTGCTACAGTACCACCACCGCTACAGTACCTTCAATAGTCCCTCTGGCACTACAGTGTCACCACTTCTTTTTTGCATACAACTTACCATCTCCACACCGTGGTGTAATTTACTATTCAATAATACAAAATTTGGATGTCTATATTGATGAGTATAATGGATGTAAATAATTAATATAACATGATAATTATTCTTTATTATTAATACACCTTGCAATTCTATACCATTTAACTATTATGTGAATGATATCACTGATCGTGCATTTGATCGACCTACCATCTCCATGACATGATAAGATTTATTCTCCACGACGCGATGAGATTTATTATCCACATAGAAAATTATATAATGATTGTAATGAATATATAATAAATAACCATGAAATAAATGAAAAATAATGATAATGGATAGATTTATATATATGTCATTTACTTTATTTCATTCAATTCAATAAGGAAATGCAAATAGCATTCATGTGTTGTACGACCTACCATCTCCATGAACAGTGTATTCAAATTCATTTATCTATCTATAATATATATATATATATATATTATGAATATTGATGATAGAAAAATCATTTTTACATTCTGAAAGTATATAAATAACAATATTTATAATAAAATCAAGAATGACAAGTTAAAATACATACGATAAATGAAACTAATATTACCCAAAATGTTGCTTTAATATGGATTTGATAAACGAATCAGTAATATAAAGTCATAAGTGAATAATATATGATATCATAAATATTATTATGGTTTTTTTAAAGTTAATAATATTTATAAACCAATAATATTTAATTTCTGGATACAAATGAAGCATATCATCTATAATGTAAGGGATAAATTTTCATTCTCATTTTTATTCGATATTGTTTATAGGTAAGTATTTACTAGGGGTATATTTATAATACATGTCCTTGTTTTAAAAAAAATTCAATAAATTTTTTCTATTATTCTAAGTATGTTTGAATTCATTTTATTCATTTTTTTGACTTTTTTCTACATTTTTTGAAAATAAGTTTTCTTTCGTTTACTATATAAGTTACTGTTTGACTTCTCTGACAAAAAATATAGAGAATGTTCTTTAACATATATTTCATGAACATATTTTTACAAATTAATAACTCTTTGTTTCCATGAATCATCTTATACAAGATATAATGTTTATTTTTAATTAAATTTATTTACTTTCAAATGTCATGACATTTGGGAAAAAGAAAAAGTTTTTGAAGAAGAAAGGATATTTTCCTCAAAAATTAAGTTCCAGTGTTTTATCAAAATTATTTTTGATATAAGATGATGATATTTAAATGGTTCTAGGTTTCTAAACCTATTATTAAAATTATTCTAGTGTGTTAATTATGTAATGATATTTTATATTTATTATGTTATGATGTAACAATGTTTAAGAAACTGATTTTATTTATTGGGTTATTCTATAAAAAATGCTTTAGGTTTCTATAGATAATTTAAGAAATATTTCATTATGAGATGGGTGGGACCTATATCTCTATCCAATGAGTTTGGTATAGATTTATATATCTTTTTATTGACATTAATGGAATGAAAAGTAAATTTGAGTTAGTAATTCAGGGATGGAAATGCATGTAAATATGGTTCAGTAATACAAGGCTTGAACCACAAGTTAACATGGTTCAGTAATAGAAATTGTCCACTATGATGGTCTTGGTAGTGGTGCCTTGGATTATATGGGAATCATATTATGTGATTATTTATTTTCCACAATTCCATGTTTTATTCCAATGTTATTATGGTTCATTTTATTTTAGGATCTATGCCTTACGTACTAAAATTTTTTATTTCATGACTCAAGATTTTTATATTTAAACATTATGTTCATGTTTTTACATTTTTATGATTATGCTTTTTTTTATTTTTTCCATGTATACCCGTACAGATCATTTCATCTCGACCATTTTATGTTTTCTTTTCCCCATGATATAAAGAATGGTTTTAGGTAGAAAAATAAAAGGGGAAGATAATTATGGGAGGTGTTGATGATCTTTCACTAAGTTATAAGGTTATGTTCCATGTTAACAAAGACACTAAACTAATACAATATTTGGGAATATTTTTGTGTAATGTTTTATGTATTGAAAAAAAGAAATGTAATGTCCATGTACATCAAACCTAGGTCATTACATTGTGATCCATTTAAGTTGATATTGATACTTTATGTATGAAAAAATTCATCTTCAATAATCATAATTTAGAGAAAAGATAAGGATGTAATTATAAAAATTAGGTAATTATATTTCTTTTATGTTATTGGTCTTAGTAGTAACATAATTTCTATACTCTAGAAAAAGTAATTTGAAACAAAAATGTTACCCATTTACAGTTCTTACTACGAAATCAAAGGATTTTAATCAATTAATGAATTATGTATTTTTATAGTTAACAATATCAGGACCATGTTACCTATAACACTCTATAATTTATTGATTGTTATATTTTATGAACATTATAATCACATGTATAACTTTTAAAATGGATGTTTTATTGATAATTTTTACAATATGTGATTTCAAGAATTGTATTTTGAAAATTTAAACCCATAGTTATCAATACAGAGATCAAAATTTAAGGACTCAATTTTTTATAGGTTGATAATGTAACATTTTTATATTTTAAGATGAAACACTTTGTTTAATATAATAAAACATATGCCACAATAAACTTAGAAAAAAATAGAGTATTATTATTCAAATGTGACCCTTATAATCTGTACATTAAAATGGTGGGTAAAAATAATATTATTGATGTTATGAAATTTATTTGGATCATACTCATTTTAAAGCATAAAATCATTCTTTTTATGTAATCACTCTAATCTTTATTAAAAGAATTTCATTATTTAAAAAATAAAGTTTCTTTAAAAATGTTTTCTTTCATTTTATATGTGAATATTATATTTAATTTTAAAAATATAGAAGTTTTTTTATAAAAATAAATCTATTTTTATTTGATAATATCATGTTTTACTTTGGGGAAAATCGTGGGATTTTCAAAAAATATTAATTTTTTAGTTAATAGTGTAAAATACTGATTTTTTAAAAATGTAATTGACTTTTAATAAATTATAAAATTTAAATCTAAAATAATTTTTTGTATTTTATTTAATGATACATAATTATTATTTATTTATGTTTCATAAACTAAAATTATTTTTAGAATACTTTCTATTTTATTTTAGAATATTTTTTTTGGTTTAAAAACCTAATTTTTCTAGAAAACTGTTTTAATGATCAAAATGTATCACCACATTAATTAGTTTAAATAATACCAAATTGGTATTTTTTAAAAAATAATATAATTTATTATATATCAGTAAACAAGAATCATGTTTCATAAAATATTTATTATTATTCATAATGTTATTTAAAAATCATTCTTTATTTAAAAATACACTTTTGGGAACCAGTTCTTTCATCACATATGTAAGTTTTTTTAATATTTCTTGTAATATAAATTCAAATTTGTAAAATATATTCCATATTTTTAATCAAAAGTACCAAATTATTAATTAGGTACATTTTAAATGTTAGGCCTAAAAACTAATGGTAATAAATGATTTACCACAATATAAGTAAACAATACAAAAAAGTTAAAGTTAAAATGTAAAATATTGAAATTCCTAAAAATAAATATGTTAAAATATTAGTATTTTTGTTGTAGGAACAGAACCATAATTTAAAAAACTAATTGAAAATCTAATTATTTATAATTAATAAAATCTAAATTTGGTTGGAATTAGTTAAAAAATAATCAATATTTAATCTCTTAAAACCACCCCTCTTCAGGTATAAATACAACTCCTCACAACAACCATTCTCCAAAAAAAGCCATTAAAAAACTACAATCCTTTCCCATAAATCTATTCTGCACTATAACCACATACATGTACTTTTGGTATCCCCCTGAGGAATAATTACATGGTCCTTATGTGATTATTTAAGGAGGTGATGTTTATCAGGTAATTTTATCAAACAAGTTCTCTTAATTTCTTTTCTTATTAAATATTCTTATCACTTAATTAATAAATCTAATTATATTAAATATATTCTATTTTATATAATGTAATTTTATTTTTTTAGTGAAATAACTTATATACATCCCATTTATTATCTCTTCTTATTTAGTGAAACATAAATATTTTCAAAATTATGGTGGCTAACTATCTCTATGAATAACGATTTTGTTCATTTCCCATTAACACCTTCAAGTATGGTTATAAAATTATCATTTTGATTGAATTATATTTTAATTTTTATATTATATCATATTTTATGTTCTAAAACAAAAATATAGAGATAATATTAAATAAAATGAAACTAGATCGTAATGGTCAGAAAAACGACCAAATTAAAAGTAACATTTATCATTTAAATCATTTCAAATGAAAAATCCTCATGTAAACATAAAAATAGACGAAAGAGAAAATTTAATGTTCTTTTATTTCATTAAATTTTTTTCGTTTAAATTCTAGAGTTTTATTTTCATTTGAAACTAAAATCTATAATTATACCCAGGTGACCTGACCACGAAACCATGAATTGAATGCACTTGATCAAAGGAAAATCATGAAATATTATTAATAAAAGGGTAGTAAGATGTTATTAAATACTATATTAGGAATTAAAAATATTAATTTAGTTCTGTGATAGGGTAATAACATTCTTGGAACCATTATACTTCAGGTTAATGTATGATTGAACTAAAGGGAAGTGTGAGGTAAGGGTTTCTCATATCACACTTACTTATTTGTGATATATTCCTTAGTCACCAATTATTTTATTTTTTTCATTTATATATTTATCTTTGATATACAATATAATTAATACCAATATTATAAATTCAATAACCGTTTAATTTGACAATTTTTTCTTTTATAGGGAATATGTTTTGATTGATTTCATGGTATAAAAGAATACATAAACCAATTTACATTTTTTGGGTCAAACATATAATTCATTGATTATTTTGTGATAACATTTTGTGTTATTTTTTTTCTATTATTAAATGTTTCATTTCAACGTTTTTATTTATATCTACAGATAATACATACAATCAATGTTATTGATTTATTTTACGCAACTATTTAACTAAATAAAATAATTTTAATGGTTTTAAAGAGTTATTCAATAAATATTTTTCTTTCATGTACATGATTTTTGAATTTATTTTTACGAATTTATTTGTATGAAAATAAATGTTTTAAAATTATAATGTTCTAATCTAGATTACATGTTTTCAATAAGTTATCTTTTTAAGGTTTTACATAAGGGATACTTAATTTTTTTTTTAAAGATTATACTTAAAAAATTATAGAAGTAATGTTTTTTACAGATAGTGAATGAATGTATTTTCTCTTCTTCATATTAAAATACTATTTTGAATCGTAATTTAAAGGATTACAATTTCACTTTAAATGAAGTTTTTTTTTCTGTTTAAAATACAAAATTTTTCTAATTTAGTGATTAAAAAAATTGAAAATTTATTTTCATCAAAGATTAGTTTACAATAAAATATTTCATGGTTTATGTTTTTTTATAGATCTTGAATTGTTTTTTATGATTATTTTTGGTCCCATTATAAATAAATTATGGGTGGTTCTATCATAATCCATGAATATTTTGTTACATTGTTAACAAATGACGAGTGGTTTGATGATAAACTAATGAAAATTGGTTATGTTATAAACACCAACTCATTGGGTACTTTAGAGTTTAAGGTAGGACATATTTGTCACAAAATTTTTAAGAGTGATATATAGTATGATATACAATGTTAACTACATATATATTATATTATTTTAGATTAATTTTTATGAAAATCTATTGATTTTAAAAAGTCAAGATAATCATAATTTTGAAATGATGTTCTAAGTTTTAGAGTAAAAGGATTTTTATGAAAATTTATTTTTGATTTTTCAGATAATAATAGTTTCTTCTATTTTATGAACATTTCTGAGCATTGGTACAAATTCCATTTTTCTAATTTTTTTCATATGACATAATAAGGATTAAAGACCATAATGAGATTCAGGGTAAAATTGTAAGGATAGTTCATGCAGTGAAAACATGTTTTAAGTTAAATACTATTGTTTTATAAAATTATCTAGATACTTTGAATATATTTCCACCTTTAACTCATGGGTTTACAAAGTATGATTTAGTCTTAATTCACTAAAAACTGAAACATAAAATATTTGCCAATTGAAAAAACATGAAATCTAGATTAAAATCACTTGAATATGTAATGAATAATCCAAATACTTACATGTATGAATCCTAATAATTATAGTGTGTTTCAATATATTGTTGTAGTAAAGCATTAAATATTGTGTTTATGGTGTGGTTAGGATAGTTGGGATGTTATGAAGGTGTGTGGTTCCAAATGGGATGAATGAACAACTATCTCAAGAGAAAGTTCATGTGGTATTTTATCGATGAAATAAATGTGATACACATAAGATATGTGATGTGACATTAGTTAGATCCGTGTAGTGTACAATTTTCATATTCATTGAGAATCAGAAGGGTCATTTTAAAAGAACTTGATAAGTGTGGTAGTGGTAGGTCCATAAATAAAATTAGGGAACATTTTCATGGAAGAGATCTGTGATTCAATTGTGTGTTTTGGTTTTTTAGATCCTATTGGATCATGGTGACATGGTTTTCATGAGATGATTGGGGTCATTGAAGACTATGGTCATTGTTAGAGGATTCACATATCTCAATAGTTATTGGTGACACCCCGAGTGGATATGGTTATGGTGGTATTATTCATTGAAATCAGAGTGTAGTCCAAGGATACATATAATTATTCCCAATATCTTTACTACATCATGATTATGTTGCGATATAATTTGACATATTAAAATATATTTAGATGTATTTTCCAGGTAAATGACGGTACAATTTGAATATTGAATCCATGGAGGAATGTGAGTGAGGACCTGTCGTGGCGGTGGGGGGTGGGTGAATCACATGTTATTTATGAGTACTTTATTTAGGGTGGAATTGATATGAATGAGTGTCATGGGTGCAATGATCAGAATCTGAGAAAAAATAGAAGATTACATTTAATTTTTAACATATGTGACATAGATAAGGGAACATCTACAATTGGGTATAATTTATATTTGGAATGTGGGATACAATATTTAGTGTTTCTTGTGTAATACGGTTCCAATGTCACAACTATAGTAGGGAGTAATATTTTGGTCAAGTGTGTACAATTCTCGTGTTGGATTGCTCAAGAAAATGTTGATCTATTTGTGGATCAGTCAAGGAGGATCCATGATTCTAGTGATTAAAAAAATTATATTTGTTCTTAATATATCCAAACATTCATTATGCAAACATTATTACATTATTTATAAACATAAATGACCAACAAGTACAAACCCAAATATTATATGTCATAGTGTATTTAGAAGACTAGGTTCATTATACATAAAAAGAAAACATAAAACATGAAATAATTATTTTATTCTCTATAATGAGCCCTTACATTCATTATATGTCCAAAATATCCATAGGATAACCTAAGTAATACGTAAAATAAATTGGTGAGATTAAAATTCCATTAAGGTAAAAACATGATAAAGAAATATAATGTGTCAGTCAAAGGTACAATTTGTTTTCAAAAATGTTAAGTCTCATGAGTAGTCACATAAAATATTAACATAAATAAATTGGTATAATAAGATAATGGTAACATAAGAAATGTGGAATCAACATATAACATGAAATAAACATTATTCAAGGATAACTTCCTAGACAATATCACATGGTGGAAAAATTCTAATAATAGAATAGGTTTACCCCATAGTCTTATACAAAATGTCTCATGAGAATTAATCATTACCCATTGAATTGGACTTATATATGGGTACAACCATAACAATATGTTCATGTTTTATGTATTCCATAAAAATTAAAGTAATCCTATGGAACAACAAAAGAATTTAAAAAGCATAGAAAATGGGTTTCATAATAATTACAAATATCATAATTAGATTAAATTTTATAATGATGGAATTTGGGAAATGAACATAAGGAATGTATTAAAAAATAAATGTAAGGATTAATAATCTAATTATGTACATGAAAGAAAAATATACTTAATTTATTATCATTTTACAACATTAATGAGAGGGAAATTAATTTAGAGATAGATTGGTCAAAAACCGAAGTAAATGATTGTTTTGAGAGGACCCTAACCTCAAGAATGGTTTATCACATGTATTCTTTATCATTGTTAATAATAAAATTATGTTAATTATTTTCATTCTTATGAACATTTTTCATGATTATTGGTCCTTTAATTTTATTTATTACTACGTTATATTCAATTATATAATCATTTAGGTTCAGGTCAGATGTTTTGATGATATTCCAATCATTTGTCAAAAATAAATTTGGAAAGATCACTAAGGTGAAATAAATTATTATTTCATAATATAAATACTATTAATTAGGGAGTATTTATAAATTTTATACATAAATTTTACCATCAAACCCTATCATTATGGATGGTTATGAAAAATGAATTTTTTACAATGATGGTTATGGTAGGTCTTACATAAACATGATCAATATTTCAATTTTTTTAATAATTGTAATGTAATTCAAGTAAGTAATATTTTATAATTACATAATTATAATTAAATAATAAATTTCATATTATTTCTTTAAATTCAATTATATAATACATCCATGTGATTAAATTATTAAAAATCAATCACATCTTTTTGTGGAGACTGTAATCTTCCGTATACATGAACGACGCTATAATTTTTCAGTAGATGAAAAGTTGAAAATGTATATGACATAATGAAATACCATAATGATTAATATTTAATTGCTATTATACATAAACATTAAATATATTTTCATTATTAGAGGAGATAAGGGAAAACTAATTACAGTAATTTGTGAGGTGATACTCTTCCATTAACAACAAGGATGACTTCATTTACTGTTATATAGAAGAAGAGGTGGATGGAGGGAATGAAATTAGCCTAATAAAATGAAAAAATATTTTAAATAGTGATGTTACTCTATAATCATGATTGATTACAATTTGAATGAGGTTGTGGAAGATATAAATCAACGATGCTCAGACAGGAATGAGACATCTTCTTCGGAACACCTCTTTAGAATTATATATAAATCTATCCTATATTAAATTTATTATAATAGAAATAATATAGGACTTGGGTTGGGAATTAAATATGTAATTTATTTCATGAATTAAATGATACTAATAAAATTTTATATGTGAAAAATAGAGGATAATATGTTTTGTTTTATAAGTGAGATGGATAGATATTTTTGTAAATACCCAAAACTATTCAATATTGGAGATTCACACTGAAAAAAAGGTCCAAAAAATAATAAATAATATATTTTATGTTTTATATGGATGATAATCCCTACCCAAATAATAAAATAACTATTTTTAGGAATTTTATTTTTTTTATCTCTATTGTTATTTACATATAACATTTTAGTTTTTCAATACAGTAATAAGTTTTTTAATATCACAATTAAGAATTATAAAACCAAATAATCTGAAAATTTAAAATAAAATTAATTATTTAAATTAAAAAAGTATATTATATTTTGTAATGCCTACATCATATAATTTTTATAATTAAATTAAAAAATTTACCAAAAAAATTTGTCGAAAAATATTTTTTTTGAAAGGCATATTCAAGTAATAAATGATCTTATATTACCACTATAACTATAAATCCACAATATTTTAATTTAAATTAGGAAAAATATAGTTATAATATATAATTTAAATTTAAATTATTATTTTATAGGTTTTAATTTAAATAATTAAAAATTGAAAACATTATGAACATAAAACAGTTCGTAGAAAACTGTGTTTTATGCCTAAAAATAAACATTTACTAATATCATAAAAATTAATGAATCATATGAAATTAATTATATTATTATAAATAACATGTTTTATATGAAACTTGAAGTCCAAATCCAAAATATAATAGAACGTCAAATTTACCATATTTTATGAAAATAGAGAAATTTGAAATCAATAATTTCCACTATATACAATATAAATAAAATATCTAAAAAAGCCTAAAATATAAAACTAATAAAATTTGATATAACTATTTCAATTTGTTTCATTTTTAACTCATTATTTCTAATATTTTTACAAAATAATTATACTATTTTATTATAATGATCTCTAAAAATCATTTTTGATTGAAAAATATTTTTGATGAAATAATATATAATAAAAATAGAGTTATTATTTCATTAGAATTTTTAAATGAAATTATACCTATTATAGAAATTGTGTAATCATTTCATAAAACATTTATTCCTATTCATACCTGAAAATTTATCTTCCAGGTAACAATATTTATATTTAAATAATCATTGTTTGCTTAAGATATATTATTCATGTCATATATGTTTTAAAAAGTAGATTTATTTTTTAAAACTATAGGTGTTACATTATTTGCCCTTTAACTAATTTCTAGTAAAAATTATGTATTACATTATAAAGTGAATATATTGATGGTTCTTCTACATCATGGATTCTTCCAATTCTAATTGTCCTCTCCATATTTAAGGATACTCTATAGAACATTGACCTAGTGAGTTTTCATGTTTGGTATAACATTGTCTATATTATCTAGGGTCATCCCCAGCTAATCCTGATAAGGGATATCCTCTCCTATCTATATGAACTCTAAATATAGTACATGCGAGGGATCTGGTATGTACTTCATTATCATGGATAAATGAAATATGTCATGTATTTAAGAAACGGATGGTGGGAGTGCCAGTCAATAATCCATTTCTCCACAGTGATTGTGAATCTAAATGTGGTCGATTTATAAAGGGATCATCATTTATTCCCAAATATCATGAATCTCTAACATGGTAATATGTAAAGAATCATATTATCCTATACCTCAAAACTATGGTCCATGAAAAGGTTCTCATCATATCTCTTATGTCAACTGTGATCAGTCCTGGTGTGTTTCTAAAAATATGTGACATTTTCCAAAAAACTCTTAAACATTTCAAACCCAAGTAGCTTGTGTTCACCAACATCATCCCATCATGAAGGAGTTCACATATTACCCTAAAGGGTATCATATAGATAAATTTTTATTCTTGAGTTAATGATTTATTGAATGATAAATTTTCCAAAGGAATATATTGATCTATATTCCTTTTATGTCCTTGGAGAATTCTCTCAATAAGTCTTCTAATTTTTATTTAATCCTCTCATATTGGAAATAATTTTGTTGGTGATAATCAATAGTGAATTTCAACTTATTATTTAGAGAATTTTGTGGGTCCTCCTAGAACATTTGGGCAAATCATAAATATTTTCCAAGTAAAATATATATTGGGGTTCCATGTATCCTTAAAACCTCCAAAATGTATATACTTTCACGTTTAATAAGTATGTAATCCTATCAAATTGAAATAAAGTGAAGAGTCTTTATAAGAAATTCTACCACAACCCATATGAAATTATTTACTATAGATGACTTTGTAAGTCCACTTGAATATTTATAGGTGAAGAATTCTTATTTCCATATAGGTATAGGTAATGGTCACATCATACTATTAGACTTTTTTCCTTTAAACATTCACTACATGAAAAACAAGAAAGTTGGTGGTATATTTCAGGATCCCCTTATTCATATTGTCCTAAAAATATTCATCTCAGTCATATCAATAAATCTTCATGTTCCCCAATTTATGAAGAATGAAAATATATGTGATTTATTCAACAAAATATTTTTTTATATGTGGATTTTATGGTACACAAAATAATGATCCCAATCTTTCAACTCATTCTCCATCAATTTGCAACTCTAAGGATTTCCCTTTTCTTATGGATTCCACCTTCTCTTAATTTTAAATATCATCTCTTTGAGCATCAAATAATTTATCCAGAAGTGATGCTAGAGATATTAATTTAGAAATAAATGATGATCTTACTTAATTCATGATTCACATGCCCATCATTTTAATGTATAATAATATTGGTTCTTTATCAATTCTCATCATCAATAATGTTGTCAGATCCTTCCTACATATATAATCTCCCCCATTGTTTTCTCTACCAAGATGGTAGTAGATGGAGAATTCAATGTTCTTTATTATATCTAAAAATATTCATTGAAACCTCACATGACTTCAAAGAAATGGAACCATAACATGAAATGGAATCATAACATAACCCAGTAACAAAACAAGCAACATGCTCTAAGAACTCATCTGGGGAATTAACTTGTAGAATGCCAGGACCACACCAACATCTAAAAATACCAACCATCAATTTCTAACATGCTTCAAATTTACCAACTTTCAAACCTTACGCCAAAAAAATAGAGATCCAAAGAATCTCCATCTCCATGAAATATCTCCACTGCCTGCAACTCTCATTCCCATCATCAAACACCAGCAAAACAAACCGCAATCAAATTACGTCATCCAGATTTTGAGGAAAACAACAACCAAGCCGAAGAGAACAGTGAGAAAAAACCACACAGCACACCTTGACCCTCCACTGCCCGGACATTGAATTCCATTGCCCGGAACCGCCTTTACTGAGCCAAAAACAACACCGCAACGCCAAATTGTCGACTAAAAGCTGTTGAAGCCACTATCGCAACCACAGATCAAGAGCACCATCCTCAAAACTTCTTCACACCACCCCCATCACCCGAATACACACAAAAAACACCACCTGAAAACCAAACACAACCTTCAAAATAAATAACTCCAATAAAAATTGTCCTCAAATCGAAACGAAACAGCATCCAAAAAACCTTAAGACAAACGCAAGCCCCGTCGCCACTAACCAGGTCACCCACGAAGAACCTGACACCTCCCAACGCTCATCATGAGACAAAATATGGTTATCCAATAAATAATCTTGACATGTCCATTACTAAATTTTATATATCATTAAAGGGTCAATAAATATCCCTTTAATAGTGATAATGTACCCCAAAAATCATAGTTCCTTCATCCAGAACTCACATTTACAATACACTACATATATATTATACTTTCCCAAATCATGTAGAATAATACTCAAATTGTCTACATGATCCTCCTAATTTTTCAAGGTAATATCAAAATAAATGATTCATTATGTTCATCTGTATTTTTGGAGAAATTGTATATTTGGAAATAATCCCTGAGAACTCATAGTGTCCATACCTTGTTCAAAATGAATTTTTGGGAATATCTTCAATATTAACTATTAATTCATGATATTTTGAGAGAAGATACACCTTAAATGATTACTAAATCCCATGTATTTGATCAAAAATGTCAACTCTTAGGGAGGGGATACATGTTCATTATAATTATATGTTTGAGTTCAAGATAATTAGTGTTGAGGTACTCGGATCTATATCCATTCTTAATTAAGGAACTCTAACAAATAAAACAATTTTATATATTCCATTGTGACAATTTTTTCATATAATCTAGCTCAAATATGGATATTCTATAAGGATTCCAAGATACGAGAAGACATCCAATTATATGGTCGATTGAGAAATCATCACCCATTCCAGGAGGAAGACCATGAAACTATTTGGTGGTATAAATTAATATAATCCCTCACAATGTCCATGTCATTATGTTTGATTCTCTTCTTTGTTTTGGTCATTTGTGTTAGATATTCTTGATCTTATGTTAATAATATCCATTCATGAATAGAATATTTTAGTGTTTATTCGTCACCCTCCTAACACATGTATTGAATTGGAGGATAAATTGGTACATGGAGAGTGATTTCCCTATATAATTAGTTTAGGTTGGTGTTATATATTGAAATCCAATTCATTTTAAATATAAAATAAAATTTAACTAATGTATGAAAAATGATTATTTTGGAATTTTCTATCCACAACACTGATTAGGGATGATTTATATACCTTGAATGCAACCATTGATCTATTATATATTCTCATAGATAGATTAGACCCCATATTTTTAGATGGTTCACGAATAGTTATACATACCTATAAACATATGAATGAATATAAAAAACCAAATCAAATTTTACATTCACTATTCTTGAATCAATATCTACAATACATGTTTCCACACCCTTTTCTGGATATGCATCAGTAATAGTGATAAAATATTCTTTTCCCTTCTCTTTAGGAAATTTATATTTTTATTGATTGGATACTACAACCCCCGAGTCTATGAATTGTTCAGTATAGTATGAACCTTGTTTTTCCCTCATGTATGGATCTCATAAATATTCATATAAATAATTATTTCAGACCTAAAATAAATGATTAATGATTTATTAAAAGTATCACAGGTATATGAGGCTTGTTTCTATCACATAAACATACTTATTTGGAAGAAAATTCCAATAACATGGCTATTTTAATCAATGTTAGGCTAGACACAAGGATTGTTAAAAACATGCATGGATGGAAAATGGGATTTTATTGGGAGCATAGATTTCATTAACATGAAAGATGAGATTCATGACTGTTGAAAATGTTGTATGGTTGGTGTATGGTTAGTGTATGGTTGGTGAATGTTTCATGTACGGTTTCCCCAACCGTATAACCTAATCATACAAGTCACACTTGTTACAGTATACCATACATAGTTCGCACACGATTTGGATAACCATGAAAATGGTATAAATGGGCGAATTTATGTTTTTAGCTTAAAATATCAATTAAATAAAACCCTTATTCCCTATTGGTTATCTAATGAACATATCCTAAATTTATCCACTTTTTGTATCCTCACGAACCCTATTCTAGGAAATAGGATTGATCACCCATCTAATGAATGAATAGACCGACGTTCGTATCATTTGATGTGCACCAATACATTCTCTATAGATTTTTAATCATACATTATTGTTATTCCAGTATAATATTCTATTTAAATTAAGGCTCTTGTTGGGAAAAATCAATCAATATCAATTTTTCCAAGATATGATGAATTTTGACGGTGTTTTTCATGATTACGATGACCTTCGTAAAAAGCATTATTGAAGAGAATTGTAGCGGTGAAGTTTATAGCAAGTGGAGATTTGTGGAAAATATGAAAAGGAATTGATGTAGCTCTTAGAAATTATGATGAGCTCTGATATCAGAAAATTGTCTTGGTGCTATGTGATATAGAGAGAGTTTCGTCGTCATGTTTCGAGCTTCGCAATTTGAGTTGACATGGTTCTGACTTCGAGTGGACAGTTTGAGGGTCGGTGGAATCGCCTCTAAATAGGCCTCAACCCCCTCGAGTGAAGAAGATAGTTTAAAAAGATTTTTTTTCTCTCGACTCACGATGGAGGTTCATGAAGGCATTGTGATTCTCCAAATTAAGAGTTTTGTGGTAGTTGATCTAGCTCCGTGAAAGAGGTGTGTTTCACGTTGTCTTGGTGAGCCTTGCAAAGAAGTCACTCTGCGACGACTTGAGCTCTGCGATGACCTATTCTTTATGAAGGCTTGAGATTTATGAAGGTATGAGATTTGCGAAGCAGTGTTCTCCACAAGGATGTGATTTCTACGAAGGTGTGTGCTTCGCGATGAGGTAGGAACTTCGCGAATCCTTATTTGAGCATTGAAAAATTGGGAGCTTCATTATGTAGGGTTCTTTTCCATGGTATCATTCAATGGTAGTTTCTGAGTGATCATTGGAAAAGAGGTATTCATTAGTGGCTTAAATTTGAACTTCAATATAGCATCTACAAACAGTGGAGAATGAAATAATTTGTGATAATGAAAAGACATATAGGCCTATAAACAATGAGTGGATATTTTGAAGAATGAGTGAGCTCACATAAGTTAATAGAGGAGTGAGTTCTCAAAATTGTGAGTGGTTTTAAACCAAGTGGGATAGTGAGTCCACTTCGAACCTGAAAAAAGCACTGCGCTTATAGTTAATTTGGTACATCGGCACATCACTGATGTATGCTCCTAGGATGTAGCCTAGTGAGGGTGAAATGAGTGAAATTGTAGTGTCATGTTCATGTTTTAATTTTTGATCATACTCTGCACTGGGAAGGATAGAGAAGATCATTTTTTAATGTTTAAACGAGATCAAAGGGGAATCTATTTTAATCTTTCATTCACTTATTCACCCCCCTCACAGGGTATCTGGCCTAGTAGAACTAATAGTTGGTATCAGAGGGAAAAGATGATATCAGTGTTTCTATATCAAATAGAGGTCACCAATCACAAATGTATTCTTATCTTAAAAGGGAAGAACATTTAGTTTTGGAAGAATCAGATCCAACACTTCTTCTGATCATTGGGAATGAATGTTCATACAGCAGCGATGCATGGTATCTCCGCTGACATCAATAGTGGTACACTATCAGAGGTTGAAATAAGGGAAATGGATGCTAATTACAAAGTAATGAATGCTTTATGGGGAACATATCCAATGTTATATATACGATGGGGATGTCATGCAAAATATCACACTCCATGTTGGTAAAGCATATGAACATATATGAAAGAGATTCAAAGGTTATAGAAGGAAATATGAATGTGTTCTGTAACAAGTATAATGATCTTATAATGGACTTGAATAAGTCTTTTGATGCATTAATTGATAGGGATAATGTATTATTGGAAGACATGAGAGGTATTGGTGATGTACTTGAAGTCATATATATCACAAATCTCATCCTAAGGAAACTTACACCTCGCTTCAATCCAAAGGATTCAATATTAGAAGACAAGGTTTCGAAAGAGTAGACACTGGATAACTTTCATTGTTCTTTTATAGAATATGAAATGAAAACTGATGATAATGATGTCATGGAAAGGTGTAAATCTAAAGAGGTGGCATTAAAATCCATGAAGAAGCTCACTATTGAAGATTATCAGGAAGAAAAAGATACATATAAGGTAATGACATTATTTTCATAGAATATTTAATGAGGAAAACTAATTTTCAAAGGAAAACTTCCTCTTGCATTATTTATAGGTGGAAAAGTTGGTCACATTTCTGTAAGGTTCCCCATGATGTTTCATGAAGATGAGAAGGATGAAATTGAAATTTCTATGGAAAAGGCTTCAGCCTATATGAAAAGAAAAAAACAATTCAAGAGAAATTTATTTAAAAAAAATCTTCTCTCAAAAGAATATTGTAGTTCAGAATTGTTTGAGGTTCAAGAGGTTGATGAGATAGATAAATGAAAAGATCGAGGAGAGAATGCTATTTTGGCAGTTGTCGGTATCTCTCATTAAAAAGAAGAAATTGATGTTGATGAAGAAAAAAATAAATGGAAGGAAGAGTCAACATGGAAGCAGAATTAAAAGATGCTCTTGAAGAGATATATGTTTGGAGAGAAAAAAAAAGAAAGCCAACAAGGTGGTACAAGATTCCAAAATCTACATGAAACAACTGAAAGAGGAGAATTCTGAGCTGATAAAAGAAATTGAAATCCTTATGACTTGTTATCCTGATAGATTATAAAAGTTTTATGAATATAATCTCAAGGATAATGAATAGAAAAGGGAGATCAATGGATTGAATAACACATGGAAAGATCAAATCAAGTGTAACAATGATCATAAATGAGAAGTTTTAGGTTTTCAGAAAAAGGATAAGGATCAAGAAAAACTCATAACCCCTGTTGGGAAATCCAGAAATAAGATCACTCAGAAAATTGAGAAGATAATTTTGGATCATAGTAAATTCAGAAGAAAGAAAGTGTAAATTATGTTCAAATGCTATGGTCGATGGGGGGATAGACTGATAACAAAAAGCTGTGAAAATTGGAGTTATATTGAAACCACCCATTCCGAGATTGAAGGTTGATTTGGGCACAAAGTAGAATCAGAGTATTCCAAGATCCCATGGGGAAACAAGAAGTGTGAAAGAGACATGAAAGAATACACCTTATATTAGGTGTTTTTGTTGTGGAATGATGGGACATTCACAGTATGTGTTTTCCATAGATAAAAGATATCGAAGGGCATAATAAAAGAGGTGGCAGCCAAACAAAGAACAATTTTCTAGAACATATTTCGAAGGACACTATTTTTGGTTAGAGGTTTTGGAAATAAAGCTAGATAATGTACATCGACCATACATAGGAATGTTCTAATTCAGAATCAAAATGTTTGCAAGTAGCTAATCAATGAAAAAAATGGGGAGCTAAAAATGGAAAGTATATTTTCAAATTTTCAAGATGAAGATGGTACATTATACTGTAAGAAAGATCAGAAGTCTCAATATTTTCAAACTTTTTAGGAAAAAATATGCACCGAGAAGAAAAATTATGAGAAGGAAGTGGTTTCATAAATTTACCTTAAATTAAGAGAATGTTCTGGTGTGTGGATCATTGATAGTGGTTGCACATCCCACATGACAGGTAATATGGATCCTATTACAGGAATAAAATATGGAAAATAAAGAGTTTTCAAGTTTGTAAATGATGAAGTCTTGAAGATCATTGGCTGAGGAAAGGCCAGGTTTGGGGAAAATAGATGAGACATGCTGATGGCTTAGCAGTAGAAGGCCTCAATAACAAATTTCTCAGCTTCAGTCAACTATGTGTCTGATGACATTCTATAAGTCTTACTAAGAATATGCGTATCTTTAAAGGAAGATACATGGAAATGGTTCAATAGAAAAAATGAACAAAGTGAAATATATACTTGTTTATTGGTGAAGAAGATATCTTCTTTTTGTCTAGAGAAAAAGAATACAAGTTGTGGCCTAAAGGACATGGTGAACTATTCCAACCATCCATGGAAGATCTGGTAATCTGTGACGCAGCAAGAGACCCCCCTATGCTATCACATGATTTTAATCACATATTTGAGTCATTACAACAAGGGAATCTCAATAGAAAAATTTTTAAGGAAAAGGAAAATAAGTCAACAAGAGTGCTCGAATTGGTGCATACTGATATTTGTGGGCCTATCACACCAAGATAAATTGACAGAAAGAGGTGCTATGTTCTTTTCATTGATTACTATAGTAAAATGACATGGGTATTTGTTATTTCCCATATGTATGATATGATCATCACTTAAAACAATACTGAAGGGAGTATAAAACGTTGCTTGGACAGAAAATAATGAAGTTTTTTTTTTCTGAAAATGGTATGAAATTCAAAAATAGTTAGGTGGAAGAATATCTTGAGAAATAAAAGATAAGGAATCCTATTTCTTTAGTAATATCCCCCCAATAGGATTGGTTGAAATTAGAAATCAAATCATCAAAAAAAATGGCCAAGACATTCCTTATAGAAAAAGGCCCACCAGAGAAATTTTGGAAGGAAGCGATAATGACATCAGTCTACATTTATAACATGGCTTTGTTGTGTACGAAAGAAGGACAGAATCCATATGATATGTGGTATGAGAATAATCCAAATATGAAGTACTTTCAAATATATGGAAGCAAGTTATTTATAATCAACAAAGAAAAACATAGGAAAATTGAGTCACACTGAGATGAGGGAATTTTCCTTGGATAATCAAAAAAATTCTAAGCATATAAATTATTTAATAAAAGGTTGGGAAAATTAGTTGAGAGAAATGAAGATACTATTGTTGAAAATTATGAGAATATTCAACAATATAGTGAACAATTTATTGATAAAATCAATGGAGAAGAAAGTAATGCAGGAGCACCAGAAGTGGCTGATGCTAATTTAGAAGAAGATACAGATGATGAGAAAGAAGGAGAAAAATATGTATGTGCACAGAAGCCAAAAAGTAAAGTTGAAATTGAAAGGCATTATATCATTATTGATTAATTAACTCTAGTTTAGACACGAAGAATAAAATCACTACATTAAAAATCTATCATATCTTATTTAGATCCTAAATGATTTTCTGATGTAGTTGAAGATGAAAAATAGGTTTAGGCTATGAAGGAAGAGCTAGATCCAAATTGAGAAAAATCAGACGTGGGTGATTGTTTCAAGGCCAACTAATAAGAATGTAATCAGGACTAAATGGGACTATTTCAATAAGATTCATGAATATTGAACATTGATTCGAAAGAAAGCCTAACTAGTGTGAAAATGATACTCCCAGATAGAGGGAATAAATGTCGATGATACATTTTCACCGGTTATAAAGCTGGATACAATCAGATTATTCATATCCATTGTAGTGCAACAGGATTTCAAAGTGTTTTAGATGAATGTCAAATCTGCATTCTGGAATGGGATTCTAGAAGAATAAGTGTATATCGAGAAGAAAAATGGTTTTTTCATTCATGAGGATGATAAAAAGGGTTTTCACCTGAAGAAAGCCTTATATGGGATGAAATAATCACCGAGATCATGGTACATAAGGGATGATCCGTATTTAAAGAAGCTTGGTTTCTAGTATGGTGGAGTTGATTCCATTATCTATTTCAAAAACAATAATAATCAAAGGAATATGGTTTTGGTTTATGTCAAGGACATAATATTTTTCGGATCAAATGAAGCATAGTGCAGATAATTCTATGAATTCATGAAACACAAATTCGAAATGTCTATGATTGGTGAGATTAAATTATTACTTATTTTACAGGTGACACAAGGAAGGAATGGAAAATTCATTTCTCAATCCAAATATATCTTTGAGGATCTAATATGATTTGGAATGGAAAATACCAAGGAGATGAAGAGTTTGGTTGCTACCTGAATGAAATTATCGAAAGATGATAATGGAAAGAAATTTAATATCATAGAATACATGCAGATTATTGGGAGTTTACTATACCAGATAGGTAGGAGACATGATATTGTTTTCTCCACATACCAAGAAGCACGAAATAAATGAAATCCCAAGGAAATCCACATGCTTTCAGTGAAAATAATACTTTGGTATATCAAGGGAATGGTGTATTTTTTCTTGATATATAGTGACAAATATCAGTTAGATCTCTTGGGATATACTTATGTAGATTGGGCCAATTAAGAGGATGATAAAAATTCAATGTTAATAGGTTCTTTCTATATTTTTGGATTGTGTATTTCTTGGTTGAGCAAGAAGAAATATTTCATTTCATTGATCACCTCAGAAGATGAGTATATTTCATCCACTCATGAATGCACTCAATTATAATAGATAAAAAAATATCTTTTTGATATATGAGTTGAAGTGAAGTCTTATATTGGAATCTAGTGTGATAATTCAAGTGCTATAAATCCCTGAAAAAATCACATCCATCATTCCAGGATAGTAAACATTGAGATAAAGTACCATTTTATCAAGGAAGATATTGGCCAAGGAATATTGAAGTTGGAGTATACACCTACAAACCTACAGGTTGCAGACATTCTGACAATGGACTTAGCCAAGGAATTTTATGAGAGGCATAGACTGGATTATGGATTTAAATCGACATCCATCACATGAAAAAGTGTAGATATGGCAACCCCCTATCCCCGAGGTATGGTGTGTTTTTTCCAAAAGGTTCATGTAAGCGTTCTATATTATATTGTATACTACAATGAAGCGACCTTTGGGTTCATTGAAAATGGGGGAGAAATAGTTCCATAAGGTGGAAAAAATGTGGCTAAATAAGGGAGAAAATGTCTTAGTCAAAGACACATAGAGAAGATGATAGGTGGAGTATCAATATTTGGGGAGCGCCACCAGATAGGGGGAGTATGAGTTAATATCTGATGATGCTAGAAGTGATCGATCAAAGAATAGATATCACGACAGCTAAGGATTGGGATACATGTAGAAGAGTGAGGTTGGAATAGTGTTAGAAAGTTTCCTGTGATCAGAAATTTGTATCAGTTTAGTATCAACAATTGGAGTCAGAAATGAAGTGATTCATTGCTGAACATCTCATACGACTCTTGTTTCTCATGTCGATCATTGATCGTGTGAGATTAAGGTATGTGGGGTGTCAATCATTGGTATCTCTCTCAATCACAGGAGGAGAATGATGGTATATGATGGAAGGAGACCTAGTGAGGTATCAGAGTACATAAAATCATTCTGAGAAGAGTTTATAGAAAATCCAAAGTGGGAGATTTTTTGATAAAATCCCTGAAGGAAACAATGCATCATTTTTGGGTTTCTTTTTTTGGTTGACAATGAAGGCTTCCCAGGTGAATTTTCAAGATCTAGATATTTTGTTGACAATTCATTTTGAAAAAGAAACATTGAAAAAGTAGATAAGTTCTACAGGTGGTACAAAAGAACAAATACCTGGTGGTACCGTTTTCCAGGGCATTTCTGCGAAGAAGGAATATTGGCGATGTTATTTGTGATTATGATGAGCTTCGCGAATAGCAGAGTTGAAGAGAATTGTGGTAGTGAGGGGAATTACAAGTGGATAATTATAGAAAAGGGGGAAAGGAATTTATCGAGTTCTCTGTCATTACAATGAGCTCCATGATTCAAAAATATTTGTGGTGCTTCGTGATATAGAGAGAATTTCAGCCAAAATTTTAAAGATTAAAGATTTGAGCTGATGTGGAACTAACATCACACAAAAGGGTAGAGGGTTGGTGGAATCACTTATAAAAATACCTAAAACCCCTTGAGTGAAGAAGATGATTTTAAAATAAAATTTATTTTCTCATGACTTGTGATGTAGGTTCATGAAGGTAGTTTGCTTTTCCATATAAGGAGCTTCATAGAGGCAGATCTAGATATATGAAATATGTGTCTTCCATGTTGGATTGAAGATCTTCGTGAAGGAATTCTCTTTGCGACAGATTAATTTTTGCGACAGACTAGGATTTTCTAAGGATTGAACATTATGATGGTATGAGATCTGGGAAGAAGTGTTCTCTGCGAGGTAGTGATTCCTGCAAAGGTGTGTGCTTCGTGAAGAGGCAGGGTATTCGCGAATCCTTGTATAAGAATCGTTAAATTGGGAGCATCATGATGTAGGTTTCTTTTCAATTGTATTTACCAATGGTTTTGCCTTGTTATTTGTGGAAAAGGGGTATTCACAAGTGGATGAAATTTGTACATCAATAGAGCATCTACATACTTTGGAGGATGCGGTCATTTGTGATAATGAAGAGACCTAAAGGTCTATAAACTGTGAGTGGATCTTCTGATGAAGTAGTGATCTCACACCAGTGGAGAGAGAATTGACTTCTAAAAATTTGGAGTGGTTTTAAACAAGGGGGGACAGTGATTCCACTTCGACCATGTAAATAGTAGTGCACTTATATTTGATTTAGTACATTGTCACATTGCCAGTGTATGCTCCTTGGATGTATCCCAGTGAGTGTGAACCAAGTAAAACTAATGTGTTCTATGCATGCTTTAATTTTTTTTCATACTCTGCACTGGGAAGGAGAGAAAACAGTTTTTTGTCCAATGATGAAACAAGATCAAAGGGGAAGTAGTTTTAATCTGTCATACCCTGATTCACCCCCCCCCCTCATGGTATCTAGCCTAGTTGACCTAAAAACTCATATGCCTAAATTTTAGGTAATTGATCCATTATACATATCTACTCTAATCCAGGCTGAATTAAAGGCTGATATTAGATGAGGAGAGCTATAAAAGACAAGGCATGAGGTTTATAACTCATTCATTAATTCCAATCAATCTTTATATTTACATATTTTCGAGATTATCTCATCTGGTGTCATTTCTTGAATTTATGTGTCATGATTATAGTCATTATGACCATGTTTTAAGACCCATTCCATATATGCAATATAATGTTTTTGGTTACCCCAACTACTTTAACAACCCCATCTGGGGTGGTGTTCCATATTTCTATTTTTTGTGTTTTGGTACCTTTGAACCACCGTTCGAGAGTTCTTAAGATTGAATATTATAATAGTAATCAATTTTATATTAGACGAATACAGAATTTTGAATTGGAAATGGAAAGTACCATGTGTTATATACAATTGAACCACCTATGTAAAGGTCATAAGTTTAATTAACCAATGATATATGATAGCTAGTATATCATTTTTATACGCCTTGTATAAGTTTATATTAAATGAAATTCATGTGTTTTTTTCCTTAGAAAAATCATTTAATGTTATAAATGGTAAATGATAGAACAATGCATTTTATTATAAGATGTCAAAAATGGATTTATGTCCTTGTCCTTCTCACAATAATGAAGGAAAGTCTTGAATCTTTTCAATTTATTAAATGTAATGAACATGACATGGATTAACAAATTAAATATACAAATTTTACGTTTCTAAATTATACATATGGCCCATGACATACAGATAAGAGTGTTTTGACTCAGTCACTCCTTGTTTTCTTAATGGAATGACTTGATAACTTGATGACAACATTCCAATTCAAGGATTCTTGTTTCTTTGGATGAAAACCACCTTGGAACATGATCCTCGTCTATTAGTAGATGCCTGGTCTGACACCATATGATCCCTGAATTACTATTTTTGGATTCACTATAAATTCTATGTGGATATATATTAGAATATATAGACATCATGTACCTAGGATACATCCTTGTGCCTATCTACATCGTATCTCATTTTATCAGGGATATATTTCTTGAACTCTGTTAGATTGTAATATTGTGGAATGCCTAGGATGATGCTCCTTATATTACACTATTGCTTTTGAGAAAGGATATAGGTACTACTAAGTTGTAAAACATTGAGGTCTCATTTCTTTGGTTATTATCTTGGAACAATTTTTATATTATAATCATCCTGGATTCCTTATTACATATTGGAATCTATACTATTACTTTCACATGGTGAAGTGAGAATTGAGTATTCCTCAAATGAAATAATTATATAAACTGAACTTAATTGACTATCAATCTAGCTACATGTTCAGACACTAATAGAGTTATGAATAAGGTAGTTGGGTATGCACATTATTATACTTATATACTTTTATATATACATGCTTTTACACTGGATCAATTTATATTAAACAGATGTGATTTTATAGACACCATTTTTTTCATGCCTATAGAGAATTATCACACACCCTATAAAGACCACCATTTGGTACCAGGGAATACTATATGAATGCTGTTTTTGAAAAAATAATGTGATTTTATTTAGAAACATGATATCTTGTTTGTTGGGATGGAAATGGTAGTAGATGGACTATATGGAGCACAAGATGTTTGGGAAAGTTTTTATTCCATTATTTTTAATTGTGTATTGCTTGTTTTTAAGTTGCTTTCTATCATTGTTTTCTATATTTCTAGATACATGAAATATATAATTATCATTTTTTATTTGATTATAACTTATTCAAGTTGATTTAGTTAACATTGATATTATCTATTTTCACTATCACATCTATTAACATTTATTGATTACACTATTTAATTTTGTTTCTTATTAATCAGATGTGCTACACACTATTAATGAGGTCATAGTCTCCCCACAGACACACCCCATACCCTCAATAGGTGTCAACATCCTCTAGAATTCGGGGAGATACACATTAGGACTTATGGAAAACTAGGCTTGGGGAACAACAATGGAGAATTTGAGTTCAGGACGTCACAATGTGGTATTATAGGTTCTTCCTTTACTATTTTTGGATAATAGATTATATATTAGAATCACTTGGAACATGGTCATTGTCCAATATTAATTTTTTAAAATTCATATCCTATGTAGGGTATGTGCTTCAATAATTATAATTAGTATTATGGTTTTTAAAATTATAGATTATTTCATTTCACCATCGTGGACTTACATGAAACGAGGTGTTGTTAATTTTTATTATTTGTGATAATTTCCTTCCATCCATGGTATGATGATATGAGGGTAAGTGGAATTTTTCCACGCATCATTATAGGTTCCTATAATTTTCATTTCATTCATTTTTACATGCCATATATGTGCATTTAACTACTTTTCATTACTTTATATGCCTATGTTTGGTGTGTTAGCATTTCATTATATACATTCTTGTGATTATTTTTAGGATGTGGTTGGTGGATTTCATGTTTCAATTCATGATGATTTAAGGACATTCATGGGTTGAAATGAGTAATTTACTAAATCAATACTATCATTAGTAATTTTAATGACTTTTAATCGTAGTGATAAAGATCACAGGACCTAATTCTCTGTGATATACACCTCATTTTAAAACAATCATGGTATATGAAAAATGAAAAAAATGAAATTTAAAAAGTAAAATTTGAATTTTAAAATAAAAATCTTTCACTTCTTTATCCAACCTTTTCATGTTTTGGATAGGTTGAGGGGTGAAACTGATAATTCAATATAAAACAGATGAATTGAGATCTAGTAGATGATGAAGCAATTTGATATTTACCCTTCATATAATAAACCCTTGTAACATAAAATGTAGTATGTACCAATACCTAGACTTATAAGTGGGTAGTTAGGGTACTATAATGTTGGTAGTAGGCCGTTCATTCATTCACCTTATTCTAGTGTTGTTATATATATAATCAAATTTTTATTGAATTTTTTGTCTATTACTTTTAGAAAAAGGCCACTAGGAAGTCCTCATTTCATGCACAAGGAGGGTGGAACAACCATTCTCCACATGTAGTGGTCCATGAGATAACTAACTTACTCTAGAATTTCTACATGTGGCAACACCTGATATACCATATTTGTGAACTGATGATTGCGTATATGATAGTTTCTTTTGTCTGATTCGATCTTCGCATATTGCCCTAAAAAATGCACCTATGATGGATTATGTAATGTGAAAATACTATTATCAGCATTCTCTTTACATCTCATATTATTGTGGTCCATGAGATGATGAGTCTTGGATAGATTCCATCCTATTTATATTTTGTCATCTTTAGATGCCTCTATAGTAGAGGATCAAGCTTGCTGCATACATGCTGCATGATTCATCCATGCATTAGTGAGATGTAATTACCAAAGATGGTTTCCATCAGATCATGATCTGGGATGAATTACAACATATGTTATAGGATAAATTCATTCTTTATATTCTAGTTTATTTCATATCCAAAGAGTTCATGCATCTCGAGTAGGGTTTGATGGTAGTTATAGAGAATACAACATGTTTTAATTAGTTGAAAACGCTTTTCACCACTTCATGATGATGATGAGATTTATCCTGGTTGATACTTAGAGGATGATCTCATATATTCCATCCATAATAAGGTGAATGTACTTCACTATTTTATCTTCTCAAAAGAGGCCATTGGTCTCTTATCATTGAGAAAACCATATGCAATGAAGATAGTACAAGGCATGGAGAACCAGTGCCGCGGTAGTCCAATAGAACTTCCGATAGTAGATTGAAAACATTCAATATGTATCCTTAGGGAAGATGTATCCAGTGTACCCATACTGGTATCTCCATGCTGTGTCTCCAATGTGGAAGACATAGACCCATGAAACCATGTTGTGATAAATAACCTATAGGGAATCGATATTGCAACCATGTAGGGAAATTTCAATGATACTATTGAAAATTTCTATCAATTTCTATTGGAAGAGAGTCCACACCAGCTTCACCTAAAAAATAAGGTTATTTTATTCCACATTATTAAATGTTTTGGAGTAGCACCGGTAGGACTGGATGAGGATGAGGTCATGAATATGGTTGCCAAACTCTTGAACACTATTAGTTTTAGTAGAGAAATTTTGATCATGGTTGTCCAAATGTAGCACAGGTTTGTGGATCTATTCAGTTAGATACACTACATATGATAACCAAGGTTTAGTCTATGGGATAGTCTATAGTAAAAGGTACTTTTCTAGTAGCCTCAACTATATCATCTACTTCATTTGATAAATTTTTTACATAGAGAGTCCTTTCACCCTCCGACCACTAAATATTTTCAAAGGATGATGTAGGTTATAGAAGACATGATCTAATCATTCAAGATTTATTTTTTATGTTCTTGGTGGAATAATATCCACCTAGTTTAGTTTTTATAGAATAAAATCTCTTAGGATATGATTCAAATAACTCCTTTTGATATCTTATTTAGTAGTCTAATCCATTCACCCCTTTTTGGGTTAGAGGAAGGTGAGGTATCCCTATTAGGCCCCCATCTGGTCCATGAGACTTAAGATATGGTTCAACTTGTCAGGAAGTGCATTTGTACTCCTTAGTCTAGACAAAAAACATATATCGATCATCATCGATGGCCTTTCAAGATCAAGGTCAGAAATCGTGATTTACAATGGGTATATCCTAGGACAAGGCATAAATAGATAAAGTGTCATGGGAAGCTATCACTTTGCATTTTTAGGTCGATTGTGTATCAATTTCTACAACCTTTGTGTAATTATTCCATGTATCTTTCTTCCATATTTCATTGATCCACTCTTATCATGCGGAACCATATCACACACTTGATCCTGAGGATGGCATGCTAGCTGCTGATGATACCATTGAGTAGTATTCTATATGAATTTTGGACTGGGTAATAAAGGCTCTCTGAGGCTGTTCTGTCACAATAGTATAGGTTCTATGGTAACATGACCATGTGCATGATGAGACTTATGAGTAGGAGGCTGACGTACATGATTACAGGCTCGAGTTGTTCTCATAATGTTTTTAACCACAAATGGAAGGTGACCTCGACGATGATCTCATTTATGGGGGGAAGAATATCAGAAACAAATTCTTTACAACTGAATTAATCCTTTAAATTTTAGTCTATTTCTCTATTTTGGACCTCAAATAGGTGCCTAACCATTTAGTAAAGGAATTAGGGTTGTGTGGTGACTGTTTCAAAGCACTGAACCAATATTTTTGGGAGAAAAGGTATATCCCATGGTAATTTTAAACCATTGGAGGCTGGTCCCAAGGGTTTTCTAAACCATGTAAAGATGGATAGTGGGATTGTATATGGCACAATTTTTTCGTTAACCAGTAATGATGTCCCTTACATCTATGTGAAATGTTATATAAAAAAGGAAAAGTTGTTTCTCATAGTTGAAACATGGATTCCTTAACCGTGTGGTATAACCATGAAGGTTCCCCTTACCCATAACACACCAGGCACGATTATCTCACGATTTGGTTAACCATACAAAAAAATTGTGAAAAGGATAAATGGGTGAATTTATAGTTTTACAGTTAAAATATATTTAAACATAATCCCTTACTATCCTTTTGTTTTTCAATAGATGGAGAATCCATTTATTTTCCATTTGATGATTTTAAATTTAAATTCTAGGAAATGGAATAGATCATCTATCTAGAGTTTAAATCATCTTTCATTCATATCATTAGATCCATATGAGTAAGCTCCCATTACACTTTTAATCTTAAATGAATATTATTTCTATCAACAACTCTATTTATATTCAACCTCATATGCACCAATGTCAGTGCACTGAAAAATTCATTAAATATACCCCAATCAGGGATGAATTAAAGGTTGATACTAGATGAAGATCGCCATATGGTGCTATGGTTGGTGGTATATAAATCATTCCTCAATTTCCATCTGTTTATATATTCATATATCATCACATACATTTTATCAGAAAACACCTATTGAATTTATTTTTCATGCATGTAGACATTAGTAATGATTAGTTCAATTCCATCATAATGGTTTATAATGAGTTTTATGAATTTACAAATCATGCCCCTTGGTACTGTGAAACCATGTGTATAGAAAGGACAATTGTGATACCCAAGGAAACAATCAAGTCCATCTCAATGCTTCATTTTCTAGGTTATTATGCATAGGTACAACATTTTTAGTGCCACATCCACTTGTAATATCATGTCTATAATTTATTTTCTTGGCAACAAATTATATAATACATTACGAAAATTTAATAATTTTTTCCATATGTTTAGACTTAACCATAAATATTTTAGTAATGTTTTATAATATTATGCAAAATAAATATTTAGGTGTTTCTATAATACCTACTATAGAGACCCATTGATTTTAAAAATATTATTACATGATTTTTAAACATAAATATCCAATAACTATAACCTTAATGATCATTAGTTCAAGTGACTTGGTAATAGTTGGTTCATTATATATCAATAGGAAATTTATTATTTTAATAATTAATTTATTCTCAATAATTTGATCCTAAATATATTTTATCTCTTAAAATTACATCAGATATATTGTGGAATACATAAAAGAAGTGGGTGAGCTAAAACTCCCAATAAAGGAACTTTCATGATAAAGAAACATAACATGTAAGGTAAATGTATACCCTGAAATCCTAAAAGAGAAGATATATGAATAATAAAATGTAATAATAAGATAAATATAATGGAATCATAATAGAATGAAAACACACATAATTTGTTTAATACAAATAACATGACAAAACATGAGTAAATTATAACATCCAAAGAAATATCACATGGTGGAAAAATCCCCATAACGAATTAGGTTTACTCCCAAATGCAAAAAATCACATCTCATGAGAATAAAGTATTATGAAATGAATTGAAGCATTATGTGGACATTCCTATCATAATATGTTAAATATTTAGGTTCAACATAGAAATTAAATAAATTAAAATTAATAACAGATGAATTTCCCTTGAAAAAAATGGGATTTATAATTTTCACTCATATAATAATAAAAAGAACATTCATAAAAAATACAATAGGGAAATTAACATAAGGAATGGATTTCCACTTAAAAGATAGAGGGAACATGATAGGTATATATAAGATATATAGATATATTGTTCTGTTTAATTCCATAACAATATATATAGGAAAATTTATTTATAGAGGGAGAGGTCATAACCCGATGAAAAGGGGGGTTTAATGAGATCCCTTACCTCGAACCCAATTTTTCAGGTGTGTTTTTATCCTCCTAAATAATAATATTATTTTTATAATTTTAGTAATATATAAGATCTTTCATGATTATTATTAATTTAATTTTAATTATTATCATGTTATATTGAATTACATAACCATTTACGTTCATGTCAAACATTTCGGTGTTGTTCAACTCATATGTCAAAAATCACATTAAAAGGTTGATCAAGGTAAAAGGTATTTTTATTTCATAATTTATCGAATTATAATAATTATATAATTAGTATTTTTGAACATAAAGATTCCATTATAACAAATAATGAATGATATTTAATGAAAATTATATATTCTACAATCATTGAGATATTAGGCCATACATTCGTATGAGTGCAATTTCAATTATTCAACGTTTGTAATGAAAAGAATATATTTTTCAGTATGTCATTAAATAATTATAATTATATAATAAATAAGTTATGATTTCATTATATACACCTATATATACTGTTTATGTGATGTAGTAATTATAAATTAATCACACCACTTCATTGAGGTGGTTGCCCACAGTACACACGAACAATGTTATAATATTTTAATAGATGGTAAAGTTATAAGGAATGTAATATATTAATTTTGTAGAATGAATAATATTTCATGGTAATAAAATAACAATATAGAATCTATCATCATTAATAGTAGTGATTGGTAATGATGGAAGATGAATTAAATTAGTTTATGAGGTCGTTGGTCCCCGTATACATGAATGATGTGTCAGTTTCCATTTTTATTGAAGATGAGAAGGATATATGATATTAAATAAAAATTAAAAAATAAAATTACCAGATAAATGTATATATTATTAAATTATCATTATTTATTGATTGTTGATAGATGTGGAATATGAAATAAAACAAGGATTCTCAGTTAAGAACCTTACCACTTCATTGAACAACCAATTTAGGATTATAGTTAAAGAATAACAAGATTGGATTTATGATAAAAATGACTATATAATTATGGTATGGATTTAAGAATATAAATTGGGTAGATATTTTGAAAAACAGATTTCTTTTTTATGTTTAGAAAAGAGTTGATAAAAGTTTTTCTATTAAAAGTTGGAGTTAGTCATATATTTATAAATACCAAATACTATTTAATAATGGGAATAAAATATAAAGAAAATATCCTCAAAATATTATAAATAATTGAGTTTAGTTATTATATGGTCTACCCAAACCTCAAAAATTAAAAAATAAACTTCTTTTATACATTTTATTCTATTTAAGTCTATGGTTACACAGTTTTAACATTTTGGTTTTACACCAGGATAACAAGTTTTTTTAAATATTTTTTACTATTCATCATTTTCAAAACTAATTTGAAGTTATTAAAAAATATTAATTATTTTGAATATAAATATGGAAATAATTTGAAGAAATTAAAATCATAAGGATTTCTGAATTATATATAAAATTAAAACCAAAAAATTTATCTCAAAATGGTTTTTGATGAAAATAATTTTTTAAGAAATAAATGATGTAATATTAACTATGTGACTAGAAATCAGTCCAACAAATAATATTTTTATTAATGCACTTTGAATTAAAAAGTGGGAAACTATCCAGAATCATAAGCAGGAAATCAACCAAAGTTATTATTAATGAAAGACTTATTGAACTGATATTTATGTTTTTTATAAACCATACCTATATAGAGACTCCATTGTAGAACATTGACCTTTGAATCTGGATCTTCTTGGAGGAGTTCTTATATATTATAAGACATAATGTCCCATGTTTAAATAAACTATTCCATAGAGATTAGCTTTCCATTGTTTCCCAGCTCCTCTTGTACTACATTGGCCTCTAACTCATACTCTAAGGTTATTCATTGAAAATGATGATAAGATCATTATCATCACACTCTACCAGTTCATTCCTATTTGAGGATACATCTAACCTTGAAATCATGTTTTTTTCATGCACCTGATCCATAACAGATGCATTTCATACTTGATCTTATTGCTGCTTGTGAGTCCATATCCCTACATGCTTGTCAGTGCCATTATGATTGATCTTGAGGTTGTTTTCCTCATGAGATAGAGGTAATTTTTATTTTGATAAAGATCTTGTAATATAGGGATAGTTAAATTAGAAAAACCATTACATCTTCGCATTTTCATGAAGTGTTAGAGAAATCCATCCGAGTCTATGATTGAATTATTTCCTTTATTTGAGTGGTATCTAAAATAATACATTTTAATGTTTACTTACATGGACTCTACCATATCTGAGCAGAATCAAAATCCTCTTCATGGTGATCCACCCCTATAGGAGGGACCTCATCTTGAACTTCCTTTACTTCAGTTCAATCTTTAGGTGAATTACTGACCCCCTTACCCAAAACTACAAACTGATTATTGGAGATACTCCCATTGAGACATGTCGTAAGGATATACTGGATACTAAAATACATGACTAGAAATCATGTTTTTATGAATTTCAATTCATATAAATAAATGTGATATATATATATGCTTCCTTTAAATATTTCATTACTATGTATTATTTAAACTTATTAAATGTGATAAACTCTATGAACATAAACATGGTCAGGAGAAAATCATGTTTTTAAGCATAAATAAATTATAGAAATATCAAGAAAAGTGCTGATTCAATTATAGTTTTTCAGATTAATAAAAGTAAAATATATGATACATCACATTAACAATGTTTCTGATTGGAGAGTGGATCACGATTAGAAAACGATTCATGGAGGCACATGAGACTGTGTGACTCTTCCCACCCCAATTGGATAAAGATAATCACATGACCACAACATATTTTGAAAAACCATGCATGTATCCTAGATAAATCATATCTATTAGTTACCTTTTGGATAGAGGAGACCACATAGATAGTTCATGGGTAGAGAGACAACATATTATAACAATGCACCCCATTAAAAACGGGGACTTATACTTCCCCCCCGATCTTATGTCCAATTCACATGATATTCACCCATATTCATCCTACAGAATCTTGGGGTCTGAAATAATTTTTCCCAATACCTATAAGTGTGGTTCCAAATCAATTATAGTTCATTGGTATTGTAATTTTATGAGTTTTTATTCAATAGATATGTCTCCAACTCCATTTCCTTACCATTTTAGAAGATTCATTGTATTATTGTTCATATTCATCTGAGGCTCAAGAACCATATTTCTATGGAGATATTTACAGTAGACATTGAGGCAATATCATGTCAAATTAAGGGTCCTTATTTAATGGTTAGTTTTCTACTACCATAAATTAGTTGTTCTATTTTATTTTACCAACATTATTAGTGTTTTTCTTTTTTATTTGGTTCCTCCAATTCCCTTTATTAATGAATTTTTAAATCCATTAATAATAAAATAAAATTGTACCCCATATTGATTTGTGAGATCCTTTAAGAACACCAATGGTTTTATTGATGACTTGGGACCATGAAATGGGTGACCAATGTGGTAGCTCTATCCCACAAAAGAAACTTAACAAAATATTAATTGTATAAAATTGGGAAATTTGGAGAGTAAATGTCTTGGGACACATATAGATTTTAAATATGATGAACTATGTTTTAATGGGAGGATTTAGGAATTTTTTTAAAATGTGTATTTTTTTATTTCATTATTCCATGTAAAAATAGTTGGAGTTTTAATGGAGAATTATGTCATTCAAAAATATATTGGGGATTTTTTAACAAATGAAAATGTTTAAAGGGTGAACCATTTTTATTCTAATGTGTTAAAAAGGTTTTGTATATGATAACGTATATAGGGGATCATGATTGAATGTTTTGGAAATTATATACATGGATATAAATAACTAGAAAATGGAAATTTATTCCCATGAGGCTCTAAACTGATGGATAAGGATATTTGACATGCTGCTTCTTATCTTTTTATAGGATTTATCAAAATCATATTCTCCATCTCAAATTTGATATTATGGAAATAATTCTCCATATTGTTTTCTAGGGTGCCTAAATGGGAATATAACCACTGAGAGGACTATATATAGTATTGGTATTTTGTTAAACACTTTATGGCACTAATAATTCAAATGATTTATAAATTACCCCCTTTTAAGTAGAATGACCAAACCTAATCGTAATGACCCTGAACCCAATAACCCAAAGTCAGTGTCCTAATTTATTAAAATGGAATAATATACAGGGAATCAAATATTGATGGACGAAATAATTTAGTAGTATTGGAATAATATGTATATATATACATAATTTCTATACTACATAGGAAAACACAAATTAAAATCTATTTTTTCAGGATGATAATTTGTCCCCTGCCATATCCTTCCATATCATGAATAGTAGATAACATGAATATCTAAGAAATGTTATATAAAAGGGTGATTTTAAATGTTTAGTAAGGGTTATGTACGGTGGAATTTATCTCGAATAAACATGTTTAATGAAAATGGAATGGTAAAAAATGTAACATTTGTTCCATTTAAAAACATGATATGAAATAATAAATATATCTAGCAAAATAACTGAAAACACGTGACATTTAATCAGTAAACTATGAACAAAATGAATCCAAATGTAATGTCATTGTATAAACGTCATGTTAAATAATAACTAAATACATAATTATGTAAATACTTAATTTCTAGATTTTGTGATCTCATGATTAATGATTCCTCTACCATCAAGACATTTCATAAGATGGTTTAGAACAATAGGTAGAAAACCATCTAATTATAATCAACTGATCCACCTCATGAAAATACCTATGAATTATAGGGATATATATTTTCAGGGTTCACCAGTCATTATAGACCCAAACTATTCATTATATATCTAATTATCATTTCAATCAATGAATCAACATTCCTTATGAACAAATATTCATATCGAGAAAAGAATACGGATTTATCAATATTCCTGAATTAACAAAAAAATCAATGTAAAGTCATATGTTGATATGGTATACATATTAGAAAATATTCATATCTATGATAAAAAGTGAATAGATATTTAAGTGAAATCATATTTATAATTATTGGAAGAGAGTGAATATTTTAAAGAAAAGTTAATGGCTAATAAAAAATTCATCAAAAATGTTACTGTTAATAATCACCTTTGAAAAAATTTTCATAAGGTGACCCAAGAAATAATATGGGTCTTATAAAAACATATAACCATTGGGTTAGAGAAAAATGATTTCATTATTGATGAATATAGATACTGTAAAATGATCTCTAAAAAATTTATTAACAAACATATCTTCTTAATTTTGATTAAAATTCTAAAAATATAAAAGTTAAAAATACATTATGAACAAAATTTTCATTTAAATTACCCTTTGATATTTATAAATGATTTTTTTAAATTATGTTTTTTCGTGACAACAGGAAATTCAATACATGAGAAGTATGTTAAAAAGAGCATCCCTTTCACAATTTTGGTAAATGCCATATGGTCCTTGTTTTGAAAATTAAATGAAGATTCATTTAAATTATTTTTGTTAAAATTAAAAATGAGTATAATCATATTTAGTAAATAATTTTTAAAAAATATAAAATATTTTATGTTTTTTTAGAAGTCAAGGATTTTTATAAAAATGAATTTTCCCTGAACATTGAAATGAAGTCTAATATCGTTAAAAAACATTTCCCAATACTTTTATGTACCAAAGAGTGATAAAAATAAATTATTAATTGAAAAAATCATTAATTACTATTTGATAAAAAATCACCATGTATTATTACAAATTTATCAAACAAATTTTTTCAATGGAAATTCTAGCACAATAAATCTCGATTAAAATGATATTGTGATGTAAATAATAACAATGATCATAACAATAAATTGAGAATTAACCAATGAATAGATTATCTATACAAAATTTAAATCCAAATTGAATAATTTGAAGTAAAACACAATATATTAATAATTAATTAAAAACATATTTTTATAATATCAAATACAATAAATATGTTATATTACCCAATAAAAATAATTTGAGTAATAAAATTCTTTAAAACTTAGTAATTTTTATTTTTTACTTAACATAGATGAAATAATTAAAATTTATACAAAAAACCCATGAATTATGATTAAATCAAGACATTATATTTAAATGGTATGTATATGATCAATATAAAATAAATTATATGCATATAATTACAATATGCATTAATTAAGGGAAATTGAGATGATGTCCCTTACCTCACACATCCTTTTGGATAAATGTCCAATAAAGTAATGTATACCTATTTTAAATTTTTTATCAACTTATAAAAAAACTATATTAATATTTAAAAGTTCATATATGATTATTATAAAACATATTATCACCCTTTCATAAATAATAATTCATTATTTTCACTATTTTGGGTATTAATTGACCTTTTCCCCATTCATTTTTTGGCGTGAATTTTTTGATTCTTGTGAATATTATATAGATACATCATATCCAAAATAATATTAATTAAATAATTAAAATATTTTCACATAAATTATAATTTTAATACCTATAATGAAATAAATTTATGAAAAATTAATTATGTTATAATCATAGAGACATTAGTCTTTACGAACGCATGAGTGACATTTCCATTTTCTAATCACAATTATTGAAAAAGGTATGAAGTTTATTATTTATCTAGAAATATAATAATACCATTTATTTAATAACATTTATTTAAATATACTTATATATCTTCTATGTGGTGGGACGATGTTAGGAGAGTCACATCAGTTCGTGAATGCTCTAGTCCCCACGTACACGAATGATGTAATAAATTTTCAATATAAGCGTGAAAATTATATAATATGTAGTCAGAATAAAAAATATGTCAAAAATATCATAATTATGTCTGTGATATTTTATATATTCATTAACATTATCCTTATTATCATCGATATAATGTTTTATTAAAAAATGTATCACATTGCAAGGGTTAGGCCACATTCGGTAGTATACAGAAGCGAATATACCATATCTATTACGAAAAGAAATGTAAGAAGGTATATATATGATAAAATGAATCAATAGCTATAATAATGTCATAAATATGAAATATTTACATTATATCCTTCATCATACCCAACCATGATAGGTGGTACTGGAATGAAGACTGGCATTGGTTTATGAGGTGGTAGTCCTCCATACACACGAACAATGATTTCATAACCCATTAGATTGAATTAGAGATGGTTTTAGGTAGTTAAAATAACATAAAAACCCATATATATTTTTAATATAGTTATTTTATTATATAATTTAGGTTTAATAATATTTATAGGAGGTTTAAGAAGAAATAAAATAAAAAAATCCTAGTGAGGAATTTTACCAACTCTATCGCCCCCTCTTTGGGATTATACATATTGTATTACAATAGTGGATTTCTGAAAAAAAGGATTATTAGATTAGGGTAAGGATTTTTTTAATTTATTTTTTAAGGTATTTTGTAAATAAAATTGTTTTTATGTTGTGATGAGGAGAGGGGAGTGAGTGACCTATAATATGTAATATGAGTAAAACACTAGTAATATTTGTAATAAAAATTTTCTAGACTAGTTTTTCACATTATAAATGTTTAGAAATGTATCATAATATAATGATAGACATTATAATGTATAAATAAGTCTATAAATACATTTTATTCATGGTTTTGGGTCACCATGACACTAATAATTTATGTTTAACCCTTGATAAACAAATTTTACCACAATTTTCATAATTAATTTTAATTTTTTAATACTTATTTTTTGAAAAAATTAATATGAACACATTTGATAATATAAATTAATAACTTTAAAAATATGGAATCCATTTTTCAAAAATTAATTCATTGAAGTGTAATAATTTAATTTAAAATTAATTCCTCATGTGTGACGACCATGTGTGTTTTCAAAGGGAAAAAATTCAAAAGAATATAATGTTTTTATAACCAAATTAAATATAAAAACAATTAAAGTGATATATATTGGACAAATAGAAATATAATTAAAGAAATTAATATTTAGAACCAATAAAAATATAATTTATCATTATAAATTATTCAAACAATGAAAAAGTTTCCAATTTGTTTTATTTTTCACTATTAATCAAAAGGTGAAAAATTTCAAAAAAAATAAATATGAAACCTAATATAATTTTATATTATAATTTCAAAAATTAGTTACATTTTGTTGAATAAAATTTTGAAAATTATCCAAAATTAATTTTAAATTATCTATGTAAATCATGAATGAACAACCATTTAGAAAAAATAATGATTATCATAAAAAATATAATTTTCTTTTATATGATTCATATATTATTTATAATTAATAAATATATTTTATTTTTATCATATAGTTAGTGATATTAAAATCATCCAATTTAATATATATTTTATAATAGTATACTATATTATGGTTCATTAAGACATGATGTTGTTTGTTATGCAAACTAGTGAAGATATTTAATTTAAAGAAATATATTTCATGGGTTCTTTACGTTTAACATTTCTTATCTCATTGTCTATATAATGAAATCTCCATCATTAGGAATTTATTTTTGTTACAATATAGAAACCTCAAATATATTTTACTCACAATATTATCCTTCGTTCAAAAAATAATTGTTTTATATTAAAAATTATTTTGATGAACATAAACCCACATCATAAGAGGTTCAATAATACTTACTCATGATAAGAGATAAAGAAAAATATGAAGTACTATGGAATAAGATTTATAGGTTTCCATTAAAGGGAACCAAGGTGGGAATTGAATTTAAATAAATGGAAGTGAATACTAATTTCCAATTATGAATATAGAGTGATAAAAACCATATATCATAAGAAATTGATAGAACAAGGGAGGATTATGGAAAAAAACCAATCAATATAAGATGAGGTAAGGGTCCATTTGCTTCATCATAAATGATGGTACTAGGAATAAATTATCATTTCTAGATGGATTCCTATTATTGAGGAATTACTTTAATATATAAACTAAGATCATATGAAAATATAATTCATTGATATATTTATATTTCACTAGAACAATATTATATTTTGTTTGTTCTTCGATCAATTTACACATCATTTATTACATCATGAAATGGATATAAAATATTAATGATTTACACCTAAAGTATTCAAATTCTCTTTTAAAGGACCATAGAATCCATAAAAGATTAAAAATTTATTCCTATATTATTTTGTAAAATAAAAATTGGTAGAAAAAGTAATTCAATAACATCCATAGATCAACTTAATATTTTCCATAAATAGATATACTAAATACCTAACCAAAATATATCAGAAAAAAATTTCAATGATAGTCAATAAAAAATATTTTTATTCCCTATAAACTTTAAAGTGACTCTACATGTCACATTCAAAATATTTTATTACCTTGATCACTATAAAAACATAATGAAATAATTCATGCTTCTAAATATAAAGTCCCACATTTTTATATAAATTCCATAAATTAAATCATTCAGTAAACTCTATTATAAAACATAAATCCTATATCTAATTTCATGGTAACAAATATAATCCCCTTAAATTTTCTTTATCATTTTTATCTCAACATCATAAATATATGGCGATTTTTTCTCCATCAATCATGTATTTTCCATAATGATAAACTTGTCCCTTGATCACATTTATTGGTCATCGGTACTATTTAACATAATATGTAAATTCCTTTATGAAATAATACTATATTATAATCCTTATTTATTTAATGATTCTTATAAACATAATATAATATAATAAATAAAATTATAAACTAATTATTTAGCCCAAACAATATCACATTAATCATTCCACCTCATATATTGTAATCCCATAAGCTTGAGCATGAAACCTTATATTTATTTGTGGTATATTTTATTTACTCTTAGGTTATTCTTTATCCTAGTTCCCCATATACTTATAGTTGATTTATTAAATATTGGAGTCATTTTATTTTCCTTGGAATGGTGATATTAGATGCCTTTATCAACATACTTGTAGAAACTCCAATTCCCTTTAATCATGTACCCGAGTGTTTATTTATACAATTATCATGTGGGGGAAAATAATTATTTCCCATATTCTCATTATATAGAATTATTCCTACCATCAAAATTTTCATATTTCATCCATTACAAGACATAATAGGAATAGATATATTTATTGTTCTTACGAGAACATGATTCTATGGCATCATATGAATACATTTTTTGGTTGACTAGTTCACATAGATGGACTAGCATATGAAATCCAACAAAACGATCATTTATACTATTTAGAACACATTAATTCATGTGGTTCCCATTATTTCTTCTAGTAACCATATAAAAATAATACAATACACTATATTACACCATTTAATTATGAAATATAATGTATAATCCCAATAATTGTGAAACAGATAACAGGAATTCCAAATTTCATGCAAAACTAATCTCCAAATCATATAAATGGTTTCATTAGTGATATTAACATTTTAAAATCCTTCATAACGGTTTTAAAAAAATACAATGTATTCAAATCATATACCCCAAAAGTGTCAAACAATGTTCACAGTAAGGCCTATTTTTTTCACCTGGTGATGATCAAGTTATGACCAATGAATCTATTTTATATTTATTACCACTAGGTACAAATATCCCTTATCCATGAACACTTATATTATAAATATAAATAAGTATTGATAAGGAAAAATACCGAATATATTCTATACCAATGCTTTAAGATGTTTTTCTATAATTATCCTCATATCAATTATAGGGTAATGTTCTCAACAATTTGTTTTCCTAAATATATATTAAAACGTTTCTACTAAACAACCTATACTTCCAATTATAATGAACCCAACCCCAGTAAACTATAATCAGTGTCATATATTATTTTACTGGAATAAGATAAAAGGAACTACATCCTAATATACCCAATAGTTTAGTAGTATTCGTAAAGTATATAAATATATTATTCCCATAATTTATTTGAAGAAACAGTTTAGAATATAAATTTCATTCAAGCATATCATTAATTCCCCAAGAATATCCTTTATTATCAAAACAATGTAAACATCAATATTTCATTAGAAAGGGAAAATACAAGGGTGATTTGAAATGTTCATTAAGGTCTAGGTACAATGAATCTAAATATTTATGAATAATAATAATCAACATGGAAGAGTAACTAAATAAACATAGGCCTCATTTAAATAACATGTTAAAGAATAATAAATATTGAAAGGTAAAAAACAGATTTTTTTTTTCAAATAATCAATAGACAGAGTACAAAATGAATCTAAAGATAATAACATTCTGGAAATATCATATACAATAAGAACTAAAATCTTAGTGAAATATTTTCATTAATAATTGAGTCTAATATCTCAAGAATTATATTACCTCTACCATCATGATAATTCACAAGAAGGGTTAAATTAAAATTTTGAGACTCTGTTACTTTTATATTAGTTAATAATATTAAGAGAATAATGATACATCAGGGGGATATATAATTATGGGGCCACCCATCACCATGGAGTAATGAAATAATCATATATGTAAATAGAGATTTAATTAATTAATCAAAATTCCTTATCAACAAATATCTATTATGAGTAAATAATGGAGGTATATCAATATTTCCTAGTTAATCAGATAACATTCAAAGCAAACATTATCTGTTGAAATGGTATTTTTTTAGAAAATAATCATATACATAATAAAAATAGTATGTACATTGAAGATAAATAAATTTTACAATAATCATAAGAGAGTAAATGATTCAGTGGAAAGTTAGTTTCTAAACGAAATGAATCAATATAGAAAATTTCAATACATTTTATGGAAACAAATGATCATAAACCATCCTTGGAAATAATAGGGATGAAATAAATAAAATATATACCAGTTGGATTAAAAATAAATAATTGTAATACATTTGAATGGTAATTTCATAATCCTTATAAATAATATTTGATACATAACATTGTAATATGCCTTAATGGATGGAAATTGAGATTATTTCCAGTAGCTGCTTCCTTTTAGAGGAACATTATTTAACCAAATGTATTGTGGTTATTAAAAATAGAATAATTTATTAAAAAATCATATTAATATTAATAATATCATATAAATTCCTTATATAACATCTTATAACCATATCATTAATAATCATTAGTTGTTTTCAATATTTTGACTATAAATTTTCATACTTTCCCATACATGATTTTTCATGAATGTTCCGATTATTGTTAATATTACATAGTAAAAAAATATATAGAATAATAATAATTATATAATTATCATAATTATAACTCAAATATATTATTACAACTAAAAATAATGTATGTCTATAAAAATTGAACTATGTTTCAATCATAGAGACGGTAGGACGTAAATACACACGAGTAATGATTAAATTTTCTATGATCAATATTTAAATAAAGTAATATTGAATCATTTTATGTTGATAAAAATATAATATATGTCATACTAAATATTTTAATATACTTATATATATCTCCCATGTGGTGTGGGGATGAAAAGAAAGTCAAGTCACTTTGTGAAGGTGGTAGTCCACCTGAACTAGTATAATGTTATCATTATTTATTGTAAGGATATAAATGATATACTATCTTCTTCGAATTATAAATATTGAATTGATATTATAATAATTTCATGTATATCAAATATTTTAATTAAAATTATACTTATTAACTTCCATGTAAAGCTTTAGTGAAAAATTAATGACAACACTTTGTGAGGTAGTGGTCCTCCATACACACGATCAAATTTTTTTCATCCCAAATATGTATTCTATTTTTCAAAATTACATTAAGAGAACTGGATTATATTAATTTAGAATTATTTTCACATACGTGACTAGAAATCATGTTTTCAATAATAAAATATTAAAATGATATGTCAATTATCGTTTAAGCATTATGATTGTATGTAAGCATTGCTCTACCTTGTTTCATGTGGCACTTGGCAATGCATCCATAACACCCATACCAAAGGAATAGAGCGACCATATAAAATCCTCATGCTACGATCCACAATACAAATGTTATTCTCTTCAAAAGACGCATCTTCCTGCAACTTCACTTCCTCGATATAAAAGGTGTGAGATGGGTCTGAAAAGTAATGTCGTAACTAAGACTTGAGGAAGACAACGCACATAGCCCCGTACCTCTGAGGCAACTGCAACTAATATGAAACTAGCCTGACCCTCTACAGAATCTCATATGGACCGAAGTATCTCGTTGAAAGCTTACCCTATCTCCCAATTCTCTTGTATCAGAGCCTTTGTGTGACCCACATAAAATATCAATCACCAACCTCTAACCCTAGAGGTCATATGCAGTCATTGTCATATGATTTATGACAAGAATATACAATACCCATCCACTTCTGAATCAACTGGACTGCTCAAAAGTCTCATATACGATACTTGGTCCCAGTAAAGATTACTCACCCTCCTCCACCTAGCATAATGATGATTAGCATGGCCTACCATAAAAATCCTCATAAGGTGTCATCTCTATAATCGCCTAGATACTGTTATTGTAGGAAAATTCAATCAGGGGATATGCTTCTCCCAAGAGCCGCAAATACATTGATGCCTGCTCGCAACATGTCCCCCAACACATGTATCATATGCTATGACTAGCCATTAGTTATTGGGTGGTATGTTGTTCTTAGAATCACCTGTGTACCTAGCACCCACTAAAACTTTTTCTGAAAAAACATAATTTCGCTACCCCTATCTGAAACGATTGAACTAGGGACCCCATTAAGTCATACCACCACATGAATATAAAAATTCCCAAGCTCATCGGTACTAAATGTCTCCGTGATTAGAATGAAGTAAGAAACCATTGTAAGGCTGTCAACCACTACCCACACATCATTGTTACCTTTGGGTGACCTCAGTATCCTAGTCATGAAATCCATCATGGCATCAACCCATTTCCACTTTGGAATAGTTAACAGCTAACAAATCCCATCTAGTTGCTAATGTTCCACCTTTACATGCTAACATATAGAACATGTCGTAAAAAAACTAGTTACCTCTCTCTTCATACCCATCCACTCATACTGATAGCGCATGTCACAGTATATTATGGTAACTCCAGGATACACTAACCATGATGGATCATGAAACTTTGACATCAACTCCTCATGCATTTCCACTGAAACCTGGTCCTATCCACATATACATAATATCTCATCGTCACATATCATCCAACCAGGAGGCGGATCCTCACATGAGACACACTTTTTTTGGAATATGCCCTTAAAATATAATAATTATCTCATCCTCACCCTATCCAAGATTGTATAAGTCACAACTTATGATGAAAATAATGTATTTCTCTGACTTTCATTCCCCTCCAAGGGCATCTCAGAGAACAACTTCATAATCTGGTACTCGCTACTGGACTCCTGCATTACCTGCATATGAATCCCCCTAATCAGTGCATCAACCACCACATTTCCATTTCTAGGGATGTAAGCAAGCTCAATGTCGAAATTTTTGTGGTATTTCACCTATCATCACTGCCTCAGATTTAGATCACACTGAGTAAAGATGTACATATGATTTTTTTGTCTGTGAACTCTAAAAAACACTCCCCCAATAAGTAATGTCTTTAATAGCATAAGGCAAGATTAACCATTGATAACTCGAGATTGTGCATTGGATGGTTCCTCTAATGTGGCCTCAACTACCAAGACCCATATGCAACGACTTGATCCCTCATGTATAAGAAATCCACCCAACCTAATACCAGATGTCTTGTAGTACATTGGGTAACTCCAACCCTAATTTGTAAAAATTTGTATCGGTGCTGATGTTAATATCCCTTTCAACTACTAAAAGGTTATCTCACATGAATCTGAAATTACATACATCACACCCTTATTTGTAAATCCATCCACTGGTGCTTCTATGTGTGAGATGTCATATATAAAATGCTTCTAGCAACCGGCCATCCCTAAAAAACTCAGCTCCTCAATGGAATTATTGGGATGGAACCATATAACTATAGCTATAAGATTATATAGGACCACTTACACTCTTATCTTTGAGATAATGTGACATAGAAATTGAATCTCGCCCATCCAAAAATGTCACTTTGTTATCTTAGCATATAACTGATGTTCACTCAGTGTATTACAAATGATCTAAATATGGATGGAATGGTCATATCTATTGTAATTATACAACAGGATATCATCTTCAAAAACTACCATAAATGAATCCATGTAATCATATAACACTCGGTTCATCAATGCCATGAAAAATGATGGCGTGTTCTTGATATCGAATGGCATAAACCGATACTTCTATAGACCATATCAGCTATGAATCATTGTACAAGGTATGTATAAAGGTAGAACACATACCCAGTGATACCATAACCATTATTTTTTTTCTAAGGAACACCTGGTCTCATCAAAGATGATCAAACAGTTCATTTATATGTGGAAAATGGTATTTATTAGTAGTCATCATCTGGTTTAGAATTCAATAGTCCACACATAACCCGAGGGTTCCATCCACCTTTTTTGAAAAATGGTCCTCTAGACACCCCGGAGATGTAGTGGGTCCTATAATCTCATTTTCCTCTAAATCCTCTAGCTTCCATATGATCTCCTATAGCTCCTTCATAGGCATCCCATAAGGAGAAATTGATATTGACGAATCTACTCGCATGAGCTCGATCATGAAATATACCTTTCTAGATGGAGGTAACCCTAAAAGGTTTTCCATTAGAATATACCTAAAACAATCAACCCCTAGAGGAATACCTATCTGACATGTCCCATAGTCATCAAGATATATAGTCACAATCTGGGATATCAATCCACCCAGCCATGATTTTGGGGTCCATCTCTGTGTACCTGGACATCCCATTTTTCTTTATGTAGTTACCATCCATCATCTAGAAATGTTAAACTAACCTTATGGTGATATAAATTAACAATGTATAAAAATGTACCACAGAATAAATTCTGAGAATGAAATCAAATCCTATCATCTCAAATACATATAGATCATATAAGAAGATACACCCACCCATCTCAAGGGGGAACTCTTTAAAGTGACCCAAAACTACCGTTCTTATACCTAAAGTATATTCTAGCATCATAACATCAACAAAATAGAATATACAGAGCCAAATGATTTCTATAATGATAAAAAAAATTAAAACTATGTGAAGACCCTATATCGAAGAGTGCAGAAGATAAAAAATGGTCAACTATAATAGTACCTATGAAAATATAAGGTCATGTATCCTGATTTTTATGGGTTTATTGCACTTCATAACTCTAACTTGTTCCATGAACCTGAGACATGGCATGGCTACCCTGAGGTGACCCGCCCTACTGTCATCGAGATCCTAACCGATGGCTACAACGACATGGACCACCAACTCAGGAAGAATGGCCTAGCATATTCCAATTACCTATCAGTTGACATGTTGCTAACCAAACACTTGAATGTAGATTATGTGCAGAAACCCATTCACTAGATTCTTGTGGAAACGCCCTATAGAAGTGTTGTAGATGGCCCATCTTCTAGAATGATCATAACTCGAATAGGAAAATCAGACACTACAATATAATATTCCCAACTCTTCTACACTGATAGCACCTAACCGGGCTACTAGAAGAAACATTCTAACTAATAGTATCACAACAATAAATATCCATATGATCCATCATTCTCTCAGTCGACACAGTACAATATCTCAGTGACGAACAACCCTAGATCAAACCTCCATATTCTCTATGAATATACTCAGCAATCTGTGCCAGATTCATAATGTAATATATAGAAGGCAATGTAGAAATGATCACCTGTGATCAGATGTCATATATGATACCATCCCCAAATTTCCAGGCCCTTGATGTCTCATCACCCATCATAATATGTGTGAATCTATGAAGCTCGGGGAAATGGAAGAAGTATTCCATCACTGAAATAACATTATTCTCTAGATTCAGGAAATCCCAACCTCTATCGACCCTCAACAACTCAAGAAAATAGTATTCATAGAAGACCGTTTGAAAGTCTCCACATGCCATGTCCCAATGATTCTCTGTCTGAGTGACAACATACCACTACCTCTTTGATGAATCACACAACATATATGTTGTGCGCTTGACCATCCTCTCAAGAGACATATCTAGATTATTGATGATTGTAAGCATGGAAACCTTCCATGAATCTTTATCATGTGTTCCACAATCACCTTAAATAATAGGCAAATGTTGCTACTGTAATACTCACGTTAGTACTTCCATAAATGTGCCTGGATGCGGTACTCCCTAGACGATCTTTTAAACCTCAAGAAGACTTCACAGAACTGTGCATCCACACTTATGTCTGATATAATAGCAGGTACTGCGACTGGAACATCATAAGGATCAATGGGTTGACTCTGGTGTACCACCTCAAGAAGATTGATCATTTCCACTCTCCATGAATATAACAAGAGGTCATCAAGGAGGAATTTATCTATAATTTCCAACACATACACCTCGGTAAAATTTTATCCATCATGGAATGTAGTTCAAGAGTGTATGAACTAAGAAAGAAAATAAAATCCTCAATTGTTAACAAATGATGAGTACATGGCGTGTATAAAACATACATGACATGTACACTTAATCCATTACACGGTTGTGTACTCCTACCGGTCTGGGTGGGTTAACACCCCAGGTAAACAACGTGTAGGGACTATACACGACATGTACACTAAATCTCATACATTATCATGTACTACCATTGTCCCATGTATGTAGACATCCTAGGTACACGACATGTTCGTTTGGTACAAGTAATATTCACAAGTAATCCCTCCTAGCTATGTACTTTTACATGACTTGAGCTACACAAGTTTTCCTATGTAAAATTACATGAGGAGTACATATGGTACACGATGTGTTCTGATAAAAACTGAACAACCAGAGTTTTTTCTCACACATTCCATGAAACCGTCATCTCTTACATGTCATGTACTCATAGAACATGTCATGTACATGGAAATGATCATTTCATTCCAAATAGACAAACACATGGGATGTGTTAATAGGACCACACAATGTGTTGTCTGGGGTTCTGGATAGTAAGACTCAAAAACATCCATGGTAACCTTGTTTTTTGGAAAAAAATAAGCAATGGTGTGCCAAATTTTATTCAATGGGGCTCATAGTCACCATAAATCAAAGCTTTGAATCCATATATAGCACCTAAAAACACAATTTATATCCCATGGACAAAACATGATCCCCCAAATTTCGATCACAAAGGGCCAATACTCCCCAAGGATCAAAGTATGTCATCCACAAAATTAAACCATAACAAGTACCAATACACCTATAACAAAAAAATCATATCTATCATGGTACCTATCAAAATATCATGCACATCTTACATAACATCTATAACAATAGCATTGACTCATTAATTCTCTATACCTAGAATGGAATGAATTTCATGGAATGTGATTTCTAACATGTGCCTATATGTCACATGGGATGGAATACCCTCATCTCATCGGGTTGAAAAATAAATGAACCATAATGATATAAATAATAACAATACAAAATAAGTCAGTCACCCAATAGAGAAATCAAATCAACTATACCACCTCAAAATACCAATGTAAAAATTTAATTCGAGAAAATATTTCTTTTCCCTATAAGCCGGGAAGCTACTCTCGGGTATAGATAATTTCAAAATCCCATTTCTTTCCTATAATTCACTAATACAACCAATAAATAAGGGAAACCAGAATAGAAAAATTCCACTTATACTGGTTTGTAACGCCCCGAATCCGGATTCCACTGAACTGGTTTCCCGATCCAAATTTGTCGCCCGACTTCAAGTGAATTTTCCCAAATAAAAGAGGCATCCAAAAAGTAGAGAGGGAATTGGGTGTGATTGTTGTGAAACTATGCCTGAATTAGAAGAGTTTTATACAACTTAATAAATAATAATACAATATTAGAAGTTGTAAACACCATACATCTAAAATAAAAAAGAAGAAGTATAATAAGGTAAATAACCAAGCATCGTTAGAAAAAAAATATGATGTAGCATATTATATAATAATTAAATAACCAAACAAGTACTCTTAAGGATTCCAAAATATAGGTTAAAAATGAAAAATAAACAACAGATAACTAAGAAGAATCACAACCATTTCCTTGGTACCATGCTCTTCAGATCGTAAACCACATTTAAGGTACCTATAGAAGGGTGATTTCTCGTATGGACTCCTTTAACAATATAATTTACATAGGCCCTAAAGAATAATACAAATAGGGTTTGATAAATAAATCCTGGTAGGAAAAATCCTATTATCCATGCCTTTCTATCAGTGAGTACATGTAATAGGTAGTGTGCAATAAGTAATAGATGTAAACTCGGAAGTACAGAAAGGTAAACAATCCTAAAAGTCATGTTTTCCATTTTCATTCATTATGTTATGTTCAAACATTAAATCACATTTAATTATATAAGTTTCAAGATGTATCATAAGCCTTTTAATCCATACTATGAATATTTATCAATAGATACCTCATAAGGGTATATAAACAAATAATGTGAACATGAAATCCATGCTAGTGATTTGGCATGGAAGACACATCATAAGTTATTCCATTTCAATATTCAATTCATAATATTGACCAAAAGCACAGAAAATCCCTTCCCAGTGGAATAACCAATCCTTATCCATAAGCATAATGAATCCTCGCCCATAGACATAAAAAATACTCACCCATAGGCCTAACAAATTCGGGCCTGCAGGCAAAGTAATTGATAGGGTCGGGCTTGATATATCATCATTTTACCATAATAAACAACACAGATATATTACACTATTACTTGGTTAAAATAATAAAAACTCAAGTGGGCATCATATATATTAATATATAAGTGAATTTATGTATCACATGTTTTAAACTATAATTGGAAAATCATAGGGAAAATGGGAAACCACTAATCATTATTTATCACTATTTATCCAAACTGCAACTCCATTATAAATTTAATTTATACTCAACAACTGAATAAGGGGGAAAAGGAATGCCTTATTGCTATCCTTGGATAAATGGCTCTAAAAAATCATTAGAGAGAATCACACCCATGGGGAGGCCATTAATCATACCAACAAGATCAAACATGATTAAATTAATTTAATTCAGGACCTAATCATCATAAAATAACAAGAAAGGTCAATTTTCATCAAGGATACCCAAAACATGGGTGAATGGGACTACAACACAAATAAAAAATCAACATTGATAGAAAGTGTAGCAACTTGGGTTTTTTCGAATCAATCTTTAGAATATTCCTACGAATTATGTTTGAGTTAGGTGCAAAGACGGCTTGAAATTCCATAGCCCAATGTTCGTGGAATTAATTTCAAAAAAATATTAAGCATATCTATACTATGTTAATGGAGGAGATGAGTTATCTATCAAACGGTTTCTCGAATCTGAAATATGAGGGCACAATTGCGTCCGTAGTATGCCATTTACCCTAGGCAGGGTGAATGTTTTTCGGGGGTGGGACTCCTGTGAAAAATTTTACCGATGGAATTTTAATAAATAAATAAATTCATTTATTTAAGGACATCGACTTAAATAACTCCTTAACGTTCTCTCAGATTGAAATTTTGGGCCCACTGTTGAGGTCATAATGCCGCCTTTACCATGGTGGCGAATGAGTCATTTCCGCACTGGTAGTTTTTGTTGGGGGTGTTAAATGGTTGTTTAAATAATAAATGATCAATTAAAATTAAAATTAAATCCATCACCCCACACCATCATGTTGGTGTGTAGAAGGAGGAATCATGAAAACCTCCTACACCTCTTCGCCGACTAATGCCTAAATTTAGAAAATGAGGGTTCGTTGAGCTCAGATTTTGACAGCGAATGCTCCCAGATTGAGAAGCTGATGCTTCAGAGGGTGAAACTGACTCCAATTTGTCTACATTTCACATGTGAGGTAGGAATTTTTATATTTGATGCCATATGCCCCTATCCATGCTTCTTTTCTCTTTGTTTTGTCTTTGAGTCCGTGTAAATCTTGTCATGGGGGCCTCAGAACATATTTCAGATCTATTTTTGGAGCATTTGAGTTCTCCCAGTGGTCTATGGAAGCTCCCTCAGCATTTTCCAGTGAGGAAGGTGGCTCCAACAGTGGTCCGATAGGTGGCGTAGTGGTCCGGTCAGGCGGTGATTGTGGTTTCTAGAAACCCATAGGTGGTTCGAGCAGTTTTTTAGGTGTTCTTTAATCCACCGTAATATGCAAACTAGATGTCTGATTTGAAATCCATTTCCAGCGACGTGATACTTATCGTGACAGACTATTTGATCATGTTTCAGGAATTTGGTGAGTTGGTTTTGTGTCCTAGGGCCATGAAACATTTGAAAAATAATAATATTTTATTATAATTAAAGATTAACCCGCTATAACATATGCACAAAGAATCTATTTAACACACTGTCAGTGGCCTTATAATCATGATGGTAAAAATTATGTTTCAATATAGATATCAAGTGCTAGGATAGATATTAGGGAGTGGGATCTATGAGGCACAATTTGGGCGTTTTACAGAGAAAATCGACTTATTATTTGGGTGTCCATTATGGACGAATGACTAGTCGATATCATGTGTTTTTCGAGTGGATCACAATGGTGAAATACTCTTGGGGAGTTCTGAAGACAAGGTGTGAGCCCAATGGGGTGCCTTTGCTACATTTTACGACTTTTGCATCAGATGCCTGTTTGAGGCAAGTGAATGGACTATCCTATGTGTTTTTCTACGTAGAACGTAGTGGTAGAATCGGTTTTGGGCCTAAGAGGTGTGTAGTGTGGATATATTGCAGGTCTCTTGGGTTTGAGACAATTGGACTAGAAAACATTGAGTGAGCACACTTGGTTCATTCCTATGAGGGTTCCTATGGCATTACAACCTTAGAATAGGTTATTGATACCCTAGATAAGATTAGTTCTATTTGAGTTATGTAATCTATTAGGTGAGTGTGTGGAATGATCCTCTAGCTTTGTTTTCCCTATATCGGGTTCTTGGTATCATTGGGATGAACTCTACAAAGAAGAAGATCCCCAATCTAGTATGAAAAACCTATAGGGTTTGTGGCATCATCTGTAATATGATCACCGATATAGTGGGAGATAATAACAGGGTTATAGTATCATCAGTTATGTGATACCCTACTCATTGTGTTGTTTATAGTAGAGTTTTGGTATTATCAATAATGAGGTCCCCTACTCAGTGCGTGGTTTTGATAGGGTTTTTGGTATTGTCAGTTCGATCCTCTACGTTGAAAGTTATACCTTATGGAGTTTTCAGCATCTTCGTGACCACCTTTACTTGGGAAAAGATCCTCTATCTGAGTGATGTGATCTATGGAACATCAGATCAGGTGGTGGTATTCCCCAATGGTTCTTGAGAGTGATCCGCTATCTGGGAGATCATTGTTTGATTTGGGTGGGATCTGGTATCCCCTAATAGACTCTAGGTGTGATCCCCTATCCGAGGAGTTTGGTTTTCTACTGTTTTAAATTGACATTCTCAGTGACAATGTTCTATATGAATTCCCTCTCGGATAGGCCATCTAGGATGGTGATGTATCCTTATTTAATGGATCTCTTAGTCGAGTGTCATTTAGTATGACAATGCTCTTTGAGTGTGTTCTCTTAGTTATGTGTATTCTATAGAGTTTTAATTCTAACCTGTAAGTAGCGATGAGGTCATACCCTCCTGAGGATTAGATCCTAAGATGAGTATATATGGATGTTCTTGGTATATGTATGGGAATATACCTGTATGAGATGTCTTGTTCATCTTAGAAGATGACATAATCGACATAGAGTTTCTCCTCCATTCGGGTTCCCTCTATTTGGGATGTGCAGACTGAGACCTTTCAGTATCTCCTTTTTATTTTGTGTTTTTCTTGTGGTGCCTACTGAGTATCTTTATACTCACCCCTAAATGGGCTTTTACCGCACATGTTTTGTATTGTATATTGATTAAAATACATTATACGATGTTCCTGGTGGACCTAGAGTAGAAGGATCTCAGTGATCTAGACTGACCTGGGTATTTTCCTAAGTTGAGATTAGGAGCATTCTGGCAGGTGCATTTGGCAGGGATCCCCTCATTCTGAACAAGTTGGATGATTTTGCAGTTTTCCTTTGGTGGGCCCTATATTTTCACTTTTGTAGTTTTTCTATACTCTGGATTTGACATATACGCATGATGGAATTTCCTTTTAGTATGAAGATATCTCTGCACTTTTCCATGGAAGTGTATGTGACTGAGTGTGTACAGGTAACTTAGTCTAGGGCCTCCCATTTGTGTGATTTCCTACTCGATGCTAGTCGCTATCCCCTGGCCTATTAGAGGGGGGTTGGGGAGGGGTTTTATGTCTCAAGCCCCATTGGGTTGGGTCATGATAGAAATGCACAAGACCACCTACCTCATCGTAGTAAGACTATCCTCAACCAGCCTCCACCTCCAATTCAATATAGAACGACTTAGATTTACAAAACAACGACAAACAATCAACCATAAATAACATAATATAGAGTAAAAATCATGAATAATGAATCAAGAGGAATAAATAGTATACTTTTTGGGATTAAATGCCACAGACAGTGATGGAATCAGAGATCGAATAGAGATTTGGGATGAAAGAAAATCCATTCGACACTACTTGTTTGTTAACCCAGGAGAGTCTTTTTCTATTTTCACAAAAATGATTCTACTTCACAATTTAATCCAATAAAAAAAGTACACGATATGTACTTGAGACTACATGCTATTTCCATACAGTTTCTGGCCAAACCGGTACATATCCTTGAACCAAGATTACATGGAATGTAACCAAAAATACATAGTGTGTACCTAGAAGTACACGAAATGTAGTTCCTAGTCATGTCATGTAATAGGCCTCAAACAATTCCTTAACCACTTTTCCCAATTTTCATAAGTATAAACTGAAAAGGAAAGATTCGTACCATATAGGAAGATCTATTTTTTAACAATGTGATCCTTTATCACTGATTACCAAAGATTGTTCTAGTATATCATGACTAGAATCCATGGTGTTTGATCCCCTTTATAGTGGGTAATTGTAATTAGGGTCATCTATCCCCTAAGGGCGTCAAGCATGATCCCCTTCTTATGTAAATTGGCCTTATGAGTTCCTTGAGTGGTGGTCATACTCGAGGTGTGAGCTCCTTAAGATGCTAATTTCCTTAGATCTTCATGAAAACCCCATTACATGAATATGATTGAAGAACATTCCTTGATACTTTTAGTATTTCATTGAACATATCTAGGTACTTTCAGGATGCCCCTCACCAAGAGACAGAGTGTTTACAATCTCTTGAATCTTTGAGTTTGTTATTTATAGGGTGTCCAACAATGTATTTTTCTACTCACCCATGCATGGTCTCTACCCGCATGTAATGTCTACTATAAAGAAGATAATAATTATGATTGATTTTATGGTATACTAGGAGTGGGTGGATATTACATGGGCTATAATATCTGTAAGAGTGACCCAGAGTTGTAATTTAGTGGATGTATTCATTTTATTAGCAGGCCAGATGCCATTAATGTTTTGGTGGTTATGTATCTGGACCATTGAATCTTTATTTACTCTTTTATCATACTATGAATTGGGATTATGTGTTTTGAATTCAATATTTATAGTATCATGATATTTTATAATATATTTTTGATTAGTAAAATTTTAGTTCTCTAATATCTTATGTCCCACACAACTCTATGTTTAAGAAAACCACAATACACTATTACAATTTTATTATTTAAATGTAAATATTAAAATTTAATATATGAATATGAATAAACATGTTATAAAAAATATAATAGGAGGTTTAATATAATATTTATTTAATGATTTATTCAAAATATGTAAGTACTCAATTTTCAGTAATTTAATGTTGTTGACAAAAATATTTTTTAATTTAATTTATTTTATTTTATCCACGAATAATATAATTATTTTCCACAACATTTTTTATTAGTATTAAAAACATTATATCATTTTTTATATCATAATATCAAAATTTTCTTTAGGTGAAATGTTATGATTTTTTAGAAATGAATTGTTTTTCATTTAATAGCGAAAAATATTTATTTTTGTAAAACTATTATTTCTTTTCATTATATTATGTAACTAAAATTATTATTATATTTTATATTTGTTCCAAATGAAAATTGGAACCATTTTTTTTAGAATAATCTATTTAATTTTATTTTAAAAAGTTGTTTTCATTATTTTGGAACAAATATATTTTAATGCTTATGAACACATTTTTTTTGGAAACAATTTTTATATATATAATGTTTTTTCATTTTTAATAAATTAAAATTAACCCTAATATGGAATGGTTTAAATTTAATTTTAAATTATATATTTATCAATAAGTTTTAAAATTTATATAAATAATGTTACTAGCCATAGAGTTATAGTAAAGTCATATTTTTATTGAGAAATGTGTTTTCCTGAAAAATGATTTTCATTTCACTTTGCAAGTATAATTTTAATTTAATTCCAACACATATGTAAATTTAATAATAGAATATGGATTCCATAATTTAAATCCATAGGTATAATGTTTGTAAATTGGCCCATTTTATTATTCTTCTTTATAAAGATGAACTATAGTAAATAATTATCACCATGGTTTGGATAAAAAAGGGAATAAAAATTAAATATTGTATGATAAAGACAAAAACTTGACACTAAAACATGTATTTATATTCTTAAGTTGTTTATATTCTCTGTTTATAGGTATTTATTGAATATATATGCACTTTACATCATTTTTCTATGATTTCAACCTATACAATATGTAAGAATAAGATAAAGGCAAAAATGTCACTTTATTTATTTAATACCTACAATTTCTTTTCAAGGATAAAAAAATAATTGTTTGTAAATATGAATTTGAATTTTAAAATATTTTTTATAATGGTAATTTATTTTTAATATTTACTACTGAAATAATTACATTAATTTATTATATAACGCGGATACAATACATACTCAATTAATAGAAGAATAAAATACATGATTTTAATAATATTAAAAATAATATAAATTTAACAAATTATTGAGTTATAAATTCATTTAGATAAATAAAACTTCTTAACAATTTTTTAATAGATTATATTCTAATTCAATTTACATCTTTTTTTAAAAGACAAATTAATATTATGGTGTTAATAATTATGTTAGTGATAATATATAATATATAATAATCAATTATGTTATTTAAAATGAATATAATTCATATATTAAGTATATTTATTGTTATATGGTCGAAAATATAAAAAAAATTCCATTTAGTGTCCAATTTTCATTTTATATTTACTATCTTGAACACAAAAGAGAAAAAACGATTACCATCACATTAATTGTAAAAAAGGGTTAACAGTGGTTAAAAATGATATGGATAAAAAAACTAATCTTAACATTTCTATATTTTATTATTTTACCAATATAAATTATATATTCTAATTATATTAGCTTGGTCCCTTTTTCCATGATGTATAATTTATATTAATTTAATATTTTTTTGAAATTCCCTAATTTCCCCCCCACTCACTTATAAAAGGGAAACTCCTCATTTCTTTCATTCCCACAAAAAAAACCTTTTTGTTCTTCTAATACGTTCTCTAATTCCATAAGTAATTCCCTTACCATGAAATAGATTTTTGTGATTAATTATAAAACTCTATTAGAATGGATTTGGGTATAAACCAAAGAAGGTTGTTTAAAGAAGATATACCATCCTTAAGTGAGTGTTTTTGTTTTATTTAATATCCAAAATATTTCAAATAATATCTAATCAAGATTATATAATAGAATCATAATACATTAAATTCTGATAAGTTTTTATATTTATAGAATACAATATATTTCTCTCCCCTTTTATGAAATGGAAAATTATGTTTTCATTATTGTTCAAAATTAATTTTTATATATTTTGAGAGAAAAAAAATTATATTTAACATTTATAGATTTAATAATATATATTAAAAAAATAAATTCATTTTCAAAATCAATGCACAAAAAATTTCATATTGTGAAATTTTTGTATTTTTCGAAAAATAGTGAATTATTATTTAATATAGTTAAAAAATGATTTCTGTAAATAAAAAAATTTGTTTAATAAATTAACTAATTTAGTAATCTAATTATGTTTTTAATATTATTTAAGTAACATAATTATTATCTAGTTACATTTAATCCAGCTAATTACTATATTTTATAGTTTATTTTGGAATTTAGAAATGTTTTCTTATGGTTTTAGAATGATATTTTTATGAAAACTATGTTAAAGTGCATAGTGTTTAAACATTATAATTAATTTAATACCCTATAATTGGTTATAGATAAATATTATATAAAAATAAATATTAATATTAACTTATAAAATTATTATTATCAATAATAGAGTTGTGATAAAATCATAATTTTCCTGAGAATTACACTTCTTCAAAACACATGTTTTCATCACATCAATATTTTTAAATAAAAATAAAAATTTTCCACATCAATGATATCAATTTGGTAAAATTAATTAGTTATTTTTAATCATAATAATGTATATTATCTAATAATTTCAACATAATTTTTTTAACAAATTTAAAAATGATAGCATTAAAAAAATAATTATCATGATTATGGTGAAAACGGGTTTACAAAGGTGTTAAAATAAAATTATAAGGGTTAAAATTACAAAAAAAAACTTTTCTAAAATATATTTAATGAACATATAGAGACCTTATAATGCTTAATTATGAATCATGGTTCATTTTTTATCCTTTTATCATGTGAAAAATGTATGTACACTATTTTATTTACAATATTTATATGGGTGCCACTAACCTAACATATAAAAGGCCACACCCTATCCAATAATCTTAAAACTTTTAAATGCCATTGGATATTACAATAAATACCCAAATTAATTCTTAATTACCTCGAAAAATTCTATAATGATATATTTTTTGATAAATCCTTTTAATGAATTCTTTTTAATAAAATTAGGAGGTTGTCCGAGGTATATTTATCATTCTTAACTAATTACTTTTGTTATTTGTTCATTCACCTCCTTTAAATGTTCTAAAGATATTTAGATATAATAAAAATAGTTTATTAAATGGTCAAATATTTCATAACCATAAAAATATCAAATTCTAGAAAATGGTATACAAATGTATCATTCAGCTGTATGGAGAACAACCACCTCACGTATTAATGTCATTTGTTTTCCATGATCGCCTCTCACAAATTGTTATAATGTTGAATTTAATTTAAATAAATAATATTTTCGTCATTTTAATAATTTTTTAGTTCTGATATGACATATACCTTCTGAATTTTTATTCCATATCATATATTATAATTTTGATAAAGTGTATGGTAGACTACTTCCTCGCTAAGCGATGGGATTCACTTTTCTATATCTCTTTATATTGAAGTTAATAATAATAAATAAAATAAATATTTTGGATATAAATTACATCATTATTATATTTATTTCATGTTAATAATAATGAATAATGAATATATCATTTTATATTTTTACAATGACAAATTATAATGGTGTCCATCCACATGTGAGAACTACCTACTGTACGAAGTTCATCGACACTTTTTACCCCTCTAAATCATATTGATATATTATAAAAGTATATTAAAAAAATGATATTTATGATATAATGTTCATTTTGTGATGTCTATATAATAATTAACTTATTTTTATAGTGATTATTGAAAACCATAAATGTTACTCTTGCATACGTACAACACATAGTCTCCATGATCGTAACATAGTTCATTTTTCAAAAACATCATTCCTTTTCTGTTTTTAAATTATTATTTTTTATAAATATGAGGGATATATAATTATTATTATTCTATATATTTTAAAATAATGACCACTTTGACTATGATCAATACACCTAATTGATTTTTAAATAATAAACTAAAAGTCATGAAAAAACGATGTAGATTAACTAATTTTGTGTTCTAGTATTTCATAAAAAACAAATAAAATAAATTATTTAAGTATAAGTAATTAAAACAATAAATATTTATTAATAAATCATATAATTGATATAATATTATTATACATGAGTTAAACGAAACACATGGAATTTCTATACTTGATGTAAGACTTCCTCATCTCACATTTTATTATAGTGACACATATTTTATATTCACCGCCTATTTTTTGTTTGGAGTTTATACTAACAATGGATGTATTTTATATTTTTTTCCTGAAAATTATTGGTATTTGAAATACATATTATGTTCTCTCATTCATGGAGTTTTGATCCAGTGATTACCCTTTCCGTTATTCCCTTTGTCTCTATTTCATTTCATTGTGGCATGTTTTTTTATGAAGATATATTCTCTCATGTTGTGTATATATATACCCTTTGTGAGGTTTTATCTTAATTTTATCTATTAGCATGATAGTAAATTTTTTTAATGTTAGTCTTTCAAATGAATTATAGATTAAAATTTTCAAACATCTTAATGGATTTTTCTTTTAAAAAATAATCTTTTAACATTTTACATCTTCCTAATATTCTATTACAGGCCAATTGTTTATAAATGACTATATGAATATTAATATAGAGTCATTTAGATTTTTTTTTATTTTATTCATTTTTTTGGTAAATTAATCTATTTATTGAATATTTTACATTCTTTACAAATAATAATAGCTATGTACTACATTATTATTTACAAGGAAAACACAATTTAATACCATAGTAACAAATATTTGAAGATTAGTTTCTCTTAATAGATTTAATTTTTTATTTTAAAAAATAACACTTTCCCTTTTGATATGTATTTTGGTATTGAAAATTGGGATCCAAAATAAACAAAAATTTTATTAAAAATGGTTTTGAAAATAAATTGATATTATGAGAACCAAAATAATATTCCCATACAAGATTAAAATATTTTTAAGGGTTAATATGATGAACATGAAAGATTTCTTGATTTATGATAAAGTTATAGTACATGGTAATTGTTTATGATGACATGTGGTTTCATTAGAAATACTAGAAAAGTTATTATGTTAGAAACCAATGAAATATGGTTCTAATATAATACAAGGATGGGTGTTTATGTTGGTAACCTAGTTTGGATGGTTCCATCATAATCCCAGGATAGTTTTTTCGTTAATAAAACATGTATGTGTGGTTCAATGATATCCCTCAACTGAAATTGGTACAATGAAGATCAATATCAACCATACTGGATATTATATGTTCAAGAGTGATGTTAAGATAATGTGATAAGATACCAAGACATTTTATTTTACTTTATAATGTTATAAATATTCTAATTAATCTTTTTTTATATCACATAAATCAGGACTATTGATTGTAAAGACTCATTCCATTCTAAATGTAGTATTCCATGTTTAATATTTATTGATCTAGGAATTTATGTGTATAAATATTATTATGTAATGAAAATGAAAATTGATTATTTATTTATAAACTAATTTTCATCTTATTCTCTCTGATGACATTCATTTTTTATTGTTTCCATTATAAATAATTTGGCCTCATCCTTCTTATGTATACTTTTCCACAGGTTATCAATAATTATGGTGAATTAATTATCTCTAGAATATAATCTTATTGATGATAATTATGAAATAATTCAAAATATAACAATATAGGTATTATGGAAGATGATGTTCATATATATCAACATGTTTTTTATGATTCCATGATGTTTAGTGTTATTATAAACTCATTAACACTATATAACAAAATGTTCTTTGAGAATGTAAATGTTCCAATATTTATTTTTTAGGTTTAGGTATTAGACGTTGAAAATTAGGTGACCTTCATCTGTTTCAAAGCTGAAAATATATTATTTGTGATTTTTCCCTAGATCTGGTAGATTAGTATTGAGTTTGTTATTATTGGTATTAGAGTTGTGGTTTGATATCTTTGATGATTATGATGATTTTATATTAATGGTTGTGGATTCAATTACTATTTTAAATGATTAAGGTTATTCTTATGTTTATTTCATAGAAATCCATTTTGAGGTTTTAGGTAATTGAATTTTCAGGTTATTAAGGACATTTTGGGTGATGTTTCTTCTGGTTATTTGAAAACTATATGTTCAACATAAAATATAATTTAATTACATGTTATATTTAATATGTTTATAGTTATTGATAACTTTCATTTTTTATATGATATTTAATAAAAAAATGTTACTTTTAATGATGATTAGAATACTAATGGGAAATTTGTAAAGTTATAACTAATATGGAGAACATGTAGGTTGGGTGACAACCCATCACATCACATATTTTTTACTAGAATTAAAGTGAAATGTCTAAATAATATAGGAGAGTGATATAGATCATTGATCACATGAATTTGAATTATGAAGATGACTTTTTATTAACCCTTTTTATTATTTGGGTTTCCAACATTGGTATTTTTAAAAATTTAAAACCACTAATAAATTAGTTCATGTTCCAATTTCATCTTGAACAATGTCAAAATCAATATTGGAGTATATTATTGAATACCTTATTATTTTAAAATAATAATTTTTTTATTGATAGTGTATTTAATATAAAACACAAATATTATACATCTCGTTATATTTATAACCATATTTACCAAAAAATTAAATTGGAGGGCATGGATAATTTTAAATACATTATGAAATATATAATTATATATAAATTTCACACTATAAATATATTATTGATAAATTATTAACAAATAAAAAATCAAGTTTTTAGTAAAGTAACTTTATTCTAAAAAAATAATTTTGCCTGAAATAATTAATTTTTATAGATTTTCTTATAAAATAATATAATTATGTTTTATAAGATATATAAAATTTATTTTGAAAAGAAAAATATATTTTTAAATAAAAATTACTAAATGAAATTATCTAACTATTTTTGGATTCTTCATAAAATATAGATTTTATAGTGAATAGTGGGAAATACAGATTTTTTGTAATTATATCATTTCTTATTAACAATCTATTAATTTTAAATGTCCAATTATGTTTTGAATAAAATTTAAATTAATATAATAATTATATATATATATAATTATATTATACTTAAATATATTTTAATTTTCAATATATTAAATTTTAATATATGTTTATTTTTGTGTTTAAAATAGGATCCTTCAGAAAAATAATCTAAATTGAATAATTTTTTGAAACTTTAATTAATTAAAATAACTATAATGAGGATACAATTAACTGATATATATATATATATATATCAATTTATATTATTTTTTATTCATACTATTATTGTAATTATTCATTATGACAATATAAATCGTCGTTTTCTTGAAAATTACACTTTCTGAGAAGCTGTTTTGTCTACACGTCCATGGGATTACTTTTAAATTAAAATTTAAAAATTATTGAATTAATGTTTGTAAAAATTGAATCCATACTTTTAGTTAACATAGATTATATTATATTATTATTTAAAATTAATATTTTACTGTAATAAACAATGAAAATATTAAAAAATTAATTTTTATGGTGAATGTGAAAACATGTTTTCCCGGGAGATAAACTAGAAATATTAGTGTCATAATTACCAAAAAATATATTAAATATATTTTAAAAAATATATAAACCATTTAATGTCTATCAATTTGTAATGGTCTATTTTGGAGCCTTTTCCGTGTAAAAAACATGGGTACATTGGCCTTACTAATAAAATGCCACCCACTCTCCTATACAATTCAAAAATTAAAAGACCTTTGTATCATCCATTACCTAAAAAAATTTATTTCTTTGTAAAAAAAAAGATCTTAAAATCCTTTATATTATATTAAAGAAGTCATTAGATGGATTTTCACGCTAACATAAGGAGGTTGTTTGAAGAAGAGGTAACTTGATTAAATGATCATTTTAATTCAGTTTCTTCTAACACATATTTGAAATATTAATAATTCATTATTATATAATAACAAATTTTTATGAAATATAAATTCATGATAGTATTTTATCTTAATAACCGAAATCCATATCCTCTTCCATAAAATGAGATAAAAGTTCATAATTAATGTGTATAATAGACTACTATATCCCTAAGTAATGTCAATAATTTTCCATCCTCACCTCTCATGGAATGAAATAATGATTTATGTAATGTTTATAAATTATATTTTTTACATACTTATGCTTATATATTTATTATATCACATGATCCTACCAACTTTCCATTCTATGGGTGATACGATAATAGCATTTGTGTGTATGATGGAGTACATCCTCATAAAGTGATGTGATTCATTTTTAACTAATGATTAAATTGAACAAAATAAGGATGATAATAATAGATATATGTTATCTACATGACATAATTATGATATTTGAGAAATAATTATATTTATTATTATATATTATTTAATTATATTTCTTAAACTATAAAATAAAAATGTTGTTCTTGCTTATGTGAGGACTACCGCATCCATGAAGTGATGTGACTGATTTTATCACCACTAAATAACATAGATTATGTAAATAAATATATTGAATATAAAAAATTATATTAATTATATTTGTTTCATTATCTAAAAATAACATAATAAAAACCTTATCTTCACAATGATCCTTGAAAAATGGAAACATTGCTACAGAGTATGTATGACCTATTGTCTCCATGAATAAACTTTAGTTCATTTTTTTCACCATAATAACTCATGGTTGGTATTAAAAGTATAATTTATTTTAAAATAATAAAAATATTTCATGAATTTTAGTATGGATATTTTGAAATAAATAATTATTTGACCATTGTCGACACACTGAAGCTGTTTTGAAATAATTAATGAATATCCTCAAGATTACCGAGGTGTACTTACCTTATAATGATTTAATATATATCATTTATAATAAATAAAAAAATTTATTAAAATATATGGTATTAAACCCTTAATAGATTCTCAATAATTTATATAATGGACTTATTCTAATTATACATGGGATAAAGGACGAACATTGAATGTCTAGACTCAGGGTAAGGGTTTATCATCTCAATTAATATTAATGTGAGACATACTATAAATTCACCACATATTTATAATACTTGGTGAATAAAATTTCCATGATTGTATTTTATGATTATATTTATGAATATTATTGGTATTTACCAATCCATGTGATTTGTTTTATTTCATTGTCTTTGATACAACCATTAGTAATGTTGTGAAGGACTTATTCTCAATTTTATTTCATTGAGACATATTTTGATATTATGCACCTATATTATTTTTTTGAGGTTTTTATATAACCCATTTAAAATTTTATATCATTAATTTAACTATTATCATGATATTTATATTTTTTGTTTAATTTTTTATGGGGGTTATGATTGAAAATCTTCTAAATGGAAAATTTTATTTTAGAAAAAAATTATTTAATGTTCTCCTTTGATCTATCATACTATTACAGGTATAAATTTTTTAAATGAATATATTAGTGAAATTTTTAGGTTTTTTAATTTAATTATTATCATAATTTTTTTTCAAACAAAGATTCTGTTTACCAAATGTTTGACATTCATTACAAATAGAAAAAACAAAGTTCTATTTTGACATGTAAAATTACAATAACTATCCCTAACACTATTAAAATTATTTTATGTTGGGATTACATTACAAGAAATAATTTTTTATTTAAACTTATACCATATTTCAATTATTATTATTATTTTGGTACAAAAATTTATTTTGAGATGAAATGTGTATTTTATTGTTGAAAATGGTTTTTAAAGTAAAGGATAATTTTGATATCCCAAAGAGTTTTTCATATGGCAATAAAAGTATTTTAAGAGGGCGTTATGAGGTTAATTATTGATTTCATGATTTATGATATTGTCATAGTTCATGGTAATTTTATATAATGATATGTGGTTCTGTTATAAATCAAGGATGGGTGGTTACATTATTACCCAAGGATGGATTGTTCCATTATAAACCTATGATGGGTAGTGACATTATTAAAAAAATTTGTTGGTTCTATGAGAAATCAAGGAAGATAAGATCTGTGATAAAATAATGATTCGTAGGTCTATGATATTTCTCTAATGCATCAGTGGCTCTTGAGATGTATGTCGACTAGACTGGTTATGCCATTTGTAAGACTGATATGAATATAATGTACCAAGACACCAAAATTTTTTATATATAATTACTATGTTTGTACATGTTTCAAATGATCAATATTGATTTCACATGGATCAAGATTATTGATTCTAATAAATTGTTCCTTTTTAAATCATTATTCCATGTTTTTATATTTGATGATTTTAGAGTTGATGGATGTTGATATTCCTTTACTATGATCATGTACATCAATTATGTCATCATAACCTTATCCTAATCATATTCTCAATGATGAAATTAAATTTTAAATACTAATTTTTACGCTTACTGAAAATTCTATCTCACTATTATGTTTTTTCCTTTTCTCTTGGTTATAATGAATGATGTTAAATGAATTATTTATAGATGGGTTTCATTCGAAATATGAATATGACATCATATAAAATATAAAAATATGGTTATAGTGTGAGATGATGATCATATTTGGGAACCATTTTTTATGAATCCATGACTTTTAGAGTTTTTCTATAGTTTTTAAAGCTCTAAACAGAAACTAACCTTGATAATGTTTGTGATATAATAATACTTTTTGATTTTTTATTTTTTGGATGGAAAAATTTTGGTCACCTTCATGAGTATAAAATATTTAAAATTAATGTGTATTATTTTAGCACTAGATCTTCAAGTGTGGTTTCAAATATTTTATAGTAATGATAGTATATAATTTCTTACAATTACATTCATTTGAAAATTGTAATTTTGTTCTAGCATATGCGGGGATTACAACCATTACAATGAAATCTCAATCATTTTTCCTAACAAAAACACATTAATTCTATATATAACTGTATTTAATGAAATGAAATGAAATTTATTTTATAATTATATTTTTTAATTTTTTAAAATAATATTTATGTTATTTTCATCATGATCATTAAAAATTTTGAAATGAGACTCATTCATACATATGACTTACTATCTCCATGATTATAACATATATAATTTTTAGTAAACATATTTTATAATTGTTTTTAAAAATATTAAGTAAAGTATAAAAATGAATATTCTTTCATAATTATTATTCTATAAATGATGGAACAATTAAAACATTATACCATAGTTAAAAAACCGAATTTATTTCAAATTACGATCTGAATATCATCAAAATGTCAGATGTTATCTTTTTTGATTAATTAATTAAATATATCATGGTATTATTTTAATTAAATTGAATAATAAACCTATTTTTTTTTGAAATTATATAAATATCATAATTTTATTTTTCATGAAGATAAAGAACACATGTGATGAGTCGGACCTAAAGTAAAGAGTTTTATAACCCAATTTTTTTTCTTGAGGTTAAATTACATATTCATTATCATTTATATTATAATAGTAGGTGATAAGTGTGTTTTTAATATTTTATGTTGTATTTAAACATTAATTACAATTATTTACTTTTGATTCACAAAATCAATTCACAGATAAATTGTTACTTCCACTTTATTGAGACAATTTTTTTTATAAAATTATTTATTTTTATTTGGAGCATCAAATATCACTTTGATATGTTATATCATTAAAAATTTTATATTAATGGTATTTTGTTTTTCATTTGATGTTATTTCTATTGTATATATTACTATTCAAATTCTACCAAAGTATTAAGGGTTTAATTCATAATATTATCATTGTTTATGAATATTTATTTTTTAGTCTAAATTCCATGGATTGTTTTAAATTTATTTCTTAAAATGAATATTTTTTCATTTTAACTTAGTAGTTATGAAATTTACTTTTCTTCCATTCAATTACTTCTTTTTAGTTACCCAAGGTACTAAAATAATGTTTTTAAGGACATTAGATAATGTATTTTTAACTCAATTACTAATATTTCTATTCTATGTCCATATTTTACATAAAATATATAAAATAATATTTTTAAAATTATTTATGGAATCATTATATAATTTTATACCCATGATTGAATTTTCAAAAACTATTTTTAAAGGAAAATTCTTAACAATTTCCAAACATGCTAAATTTTTTTTGCATACCAATACTAGTAAAATTTTATGTATTTATTGAACTCAATGTAAATAGAATGTTTCACCTTCATGACCATTCATTTATTTTCATACTAAATTAAATGTTTTGATGAATCACTTTAAGTGAAGTGTTTTTGTAATATTTTGGATGTTATTAGTTACTAAAAGTGATTTAAATATGAAAATGGTGTTTTGGTCATGTTTGTTTTTAATGATCATTTATTGTATTTTAAATTATTAATGAAAAAAAATTATAATCCATTGGGAATATATTTTAATGAACCAATAATTACTTTTTCTCTTGTTGGTATATGATATGTTTTATTTTGGAACGTATTGAAATTCTTTATGATAGCTCTTTTTGTATAATATTTTCATTGAATAAAGCATGTTGATTAAGTTATATTGATTATTAATATGATTAATAGAGTAGAATTATTATGGGACATGTACAAATGATAACTAAATACCCCATTAGTGCATCAATCGGTCTCAGTGAAAAAAAAATAACAATCCTTATTAAATGGGTTTTTTTGTTGTATACATTCTAATAGATTAAGCTATATTTTTACATGTCCACTATAGTATGTTTCAAATGTAAAAAATTTTATATTACATAATTACATAATCAGTTATTGATGTCTATTTGATTACAGTATTAGTCTTGATATCTATGGATTTTTTTAATGTCATGTGATTATTTACGTGGCATCATTTTATCTTAATTTACTCCTTCCAAATTATTATTCATACTCATGTTATTGACTAAATGTATTTTATATTGATTATTTACAGTTAAATATATATTAATTCATATTTAAATATGATTTCTTATACTATACATTACCCTTATTCATAATATGAGCTCACCCTTATTTTGATTCCTTTGCAGAAAATCAGAATTGGAAAAATGTGAATGATTTTAATGATTTAGAAAATTAACTTTAATTATGTTCTATATTTGATGATTTAAAATGTAATGTGAAATTTAAATTTTCATATATATTACCAATTCATCTAAAATTCTTTGACATTTTGGGATGTGATCTCATGTATCTAGTATTAATGTAATATTGTGACATCCATCGCTGGGTTACAGATTTTAGTGCCTTTATAATTTGTAATAGAGAATGTTCAGTAGAAACCTATGTAAATATATTTTGGAAAACATATATTGGAGAAACTAAAACTATTAATGATATTTAGAATATGTCTATGTATAGTATATCATCCTAAAATTTGATAAGATATAAATTATTTAGTTTCACTAGAAATATATCCTTATCTAGATACTATAATTAGATTTGTTTTTTTGCATAGACACATTTTTTTAATAACCACAAATATAGTATTTATAGTATATATTGGCCATTATTCTAGTGTGTGGTGTGTGTGACCATACTATACACGTGATCTGACACTCCTGGGGGATATTCCTTAATTAATTCACATTTGTATACAAATTATCATGAATTATTTATAATGATGGAGATTTTGAATCGTCGTAACCCAAGTTTATGGTAAGTAACATAATATTTATTATTTTAGGTGCATAAAGTATGTGTGTGTTGTTTTTTAGAATTGGGAGAAATGTACATGTGTTTTGGAGGATAAAGGGAAGGTGTAGGGGCATCACACATTTTATTCCAAACTATACAACATCTTAGGAGAAAATCTATGATTTTAAAATGGTTTAGGATGTTTGAGGAAGTAGATACAACAAAGTTGGTGAAGTTTTTTATATACTGTGTAAGGAAAAGTTCAAAGGGATATCTTTAAAGATGTGACTAACTCCTGGTTAGTGAATGGGTTGTCTAACTATGAAACTAAATAGTGCACTGGTCAAAACAACATCCTTAAAAAGTGGATCTAATGTGTTTTTACTTTAAGTTTTTTGTTTATAATCTTATACATCGCTAACATAGGCTTTTACTTCCCCCAATTTATAGTAACGTTATCCAATCAATCCAATGGTGACCCAAAGGCTTTACATGGCAATTATAAGATGATTTTTCACAGTAACTGTTTGTTCATCATTGTTCTTGATGTTTCCTAAGATATACATCACCCTTATTCTATATTTCATAGATATATACATGTTTTGGGTTGATCTAAACTTTTCTATTTAGTGTATATTTATTTTTATTTTCATGGTTGTGATTGGGGAATAGATCTACAGGTGGGTTCGTGATGATGTAACCTAGTTTCATTGGTTTTCTATGTCCTTTTATATTTTAAACAATAAAAATTGAGGTAGGTGGCCACAGTCTCAAATACACTTTATTGAAATGATTATATTGTTTTCAAATTTTTTATATTTGTGACATTTATTTTGAATTGGCATTTTTATGATTTTTTAAAACCCACTTGAGTGACCGTTTGTGGAAACATAGAAATTTGGTGTTTTTGTTGAAGGTTCATTGGTTATTTATTTTAAAATGATGGTTTTAAAATGTGGATATTATATAATAGTGGTAAATAGATTAATCAAAAAGTTTTAAATAATATAAATTTATTTATTTAAAATAAATGGGTATGTATGATTTTAATTTGTTCATTTGACGTCTTAAAAAAAGTACGTATTTATTTAAATGGAAGAAATGGTTATTTTGGAATTGTATTTTCATAATGGTTGTTTGTGTTCATGCGCATAAAAGAAATATATGGGTATGTTGTATCCCCCATCATTAGTGAGATGTATAATGGTTAGGGCTCTCCCTAGAAAAAATAGTTCATTCACTGACGACTTATTGAAAGGATGGCTCACCACTCAGGAGTATAGGGGGTCTAGGTTACATTCATTGTAGGATTTTAAGATAAGTGGAATGTAATGTTTTTTCCAAAATGGATATTTTGAAATGAATTCAAATCATTGGTGAGCTGTTTTGATGAAAAATTTCTTTTTATGTAAATTTAGGTGATATGAATCTTGATTATATTTATTTATATACAATTTTTAGAAGTAGATTATATTTCATTATAAACTGATTTATAAGTGGTTAATATTTTATTATACACTGTTTTGGGAATTTTTTGTAATATATATTGTTTTATATAAAAGTATATAACATTTATATGTAATTTTCATGAGTATAGAAGTAATTTGGGGAAAACCTACTGAGTTTTATTACTCACCCGTCCCTTGGAACCTTGGTGATTTTGTAGATGAAATCTACCGAGACATGGGAAAAGGTAACGTAACACACATATTTAGAAGTACATCATTATAATTAGTATATTTCTTGATGTTAGAGTGTGCATATTGTGTATCATGGTGTCTTGTGGTCATTTTGGAGATTTATTCATCATATTCAACTCTATACATTGATATTATTTTGGCTTCCATTATAGTATACTTTGGAGGGATGTTATATAAAATAATTGTTTAGGTTTTCATTTTTTTTATCATGCATCATAGAGTGGGTTTTTAGGTTTGGATTTTTTGTATTAGTTGTTTTATTTTTAAACGGTAAATCATCCTACAAATGTATTGAAAACCTTCGAGACCTTTGGGGTGTCACTTAAGGCCAAGTAAGACCTCAACCACTTTTTAAGATAATGAGATGGGGCAGGTTGAAATAAATGGTGTCAAATTTTTTTGATGAAAATTCATGTTTCAAATAAATGGTATCATCTTGTTCACTTCCATTTATAATAATTAGTCATAATTTTTCTTAGTTTTTGAGTTGAGTTAATAGGGTTCTATTCCTTGGGCTGTGATCATAAAAAAGAGTAGGATTTTCAGGACATGAATTGAAACATGAAATCCACCAACCACATCTTTGGATTCCTCTATAGTGGTCATAGGGTTCTATTTCCCTACAAAATGCACCTATGATGGATTATGTAATGTGAAAAATACTATTATCAGCATCCTCTTTACATCTCATATTATAGTGGTCCATGAGATTGTGAGTCTTGGATAGATTCCATCCTGTTTATATTTGGTCATCTTTAGATGCCTCGATAGTAGAGGATCAAGCTTGCTGCATACATGCTGCATGATTCATCCATGCATTGGTGAGATGTAATTACCAAATATGGTTTCCATAAGATCATGATATGGGATGAATTACAGCATATGTTATAGGATATCTTCATTCTTTATATTCTAGTTTATTTCATGTCCAAAGAGTTCATGCGTCTCAAGTAGGGTTTGATTGCAGTTATAGAGAATACAACATGTTTCAACGAGTTACAGCTAAAAAAATAGACCCATGAAACCATGTTGTGATAAATAAACTATAGAGAATCGATATTGCAACCATATGGGAAAATTTCAATGATACTATTGAAAATTTCTATCAATTTCTATTGGAAGAGAGTCCACACTAGCTTCAGCTAAAAAATAAGGTTATTTTATTCCACATTATTAAATGTTTTGGAGTAGCACCGGTAGGAATAGCTGAGGATGAGGTCATGACCATGGTTTCCAAACTATTGAACACTAATAGTTTTAGTAGAGAAATTTTGATCATGGTAGTCCAAAATTAGCATAGGTTTGTGGATCTATTCAGTTAGATACACTACATATGATACCCAAGGTTTATTCTATGGGATAGTCTATAGTAAAAGGTAAATTTCTAGTAGCCTAAACTATATTATCTACTTCATTTAAAACATTTTATACATAGAGAGTCCTTTCACCCTCCGACCAGTGAATATTTTCAAAGGATGACGTATGTTCTGGAAGACATGATCCAATCATTCATGATTTATTTTTTATGTTCTTGGTGGAAGAATATCCCCCTAATTTAGTTTTCATAGAACAACATCTCTTAGGATATGATTCAGATGACTCCTTTTGATACCTTTTTTAGTAGTCTAATACATTCACCTCTTTTTGGGTTAGAGGAAGGTGTGGTATCCCTATTAGGTCCCCATATGGTCCATGACACTTAAGAGATGGTTCAACTGGTAAGGAAGTGCATTTTTACTCCTTAGTCTAGACAAAAAATCATATGTCGATCATCATCGATGGCCTTTAAAGATCAAGGTCAGGAATCGTGATTTACAATGGGTATATCCTAACACAGGGTATAAATAGATAAAGTGTCATGGGAAGCTATCACTTTGCATTTTTAGGTCGATTGTGTATCAATTTCTATAACCTTTGTGTAATTATTCCATGTATCTTTCTTCCACATTTCATTGATCCACTCCTATCCCGCAGACCCATATCACACACTTGATCCTTAGGATGGAATGCTAGCTGCCGATGATTCCATTGAGTAATATTCTATATGAATTTTGGACTGGGAAATAAAGGCTCTATGAGCCTGTTATGTCACAATAGTATAGGTTCTATGGCAACATGACCATGTGCATGATGAGACTTATGAGTGGGAGGCTGACGTACTTGCTTACAGGCTCAAGTTTTTCTCATAATGTTTTTAACCACAAATGGAAGGTGACCTCGAGGATGATCTCATTTATGGGGGGAATAATATCAGAAACAAATTCTTTAAAATGGAATTAATCCTTTAAATTTTAGTCTATTTCTCTATTTTGGACCTAAAATAGGTGCCTAACCATTTAGTAAAGGAATTAGGGTTGTATGGTGATTTTTTCAGAGCACTGAACCAATATTTTTAGGAGAAAAGGTATGTCCCATGGTTAGCTTAAACCATTGGAGGCTGGTCCCAAGTGTTTTCAAAACCATATAAAGATGGTTAGTGGGATTGTATTTGACACAATTTTTTCCTTAACCAGTAATGATGTCCCTTACATCCATGTGAAATGTTACATAAAAATAGAAAATTTGTTTCTCATAGTTGAAACATGGATTCCATAACCGTGTGGTATAACCATAAAGGTTCCCCTTACCCACAACAGACCAGGCAAGATTATCTCACGATTTGGTTAACCATACAGAAACATTGTGAAAAGGAAAAAATGGGTGAATTTATAGTTTTACCCTTAAAATATATTTAAACATAATCCCTTATTATCCTTTTGTTTATCAATAGTTAGATAATATATTTATTTTCCATTTGATGATTTTAAATTTAAATTCTAAGAAATAAAATAGATCATCTATCTAGAGTTTAAATTATCTTTCATTCATATCATTAGATCCATACGAGTAAGTTCCCATTTCACTTTTAATCTTAAATCAATATTATTTCTATCAACAACTCTATTTAGATTCAACCTCATATGTACCAATGTCAGTGCATTGAAAAATTCATTAAATATACCCCAATCAGGGATGAATTAAAGGTTGATACTAGATTAAGATAGTCATATGGTGCTATGGTTGGTGGTCTATAAATCATTCCTCAATTTCCATCCTTTTTTATATTCATATATCATCACATAAATTTTATCCGAAAACACCTATTGAATTTATTTTTCATGAATGTAGACATTAGTAAGGATTAGTTCAATTCCATCATAATGGTTCATAATGAGTTTTAGGAATTTCCAAAACATGCCCCCTGGTACTGTGAAACCAAGTGTATAGAATGGAAAATTGTGATATCCAAGGAAACAATCAAGTCCATCTCAAAGCTTCATTTTCTATGTTATTATTCATATGTACAACATTTTCAGCGCCACATCCACTTGTAATATCATGTCTAGAATTTATTTTCTGGGCAACAAATTACATAATACATTACGAAAATTTAATTATTTTTTCCATACGTTTAAACTTAACCATAAATATTTTAGTAATGTTTTATAATATTATTCAAAATAAATATTTAGGTGTTTCTCTAATACCTACTATAGAGACCCATTGATTTTATACATATTATTACATGATTTTTAAACATAAATATCCAATAACTATAACCTTAATGATCATGAGTTCAAGTGACTTGGTAATAGTTGGTTCATTATTTATCAATAGGAAATTTAATATTTTAATAATTAATTTATTCTCAATAATCAGATCCTAAATATATTTTATCTCTTAAAATTACATCAGATATATTGTGGAATACATAAAATAAGTGGGTGTGATGAAACTCCCATTAAATGAACATTCATGATACATAAACATAACATGTAAGGTAAATGTGTACCCTGAAATCCTAAAAGAGAAGATATATGAATAATAAAATGTAATAATAACATAAATATAATGGAATCATAAGAGAATGAAAACACACACAATGTGTTTGATACAAATAACATGACAAAACATGAGTAAATTATAACATCCAAAGAAATATCACATGGTGGAAAAGGCCCCATAATGGATTGGGTTTTTCTCACAAATGCCAAAAATCACATCTCATGAGACTAAAGAATTATGAAATGAATTGAAGAATTATGTGGTCATTCCTATCATAATATGTTAACTATTTAGGTTCACCATATAAATTAAATAAATTAAAAATAATAATAGATTAATTTCCCTTGAAAAAAATGGGATTTATAATTTTCACTCATATAATAATAAAAAGAACATTAATAAAAAATACATTAGGGAAATGAACATAAGGAATGGATTTCCACTTAAACGTTAGAGGGAACATGATAGGTATATATAAGATATATATATATATATATATATTGGTCAGTTTAATTCCATAACAATATATATAGGAAAACTTATTTATAGAAGGAGAGGTCATAACCCGATGAAAAGGGGGGTTTAATGAGATCCCTTACCTCGAACCCTATTTGTCAGGTGTGTTTTTTATCCTCCTAAATAATAATATTATTTTCACAATTTTTGTAATTTAGAAGATATTTCATGATTATTATAAATTTCATTTTAATTATTATCATGTTATATTGAATTACATAACCATTTAGTTTCATGTCAAACATTTCGGTGTTGTTCAACTCATATGTCCAAAATCACATTGGAAGGTTGACTAAGGTAAAAGGTATTTTTATTTCATAATTTATAGAATTATAATAATTATATAATTAGTATTTTTTAACATAAACACTCCATTATAACCAATAATGAATGATTTTTAGTGAAAAATATATATGATACAATCATTGAGATATTAAGCCATATATTAGTATGAGTAAAATTTCAATTATTCAACTTTTGTAATGAAAAGAATATATTTTTCAGTATGTTATTAAATAATTATAAATATATAATAAATAAGATATTATTTCATTATATACACATATATATACCATTTATGTGATGCGGTAATTATAAATTAATCACACCACTTCATTGAGGTGGTTGTCCACAATACACACGAACAATGTTATAATATTTTAATAGATGGTGATGTTATAAGGAATGTAATATATTAATTTTTTAGAATGAATAATATTTCATGATAATAAAATAACAATATAGAATCTATCATCATTAACAGTAGTGAGTGGTAATGATGGGAGATGAATTAAATTAGTTTATGAGGTCTTTGGTCCCCGTATACATGAATGATGAGTTAGTTTCCATTTTTGTTGAAGATGAGAAGGATATATGATATTAAATTAAAATTACAAAATAAAATTACCAGATAAATGTATATATTATTAAATTATCATTATTTATTGATTTTTGATAGCGGTGGAAGATGAAATAAAACAAGGATTCTCAATTAAGAACCTTACCTCTCCATTGAACAACCAATTTAGGATTATAGATAAATAATACCAAGATTTGATTTATGATAAAAATGACTATATAATGTTGGGATTGATTTAAGGATATAAATTGGGTAGATATTTTTTTAAAAAAAAATTCTTTTTTATGTTTAGAAAAGAGTTGATAAATGTTTTTCAATTAAAAGTTGGAGTTAGTCATATATTTATAAATACCAAATACTATTTAATAATGGTAAGAAATATAAAGAAAATATCCTCAAAATATTATAAATAATTGAGTTTAGTTATTATATGGTCTACCCAAACCTCATACATTAAAAAATAAACTTCTTTTATACATTTTATTTTATTTAAGTCCATGGTTACACAATTTTAACATTTTGGTTTTACACCAGGATAACAAGTTTATTTAAATATTTTTACTATTCATAATTTTCAAAACTAATTTGAAGTTATTTAAAAATATTAATTATTCTAAATATAAATATGGAAATAATTTTAAGAAATTAAAATCATAGGGTTTTATGAATTATATATAAAATTAAAACCAAAAAATTTATCTCAAAATGGTTTTTGATGAAAAGTATTTTTTAAGAAATAAACGATGTAATATTAACTATGTGACTAGAAATCAGTCCAAAAAATAATATTTTTATTAATTCACTTTGAAGTAAAATGTGGGAAACCATCCAGGATTATAAGCAGGAAATTGACCAATGTTTTAAGTAATGAAAGACTTATTGAACTGATATTTATGTTTTTTATAAACCATACCTCTATAAAGACTCCATTGTAGAATATTGACCTCTGAATCTGGGTCTTCCTGGAAGAGTTCTTATATATTATATTCCATAGTGTCCCATGTTTAAATAAACTCCTCCATAGAGATTAGCTTTCCATTGTTTCCCAGCTCCTCTTGTACTATATTGGCCTCTAACTCATACTCTAAGGTTATTCATTAAAAATGATGATAAGATCATTATCATCACACTCTACCAGTTCATTCCTATTTGAGGATACATCTAACCTTGAAATCATGTTTTTTGCATGAACCTGATCTATAACAGATGCATCGCCTAATTGATCTTATTACTGCTTGTGAGTCCATATCTCAACATACTTGTCAGTGCCATTATGATTGATCTTGAGGTTATTTTCCTCATTAGATAGAGGAAATTTTTCTTTAGATAAAGATCTTGTAATAGAGGGATAGTTAAATTAGAAAAACCATTTCATTTTCACGTCCCCATGGAGTGTTGGAAAAATCTATCCGAGTCTATGATTGAATTCTTTCCTTTATTTGAGTGGTATCCAAAATAATACTTTGTAATGTTTACTTAATTGGACTCTACCATATCTGAGTAGAATAAAAATCCTCTTCATGGTGATCCACCCCCATAGGAGGGACCTCATCTTGAACTTCCTTTACTTCTGTTCAATCTTCAGGTGAATTACTGACCCCCTTACCCAAAACTACAAACTGATTATTGGAGATAATCCCATTGAGACATGTCATAAGGATATACTGCATACTAAAATACGTGACTAGAAATCTTGTTTTTATGAGTTTCAATTCATATAAATAAATGTGTTATATATATATATATTTCATTTAAATATTTCATTACTACGTATTATTTAAACTAATTAAATGTGATAAACTCTATGAACATAAACATGGTCAGTAGAAAATCATGTTTTTAAGCATAAATAAATTATAGAAATATCAATAAAAGTTCTGATTCAAATATAGTTTTTCAGATTATTATAAATAAAATATACGATACATCACATTAACAATGTTTCTGATTGGAGAGTGGACCACAATTAGAAAACGATTCATGGAGGTACATGAGACTATGTGACTCTACCCACCCCAATTGGATAAAGATAATCACATGACCATAAAATATGTTGAAAAACCGTGAATGTATCCCAGATAAATCATATCTACTAGTTACCTTTTGGATAGAGGAGACCATATTGATGGTTCATGGGTAGGGAGACAACATATTATAATAATGCACCCCATTAAATATGGGGACTTTTAATTCCCCATGATCTTATGTCCAATTCACACGATATTCACCCATATTCATCCTACAAGATCTTGGGGTGTGAAATATTTCTTCCCAATGCCGATAAGTGTGGTTCCAAATCAATTATAGTTCATTGGTAGTGTAATTTTATGAGTTTTTATTCAATCGATATGTATCCAACTCCATTTCCTTACCATTTTGGAAGATTCATTGTATTATTGTTCATATTATTCTGAGGCTCAAGAACCATATTTCTATGGAGATATTTATAGTAGAAATTGAGGCAATATCATGAAAAATTATGTGTCTTTGTTTAATGGTTAGTTTTCAACTAGCATAAATTAGTTGTACTATTTTATTTTACCAATAGTATTAGAGTTTTTATTTTTTATTTGGTTCCTCTAATGCCCTTTATTAATCAATTTTTAAATCCATTAATAGTAAAATAAAATTGTATCCCATATTGATGTGTGAGATCCTTCAAGGACACCAATGTTTTTATTGATGACTTGGGACCATGAAATGGTTGACCAATGTGGTATGTCTATCCCACAAAAGTAACTTAAACAAAATTTTAAATGTATAAAATTGGTAAATTTGGAGAGTAAATCGATTAATTTCTTATTATATTATCATAGTCAATTTATACTTGGAATAAATTTGGTTTAGGCATTTATGATATGTGAAGAGGAATATTTGAAAAGAAAATTATAGTAATTTTTCATGAAATTCCTTGGTGGGTTTTAATTATGGCTTAAATTGTGTGATTTTAATTTTGATCTAGTTTGGGATTTAATGGTTGAAAATGAGATATTAATGTTGAAAATTATTTAAAATAAGGTTTTTGAAATCATGGTGATCTTATATTGGAATTTTAGTGGATTTAAAATATTAATTCTAAGAGTGTATGATTTACACTTTATTGAGAACCCCTTCATGGGACCATTTATCATTTTAACAGAAATAAATGTCTTGGGCCACATTTGGATTTTAAATATGATGAACTATGTTTTAAAGGGAGGATTTAGGATTTTATTTAAAATGAGTATTTTTTTATTTAATTATTCCATGTGAAAATAGTTGGAGTTTTAATGGAGAATTATTTCATTCAAAAATATATTGGTGATTTTTTAACAAATGAATATGTTTAAAGGGTGAACCATTTTTATTCTAATGTGTTAAAAAGGTTGTGTATATGATAACTTATATAGGGGATCATGATTGAAGGTTTTGGAAATGATATACATGGATATCAATAACTAGAAAATGGAAATTTATTCCTATGAGGCTCTAAACTGATAGATAAGGATATTCGACATGCTGCTTCTTATCTTTTTATAGGATTTATCAAAATCATATTCTCCATCTCAAATTTGATATTATGGAAATAATGCTCTATATTTTTGTCTAGGGTTCCTAAATGGGAATATAACCACTGAGAGGACTAGATATAGTATTGGTATTTTGTTAAACACTTTATGGAACTAATAATTCAAATGATTTATAAATTACCCCCTTTTAAGTAGAATGACCAAACCTAATCGTAAAGACCCTGAACCCAGTAACCCGAAGTCAGTGTCTTAATTTATTAAAATGGAATAATATAAAAGGAATCAAATCTTGATGGACGAAATAATTTAGTAGTATTGGAATAATATGTATCTATATACATAATTTCTATACTACATCTGAAAACAAAAATTAAAATCTATTTTTTCAAGATGATAATTTGTCCCCTCCCATATACTTCTATATCATGAATAGTATACATCATGAATATCTATGAAATTTTATATAAAAGGGTGATTTTAAATGTTTTGTAAGGGTTATGTATGGTAGAATTTATCACGAATAGAAATGTTTAATAAAAATGGAATGGTAAAAAATGTAACATTTGTTCCATTTAAAAAACATGATATGAAATAATAAATATATCATGGAAGATAACTGAAAACACATGACATTTAATTAGTAAACTATGAACAAAATGAATCCAAATGTAATGTCATTGTATAAACCTCATGTTAAATAATAACTAAATACATAATTATATAAATACTTAATTACTAGATTTTGTGATCTCATGATTAATGATACCTCTACCATCAAGAGATTTCATAAGATAGTTTAGAACAATAGGTAGAAAACCATATAATTATAATCAACTGATCCACCTCATGAAAATACATATGAATTATGGGGATATATATTTTCAGGGTTCACCAGTCATTATAGACCCAAACTATTCATTATATATCTAATGATCAGTTCAATCCATGAATCAATATTCTTTATGAAAAAATATTCATATCAATAAAAGAATACCGATTTATCAATATTCATGAATTAATAAAAAAATCAATATAAAGACATATGTTGATATGGTATAAATATTAGAAAATATTCAAATCTATGATACAAAGTTAATAGATATTTAAGTGAAATCATATTTATAATGATTGGAAGAGAGTGAATATTTTAAAGAAAAGTCAATGGCTAATAAAAAATTCATCAAAAATGTTAATGTTAATAATCGCCTTTGAAAAAATTATCATAAGGTGACCAATGAAATAATATGGGTCTTATAAAAACATATAACCATTGGGTTAGAGAAAAATTATTTCATTATTGATGAATATGGATACTCTAAAATGATCTCTAAAAAATTTATTAACGAAAATATCTTCTTAATTTTGATTAAAATTCTAAAAAAATAAAAGTTAAAAATACATTCTAAACAAAATTATCATTCAAATTACCCTTTGATGTTTATAAATTATGTTTTAAAATTATATTTTTTCATGACAACAGGAAATTCAATACATGAGAAGTATGATAAAAAGAGGATTCCTTTCACAATTTTGGTAAATTCCATTTGGTCCTTGTTTTGAAAATTAAATAAAGATTCATTTAAATTATTTTTGTTAAAAGTAAAAATGAGTATAATCATATTTAATAAATAATTTTTTAAAAATATAAAATATTTTACGGTTTTTTAGAAGTCAAGGATTTTTATAAAAATTATTTTTCCCTGAACATTGAAATGAAGTCTAATATCGTTAAAAACATTTTCTTAATAATTTTATGTACCAAAGAGTGAAAAAAATAAATTATTAATTGAAAAAATAATTAATTACTATTTGATAAAAAATCACCATGTATTATTACAAATTTATCAAATAAATTTTTTCAATGGAAATTCTAGCACAATAAATCTCGATTAAAATGAGATTGTGAGGTAAATAACAACAATGAACATAACAATAAATTGAGAATTAACCAATGAATAGATTATCTATATAAAATTTAAATCCAAATTGAATAATTTTAAGTAAAACCTAATATATTAAAAATTAATTACAAACATATTTTTATAATATCAAATACAGTAAATATGTTATATTACCCAATAAAAATAATTTGAGTTATAAAATTCTTTAAAACATAGTAATTTTAATTTTTACTTAACATGGATGAAATAATTAAAATTTATACAAAAAAACCATGAATTATGAATAAATAAAGACATTATATTTAAATGGAATGTATATGATCAATATAAAATAAATTAGATGTATATAATTACAATATTCATTAATGAAGGGAAATTGTGATGATGTCCCTTACCTCACACATCCTTTTGGATGAATGTCCAATGAACTAATGTATACCTATTTTAAATTTTTTATCAACTTATAAAAAACTATATTAATTTTTAAAAGTTCATATAGGATTAGTATAAAACATATTATCACCCTTTCATAAATAATCATTCATTATTTACACTATTTTGGGTATTAATTGACCTTTTCCCCATTCATTTTTTGTTGTGAATTTTCTTGATTCTTGTGAATATTATATAGATAAATCATATACAAAGTAATATTAATTAAATAAATAAAATATTTTCACATAAATTATAATTTTAATACCTATAATGAAATAAATTTATGAAAAATTAATTATGTTATAATCATGGAGACATTAGTCTTTATGAATGCAAGAGTGGCATTTCCATTTTCCAATCACAATTATTGAAAAAGGTATGTAGTTTATTATTTATCTAGAAATATCATAATACCATTTATTTAATATTATTTATTTAAATATACTTATATATCTTTTATGTGGTGGGTTGATGTTAGGAGAGTCACATCAGTTCGTGAAGGCTCTAGTTCCCACATACACGAATGATGTAATAAATTTTCAATGTAAGCGTGAAAATGATATAATATCCAGTCATAATAAAAAATATGTCAAAAATATCATAATTATGTCTGTGATACTTTATATATTCATTAACATTATCCTTATTATGATCCATATAATGTTTCATTAAAAAATGTATCACATCGCAAGGGTTAGGCCATAGTCAGTTGTACACAGAAGCGAATATACCATATCTATTACGGAAGGAAATGTAAGAAGGTACATATATGATAAAATGAATCAATAGCTATAATAATGTCATAAATATGAAATATTTACATTATATCCATCATCATACCCAACCATGATAGCTGGTAATGGAATGAAGAATGACATTGGTTCAGGAGGTGGTAGTCCTCCATACACACGAACGATGATTTCATAACCCATTAGATTGAATTGGAGATGGTTTTAGGTAGTTAAAAGAACATAAAAACCCTTATATATTTTTAATATAGTTATTTCATTATATAATTTAGGTTGAATAATAATTATATGAGGTTTAAGAAGAAATAAAATAAAAAAATCCTAGTGAGGAATTTTACCAACTCTATCGCCCCCTCTTTAGGATTATACATATTGTATTATAATAGTGGATTTTTGAAAAAAGGGATTATAAGATTAGGGTGTGGATTTTTTAATTTATTTTTAAGGTATTTTGTAAATAAAATTGTTTTTATGTTGTGATGAGGAGAGGGGAGTGAGTGACCTATAATATGTAATATGAGTAAAACACTAGTAATATTTGTAATAAAAAATGTGTAGACTTGTTTTTCACATTATAAATGTCTAAAAATGTATCATAATATAATTATGGACATTATAATGTATAAATAAGTCTATAAATACATTTTATTCATGGTTTTAGGTCACCATGACACTAATAATTTATTTTTAACCCTTGATAAACTAATTTTACCACAATTTTCTTAATTAATTTTAAATTTTTAGTACTTATTTTTTGAAAATATTAATACGAACACATTTGATAATATAAATTAATAACTTTAAAAAAATGGAATCCATTTTTCAAAAATAAAATCATTGAAGTGGAACAATTTAATTTAAAATTAATACCTCATGTGTGACGACCATGTGTGTTTTCAAAGGGAAAAAATTCCAAAGAATATAGCGTTTTTATAACCAAATTAAACATAGAAACAATTAAAGTGATATATATTGGACAAATAGAAATATAATGAAAGAAATTAATATTTAGAACCAATAGAAATATAATTTATCATTATAAATAATTCAAACAAAGAAGAAGTTTTCAATTTTTTTGTTATTTTTCACTATTAATCAAAAAGTGAAACATTTCAAAAAAAATAAATATGAAACCTAATATAATTTTATATTATAATTTCAAAATTTAGTTACATTTTGTTGAATAAAAATTTGAAAATTATCCAAAATTAATTTTAAATTATCTATGTAAATCATGAATGAACAACCATTTTGAAAAAATAATGTCTATCATAAAACAAATAATTTTCTTTTATATGATTCATTTATTATTTATAATTAAAAAATATATTTTATTTTTATCATTTAGTTAGTGATATTAAAATTATCCAATTTAATAGATATTTTATAATAGTATAAAATATTATGGTTCATTAAGACATGGGGTTGTTTGTTCTGCAAACTAGTGAAGAGATTTAATTTAAAGAAATATATTTCATGGGTTCTTTAAGTTTAACATTTCTTATCTCATTGTCAATATAATGAAATCTCTATCATTAGGAATTTATTTTTGTTACAATATACACACCTCAAATACATTTTACTCACAATATTATCCTTCGTTCATTAAATAATTGTTTTATATTAAAAATTATTTTGTTGAACATAAACCCACATCATAAGAGGTTCAATAATACTTACTCATGATAATAGATTAAGGGAAATATGTTGTACTATGGAATAAGATTGATAGGTTTCCATTAAGGGGAACCAGTGTGGGAAATGAATTTATATAAATGGAAGATAATACTAATTCCCAATTATTAATATAGAGTGATAAAAACCATATATCATAAGAAATTGATAGAACCAGGGAGGGTTATGGAAAACAAACCAATCAATATATGATGAGGTAAGGGTCCATTTTCTTCATCATAAATGATGGTACTGGGAAAAAATTATCATTTCTAGATGGATTTCTATTATTGAGGAATTCCTTTAATATATAAACTAAGATCATATGAAAATATAATTCATTGATATCTTTATACTTCACTAGAACAATATTATTTTTTGTTTGTTCTTCGATCAATTTACAAATCATTTATTATGTCATGGAATGGATATAAAATATAAATGTTTTACACATAAATCATTAAAATTCTCTTTTAAAGGACCATAAAATCAATAAAAGATTAAAAATTTATTCCTATATTATTTTGTAAAATAAAAATGGGTAGAAAAAGTCATTCAATAACTTCCATAGATCAACTTAATATTTTCCATAAATAGCTAAACTAAACACCTAACCAAAATATATCAGAAAAAAATTTCAATGATAGGTAATAAAAAATATATTTATTCCCCATGAACTTTAATGTGACTCTAATTGTCACATTCAAAATATTTTATTACCTTTATCACCATAAAAACATAATGAAATAATGCATGATTCTAAACATAAAGTCCCACATTTTCATATAAATTCCATAAATTAAATCATTCAGTAAACTCTATTATAAAACATAAATCCTATATCTAATTTCAGGGTAAAAAATATAATCCCCTTAAATTTTTTTTATCATTTTTATCTCAACATCATAAATATATGGCGATTTATTCTCCATCAATCATGTATTTTCCATAATGATAAACTTTTCCCTTGATCACATTTATTGGTAATCGGTACCATTTAACATAATCTATAAATTCTTTTATGAAATAATATTGTATTATAATCCTTATTTATTTAATGATTCTTATAAACATAATATAATATAATAAATAAAATTATAAACAAATTATTTAACCCAAAACATATCACATTAATCATTCCACCTCATATGTTGTAATCCCATAAGATTGAGCATGAAACGTTATCTTTATTTGTGGTATATTTTATTTACTCTTAGGTTATTCTTTATCCTAGTTCCCCATATACTTATAGTTGATTTATTAAATATTGGAGTCATTTTATTTTCCTTATAATGGTGATAATTGATGCCTTTATCAACATACTTGTAGAAACTCCAATTCCCTTCAATCATGTACCCGAGTGTTTATTTATACAATTATCACATGGGGGAAAATAATTATTTCCCATATTGTCATTATATAGAATTATTCCTACCATCAAAATTTTCATATTTCATCCATTACAAGCCATAATACGAATATATTTATTTATTGTTCTTACGAGAACATGATTCTATGACATCATATGAATACATGTTTTGGTTGACTAGTTCCCATGGATGGACTAGCATATGACAACCAACAAAACGATCATTTATACTATTTAGAACACATTAATTCATGTGGTTCCCATTATTTCTTCTAGTAACAATATCAAAATAATACAATACACTATATTGCACCATTTAATTATGAAACATAATATATAATCCCAATAATTGTGAAACAGATAACAGGAATTCCAAATTTCATGCAAAACTAATCTCCAAATCATATAAATGGTTTCATTAGTGATATTAACATTTTAAAATCCTTCATAATGGTTTTAAAAAAAATATAATTTATTCAAATCATATACCCCAAGAGTGTCAAACAATGTTCACAGTAAGGCCTAATTTTTTCATCTAGTGATGATCGAGTTATGACCAATGAATCTATTTTATATTTTTTACCACTAGGTACAAATATCCCTAATCCATGAAAACTTATATTATAAATATAAAGAAGTATTGATAGGGAAAAATACCGAATATATTCTATACCAATGTTTTAAGATGTTTTTCTATAATTATCCTCATTTTCAATTATAGGGTTATGTTCTCAAAAATTTGTTTTCCTAAATATATATTAAAACGTTTCTACTAAACAACCTATACTTACAATTATAATGAACCCAACCACAGTAAACTATAATCAATGTCATAATTTTTTTTATTGGAATAAGATACAAGGAACTACATCCTAATGTACCCAATAGTTTAGTAGTATTCTTATAGTATATAAATATATTATTCCCATAATTTATTTGAAGAAACAGTTTACAATATAAATTTATTTCAAGCATATCATTAATTCCCCAATAATATCCTTTATTATCAAAACAACGTAAACATCATTATTTCATTAGAAAGGGAAAATACAAGGGTGATTTGAAATGTTCATTAAGGGCTATGTACAATGAATCTAAATATTAATGAATAACAATAATCAACATGGAAGGGTAACTAACTAAACATAGGTCCCATTTAAATAACATGTTATAGAATAATTAATATTGAAAGGTAAATAACAGAAAACAAATTTCAAATAATCAATAGACAGAGTACAAAATGAATCTAAAGAGAATAACATTCCGGAAATATCATAAACAATAAGAACTAAAATCTTAGTGAAATATTTTCATTAATAATTGAGTCTAAGATCCCATGAATTATAGTACCTCTACCATCATGATAATTCAGAAGAAGGGTTAAATCAAAATGTTGAGACTCTGTTAGTTTTATCATAGTTAATAATATTAAGAGAATAACGATACATCAGGGGGATATATAATTCTGGGGCCACCCATCACCATGTAGTAATGAAATAATAATACATGTAAATAGTGATTTAATTAATTAATCAAAATTCCTTATCAACAAATATCTATTAAGAGTAAATAATGGAGGTATATCAATATTTCCTAGTTAATCAGATAACATTAAAAGCAAACTTTGTCTGTTAAAATGGTATTTTTTTAGAAAATAATCATATACATAATAAAAATAGTATGTACATTAAAGACAAATAAATTTTACAATAATCATAAGAGAGTAAATGATTCAGTGGAAAGTTAGTTTCTGAAAGAAATGAATCAATATAGAAAATTTCAATACATTCCATGGAAAAAAATGATCGTAAACCATCCTTTGAAATAATAGGGATGAAATAAATAAAATATATACCAATTGGATTAAAAATAAATAATTATAAAAAATTTAAAGGGTAATTTCATAATCCTTATAAATACTATTTGGTACATAACATTGCAATATGCCTTAATGGATGTAAATTGAGATTATTTCCACTAGCCGCTTCCTTTTAGTGGAACATTATTTAAGAAAATGTATTGTGTTTATTAAAAATAGAATAATTTATTACAAAATCATATTAATATTAATAATATCATATAAATTCCTTATATAACATCTTATAACCATTTCATTAATAATCATTAGTTGTTTTCATTATTTTGACAATAAATTTTCATACATTCTCATTCATGATTTTTCATGAATGTTCCGATTATTGTAAATATTACATAGTAAAACAATCTTTAGAATAATAATAATTATATAATTATCATAATTTTACCTCAATTATATTATTACAACTAAAAATAATGTATGGCTATAAAAATTGAACTATGTTTCAATCATAGAGACGGTAGGACGTAAATACACATGAGTAATGATTAAATTTTCAATGATCAATATTTAAATAATGTAATATTGAATCATTTTATGTTGATAAAAATATAATATATGTCACATTAAATATTTAAATATACTTATATATATCTCTCATGTGTTGTGGTGATGAAAAGAAAGTCAAGTCACTTTGTGAAGGTGGTAGTCCACCTGAACTAGTATGATGTTATCAATATTTATTGTAAGGATATAAATGATATACTATCTTCTTAGAATTATAAATATTGCATTGATATTATAATAATATCATGTATATCAAATATTTAAATTAAAATTATACTTATTAACTTCCATGTAAAGCATTAGTGAAAAATGAATGACAACTCTTTGTGAGGTAGTGGTCTTCCATACACAAGATCATCATTTTTTCATCCCAAATATGTATTCTATTTTTCAAAATTACATTAAGAGAACTGGATAATATTAATTTAGAATTATTGTCACATACATGACTAGAAATCATGTTTTCAATAAGAAAATATTAAAATGAAATTTCAATTATCGTTTAAGCATTATGATTGTATGTAAGCATTGGTCTCCCATGTTTCATGTTGCACTTGGCCATGCATCCATAACACCCATACCAAAGGAATAGAGAGACCATTGAAAATCCTCATGCTACGATGCATAATATGAATGTGATTCTCTTCAAAGGACGCATCTTCCTACAACTTCACTTCCTCGATATGAAAGGTGTGAGATGGGTCTGAAAAGTAATGTTGTAACTATGACTCGAGGAAGACATCGCACATAGCCTCATACCTTTGAGGCAATGACAACTAATATGAAACTAGCCTGACCCTCTACAGAATATCATATGGACCGAAGTATCTTGGTGAAAGCTTACCCTATCTCCCAATTCTCTTGTATCAGAGCCTTTCTGTGACCCACATAAAATCACAATCCCCATACTCTAACTCTAGAGGTCATCTACAGTCATTTTCATGTGATTTATGACAAGAATATACAATACCCATCCACTAATGATTCAATTGGACTGCTCAAAAGTCTCATATACGATAGGTGGTCCCATTAAAGATGCCTCACCCTCCTCCACCTAGCATAATGATGATTGGCATGGCCTACCATAAAAATCATCATAAGGTGTCATATCTATAATTGCCTAGATACTGTTATTGTAGGAAAATTCTATCGGGGGATATTCTTCTCCCAAGAGCCCCAAAGTCATTGACGCCTCCTCGCAACATATCCCCCAACACAGGTATCATATGATATGACTAGCCATTAGTTATTGGGTGGTATATTGTTCTTAGAATCACCTGTGTACCTAGCACCCACTAAAATGTTTTCCGAAAAAACATAATTTGGCTATCCCTATCTGAAACAATTGAACTAGTGACCCCATTAAGTCATACCACCACACGAATATACAACTTCCCAAGCTCATCGACACTAAATGTCTCCGTGATTGGAATGAAGTAAGAGATCATTGTAAGGATGTCAACCACTACCCACACATCATCGTTACCTTTGGGTGACCTCAGTATCCTAGTTATGAAATCCATCATGGCGTCAACCCATTTCCACTTTGGAATAGTTAACTGCTAACAAATCCCATCTAGTTGCTAATGTTTCACCTTTACATGCTGACATATAGAACATGTCGTAAAAAAACTATTTACCTCTCTCTTCATACCCATCCACTTGTACTAAAAGCGCATGTCATAGTATATTATGGTAACACCGGGATACAATACCCATGATGGATCAGGAAACTTCGACATCAACTCCTCATATATTTCCACTGAAACCTAGTCCTATCCACATATACTTAATATCTCATCGTCACATATCATCCAACCAGGAGGCGGATCCCCACATGAGACACACTTTTGTAGGAATAGGCCCTTAGAATCTAATAAGTATCTCATACTCACCCTATCCAAGATTGTAAAAGTCACAACTTATGATAAAAATAATGTATGTCTCTGACTTTCATGCCCCTCCAAGTGCATCTTAGAGAAAAACTTCATAATTTGGTACTCTCTACTGGACTCCTGCATTACCTGCATGTGAATCCCCATACTCAGTGCATCAACCACCACATTTCCATTTCTAAGGATGTAGGCAACCTCAATGTCAAAATTCTGGTGGTATTTCACCTATCAACACTACCTCGGATTTAGATCACACTGAGTAAAGATGTATATATGATTTTTTTGTCTGTGAACTCTAAAAAACACTCCCCCAATAAGTAATGTCTCTAATAGCATAAGGCAAGATTAACCACTGATAACTCGAGATTGTGCATTGTATGGTTCCTGTAATGTGGCCTCAACTACCAAGACCCATATGCAACGACTTGATCCCCCATGTATAAGAAATCCACCCAGGCTGATACCTGATGTGTTGTAGTACATAGGGTAACTCCATCCCTAATTTTTAAAAATCTGTATCGGTGCTGATGTTAATATCCCTTTCAACTACTAAATGGTTATCTCACATGAATCTGAAATTACATACATCACACCCTTCTTTGTAAATCCATCAACTGGTGCTTCAATGTGTGAGATGTCGTATATGAAATGCTTCTAGTAACCGGCCATCCCTAAAAAACTCAGCTCCTCAATGGAATTCTTGGGATGAATCCATATAACTATAGCTATAAGATTATATAAGACCCCTAACACTCTTATCTTTGAGATAATGTGACATAGAAATTGAATCTTGCCCATCCAAAAAATTTCAGTTTGTTATCTTAGCATATAACTGATGTTCACTCAGTGTATTACAAATGATCTAAATATGGATGGAATGGTCATATATATTGTAATTATACAACAAGATATCATCCCCGAAAACTACCATAAATGAATCCATGTAATGATATAACACTCGGTTCATCAATGCCATGAAAACTGATGGCGTGTTCTTGAGATCGAATGGCATAAACCGATACTTATATAGACCATATCAGCTATGAATCATTGTACATGGTATGTATAAAGGTCGAACACATACCCAGGGATACCATAACCTTAATGTTTTTCTAAGGAACACCTGGGCTCATCAAAGATGATCAAACAGTTCTTTTATCTGTGGAAAACAGTATCTATTAGTAGTCATCATCTTGTTCAGTTTCCAATAGTCCATGCATAACCCGAGTGTTCCATCAACCTTTTTTGAAAAATGGTCCTGCAGACACCACAGAGATGTACTGGGTCCTATAATCTCATTTTCCTCTAAATCCTCTAGCTTCCACGTGATCTCCTATACCTCCTTCATAACCATCCCATAAGGAGAAATGGATATTTACGAAGAAACTGACATGAGCTCGATCATGAAATACACCTCTCAAGATGGAGGTAACCCTGAATAGTTTTCCATGAAAATATACCTAAAACAATCAACCCCTAGAGGAATACCTATCTGGCATGCCCCATAGTCATCAAGATATAGAGTCACAATCTGGGCTATCAATCCACCCAACCATGATGTTGGGGTCTATCTCTGTGTACCTAGACATCCCATTTTTCTTTATGTAGAAACCATCCGTTATCTAGAAATGTGAAACTAACATTATGGTGATATAAATTAACAATTTATAAAAATGAAACACAGAATAAATTCTGGGAATGACATCAAATCCTATCATCTCAAATACATATATATCCTATAAGATGAGACACCCACCCATCTCAAGGGGGAACTCTTTACAATGACCCACAACTACCGTTCTTATACCTAAAGTATATTCTAGCATCATAACATCAACAAAATAGAATATACAGAGCCAAATGATTTCTATAATGAGAAAAAAAACTTAAACTATGTGAAGACCCTATATCGAAGAGTGCAGAAGATAAAAAAGGGTCAACTATAATAGTACCTATGACAATAGAAGGTCATGTATCCTTATTTGTATTGGTTTATTGCACTTCATAACTCTTACTTTCACCATGAACCTGAGACATGGCCTGGCTACCCTGAGGTGACCCACCCAAATGTCGTCGAGATCCTAATGGATGGAGAAAACGACATGGACCACCAACTCGAGAAGAATGGCCTGGAGTATTCCATGTACCTATCAGTTGATATGTTGCTAACCCAACTCTTGAATGTGGAGTATGTGCAGAACCCCACTCACTAGATTCTTCTTGAAACGCCCTATAGAAGTGTTGTAGATGTCCCATCTTCTAGAATAATCAGAACTCGAATAGGACAATCAGACACTACGGTATAATATTCCCAACTCTTCCACACTGATAGCACCTAACCGGGCTACTGGAAGAAACATTATAACTAATCGTATCACAACAAGAAATATCCATATGATCCATCATTCTCTCAGTCGACATAGTACAATATCTCTGTGATGAACAACCATAGATCAAACCTCCATATCCTTTAAGATTACACTCGGAAATCTGCGCAAGATTCGTAATGTAATATATACAAGGCAACCTAGAAATGATCACCTGTGATCCGATGTAATATCTGATACCATCCCCAAAATTCAAGGCCCTTGATGTCTCATCACCTATCATAATATGTGTGAATCTATGATGATCGGTGAAATGGAAGAAGTAGTCCATCACTGACAAAACATCATTTTCTATATTCATGAAATCCTAAGCTCTATTGACCCTCAAAAACTCAAGAAAATTGTATTCATAGAAGACTGTTTGAATGTTTCCACATGCCATGTCCCAATGATGCTCTTTCTGAGTGACAACATCCCACTACCTCTTTGATGTAGCACACATCATATATGTTGTGTGCTTGACCATCCTCTCAAGAGACATCTCTATATTATTGATGATTGTAAGCATGGACACCTTCCATGAATCTTTATCAAGTGTTCCACAATCCCCTAAAACCATAGGCTGATGTTGCTACTATAATACTCACGTCAGTTCTTCTATAAATGTGCCTGGATGCGGTGCTCCCTAGACTCTCTTTTAAACTTCAAGAAGACTTCATAGAACTATGCATCACCACTTATGTCTAATATAATAGCAGGTACTGCAACTGGTATATCAGAAGGATCAACGGGTTGTCTATGGTGTACCACCTCAAAAGATTGATCATTTCCACTCTCCATGAATATAACAAGAGGTCATCAAGGAGGAATTTATCTATAATTTCCAACACATACACCTCAGTAAAATATTATTCATCATGGAATGTAGTTCAATAGTGTATGAACTAAGAAAGAAAATAAAATCCTCAATTGTTAACAAATGATGAGTACATGGTGTGTATAAAACATACACGACATGTACACTTAATCCCTTACATAGTTGTGAACTCATACTGGTTTGGGTGGGTTAACACCCCAGGTAAACGACGTGTAGGGACTATACATGACATGTACACTAAAGCTCATACATTATCATGTACTACCATTGTCCCATGTTTGTAGGCACCCAAGGTACAAGACATGTTCGTTTAGTACAAGGAATATTCAAAAGTAATCCCTCCTAGCTATGTTCTTTTACATGACTTGAGCTACACAAGTTTTCCTATGTAAAATTACATGAGGTGTACATAAGGTACACGATGTGTTCTGATAAAAACTGAACAACCAGTGTTTTTTCTCACACATTCCATGAAATAGTCATCTCTTACACGTCGTGTACTCATAGAACATGGCATGTTCATGGAAATTATCATTTCATTCCAAATAGACGAACACATGGCTTGTGGTAATATAAACACACAATGTGTTGTCTAGGTTTCTGGATGGTAAGACTCAAAAACATCCAAGGTACCCTTGTTTTTTGGCAAAAAAAATAAGCAATGGTGTGCCAAATTGTATTTGGTGGGGGATCATAGTCACCATAAATCAAAGATTTGAATCCATATATAGCACCGAAAAAATCAATTTATATCCCATGGACAAAACATGATCCCCCAAATTTCGATCCCAAAGGGCCAATACTCCCCAAGGATCAAAGTATTGAATCCACAAAATTAAACCATAACAAGTACCAATACACCTATAACAACAAAAATCATATCTATCAGGGTACCTATCCAAATATCATGCACATCTAGCATGAAATCTATAACAATAGAATTGAATCATTAATTCTCTATACCTAGAATGGAATGAATTTCATGGAATGTGATTTCTAACATGTGCCTATATGACGCATGGGATGGAATGCCCTCATCTCATTAGTTTTCAAAATAAGTGAACCATGATGATATAAATACTAACAATAAAAAATAAGTCATTCGCCCAACAGAGAAATCAAATCAACTATACCACCTCAAAATACCAAAGTCACAATTTAATTCGAGAAAATATTTCATTTCCCTATAAGCCAGGAAGCTACTCCCGGGTATAGATAATTTCAAAATCCCATTTCTTTCCTATAATTCACTAATATAACCAATAAATAAAAAACCAGAATAGAAAAATTCCACCTATACTGGTTTGTTACGTCCCGGATCCGGATTCCACTGAACTGGTTTCCCGATTTGAATTTTTCACCCGGCTTCAAGTGAATTTTCCCAAATGAAAGAGGCATCCAACAAGTTGAGAGGTCATTGGGTGTGATTGTCGTGAATCTATGCCTACATTGTAAGAGTTTTATACAACATAATAAATAATAATACAATATCATCAGTAGTAAACACCATACATCTAAAATAAATAGGGGAAGTATAATAAGGTAAATAACCAAGCGTCGTTACAAAAAATACAATGTAGCATATTATATAATAACTAATTAACCAAACAAGTATTCTTAAGGATTACAAAATATAGGTTATAAAAAAAATAAACAACAGATAACTAAGAAGAATCACAACCATTTCCTTGGTCCCATGCTCTTTGGATCCTAAACCACATCTAATGTACCTATAGAAGGGAGATTTCCCGTATGGACTCCTTTAACAATATAATTTACATAGACCCTAAAGAATAATACAAATATGGTTTGATAAATAAATCCCAATAGGAAACAACCTGGTATCCATGCCTATCTATCAGTGAGTACATGTAATAGGTAGTGTGCAATAAGTAATAGAAGTAAACTAGAATGTACAGAGAGGTAAACAATCCTATAAGTTATTTTTTCCAATTTCATTCATTATGTTCTGTTCAACCATTAATTTACCTTTAATTATATAAGTCTCAAGATGTATCTTAATCCTTTTAATCCCTATTATGAATATTTCTCAACAGATACCTCATAAGGGTATATAAACAAATAATGTGAATACCAAATCCACGCTAGTGATTTGGCATGAAAGACACATCATAAGTTATTCCATTTCAATATTCAATTCATAATCGTGACCACAAGCATATAAAATACCTTCCCAGTGGAATAAAGAATCGTTATCCATAGGCATAATAAATCCTTGCCCATAGACAAAACAAATACTCACCCATAGGCCTAACAAATTCTGGCCTGCAGGCATAGTAATCGATAGGGTCGAGCCTGATATATCAGCATTTTAGAATAATAAACAACACATATATATTACACTATTACTTGGTTAAATAATAACAACTCAAGTGGGCATCATATATATAAATATATAAGTGAATTTATGTATCACATGTTTTAAACTATAATTGGGAAATCATAGAGAAAATGGGAAACCACTAATCATTATTTATCACTATTTATCCAATTTGCAACTCCATTATAAATTTAATTCATACTTAACAAAAGAATAAGGGGGAAAAGGAATAATTCATTGCTATCCTTGGATAAATAACCCTAAAAAATCATTAGAGGGAATCACACCCATGGGGCCGCCCTTAATCATACCTACAAGATCAAACATGATTAAATTAATTTAATTCAGGACCTAATCATCATAAAATAAAAAGAAAGGTTAATTTTATTCAATTATACACAAAAAACAAGGGTGAATGGGACTAAAACACATATAAACAAATCAAAATTGATAGAAAGTGTAGCATCTCGGGTTTTTCCCAATAAATCTTAGGAATATTCCTACGAATTATGTGTGAGTTAGGTGCAAAGACAGCTTGAAATTCCATGGCCCAATGTTCATAGAATTAATTTCAAAAAAATATTAATCATATCTATACTATGTTAATGGAGGAGATGAGTTTTCTATAAAATGGTTTCCTGAATCCGAAATATGAGGGCACAATTGCATCCGTAGTATGCCATTTACCCTAGGCGGGGTGAATGTTTTGCGGGGGGGGGGGGGGGGGGGCTACTGTTAAAAATGTTATCGATGGAATTTTAATAAATAAATAATTTCATTTATTTAAGGACATCTACTTAAATAGCTCCTTAACGGTCTCTCAGATCGAAATTTTGGGCCCACTGTTGAGGTCATAATGCCGCCTTTACCACTGTGGCGACCGAATCATTTCCACACTGGTAGTTTTTGTTGGGTGTGTTAAATGGTTGTTTAAATAATAAATGATTAATTAAAATTAAAATTAAGTCCATCACCCCACACCCTCATGTTGGTGTGCTGAAGGAGGAATCATGAAAACCTCTTACACCTCTTCGCCGACTAATGCCTAAATTTAGAAACTGAGGGTTTGTTGAGATCAGATTTTAACAGTGAATGCTCCCAGATCGAGAAGATGCTGCTTCATAGGGTGGAACTAACTCCAATTTGTCTACATTTCACCTGTGATATAGGAAGTTTGATATTTGATTCCATATGACCCTATCCATTCTTCGTTTCTCTTTGTTTTTTCTTTGAGTCCGTGTAAATCTTGTCATGGGGGCCTCAGAAAATATTTAAGATCTATTTTTGGAGCATTTGAGTTCTCCCAGTGGTTTATGGAAGCTCCCTCAGCATTTTCCGGTGAGGAAGGTGGCTCCAATAGTGGTCCGACAGGTGGCGTAGCGGTCCGGTCATGCGGTGATGGTGGTTTCCAGAAACCCATCGGTGGTTCGAGCAGATTTTTTTAGGTGTTCTTTAATCCCCCATAACATGCAAACTAGAGGTATGATTTGCAATCCATTTCCAGCGATGTGATACTTATCGTGATAGACCATTTGATCATGTTTTAGGAATATGGTGAGTTGGTTTTGTGTCCCAGGTCCATGAAACATTTGAAAAATAATAATATTTTATTATAATTAAACATAAACCCGCTATAACATCTGCACAAAGAATCTATTTAACACACTGTCAGTGGTGTTATCATCCTGATGGTAAAAAGTATGTTTCAATATAGATATCAAGTGCTGGGACAGATATTAGGGAGTGGGCTATATGAGGCACAATTTGGGCGTTTTACAGAGAAAATCGACTTATTATTTGGGTGTCCATTATGGATGAATGACTAGTCGATATCATCTATTTTTCGAGTGGATTACAATGGTGAAATACTCTTGAGGAGTTCTGAAGATGAGGTGTGAGCCCAATGGGGTTCCATTGCTACATTTTATGACTTTTGAATCAGATGGCCGTTTGAGGCAAGTGAATAGACTATCCTATGTGTTTTTATACGTAGAACATGGTGGTAGACTCGGTTTTGGGCCTAGGAGGTGTGTAGTGTGGATATGTTGCAGGTCGCTTGGGTTTGTGACAATTGGACTAGAAAACATTGAGTGAGCACACTTGGTTCATTCCTATGAGGGTTCCTATGGCATTACAACCTTAGAATAGGTTATTGATTCCTAGATAGGATGATTTCTATTTGAGTTGTGGAATCTCTTAGGTGAGTGTGTGGAATGATCCTCTAGCTTTTTTCCCTATATCGGGTTCTTGGTATCATTGTGATGAACTCTACATAGAAGAAGATCCCCAATCTAGTATGACAACCCTATAGGGTTGGTGGAATCATCTATAATATGATCACCAACACAATGGGAGATTATAACAGGGTTATTGTATCATCAGTTATGTGATACCCTACTCATTGTGTTGTTTATAGTAGAGTTTTGATATTATCAATAATGAGGTCCCCTACTCAGTGCGTGGTTTTGATAGGGTTTTTGGTATCGTCAGTTCAATCCCCTATATTGAATGTTATACCATATAGATTTTTCAGCATCTTCATGACCACCTTTACTCGGGAAAAGATCCTCTATCTGAGTGATGTGATCTATGGAACATCAGATTAGGAGGTGGTATTCCCCAATGGTTCTTGAGAGTGATACTCTATCTGGGAGATCATTGTTTGATAGGGGTGGGATCAGGTATCCCCTATCAGACTCTAGGTGTGATCCCAAATACGAGGAGTTTGGTTTTCCTCTATTTTAAATTGAAATTCTCAGTGAAAATGTTCTACATGAATTCCCTCTCGGACAGGCCATCTAGGATGGTGATGTATCCTTATTGAATGAGTCTCTTAGTCGAGTGTCATTTAGTATTACAATGCTCTTTGAGTGTGTTCTCATAGTTATGTGTATTCTATAGAGTTTTAATTCGAACCTGTAAGTAGCGATGAGGTCATGCCCCTCTAAGGATTAGATCCTAAGATGAGTATATATGGATGTTCTTAGTATATTTATGGGAATATACCTGAATGAGATGTCTTGTTCATCTTAGAAGATGACAAAATCAACATAGAGTTTCTCCTCCATTCGGGTTCCCTCTATTTGGGATGTGCAGACTGAGACCTTTCAGTAGCTCCTTTTTATTTTGTGTTTTTCTTACGGTGCCTACTGAGTATCTTTATACTCACCCCTACACGGGCTTTTAATGCACATGTTTTGTATTATATACAGATTAAAATACATTATACGATGTTCCTAGAGGACCCAGAGTAGGAGGAGCATAGTGATCTAGACCGACCAGGGTGTTTTCCTAAGATGAGATGAGGAGCATTCCGACAGGTGCATTTGGCAGCGATCCCCTCATTCTGAACAGGTTGGATGATTTTGCAGTTTTCTTTTGATGGGCCCTATATTTTAACATTTGTAGTTTTTCTATACTCTGGATGTGACATATACGTATGCAGGTATTTCCTTTTAGTATGAAGATATCTCTGCACTTTTCCATGGAAGTGTATGTGACTGCGTGTGTACAGGTATATTAGTCTAAGGCCTCCCATTTGTGTGATTGCCTACTCGGTGCTAGTCGCTAGCCCCTGGCCTATTAGAGGGGGGTTGGAGAGGGGTGTCATGGCTCGAGCCCCATTGGGTTGGGTCATGATAGAAATGCACAAGACCACCTACCTCATCGTAGTACGACTCTCCTCAACCAGCCTCTACCTCCAATTAAATATATAACGACATAGATTTACAAAACAACGACAAACATTCAACCATAAATAACATAATCTAGAGTAAAAATCATGAATAACTAATCAAGAGGAATAAAGAGTTTACTTTTTGGGATTAAATGCCACTAACAGTGATGGAATCAGAGATCGAATAGAGATTTGGGATGAAAAAAAATCCATTCATCACTACTTGTTTGTTAACCCAGGAGAGTCTTTTTCTATTTTCACAAAAATGATGCTACTTCACAATTTAATCCAATAAAAAAAGTAAACGATATGTACTTGAGACTACATACTATGTCCATACAGTTTCTTACCAAACCATTAAATATCCTTGAACCAAGATTACATGGTATGTGTAACACCCCGAGATTTTATGAAAAATATTCTTTTTAATTTCATTAATGTCTTGTGTTGTATGCTACACCAAAAGGAGCTTGCACAACACGCATCTTTGACTTTCCTTGCATTACATGCAATCGCAACCTTCCTCGATAGCGTGTGTTGTACGCAATACCGAGTTTCACTAAACAACGATATGATATTAAAATATTATTAAAACTAGCCGTTATGAATAGTAATAACCACTTTTTGAAATTTTGTAAATTTTATTTTTCAAAATGGACTTCATTTTTGGATTTGGAATATCGAAATTATCTTAGGGTGAAATTTGGGTACTTTTCGGATAACTTTCATTTTCTGATGAATAGTGAAAATTACTAAATTTTAACTAAAAACAACCTTTTTAATTGAAATAATTAATAGTGATAAATTATTAATTTGAGTGGTTTTAAATTATATTTAGAATATATTTTTACAATTTAATAAAATGTTGTTCATTGGATATAATTTCACATTTAAACCAGACATAAACAAGTGTCAATCTTTTGATAGTTATTATCTCTTAAAAACACGCTATTTGTTTTGACGACGAGAATTAATTTTTAAATTAATTAATGCAACTGATATGTTTTGAATATGGTAAAATAGACATCATTTTTGAGTTCATAATATCAAATATTGTAACGCCCCGACCCCAGCTACCCAGAGTCGGTGCATTACTTCGTAACATTGGAATGATCACAAAAGATCAAGTCTCGAAAGACCGATTAGTTTAGCAGCCTTGGAAACACTAGATACATTCATAAATGTTACATTACATCATAAAGTGAAAAACTAATAACAAAGTCTTCATAGTCCACACTCATATCCTCTTCTGACTATCCCTGTAGGTCATTCATAAAATACTTCTTCACATCCTGGAAAATATTAAAACATTGAAAGGGGTGAGCTCAGATGCTCAGTAAGGATAACAATATTGCGGAAGCTTTCATCAATAAACATAAACATTTAAGGCAATGTATAACTAAAAAAAGCCTTTTAAACATGAACTTCAACATAATATGGAAAAAGTAAAATGAGATAATGCCATTATCTTATTCACATGGATATTCTACTGGTCGAATAATCACATGCAATATCAATAACCACTTTCATAATGATGGAATGCATAATGACAAAAATTCTGAAACATTTTGTCAAGGCCTCGGCCAAGACGTCTAAAATGATTAAGGCCTCGGCCAAAACCATAAATCAAATTGGGAAAGGGCCTCGGCCAATTCCACGTCTAGTTGTCTCATGAGACCTACCGATGCATCGAGGAGCTATAGCGGGCTCCACCCGTCACTTACTAAGTCCAATGCATTCCTCATATGAATCGGTTTAAACATATCATAAACCATAACATAATCGTATCAAATAAAACATGCATAAAGGAAACATAAAATTTCCACATTTCAATCACAAGATTTCAATACAACACATTGATATAATAAAAACGTTTTCAAAACCATTTTCAATACCAAAATAAAAGAAAGTTATAACTTTGTATTTATTTTTCATTAAAAAAATGATGGCTTGTAGAGGAAGCCGAAACTCAAATAATGGTCACGACGGTGGAGAAGTCATTGTCGCCGCATATGTACGGAAAGAAAAACATTCCTTTTTTTTCATTTAGTAAAACACTTCGTATAAAAAAGATTCCTTTTGAATAAACGTAAAAGTCAAAGGGGTTTATACACCGTATAAAAGAAAGTTGTGTATAAAACCAAATATGCCTCAATGAAATGAGATTGAGACGAAGTCATTAGAAAGATCAATTTTAAAATAAAATAGATCTATTATGTGTATTCACTATAGTTACACATAAATAATACAAAATAAGACATAATAATATCATGACATAATTTGAAAGTAGGAGATTAACCCAAAGAATGGAAGTTGGGTTAAGAAATTCCCTTACCTCGTGTCTGAATTCACTCGACCGTTCTTTGATCTCCTGAATAATAAACTAGAGTTAATTCTTATTTACTTAAGAAACTTTTTCAGGTTCATTATTCCTTTTATATCCCTTATTACCATGTTATGAACATTATGTAATTATTTAAGTTTATAACGGTCATTTTGTCGATCTTAGGTACTTGAGTCAAAAATAACATTCTTATAATTACAAGTTGTTCATGTGGTGATATATCCATTATATCCAGAATTATGTTCATGATTTAGATATCATATATATCATATATATCCAGCATATACATGCATTTATAATATTCTATAATGTATAGAGGTAAGAAATGAAATGCACCGTTCATGGAGACGGTAAGCCGTACGTACGCATGAACGCTACTTTCATTTCTATTTCGTATTTAATGAAATCATAATGATATAAAGGTATATTATAATTCCAGTATAACATCATATATAATATCATTTACTCCATCCTTTATACATCCCACATATGGTATTAACGATTCAAATCACTTTGAGGGGGCGGTAGTCCGCACTTCCTAAAATGAAAATATCACGTTTAACCATATTGGAAACAATAAAGTATGCCATAAATGAGGAATACAGAAGCATAATTAAAACATAAACATATTATATATCCTATATAAATATAGTGACATCTTAATGGCCACCTTTGAAGGTGTTATATGAGTGTTGAACAATCATCGTTTCGTGAGGCAGAAATTCGCCATCCACAGAAACCGTATGTTCATTAACCATTAGATGTAGGTGTGTGTAAGTGTAGCTAGAATACTTCTTATAACAACATCCTAGTATATTGAGGATACTGGTTTTGTTACAAAAGAAATTAATAAAAAGATTTTAGGGGGTTGGAGAAGAAAAATAAAACAAAACAACATTAGAGAAGACATTACCTCAAAATCAGGTAACTCTTTTTGATTTGAGCCAAAGGCTTCCTTGGGAAGTTTTCATCCCAAAGTGAGGATTCTAGGAGTAAGAGGGGAATGTTGGTAGAGTATTTGGGCAGAGGTTGGCCGAGCCAAATGGCTTGAAAGTGTGAATGAGGTGGTAGAGGTCGGGGCCTTTTATAAGAGGAGAGGAGGGAAACTCTTGGAAAGTAAGGAAATTTTACATTATTATACAATGATTTTCGGATTCTAAAGGTCTCACACTTATATAATTCGTGGATAAGGTGATAAGGGTTCGAAATCTACCCATACAATAGTCTTTGGACAAGTGTAATCCTTGTATTGTACATTATCTTTTCATTTTATTAAAATCATTAAATAATGAGGTCATCGCTGCATCATCATGATGTCATAAATAATTTAATTTATTTAATGTCTAAAAATTATAAAAAAAACTACTATGATGTAGGAAATCTTGTTATCTTTCCAATGACTATTTATAGTCAAAACTATGACTTGTATAACCCCATGTAAAAATTGTTTTAGTAAAACATTTCATGTTTGTGTCATTTTTTACTTTAACATTAAATAAAATGTATTTATGTCATTTTTCAACTAAAGTGGCTCCATGGGGTCCCCAATTTGACCCATGGATTGTCTTGGTGGGACATGGAACATATAATGAGGGTAGGACATGTGTCAAGCTAATCTCATATTATTAAAACATTATTTTTACCTTAAACTACACTAATTACCTCTAATCACGATTAAGAACTTAAAAGTTACTATTCACCAAAAATTATTTTAATCACATTGAACCACATTTTACTTTTTAATGACAACCATGTATGTCAGATATTTGAAAATCAAATCACAAAAGTGGTAATATTACATTTAAATGAAAAATCAGTTATTTAACTACCACTTAGTGGTTTCACTATTCATCAAAAATTGAAGTTTTTCAGAACAATGCCTAAATTTCACCCTAAGCTATAATTGATATTCCGAACTCAAAAATGATGCCTATTTTAAAAAATTCCAAACATATAAGTTTCATTAATTAATTTTATAATTAATTCCCGCTGTCACAACAAATAGCGTGTTTTTAAGAAACAATTTATATCAAAAGATTGGCAATTGTTTATGTCCAATTTCAATGTTAAATTAATTCTAATGACCACCATTGGATAGAATGGTAAAAATATATTCTAATTATACTTTAAAACCACTAAATAGTATAATTTATCAGTATAAATTATTTTTATTAAAAAAGTTGTTTTTAAGTATTTTTCACTATTCATAAAAAATTAGAAGTTCTCAGAAAAATACCAAAAATTCAACATAGGATAATTTCGATATTCCGAATCCAAAAATGAAGTCAATTTTGAAATATAAAACTTCTATAATTTTAAAAAGTGGTTATGACTATTCATAACGGTTACTTTGATTAGTCGCGGTGTTTTAGAACTCAAAGTTGCGTACAATGCAAGCTATTGCATTATTGAATGAGAAGCGTATTGTGGAAGCTCGGGTATTACATTCTCCCCTCCTTCAATAAATTGCGTCCTCGCAATTTGAAATTTTTTCTTGGAAAATAAAATGTTGAAAATAGAAAATACCTTTTTGGAAAACCCACATCGGAAATAAGGTTAATAAAATTTAGTCTTAATAAGAGGGAAAGGGAAATGAAAAAGTCACCACCCAATTGTGATCTTGATTAGGAGAACATTGGTGGCAATTAGAGATATATAATTGGAGGAAAAACGTAAATATTTATAGGGAGTGATTGAGGTCATCAATCACAATCAACTGTCAAATTGAGGGCCTCAAAGCCTTCAATCTATGTTGATTTAAAATATCATCAGTTCAACAAGACATAAGGTATTAGGATAACACATTTTTTGTGTTAATATCCCTCTACTAAAGTTTAAGAATTAATTTATTCATTGAATAAGAGATAAATATATATATATTTATGCTTGACAATTAGAGTTTCAACCTTCAACTCATCTTTCACTCAAAAAGATAATAGAACTCAAAAATATTATACTTAGCCTAATTGTATAAGGTTACAAATGTTAACACATACCATTTAGATTAGTAAAATTATTTTGTAATAACCAGGGACTTCTTGTAGGCTAGTGGTAGGAAATAAAGGCATGTCGCACTATGGTTGTGGGTTCGATTCCTGCAGCTTTGTCCGACACGACAGGTTATGGCCCACCCTGCAGGTTGTCCTTTTCCTAAAACTATAGTATTATAATATTCCAAAAATAATCTTCATAAATTTTTTAACCTTAAACAATACTATCCAAAGATCAACTTAATCCACTCGAACCTTTATAGTTATCCAAAATACCTCTGTCCAGACTTTCTCTAAAAGGTCTCTTAATTCCAAAATCAATTGTAACATCAGATTCCCCAAACAAAGTAAAGTTTCTCTTATTGTCACATACTAAAAATATGATTACCTTCATCATATTAAAACCTTACAGAAACAACAAGTATTGCAGTACAATCCTTATATATATATATCACATTATTCTAATAACCAGAATATAATCCATGAGTCCAAAAGCACCAATACATTAATTATTCCTCTTCAACTATAGTAACAACATAAGACTGTCCTTGATCCCGTGGCCTTTTCTGAGGTAAGTTTCCCTGATGCTTAGGACATTTATTTGCATAATGACCCATTTCCCTATAATTGTAGCATTCAACATTGATAGCCTCTTTCTTTCCCTTGCAATCACGCACCTGGTGACCTTTTTCTCCACATTTATAACAAACTCCCATTCCTTTTAGGCAAGTACCAGGGTGATTCTTCCCACAATTATCACATAATGGAAAATCCTTCTTCCCCTTTTTCCCTTTATCTATCTCTTGTTCCACTATTCTCTTCTTCTCTTGCTTTACTTTGTTGTCATAAGAGTTAGAGAATTCCTTTTCTGTCTTGATAGCACATGAGACAATATCTTCGTATGTTGAGAAAGATTGTGATACTAAAGCTCGATGGAGAAATGGTTTTAACCCATCAAAGAAACGATCAATCTTACTTATTGGGTTACGTATATAATCTCCAGCATGTCTCCCTAACCTTGTAAAGTTGGCCTCGTACTTTGCGACATTCTTATCCTCCTTTTGTCTCAGACTCAGAAATTGCCTTTCCATATCTGCTCGATGGTCATGTGGAAAGTATTTTTCTAAGAAAAGATCTTTGAACTCTCTCTATTCCATATTTTATACTTCTTCATCTTCCTTTGTGTTTTGAATCAGTGACCACCATTGATCGACATCTCCAGTGAGGCGGTAAACTGCCATGATAACCTTCTCCCTTTCGCTACTCCCCCAGGCGTGGACTGTTTTCTCTAAGGAGTTTATCCATTGCTAAGCTACTAATGGATTTGTACCCCCATTAAATGTTGGTGGTTGTTTCCTCATGAAGCGGTCTAACATTGATCCTCCACGTTGCGGATCAGGGTGCTCCATACGAGTAAGGTTATTATTCATAACCTGAGTGAGTTGTCCCAGTATGGTAATAAGTTGATCAGCACCAGTTGTATCTCCAGATCCACAATAATTATCTTGAGAAGGAGGGCAATCCCTACACGGAGTGTGTGCATTGATACGATTTCCATTCCTTCCACTAGGTGCCATTTCTAAACAATGGTATAAACTAGATTAGTTTATAAATTAAAATACATAATTCCATATTTATAAGATACTTAACATAAATTGAACTATTTATGGATATAATCCATAAAAATGTTTTCTTTGAGGAAGTATATACTCATAACCCTTCATAGTGGTTTATAAAGAAAATGAGAATTATCCAAAGCATATCTCCTGGGAGTGTCGTAACCAAGAGTGCAGCAAGGCCCGTTGTCGTGCACCAGTTCCCGTTCGAGTCTAGCTCAAAGCGGTGTTTTCGGGTTTTACCCCTAGGTACATCTGTGCCAGAGCCGCCTCTACCTACTTGTATCCAGACAGGGATGTATCGCTCGGAAAACTCACAAAATCTCTATAATACCAAAATTCTAGGAAGTTCTTCTATACTAATCCTTAAAGTCTATCTTCGGGCTATGTGCTCTAATCAGTGTTTATCTAAATCTAGCTTCCAAGGTTAGTACTAAACTGCCTCTGATACCAACTATAACGCCCCGACCCCAGCTACCCAGAGTCGGTGCATTACTTTGTAACATTGGCATGATCACAAAAGATCAAGTCTCGAAAGACCGATTAGTTTAGTAGCCTTGGAAACACTAGATACATTCATAAATGTTACATTACATCATAAAGTGAAAAAACTAATAACAAAGTCTTCATAGTCCACACTCATATCCTCTTCTGACTATCCATGCAGGTCATTCATAAAATACTTCTTCACATCCTGGAAAATATTAAAACATTGAAAGGGGTGAGCTCAGATGCTCAGTAAGGATAACAATATTGCGGAAGCTTTCATCAATAAACATAAACATTTAAGGCAATGTATAACTAAAACAAAGCCTTTTAAACATGAACTTCAACATAATATGGAAAACGTAAAATGAGATAATGCCATTTACTTATTCACATAGATATTATACTGGTCGAATAATCACATGAAATATCAATAACCACTTTCATAATGATGGAATGCATAAGGCCAAACATTCTGAAACATTTTGTCAAGGCCTCGGCCAAGACATCTAAAATGAATAAGGCCTAGGACAAAACCATAAATCAAATTGGGAAAGGGCCTCGGACAATTCCACGTCTAGTTGTCTCATGAGACCTACCGATGCATCGAGGAGCTATAGCGTGCTCCACCCGTCACTTACTAAGTCCAATGCATTCCTCATATGAATGGGTTTAAACATATCATAACCCATAAAATAATCGTATCACATAAAACATGCATAAGGGAAACATAAAATTTCCGCATTTCAATCACAAGATTTCAATACAACACATTGATATAATAAAAACACTATCAAAACCATTTTCAATACCAAAATAAAAGAAAGTTATAACTTTGTATTTATTTTTCATTAAAAAAAATGATGGCTTGTAGAGGAAGCCGAAACTCGAATAATGGTCACGGCGGCAGAGAAGTCGTTTTCGCCGCATATGTACGGAAAGAAAAAAATTCCCTTTTGTAGTTTAGTAAAACGCTTCGTATAAAAAAGATTCCTTTTGAATAAATGTAAAAGTCAAAGGGGTTTATACACCGTATAAAAGAAAGTTGTGTATAAAACCAAATATGCCTCAATGAAAGGAGATTGAGACAAAGTCCTTAGAAAGATCAATTTTAAAATAAAATAGATCTATTATGTGTATTCACTATAGGTACACATAAAGAATACAAAATAAGACCTAATAATATCATGACATAATTTGAAAGTAGGAGATTAACCCAAAGAATGGAAGTTGGGTTAAGAAATTCCCTTACCTCGTGTCCGAATTCACTCGACTGTTCTTTGATCTCCTGAATAATAAACTAGAGTTAATGCCTATTTACATAAGAACCTTTTTCATGTTCATTATTCATTTTATATCCCTTATTACCATGTTATGAACATTATGTAATTATTTAAGTTTATAACGGTCATTTTTTCGATCTTAGGTACTTGAGTCAAAAATAACATTCTTATAATTACAAGTTGTTCATGTGGTGATATATCCATTATATCCAAAATTATGTTCATGATGTAGATATCATATATATCATATATATCCAGTATATACATGCATTTATAATATTCCATAATGTTTAGAGGTAAGAAATGAAATGCACCGTTCATGGAGACGGTAAGCCGTACGTACGCATGAACGCTACTTTCATTTCTATTTCGAATTTAATTAAATCATAATGATATAAAGGTATATTAAAATTCCAGAATAACATCTTATATAATATCATTTACTCCTTCCTTTATACATCCCACATATGGTATTAACGATTCAAATCACTTTTAGGGGGCGGTAGTCCGCACTTCCTAAAATGAAAATATCGCGTTTACCCATAATGGAAACAATAAAGTATGCCATAAATGAGAAATACAGAAGCATAATTAAAACATAAACATATTATATATCCTATATAAATATAGTGACATCTTAATTGCCACCTTTTAAGGTGTTATATGAGTGTTGCACAATCATCGTTTCGTGAGACAGAAATTCACCATCCACAGAAACCGTATGTTCATTAACCATTAGATGTAGGTGTGTGTAAGTGTAGCTCGAATAATTCTTATAACAACATCCTAGTATATTGAGGATACTGGTGTTGTTACAAAATAAATGAATAAAAAGATTTTAGGGGGTTGGAGAAGAAAAATAAAACAAAACAACATTAGAGAAGACATTACCTCAAAATCGGGTAACTATTTTTGATTTGAGCCAAAGGCTTCCTTGGGAAGAGTTCAGCCCAAAGTGAGGCTTCTAGGAGTAAGAGGGGAAAGTTGGGAGAGTATTTGGGCAGAGGTTGGCCGAGCCAAATGGCTTGAAAGTGTGAATGAGGTGGTAGAGGTGGGGGCCTTTTATAAAAGGAGAGGAGGGGCACTCTTGGAAAGTAAGGAAATTTTACATTATTATACAATTCTTTTCGGATTCTAAAGGTCGCACACTTGTATAATTCGTGTCTAAGGTGATAAGGGTTCTAAATCTACCCATCCAATAGTCTTTGGACAAGTTTAATCCTTGGATTGTACATTATCTTTTCATTTTATTAAAATCGTTAAATAATGAGGTCATCGCTGCATCATCATGATGTCATAAATAATTTAATTTATTTAATGTCTAAAAATAATAAAAAAATACTATGATGTATGAAATATTTTTAGCTTTCCAATGACTATTTATAGTCAAAAATATGACTTGTATAACCCCATGTAAAAATTGTTTTAGTAAAACATTTCATGTTTGTGTCATTTTTTACTTTAACATTAAATAAAAGGTATTTATGTCATTTTTCAACTAAAGTGGCTCCATGGGGTCCCCAAGTTGACCCATGGATTGTCTTGGTCGGCCATGGCACATCAAATGAGGGTAGGACATGTGTCAAGCTAATCTCATATTATTAAAACATTATTTTTACATTAAACTACACTAATTACCTCTAATCGCGATTAAGAACTTAAAAGTTACTATTCACCAAAACTTATTTTAATCTCATTGAACCACATTTTAATTCTTAATGACAACCATGTATGTCGGATTTTTGAAAATCAAATCACAGAAGTGGTAATATTTCATTTAAACGAAAAATCAGTTATTTAACTACCACTTAGTGGTTTCACTATTCATCAAAAATTGAAGTTTTTCAGAACAATGCCAAAATTTCACCCTAAGATATAATTGATATTCCGAATTCAAAAATGATGTCTATTTTACAAAATTCCAAACATATATGTTTCATTAATTAATTTTATAATTAATTCCCGCTGTCACAACAAATAGCGTGTTTTTAAGAAACAATTTATATCAAAAGATTGGAAATTGTTTATGTCCAATTTCAATGTTAAATTAATTCTAATGGCCACCGTTGGATAAAATGGTAAAAATATATTCTAATTATACTTTAAAACCACTAAATAGTATAATTTATCACTATAAATTATTTTGATTAAAAAAGTTGTTTTTAAGTATTTTTCACTATTCATAAAAAATTAGAAGTTCTCAGAAAAATACCAAAAATTCAACATAGGCTAATTTCGATATTCTGAATCCAAAAATGAAGTCCATTTTGAAATATAAAATTTCTATAATTTTAAAAAGTGGTTATTACTATTCATAACGGCTACTTTGATTAGTCGCTGTGTTTTAGAACTCAAAGTTGCGTACAATGCAAGCTATTGCATTATTGAATGAGAAGCGTATCGTGGAAGCTCGGGGTGTTACAAATTTAGCTTAGGCCTAATTTTTGGTATTTTTCTGGAAACTTTCATTTTTTGATGAATAGTGAAACCACTAAGTGGTAGTTAAGAAAAATGATTTTTTCATAAAGCATAATTTTACCGCTTCTGTGACTGGAATTTCAAAAATCCGAGAGACACGATTGATGTTAGTAAGTAAAATGTGATTCAATGAGATAAAAATAATTTTTGGTGAATAATAACTTTTTACTTTTTTTACCACGGTTAAAAGTAAATAGGGTAATTACCGGTAAAAATGATATTATTATTACCCTAATACATGTCCTAATTCTATTGGATCAGTTTAATTTGACCAAAAACAACCTTAGGAATAAAATATGACCATTTAGGCCCACTTAGATTAGATTAGGACATTTATTATTAATTTATTTAAAGAAGGGTTAAAATAGTTAAAATCAAAGTTTAATAAGTATATCATTTTTAATATAGTGTTATACATAAGATAAATTCCACTATAAATATTCATTAGAATGATAAAATGATTTACTACATAGTGATATTTTATTTGTAATTTTTAGACTTTATATAAGTTAATTTATTTATGACACAAATGGGCGGATTGGGCATTAAACACGTTCGGATTTTTAATGACACTTTGATTGAGAAGTTTGTTTGGAGGCTGATTTCAACTCCCCATCCCTTCGTGGAGTTTCTTGCCACTAGATTTCTTGGGAAATTGCAAAATGGATATGCCAGCTATGTGAGATCCTCGGGGTCTGCTGTTAAGAAAGCCTAATCTGATCTGATGACCGGTTCGAAGTGGATAGTATGCAAGCAGTCCAGCCTGAATTGCTGGACCACCCCTTGGCTATCGCGGCCTATTTGTGATGACATCATCGTTCCACCATCTTTATAGCATAAAACCATTGCTGACCTCGTGGCAGACCAGGCACTTTCTGAAATTCTGCCCAGCCAAATCAGAACGGAAGTTATGCAGTACCGTTTCACAGACCATGATATTATAGTTTGGACTCTGGATCTGAATGGGATTTTCCGCATGAAGGTATGCTAAAATTCTCGTTGTGAGACATCGACTCACCCCCCTAGATGGGTTTCTGATTTCACAAAGCCCTTCATTCCCCCGGCGCGCTCCCTGCTCATCTGGAAAATTTGGAAGAATAGGCTGCCTGTGCAGGCTCTATTGCAGCGCAAGGGGCTGCATCTTGCCCCGGTTTGCTCTGTCTGTCTGGCAGCGGATGAGTCTCTCTCCCATGTTTTATTCTCATGCAAACTTGCGCGCAAATTATGGTGTTATATGCAGCAGATTTTTCGGTGTTGTTTTCAGTTTCAGTCACTTGAGGTATTAATGCAGGACATTAACATGGTAAATTTTAGTGTGCAGGTTCATGCTCTTATTTTAGCTGCAATAGCGGCTGTTATTGATTTCATTTGGAAGTCCAGGAATGACCTGCTGTTCAACAATATTCAGCCACGGTTTCATGATGGTGTCTTAATGATGCATCGTGCCGTTTGTACGGCCTCCAACATTCAAAATGGTTGCATGAAAAATGATGTTTCTGACCTGGTTTTGTTGAGATCTCTTGGTATTAATGGCAGGGCAAAGAAACCATTAATGGTGAAATATATCCGATGGATCCCTCCCCTACCGCGGTGGATCAAAGTCAATGTCGATGGGGCCGCCTCAGGTGCTCCGGTGCCCTCTAGATGTGGTGGTGTTTTCCGCACGTATCGGGGGTTTGTAAAAGGCTTCTTTTTTCATTTCATTGGCAGTGGATATGCAATTGAAGATGAGATTTGGGCCATTATGAAAGCGATCAGGTATGCTGTCCACTTTGGTTGGAATTTGATATGGATAGAGTCAGACTCGTTTGTTTCTGTCCAAATCTTGAAAGAGCGCTCCAGGAATGTTCCCTGGAAGATCCTTCCGGACTGGATTGATTGTCTTCGGCTTCTTGATTCACTCGTCATTGAAGTTTCGCATGTTTACCATGAGGCCAATCAAGTAGCAGATGCTCTTGCGAAAAGGGCAATTAACGAGGGCACCTCCTGTTGGTCTTTTGTGTCGCCTGATTTCTGTGACCATTTTGTTCAGGCAAATTGCTGTGGTGAGGTTTTTTCTCGGCTTTGTTGAGCGATTCCCTGATCTCCTGTTTGTACTCTTTCCACTTTATTTTATTTATTTATCTCAGGAGCAGGTTCACCTGTCTCCTAGCTTTCTTGTAATTATCTTATTTATAAAATATTGATATAATTGATGTTATAAATACCCAAATAAATATAATTTGACACTTTTTATTAATTACACTACTTTTATAGGTTAATATGACATGTTAGTATTTATTTAATTTACTTTTTTCTAACTAATCATTCTGTTATGATTTTCACAAAAAATCAATTACTAAATAGTGTCAAAATTGACATAAAATAGTATTTAAAACAAATATTATATTATTAATTGTAATTTTATTCCTAAAAATCTAATGTTCTTCCAAATGACTTAGATAAGGTTATATATATTAATAATAAACAACTTGGGGTTCTTTTGGCTGATTATAGTAAGTTTATTAACCTTATAGTATAAGAACACTTGAAGACACGGTAAAAGTAAAATTATTTACCTTAATGTTAAATCTAAATGATAAGGTTAAAACAGGAACCCAAACTTGACTAAATTCTATTTGATGAGATTATTTCGACTCATCCCCACCTTAGCTTCGAAATATATCAATTTTGAACTATTAAAAACCGAATTTGACTTTATAATAAAATAATATTTTTAGTTATTCCAAAGGTGCCCCTCTCCTCCCTTATAAAAGGGAACCCCCTCCCTCTCTTCCTCACACCACATTGACCCTTCAAGCTCCTAAAAACCCTGCCAAAGTCTCTTCTCCACTTCCATAGCTACATCCTAGAGGTTCTGGTCTTCCTCAAAGACCAATTTTAGTGCCCTAAAAGGAGATCTCAAAGAGGCGATTCAAAGAAGAGGTAATGTCCGTTACTGATTCTTTCAACTTTATTTATTCTTACACTTCTTCTTCTTAGGTTGTTTCATTTTGAAGTAATAAAATCAGTATCACTCATATACTGATATGTTATTATAAGTATGAAACAACCCTAGTTCACCATCTATCCATCCTACGGAAAACTAAATCACCGCGCATGCGTACTTACGGAATACCGTCTCCACGCCGTGGTGTAATCTATTTTCCACCACTACCTTACATGGATGGGTATAATGGTGAAAATAAAAAACTATATATAATTATTGTAAAGTGGTATTAATTCGGAAATAGTATCCATACACTCCAATACAATTCCACGATCATGAGAACGATATCATCGCTCGTGCGTACGTACGGACTACCGTCTCCACGACGTGATGAGATTTATTCTCCACGCTAACCATTCATGAATGATTATAAAGTATATATAATAAGTAATCATGAAATATATGAAATAATAATGATAATGGATTTATGTGTATATATATGTATGTCATCTACTTAATTCCATTCAACTCAATAAGGAAACAAAAACAGCGTTCATGCGTACGTATGGCCTACCGTCTCCATGAACGGTGTATTTCTTTCCATTTACTGATCTATTATATATATGTAATTTCTGACTATATATTATATAAATCATGTTTTATATTCTGGTATTAAGTAATCATGATCTATGTAATCATATGAATAATTACAAGTCAATACACGGACGACAAATGAAACGATTTTACCCAAAACGCTCTTTAACATGAAATTTACAAAAGAACGGGTAAAATAAAGTCATAAGTGAACCATATATGATATCATAACAATGAGTATGATTCTGGAATAAGTCAATGACATTATTTAAATCATTATACAGGAGGTTCGGACACTTACGAAGCAAATCAGACCTAAGGTAAGGGAAATATCACAATCTCATTTTTATTCGAGATTGTTTATACTTTGGTGTTTTACTGGGGTGTATTTTATCATCCACATCCATGTTTCCTCAATATGTAATATTAATTCCATCCACCTAAAATTTTTTAAATCCAATTTTACCCTTCGGTGAGTTTTTAGTAAAGGATATGAAAGGAATATTTTGTCATTTTTCGTACGAGGTACTTTTTGACTTTTCCGACAAAAGTACGAGAAGAATGTTTTTTTACTTATACGGAATGAATGGATTTTTAAAACAATTATTTCCAAGAAGCTTCCTTTAAAAGTTTTCAGGTTTATTTTTAATTAACTAATTTTAGTTTAGAATTGTATGACATATTAAGAAAGGAAAAGTGTTTTTGAAGTAGAAAGGATATTTTCCTCACGAATGGAGTTCAAGTGTTTTATCAAAATTATTTTCCATCTAAGATAATAAAGGGTTCTATTTCTATCCCTATTATTACATTGATTTGATTATGTTGAGATGGAATTATTTTTATGAATTCCTTTACCTTATATGAATTGTTTTATGATGTCATGATGTTTATGATTCCCATTTTTATTTCATGGGTTATGCTATGATGTATGGTTTATGATTTTGTGGAACACATAAGAATGGTATAATTATGAGATGGGTGGGACCTATATATCCCTCCAATGCAATGGGTAAAGATTTTATATATCATGAGATAGAAATGGCTGGAATAGCAGGTTAAACCGGTTCAGTGAAACAGGACTGAAATAAGGAGTGAACTCGGTTCAGAAATGGACTTTGTCCACTAAGATAGTCTTGGAAATGAGTCTTGACTAATAAGAAATGATTCTCTATGATTATGTGTGTATGCCACAAAGTTTCATGTTTTAAGTTATGATTATTGGGATTATATTTCACTACAATGATTTATCCCATGTTATGATATTATGATCTGTTTTGCAGGATAAGATTTCCAAAATGTTATGTTCTTATGAATATGATGTGATTGATATTTCTTTTGTTTACCCTTACTGATCATTTGAGCTCACCCTTTTATGTTTTCTATTCCCCAAGATATAAAGAACGGTTTTAGGTATGAAAAAAGGGTAAGATCTTTATGGGAGATGTTGAAGATCTTTCACCACGATTAGAAGATTATATTCCATGTTTCCAAAGATACTAAACTATTACGGTCCTTGTGTGTGTGTTTTTGTAATGTACTAAGTATTCCACAAAAGTAATGTCATGTCCATGTACGTCAAGATTTGGGTCTCTACAGCATGTAACCAAAAATACACGGTGTGTACCTAGAAGTACACGACATGTAGTTCCCAGTCACGTCATGTAATAGGCCTCAAACAATTCCTTAACCACTTTCCCCCATTTTCATAAGTTTAAGCTGAAAAGGAATGATTCATACCATATAGGAAGACCTATTTTTTAACAATGTGATCTTTCTGATTAACAAAGATTGTTCTAGTATATCATGACTGGAATCCGTGGTGTTTGATCCCCTTCATAGTGGGTAATTGTAATTAGGGTCATCTATCCCCTAAGGGCGTCAAGAATGATCCCCTTCTTATGTAAATTGGCCTTATGAGTTCCTTGAGTGGTGGTCAAACTCGAGGTGTGAGCTCCCTAAGATGCTAATTTCCTTAGATCATCATGAAAAAACCATTACATGAATATCAGTGAAGAACATTCCTTGATACTTTTAGTATTTCATTGAACATATCTAAGTACTTTTAGGAAGCCCCTCACCGAGAGACAGAGTGTTTACACTCTCTTAAATCTTTGAGTTTGTTATTTATAGGGTGTCCATCAATGTATTTTTCTACTCACCCATGCATGGTCTCTACCCGCATGTAATTTTTACTGTAAAGAAGATAAGAATTATGATTGATTTTATGGTATACTAGGAGTGGGTGGATATTACATCAGGTATAATCGCTGTAAGAGTGACCCGGAGTTGTAGTTTGGTGGATATATTCATTTTTTAGCAGGCCAGATGCCATTAATGTTTTGGTGGTAATGTATTTAGACCATTGAATATTTATTTACTATGATATCATAATATAAATTGGAATTATGTGTTTTGAATTCAATATTTATAGTATCGTGAGATTTTATAATATATTTTTGATTAGTAAAATTTCAGTTCTCTAATATTTTATGTCCCACACAACTCTATGTTTAAGAAAACCACAATACACTCTTGCAAATTTATTATTTAAATGTAACCATTAAAATTTAATATATTAATAGGAATAAACATGTTTTAAAAAATATAATAGGAGGTTTAATATAATAGTTATTTAATGATTTATTCAAAATATGTAAGTACTCAATTTTCAGTAATTTAATGTTGTTGAAAAAATATGTTTTACTTTATTTTATTTTATTTTCTCCACGAATAATATAATTATTTTCCTGAACATTATTTATTAGTATTAAAAACATTATATCATTTTTTATATCATAATATCAAAATTGTCTTTCGGTGAAATGTTATGATTTTTTAGAAATGAATTGTTTTTCAATTAATAGTGAAAAATATTTACTTTTGTAAAACTATTATTTCATTCCATTATATTATGTAACTAAGATTATTATTATATTTTATATTTGTTCCTAATGAAAATTGGAACCATTTTTTAGAATAATCTATTTAATTTTATTTTAATAAGTTGTTTTCATTATTTTGGTACAAATATATTTTAATGCTTATGAACACACTTTTCTTGGAAACAATTTTTATATATATAAAGTTTTTTCATTTTTAATAAATTAATATTAAAACTAATATGGAATGTTTTAAACTAAATTTTAAATTATATATATATCAATAATATTTAAAATTTATATAAATAATATTAATAGTTATAGAGTTATTGTAATGACATATTTTTATTGAGAAATGTGTTTTCCTGAAAAATGATATTCATTTCACTTTGCATGTATAATTTTAATTTAATTCCAACACATATGTAAATTTAATAATAGAATATGGATTCCATAATTTCAATACATAGGTATAATGCTTGTAAATTGGCCCATTTTATTATTCTTCTTTATAAAGAGGAACTATAGTAAATAATTATCACCATGGTCTGGATAAAAAAGGGAAGTAAAATTAAATATTGTATGATAAAGACAAAATATTGACCCTAAAACATGTATTTATATTATTAATGTGTTTATATTTTCTGTTTATAGGTATTTATTGAACATATATCCACTTTACATCATTTTTCTATGATTTTAACCTATACAATATGTAAGAATAAGATAAAGGCAAAAATGTCACTTTATTTATTTAATAACTACAATATGTTTTTTTCAAGGATAAAAAAAATAATTGTTTGTAAATATTAATTTGAATTTTAAAATATTTTTTATAATGGTAATTTATTTTTAATATTTACTACTGAAATCATTACATTAATTTATTATATAATGATAATAAAATACATACTCAATTAATAGAAGAATAAAATACATGATTTTAATAATATTAAAAATAATATAAATTTAATGAATTATTGAGTTATAAATTCATTTAGATAAATAAAACTTCTTAAAATTTTTTTAATAGATTATATTATAATTCAATTTATATCATTTTTCTAAAATACAAATTAATATTATGGTTTTAAAAATTATGTTAATGATAATATATAATATATAATAATAAATTATGTTATTTAAAAGGAATATAATTCATATATTAAGTATATTTAATGTTATATGGTCGAAAATATAAACAATTTTCTATTTAGTGTCCAATTTTCGTTTTATATTTAATATCTTGAACATAAAAGAGAAAAAAACATTACCATCACATTAATTATAAAAAAGGGTTAATAGTGGTTAAAAATGATATGGATAAAAAACTAATCTTAAAATTTATATATTTTATTATATTTTATTATTTTACCAATATAAATTATATATTCTAATTATATTAGCTTGGTCCCTTTTTCCATGATGTATAATTTATATTAATTTAATATTTTGCGAAATTACCTATTTTCCTTTCCACTCAGTTATAAAAGGGAAACTTTTCATTTATTTCATTCCCACATAAAAAACCTTTTTGTTCTTCCAATACTTTCTCTAATTCCATAAGTAATTCCCTTACCATGTAATTTATTTTTGTGATTAATTATAAAACTCTATTAGAATGGATTTGGGTATAAACCTAAGGAGGTTGTTTAAAGAAGATATACCATTCTTAAGTGAGTCTTTTTGTTTTATTTCATATCCAAACTCTTTAAAATAATATCTAATCAAGATTATATAATAGAATCAGAATACCCTATAATCTGATATGTTTTTATATTTATGGAATACAATATATTTCTCTCCCCTTTTATGAAATGGAAAATTATGTTTTCGTTATTGTTCAAAATTAATTTTTATATATTTTCAGAGAAAAAAAATTATAATTAACATTTATAGATTTTATAATATATATTTTAAAAAAATAAATTCATTTTCTAAATAAATGCACAAAAATTTTCATATTGTGAACTTTTTGTATTCTTCCAAAAATAGTGAATTATTATTTAATATAGTAAAAAATTGATTTCTGTAAATAAAGAAAATCTGTTCAATAAATTAACTAATTTAGTAATCTAATTATATTTTTAATATGATTTAAGTAACATAATTATTATCTAGTTACATTTAATCTAGCCAATTACTATATTTTATAGTTTATTTTGGAATTTAGAAATAGTTTTCTTATGGTTTTAGAACGATATTTTTATGAAAACTATGTTAAAGTGCATAGTGTTTAAGCATTATAATTAAATTAATACCCTATAATTAGTTATAGATAAATATTATATAAAAATAAATATTAATATTAACTTATAAAATTATTATTATCAATAATAGAGTTGTTATAAAATCATAATTTTCCTGAAAATTAAACTTCTTCAAAACAAATGTTTTCATCGCATCAATTTTTTTAAATAAAAATAAAAATTTTCCACATCAATGATATGAATTTGGTAAAATGAATTAGTTTTTTTAATCATAATAATTTATATTATCTAATTATTTCAACATTGTTTTTAACAAATTTAATAATGAAAACATTAAAAAAATAATTATCATGATTATGGTGAAAAGGGGTTTACAAAGGTGTTAAAATAAAATTATAAGGGTTAAAATTACAAAAATATTTTTCTAAAATATATTTAATGAACATATAAGGACCTTATAATTCTTAATTAAGAGTCATGTTTCATTTTTTATCCTTTTATCATGTGAAAAATGTATGTACACTATTTTATTTCCAATATTTATATGGGTGCCACTGACCTAACATATAAAAGTCCACCCCCAATCCTATAATCTTAAAACATTAAAATACCATTGGATATTCCAATAAATACCCAAATTTATTCCCTAATTACCTCTAAAAATTCTATAATAATTTATTTTTTGATAAATCCATTTAATGAATTCTTTTTAATAAAATTAGGAGGTTGTCCGAGGTATATTTATCATTCTTAACTAATTATTATTTTTATTTGTTAATTCAGATCATTTAAATGTTCTAAAGTTATTTAGATATAATGAAAATAGTTTATTAAATGTTCTAATATTTCATAACCATAAAAATATCAAATTCTAGAAAATGGTATACAAATGCATCATTCATTTGTATAGAGAACTGCCACCTCGCGTATTAATGTCATTTGATTTCTGTGATCGCCTCTAACAAATTTTTATAATGTTGAATTAATTTAAATAAATAATATTTTCATCATTTTAATAATATTTGAGTTCTAGTATCACATATACCTTCTTAATTTTTATTCTATATCATATATTATAATTTCAATAAGGTGTATGGTATAGTACTTCCTCGCTAAGCGATGTGATTCAATTTTTATATCTCTTTATATTGAAGTTAATAACAATAAATAAAATAAATATTTTGGATATAAATTACATAACTATTATATTTAATCCATGTTAATAATATTGAATAATGAATATATCATTTTATATTTTTACAATGACAAATTATAATGGTGTCTATCCATATGTGAGAACTACCTACTCTACGAAGGGCTTCGACACTTTTTACCCCTCTAAATCACATTGATATATTATAAAAGTATATTTAAAAAATATGATATTTATGATATAATTTTCATTTTGTGATTTCTATATAATAATAACCTTATTTCTATATTGATCATTAAAAACCATAAATTTTTCTCTTGCGTATGTACAACACATAGTCTCCATGATCGTAACATAGTTCATTTTTCAAAAACATCATTCCTTTTCTGTTTTTAAATTATTATTTTTTATAAATACGAGGTATATATAATCATTATTAATATATATATTTTAAAATAATTACCACTTTGACCATGATCAATACACCGAATTGATTTTGAAATAATAAACTGAAATTCATGAAAAAAAACGATGTAGATTAACAGAATTTGTGTTCTAGTATTTCATAAAAAACTAATAAAATAAATTATTTAAGTATAAGTAATTAAAACAATAAATATTTATTAATAAATCACATAATTTATATAATATTATTATAAATGAGTTATAGGAAACACATGGAATGTCTATACTTGATGTAAGGATTCCTCATCTCACATTTTATTTTAGTGACACATATTTTATATTCACCACTTATTTTTTTTGGAGTTTATACTAACAATGGATGTATTTTATCATTTTTTTCATGAAAATTATTGGTATTTGAAATAAATATTATGTTCTCTCATTCATGGGGTTTTGATCCAGTGATTACCCTTTCAGTTATTCCCTTTGTCTCTATTCTATTTCATTGTGGCATGTTTTTATTTTATGAAGCTATATTCTCTCATGTTGTGTATATATATACCCTTTGTGAGGTTTTATCTTAATTTTATCTATTAGGATGATAGTAAATTTTTTAAATGTTAGTCTTTAAAATGAATTATGGATGAAAATTTTCAAACGTCTTAATGGATTTTTCTTTAAAAAAATAATCTTCTAACATTTTACATCATCCTAATATTCTATTACAGGACAATTTTTTATAAATGACTATATGAATATTAATATAGAGTCTTTTATATTTTTTTTTTATTCATTTTTTTGCTAAATTAATCTATTTATGGAATATTTTACATTCTTTACAAATAATAAAAGCTATGTACTACATTATTATTTACCAGGAAAACACAATTTAATACCATAATAACAATTATTTGAATATTAGTTTCCCTTAATGGATTTAATATTTTATTTTAAAAAATAACTATTTCACTTTTGATATGTATTTTGGTATTGAAAATTGGGATCCAAAATAAACAAAAATTGTATTGAAAATGGTTTTGAAAATAAATTGATATTATGAGAACCAAAATAATATTTCCATACCAAATTAAAATATTTTTATGGGTTAATATGATAAACATGAAAGATTTCTTGATTTATGATAATGTTATGGTTCATGGTAAATGTTTATGATGACATGTGGTGTCATTATAAATAATAGAAAAGTTATTATGTTAGAAACCAATGAGATATGGTTCTAATATAATACAAGGATGAGTGTTTATGTTTGTAACCTAGTTTGGATGGTTCCATCATAAACCCAGGATAATTTCTTTGTTGATAAAACATGTACATGTGGTTTAATGATATCCCTCAACTAAAATTGGTACACTGAAGATCAATATCAACCATACTGGATATTCTATGTTCAAGAGTGATTTTAAGATAATGTGATAAGATACCAAGACATTTTATTCATACTTTCTATGTTTATAAATATTCTCATTAATCATTTTTTATATCACATAAATCATGACAATTGATTGTAAAGACTCATTCCATTATAAATGAAGTATTCCATGTTTAATATTTATTGGTCTAGGAATTTATGTGTATAAATATTATTATGTAATGAAAATTAAAATTTATTATTTATTCATAAACTAATTTTCATCTTATTCTTTCTGATGACATTTATTTTTTTATTGTTTCCATTATAAATAATTTGGCCTCATCCTTCTTATGTTTAATTTTCCATAGGTTATCAATAATGATGTTAAATTAATTATCTCTAGAATAGAATATTATTCATGATAATTATGAAAAAATACAAAATATAAAAATATAGGTATTATGGAAGATGATGTTAATATATATCAACATGTTTTTTCTGATTCCATGATGTTTAGTGTTATTATAAACTCATTAACACTATATAACAAAATGTTATTTGAGAATTTAAATGTTCCAATATTTACTTTTTAAGTTTAGGTATTAGACGTTGAAAATTGGGTGACCTTCATCAATTTAAAAGCTGAAAATATATTATTTTTGATTTTTCCCTAGATCCGGTAGATTGGGGTTGAGTTTGTTATTTTTGGTATTAGAGTTGTGGTTTTATATCTTTGAGGATTATGATGATTTTATATTAATGGTTGTGGATTCAATTATGATTTTAAATGATTAAGGTTAGTCTTATGTTTATTTCATAGAAATCCATTTTGAGGTTTTAGGTAATGGAATTTTCAGGTTATTAATGAAATTTTGGGTGGTGTTTTTTATGGGTATGTGAAAACTATATGTTCAACATAAAATATAATTTAATTACATGTTATATTTAATATCTTTATAGGTATTGATAAACTTAATTATTTATATGATATTTAATAAACAATGTTACTTTTAATGATGATTATAATACTAATGGGAAATTTGTAATGTTATAACTAATATGGAGAACATGTAGGTTGTGTGACAACCCATCACATCACATAAGGATGCAAGGAATGAACGAATAACCAATTGTAAAAAAGGTACATCACCCACCGCTTGAGTGTGTGATTTTTTAATGAATACCTCATATATTTTTATGGTTTTATGATGAAAGGTCTAGGAAAACCATTGAGGTTAGAACACCAATTAATATTGAGGTTATTTATATTAATTGGGATATATGGCTATTTATTTTTGGAATGATTTAGGATTCACGTTGGGTATTGTTGTTGAATTTTTGATATAAATTTACAATTTCATCATATGATGGTTTATTCGTTTTTGGAACTACCTAAACATTTTCTAAACATATTGATTTTATTTCATTTTTAAATACATAATGAATATATTAGTAACCATGTTACAAATATTAAAAATATATAACTTTATTTTTTTATTTAAGAATTGAAAAATAATTCTTTTTGAATATTCATTATTTGGAGAAAAATATTAATTTGTGGGTAAAACTGATGAAATGATAAAAATTAAATTATCACATATGTATATTTCATTATGAGCCTAGTATAAATTAAAAATTAATTTCATAGCTCTTGGAAAAAAATCATGAATTGTTTTATTATATTATCATAATTTATCATTTTTTAAAATACCCTTTTAACATCTCTTTAGTGTATTGTTTTGTGGTTGTTTATTTTTTCATAATAATTAAAATTCTTGTGATCAATGATCCATACCACTCTCCTATATTATTTAGACATTTCAGTTTTATTCTAGTAAAAAATATTCACATTCCAAATATTTTATCTAATTTCGAAACCTATTCCTTGTTATTCATTATGACCCTCATAGTTCCTTTAATCTCTTTTGAAGATGACTTTTTATTAACCCTTTTTATTATGTGGGTTTCCAACATAGCTATTTTTAAAATATTCAAACCACTAATAAATTAGTTCATGTTTCCATTTCATCCTGAATAATGTCAAAATTAATGGTGGAGTATATTATTGAATACCATAGTATTTTAAAATAATAATATTTTTATTGATAGTGTATTTAATATACAACAAAAATATTATACATCTCGTTATATTTATAACAATAATTACCCAAAAATTAAATTGGAGGGCATGAATAATTTTAAATACATTATGAAATATATAATTATATATAAATTTCACACTAAAAATATATTGTTGATAAATTATTAACAAATAACAATTCAAATTTTTTGTAAAGTAACTTTATTCTAAAAAAATAATTTTTCCTGAAACAATTAATTTTTATAGATTTTTTTATAAAATAATATAATTATGTTTAATAACATATATAAAATTTATTTTAAAAAGTAAAATATATTTTTAAATAAAAATAACTGAACGAAAATATGTAACTATTTTTGGATTCTTCATAAAATATAGATTTTATAGTGAATAGTGGGAAATACAGATTTTTGTAATTATATCATTTCTTATTAACAATCTATTAATTTTAAATGTCCCATTATGTTTTGAATACCATTTAAATTAATATATTAATTATATATATATATTATACTTAAATATATTTTAATTGTCTCTATATAAAACTTTAATATATATTTATTTTTTTGTTTAAAATAGGATCCTTCAGAAAACTAATCTAAATTGAATAATTTTTTGAAAATTTAATTAATTAAAATAACTATAATGATGATACAATTAAATGAAATATATATATATATATATATCAATATATATTATTTTTTATTCATACCATTATTGTAATTATTCATTGTGACAATATAAATCATCATTTTCTCGAAAATTACACTTCCTGAGAACTTGTTTTGTCCACACGTCCATGGGATTAATTTTAAATTAAAAATTAAAAATTATTGAATTAATGTTTGTAAAAATTGAATCCATACATTTAGTTAACATAGATTATATTATATTATTATTTAAAATTAATATTTTACTATAATAAACAATGAAAATATTACAAAATTTATTTCTATGGTTAATGTGAAAACATGTTTACCCTGGAGATAAACTACAAATATTAGTGTCATAATTACAAAAAAATATATAAAATATATTTTTAAAAATGTATAAACCATTTAATGTTTATGAATTTGTAATGGTCTATTTTGGAGCCTTTTCCATGTAAAAAACTTGGGTACATTGGCCTTACTAATAAAATTCCACCCACTCTCCTCTCCAATTCATACATTAAAAGACCTTTGTATCATCCATTACCTTAAAAAAATTTATTTTGTTGTACAAAAAAAGATCTTAAAATCCTTTATATTATAATAAATAAGTCATTAGATGGATTTTCATGCTAACATAAGGAGGTTTTTTGAAGAAGAGGTATCTTTCTTAACTGAGCATTTTAATTCAGTTTCATCCAACACATATTTGAAACATAAATAATTCATTATTATATAATAACAAATTTTTATGAAATATAAATTCATGATTGTATTTTATCTTAATAATCGAAATCCATATACTCTTCCATCAAATGAGATAAAAGATCATAATTAATGTGTATAATAGACAACTAGATCCCTAAGTAATGTCAATAATTTTCCTTCCTCACCTCTCATGGAATGAAATAATGATGTATGTAATGTTTATAAATTATATTTTTTACATACTTATACTTATATATTTATTATATCACAAGATCCTACCAACCTTCCATTCTATGGGTGATATGATAATGGAGTTTGTGTGCATGATGGAGTACATCCTCATAAAGTGATGCGATTCATTTTTAACTAATGCTTAAATTGAAGTAAATAAGGATGATAATAATAAATATATGTTATTAACATGACATAATTATGATATTTGATACATAATTATATTTATTATTATATATTATTTAATTTTCTTTCTTAAACTATAAAATAAAAATGTCGTTCTTGCGTATGTGAGGACTACCACCTCCATGAAGTGATGTGACTCATTTTATCACCACTAAATAACATAGATTATTTAAATAAATATATTTAATATAAAAGTTTTATTAATGATATATGTTTCATTATCTAAAAATAACATAATAAAAACCTTATCTTCACAATGATCCTTGAAAAATGGAAACATTGCTACTGAGTATGTATAACCTATTGTCTCCATGAATGAACTTTAGTTCATTTTTTTTGACCATAATAACTCATGGTTGTTATTAAAAGTATAATATATTTTAAAATAATAAATGTATTTCATGAGTTTTAGTATGTATATTTTGAAATAAATAATTATTTGACCATTGTCGACACACTGAAGCTATTTTGAAATAATTAACGAACATCCTCAAGATTACCGATGTGTACTTACGTTATTGTGAATTAATATATATCATTTATAATAAATAAATAAATTTATTAAAATATATGGTATTAAACACTTAATAGATTCTCAATAATTAATATAATGGACTTATTCTAATCATACATGGGATAAAGGACGAACATTGAATGTCTAGACTCAAGGTAAGGGTTTATCATCTCAATTTTTGTTTATATGAGACATACTGTAAATTCACCACATATTTATGATACTTGGTGAATAAAATTTCCATTATTGTATTTTATGATTATATTTATGAATATTATTGGTATTTACAAATCCATGTGATATGTTTTATTTCATTGGCTTTGATACAACCATTAGTAATGTTGTGAATGACTTATTCTCAATTTTATTTCATTGAGACATATTTTGATATTATGAACCTATATTTTTTTTTGAGGTTTGTATATAACCCATTTATAATTTTATATCATTTATTTAACTATTATCATGATATTCATATTTTTGTTTAATTTTTTATGGGGTTTATGATTGAAAAACATCCAAATGGAAAATTTTCTTTTAGAAACAAATTATTTAATGTTCTCCTTTGATCTATCATACTATTACAGGTCTAAATTTTTTAAATGAATATATTAGTGAAATGTTTATGTTTTTTTATTTAATTATTATCATACATTTTTTTCAAAAAAAGAATCTTTTTACAAAATGTTTGACATTCATTACAAATAGAAAAAACGAAGTTCTATTTTGACATGTACAATGAAAATTACTATCCCTAACACTATTAAAATTATTTTATGTTGGGATTACATTACAAGAAATAATTTTTTATTTAAACATATACCATATTTCAATTATTATTATTATTTTGGTACTAAAATTTATTTTGAGATGAAATGTGTATTTTATTGTTGAAAATTTTTTTAATGTAAAGGATAATTTTTATATCCCAAAGAGTTTTTCATGTGGTAATAAAGGTATTTTAAGAGGGAATTATGAGGTTAATGATTGATTTCATGATTTATGATATTGTCATAGTTCATGGTAATTTTATATAATGATATGGGGTTCTGTTATAAATCAAGGATGGGTGGTTACATTATTACCCAAGGACGGATTGTCCCATTATAAACCTACGATGGGTATTGGCATTGTTAAAAAATTATGTTGGTTCTATGATAAATCAAGGAAGAAAAGATCCATGATAAAACAATGATTCTTAGGTCTGTGATATTTCTCTAATGCATCAGTGTCTCCTAAGATGTATGTCGACTAGACTGGTTATGCCATTTATAAGAGTGATATGAATATAATTTACCAAGACACCAAAATTTTTTATATATGATTACTATGTGTGTACATGTTTCAAATGATCAATATTGATTTCACATGGATCGAGATTAATGATTCTAATAAATCGTTCCTTTTTTAAATCATTATTGCATGTTTTCATGATTGATGATTTTAGAGTTGCTGGCTATGGATATTCCTTTACTATGATCATTTTCATCAATTATGTCATCATAAACTTATCCTCATCATATTCTCAATGATGAAATTAAATTTTAAATACTAATTTTTACACTTACTGAGAATTCTATCTCACTATTATATTGTTTCATTTTCTCTTGATTATAATGAATGATGTTAAATGAATTATTTCCAGATGGGTTTCATTCGGATGATGAATATGACATCATATAAAATATAAAAATATTGGTATAGTGGGAGATGATGATCATATTTGGGAACCATTTTTTTATGAATCCATGACTTTTAAAGTTTTTCTACAGTTTCTAAAGCTCTAAACATAAACTAACATTGATAATGTATGTGATATAATAATACTTTTTGATTTTTTATTTTTTGGATGGAAAAAATTTGGTCACCTTCATGAGTATAAAATATTTAAAATTAATGTGTATTATTTTAGCACTGTATCCTCAAGTGTGGTTGAAAATCTTTTATAGTAATGATAGTATATAATTTCTTACAATTACATTCATTTAAAAATGGTATTGGTGTTCAAGCGTATGCAGGGATTACAACCTTCACAATGAAATTTCAATCATTTTTCCTAACCAAAACACATTAATTTTATATATAACTGTATTTAATGAAATGAAATGAAATTTATTTTATAATTATATTTTTTAATATGATAAAATTATATTAATGTTATTTCCATCATGATCATTAAAAATTGGAAATGACACTCATTCATACAGACGACTTACTATCTCCATGATTATAACAAATATAATTTTTAATAAACGTATTTTATAGTTGTTTTAAAAATATTAAGTAAAGTATAAAAATGAATACTCTTTCATAATTATTATTCTATAAATGATGGAATAATTAAAACATTATACCATAGTTAAAAAACCAAATTTATTTCGAATTACGATCTTAATATCATCAAAATGTCAGATGTTATCTTTATTGATTAAGAAATTAAATATATCATGGTATTATTTTAATTAAATTGAATAATAAACCTGAATTTTTTTTAAATTATATAAATATCATAATTTTATTTTTCATGAAGATAAAGAACACATGTGATGAGTCAGACCTAAGGTAAAGAGTTTCATAACCCAATTTTATTTCTTATGGTTAAATTACATATTCATTATCATTTATTTTATAATATTAGGTGATAAGTGTGTTTTTATTATTTTATGTTTTATTTAAACATTAATTACAATTATTTACTTTTGATTCACAAAATCAATTTACAGATAAATTGTTACTTCCTCTTTATTGGGACAATTTTTTTTATAAAAGTATTTATTTTTATATAGAGCATCAAATATCACTTTGATATTTTATATCATTAAACTTTTAATATTAATGGTATTTTGTTTTTCATTTGATGTTATTTCTTTCATATAGATTACTATTCAAATTCTACCAAAGTATTAAGGGTTTAATTCATAATATTATAACTATTTAGGAATATTTATTTTTTAGTCTAAATTCCATGGATTATTTTAAATTTATTTCTTAAAATGAATATTTTTTCTTTTTCTCTTAGTAGTTATGATATTTAATTGTCTTCCATTCAATTACTTCTGTTTAGTTTCCCAAGGTACTAAAATAATGTTTTTAAGGACAATCGATAATGTATTTTTAACTCAATTACTAATATTTCTATTCCATGTCTATATTTTACATAAAATATATAAAATAATATTTTTAAAATTATTTAAGGAATCATTACATAATTTTATACCCATGATTTAATTTTCAAAAAATGTTTTTAAAGGAATATTCTTATCAATTTCCAAACATGATAAATTTTTTATTCGTTCCAATACTAGTAAAATTTTATGTATTTATTGAAATCAATATAAATAGAATGTTTCAACTTCATGAACATTCCTTTATTTTCATATTAAATTAAATGTTTTGATGAATCACTTTTAGGGAAGTGTTTTTGTAATATTTTGGATGTTATTAGTTATTAAAAGTGATTTCAATATGAAAATGGTGTTTTTGTCAGGTTTTTTTAATGATCATTTATTGTATTTTAAATTATTAATTAAAAAAATTATAATCCATTAGGAATATATTTTAATGAGCCAATAATTACTTTTTCTCTTGTTGGTATATGATATGTTTTATTTTGGAAAGTATTGAAATTCTTTATAATAACTCTTTTTGTATAATATTTTCATTTAATAAAGCATGTTGTTTAAGTTTTATTGATTATTAATATGATTAACAGAGTAGAATTATTATGGCACATGTATAAATGATAACTAAATACCCCATTAATGCAGAAATCTGTCTCAGTAGAAAAAAATAACTAACCTTATTAAATGGGTTTTTTGTTGTATACATTCTAATATATTAAGATATATTTTTACATGTCCACTATAGTATATTTCAAATGTACAAAATTTTAAATTACATCATTACATAATTAGTTATTGATGTCTATTTGATTACAGTATTAATCCTGATATCTATGGATTTGTTTTAATTTCATGTGATTATTTATGTGGCATCATTTTATCTTAATTTACTCCTTCCAAATTATTATTCATAATCATGTTATTGCATAAATGGATTTCATATTGATTATTTACCTTTCAATATATATTAATTCATATTTAAATATGATTTCTTATACTATACATTACCCTTATTCATAATATGAGCTCACCCTTATTTTGATTCCTTTGCAGAAAATCAGAATTGGAAAAATGTGAATGATTTTAATGATTTAGAAAATTAACTTTAATTATGTTCTATATTTGATGATTTAAAATGTAATGTGAAATTATAATTTTCATATATATTACCAATAAATCTAAAATCCTTGATATTTTTGTATGTGATCTCATGTATCTAATATTAATGGAATATTGTGACATCCATCTCTGGGTTACTGATTTTAGTGCCTTTATAGTTTGTAATAGAGAATGTTCGGTAGAAACCTATGTAAATATATTTTGGAAAACATATATTGGTGAACCTAAACCTATTAATGATATTTAGAATATGTCTATGTATAGTATATCATCCTAAAATTTGGAGAAGATATAAATTATTTAGTTTCACTAGAAATACATCCTTATCTGGATACTATAAATAGATTTGTTTTTTGCATAGGCCAATTTTATTAATAACCACAAATATAGTATTTATAGTATATATTGTCCATTATTCCAGTGTGTGGTGTGTGTCACCATACTATACACGGGATCTGACACTCCTGGGGGATATTCCTTGATTAATTCACATTTGTATACAAATCATCATGAATTATTTATAATGATGGAATTTTTGAATCCTCGTAACCCTAGTTTATGATAAGTAACATAATATTTATGATTTTAGGTGAAATAATTATATGTGTGTTGTTTTTCAGAGTTGGGTGAAATGTACATGTGTTTTGGAGGATAAAGGGAAGGTGTAGGTGCATCACACATTTTTTCCAAACTATGCTACATCTTAGTAAAAAATTGATGATTTGAAAATGGTTGAGGATGTTTGAGGAAGTAGATTCAACAAAGTTGGTGAAGTTTTTTTATATTTTGTAAGGAAAAGTTCAAAGGTATATCTTTAAAGATGTGACTAACTCCCGGTTAGTGAATGGGTTGTCTAACTATGAAACTAAATAGTGCACTGGTCAAAACAACATCCTTAAAAAGTGGATCTAATGTGTTTTTCCTTTATATTTTTTGTTTTGAATCTTATAAATTGCTAACATAGACTTTTTCTTCCCCAAAGTTATAGTAAGGTTATCCAATCAATCCAATGGTGACCCAAAGGCTTCACATGGCGATTATAAGATGATTTTTCCTAGTAACTGTTCGTTCGTCATTGTTCTTGATGTTTTCTAAGATATACATCACCCTTATTCTCTATTTCATAGAACTATACATGTTTTTTGTTGATCTAAACTTTTCGATTCAGTGTATTTTTATTTTTATTTTGATTTTTGTGATTGGGGAATAGATCTACAGGTGGGTTCGTGATGATGTAACCTAGTTTCATTGGTTTTCTATGTCCTTTTATATTTTGAACAAAAAAAATTGAGGTAGGTGGCCTCACTCTCAAATACACTTTATTGAACTGATTATATTGTTTTCAAATTGGTTATATTTGTGACATTTATTTTGAATTGGCATTTTAATGATTGTTTAAAACCCACTTGAGTGACAGTTTGTGGAAACATAGAAATTTGGTGTTTTTGTAGAAGGTCCATTGGTTATTTATTTTAAAATGATGGTTTTAAAATGTGGATATTATATAATAGTGGTAAATAGATTAATCAAAATGTTTGAAATAATAGGAATTTATTTATTTAAAATAAATGGGTATGTATGATTTTAATTTGTTCATTTGACATCTTAAAAAAAGAACGTATTTATTTAAATGGAAGAAATGGTTATTTTGGAATTGTTTTTTCATAATGGTTGTGTGTGTTCATGTGCATACAAGAAATATATGGGTATGTTGTATCCCCCATCATTAGTGAGATTTATAATGGTTAGGGCTCTCCCTAGAAAAAATAGTTCATTCAGTGACGACTTATTGAAAGGATGACTCACCCCTCGTGAGTATAGGGGGTCTAGGTTACATTCATTGTTGGATTTTTAGATAGGTGTAATGGAATGGTTTTTCCAAAATGGATATTTTGAAATGAATTCAAATCATTGGTGAGTTGTTTTGATGAAAAATTTCTTTTTATTTAAATTTAATTTGTATGAAACTTGATTATATTTATTTATAAACAATTTTTAGAAGTAGATTATATTTTGTTATAAACTGATTTATAAGTGGTTAATATTTTATTATAAACTATTTTGGGAATTTTGTTTAATATATATTGTTTTATATAAAAGTATATAACATTTCTATCTAATTTTCATGAGTAGAGAAGTAATTTGGGGAAAACCTACTGAGTTTTATTACTCACTCGTGCTTTGGAACCTTGGTGATTTTGCAGATGAAATATATCGAGACATGAGAAAAGGTAACGTAACACACATATTTAGCAGTACATCATTATAATTTGTATATTTCTTGATGTTAGAGTGTGTATGTTGTGTATCATGGTGTCTTGCAGTCATTTTGGAGATTTATTCGTCATATTCAACTCTATACATTGATATTATTTTGGCTTCCATTATAGTAGAATTTGGAGGGATTTTATATAAAATAATTGTTTAGGTTATCATTTTTTTATCATGCATCATATAGTGGTTTTTTAGGTTTGGATTTTTTGTATTAGTTGTTTTATTGTTAAACGGTAAATTATCCTCCAAATGTACTGAAAACCATCGACATATATGTCTATCCATTGAGACCTTTGTGGTGTCACTTAAGGCCTAGTAAGACCTCAACCACTTTTCAAGATAATGAGAAGGGGCAGGTTGAAATAAATGGTATAAAATTTGTTTGATGAAAATTCATGTTTCAAATAAATGGTATCATCTTGTTCACTTCCATTTATAAAAAGTAGTCATATTTTTTCTTAGTTTTTGAGTTGAGTTCATAGGGTTCTATTCCTTGGGATGTGATCTTAAAAAAGTGTAGGATTTTCAGGACATGAAATTTAGAGCATAAAAATATGTAGCTATCCTTTTTATATTGAACTTCATGTTACCGGGTAGGTTGTTACATATGTGTTCTGTAAACACATATAGGATATTTTAATCTTATTGTAATGGGTTTTGAAAATGCGATATGAATGACATTTATTAGTGGAATGACTACCCACTATGATGTAATCTTTAATTTTGAGTAATGATATATGATTTGTTGCTATATGTTAATTTATTAAGAAAAATAAAACATTATTGAAATCATATTCAAATGAAGGACCTTGAAAAGAGAATTGATGGTGTATAATGAAAATGGATTAATTTTCAAAAGAAAGTAGATATTTTTTCAGAGATACTGCATTGTTGAAAATGATGATTTTTGATAACCATGTTGTGATAGATAATGTTATAGAATTAGAAATTCTAAGCCATTAGTTTATAGATAGCGATACATATGGAATTTTTTTGTCTATAGAGAAAATGGAACCAGGTAGGTGTTTTTGAAACCACCCGGAATAAAATATAGAGAATTTGATTGAACATGAACTACAGGTGAACCAACAGCTGGTTCAGAGTACAGTCTAATTTTTTTAGAGTGTGGAGATAGGGAACTAGAGTTATGATCCAAGACAAGTGGATCATTCCATCATGTTTTGGAAAAAAATACAACTATCTTTAGAGGTGTATTAGAACTAGAAAAAAGAGAGGTGTGGTTGAACATGATGAATCATACATTCAATTTCATCAGCACAACCACAGAGGAAAATATACTATTGGAAATGTATATGATTTAGGACCCTACATGCCAGTGGTGAGAAATAGTGTTTCATGATTGAGTAGGTCAAGGACTTTGTTCGGGTGAATTTTATGAATTTTACAACAAATAATTATATCCTTATATGTTCAAGATCCAATAAACGATGATCATATTCAGCCTCAATCGTGAAGGTATCTCTATCATAGAGTATGGGGATGAATTCATGAATTTTGTGAACATTGCAGTAGATGTAGCAGCTAGTGCATCCTTAAAAGCATGCATCCATGAATTAGGATTAATGAAGAAGATTCACTCAAATATAGCTATAATCTGTATTACGTACTATAAAATGATAGTGAATAGAGCATCAATGGATGGACAAGACATTTTTGGTGTTATGAGAGGATATGTAACATGGAACCTATGGAAAATAGTGGTAAATCAAATGATGGTAACATGTAGAAGAGGGACACATTTTCTTGAGTGTGAGAAGAAATCCAAATCAATCAAATGGATCAATAAAACTTCCTCCATGAACAAAGATTTGAGAAATATGTTTTCAATATTGTCTGTTCATCCACATGAAGTTGTAATGTACATCCCCACCTAGATAATGCCACAAATGAATCCAATTGAGGTATATTCAATGATATTGCCACAATGCTTTGAGGATAGTTTCTTGGGAAACTTGTGATGTATCACACACATCATATACTTCGATGGGGTGAGGACATAGGAAAAAATATCATTAGTAGAATATATCTAGAAATGGTTAATCTAGAAATACCATGAGTCCTTCACAAGGTAAATCTTGGTAATGGATACAAGGAGCATAGTACAGTGATGAAGCAATTATATGGTGCATATTAGATGATTGTAGATGATCAGGTTGTACCATTTACTACAAGAGGTACAATTCATTTGAATTCTACCCTTATGAATGTTATGTTTGATACTGATGCATCACATTATATCATTTCTTCTCATTTTATTTATTTTCTATTTTTAAAACATGATATGATTCCTTTTTTGATAAAATATCAAACAACACTTTTTTTTGTTTGGGGAAGACATATTGGTGTGTTTGGGGACAATAGATGAGCATGAGAAACATGTTCTGCTAGTGTTAGATATCATGGGAGACCATCATTTGTAAGACAAATTAAAAGAGTGTGATTTTGGGAAACATAAAGTATGATTTCTTTTCCATGTAATTTTTGGAAATGGTGTTTTTGTTGATATGGAGAAGATATATGTTGTCAACTATTATAAACCACTGAAGTACATCATTTAGATTCCATGTTTTCTTGGTCTCGATAATTATTAAAGATGATTTCTTTTTGTGAATTCTCATGAGTATAATCACATATAAATGATTTGAATAAATAAACATTCCATTATAAGGTAAATGTTAATTATAGAATTCTTTCCAAGAGTTTAAAGTTTATCTTACATTAGCACCATTATTTATTTTTTCAAATCAGGAAATAGTTTTGTGTCGTGTTTTCATTATTTGGGTACTAGGATGGGATAAATCCTCATGCATGGAGACCATGCTATTTCTTATGTATCATGATAGTTGAGATTGCTGGAGAATAATTAAACCACACATTATTTATAGGTATCTAATGTTTTCCATGCCTTGATAAAATTTTGGCATTACCTCTTTGGTGATAAATTTATGGTGTTCATTGATCCGGAGAGCTTGAAATATATTTTCCTTGAATGAGATTTGAATCATTGGTTAAAAATATGGGTGGAGTATCTCCATATTTTTGACATTGACTTTATGGATAAACTGGGTAATGTAAATTCAATGGAAGATTCATTAAGAAGAAATTCACATGCTCAATTAGCAAAATAAGCTTCCGAAGAGTGGCGGTTGATGTCGGTCACAACCAATATGCATGTATATTGTGAAGAGAGAGGTAATGTTGTGGTTTTCTTCTTAGTTGTTGTATTTCTTGATTTTATAAATGCAATTAATGAAAAATATGCATCCAATGAAATATGTGTGGCTACGTGTTAGACACTCATTGTTAAAGAGGCCTTTGAGGGATGGAGGCTGCATGAGAGTTATGTTATCTGGTTCTGGAATCGGATGGTTGTACCTATGACATGTTAGAAACAACATATTCATGCTTACCAACATTTTATATGGGTTATTCATTAGGTAATTCTGAATATGTATAAGGATTTGAATGTATAGTAATGGTGGAACTATATGAAAGTTAAAGTGGCATAGTTCATTTCATGATTCATAACTACTCAGTAATTTAATGCATAAAATCAACAACCAATAGGTATATTACAGCCTTTAACTATCGCAATTTTTAAATGGAATAAAATAGTAATGGATTTTGTCATTATTCTCCCATGAATAGTTTTGAAACATGATGCCATATGGGTGATAGTTGACATAATTACAATGTCTGATCATCACATCACTATTCATGAAACTCATACATTGGAGGATTTGTTCAAAATATATATCCAAAAATTGGTATGGAGACATGGTATACTAGTTTCAATAATGATAGATAGAGATCAGTGGTTCATGTCTATTTTCATGAATTCATATAGAAACCCCATGGGACTTAGGTGAATATGTATACTGTGTATCATCCTTATAAGGATGAGCAACCTAAAAGGACGATAAAAATGTTAAAATACATGATGTAGCATTATGTAATATATTTTGGAGGCTCATGAAAAGAGAATATACACTTAGTGGAGTTCTTGTACGATAATAGTTATCAAGCCTTATTATTTAAGGATCACTTTGAAACATTTTATGGCCATCCTTGTCATTCTCCATTGTGTTGGGTGGAAACATGTGAGACTTCTCTGGTTGGGTCGAGCCATTTCCATGATACAATAGAGAAGATTAAGTTGATTAGGAAATGAATTGGTATTGTTCATGGTAATCATAAATATTTTTTAGATAATCGTCGATGACCATTTCCATTTACATTGAGTGACCATGTATTCATAATTATTTTCTCAAGGCATAGACATCAACGTTTTGGGATCCAATGCAATTTATCTCATCAATATAATGACCTTTTGAGATACTATAATTATTATAAATGTGAAATATCAATTAAAATTTCTAAAAATAAATAGTGAGGTTCACAATATAAATAATTTATCTCAAATGAAAAATTATTAACCTGATCCTAGCTATGCGATCATAAGGGATCTCATCCATATAGAGTCGAGTGCTTCTTTGGTACATATCCCGATGAGGACATTGGATGAGAAATAGAATGATGAGTAAGGTAAAATAATTATTCTACTACTGGTTTTGTGGTAACATGATCAATTTCAGAAAGAGACATGGTAATGAGAGAAGGATATGAAAGAGAAATGGTCATAACTTTTTCAAGACAAGAATGGTTTTCTACTTTCTTGGGATGGAAAAGCAAATGGTGGGGAGAATATATCATCACCTGATTTCTAGAGAGTAACACATTATATATGATATTAATTATATAATGTATAGGGGATGTTTGAAATAGTTGTGAGTACATTAAGTGTGTTTTGGGGGATAAAGGGAAGGTGCACGAGCTGCACACAGTTTGTCCAAAATGTGCGGTTGCCTTGGAGAAACTGTGAAATTTGAAAATGGTTTGGGAATCTTAAGGGAGTTGGTTCTGCATGTTTAATACGCAGTTTTGGAGATAGTTCAAGAAAACCATATGAAGGGACATCTTTGATTAAGTGGACGACACCCTATTAGTGCATGGTCTATCTAATCACTTGACTAAACCATGTGTGGGTCAAAACCACCATCATAAATGTGGATTAAACTAGTTTTTCCATTTAATTGCCCAATTTTCCATCTTATATATCACTATCTCTGGATTTCACTTCTCCAAATGTCATGAAAAGTTATCCCAATGATCTGGAGGTGATATAAAGGCTTCAAATGGTGAATAGAAGCAAATTCCTCATAGAAACTATTCATTCTTCAATGTTCTTGATGTTTTCTAAGATCTACATCACCCCTATAGTTAGTTTCATAGATCTATACCTATTTTTTATAGATATAAAGATTTATATTCCAAATATGTATTGTTTTGTTCATGAATGTGAATGGATAAGAGATCTAATGAGGGTTAATGTAGATTTAACAATGTTTTACTGGGGTTCTTCATCAGTTTGTCGTTTTTGCCAAAACACTAGATTTAAGTGGATTCACTAATGACAGAACTTCATATAATTTATTTTCTGAATTTTAAATTTATTTGATTTTGTGAAATTGATTTTGAATAGTTGGTGTAATGATTTATTAAAACCCACATCAGTGATGGTTTGTGGAAACATGGAAATTGGATTTTTTTTAGAAAGTGCTTTGATTCTTGGTTTTAAAATTTAAAATATAAAATGTGTATTTTCTAAAATGATGGTAAATGTATGAATCAAAATTTTTTCAAAAAAAGGTATGATATTATAAAAATTAAATGGGTATGGTTTTTTTGAATTGGTTTATTGGATCGTTTTCAATAAAAAATAGTTTTATTGAAATGGATAAAATAGTTTCTTTTGAATAGTTTTTTCCCAATTATTATGTGTGTTAATTCGTATATAAGACAATTAAGGGTAAGGAGTCTCCCATATAATTAGTTGAATGGATAAGGGTTAGGTATCTCCCCTATCAAAATGGTTCACTAGGTGACGTCTTAATGAAGGAACGTCTCACAACTTGGGAATGTAGAGAGGTCTAGGTCACATGCATAGATGTATGTGAGGATAGGTGGATTGGAATGGTTATGCCAAAATTTATATTGAGAAAAGTATTATAATAATTTGTTTATTTTTGTCATAAAAAATATATTTTCCTAGAAAATTTGACAACATGACACTTGATTAAATTTATTTATAAACCATTTTTAGTAGTTGTCAATATTTTTTTATAAATATTTTTTTGTATTTTTTAAAATTTAGTTATAATCACTTTTGGAATTTGTTTATATTTTTTTATAGTTTTTTTTGGTAGTTGTTTTATATAATTAGTTTTATATTAATATTTCAAACTTTTTCGTTAAGGTGTCATGAGTAGGGATGTCTTCAGGGAAAAACTGTTGAGTTTTTATACTCACCCCGATATTGGAACCTTGGTGCTTTTGCACATGTCATCTACCAGGACATGGGAATAGGTAATGTTTCCCATATCATAAGCATTATTTTGTATAAATATGGTTGTTTGGGGATATTGGAAGATAGAGCTTGTGGAGAATGGGGTCTTGTGGTCATCTGGGTGTTTTATTAGTGATATTCCATTATTTACATTGATTCTAGTTTCGATTACATTGTATTAAACGTTGGTGGGTTTTGATACTAATGAGTTGGTTGAGTTATCTTTCATTTTTTCATGCATAATATAGAGGTTTTATTGGGTTTTTTTGTATTAGTTAATTTAAAACCCCTAGTTTTTAAAGTAACCCTTTATTTATTAATATAAGTATATAAATAATATATGTGATGGTTAGAATTGTTGGGAGAGCATGAAGTGTGTTTTGGTGCTAAATTGAAGGTGCACGGTATGTGCATGGTTTTTCAAAACCGTGTGACAACCTACGAGATATTATTTTCTTTGAAAATGGTTTGGACAGTTTGAGACAGTGCATTCAGTGTGGTAAGAGAATACTTTTAGATACTGTGTGACAAACCCAAGAGAAGTTCCATCTTTATGGTAGTGGATAATGCATGGTCATCACACAATTTGTCTAACCATATAACTAAACCATGCACGGGTTAAAACATCCTTTGTAAAAAATTGGGTCTAACACATTTCTACCTTTAGGTGTCTTGTTTTCCCCCTATACAGACATGACATGGGAGTTTTGTTCCCCAAATTTTATGGAAGTTTCTGCCATCTATATGGAGGTGATTTGAAGGCCTCATTAGGTGATTAGAATCCTATTCTTCTTGGTAAGTGTTCGTTTTTCATCATTCATGCCATTTTTCATAGATCCACAACACCCCATTTTTTAGTTTCATAGATATATGCCAACTATGGGTAGATCTACGGTTTTGGATGCTTAATTAGTCAATATTTATCATTGCTTGGGATATTGGAAGAGATCTATTACAGGTTCGTGAAGATTTAACCCAGTTTTGTTGGCCATCGTCGCCCATTTATCATTTTCACCAAAACCCTCAAGTTATGTGGATTCACTCTCGAATCCTCTTCATAGAACTGAAATTTATTATTTTAAATTGATCATTTTTTTTAATATTGTTGTGAATTGTCTTTTTAATAATTTTTGAAAACATTCATGAGTGGCAGTTTATGGAAAAATAGAAATTGGGTGTTTTTGTATAATGTTATTTTCTTTTCATGTTTTTATTATTTTGAATTTAAATATGAATATTATATAATTTTTGTTAATAGAATAATAAAAATAATAATAAAATCCATGATTTAATTGAAATTAAATGGGTATGGGTGATTTGAATTGGTTTATTATTAGGTTTTCAATAAAAGATTAGTTGTATTGAAATGGATGAAATGGTTTTTTTAAAATGTTTTTTCATAATGGTATATAGTTTTCATGTGAATATGGGACATATAAGGGTATTAATTCTCCTCCATCATTATTATTATGTATAATGGTTAGGTTAGTCCCCCATAAAAATGGTTCACTAGGTGATGGCTTTGTGAATGGATGACTCACCACTTGCAAGTATAGGGAGGTCCATGTCACATGCATTGTTGGATATATTGATAAGTGGAATGGAATGGTTATGCCCAAATGGATGTTGAGTAATGGATTTAAATAACTGGGTTTTTTTTTCAGAAAAGTATTTTTTTTGGAAATTAGGTGACATGGAACTGGTTTATATTTAGTTATAAACTATTTTTAGAAGTTTTTTATATTCAGTTATAAATTTTGTGGGAAATGTTTTCATATAAATGGTTATATATATATATATTAACCATTTAATACTGGTGGAGTGACTAAGGATGTTATTGCAGAAATCCAACTGAGTTTTAGTACACACACCTACTTTGGTACCTAGGTCCTTTTGCATATGTCATCTATCGGGACATGGGAAAAGGTAAAGTTTCAAACATCTTTAGCACTGCATCATGATACTTCAACTATTTGGTGATATTAGAGAATGTATCATGTAAATCATTGAGTCTTGTGGTCATCAAAGAGTTCAGTTTGTCATCTTCTAATGATTACATTTATGATAGTTTGGATTTTCTTGTACAAAACTTTGGTGGGTAATGATAGAAATAAATTGGTTATGTTGTCATTCTCTTTATCATGATTTGTATAGTGTTTTTTGGGGTTTTATTTTATTGATTTTGTTTCATTATTAATAAAAGGCATATTTTCCACATAATATATTGGAACTCTTCGACCATTATTTATTGCCTTTGACGTCTTGGTGGTGTCGCTTAAAGCCAAATAGAATCCTCCCGCTTTCTCATTCGATTTAGGATGAGGGATGTTAAAAATTGAATCCTCCCATCATAGAAGGATGTGGAGTTTCTGATTGAAATTATTTTGAGTACTAGTCCTATTTACCTTCAGTATTATATGATGGAACGAGTAAAATTAAGGGTGAAGGATGTGTATTGGGAAGAACTAGAAAGCAAGGGCTTCATTCAGCATGGCACATCTCTGAGGGTAGAACCATTATTTTCAGTAAAGAAAGAAGAAATAAATCTTGCAATTTTTGCAAATTATAATAAACATAACTAAGATTTTAGTAATAACATTTATCAACTACCATTCATCAATGATCTATATGATTAATTGAGGAGATCTCACTGGTTATCTAAAATAGAATTGTGATTAGGGTATCAAAATTTTCAATTTCTGAAGAAGGATATTCTGAAAAATACTTTCAAAAGAAGAAATGGGAATTATGGATATGCGGTAACGCCTTTTCATATTAAAAATACACTATCAGTCATTATGGAATTGATGAATCAGATATTTTATAGATATTTGGATTTTGTTTTTTTGGTTTTAGTGGATGACATATTAGTTTATTCATGGACAAGGTATGAGCATGAGAAACACTATGAGAGAGTGTTAGAAATATTAAAAGACCCTATTTTTTATGAAAAATTATCAATTCAATTTTTTTGGATACAAGAAGTATGAGTTATTGGTCATTTAATTTCTAAAAATTATGATTATGTTGACCCGGATAAGAAAGAAGATGTTATCTATTGAAAACAACTGAATAAAATCTTTGAGATTCAATGTTTTCTTAGTATCACGGGTTATTAATGAATATTTTTTCATTACTTCCCATGACCAGAATCACCTTTGAAAAAAATTTCATAGAAGAACCCGCCATTCCAATGGAATTATGAATGCCAAAATTCTATCCAATAGATGAATGGTCTTCTTTCATTAGAACCTATCATGATTTTTTCAGAATCTGCAAAAGGGTATGTGGTGTATATAGTTTATTTTAGATTTGTTTTGGGATGTGTTCTAATGAAAAGATACAGATTTATTGATTATGGTTCAAGACAACTGAGGGTACATGAGAATAACTACCCAACACATGGTTTGAAGTTTGTTGCAGTTTTCCATTCTTTGATAACATGGTGTCATTACCACTTTAGTGAGAAATTTATTGTTTTCATCGATCATATGTGATTGAATAATAATATCTCATAATTATATTTGAATCCTAGGAAAATAATATTGATGGATTAATACCAGATGTTCATCATTGACATGATGAACACACAAGTTAATGGAAATTTTTTTGATGATGCATTATATAGAAATTCATATGCTCAGTTAGCAAAAGAATCCTCATATAAGTGGTAGTAGACGTCAGTCTTTTCCGATTTGAATTTGGATTGAGAAGTCCAAAGAAGTATTGTGGTTTGATTTTTTAATTGTAGTTGTTCCTGATTTGGTAATTATTGTAAAAGAAAAAAAGACATCTGATTCAGAATGTGTGGCTCTGTGTTCAACACTCAACAGTTTATGGATATTTGAGGGATGGTGGGTGGATGAGAGTTATATGTTTTTTACAGGAATCAAATGGTTGGGCCTATGGACATTTAGGAAAAAAAATTCATTATTACCATCATTATAGATGATATGTTCATCCGAGAATACATAATATGTATAAGTATTTGAAAGCACTAATCTGGTGGATTTGTATAATATAGAAAGTGGCTGAGTTTGTTTAACGATTCTTATATTGTTAGTCAATTAAGGAATAACAACAAAAACCAGCATGTATTTGGTATTCATAACATATCCCAATGTGAATTTGGGAAGAAATAAATATGTATTTTGTCACAGGTCACCCAAGAACGGTTTAGAAATATGTTTTATATGGGTGATAGTGGAACAGTTTACCATGTTGGCTCATTTCATCCCTATTCCAAAAACTCATATAATGGAGGATTTGTCCCAAATCTATATCAGATTTGGTAAATATGACTAGAATACCTGTTTCAACTGTGTCAGATAGAGGTTAGTGGTTCAAGTATCATTTCTATAAATCCTTACAGAAATTTTTGGGAATTATTTGACTCCGATTACGGTGTATCATCCTCAGATGGAGGGGAAATCCGAATGGATGATTAAAATGTTGGAAGTCTTGTTTTAGTCTTGTATAAAATATTTTGGTGACTCGTGGGAGGATCACGTAACCTTTTTAGAGTTATCATATAATAAAATCTATCAAGAATCGATACATATGGCTCCATTTGAATCATTTTATGCGAGTCATAGTCATTCGCCACTATTCTAGGTGGAAAGTGTTGAGAATTCACTGGTTGGGCTGATCCATGTCCATTTATAAATGGATAAGATTAATTTGATCATAAAATGAATGGAGATGTCTTAGGGTCATCAAAAAGCATATGTGGGTCATTGATAAATATAGTTTCTAGTTGTGGTGAGTGATCATGTGTTCTTAAAGATTTATCCAAAGCATGGACACCGATGTTTTTTTGAAGTAGGGAATGTAATGTTCTTTATATAAAGACCTTTTAAGATAATGTAAATTTATGGAGAGGTGTAATATTGGTTATAATTGGTACCATGTTCTAGTGTGGATCACAATGTATTCTATGTAACTTATCCAAAAATGTATCTTCCTAATATTGACCATGTGATCAGATGGGAACACATTGACAAAGAGTTGGATGACTCTTTAGTCCATATCCCGAGGCATATTGTAGATAATAAAGATAATGTATTTGAGGAAATAATAATTGTAATAGTATGGGTTTTGTGGCAACATTTTCATGTACATCAAGAGACTTGGGAACTTGATAAAGAGATTAATGATAAATGGCCCGAACTTTTTAAAGAAACCAATGGTTTTCTACATTATGAGAAGAGAAATACAAATGGTACAAAGAATATAGCACCCCCAGTATCTATTATGTAAACACCCGTATCTTGACGTACATGGACTTTACATTACTTTTGCGGAATACTTAGTACATAACAAAAACACACACACAAGGACCGTAATAGTTTAGTGTCTTTGGAAACTCGAAGTATAATCTTCTAATCGTGGGGAAAGATCTTCAACATCTCCCATAAAGATCTTCCTTTTTATTTTACCTAAAACCTTTCTTTATATCCTGGGGAAAAGAAAACATAAAAGGGTGAGCTCAAATGCTCAGTAAGGGTAAACAAAGGAAATATCAATCACATAATTTTCATAAGAACATAATATTTTTGGAAATCTTAACCTGCAAAAGAGAGCATAATTTCATAACATGGGATAAATCATAGTAGTGAAATGAAATCATAACTTAAAACATTACTCATTGTGGCATACACACATAATCATATAGAATCATTTCTTGTTAGTCAAGACTCATTGCCAAGACTATCTTAGTGGACAAAGTCCCTTTCTGAATCGAGTAATCCTCATTTCAGTCCTGTTTCACTGAACCGGTATAACATACCATTCCAGCCATGTCTATCTCATGAGATATAAAATCTTTACCCAATGCATTGGAGGGAGATATAGGTCCCACCCATCTCTTAATGAATCCTTTCTTATGTGTGCCGCAAAATCATAAATCATACATCATCGCATAACCCATGTAATAAAAATGGGATTCTTAAACAACATGACATCATAAAACCATTCATATAAGATAAAGGAATTCATAAACATAATTCCCTCACAACATAGTCAAATCAATGTAAAAATATGGATAAAAACAGAACCCTTTATTATCTTATATGGAAAATAATTTTGATAAAACACTTGAATTGAATTCTTGAGGAAAATATCCTTTCTTCTTCAAAATCAATTTCTTTTCACAAAACATCATGAAATTTTAAAAGAAAGAGATTTTATTGAAAATAGTCATGAAATCTTTTATAGGAAGCTTCATGAAAATAAGGCTTTGTAAAACAGTATAAATCCGTTCGTGCCGTATAAGTTAAAAAAAACATTCTTCGTACTTTTGTCGGAAAAGTCAAAAAGTACCTCGTACGAAAAACATCAAAAGATTCCTTTCATTTCTTTTACTAAAAACTCACCGAAGGGTAAAAATGGATTTAAACAATTGTAAGTGGATGGAAATAATATTACATATTGATGAAACATGGATGTGGATGATAAAATACACCCCAGTAAATACTTACGAATAAACAATCTCGGATAAAAATGAGATTGTGATATTTCCCTTACCTTAGGTCCGATTTGCTTTGTTTGTGTCCGAAGCTCCTGTATAATGGTTTAAATAATGTTATTGACTTATTCCAGAATCATACATATTGATATGATATCATATATGGTCATATTCTTAGCTTCTTAGTAGTAATATTTCATTGCTACTTGTTATTTGGGTGTTTATAACTTTTTGTTCTTATGCGTGTTTTGTCGAATAAATTCTTATTATTTTCTTTAGGTTATAGATACCTCATTTCCAGAATGGTATTAGTTTAATATATATCATATTCATTCATTCAATTCATTTATATAATCAGTATGAAATGAAGATCATGTAGAACGAGTCGCATCACATCGTGGAGACGGTATTCCGTACGTACGCACGAGTGATGATATCGTTCCTATGATCATGGAATTGTATTTAAGTGTATTTATACTATTTCAGTATCAATATCACTTTATAATAATCATATATAGTTACTCATCAAAAAATTATACCCATCCTTGTAAGGTGATGGTGGAAAATAGAGTACACCACGGCGTGGAGACGGTATTCCGTACGTACGCACGCGTGGTGATTTCTTTTTCCGTAGGATGGATAGATGGTGAAATAGGGTTGTTTCATACTTATAATAACATATCAGTATATGAGTGATACTGATGTTATTACTTCATAATGAAACAACCTAAGAAGAAGAAGTGGAAGAAGAAATAAAGATGAAAGAATTGGTAACGGTAATTACCTCTTCTTTGAAGTGCCTCTTTGAGACCTCCTCTTAGGGCACTAAAATTGGTCTTTGAGGAAGACCAGAACCTCTAGGATGTTGCTAGGGAAGTGGAGAAGAGATTTTGGCAGGGGTTGGCCGAGCTTGAGTGCTCAAATTAGTGTGAGGAGGAGGGGGAGGAGGTGTCCTTTTATAAGGGATGAGAGGGGCACCTTTGGAATACCTCAAAATATTATTTTATATTAAAGTCAAAATCGGTTTATAATGGTTCCAAAGGGTCTTATTTCGAAGCTAAAGTGGGGATGGGTCGAAATCCTATCAACCAATAGGATTTAGACAAGTTTAGGGTATTATTTTAACCTTATCAATTAGATTTAACTCTAAGTTAAATAATTTATCTTTTACCGTGTCTTTTTGTTTTCTTTCACTATATGGTTAATAAACTTACTATAACATGCCAAAAGAACCCCAAATTGTATATTATTAATAAATATATCCTTATCTAAGTCATTTGGCCGAACCTTAGATTTTTAGGAATAAAATAACAATTAGTAATATAATATTTGATTTAAAAACTATTTTGTGTCAATTTTGACACTATTTGATATATGATTTTTGTGAAAGTCATAACAGAATTATATGTTCGTACCAAGTTAATTAAATCATCACTAATATATCATAGTAACCTAGAAAATTAGTGGAATTCAGAAAAAGTCTTAAATTACATTTATTTTGGTATTTATATTATCAATTATGTCAATATTTCATTAATAAGATAATTACTGCATCATCTTTGTGTCATAAATAAATTATATTATTTGATGTCTAAAAATTACAAATAAAATACCATCATGTAGGAAATCTTTTTAGATTTCTAATGAATATTTATAGTCGAATTTATCTTATGTATAACCCCATATTAAAAATGATTTACTTATTAAACTTTGATTTTAACTATTTTAACCCTTCTTTAAATAAATTAATAATAAATGTCCTAATCTAATCCAAGTGGGCCTAAATGGTCATATTTTATTCTTAAGTTTGTTTTTGGTCGAATTACACTTGTCCAATAGAATTAGGACATGTATTAGGGTAATATTAATATCATATTTACCCTTAGTTACCCTATTTACTATTAACCGTGGTAAAAAAAGTAAAAAGTTACTATTCACCAAAAAATTATTTTCATCTCATTGAACCACATTTTAGTCCTTGATATTAACCGTGTCTCTCGGATTTTCGAAATTCCATTCACAGAAGCGGTAAAATTAAGTTTTATGCAACATTCAGTTTTTAACCTACCACTTAGTAGTTTCACTATTCATCAAAAATTGATGTTTTTCAGAACAATGCCAAAATTTCATCCCAAGCTATATTTCATATTCCGAATTCAAAAATAAAGTCTATTTTACCAAATTCATAACATAAAAGTTTCATTAATTAATTTTATAATTAAATCCCGTTGTTAAAACAAATAGCGTGTTTTTAAGAAACAATATCTATCAAAAGATTGACACTTGTTTATGTCTAGTTTAAATGTGAAATTACATCCAATGACCAACATTGTATTAAATTGTAAAAATATATTCTAAATATAATTTAAAACCACTCAAATTAATTATTTATCACTATTAATTATTTCGATTAAAAAAGTTGTTTTTAATTATAATTTAGTAATTTTCACTATTCATCAGAATATGAAAGTTATCCGAAAAGTACCAAAATTTCACCTTAGGCTAAATTCGATACTCCGAATCCAGAAATAAAGTTCATTTTGAAAAATAAGATTTACTGGATTTCAAAAAGTGGTTATTACTATTCATAACGGGTAGTTTTAATAATATTTTTATAGCATATCGTTGTTTAGTGAAACTCGGTATTGCGTACTACACACGCTATCGAGAAAGGTCGCGATTGCGTGTAATGCAAGGCAAGTCAAGGATGTGTGTTGTGCAAGCTCCTTTTGGTGTAGCGTACAACACAAGACATTAATAAAATTAAAAAGAATATATTTTTTTATAAAATCTTGGGCTGTTACATTCTACCCCCCTTAAAATGAATTTCGCCCTCGAAATTCGTCGGGGTTATAAATGATTTACTATTTGAAAGTTTCTTTAATAGAAAACCACATTGTAAAAGGGAATACCAAAACTTGGCTTTAAAAACTAAAGTATGAAATGTAACTATTACCCAAATAAACTAATCACTGGGTTTCCGCATAGGTGAAAATATGGATATGGAAGAGAAATCTAACCATCATGTTATGATGGAGAGTGGTAGAGAACATGGCTATGGAAAAGCCAGTAATCACAAATCCATAAATTTGTGACGATCTAAGGTGCCATCTGATTCATCATGTATAAGATCACTAGGACAACATTTTTGGTTTTCAAGATCATTTCCCTAAAGTTGAAAATTTGAATTAGAATAAATACTTACTTTATTTTGATACAATATCACTGTTGTTCGTGCCTTGAACAATTTCCACTTCATCTCTTAAATAAATGAAGTTGAATTTGTTATTCGTGAAGTGTTAGCAGATCATGTGATAGAATGACGGGTCATTCCATCTGTCTCAAACAAAAGGTAATCAAAAGTTATTAAATATACATAAGTCATTCTATAGTAAGATTAATCATATATAGTTCCTAAATGGACTTATACTTCATATATCATACTGCTTAATATAATAAAACTAGTTTCTACTAAACAGGGACTTCCTGTAGGTCAGTGGTAGGCGATAAAGGCCAGTCGCACTTCGGTTGTGGGTTCGATTCCCACAGCCTTGTCCGAAGCGATGGGCTGTCGCCCGTCCTGCAGGTTGTCCTTTTTTCTAAAACTACGTTACTATAACATCCCATCAATAATATCGAAAATCTTCTATCCTTAAACAATACTAACTTATGTCCAACATAATCCAGTCTAATCTTTAGGATTATACATAATACTGCAGTCCACTCTCATAATATAGTGACAACGATTACCAGAGATTTAATACTGTCGTTGATCCCCACATATCATAAGATATGTCTTGTTGGTAACATTCCAAACATTCAAAGTCCTTAATCGTGTATTCTCTTGAATACCTTAGTGAAAACATGAGTGCAGTTAAAAGTTAAAACTTTCCACATACCAAAATCCTCAAAATTCTATATACTCAAACCATGATATCACTTAGTCCTTATATCAATCATGAGCTCATGAATACTATTAAACATTTCATTTTCTCATCTTCATTATGCACATATCATGTTATTTCCAAAAAATATCTCAATCACTTTGAATACCACATCAATAAATATTGCAATACTCAGTGATACAACATTATTTTGGAATCCCATTACATAAACACTTAATCATTCCACCACATCGTTGTCATATTCAACATTGCCAGTAGTGATCGGATGTGATTTCCCTTTTTCCTTTGCCTTCAGTGGTTGCTCATGTTGATCATCACTAACCCTTGGATTAGGGCAATTATTAGCATAATTCCCCATTTCCTTGCACTTGAAGCATTGAAGTGTTGGCGGTGCGTTCTCTGCAGTGTTTGCTTTATTCACATCATTAGAAACCCTTTTTCCATTACTTCGACACTCAGCTGCTCGATGACCTTCTTTTCCACACTTAAAACATTTTCTAGTCCCTTTTAGACAATCTCTACCATGCTTCTTTCCACACTTTGTGCATAAAGAAACATTCATCTTCTTTTCACCATTATTCTGAGATTTCTCCTTGAACTCCATCTTTTGTTTCTTGTCAAAACCAAGAGATGGATATGTAACACCAACTTCCATTTCTACCTTGATAGCACAACGCACAATTTCTTCATAGCTACTGAAGTCTCTTATAGCTAATGCCCTTCGAAGACTTGGTTTTAAGCCACTGAAAAATCGATCAACTTTACTTTCAGGTTGGATGATAATTCCAGAAGCATACCTTGCAAGTCTTGTAAAATTTGCTTCATAGGTACCAACAGATTCATCGTCCCTTTGCTTCAGTTCAAGAAACTCTTTCTCCATCTTTGTTCGAAGAATACGAGGGAAGTACTTATTGAAAAATAAGTTCATGAACTCGTCCCATTCCATGGACTCAATTTCATCTCTTGGCCTCGTATTCTTGATAAGATTCCACCATTGATCAGCTTCACCTTCCAAACGATATACTGCTAAGATGACTTTATCATGTTCAGAACATTGAAGAACTGAAAATATCTTTTCAGTAGTACTGATCCATTGTTCAGCCACAAGTGGATCAGAAGACCCACTGAAAGAAGGTGGACGTTGCCTCATGAAGGACTCAAAAGAATATTGTTCCCTTCTCTGCTCATTTGGAAGTCCAGAATGATTCATAGCTTGTGTAAGTATAGCAATAAGATTTTGCACTCCATCTCCCATAACATTTGTTTGTTCAGGAGGGCAATCATTGCATTGTCCATTGCATTGATCAACACGGTTCGTTCGGGTTCCAGCCATCGTCTAAAACCCAAAAAGAATAGTGTGAGAGGCAAAAATCATGCTAGGGAAAACAACATAATAAAGGGGGAGTACCTTCAATATCCAACATCTTAGGTTTAATTCTATGATCGTTAGCGTAATTCTATTACTATAACCTATACGTATACTTATCCCTAGGGACATCCCTAGACATACCTTAGAAATATCTCTAGGGATCTCACTAACGTTTTCGCATCCTAGTTTCCAAAGGTTGACTAAACCTTTCCTCTGATACCAACTGTAAAGACCCGTATCTTGACGTACATGGACTTTACATTACTTTTGCGGAATACTTAGTACATAACAAAAACACACACACAAGGACCGTAATAGTTTAGTGTCTTTGGAAACTCGGAGTATAATCTTCTAATCGTGGGGAAAGATCTTCAACATCTCCCATAAAGATCTTCCTTTTTATTTTACCTAAAACCTTTCTTTATATCCTGGGGAAAAGAAAACATAAAAGGGTGAGCTCAAATGCTCAGTAAGGGTAAACAAAGGAAATATCAATCACATAATTTTCATAAGAACATAACATTTTTGGAAATCTTAACCTGCAAAAGAGAGCATAATTTCATAACATGGGATAAATCATAGTAGTGAAATGAAATCATAACTTAAAACACTACTCATTGTGGCATACACACATAATCATAGAGAATCATTTCTTGTTAGTCAAGACTCATTGCCAAGACTATCTTAGTGGACAAAGTCCCTTTCTGAATCGAGTAATCCTCGTTTCAGTCCTGTTTCACTGAACCGGTATAACCTACCATTCCAGCCATGTCTATCTCATGAGATATAAAATCTTTACCCAATGCATTGGAGGGAGATATAGGTCCCACCCATCTCTTAATGAATCCTTTCTTATGTGTGCCACAAAATCATAAATCATACATCATCGCATAACCCATGTAATAAAAATGGGATTCTTAAACAACATGACATCATAAAACCATTCATATAAGATAAAGGAATTCATAAACATAATTCCATCACAACATAGTCAAATCAATGTAAAAATATGGATAAAAACAGAACCCTTTATTATCTTATATGGAAAATAATTTTGATAAAACACTTGAATTGAATTTTTGAGGAAAATATCCTTTCTTCTTCAAAATCAATTTCTTTTCACAAAACATCATGCAATTTTAAAAGAAAGAGATTTTATTGAAAATAGTCATGAAATCTTCTAGAGGAAGCTTCATGAAAATAAGGCTTTGTAAAACAGTATAAATCCGTTCGTGCCGTATAAGTTAAAAAAAACATTCTTCGTACTTTTGTCGGAAAAGTCAAAAAGTACCTTGTACGAAAAACATCAAAAGATTCCTTTCGTTTCTTTTACTAAAAACTCACCGAAGGGTAAAAATGGATTTAAACAATTGTAGGTGGATGGAAGTAATATTACATATTGATGAAACATGGATGTGGATGATAAAATACACCCCAGTAAATACTTACGAATAAACAATCTCGGATAAAAATGAGATTGTGATATTTCCCTTACCTTAGGTCCGATTTGCTTTGTTCGTGTCCGAAGCTCCTGTATAATGGTTTAAATAATGTTATTTTCTTATTCCAGAATCATACATATTGATATGATATCATATATGGTCATATTCTTAGCTTCTTAGTAGTAATATTTCATTGCTACTTGTTATTTGGGTGTTTATAACTTTTTGTTCTTATGCGTGTTTTGTCGAATAAATTCTTATTATTTTCTTTAGGTTATAGATACCTCATTTCCAGAATGGTATTATTTTAATATATATCATATTCATTCATTCAATTCATTTATATAATCAGTATGAAATGAAGATCATGTAGAACGAGTCGCATCACATCGTGGAGACGGTATTCCGTACGTACGCACGAGTGATGATATCGTTCCTATGATCGTGGAATTGTATTTAAGTGTATTTATACTATTTCAGTATCAATATCACTTTATAATAATCATATATAGTTACTCATCAAAAAATTATACCCATCCTTGTAAGGTGATGGTGGAAAATAGAGTACACCACGGCGTGGAGACGGTATTCCGTACGTACGCACGCGTGGTGATTTCTTTTTCCGTAGGATGGATAGATGGTGAAATAGGGTTGTTTCATACTTATAATAACATATCAGTATATGAGTGATACTGATGTTATTACTTCATAATGAAACAACCTAAGAAGAAGAAGTGGAAGAAGAAATAAAGATGAAAGAATTGGTAACGGTAATTACCTCTTCTTTGAAGTGCCTCTTTGAGACCTCCTCTTAGGGCACTAAAATTGGTCTTTGAGGAAGACCAGAACCTCTAGGATGTTGCTAGGGAAGTGGAGAAGAGATTTTGGCAGGGGTTGGCCGAGCTTGAGTGCTCAAATTAGTGTGAGGAGGAGGGGGAGGAGGTGTCCTTTTATAAGGGAGGAGAGGGGCACCTTTGGAATACCTCAAAATATTATTTTATATTAAAGTCAAAATCGGTTTATAATGGTTCCAAAGGGTCTTATTTCAAAGCTAAAGTGGGGATGGGTCGAAATCCTATCAACCAATATGATTTAGACAAGTTTAGGGTATTATTGTAACCTTATCAATTAGATTTAACTCTAAGTTAAATAATTTATCTTTTACCGTGTCTTTTTGTTTTCTTTCACTATATGGTTAATAAACTTACTATAACATGTCAAACGAACCCCAAATTGTATATTATTAATACATATATCCTTATCTAAGTCATTTGGCCGAACCTTAGATTTTTAGGAATAAAATAACAATTAGTAATATAATATTTGATTTAAAAACTATTTTGTGTCAATTTTGACACTATTTGATATATGATTTTTGTGAAAGTCATAACAGAATTATATGTTCGCACCAAGTTGATTAAATCATCACTAATATATCATAGTAACCTAGAAAATTAGTGGAATTCATAAAAAGTCTTAAATTACATTTATTTTGGTATTTATATTATCAATTATGTCAATATTTCATTAATAAGATAATTACTGCATCATCTTTGTGTCATAAATAAAATATATTATTTGATGTCTAAAAATTACAAATAAAATACCATCATGTAGGAAATATTTTTAGCTTTCTAATGAATATTTATAGTCGAATTTATCTTATGTATAACCCTATATTAAAAATTATTTACTTATTAAACTTTGATTTTAACTATTTTAACCCTTCTTTAAATAAATTAATAATAAATGTCCTAATCTAATCCAAGTGGGCCTAAATGGTCATATTTTATTCCTAAGTTTGTTTTTGGTCGAATTACACTTGTCCAATAGAATTAGGACATGTATTAGGGTAATATTAATATCATATTTACCCTTAGTTACCCTATTTACTATTAACCGTGGTAAAAAAAGTAAAAAGTTACTATTCACCAAAAAATTATTTTCATCTCATTGAACCACATTTTAGTCCTTGATATTAACCGTGTCTCTCGGATTTTCGAAATTCCATTCACAGAAGCGGTAAAATTAAGTTTTATGCAAAATTCAGTTTTTAACCTACCACTTAGTAGTTTCACTATTCATCAAAAATTGATGTTTTTCAGAACAATGCCAAAATTTCATCCCAAGATATATTTCATATTCCGAATTCAAAAATAAAGTCTATTTTACCAAATTCATAACATAAAAGTTGCATTAATTAATTTTATAATTAAATCCCGCTGTTAAAACAAATAGCGTGTTTTTAAGAAACAATATCTATCAAAAGATTGACACTTGTTTATGTCTAGTTTAAATGTGAAATTACATCCAATGACCAACATTGTATTAAATTGTAAAAATATATTCTAAATATACTTTAAAACCACTCAAATTAATGATTTATCACTATTAATTATTTCGATTAAAAAAGTTGTTTTTAATTATAATTTAGTAATTTTCACTATTCATCAGAATATGAAAGTTATCCGAAAAGTACCAAAATTTCACCTTAGGCTAAATTCGATACTCCGAATCCAAAAATAAAGTTCATTTTGAAAAATAAGATTTACTGGATTTCAAAAAGTGGTTATTACTATTCATAACGGCTAGTTTTAATAATATTTTTATAGCATATCGTTGTTTAGTGAAACTCGGTATTGCGTACTACACACGCTATCGAGGAAGGTCGCGATTGCGTGTAATGCAAGGCAAGTCAAGGATGTGTGTTGTGCAAGCTCCTTTTGGTGTAGCGTACAACACAAGACATTAATAAAATTAAAAAGAATATATTTTTTTATAAAATCTTGGGCTGTTACATTCTACCCCCCTTAAAATGAATTTCGCCCTCGAAATTCGTCGGGGTTATAAATGATTTACTATTTGAAAGTTTCTTTAATAGAAACCCACATTGTAAAAGGGAATACCAAAACTTGGCTTTAAAAACTAAAGTATGAAATGTAACGATTACCCAAATAAACTAATCACTGGGTTTCCGCATAGGTGAAAATATGGATATGGAAGAGAAATCTAACCATCATGTTATGATGGAGAGTGGTAGAGAACATGGCTATGGAAAAGCCAGTAATCACAAATCCATAAATTTGTGACGATCTAAGGTACCATCTGATTCATCAGGTATAAGATCACTAGGACAACATTTTTGGTTTTCAAGATCATTTCCCTAAAGTTGAAAATTTGAATTAGAATAAATACTTACTTTATTTTGATACAATATCACTGTTGTTCGTGCCTTGAACAATTTCCACTTCATCTCTTAAATAAATGAAGTTGAATTTGTTATTCGTGAAGTGTTAGCAGATCATGTGATAGAATGACGGGTCATTCCATCTGTCTCAAACAAAAGGTAATCAAAAGTTATTAAATATACATAAGTCATTCTATAGTAAGATTAATCATATATAGTTTATAAATGGACTTATACTTCATATATCATACTGCTTAATATAATAAAACTAGTTTCTACTAAACAGGGACTTCCTGTAGGTCAGTGGTAGGCGATAAAGGCCAGTCGCACTTCGGTTGTGGGTTCGATTCCCACAGCCTTGTCTGAAGTGATGGGCTGTCGCCCGTCCTGCAGGTTGTCCTTTTTTCTAAAACTACGTTACTATAACATCCCATCAATAATATCGAAAATCTTCTATCCTTAAACAATACTAACTTATGTCCAACATAATCCAGTCTAATCTTTAGGCTTATACATAATACTGCAGTCCACTCTCATAATATAGTGACAACGATTACCAGAGATTTAATACTGTCGTTGATCCCCACATATCATAAGATATGTCTTGTTGGTCACATTCCAAACATTCAAAGTCCTTAATCGTGTATTCTCTTGAATACCTTAGTGAAAACATGAGTGCAGTTAAAAGTTAAAACTTTCCACATACCAAAATCCTCAAAATTCTATATACTCAAACCATGATATCACTTAGTCCTTATATAAATCATGAGCTCATGAATACTATTAAACATTTCATTTTCTCATCTTCATTATGCGCATATAATGTTATTTCCAAAAAATATCTCAATCACTTTGAATACCACATCAATAAATATTGCAATACTCAGTGATACAACATTATTTTGGAATCCCATTACATAAACACTTAATCATTCCACCACATCGTTGTCATATTCAACATTGCCAATAGTGATCGCATGTGATTTCCCTTTGTCCTTTGCCTTCAGTGGTTGCTCATGTTGATCATCAATAACCCTTGGATTAGGGCAATTATTAGCATAATGCCCCATTTCCTTGCACTTGAAGCATTGAAGTGTTGGCGGTGCGTTCTCTGCAGTGTTTGCTTTATTCACATCATTAGAAACCCTTTTTCCATTACTTCGACACTCAGCTGCTCGATGACCTTCTTTTCCACACTTAAAACATTTTATAGTCCCTTTTAGACAATCTCCACCATGCTTATTTCCACACTTTGTGCATAAAGAGACATTCATATTCTTTTCACCATTATTCTGAGATTTCTCCTTCAACTCCATCTTTCGTTTCTTGTCAAAACCAAGAGATGGATATGTAACACCAACTTCCATTTCTACCTTGATAGCACAACGCACAATTTCTTCATAGCTACTGAAGTCTCTTATAGCTAATGCCCTTCGAAGACTTGGTTTTAAGCCACTGAAAAATCGATCAACTTTACTTTCAGGTTGGATGATAATTCCAGAAGCATACCTTGCAAGTCTTGTAAAATTTGCTTCATAGGTACCAACAGATTCATCGTCCCTTTGCTTCAGTTCAAGAAACTCTTTCTCCACCTTTGTTTGAAGAATACGAGGGAAGTACTTATTGAAAAATAAGTTCATGAACTCGTCCCATTCCATGGACTCAATTTCATCTCTTGGCCTCGTATTCCTGATAAGATTCCACCATTGATCAGCTTCACCTTCCAAACGATATACTGCTAAGATGACTTTATCATGTTCAGAACATTGAAGAACTGAAAATATCTTTTCAGTAGTACTGATCCATTGTTCAGCCACAAGTGGATCAGAAGACCCACTGAAAGAAGGTGGACGTTGCCTCATGAAGGACTCAATAGAATATTGTTCCCTTCTCTGCTCATTTGGAAGTCCAGAATGATTCATAGCTTGTGTAAGTATAGCAATAAGATTTTGCACTCCATCTCCCATAACATTTGTTTGTTCAGGAGGGCAATCATTGCATTGTCCATTGCATTGATCAACACGGTTCCTTCGGGTTCCAGCCATCGTCTAAAACCCAAAAAGAATAGTGTGAGAGGCAAAAAACATGCTAGGGAAAACAACATAATAAAGGGGGAGTACCTTCAATATCCAACATCTTAGGTTTAATTATATGATCGTTAGCGTAATTCTACTACTATAACCTATACGTATACTTATCCCTAGGGACATCCCTAGACATACCTTAGAAATATCTCTAGGGATCTCACTAACGTTTTCGCATCCTAGTTTCCAAAGGTTGACTAAACCTTTCCTCTGATACCAACTGTAAAGACCCGTATCTTGACGTACATGGACTTTACATTACTTTTGCGGAATACTTAGTACATAACAAAAACACACACACAAGGACTGTAATAGTTTAGTGTCTTTGGAAACTCGGAGTATAATCTTCTAATCGTGGGGAAAGATCTTCAACATCTCCCATAAAGATCTTCCTTTTTATTTTACCTAAAACCTTTATTTATATCCTGGGGAAAAGAAAACATAAAAGGGTGAGCTCAAATGCTCAATAAGGGTAAACAAAGGAAATATCAATCACATAATTTTCATAAGAACATAACATTTTTGGAAATCTTAACCTGCAAAAGAGAGCATAATTTCATAACATGGGATAAATCATAGTAGTGAAATGAAATCATAACTTAAAACAGTACTCATTGTGGCATACACACATAATCATAGAGAATCATTTCTTGTTAGTCAAGACTCATTGCCAAGACTATCTTAGTGGACAAAGTCCCTTTCTGAATCGAGTAATCCTCGTTTCAGTCCTGTTTCACTGAACCGGTATAACCTACCATTCCAGCCATGTCTATCTCATGAGATATAAAATCTTTACCCAATGCATTGGAGGGAGATATAGGTCCCACCCATCTCTTAATGAATCCTTTCTTATGTGTGCCACAAAATCATAAATCATACATCATCGCATAACCCATGTAATAAAAATGGGATTCTTAAACAACATGACATCATAAAACCATTCATATAAGATAAAGGAATTCATAAACATAATTCCATCACAACATAGTCAAATCAATGTAAAAATATGGATAAAAACAGAACCCTTTATTATCTTATATGGAAAATATTTTTGATAAAACACTTGAATTGAATTCTTGAGGAAAATATCCTTTCTTCTTCAAAATCAATTTCTTTTCACAAAACATCATGCAATTTTAAAAGAAAGAGATTTTATTGAAAATAGTCATGAAATCTTTTAGAGGAAGCTTCATGAAAATAAGGCTTTGTAAAACAGTATAAATCCGTTCGTTCCGTATAAGTTAAAAAAAACATTCTTCGTACTTTTGTCGGAAAAGTCAAAAAGTACCTCGTACGAAAAACATCAAAAGATTCCTTTCATTTCTTTTACTAAAAACTCACCGAAGGGTAAAAATGGATTTAAACAATTGTAGGTGGATGGAAATAATATTACATATTGATGAAACATGGATGTGGATGATAAAATACACCCCAGTAAATACTTACGAATAAACAATCTCGGATAAAAATGAGATTGTGATATTTCCCTTACCTTAGGTCCGATTTGCTTTGTTCGTGTCCGAAGCTCCTGTATAATGGTTTAAATAATGTTATTGACTTATTCTAGAATCATACATATTGATATGATATCATATATGGTCATATTCTTAGCTTCTTAGTAGTAATATTTCATTGCTACTTGTTATTTGGGTGTTTATAACTTTTTGTTCTTATGCGTGTTTTGTCGAATAAATTCTTATTATTTTCTTTAGGTTATAGATACCTCATTTCCAGAATGGTATTAGTTTAATATATATCATATTCATTCATTCAATTCATTTATATAATCAGTATGAAATGAAGATCATGTAGAACGAGTCGCATCACATCGTGGAGACGGTATTCCGTACGTACGCACGAGTGATGATATCGTTCCTATGATCGTGGAATTGTATTTAAGTGTATTTATACTATTTCAGTATCAATATCACTTTATAATAATCATATATAGTTACTCATCAAAAAATTATACCCATCCTTGTAAGGTGATGGTGGAAAATAGAGTACACCACGGCGTGGAGACGGTATTCCGTACGTACGCACGCGTGGTGATTTCTTTTTCCGTAGGATGGATAGATGGTGAAATAGGGTTGTTTCATACTTATAATAACATATCAGTATATGAGTGATACTGATGTTATTACTTCATAATGAAACAACCTAAGAAGAAGAAGTGTAAGAAGAAATAAAGATGAAAGAATTGGTAACGGTAATTACCTCTTCTTTGAAGTGCCTCTTTGAGACCTCCTCTTAGGGCACTAAAATTGGTCTTTGAGGAAGACCAGAACCTCTAGGATGTTTCTAGGGAAGTGGAGAAGAGATTTTGGCAGGGGTTGGCCGAGCTTGAGTGCTCAAATTGGTGTGAGGAGGAGGGGGAGGAGGTGTCCTTTTATAAGGGAGGAGAGGGGCACCTTTGGAATACCTCAAAATATTATTTTATATTAAAGTCAAAATCGGTTTATAATGGTTCCAAAGGGTCTTATTTCGAAGCTAAAGTGGGGATGGGTCGAAATCCTATCAACCAATAGTATTTAGACAAGTTTAGGGTATTATTTTAACCTTATCAATTAGATTTAACTCTAAGTTAAATAATTTATCTTTTACCGTGTCTTTTTGTTTTCTTTCACTATATGGTTAATAAACTTACTATAACATGCCAAAAGAACCCCAAATTGTATATTATTAATACATATATCCTTATCTAAGTCATTTGGCCGAACCTTAGATTTTTAGGAATAAAATAACAATTAGTAATATAATATTTGATTTAAAAACTATTTTGTGTCAATTTTGACACTATTTGATATATGGTTTTTGTGAAAGTCATAAAAGAATTATATGTTCGAACCAAGTTGATTAAATCATCACTAATATATCATAGTAACCTAGAAAATTAGTGTAATTCATAAAAAGTCTTAAATTACATTTATTTTGGTATTTATATTATCAATTATGTCAATATTTCATTAATAAGATAATTACTGCATCATCTTTGTGTCATAAATAAATTATATTATTTGATGTCTAAAAATTAAAAATAAAATACCATCATGTAGGAAATATTTTTATCTTTCTAATGAATATTTATAGTCGAATTTATCTTATGTATAACCCCATATTAAAAATTATTTACTTATTAAACTTTGATTTTAACTATTTTAACCCTTCTTTAAATAAATTAATAATAAATGTCCTAATCTAATTCAACTGGGCCTAAATGGTCATATTTTATTCCTAAGTTTGTTTTTGGTCGAATTACACTTGTCCAATAGAATTATGACATGTATTAGGGTAATATTAATATCATATTTACCCTTAGTTACCCTATTTACTATTAACCGTGGTAAAAAAAGTAAAAAGTTACTATTCACCAAAAAATTATTTTCATCTCATTGAACCACATTTTAGTCCTTGATATTAACCGTGTCTCTCGGATTTTAGAAATTCCATTCACAGAAGCGGTAAAATTAAGTTTTATGCAAAATTCAATTTTTAACCTACCACTTAGTAGTTTCACTATTCATCAAAAATTGATGTTTTTCAGAACAATGCCAAAATTTCATCCCAAGCTATATTTCATATTCCGAATTCAAAAATGAAGTCTATTTTACCAAATTCATAACATAAAAGTTGCATTAATTAATTTTATAATTAGATCCCGCTGTTAAAACAAATAGCGTGTTTTTAAGAAACAATATCTATCAAAAGATTGACACTTGTTTATGTCTAGTTTAAAAGTGAAATTACATCCAATGACCAACATTGTATTAAATTGTAAAAATATATTCTAAATATACTTTAAAACCACTCAAATTAATGATTTATCACTATTAATTATTTCGATTAAAAAAGTTGTTTTTAATTATAATTTAGTAATTTTCACTATTCATCAGAATATGAAAGTTATCCGAAAAGTACCAAAATTTCACCTTAGGCTAAATTCAATACTCCGAATCCAAAAATAAAGTTCATTTTGAAAAATAAGATTTACTGGATTTCAAAAAGTGGTTATTACTATTCATAACGGCTAGTTTTAATAATATTTTTATAGCATATCGTTGTTTAGTGAAACTCGGTATTGCGTACTACACACGCTATCGAGGAAGGTCGTGATTGCGTGTAATGCAAGGCAAGTCAAGGATTTGTGTTGTGCAAGCTCCTTTTGGTGTAGCGTACAACACAAGACATTAATAAAATTAAAAAGAATATATTTTTTTATAAAATCTTGGGCTGTTACATATTATTTAACTCTTTCTCTATTATTTTTATTGTAAAAAGTATATGTGCAATGTTTGGGAGTTTGGGGAGAACATTATGTGTGTTTATTAGGGAAACTGGAGAGGCACACCGGTTACACACAGTTTTCCAAACTATGTGACAACTTAAGAGAAACCATGCACAATTAAAATTGCATGGGAAGTGTAATGCAGTGACTTCTACATAGGTGTCACACGGTTTTTGAGGTCTTATAAGAAATCCAAGAGAAGTTTTATCTTTTATGAAGTCTCTAATTCAAATTTACTATAGGGCTTGTCTAACTATGCGACTAACCCATGCATTGGTCAAAACCACCTCCATAAAAAAGAGATTCTAACAATTATTTTCCATTAACTATCTCATTATTCCTCATATGTGGCCCCAACTATGGATTTTATTTCCAAGAGGTCAAGGAAGGTTCTATCATCAATCTGGAGGTGATATAGAGGATTTACTTGGTGATTAGAAGTTGATTCTTCGTGGTGAGTATTCGATCTTTGTCATTCTTGACGTTTTTCTTAGATCTACTTCACCCATCTACTTGGTTTCATAGATATATAACCACCATGGGTATGTATATTTTTTTTATGGTGAATAATATTATATATTTCCTTTTTTTGATAGGTTATGTGATCTATGACATGTTAGTGATGATTTAACCTAGTTTTTTTTGTCTTCATTATTCATTTATTATTTTGGAAAAAAGTGTCACGTTAAGTGGCTTCACTTTCGACTCATCATGATATAAATAATTCACATGATTTTATATTTAATAGTTTTTTTAAAATTTAATTTAAATTGGTTGTGTATGGATTATTGAGAACCTTGTTGTTTTATGGTTAGTGGAAACATGGAAATTGTGTGTTTTATAGAATGTGATTTGTTTTGTTTTTTAAAATATTGATTCTAAAATGTGGATTTTCGAGAATTGATGTAAATGGATGAATCATATTTATTTCAATTAATGTGTTTATTTTATTTAAACAAAACTGGTATTGATGATTTTAATTAGTTTTTGGGACGTTTTTCAATAAAAGAACAGTTTCATTGAAATTGATGAAATGGTTGTTTTGTTGTTGTTTTGGCATAATGGTTGTGTGTGTTCATTTGTTCATGTTATGAATATGGGTAAGCAGTATCCCCCATCATTAGTGGAATATATGTGTTTTAGGGATATCCACCATTAAAATGGTTCACTAGGTGACTGCTTATTGAATATATGACTAACCACTTGTGATTATATGGAGATACATAATACATGTGTTGTAGGATGTGTGGATAGGTGGAATAAAATATTTTTTCCAAAATGGATATTTTGAAATTGATTCAAACAATTTGTCATATCTTTTGAAGAAAATAAGTTTGTTCTAAAAAATTTTTATATATGGAACATGTATATATTAAGTTATAAATTATTTTTGATGTTTTTTATATTTTGTTAAAAAATATTTTTGGAATTATTTTATATAAATAGTTTTATATAAATTTATATTACCATATTATTTTAGTTTATTTAAGAGGGTTGTCATTATATCGAACCTAATGAGTATTAATACTCGCACTCGTTATGAAAACAAGGTCATTTTGTAAATTTCATCTACTTAGACATGAGAAAATGTAATGTATCACATGTCTTTAGCACTACTTGGTGATACATTGGTTGATTGTGACGATGGATCAAGGAGTTGGTGGATCATAGAGGCTTGTTGTCATTTTGGTTTTCTATTATTTATATTACTCTATATACTTTTATGATAGATTGGTATCCACTATAGTGAACTTTAAAGGGTTTTGATATAAATTAATTTCTTAATTTATCATTATTTTTATCGCACATATTAGGGTGATTTTTTGGTTGTGTTATATTGGTTTTTTTGTTTTATTTTTAAATGGTAAATCATCCCACAAATGAAATGAAACCCATAGGAATTTATTTCCATCATTTGACATCTTGGGGATGTCTTTTAAGGACAAGTAGCATCATCCCACCTTCAGTATTTCTCACACTATGTTATTTGGTTTTAATCAATATAAGTGAACAAGTGGAATAATATTAAAAATGAATCTAAAAACAAATGTGGTGATTGTGAGAAAAAAATTGGGTGGTTATTAGAGAGATTTATATTTTGGTTATGCCTAATCTGTTATACAGATATATAAATAAGAACACACTGCATAACAATCTCTCAGGCTTATCGAAGTATAGATAGATAGAGTTTTCTTAGAGACCAGATAGTGGAGACCATGTTGAAATGAATACTCAATTTCAATTATGTTAGAATTATGGAAAAATATGTAGAATAGAATATATTAAAGGAAGGGGAAGAAATTTTATATAAAAAAATAAAGGTCATAGACCAATGAATTTAAATTTATTTAGATTTATTGTATATGGTAACATGGCGATTATATAATTTTACTTCATAATATAAGGGTAAAATCCTAGAAAAAATTAAGACATATTCCATGTTCATCATTGAAGTTGAAGGATTAAAGTGTATATTTACTTTTATTTTATAGTTATGTTGATTATCTATTTAATAATACATATTTGGGATATAATAATCATGAAAAATATAAGGATTGTTCCAAATAGCTTTATTTAAGGATTTGAAAGAAAATGTTAAAGGGTATTGATGACCAAGAAATGTGATTTAAAGGTATGGTGATATATTATAGAAAACAAATGATATTGAAAAATTATCACCCTAAATATTATCATGATGTTAAATTATTAATGTTTAGTTTAGATAATGATTTTATTTTCATTGATGATGTGAATCAAATATTAGTGGTCTCCTTGGAAATAATTATTGTGGTTGTGAACAAGTAAATTATAAGGTGATTTCTTAATTTTTTGATTCATGTTATATATGTTATTGTCTATGGTTTTATTTAAAGAATATTAATATAGTATATTTTTTGAATCAATTACTTATTGATTATAGTTTTATCATGATCAATGTATTCAAATATTTGGTATGTGACATTAAGAGTTAACTTATAGTGTTTGGGGGTCAATGTTATGTTTATCTTGGAACTTTAGTGTCTTAATTTCTATATTTTTTATTTTATAATTTTTGAAGAATTGTTTTTGAAGTTTTTTGTGTGTAATGTCTTATATAATGTTTTAAGATGATACTTGGTATTTATTGTTGATGCTGTTTACGTCAATGTATTATATTGCATAGCCTGTTCTATCCATTTTAGTTTTGGGAAAGTATTAGAGATATATAGAAATTATTTTCACTCATTTAAGGATATTATGATCCATTAAATTATAATTCTTATATCTCGAGAAACAAAATTTACCACGGATATTCATTTCTTGTAGTATTAAATGATGTGGAAATTGATCGAAGCACAACCAATGTTTGAAATTGTGATTCTGAAAAACAACAATATCTATTAGGAATATTGTTATATTCTTTAAAGTGATAGTGAAATAATACCTCAACATTGTAAAATGATATTTAAATAAAAATTATATTTACACACTTTCATTTCTAATGAATTGATGGAATTTTTCCTCATCACAAATTTATGGATTTTTGGTCATTAACTTTATCTAAACATGTTCTCTATTACTCTTTTAGTCTGTGACCATTAGTTTTGTTCTCCAAAACTATATGTACCATTAGAATTAATTATATCTTATTTGGAATCATATTTTTGTCTTATTATAGATGACCTTCATATTTCCCATTCCCTCTTTTTATAAGGTACTATTATTATCCCTTAATACTATATGGGTTTTCAATAATGATATCTATAAATTTAAAAACATTAATTACTGAAATCATGTTAAAATTAAGAGGATATGATTTATTTAAGGGTCATAGAATGTATTATGCCTATATATTTTAATATATTTCCCCTGAATTAAATTTTATTACTTTTATAGCATGTGTTACAAACAGCTGTGAGTTTTAGAGAACCACGATATTCTATTAAAATATAATTATATAAATATGGCTATTAAAATTAGCGTTATGAATAAAAATAAAAATATTATGATATAAATCTCAAAAGGTTTTATGAATTAAAATTCAAATGACTTATTGATAATAAATATGTACTAAATTTCTGGTAATGTAATTTTATTAACAAAAAATATGTTTTCTTCATAAAATAATTTTTATTTAGTTCTATTGTATATAAAATATAACTATTTTACTCCAAATTAGTAATGATAATTTATAAAAAGGATATAATTATTTATATAAAATTATCATAATTATAGTGTGCTGAAATTTTCATAATAGTATAAAACTATTGTGTTATTAGTGAATTGTGGAAAAATTAATTTTATAAAAACAATTATTTATTTTCATTAAATAATGTATTGTCGTGTAAAATTATATTTTTGATTTTGTATTGAAGTGGTATTATAAGAATTTAATTTATAATTCTCTAATTATTCTCATTTTAATTATAATTTTTCATCACATTGGGATAAATCTATTTCTATGTTTAAATATTCATTTTTCTCAGAAACTATTTTTTTGCGTATAATAATTGTCACAATAATTAATTAAAATAACCCATATTATATAAAATTTTAAATTAAATTTACTGTATATATATTTAAATTAAAATTAATATTATGAATATTATTATTCTAATATCTTATGAAAAATAATCATTTCAGTGAAAATTTTATTTTCTTGAAAACACAGATTTCATCTCGTTAGTTGAGTCTAATTTTAAATTAATTTATTACAATCTTTTAAATTTAATTCAGAAAATTACATTCCATATTTTGAATTATTAGTAAAAAAATTATATATATATATATATGCACTATTAATTTATAGTAATTATGAATATTAGCTATTGTAAATAATTATCACCATGGTATCGGTAAACCCAGAATTTAATTTTAAAAATAATATGACTCAGAATATCAATTGACCCTAAAACGGTCCATATTAATATTTTGTGAGTTTATTTAATCAATTTACATCAAAATGTATAATATATTTCAATATGGTTCAATATTTATTATATTTGTACATTAATAGATTTTTTTTAAGCATAAAGATAAATATATCACTTACTAAATTTTAATAAGAAAAATATTTTTTAACAAGGTTAAGTACAACATATGTCCATCTATAAATAATAATATCAATTATAAATAATTTTTTATCATTTTAATTTATTTATATCATTTTTAAATGAAAAAATTACGACAAATGATTGTGCTACAGTGATATAATATTAATTCAATTAATAGAAAAATATAATAATTGATGTTATGAAGTATTAAAAGTATAATCAACAGAAATAATTATTATGTTCCCTAAAATCTATAGATATTTGTAATTTTAGAGATATATTATATGAATATAATTTAATTCAATTGCAATAATTTTGTTTTCAATGTCAAATTAAATAAATAGTTCAAAAATTGTCATTAATGATATTTTCTAAAAAATAATATTTAATTAAATCATTAAATATTCTAAATATATATATATTTCTACCATTGATTTATATATTGTTTAATGTAACATTAAAATTCCATTTATTTTCCAATAATAATTTTTTTATGGTTACCTTAATATTAAATAATAAAAAACATTATTATCATAGTAATTGGGAAAATTGGAAAATAATGGTTCAAACAAAAATATAATGTCATCACCCTAATCTAAACTTATCCATTTTTTATTAAATAATATTATTTACACCTATAAACATCCCATATTATAATTATATATGTTCATTTCATATCCATTGAAAATTAATTTATATTAATTTCATATTTAAATAAATTCTAAAAGTTCTCCTCCCCTCACTTATAGAAGGTAACATTCAATCCTATTTTATTCTATCATAAAAATAAATTTTGATTAAATAATCCCTTCCAAAATAAATTCCTTCATACCCTTCTCACTTGTAAGAGTATTTTTTTATTTATAAATCCCACACAGTAATGCATTTGGTGTAAACCAAAATTGGTTTAAAAAAAATAAGTATCATTCATAACTAAGTGTCTTTGCGTTATCTATCCATCCACATCCTATAAGTGTTTTTAAAAAATGATGTAATAAAAACATCAATATCTACCATATACTGAGGTATTTTTTAATGGAATTCCCTATATCTGTCTCCTCTTCCATTAAATTTGAAATGAAACTATTTTTTGAATGTATGGAGGTTATCCACCTCACATACCAATGTAATTAGTTTCCTATCACCATTGCTCATGACAAGTTTTAAAGATGGATTTATAATACACACACACACACACATATATATATATATGATATTTTTGAAATATTTTAAAAACTTTAAATACAATATATCATATAATTTGATACATTTCTATTCATTTAAAAATGATAACTTCATTTTTGTGTACATGTGAATTACCACACCATGAAGAGATGGGATTAATTTTTCATAAACACATCCCATGAATTATATATATAACTGTATTTAGAGAAATAATGTCATATTTATTTTATAATTTAAATTCGTTAATGGAAAAATAATAGTTATGTTTTTTCCTCCCAATTTTTGAAAAATGGAAAAATTACTCATGCTTATGTATGACTTACCATTTCCATTATTGTGATATAGTTCATTTTTCTTAAACATATTTCATTGATGGAATAATATGTATGATTGAATTTTAAAAAATATATCTATTTTGTGATTAATATTCATTATTTGATTGAATAATCACTACTTTTACCATTGTCAAACTACCGCACTCATTTTAGGCATATTAACTAAATATAGTCAAAACAGCCTAGGTGATCACAAAGGATTATGTAATCAAACAAAACATGGAATTTAAAAAGTTAATGGAAATATTAACATTAAAAAGGTTCATAATAATTTAAAAAATTAATATAATTTTATTATTCACGCTAATAAAAAACATACATGATTAGTGACACCCGAGATATGAGGTTTCGTTACTCAATTTATTCTCATTGACTTATATTTATTTTTTATTTCAAAGGATATTATAATATTAAGTGTGTAATTTAATTTTACTATTTTATGATTTAATTACACTTTTTATGTCTATTTACATTTAATATACATAATCAATTCATTAATTAATTCTCACTTCAATGATATGATCATTGTAAGATATTTCATCTACATTTCCACTATATTGATTCATATATTTTAATATATACATTTATTTATTTATAAAATCAATATACTACCCATTGGATATGTTATATCATGAATCTATTTATACAGCTGGGATTTAATATTTATTTTATTTTATTTATTTCATTTGGTAAATGATTCAAAAGCTACAGAGTTGTTAAAGGTTTATTTCACAAAAATCATCATTATTTAGGATTATTTATGATTAAGTATCCACTTGGGGAGATATCTAACATTTGTATCATAAACCCAATACATTTTATTAACCTATGGGTTTCCAATCCATTAAATATTTTCTATTAAATGCTATCTTTTTAAGTACTCCTCATACTTAAATAATTTATTTAACAAAAATCGATAGGGTATTTTTTTAATTTCCCAAGAATATTTCTCTTCCATGTCCATATGTTGCATAAAATATATAAAGTAATATTTTGACATTTTTCATATAATTAATTTAATAAATTTTTACTGATGACTTAATTATAAAAAAATAGTTCAAAAAATTTATTCTTTTTTTAATCATAACAATGTACTTTTTTACATTTTCTAAAATTTAAAAGGAATCACAATTTCATCACACACAACATAAGATAAATTTTCTCCACCATGACTATTAATTTATTTTAATCTTGATATACATGCTTCCATGAATCACTTGAAAGAAAATATTTCCCCTAATATTTTGGAATGATTTAGTTCCTACAATTGTATTTCAAAATGAAAAAGGAAAATTCCTCAAAAATGTTTTTAATGATATTTTATGTTAGTTATATTCAAAAATAACAAATACAATATTTTTAATTAAAAATATATTATAGTGATACTATCCTTATTCATTATCTATATGTTTTACAATCAACTTTTCTGAGGATATTATTGACACTCTCTGTGGTAGTTCTTTATATACTGATTTTTTGAAAACAATATGTTGATTAAGTTGAATTGTTTATTCATATGTGTAAAACATATTACTTGTTATGCACTATATGGGGAAAATAATTTAAAATCTCTTTAATTTATTGGTAGTTTTGGTTAGATAAAATGTTTGAATAAGCTTGTTAAATGTGGGTTTTTATACTTATCCATAGTAGAAACTTCCTCAGTGCATGACCATGACAATATGTTTTAGATGTTCGACATTATTCATTCAATCATTATGAGTTTATATATTGATTTTTATTTGACTATTAGATTAATTATTATATCCATGGATATGTTTCAAGATAATTTTATTAGTTATATTGAATCATTTGATCAACATTTACTACTTCCATATTATTCTTAATTATTTAGTTATGGATTAAGTTTCATGTGTTTCAGTTATTTACCTTAACATATTGACTATTTCTTATTTAATCACAATATCATCCATTGTACGTAACTATTACCTATAATTTGAACTCAACATAAATACGTTTTTTAACAAACATATGAATATGTAATCCTTGAATGAGTTCCATGATATATAATAATTACATTAAATATTTTTTGTATTTAATTTTTTCAAATTCAATGTGAGATTCATGGAATTATATAACGTACCCAAACTACTAAAATATTTGGTAATTTATGATCTGAGCTCTTGTATCTTGTACCAATATAATAAATTAACCCCCAGATTGTTGGTAAGAGGGTTTGGGGATTAACATTTTTACTATCAGATGTTTACACAAAATTATACTCGTGTATGAAGATACATATTTTCAAGTTTTTGTACTTTAGGTTATGGCCTCCCATGGGGTTGATATGCCTACACGACTCTAGTCACAAACCCATAGCATATTAGAGTCTATATTAGAGTTTCACTCTTTATTTATCACTGGTCATATAAGCCTTTGTTTCTATCATAATGAACAATTTGAGGCTATGTTATGTACATAGTTTAGATATATCCATGTTTTGTGGATTGGTTTGATAATAATAGAAAATGTTTAAAAGTGTCTCATGTTTATCACTCATGCCAAAAAACCTGGTGATGCTGTGGTGGATGACATGTCCATCCAACATAAAACTGATAAATGTTTTATTGTGACCTTATATATATGATATATTTAAATAAAAAAATTTAGAACATGAATCATATAATAATGTGTTTTGATTTATATGACCTTCTTTAATTATCTCCCCATACATGTTCTTCTGACCATAGTGAATTTAGACATTTTTTGGATGTATCTATGAGAACATATTTCTTGGATTTTTCTACACGGTCATGATATTTATCTACATAGTGATGAGAATTTATTAATAGGGAATTTGGTGGTGGTGGTTCATCCATTTGAATTGATGATAATACATTGGAACATTGAGTTGTTTGTTGTTCAGAAATTACTATACGATGAAACATAGATGATTATCATGATTCATGAGTTTATGATATAGATACCATAGAGGTTTCTTGGTGATCCCTACCACTGGTAGTAGAGGTCATTCATTAGTCTATATATCAATTTTACCACATTTTGAGGACCCCTTTAATAAATGGTGGTCTCAGGGGCGATCCATATCTATGGAAAAAAATAACAATTGTGGTTCATCATGGGGATGATTGACAATGGGGAGACCCTATCTTATGAAGAGTTTGAGAATATATTTAGAGAGTTGTTTTATCCATAAAAAAATGTTATGTATTTATCTAGGATCCTATAGAGATGTAGTAATGTATAATGAAACATTCAGTGTACACATTGATATTCACTGACCAACCATGGTATTCGATGGATATGGTTCATGACTATTACTTTTAGGCATGAAACATTAATTATGGACTTCATAGAGATGTCTATGAGGGACTGGTATATATTATCACTACTCTTTATAGTAGAGTCATTGAGAATGAATTACTTTTGGGGAAATTCTTAGTAAACAATTTAATGAGTTGTTGTACTATAAGTGAGCATCATAGATCAGAGGACTCAACTAATGATAGCCGAAAATGGCATTGGGACCCAAGTTCATTAGGAACTTCAATAAATATTTTACATATAATGTGTCTAACTTTTGTAACACTTAAATGGATTCCAATCAACTAGGCGATATGTGATTCTCCTCCTATGATGGTAAATGTCATATTCAATGGAATTTACTAACCCACCAAGATATAGATATGAGAATAATCAGTGGTCCAATGAATCAGAGGAAACAACATGATTAGGTATTTATATAGGGTTTAGAATATTATAGGAGGAGTTGTAGGAGGTAGCCATTGTAATGATCCATTTCCACCGAAGCCAACCATAGGGGTTATATGCTAGGATCTGGGAGTTGTTAGTTTGGGACATGGATATTTTCCTGTACCGGAGTCTTTCAACATGAAGGATAATGGTATTCTTTTTTGTACTATTTATTTCCATTATATATTAGATATATTTTTATAAATATATTTATGATTCACTCATTCCTTAGAACATCCCTTGTTTGAATTGTGATGATACCATTAGAGCCTTTATCTTGGTAATTGTGCTTATTGACTCATATTTGGGATGATTCTATGGTCACACACATTTTTTGTATTGTGTTGCATGAAATTTGGGTGATAGATATCTTTATAGACTATATTCACTGTCGCGGTTTTACATTGTGATTTTATCTTTGCTACGAACTTCCTATATATTGAAAAAGTATTGATTTACTAGTTCAAGTGGAGGATGCAATGTATCTGGGTAGATGGGATTATAATTTACTTTATTTGAGAAAAAAATAGGTATATTTTAATGGGATCCCACATAGAAGGATAAATATTATTTCACTTTACATGGAAAGAAAATTAAATTATGTAGTGTATGTGGTGCCAAATCAGTTTGTTTTAGTGGTGGTGGAGTATGAGGACATCTTTTCATAGAATATTCTAGGATTACCTCCCCTTGAGAGTATGAGTTATCTATATAAATACAACATATTAATACCTCAAAATCTATGTTAGAATATTATAAGGGACCTAGAATACGTTGAGTGATGATAGTTCAGTTGGAAAATATTGAATGGAATGGTTTGATTAGACATATTATAAGCATTTGGGCAGCCCCATAATTATTTTTTAAAAAGAGAATGAGATATTGAATTCATTAATGTACTATTGTATCCTAAATTAGGTTAAATTAAGAATAAATATCCACTATCAATAAATTAATATCATTTAAATAAGTAAAATAGTGAAAATTAATTATTTATTATTTACCTTAGGTTGATATGTCACCTACTCTGAAATTGAGATGATGATGTACCAAAGATGGTATACCAGAGTTGATATGGTCACTATGAGTACTTTTTGTTCTCCTTCTAGATGAATAATTACCTAATACTGTTAATGTGACTCATTTAACTGCGTATTTCATCAAATTTTTGATTGGATTATTGTGGTCATCCTTAATGACTTCTTTTTTTCCATAGTGTTAAAGGTGCAACAACCGATACATTTGATTATTTTCCTAGACATTACATGTGGGAAATATTATTATAAGATGCTCATGAAGTGAAAGTTCTATATTTTAGAGGTCAACATCCAAGAACATTTAATCTTATAATAATGGGTGGTGGATAGACCAAAAAATATAATGTTAGTAATATCTTAAGAGAAAACTATGAGTATCTCTATAGTGTGAAACTTCATGGTGATGGAAAGTTATTATCTATATCTATACAAAATTTCAAAATATTCATGACACATATTACTTCATTGAAACAAATTGGGAATAGTTATGTATGGTTAGAGAATTGTATAATGTATTTTTGTGATCTGTGATAGAGGTTTAGGATGACATTCATGTTGAGAATTCTAGAGTAGGGAGTATATTTCAAGGTGTTCTATGATGTCTCTGGATCTGGAATAGAATTATTTCTAATATAGAGTTAGGAAATGATTTCTTATTGGAACTGATTGGATTAAAAACATTAGAAAAACTAAGAACCTCATGATTTCTACCTAGAATCAAGGATGTTTAGCCTAACAATTTGGAATATGTCTCTTATGGGAGAGTGGATTATCATATATTATGACCCTAAGTGTTTCAAGTATACCATCAATCAAAAATAAGATAACATTAGGTATATGTAATGTTTTTTTGGTAATATAGGAATATGATTTTGTGATATTCAATAATCATATAAATGGAATGGGTTGGAATAAAATCTCTGTAAGAAATCCAAGTTGTGACTATGAAGTGAGGTAAAAAGTAGTTGTCATCTTCATAGTTTACCATTGTTAGTTAGTGTGAAACATCTTACCTTTCATATATGGTTGTGACCCAACACCTTAAACAGCGTTTCATGGAATAAATATGTAGTGATATTAATTTGGAGGACTTATGGGATCAAATATTTATAAGTAAATCCCCTGATGATGTTTTTGATGATGGGGAGTACAACATACATTTGAGAGGATACTAGTTGGTACCAATCATACTATAATAGGAGGTACTGATTGAGTTTCATTTATTTCCATTAGAGATTTATCCCAGTAGTAATGATATACAAAGACATTCAACATCAGTTTTGGTGGTTGATATGAAGACCAATATTGATGAGTAAATTCTTTAATGACTCACCTGCAATAAGGTAGAGAACAATCATATGTTAATAGTAGGTTTCACCCAATCTCTTGTCATTCCATTTTGGAGGTGGTATGGAGTTTTATGGATTTTTTAATAGAACACCCACATACATCTAGATAATAAAATTCTATCAGGTTGACTACTGAATAACTCACCACCTTGGTCTACATCATAGCCACCCAATTGCATACATTAGTGGAGTGTTTTGGATTCTTGTATAAGAATAAATTAGTACATCTCTATAGATTTCCTACAATTATTCATTCATACCATGATTCACAATTAATTTCATGATTATGGCGAGGGATACATGAGGCTTTCTAAAGACAATTTCATATGATCATGACATTCCACCCCATGATAAATGGACGGTAATACGATATCATTTTTGTTATATAGGAAATGCTTTGGGATTTCATGATGGATTTATGACATAGATGGGGGATCAAATAACCGTAGCAGATTTCATGTATAACAAAAACTATGAATTGAAAATTGATTGGTACCATCAAATGTATTTTACGATAGAACCAATAGGTCATCATTTTCCTTAATTAATCCATGAGAGACTACACTTATGGTACAATAATTGTCACAAGAAATGAAAGAGAAGGTATAGAGAATACCATAGTAGGCGAGGACTTCCAAGAGCCTTCATAAGCCCTATAAAGGCAAATAATGGCGGCCCTTGAAATTCGAAATGGGATACTATGTCCCCCATTAGGATTCCCTTCATCATGTATTTAATTTGTTTTAGGGGAAAAGTAATCTATAAGGTTCAGTGGACCATTCTAGATATTGTGATGCATTGGATATATGGTTTTATACACATAATTACTACGACAATTAGACTATATTCCTGATGTATTCATTGTTTTGAAGTTAAAGAAATAAAAGCATGAACCATAACACATTATTTATTAGGGTGATATATACATTATTGGTATCCACCAAGAGATATTGTTTGGAGTGGGAGAACTAGATTTGATCTTAGTATCACTACCTATATGAGTATATTTTTTTATTTTCAGGATAAAAATCCTTGAGGTTATGGAGAATAGAAAAAAAAAATATTTTTGAATACTTTTTAAAATTATGAAGGATAAATTTTGAGTAAGGTGTATATTCAAGAATTTTTTCTTCATCCCCATGCTGGTTTTCAGATTAATTAGATGAATTTTATTGTTTTTCAATCTAATCATGAAAATAACACCACCTAGTGAAATCCATGGGGTCGCTTAGTGTAAAATTGGAAATGTGGGAAATTGTTTCACTAAGATATATGAAATAGATGGTTCTCAATGATGCATGTAATCATGATCTACATTAAAAAAACCATGATAATTATCTACATTATAGTGAGGAAAAAAATTATACATATTGTGGACATTCCACATATATATATATATATATTTATATATCCATTTCTAGTTTCGTGTTTAAGAAAAAATTTACCACGTCTAGCCATTAAGGAGTATGTAATGGTCACGATAGATTTAAAATTACTAAAAAACTAATCCTTATTCTTAGATATCTATCATTTTCATGGGGTAAACATGTCCATCTTCAAAAAATGACATGAATAAAATAAAAATTTGTTTTGATTCATAGTAATTACTTAAAATTCAATTATAGTTATTTTTGTAATGATTCACGAATTTTTCAATAAGGGATTGAGATGTATTAGACAAACAAAAGGCATAAAAATTATTTATTCATCATTTATACCAATGTATGTTCTGTAGTTCCCACTAGAAGTTAAAACAGCGAGTGGTGAAAGATCATTTATGATGATCAACAATGGAAATTGGTGAGGATTATTAGACCTATAAATAAGCATATTGTGTTCCCGAAATACAATACCTATAGATGTTTAATACAATGAAAATAAATCCAAATTTAGGTTGTGTATTTTTTCATATGGATTCATTTAACCTTTCATTATTAGTGAGATAAACACATATTAATTGATACACCCTATAATAACATCTGAATGAATTGAACTTGAACAACAATGTAACCATCTATATGTTATGATTCAATTAGTTATTCTCAATGCGATTCAGGTGTCGATACCCATATGTAATCACCACAACCCTCTACATAATAATAAATTAAAGACCACATTTTGTGGTATTATTGAATACAATGTACACATCACACTCCTATTATAGTCTCAAAATTGGGGACTCGTCATATATGGCCCAGCCTTACAAGATTATATAAACTTGAGATAAGTCAAAATTTTGGATTTTATTTACATATATGACCTTTTTAGGATTTTAGTTTTAAATAATTAGTCCATTATTAATACATTACATCTCAAATATTATAATTTATAAACTTCTATATTATCCAATTCTTCCATAATAATAAAACTCCATAGTAAAATTATAATTATTTTCTTGAAAAAAATATTATTCATTTATTCTATTTCCCTACACTTTCTTATTCATAGTGAAAAATAGTTTAAAAACATGGGATTATAATAAAAATATCAGTAAGGGAAATAAAATATGGAAATAAATCATTAGTGTAAGGTCCTAGACCCATGCAGATCGACACTTTGCGTGTTTTGGATGACCAAGGTTCTTGGAGAATGCCTGGAGGAAGTCTAGAGGAGATCAGTTGCGAGAAGATAGAAACAGGATGGATACATGACATGACCAAGGGAGACACAATGTGTACCATTAGGGTTTTAATAAAATAAAATAGAGAGATGAGGCAACACATTTTTCAGCATAAGTCATCCTTGAGGCAGTAAACGATGTGATGGGGATGTACACGTCATGTACTTCCCCACCGCATGGTATTTTAATAACACCCGACCTCTCAGGTTTCCCAAACCCTATGTCTTAAGAACACCCTCTCTTGACCACAATTGACCCAAATTTCCCCCACTTCAATGTTCGAGGATTCATTCATCCAGGATTAGTTCCCCATTTGGTTTTAAAATATGCCTTCAATCAGAGGTAATATTTACCATACTCTTTGGTTTTCTTCGATTTTGCTTCTCCCATTTATCTTTTCCATGCTATTTAGTTTGATCTCTATGGTTTAAGGGAGTATCTTTTGTTTTTTTATGTGGTTGTGTTGTGAAATCATCAGTAGGATGTTGTTGTTGTGGGGAAGATGATTATGATCCATCGATTTGATCCGTTCTTTGGTGAATAATGTCAGAAACCATTGGAGGTAGAGGATTCATGGATTCTCTATTCTTTTATGTGTAGCTATAGAATTATAATGTTTTATCCCATTAGATCAAAATGGAATTTACATAATACATATTTGAACTAGATAATTAAAATTGTATAGATCACATGTTATTGCCTCTTGTTTTTCTAAATAGTGTGATATCTACGATTTTCTTATTTAGCATGTCGTTCATGATAGAATTTGGTAAAGAACATAAACTAGGATTAAATATAAATTATTTTTCAATGATAATGTGGTATGTAAATGAGTCTGTTTGTTGTATTTGTAAATTTATGATTGAAAAATTGATACAATAATCATTTATAATTAATTTTTGATAGCTATGATTGCATGTTGTTTAGGATCCCCATAGTTGAAAACTACTAGTGATGAATTATTTTGATCACGATGGATTAATGAACCAGTTTTTTATAAAATATAATATATGTTCGGGTTCTGAGTTACCCTCTTAGTAGTAAATTTGAGTGCCTTGTGCATTGGAGCCACGAGAGGGCATTGTGTATGTTGGATGGATGCCTTGTTTTCAGGCTAGGCGCCCAGTTGATATGATGTTTGTTTCATGGTGCTCATGTTTTCATGTGAGCCTGGATGGCTGTTGTGATATGTGGGGGTGGGGAGGCCCACTGGTTGTGGCAGCAGCTGATTCATCGACTGGTGAGAATCATCGAATTATGAATGGGGGTGTTGGGGAGGACAATGGAGGAGATGAAATGGGTTGGATGTGAATGATTGAATGTTTGATGAATCCTATTGATTTTTAAGATGATTTGCATTCCCTAATGCTCAAAGGTAGATGGTCTTGATTTCCCTCTTCCCAAAAGGGGAGAAGACACACATGGTATGACTCATGATTTTCAGGTTTTGATTCTCAAGAGAGGATGGGTCTATTCTCCTACTATAGAAGGAAAAGACTTGATGGTAGTTTATATACTCAACGGGTCGATCCCCCTTGTGATTATTAGCTTAGAATGTTTTTCTAGAATTCTTTAAAGTATGTGAAAGTAAAAATCTTATTAATTAATTATTGAATAAACTATGTTAACCAATTGGGTTAGAGCTTGTTGGGATGAAATTCCGAGGTAATATTCAAGAGAAGATGTGGACTTTGTTTTGTTATGCATAGAGGGAATGAACCATTGGTTTGATGCTAATGAAATATAATGCATAATTGTTAATGGTTAATTAATGTTTAAATAATTAATTAATGTAAAGTGAAAATTATAAAAATTGAATAATTTATTGAAATAAATCTCTTAAAAGTTTTGTGTGCAAAAAGGATACCAAGGCTTAGTTGTGGTAGGCGGGAGTCTGAGTGACATTAGCTGCATTTTATTCTAAGACTAGGTTACCCCCATAGTGTGGTTGTGAGCTGGACTATATTTTGTAATTTTGGTGTTTGTATATGATACTCCCCCATCATTTTGGTTAACTCAAACCCCACAGATTATGATCCCTAGGGGTGGTTTCCCCATCATTTTGGTGGGAAGAAGGATGATTGACTACCCACTTTGGCATGCTCTCTTATCTTAGTAGTTTCCTGTGCTGGAAGGCACAATGGTTAGTTTTCTCCATAATTATGTGCAGAGGGTTGTAAAAGATTTTGGTTATTCAAACACATATATTTTGGATATAGTTTTCAATAGATTACAATAGATTTAACGTGTATAGGTTGTGATGGATTGAGAATCTATACTCAATGTATGGGTTGTATTGGCTTATGGTATAATGTCTGATGTATGATACAAGATATGAGTATTTTGGAGGACCTTGAAAACAACTTTTTCTTTGGTTATGTGGATGTACTGGTTGTGTTTCATGAGATTAATTTTATGGTGCTTCTCCTAGGGGTCTATTGGCAAGTCTTAATTTAGGCAGATGCTTCTGATGTGCGATGTTGGGGAAAATCAGCAAACTAGTGGGGGTGTGGTAGTGGGGTACCCTTGATATAATTTATTATATAATATACTCATATATGCGATACATGGTTAGAGAGGCCTTGATGAGTATGGGAATATTGTATACCTATTTAACTGACCAGTTAGTTTCACCGGTCATTCATTGTAATTTAAAATGTTTTCATTACTTTATCTCGAGAGGATCTAGGGAGGATCATTATCAGTATACTGTTATTATCACCCTACGTATATATGGAAATATGTTCATGTCACATGGAGTAGGTTGGAGGTCAAAGATGGTTACCAGTATCATGGGGTTGTCAGAGCTGTTCGGGCTTCATGGTCACTGTTGTTTTTACATTATTTTGGTAGTTGCAGTCTTCCCATTTTGATATATTATTTCTTACATGAAATTACATATGTTTATGTGGGTTTTATGATATATTGAAATCTGAGTTGGATATTTTTGGTGTCTATCTTATCTTTCTCTTTCACATGTGTTCTGATAGAGGTTAATGTGTTTACTATACCCTCAGTGCTAGTATCCTACCCGGTGCCTGCTTGAGGAGGGACTCAGGGGGTCACTCTCTCCATTTCCACATTCTATCCTAGGAGGGGTACACCTTATGGGGATGGGGTCATGGAAATGTGGTATCATAGGAGGTTGTGGGATAAATTGGAAATTAGTGTTAGGCATAGGTGACGTTGCTTGGGTTGGTAAGGAAAAAGTGTTAGTTAAGCCTAAAAAGTGATTTAAACAATAGATACTAGTTGAGAAATAAGCTTTTAGTGTCCCCTGTGATCTAATGTATGAACCATTTTGTTTGATGTGTCTACAAAACAAGGTGATACTAGTTATAGGTTAGAGACCTAGGAAAGGATCATGCATCATTTTACTTTGTTCCTACGGTAGAATTGGTAGACATTGGGATAGGTTAACATAAAATGAGTAACATAAAAAAATTAATTAATTAATTTTGAGTATTCCATTTTCCAGGTTTAGGAGAAATAAATGATTGTTATTTTTTAGGTATAACTCATGGTCAACGTCCTCATCAGTTTTTCACAGAAGATATCTAGAAAGCTATGCCAACAGATCTTCGTAGGCTAGTGGTTCACGATGACGACACATGAAGGAGAACAATCTAAGAGATTCAGTGCCAAAGTCTACAAAATTATAAGGGCTCCATTTCAGATTCAGTCATCGAAGACTGGTTAGAGGAAGTTGAGATAGCATTCCATCGGATTTGATCTCAGAATGAGCAGTATGATTATTTTTTTTTGTGATGATGCATCATGGGGCTATCAGGTAGTGGTGGTTCATATTCCATGTGGATCACAAGGAGTTGAAGATCTTATTGGAGGACATCCGAGACAAGTCAAACGTTGGGTTTCTTTCTTCGACCATGAAGGCATCAAGTCCCTAGGATATAAATTCCATTCGATATGGGAGATCCAATGTGAAATAGATTGGAATCCATTTTAAGAACCTTTTGTGGTATGCTTCGAACCTCTTCATAGATATGGTGGCTTGGGAGAGTCATTTTGAGGAGGATATGCATCCAAAGATCCATCACTAGGTCACCCAATTTATATTGAAGTCATATCTTGATGTGCTCATGAGGTATAAGGTCATCAAGAGGAAATTGGACAGAACAATATCGTCAATAGTGGGGAGTTTTCATGATTCCTCACAATGCAGACCTATGGTCCGAGGTTCCCAGTTTTCAGGGAATATGTTCTTCCATTCGGCTGGGGGTCTGTTCTAACCATCAACATATCGTTTCTCCGGGGTCATCGGTTCCTAGGACTATGTCATGAGATTATGCAATTTTTTTCTTGTAGAGGCCAAGCTCCTCAGTAGCGAGAGTTCCCAGAAATTCATAGCATTCACTATGAACTAGGTGTTCTTCTCTTAATTCATCCATTGAGGTAGTTCCCACCGAGGTATCAGCAGAAGGTTTCTCTAGCGTTCGATCAATAGAGAGAAGATGGGGTAGTCATACGACAACACCATGATGCTCCCCATCCTAATAGAGCATTGTGTGTCCATGGTGGTGGTCTTCATCAGGGTTAGAGAGGCCATGGATGGGTTCTTGGTCAGCTTCATGCATTAGAGTTTTCAGCGCTAGGAGAGCCATACATCGATTGAGGTAACATTGGAGTTTTTTTCTACTTGGTTGTATGCCCTGTTTTATTCATGAGATAATTACTACTTCATATCACCTTACCTTTTCCATTATTTGGGACTTTAGGTATAGGGGCTTCCAGTTCCCTTGGCTTTGACTATGCCAATTAGATGTCATGCTTACTTGTTTAAAGTATATAGAGACTATGAGATAGTTCTGGGGCAGCACCGCTCTTGGGATGATTTCCTATTTTTATAGATACAACTATATGATGTCACCCTCATCATGGATTGGTTTTACTTGGTGATGTATATCATATATTTCTTCTAGAGGATGGTTGTTTTCTTCAATGATGATGGAGAGACATTTGTTTTTTTGGTGAGTGAGACCCTTGGATGGGCCAGAGGCATGTTCCTTCCTTGTCATTCTTGACGGATGAGCTGATTCTATGTTCATTATAGGTTAAACAGTTTTTGTTTCATAGGTTCATTGAAGAGTACCATGATGTCCTTATAGAAGATTATGTAGGATTATTCATTTGACGAGAGATCATGTTTGGGATCGAACTACAACCTGGGGTGTCACATATCTCTATGTATCCATATAGGGTGGACCCTTCTATGTTATGTAATCTGTATATACATCTCAATAGTCTATTAATGTGCATTTTTTTGGTCTAGTGTGTCAACTTGGGGAACACCATTTTTTCTTGTGAAGAAGTATGATGGCAGTTTGTGGTTTTGTATCGATTATCATCGCTTAAACAAAGTGAACATGATGAATATCTATCCTATTCTGTGGATTAATGATTTATTCGATAAACTGATGTGTTCATGTTTGTTCTCTAATATCAACATGCAGTCATGATACCATTAGATGCATGAGAAGGATGAAGATATACCATAGACTGCTTTTCGATGACTTCATGGGAATTAAAAGATCATTGTAATGTCTTTTAGAATGAAGAATGCTCCAAATATGATCGTGGGATTGTTGAACTCCATGTTCTATGAGTTCCTAGATAAGTTTGTTGTGGTTTTCATCGATGAAATCCTTGTGTACTCCCCATCTGAGAAGGAAAATGCAGAGAATATGCACATTGTTTTGCGAGTTCTTCGTCAAAAATTTCTATTTGGGATGTTGTCTATGTGTGATTTTTGGGATTGAGAAGTCTGTTTCATGGGGAATTTTGGGTCCCATAATAGAGTAGCTTTGGATCAATATAAGATAGAAGCAGTTGTGTCTAGGGAAGCCCCCAAGTCAGTGAAAAAGGTGAGATGTTTCCTTGGTCTTATGGGCTACTACATCAGGAATGTAAATGATTTGTCTCGGGTGGAGACTCCTTTGATAGTATTGACCATGAAGAATCAATAATTCGTGTGGAATGATCATTTTTTAAGAATCATTGAGTATCTGACGGAGAAGTTGGTAGGTGCTCTAGTTCGTTGTCTTCCAGCTGAGGGAGTTTAGTTTGATGTTTTCTACATTGCTTCACATATATGGTTAGGCTGTGTTATGATGCAGTAGAGATTTATTTTATCTTATGGTTCTCATTAGTTTCATCCCCAAGAACGTAATTATTCCACCCATGATATTGAGTTAGCGACAATGGAGTTTTCTCTATAGTTGTGGAGACATTACCTCATTGGTGAGGGATTTTTTTGTTTTCACCTATCAAAATAGACGGATTTATGTTTTCTCCAACGTGATTTGATCTTGCGTAAGGGTTTATGGGTGGAGTTCTTGTAGTAATACGACATCAAAATATCGTATACACCTCTAAAGATGAATGTTGTAGATGATTCACCAAGCAGAATGTCACGTAGTGATGTAGTGAATTAATCTAGTGATTCCTATAGAGTAATGGAAGAAGATTCATCATTACACTCAAATATGGGATAATATTGGTGCAAAGGATTTATTTATAAGATGATAGTGCAATCATCTCTGGTGTAGTAGGTAGAAGTGTCCTAGTTGGGGGACCTAGAGGTGGTGGTCTGGAGAGATAGAGTTGTTTGTGGTGAGGCCCTGGATGGTTTGTCTGATGGTGAAAAAAACGAATGTTGTGTGAGGGATGGATTTTCATTCCATTGTTGATTCATGAGATAGTTATCATAGGGTTCCATAGTATGACTTTATCTAATCATCCTAGTGTGAAAAAGATTTATTGGGCCTTGAGGATTCTGTTTTGGTGGCTAGGTCTTAATTTTTCATTTGTGTAGTTTGTGACTCAATGTTTGGTTTTACTAAATTTGAAGGCCATGAACCGTGTCTGCAATGGTTTTCTCCAGCCATTAAATATTCCTCAGTGTAAGTGGGAGGAAATATTAATGTACTTATCTATTGGTTTTCCTCGAGCTTAGGGAGCCCATGACGATATTTGGATGGTAGTGGACCATTTAAATAAATCATCCTACATTATTGAAATCAAGGAATCGATCACAATAGAGGTTTGATCAAGGTGGTATCTAGAGGATGTGGTGAGACTCCACAGAGTCCTGAAGGAAATCATTTCTGATCGAGATCCTTGTTTTACCACTAGTGTTTAGAGTGGTCTCCATCATGCATTTGGTTCCCAGTTATGCCTTATCCCAACTTTTCATCAACTGACAGATGTACAGACAGAGGGGACCATCCAAACTCTAGAAGACAATTTGCGCCCTTATGTCTTAGATTTTGGAGGATTGTGGATGAGGAACATACCATTAGTGGAGTTTTCATACAAGAATAGATTTCACTCCACCATCAAAATAGTGATGTTTGAAACCTTGTATGTCTGACCATTTTGTTATCCATTGTGCTGAACTGGGGTCAGAGAGTTAGCAATTCTCAGACAAAACATAGTGCATAATATGACAGACATAATCCATATGATTCATGAGAGGATTAAGGCAGCAAAGGATTTTTAGAAACCATATGTCTATCAATGGAGGAGACCATTGGAGTTTGGTGTTGGGGATCACGTGTTTCTAAAGGTCACTCCCCATCATGGGAAATGAGGTTTTTGGTTGTGGGAGTAAGCTGTCCCCACAGGTTTTTGGGACTTTTGAGTTATTGGATTGGGTTGGAGTCATGGCATATCGAGCCACACTTTTCCCCCACAGATGATTCGGATGCACGATGTTTTCGTTTGTCGCAGCTCCATAATTTTCTTCATAAGGACTATCACATGATTGATGGGGGAGAGATCGAGGTTGATGATGATCGTACCATCAAGGAGTATCCTATAGAGATCCCTGAACACAAGGAGAAGGTGTGTTTCATGCATTCAATACCCTTCATTTGTGTTTGGTGGCGATATAGTGAAATATAGAATATTACAAGGGAACATGAGTCATATATTCATTCTCAGAATCCCTAGTGGTGGGGTGTTTAGCTATTTCCTTGTAAAGATGTTCATTTTGTGGTTTTATACCATTCCGGACTTTGAGATGTCTCTATTTTGTTTCATTTTGTTCCTTTTTATCATTGATAGGTATCTACTCTGGGAGATAATTTAAGAGCTCGTTGTGGTTTTCTTGAGGAGTCTCATTGTTTTGTTGATGTGTTTGAGATTATGTAGTGGAAAAAGCCTCAAGAGGTATCTCATTGGGTGATTTTTCTGAAAACCACTCTTATGTTTCCTCTCTAGTTTTGTTTTGGATTCTCTAGGTAGAGAATGTTATGAGAGGTATCTCATGTAAGGTCCCATACAATGTTGATCGAACTTTTCTTGTTTTTGGAGACCTAGTTGCTCATAGATGGCCAAGTTGAACTCTGGAAGAGTTAGGTCTTGAAAAGCTGAAAATAGGGGGATACATAACAGTACCATGGGGGACACACTATGTACAATTTAGGTATTAGAAAAACAAAACAATGTACCTAGGCGATGCATTTTTTTAGTATATGTTGGCCTCTAGGTGGTACATGATGTGATGGGGACATACACGTCATGTACTACATCACTGTTAGGTATTTTAAAAGCACCCAGCCACTCCGGTTTTTCAAACCATACATCTTGAGTGCACCCTTTCTTGACTCTAGATGACATGAATGCCTCTTGCATCAACATTTGGGGATTCTGTCGTCCTGTATTGGTTCCCTGCTTCATTATTCGAAATATCTTCAATCCGAGGTAAATATACCACAATTATTTGGTTTTCTTCAATCCATATTCTCCAATTTCTCTTATCCATTATATTGCATATGATATCCATGGTTATAAGGGAGTTTATTTTTGTTGTTGTTGATACAGTTGGGCATGACATCATCCTTTGGATATAGTTGTTGTGAGGAAGTCAATCGTGACCTGTTGCTTTGATCCATTCTAGAGCGATGATCGCCAAAACAATTTTGAGGTAGGGGATTCATTTCTTCTCTATTCATTTACGTAAAACTATTGTGTCATCATTTTGTATCCCACAGGATCATAATGGAACTTGAATAATAAATCTTTGAACCAGATAAATAAATAGGTATCGATATTATGTTATTGCTTATAGTTTTTCTAGATAGTGTGATATCGATGATTTCCTTATTTAGAATTTCATTCATGATGAAATTTGGTAAGTAATGTAAAATGGGATTAACTTTGAATTATATGTCAATTTTAATGAGTAATGTAATTGAATTTGGTGGTTTTTTTTTGTAATTTTATGATAATCATATTGATGAAGTAAGCATTCCTAATTAATTTCTGATAGCCACGATAGCATGATATTTATGATTACCATATTTGTAAACTACTAATGATGAATTGGTTAATTCAATATGGACTAATGAAATGATTTTTTTGATAAAAGATAATGTCTGTAAGGGTTCTGATTTACCCACTTTCTGGTAAAGGTGAGTGCTTTGTGCTTTGGATCCATCTGTGGCCACAATGTATATATGTTCGATGCCTTGTTTAAGGGCCAATAGGCCAGCTGATATGAGGATTTATTGTTTCATCTTGTGATGTGGTGTGATCATAGATGGATTACGTGTTATGTGGGGGCAAGGATGACCATTTTTGTGGCATTAGTTGATGCATAGAGTGTCGAGATGCATCAGTTTATGCATGAGGGTGTTGGGGAGGAAACTGAAGATGATGACATTGGTTAGATGTTAATGATAGGATATTTTCTATTTATTATCTTATTTACATTCCCCACAACTCAAGGCAGCTAGTTTTGGTTGCCCTCATCCAAAAATGGGTGAAAACACATTGGGTATGCCACATGATTTTTGTGTTTAGCTTCTCGAGGGACGATGGTTATATATTCCTTCTATAGGTGGAAAATATTTGATGGGTAGTTCGTCTACTAACCAGGTTGAGCCCCCATGTGTTTAGTTTGTGAGAATGATTTTCTAGAATGACTGATAATATGGGAATGTAATTATTCTGTTAATAAATTATTGAATAAATGATGTTAATGTTGGTGACAGAGCTTGACGAGATTCAATGCTGAGGCAATATTTATGGGAAGCTATGGACTTGGTTTGGTTGTACCTTGGGGAATGAATCATTAGTGTGATGCTATTGAAATATAATGTGGTATTGTTAATGGATAATTCATGTTTAAAGAATTAATTAACGTAATGTGATACTGATAAGAAGGGTGCGAAGTAATGTAATAAAGCTTTGAAAATGGTTGTGTGGTTATAGGAAACCTCGTCTTAGCAGGGGCATCTAGGATTCTGAGAGACGTTATCTTCATTTGATTATAAGACTAGGTTACTAAAATAGTGTGGCTGTGAGATATAGTATATTCTGTAATTTTTGTGTTATTATATGCTACTCCACGCCGTCAGTTAGGGAATCTGACACCCTACGGATTCTGAGACCGAGGTGGTGCTTTCCCCATCGTTTTGGTGGGAGGTTGGGTGGCTGACTACCCCCTTTGGCCTACTCTCATCTCCTGGTAGTTACTTGTGCCGGTTGAAAAAATGGATAGTTTTCCCCATATATGTGTGTAGAGGGCTGTAATTTGTTTTCGGTTATTCACGAACATATATTCTGGATAAAGTTTCCTATTGACTACTATAGGTGTAACATGTATTGGATGTGATTGTTTGAGGATCCTAACATGGTGTATGGGCTATAATGGCTTGTGGTATAATGTAGGACATATGATACAAGTTATCTGAGTTGTGGTGGATCCCATAAAGTACCTAATTATCTTTTGATATGTAGATGTAGTGGGTTTGATGCACGATGTGCATATTGTTATCCTTCTCCAAGGTTTCTTCAAGCATTCCTTTTTGGAGAGAGATTCTTATAACGTTCGATGTTGGGGTAAAGAGGAAAACTAATGGGGAAGTGGTAGTGGGGTAACCTTGATATTGTTTATTATATTATATACACTTGTATATGATATTTGATGAGAGTATACAAGTTGAGGCTAGAATCTTAGTATACATGTTTAGCCGATGAGTTAGTATCACCTGTGGGTCATTGGGCATTATGTAAGAACCCGGTTCTTATTATTGAGGTACGAGTTTCTTATTTTCTCTTTTCGCTATGCGTTTTTTAGAAAATAAGGAAAATAGGGTGAACATACTAAATTTTGTGACTACATGTTGTGTACTTTTTCACAGGACGTGTACTTTGGCTGTGTGGAAGGAGTACATAGGGCGTGTGGGCCGGTCGATGATGATGGGTGTAAAAACTGACTGCACACCATGTAGTGGGTATTTACACGCCATGTAGACTATCGGCAGGAAAATAGTAAGGTGGTTTCCCACTAAGTAGCGGTACATGCCATGTACTAAAGTATTACAAGCCATGTACTCATTTTGATGGATGACCAGTGCCACACTGGTGAGAAGCCGCCGAAGGAACAGTTAAAAAAATGAAAACTACATGCTGTGTACCCAATAGTATATGCCGTGTAGTCAGTTTTTTTCGCATAAAATGTGAACTTGCCTCTCCTATTCATAGGGAAGGCTTAGAACCAGAGGAGAAATCGGGAGGGACGACCGGAGCTTTGGAGATCACCTGATTGAACACCGAGAATCTGATTCTGCCTCCGTCGATCTCGTTAGAATCGCATGGGTGAGTTCTTCCTTCTCCTTGCCTAGATCTTTCCAATTCTTCCTCTAAATCGAGTTATTTACATTTGAATGAGATTTCTTTTACCTCAGATCTACGTCATTCTTGGAAGTTTCGAGGAGCTTCGTTTACGTATATCGATCAGGGGCGATTGAGGTAGGTTGTCTAGTGTTTATTTCCAACTACTGTGGTGAATTTGTGTACCATTGTGACACGCGCCCAAGAATGGGGTGTTGTATGGGCGAGGCCTTGCATAATTAAATACCTATAATTTCATAGGTAGTTAAATGAACATTTATAACTGTTGCTTGGGATCTCTACTTGGATCCAGGACTACCCCTAGGGTGTGTTCCTGTGATTATACATTTGGCCATGTTACCAGAGGGTATTCCATGATTTTAGCATGTATTAAATTGCCTTGAGAGTAATTGTATACAAATTTCTTGTTTATATGTTCGACATGGCCTGATTACTTGTTTATCCTAAGGGAAGTGTTGTGATTAGCCTGTAAGAAATGCTCTGTTTAGCATGAGGGAAACTTCTTTCGTGCCTATGGGCAGTAGATTCTATGCCTGTGGGCGACACCTCGTACGCCTATGGGCATTATTCGATATTCCAGTGGGCAGATTCTTGTGGGTTTAGATTCTCTTTACCTGAGGGTAGGGGTTTACATGCCTGAGGGCACTGAATGTTTACTTATAAAGTCACTGTGGTGTTTCCTTATATAGAATGATTAAATTAATATTAAAATTTAAATATGACTGGAAGAGTTAATTACTTTTGAGTACTGATTAGCTTATTGAATTTTACTACTGCACACTGCTGGTCCACATTTACACTGACAGTTGGGCACAGATCTTTTGGTGGGTGCCTACTGGGATTCATTTCTCACACCCTGTTTGGGTCATGTCATTGGCCCAAACAGATTATATTTCTATAGGTATGGATAAGGTAAAGGGTCCCTATTCAGGTACGTGAGTGTTGCTGAGGTGTAGGGGAGCATGGGATCGTGCTCAGGCTCGCGATGCTGCCAGCTATTTTGTTTTGTTCTGCTATACTTGTAATTTCTAGTGTATTGTATTGTTGTATAACATGTTCTAGCTGTTTTCTTAGAACTAGATACATGTTGCATCATTATCTATATAGAAGTGGGTTATCTTTTACTGCAGTTGTTCATTTCAGTTATATATGTTTTACTTCTTATGCTTTTGCCGTATGTTTTGTTCTTGTATTCTGTTGCACTGCACTTTGAAAAATGAGGGCATAGTTTCCTCACTATCAGACCTAGACCCTCACTGCAAGTCGGTAGCCTCTGCCATTTGGGGAAATTCTCTTGAGGTCATGTGACCAACCGGGTTCGGGGCACCCGTGGAGTGGTACCCGGATCCGGGACGTTAAAAAGTGGTATCAGAGGAGTTCATTTTCATTGACATACTTTTTTAATCCTTAGTTAGGGATACGATGGAAATGGTAGTTGGTAATAAGATATACCCGGGAGTAGCTAACCCGTGTACAGGGAAAAGACAATTTACCTCGTATTGCAATTTTGTTGATTCTGCACACTACAGTTGACCTAATTTTTATCGTTGGGAGGAACACTTGTAATTGTGGTGTTTATATGTTATCCATGGGTTCCATTTAGTTGCAGCCCGATGAGATGAGGGTATGCCATCTCATGCTTCATTTAGGCACGTTCTAGAAATCACATGCCATGAATAGTTCTGTGCCATGTAGGCGCATTAGAAATTGCATGTTGTTGTGTTAGAAGAGCATGATGTTGTGATAGCTGCTATGATAAACACCTGCTATGTGATAGGGTAATTTTGTGTGAGGTGTTGAAGAATTAATTCCAAACTTTTGTTTTTGGGGAGTATGGGCCATCATTGATCGGAATTTGGTGGATCATTAACTTGTTACCGCATTTATAACACATATAAGATGCCAATCTTTGATTTGCGGGGAGCATGGGCTCTCACGGATCAGAATTTGGAACTTAGGTGTTGTTTTTCGGTCTTTTCTAAGATCTAGACTAGTTTCAGAGGCATACTATTTGGAAAACCAAGGATACACTCCATGTAGTTCCTCGGAAACACGCCGTGTGTTCTTCTGTTCTGGAAGAAATGAAAATTTTTAAGTACATGTCGTGTACCCTTAGTACATGCTGTGTAGTCTCATCCTGTGTCATTGACCCTATGGGAAGGGACACGAGGTAGGGGAAAGGTTTGGGAAAAACAAACCGTGTATCGGATGTACATGCCGTGTAGTGTTGACCCAGAGTCTGCCCGTGTAACTAACAACATAGAAAGAGGAGACCTTGAGACATACACACCGTGTAGTCTGGCCTGGGGACCTGACCATGTAGCTAACAAACATGGGTCAGTGTACCCTCTTTTTGAACATTCCATGTACCTGAGGGACACACCGTGTTGTCCTTACAAGTGGGAGACCATGTGGACTTGGCCGTATGGCTGGGGAATGGGGTAGTGTACACACCGTATGCGGGTGTCACACGCTATGTGGTGACATCCGAGTAGTCGGCCATGTCACGAATGACACGTGAAGTTGGAAATTAAACTATACATGCCGTGTAGAGGCCATACATGCCATGTAGTCTGGTTCAAGTGAGCCGTGTAAAAGGACTCGGGCAGGGAAGAGGGATTCAAGTACAAACCGTGTATTTAGAAGGAACGTCATGTGTTTGGGGTGTTACATGACAAGTTTAAGCTAGGGTACATTCCCATGTGAATGCTTGCGGGAACATGCAGTGTAGTCAAGTTTGGTATATTTTGAAAACATTCCTTCTCTGTCTCCTTATTTTCAGTCTTTGACAATCTTGATCTAAGGTGTGCGTTTGACCTTGTAGAGTCATTCCATCAAGACGACTACAAGTTTTTCGACAAGATAGGGGCAATGATTATACTCCAAAGATGGTAGGCCACTGGCACCAGTGGATCCTCCAGTAGAGCCAGATGTGGCGCCAACCGTTATACCGGGCACAGGCACGGATGCGCAGTTCCGTGAATGCTTCATGCTGATCTTGCAGACTTTTCAGGGAGCACCACCAACTGCCACATCTATGGCCGTGCTGACTCGTATCTTCCAGCTGCAGCATCTGCCTATGTTTTCAGGGGATGGAGGACCACAGGCTGCGAAGTCCTGGCTGGATTCATTGCAGACTATTTTTGAGCATTTTGAGATGCCTCCACGATGGAGGTTCAAGCTCGGGATGTATATGCTGCGTGATTCCACCAAGAGGTGGTTGGATATTACCACCCAGTCAGAGCATCACAGAGACATGGCATGGGAAGATTTTTAGAAATCTGTGTATGACTTCTTCATCCTAGAGACTCTGAGGGAAGATAGAGCTCGAGAGTTCATGAATCTGCAGTATGGAACTATGTCGGTGATGGATTATTCTACTCGTTTCACTGAGCTTCATCATTTTTCACCTATTCTGGTGGGTGATGAGATGATGAGGGCTAGTTTCTTTGAGGATGGTCTTAGATATGACATCCGTGCACTACTGAATTTTTTCAGGTTGCCTAATGTACATGCTATTGTGAACTAGGCACTGATTACCGAGCAGAATCTGTGGGAAGCTAATGGTGTGGGACAGGGCGGTTCAACACCAGTTTCTAGAGCTATTTCTACTGGAAAGAGGAAGAGACAGATGGACTTCTCTCACGGTGGTAGTACCAGCGAGAAGAATGTTTCAGGTGACCAGGTCAAGTGCTACTAGTGTGGTAAGGAGGGGAAGAAGAGACCGCAGTGTCCACGTGACCCAATGGAATGTCGAGCTTGCGATAGGATGGGTCATCTGCAATGATTATTAAGGGAATTTCCACTAGTGGATAGTGAGAGGGGTTCTGTGCAGACTCCGCGTCCGGGAGCAAGACCTTCAGCTTCTTACCAGTCAAGAAACTAGAATACGTTAGGGTGTGCAGGCAGGGATGATGGTTGTGGCCATGGTATCCAGACACCAGGATGTCAGAGGCACTAGACACTTTGTTGGGGACTAGAACGTCTGGTGTGCATCAATTCAAGGAGTGCCCCCTTATGGTTGGTGGGTGTCACTTTCTTTGGGACCACTATGTCTTGGAGATGACGAGCTATGATATCATTCCCAGGATGGACTGGTTGGTTCCCTTTCGATCCTTTGTAGACTTCTATCATCGTAGGGTGCGTTTCACTTCACCAAAGGGCGGATAGTTTCTATACAAAGGCGAGTGGAATGCTCATGCGAGTCGAGCTGAACCAAAGCATCATGGGAAAGGCGGAGTCACAAACCATATTGCGAGTTTATATCTAGATGATCAGGGGACTTGTCAGAAGGACTTCCCTCCAGTGGTTGATATTTTTAGGGATGTCTTCCCGGATGACTTTTCAGGTCTACCTCCTGAGCGTGAGGTGGATTTCTCTATTGAACTTGTGCTAGGAGCGACACCGGTATCCACTCCTCCTAATAGGATGGATACACCTATGTTACAGGAGCTCAAGAGACAATTAGAGGAGTGGAAATCAAAGGGCTTCATCCAAACCCGTACTTCTCCTTGGGGTTCTCTGATCCTTTTTGCGAAGAAGGCAGATGATACCCTCAGATTCTGTGTAGACTATCAGAAGCTGAACCAGTTGACAGACAAGAACCGATATCCCTTACTGAGGATTGATGATCTTGTTGATCAACATCGAGGTGCATGAGTGTTCTCAAAGATTGAATAGAGATTAGGATATCATCAGTTGTACGTTAGACCATCTGATATACATCTCACATCCGTCAGGAGTAGGTATGGTTATATGAATACTTGGTTATGTCGTTCGGAATCACGAACGCGCCATCAATTTTCATGTCTCTAATGAATCGTCTGTTCCATCCTTATCTGGATTCTTTTGTGGTAGTATTCATAGATGATATCTTGTTGTACTCTCATACACAACACGACCATGCCACCCATCTTGAGATCGTATTGAGTACACTGAGAGAGCATCAGGTATATGCTAAGCTCTCAAAGTGCCACTTTTGTATGGACCAGATTCACTTCCTGGGTCATATCATCTCAGAGGCAGGAGTTGTAGTAGACCCAAAGAAGGTGAGAGAAGTGGTTTCCTGGGATTATCCTAGGAACGTGTTTGAGATATGGAGTTTCTTGGGGATGGATGGTTACTACAGGCGCTTTATACAAGACTTATCCCTCTTAGTGGCGCCGTTGATGGGTTTTACTAAGAAGGGTGTGAAGTTCATTTGGTCAGAAGCTGAAGGGAAAGTTGACAACATCACCAATCCTCATACTCCCAGAGAAGGGGAAGAGATATACATTTTACTGCGATGCATTAGGTATTGGGCTGGGAGCTCTGTTGATGCAGGGCGATCGAGTTTTTGCGTACGGGTCTCGGCAGTTGAGGCCACATGGGAGGAATTACCTGACGCATGACCTCAAGTTGGCTGCAGTTGTTCATGCGTTATGCTGTTGGAGACACTATCTATTGGGAGACCATTTTGTGGTTTTCACCAAACACAAAAGTCTCAAGTATATTTTTACTCATCGTGACACGAATCTGAGACAACGAAGGTGGGTTGAATACCTTCAGTCCTTCGATTTTGAGCTTGCCTACACACCTGGTAAGGGTTATGAAGTTGCTGATGCACTAATCTGGAATACTTAGAAACATACAGTTCATGAGGCTAGTGGTGAGTGGAAGCTTATGGCTTTGTTCTCTAAAATGAATTTGGTGGTGCACGATATTCATGGGAAAACCTATCTTTCATCTTTAGTTGTGACTTCTACCCTCCTGTATAAAGTGAGGATGAGAATAATATCTGATTCAGAAGGCCTAGTTATACAGGAGGTGGAGGCAAGTGAGGACCCTCCTCCTAGGATGACGATAAGTGATGATGAGGTATTGCGTTTCCATGGATGAGTGTGGGTTCTAGGGGATATACGTGATGAGCTGATATGGGAGTTTCAGGCTTCAGCTTGGGTAGTTCATCCCAGGGTTACCAAGATGTACCGTGACGTGAGACGTCAGTACTGGTGGCCGGGTATGAAGAGAGAAGTAGCTGGTTTTGTTACGAGATGTTCCACCTATCAGAAGGTAAAGGCGGAGCATCAGAGGGCATCCAGACTGTTACAACCGTTACCCATTACAGAGTGGAAATGGTATGGTGTCTCGATGGACTTCGTGACTGGGTTGCCGAGGTCACCTCGAGGCAATGATTCCATGTGTGTTGTTGTGGATAGACTCACGATGTTAGCTCACCTTTTGTAGATCAAGGAGACCTTCGGTTTTGACAATCTCATAAAGCTATATATCCGAGAGTTTGTACGTCTTCATGGAGTCCATCGTTCTATAGATTCATATCGAGATGCCCATTTTACGTCTCATTTCTTGCAGTGTTTTCAGATGGCACTGGGTACACAGGTGCTTCTAAGCACAACATACCACCCTCAGACTGATGGCTAGTCAGAGCATACTATAGAGGTGCCTGAGGACATGTTGTGTGCATGCATCCTAGACTTTGGGGGCTCCTAGGATAAGCATATACCCTTAGTTGAGTTTTCCTATAATAATAGTTTTCAGGAAACTATTGAAATGGAAACATATGAAAGTTTATATGTTAGGCCATGCCGATCAACTTTGTGCTATATGGAGGCAGGTGAGGCAGCTTTACTGGGACCATGTCTCGTGCACGAGACTTCTGAGCAGGTCCAGTTGATTCAGAAGAAGATGGATAATGCCCAGTCTCATCAGAAATCTTATGTTGATTGCCGCAGATGACCCTTGGAGTTCGTGGTCGAGGATCAGGTTTTCTTGCATGTTTCACCGAAGTTGGGACACAGGCGGATCAAGAGATAGGGTAAGCTTTCACCAAGGAATGTGGGGATATTCGAGATTCTGGAGAGATTTGGGCCAGTTTCCTATTAGTTGTAGTTACTACAGATATACCAGGCCATGAACGACGTCTTCCATGTATCTCAGTTACATCACGATCATTCCGAACCATCTCACATCTTTCATCCAGAGGAAGTTGAGATTTAGATAGATGCATCTTTTGAGGAGCATCCGATTCGTATTGTCAATATGTGCATGAAGGTTCTCCGAGGCCAGTTAGTTCCTCTCGTACGGGTGTTATGGTAGAATGGCCGAGTACAGGACGAAACCTGGGAGTGGGAGACCGAGGTACATGCTCAGTGTCCAAAGTTGTTCTATGCTTTATCTTCTCCATACTTGGAAGGTAAATTCAGGGAAGAATTTCTTTAAGTGGGGAAGTTTGTAAGAACCCGGTTCTTATTCTTGAGGTACATGTTTCTTATTTTCTCTATTCCTTAAGTGTTTTTGAGAAAATAATGAAAATGGGGGAAAATCCTAAATTTTGTTACTACACACCATGTACTTTTCCACATGCAGGTTACTTTGGTTGTGTGGAAGGAGTACACAGTGCGTGTTGGCCGATTGATAGTGATGGGTTTAATAACTGACTGGACACCGTGTAGTGGGTATTTACACGCCGTGAAGTCAGTCGATAAGAAAACAATAAGGTGATGGCCAGATGAGTGGTGGTACACTCTATGTACTCAAGTATTACATGCCGTGTACTCATGTCGACAGATGAACAGTGCCATGCTGGCGAGAAGCCGCCGAAGGAACAGTTAATGAAATAAAAACTACTCACAGTTTACCCAATAGCACACCCAGTGTAGTCTTTTTTTTGCTTAGAAAGGGAAGTAGGCTCCCCTGTTCACATGGAAGGCTTAGAACTGGAGGAGAACTCGGGAGGGATGATCGAAGCATTGGAGATCACCCGATTGAACAAGGGAATCCGATTCCGCCTCCGTCGATCTTGTTGGAACCGCAAAGGTGAGTTCTTCCTTCTCCTTGCATAGATCTTGACAATTATTCATATAAAAGGTGCTATTTACGTTTGAACGTGATTTCTTTTACCTCTGATATACATTGTCATTGGACGTTTTGAGGAGCTTCGTTCATGTATATCTATCATGGGCGATCGAGGTAGGTGGTCTAGTGTTTATTTCCAACTGCTGTGGTGAATTTGTGTACCATTGTGATGCGTGCCCATGAATGGGGTGTCGTATGGCTGAGTCCTTGCATAATTAAATACCTATAATTTCATAGGTAGTTAAATGGACATGTATAACTATTTTTTGGGATCACTAATTGGATCCAGGACCACCCCTGGGGTGCGTTCCTCTATTTAGCAATTTGGCCAGTTTACCCGAGGGTATATATTGATTTTAGAATTTTTTTAATTGCCTTGAGAGGAATTGTATAAAAATTTCTGGTTTATATGTTAGGCATGGCCCGGTTACTTATTTATCTTGAGGGCAGTGTTGTGATTAGCTTGTGGGAAGTGCTATGTTTAGCCTGAGGGAAACTTCTTTCATGCATGTGGACAGTAGATTCTATTCCTGTGGGTGACACCTCGTACAACTATGGGCATTATTTGATATGCCTATGGGCAGATTCCTATGGGTTTGGATTCTCTTTACATGAGGGTAAGGGTTTATGTGCCTGAGGACACTGACTGTTTACACTGAAATTCACTGTGGTGGTTTCCTTATATTAGAAGATTAAATGAATATTAAAATGGAAATATGACTGGTAGAGTTAGTTACTTTTGAGTACTGCTTAGCTTATTGCATTTTTCTACAGCACACTGTTGTTTCACATTTACACTGATAGTTGGGCACATAGCTTTTGGTGGGTGCCTACTGCGATTCATTTCTCACACCATGATTGGGTCATGTCTTTGACCCAAATAGATTATATTTCTGCAGGTATGGATAAGGGAAAGGGTCCCTATACAGGTACATGAGTATTGTTGAGGTGTAGGGGAGCATGAGACCGAGCTCAAGCTCACGATGCTACCAGCTATTTTGTTTTGTTCTACTGTACTTTTACTTTCCAGTGTATTGTATTGTTTTATAACATGTTCTGGCTGTTTTCTTAGAACTAGAGACTTGTTGCATCATTATATATATAGCAGTTTGTTATCTTTTACAGTAGTTGTTCATTTCAGTTATGTATGTTTTACTTCTTCCGTTGTTGCTGTATGTTTTGTTCTTGTATTCCGCTGCACTACAGTTTGAAAAATGAGGGCATAGTTACCCCACTATCAGTCCCGGGCCCTCACTGCTTGTCGGCAGCCTCTGGAGTTTAGGAAAATGCACTTGAGGTCATGTGACCAACTGGGTTCTGGGAACCCATGAAGTGATACCTGGATCCGGTATGTTACACATTAGTATGATTTCATTACATTTTCACAAGTGGATCTGGAGAGGATCCTAGTGAGTACACTTTTATACTCACCATACATATATATAAACTGTTTTTAGGCCACTTGGAGTAGGTTGACGATGAGGCTGGTTATTACTAGCTTTTCGTTGCATGTGGTTTTCATGCTTCATGGTCACTACTGATTTTAATTTCTTTTGGAACTTGTTGTTTTCTCTTTCAGTTATAGTAGTTCTTGAATGACATTACATATGTTTACGTTGGTTTTCTATTTTATTTCAGTCTGAGTTCGAGATGGTTGGTGTCTGTCATATCTTTCTCTTTTATATGCATTCTCATATAGTTTATTTCCACTCATTTGTGTGTTTTATATACCCTCGCTGCTAGTCTCCAATGCTCAGACTCCCAGAGGCTAGACTCAAGGTCACTATCTCTCTTCTAACATTGCCATCCTAGGAGGGGTATACCTTCTTGGGAGGGGGTCATGAAAAATAGTTTATGAATACATAAAATTTATTGAAACCATAATTTTCACTAATAAAGAAATTTATTTAATATACCACATGAAATATGAAGACTTATGAATATATTATAGAAATCACCAATCATAAAGGTAACTTGTGGTGTCTATAACATAATTACATTATAGCTTTCACAACTACATAGGGATTAACCTTCATGGTTATGTTTGGATTACCAATCATATTATATTCACTAAATATCTTAGGAGAACCCATAATGTTTAACTCCATCACGTTGGACATAGAATTTGAGAGAATTCATGGGATCACACTCCCTCGGGTTTTCACAAAACCACCCTTATAAATAATTAATTCCCATGAACCATAACATAATCCTAACACATGATCATTCATACTGGAAAAATAAAATCTCCAAATTAAAATCATAAGACTTAATTTCAAGACATTGATATAATAAATAAATTAGGAAAAACATTTTCACTAAAAAAATACCTAAAAATAAAAAATGGAATTTACTTTTCTTTTTTATAAACAACACGACTTGTATAGGAAGCTAGATATCAAATAATGACCGTAGTGGTGGAATGGTCAGATTCTGCGCATACATAAAAAACATTCCTTTTGTAGTTTAGTAAAATGATTTGTATAAAAATATTACTTTTGAAAACCTTTTATTGAAATTATAATTAAAATAGATTGATTATACATAGTATATAATCTACTCATGTATAGACCAAAATATGCCTCAGTGAATGGAGATTGAGACCGAGTCCCTTACCATGAGTCCGACATGTCATCTACATAATTTTTCTTCATGAAATATAAACATAGGTTAATTTATAATTGATTCTGACCCTTTTTTATTTTTATTATTTCCATTAATTCTCTTAGGACTGTGTTATTATAATTAATTAATTATTTGAGTTCATGTCGAATGTGTTGTAGATAATCAGTTCCGGAGTCGAAAACGAACATGGTATGATGTCACTAGTCCATGGGGTCATAATTCTGCATCTCTATAATAATATTATTGAAATATTAATCACATTTACACATAAATCATATTTTTTAATTTAAAAAATTATATATGGTTATGAAAAATGAACAATGTTATATTCATGGAGACGGTAGGCTGTACGTATGCATTAAAAACATATTCATTTTTAATCGATCGTTATCGAAATAATAAAATTATCATTTTATTATTAGATAATGATAATGATAATGATATCATTTAAGTTATAATAATAATTTACATACACTCATATATATCATACAAGTTTTATATTCAATATAAATTAGTCACACATCTTCATTGAGGAGATAGTTCACCCGTACGAATGAATAGAGTTATCATTTTTATGCACATGGAAGTAAGAATTTAAATGATATATTATTTTCTTTTTATGATTAGTAAGTATTTAATATAAAATATTAATATTAATTTCATTAATATAACAAATATAAATATAATGTAATAGAAAACTAACTGAATCAATTTGTGGAGGTGATAATTCACATGTACGCACGAACTATTAATTCTTTTCCCAATTGATGGAAATAGAGATGGATTTAGGGGATGATATTAACATAATAAAATCTCAATATATTGAGGATACTGGATTTATTATCTCATCATGGTTGGATGAGATTTTAGGAAGTGTAAGAAGAAACAAAATAGAAACACTTAAAGAAAATGATACATCTTCTTTGGTAGAACAACATTAAAAAAACATAGAAACACCACTATGAAGGGTGTTCTGCAAAAAAAAAGGCTTCAAGAATGTGGGGAGGTATTTTAGGAAGTGTATTAGACATAGAATGGATGATATAAAATTCTTTGGAAGTGTTAGTAATAGTGAGAAATAGGAACATTTTTTTAAGATAGGGGAGGGGAAACCATTGGAATGTATAAAAATATTAAATTAATATTTTTTTAAATACAAGTATCTATAATGTGAGATATGGAGAATTTAAGATATGGTTAGATTGAAATACTATCATTAAATAGTTTTTAGACATGTATTGTGTAAATTTTAATCCTTATATTTTTTGTTTACCCTTAATTATTCTCTTTTATTAATAAAATTGGTAACACCATTTTAATTGTTAAGAAGTTATTAATTTTACAAATAATGGTTCATTTCCACATAATTGGAAACTAAATGACCTTTTCAACCATATCATAATAACATTATGATTCATAAATATTTTTACTATTTTTAAAAAATTTAATAAAATATTATTTTTATAAAACATCCATTATGACCATTTTTATACTATTCACTTTATTAAATTTACAATATTCCATACAGAACAATAACTTCAAACTAAACCATTTTATAGTATAATAACATGTATTTTTCATATATAAAATTTGTTGATAACATAATGTTTTTCATATAATATTTAATTTACTATTTATAATATCATTTATTTGAATCCTTTAATAATGAAGCAATCACTGCATCATCATTGTGTCATTTTTAAATTTATTTATCTAATCTACAAAAATTAAAAATAATATACCATGATGTTGGAAATTTATTCAAATTCATAATAACTAATTACAGTTTAATATATCACTTATTTAGCCTCACTTAATATTTCTTATGTAAAAAATACATATTTATGTTATATTTCCCTTTACCTTAAATTAATTATTAATATTGTCATTTTCACAGCCAAGTGGCACCCAAATTCCAAAATTTCAGACTATGGATTGTTTTGTTCTCCAATGACTCATCCAATAAGATTATGAGACGTGTTAGTGTATTTTTATATTATTATAATATTATTTTTAACCTTATTTACCTAATTTACTCTTTATTCATGGTAAATAGAAATAATTACAAACTTTACTATTTATAATATCAAACAATAAATTTTTCTTACATACATTATTTGGAACATATAATTCAAAATATGGAACCAATTTTTCTTAATTTGTTAAAAAAATGATGCATTGGTTAATATAAAATTTATTCCCATTTTCCAAACCAGAAAGAGGGCTTTTATGAAATAAAATCTATCAAAATATTGACATGTGTTTAAGTGCGACTTAAATGTGAAATTACATAAAATGACCAAAATTAGATTAAATGATAAGTAATAATACAATTACAGTTTATAACTAATAAAAAGATATTATCTAATAGTATAAATAAATTAGATAAAAATATTTTTAGACATAAGATGTGGTATTTCTCACTATTAATTACTAAATGAAATTTAACAGAAAATTATCAAAAACATTTACAATGTAAATTTTGATGTCCCCCTTATATAGAAGAAGATATTTTTCTTCAAATATATCATATAATAGTGAACAAACAATATTGAAAAAGGGTTATCAATTATGAAGCGTTAAAACCTCCATTTAAAAATATTATTTTATTTTATTTTTAAAATTGGATTCATTATAATTTTATGAATTTAAAACATATTAGATCAATGTAAAAAAATTTTTGTAAAATCCTAATTTTGTTATTTTATGCATTCCCTCCAATAGAATTGCTATTATTTAACTACCATTTTAAATAATACTATTATTATTGAAATATTTTTTGGTATAACACAGTGTTCTTTGCAACGTAAGATTTTTGAGAAATCTGTTGTTGCATGTTGGGTTTTCTATTATACATAGTGTCTCGTTTAAATAAAAAATAATATAAAATTCAAAAAAATGAATGTATATAAAAATGTATTGTTATATAAATACATGGGATTTTACACGATTCCCCCTTTTGGAAATTGTGACCTCGCTATTTTTTTCATCTACCAAATTAGTGGGGGTATTTATACTTCATAGATTTTTTAGATTATAATGTATTTGGTTCAACCATATGGTTTATCCACAAAACCCATACTTGATAAATTACCTTATTCTAAAACACATTCTTAATATTGTCATGATTCAATACTGGATGTTCCTTATAAGAGTGATTATCTTCAAACTCAACTACATCTGGACTCGAAACATGATACCGATCCGGTATATACATTCATAACATTGAATCATGAAAAACATTGTGTACCTAGGATAAACATGGAGATAAATCCTTTTTATAGGCAACTGATAGAATTTTCTATAGTATTTCATAGGTTCTAGTGAACCAAAGACTCATATTTCTCTTCATTCCAAAACACGTCAAACTTTTCCATGAAGAATCTTTGAGAAAGACATGATCACCTACCTTGAAAGAAATATCCTTCCACAGGTTATCTGCATAACTTTTTTGCATGCTCTGAGATGTCCCCATGTGATTCTGAATCAACAAAACTTTTTCAACCATCTCATATACCAATTTTGGTCCCATCAAATTCCTTTCACCTACTTCATCCAAAAAAGTTGTAGTTTGACACCACTTTCTGTATAATGATTTAAATGGATACATTTGTATACTAGGATGAAAAATATTATTATACGAAAATGGAACCAAAGAAAGCTGTTAATCCTAACTTACCTAGTAATCCATTTTTCAAGAACATAGCATATCTTATATGTAACTAATTGTTTGTTTTGACAGCCTATCTGATTAAGGGTGAAAAGTTGTAAAAAAATTTAATTCCATACCCAATGACATGTGAAGGACTTTCCTAAAGTTAGAAGTGAACATATGATCACAAACAGATACATCGAAGAGTGTAACACCTTGTAACATGAATATCTCTTTAATATACAATCAAGAATGTTGATCTAAAGACATAGTATCTCAAAGAGGATGAAATATAACAGATTTATTTAATCAATCATTAATAACATAGATTGTATTATTACCAATAGATGTATTTGGTAATCACACAATTAATTACATGGATATATTTTTCAATTTCAACTCAGGTACATGAAAATGTTGAAGCAACCCATTTGGGAAATCAAATTAAAGATTAACTGGATGTTAAGTAAAACACTTCACAGTAATGTCTACAATATTTTTTTATCCCATCCCACTAGTAATACTATAAAATATATTTGTACATCTTAGTACTATGAGGATAAACATAAAAAGAAGAACTATAAGTTTCCCACAACAACACTTTCATTAACTGTTTATTAAAATGCACACATAATATCTTTCAAAACCATAAAACACAATCTTTATCAATGTTAAATTATAGAAACATACCCTTCTAAACCAATTCTTCATTTTCTTACAACATGATATCTTTTTTTGTACTTTATTTATTCTGTCTCTTAGAGACGATTACACTGAATCCTGAAACAAAACTGGGGAATTTCCTACAACAAAAACTTCCATGATAAAGTTAATCAAATCATTAATCAAAGGGTCATGTTCTAATAATAATATAGTTAATGTAGGATTACTTTTCATACTCAATAAATCAGCCACTTTTTTTTTTACTTTTATAGGATGGTAATTAATCGTGAAATCATAATCCTTGATTAATTACAACCATATTTTCTATATCGTGCTCAATTATTTTTTATTAAATATATAATTCAAACATTTATGGTCTATATATATTTTAAATTTTACTACATATAGATGATGCCTTAATAATTTTAAAGAAAAATCCATAGCAGCTAATTAAAAATAATGAGTACTGTATTTTTATTTCTAAGTTTCCAACTTATGTGATGCAAAAACATTTACTGGATCATTTTGCATTAGGACACTACCAATTCTATTCGAAAAAGTGTCACTATAGAAAAAAATAAATTTATGGAATGGAGTTTTAAAACTAGTGAATTTACCAATCTTCATCTCAATTTCCTAAATCCTTCATTGAATTCTTTTTTTAGATTATCTTAATACCTTTTTGAGTTAAGATAATCAGTGGACTTGATAAATGTGAAATATTTTCAACAAAAATTCAATAATAACCAACTAATATACAAAAAAGGAATATAAGTAATATTTTAGGGTCTTGTCCATTAATCAAAAACTTTTGTTTTAGTAAGATCGATAGTTATGACATCATTATAAACTATGTGACCATGGAAGTAAATTTTTTAAACCAATAATAACAATTTTTGAATTTCCAATAAAATCTCGTTTCATTTAAGGTTTCAAAGATAACACATAAAAGAATTTAATAATCCTCATTAATTTTATATTATACCAATATATCATCAATAAACACAACCGCAATCTTATCCAAGAACCCAAGAAATGGTCTGTTCATAATATCCATGAATCCAAAAGGTGCATTGTTTTACCTAAAAGGAATAACTACAAAACTTTAATGGAAATATATAGTACGAAACAAGGTTATTGTAATGTTAGATTATTTTACATTCCATTAATGGTACCCGAATCTCAACTCAATCTTCGAAAAATATAGAGATCCCTAGAGCTGATCAAATAAACCATTGATATGAGATAAAGGATACTTATTCTTAATTGTGATTTTATTCAAGGGATTATAATCAAGGCCAAGTATCATTGTGCCATCATTATTTTTAACAAATAAGATAGGATAAACCCAAGGTGATGTGCAACATATAATTAAACCTTCATATACTAACTCCTAAAATTGATTTTTTAACTCAAAAATCTCAATTTGAGCCATTAGATAAGGGTGTTTTAAAATTGTATTAGCATCTGTAACCAAGTCGATAATATTTTAAACATCTTGATCGAGTATTGTTTGAGGAAAATCATCATAAAAAAGATGAAGATACCCATTTACCACTGGGACATCATTAATCTGAACATTTCATTTGTTTTCAATAATATATTCAAGGTAACATTAATTTCCATATTTTTCTAGTTTCTTAGCTTCCTGATGTTTTTTCAATAGTAAGGGTTTATTCATGAACAAAAATTTAACTTCTTTCAGAAAATAACCCTCTTTATCACAATAGTTAATCATAGCATATTAAATGTAAAGACAATCTATACCCAAATAAAATCAAACTCTAATAGAGGAAAAACACAAAACATGTAGGTAAATTCCTTCCTCATATAAGGATATGAATAATCTCAAAATTTCATATTTTCTCAACACTTCATCTAGGTGTTTTTACAACAAGCTCAGGATTCATTTCTTGAGTTGGAATTCCCAATTTACTAGATAATTTCTCAGAAATAAAAAAATGTGTAAACCCATTATCAAACAACACCTTGAAATAATCTGAATAAACAATAAATGTACATGATACTAAATCATTTAGAGACCCAATATATGGTGAAGTAGTTTCAAAGGATTTCCCCACCCCTTGCTTCTTCTCATTCGACTAATTTCTATCATTTGAGTTATTAATCAGACACTCATTTACATAATGACCCATCTCATTTCACATAAAACATTTTACTAAATGTAAATCATATTTTTTATTTCCACTTACCAGCTCTTTTTCAGTGAAATTAAAAGCCTTATGTCCCATTTTACCACATCATAAGCACTTACCAGAATTCAAAAGGCATTCACCAGTTTGTTTTGTACTGCATATTTTACAATAATTTATCCTTTTTTTCTTACCATAAAACATTTTAAAGAGTTCATAACTTATTTATTCCACCTTTACCTCTTACTATATTGTTTTTCAAAGAACACTTGATCATCAAAACACTCCATTTCCAGTATCTCCACACTTCAAACAAGTTTTCATAACATTTTAACTCACGAGAAACTAATTCCATTTGAAACATTGGCATCAATTCTGATAAAAAATGATTTATTTTACTATCAAGATATCATATAAAATTTGAAGAATACCTTGATAGTTTAGTGAATTACATTTCCTAGGTATCCACTGAGTCATCCTTTTGCCTCAATTCCATGAATTGTTTTTGCATTCTAATTTGAACCACCATAGGAATATATTTCTCATTAAACATACCTTGGAATTCATCCCAATCACGAGCACCAATATTCTCTCTATCCCTCATATTTTTAAACATAGACCACTATTGATCAACATCACCTTAAATATGGTAAATAAAAATACTAAACATTTAATATTCTGAAAACCCCATGACATTGAAAATCGTTACCAATGCTTTAAACTACACTTTAGTTAACACATGATTAAGTGATCCTCTAAATAATGGGGGTGTTTCCTCATGAAATGATCCCATACTAACAGGTTCTTTTTTGGTTGATCTGGATGGTCTTGTGCATGGATACCACCAAAATTTATATATATATATATATTCAACAGCACCATTACTGCAAAAATTATTCAGTTTCGATTCCAACAATACCTGATTAATGATATTGTAGGTTGTTTTCCTATTGTTTTTGTCCCATCATAACATCCATGTTTCCTATACAAATAACAATTCTAAACACAAACATATCATAGATGAAGCAACATGGTAATATTTTAATTCTATATCATTTCTAATCATGTACAATGTAAAATTAATATAGTGATATTCTATTTGGAATATCTTATCCCTTAAATTTATCTAAACCTTCCTATGATACCAATTATAAGCCTCCCAACTATAAAAAAATACCTAATCTTTAGATTAGTCAATAAGTTTCCTTTTATTCACATTGAGGATCATTTGAGGTTCAGTGTTTTAAATAATTAGTAAATTATTAATACATTACGCCTCAAATATTAAAATGTAGACACTTATACTCTATCCAATTTTTTCACAATAAAAAAACTCATTAAATAAAAAATAATTATTATTTTGTTAAAATTCTTCTTGAATTATTCCTTCCCAATACCCTTCATTAAACCCCATGAATAACTTTTTAATAACATGGGATGATTATGAAAATCTAAGTATGGGATATAAAGTAAAGAATGAAAAAATTTGCCGATGAATACAAACAAGTCAACAATATCATAATTTTTACATATAAAAAAATGATATCATACATACCTCAGGAAATAATAATATTTATGAATAAATCATAAATATCATAAATCAAATAGTTGACTTTGGGCATCCATAACATACTTACATTGTTTCTTTCACAACTATATATGGATTAACCTTCGTGGTTACATTTGGAATACCCAACCCAATAAATTCCCTAAATCTCTAATGGAAAACATCATCATTTCCATTTATCATGTTACCCAATTCATTGGAGATCCATCAAGGGCTTACCCACACTCATTTTATCACATATCTACACATATACATAAGCAATTTCCAAGAACCATAACATAACCATAACATGTGAACATGAAAAAAGGAAAAATAATATTTCCACATTGCAATCATAAGACATAATTTTATGATATTGATATAACCAATCCTTTCTAAAAAACATTTTCAATTCCAAAATACAAAAAAAATGGAATATGATATTTATTTTTCTTTTTTAAAAACATTATGGCCTATATAGGAAGCCATATATTAAATAATTCTTGTGACTATGGAAAGGTCGTTGTCACCCCGTATGAAAGAGAAAATTCCATTAGTTATTTAGTAACGTTATTAAAAGATAAATATTACCTTTTAAAACCATTGAATGAAATTAAAAGTCAAATGGGATGAATATACACCATATTAAATATTTTCTTTTTGTATAAACCAAAATATTTCTCAATGAAAGGAGATTGAAATAAAGTCCCTTACCTTGAGTCCGACTTTTATTGATCATTCTTTATCTTCCTAAATAATAAACATATGTTCATTTATACTTTTTTCAAAAAAAAAATCATGTTTCTTATTCCCATTACATCACTTATAACCATGTTATAATAATGACTTAACTATTTGAGGTCATTTCATACATTTTGTAGATAATCGGTTCTTGAGTCGAAAATGAACGTGGTATGTTGTCACTGGTCCATGTGGTCATAACTACATCATATACAAAATAGTATTAATGACATATTAATCACTGGTAATAATAACTCATATTTTTTAATTTAACCTATTAATTATGGTTATGAATAATTAAAATGTTATAATCAATGAGATGGTAGGCCGTACGTACGAATGAGAAACATTTTCATTTCTCAATGATCATTATGGAAATAAGGTAATTATCATTTTTTCATTATAGAATTATCATGTTATTATTAAAATAGTCATAATAATGTAGATATACATATATATACCATACAAGTTATATAATGAAAAAAATGTTTCATATCGCTTTGTGGTGGTGATAGTTCACACGTATGTGCAAATGACATTACAATTTTTTTTCACATAGAACAAATAATTTAATTGATATATTATTATATAATAATGATTAATATTTCAATAATATCATATATGGAGATTAATTACACCATTATAACTAATCATAATAGGAGGAAATGGAAAAAGAACTAAATCGGTTCGTGGTGGTGATAATTCTCACGTACACACAGACTATTAATTCCATTCCCATTTGATGGATGTAGAGATGGATTTAGGGGAAAATATTAACTTAATAAAATCTTAGTGTATTTAGGATACATGATTTATTGTCTAATCATTGATGGATGATATTTGGGGAAGTGGAAGAAGAAACGAAATAGAAACACTTAAATAAAATGACACCTCTTCTTTAGTTGATTTCCATTAAGAACACCTAAACACATCAATGAAGGGTGTTATACTAGAAATAAGACATCAAGAAAGTGTGGAGGTATTATAGTGAGAGTTATGGATAGATAATGTATATTCTAATATGATTTGGAAGTGTGCCTAATAGAGAGGAATGAATGCCTTTTTTAGGAGAGGGGAGGGAGACCCTTCAATGGTTTTAATATATTAAATTAAAATAAATTATAAATTTTAATCCAAGTTGATCCAAAATGAGATATGGAATAGAAAATATTATGATATATCTAAACAATTTTAAAAACTAGTTTTGAGATATGTATTCATTATATTTTAAACCTTATCACTTTAGTTTACCATAAATTATTCTCTTTTAATTATAAAGGTGGTAAAAAATATTGAATTCTAAGAAAGCTATTAATTTTACTTATATGGTGTCAATTTTCAATAATTGGCCCCATAATGAACTTTTTAACCATATAATATTATCTTTATAATTTTAAAATATAATTATCATTTTTAAATAATTTAATAAATTATTATTTTTACAAAACATCAATTATGTCAATTTTTACACTATTCACTTTACTGAATTTAAATAAAATCCAAACATTGAGATAACATCAAATAAAACCATTTAATAAACTAATAACATTTAATATTCTTATATAATGTTCATTTAAGCCAAAAATAATGTCCAATAATATTTATTTTAAGGTTTATAATATCATTTATTTGAATCCATTATTAATGGAGCAATCATTGTATCATCATTGTGTCATTAAAAATTTTATTTATATATTTTATAAAATTTATAAATAATATACCATGATGTAAAAAATATATTTATATTTATAATTAATATTTATAGTATAATATATCACTTATATAACCTCACTGTAATATTTTTATATTTAGAAAATACATGTTTATGTTATATTTTCCGTTACATAAAATTATTTATTATAACATGTAATTTTCAAAACCATGTAGCTCCAAAATTCAAAAAGTTTGCCCTAGGTATTTCTTTGGTCACCCAAGACTCATAAAATATGATTATTACATGTGTTATGGTATTTTTATGTTATTATAATATTCTTTTTACCCCAATATAACTAATTTACCCATCAACTGTGGAAAATTAAAATAATTTCAGATGTTACGATTCACAATATCATAAACGAAAAGGTACATATTTACATAATTTAGAACATATGATTCAAAATATGGAATACATTTTTCATTATTCAAAAAAATGAAGTTCCACTAAATAAAACAAAATTAATTCCCGTTTTAAAACCAGACAACGAGTTTTTAAAAAATAAAAACTTTCAAAATATTAACATGTGTTTATGTCCAATTTATATGTGAACATACATAAAATGACAAAAATTGGATTAAATTATAAAAACCTAATAAAATTAGACATTAATATAAAAATAAAATGTAATCTAACTATTTAAAAAAATTAGAAGAAAATGCAGTTTTGACATAAAATGTTGTATTTTTCACAATTCATTAAAAAATGAACTTTATCAAAAACATACCAAACATTTATCCAAATTAAATTTTGATGTCCTACTTCATTTTAAGAAGTTTTTTGTTGAATATAACATATAAAATTGACAATAACTATATTTAAATGTGTTTCACCATAAAAGTGTGGTAAAACTACCTTTTAAAAATAATACAGTATTTTATGATTAAAATCAGATTCATTCTCATATTAAGACTATAAAATAAATAAGACAAATGTAACAACATTTATAAAATATGTAAAATCATAATATTGTTATTTCTATTTAATAATACTAATGTAACAGATAGGAATTAACTATCATTTTAAACAATAATATTATTGTTCTATTAATTTTTAGTATAACTAAGTGTTGTTTTCAACATAAGATTTCGGAGAAACCCATTGATGCATGATGGGTACTATGATGTAAATAGTGTCCCCTTTAAACTAAATTTACCATTAAATTCAAAAAAAATAGATATGAAAATGTATTATTCTATAAATACATGGGATATTACACATTAAGCTCTACTATAGCTTCTAAAAATCTTATTGAAACTTTCCTGTTCACACAAAAGACTACATATTTTTGGCCAAAGTAGAAAGAGGATCCATGATATTAGGGAAATATATCACAAATAACTATTAATATCAAATCAATGATAAGAATATCCAAACCCTAGTCATGGACTTAGGTGACACCCAAGCTAGAACTACCTTGATATTGGAAGGGTCCACTACAACTCCATATTTAGAGATACCATTTCATAATAAGTGGACATACTGAATCCAATTTGACATATTTATAGATTTACATAAATATAGTTTTGTAATAATATTCCCAAAACTATCCTCAAATGTCATTTCTACTCCTCATTTAGAACTTAATACATGTAGATTTTATTGACTACAACTACATTAAACCGATCCAATAAGGGATTGAATATCCATTTACTATGTCACATGGAAACTATCGGTGATTTTATCATGACAATTGGAGTAAAAAATTACTCATATTGATTACAGTGGAAGAAAAATTCAATCATAGTTAAATCCTCTTATCCAATTTGGTGTTAGTGATAATCTGACTTACGATAATTTTTCAATAACCACATTTCAAATTCATAAATTTCAAAGACCTCTTCTATTATCGAAAGTAGATATATCTTATTGGAGGTATCAATGTCTATGAAATAATAATCTACATGAAACCTCGTAAACCCATCCATATACATGTAATGTTACATTACAGCTATCTCAGGGGGAAAATGGAACAAATAATGTTGTGCTCTTGATAATCCATTAACCAATCCTTATTCTCTCAATTATCCTTGGGGGTATCAAATATTCTATAAAAGTTATCATGGTATCCCATAGTTAAGGTTTTTTTATTAAGATGATATATCATTGGATAGGTAAGCATAACACATCCTCAAAAAATTCTTTCTCATACACCCCACCAATTTAGGAAAAAAATGTCCCATACTGTGTAGTTCTCTAAATGATATACAATATAAATTTTGAGAAATAGGATATAAAACCCTATGCATGAGAAAATACCACTATAAATTATATTTAATCTCACAAATGAAGGAAAATATCTTCCGATGAACTCTAATACATGAAATCCTCTTCCTAAAATAATCAATCTATATATTGATAATGTTGAGCAATATATATCTATAATGAATCCCTATATCCTAAAATGAATAAAAAAGATACCTTAAAAGTATTTATACTTGAAAACATAATAATAATTTTTTTAATGATTGATGAATCATACATAGTTGGGTTTTCTAAGATGAATGGTCAAGCCAATGACTCGACTATAATATACTGAACTAAAAAAAGTGGTGAAACAAGGAATGTATGGATCATGATTCTATCTTTCAAGAAAATTGCTAAATTATTAAACAAAAAGATAATATAGGGGAAAATACCTATAACCATTACATAATAAGCCTCAAATTCTTTTAGTTATCCATGTTCTTGTCCAAAAACACAACGAGCCTCGAAAGGTCCATCTGGATGTGGTAATTGGGGTAACATATGCTAATATAAGACACCACCCACCTCACTTCTCATTCATCTTCCATGTCCACCACCCTCCACATATCCCTTATCATGTATATGCCTTTTCCTAGGTGGGAACATGACTATCTCCTTATTTGCATCAGGTCTAGTCATTAAATATTGTATAATACGACCATGCACATAATAGGAGAAACACAACCTCTCTGACGGTTTAATTGAAACTCTATATGATCCCATAATGGATGAAAAACTCTCATGAGGTAGCATCAAATGATGACTCACACACCTATACACATGAGTTTGATGTATGATAAAAGATATTGATTCCAGAGTTCCATGTTTCCCAAAACCAAAAATCAACATTTAGAAACTGCTCAGTTAGAAAGCTCTCAATAACCATTGAATGGTCAAGCTCCCCATTATAAGTGGAAAACATAGAGATACTACTCAAAACCTAATATAATATTTAACACCATTATCCATGTACTGTAGTAAATAAGTAAACATCATGATCTTTTTCCATGGAATACCATGAGAGGCTAGTAAAACTTGACGCATACTCTCTAAATGACATGCCATTGTATAAAAGCTCTATATTATCCTTGATATGTACTCAATTAAATATAACAAGGAAAAAAATAATCTCTGAATATGTGACCAAAATATATCTATGACCAATTCACCTTTTCATGAATCCATATCCCCAAGATCCACCATCACACTACTATACAATAGATAATGATCACTTCCAAGACAACAATTGGATATAGAGGTGTCCTAAAAAGGTATAAAAAGCACCCAAATTCCTTGATATGGTCCACTAATAACTGTGGGTTTGTATTTCCCTGAATCATGGGTGGTCTCTTCCTTTGTAACTCATAAAGTGAACTCAATCCCCACACATCATTTGTTATTTCCTCAAAACCAATTGTGTAATGATAGAAAACTTATCAAAGAAATTTCACTTATTTTAATTATGTCATATAGTGTAAATCATAAACATCTCATATGGTACCCAATAAAAAATTATTATCATAAATTAATAATGAATGAAATAAGAGGCATTTGTAGAAATTAATGAATCTAAACAACTAGAATAGTATCCTAACCATTAGTATACTAATGGTACTATTAGTAATTATAATCTAGTAGTGAGAATAGTAAACTATCATATGAAAGTATAAATAATATAAATGCATCTTATAAATGAAAATATAAGATATTTATATCATGCTATATGTAAATAATTTCCAAAAAAATAATAAATTAAGTGTTGGTATGTTTAAAAACCAAAAAGTTTTATTAACTATTTTACAATTAATATAATGATATAAAAAATATTTATTTCATAAATAATTCATAAATTAGTATTATATTTAATTATAATTATGTTATAAATTTGTGAGATACCAAATAATTTTTGGACTTCTTAAAATAATTGAATATAATATTAAAATATGCATTTTTCAAATTATTGATGAATTTAATTAAAATTTAAATTTCTCATATATAAAAAACGATTTTCATAAAATATATAATTTGAAATAGAGTAATTTAAGGTAATTAAAATTATATTAAACTAGTATAATTCTTAGTTAACAATTAAATATAATAAATCATAATGAAAAAATTTTAAACAGTGAAAAATTGTAATGGAGAATTTTTGGGATTTTTAAAGTCTTGTTTCTTTAATAGTGAATAATGTAATATAGTAATTTATGGTATTTAGAATTGTATGTAAATAAATGAATTTCTATTTCATGGTTGTGAAAAAGATAATTTAGGTTCCCATTATCTCAAACACACATGCTTTATTTACTATATTTCCTCACGGCAATCAACAATATTGATAGCCATGTGCCAAAATAATAACAAATGAATAAAATAATCAAAAAGACTTCTCTGATACACTATAAATACCACCTTCATCAAATCTTTGTCTCACACAATCTATAGATTAGATAATTTTAATAATCTTATAAATTCTTATAAAAAGCCTCTTCTTCATGTCTTGGTCTTTTTGGTCCCACCAAAAACAAATTCCAAGTGCAATAAATGTTTCTCGGGGAGACGATATTCAAGGGGTTAATTCCCCCTCATCTAACATTTAATTTCATTTCTTTTCTTATACTACCCAAACCTCACTTATCAAAAATGTAATGATAACTACAATACCTTTCATATACTATAATTTTTTTTTAATGGAATATCCATCAATAAATAAATTCTCTTCTATTTTTACTCTAAAAATGAAAACATCGTCTATGATGTGTCAATTCACAACCTTCCTGGGTAATGAATTTTTATTTAGTATTATCAACATCATTGATGTTTATAATAGAATTTCTATAGTTAAAACAGATTATAATATGCTTATTATTACTTCCTTAATGTTTTGGAACAAATATATATACATATTATTAAATAAAAAGATTCTAGTTTTTCATGGTCATAAAAACTAAAAAAATAAACTTATCATTTTTCATTAATGATTTATCTACTTTATCATTAAAATATCTAGAAAATTGATAAATGGGACCATTTATTATTCTAGATGTGTATCAATATCATATAATTTTTTTGTTGGAGTTTTTATTCTATTTTCCAAGAATGCCCATAATTATACTAAAGGGAATAGGCCATAAACACATTAAAATAACATTCAAAAAACTTTAACATTATAACTCATCAAAATGGCCATAAATGAACATAATAAAGTTATATGTAAAATATTATTGGATATAATAATAAAATTAATCTATTTTTATTATCAATGATATTATGTCCAAGTGTATAACACATTCAGACATAAGGTAAGGGATCTCTCAGAGCATCCATTTTTTACTTTGCATTACACTTTCTCTCCCCATACACCAATTTTTGTCATAGTTATGATTATTTAAATATTATAAAATATATTATATATTGAATAATTATATATCTATATCAATTTTTCATTTTTAATGGGTAAATATATTCTTTTAAACGATCAATTTTCAATTCCACTCGTCAAGCAAGCCCAATTAAAGGGAACATAAAAACATCATACCCCTTTTCATGTATACTCCCGAGTATATTTTAAAACCCATTATTTTTATAAAATCATTAAATTCATCATAAATAACTATACTAGTTAATTTCTTGTTTTATATGTTGAATATTATACATTTTCCCTCTTAATGTCTCATTAATACATTCCCTTAAACAGCACTGAAGTGGATCATTTCTAAATTTTCTTAAAGAGTAATTTTTCATATATTCAATTAAGTTTGTTGTGTTTTTACATGATACACTTATATTTTCCTTTATTAATAGATAGTTATGATTTAAATCAATTATTTCATGGACATTGTTATGATACTACAATTGTTTATTCCTTATGATACTGCAATTGTTTATTCCTTATGATAATATTACAATACTCATTAAATTATATTGGTAACCCAATTGTTTGTTCATTATGTGTGTTTCATCATGTTGCACACATATGTTTGAACATGTTTTGATGGTTGTTTCTACATGTCACATCTATGCGTGAGAAATATTTAGTATCATGAGATGTTGTTTATTGGATTTGGGATTAATCCTAATATATTATGTGACATTGTATAAAATATGATATAATATTGGAAACATGTGTTGACTCGTGTTTATATCATATTTTACGACTCTCCAACATTCTTATATTGGAGTGATTGTATGGTCTCATGTGTAACAATTTTTTCTCCACATGTTTATTCATGTTTCGTTCCTTTTTATATCATAATGTTAAGCCTTATTAACAACGTGTTGTGATTTATTCCTATGATTATTTTCTTACTTGTATTTTTATCTCATATTTTGTTCATGTATTCACTAACTTATCTTATGTAGATTTATGAGATAAAATTATGTTTTTACCTTATTATGGATGACTAATTTAAATAAGTATTATTTAACATCCATGTTTTTAGTTTATTCTATCTAATTATCGAAAACAATAGAATTTATGATCTTCAGTTTTTATGTAATTGATAATTATGGATAAAATATTATAATAACATGTGTATAAGAATAGGGTTGTTATAGTTTTTATGAGCGGAAGATATGGTAATTTTTTTGATTATGACATTAAAAAATTAATAATAATGATGTAGATAGTTAAATCAGTATGGATAACGGGGATTTAAAATAATGGAATCACGTGTTTTGATATAATTTTCATTTTTAATTTTAACCTTCTATATTATTATTTTTATATTTCTTCTAGCTAATAATTAATGAACCACTATTTATATTCCTTTTAATATTAAATAGAGGGAAATAAAAGAACCCATTCTAAAAAAATCTTATAAGAAATGAGATTATATCCCTAATGAGATGCCAAATATGATTGGATACAACATTGAGAAGTTATTTTATACCATCCAATTCTTAAGAAAGAATAATGTTTTTAGGAAAGACTCTTGATTTGATGGGGAAGGTAATTGGTAGAAGAAACTGATCAAAAATAAAAATATTAAGGAGAAACATAATTCTATGTATTGGGATGGATTCATGAATGTATTTTACAATTAATATTTTCCCCAAACTCTCCATCATAAGATTGAAAGGTAATTCCTAAAATTGAAGAAAAAGGAAATAGTGTCTATTAGGGAATACAAGGATGAAATTAAAAGGCTTTCATGATAAACCTATGGTTTTTTTCACAAACACTAAAAGAAAATGGGATTTACTCATTAGAGTATTAAATCAATGTTTTTAAAAATAAATGGTGATTAGAGACATGGAATTGAAGGGGATATTATAGGATATTCTTTAAAGGATGAGATGGACATTGGGGACTCTCAGTGGTCTCATGGGATCAGAGATAAAAAGGGAAAAACTGATTTTAATATTGGTGGATTAACAAATAAATCTAATAGTGGATGAAGAATCTAGGGGACTACCTAAAGCCAACAAGGATATTCTTAAAATATTGAACATAGGGGAATCAAAATGATTTTTTTGGAAGGGATTTGAAGAATCCCACTAATTTTGATTAATTAAATAAGGTACAGACTAACATTTTTCCAATAGTCTAATATTTCAACTACAAGGATAATGGGAATTATAAAATACAATTCACTATGCGTTGGCTTTTTGGTGGAAATCAATGAATACTTCTTCCAATTATGCAAGGAAGGGGATATGTTATCACTAAAACTGAGATGGTGACCAAAAATGATGTTTTGACATGCATTATATTTACTCATTTTAGAATAGTGAACATAGTATTTTAATGTTGTTTTAAAAAATCATTTATATCATTCATTTTTATAAGATCTATTAAAAAAATTCCTCAAATTATGAATGTTGAAATATGTAGAAGAACATAAAAAAGTAAATTATTATATCCAAAAGTATATAATACGTCCCTGATTAATTTTTGTGGACAAAAAATCCAAGAAATTCTCATCTAAATTCCTTTTTCTGAGTTAGATTCTATTTTGAGCATGGATTGGCTATCTTCATATAAATACGAAATCAAATTTCATGAATGGGATATCACTCTTCATGTCCTGAGGCATCCTCTAATTATGTAAAATGGGAATGAGGATGATGAATATATTTATGAATTATTATCTCAATTATTCACATAATTGCATTATGAGTACATATATATATAGACAAAAAGATTTTTAAAAAGGATAGGATCATACTCTAATACGCACCCATTGTGAGCGACTACACTGATGAGTTTCTAGAATAACTGTATAGTTTTCTTCTTGACCAAGAGGTTGAGTTCTCAATGGACCATATACCGAGATACCTTCACATATCAAACACAACATATAAAAATTTCCACCATTGAGTTGGAGGAACTAAATTAAAAATTTCTACACTTCATAGAAAAGTGTCTTATAATCTTTATTTAATCACATTTGGTTTCACCAGTCCTCCTTTTCAGAAAGAATGATGGATCAAAGATCCTCTTCATTGATTATCATTATTTTAAAAAATTAATGACAAATAAAAAGTAAGCCATACGCGAGATAGATGAATTCTACTATTAGCTATGTTGGGCCATATATATATTTATGGTGGACCTTCATTTAGGAATTCTATAACAATAGTCGTCGAAGTAAAATATTCTCAAGACTACCATCGGAACAAGGTATAGACACTATGATTTCACAGGGATGCATTTCAGACTCAATAATGCTCCAACAATAATCATAGAAATAATGAAGATAGTACTTAGATATTTCATTACAAGTTTCAGTTGTCATTATCAATGTTATAATGATATACTAAATATAATGGAGGAATGCGAGGGGAATTTGAATATTATGATAAAGACTTTGTTGAGGGAGAAAGTTGTGAAATTTAAAGTAAATGTGATGTTTGATGTAGGATACATCATTCTTGGTTTCCTTTTATCTCGAGTAAAGGAAAATTTGTATTCCTTTTCAAGATAATGGAAATCTAAGAGTTACTTAGGACAATATATGTGTTAGAGATATGTAGTTTCCCTAGTCTAGGTGGGTATTATAGATGATTTTTGAAGAAATTTTCATATTTTCAAACCAACTACCAAACATGACTCACAAGGGTGTAAATTTTTTATGGACTAGTGAATATAATGATTTCATTAGTGTGTAGAAAAATATGAATATCATTTCACTATTACTATAACATCCAACAAGATAGTAAATATTTTGGGTATATATTAATTCTTCATAGAAGGGAATATGTTGTGTACTCTTGAAAAATGATAATTTGATAGCATATCTCTCTAGAAAATTGATTGTTCATGTGAAAAACTATCCCAACCAGGATATGGAGTTAGATTCTCTGGTCTTGGCATTTAAAATATGGTGTAATTATCTCTATTGAGAGATGTGTGAAATTTATACTGATCGGAAGAACCCAAAATATATATTCACATTGAATGGTTATAATATATGTTATTGAAAGTGATTAGAGATCATGAAGGATTATAACTACATAATCTACTAACATCCTGGTAAATCAAATAAAGAGGCTGATTCTCTATAAATAATGGATCTTCCATGTTTATCAATGATGTAAACTGAGAAGGATCCAATATTTTTAGGAAATAAAAATATTGACATGTGAATCATCAAGGAAGGAATATCATAAAATCATTATCAAATGATTACTCTACCATCCCATATAAAAAATGATGCTTAATGAAATGATGATTAATAATTGAAAGGTCTAATTGTACTATGAAAATATTACCCATACCGACACACAAATTGAAAAATATCACCATGAACATTGTCATCATCCCCTGAAATACATCCAATGAAATAATTTTATATTGGGTTTTTTGGAAAATCTTATAAATACATCTCACATTTTTGGAGGTTGAGACTATTTCTCACTAAACTAACTTGAAAAATATATTTTAGAGAATATTTTAAATTCCAAATACTACCATATTGATTATATCTAATTAAGATTCAAGTTTTACATCTATGTTCGGGAAAACTCTCCAATATACTCTAAAAACTGAGTTGAACAACTGTATTTCCTACCATACACCAAATGGTTTCCAACCTAAGAGGACTATCTGGACACTAGAAGTCATATTCCAATAATTTTATATGAATTTCAACTTAATATGTGATCGTATTCATCAATTGGACAAGTAATCTTAATATAATTTTTTACAATCAGGAATCAAAATGGACCTTTATAAATCCCTTTATAGGAATAGATATAAATCATCTTCATTCTAGGATAATGATGGTGAATGTATAATTTTTTCAACTGAAAGGGTAAAATAAATTCTTTAAAATGTGAAAAACATTCAACAACACATCGAGTAATCCAAAATATATTATAAGGAAACAAAGATAATCACTTTTGGGATATAGAGTTTGAGGGTGGTGAAAATTTATTCCTCCGTATATCGCTATGGAAGAGAGGCTTGATATTTTGGATGAATGGACTACTATGTTTGAGGTACACTGGCCCCATTGAGATTCTTGATCACATTGCAGTCGAGGCATATTGACTGCAACTTCCACCATCCTTGTCTCAAGTACACGACGTGTCCCCCCGTATCCCTACCTAGGGTATACTTATCAGATCCCCCACATGTATTGAGCTCATATGATGTAAAAATGGAAAATTATATATCTTACAAGGAGAAGGAGGTGATGATCTTGGATATTAGAGATAATATCTTATGAAATAAGACTATTAAAGTAGTCAATGTATTATAGAATAGTCATATATATGAAGTGAAAACATGGTAACCATAAAAAATAATGTAGGATACATATCATCACCTATTTTGACATTATTATTTAAAACCAAAACTCATAATAGGACTTTCATAAAAGGAAAGAATGTAACAACCTATAATTTTATCAATGAAATTTACAATCTTTTTATTATTTCATTTAGTGTAAATCACAGAAATCACATTGACAACCTAATAAATAAATTATTTACATAAATTATAATGAATGAAACATGTATTATTTATTTAAATTTTGTAATATATACCCTTGTAATTGTAACATGATAGTCGGAATAGTAATGTGATTATTGGGAATAGTAATCTTATCGTTAGAATAGTAACATCACCAATAAAATAAAAAAATATATTTTGGAATTCTATAAATGAAAAGATTATATATTGATAATTGGGTATTGGTAAATAAATGTTTTAAAAATGATTCATTAAGTGTTGTCAGTTTTATAAAATATAAATAATTATTTATAATTTTATAATTAATAAAATGATTTAATAGAAACATTTTTTTTAAAAACAAGATTGATAAATTAAAATTTAATTGGGTTTCCATTATAAGATATTTTTTTTGATATTATATAATTATTAAAAATGTCATTAAATTGGTTATAATATTAAAATTTTTATTTTTCAAATTAATTATGACATAATTTAAAAATAAAAAAAAACTATTATCATAAAATGGAGTCTGTATTTGAAGTCAACATAAAAAAATTATGGAGTTTTTTTATTTTTCAAAAATATTTTATTTGATAGTGAATAAATAAATATAGTAATTTAAATTATTTTACATTATTAGTAAATAAATTAATTTTTGAGTCATGGTTGAGTCATGGATGATTTATGTTACCATAAAATCAAAATAAAATTCTCTAGTTCTTCATTATATTCATTGTAATTATTACTATTGAAAATGATGATGACTTTCCCCATTATAGAGTTTCTTACTATGAATCCATCATCAATTGTATTGATATCAACAAAGACCTCTTTCCTGATGTCATTATGATAGTGATTAATTATGAGGATAACACTTTCTTTCTCAACACACTGCTGGAGCATAAAATCAAAGACACTGTCTTTAGTAGGAATCATGATAATGCATCGGGTCCTGATTCTTTTATAAATGGTTTCTTACAATATTATTGGGATGTGAATAATAATGGCATTTTTAATCTTGTAAAATATTTTTTTACCAATGGTGTTCTTCATCATACTCTTAATTCCTAATTTATCCCCTTGATCCCTAAAGTGGAAAATGCCTTTTAAATTCATTTATTTAAGCCCATTGACCTTTTTAACACTCTTTATAAAATTTTCACTAAAATCATGGAAAATTGGAATTGAATAATCACTGACAAAGTTGTCTCGTGGAACCAATTTGGTTTTGTTAAAGGTAGATCCTTCCAAGACTGTATATGTCTTGCCTCTGAGTGTGTCAATAACCTAAACAAAGCCAATAGAGAAGGAAATATTTCTATTAAACCTAACATCATAAAAGATTTTCAAACCATGTATTAGAGATTTATCATCAATTTAATTAATGTATTTATATTTAATGACTCTTTCATCACTACAAAAAGAAGGTTGTTCAAATTGGTATATGTTTCCATTTTAATAATTGTCCATCCCAAGGACTATTTCAAATGCACTAATGGTGTCTATAATGGTGACCCCCTTCTTCCATTCTCTTGTTGACTACAGAAGACTGTCTTAGTCATCTAATAACCTAGGTGGTGAACCAATATAAGGTGAAACTAATCCATGTTTCCATGAACATAATTGCTCCAACTCACCTCTTTTATGATTAAGACATTATACCTTTTTTTCAGGGTGATAAATGAATCATTGTTAACCTCATAGAAATGCCCACACATTATGAGGATGTATCTATATAAACCATTAGATTGAAAAAACACTTAATCTTATTTTGGAAAATATTCCTACCACTAGAAAATCAAACATTATCAATGACTTATTCCTGAAAGAAGTTACACACCCTTTCAATTACTTGGGAGTTACCATCTATTGGGATAGACCCATGTCATTCCACTTTGCTAATATAGTTGAACCAGTCCTAAACTAGGTTTCTTAATGGAATGGAAAATCACTCTCTATGGGTGGAAGAACATTTCTTTTTCAAATATACAATTGTCTCTAAGATGGTTTACACCATGATGTTATATAAATGACTTGTTGTTCTGATCTAAAAAATAAACACCACTATAAAGAAATTCATTTGTAATGGTAATACATTAGAAAGGAAACTTGTGACTATCCCTTGGTCAACTTGTTGCAATACTATTGAGAAATGTGGTATTGGAATTAAAAATATAAAGTACTTAAATGAATCCTTTCATGATAGAATTACTTGGATCCTTTTTCACAATTCATCAGATGCTATTACCTTCCTCAAAAATTGATTTCATGACAAACATAAGATGGGAAATTCAAATATCATTATGTAACATCCCAGGTAAATAAAGAATATTACTTTTCCATATTTATCCATATTTGTGAATAAAATTTTAATATTAATTTAAAGGGAACACTATGCTTGATGGCGTACCCAATACGCAACAATGAGTTTCTTTGAAATATTACGTTGCACTCTAATAATATAATAATATTATTTTAAATGGTAGTTAATACCTAGCCGTTGTAATGGCGGGAATGAATAGAACTAACTACAAAATGATTATATATGTTTGTAAAATATTTTTACTTTTTTACATTAAATTTTGGATGCTTAAAATGCGAATGAATCCAATTTTAAGCATAAATCTTCTAATATTCTTTAAAAGGTCGATTAAATGCATTTTGATGGAAAACCCTTTTTAAATATACTTTTAAAGATTTTATATGTTATATTTGAAAAAATAAAATTCTTTCTTTAGAAAATGGGCATCAAAATTTACTTTGTGTAAATTGTTGTTATTTTTCGGAAAAAGACCAGTTTTAGGGAAAATGTTGTATTTTAATTCAAAAACACTTTTTAATATAATTTATTTTTATGATTATATCATATTTTGAATTTGTTTTAAAGTTAAATTATAATATATTTTTACTATTTAATGAAATGGTGGTCATTGGAATTAATTTCACTTTGAAATTGGACTTAAACTAGTGTCAAGCTTTTAATAGATATTGTTTCTTAAAAACACGCTATTTGTTTTGACAGTGGGAATTTATTATTAAACTAATTAATTCAACTTATATGTTTTGAATTCATTAAAATAGACATCATTTTTCAATTCGAAATATCAAATATAGCTTATGGTGAATTTTTGGTATTTTTCTGAAAAACATCAATTTTTGATGAATAGTGAAACCACTAAGTGGTAGTTAAAAAACTGATTTTTTTTGTTTAAATGAATCTTTACCACTTCTATGATTTGAATTTCAAAAATCTGACATACATGGTTTTCATTAGGATGTAAAATGTGGTTCAATGGGATTAAAATAATTTTTTGGTGAATAGTAACTTTTGAGTTTTATTAATCGCGATTAAAGGTAATTAGTGTAATTTAAGGTAAAGATAATGTTATAATAATTTTAAATGATTTTTAAACATGTCCTACCTTTATTGGATGAGTCGTGGCCGGCCAAGACAATCCATGGGTCAACATGGGGACCCCATGGATCCAATTTGGTAGGATAATGAAATTAATAAATTTTTATTTAAAGTTAAAATAAAAATGTCAAAAAACATATATTGTTTTACAAAAAAACCTTTTACATGGGGTTATACAAGTAATACTTTTTACAATAAATATTTATTGGAAAGCTAACAAGATTTCCTACATCATAGTATTTTTTAATAATTTTTATACATTAAATACATTAATTTATTTATGACACCATGATGATGAAGCGATTACCTCATTAATGAATGATTTAAATAAAATGAAAATATAATGTAAAATACAAGACATAAACTTTTCAAAAACCTATTGGATGGGTGGATTTAGAACCCTTATCACCTTAACATAGAAATATATAATTTGGGGACCTTTGATATCCGAAAATAATTTTATAATAACGTTACTTTTCAAGACATTCCAAGAGTGCCCCTCCTCCCTCTTATAAAAGGCCCACCAACTCTACCTCCTTACCCACACCTCTAAATCCCTGGGATCGTCCAAACTACGCTCCTATTGTCTCTACACATCCCTCTATTATTCCTAGAATCCTCACTTTGGGCAGAAGGCTTTCCAAGGAAGCCTTGGATCTCAAATCAAAAAAAGTTACCTGGTTTGAAGGTGAAGTCTTCCCTAGTGTTCATTTGTATTATTTTGTTTCTCCAACCCCCTAAACTCTCTTTATTCATTTATTTTGTAATAACACCGGTATCTTAAATATACTGGGATTTGTTTTTGAGAAGGATTCGAGCTACACTAACACACACCCTTGTCTAATGGTTAATGAACATACTGTTTCCGTGGATGGCGAATTACTGCCTCACGAAACGATAATTGTTCTATCTTCTCCTACCACCTCTAATGGTGGACATTATGATGGAACTATATTTATTTATCATTTATATTATATTTATTTGATTTCTATGCTTCTGTATTTTATATTTAATACATAACTTTATTCTTTTCACGTTGTGCAAATGCGATAATTTCATTTGAGGAAGTGTGGACAACTGCCCCCTCAAGTGATGTAACTCGTTCATGCAATACATGGAATGTATAAAGAATGAAAATGATGAAATTATGTGATATATATAACATATATATTATACTGAAATTATAATATATATATTTATATATCTCATCTATTTTTAATTCCATTAATGTGCCAAATAGATGAATGTAGCGTTCATGCGTACGTATGGCTTACCGACTCCATGAACGGTACATTTCATTTGTTATCTCCAAATGTTATGTACTATTATAAGTACATATATATAATGTATATATATTTCATATATTATATCTAAATGACATATAAAATTATGGAATTATAATATATATATCTCTCATTTAGTTTTAATTCCTTTAATATGACAAAGAAATGAAAGTAGCGTTCATGCGTACGTACGGCCTACCGTCTCCATGAACGGTGCAATTAATTTTTTATCTCCAAATGTTATGGAATAGTATAAAATGAATATATACTCTATATATATGATATTTAAATCATTAATACTATTTTGGAGATGATTTACCTATAACTACATTGAAAATTCTTTTCCAACATCTTCAATTTTTACTCATGTACCGTACATCGACAAAAACGTCTGATATGAAGTCACATTATTAACCAATTATTATAACATTATAACATGTGATATGAACTGAATAATAATAATTAAATGAGGTCCTTATGTAATTTTAAATTTACCAATGTTTATTATTCAGTAATATAATGAAATGAACAAGACAAGTCGGACTTGAGGTAAGGGATCCTACCTCTCTCTTTCTTTTTACGCACTCTCTTTTATGTCATTTATTTTAAGCTCATATTTCTTTTGTTTAGGGATGTTATTTTATATTCTTCACACTTTAATTTTTATATTCATATTATGAGATACCCTATTTGATCTCATAAATCTGTTTTTGTACATTTTAAGTGGTGCCGTTAGGCTGTCGAGTTTTCATAAGGTATTTTTTATCTCACTTTTTGTTCCTGTGAGATTCATGCTACATTTTCCACTATTTTCTTTTCTGTGATGTATTTACTACCCATGATTTTATTCTTTGTGTAATATACTTTAATTTATGGGAATTTACATTTTCATTGTATGAACCTTCTTTCATGGGGTGTACGTTTTGAAAGTTACCCAAATCGGTAAGGAAACCTTTCACCATCATCTTGTTAAAAGACTTCTTTTTGTTGGGGATTTTAATTTACATATTGTCATGTTGGGATATGTTATTATATATTCTTATTGATGAAAATTTTATTTCCAAGTGATGAGATACAATTTTTTCTCTCATTAACTCATTCTATGAATTTTAAAGTGACGCCGTTAGGCTGACGAATTTTTGCAAGGGAACTTCTTAACTCAATTTCAATTCTTTGGGATAAAATTGTACTCCTTGAATATGTCATTCTATGAATATGTGTGAATTAATATGATTGTTTTACACTTAATATCTACTTATATTGGGTGTATTTATATTTTTCACACATAATTATGTCATTGATTTATCCTTAATCTAAAGATACCGTCTTTGTAAGGGACTTCATCTCAATCCCCTTTCATTGAGTCATATTTTGTTCTAATATAAGATTTTCTTTTATAAGGTGTATAAACCCCTTTGACTTTAAATTTTATACAAAAGGAATCTTTTTTCTATGAAGCGTTTTACTACATGATAAAAAGGAATGTTTCTTTTAACGTACTCGGTGACAACGACCTTTTCCGTCGCCGCGAGTATTATTTGATCTTTGGATTCCTCAACAAACTGTAATTTTTTTAAAATGAAATAAATACCATATACTCTATTATGTAGTTTGGTATTTAAAATTGTATTTATAATGGATTTGTTATGTCAATATATTTATGTGATATATATTTTTTGAAATGTGGAAATGTTTTCTTTCCATTATATTTGTTTTATATCTTATGACTCTATAATGGTACTTAGACATTTGATGGGTGGTTACATGATAAACCATATTATGGGTGGTGTCGTGAATACCAGTACGGGTAGTTACGTTATAACCTCTAATTCATTTGTTATGGAAGTCGGCCGTATGGATTTTCCATGTAGTGATATGTGTGGAAGTCGACCGTATGTTTATTCAATTTAAGTATGTTTATGTCCCAAGTTACCTTTATAAGTCATGTGTTCTTTATATGGGTTTATGGTAATCTTTTGGTTACAAAGGATAAGTGGTGATCTTTTATTCAGTGATGCGAATTTACTACTTCATAAAGGTAAAAAGTATTACATTGATAAAGTATTCATGGTTTACTTGTTGTTTTGAAAAACTAACAGTTTTCCTTCTTTTTGTATCCTTTACTGGGATTTTTATTATCATCCCATGTTTTTGAAATGGTTTCCACAGGACATAAAGATGAATAGGGTCAAGGATGGGATCAAGGAATGCCATGCTATCTAAAACATAGAACTATAAATGTTTCTTTTTAAGAGTTTTTATTTTATGGAAACTTAGTATAAGTGTCTACTTTGTAATCTTTTGAGATGTAATAGTTATGAACTAATTCTATAAAACTATAAACCTGAACAGATACACTATGTGAATTATTCATTTAATTCATGATTATGTAATGTTTTAAGTCTGGGACCTTATAGTTGGTATCAATGGTCGGTTTAGATAACTTTAGAGGTTAGAGTGTTGTTTAAGCATAAGTGGCAAGTTGTGTATAACCACAATGGATATTATATTATATAGAGTCATTGTTATTTTTGAATGTTGGAATGAGTTTGAGATAACATGGATAAGTATATCTTAATGTTTATCTTCTTATTTATTACATGATGATTTTTTTGATATACTCACATAGACGTTTTTGGTTTTAGTAAATCGATGGATCTAGCAGGCACCAAAGTGACAATGGGTTTAATGGAAACTGTGGTGGTTCTCTGATTAAGAGACTGGATGAAATGGGGGATTCAATGAGAAATCTCGTGGTTATTCTAAACAAACTATCAAGGAGTCATGATCAACCAATTGAACCCTTGTGAGTTCTCTAATGCATCATGTATGAGAGAACCAACTCGATGTGGAAGTTCATGTAATAATTATAAAGGTAACCATTAGGGTTTATATGATCCTTACTTTTGAGGTAATTATTGGTTACTATATGATGGAATATGAATGGAATAAGGTAAAATTGAGGTTAAATTATGTTATGGTTATTTTTAAAGATTTTATCTCTTTTTGGGGAATATCTTAAGAATTATATAGTTTAGGAAAAAGGATAACACACAGACCGTGTGACAACCCGTCGCGTCAGAAAAAGGTGTGGGAATCGAACCCACAACCAAAGTGTGACTGGTATTTATCACCTACCACTAGACTATGTGAAGTCACTAGTTAGTATTACAAATTCATTGTAGTTATATAATTTTATGAATCAAGAATAAGTTGCTTTTGGGTTATCTAGGAAAATATTGACCTATCATGGAGGATATGTGATTAGGCTAATTACTTTTTAGTATGAGACTTTTAGAGCAACTGATGTTATTTGGAGATAAATGTTAATATTTACCCTGGAAGACTATGTGATTAAATACTTCATAGATTTGGGATTCAATCTTAGTTTTGATTACTTTGAAGAATTTTATTGATAGATGTTTATTGAATGGTCTTTGTTGAACGTTGGGTTTTGTTTGACAAATTATGGATATTAAGAATATACGGTTTTTTATAACGAATTATCTGTTTTGGGGATTATCTGATCTTTTACTAACATTTTTGGTTTTGGTTTTGGATAATGTCTAAATACATCGTAAATATATAGTTCTCTTTTGTGGATTATGTGATTCTCTAGAAGTTGATTATAGTGCTCTTAATGTGAACAAGTTATCCTAAATACTAGTCTTTTGGAGAAAATATGAGTTTCTGTAAGAAATCTAGAAAAAGTTGAAAGTAAACATGGCATGTAATTATGTTTCCTTGTGTTTTAGTTAGGATCATAAATAAATTACTCAATGAAAAGTAACTTAAAAGCAAAAATATTTTCTGTTAACTTTTCCTACTGGGGAATCAAATACCCTTTAACCCATCACCAGTTTGTGATATTCTGGTGCTTAACTTTCTCCTAAACATGTTTTCTATCACTCTCCCATAGAACATGACCCTTTGTTTTTTCTTCCATATCCATGTTTTCTTACATGTAATACTTGTATGGGTTAACTCGGGTGACCTTTTTTACTTCCCTTTCTTTCTTTTCAAGTGACAGTTTAATTTACTCCTTTTCCGATTTGGGGCTTTCAATGAATTTTCCAAGACCAATTTTAAAAATTGTGAGGAAGCAATTCCCAAAAGGGGGGAAGGATGTAAAATTCTAGGTAAATAAAGAATATTAATTTTTCATATTTATCCATATTTTTGAATAAAATGTTAATATTAATTTAATGGGAACGATATTCTTGATGGCGTACCCAATACACAATAATGAATTGCTTTGAAATCTTACGTTGCACTCTAATAATAAAATAATAATTTTTCAAATGGTAGTTATCTCCTAACCATTTTAATGGTGCGAATGAACAGAACTAACTACAAAATTATTATATATGTTTTTCGAATATTTTTACTTTTTTACAATAAATGTTAGAGGCCTAAAATGTGAATGAATCCAATTTTAAGCATAAATCTTCTAATATTCTTTAAAAGGTCAATTAACCGACTTTCGATGGAAAACCATTTTTAAATATACTTTTTAAGATCTAATATGTTATATTTGGAAAAATAAAATCCTTTTTTTGAATCTGGACATCAAAATTTACTTTGTGTAAATTGTTGTTATTTTTCCGATAAAGATCAGTTTTAGTGAAAATGTTGTATTTTAATTCAAAACATATTTTTAATCTAATTTATTTATATGATTATATCATCTTTTGAATTGGTTTTAAAGTGAAATTAGAATATATTTTTTCCATTTAATCCAATGGTAGTCATTGTAATTAATTTCACGTTGAAATTTCACTTAAACTACTATCAATCTTTTAATAGATATTATTTCTTAAAAACACGTTATTTGTTTTGACAGCAGGAATTAATTATTAAATTAATTAATGCAACTTATATGTTTTGAATTTTTTAAAATAGAAATCATATTTGAATTCGTAATATTGAATATATCTTAGGGTGAATTTTTGGTATTTTTCAGAAAAACTGCAATTTTTTATGAATAGTGAAACCACAAAGTGGTAGTTAAAAAAATGATTTTTCGTTTAAATGAAAATTTTCAACTTCTGTGATTTTAATTTCAAAAATCCGAAATATATGGTTGTAATTAGGATGTAAAATGTGGTTCAATGGGATTAAAATAATTTTTTGGGGAATACTAAGTTTTAAGTTTTATTAATCGTGATTAAAGGTAATTAGTGTAATTTAAGGTAAAGATAATGTTATAATAATATGAAATGACATTGACACATGTCCTACCCTTATTGGATGAGTATTTTACGACCAAGACAATCCATGGTTCAACTTGGGGACCCCATGGATCCTTTTTGGTAGGAAAATTGCAATAATAACTTTTTATTTAAAGTTAAAATAAAAATGTCACAAACATGTATTGTTTTACTAAAAAACATTTTACATGGGGTTATACAAGTAATAATTTTTACTATAAATATTGATTGGAAAGATAAAACGATTTCTGACATCATAGTATTTTCTTTATAATTTTTAGACATTTATACATTAATTTATTTATGACACCATGATGATCGAACAATTACGTCATTAATGAACGATTTAAATAAAATGAAAAGATAATGTAAAATCCAAGACATAAACTTGTCAAAAACATATTGGATGGGTGTATTTAGAACCCTTATCAACTTATACTCGAAATATATAATTTTGGGACCTTTGATATCCGAAAATCATTTTATAATAAAGTTACTTTTCAAGACATTCCAAGAGTGCCCCTCCTCCCTCTTATAAAAGGCCCCCACCTCTACCCCATTACCCACACCTATCAATCCCTTGCCTCATCCAACCTATGATCATATGGTTTCTCCACATCCTTCTATTACTCCTATAAGACTCACTTTGGGCAGATGTCTTTCCAAGGAAGCATTTGAGCTCAAATCAAAAAGAGTTACCCGATTTAAAGGCGAAGTCCTTCCTAGTGTTCTTTTGTTTTATTTTGCTTCTCCAACCCCCTAAACTCTTATTATTATTTTATTTTGTAACAAAACCAGTATATTAAACATACTATGATGTTTTTATGATAATTATTCTAGCTACACTAACACAAACCTCCGTCTAATGGTTAAAGAACATACTGTTTCTGTGGATGGGGAATTACTGCATCACGAAATGATGATTGTTCTATCTTGTCCTGGTGGTGGCCATTATGATGGAACTATATTTATTTATGATATATATATTATTTATTTCCTCTCTATGCTTCTGTATTTTATATTTAATACATACCTTTATGCTTTTTATGTTGTGCAAATGGGATAATTTCATTTGAGGAAGTGTGGACTACCGCCCCTCAAGTGATGTGACTCGTTCATGCAATAAATGGAATGTATAAAGAATTAAAGTGATCAACTTATGTGATCTATATAAAATATATATTATACTGGAATTATAATATATATATATATATATATATCTCTCATCTAGTTTTAATTCCATTAATGTGCCAAAGAAATGAATGCAGCGTTCATGCGCACATACGGCTTACCGTCTCCATGAACGGTACATTTCATTTCTTATCTCCAAATGTTATGTACTATTATATGTACATATATATAATGTATATATATGTAACATATTACATCTAAATGACAGATATAATTCTGTAATTATAATATATATATCTCGCATTTAGTTTTAATTCCATTAATATGACAAAGAAATGAAAGTAGCGTTCATGCATACATACGACCTACCGTCTCCATGAATGGTGCATTTCATTTTTTATCTCCAAATGTTATGGAATAGTATAAAATTAATATATACTAGATATATATTATATTTATATCATTAATACTATTCTGGAGATGATGTACCTATATCTACATGGAAAATTCTTTTACAATAAGTTCAATTTTGACTCATGTACCGAACATCGACAAAAACATCTGATATGAACTCACATTTTTAAGAAATTCTTATAACATTATAATATGTGATAAGAACTGAATAATAATCATTAAAGGATGTCCTTAATCAATTAAAAATTGAACAATGTTTATTATTCAGGAATATAATGAAACGAACAAGACAAGTCGGACTTGAGGTAAGGGATCCTACCTCTCTCTTTCTTTTTAAGTTCTCTTTTATGTAATTTATTTTAAGCTCATATTTATTATGTTTGAGGATGTTATTTTATATTCCCCATACTTTACTTTTTATGTTCATATTATGAGAGACCCAATTTGATCTCATAAATCTATTTTTGTACGTTTTATGTGGCGCCGTTAGGCTGCCTAGTTTTCGTAAGGGATTTTTTATCTCACATTTTGTTCATGTGAGATTCATGCTACATTTTCCGCTATTTCCTTTTGTGTGGTGTATGTACTGCACATGATTGTATTCTTTGTGTAATATAATTTAATTTATTGGAATTTTCATTTTCATTGTAGGACCCTTCTTTCATGGGGTGTACATTTAGAATGTTACACAAATCGGTAAGGGAACATTTCACCATCCTCTTGTAAAAAGACTTCTTTTTGTTGGGTATTTTAATTTACATATTGTTATATTGGGATATGTTCTTATATATACTTATTGATGTAAATTTTATTTCCAAGTGATGAGATACCATTTTCTCTCTCATCAACTCATTCTATGAATTTTAATGTGACGTCGCTAGGCTCTCGAATTTTTGAAAGGGAACGTCTTAAATCAATTTCAATTCTTTGGGTTAAAATTGTACTACTTGAATATGTAATTATATGAATATGTGTGAATTATTCTGATTGTTTTACACTTAATATCCACTTATATTGGGTGTATTTATATTTTTCACTCATAATTATGTCATTGATTTATCCTTAATCTAAGGATACCGTCTTTGTACGGGACTTTGTCTCAATCTCCTTTTATTGAGGCATATTTTGTTCTAATACAAGATTTTCCTTTATAAGTTTTTTAAACCCTTTTGAATTTTAATTTTATAAAAAAGGAATTTTTTTTATATGGAGCATTTTACTAAACTACAAATAGGAATGTTTCTTTTAACGTACGCGGTGGCAATGACCTTTTCCGCCGCCACAAGTTTTATTTGATCTTTAGCTTCCCCAAAAAGCCGTAATGTTTTTAAAATGAAATAAATACCATATACTCTTTTATTTAGTTCGGTATTGAAAATTGTCTTTATAATGGATTTGTTATGTCAATATATTTAAGTGATGTATTATGATCTAAATGTGGAAATTTTTTCTTTCCATTATATTTGTTTTATGTGTTTTGATTATATAATGGTACTTGGACATTTGATGGGTGGTTATGTGATAAACCATATGACAGGTGGTGTCGTGAATACTAGGACGGGTGGTTACGTTATAACCTCCAATGCATTGGTAATAGAAGTCTTCCGTATGTCAATTACATGTAGTGATATTTGTGGAAGTTGACAACATGGTTATTCCATTTAAGTATGTTTATGTCCCAAGTTAACTTTGTATGTTATGTGTTATTTATATGGGTTTATGGTAATATTTTGGTTACAAAGGATTAGTGGTGATCTTTTATTTAGTGAAGAGTATTTACTACTCCATAAAGGTAAAAAGTATTATTTTGATAAAGTATTCATGGTTTACTTGTTGTTTTGAAAAACTAACAGTTTTCCTTCTTTGTGTATCCTTTACTGGGCTTTTTATGCTTATCTGAAGTTTTTGGAATGTTTTCCACAGGACATAAATATGAATAGGGTCAAGGATGGGATCAAGGAAATACAGTCTATCTAAAACATGGAACTAGACATGTTTCTTTTTAAGAGTTTTTATTTTATGGAAACTTAGTAGAAGTGTCTACTTTGTAATCTATTGAGATGTAATAGTTATGACCTAATTCTATAAAACTATAAAACTGAAAATATCCTCTATGTGAATTATTCATATAATTCATGATTATGTAATGTTTTAAGGCTGGGTCCTTATACATTTACTCTCCCATATGTACATCCATCAAACAATATTTTTCCAATATTATAAATAATTCTAGTTGGATGGTCTGCAGAGACTCCTCCATGAAATTATGGTTTGATTACAAGACTAGTACTCCTCTCATTTCTATGATTTCTCATGATCAAATCCTTATGAATTCTAACTACTAGATTAGAGAAATTCTAAACACTAATCTTGATCACCACCCTGATATGATTAGGAATTTCCTTGAAAACTGTTAATTATCTTATACTAATGATTTCTTAATTTGGGAACCTGCTCACAATGGAATTCTTGACTCAATTTTTTTTACAATCATTACCTATTTAACTCTGAATGTGATTATATATGGATAAAAAATTTCAATAATCCTTAGATTATGACCTCAAGATTCATTATCATCTTGTGTATTTCCCACAACACATTTCCCACAGAGATTTTCCTTCAGTCCATTGGAATCCATCTTTGATCTATTTGTAGAATTCGTAATCAACATAGAGATGATTAAAACCAGATATTTTTTTTATACTAATTATTCGATTCTTTTGAACTACTTTATTGGTATTTTTTTACTACATATAGTTGATTCTTTACTCCGTTGAAACTCAACGAAAGAAATGTGTATAAATGGAAGGTTCTCAGCAAATAAAAAACCTTTTCCTAGCTGAATATTCTTAGCTACACCATGTGTTATTGTATGAATGGAATACTATTATTCATAACACTTACACTCCCAATCCAAATGAAGGTAGAATGAGGATCTATATTGTCATACATTATGAAACTTTTATGTAGAAGGGACATTTAAACAACACTTCCAAGAATTTTAGTATCCTTCTACGTCTGTGGATTAATGGAAATTATAGTCTACATAACCTCACACTAGAGTTATTATGAAGATATCCTCTTCCTGGTTAGATCAGAATTAATATTGATGCCCCCCAGTGGAAATCTGGTCCCTTTGTGGTGTGGTTCGATCTTTTATAATAACTTCAGTCAGATCATTTATTGTTTCATGGGTAGCTATGGCATGACCACCTCCCTTGAATATGAGATGATGAGCTTAATACACATTATTTCCTTCACCAATAATATTGGTTAGAATAACATCTAGACTGAATGTGACTCAACAACTATCGTGCATGGTATTTGGAATGGCGTGACACGTCTTGCTTGGTCGATTACTACCTATCATATGGAATGAAACTACTCGCTTATCGACCTCAACTATATCATCAAACATGTTTATTGGGAATAAAACACGGTTGCAGATAGCCTGGACAATATAGGCATTAACCAAGCCATCACCTGGTCCGAATACCTCCACACTGATCTTATTTCTTTACATGAAAATGATTTTAATATGATATTTTATTCTGAAATGTTGTAAAAATTATTTTTTATAATAATTGTTCTTTATTTGTTTTGGGCCAATGCATCATCTTTTAAAATAAATATTCCACCCAGTTCCCCTCCCATGCCTCTTCCTCATTCCCTTATCTTATCGGTTTCACGAAAAATAAAAAATCTATTTTCTATCAGGATGTTCCCAATGAGATGATATTTAAAAGGTAAAATACACCTTATTTAGATTTTAATTTCATTTATTTTATTATCCTCAAGTATACTAAAAATAGAAAGTTTAAATATATCTCAATAATTATAAAAAAACATTATTTTTATTATGTTTTATGAATATGCATCATCAAATTTCTTCACTTCTCCTATTATTCTAAAAATGGAAACAACATCCGTGAATTTTCAATTAACCAACTTTATGGATGAGGTGTTTTTGTTTTCCATTAACACATTGAAGAAATATCATAAATACATTTTTGTCGATAAAACTTATTATAATATTTTATAATTACTTAATTATTGTTTTGGAACTAATATATAATGATAATATTTAAAAAAAACATTACTATATTATGATGTATATAAAAACTTCAGAAAATAATCTAATAATTTTCCATTATCATTTTATCTAATTAATCATAATAATATAAAAATAATAATTTGGGAAAATTTGAAAATTTGTAACTATAATAATATAATATAATTATAGTTATGCTTTTTTTCATCCATTTTATATAAAATCCCATAATTATACTCAAGGGAACTAACTATAAAACTAGAAATGAACATTCCCAAAACAAAAAAATGATACACTATATATAATCTAAATGGCCAAAAAATAATGATGATAAAAATATATAGAGAATATTTTCTTAAATAAATAATTAATGAATATAATTTTTTACATAGGACCTTATGTGTGTGTGCAGAACACATTCACACTAAAGGTAAGGGATCAATTCAAACCTCTATTATCAATTCAGGTGTCATATTATATCTCAGTAAACCTATGTATTTGATCATTATTATTATGTAAATATTTTTAAATTTTTCCCATTAAAATCTTTGTGATAAGAATGCCCAATGAAAGGGAACTTCAGAACTTCATTCTGATTTTCATGTACACTAAATAATAAACCATTATTTTTATAAACTCACAAATTTCACCATGAATTACTATCTTAGGTTTTTTGGGTTTTATATTAAAAATATGAAACCTTCCTCATTAAATTCCATTTAATATTTTCCCTTAAAACGTATATAAGTGGCTCATTTCTAAACATTCATAATCAAAATTCTTAAATGTATTCAACTTAGTTAGACAATATTTTTCCTGATCAATACCTATTTCCACTTAGAAATGTTCACTAATAATTTAAATCAATTATTTCATGGAAACCATTATTATATGCCCATTGGTTATGCCTTATGACATGATTATGCAACAAATTACCTTCCTTAGGTAACCCTTATATTTATAGTTTATGATTTATTCTTCATATAGAACACATGTGCATGAACATGTTATTATATGTGTTCCCAAATAGTTCTCGAATTTAATTGGGTAATTGTTTGTATGATGAGACCACATGTATGGGATTAGGGGGTAAACCTTATCCAGTTGGGACTTTTTTCACCATGGGATATAGTATTGGTAGTTATCCTTGAATTATGTTTATATAATATTTTATCATGTTTCAAAATTCACATGATTAGTAGATTACCTGATACAAAAATATTCATTTTATCCTCTCATATGTTTATTTATCTTTCATGTCTTTTTATTTCATCATGTTTTGATTTCTAACCCATGTAATATACATTATTCCTATTTTTATTCCCTTAGTAGGGTTTTTACCTCTTCTATTAATTCATGTATTCCCTATTTTATCCCATGAATATTTAGGATATCAATGGATGATAGAATATCATTATAGATAATTAATATTCATATGTCTTATTATAGTTCCACTATTACAGTTTTATGAAACTAATCATTAAAAGAGACTAGAAGTTACTATCCTTGGCTTGTATTTGATGAATAATTATGAATAAAATAATGTAATAATATGTGAAAAAATCATAGGGATATTGTAAATAAGATTCTATACTGGTTGAAGTAATATATTAAAACCACATGTATTAATTTGCGTATATTTTGGTAATAATAAGTATACTTCATTGCTATGTTGGTTATCAATGAGATCCTACTATAGAAACTCAGCTAGTTGTTGTAATAGAAAAATAATGAAATATTAATAATTTACCGTGGTAATAGAATAAATTTAGGGAGATAACTCAAGATGGATATAGAAACTAAAACCCAGTCCTATATGATTCATGTAGAAATGTCTTCCATGAACCCAATGCTCATATGTATCGATTCAGCAAGCATGTTATTATAGTCCTAGTGAATGAATATTTAGGTATCCACACTATCACTAGGATCAGAAGAATTTGAGAAAAAAATATATTTCTTCAAAATTTTCTTATATCCCAAAAATACTCATAGTTAGACTGTCAAAAAACTATAGTTATGTAATAATCAAGTCTCTAATACCGCTTGGTCTTGTCTAAACCCATCAGGGCCTATGAAGATAGCATTAAGAGGAGTTTAACACCCCATGAAGTCCACCAATAGGATGTGATCTAATAAATAATTATTTTTTCTATATGACATAATATGTTTTTAAATAAAATTATATTAATCTCACAATATTAATACAATGAAGAAAATAATTACCTTTTAGTTTACTCATGTAACGAAATTGTTGTAACATTAATATGTATAAATATATGCAAGGAAATAAATAATTTTTTTGTATTCATAAAAATAGAAATATTTGGTTTAGTTGAAGGATTTATTCTTTATAAAAACTAAATATCATGACTACAAGTAATTTATAAAACAACTTATTTTAGGATTTATATGTGAGAAAGGGAGAAATAATTAATTGAAAATGAGTATGCGGGAAAAGTTGATGACTTAAGCGAGACACATTTTTATTTTACTTGTCATCTTGTGGATAGTGGTTAGACTCGTATTAACATGATGCATTATATTTAATGAATTTAATAAAACATTTGTGGAAAAACTCCATTTACCATCAATTAATTTATGTAAATATCTATTTTATGGATTTTTTTAGAATATACACAATAAAAACATTTTAATTTTTAATTCAAATATTTAAATAAATATATGTCGATCAACTTTTTTCATTTTATATTTATTTTATTATTCCTATGAATCAAGTATAAATTTATTCCTTAATGAATATGTGCATCATTGGTCTTATATGTTCATTATATGGTAATCATAACTTTTACGTATTATATTTTTCAAGAACAATTATTTAAGGAAGCATTCATAAATTTTTTCCAGATATAAATAATAAAATATATACCCATAAAAAAATTACTTATTCGTAAAATAATGGTATATATAATTTTAATATATTATCATTCATTGATTTAAATGAAAATCCTATAATAAATGTAATATCAATCCACCATTATGTAGATCAATTCATAAAAAGTGTATCTGTAATAATAAAATTATTTTCTGACATTAAATAAATTTACTTGAAAACAATTTCCATCACTACCTATGAGCCTATGATTAGTGAGGCCTATTAATATATAGGGAATATTATACTCAATATTAGTCATCATATAACTACAAATTTTCTATAACATTCAGCTTCTTCTGGAATTTAACATAGGATTCCAAATTAACTTATTGTCAAAAATAAACTTGTAGGAAAATATATGAAAGGGATTATGTGTTTCATAACATATAATTTTTGAGGTGGTATTATCCAATTATATTATGATTTGAGGAGCATTGACTATCTAATGAGGAATCTATTTTTGGAGTGTGTAATGATAAAAAATATAAAATGAATCATTATAAATGTTCAAGTATTGTATATTTAATATGGCCAAAAAATTATCTATTAAATTATATATTCTATTTTCATTTTCTAGTATAAAATTTTTAAGGAAATTGTTTATGTATTTTTATGTAATTCGATAAATGTATATTAAAAAATTATATCAAATTGAATTTTTTTGGAATGAAAATAAAAAAATAGAATAAAAAAATATTAATATTATATTATGGAACATATAAGATTTATATATCCATATGATAGAAATAATCCATTCAAGTATCATAACAGCTCTTAAAAATATATTTTTATGATTTCTTTTATCTTATTTATTGATTTTCTAATTTATAATTTTATAATACAAATTTTTGATATACAAAAATGATTTATTTTTATACCATTTATACCACAATACTATTTCAAATGGAAGATATACTTTACTAAAGGTGAAAATTATTTATAAAACAATTGATTAATTAGGATTTCATTCATGTAGCGCCTCAAAAAATGGTTCAATTTGACCCCCCTCACATCCTTTATTTATTGTTAAATAGAACGGTATGAAAATGGGAAAAGGGAAGTTAATATAAGTTCAATAGAAATATGAAGATGATATTATTATATGATGTTAATTATTATTTTTTCCCAATTATAATAGATTCATAATTACTTAAAAAAAATATTAAATTTACATATATCATTTTGATATACCATGATAGAAAAACTAATTCATGTAATCTTCATCTTTATGTATTTGAAGAACATTATAACATCACAGTTCACAAATAAGTTCAACCTATATTCTTACGAGGATATGGTGTGGGTTACTTTTTTTTGAACATTTTTGGAATTCGTGTACAATATCATGGGAGGGGAAATATAATTATAAAATAACATCACTGATTTTTCATTATTTAGAGATGGATCAGCTATTAGAAGTGTAAATTAAATTGTCAAAATTATTTATGTTTATATGTAATGAGATATGTATAATATGAATATTCAAATATTAAATATCATGAACCTCATTTATAATACCTTATTTTGTACCTGAGCTTCTTATTAAGAACCCCTATTTATATATTATGGAAAAATATATTGTACATTATAAACCATCCCCAATCACTCACTCTAATATCTACATCCAAAAACAAAAAATTTATATTATTTCATTGATACTGATATACGTGACCCAATTTTATCCATAGAAGATATAAAAAAATAAATTACAGTATTGGATCACTTAAATACAAAAATTTCTTTTAGAATTAATGTTTTACGCATATATAAAATAGATTGAAAGTAAACACTTCCATATAGTATCCAATTCCACCATATTCATATTATTTATAAATATATGATCACATCATTCAAGTTATATTCTATATTTATCACTCTCACATTATAAACAATTCCAATCATACATAATCAATATGAAGAATTACATCAAAATATAGGATTATAAAAAAATATGACTCATGAACATAATCATAAAAAATTTGGTAGTGTAATGAAAAACACTAAAATATATAAAGTATTTTCCATTTCCATGTTATTATTTGAGAATATAAAATTAATCATATCCATATGGAAAACCTACTTTTAAAAAATTTAAAACCATTTAAAACCATAGAAAACATATTAATCCATATTAATAGGAAAATATAATAATATTCATACACCATGTTAACTACTATCATATATAACATGAGAAAAGTAAAATTAATTAGTGAAACCATACATTTTAACACCCTCATTCCTTCCATTGAAGACAATAAATATTAACCAATGAATTGTAGAGCTATGTACCACTAACCCTTCATATAGGTTATATCATTAAGACCTATTCATATAAGTTGTATATGTATGTCACATGTTAAAAATATACATTGGGAACACCCATTCTTATAAGTTGCATCAAGATCACTAATTTTTTCCGTACTGTAGAAGTACTGTAGCTGGCACTGTAGCAGACATTGTTCAGTACTGTAGCAGCCAGAACTATTCATCCATCTAGACCATCGAGCCACCACTTTGGTCCTTGGGTCCTGCAAGGCTTTCGGGCCACCCAAGGCCTTCAGGACAGTTGATTCTCAAGGCATTAGAGCCACCTTAAGGCCTTAGTTCCACCCCAAGGCCTTCAGGCCATATGAATGCAGGCCCCATACACACTACCTAAAAAGGAGAAACCCCAGAAGAGGATTCAGAGCAGGTGCACTCACCAGAGCAGAGCCAAATGGATTGTCAGAATGAGAGGGTACGACTATGCCATCAGTACCAGCCTGTGCTTTCACAGGAAGCCTAGCCAGACGGTCATGCAATTATGGAGAGCTACTATCAAGATGACGATGCTGGGGAGGGGAATTCCCTTATAGATAGTCTAGTTGAATTTTCTAAGATCTTCGGGTCAAGTAATCTCCTAAGCCTACGGGCTAGGTAATCTCTATGCCTATGGGTCTTGTAAGGGTTCCCCCTTATCCCTTGAATGGGGGGTTTTCAAAAATCAATACAAATGAAGGCCTTTGGACCATTCATGCTTTTAAACCCATAATGTAATCATTTTCTATTTTCATATAAAAATTAAGAGAAATACCATTTTTTTAAAATCACTTTAAGATGAAAACATTACAAATATTATGAAATGATTTAATTTTAAAATAACCATGGAAACTTTAAACATAATATTAAAATTAACAAAAATTCATGATAGTTGTAAATTATTTTCATTATATATAATTTAAATTTTAATATTCAATTAATATTTTCTAAAGAGTAAAATGTGATCTATATTGAATATGTTAAAAATACAACTTTTTAAAACACAATAGATAAAGGAAAATACGGTTATAATTTACCGTTAGAAAATTTATACTAATAAATAAAAATATTCTTCAAATTTTTACAAGAACATAGAAATGAAAGAAAAAGGCTGTGATGGAAAAAACTAAAAGTGTTTTTTTGAACTAATGTCCCTTACCATGATAATAAATCCTCACATAAATTCATTATATTTATAAATTATATTATTTTTTAATTATTTAATTTATTAGTAACCATTTTATTTTTTATTTCATTATCATTATTCATTTCATTTATGTTTTTTTAAGTTTTATTCAGTTACTATATTAGTTTGGTTTACGTCAGACTTGTTGAACTCCTTTAATGTGATGCAATGAATGAAAAATAATTAAATTGGTTTCCATGGTTGTGGTACACATTATGAACAAATGATGGTTTATGATACCATTTTAAAGATGGCGTAGATGTATTAATGTCAAGAAATTAACATACTAAAATATCATTATAAAATTTATACTTATTTCATATTATTATAATATTTTGAATAAACTTGAAGAAGGTTGAATGAGAAATAAAACTAAAACATACATTTAAAAGTAATACCTATTGTTTGGACAACCTCATATTCATTAAAAATTAATCCTTGAAAGAATTGTATTAATAAAAAAATTTGACTTCTAGAAAATTATTATGGATTTTATAAAGGTATTTTTGAAGGTATTCGCTAGAATATAGTGTTAATATTGTGTGACAAAGACATTAGATGAGGTGCCCATTAATAAGTGAGTGGATTGATACACACAGAATCCACATAAAATATTAAATTAAAATAAATTAATTTTAATGTAAAATGGAAAGGATTGATATATTTAAAATATAACATAATTGCAAGTCTATTTACTATCATAAAATAAAATTGGGTGAAGTTTATAATTTTTTTAATATTATCTCATTGCTTTAACTACCGTTATCTTTTTTGAAATTGATAGGAATATCAATTTTTTACTCCCTTATGGTGAACAAAGTTACTACAAAATGGTGTGTAAGACTAAATAGACCACGGTTTGTATTTGAAACCATATCCTGTTAACATTGATGAATATATAATTTTTACAAATTCTAAATCACTGAATTATATATTTTCTGTTATAAAATATCATTGATCTCATTCATGGAATAATTCATTTACATTGATATTAGTGTTATCAATATAATATAGTCATTTATTATATATACTTTTAACATATCCATAATATAGTGTTTCTATCTATAAAATTGTTTTTTAATATATAAATCCCAAAAGAAAATATTTTTTATGTTTTTTATATTATTTAATCTATTTTTCTACTACCTTCACAAGAACCATGCATGCCCCATGTAAAAAATTAAAGTTAGTTATTTAACCAAAAATAATTAAGAATAAATTTAACAAATTAAACTAATTTCATTATTTAGAAAAAATTATTTTATATGAATTGATAACATATTTTTTCACTATGTAAACATATTATAGAAATGTTAATACAGGATAGTGACATTTCGTATTTTCTATATAATAAAATAATAATAAGTCATTTGAAAAAAATTGAAAAAATTAAATAAATTCAAATAATTAATTATTACGGTCATCCCAAATCAAAATATTAGAATAAATTATAATTTTATTGTTTTTTAGCATTTCGTATATTATATTTATCCATAATAACCAAATTTACAATAATCATGGTGGAAAATATTTATCCTGATACCTTTTTACAAAGGAAAAATAATGGGTAACTATTCACCATATTTTTACATCATGTTTCAAAATATGTATTACATTTTTTATTATTTAGATTATAATTTTAAAATAAATCAATTTAATATAAAAATTATAACTTCTAGGAAAAACAGTTTTTAGAAAATTGTTTTTGCCAAAAAATGATCTTCCAAAAAAATCAAGAATAAATAAAATTCATATGTAAATAATATTATTTTATAAAATTAAAGCATATATATTTTAATTTAAGATAAATTTAATGAATAATGATAAATTTTTGTTGATAAATTTTTTGTTTTATAAAAACTGTAGTTTTTAACTATTGATGGAATTTTTTTTAGAAAATATCCAAATTTCTACCTCAATTAATTTTTATATGGTGAATTAAAAAATGATAAACTTTTTAAATAATAAAATTTAAAGAGTTTAATAAATTAATTATAAGAATTTCTCAAAAAAATAACTGAACATACTTTTTTATGAAAATGTATTTTTGTACCATAAAATGTATTTGATGTAAATTGAGTGCTTATTTCCAAATAATGAATAGAAAAATATTTTTTGAGTATGTACTATAGATATCATTATTGGATAAATCCTACCCATACCCTATAATATAATATTATTATTATAATGACCATATAACATTTCATGGATCATTTAGTCTTGGTGTTACATTTCTTGTACGTTATACAAAAAAATATACTATTTAGTATTTTGGGATTATACATTTTCAGCCAAGTAATAAATTTCACACATTCAATTTGAAATATATATTTATAATAAAGGTCTTGATATTTAAAAACATTATTATTGGTAACCATAATCTAAAAAAATAATTTTGAAATATTTATCATGAAAAGATGAAAATGGAAATATGAAGGACCTATAGAATAACACAAAACATGGCTTATAAATAAGTCAAAATTAGTGGGAAGTAAAAATATAGACATTGGTGAATAATTATTATATGAATAATCATATACAGTCACATAAAACAATGATCAAAATAAGGAGATTTATCATGATAAATTCAATGAGAAAAAAAAACGATAAATCAATGAGGTGTGAAAAATTCCATTGATTCCTAAAAAAGAAAGGTAATGTGAAAATAATTTTTTAAAGACACATTTCTTAGATTTGGTGAATTATTTTACCATATAGTCTAAGAACACAATGAAATATAATTAACTAATTTTCAAAAAAATCATTTATGAAATTTCATCATCTAGTGGAATATTTAAAATATAACCCACCTTTATCTGATCATATACTCCAAAAAATCAATATTTAATATGAATTTTTATGCCATATGCACTAAAATGAAAAAATAATGGATTAGAAGAAAAAGAAAAGGATGAAACGATATCCTTCATATCTTTATTAATTATCCAAAAAAATAGTAACCAAGAATATAAGATAATTTTTAATATAATTAAAAAAATATTATGATGAAATAAAATCATAATCTATAACGCAATTTAAAACATCCATTAATAATAAACTACCATTTTCATGGACCAACACAAATAGATCCCGTCAGAAAAAAATCATAACATTTTAATAAATACACAAAATAATCATATAATTATAATAATGTGGGAATTAATTACCAAATTAAGAAGTTATTTTCTCATGGGATTTTATAACTAATGTGTTCGAAACATGTTAGGAATATAGTAGACATGGATCCATTTTATATGATAGGGGATGATCACCAATTGAATTACATAAATTATTTAATTAATATATATATATTTTCTAAAAAAGTGAGAAGAAATTGAGATATATTGAGTATAATAAGATAAAGTGTTTTATATACTATCATCTAATAAATTTTGGACATGTTTATGTCATGTTTCCATCATTTTATTTTATCTATAATTAAGAATTAAATTTTTGGATGATTACAACACTATAAATAATTTTTACACATTAGGGTTCAAGAATGTTTCTATAAAATATATTGTGAAAAAATAGATCATGTTTTATATATTGAACTATATATAACAAACCTGTTTTGATATATTATTTTTATGAATTTTAAATAGCTTAATAAATTATTGATTATTATAAGATATTATTAATATCTGTTTTGGAAAAATTTAATTACTTGTGATTTAATGGTATCTCTATAATAATGGAATTTGAATATATACATTTAAATTAATAGACAATATGTTATATATATCAGATATTTTGTTATAGAAAATAAATCATCCAAAAATTACTTTTAGAGATTTCAATACCATTTACATTATTTTTTCAACATCTTGCTCTAATAATATGTCTATTTGGAGAAATAATATATGGTAATTATTTTATCACTAAAAATACAATATAAATTTCCTTCCTTAAAAAATTCATCATTCTAAAAACTAACATCAATACTAAATTACAACTAATTTTTATCCCTATGTGAACATATCATTAAAATTTTTAATAAAGGAAGGTACATTTTGTATTTTTCTTTTTGTGACAAAATATATAAGTAATTTTCATTGAACAAAAGAACAATATTGACATATAATAGAATATTGAATGAGTATTGATTAAAAAAATAACAAAATAGATTGAATTGACGTGTTATAGTTATTTTGTGTCTTTATATTGTAAGTTTAACCTAAAGTTTTGGACATACCCTTATCATGGTGATAAATATTTACAATAGTAACTATTCACAATGAGAAATAATAATGGTAAAATAATTACTAAATTTGGGCCTTATGATTAAATATATAAAACACATTTTCCATTATTCAATTTTTATGAGTGTAAAAAATTAATTTCCGAAAAAAAGAAAAACCCAATGAAAACTAATTTTAACTTTCATTTCTATAGTTTATCTATACGCATGTTAATTTTTTTTGGTAAATGTATTCTATCATGGATATTATGATTTAAATGTTTTAAATGGTATGTGACACATTGAAAGATTAAATATTTAAATATCAATTCTTTTCTCCATATCAATATTCTTCTTTTTATCTAAAATATTTATTTATATTATTATGAAAGTATTATAAATAAATTTTTATGTCGATTTTTATTTTAATTAAATGGTTTTAAAAATCAATATTTTTACATGTGTTTATAGGGAATATTTTGAAAAATTACAAGAATAATATTCTATTCTTATTTGGCAATAATGAATTTTCTTCCTCTGTGTCAATTATTTTTTTATGTAACATTAAATGATTTAATGTTTCAATAAATGAAAACCCATATTAATATTAATGTGAATTTTTTAATTGAAAAATGGATTTCAAAAAATAATGTTTTTTGGTATTGAAAATGTGTTTTTAAAAAAATATTGTGTTTTTTATACAACAGTTTTTTGTCATGTGTTATTAAAAGTGTTTTTTGAGGGTTTTATGATTAATGTATTTTATTAATGATACGGTAAATGATAATTATAGTAAATGGGTGACAGTGATACTTCTTATTAATGGGGTTTCCAAGATAGCTCTGGGTGAGGATGTTATAGCATAACATAGGATGTCCCAGATAGCATCAGGTAAGCCCATTATGGCTCAATATAGAGTGGCCCTGATGGTGTAGAGAAATACTAATATATATTAACATGTGGATGAAAATACAGCACCCTATAATCCTGTAATAAACAAATAGGAATTCATACTTATGGTTATTCCAATTTAATGGGATTTGAAAGGGTATTATTTATATGATTCACTAAGTCACTTAAATGAGTTTTAATTTATTAATTTAATTCATAAGAAATTTATTTTTGAAAAATGTTTTTTTCATGCGTGAACGTTTAATTTCATATAATCAATGAAATTTGAAGATCTAGGTAAATTTTATTTGATTTTCCATTTTATACTAAAATAAATGTTTACTATATTTGTTTATCCCTTTATGTGTCTTTTTCACATATGATGTTTTAAAATGTTTTTCACAAGTCATATGATTTATAAGAGAATATAATATGTCATGATGATAATATTTATGATTTCTATTGAAAAGGAATAATTTTTTAATTAAAAATTGTTTCCCATGGTGGAAAAAATCGATATTGACTATAAGTGTCATTTTTTAATGTGTAGGTTACTTTATCAGAGTTCTTACTAATACTCAATAACACTAAACTATATTGATACTCGAATATAAATTCAATTTCAAAAACACTTGAATATGTAATGTTATTGATCGGGTCCTTATAGTTGGTATCAATGGAATGTATTTCTAAATAATGGATATTAGGTTGTTATATTATGAGTTAGGGATATAATTGTGGGTTTGTATGTTTTAGGTTGATCTTAAGTTCAATGTCATAGAAACCCCGTATTAGGAAATATGTTGTGAAATATTAAAGTTATTATTGGTATTTTTGGTGAAGATTATTATTTTGAGGTAATTATGGGTTATTATGTTTTGGGAACCAAAACGAAAGGTATGAGATAAACATTGGTGTCAAAACATCTTATGGAAAATTTTTAGGACATTATCATATTTTCTGACTATTATACTGGTTATATAGTTTTAGAAAAACAAAATCCCCACAAGATGGGTGACAAATGATCATGTTCGGATAGTCCGTAGGAATCGATCCCACAGTCAAATGGAATTAAGGGTACATCGCCAACCATGGGACAACATGAAGTCCCAATTCGTATGATTTTTTATTTAAATTAATTTATGGATGATGAAAAGGTTGATTTTGGGGAAAAATATTAATCATATTAGAAAAATTCTTTGGGGATTAAGAGATGAGATATTTCAGTATGTGTTCACTATATTGGGAATCCTATATGATCATGGTAAAGAGAATAACATTTTATTATATTTTATGAAAAAAGGTTGAATATTATTTTTGATGAATATGGGATTTAATATTATACTTATGGTGATTACAGTTATAATTAGAAATGGTTATCATATCTAGAAGATTAATAGGGAAATTATTTCTTTTCTTTGAGAAATCAAGAATAATTGATTTTATTTAGAGATAATTATTATAATTTTCCTTGTAAGAATATGTGATAAAATATTTTTTGTGTTTCAATATTATAATTGAATATTTTTTAGGAATGATGTATGATGAACTTTTGGTACTGGTGTTTAATTTTTGGGATTTAATGAAGTATTTATTCATATAAATGAATATTATTTTTAGGTAATTATATGTTATTATCCTAATCATGTTGTTTTTGTTAATGTATCATGATCGGAAAACAAATAGATAATATTTATTTGGAATATATTGTTCTTTAAAAGTAGAATATAGTGCTTCAAGAATGAAAAATTCATCATGAACAATAATCTTTTAGGGAAAAAGAAAATGTTGTGGAGGAATTTTATTAAAGGGTGAAATTTTAGTTTTCATGTATGTATATTTCTTTATTTGTATAGACCATAATGTAAAATAATTCCCAATATATATGAAAATGATCTTCAAATAACATTTTTAAAGATTTTTGATGGTTATATTTTCCATTATCATGTTTTATATCACTCTATTTTAGTCATTTAGAGTTATATTTTTCTTCCATTTCCATTTATACCTACATGTAAATATAGTATTTATTATCTATGGTGACATTCATACTTCCCTTTTTTAATTTAATGTTTATGTTTTGTTAATCCTTTTTTGATGTGGTATTTCAAGAAAGGTTTTTTGAAAAGTCAAAACACATGTTTTTGACCCCATGTTCAAAATTTGAAAATGCTATTTATTAAAGTGGAAATAATGTAACATTCTAATATTTTAAGAAATAAATAATATGTTTAAAAGTGTACCTGATACACTACATCAAACATGAATGAAAAACTAAATATTATTATTTGATATGGTACTTAACACATATTCGATAGAATAGAGGGAATGAATAGGATTAACTTAATTATTAAAATATATTTTAAACATGTATTTATAATTAATTCATGGTGATCAATTAATTAGAAATTATTGTTAATACCACTTTTCAAACATGAGGGATATGTTTTTTAAAAGAAAATATTTAAATGTTCCCATGTGTGTTTATTAAATAATCCAATCAAACTTTTCAGGTTATTTTAATGAAATAAAAATATAATTTACTCAATATAATGTTTAAAATTATATTATATATGTTTCTAGTCATGATATAAGAATAAATACAATTTCATACATAAAAGGAATATTTTTTTTCAAAAAAGGAAGTATTTCCATCTTTTTAGGGGGAATATATTTTTAATTTTGTGTTTTTTCATTTAATACATTATATTTGAAAAAAATAAACATATTATTTAAAATAGGTGAATTATTTTTTTTGTAATTTTTTAGATAAGTTTCTTGAGTTGATGAATACTGAAAAATAATGTGTTTTACGTGAATACTACATTTTAATAAAATTTATTTAGAGTGTTAAATTATATATACTAATGGTTTTGAAGTATAATTAGATGATTTTTATGATATTATCCATTTTATTTATTTGGAATGAGTTTCACCTTAAAATTAGATATAAAGACGTAGTGAAAGTTTAGACATTTTTACATTAAAAACATGTTTTCTCATTCAGTAAACATGATTAATTATTAATTAATTTCCTCTAATTCTGTATTTTTAATTTGTAAAAATGGATTTAGTATTGAGAGTAATATTTAAAAATTATTTAAATATGTCCCTTGAATTTTTAGACATTAAGAATGGTAATCTTAGTATCATTTTTTATTATAATGGTTATGGGAAAATATGGTAATTAATGGTAAAAATAATATTAAAACTAATATAAAATAACCCTAACTATTGTCCCAATTTTATTTTATTATTATTTTAGATATAAATATTCATTGAGATTATTCGATGTCCACATGGAACCAATTGGAGGACTATAACAATTTTATAGTATTTTATTCAATGAAGAGTCAATTTTGTCCCACTATTGTTTTTATCATGTGATATATTTTTATTATTGGTACATATAATTTATATGTTTAACTATAAATATCCCTCAAAAAATAAAATACAATTATCTACATCATTGTTATTTGTGATAAAATAATTATCTTAAATGGTGACACAATTATTATGTAGTAATTGTTTAATTAAAGGATGAATCAGATGAACGACATTAAAAATGATAAAACAAATATAATTTTATATAATTAATGTTATAAAATAATTTCATATAAAACTATTAAATTTAAGGTATTATTTAAAATTGGTTTTTAGAATATATAATTTTTTTATGATTTTTAAATTTTCATGTAATGAATAGTATAAAAATTGATATTAATGATACATTTAATTGAATGATAATTTATTAAATTAAATAAAATTTATAAAAATAAATTACTCATAGATATAATTTTAAATTTCCCTTAAATATCATAAAGTACTAATTTATTGGTATTCTAAAATGTTATAATATTTATATTGACCCTCAATATGTAAATTATTTGATATCACAGTTAGAGTTAAAAGGGGTTAAACAATAGAGAAAGGATTAATTTATAAAAAAACAAATTTAATCTTCATAAGATTTATGTTATTATAAAATAACAATATTATATTCTATATAATCAATTTTGGATCGATTTTTTATGTAAAATAATTTATATTCATTTAATATTTTGAATAGTTCCATGTGTACCCCTCCCCTCTCTGATAAAATGGAATCCATTTTTCTATATTCCTCAAAAAATAATTATTTATTATAAATATCTTCCAAATACCACATTATAATCCTTCTAGAGTCATTACATTATGCATAACATCATTTTTAGAGGTAGTATGGTGTTCATCAAAGAATATCATCCAAATAAAATATTTTTAATCACGCACTTCAATTTTATTTCTCATTCCCCTCTTTAATTGTGACATTCCATCTCCTTCTAACTCCCATAAATTTTTTCCAACACTTTTAATTAATTAATTGATCACTACAATTAATTAATTGAAGTTTTTGAATTTTTGAAATTCATGTGTGAATAAAATAATAGACTAAGACATTATTTTTGTCTGGCACTCATTGTGTTGGGAGAACATTGGGAAAGATGTGGAGAAATAGAAGAATAGTGTTCTTCTCTCGACAAACAACGTCACCAACGAAGAACGTGAGGAACAATATCCTCTCGAAGACTGAGGAAAGAATGTGAGGTGAAGCTCACAAAGAATTCCATCATTATTTTTCTTCCTCCGCATCAATGGAGGATACGCCGTCCGCGAGGGAACATCGACTACACTTCCTCCACGAACTCACCTCGACATCAATGGAATTGACATCCGTCTTCCGCGATGCCCGTCCTCCGTGACACTCATCTTCTGTGGTTCGTTGACATGAACCATTCTTGAAATCAAGGTAGGGGGTTTGATATAATTTTAAGTGAATTAAATTATATTCCATCCTTGGTGAATGCTTGTATTATCTTCAGCCAATTGATTTCACCTAACGTGGAGGACACGGGCCGAACGAACACGGCCCGATGACCCTTTGATGGTTCTTGAATATTATGGAGGAGGCAACGGGAGGCGGTGGTGACCAGAGTTGATGAAGACCGAAGGTGGCGGCTGGGAGCTGACCTGTTAGAGAACGGCGGCACCGGGGTCCGCATGGACGGAAGAGACCATGACACGCAACTGGGCCGTTCGGCTGAAGGAGAACCGGCCGGCCATAGCCGGCCGGACAGAAGGACCGCGGCCCGCGCTCCGCGGGCCCCTTTTGCGGACGAACCTGCCAGCTCGTCGGCCAGCCAGGCGGAAGGAGCCGCGACTCTTATGGGAGATGTGGGAAGGATTCAAGGCCCGCAACTTGGAGCAGCTTGCGGCGGGAAACCGGCCGGCTTCGGCCAGCCGGACAAGAGGTGGTGCCGCTTGGTGCAACCTTGTCGGAAATCCGGGGGTCGCACCTCCCGGTCCGCTCGGACGGCTGGCCGAGCCGTGATGCCAGGCTGGACCGTGCCCTGCCGGGCCGGGCCAACCCCTTAGCCGAGTCGGAGCCAGTGAGGCAGGTCGTGTCGACCCACCATCCCACCGTGCTTGACAGGTCGTGCCCCTTTCTCTTAAATGCGAATAACTTCATGACTGTGTGTCCGATCGACGCGCCGTCTATGGCACTGGGACCCTTATGACAAGACAGTCCATTTACGATACTCTATTTGAGTTTTGGACAACATTGGAAAATAGCAGGGTTTGGAATGAGCTTAATTCAACCAGGCCCCTGGAACGAAAAGGCCAATAACTCTCAGACCGGGCGTCCGATTGACGTGATATCTATTGTGTTGGGTTCCTTTTGATAAGACCGAACTTCGTGATACATCAACCCTAGAATTATTGACAGTTGATATATTGACCCACATTTCTCAAGGAGCGGACCCTCCTAGAATCGAGCGTGTTGTGTGTAGAAAACCTAGAGCTAGCTGCGACTGTGTTGACTACAGTACTGGAATCCTCCGTGGGTTCGACAACGACGACTACCGTACATGAATCTTCCATGGGATTAATGGAAACCACTACCATATTGGGATCCTCCGTGGGTTCTACGTCGATGAATACTGTTCTTGTATCCTGTGTTGGTCTGATGGTATTGTCCTCTGTACTTGTATCCTGTGTGGGTCCGACAGAGTAGCTAGTCTTGTATGCTGTGTGGGTCTGACAGCTTAGCTGGACTTGTATCCTGTGTGGGTCCGACACCATAGATGAATCAGTGACTACATCTGATCATCTATATCGCTATATGAAACATGTTTACCTGTGTGAGCTGAGTCTTGACTTTCAATCATTATCATCGATCTGATTGAATTACATTCCTTTGTGGACTGGGTTGTGCGTAGACTTGGGAGTTAGAGCCAAACTGATATTGATATCTTAGGAATATGTATGGGCATATACCTAAGTAGTGTTGGTTGATGCTACATGTTTGTGTCTTTCTTCTGTGGTTTATCCTTCATGGATTCTGGGAGACCTTCGAGGTCTTGGGGTCCCTACTGAGTATCGTATACCTACCGCTGCACGGGCTATGCCCCCACTACGTTGTGTTGGATGTAGAAAACACACAACACTGATCGAGGTAGATACTTGTAGAGCTGGATGGTACCTGGAGGTGGACCACTTGACGGGACATAAACAGAGAAGACGGATGGACCCGAGGTGCTAAGGAGACAATCTGTACCCATCCATCAGGTGGGATTTCCAGAGGACGACTCAGTGGTTTCTATTTTACTTTTTCAGTTGTACTAGAATTCCATTGTACCTATACTTTACTATTGGGATTGTATTTCTGGACCCTTTTCCATTCAGTACTATCTTTTTGTATACTGTTTTCACTTAGTGTTTACTTCCTGTTGCATATTATTTTTTGTTTGTTTACTTTCATAATGGAAATTCCTTCCCAACATAGGGATTTACGTGTTTGGTGCTAGTCGCCATCCCCTGGCCTATGGAAGGAGGGATTGGGGTAGTCACGACACGAGCCCCGAGGAAGGGTTGTGACAAATTTCTATCAAAGGGATGTTCTATCGTAGAAGTCAATAATTTTATTATTATTTTATGTGAAGCAATAGTGTTAAGAGTATTGAGTGTGGTTTTCTATCCATGGAGTCCAGTGTTGGTGCGGCTACCGACGTATCTATACACCAGGACCCTGATCTCTGCTTTCCGACTCAGTACACGAAAACACTGATTGCATGTGTGTTTCAAAAGTTTTCATTGTTATTACTTTGAGTTAGCTCACTAGGTATAATGTTTTGAATGTGCTGCACATGTTTCTATTCAGGATGTCCCCATGATGGCAGCCTACCAGGGTTCTGAGTTACGTACAAGATGGTAGTCCATAGAGCAACAAGGCCTCGGTGAAGGGCCCCATCACAATGGATGCACCAGTGGTACCTCTACCCGCTGGACCACGAATACCACCAGCACCATTAGTAGAGAGTGCACGCCACCTGAGTGCATTGTACAAGTTCCTGCGGTAGAGGCCGCCCATGTTCTGCAGAGAGAAGGACCCACAGGTAGCAGTGGAGTGGCTGGAGGCTATTGTCAGAGTTTTCAGATTGGTAGGGACACCAGCTGACCTTATGATATTCCTTTCCGCGAGTCTCTTGCATGAAGCAGCAGGTAGATGGTGGAGCCTGATGCTCCAGGTGCATGAAGAGGAATCACTACTTTGGATAGAGTTCGATATTCTCTTCAGCTAAGAGTTTGTTCCAGCCACCCTACGTGCGGTGTAGATTCATGAGTTACTTCATATGCAGCAGGGCAGCATGATAGTAGCTTAGTACTCAGCAAAGTTCACCGACCTCTCACGCTACTCCCCGGATATGGTGAAGGACCCATTTTTCAGGCCTGAACCTTCGAGTATGGACTCATGAATGAGATCAGAGCTTCGACAATTACCCTCAATATTCCGACGCAGGCAGGGGTACTAGATAGAGCCCTTATAGTGGAGAGTTTCCTCACTGAGTAGACACCAGTAGCGAGACCCACCACATGGAAACACATAGCGGAGTCTTCTACAGCCTGTAGTAGATAGATGTCGTAGAGGTCCAAGCAGACCAGGCCATTATGTGGGAGACCTCAGGATATAAGTTTGGTTGGGAATGGGAACATGAAATAGAGCTAGCCTTATGAGGATCAGGAATTGATATGCAGGTGGTAGGCAAGGCCATATGGCTTGTAACTGTCCCACCCGCTATGCAGATGTGGCAGAAAGAGGTGGGCTCAGCTCCAGGAAGTTGAAGCCTACGACCACAGTGCACCTGAGATTATTCTAGGTACTTTTTTATCTACTCCACCGTTGTTGTAGTACTTATAAACATAGGAGAGAGTCATTCTTTTATTTCCGCTTCCCTTTTTCGGAGCTCGGAGATTTCGACGGAGCCATTGGATCGATCCATATGATTAGAGACTCCTACGGGAGCCGACTCGATGATTACAGTCTGGTGCCGGTAGTGTGAGATTACTCTAGGAGGCGAGAGCTTCGGATGTGATCTTCTTGTAGTGGAATAGAGGACTTATGATGAAATCTTGGGTATGGACTGGTTATCTACAGTCCATTCTCAGATCGACTGTATTAGGCACAAAGTGTGGTGTGTCCACACGGATGGGACCAGGTTCACCATCACCGGCGAGAAGGGAGCCTTTGCAGTTCAGGATGGACCTACGCAGAGGAGAGGGATACCAATCACACATCAGTTTGATAGTCTCATCCTCGGATCCACTGATGTGAGAAGTCTGAGTTTTCCTGTTGTGGTGGATCAGTATGCAGATGTTTTTCCTGACAACGTTCCAGGACTACCTCCCCACAGGGAGGTAGACTTATACATAGACATGTACCCCAGGACAACACCGATATCTACTCCAGCATATCGGACGGCTCCCGCTGAGATTCATGTGCTACGGGTACAACTGGAGGACTTCTAGGGGAAGGGATTTTTCCGACCCAGTGTTTCACCCTGGGAATCTCTGATTTTGTTTGCCAATAAGGTGGATGGGAGCTTGCGACTGTGTGTCGACTACCGTTTCATGAATTAGGTGACTGTGAATAAAAAGTATACACTCCCAAGGATTAAAGACCTTTTTGATCAGCTCAAGGGAGCACGATAGTTCTCGAAGATATCCCTCAGGTCAGGTTATCACCAGCTCAGAGTTCGAGATGAGGATGTGAAGAAGATGACCTTAAGGTGTCGGTATGGCCACTATGAGTTCTTGGTTATGCCCTTCGGCGTAACCAACTCTCCAGTAATATTCAGGAGTATCATGAACATGATCTTCCAGCCTTACCTTGATCGATTTGTCACAGTCTTCATCGAATACATACTAATTTACTCGACTACTGAGGAGGAGAATGCCTACCATTTCCGGGTAGTACTGGACACACTCCGAGACCACCATCTTTATGGTAAGCTATCAAAGTGCCAGTTCTAGATTCGAGAGGTTTTCTTCTTGGGACACGTCATTTCGGAGTCTGGGGTAGGAGTGGATCCAGCGAAGACTGAGGCAGTGCTTGCTTGGGAGCCACCCAGAAGTGTGATAGAGGTGCGGAGTTTCATAGGTATCACTGGGTACTAGAGGAGATTTGTGTCAGACTTCTCCATAGATGCAGCATTGATTTTAGCTTTGACGATTAAGGGGAAACCCTTCGTGTGGTCAGATAGATGACATCAGAGATTTTAGGAGCTGAGACAGAGGTTGACTAGTGTGCCCATCTTGAGGCTACCAGAAGAGGGTGAAGGGTACGTAGTTTACTGCGATGCATCCGGGACCGAACTCATGTGTGTCCTAATGCATGAGTGAGTAGTGATCACATACAGTTCACGGATGTTGATACAGCACGAGCAGAGCTATGCTACCCATGACCTGGAGTTAGCAGCAGTGGTCTTCACCTTGAAGATGTGGCCGCACTATCTGATGGGTGAGCGCTTTACAGTCTACTCTGACCACTAGATTCTCAGGTACATATTCTTGTAGAAGGACCTGAACCTGAGACAACTACAATCGATTGAGGATCGACAGGATCAGTTCCTACGTGGACAATTGATTCCTCTTGTGCACATTTTATGGAAGCACAAGAATCTCTAGGAGAGAACGTGGTAGTGGGAGGCTCATATGCATGCTCAGTACACTAATTTGTTTCCCAAGTGTGTGTTGTATCTTTATGGGGACGTAAAGCCCTGAGGTGGAGGTATTGTAAAGACTAGTAAATTTCAAGGTAATTTTTCTCATAAATACTTTGGATTTTTACGAGTTCGCGTTTTCTGATGGCGCCTGATTCCGAGGACCGGTGTTCCCAAAATCAATTTCTAAAGTTTTGTTCGGGTACGTTCAATAAACTTATGTGTGGGTTTTTCTATCTTTTGAACTGGTTCTCGAAATTGAAATCTGAGGGCACTGATGAACTCACAACACTGGCATTCGCTTAAGGGATCCTTTACCGAAATTGTATTCGCTCAGAAGGAGATGTTTTTTGGTGATTTACATAAATTAAAATAAAATAGTTGTACACAATTTTAATTTTTAAGAGTTGGTGATTTCCTACAAAGGGAAGTTAGATGTGGGGCCCACACCCCACATAACCACCCATTATAGGATATTTGTGAGGTGGGTCCCACACGATCCCTAATCCTTAAACTCCCCATTAACTCCTCTTTATTTATTTTGACAACTCCCCTCTTTAATTGTGACTTTCCATCTCATTGTAACTCCCATAAATTTTTGCCAACACTTTTAATTAATGATTTCAACTCTACAATTAATTAATTAAAGTGTTTGAATTTTTGAAATTCATGTGTGAATAAAATAATAGTCTTAGCTATTATTTTTGTTTGGCAATCGTTCTGTTGGGAGAACTTTGGAAAAGCCCAAGAGAAATAGAAGAATAGTGTTCATCTCTCGACAAAGAACGTCACCAATGAAGAACATGAGGAAAAATATTCTCTCAACGACCGGGGAAAGAATGTGAGGCAATACTCATGAGGAACGCCATCATTCTTCTTCTTCCTCCTCATCAATGGAGGATACACCATCCACGAGGGAACATCGACTACGCATCCTCCTCGAACGAACCCCGACGTCAATGGAATTGACGTCTGTCTTCTGTGACCCCCGACCTTTGCGACACTCATCTTCCACGGTTCGTTGACATGCACCATTCTTGAAATCGAGGTTGGGGGCTTGATATAATATTATGTGAATGAAATTGTATTACGTCCTTGGTGAATGATTGTATTATTTTTGGCCAATTGATAACACCTAACATTGAGGGTGCGGGCCGAACGAAAATGGCTCGACGAACCTTCGATGGTTCTTGAATATTTTGGTAGAGGTAACGGGAGGCGGTGGCGACCGGAGTTAACGATGATCGAAGGTGGTGACCGCGCACCGACCTGTTAGAGAACCGCGGGACCGGGTGCCACACAGGTGGAAGAGACCGCGGCCTGCCACCCGGCCACTTGGATGAAGGAGAACTGGCCAGCCATAGCCGGAAGGACAGGAGGACCATGGTCCATGCTCCGCGGGACACTTTGGGGGATGAACCGGCCGACTCATCGGCCAGTCAGGCAGATGGAGCCGCGACATCAATGGGCACTGCAGGAAGGATTCACGGCCCGCAACCGTGGGCCGCTTGCACTAGGAAGACCGTCCGGCTTCGGCCTGCCAGATAGAAGGGAGGCACTGCTTGGGTCCACCATTTCGGAAAACTGGGGGTTGTGCCCCCCGGTCCGCTCGGATAGCTGGCCGCGCCCTACCGGGCCGGGCCGCGCCGCACTGGGCCGGGCCGCGCCCCGCCATGCCGGGCCGCACCCCGCCCGGCTGGGCGGTGCCTCACTGGGCCGTGCCACGTCCAGTCAGGCCAGGCCATGCCCCACCGGGCTGGGCCGACCCCTTAGCCGGGTCGGACCCGCCGAGCCTGGACGGGCCGACCTACCAGCCCACCGGGCTTGACGAGTCAGGCACGTTTCACGTAAATGAAAATAACATCCCAACCGTGCCTCTGATCGATGTGCCGTATACGGAACATGGACCCTTACGAAGAGGCGGTACTTTTGAGATACTCTAAGTGGGTTTTGGAAAAATTTGGAAAATGGCCGGGGTTGGAACGAGTGTAATTCCAACCGGGTCCTTAAAATGTAAAAGCCAATAACTCTTAGACCGAGCATCCGATTGACGTGCCATCTGTTGAGTTGGGTTCTTTTTTATGAGACGGAAAGTTGGGATACATCAACTCTATACTTCGTGACCGTTGATGTATCGACCTCCATTGTTCGAGGAGTGGACCCTCCCGGAATCAAGCGTGTTGTGTGCGGGAACCCTAGAGATGGTTACGACTGCGTCGACTATAGTACTGGAATCCTCCTTGGGATCGACATAATGACTACCATACTGGAATCCTCCATGGGTTCGATGGTGATGAATACCAAACTAGAATCCTCCGTGGGTTCGACAGCGATGACTACTGTTCTTGTATCCTGTGTGGGTCCGGCAGTATTGACCTATGTACTTTTATCCTATGTGGGTCCGATAGAGTAGATGGTCTTCTATCCTATGTGGGTCTGATAGCTTAACTGAACTCTTAACCTATGTGGGTCTGACAGCTTAGATGAATCAATGACTACATATGATCATCTCTATCGCTATATGAAAGATATATACCTGTGTGAGCTGAGTCTTGACATTCAGTCATTATCATCGATGTGATTGTCTTGCTTTCTTGTGTGGACTGGATTGTGCATGGACTCAGGAGTTAGAGACGAAATTAGATTGATAACTTAGGTATATGTATGGGCATATACCTAAGTAGCATTGGTTGATACTTTGTGTTTGTGTCTTTCTTCTGTGGTTTATTCTTCATGGATTTTGGGACACCTTCGGGGTCTCAAGGTCCCTACTGAGTATCATATACTCACCCATACACGGGCTATGCCCGCACTACGTTGTGTTGGATGCAGATGACAGACAACACTGATCAAGGTAGAGACTTGTAAAGCTGGATGGTACCCGGAGGTGGACCACTTGACGAGACGTACACGGAGTAGACGGACGGAACCGAGGTGCGGAAGAGACCATATGTACCCACCCTTCAGGTGGGATTCCCGGAGGACAACTCAGGGGTTGCTGTTTTACTTTTTGAGTTGTACTAGCTTTTCGTTGTACCTATACTTTACTGTTTGTCTTGTATTTCTGTCCCCTTTTCCTTTCAGTACTTACATTTTGTATACAGTTTTCACTTAATGTTTACTTCATGTTGCATACTCCATTGTGTTTGTTTACTTTCACAAAGGCAATGCCTTCCCAGATTAGGGATTTACGCCATTGGTGCTAGTCGCCATCCCCTGGCCTATGGAAGGCGGGATTTGTGTAGTCACAACACGGGCCCCGAGGATGGGTCAGGACATACACTTGTAACCCCCTCAGCTACTATAAAATTTGTAACTCTCACGGCTACCATACTATTTGTGTAACCATCACAATTACACTTGGAGTAATCATACAGACGAACTCCAACATAGACATAACCAATACATTAGAGGGAAATATAGGTCCCACCATTCATCATACACAATTCCCATGATCTAGAACATAATCATACTAAATGAATAATATCCTAGAAACACTGCTTTTGAATTTTGTAAAACAGAATTTTAAAGAAGATTTTAAAAGAAAATACCCTTATAAATATCACATAATTGAAGTGTGACTTAATATAGTGGATGTAATATGTATATAGTCGTTAAATAAACATAATATAACCATAATTAATCACACAAAAAATACAAATGACAGATAAATAAAGGAGTATAACGTTATCCCAAAGGATGGAAATTGGGTTAAGATTTCCCTTAACTCATGCTTGTCTTATTTCAATATTGATTAATATTATAGTATAAAGGTTAAAAGAGTTTTTTTAGAATTTTAATGAAACATTTTCATGTCTATAACATATTATATGATCATTTCATAACCTCGTTTCACCCCTTAATTTTTAGTATTTTTTCCTTGCACAGTTTTGGTGAGTTCCTTACATGATTTCCACGATTGGTTCATGCTGGATGTTCTTTTTTTATAGGAAATGAAACTCTAGAATTGGAATATAAAGGTATTTAAATATTTATAGTACCATAATTTTTACCATTTATAATTTTGATTTTTTATATGAGGATGATTCGTAAGTTAAAATAGAATTGACGTTCGTTTAGATCATTTTAGTGGTTCTTTGATAATAACTTCCTCATTTGTCCTGTAAATTAAAACCATGAGTACAAAAGAATACAACAACCATGGTTGTGAAATAATAAATATATTATAACCTGGTTCAACCATATCAATGGTTACAAGATTATACTTTAATGAATTAATTGAAATTGAAATCACAATGTCTAGGATGTCGGTAATTCGAAACATCACAAACAGTGTTTTTAATCCTCAAATAAGTGTGATAGGAGAGGAATAATTAAAAAGAGATTTACATGAACATGAAAAAATATAAAATATACCTGATTAATATGGATTTAATTCCTCTTGAGTAAGAATAGATGAATAAATAATATGAGAATAATGGAACTCAAAATAAAAGAATAATTGAGAAATCCAAAACAAAAAATCGGTAGCCTAACGTCTATGCAACATGGTTTTCGAAAATATTAAAAAGAGAGGGGAAAAGGTTCACCGATCCATAAATGTATCATAATACAGAATATATCATGCTTATTAATTAAATAATAACATAGTATGCAAACATGAATGTTATACCACCTAAAAGAGATCTTTAATGGAAAAAGAATGAAATTGAGAATGTTCTTTCCTTGTAGAGTAACTCCTAGAGCATGAAGGATGGGACCTTGGGGGATTAATGAAACATTAGGATGACTACTAGGGAGGTAAGGAGGCCATATCTTTGTGTACGAGGAATTTTTTATGAATTTAATGATGATATGGGTTGGTATTTATATAAAAAGTGAGGGATTATTTTAATAATTTACAAGGGACACCTCATTAGTGGTATATGAAAAACCATGGTTTTACCCATGGTATTTTCCCCTAATATTTGCCACGTGGGACACATCATAGCATATATTACTTTTCACAAGTCTACTAGAATTATTACATCATTATTACATCATTAATGATGTCATTAAACACTCAAAACTCTAAACACTATTTTCACTATTCATAAAAAAAAATCAAAATGTTTTAGAAAAATACCCATAATTCACCCTAACCCTTTATCAACATATAGAATTGAAAAATAAAATACATTTTTTGAAAATAATTTTCTAAATAATTTTAATTTATTTTTTAACAAAAATTATACTTAATTCAAAAATTAATTATTTTAAAACTATAACTACTTTTATATCACATTGAAAAAATAATCAATATGTCATTATGTTAAAGCCTTAATAAACTAAAAAAATAATACAATTTACTATTCATTAGTGTCATATTACTATTTGTATTACTATTTATAAGGGTATGTTACTATTCACAAAAAAAACTAGTTGGTTCCAATTGACTCTAAACAACACACTGAACAAAATTTTAGACTACCATGTTTTGAAATTCAAAACATAAAAGTAGTAAAATTTTTATTAATGGATACATATAAATATCTACATTAAACAAAATTTCAATCATTTCAATTAATTTTTAGAAATATCTGGTGGTTTACATTATCCCCACTTTCTAGAAATTGCGTCTTTGCAATTTTATTTATGTATTAAGCAAGTGATGGTACCTTTTCCTCATAGAATTTTCAGAATCCCATGTTTCTTCTCCATCCTTGTTGTTCCTCCACAAAACCTTTACCTGGTGTATTAACTTACTCTGCAATACCACTTCTCTTTGATGAAGAATATGAACTTGTTTCTCATCATATGAAGGGTTCTCCTTCGGCTGAACTGCTTCTGGGCTCAAAACATGGGTCGAATCTGGTACATACTTCCTCAACATCAAATCATGAAAAACATTGTGTACCTAAGACAAAATTGGAGGTAAAGCTACAAAATATGCAACAGATCTAAGAAGAATGATGAACCAAGGACTTAGCTTTCCTTTCTTACTAAAATGCATGACACTTTTCCATGGAGAGATTTTAAGGAAAACATGGTCACCTTCCTCAAAAGAGAAGTCTTTCCTTCTATCATCTACATAACTTTTCTGCCTTCTCTAAGCTGTCCTCATATGCTGCAGGATCATCTTCACTTTCTCATCAACTTATTCTACTAATTCTGGCCCCATCAACATTCTTTCACCAGCTCCTTCCAAAACCCTAGAGTTCGAGACCACTTCCTATAAAAATACTCAAAAGATTCCATTTGAATACTGGAATGAAAACAATTATTATAACAATACTCAACTGAAGAAATATGGTGATCCAACTTCCCAAATTGTTCTTTGAACAAACTCAAAGCATATCCTCCAATGTCTAAATCATTCGTTCGAACTGCCCATATGATTGAGGATAAAAAGAAGTACTGAAATTTAACTCTTTGCCCAATGAAATCTAAGGTCTTTTATAAAAGCTATAAGTGAACCTAGGATCCCGACCCAATACAATGGAAAGAGGAAATCCATGTAACATGACAATCTCATTAAGGTACAATCGAGAATTCTGATCAAAATACATTGTATCTCGAATAAAAATAAAATGTGTAAATTTTGTCAGCCGATCCACACTAACACATATTGTATTGTTACCTCGTGATGTCTTAGGTAGTCCCACCACATAGTCCATGGATAAATTCTACCACTTCCACTCTGGAGCTAGAAAAGGCTGAAGCATCACCTTCGGTAACTGCCACTCTAGTTTAACCTACTAACATGTCAAACATTTCATGGTAAAATCAGCAATATATCCTTTCATTCCATCCTTCCAATAATACCATTAGAGGTATCTGTACGTCTTATTACATCAAGGATGAACTAAAAATAGAGAACTATGATCTTCACTCTACAATTCTTTCTTCAACTAGGTATCAAATGGCACACACATACTTTTACCAAATCTTAAAACAAAATCATTATCAAGGTTAATTTCTTGAAACATACCCACTTTAACTAATTCTAACTTTTTTAGCTCATGGTCTTCTTTTCGTGCATGATTAGTCTTGTCTAATAATGATGATTTCACTACAACCTGAGAAAAAACAGAATAATTTCATGCACCAACAACTTCTAATCCAAAATTCATCAAATCATTAATCAAGGGATCATGTTCTAAATGTAACATGGTAAATGGGGCATGATGTTTTTGACTCAAGGCATCCGCCACTTTGTTTGGTTTTACAAAATGGTAATTGATTGGGAAATCATAACCCTTTATCAGTTCTAGCCATCTTTTCTTCCTCATGTTTAATTCTTTTTGAATGAATATATACTTCATACTTTTATGGTCATTATATATTTGACATTTGGCTCCATATAAATGAAACCTCTAACTTTTCAATGACAAAACCACAGCTTCCAATTCAAAATCATCTTTGGGATAATTTAACTCATGAGGTTTTTGTTGTATTGAATAGTATGCAATTACCTAATCATTACGCATCAAAACACAACCAAGTCCCTTCAAAGAATAATCAGTGTAGGTGGAAAACTCACCATTTCGGGAAGGCAAGGACAAAACTGGATCATTCACAAATATATTCTTCATTTCCTAAAAACAAACCTCACATTATTCTGTCCAAATAAATTTATCCCCTATTCATGTTAACTTAGGTATCGGGCTAGATAATTGTGCATTGTTCATAAAAAACTTTCGGTAATTACCCACTAATCTAAGAAAATTACAAATCTCTGTATGATTTGTGGTTCTTTCCATTCATAAACCACTTTTGTTTTAGTAGGATGAATTGTATCTCTATCCCTATTACAGTTTTCCCAAGAATAGAAATCTGTTGCAACCAAAAATCACACTTTCTGAATTTTTCATACATTTTATTTTTTTTATGGTTCGTAGACCAACCCTTAGTTGTTTTTAATGCTCCTCTTTATTTTTAGAAAATACCAGAATGTAATCAAAGAGTTTGACAACAAAATTATCCAAGAAATCATGAAATACTATGTTCCTAAGAATCATTAATACAACATGTCTATTAGTTAACCCAAAGGGCATAAAAAAATTCATAATTCCCATATCTATTATGAAAGGCTATTTTTGGGATGCAACCTCCTTCACCTTCAGCAGATGGTATCTGAATATCAAGCCAATCATGGGAAAGTGCAAAGCTCCTTGGACATGATCAAGAAAGTCATTGATATGAGGCAAAAGATACTTGTTTTTAATTGTTATGTTATTCAATGCCCTATAATGAATGAAAAGTCTCATGGAACCATCTTTATTTTTTTAAAAAAAATAGGATCTCCCCATGGTGATGTGCTAGGATGAATGAAACCTTTACAATGAAAATATTTCATCTTATTTTTCAATTCAAGAAATTCTATTTGAGCCTTATGATATGAGGGTTTTGAAATTGGCTTAGTATCAAGAACTTAGTGAATTGTTAATTCGACTTCTTGATTCTATATGGCACTGGGTAACTCATAAAAAAATACATCAAGGTATTCATTTACCATAGGCACATCATCAATCTGAACAGTTCCCTTGTTTTAAAAAATATGAGCAAGATAACTTTCATTTCCATCATTCAATGGTTTCTCTGCTTCTTGATTTGTTACACATTATATGGGTTCATAATTGTATAAAAACAGAAACTCTTTCTGAAAAACAACTTTTTTAGCTCTACAGTCAATCATAGAATAATAATAAAAAAGCCAATCCATTCCTAGAATAACATAAAACTCAACTAAGGGTAAAACAACAAGGTGTGCAGGTAAAGTCTTCCCATGAACTATAATAGATATATTCTTATTATTCCTCTTTACTATAATATTTACCCCTTTTGTTTTAACAACAAGTTCAGGTCTCATTTGTTGAGGTGATATTTCCAATTTACCCTAAAATTTCTCAGATATGAATGAATGTATAAACCCCATGTCAAAAAAAAACATTAGTAAAATTTGAGTGAACAAACAATGTACCTGATACAACTTCATTGGATGTCCTGAAGTCATCTCACGTAGTCTCAAAGGGTCACACAAAACCTTTTTTCTTATAGTTTTGATTTATTGAATAATTTAGATTTTTCTTTGGGAATTAATTTTCATAATGACTCATCTCACCACATTTTAAACACTTTACAGTTTTCTTATCCCGATTAGTCTTCAGATCATTTTCAATGCAATATCATGACATCTTTCCAAACATTCCACATTTAAAAAACTTCCCAGTTTTTCTAAGACATTCCCCAGGGTGTTTCTTTCCAAAACTTTCACAAACTGGAAACTGGAAATTCTTACCATCAGATTTATTTTGATTGATTCATACTCCTCACATGCCACCTAGACCTATTCTTCTTCTTGTTTCCAAAATGCAACGTGATAATCATCAAACTCCATCTCTACCCTCTCAGTGAATCGGAAAAGCCTGTCATAACATTTGAATTCACGGGTGTCCAATGCCCTTTAATACCTTGGCTTCAATCCTGATTAAATGCAGTTGATTTTTCTATTAAGATCCAAAATAATATTTGGAGCATACATATCTAATTGGTTGATGTCTTCTTCATACACGCCCACTGATTATTCCTCATTTTCCTTCAATTAAAGGAATCGATTTTCCATCCTATGTTGCACCACCTTAAGAAAATGTTTTTCAAGGAAATGACTTTTAAATTCATCCCACAAAAAGGAATAAATATCCTCTCTATCCCTTTTATTATTTTCCATTGACCTCCACTGATCATCTTCACCTTTAAAATGATAAATGGAAAAACATACCTTTTTATTATCTAAAAAACCCATTACATCAAATATCATTTCAAGGGCATTAATCCATCCTTCATCCGCTACTAGGTCAAAGATCCATTGAGACCAGGAAGGTGTTGTTTCATAAAATGTTCCACTATTTTCATGTTCCGTTGTGGTACCTCTGGTTGTTATCTAGCTTGTATTCCAACTCCATTTACTTCCTATGTTAGATGATCCCTTACTGTCACAAACTTCTTGGTTCCAATACCTAGCATTCAGGGCTGATGGATCCCCTCTTCAGCTTCCCCGTTTCTTCTGCGGAAAACCGTTCTGAAAAATTATATCTTATATGAAGCAACATGGTAATATTTAAATGATATAATATTTCAAATTAATCAAAGAGTAAAATTAATTTATGGTATTCATTTAACATCATCCTAACCCCTATATATATCTAAACCATCCTTAGATGCAACATATATGTACCTAGCCTTAATACATACATAATCTTGAATTTAGTCATGAAAAACACTTCATGTTACGTTGAGCATCTTTTCAAATTTAGAGCTTTAGAGAATTGAGACATAATACATTCATAACATTAGATGTTTTTGTTGAGTGGATACAATAAAAACATTTCCCATTTTTTCAAGATTTAAAACATTAAAAAAATAAAACATGATTCCTTGACTATTCATCCACTTTTATCATGGCGTTTTTCTTTGTCTTGCACATCAAATAACCTGTGAAAATCACTTAAAACATGGGATGAGCACAAAAACTATATAAGGGATATAAAAATAATTAAAGAACGCATTGTTCTATGAATAATTTTAACTTATGAAATAATTTTCATAAGGCACACTTATCACCTGTATATGAATACTTACGTTGTGAAACTTGATATTTACACAATACCTAAGAACATAAGAAGAACCATAAAGGTATCCTATAGAATTATATACATAATCTTGTATCCCTCTCAGCAACCTTATAATTTTTAACCCTCACAACTACCTTACTATTTATGTAACCATCAGAGTTACACATGGAGTAAGCATACGGCAGACCTAAAACTTACACATAACTAATGCATTGGTGGGAAATATAGGTCCCAACCTTCATCATAAATAAATCCGAAGATTCAAAACATTATCATACAACTTGAATAATATCTTTGAAACCTTGATTTTGAATTTTTTTAAAAAAGAATTTTAAATGATGATTTAAAAAAGAGTCCCTTATAAATATCACAAAATTGAAGTGTGCTTTAATAAAGTGGATTTAATATTTATATAATCTATAAATAAACATAATATTATCATAATTAATCACTAAAACAATTTAAATAACACAAAAAATAATGTTTTATAATGTTAACCTAAAGGATGGGAATCAGGTTTAGTACTCTCTTACCTTAGGCTTGTCCTACTTCAAACTTGTGTAAACTTCATGTATAGTGGTAAAAAGAGTGTTATTAGTATTTAAGAACAATAATTGTTTATAACATGTATATAATAATTTTATAACCTCATTTCACCCCTTAATTGTTTTTATTGTGTTCTTTGCACTGTTTTGGGTGAGTTTCTTACATGATTTCCATGATTGGCATATGATGGATGTTCTTGTCGATTGGAAGTGAATCTCCCGAATTGGAATGGAAATATATTTAAATATTTCTAGTAACATAATTTATACTATTTATCTTTTTGATTTTTTATATGAGGATGACTGTCATTTTTAAACATTAATGATGTTTGTTTAAATGATTTTAGGGGTTCTTTGATAAAAACAACCCTATTTTTCCATAAAAATTAAAACCATGAGTAAAAAAGAATACCAAAACCATGGATGTGAAATAATACATATATTATAACATAGTTAAACCATATAAATGTTTTCATGAGTAGTCTTTAATGAATTAATGTAAATTAAAATTACATTTTCCATGATGTTGGCAATTCGATGCATCACGAACAATGTTTCTATTCCTTGAATTAATGGGATAGGAGAAGAATAATGATGACAGGTTTTTCCATGAACATCAGAAAATTTTGAATATATATGATTCTTGATGATTTCTTGCCTCTTGAGTAAGAAGAGATGAATAAATTATAATAATGGAAAGGAATTCAAAATAAAGAAATAATTGAGAAATCCATTACAAAAATTCGGTAGCCTAAGGGCTATGCATCATGGTTTTAGAAAATATAAAAAAGATAGGGGAAAGGGTCAATAGTATTGAAATGAATCATAATATATAATATATCAAGGATAATAATGAAATAATAACATGTAATGGAAACATGAAACTTATACCACATAAAAGGAACATGAATGGAAAAGATAAAGAAATTGAGAATTTACTTACATTATAGAGTATCATCTACAGATTGAAGGTTGAGTCCTTGGGGGCTTGAGGAAACCTTGGGAGGTATAATAGGGATGTAAATAGGCCAAATATTCATTGATGAGTAATTAGGAATGATGTTAATGAAATAATGGGTTGGTATTTGTAGAAAATATGAGGGATTATTTAAATAAATTCCATGGGACACTTCATTAGTGGTATTTACAAAACCGTGGGCTTTACCATGGTATTTTCCCATGGTATTGGCCATTTGGGACACCTGATTGCATATATTACTATTAAAAAGTCTACCAGAATGATTACATCATTATTACATCATTAATGATGTAATTAAACACAAGAAACTCAAAAATGTATTTTCACTATTTTACGAAAAAATAAACGATTTCTAATAAATCCCCCAAATTAAATCCTACCATTTATCGACGTGTATAATTGAAAAACGAGGTACATTTTATGAAAATGATTTTCCAAATATTTTTAATTTAATTTTTAATGAAAATCATACTTAATTCAAAAATTATTTCTTTAAAAACTATAAATGATTTTATATCACATTGAAAAATTAATTAAGATTTCATTATCATAAAGCCTTATGAAAATAAAATTATAAAACAATTTACTATTCATTAAGGTCATATTACTATTTGTATTACAATTACAAAGGTTATGTTACAATTCACAAAAATAAAAAGTTGGTTCCAATGGACTCAAAATAACAAAATGAACACAATTGTAGATAACCATTATTTGAAATTAGAAACATAGAAGCAGTAAAATTATGTTTAAAAGAAAATTATAAATATCTACTTTAATTTTTTTTCAAGAATTTAAATTTATTTTTAGAAATACTTAGGGTGTTTCAGTTCGTGGGTTCATTCATTGAGGAGTATATCAATGGTGCATGGTCACATATTTCATACTAATGGGTTTCTCCTCATGATACATAGGTGAGGGTTAAAGAGGACCTGTCACGTTTTTGTATTTCTTCCATGAACCAGAATGGTTTTCTCTTCTCCCTCATGCGAGGGATGCGTGGGGAATCTTCTTCATGCAGTGATGCATGACTCTTATTCTTCATAAGGAATGATCAAGAGTGAGTAACACTTGTTGAACTCAGACATGATCCTCTTTTCCGTCCTGTAGTAGAGCTTCTCGGATTTCAAGTTGTACAGTGTTTTTTTCTTGAGAAAGACAGATCCTCTATCAACATTTTAAACACTTGAGCCTTTGTAGAGGGAACTATATTTTTATGAAATGATTCCCATTCAATTTCATGTGAGAAGACACAATATTCAAATCATTCAATTGTCGATATCTTTGGCATTGAATATTTTCAAACCGCAAAAAAGATTTCAATATCATGGTTTGAATTTGATCCACATGGGCTCCCTTATTTCTAGCTGACATAATCACATGCATGCGAAGTGGAATGCATTACGAGATTCTTATTGATCCCTTGAGCAACATGACATGACCTTGAACCTTAGGTTTTTTCAGCCATGTGCGATCTTCTTCATTCATTGCATGATTCCCATTTTTAATGCATTCTTGATATCATGACCTTCCAAAGAACCTTTTTAACTAGGTTTCATAATCAACAGTGGTCGAAGTTCATACTCTATGGAGGATGCTTCATCTATGGTGACCTGTGGCGTCGGGTGGCTTCGTGGTTGAAGAAAACAACATGGTTTCACATCGACTATTCGATTATCTCAAATCGGATGTAGACTGTGGTGATATGATCATAGGATGCGGGATGGAGTCTGTGGTCGAGATCTCACATGATATCAGATGTGAAACTAGAATTGCCTCCACTTTTTTAAACTCTCCCTACCTCGAAATGAATACACAAGACATGAATCATTCATAATACATGTCGCTACAGCCTAAACTATGAATTCCCCTCCTCCCTCTATGGTACCACCCATTACATTGTTCCTTATGCGGGCGTTCTCTTAGATCCCCATCTACCTCCTCTGAGTACACTCATTGCACCCACTATGCACATACCGCATGAGGTCACCACCATGCGTGCACCTATGGGATTATACTCATCCCAAACTCCTGCTTCATGTGGGGCTGGGCTGAGGGCTTCCCTTAGGCGCGGTTGACCATCAGGTCCCTCATGTGTTTTAGGTTGAGGACCTCTGCCGGCCTCTATGGTTGGCTAATTTTTATCAATGGAACACAACAAATATACTTTGTTAAAAACAAATTATAACCAATATGATATGCCATCTTTAAATACCATGACACTTCTTCATTATCTCAACTTATTTATTCTTTTCCATCAAAACAACATCATTCTTCTTTAAGGTTTGGATTTCAAATTCCAAACCTCTTCATTAAACATTTTTGAATCAATCATAGATGATGTGTGGGATCAAATTCACCTCATGAATTTAGGCACAATTCATGGATTCTACTTTTGGTGAGGGATGTGATCCTCATTAACACATATCTTTTAATTTGAGGACAAGCTCAAACAATCATCTGATTTGATTCACAACCTTTATTCAATTAGAATCCATTGGATGGATATTACTTACCCTCATGTAATTGATTATTTTATGGTCTTCTATATTATGGTGTTACATGTATTAAATTGATACAAGTCTTTGGAACATTTTATCAGCTTAAAAATAGTCCAAATTATTATGGACAATGTCCGACCGTGACATCCAATGTAATTTTATATTGATTCTCAATGTGAAATAAGATTTCTAACATCATATCCTTGTCAATCATCATCATCACTTCATCACTACCTTTCCATACAAATATTGACATCTAATTGACAACAAATGCTACACCATTCACAACAATATGAATATATAATGATTTAATAATGTCTAGAATTTAATCCAATATTTGAATTTAATATATTATCATTATATATGTATTTTTTGTAATCTCAAATATTTGGAGATTGGAAATGAAATGTATCATTCGTGGAGACGATAAGGTATACATATGCATGAAATGTACTTCCAATTCTATTTCATTTTAAATGAATGAACTATAAATGATATATTCGTATATTATAATCACAGTATCCTATTAATTTATTATATGTCACATAATATTCTTAAATCAATTCTAAAAAAATTCAATTTAATGATCATTTTATTATATCACATTGAAGAGGAGGTATGCACAAACGATGTTATCGTATCCCCAAAAAAATAGAATTCCTTAAGGTATATGTTATATAATACTTCCTGAATAATAAATACATTATAAATATAATATATACCATATATAAAAAATAAATTCATAATTATTTAAACTCTTAAATTTTTTAATTGAATAACAAATAAAATCGGTTTGTGAGCCAGTAGTTCACAGTATACACACATGATGATTGATTATCCCAATTGATGGATTTTTCTTAATGTGTTAGTAAAAATATTAGAATAAAAAAACATTATCATATTTTGGATACCATTTTGATTATATAATCATGTAATAAGTGAAATATAATTGGTTATGAATGAAATAAAATGAATGTTATCATTGGAAAATTGTACCACGATTTTTGGTAACTCCATCTTGTTTTCACTAAAATACTAACCTGATTGTCTTTCTTCCCAAATGTAAGATAATAATATAAGGGTGTTGGGGAGTTTGGAAATTATTTTTTTATAGTTTTTAATGACCGAGATGTAATAATGTGTCTTGAGGATTTTATATAGGAGGTTATGTATTATAATTGATAAAGGGGCACTTTTGGATACTCAAAAAATATTAAATTAATATAAAATAATTTTCAGTTAAAAATCCATTTAATATGATTTATTTAAAATATATGTTTTGTATGAGTAGAAATTATCAAAACCAATAATTTTTAGACAATATAGGTCACATTATTACCCTTATTTTTTTCACTTTATCACTTAGTTAAACCCTTTAACTCTTACCTCGAAATCATGTATTTTACACATCAATGGTTAACATAGTAACTATAAAATAAAAAGTGTACCATTTATGAAATTTTATAAATTACCCCAATCAATTGGACATGGCATATAATTTCTCATAATTTAATCATGAATAACTTTGTGTACATGGTACAAACATGGAGGTAAAGCCACTATGTACCCAACTGATCCAACTTTCTCAAGGATTTAATAAGGTCCAATGAACCTCAGATTCAGCATTCTCTTCTTACCAAAACACATCAGAATCTTCCATGGAGAATCTTTTTGAAAGACATGATCACCTACCTTAATAGAATGATCCTTCCTCCAGTTATCCACATAAATTTTCTGCCTACCCTGAGTTGTTCTCATGTGCTTCTGAATCAACTAATCTTTTTATTCCATTCTTCTACTAATTCTAGTCCCATCAGCTTCCTTTCACTTGCATCATCCCAAAAAACTAGAGTTCGACACTGAATCCCATATAATGCCTCAAATGGAGCCATATCTATTCTAGAATGAAAAATGTTATTGTATGAAAATTAATCCAAAGAAAGATATTGTTCCCAACTTCCTTGGTAATCCAGTGAATAAGAACATATCATATCCTCCAAGGTCGAAATTTTTCATTCGAACTACCCATATGATTGAGGATTAAAAGTTATACTAAAATTTAATTTAGTAACCAATGACTTCTAAATGATTTTTCAAATGTTTGAAGTGACCCTGGGATCATGATCAGATACAATTGAGACAGAAACACAGTGAAACCTGACTATCTATTTAACATACAACCGAGAAAGATGATCAAGAGACAAAGTATCTCGAATAGTATGTAAATGAGAAGATTTATTCAATCAATCAACATTAACCCAGATGTCATTATCACCTCGAGATGTCTTTGGTAATTCCAAAATAATGTCCATTGATATATTTTCCCATTTCTACTCTGGCACCGGTAAAGACTGAATATTCCTTCTAGGTAACTGCCGCTCTCCTTTAACCAGTTGAATAGTCATACAATTCCTCGTAAAGTAAGTAATATCTCTTTTCATTCCATCCCACAGGTAATACTCCCGAAGATCTCTATACATCGTAGTACTTCTAGGATGAACTGAAAACGAGGAACTATGAGCTTTACATAAAAACTCATTCTTCTACTGTGAATCACAAGGCACACATAAGCTTTTCCAAAACCTCAAAACACAATCATTATCAATGTTAAAATCTAGTAACTCGCCCATTTGAACCAACACTCCCTTTTTTTGCAACTCACTCTATTCCATCTATGCTTGCTTTATTCTGTCTGATAGAGATAATTTCACTAACACTTGAAACAAAACTGAAGAATTTCTTGAACCAAAAACTTATATGCCAATGTTCGTTAAAAAAACCAAAGGATCACGTTCCAAAGGTAGCGTGGTCAATGAAGCATTACATATTCGAATCAATGCATCGTCCACTTATTTTTCTTTTCCTGGATGATAATAAATCATGAAATCATAATCCTTGATTAATTCCTAGAATCTCTTCTATCTCATGTTCAATTATTTCTGAGTGAATATATACTTTATATTTTTGTGGTCTATATTAATTTCACATTTTTCTCTATATAAATGACGCCACAAAATTTTTAAATAAAAAAAACAACAGCTAATTCTAAATCATGTTTAGGGTAATTTAACTCATGAGGTTTCAACTGACGTGATGCATAAGTAATTACCAGATCATTCTGCATAAGGACACAATAAATTCTTTTCAACGAAGCATCACTGTAATAAAAAACTCTCCATTTCAGAAAGTTAGTTCTAAAATTGGTGCCTTCACTAGTATTATTTTCAATTCCTCATAAAAATCATCTCATTATTTTAGCCAAACGATCTTAACACCTTTTCGAGTTAACTTAGTTATTGGGCTAGATAACTATGAAATTCTTTCAACAAACCTCTTATAATAATCTTCCAACAGAATAAATATATGAATCTTAGTAATATTTGTGGGCCATGGTCATTCATAAAAAATGTTTGTTTTTGCAGGATCAATAGAAATGCTATTTCTTAAAACAATGTGACCATGGAATGAAATTTGATGTTACCAAAACTCACACTTGATAAATTTCACAAATATTTTCATTTTTTATGGTTTTCAAGACACTCCTTAAATGAATTTTATGATCCTCTTTAATTTTATTATAAACCAAAATATCATTAATGAAGACAACCAAAAACTTATTTAATAACTCATAAAAAATTCTATTCGTAAGATCCAAGAATACATAAGGTGAATTGTTTAATCCAAAAGGCATAACTACAAATTCATATTGGCCATATCTAGTACAAAACATGTTCTTTGTAATGTCTTCTTCTTTCACATTCAAATGACTATACCCTGACCTCAAATCAACCTTTGAAAAATACTGAGCTCTTTGAAGATGATCAAACTAATCATCAATATGATGCAAATGACACTTATTATTAACAATGATGTTATTCAAATCTCTATAATCAATGAAAAGTATCATTGAACCACTTTCCTTGTAACAAAGAAGACCGAAGCACATCATGGTGATGTTTTTTTTAAAAGGTGGTGGCATGAAATGGTTTCCCAATTCATGCCCCCAAAAGAAATTTATTAAAATAAAAAGGTAACAATACAAACACGTGGTGTAAGGAGCTTACACCAGTGGGGATTTAAAGGGGATACAAAGAAAAAGATTGGACAAACAAGTCCAAAAAACAATAAATGAAAACATCCCAGACATGAACAGTAGGAAGATAGCAAGACCATTCATCAATCTGAGCTGCTAGCCATCCCAACCCAGCTTCAGATAAACCATAAGAAGAGCCAGAGATCTATCCAAGAGAATAGAACATAATTCGAGCAGACCAAAAACCAGAGAAAATAACTGAAATCCAGAGAAACCAAGTTGAAGTAGAACATTAAGGATCTGTACAGAAAAAGCTCAGATCCATCCAAATAAAACAGGACTCAAACAGTCCCTAAGAATTCAGACATCAGAATTTCCAAAGATGTATTATAAAGCAGAAACATCTGAGAAAAAGAAATCTTCCTAAAGTAGGCCACAAACTCCAATAAACACTACACCATTATGAGTAGAAAACAAGGGAAACAGTCTGCATTGTTCTAGAATCATCTAAAGAACCATTTTAATCTGAAAAGTTGCAGGCTATCAAGAAAATTCAGAGCCGGAAATCCAAGCAGCATCCAAAAATATTCATCAAGAAACAACCAATAGCACAGTGTTGTTCAGATCAGAGAGAGAGAATCTTCATCCCATGTCATAACATAAAAGGGGGGACAAGATCCTCAATTAACAATGAATTTGAATACAATCAGGATCCATTATGATCTAAAGAGAAAATCAGGCATCAAGTGAAGAAGGAAAACCAACAGACAGTGCATCCGGGTTGCATGCCCACTCAGAAAATCCAAAAACACTTTAGATAGTATGATAGCAAAGGATTGAAGAAAATAAAATAAAAGCTTCAGACGAGGCACTCTAAAATAGCTCCATCCAGACAGTAGGAAAAAAGAAAATCAGATTTTCATAAAAAGAACGAAAACATCCAGGAGAGTGTATCTAAGATGGGAAAAATAAGAAATCCAAAATATAATCAGTTTATGAAATATTTCATGATTCTTTCATTGAAAATTTCCTGCTTAGAAGCCAAGTATTCGCTCTTAGTGATCTCTCCTTTCTTAAAAGAGCTATATAAGATTTCTTCACTGAGTGCCTCTGAAGAATCAGGAGCTTCACAAGTTGGTATAGTATGGTTATCATCCCTTTCAGCTTGTTTCTCCTTCTCTACATGATGATTTTCAATAGGTGCAGAAACATTATGTCTAGCAATGTCCAATGAACGAGTGACAATAGTCCTCTCCACATGAGAAAAATCCCTGCGTTTTCTTGTTTTTTTTGGTTTGGGTGTAATAAACCCATCTGCATCCACTATTGGTTTCTTACCTTTCTTAGCCATGTCCATTAACTATTTCTCCTAAATATCAGTATATTTATCTTCTTCAGTGCCTTGCGAGAGATCATCTTCAGATGCATCACACCTCTCCTTTTCCTCATCTTCCTGAGTGCCTTCTTGTATTTTCACTATCGACCAATCATCCAGGGAGGGTGTGGGACTATGATGTACATTTGCATTCACCACAGAGGGTGAGATCCCCTTCTCACCCATATCTTGAGAGGAACTTTTATGATCCCTCCGTGAATTACAATGTTCTGTCACATTAGAATTCCCAGGGACATCGTTGGCAATAGGAGTCTCAATAACATCAACAGGGTTTGATTTAGTAGGATTCAAGTTAATTTTAGCATTGACTTTTTCTACCCAAACTGCTTTGCAGCGAGGTTGAGGAGGTTCAGAATTTTTTGATACACATTCTCCCATGGAATGACCAACTTTGTTGCGGCAATTACAATAAGGTGGAACATTTTCAAAAACCACCTCTTGAGAATAGCCTTTATCACCATTCTGAAGCCAAAATCTGGAAGGTAAAGCTTGAGATATATCAACCTCAGTGCAGATTCTTGCAACTAAGGGACGAGATAAATTCAAGGTGGCAGAATCTAATCTAATCAGAGTTCCAAATAGACTTTCAATGGCAGTAAGAGCACGCTGCTTGAAGAAATGTAGAGGCAGCCCTGGAAAACCGATCCAAAGGGGAACAATAGGGGGCTCATAACCTAGTTCAAAATCAGTAGAACACATGAATACCTTCATAGAAGCCCCCCCCCCCCAAAGACCAAGAACCGCGAATCAAAAATCGGTAATAGTCATTATCCTAGGAGAACCGAAACACAACATTCATAGAGTTAAGAAGTCCAATCTGGAAGTTTGTAAAACCTATGTTCTCTAGGGTTTTACGTAAAAAGAACAGAGAAGGTCGGTTTTTGATAAATCGGCCTACAAGAGAAAATCGAAGGTCTGAAGCAAGATCATTTACTTCATCTTTGGAGAAACTAATCTCTGATAGACATCTGTGTCGGTAGGTTTTTGGAGTAATGAATCCGGAGGCCTTCGATTCCTTGCGAGGGATTCTACCTGAAACTACATCTGCGAAGGATCGCTCATCTTGATACCCTTGATCAGCAATGTTAGGGTTACTCCTATCACCTGAGAGCGTCGCCTTCTCGCGAGCCTCCATTTTCTTTCCGAATCACAGCATGGTGATGTGCCAGGTTGAATGAAACCTTTATCAAATTACTCCTACAAATTGATTATTAGCACTAAAAGTTAAATTTGATCCATTCGATAAGGGGGTTTTGAAATTGGCATGGCATCAGGAATTATGTCAACTGTTAATTCAACTTCTTAATCAGATATAACACTAGGAAAATCATCATGAAAAACAATAAGGTAATCATATACCACTGGCACATCATTAATTTGAATGTATTATTTGTTTTTAAAAATATTTTCCCGCTAAAATTAATTTCCTTCTTTAACTAGTTTCTCAGCTTCCAAATATGTTATCAAAAGAAAGGGTTCATTCTTGTACATAATCTGAGAATCCTTCTAAGAAGAAACCTCTTTAGATTTACAGACAATCTTATCATTTTAAACAAAAAAATAATCCATACCCAAAATAACATCAAACTCTACTATATGAAAAATAGTGAGGTTTGTATATAGATTATTTCCACACACAAAGACATGAAGGTTCTTATGATTTCTTTTTGTCTCAACATTTCCTCTAGGTGTATTTAACCTATGTTCAAGATTAATATCTTAAGATGGAATTCTCAATTTAGTAGAAAATATCTCATAAATGAAGGAATATTTATACCTCAATTCAAACCACACATTGGAAGAATTTGAACAAACAAACAGTGTACCCGATATAACATAATTTGATGGCCCAACATCTGGTGAAGTAGTTTCAATAGATTTCACCACCCCTTTCTGCTTATAATATGTCTTATTTTCCATAGTTGAGTTCTTTGTTGGAAATTTATTTCCATAATAATCCATTTTATTATACTTAAAATATTTTACTGATTGTAAATCAGATTTTCTCTTACCATTACAATGATCTTTTTTTGTGAAATTATGATCTTTATGTCCAATTTTACCACATCAGTAATACTTACCAGAATTCAAAATACATTCCCCAGTATGTTTTTTACCACAATTATCACAAACTGTATACTTGAGTTATTAAAAACAGACTTTTTGAAGAGTTCTTCCATTTCATCTACCACCTCGACCTCTTATTCTGTTGTTTCACAAAGAACACCTCATCATCCACAAACTCCATTCCCACCTTCTTCGCACATATAAAAATTTTTTCATAACATTTTATCTCATGAGAACCTATATTTCATTGATACATTGGATTTAATCCTATGTAAAAAATGAATGATTTTACTATTAATATCTCCTATAAAATTTGAAGCATACCATGTCTGTCGAGTGAATTTTGCTTCATAAGCAGCGATTGAGTCATCCTCCTGCCTCAATTCTAGGAATTGATTTTTCATAATAAGATGAAACACCATAGGAAAATATTTCTCATGAAACATTCCTTTGAATTCATCCCAATCAAGAGCATCAATCTAGTCACTATCCCTAAAAATTTTCACCATCGACCACCACTGATCAGCTTCACCTTTAAAATGTTAAACAACAAGACAAACCTTTTGTTGTTTGGATACACTATAACATCCAAAATAATACCCAATGCTATAATCCTACCTTCTTCTAGAACAGGTTCAGATGATTCCTTTAATGATGAAAGATATTGCCTCATGAAATGCTATACTACTATCAAGTTCCTCTATGGTTGATCCAGCTGATCTCGTGCATGGACAACACCATTGTTTATAGCCTGAGTCAACTGTTCCATCACTGCAACAAACTATTCCGTTCAGATTCTAACTATCTCAGGTTGCTGATTTGGAAGCTTGTCTTCCTTCTAATGTCTTCTAAACATAGTTTCCCTATTTCCTCTGTGGAAAACCATTCTGAACATAATGATATATTAGGCGAAGCAACATGGTAATCTAAAAATTCTATATCACTTCAATCTAACCGTAAATTAATTTATGGAAATTATTTTTACAATATCCAAACTTATAAAGTTATCTAAACTGACCTCTGATACCAACTATAAGGAATCGACCTTAAAACATTACATAATATTTAATTAAATGAATAATTCACATTGACAATATTTTCAGGTTTAGAGTTTTATAGATTTTGGACATAACTATTACATTACATCTCTAAAATTTCGAAATAGTCATTTCTACTACGTTTCCATATTTTCATAAAAAAAACTCTTGAAAAAATGATTCATGTCCAGTTCCATGTTTAAGATAGCAAGGCATTCCCTTGATCCCATCCTTGACCCTATTCATCTTTAATTCCTGTGAAAAACATTTCAAAACATGGGATGAACATGAAAAGCTATGTAAGGGTTATCCAAAAAAGAACGAAAACATTAGTTCATAAATACATACATAATATAAGCTCTTTATCATAACTCATGAAATTAAAAGATTTATGAACAACACATTGAAATCATAAATCATAACGGTAAATTGTGGCATCATTATCATACATATATTGTAGCTATAGAGAGTTACATTTGGAATACCCATCAAAGTTTATTCAAAAAATAACATTGGAGAAACATTCATGTTTACCTTTATCTCGTCACCGAATGCATTGGAGAGCTATCTCGGGCTCACCCACCCTAGGTTTATCATGTAACCACATGTACATGTAACAATTCCCAAGAACCAAAACATATTAATAACACATAAAATAAATATGAATGAATGATAATATTCCCACATTGCAAACACAATATATCATGTCATGATATTGGACAAGATATTGTAATAATAAATCCATTCTCAAAACCTTTTTCAATACCAAAATTTGTAATATAGTATATGGTATTTATTTTCCTTTTTAAAAACATTAAAACTTGTTAAGAAATCCATATATCAAATAATACTTCTGGCGGCAGAAAGGTCATTGTCACCGCGTGCATTAAAAAAACATTAGTTTTTTCATTTAGTAAAACATCTCGTAAAAATATATTCACTTTGATTGAAATGAAATTTCAAAGGTGTTTATACAAAATATAATTGGAATTTGTCTATAAAACAAAATATTCCCCACTGAAAGGAGACTGAGACGAAGTCCCTTACATCGTGTCCGATTAGACCCATTCATTCGTTAATCTTTTGAATAATAAACTAAAGTTAATTTATAATTTCTTAATATCATTTTACAAGTTTATTATTAATTTTATATCACTTATTACAATGTTATAAACATTATTTAATCATTTAAGTTAATAACGGTCGTTTTGTCGATATTTTGTAATTGAGTCAAAAATGAACTTCTTATAATTACAATTTGTTCATGTGGTAAAATATCCATTATATACAGAAGTATATTCATGATTTAGATATCATATATATCATATACATCCATTATGTTTACGTATTTATAATAACATTTAGAGATATGAAATGAAATACACCGTTAATGGAGGCGGCAATTCGTACGTACGCATGAACACTAATTTCATTTATATTTCTTATTTTAATAGAATTAAAACATAATGATACATAGGTATATTATAATTATAGTATAATATAATATATAATATCATTAACACTATCCTTTATACATCCAATATATGGCATTAACGATTCATATCAAATCGAGGGGGCGGTAGTCCACACTTCCTCAAATGAAATTATCACTTTTACCCATAATGAAAACCATAATGGTAAGCTCTAATTGGATAATATAGAAGAATAATGAAAGCATAAACATAATATTTAACATATATAAATATAGTACCATTATAATGTACTCCATGAGTGGCGGTATGAGATAATTGAAAAATCCATGTTTCGTGTGGCGTTAGTTTTCCATCCACAAATAACAGTATGTTATTTACCAATTAGATAGATGTGTGTGTATGTGTAGTTCAAATAATTCTCCTAAAAACATCCTAGTATATTTATGATACTTTTTTTATTATAAAATAGATGAATAAAAAGAGTTTAGGTGGTTGGAGAATTAATATAAACCAAAAGAACATAAGAGAAGACGTTAACTTTTAATCAGGTAACTCCATTTGGTTTGAACCAAAAGGGTTTGTTCAAGTGCATTAAACCTATGTTAAGGCTTCTATGAGAAGAGGAGGGATGTATGGATATTAATTTTTTAGAGTTTGGATGAGACAAGGGGCTTGAGAGTTGTGAGGAATGGGTTAGAGGTGAGAACTTCTTATAAATGGGAGGAGGGACTCTTTAGGAAAGTCCGAAAATATTATTTTATTACATAATGATTTTCGGTTTCTAAATTACAAAACATATAAAAGTTAAATACAAAATTAATCACGGTATAAATAAAATTATCCAATTATAATTGTACTGGTTTTGGATATTATTATAATCTTTATAATCTTATTCGTTTAAAACTTTTATTAATGAGGTAAACACTGCATCATTATTGTGTCATAATTAGTTTAATTTTATTAATGTCCAAAAATAATAAAAAACTAACATGACATAGGAAATCATTTTAGCTTTCCAAATAATATTTATAGTTGAAATGATAGCTTATATAACAATATATAAAAATAAATATACTAAAAGATATTTGTTTATGTCATTTTTGTCTTTACTTTATGTTAATTAAAATAAAGTGTCATTATCACTACCAAGTGGCCACATGAGGTCCCAAAATACACCCAAGTATGCCCATGGTAGAAAGTGTATCATCCAGTAGGATTAGGTCAGATTTTAGGGTATTTTAATATTATTATAGTAATTTTTTATTACCCATATTTTCAAGATTTACCCTTTAACCATGGTAAATAAAATATTAACTGAAGTAAGTATTCATAATGTCTAAAAATACAGGTTACCTATTTTAAAAATATGGACCTCCTGATTCAAAATATAGAATCCGTTTTTTCTAATTTCAAAACACATAAGTGACAGAAATTAATTTAAAATTAATTCCCGTTGTCAAAACAAAAGGAGTTTTTTTAAGAAATAGTAACTATCAAAAGATTGACACTTGTTAATATCCTATTTCAATGTAAATTTAATTTCAATAACCATAATTGTATTAAATGGTAATGATATAATATTATTAATCTTTAAAACCAATTAAAAAGATAATTTAACAATATAAATAAATTATATTAAAAGGCAGTTTTGAATTAAAATAAAGTATTTTCACTATTCAATAAAATTGAACTTTTTTAGAAAAATACAAAAAATTTATCCAAATTATATTATGATGTCCAAATTCTAAAGAATATTTTTTTTTCAAATATAACATATAAATGTGACAAAAAATGATATAAAAAGGGTTCTCCCTCAAAATGTGGTAAATCATCCTTATAAAAATCTTTGAGTATTCGTGCTTAAAATTGGATTAATTCACATTTTAAGCCTCTAACTATTATTGGATAAATGTAAAAACATTTAACAAACTTGTATAATAATATTGTGGTTTTTTATATTTAATCCCACCAATTCAACATCTAGGCGTTAAATAATATTTGAAATAATAATATTATATTATTATTGTTCAACGTAAGATTTCAAAGAACTCGTTGTTGCGTATCTGGTACGTATTCGAATATAGAAAACCCTTTAAAGTAAAATTAATATTTAATTCAAAAAATATTAATTAAAAAGAAAATTTATTTTTTCTTTATTTAATTAGGATGTTAATGTGTATGTGCCTTTTCATATTTTCCACTAGTCTTCTTTATCATGAATAATAATTGGTCTATGTGTATATAAATTTATTATAATTAGATAAATAAGATCATAGTAAATAAAAAGTATCCTCTACCACAGATTGATGAATAGATCAATAAAAAATGTGGATCCCATTATTTATTTAAGGTGCATATTCATTCATGACATTATCAAATAATGAAAAATAAGGGGGATATCCCCAAGGTGAATTTCCTTAAAAGGTTTTATAATGAAGAGTTCATAGTGATACCATTTAAAGTCACTAATTCACTAAGATTATTTATTGAAATAATAAATAGTGTTATTAGGTATTACATAAAAAAAGAGATAATATTTATTAATGATATTGGTTTATACTCCAAAAGTAGTGAGCATTTAAATACCACACTGAAGACATTGCATAATGTTATGTTATATGCAATGCATAGAATGTGTGGGTTGTTTTGGAGAATATAACATTCATTGGACATGTGATCATCAGTAAATGGATATCTATGGATACTTTAAAAAAATATCCAATGGATGAATGACCCTACCCAAAATATATGCAAAATATCAATAGTTTTCAATGATTAATTGGGAACTATCATCATTTTTTAGAAACATATGTTTTTTTTTAAAAATTAACCAATATTACAGGTAATGAATTTATGCATATTTGGAATTTTGACTGTAATGAAAGAATTAATGTGAACAATAAGAGACTTACCACTACACCTATTACCACATTATCCAAACATGGGGGAATATTTCTGGTCTACAAGGATGTTTCCAAAAATGGTTTCTTTGTACTCATGAAATTTTGAAAAGTGATATCTTAATCCTCCTACCAATTAATGATACATTAGATGAACATTTGAAAACATTATTTGGATTTAGACAAAATGATCTTCACATTATGAATATTGTTAAATTATGTTAATAGAGAAAATATTGAAATATATATACAGTCTATAAAAGTGCGATGTATATGATCCCAAAATTTGATCTTAATATATGTCATTAAAGGTTCTTAGAGATGATTATTTATTATGATGATTTACTCCATTACCATCAAGGTAATGAAATCAATGATGAAGAGGCTCTATGTATAAAGGTTCCCATAACTAATTCCATGATGAGGATTATAAGGAAAGAAATATTCAAGGGAACAAAAGGGTGTACATTGAAAAAATATGAGGATCTTAATACCACATTACTCAAATAAATTCCCAACTATATATTATTGATAGGATAAAGGATTACCATAATGATGATGAATTTATAAATAATAATCTTGAAAATATTATAGAGTTTAAACATACCGATGAAGTTGTTATAAGGTTTGCAACTCAGATATGTATCCAATTGAAACCAGAATTGAAGTGGGTCTTCAGGAAAAGTTTTATATCTAAACATTAACTATTTATTAGGGAATCACTAATATATATATATATGATAAGGTGTGATAACATAAATATTGATATTAAATTTTTTTTATCTTGATTATCGGAATGTCAATTATAAAAGACAAATAAAAATAGTATAATGGTATAATGAATCTATTTTCCATGCGAGTTTGGAAATGGAAAAACAAGTAAATTATTTTTTCTTTGGACTCCCAAAGTCATCTTAAGGAATGATATCCATCATTGTGGTAGTAGATCACCATTAAATGTTTTCCTATTTCATTTATATAATGAATGATTTCTCTTATGACAAACCATCCATGATATATATATGTGAAGTGTTAAAATAACATGGTGTCCCACCCTCCATAATATTTCACTGATAATCTAGGATTAACTCGATTTTTGGAATACGGGTTTAAATGGTGTTGGATATATAGCTGGACATCATCCATTATTATCACCATCAGACATATGGTTAGTCTCAATGAACCATTAAAACACTAGTGGATATGATGATATCATGTTTAATGTATTTCAAAAGATGTTGGGATCTGATCATTACCCTAGTATATTTCTTATCTAATACAATTTTCAACTCTATAATTCATATTTTACTTTATGAGGCTCTATAAAGGATGATGTGATAGCCTCCAACAGGATAATATAATGAATCAGAAAGGAAGACCACGATACATGATCTTATCCATGAAATGATATATGATTCAAATAGTTAAACGTCATATGATGTCCACACAATGTTTACATATCATCAAGTAAAAAAACCATTACTTTGATATATAGTTTTAAGTCAGATATGAAGTGTTCCTTCATATATTGAAATTTACTAAATTAATGAGGATTGGGACAAAGGGAAATATTTTCGAATGATTCATTAACCCCTTTTTATCATTGACCGCATCAGAAAAACAAACTATAGACTAGAACTCCCATATTTCTTATCATAGTTACTTTATGAGTTCTATATATCCTAGTTGAGGATGTAAAAACTAGACCCTAATATGAATTGAATCCATATTTGGTACATCTATAGAATGGTCTTTTATATATGGAGTATCTCTTAAATTTATTATATAGTAGAGAAAAATTTATATATGAGACATAAAATATCACCACATAAAAGTGTGGTGGAAAACCCTTCATGCTTGATGATATTACATGGGAACCAGAAGAGTTGATTAAAAAAAATTACCCTCAACATTTTTAATATATGAAATTAAAATTTCAAGGACAAAATTTATGAGTGGGAGAATAATTTGATGGCAAAAAATTCTATAAATAAAATTTTATTTTTAAATGAATGAATGACTTATTAAGAAATGAAATTAATGAAAAATCCTGAACTATTATTATTATTTTTGATTAATATATAATTATTTTTATTTGAAATTAGATTAATCATTATAAAATTAAATATTATAGCCATTATATAGTAATAATATTGTTATTATATATTGTGTGTTATGATAAATACCAATTGAAACTGAAAAGGATGATATTGCCTTGATTAGTAATTTTTTATTATATGAAGCCCATTTATCATAGAATTTAAGGGATATGGAAAAACGTTTCTTAACCCTTGTCCAAAAATAGGTAAATATTCAACAACTAAAACTAGAATGAAATCATTTATTGGAGTTGTTTAAGGCCATTGTGATCATAAACCAACCAATGTTTTTTGAACCCCCCCCCCATAAAAATCCAACTATCACACAATATACCATTATAGAATTCTGTTATATAAAAATGGCTATGTATATAGACACTGGAAATATGAATTTTAAGTTTATTTATTTATAATAAATTAATAATCACATTTATCATGATTTTTTTCACTTTTTTAACTTCTTGATAATTAGTTTGATAAAAAATAGATTTTGAAATGATGAAATTGAAATTGTTTTTTCTAGAAATATATAATTTGAATTGAGACAAACATTATGTTGAATTTAATATTTTTAAATAAATAAATTTTTTTAAAAAATATGATTAAATAATAATTATTAATAATCTATGATAATATAATTTTATGAAGTCAAACCCAATTTTTATAACTCTTAGAAGAATGTTATTGTAAAAAACTAGAATTTTTACATAAATGATGATTTATAATTTAATAGATAAAATTTCTATACATTGATAATTATTTGGATAAAAAACTATTTTTTTGGAAATTATCACTATTAAATTATCCAAAGTGTGTTTTATTCATAATTATGGGAGACTTTTGAATTTTTCAGTCAATATTAAATAATATATAACTATAAGGTGTGTATTATGATTTCATAAGAAACCAAAGTGTTATAAAATATTCCATAAATTTTATCAACGAAAAAATATATTTTTTCCTTCAAAATAATTTATTTTTATTTATTAAATTAATTTTATGAACCGAAAATTATTAAACCAATATATATACTAGTACTTTTTAAAATAAATTCTTTGTAAATATGACAAACATAATAATCAACAGGGGTACTATTTTATTGATATATGTTCATTATCATCTAAAATAAAAATAATTACTCTACTTTGGAAGAAACCACAAGAAAAATCATTGGGTTTTTTTTGTTTTTGATTAATTTTTCATATAGAGACCCAATAATATATTTGAAATTAATAATAAATTCTCTTCTCTTTTTATATATAAACCAACAAAATCTCACATTACTCTTCATTAAAAACTCTTGAATGATTAAATTATTCTATGAATAATTTTCTATATCTCACCCAATTTTATTGTACGCTCTCAATATTATCCTCATTTGATTTGAAAAGAAACCTATAAAGGTAAGCGATCATATTCCTCACCTCTTTATTAAAATATGTTTTTTGAATTAAACTTTTAAATTTAAAACGATTCATGTTTGATTTTTTTACATATACCTCTTACTTTTATTATTATATCCATGGGTTTATTGAACCATTTTAACTTCCATTAAGCAATTATATGAACTATTATGTTCCACCATTATGATTCCAAAATAATCTAGTGATTTTTAATTCCAAATTTTTTTATATTGAATACCCATTCCCATTTCCACTCATGGGTAATCATAAAGATATATCTATCCATAATTTATTGAGAACATCCATTTATGTATCCCACATTCCCTAATTTTAGGATTAAATGTGATTTAATATGATCATATGTTGAATGATCTATGTTACACACCTATTCAAGTACATAATTTGAATGTGACAGGTGAGACAATAATTTTATAGTCCTCGAATGAATTGGTTACTGTTTTAATCTCATGATATACCAGTTATGGTTCTTGATATGTTTCACTAAGAATACTATGTTATTTTATATTATTGGTTAGCCTGGGAATATGATTATGATTTGATGCCGTATGTTGATTCCCCATTATTATGTAGCCTTTATTCTCCCATGTTATATCATGCCTCATTGTTAAAGAGTTTTATTCTCACCCCAGATATGTTACCTTCAAATGACTATGGGCCCACAAGTACTACATTACATTATGTTGTGAATTATTTATTCCCATAAAGGTATTTATATCTCACCCATTTATTTCATACATCCCTAGGTTATCAAGATCTATTTTAGAATAACGATATAATTTTAGGAACATGTTAACGATGTTTACAATTATTTCACTATAATACTATTACAATAGGTTACTATATGTACATTCTTCCCCAATAAATCAAGGATTCATGATGCTTTGGGATTGAATTATTTGTATCATTATGTAATAAATTGGGATTTATTGTTTAATAAAATATTGTTTGTCATAGATAACATTGTTGGGAAGTAAAAATAAGGACATAGAAGAGAAGAATAATAATTATGGAGAGTGATAGAGTTCATTGTTCCAATGTTAGTGAATTATCATGATAATATTAGTGAAAAAAACTAAATATATGATGAGTTAAAAGATCAATGAATCATCATATATTAAGGTAATATGATTACATTTTTAATAGGATACTTTTTATTAAGACAATGGTTTCTTTTAATATCAAGATAGATAACATCAGATTGTATATTTGATATCAAATTCTTTCCCTAAACACAAGTTCATCCATTAGTTTTTCTTTGATCACATTCTAAGTCACCTCATTCCATTGGAAATTAATATCTGATAAGATATTATTTTTTATAAAGAAAAAAATTCTGATTTTAATATATTTTTAATCCAAAAAGAGTAACAACAAATTTCTCTTATCGTTATTAATAAAAAAATTGTCATCATTCTATATTATAATATTACCACTACATATGAATATTTTAATTTCCAAAGTCATCATTTATTGCTGAGGAAAGAAATTTATAATTAATTAAACAAATATCCATATCTCACAATTAGCCTCAACAAACAAAACATGAAGGTTGGTTTTGTCATAATATTTATCTCAAAATATTAGACCATGAACATTGTATAGATTCATTTTACTCAATTTCATGTATATATTTACCATTTTTAAATATTTTATGGTTTAGGATTGGTTTCGGTCCATTCAGTTGTATTTTCAATGATTTTGATTGGTAGTTGGGACGTGCACAGTTGAGACACAATTTTTTGGAACCATGAAACCCCCCATCCAACTATTCAACATCAGATAGATGAGGATTGAATAGTTGGTTCATAGTTTATCAGACTGTTCACCCCACCAGTAGGGGTGTGAGGTTAGGTCACTTGGTTTGGAAAACCATGTACACCATAGAGAAAATAATGCACAATCGTTTTTAATCACCGAATAAATAAAAAAACAGATCCCCTGGTATTAATATTGAATCACCCCCACTCAGAACTAAACTGAATCCCATCAATTATGATCCATCAATTAAAGTTCCCAAGACCCTCAAACCCAATCTATGATGAATCAAGGATCTATATGAATGGTCATCTATCATCCTTATTGTTTTTCTTCCCTAATTTGATTATTTCCTCTCCCATATATCTTTCAAAATAAATATTAATGCTTTATTATCTATTTATGATGGTTTAGATTTATATTTTCTTTGATCAAATCTATTTTAACTTAATATTAGGTTTTTTTCATTAATATATCATTTTATTTTGGTTCTCATTATTCCGTTTCAATTTGGATTTACTATTCGGAGAACTTTCATCAATGATATCTAGGTCGGATGTATAATTTATTTTTTGCATCATATTGATTATAAATTAATTTATATATTTTTTAAATTTCTATATGATGTCTTCCAATCACATCTTGAATTGTGTTAATTAATTGGGTGAATAAATAATTATTTAATTTTCTGAATAACATCATTATGGAATAGATTAGATATTGGGTTTATGAAGTTGGTAAATTAATGGGATTATGAATTTGTTTATAATGGGAAATAAGGGTTGATTTTCGTTAACCTGAAGGGTTAAGGGGTTATATGAATGAATTTTAAAAAATATATATAGTTAGTTTTTTCATTATTACATGTGATTAATATTATGAACCATGATTGATTTGTCAAATTTAAATAGCCCCAGTTTTCTAAAAATTTTATAAGAATATCGATAAAGATAAACCTTGATAAACCAGATATATATGGTATATGTGATATTGTGATATATGTTTCAATAACTGTGGGACACAAAATCAGGATATAAATAGAAATATGGGATATGTATTAGTGTGCGATAGGGAATTATGATTGAAAAGAAATATGCAATAACAACAAGGTGTGGGATTGGGTTTGACTCTCCATATACACAAGGGGTGCTAAACATGATATTATGGGACCATGAAAATGGAATTAGACTATGGATCCTAGTAAATATAATATAAAATTAAAATTGAAATTTAATGGATAATTAAATCACATGTAATAATTTAATGTGATTCCCTATATTGTATAGTTCATAATTCGGCAAAATCCTAAGCATGTATTTTTGCAAAAGGTATCATCGTGAACATAGAGATTTTGGTTTTTTAATTAAATAATAATTTAATTTTTGAAATTATTTTCTTATTAGTTGTATTTTATTATTTAATATACAATTTATACTTTTTTAGAATGGATATTTTTAAGCCACCCATGGTGGTGGTCTACTAATTTATATTGACATCCTAATTTAGATTCCCAATTAGTACCCAAATAGGCTTCATGATTCCAGTATTGGATAATGGAATGGTCCCTATGATATAATGCTAAGTCGGGATGGATCATGGATTAGGGAATAATACATGGTGTAATGAAATACTTGTGGTGTTGTTAGTGTGTGCTAATTTGTGTAATTCATATTTAAAATTAACATGTATATGGAATGAAATATTTAGTAGTTGCATATTATTATTTTTTTGTATTATAATTCAACATGTTATGAATGTTTTTATATTTTTTGTATAATTCTATTTATTTTATTGTATATAGTCATTGTTGTGTTATTTATTCTATTGTTCACTTATGATAAATATGGTCTAGTATCTAGATGATCTATATGAGACCCTCAATATTAAATGGAATCCTATGTTATATAGGGAGGTGCATAAGAGATCACATGACCAATCATATCTAGCCACCGATATTTGGCACCCTGGTCGAGATGTTACAATGTGGTATAAAATAATTTATATTTTCATTTCATTTTTCATTCAATTTGATAAATGTATACAAAATAATTGTAAGATTCAAGACATGGCTAAGAGGTTATGCATGGGAGTGTCTAACCCATGTACAAGGGTAAAATCAATGTACCTTCGGTGGGATTTCTTTTATTGATGATTGCTCTTATAGTTTCATATTAAATCTCATTGGTTTATGCAAATTTTTTGTGATGTTATTATTAACTTTTGGTATTTTCTTTTTAGTCTAGAAACTAATGATAGAAATGTTAGGAGGAATCATTCCATGAACTTATGAATTATTTTACACGCATCATTTTACACATGCACAAAGAAGGAATATTTATGTTTGTTACTTAAAGGAAAATGTTTTTCTATACTTTTGAAATTTAAATGAAAATGTTACTAATGTAAAATTGAATAATGTAAATGATGTTTAATATGATAAATAAAATTTTTAAATGGATGTATAATGAGAATCATGCAATTAAAATTTTTTTTACCCTACGTTATCGATGACATATACGAGGGATGGGTGAGGGTAGTTATAGTGCCTTGGTTTCGACCATGTCATGGGGTATGGGGGACTAATTGTTAAGACTTTATTTGAATACATTTTACGATAATTTGGTATTATTGTGTAATATGTCATTAGATGTGTGTTTGGAATTATAGAGATATGACATCAAGAACGATATTTTTGGAAGGAAGACAATAGTATATGGTTGGAAATGATCCTTCCACAAGACTACCTAAGGCCCCGATAGTTTTTCTTGAAGGGATAAAAGAGTTGTTACATGTGAAATTTTCTAACTTTATGTAATTTAATGAAAGGGAACCAATCATCTCTATGATTGGAATGGATTACATCAAACATGAGTACTATTTGAATCAACATCTTACTTTTATTAGAGAATTTAGGAAGTATATTTCGAGATTGAGTTTATCTAGAAGACTATTGACCTCTTGAAAATCCTAATGGAAAAGTGAGTCAAACTAGTTGATTTTATATCATTACATCAAGTAAAATGATGGTTGGAAATACAATCATGGGATGGACATCTAGAGAATATGGAGTGAAAAAATCATCATAAGTTCACGGTTCACATTTACACTAAAACACCAAGGTATTAGAAGGTAGCTACATTTATGAGGATTTTAAAAGAGAGTATGTATGTGATGGATTATGTTGGCCACTTTACTAATTTACATCACTTTTTACCATATATTTTAGGAGATTAGGTGGATAAATAGAATAATTTCCATTTTGGGATTTACTATGAGATAAATTCGAAAGTTTAAATCATTTGGTGAAAATGTTTTATGATGTGTTTAATGTATCTCTCATTTCAATGGAGAACAACAAAGAACCTTCCAGTGTGATGCATGTTCTTTTATTGGATGAAAAGGTGGTATATCATCAAAAATTATGAAGCATTTATATGATAATGTTTCCTAGATAAGTGGAAAGGGGATTGGCTATGGTGAAGGATTAGTTACACAGGATATGACTAGAGTTATCTTCCTCTAGTTTGTAAATCCTGGTCACATACATAAATAGTGCCCAAACGGCTGGTAGAGTGTCGATCTTGCATATGGATGGATCATTGATAATAATTTTATAGGAACCCACAACATGTCAGTAGTGAAATTTTAGCTTGGGAAAATAAGAATGTAAGAAGGGGATATTCAACACCAAATAATTCCTATAGTTGGGGTTCTAATGATTATGGATGTCAAGGAAGTGGACATAGAACTTCTTGGAAAGGGTACCAATATCAGCAGAGTGTGGTAGCTCATGGGTCCCAAACATCAACATTAGGATTGGTGGATTGAATGTTTATTCTAGTTCGGTATACACCTATGGATATAGAGGCTATATCATTGATTTCTTTAGGTACTATTATAAAATATTTTTGGATTTCTAGTGGATTATTTGATACAATAGTGTCTCATTTTTTTATATATACAAAACTTTTGAAAGGATTAATTTGAATGGTGTAGTTTTTGGTCAGGGTTATGATGATCGATAACCCATTGGGAGAATGGTTTAGATAAACATGATATTGAAAATGGTGCTGCCTCATGGTTAAGGAGTACCAATTTATATGGGATTTCTACATCCATTATATGTATTGGTTTGACATGAATTTTGGTATGACCTAGCTGGTAGCATAAAGATGCAACATAGACTGTTACAGATGGAGGGTGAAATTTACGTCTATTACGGGGTTATTTTGGTTCATCATGAAGAGTTGGATATGTAGGTGGCCCTTTAAATGTTAATTAAATAAAAACATATGGACCGCACTACCGTGGTTTCAAGTCATTTTCTAGATGACATGTCTGTAAATCATTATGCCATTCTACCTATAATGGAATTATTCTAGGATATGATTCTTGAAGAATTTATAGGTCTTCCACCATAGTGGGATTCAATGATTATGATTGGTATCATTCATTTAGCTATTCCATTTTGAACAATACCTTATAGAATGTTCCAAATAGAGAATCATGATCTTATATCTCATCTGTAGTAATAAATGGATAAGGTATTTATCAATCTGTTTACATAACCTTAGGGTTCTCAATTTTTTGTTTTAATAAGGTTGATGATACATTTAATTTATGTTTAGAATGTAGATAGTTCAAATAGATGATAATTAAGAACTAATATCATATCCTAGGTATCGATGATATATTTGATATTTGAGAGGATCATGTGTGTTCTCTATGGATGAATTGAGTTAGGGTATAATAAATTAAGAGTTAGGATTTATCATATAGTATTGAAAACATTTAGAATAAGGTATATACTTTATGAGTTCTTCATGATGCTGTTTTGTTTGAAAAATATGTTAATAATATTTATGTATTTGATGAACCTAATCATCCACCCATACCAAGATCTATTTTTTCGCTGAAATCTTGATGTACTCTCAGACTCATGATGATAATGCCTAATATGATAACATCGTTCTATGTACACTGAGAGAGAATTTTTTATACACCAATATATTTTTGTTTCAATTATATTTTGACTATGTTCATTTATTCGGACATAATATCAGAGTGAAAGTTGTGTTAGTGGATATATCGATGGTGTAGGGGGTTGTTTCTTGGGAGCACCCAAATATTTTTTTTGGAATCTTTATATTTCTTGGTTTTTTGGGTTACTATCAAAGGTTCATCCATGATTTTTTTCATTTTTCAATACCATATTATTGTTTAATAAAAAAAGGTATTATTTTGAGTGGTCTATATAATGGGAGAATGATTTCTAAGAGTTGAATAGCTGTTTGAGAATAACTCTGATATTGATCCCACCCGATTTGGTTGAGAACTATACAATGTTAGTTTTATGATTTTGTGATAGGATATGGAGAAATGATGATATGGGGGAAGACGTTGTAGCATATGGTTCATAAAATCTTAGTCTACATGAATAAACCCACACTATGTATGATCTCAATGTAGTATCTATCATTTTTTATTTTATATATTGGTGGCATTATCTTTTTGGAAAATATTTATTATGTATACCGATTATAAGATCTCAAAGTATATCTTTTTCTGATTATGTTTGAATCTCCTAAAATGATGGTGGGTTGAGTATATGTATTAATTTAATCATAAAATAGAATATCAAACCATTAAGGTAAATAGTTCTTACAACTCTTTGAGTAGGTATACACTGAGTCATGTATTTCAGGACTATTGCTCTATGTAGAAAATAAGACATTAGTGACAGAGATGCAAGTGGTTGTCTGGGTGGGATAGGAGTAGATGACCCTAATATCAATATTAGTGGAGTCGATATTTATTATAAATATTATAGTGAGGTATTATGAAGATCTGGAAAATTTATCTTGGTGATAAATCCATGAAGGTTGGGAGACATCTTCTAATTGGTCCATATACGAGGATGGGATCATCTATGTTAGGAATCATTTAGTTGTGTGTACGAGTATGTGAGAAGACACTATGTGTGATTTTGATTCTTCATTGTGGGATTCGATACATGACTACGTAAAACATAACATGAACTAAATTGAATGTATTAGTGTTTGATCATGAAAAATGAGATTTAAGGGTCCGTGACATGATATTATAGCTAAAAAAATGTGAAGGTCGAGTATCGACAAGCTCGTGGTTTACTAATACGGTTAGCCATTAAAAAATTGAACTGGAATGATGTTATGAAGTTAATTTTTGTGTGTGTCCCAATTATTCCTTAGAATAATGAATATATTTGGTTTATTATTGAATTTTGGATGAAATTAGAATATTTATTGCATATTCAGGAGACTTTCATAGTGGTTCAGTTGGTAGAATTCTAGGTTTATGAGATAATTTGTGTATATAGGGTGTTGTAAGGAATACTTTTAGGCCGTAAAACTAATTTATCTTTACGTTTATTTAAATTATTATAGAAAACAGTTGGAACATTGTATTTTATGAGTACATATTTCCACCCACTGGAATATGGTTATTTAGAATGTACAATAATGGATTGGGAGTATATACTACGAATATTTATTCTAGACTTTGGTGGGTCTTCTAAAAAGAAAGGTGTTCAAATTATGTTCACCTATAATAATTTTTATCATGTGAACATTTTGTTGGCACCATATGAGTATATTTATGGTAGGCCATGTATATCAACTCTATGCTGGATGAATGCTGCTGAGTTAGAGTTTTTTGGTACCGATCCTCATGGAGGAGATGTCCATGAAGGTTTGGCTAATTCAGAAGCATATAGATATAGCTCATAGTATGTAAAATTCTTATGTTGATTGAAATATACTGCTTCTTTATTGTACCATTGGTGATCATGTGTTCCATCGTGTGTTTCCTCGATTCGGTCACCATAGTATTTAGAGATAAGGAATGATGGAACCTAGGTTTGTATGAAATTTTGAGTTTATAGAGAAAATCAAGACGACATCATATTGATTATATCTTCCACTATGGCATAATATTATGAATTTTGTTTTTCTTATTTCACAACCTCATATTATCATGAGGTCCTTTAACATAGGATCGTTGTTGATAATGTTGATGTATATAATGATGCATGATTTGAGGAGAATAAGATACATGTTATGAATCATATTGAGAAAGTGTTGTGGAGAATGAATTTGTTGATAATTCAATTATTGTGGAAATATGGACTTGTTCTACAGGAATCATGGTAGATAAACTAAAAAATGAGGGATTAGTGTCCTAGTATTTTCACCTCAAGAATCATATAGGTTCTTGGGAGTAAATCTCAAATATGAGATGTTATATTATTGGTAGAATATATGATTCTATCATTTCTTGAGATTCCATGTACTCAATTTCAGGTACTACTTTACATTTTTTCGATTACATTATGAATGGGGATTGTCTCGTGTACATTAAAACAAATTTAAGGTGTTTTTAGGGTGTTTAGGTAGTGCAAGGTTTCATATGGTTTCCCAAACCCTTGATCCATACCCATAAAACCATGAACCCATTGGTATAAGGGGGTAACATGGTTGGTGAATAGTTTTTCAAACCATTATTTCATCTAGGAGTAATCGTACACCTCACTAGTTTAAGTTCATGATAAGATTGGATGGTTTCAACGACTATATTTCCTATATTAGACACTATGGAAGCGATAGTTTAATCCCCCAAAAAATTTGATAATTACTAAAACCCATATTAATAATCCCTAATTCTTCCCACTTGGTCCTAAACTTTTTACCATTAATATTCAAGCTCAGGGGATGGTTTCAAGGCTCCCAAAACCCTGTTCTTGATGAACCAAGGATCTTTTTTAAGTTTCATCTCTCATATGGTATGTTTTTTCTTCCCATATTATATACCTCTCCCACTTGAATCTCTTTCCAAATAATGAGGAATGATTCAATATTTTTTTTTGATGTCTTAGATCTAGGTTTTAATGCATTAAACTCTATTTATCATGATCAGAGGTTTTGGAGTTTGATTTTCTATTCCATTGTGGTTTTGACCATTATTTTTCAATTTGGGATTTCTATTTTGAAAATTTACATCAACAATATTGTGGTAGGTGGTATAATTACCAGTTCCCATAGTTCAGATTCTAAATTCATTTATATATTTTTGAAATTGATATGTCATTTTTTGAATCGCATTGTGAATTAGAACACTTTTTTATTAAATTAATTTACTATTAAATTTTCTGAGTAACATGATTATGGAAGTGATATGATATTTTTTTTAGGAAATTTTTCAATTATTGTAATTATAATTGGTTTATAATGAGGATTGAGGGTTATTTGGCTTATTATTTATGTGTTAAGGGTTTATATTATAAAATTTTATAATTATTTTACGTGGTGAATGGTTTATGTTATTAAATTTGATTAATGTGATGAACAATGATTGTTTTGTAAAACTGAATTGGTGTATAATTATTTAAATTTTTTTCAAGGGGATTGATAATGGTTAAAATTTATAATCATGATATATGTTATATAAGTTGAGTTTTGTTATACATTCTTATGATTGTGGGACACTGGACGATTCTCCAAATATCTAAAAGAGATAACTAAATGTGTGGGACAACAAAAGATTCTTAAAAAGATGATATATGATAAAAATTAGGTTTGGAATAATTACTGATGCTAAAAATACCCACACGATGATAGATATGATGTTCTATGCCTTAGAAATTTGCATTAGACCATGGATTCATATAGTCATAATGTTAAAGTGAAATATTAATTAAATCCATAAGGAATTCCTTTATTAGAATGAAATGAAATTCCTTATGTGATAAGGTTCACACTCAACTATGGATAAAAGAAGGGGTTTTTAGTTTTAGGGTCATCATTATGACAATGATTTATTTTGTTAATTAAAAAAGAATTTATTATGGAAAATATTTTCATTGAACTTATATTTTATTATTTATGAAACTTTATACCCTATTATTGATTAGATAATGTCTTAGGCACAATTTATGGTGTCATATATTTTTTTACTCAAATGATACACAAGATTCATAATTAGTTTCTGAATAGACTTCATGTTTATAGGATAATATTAGGGCCTGATCCTTATAAAATGTGGTTGTGTTGGGATGGAGCAAGGATGTGGGAACCTTACATGGTGTCATGATCGAATTCAAGAATTTTTAGTGTGTCTTTATTTTGGGTCTCCATATTAATCTGTGACATATATACATAATGATATATGAAAAAATATAGTCTATTCATTGTTATCCTATTTGGATTCAACATGTAATATTAGTTTTTATTAATAATAGAATATTTCTTGATATTGGTTATTTCATTTTGGCTGTAGCTATTTTTTATAACACTTCTTCTTCTATCATAATGATTTTATAGTATCCCCATGATCATTGTTAGACCCACACAACTATTTTTTAGACTCTAGAATATGGGGAGGTGCTCTTGTCGTAATGTGGACACCCAGATAGAGGTATTGGTATGTGGATCTTGGGATGAAACGTCATAAAATCACATCAATACACATATCAAAAAAGATAATAGTATTCTCTAAAAATAGTTCTTTTTTATACCTAAATGAATTATAAATTTCAACAAAATAATTATATTTTAAAAATATCACTAATCACCTCAAAAAAGAAAACTTCAAAAATAATTCTTCTCTAATTTGTTTTTTAAAATTAACATAATTTTTATCCAAAAAATATGTTTAGTAAAAATAATGAAAAACATACTAGTACATCATGCATGCTAGTGGTTGGTGTTTTAGCCTTATTTACCATTTGTTTGTTGGTTCAATCCCTAGGGAGTTACTGGACGAGATGAGTTGTTACCCATAATGGAGGAATATCATTTTCTAAAAGCATACATATATCATTCCTAAAAATTTTCCAAAAATATGATGATCATTATGAAAATACCATTGATCAAAAAAATATATTTTAACCACTAAATTCATACATACAACTTGTTTTCCCTACAAGATCGAATAATATTAATTAACTATATTTAAAAAATCCATATATACCTATCAATGATTATTTTTCCTCAATGATGTGTTTTTATATAAAATATGACATTAACATTAAATACAATTTATAGGTCAATAGTAAAGTTTAGTATATTATTGAGAATACATAATGAAAAACTATTTATGAATGATCATTACAAGGTTCACGATTCTTATTACATAAAAACCATTAACAAAAAAAATAAAACTACATGATTCTAAAATTTAAGAACCTAAAAACATCAAACATTGCACATCAATGATTTCCATAACATCTGATTAAATAAATTAATCTTTATTCTAGAACCAAATAATGAATTAGTTCACCAAATATAATATATTTATTTATTAGTTGTTCTTTAGTTTGAAATTTATTTCATTGTGTCTTGTTAAATAGAATCATAGTTTTTCTTCGGAAATCAGCTAAATTGTGGCATCATATTCCTACACATAAAGCATCATCTAGTTCCATTAAGGTACATTCCATGATGCCACTTCCAATATTTTTTACATGTAGAAAATTTTATATTATTTTAATTATAATCTTTTTCACACGAACATCCATGATACACCATCCAAATCTTATTTGAAGTGTTTGGAAATTAAAATATACTCCACCCATTAAACCTAATTATGGATTTCTCTATATTCATGATAAAAATATGTCTAGCTACCATTACCATTTGGATAAGAATATAGTTAGGTAAGTCATTAAATTTCATATTCCCTTGGTTGTTTGTATGATTTCCCCTACTTTAAAGCATTCAATAAACAAATATAAAATAGGTAATAATGTATTAATATACAAAAAATGATAATTATAAAAATATAATTAATAAATTATAAATGATTAGTATATACATACTCATGAGTATCTAGGTTTCAATATAGGTTATCCATGATAGCATTTTTGTTAGGTTTTCTAATGTAATAGTTTGTTTATGTTCTTCATAGTGGGTTGTAAAGAGTTTGTGAAATTTTAAATCATGTACCCCTAGAGTGTCAAACTAGTTGTCCATCAAGGCTTAATTACATTCAACAGATGATTATGGAGTCTATCCTATTGATCCCTTTTTAATGATAATACCCCAAGGTGTAACAGTTCTTGAGAAACATTGAATTTTAGTATCCAGACAAGGATGTAATAATTTGAATCCCACGTTCTATATACTTCACCAAAAATCTAGTATGATTTTTATATGTATTATTTTCCTTATAATTATCCATACATTTCTCAATAAATTATTTTAGGACTAGTCCCCAAAAATCTAGACCGTGATATGTTACCGACTACCATGTCTAATTCCTTTTACACATTTTGTTACATTATTTTTAAGATAAACATCTTTTACTTACCTCCCAATGATCATGGGAAATAGTGTCATTTGAACATAATGTTATTATATATCAAATAGATAGTAAAATAATAGTTATCTATTTCAATAACCAAAATTATGTCATAAATAATTTCAATATCCTAAAATACATGGGACAGACAGGGGAATAAATTGAAAAAATGGGTGAGATAAAAATAAATAAATTTTAATTTGGATGATAAAGATGCATAACTTATGAGTCAAAAATATATAATGATAAAATAAAGGAGGTAGATGAAGATTAATCCAATGAGAGAATAACATATAGAAAATGGTGTCATATGTTCATGAAATCATATGAAATGTGGACAAAACAAATAACATGACATAAAAACAATCATTGATAACTTCCTAGACAATATAAAAAGGATGACTAAGTTTCATATCATATTAGGTTTACTCTCTAATCCTATACATGAAACACCATGAGATTAATTATTTACCCGATGCATTTGTGATCTTCTAAGGCACTCCCATGATAAAAATTTATTGTTAATGTTTTAAAAAAATAGGAATTAAACATTAGGAATAAAATAAGGAATTTTCTAGGGAAATAAATGGATTTCATAATTTTGCATCATATCATAATTAATGTAAATTTAATACTGAAGGAATTTTAGATATGAACAGAAATCATTTATTTCCATGTAAAATTAAAGGGATATGAAGATACATGTATATGTATGATACATATATATTTAATTTATAATAACAATATCACATCAAATTATTTCATTATTAAAGAATATGTATTTAAAATTTTAAATTGAATGTTTCTTGAGAATTTAACCTTTTCATATTGAAATAACATCTTCAAAATATATATTTTTTCTATAAAATAAGATATTTTTTAAACAAACATGGATTCTTATAATGTAAACATAAAATAATTGGGTAGTAAGGATGAAGAGTAATTCAATAGATGAAGTATATTTTATTTAAATTTCCATTCTCATTTTTGTAAAAAAGCTAAAATATACCTTATTTGGAAAATGAAAAGAAGAATAATATAAAAAAAAATTTAAATCTCATAGCATTATTAAAAAGTTTATTTACAAAAAATTAAAGAATGTTAAATATATTTTTGGGATTTTTTTAGTAAAAATGAATATTGATTAAAAATGACTTTTGATCTAATATAAGAATAAATTAATATTTTCATAAAAAACCATTCCTCAATAGTTCTATGTTAAAAATAGAAGAAAATAGAACTATTAATTGAAATTTTATGAATAACTATTGGTGACTAAAACTATACAGTTTTATTATGAAATGATCAAATAATTTCCTACAATGGAAATACAAGAAAGAAAAATATTTATTGAAATTTTATAGTAATATAAAACCTCAAAACTTTTGTTACATTTAAATCATATTTCCCATGTATGATATAAATGAATTTTCAAATAAAATTTCATGTCATATAATAAATCTATATTTCGAAGAAATATTAAATATATTTAATTATTAAATAAATACTATTCACACCGTACAATTTAATAGATGGGATAAATTGGACAGATTTATATATTAATATAATAAATTTATAACATGGGTAATTTAAATTAATCATTTGCGTTGAATACGATATTGAAAAAATTGTTCTTTTTAAATCATTTTTTGTTAAAAGAAACCTTAATCGCGGTTATTAATGGATGACAATAACTTCCATCACAAGACCAATACTTATAAACAAAACACATGTATAACTACATCAAAATACCAAATAATATTATCCACATGGGATAATAAAAAGTATAATCTATATTAATATTAGGTTTCCCTTTTTCTACTGTATCATCCAACAACTAGATTCAAAATAAAAATATACCCTACATGGATAGGGCTTTATAGTAATGATCATTATTATTATCATTAGTAAATAAGTTTTCCTTATTAATATATTTTTGAGACAAAATACTTGATCGCCAAGAAAAATACACCTTATATTAATTAATTTAATATATTGATGTAAAAACCAATCAATTCAAATGAAAAAATGTACTTAATTTCATTTATTCTATATAATTCCCCATTCAATGTTCAAAAAAAAATTGTAATGGGTTTCCCATATATGCATTTTATTATCCACTTCTGACCATATCTATTTCCCTGTATAGCTCCTTGAGAATTAATAAAATTAGATTTTAACATAATTAGTGTGAAAATAGTTTTTGATCCAAACTCATAGTATATAAAAACACACTATAAAACATAAATCTTTAACAATAACATCACAGTTAACCAATATATGGTTTTCCATTAGATTTCATGATCCATCACTTTCCCAAAAAACTATAGCTGACCTGTATGCTCAATCTTATTTCATCACAATAAATAAATATCAATTGTTTTACAAGAAGAAGATTTTATATGATCAACTACATTCCAAATCATCACAAATATACTATTTTATTAAAATTAGAAAACATATTTTTCTAGTAAAACTTTCTTCTCACTATGTACAAAGGAATCCCAAAACATTGATTAGTCCTTGAACCATAATAAAACTTTATAGTCTATATCCCATATGTAATCACTCCTATTGGTCAATCAGATACAAAACCACTCAAGTCACACATCATAACAAATATGTCAGGAATACGACCTCACACACAAGCATACAACTGTAATTACACAAGTACAGATTCCCTGGAACCCTTATAATATTCTTTTCATCCTTATAAATATCATTTTAACACTCTAAAAAACTACCACAATACATAACGAAGGAAGACCTTCAACCACACAATGACCTCTTTACAATAAAAATTACACCACCATATAATATCCACATTTAATGATAGCGTATGTCATTTTTTCTATTTATTAGTTATCATTTATCTATAGATAAAAATATAAACTAAACAATGATAGCTATATTCTTCTACACTACATGAATTTATAAACAAACACCTAATTCTTTGAAATTCATCTGATAAAATATATACCCATTTTCCAATTAGAATCTTTATTATTGACTCATATGATATCAAACAAACACATGGTTACACTATATTATTTTCTTAATTAAATAAGGGAATCATAATTTATTATAGGGATAATTAAATGTCTCATTCATATCATGAATCATTGACAAAATACAAATTTTCCACCCATTCTCTATCTATTATAGACCCAACACTCTAGGATCACTATAAACAATTCCTTAAGTATTGAAGTCACACTTAATATGTTTTTGCATCATACTAATCATTAAAATTAAATAAAAATAAAAAAATATTTAATCTATGATCTATACAGATGAATAATATGGTATTCAACCTGGATTTCCATGTACCCTATTAATGGTATCTAGAACAAAATTATAACATATTCACATAAAAAATAATCACTTAGGTGTACCTATATAGAATAGAAAAATCATTAACACTCTAAATATGAGGACCAAATACCAATGAGATATATTATATACCTTCCACCATATGAAATGTAGACATCATTAGGGAAAATACCATCAAAAGGTCTATGTTTTGTGACCTTATAGAAGTCCAACTAGTCATCCATAAAGAATCGGGATAAAATTATGGGAAATGAGTCCAAGAAGGTATATAGAATGAATTATAAACGATTTTGTTAATATATTTAAAAATTTAATAACAATTTATTTAGAAAAATATTCCAAACACAATCACGTATATATTATCTGAATTATATATAAAAAATATGATGCATGTGAACATGCCTATTTCAAATATTGTCAAAAACAATAATTAGAAATTCCTATAGTCATTCAAAAATTCATAACTGTTTAAATATTTCTACTTTAAAAGAAAAATATAACTAAAAATATTCATTATCCTCAGTATATTTAGTAACCTAGTATTTATGATTTCATGATTCACCATATTGAGATCCATCATAGACAACCATATATGAGAATCTCAGACTAACAATCCCACTATATTAGGAAAACAATAGAGTCATAAAAAATATGTTATAATTCCATTTCTCAAATTCCATAAACATCACTCATGATGTGTCACTAAAAATACAAATATTCCACCTCATATTATAATTAATTCACAACTGTGAATGGGAGTATATGATCGATGTTAGAGAGAATATAATCTCAATATCCGAAAGTTGAATAATTATAAAACATGTCTCTTTGAAAAAACATAACATATTAGAATCCCCAGATATGAAATTAATACAAAATTACACCATAATAAAATCAATTCACATTTATTCTATAACAAATATAAATTATTCATATATATTATTATATCCAAATAGGCCTCCTGCAAATTTTTTAATATATAAAACATAGATAAATGAAAACAAATATTTGGAGTCTCTACTAAAATCCTAATCACCAACTCAACCAAAGTAAAATCCTCTTGATATTCTCCTGATAAATTCCCTTTTAAACATACAAAAACTACCCAGTAGAGAAATGGTATGCACACATAGTATGGTTCTAATGACAGAACTGAGAAATAAATGTCAATAGCTTCACATGTATACCCTAATATGTTTCCACTATATTCAAGTGTATGATAGGGTAAAATGAATACTAGTACATTCAATATAAAATCATTCATTTTAGTTCATCATGTGTTGATCAAGACACCATGACACTTATCCATGCATTATACTTACAATTATGATGTAAAATGTAATCATCTAATAAGAGAAATCATCTTTAGTAAAATCTTTATGGAATGGGTTATACAAATGGGATATAACCACTATCACATGACTCAATTAGAGATCTCTTAATTTATATTGATTTTATATATTTTCCCATTCTATAAACCCTCACATATGGTTTGGTCAAATACAATATAAAATTCCTATTTGCACACTCCAAATATTCTTATTAGGGTGAGGTCGTATCATACATTTCATAAAATTCAGTATAAATTACAGTCCCACCAAATGTGTAACATACAAACCCTCCTCATTGACTTGAGGAATGATGGGGGGATCTAGTAGTCATTATATGACATCAGAAATTCAGCAAAGGATATAAATAAATTTCACATGACCCAAGAATAATAAGAGGATAAATTCAATATTCAATGATGATACATGCAAAAACAATATATTTCCCAAACTCTAAATTATTGACATTTAAAAAAATAAAACTAATAGCTTGACCAAAACAATAAACAATATGATAGTAAAATAGAAAATATATATAAATACTCATTATATCCAAAAGAACTCAAAACTCAAAACTCCAAATTGACATCAACCAACAACACCCAAAGTACTGTAAGATCCACTCCTCATTCCAAGTGCACTGTCTCTTGAATTATCTCTAAAGAAATAAAATATGGTGAATTTTCATGTTTTTAGATATATGAAGTATTAAATCATGAAACAACTCTAATATTCAGTGGTGTCTAAAATAATTAGTATTTTCCAAATATCCTCCCAAAAAATTTCATTAGGAAATAACATATTAGAGAATTTTATAAAATATTTTAGATTAATAAAAATAAATCAAATCAAATCTATGAAATATTTTTCCAAGGAAATAATAAAAATATAAAGTAAATAATTTCTCATTTGATTTGTATATTCAATGTTATATTTATGCACACAACCACAAAAACACACACACACACACACTCAATATATGGTTTACATTTATGATGGATCATCATATTTATACTCCATCCCATTTGATGGTGGTACTTCACAACCATTATCCATCCTGTTGAACTCATGCCCAACTGTTTATTCACTGATCAAGGAAATTTATTGGAATTAAGAATTTTATTTTTAAAATATTTTCAACAAAATACTCTACATCCATCAAAACAAACCAAACTGTTAGAATCATCATTTTTCAAATAATATAAAATGTTTTATTCCAAAAACCAATCAATTAACATAATTTCCAAGACAATAAAATTACATGATTTCCATAATTAATCAATCCACGATTTCATAATCATTTCATGAAATTTATTCAATTAAAACAAATACTTCATGTCTAAATAATGTGGACTCGAGCGAGAAGCCACCTACCTCACAAAAAATGGTGAAAATGAAGAAAAACACTACCTATCTATTGATCTAGTCTTAGATATTCTACTATATGATTGAAAAATCATAATCCAACAAGATTCACATAATAGAATGTGTATCTATCCACTCATGATTATATCAATTTTTCCAGGTGAGATAAATATTAAAAATCAAATAATAATGGTGAAATATTATGGATTAACAATGAATTTATAATTCCAAAACACTTTTATTCTCATATTATTTCCTCTTAGATTGATGCAGATCATCTCTAATTCATTGGGAGAAAATATAATTACATTTAAGCAATGATTAGAGAAAAAGTATGGATCAAAATGTTTAATTTATATTAGATCCATTATTTAAATATGGATATATATTCTCGATATTTTTCAGTACCACAGTTTACAAAACATGGTCCAATAATGTAGTTCTACTCTTTGATGGCCACAACACACATTGTCGGCTCATAGGGTTAGAAAAATTCGTCTCCAGACATGATTTTCTATCTATTTCAATTTGAATTCTTTCTCCTTGTCATTTGAATAGTCTGCCCATATTGTGCATGTAACACCCTGAGATATTATGAGATATATTATTTTTAATTTCTTTCATATATTCTGTTGTACACTACACCAATATTAGCTTGTACTATACACAACACTGTGTTAGCTTGCATTATACGCAACACTATTCTTGGCTCATGTTACACACAATTTCAAGTTTGTTTTGTAGAAATTATTCTACAAAACATTAAGTATAGATTTTGTTTAATTTATAAAAGAAATAAGTTTTGATTATGTTATACGCCACACCAAATTGAGATTTCACTACACTCAACATTGACTTGGTTTGCATTTCACGCAATCAGGACCTTCCTCGATAGCATGTGTAATACGCAATACCGGGTTTCACTAAACAACGATATATTGTTATAATATTATTATTAACTAGCTGTTATGAATATTATGAACTAAATTTTAAATTTTATAACATTATTATTCATCTTACACATTTTCTAATACATGTTATGAGGGAAAAATAAATTTTTTGGTTAAAATAAGTATTTAAAAAAAATGCAATTTTGCCGCTTTTGATTGCGCACCCAAATTAAATATAGTTTTTGACATTTTTATAAGTTCAATATATCAAAATTAAATTCTTATATGGAATTAGGATATACAAATTTACATTGGATACATTTTTCATATTATTCTGATAACTTTCATATTTTAATGAATAGTAAAAACACGCTATATTTTAATTAAAAACAACTTTTTTCATCATAATAATTTATATGGATAAATTATAATATTTAATGGTTTTAAAGTATAAATAGAATATATTTTTACAATTTAATATAATTTATGTCATTATCATCGATTTTACATTGAATTTATAGGTAAAATCATTTCAATCTTTTGCAATGTTTTAACTTTTAATACCCATTTTCTTAACAACGAGATTAATTTAAAATTAATTTCTGCAACAATTGTGATTTGAATTTAGAAAAATGGATTCCATATTTGGAATTATTAGGTCCAAATTATTCTAATAGGCTACTTTTTTATTTTTGGGCACTATGAATAGTAACTACGGTAAATTTTATTTACCATAGTTAAAGGTAAATCATGTAATTAATGGTAAATATAATATTATTAAATTACTCTAACACTTGTATAAATATAATTGGATGATTATATTTTGTCCTAAGGCTTATTTGGGTTGAAATGGAATCTATTAAAACCCACTTGGATGTGATTAAGATCTTTAATTTATTTTATTTTAAAGTATGTTAAATATGTCTCACTCAAATTTTAAAAATTAATGTATTTTTAATATAAGTTTATACCGAATATAAATTTTATTATAAATTTTCATTTGAAATATAATTTTTTTTATTTGTTAAGGTAATTTATTTGTAATTTTTAAGATATATTTAATTACCTTAATAGCTTATACATTAATGATGCAGAAATTATTTATTTAGTGAAAAATCAGTAATATAGTTTTTATTAAAATAATAATATCCATTAAAAGGCCCAAAAACCCGACCAAAACTTATTTATTGTATTTATATATAAACCATAACCATCAAATGGTAGAATTTTTTACCATTAATAGCTTTAGAAAAATGATTATGACACTTATATTATTTTATTTTAAATGATGTCAAAGTTGTCATCTTCATAATTTAATAAATATAACAATTTACATGTTTTTATTTTAAGATGATAAATTCCAGTAAAAGTATTATTTTGAATTATATTAGGTTTATAATCATCATAGTATTTTATTTTTAATTTTTATGCAACTAATAAGTATGTTAAATAAATATAAATAATGATTTAGTAATTGTTTTATTAAGAGAAATATCAAATGAATGGTTTTATAAATATTAAAATAAATATTATATGAACTAATTAATTTTATATATAAATTATATAGATTAATATGACATTTAAAGAGTTTATTAAATATTTTTTTTGAATATATCATCTGTGTGGATTTTATTTAAATTCAAATAAATAAATACTGTCAAAATTGACACTATTGTTATTTTATAAAAATAACATATTATAAAATTGTTTAAAAATCACATTAATATTTAAAAATTATAAATTTTAATTTATATGGTCTATAATTTCATAAAGTATCCAATTATAGATAATTCACATCCCATAAGTAATTATTTATAACAGTTTAATATTTATAATATTATTACCACAAATAAAATTAAATATATTAAATGAGGATAAATCATGTTGATAATGTTTAAAATAAATTGTCAACATGTCTAAATTTTGTTTTTTGATGATATTACAACACTATCTAATCTAATATTTTTATTTGAGTCATTTTTAATGTTTTTATGTGGGGTTTGAATTTATTATAATTTAATATTTTAGAGGTTTCCAAAAGTGCCCTCTCCTATCTTATAAAAGGGCACCTCCTCCATCTCCTTCTCACACCACTTTGAGCCTTCACGCTGTTCCAAACCCTGCCCATTTCTCTTATCCACATTCATAGGAACATAATAGAGGTCCTGGTGTTATTAAATGGCCAAAATTAATGCCCTAAGTGTAGGTTTAGAAGAGGTGCGTTGAAGAAGAGGTAATATCCTTTACCGATTCTTTCAAGTTAATTTCTTCTTCTACTTCCTCTTCTTTTTTTCTTTCATAATAATGTAATAACATAAGTATCAATAAAATACTGATATTTTATTATAAATAATAACCAACCCTATTTCACCTTTTATCCATCCTACAGAAAATGAAATTACCGCGCATGCGTACGTTCGGAATACCATCTCCACACCGTGGTGTAATCTGTTTTTCCACCACCACCTTACTTGGATTGGTATAATGGTGTGTTGAATAAATATATATGGTTATTATAACATGATAATAATTCTGAGATATTATATCATCCACTATAATTCGATTCAATAATTATGGGAACGATATCATCGCTCTTGCGTACGTACGGATTACCGTCTCGTAGATGCGATTAGTTTCCTTCTCAAAGTTAACCATTCAAAAAGGATTATAAAGTATATATATTAAATATTAATGAGATATATGACATATTAATGATACTGGATTTATTTATATGTCATTTACTTACTTCCATTCAATTTAATAAGCAGATGAAAACAACGTTCATGCATACGTACAGCCTACTGTCTCCATAAATGGTGTATTTATTTCCATTTATCGATATATTATATATATGTATATTCTAAAAATATATTATATATAAATAATTTTTTACATTCTGGATGTAATTAATCATGATCTAAGTAATCATATTAATAATTACAAGTCAAAACCCGGATGATAAATGAAACGATTTCACCCAAAACGCTGCTTTAACATGGAATTGACAAATGAATGGGTAATATAAAGTTTTAAGTGAATCATATATGATACCATAAATTTTATTATGGTTTTATTAAAAGTTAAAATATGTTTAAACCTACTATACAAGAGTCTAAGATACATACGGAAGAAATTGGACATAAGGTAAGGGATAATTTGGCAATCTCAATTTTATCCAGGATTTCTTATATGTAAGTATTTACTGGGGTTATAGTTTTCATCCATTTCCATAAAAATGTTTTCATAATGTGATTAATATTCATACATGTATATTTAAAGACGTATTTATCCCTTTTTGAATTTTACTTTTTGTTATGGAATTAATATTTCTTTTGTTTACCATACGAGGTACTTTTTGTCTTTTTCGGTAAAAGTATGAGGAGAATGTTTTTTTAACTTATGCGACATGAAAGAATTTTTACAGTTTCCGAATGCCTTATTTCCATGAAGCTTCCTGTAAAATATTTAATGATTATTTTCAATAAAATCTCTTTATTTTAAAATTTCATGGCATTTTGTGAAAAGAAAACGATTTTAAAGAAGAAAGGATATTTTCCTCAAGAATTCATTTCAAGTGTTTTATCAAAACTATTTTGTCATCTAATATGACATTATTAAGTATGTTTATGTGTCAAGTATAATGTCTCTATTATTTAAATGGTTTTATATTTTTATGAATAAATGATATCCATTTGTTTTATATGGATTATGTTTTTATTGGATGATGTTTATAAAACCCGATTTATTCTTTGGGATATAATGAATGATTTATGATTGTTTTGTGGCACGTAAGAATGATTTCACTATGAGATGGTTGGGACCTATATCTCCCTATAATGAATTGGGTAATGATTTATATCTCATGAGATAAACATAGCTGTAACGACAAGTAAATCAGGTACAGTAATACAGGGCTGGAAGGGCAGGTAAACCCAATTCAGTAATGGACTTTGTCCACTATGATGGTCTTCACAACAATGTCTTGGATATTATGGAAATAATAACATGTGATTAAGGGTTTTCCTCAATTTCATGGTTTATTCCCATTCTATTTTATTATGATTAACGTTCCTTTATTATTTATTCATTATGTACTACCAAGAATTATGTCATTGCTCAAGATTTTGATTTTTTATGTTCATGTTTTTATGTTCAAATGTTTATGGATTGATTTTATGTTCTCCAGTAAGGGTAAACATGGATTGTTTTTCTGTTCTCCATGATTAACCTTACTGAGCATTTTATCTCACACTTTTTATGTTTTCTTTTCACTAGGATATAAATAATGGTTTAAGGTAAGAAAAAAAGGGGAGGATATTTATGGGAGATGTTGAAGATCTATCACCATGATTAGAAGATTATGTTCCACGTTTCCAAAGACACTAAACTAATACAGTCTTTGGGCATTTGTTTTGTAATGTATTAAGTGTTCCAAAAAAGTAATGTAATGTCCATGTATTTCAAGCTCGGGTCTCTATAGTTGGTATTAGAGAGAAGGTTTAGTCGACCTTTTGAAACTCGGATGCGAAAACTTTTGTGAGATCCCTAGATAAATTTTTAATGTATATCTTGTGATGTCCATAAGATTAAGTATAAGTATAGGTTATAGTCGTAGTATTATAATAACGATCATAGAATTATACCTAAGATGGTAGATATTGAAAATAATCCCCTATTATTATGTTGTTTTCCTAGCATGATTTTTTCTTCTTACACTATTTGTTTTGGGTTTTAGATGATGGATGGAACCTGAAGGAACCATGTTGATCAATGTAAGGAAATGATTTTCCTCCTGAACAAACCAATGTTATGGGAGATGGAGTGCAAAATCTTATTTCTATACTTACACATGCTATGAATCATTCTGGACTTCCGAATGAGTAGTGAAGGGAACAATATTCTATTGAGTACTTCATAAGGCAATGTAAACCTTTATTTAAGTGGGTCCTCTGATCCACTTGTTGCTGAAAAATGGATTAGTAACATTGAAAAGATATTTTCCATACTTCGCTGTTTGGTACATGAAAAATTCATTCTGGTTGTTTACCGTTTAGAAGTTGAAGCAGACCTGTGGTGGAATCTAATTAAGAATACAAGTCCTCAAGGTGAAATTGAATCCATAGAATGGGACGAGTTCAAGAACATGTTTTTCGAAAAATACTTCCCCCATATTCTTCGAACAAATATGGAAAAGGAGTTACTTGAGCTTTAGCAAAAGTATGATGAATCTGTTGGTATATACAAGGTGAATTTTACAAGGCTTGCAAGGTATGAATATGGATTTATCATCCAACCTAAAAGTAAAGTTGATCGATTTTTCAGCGGCATAAAACCAAGTCTTCGAAGGGACTTTGCTATAAGAGACTTATGTATCTATGAAGAAATTGTGTGTTGTACTGTAAAGGTAGAACTGCAAGTTGGTGTTACATATCCATCTCTAAGTTTTGACAAAAAAGAAAGATGGAGTTCAAGGAAAAATCTCAAAACAATGGTGAAAAGAAGACAAATGTTTCTTTATTCACAATGTGTTGAAAGAATCATTGTGGAGATTGTCTAAAAGGTACTAGAAATTGTCTCATGTGTGGAAAAGAAGGACATCGAGTAGCTGAGTGCTGATGTAATGGTAAAAAAGTTTCTAATGACGTGAATAGAGAAAAGACTACAGAGAACACTCCACCAACACATCAATGCTTCAAGTGCAAGGAAATGGTGCATTATACTAATAAATACCCTAATATAAGGGTTAATGATAATCAACATGAGGAACCTCTTGAGACAAAGGACAAAGGAAAGTCACAAGCGATCACTATTAGGGATGTTGAATATGACAACAATGTGGTGGAATGATTATGTGTTTATGTAGAGGGATTCCAAAATAATGTTTTATATAGTATCGTGGAATATTGTAATATTTATGTATTGGACTGTTGTGGTTTTCAATAATTTTATTGTACTGGTAACCATGAAAAGTGATTGAAATATTTTCGGAAAGCAGATGATATGTGCATAATGAAGGGATAAGAAGAAAATGACATTTTCTATAGTATTCATGAGCTAATCATTGATATAATGACAAAGTGATATCATGGATTGAGTATATAGAAATTTTGGGATTTTGGTATGTGGAAAGAGTTAACTTTTGATGGAATTCATGTTTTCACTACAGTTCTATGGTAATTCATTTTTCAAGAGAATACATGATTAAGGTATTCACATGTTTATCTTATGATATATGGGGGAAAATGATGGTATTCAAGTGCTTGTTATATGACCTTTATAGTAATCTTTTTCTTTATACTATGAGCTTGAATAGAAGTATTTTGGATAATTATAAAGAATTTAAATTTATTATGTTGGACATAAGATCATTTTTCTTAAGGATAGAACATTTTTTTGATATTATTTCTGGAATATTATAATAGTGTATTTTTAGAAAAAGGAAAACCTGCAGGATGGACGACAACCTATTGCGTTGAACAAAGTTACAGGAATCGAAACCACAACCGAAGTGTGACATGCCTTTATCACCTACCACTTTCCTACAGGTAGTCCCTGGTTAGTATAAATTAGTTTTATTTTATTATGTGGTACGATAGATTAATTATAAGTCCATTTTTGGAACCATATACGATTGATCTTACCATAGATGGGACTATATATATTTAATAACTTTTTCTAACCTTCTGTTTGAGACAGATGGAAGTAAATATCATTCTATCATATGATCTGGTCACACTTCATGAATGAAAAATTCAACTTTATTTTATTAAGAGATGAAGTGGAAATTGTTCAAGGAACGAAAAACAGTAAAATTATGCCAAAATAAAGTAAGTATTTATTTTAATTCAAAAATTCTTCAACATTAGGGAAATGATCTTGAAAACCAAAAATTTTGTCCTAGTGCCCTCATATATGATGAATTAGATTGTACCTTAGATCATCACAAATGTATGGCTTTGTGACTGCTGGGTTCTTCATAGCCATGTTCTCTACCACTCTCAATTAGAACTTGACGGCTAGATTTCTCTTCCATATACATATTTTTAACTATATTCTCCTATGTGGGATACCCAATATATGAGTAAATTTGGGTATCTGTTTTGTTTCTAATGTTCCTTTTTAAAATTAAGTTTTAGTATTCCTTTTTACGATGTGGGTTTCTATGAAATAAACTCTCACGTAGTAAACCATTTATAACCCCGAAGAATTTTGAGGGCGAAATTCACTTTAAGGGCAGTAGATTGTAAAACCCTGAGATTTTAATGAGATATATTCCATTTAATTTAATTCATATCTTATATTTTACACTACACTAAGATTAGCTTGTACTATACACAACACTGTATTAACTTGTAGTATACGCAACACTATTCTTGGCTCGTGTTACAGCCAATTTCATGTTTTTTTGTATAAATTATTTAGTGCAACATTAAGTATAGATTTTTTTAATTTATAAATGAAATATGTTTTGTTTATTTTATACGCAACATCAAAGGGAGCTTTCACTACACACAACCCTGACTTGGTTTACATTACACGCAATCGCGACCTTCCTCGATAGCGTGTGTAATACGCAATATCGGGTTTCACTAAACAACGATATGTTGTTATATTATTATTATGAACTAGCCATTATGAATAGTATTAACTAAATTTTAAATTTTATAAATTTATTATTCATTTTAAAAATTTTCTAGAACATGGTATGAGAACCAAATAATTTTTTCGGGTAAAATCAGTATTTTTCAAAAAAAATGCAGTTTTGCTGCCTTTTAATTGCACACCCACATTAAATCTAGTTTTTGAAATTTTTATAATTACAATTTGAAAAAATAAAATTCTCATTTTTAATCAGGATATAAAATTTTAATTTGGATAAATTTTTCATATTATTATGATAACTTTCATATTTTAATGAATAGTAAAAACATGCAATATTTTAATTTAAAACAACTTTTTTTCATCATAATACATTATGTGGTTAAATTATAATATTTAATGGTTTTAATGTATAAATAGAATATATTTTTACAATTTCATATAATGTATGTCATTATCATCGATATTACATTGAATTCATAGGTAAAATCATTTCAATCTTTTGCAATGTTTTAACCTTTAAAACCCATTTTCTTAACAATGAGATCAATTTTAAATTAATTTATCCATATTCTGTGATTCTAATTTAGAAAACTGGATTCCATATTTGGACTTAGTAGGTCCAAATTATATTAATAGGCTACTTGTTATTTTTGGGCACTATGAATAGTAACTACGGTAAATTTTATTTACTATTGTTAAAGGTTAATCGGGTAATGAAGGGTGAATATAATATTATAAAATTACCCTAATGCTTTTCATAATATAATTAAATGATTATATTTTGTCCTAAGATATATTTGGGTCGAAATTGAATCCATTGGAACCCACTTAGATGTGATTAAGACCTTTAATTTATTTTATATTAAAGAAAGTGATATATGTCTCACTCAAACTTCTTTAATAAATGTATTTTTAATATATGTTTATACAGAATATAAATTTGATTATAAATACTAATATTAAATTTAAATTTTTTTTATTTGTTATGGAAATTTATTCGTAATTTTTAAGAGATATTTAATTACCTTAATATCTTATACATTAATTATGCAGAAATTATTTATTTAGTGAAAAATCAGTAATTTAGTTTTTATTAAAATAATAATACCCATTAAAAGGCCCAAAAACTAGACCAAAACATTTTGGTCATATATATCTAAACCATAAACATCCAATGGTCGAATTTTTTACCATTTGGAGCATTATAAAAACGATTATGACACTTATATTAATTTATTTTAAATGATGTCAAAGTTGTCATCTTCATAATTTAATAAATATAACAATTTACATGTTGTGGTTTTAAGATGATAAATTCAAGTAAAAGTATTATTTTGAAATATATTAGTCTTATAATCATCATAGTATTTTATTATAAATTTTTATGCTACTAATAAATATATTAAATAATTATACAAAAATGATGTAGTAATTGTTTTATTATGAGAAATTTCAAATAAATGGTTTTATAAATATTAAAATAAATATTATATTAACTAATTAATGTTCTCCACAAATTTTAAAATTAATATGACATGTAAATAGTCTATTAAATATTTTGGTTCGAATATATCCTCTGTGTGAATTTTATTTAAATTCAAACAAATCAATAGTGTCAAAATTGATACTATTGTTATTTCATAAATATAAAATATTGTAAATTTGTTTAAAAATCACATAAATATTTAAAAATTATAAATTGAAATTTATATGGTCCAAAATATCATACAGTATCCAATTATAGAAAATTCGCAACACATAAGTAATTATTTATAACAATTTAAAATTTAGAATATTATTACCACAAATAAAACTAAATAGATTAAATAAGGATAAATCAAGTTGATAATGTTCAAAATAAATTCACAACATGTCTAAATTTTATTGGTTGATTATATTACAACCCTATATCATTTTATATTAATATTTTAGTCATTTTGGAAGTTTTTAAGTGGGGTTTTAATTTATTATGAATTAATATTTTAGAGGTTTCCAAAACTGCCCCTATCCTCTCTTATAAAAGGGAACCTCCTCCCTCTCCTCCTCACACCGCATTGAGCCTTAAAGCTCGTCCAAACCCTTCCCATTTATCTTCTCCACATTTACAGAAACATACTAGAGGATCTGGTCTTCTTCAAAGACAAGTTTAGTGCCCTAAGAGGAGGTTTAGAAGAGGCGCGTCGAAGAGGAGGTAATATCCTCTACCGATTCATTAAAGTTCATTTCTTCTTCTACTTACTATTAATTTGTTGTTTCATAATAAAGTAATAACATAAGTATAAATAATATACTGATATGTTATTATAAATATGAACCAAACCTATTTCACCTTCTGTCCATCCTATGGAAAATGAAATCACCGCGCGTGCGTACGTATGGAATACTATCTCCACGCCATGGTGTAATATTTTTTTCCACCACCACCTTACATGGATGGGTATAATGGGGTAAAGAATAACTATATATGGTTATTATAACATGATACTTATTCTGAGATATTATATCATCCACTCTAATTCCATTCAATAATTATGGGAATGATATCATCGCTCGTGCGTACGTACGGATTACCATCTCCATGACACGATGAGATTCATTCTCCAAGTTAACCAATAAAAAATGATTATAAAGTATATATATTAAATAATCATGAAATATATGACATATGAATGATATTGGATTTATTTATATGTTATTTACTTACAATCAATTTAATACGTAAACGAAAACAACATTCATGCGTACGTACGTCCTACCATCTCCATGAACAATGCATTTCATTCCATTTATCGATCTATTATATATATGTATATTATAAATATATATTATTAATAAATCATGTTTTACATTATGGAAGTATTTAATCATGATCTAATTAATCATATGAATAATTACAAGTCAAAACACGGACAATAAATGAAATGATTTTACCCAAAACGCTGCTTTAACATGGAATTGACATATGAACGGGCAATATAAAGTCTTAAGTGAATCATATATGATATCATAAATATTATTATGGATCTACTACAAGTTAATAATATGTTTAAACCCACTATACAAGAGTCTCGTACACATACAGACGAAATTGGACATAAGGTAAGGGATAATTTTGCAATCTCAATTTTATCCGGGTTTGCTTATACAAAAGTATTTACTGGGGTTATATTTTTCATCCATGTCCATAAAAATGTTTTCATAAAGTTTTTAATGTTCTTACAGGTATGTTTAAAGTAATGTTTTTAGCATTTTGACTTTTACATTGTCTTATTGAAGGAATATTTCTTTTGTTTACCAAACGAGGTACTTTTTGACTTTTTCAGTAAAAGTACGAGGAGACTGTTTTTTTAACATATACAGCAGGAACGGATTTTTACAGTTTCCTAATGACTTATTTTCATGAAGATTACTCTAAAAGATTTCATGATTATTTTCAATAAAATCTATTTCATTTAGAATAGCATGGAATTTTGTGAAAATAAAACGATTTTGAAGTAGAAAGGATATTTTCCTTAAGAATTCATTTCAATTGCTTTATCAAAACTATTTTTTAATCTAAGATGACATTATTTAGTATGTTTATGTCTCAGGTATAATGTCCCTATTATTTACGTGGTTTAATTTTTTTATGATGACATGATATCCATTTGTTTTATATGGATTATGTTATGATGGGATGATGTTTATAAAACCCATTTAATTCTTTGGGTTATGATTAATGATTTATGTTTGTTTTGTGGCACACGTAAGAATGATTTCACTATGAGATGGGTGAGACCTATATCTCCCTCCAATGCATTGGGTAATGATTTATATCTCATGAGATAGACATGGCTGTAATGGAAAATAATTCGGGTAGAGTAATATAGGGCTAGAACGGCAGGTAAACCCGATTCAGTAGTGGACTCTGTCCACTATGATGTTCTTGGAAACAATGACTTGGCTACTATGTAAATCATAACATGTACTTAATGGTTTTCCACAATTACATGTTTTATTCCCATGATATTTTATCATGATTAACGTTTCTTTATGATATATTCCTTATGTACTTCCAATATTTATGTCATTGCTCAGGATTTTAATGTTTTATGTTCATGTTTTTACGTTAAAATGATTATGGATTGTTTTTATGTTCTCCATGTTTACCCTTACTGAGCATTTGAGCTCACCCTTTTTATGTTTTCTTTTCCCCTGGATATAAATAAAGGTTTAGGTAATAAAACAAAAGGGGAAGATATTTATGGGATATGTTGAAGATCTTTCACCATGATTAGAAGATTATGTTCTGAGTTTCCAAAGACAGCAAACAAATACAGTCTTTGGTCGTTTGTTTTGTAATGTATTAAGTATTCTAAAAAAGTAATGTAATGTCCATGTACGACAAGATTGGGTCTCTACAGTGCACCAACGGATCACCTTCCTGGTGTCTACTTTGTTCTATAACATGGTTTCCCATAGATATTTAATGGATTTTATTAACCATGTAAAACTATTATCCTCTAGAAATGAAATCATAATGTTTAAAAATCCCTTAGAACCTAAAAAATCATACCCAAAAATTTTATGAAATTACATACATGAATAATGGTTCATTTAACTAAAACAGGGGTTGTTACATTCTCCAAACCACTAGTATTTCAATACTCAAAAAGATAAAATTCATTATGTTACAAGATGATTTTGTTTCAATTCTCTAGATATTCTTTCTAATGCTAAAATTTTTCATCCTAAATTAATCCACATTGACACAAAACATAAAATAGATGCATGATTTTAACAAACAAGATCTTCTCCTTCAATAATAAAAAGTATGTGTAAATAATTAAATGTATCATATATCTCCTAGTCAACAAAATCGCATCAATCAAAATATTCTGGATTAGGTCGGTAGTTCTTCAAATATTATCCATGAAACACAGAGTTCACTAAACTGAACCGTGGTGTAAAAGTAAACTGATAATCCACCACTCTGAATCATTTAGGTATCTCAATGTGTCTATGTATGGAGGAACAAAAATTCCCGTTGTTTAAAAGTAATCATTCCCATGATTTTGTGAGATTCTCAATAATACATGATCACACATGTTAAAGGAAAATTCCCATTATCAATGGTCCACATATGATTTATACTGACTTTAGTCCATTTCCATTCTCTTTCTAATAATTTGAATCATTTCTATTCATTATTTCCCAAATCGTGGTCTAATTAGTAATGTATCACCTATTTCTAAATATCATAGTTTATAATGACATGTATTGTCCTAAAATTATTCAATTTGCAAAAAATTTAACGAATCTTCATAATGATTATTATATGAGAACTCAACAAATGGTAAATGATACACCCATGACCTATCATAATCCATCACACATTCCCTAATAATATCCTATAATTTATTGATTTACCATCCAAAATATATCATTTTTGGGATCATATGACTCAATCATAGAAAACTATTTTTCAATTTATTGCTACATGGATTTTTAGAAATAATACTAATCTTAGAGTATCTGATTGAGTAAATTAAGAATGAAATTCCATATATCATAACAATTTAATGAATGTATGCTTTGGATTGTTCTTCCAGCTAATTAATTTAATTAATTGGCATTAATTGGGAAGAGTTTGTTAGGAAATATACTATTATCTATATGGATTTTTGTTTCCATAAAATACATGGATGATATATTACAAAATCCATGGATATATTCTCTTATTTACATATAGGAATTGATAAATACTTCAATATAAATACTGGTCATTAATTTTCTACCATTACCTATGGACATGAGAGGAATCTTAAGACATACACGACTACATAACATTTAATTAAAACCCACAATTCTTTTATAATTTATACATTTTATTAATTATAGGGTGTAAATCCCATCTCAAATGGTGCAATTCACTATGATTATATTCTTAAAAAAAGGATGGATAATCTGATATCTAAAACACAAAACTGATTACTAATTCATTTTCATCAATAAATAGTATCCCTACCAATGAATTTGATATCATATTAACATAATTTGGATTAGACGTTGGAGAAAATATTAGTCTCTCAAAAAAAAATTACAGAACAATTGAAACAATGAAGAGACCTAAAATAGTTTATTATTGCAAAAAAATATATATTAATATCCATTATATCTAAAATAAGATTCCATTGGTCCAAATAAAATTTGTCTAATTGAAAATATGAATTTCTTCTAAATCTATATTCTATAGAGTTCCCGTTACATGATGAATACAACAAGTCAATGTCAAATATTTGAAGATACTCCACCCATCTATATATAAATAAATTTAAATTTATTTTTGAGAAAATGTGTTTCAAACTCTTGTGATCCATAAACACAGTGAATTCATTCCCACATATGTAATGAAACACATTCATTAAGTCATGGATTATATCTTCAATTTTTATGTCATATGTTGTGTATTTCTTCTCATATAACTATAACTTCTAGAATCTATAAGAAACCACATGATCTCCCTACATGAGTTCACATCCAAACCCATACCTTGATGAATCGAAATTGATTACAGAGCCTTGTCGAGTCTCTGCAAATATGAGGATAGGTGTTGATGTATAAATACAATATTATTGATATCATTTATGACATTTTCCATTCCAGTGTAATTTAACTTGATACCTCATTTTTGCTATCATCAATAATAAAAAATTAAAACAAAATCATGTACAAAATCACCATAGTATCCTTCCATGTTATAGAAACTACATATGTCAAAAAAATTCTTAATTGGTTTCCATGATATAAAATATTCTGTCTTTTCACATTTATAGAAACAATTTTTTTTCAAATATTTCCTTTTCAAAGAAATGTAACCCATGTATCTATAAATTTAACACTTATAACATAAAAACAATCAATTTTCAACAATGATACTCAATAAAATAACCATGTGTTTCTAATGAACCTCTTTTATCATAAAATGCACCAGTATATCATCAATAAACTACAACAAAAAGGAATCTAGATAAGTCTGAATGATTCAATTAATCAATTACCAAATGAGAGTTGGTTCATTTATAAAACCAAAAGGAATAACCATGTAGTCCAAATAACCATATCTAAATATGAAAGATTTATTGAAACTATCATCATTTTTAACTATCAGTTTTTGATATCTGAAACATGCGTCAGTTTTTGAGAAACAATAGGATCCCATAACAGGTCAAACATAGCATCAATTCATGTAAGAGTAAATTAATTTTTTATCATATCTTAGTTAAAATTATGATAACATACACAAATTTCAAGGGTTATATATATGTTATTCATAATGATAAATATTTAATCTAAAATATATTTCATTAGATGAATAAAAACTTTTAATTTTAGCTAGTTGAAATAAATTTCCAATCCCCCCAATTTTGTACTTTCCCCTTAATAAGATGTATGTGAAATTAAGCTGCGAGAAGGAAAGAGATCAATTGTAAAATCCACATCACTTTTGTGTAGAGACCCTAGAAATGTTTTTGGGAAAATATTTGGAATATTATAAAAAATAGTTAGAAAACATTTATTCCTAGTATCATCCACAGATTCCAAGGTAATCACAACCAAATTATAAGATATTTTCTCACTATGTGTTTTAAATTCCTACAATATAATCACTTACCCCATAATATATTCAAATTATATACTTGATTGCATACAGATATAATAAACCAATATTTTTTTTGGAATTACAGTTGATGTGTGCCTTGAACAGTGTTAACCAATCCACACCCAAAACGAATTCATATAAATCCATCTCATGCACAAATAAATCACAATTCATTTCATCACTTTATATAATTATAGTACATGATTTATAGATGATGGTTTGAAAAAATTATTTTAAAATAGTGTTTATATTTTCTAAAACACAATGAATTTTATTAACATGAAAAATCATATTATCTATAACCAACGAAGCAATAATCAGGTGGGATGTTACCATATCAAACAATACCAGAAAATGGGTATATTTAAAAATAATCATACATGTCATCATCGAAGGACTATATTTGTCATCCAAAATAATTTCCTCAGATTCATATAATTACTAACATGCTAAAAATTTCTCTATATTACCTTATTGTGGTTTCACATGTTGAGAAGTCATTATGTTTATATAATCATCTTTGAGTACACTATTTAGATAAAGATAATTATTATAATGAAATCATAATGTAAAAGCATATGATTTATGAGAAACATGAGATGTGTATCTAGAATCTGCAGGTGACGAACTATGAAAATAACTCTAAATATGTCCCATATTTTTTAGTTGTGACATACTATAGTAGTTATTATAAAATCTCAATTAATGTGATCCGTTGAACCATATTGAAAACAACCCTGATTACTTTTTCATTGAGGAGGAATATTTAATGATCCAACGGTCAAATGATATAGTTTTACACCACTCAAGATTTAGGTTTCCATCATCCTATTATTACCAGCATTATTGTTCCCATGTTTTCCCAAATAGACAAACATCATCCCCTAAAATGTATTTACTGATATATCTATTTTTCTGTTGTATCTCTATGAAATTTCATTATATAATACATAATACAGAGAATGAAAATCATTGTATGAATATCTGTCCTCATAGTTTATTCAAAAATTAGTTCATTAATGGATTAACCTATATAATCATTTAAAGAATAATGGACTAAATTTATTAATTTTTCCACATACACTATCATTGGGAGATTCTATTTTTTCAACAAATATAAGTCAATTGTATAAGTAATCTACGATATACAGTGATAGAATTTCTTGTTAAAAAATTCATCAAAATCCCCCCATGTCCTGCACTGGTCCAATTTATCATGAATTTATAATTCCCACTAATGACATGAAAAATCCAATGGTATATAATTTTTCAACATTACCTTGAAATCTACAGGTGATGTCCCATGTAAATTGATGATTTTATTTTTCCATGTCAACAAAACATCTTCTCTTTATTTCTCAAAATCCCCAGAAATATTGGTGACTCTAAAACTTGAATTGAACCAAAATTTAAAATTTTCATGTTTCATTGGTTATATTTTCCTTATCCAAAGCTTGGAAACCCATGAAAATAAAATTCCATGGATTTTATTTCACTTATCACTCAGATAGAGCCACATTTTTAGTAGCCTATTTTGATTCGTTTCAGCGATGCCCTCCTAGTTCCATTCACTATAACAAGAAAAACTCCATTTTGCATCACTAATGAGAAAATAATGCCTTATAAAATTTAATATACCAAATAATTTCATATAACAATATACCATTAAAATATTCAACCATCATTAATATTTTAAACATTTTGCAAGATACTCTTTTCAGGCTCGTCGAAATCAACATTTTTCATTTATTTAAAAAAATTATCACATTTTGTCAATTTCATGTATCATTTTACTAAAAATTAACAATGAATTACTGTTATAAATTCGTAATATTAATTAAATTCATGGATAAATAATTGGATAAAACCATTATTATGGGGTGGAAATGTTTCAGGAAGTGTTTGGAAACACTCATATACCCAAACACTCTGACAACATCATGTTCAACTGAAAGAGGATTGATATGTGTTTTTATGATCTATATTTTAGGTTATGATAATACTTGTTCCTTACACCCTAAGAGATAGAATGATCCAATATCCAAATCTAGGAAATAATATAATTGTCACCATTTCCTTTGTCAATAACTGAATAATAGTGATACCCTTTTCCACATAATGATATTTGGACCCAAAAAAATGAAACCATTCGAGTAAAAAATTTATTTGGATTGAAAAATATTGAAACCATTTTTAATATCATGGTTCTATTCATTTAATTGAGTAGTTACATGGGAGCTACATTGACATTGGTGAAATTCCCTTGATACCAAATGTTAGACATAAAAATACTATCGTCCTAAGGAAAATTTAGGGGATCATTTTCTATTTGAATGAAATAACATCCAATTATAAAAAATATAATAAAACAAACCTAAATTTTTTTTAATATGTTCAAAATTAAAAATTAAAAAACTACCAAACCAATATACCAAATCCAAGTAGGGGAAAAATATAAAGTACATACTGAAGTGGTGTAAAGGACCACAAAACTCAAAGCTCCAAGGTAAAATCTACCCAAAACACCCAAACAACTCTGAGATTCAAACCACATGCCAACCACAAGGTACCAGGAAGCATCACAAAAGATATGAGATACATTTTTTACCCATTTTTTTATAGATGAAATCTTCAAATGCACATTAATGACAAATTATGAGGTGAGTGTTAACTTAATTGGATTTTCCCAGTGACTCCCCAAATCACTCCACTAAGAGAAATCATGTTAGAACAATTTATAAAATAGTGTTAAGATATAAAAGTAGTTTAAATAATATCCATAAAATAATTTTATATGGAATGAAACAACATATAATTTATTACATTTTTTCATTTGTTGTGGAATGTCATTTTATTTGTCCACACAAACAATCACACACAGACAACCACACTTAAGATTAATGTCCACATTGATGGTGTAACATATTGTATATACTCTATCCCTTTTTATGGTGGTAAATATGAACCATTATCCATCCCATTATTATAGACCCAAAGCTTAACGTACATTGAAATTACATTAATTTTACGGAATAGTTTATTGTCTTTGGAAACATGGAATATAATCTTCTAATCGTGGTGAGCGATCTTCAACATCTCCCATTAAGATTTTCCCCTTTTTTTTCTTACCTAAAACCATTCTTTAAATCTTGGGGAAAAGAAATAATATAAAGGGTGAGCTGAAATTCTCAGTAAGGGTAAGCATGGAGAAAATAAAACAAACCATATACACTTGAACTTCAAAATATGAACATAAAATTTACACATCGAAATCTTGAGTTGTGAAATAAATCTTTGCAGTACGTATGGAATAGGTCATAAAATAAAAATAATCATTATAAAATAGCATGGTAATAAAACATGTAATTGTGGAAAATCATTAATCACATTTTATGATTTCCATAGTAGCCAAGGCATTGCTGCCAAGACCATCTTAGTGGACAAAGTCCCTTTCGGAATCGAGTTCACTCCTCGTTCCAGTCCTGTAATACTTAACCGGATTAACTTATCGTTCCAGCCATGTCTATCTCATGAGATATAAATCGTTACCCAATTATTTGGAGGGAGATAAAGGTCCCACCCATCTCATAATGAAATCATTTTTACTTGTTCCACAACATGAACATAAATCATTCATCATTACCCAAAGTATAAAATGAGTTTCATAAACATCATCCCATCGTAACATAATCCATTAAAAAATGGATATCATTTCATCATTAGAAAAGTAAAACCATGTAATTCATATAGATATTATACGTGAAACATACACATATGAAATAATGTCATCTTAGATGGAAAATGGTTTTGATAAAACAATTTAAATTAATTATTGAGGAAAATATCCTTTCTTCTACAAAAATCATTTTATTTTCACCAAATGCCATGCAATTTTAAAATAAAAAGATTTTATTGAAAATGGTCACGAAATATTTTGGAGTAAGCTTCATGAAAATAATGCGTTATAAAACAGTAAAAATCATTTCATTTCGTATAAGATAAAAAAACATTCTTCTCGTACTTTTGTCAGAAAAGTCAAAATGTACCTCGTATTGTAAACAAAAGAAAGATTCCTTCCATACAATGCGGTAAAAGTTAAAAATGGTAAAAATGAATTTAAACATACATGGATGAAAATTAAACATTTTATGAAAAAAATTTAGAACATATGGACATGGATAATAAACATAACCCTAGTAAATACTTACGAATAAACAATCTCAGATAAAAATGAGATTGGAATAATTATCTCTTACCTTAGGTCAGATATTCTTCGTACATATCTGAACCTCCTGTATAATGATTTAAATAATTCCATTTAATTATTAAAGAATCATATTCATTGTTATGATATCATATAAGGTTCACTTATGACTTTATATTACCCGTTCTTTTGTAAATTCCATATTAAAGAAGCATTTTCTGTAAAATCTTTTTATTTATCGTACGTGTTTGGACTTGTTGTTCATGATATTATTATGAATTATATAATGATTTAATTACTTCCAGCATGTAAATCATGATTTATATATCATATATATTCATTATATATATATATATAATAGATAGATTGATGAAATGAAATACACCGTTCATGGAGATGGTAGGCCGTATGTACGCATGAACGCTGTTTTCTTTTCCTTATTGACTTTAATGGAAGTAAGTACATGAAATATATATATATATATACACATAAATGCAGTCACTTTATCATTTCATAAATTTCATTATTTGTCATTATATATACTTTATAATCAATCTTGAGTGGTTAACATGGAGAATGAATCTCATTGCGTCGTGGAGACGGTAATCCGTACGTACGCACGAGCGATGATATCATTCCAATAATTATTGAATTGAATTGGAGTGGATGATATAATATCTCAGAATCAGTATGATGTTATAATAACTATATATAGTTAATATTTACACCATTATACCCATCTAATTAAGGTGTTGGTGGAAAAACATATTACACCACGTCGTGGAGATGGTATTCCATACATACGCACACGCAATGATTTCAATTTTCATTGGATGGATAGAACGTGAAATAGAGTTATTTCATGTTTTAATAACATATAATTATATGAGTAATACTGATGTTATTAATTTATGATGAAACAAATAAATAAGAATAAGTTTAAGAAGAAAGAAACTTGAATGAATCAGTAGAAGAGATTACCTCTTCTTTGATGTACCTCTTTTAAGCTTCCACTTAAGGGACTAGAGTTGGTCTTTTGAGATAACCAGAACCTCTATAATGTTTATTTTGAAGTTTATAAGGGAAATGGGTAGGGTTTGGCCGAGCTTGAAGGCTCATTATTTTGTAAAGACAAGATGGAGGAGGTGTCCTTTTATAAGGGAGGAGAGGGCCACTTTAGGAAAATCTTAAATTATTATTTTATATTAAAGTCACATTCGGTTTTTAATGGCTCCAAAGTTAATTATTTCAAAGAAAAAGTGGGGATGGGTCGCAATATTATCAGTAATATAGATTTTAGACAAGTTTACATAATCATTTAAACCTTATCATTTAGATTTAATTCAAAGTTAACTAATTTAACTTTTACCATGTCTTATTGTTTTCTTACACTATATGGTTATTAAACTTACTATAAACTGTAAATAGAACCCCAATTGTTTCATTAATGTCATATATATAATTATATAAGTCTGTTTCATTAACCATATATTTCTAGGAATATAATATCGATTACTAATATAATATTTTTTTTTAAAACTATTTTATGTCAATTTTGACACTATTTCGTAATTGATTTTTGTGAAAATCATAACAGAATTATTAGCTCAATAAAATTTAATTAAATATATACTAACATGTCATATTAACCTATAAAATTAGTGTAATTCATTAAAAATATCATATTGAATTTATTTGGGTATTTGAAACATCATTTATGTTAATATTTCATTAATAAGGTAATTACTGCATCATAATTCTATCATTAAAAAATTAAACTATTTAATGTCTAAAATTATTAACTAAAACAACTTTATATATAAAATATTTTTATCTTTATATTGAATATTTATAGTCAAATTTATCTTATGTATAACCCTATATTAAAAATGTTTCAGTTATTAAATTTTATTTTAACTATTTTAACTCTTCTTTAAATAAAATAATAATAAATGTCATAATCTAATACAAGTGGACCTAAATGGTCATATTTTATTACTAAGGTTGTTTCTGGTCGAATTAAACTTATCCAATAGAATTAGGACATGTGTTAGGGTAATAGTAATATTCTTTTTACCCTTAATTACCCTATTTACTTTTAAAAGTGGTAAATAAAAGTAAAAAAGTTACTATTCACCAAAAATTATTTTTATCTTATTGAACCACATTTTACTCCTTGATATTAACTGTATCTCTCGGATTTTCGAAATTACACTCACAAAATCGGTAAAATTACTTTTTATGTAAATTTTCAAATTCTCCTAGGAGGTGGGTAAAAGACGGTGAAAAGTTCAATAAAATATTTATATATCAAAAATTATTATGAAACGACTCCAATAAATTACATTGAACATATATAGGTATTATGTATCAATTTTTACCTAAAATAAATTTAAATAAAATAAATAATTTTTTAAATAAAAAGTCGGTTTTTAAATAGTAACCCTGTGTTTTCACTATTCATTGAAAATTTTCAGAAAAATACCAAAAATTCACCTTAAGCTAATTTCAATATTCCGAATCCAAAAATGAAGTCCATTTTGAAAGATAAAATTTATAAAATTTCAAAAAGTGGGTACTAATATTTATAATGACTAGCTCATAATATTTTAATAACATATCATTGTTTAGTGAAACTTGGTATTGCGTACAACACACGCTATTGAGGAAGGTTGCGATTGCGTGTAATGCAAGCCAAGTCAGGGTTGCGTGTGATGCAAGACTCTTTTGTTGTTGCGTATAATAGAATCCAACCATATTTCATTTATACATTGAATATATATATATATACATGCACACTCAATATTGCGTAGAATAACTACTATCAAATGAACTTGAAATTGTGTGTAACACGATCCAAGAATACTGTTTCGTATACTGCAAGCTAATACGGTGTTGCGTATAGCTCAAGCTAATCTTAGTGTAGCGTACACCACAAGATATGAAAGAAATTTAAAAGAATATATCTCATAAAATATCGGGGTGTTTCATTCTACCCCCCTTAAAATAAATTTCTCCCTCGAAATTCATCGTGGTTATAAATGGTTTACTACATGATAATCTCTTTCATTGAAAACCACATCGTAAAAAGGAATACTAAAACATGATTTTAAAAACTAGAGTATGAAATTTAACAATTTCCCAAATTAACTCATCACTGGGTTTCCACATAAGAGAACATTGGGGAAAATATGGATATTGAAGAGAAATCTAACCTTCAAGTTCTGATAGAGAGTTGTAGAGAACATGGCTATGAAAAATCCAACAGTCACAAAGCCATTAATTTGTGATAATCTAAGGTACCATCTAATTAATCAGATATGAGGGCACTAAGACAACATTTTTTATTTTCACGATCATTTCCCTAATGTTGAAGAATTTTTCAATTAAAAGAAATACTTACTTGATTTTAGTACAATCTCACTGTTGTTTGTGCCTTGAATAATTTCCACATCACCACTTAATGAAATGAAGTTGAATTTGTCTTCCGTGAAGTTTTAGTAGATCATGTGATATAACGATGGGTTATTCCATCTGTCTCAAACAAAAGGTTAGCAAAAGTTATCAAATATACATAATTCCATCTATGGTGAGGTTAATCGTATATGATTCCAAAAATGAACTTATACTTCATCTATCATGCTGCTTAATAAAATAAAACTAGTTTCTCCTAACAGGGGACTTCATGTAGGCCAGTGGTAGGTGATAAAGTCTCGTCGCACTTCGGTTGTGGGTTCGATTCCTCCAACCCGGTCTGACGTGATGGGTTGTCACCCTTTCTGTAGGTTGTCCTTTTTCTAAAACTACAGTATTATAACATTCCAGAAATAATATCAAAAAAAGGTTCTATCCAAAAAACAATAATAACTTATGTCTAACATAATCCATTCCAATCTTTAGAATTATCCAAAATACTTCTTTCCAAGCTCATAATATAAAGAAAGAAATTACTAGAAATTTCATCTACCGAGTATGTGAATACAATCATTTATTCCCCATATATCATACGATATATCTTTTTGGTCACATTCCAAACATGTGAATACCTTAATCATGTATTCTGTTGAAAAACTAATACCCATTGAACCATAGTGAAAACATGAATGCTGTCAAAATTTAACACTTTCCACATACCAAAATTTCAAAAATTATATATACTCAACCCATGATATCACTTAGTCCTTATATTAATCATGAGATCATGAATAATATCCATCATATTATTTTATCCTTATCCCTTCATTATGAGCATATCATCTTCTTTCCAAAAATATCTGAATAACCTTTCATGGTAACTGGTACCATTCAACATATACATTCAAATAATTTCGGAAAAACAAAAGTTTAACAATATTTAGATGATTATTTATTCCATAGTACCATTAAATTACCTCTACAACATAACTCTTGATAAACATGAAATCATTCCATTACCTTCTTAAACCAATGACTAAGCTTCATCATTTTATTCCTCAACACTTCATTCATTTCATATATCATTTGTAGTCTCTTCATCATCATCCACATAAATACTACCCATATTACATGTTGATTCTCTTTATGAGATCTTCCCTTAGGGCATTGGTTCTCATAATTCCCGTACATTCCACAGTTAAAACATTTAACCATTGTTGATGTCATAGCAATACCATTATCCTCATCCATGGAGTTAACTGAACCTTTTCCTTTTCACTTACTGGATTTGTGTCATTATTTTCCACACCCAAATCATCTTCTAGTTCCTTTGAAACATTATCCTTGATGCCTCTTCCCACATGATTTACATGAGGGAAATTGAACTTTCTTTCCTATATGATCATCATGAAACTCCATCATTCTCTTATTAGCTGATTCATGAAACTTACCAATTTGTAGACTATTGATCATATTATTAGATCACTGATTAGGTATAATAAGGATTTTTCACCTTCCAAATCCCGTTTTATTTGTTTTATCATTAAGAATATCATTCCATTGTCCATCATATCCTCCATTATCGTGAATCTTCCTGTTTCCAGCCATTTTCTAAAACCCAAAAAGAATAGAGTGAGAGGAAAAAATCATATTCAAGAAGAAGTCAATTCAATATCTAACATATTAGGTTTAATTCTAATATAGGTACCAAAATTCTAGGACTATAACCTATACTTATACTTATCCTTAGGTACATCTCTAGACATACCTTAGAAATATCACTATGGATCTCACTAAAGTTCTTGCATCCTAGTTTCCAAAGGTTGACTAAACATTTTATCTGATACCAACTATAGAGACCCAAAGAATTACGTACATGGATATTGCATTACTTTTGAGTAATACTTAATATAGAACAAAAACTGACACACAAGGACCATAATATTTTAGTGTCTTTGGAAACTTGGAATATAATCTTCTAATCGTTGTGAAAGATCATCAAAATCTCCCATAAAGATCTTCCCATTTTTTTCTTACCTAAAACCTTTCTTTAAATCCTGGGGAAAAGAAAACATATAAAGGTTGTTCTTAAATTCTCAGAAAGGGTAAGGAAGGATAAAATAAAATAATCCATATACATTTGAACTTCAAAACATGAACATAAAGTTTACGCATCAAAATCCTGAGTTGTGAAATAAATCTTGGCAGTATGTAAGGCATAAGTCATAAAGGAACATGAATCATTATAAAATAGCTTGGGAATAAAACATGCAATTGTGGTAAACCATTAAAAACATGTTATGATTTCCATAGTAGCCACGGTATTTCTTCCAAGACCATCTTAGTGGACAAAGTCCCTTTCCGAATCGAGTTCACTCCTCGTTCCAATCCTGTAATACTGAACCAAATTAACTTGCCGTTCCACCCATGTCTATCTCATGAGATATAAATCATTACCCAATGCATTGGAGGGAGATATAGGTCCCACCCATCTCATAATGAAATCATTCTTACTTGTGCCACAACATGAACATAAATCATTCATCATTACCCAAAGTATAAAATGGGTTTCATAAACATCATCCCATCATAACATAATCCTTACAAAAAAATGGATATCATTTCATCATATGAAAAGTGAAACCATGTAAATAATAGATATATTATACGTGAAACATACACATATGAAATAATTTCATCTTAGATGGAAAATGGTTTTGATATAACACTTGAAATGAATTCTTGAGGAAAATATCCTTTCTTCTACAAAAATAATTTTCTTTTCACAAAATTCCATGAAATTTTAAAAGAAAAGGATTTTGTTGAGAATAATCATGAAATATTGTGAAGTAAGCTTGATGAAAATAAGGCGTTATAAAACTGTAAAAATCTGTTCATGCCGTATAAGTTAAAGAATCATTCTCTATGTACATTTGTCGGAAAAGTCAAAAAGTACCACGTATGGTAAACAAAAGAAAGATTCCTTCTATACGATGTGGTAAAAGTAAAAAAGTGAAAAAATGACTTTAAACATACATGGATGAAAATTAAACATTTTATGAAAACATTTTGAGAACATATGGACATGGATAATAAACATAACCCCAGTAAATACTTACGAATAAACAATCTCGTATAAGAATGAGATTGGAATAATTATCCCTTATCGTAGGTCCGATATGCTTCGTACGTATCCAAAACTCATGTATAATGATTTAAATAATGTCATTAAATTATTACAGAATCATATTTATTTTTATGATATCATATATGGTTCACTTATGACTTTATATTACACGTTCTTTTGTAAATTCGATGTTAAAGCAGCATTTTGGGTAAAATCTTTTTATTTATCGTATGTGTTTGGAATTTTTGTTCCGGATATTATTATTAGTTATATCATGATTTAATTATTTCTAGAATGTAAATCATGATTTATATGTCATATATATTCAGTATATATATATATATAATATATAGATAAATGAAATGAAATACACCGTTCATGGAGACGGTAGGCCGTACGTACGCATGAACGCTGTTTTATTTTCCTTATTGACTTGAATGGAAGTAAGTAGATGACACACACACACACACACACACACATATATATATATATATACATAAATTAAGCAGCATTATGATGTCATATATTACATTATTATTCATTATATATAATTTAAAATCATTCTTGAGTGGTTAACGTGGAGAATGAATCTCATCGCGTCGTGGAGACGGTAATCCGTACGTACGCACGAGCGATGATATCATTCCCATAATTATTTAATTGAATTAGATTGGATGATATAATATCTCAAAATCAGTATGATGTTATAATAACTATATATAGTTATTCTTTACACCATTATACCAATCCAAGTAAGGTGGTGGTGGAAAAATAGATTACACCACGACGTGGATACGATATTCTGTACGTACGCACGCGCAGTGATTTCATTTTTCGTTTGATGGATAGAAGGTGAAATAGGGTTGTTTCATATTTATAATAACATATCAGTATATGAGTGATACTAATGTTATTAATTTATGATGAAACAAATAAATAAGAAGAAGTTTAAGAAGAAAGAAACTTGAAAGAATCGGTAGAAGATATTACCTCTTCTTCGATGCACCTCTTTTAAGATTGCACTTAAAGGACTAGATATGGTCTTTTGAGAAGACCATAACCTCTATGATGTTTTTTGTGAAGTTGAGAAGGGAAATTTTCATGGGTTTGCCGAAGTTGAAGGCTCAAAATTTTGTAAAGAGAAGAGGGAGGAGGTGTCCTTTTACAAGGGAGGATAGGGGCACTTTAGGAAAATCTTAAAATATTATTTTATACTAAAGTCACATTCAGTTTATAATGGCTCCAAAGTGACTTATTTAGAAGATAAAGTGGGTATGGGTAGAAATATTATCAACCAAAAGATTTTATACAATTTTAGTTCATCATTTTAACCATATCATTTAGATTTAATTGTAAGTTAAATAATTTATCTTTTACTGTGTCTTCTTGTTTTCGTACACTATATGGTTAACAAATTTACTATAAACTGCCAATAGAACCCCAATTGGTTCTTTAATGTCATATATAATATTATATAAGTCTATTGGCTGAACCTTAGTTTTTAGGATTACAATATCGATTAATAATATAATACTTCTTTTAAAAACTATTTTATGTCAATTTTGACACTATTTGGTAATTGATTTTTGTGAAAATCATAACAGAATTATTAGTTAGAAAAAAGTTAATTAAATAAATAATAAAATGACATTTTATCCTATAAAATTATTTTAATTCATTAAAAGTATCAGATTACATTTATTTGGGTATTTATAACATCATTTATGTTAATATTTCATTAATAAGGCAATTACTGCATCATCATTATGTCATTAATAAATAACATTATATAATGTATAAAATTTTTAAATAAAATAACATTATAGAGGAAATATTTTTATAATTATAATGAATATTTATTGTCCAATTTATCTTATGTATATCCCTATATTAAAAAAGTTTCAGGTATTAACCTTTGATTTTAACTATTTTAACTCTTCTTGAAATAAAATAATAATAAAACTCATAATCTAATCCAAGTGGACCTAAATGGTAATATTTTATTCATAAGGTTGTTTTTGGTTGAATTACACTTATCCAATAGAATTAGGACTTGTGTTATGGTAATAGTAATATAATTTTTACCTATAATTACCATATTTACTTTTAATCGTGGTAAATAAAAGTAAAAAGATACTATTCACCAAAAATTATTTTTATCTTATTGAATCACATTTTACTTCTTGATATTAACCATGTCTCTCGTATTTTTGAAATTCCACTCACAGAAGCGGTAAAATTATGTTTTATATAAATTTTCAAATTATCCTAGGGGGTGGGTAAAAGACGGTGAAAAGTTCAATAAAATTTTATATATCTAAAATTATTATAAAATGACTCCAATAAATTACATTGAACTTATATAGGTTTTATGTATCAATTATTTCCTAAAATAAATTTAAATTAAATAAATAATTATTTAAATAAAAATTCGGTTTTTAAATTGTAACCCAGTGTTTTCACTATTCATTGAAAATTATCAGAAAATACCAAAAATTCACGCTAAGATAATTTCGATATTCCGAGTCCAAAAATGATGTCCATTTTGAAACATAAAACTTATAAAATTTTAAAAAGTGGCTATTACTATTCATAATGGCTAGTTCGTAATATTTTAATAAAATATCCTTGTTTAGTGAAACTTGGTATTGCGTACAACACACGCTATTGAGGAAGGTCACGATTGCATGTAATGCAAGCCAAGTCAGGGTTGCATGTAATGAAAAACTCCTTTGTTGTTTCGTATAATATAATCCCACCATATTTCATTTATACATTGAATATATATATATATAGACACACTCAATGTTATGTAGAATAACTACTATCAAACGAACTTGAAATTGTGTGTAACACGATCCAAAAATAGTGTTGCGTATACTGCAAGCTAATACGGTGTTGCGTATAGTGAAAGCTAATCTTGGTGTAGCGTACGACACAAGATATAAAAGAAATTAAAATGAATATATCTCATAAAATCTCAGGGTGTTACACCATTCAACACACACCAAACAATTTATTCCAACATCATGCCAAGTCATTTCAATCAAATTGATTTTCTCCTTTTAAATAGATTCAAATAATTCATTAGATGTACAATACCAAAATAATTTTTTAAAACCATTATTTTAAAATTCTAAACAATTTCAATTTAAAAAAAATCATATTCAACTGTTTCCAAGGTAATAAAAAATATTTTATCAAGATTCACACATTAATTTCACAGTCATTTCAGTTAAATCAGTAAATTAAGAATACGAATAAAAGTCTAAATATTGCGTACTCAAGAGAGAATACAACTACCTCTCAAATGTTGGTGAAGATGATGTATGACACTACACATATCTATATCCCATCTTATATCTTCTTATATTAAATAAAAGTATCATTATCCATAGCAATTTCCTTTATAGACTATGAATATATCCATAATAAAATAGATTCATGATTGCTAAAGAGATAGAGAGTGTGTGTATGTGTGTGAGATAAAGATAATAAGATGATATCTAACACACATTTATTATGCTAAAGATCACTCAAAGACTGAAAGGGATCCTATCTCATCCTTAAGGAGGAATAATAATTTGATTTATTGAGGGGTTTGTGATAAATAGTCAAAAAGATTAATTTACATTAGATACACTTTTTCTAGAGGGCCAACTGCACACCAAAAGGTTATTCCATAATATTATTAAAAATGGTCACCAACTATGTGGTGCTACTATCATAATTCCACACCTAGAACACTTGTATCCCATGGATAAAGAGAACTTGTTCCAACATTTTATACCACTATTTCAAGATGCATGGTTTGTTATGGGAATACACATGGTTGAGACCAATTTTAAACCATTCATGTTCCTATATATTTTAAAATTTATTACCAAGAATGGTTTCCTATAAATTATTCATGTTTTATAATAATCGTCCAAAAAACACAAACCTCGATAATAGAATCCAAAACACCATAAAACTAGACTGATTCTTTTTCCTTGAATATGGTCTTATTTCCATATAATCCAAACTAGACTTTTTCCTTTTCAACATAATATATTCTATTTCTTATATGAAACATATTCCCACACATGAATAACTATAACATTTAGCTCATGTTCAATGTGATTCGAACATATCAAATGATCAGGATATGATTGGAACTTCTTCAATTGAAATTAATGAAACACATCGTACAACGAACATATCCATGGCGGGAAATCTGAATAATATTTAACCTCAAGAAATTGTTCAATAATCTCAATAAATGATATTTATCAAGTATATAACATTCCCTACATCCTGAAATAACAATTTCCAATACTTGGAGATATTATTGAGAATTAGTTATCACACACCATAATAAAAAATATTCATCGATTATGATCTACACACAAATCATGATGAATCTAAGATGTGAGCATTCTATTTATAAAAAACTGCATCTTTTGTATCTTCAATTTAACAAGGTGTGGTCCAATTAATGAATTATCACATGTTTATACCAAATAATGTGATTAATGAGAATGAATCCTATAAAATGATTCAAAAGGACTCATATGTAACGAGGTTTGGTAACTGTTATTATATAATACTTCTAGTAATGGTAAATTCTCTTACAATGAGCCACCAAAATTCATTACAGTGTACCTAAATATGTTCCCAAATATTTGTATTGTCCATTTAACTGACCGTTATTTTGGGGATGAAAAGAAATACTCATATTCAACTATGTTTCATGATAATTCTAGTGGGATTTTAAAAAATGAATATTAAGCCTAGGGTATTTTTCAGATTTAATTAAGACTGAAATGTTTTGAATCCTTACAATTTTGCAAATTTCAAATTTTAATATTTCATCCACCAAATTAATATCCATAATTGGAATAAAGTCAGTCAATTTTGTGAGCTCATCAAATATCACCCATATGAAATCTTGTTTTCTAATCATCCTTAGTAGACCTATTAAATAATCCATTAGTATCTACTCCAATTTCCACACAATAATCGAAAAATATTTGACCATAGATATTTTTTGTTGATGCCTTACCTTTACCTATGAAAGGAATGTTATCTCATGACATAATCCAATACATTACATTTCATTAAAACCCAAAAAAACTGTTTTAATGATTTATAAATTTTCATCATGCTCGGGTTAAATTATAATTTCAAATAGTGGTAGACACAACAAAATTGACCTGGATAATCAGATGGTACAACCCTGTGATCTTGAAAACTACAAAATTTAATTCACATCCAGGAATCCTCCCTAAATGGCCTCCCAACCATAGAGTTTTAACAGCATAATAACACACATGTGATTTTATTTGTAAGAAACACTACGCTACCCAACCAAATCTATATAAATAGATAGAATAATGCAAACTACAACACTACCTTGGCCTGAGAAATCAATATTATTATCTACTAAAACATAATTTGCATTCCACTAGTCATAAGCCTCCTTAATCAATTGAGAACCTGATTTCTTTCTCAATGCATCTTCTACAAAGATTCATTTATATATATTATATAATATAGTTAATTCAAAAATATATGTATAATTATTCCCTATATGTTTCTTTAAATGAAAATTCTTTTTTGATAAAACGTACATCAAAAGAATATAATTCATAAATATGGTCAATTTGTCACTAATTATGTATTGGCACCAATTATTTAAACCATGTTCCACATCAGCTACTTCTATGTCATGTGGTGTGTTGTTCATATATTAAAATCATAAATGAAGTGATCCATTAGAAAAAAATGGTATCTCTTCATGATAACACATCAAAACCCTGATTTGGATACACCAAAATATACTAAAATTCCTTATCCAGACTCTAGAATCATGAGGAAAAGTGATTCTTTATGTCCAACCATATTATCATGAACGGATTTATGACTTTTTTTTCTATTGTAAATAAAATCATTTCCATTTCAATGATGTCATCAGTGAATCCAAATGTAAAAAATTATGTAAAAATTGTATGTAGTAACATACCAAGCTATGTAATAAATGCATATAAATGTAATTATTCATTGGTTTCAATGAGAAAACTCCTTTAATCATGACTGGATCTATATAATCTTCTTTTTCTATAAATGACATTTCCATCGAAATATTGTAGGTTTATCCAGAAATCACACATTGATATCTTGGAATAAAAATGATGTTCTTTCGAGATACCCAATATACATCCAACTGTTTCTTATGGTCCAAATTTTCCCTAAAATATACCAGTATATCACCCAGAAACATAACAACAAAGAAATATTACCACAATGAAAGAGTTTATTAATCATTCTTATATAGATTATGGGTGCATTCATAATGACCAATAGAATAACTATATATTAATATTTTCTATATCTTCATATCAATGATATGTTAAAAATATTATCCTTTTCAACTCATAATTGTTGAAATCCTGAATGTAATTAAATTTTCAAGAACCAATCGGGTCCCCTGAATTGATCAAACAGATCATCAATTCATTATATAAGATATCAATTTTTTAGCATAATATGTTTATTTTTATAACAATCCATACAATGTATAATATTTAGATTTACCTAATTCAAAAAAGAACCATTTATTCCTACTAACACATTCTTGGTCTAATGAACCCTTTATTTTCAAAATATTATAATTTTACATTAAATTCCATCATTTCTATTACTTCCATTCGATATGATGAAAATAAAAGTAGAATTATCTTAGGAAGGGGATCAATCATAAACTCCACATCACTATTGGTTGGAAACCATAATAAATATTCGTGAAAAAACCTCATGGAACTGATCAACAATAGATTGAAAATATATACTCCCAATAACAACCTTATATTCAATGGTTTTCACATACAATTTCTAAGACATGACTTTCTAAAATAGTCTTAAATGTCCATATACAATAGTTGTTTCTCCAGAATATCATATAAAGTGAAGCTCAACACAAAGAAGAGATGTGAAACTAAAATTATGGAAATAAAAATTGATATAGTCATTGAATGATGTAAACCAATACATACCCAAAATCCATTCATAAAAATCAATCTAAAGCATATATAAAATAAAAATTATCTCATCCCTATTGAATTATATAGATCAATATCTACACATAATTGATCAAAACAAATTTTTGGATATGAAAAGATTAATTTTATAAAACTGAAGGAATTATATCATCATGGAAACCCATATTTTCAACTAAAAAAGAAGAAATAGATGGGTGTGATGAACCCATGTTAAAAACAATATTATAATAAGGTAGAATTTAAAAGAATCATAACTCTCTCAATCAAAGGATATAATTGATCATCCATGATTATGTCAAGAGATCGATAAAATTTCATACTTGCTACACATTCCTCTATATTACCATGTTGAGGTTTCACTAGTTGAGGAGTCACGGTTATCCAAGAACTATATTGTCTCCCAATATTTTGATTATGATATGTATTCTACTACTCTATTCCCATAAAATAATTTTTTTCATGATAAACATGATATATATTGTTATAACCCAACCATAGAGTAATGTGACAATATTAATAAAGATGTCCCATCATGTTGCATTTGTGACATGTACTAGTTGGTGTTGGATAATATTTACTGATATGATATGTTAGACCACACTAAAGTCATCTCAATATACTTTTGGGCCAAAATAGAAGATAAATATAATCCCATGGTCAGATACTATGGTGTCCCATTACTCTTGAAATATATTTTTCCTCTTCCTCTTATTCCCAATGTTATAATTTCCACATATTACTATAGATATAAAAAAGATACCACAAAACATACATCCTGATATATACCTTTTTTCAACTTATCTATTTACAATTTAAATGAAATTTATATTATAATAAAAAATCCTTGAATGAATATATAGACAGAAAAAAATTAATAAAACGTGTTTTTTAAGGGAACACATTTAAAACAATCTATTAAAAATAGACTAAATTCATAAATTTGGACTCACAATTTGTTATTATGATATTTTCTTGTTTCAAACATAAAAAACCTATTTTTGTAGTAAACTTAATGGGTTGAGGATATAATTTCTCATTATAAGATTTTTCCAAATCCTCACATGTCATGTATTGGTTCTATTTAGACTAAAATAACACTCCAACTATTATCATGAAAAATACAATCATATATGTTGATAAAATTATATTTAGCTCCACTTGTTTCTTAAGGAAATTGAATATATGATTTATCCTATTCAACTATAATTTTCTATTTACAGATCATATTCTGCAAAACTAGATGAGTGGAATATAATTTTTTGAATTTAATTGAAAATTCCATATCCCAAGGTTGATCATTTATATTATCTTTAATGGTATAATGGAAATCCTTGAAAACTTATGGAACAATATATTTGATTTCCAATTCCTCCAATAAAACTATAATTTCAATGAACTCTTTTGGTTTTTTCTACAAATCATACATTCTTCCATTTTCTATGACTAGAACAAAACCACTTTTATTCTCAGTCATTAGAAAATGAAGGTTTACCAAATTATATTTACCACCTAAACACATATAAAACAAATCATTGCACAATTCAATCATTATGAAAATTTTAAACTATTTTAAAAATATTCACAAAATGCTTCTTAAATCTTCAATTTTCACTTCTCAAAATAATATATCACTTTTTTGATCCACTTCATAAACCATTTTACTACAAATGAACAATAATGACATTTTCATAAGCATTAATATCAATTCATTACTGAGTTAATAGTATTACTTATTACTATTCCATTTCCTTAGTTTTAGAAATCCCCATTATCTTTTTACAACTATGTATACTAACTTTTATATTTCACAATTGTACTAGATGTTTTTTTGTAGAAAAAATAACTTTTTAGTATATAGAGAAATGGTTTTAATGTATTTCAAACACAAATTTTCTTTTAATTCAATATAATCCATTAGAATGATGGTTTTCTTTATACATCATACTAAACTAATTTATGACCAGTTTTTAGACTTCTACCTTAACGAGAAAAGCCTCAACTCTCAGACTAATCAAAGTATTGACACATCAAACATTAAGTTACATCGAATATGTCCAGTGAATGTTTTCCAAGGCCATTGCAACTAATTGATAAATGTGACTATTTGTATATTTCATATTAATATATGGCCATTTAATGATTTGGGAGGTGATAAATTTTTTAAAATATGTCTTCCAAATGACTACTTTGTATGAACATCATGTTCTTAGTCTTTTTAATACTTTATAGAGTTTTCATTCTATGTAATTCATGCCAGATTTGATTCCATTAGTCATATTTTCTTATCTGATCAACATTTACTCATTGTAACAATAGTAGGATTCTAGTCATATGAAGACGATTAATCTGATCCATCATATCAAGTGATTTCAGGGATAGGAAGAATGATTCCATCATTGTATCAAGGTCTTTTGAGGAGAGGAAGAGTTATCTTATTTCTGTCATTGTATTGGGTGATTTTCTATAAATAATGGAAGTTTTTAAAGAAGGTATAAAATTGTGGACATATTTTTTTGAGATCATGACTACCATATCTATTATAGTTAAATGAGTGATTTCATTTAATATTTCTTGTATGTAATTATAACTCTTTTAGGTGTTTATTTTTTATTTTTGTAAGATCTATTTCTATGGTGACCATTGTTCTAGAATATTATTTTTCATACATATATTTATGGAAGCTACTTTTATTGACATGTATGTAATACTGATAAAACAAAATTTGATATAATCTGAATTTTTTTTAATTCCCATTCAGACGTTCTTATCATCATATAATTAGTGAGTAACATCATTTTACTTAAAGTGGTTATCTATATTGTGTTTAGTTTAAATATCATAAAATAGAAATCAACCCCTCTTATATACCACAAGAAAATTATTTTGGTCCATATTTTAGAACTAGAGTACCATATACTACTTATAATTGTTCAGTTTTACTTATTCTATCAACTTAATGTTTTATTTATTTTTGTTATTAACTACTATTTTATAAATTTTATATATAAAAATATATTTGTATAAAAACAAGATTCTATTATTTTTAAGATGGGAGGTTTAAATTTTTTAACCCTTGAAAATATAAATCTTAGGCAACCTCTTATTTTTATGACAATGAGTATTTCTACAAGGTATATTCGATTGAAAAGTTTTTTATCCTTATTGGAGTATATAAATTAGTGATGATTACTCATAATTACATGATTATTTATAAGGATGTGATAACTTTTTCAAATCAAGATAAGGTGAAATATCAACACAATTATAAATAAGGGTATACTCTTTTATGTTCATAAACTATAATTATATACAATAAAATTTCTTGTTCTAAAGGTTTTAACAATAATTTAAATAACCTCAAACTTTCTCATTTTTGTACTTATAATTTTGTTGAAACAAGAAGTCATATGTTACATAATTATTTTCAATAAATTTATTTTACATATAGAGGATGTTCTTATAATGAACTAGTGTTTTATAAATATTATAAATGCTTCACAGTCTCTTTGAAGATAAAGTTGATGAATATGATAATCTAATTTAAAATATTATAGATATCATGCCAAATGAATTTAAATAAAAAATAACATATTTGGATGACATAGGAATGATAAAATTTTAAAATAAGGATTATTCGATTGGAACCTTAATTATATATGATGGAATACATAAGATGGACACTAAGAAGCTAAAATATATTTTATTCCAACTATTAAACAATCACCTTATAATTTTGTTATATCTTCATGTAAGAAGAATGTTGTAGTCCAGTCTTATTTATTTTTATTATAAAATATAGAGACTGAGTTGTAAAATATAGATATATGGATGGACAATATTCTGGGAATTTTTTTAATACCAATACAAAATCATTCGTATGGGTACATGTGAATTTTGTTTTTGTGAGGTTACATTTTTTGAATATAAGAAAACATGACATATTCGATGAAATAATCCTATGTTAAAGAGAAAAGATAAGAAGGATATAAATTTAGTTAAAAATAATATAATTTATTACATGTATGTAGTAATGAAGTTATGATATATTATAACCCTTGAAATACCAGTGGTGAATATAGATCATCAAAAATTTCTTCAAACAAATTAATCCTTGATAGTGTAATATTGTATTTTTTTTTCTTAATTACTCATAGTAAATATATTTTTAATGTATAAGGTACACACTAATGAATCATTAATTAATATTTATTTAAATGAAAACTATCCTGATAAGAAAAAGTAACATTATCTGATGAGAAGTAATCCTCTACAGAAGAAGATAATTCTCTACCTGTTTACGAGGAAGTATTTAGTTTTGAAAATTTTTAAAAAATAAAAACTGATAATTTTTCACAAAACATGATTACTTTTAAAATAAAAATTTATATTTATATTCAAGAATAATTTTTTTTAACAAAATACATAACAGATCATTCCAAATATCATTGAAATGAAAATTGAATGAAATATTTTTTCCAATGACCATGTCAAAATATTTTCTTAGAAAAATACAATACAAAAATATATTGATAAAATTAGTTGTAGTACTATTTATAATAAGATAAAAATGTTATCTTTCAAAAAAAATTTAATATTTAGTTTGAGAAATATTCAATCAATGATTATTATAGTTAAAGGAAACCTTGAAAAAATGTTTAAAATAATTAGTTCTCAGGGTAACAATTCTACAATTGGTTATAAATATAAAAACATCATTTTTTTAATAATTGTTTTCATAAAAGTGAATTGATTTGAATAAATTCGAAATATGTCAATATTTTATGAAAAAGATATCTTTGAAATTAGTTTAGTCACATGCTTTTCATAATGATTATTTTTCCATATAAATTGCATTTTCTCATCGATGAAATGATTGTAAAATTTGACTTCATAGAATTTTATTTTATGATAATACAAGACACCCGAATTATTGGGTTCCAGAATACTAATTTGATTGTTTTCATAAATGAATGTGATTACCAAAAATATAAATATATATAACATGTAATATTGTTTCACATGAAAATTGGCTAGAAATTATTATTTCATTATAACTATAATCAAAATGAAATGAGAAAAGTAAAATTCAGAGATAATTCTCAATAAAAAATCATTGGTATAGGTACCATAGTTATTCATAGAAGACATTTTCCAAAAATGATCAAATTTTTATAAGACATGAACACAACAATATAAAATACATCAATTACTTTATTATGATTACCTAGTAAACTTATGAAATGAAAAAGGTACAATAAATAGTTGATTATATGGATTAATTCATTCTTCCAATCAGCATGATAAGGTTAACACTATAAACATAATGTCTTTTGGGATCCAATATTTAATTTTCCTTAGTTATATTGAAGATCAGTATTGGTTACAATATACATGTTTCAGACAGTGTAACATTAGAATCATAAATATCTTGGATAATAATGTTTATCAAATGGTTGTATCAAAATATAGGTTCCATTTTTTAAAGTTTCATTACCCTTTCCAATATGGTACACCACATAAGTTCCATTTTAATCCTATTAGTAAAATCATAACATTGAATTGTGTTTATATAGTATACATGAACTATTTTTTCCAATTATGACTGTATGTTTTATTATAAATTCTATGTATATATTTCAGTAGATGAAAATATAAAACGCACAAGGTTCTATTTTCATACAAGAAAAACCTAATCCTATAGTTATTTTAAATTTCTTTTAGGGTGATTTAAAAAGTTCATTACCTATCCATGATAAATATATTTAGTTATCAATGTGGATAATATTTAAATTATAATTTTGAAAAACTTTATATAGCACGAAAGGTATTGAAAATAACTTTTTGTAACCTATAACCCCATAAAAATGGTGTAGTTGAAAGAAAAATAATGTTATTCAAGATATTACTAGAACCTTACTGAGTAAATAATATGTTTCTAATAATTTTGGGGTTGAAGGAGAGAGTAAATATGATGATACTTTTAATTTTGATTTTATTATTAATTTAATTAATAAAACACATTATGAGTTGTGGACATGAATAAAACTAAAATTCTGGTCAATGTTATATAATTTATATAAATTTCTCCCAAATCACATAAAGTAATACTTGTAAATTATTCCAATCATATAATAATTATAGATTTTTTAATATGAATTCATATACTATTGTGTAAAAAATAATGTTTTTATTGAGAAAACTAATCCATCTGTTTTGAAACAACTCCATCATAAACATTATTATTTTATTTCCAAACCTGATTTTACCTATATTATATAGTTTTTCAAATAAATAATCAATTTAAGAAAGTGTTTCTGATGATATTTTTTCAGAGTATTTTAATCCTACTATTAATGTCATGTCTTTCAAAAATATAATAAATCACAATTTTCTTAGTAATTATCCAAGTGATAATATAAATAGAAATTATGATCAACATGTTAGGACTCGAACATATATTATATTTATCCCAATTACATTCAAACTGTCATAATAAGTCTTTAGACAATGAGGATTGGATAAAGGCTATACAAGATGGGATAAATTAGTTTTATGGGAACAATGTCTATACTATTGGTGAATATCCTGAATAATATATTATAATTCATGTACAATGGGGATTTTAGGAAAAAATGTGATGAATATGGAATAATATTTTTAAATAAATCTATACATGTTAATATAGAATATAATCAACATAAAGCAATAACTATGAAGAAACATATGTACTGGTATAATGACTTGTAGCTATTTGAATTATTATGTATTTTTTATCATACATTAATTTAAAAATATATCAATTGAATGTGAATTTTTTTTAAAATGTGTATTTTTAAGAGGATGTTTATGATGAACACCCCCTAGTTTTGAAAATATGAAACTTTCAGACCATGCCAATAAACACAAAATACTCTTTATGATCATAAACATTTCCCTAGTGCATGGTTTGATAGGTTAACTGTATCTTTTTCAACAACATTTTGGTAAGGGATTTGTGGATCCAATACATTTAATATAATATGTTAATGAAAACATTATGATTGAAAAAAATTGATGTGAATGAAAATTATATTTGGATCACCATAAAATAAATAATAGGTTTCTTTACAGATATAATGATGTCTTAGTTTGAAATGAATATGTTGTGTGGGTAAACATGATATATTGGTTTTAACATATCAAGAAACATCCCAAAAGAGATATTATATCACACAAAACAATATAAAATATTTACTAAAGAATTCGGGTATGACATATGTAAGAGTATTTGTTGTCTTATTGGTGGATCTAAATCTTTAGATCTTAATGGGGCTTGGAAACTTGCTGATCAGATAAGTTATAGTGGTACCATTGGAACAATAATTTATTTAATAGCACCTTATCTATATACAATTTTTTCTATATTCTTATGTTCTAGATATCAATTCAATCCAAAAGATTCCCATCATATTGATATTATAGTATAGGTTCAAAAACATAATGGTACTATTGATTTAGGATTATTCTATTCATTTGAAAAAAAATTCTAACTAAAAATTATATCAGGTTAAGAAATTAGAGGATTTAGAATGGATATAGAAAGTACACCTGAAACAATTAATTTCATAGGAGACTCTTTATTTTAATGGTCATCTAAGAAACAATACTTAAAATTACATTCCACAGCTGACACTGAATATATGTCAGCATGATGTTTTTGCTCACAAGTATTGCGGATTGAACACATAATCATTGAATATATAATGAGTTTTCCTAAAACTCATTTTTTTGTGATAACAAAAGTTCCATTTACCTATTTAAAAATAAAAATTATAACCCACATTATATGAACCTAGTTATAAGAAACCATTTCCTTCAATATCACAAACTAAAAAGAAATTTAATTTTAAAATTGAATATAACATAAAATTAAAATGAGGATTTTTTAAAAACCTTTTAGCTACAATACATTTGAAGATATTAAAAAAATCCTAGTAATGATCCATTTTTTGTGACTACTCATAATATTTATTTATTACCAATATCTTCATATTAATATAATTGTTTTGAAATATTGAGTAAATATTTTTTCTATTTTATAAAAATATTTGTTTTCTAAAATTTTAATACATCTATAATTTTTTTATCGAAAAAACTTTTATAGATTAAAAATTTAATAGAAATAATCTGAATAATTATTTGTTATATAAAAATTATATCTAACCAAAAAAAAATTACTGAAAATTTGTTAAAAATTGTTCAAAACAATAATTTTGATATAAAACAAATATAATCATTTTTTTATAAAAATTTCATAATAAAATTTTATTATAAATCATTGATAAAATTTTTTTTTATAAAATATTCATAAAATATTTTATAAAGCTAACATAATATATTTAGGTCACAAAAAACACAAGAATATTGGGTTATTCGAACCGATGAGACATTCAAATCATAAAGGTATTATCCTCATAGTTTTTCAAATTTTATTTTACATTAGTTTCTATATATTTGAAAATTAATGATTATTTAGGTCTCGATATTTTTTTTATTATGTTCATAATCATATTTGTTTTTTATACAACTATGATATATTACAATACTATCTTGACTAAAAAATTGAAAGTTATAAATTACTTTTGAATCGTTCATCAATTGAATATCATATATCGGATCACATAAGGATTTATTCTCAACTATTGAATGAATTATATTAACTTACTACTACCTCTTCATGATAATATAACGTTTTTTCTCATAGTTTTCATGCATAAGTTACCAGGTTATTAGCTGCTGGCTATCGTCACTCCTCAAGCTAACTAATCTGATTGATTTGAAATGATTTTGACTTCTACTTCTTGTATCATTATGATAAAGGCTGGGGAAGAATAACAAAACATACATGTTTTCAAATAAATTATTCATCAGAGAAATTGTTTCGAAATAGGCAATTGAATTATCTAAAAAATTATTTCATTACATGTATCGTAAAATTTATGTGTAGAGAAAATTTAAAATTAATTTTCTTATTATCTTCATGAAAATTTCATATAATTTTATGCATCTGATCAGTTTTTTAAATAACTACTATTGAAAAAGTATTTTCCCCGGTTTTTGTGAACAAATATAATATTTCTTACAATAGTGTTTTAAATTTAGTAGTTGTTCCTTCTGGTGGTGAATTATGTCTAACATTAAAAAACATCCTGATAAACTATCATTATTTTCAAATTGATTGGCATAAGAATCATGATTACGATTTTATGAGATGGTTTGAATGGTTTCTCATTTATCACTTGATTCGACTATGGTTGCTTTTTCAATTCAGGGATATTAATACCCAGGATTGGTGATAGGGACACCATTAAGGTATCCGACATTTTTTTTCAATATTTCATGATGACTATGAGGTAACTGAATTGTATTATGTTCTTCTTAATTAAGATAGAGTCTATCAACAATTCATATATTAAGTATAAAATTATCATGTTTCCATATTTAATCAAAAAAATTATTATGAAGGTTATGAAGCCTTTTAATGATGATAACAAAATATTCCCTATGAGATAATATATATATTTTAATAGTGATAATATAGTGTCATGAATGAAATTGGGGTTTCAATCAAAGAAAATGATTTTTGTTGATAGGTTTATAGGTTTTACAGAATTAGAAAACTTCCAAGTTATTTGTAGTTTTAATGAGGAAAAGAAAATCAGAGTCATCTCATTCATAAAATAAACAGAAGAATTAAAATAAAATTTATGATAATAAATTAAAAAATTTGATTGAGCGTAATAGAAAAAGAACAATAGATAATTGGACGTTGATATTTTTTTGAGGTATTTTACATACTATTATAAACTGAATAATAATTGAAGAAAGAAGAGACTAAAAAATATTAAAAGGGAAAAATATTTTTGAAATTTTTATGATAGGAATTTATATATATTTTAAGAATCGTGTTCTAACAATTTCCCATACTTATTAGTTTATTCATGATGCTATGTTTGAGTTTGTTAAAAAATTTCTATTCATATAGTTTTTCAATACGTAGATGATAAATTAAAAAGAAAAACATTTGATGAATAATTGAAATAAAAAATAAAGTTGGCCTCTATAAATTTTTTAAAGGTAGTTACAATGACTAACAAGAAAATTAGATAAAGAACATGAGGAATATGGAGAAGTGGATGAAAGAGAAAAATAAGAATGGAAAAACATAGATAAAGAAAAATAAGGATCCAATAATGACTAAGTGGAAGAAGAAGTAGATGCTAACCATAATAAAATAGAATATTATAAACATATAAAGTTAAAGAAATCGCCTAAATTGTTTTCATCGTTATCAACCTTTCCATCATTGCCTAATATGTACATTGACCTTGAAGGGACTCAAAAAAGAAAAAAATTCACCAAATGTGGAACAATAGTCTAATGAAATCATTTAAAAACCCCATCATCAAAGGAATCTGAAGAGAATTATGAACAATCATAGAGAAAAATTGCTAAAAATATTTAGTTAGATAAGAATGTGGATGTTTAGTTATTTCAAATGATAATATTGTACTAATAAAAGGAAAAAATCTAATAAAGTTTCAAAATTGATGCCATTATATTCTAAAGAAATATTTTCCTAGAATGGATTAGATCTTGATTTACATTTATATTAAAGATTATGCGATAATATTATGTATTTTAAAAAAGGGAGGTGAGGTTTAATATTATTCAGAATAACATCAATGAGAAATCATATTCATTTAATGGTTTAATATAATTATGTATTGAAATTAAGGAAGAGATGATAATTTTTCAAGAAATGATTTTGTCCCATAAAATATCATATAATAAAATATTAATTTGGTTTAAAAAAGTGGAAAATTACATTAGTTGTCATGATGATAAATTTTTTTATTGAAGGAAACCTCTACTAGAAAAAAAAAATTATTTGGAAAATATATCCAATAATATATCTAACATAGCCAATTTATGGAATATTTTAAAAACAAAGTTGATTATAATAATCAAGAAGAGAATCATTTGAGACAAAAGGCACCTAGTCTATTTTTTGAGAATATAAGGGTTATATAATGGGATGATGAATTTATCTTTATGAAATAAGAGAACAAAAATATTTTTGACGAGGTTGAATTCATGAAGACTGATGCTCAGAATCTTGTACTGATGCATGGAAAACCCAATAGGCTTTAAAGAAATTGCGGATAGTTTAAGAGGCTGAAAATATTTTTAAAGAATCTTCTAAGAAACTGGTTCTTATTTGTGAAGTATGGGTTTCTTATTTTCCTTCTTCCTTGAGTTTTTTTGAGAAAATAAGAAAAATGGGGGAAAATCCAAACTTTTGTGGTTACATGCCATGTATTTTTCCACACGCTTTGTACGTTGGCCGTGTGGGATGAGTACACAGGGCATGTAGGATTGTTAGTGATGAAGGGTGTAAGAACTGACTACACGTCATGTACTTAGTATATACACGACATGTAATCAGTCAACAGGTGAACAGTAAGGCGGTGGGAGTAGACTTCATTAGAACGACAGTACATGCCATGTACTCAGAAATACACATCGTGTAGTCATGTTGACAGATGAACTATGAGGCGGTGGAAAGTGGTCGCCAAAGGAATAGTTATAAAAATGAAAAGTACACTCCATGTACATGAAAGTACATTCCCTATAGTTTTTTTGTTATAAGCAGGCAGTAGCCTCCTCATTCGGAAGAAGAGGCAGTGGGTTTGGTTGGAGTGTGGGAGAGATGGTTAGATCTTGAAAGAGTTCCTGACCGCACACTAGGAATCTGATTCCTTTGCCAATGATCTCGTTTTCACTGCGCGAGTGAGTTTTTCACTCTTCTTTAACCTCTACTTAAAATTATTTCCTAAGGGAACGTTATTTGAGTTTTAATGGGTGAACGTTTATCCCAAATATAAACCATTTTCAATTGATTCAGGAGGCTTCGTTCATGTATATCTATAAGAGGAGATCGAGGTAGGTGGTCTGGTGTTTATTTACAACTATTGAGGTGATTTTTTGTACCGATATGCTACGTTCCCATGTATAGGGTGTCGTATGGCTATGGCCTCAGCTTATAAGATATCTAGAGTTGCATAGATAATCAAATGGTAAATATAAACTGCAGTTTGGGATCATTACCTTGATTCAAGGCCACCCTATGGGTGCATTTCCCTTCTTTTGCTGTTTTTCTTGGGTACCCATGGGTATGCCAGGGTGATAGAATTCATTTAGTTTTCATGGGAGAAAATGTATATAAAATTCTTGTTTATTTGTTGGTCTTGTCCCGGTTACTTGTTAGCCTGTGGGTAGTGTTTTTCCTAGCCCGAGGGCAGTGTTTTGTTTAGCCCGAGGGAAAGTTTACTTATGCCTATGTGAAATACCTTCAATGCCTGAGAGAGATATATCATATGCCTGTGGGGTATATTCGTTATGCCTGTGGGCAGTCACCTGTGGGTCTCGATTCTACACACCTGAGGGTAAGGATTTACATGTCTGGGGACAATGTTTACTTTGAGTATTCATTATGGTTATTTCTTATGTTGTACCTGCCAAGCTAAAGCACAAGCTTAGAATTGATAAATAATTAATAAAATGGAAATTTAATAGATAGAGATGGTTAATTTTGTGTACTACCTAGTTTACTGCATTTTATTACTGCACACTACTGTTGCACATTTTCAAAGATAGTTGGGCATGGACCTTTGGTGGTCGCCTACTGGGATTTATTTCTCACACCCTATTTGGGTCATCTCTTGGGCCCAAAAAAATTATATTGTTGCAGGTATCGATATGGGAAAGGGTCCGTATATAGGAATTTGATTGTTGAATAGGAGTAGGAGAGCATGGGTCCCAGCTTAGGCTTGAGATGCTGCTGAGTTCCTGTTGCACTATTTTAGTTTTGTTTTGTTGTAATTGGTACTTGTACTATATTGTGTTTTATTGTAGTGTATCCTGTTTCAAATGCTTTCATAGAAATAAAACATATTACACCATCATATATGTATGAGTATTAGTTATCTTTTGATTTAGTACTGTTGTCCTTTCAGCTTTGTATTGTTTCCTGCTTCCGCTTTTGGGTATGTTTATATTATTCTGCTATGCTACACTTTGAAATATGAGGGCATAGTTTCCAAACTATCAGACTTAGGGCCTCACTGCTAGTCGGTAGCCTCTGGAATCTAGGGATATGCGCTTGAGGTTATATGACCAACCGGGTTTGGGGAACCCGTTTTATGGCTTCTGAAACTAGGACGTTACAATGTGGTATCAGAGGGATTATTTTTTTTGACTTACTATTTGAAGCCAATAGTCAGGGATAGGTCAGAATTTGTATTTGGTAATAAGTTGTGCCTGGGAGTAGCTAAACCTTGTAAGGGAAAAGACAATCTACCTCGGTTAATTGTATTTTTTTTTGAAATTTTACAGTTTATTATATTTTCACCGTTTGGTGATGCACTTGTGGTGTGCTATTTATATTTTTATACTTAGGTTATATTTAGTTGCAACCCAATGAGAAGAGGGTATGCCATATCATGCATCATTTAGAAACATTTTAGAATCAAAGGCCATGCATAGTTTACATGCCATATAGGTGTATTTGAAATTGCATGTTGTTGTGAGAGATGTTGTGCAAGTAAAGGCATGTTGTTGTGATAGTTGCTCGGATAAAAATACCTGCTATTTGATGAAGTGTTGTTGTGTGAGGTTTTGTAGAATTAACGCAATTTTTTTTTCTTGAGAAGTATGGGCCCTCATTGTTCGGAATATGGTGGATCATTTACTTTTTTAATTTGTTGTAACATGTATAAGATTCCAAGATTTGATTTTCGAGGAGTATGGGCCTGCACAGATCATAATTTGGCACTTAGGTGTTGGTATCAGTGTTTTTCTAGGCTCAAGGGTAGTTTCTGAGGCTTACTATCTGGAAAAACCCAGAATACACACCGTGTAGTTTTTACGACAAGATAAGTACTCTTCTATTCTGGAAGAATGTTTTAATTTTTGAGTACATGTCGTGTACCATATATACACACCGTGTAGTTCCTAACCATGTTATAGGTCGTGTGGTCATAAACAAAGGATAGTGAAACATTGAGGGGACATGCCATGTACCGATTGTACATGGCGGGTTGTGTTGACCATATGTCTGTGGTGTAACTAAAAACACAGATGGAGAAATCTGAGCTTATACATGCCGTGTCAATGCCGAACATGCCATGTGGTGTAATCTGGGAATCGTACCATGTAACTAACCAGAAGGGTCGGCGTTACCTTATCTTGTACACACCATGTCCATCTGGAAAAGTTTTGTAGTGTGAGCCATGTATCCGGCTATGTCACGAACAACATGGGTCGGTGAAGCTCATCGAGTACTCGTCGTGTACCTGTGGGACATGCCGTTTAGTCTTTACTGGTGAGAGACGAGTATACTTGGCTATGTGGCTGGGGAGATGGAGTGGTTTACATGTTGTGTGCTGGTGTAACACGTCGTGTACATAGGATTGAGACACGCCTAGCCTAGAAATATAACATGTCCATGTAAGGTCTTAAGGGTACACGCCATGTAGTATCATTTAAAAGTGGGTCATGTGGCTTATCCATGTAGAAGGAATCAAGTAGGTGATGAAAATTCAAGTACATGCCGTGTGTTGGGACAACACGCCGTGTGTTTGGGGTGTTACACGACCTGTTCGAGTAGAAGGACATGCCCAAGTGAAAGACTTAAGGGATCATGTCATGTAGTTATTATACACACCGTGTAGTCTGGTTTTGTAAAACTATAATGTTTTCTATTCCCAAATTCCTTTATACGTTTCTAGCTCTTAGTCTTTGATGATCATAATATAAGGCGTATTTCTACCTTGTAGAGTCATGCCGCTGAGACAAACACAATTTGTCCACCAAGAGAGTGGAAATGTTTATACTCCGGAGGTGGTAAGCTATGGGCTACCGATGGATCCTCCAGCAGTTCTAGATGTGGAACGAGGCATTATACCAGACGCAGGCATAGATGGGATGTTCCATGAAGGCTTCATATCGTTTATGCAGACCTTCCAGGGAGCACCATCGGCTTCCACATCTATTGGAGAGCTGACATGTATATTTCAGCAGTAGCATCTGCCTACGTTTTTAGGGGATGGAAGACTATATGCTGCAGATTCATGGATGGGTTATATGCAGATGATCTTCTAGAATCTGGAGACTCTTCCTAGGAGGTGGGTCAAACTTGCTACTTACATGCTGTGTGATTCCACTAAGAGATGGTGGTATGTTACCACCCAGACTAAGCATCACCGAGACATGGCATGGGAAGAGTTTTAGGTAGTCTCTTATGAAATTTTCTTTCCAGATACGCTAAGGGTAGATAGAGATCTAGTTTTCATGAATCTGCAGCAGTGCTCCATGTTAGTGACAAACTATTCTACACGCTTCACTGAGCTCCAACGTTTTGCACCTGTTCTAGTGGGTGATGAGGCGTTGAGGTCTATATGCTTTAAGGATGGTCTTAGGTATGATGTAAGAGCACTAGTGAATGTTTTTAGGTTGCATATATTGCATGATATTTTGAACTAGGTATTGGTTAATGAGAAGAACCTACGAGAAGCTAGTGGTGCGGGCTAAGGTGGTTCAGCACCAGTTTCTGGTACTATTTATACAGGTAAGAGGAAGAGAGAGATGGATTTATCTCATGGTTGAAGTACCAGCTAGAATAATTATTTAGGTGGCTAGGTGATGTGTTACTAGTGTGGAATAGAGGGGAAGAAGAGACCTCAGTGTCCAAATGACTCAGTGGAGTGCCGAGCTTGCGGTGGGATGGGTCATCTCTTGCATTTTTTTAGGGTTTTTCCACCAGCGAATAGTGAGAGGGGTTCTGTGCAGACTCTTCATGCAGGTGTAGGGCCAATTGGTTCTTACCAGTCAGGGAATTGGAATACATCGGGTTATTTAGGCTGAGGTGGTGGTCATGGCCATAGAATCCAAACACCAGGATCTCAGAGACAGTAGGAACGGTTATCTTAGGGTAGCCAGGCTGTGTCGCAGGGCCACGACACGAGGAAGGCATATTCAGGAAAATAGACCCAAAAAGTGTAGGATCCCAGACCTTCAACTATCCGAGGAAATATTATAGTTTCTTATATTTTGTCTTTAGAACTTTTCTATATTGGTGGTACACATTGATTTATATCTATTCCCATTATGGAGATCATTGGGCTCTGTGTTTCTTCTTCTTCTGATTTTATGATGCTAGTCACTTTGTTGGGGATTAGAACGACTATTGTGTATGAGTGAAAGGAGTGACACCTAGAGGTAGGTGGGTGTCACTTTTTTTTGGGAATTCTATGTCTTACAGATGATGGGATATGATGTAATTCTCGGGATGGGTTGGTTGGTACCCTTTCGAGCCTTTGTGGATTTCTATCGTCGCAGGGTGAGTTTCACATCACTAGAGGGAAAAGTGTTTCTATACAAGGGTGAATGGGATTTCTAGGAGAGCCGAGCTAGACCCGAGCATCGTGGATGAGGTGGAGTGACCACCCATATTGTGGGTTAATATCTAGATGATCAGGGAATGTATCAGAGGGATTTACTTCCAGTGGTTGATTGTTTCAGGGATGTCGTCCTAGATGAATTTTCAGGTCTACCTCCTGAGAGAGGAGGAATTCCCTACTGAGCTTGTGCTAAGAGCAGCACCTGTGTACATTCCTCTTTATAGGATGGATACACTATAATTGTAGGAGCTCAAGAGGAAATTGGAGGAGTTTCATGCAAAGGGTTTAATCTGACCCAGTACATCTCCTTGGGGTTCAACTGTCATGATTGTGAATAAGGTGGATGGTAACCTCAGACTCTTTGTGGATTATCGAAAGATGAACTTGTTGACGATTAATAACCAATATCCCTTGCCGAGGATTGATGATATTTTTGATATAATTCGAGGTGCACAAGTGTTCTCGAAGATTCAATTGAGATCTAGATATCATCAGTTGCGCGTTAGACTATCAGACATACCGCTTACAGCTTTTTGGGGAAGATATGGTCTATATGAGTACTTGGTTATGATGTTCAGACTCAAGAATGCACCAGTAATTTTCATGGCTCTGTTGAATCGGGTGTTGAACACTTATCTGGATTCTTTTGGGGTTGTTTTCGTGGACGACATCATGGTGTACTCTCACACTCGACATGACCAAGCCACCCATCTTGAGATTGTACTGAGTACACTGAGAGATTAGCAGCTATATGCTATGCTCTCAAAGTGACACTTTGGGATGGACCAAATACACATCCTTGGTCATATTATCTCAGAGGCATGAGTTGCAGTAGACCCAATGAAAGTGAAAGCAGTGCTTTCCTGGGAACATCCTAAGAACATGTTTGAAATTCAATGTTTCTTGGGGATGGATGGTTAATAAATGTGCTTTATATAGGACTTCTCCTACTTGGAAGTTCCATTGATGGGTTTTACTAAGAAGGGTTTGATGTTTTTTTGGTCAGAAGCTTACGAGACCATCTTTCAGGAGCTGAAGGGAAGTTTGGCATCAGCACCAGTCCTGATACTTCCAGAGCAAGGAAAGAGCTATAAAGTTTACTGTGATGCATCCGGTATTGGGCTGGTAGCAGTGTTGATGTAGGGAAATCAAGTAGTTGCATATGGGTCTTGGTTGTTGAGGCCACACGAGAGGAATTACCCGATACATAATCTCTAGTTGGCTGTAGTTGTACATGTGTTATGATGTTGGAGACATTTTCTCTTGGGAGAACATTTTGTGTTGTTTTTGGACCACAAATGTCTTAAATATATCTTTACCCAGCATGACATGAATTTGACATAGTGATGGTGGGTTGAAAACCTTTATTCCTTGGACTTTGAGCATGCCTATACACCTGGTAAAGGTAATACAGTTGCTGATGCAATGAGTAGGAGGACTCAGATACATGTAGTGAAAGTGGTCAGTGGTGAGTGGCATCTTATGGCCTTATTCTCTGAGATGCATTTGGATGTGCACGGTAGTCAAGGTAGAGCCGATCTTTCTTCCTTAGATATCTCTTCTACCCTCTCGGATAGAGTGAGGATGAGAAAACTATCAGATTTAGAAGGCCTAGTTCAATGGGAGTCGGTGGCAAGTGAGGACCCTCCTCTGGGTTGGACGATAGGAGAAGATAAGATACTGTGTATCCATGGATGTGTGTGAGTTCCAGGGGATATACGCGAGGAGTTGATGCAAGAGTTTCACGATTTAGCTTGGGAAGTGCATCTCGAAGGTACCAAAATTTACCATGACTTGAGACATTAGTATTGGTGTCCGGGTATGAAAAGAGGGGTATCTGGTTTTGTTACGAGATGTTCCACCAGTCAGTAGGTGAAGTCGGAGCATAGAGGGCAGCCGAACTGTTATAGCAGTTACCCATTACAGAGTGGAAATGGGATGATGTCACGATGGACTTCATGAAAATGTTTCTGAGGTCACCTCGAGGCCATGATATCGTGTGTGTTGTTGTGGATAGACTTACGAAGGTAGCTCACTTTTTTCCAATCAAGGAGACCTTCGGTGTTGATGAGATCAGAAAGTTGTATATCCGAGAGGTAGTATGTCATAATGGGGTCCCTCATTCTATTATTTCTGATAGGGACACATGTTTTATGTCTTGTTTCAGGTAGATTTTTCAGAGGGCACTGGGTACACAGGTGATTCTAAGCACAACATACCACCCCTAGATCGATGACCAATTGGAGGTTATGATATAGGTGCTTGAGGACATACTGCATGCATGTGTCTTGGATTTTGGGGGATTTTGGGAGAAGCACATAACCCTGGTCGAGTTTTCCTACAATAATAGTTTCCCAAAAACTATAGAGATGACACCTTATGATAGGTCGTGTCGATCACCTTGGTGATGGTTGGAGGTAGGTTAGGCAGCTTTACTGTGACCACGACTCATGTAGGAGACTTCAAAGCAGGTCTAGTTGATTAAGATGTGGATGGATACTGCACAGTCTCATCAGAAACTTATGCTGATCTCCGTAGATGAATCTTGGAGTTCGTGGTCAGGGATCTGGTTTTCTTGCATGTTTTACCGAGGTTGGGACACAGGTGGATCCGGAGACCGGGTAAAATTTCACCGAGGTATGTGGTTCTGTTTGAGATTCTTGAGAGAGTTGGGCCAGTTTCCTATCAGTTGCAGTTACCGTGGAGGTACAGGGCCATGCACGACGTCTTCCACGTATCTTAGTTGAGTTGTTATCACTCAGACCCATCCCATGTCTTCAGCCGAAGGAGGTTGAACTTCATGTCGATGCATCCTTTGAGGAGCATCCTATTCATGTTGTTGATAGGAGCACGAAGGTTCTCAAAGGCCGATCAGTTCCTCTCATACAAGTGCTATGGAAGCATGACCGAGTGCAGGATGAATCCTGGGAGCGGGATACTGACATACATTCTCAGTGGGCAGAGTTATTCTCAACATTATCTTCACCACCATTGGAAGGGAAATTTGGGGACGAATTGCATTAAGGGGGTGGGGGTAGTTTGTAAGAACATAGATCTTATTCTTAAGGTACAGTTTTCTCCTTTTCCTTTATCCTTAAGTGTTTTTGAGGAAATAAGGAAATTGGTGGAAAATACCAAATTTTGGGGCTACACGCCGTGTACGTTTCCACACGCAGTGTACTTTGGCCATGTGGGATGAGTACGCATGGCGTGTAGGCCTGTTGGCGATGAAGGGTGTAAAACCTGACTACAAGCTGTGTACTTAATATATACACGCCATGTAATCCGTCAATAGGTAAATTGTAAGGCAGTGAGAGTAGCCACCATTAGAACAATAGTACACACCGTGTACTCAAAAATTCACGCCGTGTACTCAGGTCAACAAATGATCAGTGAGGCGGTGTAAAGTGGCCTCCATAGGAACCATTAACAAAATGAAAGGTACACGCCTTGTACTTGGGAGTAAATTCCATGTAGTTGTGTTTTTTTTGTTATAAACGGGCAATAGCCTCATAATTTGGAAGAGGATGTAGTGGGTTCATTTGGAGAGAGGGAGAGGTAGCCAGATCTTGAATGTGCTCTAGACCACACACCAAGACTTTGACTCCTTCATCAATTATCTCGTTTGAACCATGCGAGTGTGTTGTTCACTCTTCATGAACATATCCTTCAAATTCTTTCATGAGGGGATGTTATTTGAGATTGAATGGGTGAAACTTTATCCCAGTTCCACACTGCTCTTGGTTGATTCGGGAGGCGTCGTTCACGTATATCGATCAGAAGAGATCGAGGTAGGTGGTACTGTGTTTATTTCAATATTTTGAGTTTATTTCATGTACCGATGTTCTACACACCCATGTTTGGGGTGTCATATATCTGAGGCCTTATCTGATATGATATCAAGAATTTCATAGATAAACTAATGATAAATATAAACTATTGTTCGAGATCGTTGCCTTGATCCAGGGCAACCCCGTGGGTGTGTTTTCTTTGTTTAGACGTTTGGCCAAGATACCCATGGGTATGCCATGATGATAGCATTATTTGAGTATTCTTGAGAGACAATTTATTTAAATTGATTATTTATGTGTTGGGCTCGACCTAGTTTCTTGTTATCCTGAGGGCAGTGTTTTACCTAGCCCAAGGGCAGTGTTTTGTTTAGCCCGAGTGTAGCTTTTCTTATGCCTGTGGGTAGTAGCTTCCATGCTTGAGGGAAATATCTCATACACCCATGGGATATATTCTTTATGCCTGTGGGAAGTCACATACGAGTTTCTATTAAACTTCCTTGAATGTAAGGATTTACATGTCTAAGGACAACGTTTACTTTGAGTATTCACTATGGTGATTTCTTATGTTGTACCTGCCAAGCTAAAGAACAAGCTTGGAATTGATAAATAATTAATAAAATGGAAATGTAATCAATAGATATAGTTACTTTTGAGTACTGCATTGTTTATCACATTTTATTACTGCACACTACCGTTTCACATTTTCATTGACAGTTGGGCACAGGCCTTTGGTGGTTGCCTACTGTGATTTATTTCTCACACCCTATTTTGGTCATGTCTTGGGCCCAAAAAGATTATACTACTGCAGGTATAAATAAGGGAAAGGGTCCCTATATATGTATTTGATTGTTTTAGAGAAGTAGTGGAGCATGGGACCGAGCATAGACTTGAGATGTTGTAGAGTTCCTATTGCACTATTTTAGTTTTTCTTTGTTGTACTTAGTACTTGTACGGTATTGTCTTTGATTGTAGTGTATCCTGTTTTGACTACTTTCTTAGAAATAAGACATATTACACCATCATATATGTATGAATGTTGGTTATCTTTTGATTCAGTACCGTTTTCCTTTCATCTTTGTATTGTTTACTGGTTCCTCTTTTGGGTATGTTTATATTTTTTTCCCTATGCTACACTTTGACAAATGTGGGCATAATTTCCCCACTATCAGACCCAGGCCCTCCCTAGTAGTCGACAGCCTCTGGAATTTAGGTAAATGAGCTTTTGGACATGTGACCAATCGGGCTTAGGGAACCTGTTGTGTGGATTTCGGAACCGGGACGTTACAAATTTATTAAAAAATAATTAATACATTTACTTTTGAACATTCAATGAATTTTATTTCAGAATCCTTAATTTATTGACGAACATGATTAACTTTTCAACAAATACTTTGTGACTGCATATTTTCTTAATAAATTTAGATGAATTTTAATTTTTTTATTATTTATTTATTAAGAATTTTGAAAATATATTTTTTCGTATATATGTATTAATCTAATATTTTATGAATCTATTGTTTCATTCCCATTATTTTTGAAATCACAAATGGGGATAATCCTTTGTGATAATGATTGGGAGAAAAATAAAAAAACGAATTTTATAAGGGGGGGTTTTATAAAAGGGTTAGTTACTATATTATGGGGATAAATATTAATATTTTCCATTATTTAATAAAAGAGTTATAAAAATAGGGGGTTATGTTTTATACTATCAAAAGTCATTAAATAGTAATATGATTTCATTTATTTCATGTTATTATTATCATTTGTGTATTGTGTTTTGTGATTTATAAAAAGGGGATATTGTTGATTTTGATGTATTACATCATAATTAAACATTCCATTAGTTTTGTAAATAACAAGGACCATCTTAAAAATATTTTCACTAGCATTTATATGTCACAAGCCTTATAGAATATTTTTTTTGAAAAAAATAATTTTTTTATCATTCATAGAAATGTTTCAAATTTAAAAAAAACTTTATTTCATTATTATTTAATAGGATCCATTAGTGTAAAGGTTCATCTGATCCATCAAACTATCCTACATTCTGAATTGTGGTTAAATGTATGTCATAAAAAACGTCTTAAATATAAAACTTATCTTCGTACCAATACATCATAATAACACTCACTAAAAATTTCATATTAAAAGTTTATAAAGATGTATATCTAAAATGTGATGTCCTGGATTTGGATGCAATATAATATGTTCCATGAGACCAATGGGCCACATGGCCTCAAGCGCATCTCCCAAAATACTCAAGGCTTTCGACTAGTAGAAGGGTCTTATGGTGTGTCCATGGGGAAATTATATCCTCATTACTAGAGTGTATCAAAATAGATAAATGTAAATATAGGAAAATAGAAAAAGTTATATATGTAAATAGTATAAGTAAACGTTTTTTATATAAACATGGATAATAATAAATTTATAAGCAAAAATAAGCAATGAGGACATGTCATGTCACTAGAATACAAGAATGAATGTATACAATTTCAAAGCAATCATGTGTTCCACAAATGTATAACATAAGTCAAAATACTATCCAATGAATGTTGACCTCCAACTCAGTCATATACTTTCAAGATCCATCCAAACATAAAAATAAATTAAGTTTTTTAAGCCAATGTGTCACGTAATCAACACATGAATACATGAATTCTTCCTAGTGTTCCAAACACTGCTCAGAGAGGGTATGTGATAAATCTCAGTGGGCCACCAACAATGGTGTCTATAACATATGAACCATGTGATGGAAATGTAACAATGTGTGGACATGCATATATAATTTAAAACAGTACAGTGTAACTATATACTCTTGTACCTACTTCATCCCTCCGCTGGTTTGTGAAAAAATAATCAAATAATTACTTAATTGTTCCAATTTCTAAATAAGTCATGCATTAACAATGGTGAAGGTTCCAAGATGTAGAAATGTGAATATAATTGATAGTTAATAAGAAGTGGTTACATGGTATTATCCATGGAAACGTAGAAATCAGGGGTAACTAGCTTAATAGTAATTAGTTTTAGCTAAGGCTATGAGGGTAATCAAAAGAGCATAGCCTATGGCATTCCACAATAGGGTGACTACTAAGTCCAAGGTGATCATCCAAGGAAATATGGGGCTATGCAATGACATGGAACTTTAGGATTTATCCATGGATCCTACTTTTCAATGTTGGATACTATGAGTGTATCTATGCATCCCTATAACATTATGTGAGGTATCCTACGATGTCATTCTGGGAAACAATTTATAGATAAGGATTAGGATCTAGTTGGGTCCTAACCATAGAAATCCATATTGTTGAATAAGAATGGGGTTCCTAAATTCTCATGGAATTCCCTGATATGAATCCAAGGAGTGATTGAGTTAGGACACTCAAATTCAATAATGATTTCATGATTAATTTAAATTGGTTCAACTTGTTCCTTTCATTAGTTTGACAAGGAAAAGTAGAATTCAGACTTTATTATATCCCTTTAAGGCATATAAAATTATTAAGGTCTATTCTACTACCTTCCATTAATGTGTTAAGTGGTGCTATATACATGAAAAATATTATTTATTTACATCAAATCTTTTCAAGTCATATACATAGTATACATTCTAATTTCCTTTTCACATTTCATTATCAATTTAAGGACTTACCTTAGGCAGGTCAAGTTGTGAGCTCACATGGTACATTCCATAATTCAATTTAAATTATCGATTATCCCTTTTAATATACCAATGCCTATCCATATAAGCATCATTTCCCCTCACACATGAATGATGGATCAAATGATTAAAATACTAAAAACACAATTATCTCATAACATCATAAATAGGATGGATGGAGTTATGGGCATAACCATCAATAATTAATCCCACTTTTGGAAATAGAATAACCATACGATTCTAATTAATATAAAAATGGAATATAAATTCAATAAATTACATCTGATGATATCAGTGGGTCCCACACGACAAATTTCACAAATCAATAAACATGAGGGATGGGTTATAGACCACCAATATTATGGTTGTATAATGATCCTACTCTGATATTAGCGTCTGATTCATCATAAAATGGAGTTGGTATGGGAAAAATAGGAACAATTATCACATATCAAGAACTAGGTCGGGATATAGGGAGAATAAAAATGGCTAAAATGGACTTGAGTACATACCATTGTGCATCCATCATGATGAACAAATTCATGATCAGAACCTGGATGAAGGATATATTTCAATCCATATCTTAGGCCTTAAAAAATGTCCAAAATTAGAGAAATGTATGACAATCACACATCAATTTCGGATATTAGGATGATAGATTCGTAATTAGAACATTTTTGAAATTTTTTTAATTTTATATAGAAAATAGCATGTGCATGGTTTGACCACATTGTTTTCAAAACGGTGCACCAAAAATGCACATGCAACTAGAAAAATGGGTGTACTGTATGGATAGGCTATATGTTAGGGAAACCATTCACCCAACGTGTTATATTTCTCCACTACAAAGTGTAACCATCCACATGGATAGATAATTCAATGCTCCCTACCCACACAATTTACTTTTATAGTTTGGTAGTGACAATTTTCCCAAAATATGGGTTTTGGGATCCAAACAATCCTCAACAACCCCTAAGACCATTACTTAATCATTATGAATCCATATTTGATCTAAAATAATGTATTAGACTTATATTTAAAGGATCCATACTTGATTGAGAAACAAGATTCATATAGTCATCCACCCTTAAAAGAAATCATCCTCGATTTCACCTAATATGGTTGGAGAAATACCATTGGAGAATAACCCTTTTAATTGGGCATGTACCTAGTCCTTCAGCTCCTAATTTTCATCCTATAATCGGTTGTGCTACCATATCATCTGTACTAGAGGGATGTACCAGGCTTATAAATCTAACATTCTCTAGTCAAAGATGTGTACAATATAATCATCAAAGGTAGTGTTGGAAGAAAACTCAACATCTTTGGAATCAAAGGTTTGAGATGATTCAGCATGATATTGGCGAAAATGTGAAACATGGAAGACATAATTCATGGGAATGTACCTCTAAAGTAGTAGAATTTGATAGGATAATTGTCTGAATCACTCTAGGATCTAAAAGGACCCAATATAACGAGGAAAAGTTTTCCTTGGATTTCATAACTATATATAACCTAGCCTTGGTGATACCCAGAGGAATGAATGATCCTCAACCTCGAAGTCCTGATGTCATCAACAGTGATCAACATAAGATTTATGTTTAGTTTGATATATACTCATATGATATTTGATCATCTTATCCAACTTTGACTTCTCATGAATGAGACAAGAACCTTGTAGTGCTGCCACACCTTCCACCAGTCTGTACAGAGATGAATGGAACAACCTACCATATATGGCCTCAAAAAGAGCCATCTGAATTGTCGCCTAAAAGCTATAGTTATGGGTGAAATCAATGAGTAGTGTATACTTCTCCCATGTAATACCGAAATCATGGACACATTATTTTAATATATCATTTAGAACCACTTTTTTCCAATTCGATTTTTAATCGGTTTGAGGGTGAAGATATGTTCTTAGAATAATCACCTATGGACCCATAGCATTTAGAAATCACTACCAAAACTGTGATGTAAAATGAGTATCCATATCTGAAACAATAATGCATGAAGCCCCATATATTCCAATTATCTCATAGACATACAGTATTACCAAGCTCGAAAAATGAGAAAGTCTCCCAAATAGGAATGAAGGGTGGAACAATGGTTAGTTAGTTAATAACAACCCCTACATCATCATTACCTCTAGGTGACCTAGGTAAACTTACTACAATATCCATAGAAACATATTCCGATTTCCATTTTTTGACTAGAATGGGATTTAACAATCATTCAAGTATATGGTTCTCTTAAATCACCTACTGATATGTGAAAAACCTAATGAAAATGCATGATATCTGATGTTTCATCTCAGGCCACCAAAATCGGCATCACATATCTCAATATATCTTGGAGATGACTGGATGAAAATCCCACTGAGAATCTAGGGAATCACACAAAAAATAATATCTCATATATATTGGAACCTAGATGCATCCATTGATACACATGATGACTATTATTCCATAGACTAATCAAGAGGTAGGTTATCTTATGATATACTCTCATAGAGAACGTAGACTTGACGATCAGAAAATGATCTACTCTACAACTTCTCAAGGAGTTAAGAGGTAATTTCTATGTATGAGAGATAAGGCTACTTATGAATATCTGGAAACACTATTTTCATCTCAGATAATATTTCCATTAACTTTCATTCATCACTAGTTTCCTATACTACATTTTCAAGAGTTTCTTGACTAAGTACATCTATAGCCACATTTCCCTTTCCAAGAGTTTACGAATGCTCAAAATCAATATATTTTAGATATCCAACCAGTCCCTACAGTCAGAGGTTCATGTCACAATATTAAAAGATATATTTGAGGCTATTATGGTCTGTGTACACCACAATGTTCTCACCCAACAGGTAATGTCCCTAGTAATGAATAGTGTGGACAACGACTATAGATCGAGGTTGCACATCTGGAAATTTCTTTAATGAGGCCTCAACAACCAATATCTATATGCCACAACTCTATATTCTTGCATGAACAGTGCTCCTAGTCTAATGATTGATGTATAATAGAAGACTATATTACCTATAACTGTCTTTAGAATAATTAGAATTTGTGATGAGGGAACCCTAAGTAACATGAAAGTATTTTTTTTAAGGTCAGTGATAGTTGATTCAAGGTATAAGAAGTTCTTTTTATTACACATGTAATAACCATATATCCCAAAGAAAATTAGTATATGAAACATGTACTTGTAATGATCTTAAGAATCTAAAACACTAACTTTTAGGGTCAACAGAGACCCCTGATTCCAATATCATATAACCCATGATGTAATCATTTTTGATCAAGAAGTGGATCTTTGAAAACACTATGTAATGTTGATTATTTCCTAGTTTACTCAGAATGACCTCAAAGTGTTTTTCATGGTCTCTATGAGTATGATAATAAACCAAGATGTCCTCCAAAAATATTATGACAAGCGAATCCAAATGGGGGTCAAAAACACTATTCAACCGATCCATGAAAATGGATGGTGTGCTCATAAGACCAAACAACATAAAAAGGTACTCATACATATCATACCTACTAAAGATAGCTATATGAAGAATAAATGATGACCTAACTGAAACATAATGATAACCAAATCTCAGGTTCATCTTAGAGAAGCCCCTATCTCCATGGGTCTAGTTGAAGTAATTATCTATTCGAGTATGTGGATAATGATTCTTGACCGTAAGCTCGTTCAACCATCTGTAATCAATGTAGAGATGCAAGGTTTCATCCATCTTCTTGGTGAAAATCATGAGAGAAACCCAAGTGTATGTACTAAGACACATGAATCCATTTTTTAAATTATCTAACAAATGTTTGAACTCCTAAAGCTCTAATGGTGCTATCCTGAATGGTGGAATGGACCATGGAGCTACACCTGGAAGAAGATCTATTATACACTCTTCTTCTCTTTGAGGTGGTAAAAAAATCATTGGGAATGGTGTCCCTGAAACGATCCACAAATGGAGTTAAATTAACTAGATGTAGACCCTAACCCTCCAAGAAAGGAAGTTTAATATGGGTGGTCACTCGATATAGCCCCTGATTTTATGGTCCCTTACCACTAGCCTAGATATACCACTCACCCTTATGTAAATATCATCTTCCATATGGTGTTGTAAATGAAATCCTATGGCTATAATAGTCTAAAAAATCATAATATGGAACCAACCAATCAATACCAATAATAGAATCAATTCTATCCATCTCAATAATGAAGAAATTCTATAAGAAATGGTAATTTCCCACCACAATGGTATAGTCCTTACTCTGTTATACACCCTCTGACTGTATCTATAATGGTTTATATGGGGTCATTACACCATAGTAATAATATATCTAAAATCAGAGACATTCTATAATTTATACATAGATAAAAGAGTTCTAATAAACTACATAAAATAAATTAGATACTACGGTATATTACACTATAATAGTACCACATACTATAGATGGTCCTATAACATGATCCTCGGGTATTAGCTATCGTGCATGAAAATGACATGATCCATGGACCTACAAAATAACTAGAAAAGTACAATAATAACTAACCATTTATCAGTACTCATGATTATGGAATTTTCATACATTTTTATGGCCTCCTCCTCAGCTAGTCCAATCTGTGCTACTCCAACTCCCCACCAGACACATCAAAAAGGAACCCGCTCTTGAAGGTGGAGACAATGTAGACCTTTTCCCACCCGATACTGGATAAATTGTCCCAAAGAACATCTGAATATGACCAATATTGACATAATACTGAAAATAATTTGGTTATTTATCATAATGAGGCTTTAGGTTCCCCATTTTTCCACAATGATAACACACTACAAAGCTAGAAAAATGGTAACTATTGTTCTCACTACCCTGATGAGAAACCTCGAGGGAATGATTCCTGCCACCGGAATAACAAATGGTATATTGTGACAACGATCCTATATAACCAATAATATTTTGGTCCCATAGGTTATGTTCAGTGATATGATCCTGATTGATTATTACAGAATAGTTTGGTAGGTGAAAGGCATTCACCTGCGTATAGATGGCATACTGAAGCCAATCCTCAAAACATCTAGCACCCAAAAGTTCATCACCATAAAAAATGGTGTAAATCACTTTAACATAGTGAAATACATTTAATATTCCATAACTAAGCTATAACACTACTTATTTGGCATGAAATAACTTTCTCTACCAAGTCTCATTGTCTGGGGAAATAATATATCATATAAGGCAGTCAAGAAATTGACCCATAATATGGCCGGATGACGAATAGATTGGGTAGTAAAATCCCACCAAATCATGAATAAATCAAACAATATTTATGTGGAAAGTATGAAAATATACTTTGTTGGTGTCTCCATATTCTCGATGATAGATAGTGTGGTTTCTAGACAAGACTCAACTACCTATGGACTGACCTCCTGTGAAAAAATTAGAATAATGTTGTAACTGGAACCCACGAGTTAGTCCATCCATCATAGATGGAACTCATATAACACCATTAATGGAATATACAAGACATAAGAAACATTTACAATAATGGTAATTAGTTCCTAGATTAGGTTTTGCAGGAAGTGCCTTAAGTGGAACTGATAGAAGTAAGACCGGGAGGTCAGGGGCCACCATATCTAGTGCATGATAGTTTCCACATTAATAATGTATGATATGAGAACTTAATGGAATAATTATTATAAATATTAAAAGAATAAACCTCAGAAAAATATTATGTAGAAGGAGAACATCACTAGTTGATGTTGAAATAAAGAATAATCACTACCCAATGCATAATTCCTTAACTACCCAATTAGATGGCCATATATCGGTAAGTGCTCAAGTATATGTTTCATTTCCTTTTAAAATTTATTTACCAGGTTCACTAAATTACCTTTCATACAAATGAAGAGGATTCATAAGGATGTGAATGAATTTTATTTTAAATATCATGTCATACATTATAATTGGATATTCATTCCTAGTGAATCAGTGCACAAACTCCTTATCATTGAAAATGAAAACAAACTATTTATATCATAATGGATCGACTTGGTAAATTACTCATCCGAAACCATGAGGGATAATAAAACCTTATGAAATTTGATAGGAAATCACTCAATCATATCAAATATTATTATAAGAATTATCATACTATAGCAACCTAAATCAACAATCATAGGCATATCTAGAAATGAAAAGTAGTGAATTTCACTATATTGAATGGAAATATGCATGAAATACAAATCCTTGAAGCCTATAATAATATATATAATAATTTTCCTATCTAACTTATCATCAGGCCGAAAATAAAATAGAATCTCAATCATAATAAGAATCAATAAAATCACATAACATTAGATTCTCCCATTGGTGAAATAATTTAAATTTTAATAGAAATTAATTTCACATCAATTATATTTTTGGTAACTTGGTTTTTACAATGAACCTGGGTTCACGGTACATAATAAAAACTTATGAACAAGTCACACGAATTCCTAATATCTTGATTATTTTTCAATATAGTAATCTAAGATAAGAACCTCCACTGATATGACATTGTGACCTCTGAAACCCGGATACGACATAATAGGTGCCCCAAGACCAGTGGGCCACATGGCCTAAAGAACGTCTTTCCAAACACCTAAGGAGGATGACATGAAGTGAGGGCCTTGGTTGTGTCAATTTGGAGACTATTCCCATATTACATGAGTATAGTATAGGTGATAAATGTAATAAAAAGTCAATAGAGGATGAAATATATGTAAAAAATGGGTGTGCCTACGCAATAGTCAAACAAGGATAACAATAACTATATCATATGGAATAACAAATGATGATATGTCATGTCACTTGAAAATTGGTAAACAAGGATACTTGATAGTAGGAATAACATGTACCAAAAATGTATATTAGAAGTAAAAAGTCAATCCCAATTATCCATCGCTTTTGCTGGGTAATATTATTTCATGATCAATCCTAACACATAATAAAATCATGTGTTAAAAGTTCTATTATTCCCATTATCATTCATTACATAATATTTAATTAAATGAATTATTCACATTGAGGATCATTTTAGGTTTAGAGTTTTAGAGAATTTGGACATAACTATTGCATTTCAAAAGATTACAAAGTAGAAACTTCTACACAATTTCAATTTTTTCATAAAATAAAAACTCTTGAAAAAAAGATTCATGTCTAGTTACATATTTTAGACAACATGACTTTTCCTTGATCACATCCTTGACCCTATTCATCCTTACATTTTGTGAAAACTTTTCGAAACACGGGATGAGCATAAAAAAAGATCAGTAAGGGTTATAAAACAAAGAAAGAAAACATCTGTTCATAACTACTTACAAAACATAAATTCATTTAATTACGTCATTAAATCATCAGATTTTATGAATAACATATAGATATCACAAATCACAAAGGCAACTTGAGGCATCCATAACATACTTACATTATAGCTATCACAGCTATATAGGGAGTTATTTTGGAATACCCATCACAGTATATTCCCTAAATCTCTTAGAAGAAACATTCAATTTTACTTCCATCACATTAACTAATGCATTAGAGACCTATCTCGGGATCACCCGCCCTATGTTTATCATGGAACCACCCGTATACGTAAATAATTCCCAAGAACAATAACATGATCATAACATATAACATTAGCATAAAGGACAAATAAAATTCCAACATTTCAATAACAATATATCATTTAAAAATATTGACATAACAAATCCATTATCAAAACCATTTTTAATACCAAAATATGTAAAACGTGTATGTGGTATTTATTTTCCTTTTTAAAAACATTAGGGCATGTTAAGTAAGCCAAAAGATCAAATAATAATTGAGGCAGAGAAAAGGGAGTTGTCATCGCTTACATTAAAAAACATTCATTTTTTCATTTAGTAAAATGATTCTTATAAAAATATTCCCTTTGAATGAAATGAAAAGTAAAAGGTTTTTATACACCATATATAATAAAGTCATGTATGAAATTAAATATGCCACAATTAAAGGAGATTGAGACAAAGTCCCTTACCCCATGTAACACCCCAAGATTTTATGAGAAATATTCTTTTTAATTTTTTTTTGTCTTGTGTGTACGTTACACCAAAATTATCTTGTGACATACCCAACCCCGTATTAGCTTATATTATATGCAAACACTATTCTGGGCTTATGTTATACGCAATCACGACCTTCCCCGATAGCGTGTGTAGTACACAATATCGGGTTTCACTAGACAATGATATATTGTTATAAAATTATTATGGAATAGCCATTAGTAATAGTATTAACTAAATTTTGAATTTTGTACCATTATTATCCATCTTTCACAATTTCTAAAACATGGGATGAGAACAAAAATAAAATTTTCAGGTAAAATATGTATTTTTCAAAAAATGCAGTTTTGTGGCCTTTTGATGGAGAAACCACATTAAATCTAGTTTTTGACATGTAAATAAGTTCAATTTGACCAAATAAAATTCTTCTTTAGAATCAGGATAAAAAATTTACTTCGGATAAATTTTTCATATTATTCTGATAACTTTAATATTTTAGTGAATAGTTAAAACACGCTATATTTTAATTAAAAAAAAAATTTCATCATAATAATTTATATGGTTAAATTATAATATTTAATAGTTTTAAATTATGAATATAATATATTTTTACCATTTAATATAATGTATGTCATTATCATTGATTTTACATTGAATTCATAAGTAAAATAATTTTAATCTTTTGCAATGTTTTAACTTTTAAAACTCGTTTTTTTAACAGCGGGATTAATTTGGAATTAATTTCGACAACGTATGTGATATGAATTTGGAAAAATGGATTCCATATTTAGAATTAATAGGTCCAAATTATGTTAATAATCTACTTTTTTATTTTTAGGCATTATGAATAGTAACTACGGTAAATTTTATTTACCATAGTTAAAGGTAAATCGGGTAATTAAGGGTAAATATAATATTATAAAATTACACTAACACTTGTCTTAGTATAATTGGATGATTACATTTTTCCATAATTCATACTTGGGTTGAAATTTAATCTAATGGAACCCACTTGTATTTTATTAAGACCTTTAGTTTATTTTATTTAAAGGAAAGTGAAATATGTCTCACACAAAATTTAATAATTAAAGTATTTTTAATATAAAGTTATACATAATATAAAGCTAAAATGTTTTTTTTATCATGGTAAATTATATGTAATTTTTAAGAGTTATTCAATTACCTTATTATATTATAAATTAATGATGCAGAAATTATTTTTTTAGTGAAAAATCAATAATATAGTTTTTATTGAAATAGTAATACATATCAAAAGGCCCAAAAATCTGAACAAAACTTATTGGTAGTGTATATATAAACCTTAATCATCCACTGGCCAAATTTTTGACCATTTGTATCCTTATAAAGGTGATCATGATAGTTATATTATTTTATTTTAAATGATTCCAAAGTTGTCACCTTCATCATTCAATAAATATAACAATTTACATGTTGTGATTTTAAGATGATAAATTCGAGTAAAAGTATTATTAAATAATATATTAGATTTTTCTTCATCATAGTATTTTAATTTTAATTTTTATGCAATATATAAGTATATTAAATTATTATACAAAAACAATGTAGTAATTATATTATTAAGAGATAAATCAAATAAATGGTTTTAAAAATATTAAAATAAATAATATATGAACTATTTAATGTGATCCAAAATTTTTCTAGATACATATGACATTTAGGAATATATTAAATATTTTATTTAGAACATATCTTCTTGTGTAGATTTTATTTAAATTCAAATAAATGAATAGTGTCAAAATTGACACTATTGTTATTTTATAAAAATAACATAATATAAAATTGTTTAAAAATCACAAAAATATTTAAAAAATATAAAATAAAATTTATATGGTTGAAAATTTTATAAATTATCTAATTTTGGACTGTTAAAAACACATAAGTAATTATTTATAACAATTTAAAAATCAGAATCTTATTACCACAAATAAATTTAAATAGATTAAATAAGGATAAATCAAGTTGATAATGTTTCAAATAAATTCCCAACATATATAAATTTTGTAGGTTGAGTATATTAAAAACCTATATCATCTAATATTCGTATTTGAGTCATTTTAGAAGGTTTTTAAGTGGGGTTAAATTTATTATAAATTAATATTTCTTATGTTTCCAAAGGTGCCCCTCTCATCCCTTATAAAAAGGGAACCCCTTCCCAATTCTCTTCACACCCATTTAAGCCTTGATGCTCAGACAAAACCTACCAATTAATATTATAAACCTATCTAGTTATATCATAGTTGTTCTGGTCTTCTCAAAAGACCAACCCTAGTGCCCTAAGAAGAAGTTTAAAGGAGGTGCGTTGAAGAAGAGGTAATCTCTTCTACCGATTATTTCAAGTTTCTTTCTTCTTCAACTTCTTATTCTTTACTAGTTTTACTATAAAGTAATATCATATGTATAAATAATATATTGATATGTTTTTATAAATATTAAACAACCCACTTTCACCTTCTATCCATCCTATGAAAAACAAAATCACCGCGCGTGCGTACGTACGGAATACCGTCTCCACGCCGTGGTGTAATCTGTTTTTCCACCACCACCTTAATTGGATGGGTATAATGGTGTAAAGAATAACTATATATGGTTAATATAACATCATACTGATTCTGAGATATTATATCATCCACTCCAATTCTATTAAATAATTATGGGAATGATATAATCGCTCGTGCATACGTACAGACTACCGTCTCCACGAACGCGATTAGATTCATTTTCCATGATTAACAATTCAAGTATAATTATAAATTATATATATAATAAATAATAATGAAAGATATTAAATAATAATGATACTGTATTTATGTACAAATTTTTTTCATTTACATAATTCATTCAATTCAATAGGGAAACGAAAACAACGGTCATGCGTACGTACGACCTACCGTCTCCCTGAACGGTGTATTTCATTCCATTTATCGATCTATCATATATAATTATACGATGAAAATATATTATATATAAATCATGTTTTACATTCTGGAATTATGTAAATCAGGATATAAGTAATAATATCATGAACAAAAAGTCGAAACACATACGATAAATGAAATGATTTTACCAAAAAACGGTGCTTTAACATGGAATTTACAAAAGAACTGGTAATCTAATGTCATAAGTGAACCATATATGATATCACGTTACCCAATGACTTAGATGGATATCTTTGGATCACCCACTATAGGTTTATCATGGAACTATCCGTATACGTAAATAATGCCCAAGAACCATAACATGATCATAACACATAACCTAAGCATAACGGAAAGATAAATTTCCCACATTGCAATAACAATATAGCAATTAAATATATTTTCATAAAAATTCCAATATAATAAAATTTTTAAATTACTAGAATAATTAAAAAGATTATATGGTATTTAATTTCCTTTTAAAAAACATTATGGCGTGTTAAGGAAGGCAAAAGATCAAATAATACTTGAGGCGGTGGAAAAGTCATTTTCATCACTTATGTTAAAAAAACATTCATTTTTCTGTTTAGTAAAATGCTTCATATAAAAGACTCCCATTGAATGAATAAAAATTCAAAGGGGTTTATACACTGTATAAAATAATGTCGTGTATAAAACTAAATAAATCTCAATGAAAGGAGATTGAGAGGAAGTCCCTTACCTCATGTCCGACATGACTCAATTGATCTTTAATCTCATGAATAATAAACAGAAGTTAATTTATACTTGATTAAGAACCTTTTTCAAGTATATTATTCCTTTTATATCAGTTATCACAATGTTATAAAAATTATCTAATCATTTAATTTAATAACGTTAATTTTGTTGATATTTGGTACATGAGTAAAAAATGAACACCTTATATTTACATGTTGTCCATGTGGTCAATAGTCCATTATATCCAGAAAGAAATTCATTATTTAGATATCATATATATAATATATATCCATTATATATCTATATTTATAACAGTACATATCATTTGGAGGTAAGAAATGAAATGCACCATTCACGGAGATGGTAAGTCATACATATAAATGACCACTGCTTTAATTTCTATTTATTATTTTAATGGAATTAAAACATAATGATACATCGATATATTATAATTATAGTACAATATAATATATAATATCATTAACTCTATCCTTTATACATCCCACAAAAGGCATTAACCAGTAATATCACTTTGAGGGGGCGGTAGTCCACACTTACTCAAAAGAAATTATCATGTGTACCCATAATGGAAACCATAAAGGTATTCTATAAAATAAAAATACATATGCATAATGAAAACATGAACATAATATATATCATATAAAAATATATTTTTATCTTAATGGATACTATGATAGGCGGTAAGAGATAATCAAATAATCATCATTTCCTGAGGCGTTAGTTTTCCATCCATAGAAACAGTATGTTCTTCTCCCATTAGATGGAGGTGTGTGTAAGTGTATTTTGAATTGTTCTAATAAAAACATCTTAGTATATTGAGGATAATAGTTTTGTTATAAAATAATGGACTAAAAGGACTTTATGGGTTGGAGAAGTAAAATAAAAGAAAAGAAGTTCAGAGAAACCATTACCTTTAATTTGGGTAACTTCCTTTGGTTTGAACCAAAATGACTTCTTAAAGTGACTTCTGCAAAAGTTGAGGCTACTAGGAGGAGGAGATAAATGTAGGGAGATTAATTTGGCAGAGACTGGATGATCCAAAAGGCTTTAGAGTTGTGAGTAATTTGTTAGAATTGAGGGATTTAAATAAGGGGGAGGAGGGGCACTTTAGGAAAGTGTGATAATATTATTTTATTATATAATGATATTCAGTTCTTAAAGGTCCAAAAATAATTAAAGTAGAAGATAAGATGACTCATGGTAGAAATAAAATCATCCAATAATAATTTTACAGGTTTTGGATATTGTTTTAATATTTATAATCTTATTTGTTTCAATCTTTTATTAATGAGGTAAATACTGCATCATTATTGTGTCGTAAATAATTTAATTCATTTGATGTCTAAAAAAATACCATGATGTTTAAAATAATTTTAGCTTTCTAATGAATATTTATAGTCGAAATGATAATTTATATAACCACTTGTAAATCTTAATTTACAAAAAAATATTTGTTGTTGTCATTTTTGTCTTTACTTTACGTTAATTAATCTAATGTGTCATTATCACTCCAAAATGGATCAATGGGGTCCCAAAATCTGCCAAAATATTAACATGGTTGTAAATGACTAATCCAATAAGTTTTGGACAAGTGTTAAGTTAATTTTGAATTATTATAGTATTCTTTTTACCTTGAATTATACTATTCACCTTTAACCGTGGTAAATAAAAGTCAAAAGTTACTATTCACCAAATATTATTTTTTTTAATTGAAACATATTTTACTTACTAATAAAAACCATGTATGTCAGATTTTTAAAATTAAATTAACAAAAGTGCTAAAATTTCATTTAAATAAAAATTTTAGTTTTCTTAACTAACACTAAGTGGTTCAACTAATCATCCGAAATTGATGTTCATCCGAAAAATACCAAAAAATCAGCCTAAGAATTATTTTATTTTCAGAAAACAAAAATTATGTCTATTTTTTCAAATTCAAAACATATTAGTGGAATTAATTAATTTAAAATTAATTCCCGTTGTTAAAACAAATAGCCTGTTTTTAATATTCAATAATTATTAAAAGATTGACACTAGCTTAGGTCCAATTTCAAAGTGAAATTAATTCCAATGACCAAAATTTGATTAAATGGTAAAAATATATTCAAATTAAAATTTAAAAGAAATTAAAAATATAATCTAACCATATAAATCGATTATATTAAAATGCATGTTTGGAATTAAAATACAATATATTTCACTATTCATTAAAAAATGAACTTTATTGGAATGATTACAAAAATTTATACAAAGTAAATTTTGATGTCCCCATTCTAAATAAGGATTTCATTTTGTCAAATATAATGTATTATAGTGGGAAAACTATATTTAAAAAGGGTTCTCCATTAAACGTTGGAAAATCGACCTTTTAATGTAAATTATGTTTAGAATTAGATTCATTCCCATTTTATGTATCAAACTTTTTATTGGATAAATGTAAATACATTTAAAAAACATCTATAACCATATTTTAGATTGTTTGTTTCATTACCACAAATAAAAATACTAGGAGATAATAACCATAAAAAATAATAATTATATATTAAAAGTGTGCAATATAAGATTTCAAAGAAACCTGTTGTTGCGTATCGGGTACACTATTGAAAATAGAAACTCCTTTAAGGTAAAATTAATATTTAACTCACAAATTTTAATAAATATAATAATTTTATTATTCTTTATTTACCTGGGATGTTACAATCAACTCCTACATACATGAAATATACCACAAGTAATAAATGATGCCCAAAAAGTGTGTTAGATTAATCGATGTTGGCCACCATCAATGATTTCTATAAAATTTGTCCCATGTAATGAAATGCAATAGTTTGTATGCATGCATATATAATGTAAATAAATATATAATAACTAAATTCCCAAGTACCTGCTTACCCTCGGCTGGTGTCTGAACATATAACCATTCCATTATTAGATTATACTAATTTGTAAATAAGTCACACATTATCAATATTGATCTTTCCATGGTTTTAAAAGAAAACCCAAATTAATATTTAATAATATGTAGTTCTATGGTATTCATGAAGAAAACCAAGACCTCAGGGGTCTCTAATTTAGTAGTAATTGGGTCTACATAAGGGTAAGAGTGTAGTCCAAAGAAGATATTCCATGTATATTGATAATAGGATTCCTACATAATATAATGTAATTGTTCAAGGTATGATTGAGATAATCAGTGAAAATCTCACCCATTGGAGCGTTATGCCATGTCACACCCAAACGGTGGCCCAAACATGTCAAATACCAAAAACCCAATTATGGGATAACATACTACATTATAATGAAGTATTTGTGGTTGTAACCAAAAATAATTAATCACATATTTTTAAATATCACACCATATGATTCTAATTAATATAATAATGGAATTTAAATTCAATAAATGACACACAATGAAATCAGTGGGACCCACATTACAATTTCCAAAATCAATGAACATGAGGGATGAGTTATAGACCATCCACCACATATTTGTATAAGTATAATCACCCTTTATCGGCCTATGATTTAGATTAGAGTGGTGTAGATCAGAGGAAAAGAGGAAAAACTCTCACACCATGATAAGACCATCCATTTTTATGCTCATGAAGGGTGATTAGACCATCCATTTTTATGCTCATGAAGGGTGATTACAAAAACCTCAATCTAATGCATGTGAACACACTATTTCTGTGTATGATGAATTACTGCCTCACAAAACGATGATAGTTGAATACTCATTTTCCACCAATCATGGTAGCCATTATGATAGAAATAATATTTATATATGATATATATTTTATTTATTATTTTTTAACTTTATTTAAATTTAATTTAGGCCATACATTTATAATTACCCTTTTGTGTAAAAATTATAATTTTGTTTGAGGAAGTGTGGACAACCGCCCCCTCAAAGTGACGCGATTTGGTCCCACGATACATGGAATATATAAATTAATGGTTATAATTAAAAATAAGTGACATAACCAAAATAAATTATATATTAATTAAATAATTATATTTATGAAAATAATGTATATATATATATATTCTCCTTTATTATCCTTTCATGCACATCAAACAAGATCATGTCGTTCATGGATGTCTGGACTACCGCCTCCTTGACATGGAATGATTTGTTTCCCTTCATAGATACTATATATATTTGTTTATATAATTAAATAATATTTTATTTGTTCAAAAAGTAACTTTATTGAAATAATTTATTTACTTACCTTCTTTCCACAACGATCTTTTTAAAATGGGAATGTTACTAATGCGTACATATGACCAACCACCTCCATAATTGTAACATTGGCTATTTTTCATAACCATATATACTGATTTTTTTAAATAATTTTTTATGTAAAAATATGATAATTATATCAGGTTAATTTTTTTGGATATTTGATATAATGACCCCTTTTACCATAGTTTACCAACAATAGTTATTTTGACACCTAAACCGAATTTTGTTAAATACACCTGATATATTTTTAATTGTTTATATATTGTACACAACATGGTAATAAGTCAAATAAATGTATATATAAACATGGAAAATTTTCTGAATAAGGTATAAAATTTCATAAATTTTTTATACATGAAGTTAAAGGATTCTCACCTCAAAGGAAACACAATGTAATGTGATTTTATCTAAATTTTAATTTTAGTGAGATACATATTTTGGTCACCACCCTTTTCTTTTGTGTGGTGTATGTACTGGAATGATTTTATTTTGTGTATCATATAAATAAAATCATTTTTATTCACATATCCATTTTATGATCCATAATTCATGGATCTTATGATTTAAATGGTACCAAATTTGTAAAATGTTTTATCCTAATTGGCCTTCCTTGAACTCATATTTTATAATGCACCTAAACTCATTTTCAGGGTTCATATATTTCCATATCATATGATATATCTTGAATCAAAATATATTCATGATATTATATGCTTAATTTAATTTCCCTTCCATAAATGGTTACTATGATCCCAGTACCGAGTTAGAGGAGTTTATTGAGACAATCTCAACACTTTCTCTAGGTTGTTTATGTTTTTTGCTTCTGTTGAAAAAATATCATGATCCATACCTCAAGAATACTCAAGATCTTCCTTCAAATATTTTATTTCATGATATAATATTATATTGTAATCATTTTATACTATATTATACATAATATAACTGCCAATGTATATATATGAATGATCAGATTTTTCCATTATTTGGACAAAAATGTATTCAAAACCACGTTTCCTAGAAAGGGATTGTAGGATTATTATTCAATTCCACTATAATATTTAAAATAAAAGTTTACCCTTTTGAATTTTAACAATATCCTTGAATGAATATTCTTGTTTCTTTCCAAACAATGCATATTCTACCATTTACTCATATTGAACGAATATTATTTTTACCACGTACGACATATACAACTTTATCTTCCATTTTTTCATTAAAACCTCCATCTCAAGTTCAAAATGATTATTTTTAAAATATCATTACAAGGGATTTTCAATATAAATACATTAAAAAAGATTTTTCAAAAGAAAAAGTTTCATTCCTCAAGAATATTTTGGAATGTAATTTTTTTATTTCATCGACGACCAAACACCTATATTTTACTATACTCATAATTTTTTATATTGACTTAACAGTTATTATTCCTACAGATAGTTTAGGATTGATTTGTCCAAGGATTGTATTCAAATTTAATTCCTTGATTCATTTTTGATGTCCCCATGGAATGTTCAGTTTCATATAATTATTGATCATTAAATTTGTCTTATGTACCCTTATAATTTCCATTAGTATTACTATTAACTAAACTCTCTACAATTTTACATATGGTGTTTAAATTGATAGTTCACATGATTAAATGATGTATTATTAGTAAATACATATTATTTTCAATATGGATTATTAATTATAGTATTATTGAATTTGAGGAATGTGTAAGACATGAAATACAAATATTGGGGATCATTTAAGGAATGCCTTGTGGGTTGGGGTCCAGTTAATGAAATCCCCTATATAGATCCGTAGTCTCAAAAGATGAAATAGTTACAAATACAACTTTGACGGGGTTTTTAACTGATAGCTAATCCATCTTGTGAAAGGACATTACAGTACTTTTTTCATGTACCTAGTAAACAGGGAGTCCAATAATTACGAATTTCATTCAGAATTGATTTATTAATTATTCATCCATGATATTTTCTATTGACATATATATGGATTCATTTCATTTTAGTTCATTTACTAATTTAATGTTTTTTATTTTCATACCTTTCTAAATTTGTTTTTCCTAATCTATTTATTTGAATGTCATGTATTTCCAGTTTTTTAACTTCCCACATTGACTATTATAATTCATTGATTATTTCGGAAAAATTATTTTTTCCTTACTGGGAATTAATGTTCAAACATATTATGTTTTTTCCACAAGAATACAAGAATAATATTATGAAATATATGTAGTAATATACTATATATATTAGAGGAATCCTAGATATAGTTTATTTGTTTAGAGAAAAAAATAATCTTTAATTACTGTATAAATTTCTAATACAATTCTCATTTATGTATTGGGTTTTCAAGACTACTAAACTGATCAGTCCTTTAGTGATTGACTCCTTGTAAACATGCCAGTGAAATAGATAGAAGACACTGGCTTCAGGCTATATGAGGTTGGGTCGCCATAGTTGGTATCAAGGGATTTTTAGTAAAAACATTGGGAACATTATTTAGGAGAAATTAGATTAGAAAACATAACCCTAAGATATAATTTTAGGATAAGAATATCTAAAAAATATATAATTTTTGTGATGTGTAGATTTTCTGGGTATTCCTTAATCTATATCCCTTTCTGGATACTATAATTGAACGTGGTTGAGGAACATATGTAACTATGAATAACAAATCCTACATGGTGTTGACGGCCTTAATAAATGAAACTAGGTACATGAAAACAATCCTTATAATGAACCTAGTTTTAAAGAGAAGGTTGATATGATTAGGATAATTCATTTTTTTTGTTACAATCCATTATGAAAATTTTTATCATATTTTGACAATGAATAATAAATGTTAACACTAAGGTGTTTAAGATTTATAAATAAGGTGTCATGATTTAGATATCTTATAGATAATTATACACATTTCTCACTATGACTATTTTTCATACACTATTATTTCTTATTTTTTTAATACATGGAACCAAATGGATTTATGTTATCATCAAAAATGAAGGCAAACATGTTGAAAATGAGAAAAAAAAATTATGTTTTGTTAGGTGTGGAGGATATTATGTTCATTCGAAGTCATTTTCCCCGAATTATGATTTACGATATATACATTTACAAAATCTCCATCACACTAAAGAAGATAATCAAGTAGGATGATAAGATCTCTAGTTGTGGAGACCATGTAGAAAAATAGACATGTCTTTCTACATGTGAGTACTATGGAAGGAGACACCCCAAAAGTGTCTCAATGGAATATATAAATTCTTTATGTGTGGGAAACAAGGACATAAGAAAATTATCTCTGATGAAAAATGAAGAGTATGATGGAAGGAAATGAAGCACATCTTAAGAAATTCATATATAGGTCGTTTTTATAAATGTGGGATCATAGACATTACCAAAGTCAATTATCTCTCTTGGAGGATAAAATATAGACCGTGGATGGATCTAAATTGAAATAAGTGGATGATGTATTTCTGTATTTAGGTTGTGTTGAAAACTATATTTTGAATGATATTTAGTAATTGAGCTAATATCATTAAACTCCACCATATATATTTTGGTAAAATATATTAATTTTTTTTAGAAAATGGTGACATGTATGCTGGGTGGAAACCAATCAAATTTGGCATGGCTACGGGTCTCACACCCATGATCGAATGATAATATGGGTTCATTCCAACCATTGAACACTCTAACTTCCTTGTCAATTTTCACTTTTTTGTTAATTTTTTTGATGAATATATATTAATTATGCACCAGTATTACACATTTTCGAGATCAAGGATGAATTTAAGAACACCATTTGTTTTGGAATATAGTTATAGAAAAATACATATACTAGTCACTCTTTTATTTTCCTTATAATCCTTTAAATATTTCTTTTAGTAGTTTAGGAATAATTAAATTTCATTATTGGTAATTAATTTATAGGAGTAAAAGGTTGAATTATAATTTGATCAAAGAACAAAATAATTTCGTATATTCAATATGAGATTGAAACTGATTATCTATGATTATTTTGTAATATTCTTATTCTTCCCTGCGTTAGTAAAATGACATATAAATAATATATTTTACATGTACCAAAATAAATTTCGAATAGACGGACTTCAAAATATTCAATGATTTCAAGATTTTAGGACAAAAAATTTCTATAGATCAGTAACATGTATGTGTTTCATTACCAAATTAAATCCATAAAAATAATTACATTTTCCTCTAATCACATATCTTTACTTTCCTTTGATGTTCTCCTACTTAGAGACCTACTTACAAGTTATTCCATGTTTACATTGTACATTCTATTCTCTATTTAAAAGATTATTACATATAACTCTCCAAATTTTGTGTGATTTAAAACATAGGCAGTACAAAAAATCTATCACCATAATCAATATTAAATTGAGAGGATACACATTAAAATTATGTTGGGAGAATGTGACACACCAAAAAACTAAAGTAATATCCTTGTATTTCATATTGTGTATGAAATGCGAAAGAATGAGAATAATGTAATATAACATACATATATATTATAAATTTTTTTAAATATATTATATATTTTTCTATGCATGAAACACCATGTTTTCATGAATTAAAAATTAGAGTTACCTTTTTTCATACCTTGCATTTTACAGAAGGCCGAGTTCTACCAAAAAATGAAATATTATTAAAATATTATTATAATAAGATATTAACTATTTGTTATGAATTTTATGACTAAATTATAAAAATATATGATTTATAATAACAAAATATTAATTTATAGCTTAAAAATTCAATAGATATTAATATGAAAACCAATTAAATATAAATAGAATGTTTTTATATAAAACCATTTTTTTGGTTACGATGTTATTTTGCCCAAATAAATTTATGAAATTAAAAATTGTTAATTTTTTTCATGGAATATATATATTATGCATATGATAAAATATTTTTCACATTATTATATTATGTTTTAGGTGCATAAGATTAATAATAACCCTATTTCACACATAAAAAATTTTACTTTTATAAAGAAAATTTTACTACTTTTTAATGGTGAATATATTTCAGAAATAAATTATGAAAAATTAATTGATATAATTTTTAAAATAAACTAAATAATTATATGATAAAAATAATATTTATCTCAGGATGATGTTTTGGTGATTTTTTGTAATGATTAGATTTTTAGTGAATAAATAAAAATTTTGAATTTTATGTCAAAAATTCTATTTCATATAATTTAATTATAATGTTGAATTGTGTTTTATATATATTTTTATATTCAATTAGATAATAATTTAATCAATAAAATCAAATTATGTTTTTGGAATAAATTTTACATTGTAATTTATTATAAAAACATAGAAAACATTATGATATTTTTACATTTAAATTGTCGTCCCATCTGCGTTATTAATTTTAATTAAATTTTTTCCACTTTTGTGAATATAATTTTAATAAAATTGATTCCATATTTTAAATAAGAAAAATTTATATTGTCTAAAAATTTGAACATTATTTTTTTCTAAAAATATTTGTGAAGGTAATTAAAATTAATTAATATTATTAAGGTTAAAGAAAGCTTAATAATGGATTAAACCTTTAACTTAAGGGCCTTAATGATATAATCCATTTTCCAAAACCCATTTAATTGATCGAAATCGGGCATGAACCATCAATTCATGAGTTTTTTATAACATTTATTATAATTGATCATTTTTCACACCTCACATGTTTCCAAAATATCTTAGTGAGCCCTTTTCCAACAATATAAAAGGCCCCGACCTATCCGACTTCTTCACACAACTAAACCCAAGTATGATCTTCCCCGATCTAGACAAATATTATCCAACAATACATCCCCTATACATGTAATCCTCATCTTGGATAGGATTCAATTCAATGAATCTTTTTGGAAGAATCCAAAAATTTTCACCTAATTAAGAGGTAACACCATCTCTCAAAATTGTAGGTTTCATTTCGATTATCCACCCCCTAAATCCACTTGTTATATTATTTTAAAACAAAAACATTATAATCATGATACAAGGTTTTTTTTTATGATAAGGGTCTATCCAACATTTATATACACCTCCATCTATGGGAAGCAAATATACAGTTTCTATGTATGGTGAATTAGTCCCTCACAAAAAGATGATCATTCGAATCTCATTTACCGCCTATCATGGTGGAAATTATGATGGAAAAATATTCATATATGATATATATGTTATTTATGATGTATTATGACTCTATAATATTTATTTATAGCATAAAATTATACTTTAAATATGGTGTAAATTTGATAATTTTTTAGATAAAGTGTGGACTACCTCCACCACATTGAAATGCGATTCATTCTCACGATACATGAAATGTATAAAAGAATGGTTATAATTAAACATAGCTGACATAAAAAATTTATATATGATATTCAAGAAATATAAATCATTCTATAAATATAATGTATATATTTAAATATCATATTCTTTATTACCATTTCACACTCTTTAAAAGAGAAAACAATGTTTATAGACTTGGAGACTACATCCTACTTAACATGATGTGATTTTTTTACAGCACATCGATATATATATAATTATATACGAATAAATAATATTTTATTTATTATATAATTATAATTATTGATTTATTTTGGTTACATAACATCTTTACACAGCTATAATTTAATAATGGGAATGTTACTAATGCGTACGTACAACATACCGTCTCATTGATTATAACAATTTATCATTTTCATAACATTTTTAAATGTTTTATTTTAAATGTATAATTAATATAAAAAATAATAATTGTTTATTTTTTATTATTATAATGATGTTATATAAAGACCCCTTTGACAAATTTACCAATAGTTGGTTTTTGTGCACATAAATTGTATTTGGTCAGAAACACTAGACATAAACATAATTACTTTAGTGTACAAAACATGGTTATAAGAGAAGTAAAAGTAATTATAATCATGAAAATGGTTATTATTTATGTATTAAATTAACATAAATTTATTACACAAGATTTTAATGAACGGTCACTGAAAAGGAAATACAATTTAATGGTATTTCATCTCACATTAAATTTTTGTGAGATACATGTTATATTTTACAATATTTCATTTTATGTAGTGTATGAACTACCATTGATTTATTCTACGTATCATATAATTAAATATAAGGTTCGAATAATTTACATTTTGTGAACCTCCTTTCATTGTGTTTAAGATACAAATGTTACCAAATAAGTAAAATGTTTTGTCTCATTTTTGTTTTTGAACTCATGTTTTATAATGCACCTAAACAGTTTTTTGAGGACCATATATTTCCATTCTACATGATATATCATGAATATAATTATTCTCATGATATTTTATGCTTTATTTAATTTCTATTTCTTATATGGAGATAATGATCCATTTACCATGTTACAGAAGATTATTGAGGCAATCTCATCACTTTCACATGATTTATTATGTTTATGATTAATTTGATTAATTATTATAGTCCATATCTCAAAAACCCCCATGATTTTCCTTATCCTCTAATATTTCATGATATAATCATTTATTGTTACCATATTATTCTCTTTTTTGTAGAATATAGTCAAGAACATATATCTATGAAATCCAATCATTACCATCTCTTCAGTCAGGAATACATTCAAACCCAAGTTTCAAAGAACGGTTTTACATTAATATTATTCAATTCCGAATTAATATACAAGGGAAAATTTTACCCTATATGTCTTTTACTACACTATTCAAAGGAATCATCCTTTCACTTTCCAAACAAGGTATTTTCTTTCATTTTACAATATAAAAGAAATATTCTTTTTACATCATATGAAACTTATGGCTTTAACCCCCATCATATCATGGATGCCTCCTTCACTAGTTGAAAATTTTAATTTTAAAAAAACCATTTATGGGTATTTTCAATGTAATTTATTTTCAAATGGATTATTTAAAAGAAAATGATATTTTTATTCATGAATAATATTATTTTATAAAAGACCACAACTCTCTATTTTAATCCACATGGGAATATTTATATGGATATAATCTATATTCTATATCTGGATAGTTGATGATTTATTTGAAAATGGATATTATTCACATTAACTTCCTTGATTCATTCTCAATGTCCCCTTTTAATGTTAAATTTCATATAATCATTGATCATGGATGTTATCATTTATCAAGAATATTACTCTTTCCTAAACCATATTCCATTTTACATAAGGTGTTTACATTGGATAATATTTTAATAAATGTTGTATTATTTATAAATCTACATTACTTATTCAATATAGGTCTTTGATATGGATTATTATTTATTTTATTATTAAATATAAAGAATACATTGGACATGCAATTTACGAGATTGAGACCGTTTAGGGAAAGATATATAGGTTGTGGACCTGTGAATGAATGACCCTTGATACATTAGATGTCTCATGATAAAAATTGTTAGATAGCTACCTTAGATAGTTTTTTTACCTGATAGTTAAACCGTCTTTTGATTGGTCTTCACAATACCGATTCCATGTACCTAAGAAACATGGAATTCAATAATTATGTATTTCTTTCATATTTGTTTTAGTTATTAGGAATATATGATTTTTTTCATTAACATATCAATAGATACATTTCAATTCAGTTTATTGATTAATGGAACGTGTTTTAGTTATATACCATTCCATAATCATTTTTACATATCTAGTAATTTTAATAGAATATATGTCTAGTTATTTACCTATCCATATTGTCTATTCTCATTGATTAATTATTAGTTCTTCTATATTTATACCTTAATAAGAACATGAGCTCACTCATATTATGTTTCATTGATTAGGAATAAATGAAGCATACATTGAATGATATGCATTAATTTAATGGAAGTATTAGAGTTATCCTATATGTTTTTTATTTGTTTAAATGAAATAAAATGTTTTAATTAGTGTATACATTTTTAATACAATTTTTAATAATGTTTCTGGTTTTCTATGAATAAAAAAATGATCGGTCCTTAGGTTATTGACTCCATCTAATCATGGAAGTTATATTTATAGTAGACACCGGATTAAGGCTATCATTGGTCGGGTCGCTACCTAGTGTGCAACAAGTCTAGTTTTCCAAAAACGATTGGTTATAGGCTCTGAATAATCCCTAATAACCCCTAAGAACATTTAAAACACAAAAGGGATATATATTAGATCCACAATAATTAAATAGACAGAACATTAAAGGAACTATTCATGAGTGTAAACATGGGTTCTTTCATGACTGTACAAAAATTTATAATGTATATAGAGTTTTTCATATTGGATAGAATACAATTAATCATTGTAATGGTGGTAAAAATGACATCAAACATTTACCTTCTTCCATGATATGATGTGTAATATGTCTGATCCCATTGAAAATAACTCAAAACTATAACCATTTATATATTTAATATAAATTGGAGGTCGTTTAAAGAGTTAAGATATAGTAAATTTTACAACTCAAGTTGTCCAATATATTTCTTATCTTGATCTACTTGTTCTTATTTATCATAATACATTAAATTGTTTTTTATGAGGAATTATTTTGATGGTTGATTCCTTTAGTAAAATAATGTTTTTTCATTAGGTTCCTGATCGTTGTATCATTCAATGGCATTCCAGGATAGGAAGATGGTGAATTTGATTCATCATATCGAGGTATTCATGGTCTTGGACTACATACATAGATCATTATTTCAAGGGATTCCAAGGATATGAATACATAACATTTTCTGATCATCGTATAGAGGGATTTTTCTGAAAGTAAATGAAATCCTTTATAGGAGGTATAAAACTTTGGATACCATTAGTCAATATTTCTAACTACCTTATTAGTTTATGTTAATCATGTGGTTTCTTAATATTGATTGTTAGTCATTGTTACTTTTATAAGATACATATTTTTTGTGGATACATGATCTATTATTTCATTTTTATATATTTAAGAATGTTAGTTGTTATACTTATATATATAAGAAAACTATTATATAAGTGTTTCTATTATACTGATAAATCATAATTGAATATAATCGGAAAATATGTGATCCTGATTCCAACACTCTAATCATCAAAAGATCAATGAGTCTGATCATTTTACATAAATAGGTTTGGTGTATTCTATTTGGTTTAAAAAATTTAACTACAATTATCCCCCTCTTATATACCATAATAATTGTGTTCATTCCAACATGCATGTATTTCAAAACTCATTATCCAAAATAATTATAATGAACCACAATCTCTCCTAGAAGTGTCTTAAAAAACACATGTACCCAAACACCCTAGTAACTTGATGTTTATCATAAATAGGTAAGTTATAAAATTTTATGCAAAAAATTTGATGTTAAAACAATTATAATTCTTATTACCATCCCAATAGATATAATGATACTATTTCCAACTCATGTAAAAAAAAATAAAAAATACACAATTTCCTGTTCCAATAATAGAAATTGGTGATACTCTCTTTCATAAAAGTCAATTGGACAGAACGAAGTTGATTCAATTTTTGTCAAAAAAATATATTTAAACTGAATAAGAATGATACGATTTGTAACATACCACCCCACCCCATTCTCTTTAGATGCTATGTGGGAGATACGTGGCCTTAGGTGACATCTAAACAATAACAAATGATGATAATAGATTATAAGGCACTCAAGAAGATTTGGTTAAAGATTTTTACTTTGAATGGAAAAACATTCAAACCAAATAAACAATAGCCAATCCATCATCAAAATGGATCATGTGTACAAAAATAAAACACAAGAAAAATCACACCAATTAAACACATAAGAGTTTAATTGGAAACTAAAAGGCATAATCATTTTGGTAAATGGACCATTAAAATCTAAATTCCAAAGTGTAATCAACAAAAAACAAAAAACCCTCTATAGGATTCAATCCAATTTCCAAGACTATGGTATCAAGAAGAATAACCAAAGAACTTCAATACAAATCATTTTCCAGTTTCATTGTAGATTTCATCTAAAAATGCATAATATATCTCTAGAAGGAGAAATTATAAACACATCAACATTTCAACAATGACTTCCTAACTCACGCAACTAAAAAAAGCATGTTTACACATATTTTCAAACGATTTTAAGTAGTAAATATAATTAATATAAAAGACATAAACCTATATTCAATGAGAAAAACCCAGATTTCAGTTAAACCATATATCATTTTATTTGTAATATATTTTTCCATGTCCACACACACACAAACTCTATCTTGGTAAAAATATTATTGTTGGATCTTCATGTCCACAATAAGTCCCATTTAATGGTTGTTCGTTACAACCATTATCTATCCCAATAAAATCACAGCCAATTATTTTGGTAAAAATAATTCCAATTAATTTCAATCAAAATTAGATTTTAAAAAATTTTAACAAAATATTTTCATGCCTCAAAACAATCTATAACATTATAATTATAATTTTTTAATTATAATCTTTGTTGTTTTCTTAAAAAAAATTTATTTATACAATTTCCATGATAATATGGAAAAATTATTTCCTTAAAGAATCATTGAATTATTTATACATAATGTCATTAAAATCATAAAATTTTAAAAAATAATTTATTTCTAGATCAAGTGGAGTTCAGTGATGTTACAGCAACCTCAAAAACATTGGATAAATGAAGAAAACTACACTTTCTTAAATCCACGATTAGATGTTCTTATATTAAATAAAAAACCCATAATCCATCAATATTCCCATCATATAATTTTGATATATCAAAAAAATATTATATATATGATTCAAAAATTTAGAGTGAGAGAGTTTGAGAGAGGAAAGACTATATATTAGATCAATTGTGAATAAAAATGATTTAAATATGAATTTGGATATCCATATCACATTTATTTTCATATGGATCACTCAAATATCAAAGTGGATCATCTCTCACAGCTAGAGACATTAATGAATTTGATTTATTGAAGGAATAGGACCGAACAAAGGGAAAAAAAGATTAATTTGCATCAAACCATTGTTTAAGGATATCTAACTATAAACCACACACTTAGGGTGCATGTTTTGTCAAACCATGCACCAACTGTGTGGTAATACTATATTATTTACACAAGTCAAATAGTCAGTTTTCCCAGAAAAAACCACGTGCTACCAATGTTTTCACATATACTTAAAGATTCATGGTTTCTATTCTATATTCATATGGTTTTTTAAAACCATGCACTAACCTTGTGCTTTAATACTTTCCACTAAATTCCCTTTAATAGTTTCATGGAGATAATAAATTATTTCTACTAACCATTCATAAATATTAAACCTCTATAAATCCCTAAAACACAATCCACAACCCCTCAGAGCCTCTTGAAATGTATAGAAAAAATTGTATAGAATCAAAATTCATGAATAAAGGGTCATATACCTAAAATGGGAAGTGTTACACAAATTTAGGTTTGATAACAACTCTTATAACAAATAACAGATAAAGACTCTCTAACTAAGGGGGATTTCCCATTCAATATCGCATACAATGTGACAGACCAGGACCCTCTCATTCCGGGAGGGGTCTTATACAATATTTCACAACACATGGAAATGTATACCCACCCACATAGGGTAGTGACCCATATTTATCATCATCCATTACCCACTAATATCTTGTTAGAATCATATTTAATCCTTACATGTATCTATTTAATTGGATTATTCTCTAAATCTCAGTTTCATCAACCCTCAAATGATGAAAATAATCATCTATGTGTTATGTTTATTAAAAAAATACAGTATTACATCATCTCATAAATTTATGGTCACTTGATGAAATTTATTATATGAATATAAAATCAAACATCTTAAGAGTATTTTTTTACGAATCCCTAAATATGATAAAATTCGTTATATATTGAATCACATTGGAATGGAATATTAAAATCACATACCGGATAATACATGATAATATACCATGTACAACATTAATTTTTTCCTCAAAACACCACAATAGTCCCAACACACATTGGTTGTAATGTATAACCCATTAACCCCCACCATCACACTCAATGTTGGAATTTACTACACTCCAAATACAAAAACTCATCCATCATCCTTGATACTAACATGATTGAAACACCCGTAGATAGACCTATAGAGAATAGACCTTACATTACCCCTTCCTTAGAAAGAAAAAAAATACAATTTTCCTTCCAATAATGGAATAAACAACATGAATCCTTTATTCGTGGAATATAATTATATTCTCTCCCTTACAACCCATATAATTAAAATCTTCAATCCATGATAGTAATTTCTATATCTCCCACTAATATAAATTAAAAAATAACCCATAGAAAATTTGTTATTTATTTTATTTTTAGGTTAAAATAAATATCTCAAAACTTTAATCATTATAGGTATAAACCTGATATACAAATAGAACATTGAAACTATAAACCATCAAGGGGTTACATCAATCCTCATGTAAAATATAACATTATCTAAACCTTCAGCATTTAACTTACTCTGATAATTAATGTTATACTAGCATTATAAGGTATACCAAAGGATTCAACATCTCACTCCAAACATGAGACATAACACAATACACTTGTATAGTCGAAATGATTCCTCTTCCACTTAGATATATGGTATATGGGTTATCCAAATTCATTCAAAACACAATAAAGAACATACTAAAATTCATAGAGGTACTAATCCATAATAATTTCCAAACATGGTTCTCTATGTCACTATTAACTTAACCTATAAATAAATACTATTGATTTATTTTTAAACAATATATCATCATTAATAAAGATATTCATTATTCATAAAAATATATCAGGAATGATTTACAATCATTAGGCCTTTCTTTCAAAGCACAATTCATTCCATGATACCCTATCTAATTCCAAATAATTAAATAATTAATTTTAAAAATTTATAATTTATTATAAAATATTGTCTATTAATTCGCAATCACTAACATCATAAAGGAATTAATGACCCCCCAATAGGCCATTATAACCATACGTGCCCAAATCCATTCTAGGGCTGGACATCGTTTGGGCCCACATCCAATAACACTTATATGAAATTGTCTGCTTCTATATAATGTATTACTAACCTCCACAAAAAAAACCAAGTAATATCTTCTAGTTTGACATATTAATAGGATGTTTTATGAGTATCCCAATGTTGATGGCATGTTGTTACTCATTATAATTCATGGTTGGATTTTAGAACAAAAGACTAGGTTTTCATTGCAAGGGAGGTTTGTATATAAAATATATGTAAATGGATGTTCCTTCCTTGTTTTATAAATTATGAATCTGGTCGGTGGATAACATAATTATGGATTCGATACAATGAGGGTATATGGACCAATTAAAATGTCATTACATATTAATGTAGTGGTACTCGTAATGATTCTCGGTGAGATATTATCTTATAGGTCATGGGTTTCAGTTGTGGGTGAGATGTGTAAAACAATATATGGATATAGATAGTTCATGATACAAATTATATGATTTAAACCAAGGTGGTGGATGTAAATAATTGGTATTGGTACCCATTAGGGGAATTTTGAGGACTAGGGGGGTTGTTAATGATATGTAATGTCCCCCACATACGCACATGTTATGTCGAAGTCCAAATTAATAGACCAATACCCCAAACTATATCTTATAACACGAAAAATTACACATAATAAATAGATATAATCTCCTCCCCCATTACACTGTCTGATGATCTCATGCTTAACAACCAACCATGACTCGTTTCATCTACAACTTGTCTAATAAATCTATTACATTCATAATTATTCTCCATTGTCTACAATTATAGAGGTAATATGTTTAAAATTTAGGAAACTATATTTAAAACTCATATAATAGTGGAAAATTCATTTCCTATGTGTCGACTAAAGGATGTGTGGTGGACAATACCATAATGGATTCAATTACGTGTGGAATATGTTACAAACAGTGGGCCATTACACCAAGTTATGCCATAATATATATCCTCCATCTAACAACATGAAGATGATATATTACATAATTATGAAATTTATAATAATAAAAAATCAATAAAATGACAGATGATAAATTAAAAATTTCACATAATTAGATGAGAATATCAAAAAATATATTAGTGACATACCATTACCAATATACTGAATAACTTGTATTTTCCATTTTCTTTCAAAGAACTCTGGACATCAAACCATGAATCCCCACACATTGTGGAATAGTTAAATATTATTTTGATAAATAAATCCTGATTTCATTAGATATATTAACTACTATTTTATGATAATGAAAGACACAAACAATATAGGGGTTCATGGGGAATATAAAAACATGAATCCCCAGTAACAGAAACAACCAACCATTGAGAAGAATTGAGATTGATAGTGTTTAATTAATGTGTAGAGTTACAAAATTGGATATATCTTGAGCCCCATGGATAACATTATATTAGAGGTGTCTAACTATAAATATATGAATTTTCCATCACTATATAGTGGGCCAAAAAAACCAATCATGAACCTGATCGTCCAACATTAGTTAACTAGTGGGGAGAACACCACTAGATAAATCTAAACCTATCATAATGTGGGACACCATGTATAGTATCCCCACTAATACAATGACTGATTATTGGGGGAATACATATTGGTTATATAATAGAATCTAAAAAAATTTAAAAAAATTTACACATAATCCTTCCTTGGTCCAAACACACAAACAATGAGTTATTATAAAATTACCCAAACCATTACATAAAAACATTTGTATGGAACACATAAATATTAAACAATGTTTGGAAATTGAAATCTAAAAATTCCCCATTTATTCATTTTATAAATTTTCATCATAATCCACTTGTGTCATTTAATATTCTTCATGTAATTATATATGCAGTGGTGTTTTTTATGTTATATAGTTAAAATTAATTTTAAATATCGTAGTAATCATGTTTTAAATGATTAAACATACAATTATTTACCATTAATTTTGACAATTTAATTTCTATTTTATTAGATTAATAACACAATAATAACTAAATTTTATTTTAAATGTTTTCTCAGAAATTAATTTTTTTTTATTATACTATTTAATTCATTAGTGAATTTAAACATCATCATTCACATAGATTATATGAACATATCATACACCAAAATATTTATATAAATTTTATTACAAGATTGATGTAATTAATATGTATTTTATTTTTATAAATTTATTATAATATAATTTTACTACATTATTAATATAAATTTACGGATGACATATGTTATTGAATTAATAAGATGAGAAATTGAAATGAGAAGCAATCATTTTGAAATACTAACTGTGTACATTGAGATATTACTTTTAGACTGAGTCATAATATTTTTAAGTATGGTATATCAAATATGATAGGGAATAAGGAATGTGGAATTTTGTTTTTATAGTGTCATAGTGGTTGATATTTAGAAAATGAATTGTTTTTAGCAATATATTGATGTTTATGTTTTATGGGAGTTTTTGTAGGTATCGTTGAGGCATACAACAAGATAACATTTTTATTTATTTATTATTAGACAAAAAAATTGAATATTATTAAATATTGCTTCATTTATAATTATTCTCTAAAACATACATGATTACATAACCTTTATTACATCTTAAAAAATGTGAATTTTAAATTATTTTTTCATTGTAGTTATTTTTAAATCATTATATAAAAATATAATTTAATATATGGTTTATATGTATATTAAATGTTTTTGAATGTATTTTTAGTATTATTTTAAATAATTATTTCATACTATATGTACAATTTTTTATATGTTTTATTTAAATACATTAGTAGCACATTTTTTAATCATTATAATTTTTTAAAACCTATCATGTTTATAAATGAAATAATTTTTACCCTTCACCAAAAATTCATTTTTTTTGAAAATTATAAAAATTTCACTACATATTAATTTCAAGGATACGACTCAAAATTATAAATATAATTTTTCAACTTTATTTCATCAGTAAAATACTTTTATCATTTAGTGAATATATTATAATAAATTTTAAAAAATATATTATAAATAATAATGTTTTTGAACATGTTAATATATTTCAACATATAATGATTCAATCATTATTATATTAATGAATTTAAATTATTCATTAATATAAAACCTATATATTAAAATATAACTTTATATAAATTCATAACTATATAAATGTAATAACTCAAATTTACAATGATAATTTCTAATTAGTTACCAATCCATATTTTTTTTAATGATATCAATCATGTTTCACATTGAATATGTGTAATTTTATATTATCATTAATTTAAAATTATGATTATCATATATCAAATTTATTCAAAATGAACAAGCATACTCTGTGACAAAAATTTTTATTTCCTTCTATATATACAATCCATCATTTAAATAATTTTAAAAAATTTATTTAAAAAAAATTCCATTGAAAATTTATAATATATATTTCATTAATAAGTAGATAATTATATTACAATATTATTATATATAATTATTATCAATGTTCCCAAAATATAAATAGTAACTATTTGCATATCATTTATTTATATTCCAACAGTTGTTATATGAAATTCGATATAACCATGAATAATTAGTTTATATGTAAAATTATAATTTCAAAGTGAAATAAAAATAATAATTATTAAAAAAATAATTGTTATATAATTAATAAAATTATGATATGTGACATTCCACTTATTTATTTTCATAATTTCTATTTTTATAAAAACTAGTTAAAAATAGCTGATGATTACATTAAAAATTAATTTCCCAATATTTTAGTTATATTTTTAATTTTACGTTATATACTATTGTATGACTTGAAAACTCATTAAATACTATAAAATAAAAATATGTAATGATTTAATATAATTTTAAAAATCAGAGAGATGTTTTAATATTTATTATGTCACATGAGTTTTCTAATGTTGTATTATTCAACAATTGAGGTTTATTATCATTTTTCTATTAGGTTCGTAAATATTAATTTCCTATTATGAGTAATGGTATAATCAAATTTAATCTGTGTAATTTTTCATATGAATATGAAATTTTATTCCGAAAGGTTTCTTATACTAAAACAACATTTTTTCAACATGTTCCATAATTAGTTCAATCTATTATTTTATTCATTCAATCTATGAATTTTACAATATAAAAAAAATATTTATAGTTTATGCAATGATTTATAATAACATAGTCTTAATGAATAATTAAAACATTCAATGAAAAAAAAATTCACCTATGACCATGAATATCTGATTTTATGCTCTAAATATATATATTAAGTAGATATTTCAATACTAACTAAAATAAATCAAAAATGTATAAAATAGTTTTCTATAGTATACATACCATCTAAATATAAATATTATCTTTCAGGCTGGTTTGGGATAGATTGTTTTTAGATTATATATATTTTCATTAGGTCACATAATAAATATTTTATATTATCTTATAAAATGATCAATATAGTTTTTTATAATTGGATAATTTCATCATAAAACATCAGGTATAGTTGGTAAACTACAATAAATAATGAGATATTAGTCTTTATAAGGTGTAAATTATTTTTGGGTGGAATAAAAGAGTAATTACTTATTCAAAAATAATTGAGAAATGTGATCATGAGTGAAATTTTAGGGATGATGTTTTTCGATCATGGAATTGTTAAAGTTTTTCATGATGTGTGATTATTTTATCATAGATCGTGGACTAAAATAATAAACAGAGTAATCCTTAAGAAATATATTATTCCCTAAAATAAGGATGTGATCTAATAAAATAAAAATAATTAACCATTATTTCAAGGATTAAATATATGGAAATTAAATTTGAATAAAAAATAAGAATTTATATAAAGGGTGTCTACTAAGACAATAACAACATAGTTGTCAACTATAATAACATAATTTCCATGAATATCATAAAGGATGATGTTTATGACATCATTTACATGACTAACATTATACAAATATAAGATTTTTTTTAATACAAATCCTACAAATCTAATATGATATATAATAATACAAAATTCTATGGGGGTCTATATATTTCTAGACACGCATTTATTTTATTATATAACACTATATATAATTTCTTCAACAATATGAAGAGATATTAGTGTTATAAATATATATAAAATTATTTAGCCATTATATTTAAATTATTTATAAAAAATAATTTATTATTAATAATTTAAAATGTTATGAATATGTAGTAAAATAATCTGAAATTATGATAATAAATTGTTTCTTATATCATCCATGAAGGATTAAATGATATATTTGCATATCAATATATATTTTTTAGTCAACAGAATGGAATGAATATCTTGATGATATAAATTCATCTTTGAAATAGATGTATTGAGTATTCACAATGGATATGTAATGAAATAAAGTTTCACTACTCAAAAAAAGATTAATTTCCATTGTCGAGGACCATAGAAATAATCACTATAAAAATGGTTATAGGATATTTCCTCAATTTTGGAGACAATTGATGTTATTTGATTAATGTTGGTTACGTGACCTATTAGATTAAAAGTGTATACAATTATCTACAAGTAGTGGGGGTGTTGGATTATATATTATAAAAAAAATAATTATAATTTTTAGCAAGCACTTAAAAAAATTTATCAGATGGAGTTTCATTATAGTAGTATTTATAATCAACGTAAGAAAATGGTTACAAAATAAGAAGAAAAATATTTTTTAAAATGAATAATAGGATTATAAACATATAAAATTTAAAGTAATGCTTTTTGAGAACATAAGTAAAGAATAAAAAAAATATAAAAAGGAATCCATACATTAATCATTAGTCTTACATAAATATTTATCCTACCTTATGGAATACTTTCTATAATATATTATTATAATTTTTTGTATTACTCACCCACGAAGTCATCAATAAAAATGATCAGACCCCGATATGATTCTCAATCCTTATGAAACCTCGATTTGATGGATCATAATAAAAATAAGACTCCCACGCCATGATAATCATTATCCAATAAGAATATGAACATCCTTAATTACGAAATAAAAATATAAAAAAATTTAAATGATAATTTTTAATCAAATTCCATAATGAAAAGTAACTCAAAATTACAATGTTAAATCACTCATCTCACTTGGTGTTATAAAAATCATAACAAAAAATTTAGATTTTTGAAGTTGTAAAATATTCATTCTCCCTTAATATGTCTCTATCTATTGGAATAATCTAATGATCATTCTCTATAGATCCGGGAGTTCGGTTAGATGGCATTGGAAACACACCTACATTACTTCAGGAGTTCAGTAAAATATCTATATATTTTAATCTCCGTGGTTTCTACCCCTACAATAAATGTAGGGTTGATCTGTTAGAATGAAAATATTCATATCATAGATTTTATAATGTTCTTCATATTATTGTTTATTATATTTCATTCCAAAAGACATGTATGCATACATTTTTTAATTTTTATTTGATAGTCATTGTAGAATGTTATCTATAAGACTTAAATATACTCTATCATATTGGATTTATAAAATTCCCTCTGATGAACTTATTATAAACATATCTTGTGTTAAATGTATAGGATGATATATAAGACAAAAAAACATTACATCATAATTAAATAATAGTATCTTTATAGTAAAAACTATAATTTTTCGTTAAAATATAGACATATAAAATCTAGAAATGTATAATACTTTTAGAAGTAATTCCTTTATTTTTTGATGTAGGGTTATAAAATATTCATTTGACTAAATAATCTCACCCATTTTGAAAATTAAAATACAAGAAAATATAAATAAAAAATAAAAAATAAAAAATGAAAAATTACTCCCCCAACCTATTACTAATGTCAATAAATATTACTCTCAACCTTTCCCCAATTGGTTTTTTAACATTATCCTATTCCAACCTTGTGATTTTTGAAAAGTAATTTTAGAAGTTAGAAAGCATTAATTGAAATTTTATGAAACATTTTATAACAATTTGATATTTGATATTTTATATATTATATCACACATAGGAATATATAATAATGAAAAAACAATAAAAAACAGACATTAAGTGTGTTTGAGTTTGATTATTTAAAAACATACCAAGATTTTATGAAATTAATATCTCATTCTTTATGAGTTTTTTAATGATATCCCACATATTTCTATGTCCGTCTTAATTCTTCTATGACTCTTAAACTACTAGATTTATCATTACAACTTATTCTTCTATAATAAAATCAGCATTCTTCTTTTTTATATAGTTCTTCATATTGTGTCATATAAAGAGACTTCATATCAGGTTAAGAATGTTTTCATTCTTTAATTTATATATTGATGAATTCTGAAAACCATGAAAATATTTTGGTTACACTTTTAATATAAATTAATATGTTCATCAATGATTATTTATCACTTTCAAGGTAAATCATCCATCTCAGAACAGTTTTCACTATTTCTAACTCTAATTTATAAATTTTAAAAAAAAAATTAGTCATTCTAAATATATTTATCCACATGATTTTTGAGAGAACTAGAAATTTTCATATTATATACTTATGGTTAAATATTTTTTTCTCTAGCATGAATATTAAAAAATGAATGAAAATTATTCACATTTTTATGAATTATATCACTTATGTTATTAATTATCCATTAAATTATATTTAATGTTTTATATGAAGTTGAATTTATGGAATCACTTAAAAATTATTAAAAAGAAGTTACAACCAGTATTTATCATACATTTTCAACTATTTCCAAAAATTGAGATTGATATATCTCTATTAAATCATCTTCTTTAGTTGTTGTAATATTATCTAATTATTTTTTATTAGATTCAGTCTCTCTTTATTTAGAATATTAATCATCATGCTTGCACTGAGGAGATTTTTTTTAAAATTTGAAGACAAGTAAGTTGATGTATAATATAAAATATATTTAATTAATAAAACATCCTTAATCTTCTAGAAAATTATATCATTCTTCTTCAATTTTCACTTTTCAGGTACACAAGTTGAACTTATGGGATCAGAAAATTATTCATGTTCATTTTAAAATTTATTTTCATAATCATGTAGAACATATTAAACAAGTCATTAATAAAAAATATATTTACCTTATTACATGAAAATATATTTCATGAATTTTTATACTTCTAAAAAATAATGGAATATGGGTAAAATAAATTAGTTTCCACAAATTCATGTTAAACTATTTTAACTCTTGATTTAGCTGTAAAAAATTATTTCAAAAAATATATTATATTATTTAATAACCACACATTTTCTTCTTGTATTTTATTTTTTAATTCTTTGATGAAATTTTTGTAAACCTATTTCATAATGTTTCAGACACTATAAAATCAAAATCAAAATATTGGATGCCATCAATCTTTTCACCTTAATTTTTAATAAACCTGGAATAATCCACATCAGACATTTTATTTTATTTAATTATTAGAATATAATGTGACCTTTCATTACATAATTTATTTTATAATTGTTTTTTGAATCACCAAAAACATGAAAAATTTATCCTTAAGCTATCATTTCTACAAACTATTTTATAGAAAATATAATTTCATTTTCATTTTGAATATTTTTTAACCTCTAAAATATTTAGTGTTTTCTCAATATGGTATTACCTCTTTGTGAATAATTTTCCATTACAAAATTTTACACCCCTTATTAATAAAAAATATAGAATACTATTCAACTCCATGGATACAATCATTAGTATCTTGACACGGAATAAAATCTCTTTTATTACGTTAAATATTCTTATATTGCGGAAATTTTTTAGAACATAGATATATTGCACCATTAGATTATCCTTATTAATATTCATAGGGATTATAATTTTTTTATTAATATTTAAACAATCATTGAATCTAATGATATATTGGAATGCTTTATAAATTTATCATATGTAGGAAACATTGAAATTGTTTCTCATATTTTTTGATAGAGCATTCTCGAATGTTTTGGGAAATAAGGCATGATTTTAGATTAAAATTAATATTAATTAGCACAAAATAAAGTATTATATTTATATTTTAAATATTTATTAAAAATATAATGATACATATTTAAGATCATAATCATTATTTAACTCTGTAATTATATAACATTATCTCACAACTGTGGGAAATGAAAATCCAAATCCTCTTTAGAAAATGATTGAGATTCCCATTTATAAAATAAAATTTCATATATTAATGAATATTTTTATCAATAGAACCATCTTAATTTATTAAATAATTAATTAAGTATATCTATGATATGTAAATCAACAACATATTAAATTGACACTGACCATAAAAAATAAAATAGAAAAGAAGAAAATAAGAAAACTAACCGATAAAAGGTAAATTTAAAAAATAGAGCTCACTAGATAATTCATGTTGTAGAGAAGATATGGTGTTCCACTTCTTATTTATATATACTTAGGGAGACATGTGATGCATATTCCGACTAGATCTAATGGTTAGGAATCATCTATAAAAATAATTGTTGGGATCAAATAATAAATAGATGAATAAGAAATATTTTTCAAATGTTATATATTTTTTGACAATAAATTTATTTATCATTAATTACAATTACATTGTGTTTTATCATATGTATTATAATTATAATGAAAATATATTATTTTTAACACAAAATTCGTAATGATTTTTCTTAATTGTTATGAATAAATTGAAAAATATATGAGATAACATGGAAAAGTTTTCATACAAGATTTAAATTTAATACCATTGTCAAAAATATTTGACCAATAATCAGGTCTTCATAAGAACATATAAAAATATAAATGAAATATTCTATCCTTTGAAACATCAAACAGAACTCACACTGAAAAAATAGAAGATGTCTTTTTTACTCAGTCTACGGCCGACCGGTTCTACTTTGGCCGAGCGGCCCGCAGATGTGGGCTGTAGTTCCTCCCCACGCGGCCGGCATACCGCCACCGCTTTCTCTAGTCGTCACCAGCACTTCCATTACCGCCTCTATCGAAATAAAACGAGGATCAACGGAGGGTCTTCGGGATGTGTTCATTCGGCCTACGACATCCACATTAGGTGGTATCATATGTCTGAAGGTAAAACATTTTTTTAACAAAGAATGAAGAACAATTTTATTTAATTAAAATTGAATCAAATCCCCTACCTCGAAATAAAGTTCATTTGTAGACAGAGTCGCGTGGAGGCAGCGTCAACTCATTGACATCGGGGAAGAAGGTGTCGAGGATGGATCGTCGTCGGTGTTCCTTGCAGGTGGCTCCTTCTCCATTGGCTTGGCCAAAGATTCAAGGAGTTGATCATCGTTCTTCGGCGGTTCTTCTTCAAAAGAAGAATTCTAATATTCTATTTCTCAAGAGCTCTCCCAAAATTCTCTCAACACCACGAGTGCCACACTAAAATAATAGCTAAGGCTATTATTTTATTTGCACATGAATTTTCAAAATTCAAACACATTTAATTAATTAATTGTAGGGTTCAATTCATTAAACAAAAGTGTTGGAAAAAATCAATGGGAGAGAGGGAGGTGAAGATATTACATTTATTAAGGGGAGAGTTGTCAAATTAATTAAGGGGGATTAATGGGGAGTTTAAGGAAGTTGAAAGGCAAGGGGTTTGTGTGGGACCCACCTAACATTATCCTCTCCGGGGAGGTTATGTGGGTGTGGGACCCAACAATAAATTCCCCTTGTAGGATATAAATAACATATTTAAATAAAATTGTGTACTACAATTTTATTTATTTTATTCTAAATCCCCAAAAATTAACTCTCAACCCGCATAAAACACAACTGCATTAAAGGTCTCCTTAAGTGAATACCGGTGCTGCGTGTTCATTGGTGTCCTTGGATTTCAATTCTGAGCACCGGTTCAAAATATAGAAAAACATTCACATAAGTTTACTGAACTTACCTGAACAAAATTTCCAAAATTGATTCTGGGCACACCGGTCCTCAGAATCAAGCTCCGTTAGAAACCGCCGACTCGTAAAATTACAAAGTATTTATGAATAAAAATTTCCTTGAAATTTTCGGGTATTTAAATTTTTAAAAAATCTCAACGTAGATATTTATAAACAAATCAAGAGAAAAACTAAATAAAAATGATTAAAACATTAGAAAAAAGTTATCAACCATTTTCAATTATATTTTCATTGTCTCGATATAGCTATGAAAAAGATAAAAAATATTATCTTTATTTTAATCATTCTATATTTTGTCAATTATATTGAAATCTATCTAAATTTTGGGTAAAACTATCATAAAGTAGATCATATGTGCTGATATATTACAATAATACTATCTAAATATTTTTTTGTAATAATGAAGGATATTGGGTCTTATATATCTATTATTTTATCATTAGTGATGTGTTAGGGGTTTTTTTATACATGTGGAACATTTGAAAAAATATATAATTTTTATTAAAACTCGTGAAAAATTTAGTAGATTTGTGTTGAATCAACAACACCTATGTACAAAAATTTATAGCTACATCATTTTATTCATCAATAGTGGAATGTGATACACAATGTTGTTTCATACAAGACTATTTGACTATAGTCAATAATAATAAATCAAATTTTTAAGATGTACTTTTTCTATCCATTTTACACCAACCAATGTCAGTATCTAAAACCCATTAAATTCTAAATGTTTTTTTGAAGAATAAAGCAATCCATGATCATCAGTTCCATTAAGGAAAAAAAATTCAATTCAAAACATTATGATCAGATAATTTTTTATTATCTTCAAATCACACACATAAGCATATATATATAGAACATAATGGAAAGTCAACATTCTATATGATATAGTAATCCTCTAATGAATCCACTAATTTTAATCTACACATTTACTTGTTTTTCAAGTTATAAATTTAATTAGGATCTTATTAAGTACGATTACCAATAGAATTTTCATATTTTAAAAATTTATGTACTTTTTTAATATATTAATTGATATAATATTTTTTCTTCTAGTTTTTTATAAATTTAGAATCGAAGGAGAAACATATTTTTACCCATCATTCCCATTCATGATACACAACCCATAGGATCCCTAAGGAATAAAAAATTTATATTTTATTATAATATATGTATAATTTCATTAGAATAAATGTATATAAGGATAGTTTCATTAAAATATTTATTCATTATTTTTTTGGGATCAATAACACTCTTGAAAGAAATGATTTTATTTATAAATTTTGCATGTCTATCATACTAGGATATTAGGAATGGGTTATGTCCATTGTTTTTTTTAATATGTTTAAAAATTTAATTCATTAATATTATATTTATTAAAATAGGTGGTTTCAATACAGAAAATTCATCATATACAAATCCATTAAAAAATGTACACTTCACATCCATTTGTTAGAGTTAAATTTTATAATGTTCTATATAGAAGATATATAATTATAGACATGAGTTTATAAATTAGAGAAACATTTTCATCATTTTCAATTCTAACATTTTTATTATTTTCTTTATAATCTTGTTTCATTATTTATTATTATTATTCATTATTCATCACATCTATTTTGGAATTATAATTTATACTCCAATCACATGAAAGGATTTATAATGTTCTACCAACATCCTAGAATTATTCCACTGAAATTTTATTTATTCATTCAATATATAACTTGTCCAATATTTTTCACCAAATTATTCATTATTGTTTATAGGTTCTAACTTTAATAAAAATACAAAATTTTAATTTAGTTTCATACAGATATAGATGTTTTTAATTGTTAAAATTAATCACCAATTATATTATCAATAGAATGATTCCAAAATATTTAATGACTCCTTTAATTTGTAAAATGATTTTCTCCAATAGTTGGTTTATCCTTTCTAAGGAAAAAAATTCATATGATGCTTATTTTTTTGTTATCTCATGTGAATAATTTTCCATCATTTGTTTTAAACATGTTTTTCAAAATATCATATAATGATATGTTTTCTTGTTTTTTAAAAATAAATATGGTGGTGGAACACAATTTAACATGATTTTTTGAGTCATTATGACTTATTTTTTATTCAAAAAATTTAAGACATGCATATTGAATGATCCCCATGAATAATTAAATCATCATATTTTGGATAAGATTTATGTAAATTATCATTACTATTCATGATTCATACATTATAAAAAAAATATATAAATTAAGAATGTTTTCATTTTCTTACTATCATTAACATTTAAATTTTATTTAATGAAAATAGGTATAAGTAATAGTTTATTTATAATTAAAATGATAGTACTAAAAAATTTATGTATATGATTTTTAGAAATTGTGTATTCATTCAAAATAGTTATAATAATTTTCTAAATAATTATATTTAATTATCAATCTAAACAATTTTCTGAGGAGTTATTGAAACTATAATGTTATATGTAGTACAATTATTATAATAAAATTTATGAAAAATAATAATTTAAAAATTCATCATCATGATAACTATGAATAATCATAAATGGTTGAATTTTCTCATTTTTAACATGGGACAAATTATTTTTAAAAATGAAATTTTTTGTTGAATATGTTCCTGATAACAATTCTGTAATTATCTAGTGTATCCCTAACATAATAAATATACATATTATTTTGCTAAAATAATTCCTTTTTGTGGTCATCCAAATAAATCCATGTACAATAATATTTAATCATTATTTTTTCAAACATCACTAATAGTTTGAATTCAATAATTTTTTGTGTAAGAAAATATAATTAATAAAAAAACATTAAGATAACCAAATTCTAAGAATAGTTCAATCCCCAATGATTTCTTTCAATGAATGTTTGACTATGGTTCATACATTACAATTTCCATGTATTATATTCCATAATAAGTATTTGTCTTCTATTTATTTCATGCATGGTAGATCTTGTTTTCTATGGTCATCAATGTTAATAGTGTATAAATTCTTATCCCTAGTACAAAAAATAATAAATTAAACGTCTAAATTTTGAATAGAACATTTACCATTCTATAAGATGACCCAATATCCTTCATGTCACAAATTTATTATACCAATAGGATTGTAATTAAAACCCACTAAAAATAAAACATTTGTACATTATGTTTTACCAAGATGTTTGATATCAAAAATTCTATTAATTTCTCATTCATCATTATATACAAATGTTATTTTCCACCATTAAATATTATAATATTAAGGATAAATTTATTATTTACAAACATATTCCTTGAAAATAACTATCATTGTACCAAATATTCTAGCTAATGGTGCTCATTTGGCTTCATTAAAATATACATATTATGATCTTGGTTCATTGATTTTCTAGGGTAAAATATTATTCAAAAAATATACTTTAGGAATCCATATCTTCCTATTTTTTATTTTAGACCTACAAATTATTCATAAATATAGGTTATATGGATCCTGAAAGATTAAAAAAAATTAAGGAATTTTTTTCTTTATTCTACATAAGGGGTCATATTTATGAATAATGTAATTTCATTGTAAATGTGGTTTAGATTTAGTGAAACCAATCCCATAAGTATTTCATTGGGGTCTAAAATGACTGAATAAGTTAAAAAATCAGTCTAAAAGTAAAATTCGATAAATTTATTTTCATTATATGTATTTTGGAGATAAATTTAAAATCCAAATTCTAATTTATATTATTTATTCTAGGATTAGATTTAATATATAATTTATAAGTGTGTTTTGTAATATTTGAGGAATGTTCAAAAATTACAGAGTTAAATTTGGAAATGTATTCCATTGAACATTCAAAACTATTTGAAATCATTTTTATTTTGTTTATATTGAGAGTAGAATATCCTATAAATTCATAAAAACTTCATATATTGTTCTCATCATCATATATAGAAAATTATTAATTCTTTAAATGAAGTAGTTAAATATTCATCTTCTGAATCCGAAAGGATTTAATTTAATGTTATGATTATAAGGTATTCAATAAATACCTTTTCCATTAGTAATTGGTTTTTATTTGGAAATCCTATATTAAAACCATAAACCTAGAGATCTAAATCACTATACTATGATTAAAAATACAAGAAACAATATCTACCACATTTTCTCTACATATCTAAAATTACTAGGAATTTCATACTCTTGTTCTTATAGAATTTCCTTGAGTTTTTATTCTTCTTATAAATCATTTTTGGTTTTGATCATTTTTTTATCAACCTTATAATTATTTTTCAGAATATTTTTAACCATTTTCACAATGTTTATAAATTATTTATACATTTCATGTAGATAAATAATATACCCCATTCATATTCGTATATTCTTTTGTACATCTTTTTATTATATTCTTATATTCCAAAATAGTTGAAATGAGATTATCTAGACTCAAAATTGTATATTAATTTATATCACCAGGAACCCAACTAATTTATTAAATTATTTATAACATTCTCAAAAAAATCATCATATTTTAGAACATAATCTCAATGATTTGTTAGACTACGTTTGATAGTAAAAAATTAGTGATGCATATCTAAAACTTAATCAGCTGGTAGAAAATGTATAGATCAATAGTCTAGTGATAGAATTTCTAATCTTATTTACAAATTAAAATAGAGTAACATCTTGTTTTATCTATGTAAGAATTGATGTTTTTATAATGGGTCAAAATCCTGATCCTGTTTGAAAGTTTGACTTATTTTTTAGAAAACTACGGAAAATATGGGAAGCTCTAGAAATTTCTAGATTACACACCATGTACTCCGATGTATAGTCATGTATGGGTTTTTTATATACCGGCTACATTCTCACTGAGTACATTTCTTGGGATGACCTTGTAATAATTTTATACAACACAGTATGCATGGTTTGCTAGAAACGCCGTGTATTTTTATTTTCCTGTACTATCAGAGTTCTAGCCGTGTGTCAGCCCGTGTGGCACATCCTAGCCGTGTGGCTACTTCTGCCTAAGTCAAAGTATGGAAAAAGATACTAAATGGAGTGTAGTATTATATACATTCTGTGTATTTCTATATTTATTTGTTTAAATGAAATAGTGTCGCTTCTTATTTCGTAAATGACAATCTTCCCCCCCAACATCGAAATAACCCCATTCTGAAATCCCAAATTAGATAACTTTCCCAACATTCATCATACGAAGACTTTTCTTCAATGAACTGGTGGATGTGAGATCATATCAGCATCGCTAAACCTGAACACCCTATTTCATTCATGTTTCCTTACCTCACCTACTATAGATTCCATCTGAGTGGAATTTTTGGGATTTGATAGAAATATAGATCAATGAAGATCGGCTTCGAATTACAGTTCAATATTGGACGTTCCAATATATAGGAGAATTAGGTAGGTTTTTAATACCTTATTTCATGTTTTCACAGACTTTTGTGTCGCACATGCATTGGCACATATTTTTTTTATTTTGAGATTGACCATTTCATACCTTCATAAATATGTAGAATTGGATATGATACTCGGGAAATCCATTATGTAAACCCTTTACATATTATTCTTGAGTGGGCATGGGAAAGGGGATGTTGCTCATCAAGGAATTTTGTCCAGGGGATGTCAAAATGGTTATAATTGAACTTTATTGTTTCAAACTGTTGAGTTTGGTTCATTAAACCTTAATATGACTTATTAGAGGCTTTCAAAACCTTAGCGTTGGTATGTGACAACAATTGGGTAGTGAAATTTAATAGTTTCGTATGTTTTCATGTTTTATGGTATTATATTGATTATATATATATGTGATGTGTGATATTGAAAATTCTAGAACCTTTGAGTTGTGTTTTGTGTGGCCCAAATATTCTTATGTGTTGCAGATCATATGTTGGGAATGGATTGGGTTACATTGGTTGGTTCTGAACACAGGATTGGGTGTCATGGATGATAGCATGAGGTAGTGCCTCTGTCAGGTTGGGCATGGCCCAAGTTACTTAGATGAAGAAGCAATCAGAGTTAAGATAATTGGTTGCAGGGGAATGAGGTCTCACAGACGTTTTCTGATGGGTACTATTTTGGTGATTAACACACACCCAAAACTTTGAGTAGTTTGAAAATAGGGGGACTCCATGATGAGGAGGTTTTTACCACTTGTGTGGGCAGAGGCCCCCGTTAGTTTCATTTTAAGTACTATTGGTTTTGATGTGCGTGTTGAATAATCCACATGGAAGGTGAGGAGCCTTCAGTGGATAGTGTTGCGGTTATCGGGTTACAGTATAAGGCACACTGTGATTTATGGGAAGACATCATTGTAACTATAGATACATATTAGAGGGCATACATCAATGTTTGTTCATTTACTTTATTTGAGGGCAGACATTTCTGTCCCTCGAGTTACTTATTTAAGGACAATAATCGATGTTCCTCCGAGTTATTAATTCTTGGTGGTTCGTTTGGGGAGTCTATACTTGATACATATAGTGTTAGTGGGCACATGGTGCTGGGTGAAATGACATAGATTTCATTGTTGGGAGAAGTAAGTGACACTCCATGGTTGTTGTTGAGCACTAGTATAGTTTTTGTTTATTTGTGCATCATATTGTTCACTATTTTTCTTATAAAATGTGACTACATAAGTATTTATATTAGGTATGAACCATTGGGTGGTATCCTACTAAGATTAGTCTCACCCCCTGCATGGGCCTTCGGGAAGCATGTAGAGTTTATGGATTTACATTTAAGTAAGACACCAGCTTCAAGAGCAGGATTGTTTTCATTGTCGCATTGAGATGGATGGGACCTTGAGGTCTTTCCCACCTGGAGTTTACTTTTTTTTCATTCTATCATGCACCTTCATGCTTAACTTGTTTTTTGTAGATACTATTGGTTAGCCATTAGAACCCTTCAATATATTGACATTATATGGATGCATGATTTGCATGTTCTATTAGTTGTTAGAAGTGGCCTAAAAGGCTGTTGTGTTTATATTCTACTGTAATTGTTTATATTTTTTGCTTCCACTGTTTATTGTTATTTATTGTGCTTCTACAATGTAGGTGAGGTTCAAGTCTGCAGAGTATTCTAATTTTATATTATACTCGGACCTGTAAAAGTATTTCTTCTGAGAGTGTATAACCTAGCCACTCTACCTATTTATACACTCACTCGTAGTTGGACTCTTTTGGTGTTTGGGGAGGTGCACTTATGTTAGTAACACCAGACCCATTTAGCACTATTTGGTGGTTGTTCATGTTTGGGTTGTTACAAAGTGGTATCAGAGGAGTTCTTGATATGGATATAGTTTTGGTGTTTTTCTAGATACTAATGAGATTGAGATATCTATTTTTATTTCTATGGGCTTTTTCAATCTGGGATAGGGTACACTAGATATAGGGTTAAATTATAATTGGGATTGTAGATTGTTCTTGGGTGCCTATAGCCCCAGGTATGATGGATGGACGAAGTTTCCATGGGTGGAAAATGATGTATTCTTTTTTATCATATTACAGTTTGAATGATTTCCACCTCGATGACTCACATGGTTTGTGATGTTATAGATTATGATATGTAACCTTTAACCCCGTGTGGTACGGTAGAATTGGGCCATGGACTGATATGGAAAGGCATGATTGTTAGGTTTTTAATATGCACATTTTTACGGTATTTCAATTTCATAACTGCAAGTATTCTTTGTGAGGTGATAATTACCTAAAAATAATATCAATTTCCATGCTTTGTATTCTTGGAAATGTGATAAGTGAAATTCCTAATAGAATTTATAGTATATTTAAAGGTACTATGCCATGCATTATATATTGTGAATTTCATGTGGATGATGATTTTTGGGCCTGGATATTTTATAAATAGGTAGGTACCATGGTTGAGGTGATTTTGATCCCAAGGATTAGGTTACTAGGTCGTCGGGTTGGGTGCATCAGTGGTTGCCAGGATGGGAAAGGCCTGAGGTAATTTTGATAACTGGCTATGTGAGGGCGGGTAAGGAGTTCATGAGGTCGGGATGTCATGGTCATGTGTTATGGTGGGGGAGAGTAAGGGTAGTAGTAATGTGCTTCCTTTTACTGCTTTCTATATCTATATTATAAATATTTATTGTTATATATGTGATCTTTCATATCATTTATAGTATTAAACATGTTATTATTTGATGAATCAGAGGGAGCATAAAGCAGGAGATGGTACAATTACACAAGAGTAAGATACGTTTCATCATTAAATTAAGGCAGAGCATGAGCAGAAGGTACATTCATTGGGACATCATTAGGTTCAGGATCTAGTGCAGGTGGGACAACATCTGGGTATGGCAGCATTCGGGTCATTGAACGAAGAGAATCTCCAGTGTAGTCTGGTACGTGCCTTGCAAGGGATCGATAGAGGGGTGCAGGGTACAGATCCATCTAGGTTATATCTGATGTGGGAGTTTCAGTCGCATCACCTACTACTTTTTTAGGGTGATGGTGGTCTGCAGGCGGTTGGATAAAGACAATGCGTGTGATTTTCAAGCAGCTCGAGAGGCCATCAGGGAGGAGGGTCAAGCTGGAGACATACATGATGGGAGGAATGGAAAAGCACTAGTGGGATGTAAAGGTTCATGGTCACAAGCATGATGGACTGGCATGGAAATACATTAGTGATTGGTTATTCGAGAAATTTTACAAAGAGACACTGAGGGTCGAGAGATCTATGGAGTTCATGGGCCTTCAATAGGGAGAAATGACCATCATGGAATATGCACCTACTTTCATTGAGTTTTCTAACATTGCACCTGGTACGATATTCGATGAATCAGCAAGGGTGTGGTGCTTCGAGTATTGCGTTAGACCCGCCATCCAGATCCACGTGAATAGCTTTAGGCTGGGTTCATTCTCAGAGGCAGTGAATCAGGTGGTCTTAGCAGAGGGAACTAAGAGGGATATGCCCCATGTTGGTTGGGTGAAAGCATAAGGTGATGTTTCAAATAATAGGAAGAGTGGATGTGATGAGTTTCAGCAGGGCTGTCAGGACAATGACTCTTATAGACTACCACATAATAGTTCTTCAATGGTTTTATTTTAGTGTAGACAGCCAGGTCACGTTCAGACTCAAGGTGATAGAGCTCCAAAGGAGTGTCAGTCATGTATATAGGTATAGAATCTTGAGTGTTTTTAGAGGAATCCTTTTTCAGACATCCAGTTGGAATGGACAAGGAAAAACAATGACATCTGGAGTTGGCTTAGGCTTGATATTGGGATAGTGTAGTCGAGGTTATGTTGTACACTGAGGACGTGACCAAGATAGAGGTACCCAGATGAGGGGTCAGTGGTCGTCCACTGGTTTATCCACTGAGGGAGGATAGGTTTTAGTCATACAAGTGTCAGGTCAAGTGCATGTCGTGAGGTTTGAAGAGGCTCAATAGGGTGGTGAGCCAATGACAATTTGATTACCTCACAGGTGTGACTATGATATGTTTTGTAATAAATTTTTTTTGGAATGGATTGTTGGGGCTTGTTTGATTTGAGTGCACAAGGTACATTGGATTTATGTGGATTGACTAGATTTTGGTCAGTGGGTTTGAAACCAAATTAGTTGTGTGATATATTTATATATATGTATGAGATGCTTGGAATCATGGGCTTAGAGGATGATGGTTACATGATGTTCCATGGGAATCATGGTATCGAGGATGTGGGTTACCTGAGGTGATGTAGGTTATGTGAGGTGCTAGAAACCATGATTATTCTGATCATCCATTGGATGTAGGACCTCAATGAGGTGGACACCAATTCAGTGTATGATATACTTAGGAGTTGGGAATGATACAGGAGTACCAATGAGGTATAGGGGTGATAATGCATCACGAGAGAACCATGTGTCCGGAAAGAGGTTAGTGAACCATTTAATTGTTTGATTTTGAAGATTTGAGATAGAGTTATGAAATTCTTATGATGGGGATCCCCATGAATATTTTTTCCCAAACCATTAAGACATGGGTAGTCTAGGTTACATTTATTTTGGAGGAAAGTACAGTGCCATATCTGGGTTTCATTTAATGACTCAGGGATAAGATATGTTAAGGTTGGAAGATTGTAAGATCTAATGATTTTAGAACGGTTCAAAATCCCAACCATGTTTGAATGTTTTCCGTCTTTGTGAGTTAACTAGGAAAAATCTAGGATGTTATGGAAATTTTAGATTACGCGACATGTACTCCAAATAACACACTATGTATGGGCTAGGCGTGTACCAGCTGCAAGCTCATTGAGTACATGCTATGTGAAGACTGTGTAATAATTTGTTACTACAGAACATGTAGGGTTGCTGGACATGCTGTGTATTTTTCTTTTCATCATAATGACTGAGTTCTAGCCATGTGCTGACCTATGTGGTGTGTCCAAGTCATTTGGCTACCTTCGCTTATGTTGGAGTATGGACAAGGTCACTACAATGAGTGTAGTCATTTATACATGGTGTGTATTATTATTTTTATTCTCTTAGATGAAAGAGTGTCGTGTTATATTTTGGAAAATTTCTTATTCTTCCCCAACATAAGTACGGTTTTGTTCTGAAATCTAGAACGACATACCGTGCCCTAGATTTTTCATACGAAGTCTGTCATTCAATCTGTTGGGGGCTACGGGATTGATTCAGCAAGGGTAAACCCATGTACCCTATTTTTTTCTAATTTCCTTTCTTCACCCACTGTAGATTCCATCTGAGAAGACTTTATGGTATTTGATGGAAATGTAGATCTACAAATATCGTCTTTGAATTAGAGATCAATATCTAACATGCCTACGTCTATGAGTTTAAGAAAGGTGGTGTATAACATTATCATTTATTCATGGAATTTTGGGTGGTGCATCCATTGGAACGTAATTAGGTATTTTTATAAAGACCATTTCATAACCACATTAATAAGTTAATTTGATTATGAGACTTTTGAGATTCCTTTTTGTAATCTCTTTACCTGATTTTCATTAGTGGGGCCTGGTGAGTGGCCATTACTCATTTGGTAATTTTTCATGGGGGATGTCCTAATGGTTATAATTGAGTTTTATTGTTTTAAACTGATGAGTTTGGTTTATTAAACCTTGATATGACTTATTATAGGCTTTCATGACTGTAGTGCTGGTATGAGACAACACATGGTTAGTGGAATTTGACTATTTAGTATCTTTTCTTGTTTCAAGAATTTATATTGATTAAATATATATGTGATTTCTGATATTTCATATGTTAGAACCTTCGGTTTGTGTTGGGCATGGCTGGGATAAAATTGAGTGATGCTGATCACAGGTTAGGCTTGTACTAGGTTACATTGGGTGGTTTATAAAATAGGATTGGGTTTCATGGATATTGTCTTGAAGTAGTGTGACTGTCTGGTTGGGAATGACCTTGGATACATGGATAGCGAGGCTATCAGACATGAGTAACATGGTTGAAGGGGCATGAGGTTTCAATGATGTTTTGGCCTGGGTACTATTTAAGTGATAACTGCTCACCCAGAACATTGAGTATTGTGCACAAAGGGAGACTTTGTGATGAGGTGGTTTTGACCACTCATGTGGGTAGAGGTCCCCATTAGTTGTGGTTTAGTTACTATTATATTGGGTGCGATTTATGTAGGAATCCACGTAAATTGTGAGGATCCTTCTGGGAAAATGTTGAAGTTATCAGGTTGGGTGAAGAGGCTCATCATGATTTGATGGAAGACATCGCTATCCCTCCAGTTATTGATTTTATGGAAGTCATTGTTGTTGCTCTGGTTACATTATTTGATGGCATACATCATTGTTTCTACGATTACTTATTTGAGGATAGTAATCACTATTCCTCTAAGTTATTTATTCTCAGGAATGCCTTTGGGATGTCATTACTTGAGACATGCGATGTCATGTTGTATATGGTGTTGGGATACATTACCAATATTCTGACATTGGCCAAAGAATGTGACACTCCATGGTGGATACTAAACACCAATGGAGTTTGTGTTTATTTTTGGATCATATTTTTTACTAGTTTCATTATAAATTCATACAAACTAAAACACTTATATTAGGAATGCATAATTGGGTGGTATCGTACTGAGATTTGTCTCACACCCTGCATGGGCCTATCAGGATGCATGTAGAATTTATGGATTTACGTTCATGAAAGAGACCAACTTCATGAGCTATACTTTTTTGATGTATCATAAATATGATAGGGACTATGAGGTCTTTCCTAGATCATGTTTACTTTGTTTTTATTTAATTCCTATACCTGTATGATTACCTGGTTTATTATTACTATTTTGGATAGCCCTTGGCACCCTCTTTTATTATGACTTATGATGGATGCATTATTTGTCTATTCTAGAAGTTGGTACAAGTGGTTCAACATTATTTTTTGTCTCCATTCAACTGCTACTGTTTATATTTTCTTCTTCCACTATTTATTACTATTGATTGTACTTCTACTAGGTGGGTCTGGTTTGAGTCTACAGAGTCTTCTGATTTTATATTATTCTCGGACCAATACCATTATTTCATCTGAGAGGGTATATCCTCCTCACTATACTTGTTTATGCCTCTTCTCCAAGTCAGAATCCTTTAGTGTTCGGTGTGATTCACCTAAGGTAGTTACATATGACCCATTTTAGCACTGTTCGGGTGGCTGTTTGAGTTCATGTTGTTAAAATATTGGTAATATTTTCAGTTTTAGAAGCCAAAATATATCCATATATATATATATATTCAGTTTACACATTAATGTACTACTAACCATATAATTAAGTTTATAATTTACATTATATTCCATTATAAAATTTTTTTCATCCTTTTCAATATTTTTATTCCAGTAATAATGAAAAAATTATCTACAGATGTATTGATATTGATTTTCATCATGTGATATATTTAATACTCATAGTCAGCAGCCCGAATGATTTCTTGTCAACATGGATTAATTTTCCCATGTTTCCCACTAAACATAACTTCCACATTAAAAAAATATACTTTCTCATAAAACCCAAAGTATTGTACCAATTTTTGGAAATCTAGAAACAATATATAATTCCAAATATAGTATTGAAGAAGTATAAAATTATCTACAAGGTTGAGAGGATGGGGTTGAACTATATTTTATAAAATAAAACAATCAATATTTACCAACCTATAAAAGAACTTTTATCTCATGAACTATCATTCCAATCTAGTTCTTTAGTATAAAAATGAAAAATATTATAATAAAAATTATACAGTTTTCTTTAAAAATATTGATCAGATATAAAAAAATTTAAAAACCTATAAAAAAAATTGTGAAGTATTTAATAATAATATTAAAATCCTTTATAATAATTTTGACACACATTATCCTTATGTTTAAAGAATTATGTATCCAAGCCAAATTTATCCATGGTATTAAACTCAAAATAAAATGTTATCATCATAGGTCAAGGATCCCTTGGTCAGAGATACATGACATATCTCTATTTCCCCTGACCTAGGAACCCTGTAGAATAAAAATAGAATAATAACCTATATCACAATCCTCAAGTTTACTCCATCAATAAGATGAAACCCAATAGAATTTAACAATTTATAACATTAGGAATTTACAATGATACCTAGAAAATAATATTCCTTTAGAAAAACACTATAAATTTTATAATGTAAGAAAAATAATATAACTTTTTGTTAAAAAAATTCACATAATATTTATATACATATAGTTGTAAAATATTCATTCTTTTTCAACACAACTCTATTTATAGAAAAACTATAATGTAAATATTATTAATTTATTACTAATTTTTGAAACAACATCTTAAAAAATAATTATTTAACTAGAAATTATAGTAAAATACCTTCATCTAATTATATTTATTATTTTCACTACCGAATTTCATGTTCTATAAAAAAAGTAGAATATAATTACTTATAAGGTAAAATCTAAAATGGTCATCTTCGGGTTGGATTGATAAACAGCCATCTGGATGACATGCCATCGTTCATTAGATAAGGATTATGATTCTTATTTTTTAGAATGACTTGTATAACACATCATTATGTGCTGTCATATAGGATTTATAGAACCCGATCTTCTAGACATTTAATTTGTCTTTTTGATATACAAGGAACTTGTCAGTTAGGTATACTTAACCAAGTATCATATAATAAAACTGCAATATCCATCATGTAAAAATTTTAAATATCACTACAAATATAATTTACAGTCATGCGCTGTAAAAAATATAGAAAAATATAAATGTTGAAATTGTACCTTAATATATTAGGACTATAAGATCATTGACTGAATTGGCCATGATCAAAGCATTTTTTAAAAACATCTTATCTAAAATTCGACCCTTCTTCTCTCCCATACAATTATATGTCATTTACCACTAATCTATATAAAATGTATATATATTAATTATTATTAGGAGAACATCATTCCACAAAAAAATTGTCTATAGAGTTCTTACAAATAGCATAAATGGTTGATCATGGGCACTAGGCCTGCCAAAGACACCTCTGGCCACGATTATCCTCGACACTGGTCATAGGCCCTACCAAAGAAAACTGTGACCATAGTAAGACTCAACATATTACATTTTTCCATGGATAATACACCTATTACCATAATGAGACTGAAAAAGATACAGTATGAATGTCTCTGACATACCCGAGGATGTTAAGGTTGGGTTGTGTTTATAGGCCCTTCCTAATGAAACTATGTACACAATTTATCTTAAGTACATCACCATTGGACTTTCCCACTAACTTCACATGGTATTTGTTTTGTTCCATGGGGATATAAGTAAATATAATATCCAGTTTTGGTTATAACCATGGATAAATGATTTTCAGAAAACACTTATTTTCATCTTCATTGGGCTAGGCATGGAGATTAGTCACGTACTTCTAACATTATGTCTGACTGTGGAAATAAATGCTAGGTATTATACATAATTTGTTTTAGTGTGTTTTATAATAGTTTATTTGAATAAATTAAAAGGCATTGACTATTTAATCATATAGTATCCAAGGATTCCTTATATCATATAATATTTTTATTTAGATATATAGGATATTAAATTTCTCGGTTTGGGTGGGAATCATTTTTTTAAAATATGTATTTAGATGATTGTAATGATGTGGTTTTTTTGTTGCAAAATGGATATGTATTCCACTAGGTATTAGGTTTAAATATTTAGCGTATCTATTGAGTACATGATATATGGTTTTCTTATAACATATGACTCATCTAAATATATAGTGTTCACCAGGTTTTGGGGGACCATTGTGTAGCTACCTGTGAGTGATTGGGTATCATGTCTGATGGATAATTTTAAATAAGGATAATTTGGTAATAATGTTGTCATGATTTTTGGTTTTTTTAATATATAATCTTTCTGCATAGAATTTATAGTCTCCGTTTTCTATTAATATTCCATCGTATTCACTCATTAATATATCCTTCAATTCAAGGTGAACCGATGGTATAATTGTCAAATTGAAAATATGATGGTGTGTATATTATTATTCAAATAGGAAGTGGGTTTTATTTTAATTTATTCTACATTTTTAATTTATATACTAGTTTTGGATAGACTCGTCATATATTACTTACATGGGAAAAATTATAGTTGTAATCAATGTTTAGAATATTTATATGTCATTTGGTAGTGGTGAAACTAGTGTTATGATGATTAATTGTTTGAATGTTTAATTATTGATTTTATTAGAATGTATATTCATATATGATATAGAAAATGTTATTTGGATCCTCAATTAAACCATGAATGGTGTTTTGAAAAAATATTTTTTTTGGTATTACAGTATTATTTAGATATTGGATGAATATTTTATGTGATATATTTCTCTATTCATAGTCACAGGATGAACCAAAAAATGATGATGAATTGATTTATTTGGGTTGAATTATTTTATAGGTCAGTACCTACCCTTACTATGGTCCTAAAGATCATATTGTATTTTAATTGGGATTGGATTCTTACAATTCTACTTTGTATTCTTAGTGACTATCTAGGAAGAAATTGACTTTTGTTTTATATGATTCCAGATATATTTTAGCTCCTAAAACCCTCCAAAATAGATTATTCATCCATATAATCATAATTTTTCAATGTACTAGAAATATTTTAAGATTTTCATTGTATTAAATTTCCAATATATTGATTATATGGGTGATTATTTGATGGGATAAAAATATTAGTGAAAAACAATATACTATTTCTCATGATTATATTATAAGGACATCTCATTTTGTGTTTCCAGTTTTGGTATTTGAATTTTAGGTCACTGAATATATAGTTATGAATCATGTAATCTATTTTATATTTATTATAAATGGTATATTTAAACCCATTTACATTTAATTTATTTGATACCCATTAGATGACTCTGTAACTAATAACACCAGGTTTGTCGCCCGGATCTCTCAATGAGTTGACTAATTTCATTCCTCAGTTTTGGCAGTTCATCCTGGGTTCAAAAATATGTATTGTGATCTACACCTCCAATATTGGGGGCTAGGTATGAAGAGATATGTTGTTAGTTTCATCATGATGTGTTCCACCTGTTAGTAGGTGAAGGTACAACATCAGTGACCAGCATGGATTTTAAAGTAGTTACACATTTTTGAGTGAAAGTGGATCCATGTCGCGATAGATTTCTTGAAATATTTACTGAGGTCTCTATGAGGGAACAATGCAGTATGGGTTGTCATTGATAGACTCACGAAGGTTTCTCACTACATACCGATCAAGGAGACCTCTAACGTTGATGGGCTCAGAGGGTTGTACATATTAGAGATTGTACATTTACATGGAGTTCTTCTCTCCATTGTTTCAGATAGGGACACCCGTTTTACTTCTCAGTTTTGGTAGGGATTTAAAAGGTATTTGGGTACACATGTACTTTTGAGTAAAACATACCATCCCAAGACAAAAGGTCAGTCCAAGAATAGGATTCAGGTGCTTGAGGACCTTCTTCGAGCATGCATCTTTGACTTTTGTGGTTCAAGGGAGAAGAACATATCTCTTGTGGAGTTTTCCTACAATAATAGTTTTCAAGAAACTATTAAAATGTCATTTTATGTGGATTTTTATAGTAGGCCATGCCGATCTCTCTCATTCTGGATGGAGATAGGGGAGGATTCTATGCTAGGACCTCATATTTTCCATGAGACCTCAAAGCTAATAGAGTTGATTTGGAAGAGGTTGAATACTGCACAATCTCAAAATATGTCTTATGATGATTGATGGTGATGGACTTTGGAGTTTGAGGTCAGAGGTCATGTTTTCTTGCGTGTCCCATCGAGGTTGTGACACATGAGGACTAGAAGGTAGGTTAATCATTCACCATGTTATGTCGGACCATTTGAGTTGTTGGAGAGAGACAGGCTGGTTGCCAATCGGTTACAGTTACCTCAGAGGTACTAGTAAATGCATGACGTCATCCACATTTCTCATCTTCTACATTACCTCTCCAACCCATATCATGTTTTTCAACCAAAGGAGGTAGATTTAGATTTGGACACCTTGTTTTATGAGCATCCTATCTGGATTCTTGATCGAAGTACGAAAGTTCTATTTGGATGGTATGTTCCTCTCGTATGAGTGCTATGGTAGAACGGTCGAGTACAAGATGAGACATGGGATAGAGAGGCTGATGTATGATCACATTGGCTGGATATTTTTCAGTATTCTTCTTCTACACTACCATGAGAGGGAAATTCAGAGATGAATTTCTTTAGGGGGGGTGTTTATAAGAACCTAGATCTTTTTTTAGTTATGTTTTCCCTTTTTCTAGTGTTTTTGAGAAAAACATGAGTTTCTCCGAATTTTTTAAGTACATGTTATGTACTTATATGTTCACGTCATGCACTCTTTTTCTATAAGTAACCGTTTGTTGGCCATATAACAGCCAAGCACAGAACTATGTGTGGTGACCTAGATACCGCCTAATGTGGGGGGCGTTAAGGCAAGACACGCTATGCACTTTGTTTTTTTTCAATAAATGGAATGGGGTCGCGTCTAATTGGAAGATGTTTCTTCTTCATAACCTTAATTTAATGAGTGATTCCGTATGAAAATGTTCCTTCCCCTATCCTTTGATCGAGCATCCATTCTCCGAATCAAACTCTTTCGATTGCATTGGACTCACATCGGTGAGTTCTCTCTTCTTCTTGAACATCATTTCCCAATTTCTCTTTTCCTGTGAGTTATCCTCGGTTGAACCTTTTAGAGGATTTTGTATATGTACTGCATTATAGTTCAATCCAAGGGACAACTCTAGAGTATATAGATCATTCGTTGCTGAGGAAGGTGTTTTGTTGTTTTTCCGTAGATATTCTTTTAGATATATGTGAAAAAGTGTCGAATACCGTTGATTAGGGTATTAAGTGTTTACAAATTCAACCTTCTTATTCCTTGCTTAGATTTATATGATTGAGTAGAGGTCAATTGAATGTTAATAGGGTTAATTGCTATTCTATGGATGTGTTTCCCATGCTTGTATTTTTTATGACTGTTTGGTCTTGCATAGCTTATTAGGCTGCTTGATTTCCATTCCCAGTGCTTATAGGATGGTGTAATATTATTTATCTAACATGCTGTTATGTTGTAGAATGTTTAGCCAAGTAGTTCTTGATGTATACTTTGGCCATTATATATCTCTGTTCTCTATTGACTTACACAGGGCCGTGAGAACCTGGTTTAGTAGTCCATTGGTAGAATGGAAATAAACAGCTCCTCCAGAGTGTCTGTTTACTATTAGGATGTGAGATCATGGGGTGTGGGAATGGACGTAATTGCTTCCTCAGAGTGTCTGTTGTTCCACGATGTAGGCCAAAGGGGGAATTTAACATTGAGTTCTTCTCCAAAGTTCATTTTAGTTATTGATATGAGACTATAGGGTGAATTTACGGTGAGTGCTTCATTCTAGAGTGTGTGAAAAATCTAAACCAAAGGGGTTAGACCGTGTTTAATTCCAAGAGGGATGCTTGTGTTGTTTTGGCTAGACCAAAGGGGTTAAGCTGTGAGGACATCCTAGTGGTTTCCCTGCTTATGATTAGCTACTTACTTGATAGCTGATAATTGAAATCATTTTAAATTATAGGATTGTTTACTTTTGAGAACTTCCTTTTTTAATACTACATTTTGATTATAGCCCACCATATATATTCATTGACTTTTAGGCATAGATCTTTAGGTGGTTTCATATTGTGATTTTGTCTCACACATTGTTTGGTTCATGATTTTGGGCCCAAATAGATTATATTGCAATATTTATAGATAAGGGATAGTGCCCTTCTACTTTAGGTACTTGGTTGCTATGGAGTTGGAGAGCATGGGACCATGCTGAGGCTTATGATGTTCCGGAGCATTTTTTTCTCTTGTACAATGGTTTATTATTATAATATATCATTGTGACTTTTTGGGCCTCTTTCGTAGACATATGTATCATGTATCATATTTATATATATTTGTGTGATCCAGTTGTTTATTACTTCCACTATTTACCTATTGCATGTTTTTTTTCTTCCACTATTGTTATCTGTATTATTTCTGTTTTCTTACTCTGCCAATGGGGGAATCATTTCCCCACTATCACACCGAAGGCCCTTTCTACTAATTGGCAGCCTCTGGCATTTGAGGAAATGCGCTTGAGGCCATGTGACCAACAGGGTACGGGGCACATCTGGGCAGATTCCAGAACCGGGACATTACCATTATTATGTGGGATGTGATGGATCCCTATAATACCATAAAATTATGTTTGGGATGTGATGATTTGATATGTGTTATATACTAGAATTGTTTCACCATTCCTATGGCATCCCACAACTATACAGGCTTGGGTTCTGGTAGCTAGAGGTATAATGAATTAACTCAAGATCTAGGCGATTCTAGGAAATGACATGGATATATATATGGTATGATAATGATGTTGGGGAGGATATATTAGATTATTTAATCATGATATATTAATCCCTATATTGAAATAATATATGTATGGTTGATGAAATACAAACAACCAAGGTGAATTGACTTATAGAAGTGATTAGAATAATAAATTAGCATTTGGTGAATTAGATTGAGAAATCATTGGTGAAGTGAGGGAGAGTTATCTTACTAAATATATATTCCTTTGATACATTGAAATTTATTTATGTGAAACATATTATGTTTGTATTTTGAGGATGGGAAAATATAGTGTTATGTGTTTATGTGGTTAGTTGGTTTCATTTATTTTTTCACTAGTTTTTAGAATTATTATTTTATATTTTTTACCGAATGCTTCTGGAATTCATTTATTGAGATTATATATACTGACATATGTTCATAAAGTAATGATATTGTTACTAATAGATTTTGGTGGTACTAGCTCATGGAGTTTTTTAAGAGCTACTGTGGCTTAATGGATTGTTCTAAGGATTTATATTTTTTTTTTGTATTTTAATTTATGTTATTTCTATTTACATAGGAAATCACATTATATATTAGGATTTTGTTTTTTTATTTATGGTATTATTTAGTGATTTGTCATCATATTTATTACTCTATAACTAAATAATGATAGTAATTCATTCCATGTTTATTGTTAATATTACTTTAGTGCTAATAACTCATTCATATCCCACATGATTTAATCCTTAGGTTTCATATTTTCCTTTTACATATTATTTTCCACATAGGGTTACCATTATATGGATGGGGTCTAGATAGAGTGATGTGAGTGGTATACAATTGAGTGATAGAATAGATTTTAGAGTTAGGGAATACTAAGGATGAATGAGTAGGTAGTGAAATAACACCAATTGGGCTTTGTATATGCTCTTAAAATGGTTACTATCTTGGAAAAAGGATTTTAGATCCCTCTATGATTTAACAAAAAGTCTTTCTAGTTGAAATTTTATTTTTATAGATGTTATAAATCATTAACGGTATTTAAAAAGGTAATAATAATGTGTTATGGTTTCATATTCCTTTGTTTCTATTGGGTAGACACCAATAATTGTTTTTGAAATGAATCAATTATTTAACCACACATAACTTATACCCCAATTTAGGAATACATAATATTTATTAATTGGAAGGAATTACTCCCAGTTGATATCCCCACGACGTATATCAAAATAGTTTTCATTATGATGTACCAACATATCATCATAGAGTGGATGATTATGAAAATCACACTTGGATGGGGACACTCTGGGAGAATTATCAATAGATTCTTCTAATGTATGAGGGATCCATATTTTTTTAGGAGATAGTTTATATGTATGATGAGGTAGATTTTTCCTCTATTCTGATAATTTCTTAGAGGAAGTACATTGAATTCATTGATAGTGATAATGAAGTGTGGGGAATGTTTACATCAACGATTCAAATTCCGTGTTCATTATAAAGAGTCATCTATTTCAAGGGTTATGTTTAAGATCATTTTTCTATTATGATTCAATCATGAAATTAAGGTTGGATTGAATTCATGATATTATTTTCATCTATTTTAAAATTCATATTTTCTTCTATTGATACTAGGTGTAATCTATTTTATTCAGAATCCCTTTTATTATTATACCCCTAAAATGAATGATCAAAGTTAACTTCATTTTTTATCTATATTTTTTGTAAGATGTTCTACATTTATAACCACCCAACAAATAATTCCATTATGATCTATTATGTATAAATAATTCCTTGGCTATAGTTACGATATATATATATATATATTATCTCAAAGGGTTTCTCTAACCATATCCATTTCATTCTATAAGACTCATATCTTTCTCATTTTTATGAAGATATATTCTAGGGTATCTGATTATAGTATCATATGAAATCTATAACACTTCTATCAAGACCATTATAGTGGAGATTTGGATCACTTCATGTGGTCTATGTATGTAATCCACTATTCTATTCCAAAAAAAACCATCTATATCCCATTGTTTCGGTTGATGGTCTGATGTAATGGGATATTATATGTATTGTCATTAATTTATATTAAACCAAGTATATCATCGTTTTTATCCTAATAATATGTAATTTTTTTATTTAATTACCTATCCGCATCACTCTATTTGATATGTACATGTGACTATATGTTCTTGAATATTCGGATGTATTTCTCTTATATTTTTAACATGTGTTTTGAACATAGGGATATTATTTGAGGGGGAACATCACCCTTCCAATTTCATTATTTATTTGTGAGTTATTTTAATATCATAAAGGTGAAAATATCATGATATAATGGATGCATTCCCTTATTTTTTATACTATAGAAACAAGTATTAAAGTTTATCTAGGTTTTTATATTGTTTCATGAATTATTGTGAAGTTAACATAAAGTTATAGTAAATGATACAATTATCCAATAGTTGAAGAAAAATGGATATGGTTAAATTTTGTTTTAGTATTTAAATTTTTTTTCATAGTAAAAGAATATTTTTTAGTTAACATGGGTCGATTTTTATGATGAATAATGTGTAATTTCAAACCGAATGTTTTATAATGCATGTGACATTATAGTTTTGATTATCTAGTATTGATGTTATGTGTATTGTTATTGACTTGATAATGATATTTAAAGGGATGTATTTTTTGAATAAAAAATGTGTTCAAATAAAGTAAATTCTCTAGATATGTGAGATGTTATAAAATCATATTCAATTTGAAAAATTATACATCAAACATGGAATGTTTTAAATTTATCTGAATAATTAATTTTATTTAATATGACAAATGTGGATATTTTTAGTAATTTTTGTGGATTATAATCTAAATTCTATGAATAATGATAAAATGAATTTTTTTTATTTATAGAAAATTTAATTTTTTTAATAAATATTTATATGATTTGGAAAAACTTACATATAGAACATTCTCCGTGATTTATAATAATAAGTGTTGAAATATTTAGTGATCCCAATATGGTAAAATTATTATTTTTGGTAAAATATTTTTTAAAAGGTAATGGTGAATGTTATTTCATGAAATGTTTATTTATTTTTAATGTAATTTTAAAAAAATGAAAAGATGTGTTTTTTAAATACGAATTTTGTAGAAACATTGCTATGAATCTTTTTTAAAAGTTTTTCATTTAATTTTTACAAACATAACACATTTTAATTTTCAATGTCACGACAAAATGTTTCTAGATTTATTTATCTATATTTTAATAGGGGTTTTTATTAATTTCTTTTAAAATTTTATATCAATACATAAAACATGTTGTAACATATTGAATGTATGATGTTATATAAAAATAATATTTTTGTTTTGATAACCTTAACCTATATGAAATAATGAATTATTTTTAGTACCATGTCTATGATTACTGGAAAAAAGTTAATTGAACATTATAGAGTATTATCATTTAAAATTTTAATTCATTTCATTGGAGAATTATGGGAATACTTTTTACGCAATAATGATAACCTACATTATACATGTCTTGAATATACTCAGATAAACTACTAAAATTGTATTTGAATCAATACAGACATGAACCAAAGGGAAATTGTAATCCCAAAAGAAGGGTGACAAGAACTTTTGAATCTATGAATTCATGTGGGAACTATTTATTTATAATAATAACACATCAAAACAGAGAAGAAAAAATATATTATTATACTACATATATGTCAAACATACCTGAAGAATTAATATAATGACCAATAATTTACCAAAATTTATATTATATAATTTTAAATGAATAATTAATATATTTAATATAAAATAATTCTTTAGGACCATAGAGGTTTACTGTATTTAGAAATCTGAATACATAAAGAAATAGCAAGTAAATGATATAAATTATTTTTCACTATGTTCTTCACAAATGGTACTACTATTTGACATTACATACTTAATATCATTATATATAACACGAGGAATGAAATAATAATAATCCTTGAGAACATATGACCAGTCAGGGTAAAAATTAGACATAATAATCAATGAAAATAAGTTATTATAAGGGAATGAGATCATGATCAAGACATTCAATAATCTTTCACAATAATTCAAATATCAAAAACCATGAAATATGCTGTATGGTTTTCTCAAGAAAATGAAATATGACTGTAGATTGAAGAATTATATATTATCATTAATGATCTAGAAAATATATAATAATCACAAGAAATAAGATTTTGGGATACACACAAAAATAGGAAATCATTTCCTTAGTCAAGGATCACTACTAATACTATCATTGTGGATTTTATCACTCCCCACTCTAATTCCCATAGTCATTATTAACTCCAAAGAATATAATAATAGATATAGTAAAAAAATGAATTCAGTTTAATCCATATTTCATAATATATTCGATTATGTGATATACATATTTACCAAAAGAATTAGAGGGAAGTATAATTCTATGGTCACACACAGCATAATGAAATCATTATATATGTTTGACACAAGATCATAGAAATTTCACCATATCATCAAATCATAACCCATGAAAAGGAAACATGATTAATAATCATTTCATCATAATAACCATAATCCATCCAGATAAAGAATAGTTATGGAAAAATTGGATATCATGCCTAGTAAATCATATGAATCATCAAAGGATTTTACTACAGATTAAAATAACTACAAAATAAACCTAGGAATTTTTTGGATTAAAATTCTATTTTATTGAAAAAAAATTATTTTTAATCTAAAAATTTATAAAATAATACATGTTTAATTTTCATTAAATATAATCTTTTATAATAATGAATAAATGTTTAAATAAATTAATACTCGTAATGATATGGAAATATCTTCAGGGAATGTTTGTAAAAACAAAAAATCTATTCATGTTTTGGAAATGTGTAAAACTAAAATGTTTCGAAAATAATAAAAATTTTAAATTTAATCATCAATATGGAAATCCCAAAATATTAAAAAAATTGATATAAATAATCTTTTATAATAGGAAGATCATTCTTAAAACACTTTAATGAAAATAATTATATATATGAAAGTATTTCGGATCAAATGTAGAAATATGTTTGGATTTCCATTTAAACATTATTTTGGAATCCATATTGAATAAATAGAATAAAATGAATGAAAAAAATGAAATTTATTGAGAAAAAAAATTATAATAAAGAAATTTAGATTTGGGAGAGATAGATCAAATTAATTCTCCATCTAAAAATTTAATCTAAAAATTCACATTAAAAAAAGATTGTATTAAAAAAACACTATGATATTTTTTTATTTTATGACACATTGGTAAGGAATTCATGGGAGTTAATTTTAAATACAGATAAATTAAATTGGATATACATTTTTATACAATCAGTGGAAAAAATAATTTAACGACGAAGAATGGTGTTCTTGAATAAACATTATAGCTCAATGAAAGAAAAATTAGTTATAAAAAACACTTACCATGTTTCCTTTCCCTGTTTACCACCATAAACCCATGCATTAATAATATATAACAATCATAATATAAATGTTCATAATTTTAATCATAAATATTACCCTTTTATAATCCTTCAATAAATTTTTATCATGATCTCATCTATTAGTCACTGCATATCTTGACCATTAGGTGTTAATAACTCTAATCATGTTCAAACATTTTATAATAGTTATTTCAGTACCCATGATTGGAAAATATTTTTATTATTAATAAAAAATATAGATACATCAATATATATGAAATATTAATTTATTAATATTCCATATATTTCAATAAGGGTTTTAATTATGGTTCATTAAAATGGAATCAATGTTGGCTTATTATTGTGAATTTATTGAAAAAAATAAAACCATTATAATAATATATCTAAAAAATTTAATAGTTATTAAACCATATACAAATAATTATTTTCATATTATACTTTAATAATTTTATTTTTCAGATTCTAAAAGTTATCCACAATATATTTTTATAACATCACACATGTTGGTGTTTAAACTGCCCTAAACATGAATTAGCTTTAATTCAATAGGTGAGTATGGTTAATAATATGTTTAATTTTTAATAATGTAATTTTTAAATGAAAATATATATATTATTGTTAATTTTTATTATTCTGAAATATATTTAAATATGATTACATAATTTTTTAAAATCTAAATGATAATGGAAAAATATCTCATCCTGTAGGTGGTAGTCCACAAGTACATATGATTATAGTTCCGTTTCACAATTCATGAGATGGGTGAAGGTGGATATTAAATTGATATTTATCAATAATAATTAATACTTTATATATATGGTATTTAAATTTCTATTATATTTTTTTATCGTAAAATAATTGTTGTGATGAATAATCTATGGCGTCTCTTTGTGGAGGCGATTGTCTAGGCAACACAACAACGACGCTTCTGTTTTTCATAGTGGATGGGTATGAATAAACAAGGGCTATTAAATTCATATAGTAAAAATTATTACCAAAAATAATAAATTTATCACTATTTTTTTATGCATATAATGTATTTTAATGTGTAAAATTATAAATACATTCATAACAAAGAGCCAATACATATGCTAGAGAATTGTGTTTTTCCATATTAAAATCCAAATAATTGAATTGTATGAGAAAACCTAGTGAGATAAAGATATTTAAAAGTTTTATGGAAAAATATATTATATGATATTTTTTTAGATTATAAAGGAAAACTATAAATGGATGTGTGTCATTAAAAGGGTGTATGTTACCCCTTAATATGAAAGGGTAGGGGAACTTTTGGAAGCACCATTAATATTTTAATAGTTTCATGAAACTATTAAAAGTAAAATGATTCAAAAGTTTCATAATTATAATTTTTTTTGTATTTTGGACTATAAATACTCAAATGGTTCATAAAATATATATTTTTAAAACCATTAAGGGTCTTTTATGATTTATTTTACATTTTACTATTTTTTTAATACCAGGTCACTAGTTCTTATGTAAGTGGTTTTATTTTTTATTACGAATTAGAAAACCCGATATAAAACATTTTGGGTTTTATATAACTAAATTTCATGTATAAATAATTCACTAAATTTTTAAATATTATAAAATTAAATTTTAAATTAAAAAATACAATGGGTTGAAATCCAATTTTGTAAAAAATGACTTTGTGATCATTATATATTATAATTCATATTTAGTAATTATTAAATGCTAAATTTTCCATAGTATATTTTTTTAATTTTTTTATAAATCATATTATATTAATTATTTATACTAAACCAATTTAAATTTTTCAAAATAAATTCCATGATTGTAATAAAGAAATAATTCTAAAATAATTGTATCTCCCTTAATATGATAATTTCAATTAATTATCACATTATAATTTCTTAACTAAAAAATTAAATTGAATATATTATATAAAATTATTATTATTTTTTAAAATAGAAGAACTATTTTAGAAAATTATGTATTTGTGTGTGCGTAAAATTCATTTTAATAGAATAACAAGTTACAGTAAAAAAAAATTTCTTACAAAAAAATAAATTTTAGGGAAAATGATTTATTTCTAGGATAGAGAAATCAATTGTGTTGATTACAATTAACCTAAAATTATTTATAAAATCAAAATATAATTATTTAATATAAATTAAAAAACACTATTTCATCATTTTATAATTTATGAATGAAAAAACAATGAAATACTATTTAAAAAAATGTGTACATAAATTTTAAAAATTTTGAGCACTTGTTTATAACTATAACATGGTATTTTAGTATAATTTATTATACTTTATCATAAAAAAATTAATTTAAAAAGGGATTAAAAAATAAAAAATTTATTTATATAATATAATTATTTCAAAAAAGTGATTGTATTAAAAAATCGGTAGTCTAACTATACAACTGAAGAAGAAGTGTTTCATAAAAAAATTATGTAAAATTAATAATAATACATCCCTAAATGTTTTTAATTTATCTACATTTTCATAGAAAAATTATAATTTCATAAAAAATTATGTAGTGAAATGATATTCAGTAATGGAAAATGACCATGTGTATATAATCAACTAGACATACTACTTATTAATAAATATTATTTAATTAATTTGAAAACATTATTAATATCAAAATAATTTATTCTTGAAAGGTATAAAATTTTATAAATTTTAAAGCATTGGTTTCATAGCTATAGTTTTTTGGATGATATTAAAAGTGAAAATTATTGTGTATATATATATATATATATATTTAATCTAATTAACAAATATATCCTAGAAAAGTATAAATGTTCCTTACAACGATCCATATTTTTTTGGTTTTAATTATTATTTTGGTTTAATCCTTCAAACACAATTTTTATTTAAAAAAACTTTATAGTAAAATATTGTCCTAGTATGATGAATTCTCAATAAGCAGACTGATAAAATTCACAAAATAGTATGTCAACAAATTACATTATATAATACCTTCAAGAAATCATTTAGGATACTCTATTTAACAAATAGATCACATTCCCCACCGCTTACCACCATCTACTAAGACTAGGTAATCAATAACATTCCCTACAAAAAATAGTTTCATTTCCTTTCCCTATAAAGAGAAACATAAAATATATAAACCCTCATAGTAAAAGGTAATATAGAATAAATATGATGAAAAATGTATTCACATCAATTCAGGTAGATATAATCATCTTCCCCAAAACAAGCATGAATAAAAAAATCAATCGAATAGTGGAATATGGAAACTATTTACAAGTATAGAACCATTGTAATGATTCCAAGTGTTTTGATATTATATGGATTCTGTAAAATCATATTGAAATAGTACTCATGGTGTGAACACACTCCCAAGACACCAATCCTCATGAGAATAATATATAATCCAATCCAATAGACTCTAATCTCATAAAATAGATGATATATAATTATCATCGTCCATACATTTTTAGAGAGAGCTAATACATGAATAGTGTATTTTTTCTACCATAATATCTAGGATATCATGTGCCTTAATGACTCATTCAATAATAATAGGGTAATCCAAAAATTTCATTCATATTCAAATAATTAATAGTGTCATTTCAAATTGGCCCAAATTTCAACAACTAAAATAAAAAATCTTATTTAAAAAACCAAAATCATTGTTTAATTTTATCAAAACCTATCCCTTAAATTTCTAATAAAATATTTTATAATTATGGAAAATATAAAATTTTTTTATCTCCAAAAAATTCACACTCCAAGTAATTAGTTTCAAATAAATAACATATTTTTGAAAGAGACACCTAATTTTACTAATCCATTGTAAAGGGATTCGATCATGTACACCATGCCATTTTAAATAATTTTTTATGATACGAAATTCCTGATTTAGAAATGAACTATAAAACAAATTAAAATTCAAAAAATAAATAATGTATTCGGTTGAAATACATTTTATTCTAATACAAACTACCTCAATCAAGATAAATAGACACTATCACAAGATCTCCCATAGTGATTATATTTGTAGAATTATAAAAATAAGATTCATATAAGTCAATTGAAAAAGTCATGTTCTTGATAAATTAGTTAAATGATGAATAAAAAATCATTGAGTGGGAGAAAAAAGGTGGAAATATGTATCTATGGACAAATTGAGATTAATCTTACCAAAAGAGATCTAATAATATAATCAACACATAAATCCATGAAGAATAAATATTGTGGGAGACAAATTCATCCATTGGGGGCCTCCAAATTGTTTAGGGTCGAATGAAATTTGATGGAGGTGTTTAAATATTAAAACAAGGGTAAAATAGAAGGAATATATGATATTACTCTATTAATATTAAAACATGCTGGTGCGATTAGGTTCCTAGTTTTTCACTACAGAATACCAACCATATTAGGAATCCCACATGTTGTCCAAGGGAGTTCCTATATAAACTCCATTTCTTCCAGTGTCCCACTAGCTAGATGGTTATTTTTTTAGGAAGAACCCACTAACAGGCCTCCACTAGTTAGTTGATGTCTCTACTTGGAAAGTTAGTAGACCTCCTTTAGTAGGTAAATCTACAACATCATTCACACTGCCAATATATAATATGTTGAAACCTACTATACTCTCAAACACAGATCATCACACAATCATGACACCCCCAAAGGACCTATGATATAGAAAAAACAGAATAAAACTTCAATAACTACGATATGATTGAAAAAATAATAGCTCAACATGAAGAAAAGAAAAGAAATAACCATTTTTGGTCCTTCTAAAAACATCTTGTATACAGGGTTTACAATTTACACTTTATTAATAAAATCTTCCTCTAAACTTCATATTAATAAGTCTCATCCAAAAAGTGGTAAGGCCTCTAATTTAAAACTAATTCATCACACAAACAATCCATAGATGAATAAAAAAATATTTCCAAAATACCCAAAACAAAGGGATAAGTTCCATATTTATGACCATTATCAGATAATCAAAGACAACAAACTACTACTCATTCATTAAAAAGTCATGTTCAACATTAAGGTCCCCCTAGATCATGAAATGATGTGGGTCCAAAAGATAACTTATAAAATATAAAACCAACATCACATTAAAGATCGATGTTATTTGAGTTTGAAAATTTTTATGGTATGAAATCATTCCAATTTAGTCAACTACAAAAAATGTACCCCTTATTTTTTAGAAAAGTTTTCAAATATTCCATGGCATTTATTACCCAAAATTTATGAGACCCTCCGAAGAACCAGGTCACTAGTAGATAACATTTAATGGAGTTAACAATAATAAAAATAGAATTTATATTATATATTTTCTATTGATATTATATGATTAATCAAATTAATATTTATTATCATCCCAGAAATAACTATGTAAATCAAGGGAATATTCAAAAATCAATGTAGATTAATGTGGGTATTTACATAGACAACCAAACAAGTGCACAAATTTTAAATCTTTATATAAAACTATTATATATTTTTTTATGTATACTAGACCACCTAGAACTGGAAATCCAAAAATATTTCTAAATCGAGGACACAAGCTCAATTCATGTCCTCCATAAATATGAACATGATCAATGAAATAAAAATCATGGAGGGATCATTACGATTTATTTATCTTGTAGTGCCAATGTTCTAGGGAGATCCACATGACACATACATTATAAATATCATGAGTGAGTTCAGAATTACTACACAAATCATGAATGTCAAATCCCATTCAATGGATAGAATAAAATTACTTTTAAAATATATCATCATCTAAACATGGTATACTCATTCCTGGAATTTTTATTGCATTTCTCTTTCATAAAATCCATCAATTCATTAGTGAGAAACTACATTCGGAATGGTATTATTCAAGAGATAAATATTGCTATTTTCCCATGGAAGTAGTGTTTTATGCCTTATGTTATTGGGGTAATCGTGATCAAGAATACAATATTCTTTAACTGATCTCTCCATGATCAATTCATCATGAAAATGTTGAAATCTAAAATAGAAGGATTGTATTTCAACTGATACAAAATTTTCAATAAGATGAAAAAAATTATACCTTCAACATGGACTATATGATGTTGCCTGGGCTTAAGATAGTCTTCCTCTAGATTTTTCAAAACTCTCATTGTTGGATCAATGATAAATCCACTCTCAAATTAAGGAATGAAAACATAACAAGAAGGAATCTTTTGGATAGGATTCACCCCATGGAGAATGAAATGGATTACAATATAGCAATGATATATCAAATGAATAGTCTGAGAACACATCCACTTAATAATATTCAAATTATTTCTAGTTACATTATTGAAATATAACAATACATACATATTTGGGTACCGTGCTTAAATGGGAATATCTAACCAATGTATTTTTACATGATTCATATCCAGGGACCCCAAAAAATTAATTAGTTATTTAAAGAAAAATTATATTATTCCCTTCAGGTTTACTCTCCATTCAATATTTTCCTTCCAAAAAAATCTTATTGAGGTGAATCTACTGAAATTTGGTATTTCAATTTTCCGTAGTTGTGTTCTTTAATACCAACACTATTAGTATGTCGATTATAATTTCCATTTTTATAAAACATCATCCTCACTTGGGAAAATCATTTTTGATCATTTTTATATTATGTCACCATAGGGAAATGTGATCAGTTATTTACTTCCACATATACATAACATCTTAATGCCTATAATGATTACCTTCCTTTTCCATTAAAGCTTCCTTTTCTAAAATCATGATGGAAATTCAGCATTCTATTTCACAACATTGTGAACAATACATCCACATAGTGAAGGAATTGACTTTTTGGAGGTTTATTAAGGTCCATAGATGATTTCTCCCTCCGCGCTAAATGCTTGAGCTATGATGGATTCCTCCTTTTATTGCTTGACAAGTTGCAACACATATTGGACCCTGATAGGGAATCCAAGACAAGCAGGTTATGAATTTTTTTGGGGACATTGTTGTAGTTGTTATTGAATATCAATATAGTTCCTGTGGAACTGCTTCATCATTGGAAGAAGATATGAATGGACTGATAAATTTAGTTGTAAATTCTTAATAATGGAACATTAATCCCATATCATTTTATTGTGACTTCAATGTTTCTGTCCACGATGTCAGAAATAAATAGGGATACCTCTCTTTGAAGCTATTAGTGAAATGGTTCAAATTCCATGACCAACATTCATAAAAGATATACATCATCACACATTCTCATAATGAATTCTACACACCTCGGAATGAGATTTCTAATAAGGGAGTGCATGATGATTTTTTGGTTTCATCCATCATACATCATAATGATACTTTTACTTTGTTTAAAAAGTATAAATGTAAACATCATACCTTTATACTGATATAACATCTTTTTTAATTATTAGTATAAGAAACCCTATGCTAAATTTTCTAAAAAAAGTTCTAATGATATCTTAGAAACCTCTAAAAATGTTAATTGATCCAAGGTAACCTACCATAAACTATGGTAGATTAAAATATATGTATTGTGATGGTCTTATTCATATATATATTTCTCAATACTTCACCATTGGTGGACCCAGAAATTGAAATAATGTTATCCAATTTGGACAATCAGTCAATCCCTATTAATGTCGAAGTCTTTCCATGAGGTGAGCATGGAATCCCAACCAAATTGTATATAAATATCCCATCCCACTTGAATTTTGGTAAAGGAATGTGTTGATTCAATTAATAGGGTTTATGATGTGTGACCTTAATTAGAAAATATGTATAATAATGTGAAACCAAATAAGTAATTCCATGTATCATACCATTCTACATTAAATAGTGCCTCGTATCATACAAAGTTTTCATAACGTTTGTGTTTACTTACAATAAGAAATTATGGCCATCAAATGTCATAGATTTACTGTTAGGATTGAAAATAAAAAAATGGTTCTTGATGAAAACGTTTCCTTATGAAGATATAGATCAGTCACCAATAGAATCCCCACTATATAAACATTACATAATAAATAAATAATCCTCATCAAGATTATATAGAATTAGAATAATGTAAATAAATAAGGATGTAAAATTAAAATTTCACATTATTACCTTGGTCACAACTTGATAGGATCCAAAACGTTTAAAAATAATAGGGAGATTTTCATCCAATACCCATATTATTATATAATGATTTGGGATAGTCTTTTTCTCATAGAATCAATAACAAAATATTCGTTTTTATGGTTCTATATAATTTAATTTTCTAAAAACTATAGTTAATACACAGATCACTATTAACACAGGGTATGAATTTTTTATAATAAGGTCTAAATCATGTTTTTATTAAACATTAGATTGTAAACCTTAAAACTAAAATTTATTGTTACCAACTCTCTAGAGAATACATCATATATATATTTTTGATATTAAGAATGAATATTTTCATCTAATTATAATGTAGTTGATGATAACTATAAACAAACACATTATCACCCATGATAGTAAAATATCAAAAAACCAAAATTGATGCATCGTAGAATACCATATAACCTGTCCATGATTATAGAAGAGTCAATGTTGGAACTGATGTATAATTTTTGTTTAACTCATGAGATAAAGCTTAAAATTTTGAATCCCATGTGACCATTACTCCATTATGAGTAAGAGTATTCCAGGATGAATCAAACACTGTGTAATACTTTATAAATAGATGGTATACACAATATAGCCTAAGAATCTCCAAATATCAAAGTTATTTTATGATTCCTCCATGGATATATAAATTAATATCTTAAAAAGATCAACTCAAATACCATTTTTGTAAGCCATGTATGGTCATAAATTTACATCATTGATCATGAAAATGAATTTATAAATATTGTGAAATATATATGGTTTATCAATATGTATGAAACTATTCTTAAGTAACACATATTATCATCCCTGATTTTTATGTTAATCAAGATTTTATGCATATATTATGAAAAAATTGAATCAAATTTATGATGTGAAATCATGTTTATTAATTCCAAAATCATATCAAGAGAATTTCTTTGTCCAAAAGGAAGATAAATGTACTCATTGTATCCATAATTTCTTCTGAAAGTAATCGTGGGAACATATGAATTTTTTATCATAATATGGTGATAACCATACAAAAGATTAATTTTCAAGAACAACATATCCACATTAATCTAGTAAAAGATTAATCAATTTAATGAAATATATTTTTTATAATGAAGATGTACTAATTGAGCATCTATAAGGAAAACTAAGGGGAAATTATTTGGTTAACCTTTTTGGAAAACATCACAGGTGCTTCAAAATAAAAAAAAAATTGGTCTAACAAAGTATTTTTAAATCAAGACTTACAAATGTGACTTCATAACCATCAGTTCCTATAGATCCATAAAAAACAAATTAAAATTAGTAGGATACCTCATATCAGGTTGATAGAAAACTATCACTACTGCACCGATTGAAATAAAAAAAATATCTAATGTGAACACATTGGGAAATATAGTATTGACTAGAGGAAAGCTATCTCCTAAATAATTAAGTACTTGTTCAAATTAAATTATCGATATCAACCTAGAAAACTCCACAATATAATGTCTCTCTGATCTCAAACTCAGGTTTCATTCTCCATGAATCGAATGACACACCCCATGATTGGTTGTGAAGGGGACCAACCAAAGATAGGAGGAGATACGAGCCTTATGATAATTCATCTAATCAACATTTATGATGATTTAAAAATGATATATATCCCAAAAAAATTCCCAATAAATATTTATTTCTGATATAGAGAGAGTATAATAAGTTATTCATAGACCATTCCTTATATTCATCCAAATAGTTGTTAAAAATCCACTACATAAGACATGTTCTATTTTGAATGGTTAAAATATTCCAAAAAATAGATAAATATGAATGAATGAGTGGAACATATATCAAATTTAAAAATAAGAAATGATAAAAATTTGAACAAGAACAACTAATTATCATTGAACTGGCATCAACTACCCCTATATACATGTCCTTTTCATGAATAATATTCTTTCCTAATTTTTTAGGAAGGAACCCATTTTTCATCAACCAGGGATTTCACAACAAATCCTTATGAAATTTTTGAGCCTATACCACTTTGTGGAGTTTTAAAAACATAGAAAATCCTTTGAATGTGTACTATGTGATTGTAATATCTATAGATCATTAGTGGATCCATTCATGAATGCATTGAGTGACCAACATTTATACATTGGAAAAAAGTTAATGTTATTTTTATAGATATAATAAAATAATTAAAAACTATCTGCCTCCAATATAAACCACTTTGGATTACATTATGATACTTATATCACTTATTATTCCTAATATAGGGACTACTAAATACACAACTTTTAGTACGATAAACACTCATAAAACATAACATACTAGAAATTTCTTTTTATGTATTGAAATATCTATCTAGAACATTCACATATGATGTGATGTTAAATAGGAAATCATAAAATATGATATCTGATCGATGAACAATATCAAACCATTGACATTTTAATATCTCATTTACACCACCTCACATGATATATAAAAAAAATATATGATATGGATTGAATTTTAGGGAATAGACTAATTATATTTTTAACTTCTTGGGAACTCTATCATCATGGATGAAAACTTTTATTCTAGATAGAGTTTATTTATGATAAGACCCATTATTTATTTCAAATATAATACCACATTACACTAGAAACATCTATCAAATACCAACACATTAAAAAAGGATGAGCATTCTTGAATATAGAAAATTTCAAAATGACTAAATCATGAATCTATAAAAATAAGGATATATATTAAAACATTTTCAAATAAAGTAATCATTCTCAAGTTCATTGATAAACTAGATGATGTGTGGTTTTAGTCAATGGAACTTCTATGCCTTATCTATGATATCATCCCACTGTGGTACGACCTCTACATCATGAATGAGAACAAGTGGATTTTCCTTGACAGGATCATGGACCACTCTCACAATAAAATATACATTGTTATGATCAATATGAGGTTTCAATAATTTTAGTTCATCAAAAAAACCTTCCCTAGTTCTATTGAAATATATTTTCTGGGACATGGTACTATAAAAAATTAACATTATACCATAAAACATTAGCCATGATGTCTGTGATCATCCACTCCATCAATCGTAATTCAATAGGGAAAACAAATCAAAAATTGATTATTTGTAAGAATATAGAATTAGGACAATAAATTCCTCAATGATGCATTTTAAAATAATCAATAGTAACATAAGGATTGTTGCGATGAGTGTTGGTCTACAGATCACTCATATAAAATCCCTTAGACCACAAAAATCATGTATTCAATATACCAAGACATCCTAAACTACATTTTGACATTGGAAAATATTCATTATTGGAATTCATAACCATTTTTCATGATCCTACATGTATACCCACCAATACATTATATAAACCCACCTTGATATGAAAACATCAACCTTCCTAGTCCCCATGTGTTGGAGACTAGAACATTTTCATTCTCGAAATTAAGGGGGAATTATTTTTTTAATAATAACACATATATGTAATAAAATAGATATAAAATAACAAATATCCAGTATTAAAATTAATGATCAGGAGATAAACTACAATAATTTTAGAGATATATGCCACAAAATAGTATATAAAACAAATTCCCTATATAAGGCCATTAAGACATCATTAGACAAACTCTGTGAAACAAGTGGATCACATGCTCCACCTATCACCACCATATCACATGTCCCACTAATCAAGATCATCCAATATGACCATGTGGTTCCTTTACCTAGATATGACATTAAAAAATCTAAAAACAAAATATAGAAAAATCAGTTTTTAGAAAAAAATACAAATAGACAGTCACGAAGAATTTCTATGTAATATATAACAAATAAAACAACTATTCACATTTTTTAATATTCCATGCAATAAAAATACATAAATATTTCAAATCAAAACATGATTAACAAAACATTTCAATATCCAAAATGAAACTATTTTCTATTTTTCACATCAATTTAATACGATATATGAATCTTAATTGAAATAGTCATGAATTATCATTTAAAATGAACACTATAGTGTAAAAAAAAATTACTATCATATAAACATGATTAAGAGTCCTGATTTTATGTTAGTTTTTTAATTTTCAAAAATATTTGTGAAACAAGACTCTCGGTATGAACCAAACCATATACACCGATACTATTGGGGGTGAAATAGAATGATAATTAATGAACACCCTTCCCTCAAGATTGTTTAGCTAGTATTTCTATCATCAATATTTTACCATGTTGAGATAATAAATTCATAGAAAAGGTTTTTTTCACCTACCTACAAATGTTCTCTTGTTCTTCAAGGAATCCATTTATCCTAAAAGTTTCTATCAAAAATTTTATTCGTATTTACATCATTGGAACAATAATTTCTAATTATAAAAATGATTATGTTACAAAAAATCCATTTAATTTCCAAAAAAACATCTATGGTATTTTTTATCAAAATATAGGAAATAAATTTAAATTAGTAATCTTTTAAATCTTAATACATTTCATGGCTTTTAATAACATTAAAAACAAAGTTATAGATCATTTATTTTCAAATATATTCTTTTTATTGAAATATATGATTAATATTCAGAAGCTACTTCAAATTAATTTCAAAAAAGGAACATAATTCTATTTCAAAAATTTATCTACCAATTCAATTCAATATTATTAAATCAATTGGAAACCAAATTTAAATGAAATATTCCACAAGGTTTCAATGGAAATGTATTTACTTGTGAAACCACCTACCTCAATCAAATTCAAAAAACACACATTTGATATCCACCAATGGAGGTTAATAAAATGTAAAAAAAAGGAATATTATAATCAAAATTTATCATCTAAATGTTTAGATACATAAATAATTTAATGAATAACTACTATCGAAGAGAGATATAAATAATGAATGGTTATTCAATATTCATATTGATATTAGAAAATATTTAATAGATACAACACAAAAAAGGGACATTGATCAATATTGAATAATGGTATGGTGCAACAAATTAATCCACAGATATCTTCCAATGTGCTAACGGTTTAATGAAATTTTTGGGAGGTGTTTTAGTTGTAAAGAAAAGATCCTAAAAATGAAATCATTACATTATCCTAGTGATTCAAAGCCAAATTTGTTTCACCATATTCTCATTGGATGCAGGAATAGTGTCAATCAAACTAGAAACCAAGATATATTTTCATTAGATTAAATCCTTGAAATACCCTTATGCATGTAGTCCACCTATTGGCTAGTGTGAATCATATATAATGATCCAACTACTATCCCACCATTAGCAGGACAGTGACCCTTATGAGCTTATTTGTGGACCTTATTTATCTTTACCAACAACATGATCATTCAAAATCATTAGATAAAATACACATCCACTACATTTAAAATAAATCCTTGATAAAAAACCCTCCAGAGGATCAAACATGAAGGAAAAAACTTGTAAACAAAATGTATAATAAAAAATGATGGAAAGAATATAATATCAACATGAATACAATGATAACCAATAAAAATTGAGTCATGCACACAAAATATGGTAATGGGGTGTTATAGTTCATGGCATTTTTAGTGGGTGATAATACAAAAAATAGGAACTGGATTTTATGTTATATTTGTTATGATATATTTTGATTAAGTGATAAACGATGTTCATGTTATGAAAATATTAAGAAGATTATTTTGTGAAAAATATGATCATAATAGATTTTTATTAATTTTTCACTTTTTACAATAACTATGTGAAATTGATGTGTTTCAGATATATTGAAATTTTCATGAAGAATTTATAATCATTATTTTATTTAAATGTGAATTCATTGTTTCTAAATAATGTTTCATACTATAGTATTTTTATTTTCTATAATAAAGTATTTATTTGCGTTGTTTTTTTAGTATGTTTAGGTTGTCTCGGTGGGATTTGTTTTGTGATTTATATGACGATAATTTTGAACAAGAGTTGATAATGAACATTTAGTATCTAGATCTATTAAATGAATGTTTTGTTTCATATTATTTATTAATTTAATTCATCTTGATTGATAATTATAGACCCTATGAGAGCTTTGGAGGTTTAAAGATGATGTTTTTCAGTTTTACATATTATTCCTATTATGTAATAAGTGTGTTCTATGTGTGGAGAGATCTTTCAGATGAATATCATATAGTGGTCTATTTTTTACCCTTCCTTTCACTATCCATCCTACTTATATATAAATTTTAGGACAATAATTTACTAACTGGTGTCTAATGTATGCTTCCTATTTTTTTTCAAAAAATCCACCTGTTATTCCTGTTTACTGAGGGAGATAGATGATGTTTTTCATAACATTTCATATATTTTTGTTTATTTAATATAAATTATTTCTATATTATTATAAATTAAGGGATTCTTAATCTTTGAGTTTGTGTGATATATTATGAATATATTTAAATATTATGTATATATTTGTAATTTTTTTCTAAATAAATTTAAAATTGAAAATTATTTTTTACAAATGATTAAAATATATTTTTCAATTATTATGAATGGTGTATACTTGAAATATTTTATTTTAAATGAAATGTAGAATTGTAAATTTAATTTTATTTATAAAACATTACAGAATATATAATATATATGTTTATGTGTTCCAATGTTATTTGAATTGTGCTATATATATATTGAATTAAACTGTTTAGAAACATTTATGTCATTAAAATTAATCATACATAAACAGAAATATATATGTAAACATATATAAATTTAAATTAATTTATTATTAACATTTGAAATTTTATGTTTATATATATAGTCATGTAAACATTTTATAGTGATTTGATGAATGGAAAAATCATATAATACATCAACAACAAAAAGAAAACATTATTTTGAAACAAATAAAAAAATATTAAGAAATTAAATAGTTTAAATAGAATTATTATTGAAATAAATGATAAAATTAAAATTAAAAAATGATATGTGGACAGAAATATTTGATATGAGAGCGAAAAATGTAATTCAATGTGACAAATAATGTAATGTAATAAATGGGGAATATTACAACGATATTGGACTGAGAGTGAAAACTTTGTGGAAAAAACAAACCATATGACATAATGAATTAAACATTATACTGGAGCATGATTGAAAGAATTTTTCAATTAATCTAATTCATGAGAAATAATGAGTAAATAATTATACATAAAATAGAATACACGATTGAAAAATATTGGAAAACATTAAAAAATTGAATGTAAAAATTTTTTAACTGGGAAAATTTGCATAAGAATATATATTTTCTAATGTTTTAAAACAAGAATTCCCTACCAAATATCATTTTATTAGTCTTGGTTCATGTATGTGAAACCAAAAAATAAATTTTCCACTATTTTGAGGTGATGTGTTGATATTAGATCCCTTCTATAATTCTTGTGATTCTCAACATTTTTGTTTTCGGATATGTGATTTCATATATCCTCAAATCTTTTTATTATAGCCTGACTGAAATATTATAATTATGGGTTTTATTTATTATTCTTTAAATTCTGAATGTTTAGATAAATCCTTCAAAAGATTCATTTATCTTGAAATAAGTGACTGATATTAATAATGACAATAATATGCATCACATTTGGATGAATAATTGAGGAGGAATCTAGATAACTCATAAAAGGGGAAAAATATTATATCAAATTCAAAAGAATGGACATACTATTAATGAAATAAAGTTATCAACGTTTTGAATTTAAATAATTATTAATGATATTAAATTCAACTATTTTAATACTATATTAGTTGAAATTATTTCTTTTTCTGGAATAATAATCTAATTCGGGAATAATTTATGAATAATAATATAAAAAATCACATATTGGATAATCAAAGTTAAATTAGTGTATATAAATTAGATGATATAATTTATTTGTTTTATCAATTTTACATATTATGTTTATAATTATATGTATAAATTTATGGATAATAATTAATTCAAATGATATTTTTCACAAGTATAGATTGTTAATACTTAATAATAAACAAATTAGGTAATAAGTTGGGTATTTTTATTTGAATTAGATTTATGTTATTATTGATTCTTCCACATGATATATTTTAAATTATAATTCATCCCATTCAATGTAATTTTTTATGTTCACCAAAAATAAGTTCATAAGATAGACAAAGAATCTAATAATTGTTATATTAATTATTTAAATAAAGGGGGATCTAATATACTAATTACTCATAATCTTGGATTTGATCGTATCATTATAAGAATAATTCTTAGAGAATGTTTATTTTTATTTTTATATAATTATATCAATTTACTATAGGTTTATTAATACTAACATGTTATTCATTATAAATCGGTTACTTCCACATAAGAACTAGAATGAATTTTTGAGAAATATTAAATTTATAGGGATGAAGGTACTCATATTTGTAAATGGGGGGAACGATATATTATCTCAATGAATATATTTGACTATTAATTTAATGTGAAAACATACATTTTTTATATATGTATGCACTAGGATGATTAATTTTTATTGGGGATTTGTTTTGGACCATAGAAACTAATACCACGATATTGTAGTTTTTTATTGTAGATTAATGGGTTGGAAGCATATGGTAACATTTAGGAATTGAATATTTTCTAATAAATGGGATAAAATTTATGAAGGTTATATTGATGGTTGATATAGGTTAGGAATGATGGATTTTTATTTGTGAAATGGTGTGGAAATGAATGCATGTAGTTAGTAAGAGTTTTGGGAATATAGTTCTCTTCAATATATCAAATTCATGTCTGATGCTTTATTAATGTCTAGATGGTAGGATATTGTTTATATGTTAGGGGTCCATCACATTGGCATAGATTGACTCTATTTTTGTAAATTGAACCATTGATGTTGTAGCCTATGAGGATTCTAAGTGTACTATGATAATTATTGAAATTATTTTTGGATTAATTTAATGAATAGGGCCAGTTCATGCTATTTTAACATAGTTATGAAAAATGATGGGAATATAAATTAAAGTGTAATCGTATTTTAGAAATTCTTATAAATTAATAATGTATTCTTAATGGAAAAGAAAATACGATAATATAAATTAATTTTTAATTAATTAATCTACATGGAACTGAAATATTGTATAGTATTCTATGATCTAGATATTAGAAGTGTAATCCAAAGTCTATATTTTATGATAAAATATTATGATGTTAGGTATAAATAGTCTCCCATAAAGTAGTTGTGTATGATGTTTTTAATATTTTATGATTTCATACCATACCCCACTACGTGGCAAGAAAACATGCACCAAAATATTTTAGGGGTGTTTTTCTAACATCTATTATTGAAAGGGGACATATGGATGACTTATCCCTATACCCTACTATCTCCTCGGATTTAGTATGATTAGTATTATCCAAGACTATAATTTCTTATAATATAAGATGTGATACTACCTAGTTTGTGATAGATATTGTTTTTACAATATATATATTTCCAGGCTATAACGAATTTATGTATATAAAATAGTGTTATTTGATCATGGATACTACTTAGTCCCATGGGTTTATATAAATATATAGTGATGAATTTTAGTATAATCCATTTATACTAGTTATAGTGGTATCACAACATATAATAGGTTATAGATTGTATTATGACTATGATGAGGTGCATATTTGAACTGATGCAAATTTGAGATGTCGGTACCCTTCCGAGACTACAATAGGTAGCGATTATTTATAACTCATATTAGGTATAACAAGATATATGGAATGGAATATCACATTATGTAACATATTAGTGGGTGAGAGAGATAAACTAGTGGGGAACATTAAGAGGGTTACCTTCATTAATATATATATATTGAAAAACTAATTTAGGTATATGTTTTACATGGTGAGGGTTCAATGGATAATATTGTAAAAAATAGATTTAGATTTTTACTATATGAGTTACTTCAATTTTTTATTCCCCAGGTTTTAGGATGATTATGTCATGTTTCCATGAAGGGTTTTATGGAGGATCTGATTAACTATATATGATATGATCAGCCATCATATATTAAAACTATTATTTAATGGAACATGATATGATAGGTGATTGAGATATTCGGTACTGGATCATATAATTTTTAGTGTATATTGGTGTTTTTTATCCTTTAAGGATTTTTTTTGTATTTTCATTTTAGATAGATCTTGTTATATATGAAATTTCATTATATTTTCTGATTTTTGTAATTAATTAATGGTGTTTTTAGTGTTATATCAAATTATATATTACTACATAAACATATATTTAGTTTAATTACTTCCATGTCTATAATTGATATATTCTTGGTGCTAGTAGTTAACCCATAACATACACGATTCTAGTTTGGGGTCATTATTTTCCATTCTTGGTTTGAATACCTAGAGGGTACCTTTTAAATAAGGTGGTAATGATAGAACCAATAATGTTTTTAAAAAATACCCCATATAAAAATATATAAATAGGTTTTAAGGATAATTATTGTCTTTACCACTTAGTATAATAATTTTTACACCATTTTCCATTTATAGTAGAAACTCTTTTTTTACATAGTAAATTATTCTTATTCATAAATATTAAATTGAAATTATATTATTATTTTTAATATATCAATGAAAATAACATAAATATATATGATTTAATTATATTTTTTAACATGTGAAATTCAACTATTAAATGATGAAATAAAATATATAGAAAAAAATGTTTTATGAGATAATGACATTTTGAACATCATGGGTTAGTATTATTAGTTCTAATAAATTACTAATAATTAATTATGTAATAAATTTATTTTTTATTCATATACATATTAACATTTAATATAATAATTCCTATGACATGATATATAAAATCTTTATGAAAAAAATGCATAATATATAAGTACAATTTTAATAAAAATATATTTTTAATTATACTTTATTTTAAATTGTTTTTCCTAAAAATATACTATATTTTATGTTTTTAAAATATATTTAAAAAAATATATTTATATTTATATATGAAAATAATTTCATCAAAATCATTATTCAATTGGGATCAATGTAATTTATTAAATTATAAATACTAACAAATACAATAATAATTATTAAAAATGATATATTTAAAGATTACATTATCGTGGTTTAATTACTGAATAACATCTATGGAATGCGTGAATGATATAAAAATTTGAAATATAAAAAATACATTTTATTAAACATCATTCCTAAGAATGATAAATTTTTCATTTGTATAAAAAATGTATTACATTATTAAAAATGTTTTAAATAAATTTTATTCATGTTTCTAAAAAAAATTATTTTATTATTACATATAGTTAAATAATATTTTCATTGATGTTGTTAAATTATTTTATTAATAAAAAATTTTATGAAAATATATTTAATTGAGTCATTAATTATTGATAATAAAATAAAATATAGTCAAAATTTGAGTAAAAAATAAATAGAATAAAATATATTTTAATGATATGGAATAGTTTTATTTCATTCATTATTAATTAATATTAATTCTTTTCTAACAGGTTATTCAAAATAAATAATTATACATTTTAACACCTAAATGCTATATATTTATAACAAATATATATCAGTAATTATAATCTTGTATGATATATACTAGTATTATATATAATTGAAATATATATCACCAAAATTACATTATAAAAATTAAAGTCATTCTATATATATAATTCACAATTCTCGTACCCTTAATTTCACATTATTGTATCAAAAAGTTATTCCTATGTTAATTATGTGTTTGATCAATTATGGTTTTTTTATAATAATGGCCAATCACATGTGTGAAGATGATCATGGGGATTTCAAAGTTATAAAAAAAATTAGTTTTTTTTATTATCTCCAATTTAAATTAATCAATTTTAAGTTATATAATTATAAATAGTATGTAATAATCAAGGGTTTAAAATATATAGTTTATTGTATTGCTGTTGTAATTTTCTATATTGAATGAATATAGTGTTTTTTGCCTGATTATAATCTCTTCTGCCTTTTTATTTGGTTCAAATATTTTGATTGAATATACAATGATTTACCATAAATTTTCATATATTTTACAAAATAAATATTTTTCTAAAAACACGGAGTGTAGCATTTTACCCTCTTAAATAAAGATCAACCTACAAATTTTAATTATCATCACTATTGAAATTGGAAGAGGCTATAAATGTGATAATGGAGACCTAAATGTGAATTCTAATGTTTTAATAACAAATAAAATATTTACTAAGAATAAAGAACACATCTCACAAAATTTAATTAATAAAAAAGTAGACTCATCCAAAAAAATTGATCTAATTAACCTTAAATAATAGGTATTATGACCTATATAATAAACATAACTCCCATATGGAATTTAGTGGGTTCATTTCACCGATATTTATATAAAATATGATTTTAAATATAGATAGTGATTTCATTGCCCTATAAAATGATATGGGCTCTATGTGAAGATATAAATTCCATGCTGAAAACCATATCATATTTCATTAATGGAAAAATAATTTGATTTATATTAATATTATTCAAAAAATAACAATCATTTATTTGTTAGAGAAATTAGATAAAATAATCAAACCACTTGTAAATTTCAAACCTAATAAAATTTCTAAAGTTTGGGGTTGATTATAAATATCATTATATACTCCTCATTATATGTACGATTTCATATAATTAAAACTGAATTAAAATATTTCAAAAATGATTGTTCTATTCAGTATCCAATTTTTAGTATTTTTGAATTCATTTATATATAATACAAAAAATGGGTATCATGAATGTCATGTAACAAAAGTCAATGTTTTAGATTATATGACAAATAAAACTAATTCCAAGATATCCAAAAATTAGAAACCACAAGTTTAACATATAATGATTCAAGTTCATCCATCATAACATATGGTTCATCATATATTATAAAGGTTATATAATTTTATTCTAATTTATTGAAATAACTAATCCCCCCTCTGATTCCTACTGAGTCACTATAGACCCAGACTTCTAGTTCAAATTCCAACAAACACTACAACTATTCATCGATACCATGTTATACAAACCATGATTAAAGCTCAAATTTGTTAATTTATATCCGTAATTTCATAATACTATATCATAAATTCACACATTCTGAGAACCCAAAGAATTTCTCTCATTAGATATTTTCAATATTGTTATCATATTCTAACATAACTCTAAACCATTTCAAAAAAATATTATTATAATGTTATTTAATCTTAACCACATATAACATAATAATATTCTTTATTGCATATGGAATGTAAATAAAAGAAATTTGTTTTATAATATTCTCAATATGGGAAAACATAAGAGATAATAGTTGAAGATATTAAGATATAAAAAGAAGATAATGTGGGTGTGGGAACATAATCAATATGTAGAGCAAAAATATTAAGGGTATATGATAAATAAATCATATATCATTTGACATGAGACATCGAAAATGGATTTTTGAATGATAATAAACATGATACCGATGGGTGTGGAATTGTTAATTAATAGTAATGTGTTATGAAATTATTACATACAAATAATTATGTGCTATATGTATAGTCACCATTAATAATTACAAATACAGAGGTATGCTACCAAGTCCATCATTACGTAGATTACATTTTCGTATAATTGTGTTGGTTTTTTCCAAAAATCATAACATTATAGATAATCTCAAATTATTATTTACCCTATACATTTTAGTGATGTTTAATCTCGATTTGACCGATCACATAGTGGATAGAGATCCTTATGGGATTGGGATTACACTACATTCTCTATCATCCCATAATATATAATCAGTACCCAATGAATTAAATTGATATAAAAGACCAAACAATCACATAATAAAACCAAACTTCTATCTTCAATTAAAATATGAAAATATAGATATTTTAATCATAGATTAATTAACCACGTTAAAAAATGGGTTTTAAGAAAGTATAAAAAACATGATAATAATCAACCAATGGAAATAACATAGATAAAATCATTAGACTATTTTGATGGTGAAGAATAATAAATTGTAATTATACTTCACATATATATATCACAATATAAAAGTAATGGGAATTTCATTGAAATGAAGAATAATGATGGAGAATTTGTTCATGAAAAAGACATAAAAATTATATATTATGTACACACTTTTTGGATCATTGTCAATAGAAATTTTTGTGTATGAAAATAACTTAAATATATTCCATTAATATTATTGTTATGAAAGTCATGGTGAACCATATTACTGATGGTTCCAGGCACAACGGAAGCATAGGATTGGAGTTTACCAAACATTAGAAATTAACATAATTAAGAACTAATTTGGGATCAATACGATGATGAACACTAGATTCCATTGAATTGAATCAATGATAAAAGACAATGAGAGAACCAGGAACCAATATGAGAGGGTCATCATACATTGTTTATAATCAAATTTAATTAAATTCTATAATTACCTCAATGTTGATTGTTTCATCATTGATGCATCATACCATTGGTCTGAGGTGTAGCTTCATTGAGATATATAATCCAAAGAAATGAATCCTCTAGTAGTGAACCTAATTTCCTCCACGTATCATCAGATTCCACTGATGGATTCTTTGGGTGATACCATGGAAGATCCTTGGGCCTGTGATGTCCACCTTCGATCACCGTGAGAATCGCTTGCAGATTGTTTTCCTTGATCTGGTGGTTGAGGATCTCTATTGTTTATGAGAGTGTTACTGGATAAGGAGGAGTTCTATTGACTCGATAAATTTTATCCATGGATGTTGTACACACAATGATTGGATTATCTGGTGGAATGACCACTTGGAATATATAGTGAATAATAAAATAATGAGGAATTTAATTCACTACGTAATAATAAATAATTATCACGTGTTTCGTTAATTAATGTATTAATCTATGTGAAAACCTCAATGATAAATCATAATTCAGCTGCAATTATTTCCATGAAATGTGCTAAACAAATTTAATTCACCTAGTTATAATAAGTAATTACCATAAGTTCCATGTAAGGACTCGTCCTCAGTTTCCTAGAGAGGGTGCATTATTTTATTACATTTTCATATAAACATGGAATAATCATCCCAAAGAACCGATTATTTTATTAGAATTGAAAATAAGATAAATACATCAGTTCAAAACTATTACTTGAAATGAAATACTATATATAATTTTTATTGGGAACATCCACTACTATAAGTTTTTCCATTTAGGTCATTAAAAATAAAATTATTCTTGCCTAATGAAATGATAACAAGAAAGGGGTGATCTCAAATTTTCAGTAAGGATTAGAAATAAAATAGAATAAATAATAACTATAAACACTAGGCATGATGAATAACTAAAAACCCTTTCCATTGGAAATGAACTTGAAAAAATTATGATAGGAATAATAGAAGAATAAATATTTCCTTAATAAAACCTAATAATGGGTACTCTACTTGACATGTAGCCACATAAACTATCAATACTATCTTCATAATGTTAGAATTCATAATTTGGGACAACCTAAGAATATTAACAGGGCCTCCTGCCCAAACCATAAATATGCATTTTGTCAAGGCCTCGGGCCAAGACCATAGTTTCTCTCATGAGGCCTAATGATTAACTGAGGGGCTATATTGAACCCCACATGAAACTTTATAAGTCTAATTAATTCCTCATATGAATTATGATAAACATATAGAACATAAATATTCATATTGAATCTAACTTATGAAATGTAAATAACTTTCCCCAAACATTATGCATAAACATTAACCATTCAGAGTAAAATGGTGATTTGTTTTAAGATAGAACAACCATATTCAAACTAAAAATAAACCATTAAATTAAATATTTTGTTTTATATCATCAAACATTAATCCCAATATTTCATAAAATTTACCAAGAGTGTTGAAATAAATTATAATTTGGTTATAAAAGTGTTGAGTAATTCTGGAGATAAATACTCTTTCACATTGCAAAGAAGACTTGTTTTGGAAAACCATTTGTATAAAACAAGAAGTAACAAAATATATTTTTTTCATAATAAAATGAGTGATTTTATAAAAGTAATGTTTCCCATATAAGGATTAATATTTCCCTTGAATATATCTATGAATTTAAGAAATTCCCTTCAATCAGGCATCTATTTCCAAATGAATTTTAGAATGATCCTTAAAAAAAATACAACTCTCCATAAATGCAATTATGATTCTAGTTGGTAAAAATATATAGAACATTCAAATAGAATTTATTATGGTTCAATATCAATAAATAATAATTTTATTGAGGTGTGTGTAGAATAACAGTAACACAAATGAAAATGGAGGTTTAGATAGAAAACTCTAACCTTTACTGTGAAGGTGTTCCTCACAAGATCTTATTGACATGAATAATCAAATTTAGGTTAAAAAAATAATTATTAATTGACCTCCAATACATTTAACATATTTATTATAACCATAAAAGGTTCATTCATGGCCTTTTTATGTGTTAATAGATTCAATTTCAATGATTTGGAGTGTTTTCTTTCTAGCTTTTCATGATCAGTTTACATATATTCATGTATGGAAAAACACCTAGAATTAGAATGGTAGCCAAAATAAAATTTTAATTTTATTAGTGAACAACCATACTATTATGTGGTCATTAATTTAGTTTGGTTCTTATGAGTGAATATTAATCGTTATATAAAACATTAATGGTTATTGATTTTGTTAATAGGTGGTTCTTGATCACAAAGTACAAATTTTGATTTATAAATTAATCAAATTAGTGAAAAAAAGAATTCCATAACATTAATTATATTATAATATAGAAATTATAGTCCTTTTATACCATTAAAATGGTTTCATGGCCATAATTGAATATGGAAATAGAAATGCAAATCTCGTCATCCATGAATGTGACAAATTAACACATCTCGAATGGTGTTTTCATCTCTTGTATAAAATAAGTGGAAAGAAGAGATGATGAAGAATTATTCGTTTATCATAACAAAATTATAGTACATGTAAGGTACTGGAGTCATCACAAAATTTGTATGAATTTTTTGGTGAAATAAAAAGATAATAACTGAACAAGTAATAAAAGAAAGGAGAAGTTGAATTTACCTCTTGATATAATCTTCTTTTAGAGCATATTTAAGGGAGGGGTTTTGGTATTTTTATGAGACCAAGGGTTGATTGTAGTAGAGATGGATATTGGGAGGATATTTTAGCTGATTTCAGACAAGGATCAAGGCTTTAGAGGATTGAAGATAAGAATGAGTGAGGTAGTTTTATTGTGTATGAGATGGATGATTTGTGAATATAGTATTTAATATTTTATTATTTATCTCTTTAAAACAAATATTGTTGATTCATGTGACCATAAAATAAATAAGTAAATTTTATTTTGAACCCCGTGTGATTAATTCGTCTATGATACTAGGAAGAATGAATTATAGTGATAATGAATATATAAAGTAAATAAATGTATTCTACTATTCATAATGAAATTGAGTATTTCAGAAAAATCCAAAAAAATCACCAAAAATTTTTCAACATGTTAAATTCAAAAATGAACTACATTTTCTGAAAAAAAAAATCTATATATTATAATTATAATTTTTTACTAAAATCAAAATTTATTCAAAAAATAACAATTTTAAAACTATAATCCATTTTATATCACCTAGAAATCTTAATCAGGATCTTATTATTTTATAAGCATAACACAACAAAATAATAATTTGTCTACTATTCATAAGGGGACTATAAATGTTAATATTACTTTTTATAATGAAATTTTACTATTTACCAAAAAAAAAATTTGTCTTATCAGATTCTAAATATATTACTAAACTCAACCATGTATGTCAATATTTCTAAATTCAAATCACAGAGGTGGGGAAATTAGGTTTACTAGCTAGATTTTAAAAAAGTGGTGTTTTATAGAGACTCAATGTTTTATTAGTTTATTTAAAAATCTCTAGGGTGTTACATTCTACCCTACAAACAAAAAGTTTTCCTCAATATTACTAGAATGACACCACCAAAAATTATATGGGTAGTTCTTCATTCAAATTTCATAAGGATCCCATGTTGCCTCTTCGATTTTTTGATTTTTACAAAGTATCATTGCTGGTTGAGTCATCCAATCCCTCAAAACATGTAATTTAGTGTCCAATATCTGGATAGGCTCTTTAGAGTATGGTATATTAGGTTCCGATTCTATTCCTTTACATGTGAGGACATGAATTGGTTCTGGCATGTACTTTATTAGAAATGAGACAAATAACACATTATATACTTTAGACAAGCTAGGTAGAACAACATAATGATCTGGAACATCCCCAATTCTGTCTATTATTTTACTATGGCCAAAATACCTAGGGCCCAATTTCCATTTCTATTCAAATATTATAACACCCTTCCCATTAGATAATTCTAATAAAAAATAATCTCCTCTTGAAATAAAAAATCACTCATTTGATTATCACCATAGATTATTTGTCTTCATTGATAAGGATTTGAATAGTATTTACATTTTTAGTTGTTTCCACCACAAGATCTGGGCCCACTAGCTTCCTTTCACAAACTTCATCCCAACATGTTGGTGTACATCATCCCTTTCCATACTATACATCATATGTTACCATTTGAATACTATAGTAGAAACTATTATTGTAGGAAAACTACACCAAGGGAAAAATGATCCTACATATCTAGAAAGTTGAATGAGCATGTCCTCAACATGTCTTGTAATGTGTGGATTTTACTTTTTAATTTTCCATCATTTCGAGGATGATAATAAGTATTCAAACAAAGCTCTGTATCCAAATATTTTTGATGACTTTTCCAGAATTTTTATGTAAATTAAAAATTGTGATCACACACTATTGAAATTGGTGCTCTGTGAAGTTGTCAAACTTCATTGATATAGTTTCGTTAAAGGTTCTATAGTGGAAAATAATCCCTTATAAAGAAGAATTGTGATGATTTCATAACTCGGTCCACAATTACCCAGATTGAAGCATTCTTTCTTTGAGTTTGGGGTAATCCATTGAAATATCCATGGTGATTTTATCCCATTTCTATGTATAAATATATAGTGGTTTCAGGACTCCTTGAGGATGTTGTTGTTCAGCCTTCACTTGTTGATAGACTAAACATCTTGATACATAATCATAAATTTCCCACTTCATGTTTTCCCACCAGAAATGTTACATTAAATCTGTATACTTTTTTGTTGTACCAGGGTGTATAGAGAAACATGATCTATAGGAATCATCCAATAAATCCCTTTTAATCTTGATTAAATATGAAACACATATCCTCTTAAATAATTTCATAATTCCATCTTCACATATGAAGTAAGCCTTCTTCCCATCATTCAATGAATTGATTTTCTTTTGAAGGGTCTCTTTATCAGATTGTGATTCTATAATTATTTCAAATATAGATGGTTTGGAATCCATAAGAAAAATTAATTTTGTTTGACCTTCATTAATAATTATCATATCCTTCATTACTAAATCGATAATCACATGATCCATTTCAACCAACATTTCCTTAAAAACTCCATGATCCTTCCGGAATGATGCATCAACTACATTATTTTTCATTCATGGGTGGTAGTGTATGGATAAATAATAATCCTTGATTAGTTCATGAAATCACTATTTCCTCATTTTGAGTTATTTCTTTGACAATATATACTTCACTATCATATGATCCTTATATATCTCACAACTATTTCCATAGAGATGATGTCTACATATCTTAAAAAATCGATGATAACTCAGGGTCATGAGTAGGGTAGTTTGGTTCATGAGATTTTAACTACATAGTTGCAAAGTCAATAACATTATCATCATGATTAATTACACAAACAAGTACTTTATTTGATTCATTAATATCGATAAAAAACTCATAATTCTCGGATGGTAGAGTCAGGATTAGGGAATTCACTAATCTCTTCTTCAATTATTCAAAATAATCCTCACGTTGTTTTTTCCATACAAACATAACTCGTTTAAGTATAATAATGGTCATTGAGTTGGCTTAATGAGAGAACCTTAAGATGAAATACCGATAATAACCAAATAACCCAATAAGACTACATAATATAGTTATGTTCGTTAGAGTATATCATTATTGAACATAAATTGTCTCAACATGATCAACATATATTCCATCCTTAGGGACAATTTTTCCAAGAAATGAAACTTATTGAAGCCAAAATTCCCACATGCTAAACATTCCATATATTTCACGTCATCTATCAATCGTTAAAATAGTGTGCAAGTTATTTTCATTTTCTTCATAGCTTTAGGATTATATAATGATATATTCAATAAATACCACCACAAATTCAACATCATATTTCATGAAAACATTATTCATTAGATCCATGAAAATCAAGGGTGCATTAGTCATTCAATAAGGCATTACTGTAAACTCGTAATTCTCAAATACGGTTTGAAACTCCATTTTTTAGAATGTATTCCTTCCTTATATGCAACTAAAGATATCCAAATCTATATTAAATTTGTGAAAAATAATTATCTCCCTAAAATTGATCAAATAAATCATCAATGTGTGGTAGGGGATACTTTTTAATTATTGTTATTTCATTGATCTCCATGTATTCAATGCACATCCTCATAGATCCATATTTCTTCATAACAAAAATTCCATGAGCTCCCTATAGAGAATCACTAGGGAGAATATATCCTTTATGACTCACGTCCTCCAGTTCATTCACCAATTCTACTAATTCTATGATGAAAATTCTATATAGGGTCTTGAATAGGGGCCTTGAACCATGAATTAAATCGATAGAGAACTCAAGTTACCACAATTGAGTATTTGTAGGAAAATCCTCAGGAAACACATCAACATATTCATGCACAACAGTAATGTCCTCAATTTGTGTGATGATCTAGACCTAGGTGCCACTTAATGGGTTCCCTGAGCCCATCGGTCCACATGTCCTCAAGTGTATCTTCCCGAATTCCAGAGGCTGTTGATTAGTAGGAAGGGCCTAGGGTGTGTCCATGGGAAGACTATGCCCACAATATCAGAGTGTATCACATCAGAGGGAATATATTAGGATAGTAAACAATGGATGAAATATCAATAAATAAAAAAATTAAACTGATTCATTTTATAAGCAAGAACAACAGTAACTATATCAACTGGAGTAGTAATGATGTAATGTCACATCACTAGAAAATTGGAAAACATGGATACCAGAAAATATGCATAATATGTTACACAAGGTAAAAGAAAAACAAATTATACTCCAAGAATCTCGAGATCCTATTCATTCATTTGTTATCAAGCTCCATCCTATCAGCACACAATCAAGTATAGGAAGATGTGTGCTTCCCTTTGTCAATACCTGTAACCATGTATTCTACCCTGGTTAGAAAATGGTTCCTAGAGAGGGTGTGAGATAAATATCAATGTGCCACCACCAAGAATGTCTACAACATTCAGACCGGGTAATGGACTACTGTTGTGTGCAGGAATGCATATATAATATAAAGAAAGTAGTAAAATATAACTAAATAACCAAGTAACTACTTTAGAACTCAGATGGTGTCTGAACATTTCACCAGTTAATTAATTAATCAATGACCATTTAATTATAATAGGTCACGTGAGGTATACCAAACACTAAAATCAACTCATTATGGTATATGTAGTGAAGGTCCCAAGACGCAACAAGGTAACCATTAAATGATATGTTGTGAGGGAATTCCAGGGTAAACACCAAGGCATCGAATGCTAACTCAGTAGTATGTGAGTCTAGAAAAGGGGTAACAGTGTAATTCATGGTGCATAATCCATGGCATTCCACTGTAAGGTGCCTACTGTTTCTAAGGTGATCAACCAAGGTAAAATGTGGCTATGCAAAGATAGGGCCCTGTGTGATTTTACCATGGAACATACTTGTCAATGTAGGATCCTAGGTGTATATTTTAGGTATCCTATAATAAATAAAGGGACCAAACTATAGCATACCAGGTATCCAAGTAATAGACAAGAACTAGAGTTTAGGTGGGTATCTGCAAATGAATCCCATATAGTTGATTATAATTGGGGTTTCAGAGACCCGAGTTATTCTCCTCTTAGAATCCAAGGATAACATGAGCCAGTCTATTATTATTTGTTAAACTAATCATGAAGTAATTCATTCATTCCATTATTGTGGATATGTCAAGTAGAGTTGAAACCATTTATTTATTGGTGCATGCCTTTTTATTCATTAGTGTGGATATGCCTTGTAGTGTTTCAACCATTCAATGCATTATATGTTATCCATTAAGGAAAAATCAATTATTGAGGTTCTCTATGATACCATTAATCAGTATGGAAAGGGGGGATGCGAGCATGAAACCTTTATTCAATCTCTTTTATTATGGCTAAGTTATATACTTATTAAACTTTCAATTTAACATTTCACATTTATTAATTATTTGAATGAATTTTCCTTTTATAGGTCAAGTGGTGAGAATAAATGGTAACTTCCATTATGAAACATTCAGTAATAACAATCCATTTATAATAAGAAGACTCACATTTGTAATGGTCATGTAATGTCACACCCAAACGATGGGTCAAATATCCGAAAGTGCTAAAAAGCCAATTATGGCATAACTTTTGACATGTGGCGGATTGATTTGTGGGTGAAAACCTTAACAACTAATCAATTATTTTTGAAGATCATGACCATATGATTATAACATGTATAATAATGTCATTTTAGTTTAAGAATCATTTTCCAACAAAACTGGTGGTCCCCACAAAAAGATTAAAAAAAATCAATCTTTAGGGATCAGTAAGGGACCACCCACATTATGATTGAACCAACCTTCTCCTCTGGTATCAATAGTTGATTTTTCTTGAATAATAATAGATCTTTCAAAAGGTAAAAATTATCACATGGGGATATCTTTGTAAAGATTTAAAGAGATTAAGTACGGATAAATATGATTCAATTAATTATCATTTCACATCCAATATGACGAACAAAATCTCGATCAGATGTCGGATGAAGGAGATTGTTGATCCCAAGATTTTCCCATGAAAAAACTCCAAATGGGAGAAATAAGATAAAAATACTACAAGATCTTTTATTATGAAGAATGTGGGGGATTAATAGATCATTAAGAGAGTCTTGTAAATTTGACACATTTTTTTAGCCTATGCACGGTTTTTTCGCACAGTTTGTCAAACCATGCACAAAACATGCGAGGAATTTTTTCCCAAAAGGTCTTCATCCACACTGTTTGATCAAACCATGCACCACCCATGTATGGTTACCATGTAAAAGGGGTGTTTTCATGGTTTGGCTACATGGTCGTGCACCCACCGTGTGAGGAGCCACATTCTGAATAATACCTTCCACAGGGTTTACACAAAATCGTGCAAAGAGTCTGTTTCCTCCAAAAAGATGGGTTTCAGGCTTCAAACCAACCCCATACACCCTCAGAATCTAAAATAACTCATTAAGAATCCATATTTGGTCAACATTATATATTTATAGTAAAATTTTAAAGGATACTTACCTAAGTGAAAAACTGGGTTCTTAGACTCTTCACTCATTAAATGAACTCATCGACCATGTTCTCCTTCCAAGGGTAATGAAATACTGTCTGAGGATTCTCTCTCCCATGTATAATCCTTTATAGTGACATGCCGCAATTGCACCCATATGACAGGGACAAACATACCTCATAGAGCCTTTGTGCTTACTTCCATGATGCGTACTGGAAAATCCTCAATGGTAGCATTGAATTCTTACTCTACTTCCTTAGGATCAAAGTTATAAGATAGGTCAGCATGATATTGGTGAAGCTATGAGACATAAATGACATTGGGCATGGAACATTGCCTCTGAGGTAGTAGTAACCGATAAACTACCGGCCCGACTCTCTCTATAATTTATAATGTCCCAACATAATGAGGTGATAGCCTTCTCTGCATCCTTAACTGTCTATTCCATAGCCAGGGTGATCCCCAAAAAAACATGATCCCCGACCACGAACTCAAGAGGTCATCGACATCGATCGACATAATATTTCTATCTTAACATAGCATTAGTCATATTCTTCCTAATTATATGGACATATTATGATGTCTCTTGAATGAGACAAGGACCTAGTAGGTATGCCTCACAATACTATATCAATCACAAGGGTGAATGAAATTGCCTACCATATAAGTCCTCAAAAGCAACCATCTGAAATTTTTCATCGAAATGGTTATTATATATGAACTCAATATGAGGGATATGATTCACCCATGAACCTGGAAATTTAAGGATGGATTATCATATCATATCATTCAAAACATATATTTTCCATTCCAATTGACCATTAGTATGAGGGTGAAAATCTTTGCTTAGAAGCACCTGAGTTTCCACAAATTTTTGTATACCATGACCTTACTATGACGTGAAATGAGAGTCCCTATTTTAAATTATATTATGTGGAAATTGGTATAGTTCAATTATCTCAATAATAGATCGGCTTCACATCTCATCAATTGAGAAAGTCTCTTGAATGGGAATTAAGTGGGTTGATTTTATTATTCGGTCAATGGTTACCTATATATCATCCCTACGCCTCAGAGACCTAGGTAAGCCGACTATGAAATCCTTAGCAACATCATCCCATTTCTATTCTGGGGTTGGAAGTGGCTGTAACAAGCCTACAGGTCTTTGGGGATACTCTTTCACCTACTTATAGGTGGAACACCGAGTGATGAAGCCTCCAATCTATTGTTTCATCTGATTCCACCAATACTGGCGTCACATATCTCGATACATCTTCAAGATGCATCGATGAACTTCCTAGTAATAAGTGTGTAACCCTTTCAACAACTCATCTCTCACATCTTCTATATCCTAGATATTTCCACGTAGACTGCTCATGATAGTCATGAAACTCTAAATGATGTTCATAAAAGAGGGCCATTATCTTATAGACATCATTAGCTTCTTGTATGGCATGCGTTTTTATTTTCTGACTCAGTGCATCTTCAACCACATTGCATTTTCAAGCATATACGCAAGCTCAAAATCAAAGGATTATATATATTAGACCCATAATTACTGTTGGAGGTTCAAGTCACACTTATAAAAGATATAATTGTGTTTCTTATGATATGTATACATCAATAAGTGATCTCCCAAGAGATAATTCCTCCAACAATATAAGGCATGGACAACTTCAGCTATCTTGAGGTCATGTGTTAGGTAATTTCTCTTGTGAGGCTTCAACTTCCAAGATCTGTACACAACGACATTGCATTCATTCATCAACACTTCTCCTAGGAAAATTCTTGATGCATCACATTGGACGTTATAGCCATTTCCATATTTTGGAAGAATCAGAATAGGTAATGAGAGAAGCGTCTCTTTCAGCTCATGAAAGGCATTCTCTCATGCTTCTGACCAAAGGAACTTATCACTCATATTTTTAATTATAGTAAGAAGTGAGGAATGGGTGGGATATCCTGTATAGATTTTCTGTAATATCCATCGAGCCTTATAAAACTCAATATATAAAACACGTTCTTAGGTTTCTCTAATGAGAGTACAATACTAACCTTTTCAGGGTCAACATATACAGTTGATTCTTAAATAATATGACCCAAGAAGTGGGTCTTGATGATCCAAAAGTCACATTTAAGAAGTTGTAAAAAAATCTAATTTTCTATTAGTGTAATCAGAATTATCTCAAGATGTTTGGAATTATCATTACAAGTGCTTGAATAAACACAGATTTCATCCAAAAGACCATGAAAAATGAGTCCAAACAGGATGGAAAACTCTTTTCATAAAATCCATGAAAAAGATAGGCACGTTCATAAGACCGAATAGTATAACATGATACTAATACAGAACATACCGTCAACCCAAAGCTATAGGAGGTATGTTTGATGGTCTGACTTGCACATGATGATAACCCAATCTCAGGTCAATCTTAGAGACCACCTTTTCTCCTTAGGGATGGTCAAAGAGATCATCTATTCGAGGCAGTGGATATTGTTTCATGACAGTATGTTCTTTCATCCATCTTTAACCCATGCATATATGGAATGTTTCATCCACCTTTTTGAGAAAAGTATAGGTGAATCCCCAGAGGATGTACTGGGCCCTATAAAGCCTTTGGCCTCTAAGACCTCTATTGGCCCCTTGATATCATGATTCTATGCAGGTGCCATCTAGAACAGAAAAATGGACACTGAATATGATCATGTAACAAGATATATTACAAATTCTACCTCTCCCTCAAAAGGTAATCCAGTAATGTCATCATAACAGACTTCCCTAAAATTATCGAGTACTAGATGGAAATCAATTTGTTAAATACCCATATCATCTATGAAAATATTATCAATATGGGAAGTCTCTTCAATGATCCAATGTTTCTTCTGTCCCGCTCTCCTATCCTAGATGTCTCACTCTCATTTTAAAAAATAATTGTTTCCTTATGGTGATGTAAAAGAAACCCTTTAGAGATAATAGTCTACAAAGTCATGATAGTGGACCAACCAGCCATACTCTAGAATGATCTAGAAACCCTTCATCTCTAGAACAAAGTGATTCTACAAGAAAGGGTAACTGCCTACTATAAGGGGAAATCCCTGTACTAGCATATATCATCCTTCCATATGCCCAACAATGTATCAAGGGTCATTACACCATAGTGATAGTATATCTCTAGTCTGAGACAATGAGGGATAGATATAGAATTAAAAGAGTTTGATTCACCTATATCAAAAAAAGAAGCAACAATAATAGAGGGGAAAATAAAATTACATTGTACTGTAGATGGTCTTGTAGCCTGATTCTCGAGTATTGGCAATAAGGCATGCGAATGACCTAATCTATAGCCTTGTGCAACAAATAGAATACCAAAATCATGAATGATTTTCTAGTGCTTCTGGGGATCAGGGATCAGAATACCATGGCCATGGGATCCTCCTCGTCTACACTAGTAGATACTACTCCAACTCCCCACCTGATACAGTGCTAAAGAACTCGCTCCTGAAGGTGGAGCTGAATCTGATTCATTTCCTCTCGAAGCTGGTGGAAAGGTCCTGCAAAATTTCTAATGATTCCCAATACAACCCCAATCCCAACACTCCATTGGGTCTCTATCACACTGGGGCTTCATATGCTCTAGTTTTCAACATTTATGAAACACTACAGAGCTATCAAACATGATACTCTGGATGCCACTTCCCTGACGATAAACCTTCAGGGAACATTTACTGCCACTGAAAGAACTACTAGCCTAACGCGACACTGATCAATTAGACCTATTACTCTATATGACCCTAAGATATGCTCTGTGATAAGGTCTTGATAAATAATTTGAGAGAATGTAGGAGGGTGAAAGACATTCAACTGAGTTCGTATGGCATACTGGAGCCCATACTCAAATCATCTAGCATGTGAAAGCTCGTCACCGACAAGTATCAGTGATATAATTCTATAAATTAGTGATCCACATAGAATATTCCATAACATACCTAGAACCCAACTTATGATTTATGAACTCTCAGGCTCTATCAGATCTCAATGAATGAGGAAAGAACAAATCATAGAAGGATGTATGTAAGTCAACCTATATCATGACCTAATGATGTCTGGACTTAGTAATGACATCCCACCAATGCTTTGATGAATCCAAAAAATGTATGTAGCAATCATTACTCTTATCTCTTGAGGTATTTATGGATGCTCAAAGATAGACAACATTGCCTCTAGCCAAGACTCAGCATCCTGAGATCCTCAATCCCCTAAAAAAGTAGGAGGATGTAGATGTTGGGACACATAGGTCAGATCATCCATCGTAGGTTCAACAAGTGAATCACCTTGTGTGGACTGCATCAGACGTAGAAATATGTCACATACATGGGTATTAGGGCATGTATTAGGTACAAAAAGTAGTTCCTCAAATGGCACTCATGTAAGTAAGACTGTTGGCTCAGGGCCCACCATTTTTTGAGGATGGTGGTCACCACACTCCTGGTGAATGAAATGAGGATGTTGTGGAAACATTGGTCTACCAATGTATTGTCTCGGATTTTCCGTTTATTATTTTTATATATTATATGGAATTATTTTGAGACCGGGCGCGTAGACGGAACATCATTCCGAGGTCCATTGAGCCCATAATGGTGGTTTGAACTTTTTTTATTTAAGTGAGTCGGCACTTGTGCGCTGTTGTAGTAGTTTCCAAACAGATGCCCGGATTAAAAATAAGAGTGCATCGTTGCATCCGGGACGACGAATTTACCTAAGAATGAGGACAACCTCTACCGGCGCGGGTCGAGGGAAAACATTAATTTTTTTACGTTTTAAGTAAAATAAAATAAAATAAATTGACCAGTTTATTTTATTTCATTTAAGGAAACATCCACTGCAGTGTGGCGATGGCGGAACTATTTCCTAAATTAATGAAGCGTCATAATAACTTAAAAATGGCAAGTCAACATCATTAATTCTGCCACGTAATTAAATGACAACATGTTTCCCTTTTTAATGGGTTAAGAAATTGTTGATCATTGGCAATGTTTGAGAGGAATCTCTGCCGAATCCGCAAGGCGTTAGAGAGAATTCTCGGTGACGAACGATGACAGATCAAGATCGAGGATCGCTACGCCGATGTTGAAGGATCTCGATGACAACGGCAGTGCGACACCTCCATCAACGATTGATCCCTTTAAAAGTTAGGGGTTTGTTATTTCAATTTCTTTTCCACGTTTTAGAGTTTAAACGACGAACGCTGATCAACCACGAACAAGTTGATCCGCGGATTCATACATTCTTACGGGAGGGTTTTCTTTGGAATGATTTAGGGGGAAATAATCCATGCTTTTTATTCATGTTGATCTCTGCTCCATTTTAAGCCCATTAATGGGAGAGGATCAATGCCCTGACGAACGACGGCGGAGGTTCGTTCCTCATTTTTGTTATTTGTATTTCCTCCCCCATTCTTTCTCGCACGTTCTTCGCGTTCTTTGCGGGGCGAAGATCAATGGATCGTTGAGCATCTGTTCTGCGATGCAACGATTCCAAATAAAAGGTTCGACATCGCAACGTCCTTGTGAAGGTGTGGCGACGATGGCGGACGACAAATCGGACTGGATCGAAAAGAGCGTTCTTCGAGCGTTCTTCGTGCAGGAAGATCAGAACATGTTTTCGGAGCTGATCGGAGGCCCAAAAACGATGGAAGCGGCTTTGTCAGGTTGGGGCAACCAGAACATGAATGTTTTCAGCGATCGGATGACCGGATTTATGATCAGAGAAGCACGGGAGGTGCGCTGGTGAAGAGCGTTGTTTCTAGAAATTTCCAGAATATACGGCGTGTACTACTGAAGAACATGCCGTGTAGTTCTGGTGGTTGCAGCTAGGGATTCGTGGTCAGAGAAGAATCACACAGCATGTGACCCCAGTCACACGGCAATTTGGACCTTCCCCGAAGCTCGATGTGTACTTTAAGAAGTACACGGACAAAAGATGCTCTACACGGCTTCAGGCGGCACGGTGTGTACAACTTAGTAGAGGCGGCTACGCAGAGCTCGACATGTTTCCCGGGGATACACGGACACGAGATGGAGTACACGACTGTGTACTCCCTCACCTGGCCAGGTGAGGTAAACAGCGCGGGTCACCCCCGTGTGTAGATTGCACGGGTTGGAGGACACATGTGGGTGACCGTGTACGGGCACATGGACAGAGTACATGGAGCCAACTCCAGTTACCCAGACACGGTGTATACTCTGTACTACACGCCATGTACTATGTTTTTCTAGATGACCAGCCTCACGACATGGGCCGTTGTACATGGGAGGTACTTGGGGTCGGACAACATGGCGTGTATCATTTCTACACGCCGTGTACTTTTTGGAAACAGCTTGGTCCTTTTGTTCACCATTCCTTGAACATATTTCATTTGGGTTAGTGCCCCTTGTTCTTGTTCCCCTGTAGGTCAGGCATCATTCCCTCACGCAGGATTATGATCCCTTCAGCAGGATTTTTTTGTGATAGAGTCTGGAATCAATCCTAGAGGCCCGCATCGAGATCCAATATCAATTCCATACCCTAGGTAGAGTCAAGCATCGGCGTGACCAACTTTACTGGGCATTGATCCTCTACCTAGTAGGTGAATTCCAGATGAGTTGCGGTATCCTCCATGGCCCTGGCAGTGATCCTCATCTGTGTATCGAAATCTCTCCCACTCAAGAGTGTGTCTCCAGTAATGAGTGTAGTTATCTCTCGTGACGGTTCCTGACAAATAGCACTTCCCAAACGGACATCATCAAAACTATAAGACTCGTTGAGTGTGTTCTCCCGGAATGAGTGCATCATGGAATCTTCGAACGGAATCCATTGTAGGGGTATTCGGTTGCGTGACTTGTCTCTAGACCACAGGTCTGGGTTTTGAGTATATCTGGTTTGTTTTATATGTTCTGTAAACATATACTATGCATAACTGACTGTACTTTTACTTTGTGGTTTTCGAAGTCCTCTACTGAGTATTGTTATACTCACCCCTGCAAGGGCTTTTCCCGCACGTCTGGTGTCTTGTACAGATGAGCATCCTTTTGACAGAGTCCAGGGCAGACCAGGACAAGACTGAGATTTTTGAGTTCTCTACAGGCCGAGGTGTTCCTATGGCTACGAGCGGCATCCACAGTACATTTGTGCTTACAGGTTGGACTTTGCAGTTTTTCAGACTCTTTCTTTTGGTGGGCTTGTATTCTGGCATAGTTTACTTGTATAGTAGTCTACCTTTCGTCATACTCTGTTGGTTGGGTTTAGTTGTATGCATGAATTTTTGTTCCTTAGTGTTTTACATTTCAGCATTTGTGGGCTTGGAGATGTGTGTGTGTGTACAGGTACATAGGCAATGCCTCCCATGTTAGTGATATACCTACTCGGTGCTAGTCACCAGCCCCTGGCCTATTTGAGGCGGTCTTGGGGAGTCACGACACGGCCCCCACTAAGACGAGTCATGACAGAGTGTTATTAGAGCTGGTCGGTTCTACCTTAGGACCAAGATTCTGTGAGTTTGGTTGGGGAAACAGTGTTGAGTGTTTCAGGTTCGGGTTTCAGGCCAGAGACTCCAGAGATGGTGCGGCCGCCGATGTATCCATACACCAGGACTCTGATAACTTGCTTTTCGAACCGGTTCACGAAAACACTAGTTGCAGGGAAATAAAAGGTACATGCATCATATAGGAATGGGTTGTGTCTTCCATGTCCATGGTGTCAGCTATCCAGATATACTCATTGACCGTTACACATCTTTTTTCCTTACAGGATGCCTCTGCGATGCGTACCTGCTAGGATTTAGAGGAACGATCATGAGGATTACCCCCTCGGTGATTAGGCTACGATACAAGGACCAACTCCCCAGGCGTTGCCACCAGGTGGTGCACCTGCTATACCACCACCAGTGAAGCAGCCAGTGGTACCTGCAATACCGACCGGCGAGGAGCGCAGGCTTAGCGCACTCCACAAGTTTCAGAGACAGAGACCCATCAGGTTCCGGGGTAAGACCAACCCTCAGTCGGATGAGGACTGGCTTGCGGTGGTGACTAGAGTTTTCCGTCTAGTGAGGACACCGGCAGACCAGATGGTGATCCTAGGAGCGAGCCTTCTTCAGGGTTCGGCGGGACGATGGTGGAGTCTGACCACGCAAAGTCACGATGAGGAGACTCTTTCGTGGATGGAGTTTGAGAGACTCTTCAGGGAGGAGTTCTCTCCGGTCATGCTGAGAGTTGTGCGCATCCACGATCTTCTTCAGCTTCAGCATGGTAGTGTGACGGTGGCTGAATATTCATCGAGGTTCACCAACCATGCCAGGTACTCGATGGATATGGTCAGGGATCAGTACTTCAGATCTCGGACCTTCGAGCAAGGTCTACAGCGTGACATCTGAGCTAGTGTTGTGCCTCTATGAATTTCGCCATATGCTGGAGTGCTTGATCAGGACTTGGTGATCGAGAGCTTCTTGGCAGAGCAGAGACAGCCACCGGCAGTCAGCAGCTGGCAGACAGGTGAGGAGACACCGGCAGCAGGGAGCCGATATCAGGCACCGGGATCTAGACGTGGGAGACATCATAGGAGGACCCAGGATAGGGGATCAAATGTCCAGGGCTCTCAAAATGGATCTAGTCAGCCTAGGGAGAAGCGATGCTACGTATGTGACGGTAGGGGGCATCTCACTAGGGATTTCCCGACACGTCGAGCTGCTGACAGGGAAGTGGTGGATGAACCACCGAGGCAAAGGCAGAGAATGTAGCAGGCAGATCTTCCAGGCGGCAGACGTGGTAGAGGAGTAGGGAGAGCTGCAGGTGGTGAAAGACGCTTCGACTTACTTCCACCACCACCCCCAGGAGGTCCGCACCAGGCTTAGGGAGCTGGAGGACAGGGATGAGGACAGCTACATGCGGTCGAGGCATATGACCTAGGGGCTCCATGGATGATTCTAGGTATGATCTGTGTCTTTTGTACCTTAGTTTCCGTACTCATAGACACATGATCCAGTCATTCCCTTATACCACATGTCTTGTACAAAACCTCGAGATTCCGGTAGAACCGTTGACTCGATCCTTACTCTTGAAGACACCTATGGGAGGAGGCTCGATGATCACACACCTTTGCAGACAGTGTGATCTTACCCTTGGAGGTGAGAGTTTCGGTTGGAACCTCTTTTTGGTAGAATCGAGGCCTTACGACGTCATTCTCGGTATGGATTGGTTATCTTTGGTCCATGCCCAAATTTACTATTTTAGTTGAAGGGTGCGGTGTGTCCACTGTGATGGAACAAGGTTTTACTTTGTCAGAGAAAAGGAAACCCAAGCAGCACAAAATGGGCTCATGTATATGAGGGTGTAGTAGATCACTCATGAGTTGACTAGCCTTAACCTCGGAGCAGTAGATGTTGTGAGCTCTCAGTTCCCAACAGTGGTGGCGGAGTATGAGGACGTCTTTCCCGAAGATGTTCCAGGAGTACCTCCCCGCCGGGAAATTGACTTCTGCATCGACTTACACCCCGAGACGACACTGATTTCCTCATAAACTTATCGGATGGCTCTCGCGGTGCTTCGCGAGCTGAGGGTGCAGTTGGAGGATTTACAGAGCAAGGGTTTCATAAGACCCAACATCTCACCCTGGACGGCTCCAGTCTTGTTTTCCAAGAAGGCAGACGGGAGTCTGAGGTTGTGCATGGATTACTGGTGCCTAAACTAGGTGACGTTGAAGAATAAGTATCCCCTGTTGAGAATTGATGATCTATTCGATCATCTAAGAGGGGAACAATGGTTCTCGAAGGTTGATCTTCGATCAGGCTATCACCAGCTACGAGTGTGGGATGATGATATACAGAAGACGGCATGCAGATGTCGCTAAGATCACAATGAGTACTTGTTGATGCCCTTTGGCATGACGAATGCCCCAGTAGTGTTCATGGGGTTGATGAAATGGATCTTCCAGCTGTACTTGGACCGGTTCGTAGTAGTCTTCATCGACGACATCCTTGTGTACTCGGCGTCAGAGGAGGAGCACCCAAGAAACCTGCGGATGGTTCTGGACGTACTTTGGGAGCACTATCATTATGGGAAGCTCTCAAAGTGTATGTTTTGGATTCGGGTGGTCCACTTTCTATGACATGTCATCTCAGAAGATGGAGTAGCTGTGGACCCAGCCAAGGTGGAGGCTGTGTTACCATGGGAGCCACCTCGGAGCGTAACGGAGGTGCGAAGCTTCCATGGGTTGGCAGGATATTACCGGAGATTCATCCCTGATTTCTCCCGAATATCAGCACCGATGACGGCCTTGACCAGGAAGGGGCAACCCTTCGTGTGGACAGAAAAGTGCCAGTAGGATTTTGAGTAGCTAAGACAGAGTTTGACGCACGCCCCAGTCTTGAGATTACCGGAGGAGGGTGTCGAGTACATAGTTTTCGGTGATGCATTAGGGACCGGGCGCGGCTGTGTCCTGATGCAGTGGCACACAGTGACTGCTTATGGTTCTCTCTAGCTTAGGCCGCATGATCAGAACTATGTGACCCATGATCTCGAGTTAAGAGCAGTACTCTCGCATTGAAGATGTGGTGACACTACCTTATCGGCGAGCGGTTCATTGTCTAATCTGACCACAAGATCCTCAAGTACATCTTCTCACAAAAGGATTTGAATCAGAGGCAGAGGTGTTGGATAGAGTTCCTCCAGGACTATGATTTCGAGATCATCTATACTCATGGGAAAGAGAACAAGGTGGCGGACGTTCTTGGCAGATGTTCGAGCTCACAACTGTTGAGTGAGGCAACACAATAGTTAGCTGTGTTATAGTTATCATTCGTGGATGGAGAGGATACAACTTACCTACAGTTGATGGTTGTCACCCCTCCACTCTTACAGTGAGTTCGGGAGGCACAACTTGGGGATGTCGACTGTGTTGCCTTACATGCTCAGTTATCCACAGGACATACTCCTAATGGATATTTGCAAGGGTGGGAGAACATAATTATTTTACGAGGATTCACTGTTGTACCAGTGGCGTTGAAGGAGGAGGTCCTGAGAGAGTTCCACACATCCCCTTTGGCGGTACATCCCGGAGTGGCAAAGATGTACCAGGACCTCCGACATCAGTTCTGGTGGTCAGGCATGATGAATGCTGTGGCAGAGTTTTTTTCTCAATGCCTCACATGCCAGCAGGTGAAGGCTGAGCACCAGGTTCCAGCAGGGTTAGCTCACCCCTATAAGATCCAGAGTGGATGTGGGATGGAATATCGATGGAATTCATGATGGGATTACCACAGACGTCCAAGGGGCATGATTCCATCTGGGTGATCGTTGACCAACTCACCAAGTCAACCCACTTACTAGCTATCAGGGAGCAGAGTTCCATAGAGAGCATGGGACGCCTCTACGTACATGAGATAGTTTGGCTTCATGGAGTCCCCTCGACTATAGTCTCAGACCAAGACGCCCGCTTCACATCCCGGTTGTGGAAGGGATTGCAGGAGGCTTTTGGGAATCAGCTGCGCTTGAGAACATCATTTCATCCCCAGACAGATGGTCAGAAGGAGAGGACCATTCAGGTTCTGGAGGATAGGTTTTGGGCCTATATCTTGGACTTCGGTCGTAGTTGGGAGGACCACCTACCACTTGTGAAGTTTACGTACAACAACAGCTACCACTCCACCATCGGTATGGCACCGTTCGAGGCCTTGTACAGGAGTCACTGCCGGTCACCACTTTACTGGACCGACCCCAGAGAGTCAGTACTCATGGGTCCAGATTTAGTGTGAGCTACTACAGAGAAGGTGAAGATCATCTGGGAGAAGATGAAGACTTCACAGAGCCGGCAGAAGTCTTATGCTGACAGTCAACGGAGACCTCTGGAGTTTAAAGAGGGAGACCACTTCTTCCTTTGAGTCTCACCTCGACGAGGGTTGCAGAGATTTGGCCGAGGCGACAAGCTCTCTCCAAGGTTCATCGGACCTTTCCATATCCTGGGAAATGTGGGCGAGGTGGCATACCTCCTGGCTCTACCTCCATAGCTGTATCGGGTACATGATGTCTTCCACGTGTCGTAGCTGAGGAGGTACGTGCATGACCCATTTCACGTCATCGACTGGGGCGAGCTAGACATCGAGGATGGAGTGAGCTTTGCTGAGTACCCAGTGAAGATCGAGGATCTGCAGGAGAGGATCCTTCATGGTTGATCGATTCCCTTAGTTCGCATCCGGTGGCAGCACGAGAATCTTCATGAGAGCACGTGGGAGCTGGAGGCCCAGATCCATGCCCAGTACCCTCATCTTTTTTAATAGCATTTGTTTTGGCTTTTCGGGGACGTAAATCCCCAAGGTGGGGAGAATGTAATGTCTCGAATTTTCCGTTTATTATTTTGAATTATTATGTGGAATTATTTCGAGACTGGGCGCGAAGACGGCACATCATTCCGAAGTCCAGAGAGCCCAGAATGTTGGTTTGAGATTTTTTTTAGTTAAGTGAGTCGGCACTTGGGCGTGGTTATCGCAGTTTCCAAACGGATGCCCGGATTAAAAATCCCAGTGCACTGTTGCGTCCGGGATGGCGAATTTACCTAAGAATGAGGCTAACCTCGACCGGTGCGGGACGAGGGAAAAAGTTAATTTTCTGACGTTTTAAGTAAAATAAAATAAATTAAATTAATCAGATTATTTTATTTCATTTATGGAAACATCCACCGCAGCGTGGCGATGGCGCAACTATTTCCTAAATTAATGGCGCGTCCTAATAACTTCAAAATGGAAAGTCAATGTCATTAATGCTTCCGCGTAATTAAATGAAAACATGTTTCCCTTTTTAATGGGTTAAGCAATTGTTGGTTTTTGCAAACGTTTGAGAGGAATCTCTATCGAATCTGCAAGGCGTTAGAGAGAATTCTCGGCAATGGACGACGACAGATCGAGATCGAGGATCGCTGCACTGACGTTGAAGGATCTCGATGACAATAGTAGTGCGACACCACCATCAATGATCGATCCTTTGAAAATGTAGGGGTTTGTTATTTCAATTTCTTTTCCCCATTTTAGAGTTTAAATGACGAATGCAGATCAACCATGAAAAAGTTGATCTGCAGATTCGTACTTTCTTACGGGAAGGTTATCTTTGGGATGATTTTGGGGGAAATAATCCATGATTTTTATTCATGTTGATCTCCACTCCGTTTTATGCCTATTAACGGGAGTGGATCAACGTCGTGACAAATGAAGCTGGATGTTCGTTTCTCATTTTTGTTATTTGGATTTCCTCCCCCATTCTTTCTCGCACATTCTCGGCATTCTTCATGGGGCGATAAACAACGGATCGTTGCACATCTATTGTGTGACGTAACCATCCCAAATTGAAGGTTCGACATCGCAATGTCCTTGTGGAGGTGCAGCGATGATGGCGGGTAACAAATCGGACTGGATCAGAAATAGCGTTCTTCGAGCGTTCTTCGTGCGGGAAGATCAGAACATGTGTTCGGAGCTGATCGGAGGCTCGAAAATGATGGAAGCAGCTTCATGGGGTCGGGGTGACCAGAACAGAGATGTTTTTCGGTGATCGCACGACCGGATTAATGATCGGAGCATCATGGGAGGCGCACTGGGGAAGAGCGCCATTTCTATAAATTTCCAAAATACACGGCGTGTACTTCCGAAGAACACGCTGTGTAGTTCTGGATGTGGTGGCTAGGGATTCGGGGTCAGAGAAGAATCACACAGCGTGTGACCCCAGTCACATGATGTGTGGTATCTTCTCGAAAGCTTGACATGTACTTTGGGTAGTACACGGACACGGGATGCTCTACACGGCTTCAGGTGGCACGCCGTCTATAGCTCGGTAGAGGCGGCTACACGGAGCTCTCCGTGTATCCTGGGGATACAGGAACACGGGATGGAGTACACGACCATGTACTCTCTCACTCGGCTAGGTGAGGTAAACAGTGCAGGTCACCCCATGTGCAGATTTCATGGGTTGGAGTACACGGGTTGGTGACCATGTACGGGCACATGGCCAGAGTACACGGAGCCAACCCCTGTTACCCAGACACAGCGTGTACTCCGTACTACACACCATGTACTATGTTTTTCTACATGACCAGCCTCACGACACGGGCCGTTGTACACTGGCAGTACCCGAGGTCGGACAACACGACGTGTATCATTTCTACACACCGTGTACTTTTTGGAAACAACTTGGTTGTTTTGTTCACCATTCCTTGAACATCTTTCATTTGGGTTAGTGCCCCTTCTTCTTGTTCCCCTGAAGGTTAGGCATCATTACCTCACGCAGGATTATGATCCCTTCAGCATGACTTTTGTGTGATATAGTGAGCCATCCACTTGAGAGGCCTGGATCAAGATCCTCTATCCATTCCAGACCCTTGGTAGAGTCAGGCATCGGCATGACCAACTTTCCCGGGCATTGATCCTCTACCTAGCAGGTGAATTCCGGATGAGTCGCAGTATCCGCCATGGCCCTTGCAGAGATCCTCATCTGTGTATCGAATTATTTCCCACTCAGAAGTGTGTCTCATGTAATGAGTGTAGCTATATCTCGTGACGGTTCCCGATGAACAATAATTCCCGGACGGACGTCATCAGAGCTATTAGACTCGTGGAGTGTGTTCTCCCAGAACGAGCGCATCATAGAATCTTCGAACGGAACCCCTTGCAGGGGTATGCAGTTGCGTGACTTGTCTCTAGACCACGAGTCTGGGTTTTGAGTGTATCTAGTTTGTTTTATATGTTCTGTAAACATATAATGTGCATAGCTTACTGTGATTTTACTTTGTATTACACTGTGGTTTTCGGGGTCCTCTACTGAGTATTGTTATACTCATCCATACACGGGCTTTGCCAGCACGTCTGGTGTCTTGTGCAGACGATAATCATTTTGAAAGAGTCCAGGGCAGACCAGGACAAGACCGAGCTTTCAGAGTTCCCTACAGGCCAAGGCATTCCTATGGCTACGAGCGGCAGTCCCAGTACCTTTGTGCTTACAGGTTGGACATTGCAGTTTTTCATACTCTTGATTTTGGTGGGCTTGTATTCTGGCCCAGTTTACTTTTACAGTACTCTACCATTCGTCATAATCTGTTGGTTTGGTTTATTTGTATGCATGCATTTTTGTTCCGTAGTGTTTTACATTTCAGCATTTGTGGGCTTGGAGATGTGTGTGTCTGTACAGGTACATAGGCAATGCCTCCCATGTTAGTGATATGCCTACTCGGTACTAGTCACTATCCCCTGGCCTATTGGAGGCAGGCTTGGGGAGTCACGGTGCGGGCCCCACTGGGACGGGTCGTGACAACCAATTCCAATATCACTCCTTAGGAAAATCTTGGAAGAAATGAGATAACATCACTATAATAAAAATATCATAAGAAAACTTAGTACCAAAGGAAGACTACCCAAACTACCCCCTTTGATGGCCATGTATCGGTATGTTCTAAAGTATACGTTTTATGTGATTTTATAATTAATTATTAGGTTCACTCCTTTACCTTATATGATCATGACAATTTAGAATGAGGATGTGAAACCAATTCATTTTTTGATTTCATGATTTAATTTTTAATATATAGTCATTTATGATGAATCAGTTCCCATACACCAATCACAAAAAATGACACCCATTTACTAATAGCATAATGGATTTAATCATCAAATTTCTCATTCCAACCCATGAGGACCCAAAATATTCATGAATTGAGATAGGAATTCACCCAATAAAAGCCAATGTAATACATGTACGAGAAACTAACACTACATCACTGAACAATCACAGGTATATCATGCAATTCAATGTAGTGAAATAAATCTATATGGCATGGAAATATTCATGACATTGAATTATAGGTGTCTATGATGATGCATGTAGAAATACAGTGGGCCATGATGTCATTGGGACAAGGATAAAATAAATTCCCAAAGAGTAATAATAAAAAAACCACACAACATTTCATTCACCCAACCATTAAATAATAACTATTGTTATAGGAAAAATAAAACAACAATTATAATATGGGTAACTTGGATTTTACCTCAATTATGGGTTTGCGATGCCTGAGTACTTCTTATGACCAAGTCCCACGTGTTATTATCATCCAATATATTTTTTCCCAAGAGTAATTTAATAAAATTAACCACCTTTCATACCACATTGTGATGACCCATACACAGATGCCACATAACAAGTGCCTCGAACCTGGTGGGCCACATGGCCTCAACCACATCTTCCCAAATGCAAAAGGATACCCACTAGAAGTGAGGCCCTAGGTTTTATCTGTGGGAATACAATTCCCTCGTTAATAGAATGTAGAATAATGGAAATAATATAATGAAAAAATAAAAAATTGAAAAAATATAAATAAATTTCAGAAGAAAACTAATGCAATAGATAACTAATTTTAACAATAACTGTATCAACTAGAGCAGTGATAATGTAATGTCATATCACCATATAACTAGAAATCAAGGATAAAAGATAATAGGCATATCATATTCCACTAGGTGAAAAGAAAAAAAAGTATACTCCATGAATCCCTAGATCCCAATCAGTCATCTCATATCAATCTCCAATCTATCAGCACACAATCATGTATCGGATGTTGCATGCTTCCCATTATCAATAACTGCACCCATGTAATTTACTCTAGGAACCAAATGGCGCACAGAGAGGATGTGAGAAAAATCACAGTGGGCCACCACTAACGGTGTCTATAACATCTATCTTGTGTTATTTAATATATCATTGTGTAGGCATGAATATATAATGTTAAGAAATCAGTTCAATATAACTAAATAACCAAGTACCTGCTTCAACCCTCATCCGGTTAATCAATATTTAACACATTCATTAATTACTAAATTTCCATTAAATGATAATAGGACATATAAGGAATAGCTAAAATGGACATCACCTCATGATAGTACTAGTAGTGAAGCTCCTAAAATGTAACAAGGAAAACAAACAATGACAACCATTATGGGAGTTCTAGGGTAAAATAAAAGGTCACATAATCTCATGGAAGGATAGATCTGTCGTATCTGAGTCTAGATAAGGGGTAAGAGTGTAATACAAGGAGAATAATCAATGTAATTCCACAATACAAAACCTACTGAGTCAAAGGTGATCTACTAAGGTAAAAATGGACTAAGAAAAGACAGGGCCCTATGGGAATTACCCATGGAACCTACTAGTCAGTGCTGGATCCAAGCAGTGTATCCGAGGTATCATGTAATAAAGTAAAGTACCCAACAATAGTATAATAGGAATCCAATGAGTAGACAAGAGCCAGAGTCTTTGGGGGTATCAACATAAGCAAACTATATCCTTGTATTCGAATGAGGTTCCAGAGCCCCAAGGTATTATCCGCTCAGAATCCATAGAAAGCTCATGTCCATCCATTAATATTTGATATTGTAATAATGTTGTAATTCATTTTGAACATTTCTTGCCTTCTATTTGTGTGAATATTTCATGTAGAGTTAAATAATTTATTCATTGGTCCGTGTCATGTATTTCATTATTGTGGATATTCAATGTACCATTTCAACAATTCAATGAAGTATTATTTTGGAATTAAGGCATAATAAATTATTCAGGTTCACTCTACTACATTCCATCAACATGGAAAGGGGTGATACGGGCATGTGACCTTTATTCAAACTCTCTTATTAAGGCCAAGTTAGATACTTTGTATAATTTCCATTTCACATTTAACGTTTAAGAGTTATTTGAAGGAACTTATCTTAGGCTGGTGAAGTGTTGAGAATACATGGTACATTCCATTATGAAATTCTTAGTAATAACTACCATTTAAAATATGACGAATCGCCTTTAGAATGCTCCCATAAAGGCACACCCAAAAGGTGGCTCAAATATTCCAAACCACTAAAAACTCAATTATGGAAAATGCTTTGAACTGAGGCAGATTGAGTTGTGCGTGAAACCACTAAAAACTAATAACATTTTTCGAAAGATAATAACTATATAATTATAATCAGTATAATCAAGGAATATTAATTTATGAAATAGTTTCCAACAGAATAGGTGGTCCCCACATGAAAATTCCAAAACCAAAAAAAATATAAGGATGAGTTATAGACCACCCACCTTAGGGTGGCACGATCCTTCTCCTTTGGTATTGGCACTTTATTTTCCATGGATAAGAGTGAATATAAGAAAAGATTAAATACAGTCACATGGTGATATCTAGGTCAAGAGGGAACGATAATTATGGGGGGATTGGACTCAAGTACATACTGTAGCACATCCAAAGTGACATACATGAGCTTGATCAAATACAAGACGAATGTGATCTGTTGATCCCTAGATTTAGCATTCTAAAAGATTCAAATGGGTTAAAAAGGAGGAATATCCCACTGGATCTTCGATTAGGAGGATGGAGGAGGACTAATAGATCATTATGTGCATCTAGAAAATTATACACATGTTTCTATCCTGCACACAGTTTTTCCACATGGTATTTCAAACCGTTCACAAACCCTGCAGGACAATTCTACCTGAAAAGTCATCCTCCACAAGGTTTGATCAAACTATGCAAAACCCTTGCACAATTACCTGGAATTAAAAGGGTTATTTTGAGGGTTTTGTTGAATAAACATGTCCCAACTTTGAGAAGTGACACTATCCAAAAAAAACATCATCCGCATAGATTGGAAAACTATGTCGAAATCCCGCACGGTTTACTCAAAACCGTGCGCAGAGTCTGTTTCCACTAAATAGATGGGTTACGGGATCCGAAAAATCCCCTGACACCCTCAAAACCTTAACAAACTCATTATGAATCCTTATTAGATCAAATTTATTGATTTAGACCAAAATATTTAAGGATCCATAACTGATTGAAAAACTAGGTTCTAATAATTTGAGAATTTCTTTCCTCACCCATAGATATTAATATCTATCCGCCCCCAATATTTGAATTCAATAGAGTAACTTGGGGTGGGTATTGATAAGAATCAGATGGCGAGGGTTCTTCTCTAAATATAATGGAATCAACACCATTCTCAAAAATTGTAACATTCCTCCTCTTGAAATAGATCATATCACCATAACGTGAAACCAAACTCATACCTAGAATTATATCAATTTCAATCATTGGTACGATGATATATTTCTCAAATAAATCAAATTAATGTTTCTTAAATGTGAATGATAAACACATCATTCTTATAATGATACATCCCCTAGGATCTCTAATTGAAAATGTATTTATTTATTAAAATTGGACATTTATAATATTCATGGAAGACTAGAAATATATATAAGAATATGATAATCTAGAATCAAATAAATCATTGGATATGTTTGAGTAAATTATTTAAATAACAGATGCAATATCGTTAGGAATATTAACAACAATAGTTTTGACCACATAATGCTTGGACATCTCCCATGGACTTCGTTGGGGAACGTTTCCATGATGCGTAGGAAATTAATATTCATAATGTCCCATATATTTAAAAACATAACATTGAAAATTGGTTTTTTTATACTTCCACTTCCACAAATGTTATTGGTGGCCTTCATCTCCACACATGAAATATACTGACATTCCCTTCAAGAAAGAGCCAAAAACTTTTTTTCCCAGAATTATTGCATGGTGGAAGGAAAACTATTTCCTTCTTCCTCATTTCCTTATTTCCTTTTTTGGAGTTTTTATCCACAACTTTCTTCTATTACCTTATATTAAATTAATTGGACATATAAAATTATTTTTATATCATTATCGCGCATGAGACTATATCATAATATGATGGAAAATTCAAGGAAACTAGTGCCCTTTAGAAAAATGGTTTTAAACCATCATTGAATTGATCAATATTTCTCCTTGGGTTATGAATGACGTCTAAACCATGAATTACTAGCCTTATATGGTAAGCATCCAATATGGAAAAAATTTCATCATCCTTCAACCTCAGATTCAAGAATTAACTTTCCATATATGCTCATTGACCATAGGGAAAATATTTTTGTAGGAATGTTTCCTTAAAATACCTCCATTCCATAACTTCTATTTTTTCTCTTCCTTAATGTTTTAGATTAAAGACCACCACTGATCCACATATCTTGATTGAATATAAACTTCCATTAGAACCACCTATCTTTCATTAGATCCCAAAGTGTGAAATATCTTTTGTAGTAATATTATCCTCTACAGAGCTAAAAATGAGTTTGTAGTCCCATAATGTGATGGATGCTATTTTTTTATAAAGACCTCCCACATAGCTCCTCCACATTGTCGATCAGGATTCTCCGTACTAGTTTGGTTATTGTTCATAACTTAAGTCATTTTTCCAACTATAGTTATTATTTTCTCAAAACAATTCATATTTCTAGAGACAACATCATCATCTAGCATCAAAGGTAGAACCATTCATGGGATACATGTGTTCATCTGGTTTCCATTTATTCAACTAGGGTCCATTTCTAAATAATGGAACACAATAGATTAGGTTACAAATCAAAATATTTAATCTCAACATAGAAAAATAATAATCATAAATTTAAATTCTATGCGTGGATAATCCCACAACAACAAACCTTGTTTCATTTAGGAAATATAACATTTAAATCATTCATAATGGATTCTCAAAAAATATGAATTATCCTAAGATTATCCTCCTAGAGTGTCAAACTAGGTGAATAGTAATAAACATTGTTTTGTACCATGATACCCCGTGAGAAGTCAGAAACTCCTTGTCTGAGTTTTCACTCATAGGTACATTTGTGCCAGAACCACGTCCACCTTTAGTATCCTGTAGTGATTCTTTTTCTAGAAAGATCCACTTAAACTACTCATTATCAAAATTCCATGTTGTTTTTATATATTAAACTTGAAATACTATCTTATGGTTTTGTTCCCTAAATTACGTTTTCTAAATAATTATTCCATGTTTTCTGCTAAACTTACTTTGATACAAAATATAATTAACCGACCCTAGTTGCCCGGAATCAGTGCCTTATTTTATTAAATTTTAATATCAACAAGGAATATGCTTCCCGAAGGAAAAATTAGTTTAGTAACTTTTGACACAATATAAACACATAAGTTCATATCTGTAACACCCCATGCTTCTACGGTACGCTTCTCTTTGAATAATGTGATAGCGTGTGTTGTACGCAACACCGAGTTCTAAGACACCATAATCAATCAAACTACCCATTATGAATAGTAATACATACTTTTTGAAATTATATATATTTTATATTTCAAAATGGACTTCATTTTTGGATTCGGAATTTCAAATTTAGCCTAAGATGAAATTTTGGTACTTTTCGGATAACTTTAATATTTTGATGAATAGTGAAAATTACTAAATATTAATTAAAACAACTTTTTTAATCAAAATAAGTAATAGTGATAAATTATGAATTTGAGTGGTATTAAAGTATATTTAGAATATATTTTTACCATTTAATATAATGTTGGTCATTGGAAATAATTTTACAATTAAACCGAACATAAACAAGTGTCAATCTTTTGATAGTTATTATCTCTTAAAAACACGATTTTTGTTTTGACAATGGGAATTAATTTTAAATTAATTTCTGCCACTCCTGTGTTTTGAATTTAGAAAAATGGATTCCATATTTGGAATCAGGATGTTCAAATTTTGTAAATAGGTAACTTATATTTTTAGACATTTTGAATAATTACTGCGGTAAATATTGTATTTACCATGGTTAAGGGTAAATCCGGTAAATAAGGGTTAAAAAATAATATTATAATAATATTAAATTACCCTAAAACGTGTCCTAGCCTTATTGGTTGATACATTTTCGACCATAGGCATCTTTGGGTCGATTTTGGGACCCCATGGTGCCACTTGTAGGTGATAGGGACATTTTATTTTAATTAGGTTAAAATGAATACAAAAATGACACAAGCATATATCTTTTAGAAAAACAATTTTTACATAGGGTTATATATGTTGGAGTTTAGATTATAAATATTCATTAGAAAGATAAAACGATTTCCTACATAATGATATTTTATTTATAATTTTTAGACATTATATAATTTAATATATTTATGACACAATGATGATGAATTAATTACTATAATAGTGAAAAATTAAAATAATTGATATTATAAATACCCAAATAAATATAATATGAAACTTTTAATGAATTAAACTAATTTTATAGGATAATATGATATATTAGTATTGATTTATTTGACTTTGTTATAAGTAATAAATCTGTTATGAGTTTCACAAAAATCAACTATTGAATAGTGTCAAAATTGACATAAAAGAGTTCTTAAAACAAATATTATATTATTAATTGATATTAAATTCCTAAAAATCTACGGTTCGTCCAAGAGACTTATATCATGATAGGTTCATCATTAATAGACCACTTAGGGGTCTCTTAGATGTATATAGTAAGTTTATTAACTATATATTATAAAAATACAAAGTGACATGGTAAATGTCAAACTAATTAACTAAGAGTTAAAACTAAAAGATAAGGTTAATATAAGTACCCAAACCTGTCTAAATTATATTGGTTGAGTGGTTTTAGACCTATCCCCACCTTAACCTTTGATTAATCAACTTTGGAGCCATTGTAAACCGAATATGAATTTATTATAAACTAATATCCCTAGCTTTTCCAAAGGTGCCCCTCACCCCTCTTATAAAAGGGCTCTCCTCCTTCTCATTTCTTCACACATTCAAAGAATTTTTGTTCGGCCAAACTCTGCCCAAATACTCTTCCAACTTCCCTCACTACAACCTAGAGGCCTTTGTTTGATCAGAAAGCCAACCTATGGATCCCTTTTGATCAAATCAAAAGGAAGAACCCGAAGAAGAGGTAATGTTTTCACCACCCCTTTTCAAGTTCCTTTCTTCTTCCACCTCTTCTTTCTTTGTTATTACCATTCTAAAATAATAACTCCAGTATCTTATATATACTGTGATTTTATTATAAATATGGTAAAACCATATTCAGTATTCTATCCACCCTATGAATAGCAAGTCACCATACATGCGTACGTACGGCTTACCGTCTCCACGTCGTGGTGTAATTGTTATTCAATATATTATTATTTGGATGGATATAATAATGATGGGTAACTCATGTAAATAATAAATATAACATTTTAATTATTCTGTATATATGATATACCATCCATTTATATATTATTTTAATATCAAAAGAATGATATTGTCGCTCGTGCATACGTACGGACTACCGTCTCCACGAACGCGATGAGATTCATTCTCCATCGTATCCATTAAAGTATAATTATCATTTGATGATTTAAAAATTATTTTTAAGGACTTGATATCATTTTGTATACGAAAAATATACAACCTATCCATGACAAACATGGCTTATGTAACAAAACATATAAAAGAAAACGAGTAAGTTAACACCCGAAACGACGATAATTCAAAGATATTATTAACAAATCAATGTTAAAAGATCATATATGATATCATATTAATATATATGATTATTGTATAGTTTAATAACAATTACTTCAACATTATACAGGAGTTTAACCTACCCCAACCAAGGAAAAGTACAAGGTAAGGGTTTTTCATCTCACTCCTTATTCCCGTGAGATTCATGCCATATTGCCACCATTACCTTTTGTGTGGTGTATGTACTGCCCATAATTATATTCTTTGTGTAATACACTCTAATTTATGTGTATTTACATATTCATTGTATGATACCTCTTTCATGGGTTGTATGTTTCATAAGTTACCAAATTGGTAAGGGTTATTTCACAATCTCTTCATTATCCGAGGTTGTTTATACGTAATAATCTACTGGGATCTCTTTATCATCCACATCCATGTTTCTTAAAAATGTATTTCAAAACATTTTTACTATTCACAAGAATATGGGTTAAAGTCATTTATACCCTTTTTTGACTTTTTATAAGAGGTTTATAAAGGAATATTTCCGTCGTTTTCCAAACAAGGTTCTTTTTAACCTTTTCGACAGAATTAAGGTAAAAATGTTTTTTTAACTTATACGGCGGGTGCGGTTATTTTACTCCGTTATAAAATCGTTGAAGCTTCCCTTACAAGCTTATAAGAATATTTTCAATGAAAATGTTTTATTTTATATGGCTCTTAAATGATTTCAAAAATAGAAAGAGATATTTCTCTAAAAAGTGTTTTGATTTCATCTATGTCAACATCCTTTGATGGATTTTACGCTTATTTGAAGTTGATTTATTATGATACAAAACATCTATATTGTATTGAAGGTTTTGTGATATGTTCGACTGTGGATGTGCTATTTTTATACCATTCATAGTTTATGGTGAATGTATTGACATTTCGTATGCTAGTTTTAATACGAATGTTTATTATGTTTAAACCTTTTCATATGGGAATGAATTGGACTTAATATGTGACGGGTGGAGCCCGCTATAGCTCCTTGATACATCGGTAGGTCTCATGAGACAAACTAGTGTCTTGGCACAAGGCCTTGGCAAAATCTTATTTATAGTCTTGGCACGAGGCCTGGGCTATGTGGTTATGATAGTCTCGCATTATGCATTCCATCATTATGAAAGTGGTTATTGTTTTTGCATGTGATTATGCGATTAGTAGAATATCCATGTGAATAAGTAAATGGAATTATTTCATTTTATTTATGCCATACTATGTTGAAAGTTCAAGTTTGAAAGGCTTTTGTTTTAGTATACATTGCCTTAAATGTTTATTATTATTTATAAAAGTTTCCGCTATATTGTTATCCTTACTGGGCATTTGAGCTCACCCCTTTTCTATGTTTCATTTTTCCCAGGAAGTGAAGAAGTAAATTATGAATGACCTGCAGAGATATTATGTGGGGATGTGAGTGTGGATTATGGATACAATATGTTGTTTTAGTAGTTTTTCATTTTTTGATGTAATGTAAGACTTATGAATATATCTAGTGTTTCCATGGCTACTAAACCAATCGGTCTTTCGAGATTTGATCTTTCTTCTGATCATGCCAATGTTATGTAATAATGCACCGACTCTGGGTAACTAGGTTCGGGGCATTACAGTTGGTATCATAGGAAGTTTAGTATAAACCATGGAAGCTAGATTTAGATAAACTCTGATTAGAGCACGTAGACCTAAGATGAACTTTTGAGGATTTGTGTAGAAGAACTTCCTAGAATTTTGGTATTGTAGAGATTTTGTGAGTTTTTCGAGAAATACATCCCTGTCTGGATATGAGCAGGTAGAGGCGGCTCTGGAACAAATGTACCTGGGGGTAATACCCGAAAACACCGCTTTGAGCTAGACTCGAACGGGAACTGGTGCACGACAACGGGCCTTGCTGCACTCTTGGTTACGACACTCCCGGGGGAAATTCTTAGGATAACTCTCATTTTCTTTACAAATAATTATGAAGGGTTTATGAGTATATACTTCCTCAAAGAAAACATTTTTATGATTATGGATTATATCCATAAATAGTTCAATTTATGTGAAGTGTTTTATAAGCATGGGATTATGTATTTTGATTCATAAACTGATCTAGTTTATGCCATTGTTTAGAAATGGCGCCTAGTGGAAGAAATAGAAACCATATCAATGCACACACTCCATGTAGGGATTTCTCTCTTGCTCAAGATAATTATAGTGGAGCTGGTGATGCAGCTGGTGCCGATCAGCTAATCACCATACTGGGACAACTCCCTCAGGTTATGAATAATAACCTTACCCATATGGAGCACCATGATCCACATCGTGGAGTATTAATGTTAGATCGATTCATGAGGAAACAACCACCAACGTTCAATGGGAGTACAAATCCCTTAGTAGCTGATCAATGGATAAATTCCCTAGAGAAAATATTTCAGGCTTTGGGGAGTAGTGAAAGGGAAAAAGTTATCATGTCAGTTTACCGCCTCACTGGAGATGCTGATCAATGGTGGTCATTGATTAAAAACATGAAGAAAGATGATGAAGTATCAAATATGGAATGGATGGAGTTCAAAGATCTGTTTTTAGAAAAATACTTTCCTCACGACCATCGAGCAGATATGGAAAGGCAATTTCTGAGTCTGAGACAGAAGGAGGATGAGAATGTCGCAAAGTATGAGGCTAATTTTACAAAGCTAGCAAGGTATGCTAGAGATTATATACGTAACCCAAGAAGTAATATTGATCATTTCTTTGATGGGTTAAAACCATTTCTTCGTCGAGCATTAGTCTCAAAATCATTTTCATCGTACAAAGACATTGTCTCATGTGCTATCAAGACCGAAAAGGAATTCTCTAAGTCTAATGACTTTAAAGCAAAGTAAGAGAAGAAGAGACCTACTGATCAATCTGGGAATGGAAATAAGGGGAAGAAGGGAAAGGTTGGATATCCATCCTGTGGTAAATGCGGGAAGAAACATCCTGGTACTTTCTTGAAGGGAATGGGAGTATGTTACAAGTGTGGTGAAAAAGGCCACCAAGATCGTGATTGTAAGGGGAAGAAGGAAGCTACCAATGTTCAGTGCTACAATTGCAGGGAGATGGGGAATTATGCAAATGAATGTCCTAAGCGTCAGGAGAACTTACCTCAGAAAAGGCCAAGGGATCAAGGCCAGGATTATGCTATCACTACTGCTGAGGTAAAATCTCCGAAAGACGTGGTGGTAGGTAATTTAATGGTTTCCTCAAGTTTAGCAAATGCATTATTTGATTCTGGATCATTGCATTGTTTCATATCTTCCCAGTTTTCTAAGAAAATTAGATATTTCCAATTTGATTTAATAAGGGATTTGTCAGTTAAAACCCCTAAGGGAAGTATCATTGCAACAATGTTTTGTGAATCAGTCCCCATTAGAGCACATAAATGTTCTTTATCTGCTGATCTCATCATCATACCTATGATTGAGTTTGATATAATCCTCAGTATGGACTGGCTTTCGGACTATGATGCAAAGATTTATTGTAAGAAGAAAGAAGTTACGATTCTTGATGATAATGATAAGGAACACCTTATCTTTAGAGCAGAATCATCACCACCTAATTCTTATTTAGATCCACCACCAGTAGCTCAACATAATTCAATTATTGGGGAGGATGAGAATGAAATGACTGTGGGTGAGGAAAGGAATGTTCAAATAGAGGATGTACCTGTTGTGAAAGAATTTGTAGATATATTTCCGGAAGATTTACCTGGACATCCTCCAGAACGAGAAGTTGAGTTTTCCATTGATTTAATTCCTAGATCAAGGCATATATCGAAGACCCCTTATAGAATGGCCACTGTAGAGTTAGTCGAACTAAAGAAACAACTAGAGGAGATGAGTAATAAAGGATTTATTCGCCCTAGTGTTTCTCCATGGGGATCCCCTATTATTTTTGTTAAAAAGAAAGATGGATCTATGAGGTTATGTATCGACTATAGGGAGATCAATGCTATAACGATAAAGAACATGTATCCCCTACCTCGTATTGATGATTTTTTTGACAAACAGCATGGAGCTCAATAATTTTCAAAGATTGAACTTCGATCTGGATACCATCAGTTGTGTGTGAAAAAGGAATACATTCCGAAGACAGCATTTCGAACCAGGTACGGGCATTACGAGTTTACTGTAATGCCTTTTGGATTGACTAATGCACCATCTATATTCATGGATCTGATGAATAGAGTTTTTAAGGAGTATCTCGATGAATTTGTGGTGGTATTTATTGATGATATCTTGGTATACTCCAAAACCTACGAAGATCATGAAAATCACTTGCGCATTATCTTGAAGACTCTGAGGAGGCATGAATTATATGGAAAGTTTATCAAGTGTGAATTCTGGCTCCATGAGATTTCTTTTCATGGCCATATTGTCTCTAAAGATGGAATCTCTGTTGATCCTTCTAAGACCAAGGAAATCCAAGAATGGCCAGCACCTACGAGTATAACTGAGGTACGTAGTTTTCTTGGTATGGCAGGTTATTATCGACGCTTCGTCCAGAATTTTGCCCGATTGGCTAGCCCATTAACGAAGCTCACACGTAAAGGGGTTAAATTTGTTTGGACAAAAGAGTATGAAGAATGTTTCGAAGAACTGAAGAGAATATTAGTCAATGCTTCTATATTGACTCTACCATCGGGGAATGATGGGTTCGTTATTTATAGTGATGCATCAAAGAAAGGACTTGGTTGTGTCCTTATGTAGAATGATAGAGTTATTGCATATGAATCACGACAGTTGAAAATTCATGAACAAAACTATCCTACTCATGATCTCGAGTTAGGAACTGTGATCTTTTCTTTGAAGATATAGAGGCACTACCTCTATGGTGAGAAATGTGAGATTTATACTGATCACAAGAGTTTGAAGTATATTTTCTCACAAAAATAACTCAACATGAGGCAAAGGAGATGGCTTGAATTACTCAAGGATTATGATTTTACGATACACTACCACCCGGGGAAAGCAAACAAGGTGGCAGATGCTTTGAGCAGAAAAGACCATGGAGTTTTGAACAATATGAGAATGGAAAGGGATCCAATTTTCATGGATCTAGTGAAGATGGACATGGGAATAACCATGGAAGGCGAAACATCAATTCTTTTTCAAATGGTTGCCAAACCATCTTTACTATAAAGGATCAAGAGTTCTCATACCGATGATGAAGAATTTAAAAAGAAGATTAAAGCTTTGAATGATGGGAGATTGAGAGACGTTGTGTATGAAGATGGAATTTTGAAATTCGGTAAGAGACTTTGTGTTCCCGATTTACCTGATCTAAAAAGGGAATTGCTGGATGATGCTCATAGTTCCAATTTCTCTATACACCCTGGGAGCACCAAAATGTATAGAGATTTGAAGGAACATTTTTGGTGGGACAACATGAAGAGGGAGATTGCTGATTTTGTATCAAGATGTATGGTTTGTCATCAAGTGAAAGCTGGAAGGCAACAGCCTGGAGGAGTCGTGAAACCTCTTCCCATACCGGAGTGGAAATGGGACAATATTACGAGGGACTTTGTCATGGGGCTACCAAAGACTCCTAGAAGGAACGATGTAATATGGGTTATTGTTGATCGTCTTACCAAGTCAGCACATTTTCTTGCTATAAGAGATGATCTACCCCTGGAACGTCTAGAAAGACTATATATTAATGAAGTTGTGAGACTTCATGGAGTACCCATATCGATTGTTTCTGATCGTGATCCCCGTTTTACTTCAACATTTTGGAAAAGTCTTCAGAAATCCCTGGATACTGAAAGTCATTTGAGCACTGCTTACCACCCTCAGACAGACGGACAATCAGAACGGACTATTCAGACCTTAGAAGACATGTTGAGATCTTGCTCACTTGACATTCAGGGTATGTGGGATCAATATTTACCTCTGGTAGAATTTTCCTATAACAATAGCTTCCATTGGAGTATTCTGATGGCACCATATGAAGCGTTATACGTAAAGAGATGTCGTACACCAACCTGTTGGGATGACGTTGGTGAAAGAAAACTTGTAGGCCCAGAACTGGTGGAGGAAATGGTGGAAAAGGTGAAGGTAATCCAAAATCACATCAAAGCAGCTCAAAGTAGGCAGAAGAGCTATACCGATAATCGAAGGAAGGATTTGGAATTTCAAGTCGGTGATCATGTTTTCCTGAAGGTATCTTCATGGAAGGGAGTAATACGTTTTGGTAAGAAAGGTAAATTGAGTCCCAGGTACATCGGACCCTTCGAAATTCTAGAACGAATTGGGGTTGTAGCTTACCGATTGGCAATGCCGCCAAGTCTCTCCAAAGTTCACGATGTGTTCCACGTATCTCTGTTGAGGAAATACATGCCTGACCCAACGCATGTACTCACCTATGAAGAATTAGAACTGGAACCCGATCTGTCTTATTGTGAAGAGCCCGTCAAGATTCTTGATACGAGAGAACAAGTGCTGAGAAACCGGACGACGCGTCTGGTAAAAGTTTTGTGGAGAAACCATAAGATGGAAGAGGCAACGTGGGAACTCGAGAAACTTATGATGAAGAACCACCCGAGGCTTTTCATGTGATAAGTATTCTAGAAATTTCGAGGACGAAATTATTTGAAGGAGGGGAGAATTTAACACCCCAAGCTTCTACGGTACGCTTCTCTTTGAATAATGTGATAGCGTGTGTTGTACGCAACACCGAGTTCTAACACACCATAACCAATCAAACTAGCAGTTATGAATAGTAATACCTACTTTTTGAAATTATATATATTTTATATTTCAAAATGGACTTCATTTTTGGATTCGGAATATCGAATTTAGCCTAAGGTGAAATTTTGGTACTTTTCGGATAACTTTAATATTTTGATGAATAGTGAAAATTACTAAATTTTAATTAAAAACAACTTTTTTAATCAAAATAATTAATAGTGATAAATTATGAATTTGAGTGGTTTTAAAGTATATTTATAAAATATTTTTACCATTTAATATAATGTTGGTCATTGGACATAATTATACAATTAAACCAAACATAAACAAGTGTCTATCTTTCGATAGTTATTATCTCTTAAAAACACGCTTTTTGTTTTGACAACGGGAATTAATTTTAAATTAATATATGCCACTTCTGTGTTGTGAATTTAGAAAAATGGATTCCATATTTGGAATCAAGATGTTCAAATTGTGTAAATAGGTAACTTTTATTTATTGACATTTTGAATAATTACTGCGGTAAATATTTTATTTACCATGGTTAAGGGTAAATCCGGTAAATAAGGGTTAAAAAATAATATTATAATAATTCTAAATTACCCTAAAACGTGTCCTAACCTTATTGGTTGATAATATTCGACCATAGGCATCTTTGGATCGATTTTGGGACCCCATGGTGCCACTTGTAGGTGATAGGGACATTTTATTTTAATTAGGTTAAAATGAATACAAAATTGACACAAGCATATATCTTTCAGAAAAAAAATTTTTACATAGGGTTATATATGTTTTATTTTAGATTATAAATATTCATTAGAAAGATAAAACTATTTCCTACATAATGCTATTTTATTTGTAATTTTTAGACATTAAATAATTTAATTTATGTATGACAGAATGATGATGAATTAATTACTATAATAGTGAAAAATTAAAATAATTGATATTATAAATACCCAAATAAATATAATATGAAACTTTTAATGACTTAAAATAATTTTATAGGATAATATGATATATTAGGATTGACTTATTTGACTTTGTTCGAAGTAATCAATCTGTTATGAGTTTCAAAAAAATCAACTATTGAATAGTGTCAAATTGACATAAAAGAGTTCTTAAAACAAATATTATATTATTAATTGATATTAAATTCCTAAAAATCTAAGGTTCGGCCAAGACACTTATATCATGATAGGTTCGTCATTAATGGACCACTTAGGGGTCGCTTGGATGTATATAGTAAGTTAATAACTATATATTATAAAAATACAAAGTGACATGGTAAATGTCAAACTAATTAACTAAGAGTTAAAACTAAAGGATAAGGTTAATATAAGTACCCAAACCTGTCTAAATTCTATTGGTTGAGTGGTTTTAGACCTATCCCCACCTTAAACTTTGATTAATAAACTTTGGAGCCATTGGAAATTGAATATGAAGAAATTATAAACTAATATCTCTAGCTTTTCAAAAGGTGCCCCTCACCCCTCTTATAAAAGGGCACTCCTCCTTCTCATTTCTTCACACCTTCAAAGCCTTTTGGTTCGGTAAAACTCTGCCCAAATACTCTCCCAACTTCCCTCACTACAACCTAGAGGCATTATTTTGATCAGAAAGCCAACCTATGGATCCCTTTTGATCAAATCAAAAGGAAGAACCCGAAGAAGAGGTAATGTTTTCACCACCCCTTTTCAAGTTCCTTTCTTCTTCCACTTCTTCTTTCTTTGTTATTACCATTATAAAATAATAACTCCAGTATCTTATATATACTCTGATTTTATTATAAATATGGTACAACCATATTCAGTATTCTATCCACCCTCTGAATAGCATGTCACCATACGTGCGTACGTACGGCTTACCGTCTCCACGTCGTGGTGTAATTGTTATTCAGTATATTATTATTTTGATGGGTATAATAATGATGTGTAACTCATGTAAATAATAAATATAACATGTTAATGATTCTGTATATATGATATACCATCCATTAATATTTTATTTTAATATCAAAAGAATGATATTGTCGCTCGTGCGTACTTACGGACTACCGTCTCCACGAACGCGAAGAGATTCATTCTCCATCGTATCCATTAAAGTATAATTATGATTTGATGATTTAAAAATGATGTTTAAGGACTTGATATCATTCTGTATTTGAAAAATATACAACCTATCCATGACAAACATGGCTTATGTAACAAAACATATAAAAGAAAATGAGTAAGTTAACACCCGAAACGACGATAATTCAAAGATATTATTAAAAAATCAATGTTAAAAGATCATATATGATATCATATTAATATATATGATTCTTGTATAATTTAATAACAATTATTTAACCATTATACAGGAGGTTAACCTACCCCAACCAAGGAAAAGTACAAGGTAAGGGGTTTTCATCTCACTCCTCATTCCTGTGAGATTCATGCCATATTGCCACCATTACCTTTTGTGTGGTGTATGTACTGCCCATAATTATATTCTTTGTGTAATACACTCTAATTTATGTGTATTTACATATTCATTGTATGATACCTCTTTAATGGGTTGTATGTTTCATAAGTTACCAAATTGGTAAGGGTTATTTCACAATCTCTTCATTATCCGAGGTTGTTTATACGTAATAATCTACTGGGATCTCTTTATCATCCACATCCATGTTTCATAAAAATGTTTTTCGAAACATTTTTACTATTCACAAGAATATGGGTTAATGTCATTTATACCCTTGTTTGACTTTTTATAAGAGGTTTATAAAGGAATCTTTTCGTCGTTTTCCAAACAAGGTGCTTTTTAACCTTTTCGACAGAATTAAGTTAAGAATGTTTTTTTAACTTATACGGCGGGTGCGGTTATTTTCCGCCATTATAAAATCGTCAAAGCTTCCCTTACAAGCTTATAAGAATATTTTCAATGAAAATGATTAATTTTATATGGCTCTTAAATGATTTCAAAAATAGAAAGAGATATTTTTCTAAAAAGAGTTTTGATTTCATCTATGTCAACATCCTTTGATGGATTTTACGCTTATTTGAAGTTGATTTATTATGATACAAAACTTCTATATTGTATTGAAGGTTTTGTGATATGTTTTACTGTGGATGTTCTATTTTTATACCATTCATAGTTTATGGTGAAATTATTGACATTTCGTATTCTAGTTTTAATACGAATGTTTATGTTATGTTTAAACCTTTTCATATGGGAATGCATTGGACTAAATATGTGACGGGTGGAGCCTGCTATAGCTCCTCGGTGCATCGGTAGGTCTCATGAGACAAACTAGTGTCTTGGAACAAGGCCTTGGCAAAATATTATTTATAGTCTTGGCACGAGGCATGGGCTATGTGGTTACGATAGTCTGCCATTATGCATTCCATCATTATGAAAGTGGTTATTGTTTTTGCATGTGATTATTCGATTAGTAGAATATCAATGTGAATAAGTAAATGGAATTATTTCATTTTATTTATGCCATACTATGTTGAAAGTTCAAGTTTGAAAGTCTTTTGTTTTATTATACATTGCCTTAAATGTTTATTCTTATTTATGAAAGTTTCTGCTATATTGTTATCCTTACTGGGCATTTGAGCTCACCCCTTTTCTATGTTTCATTTTTCCCAGGAAGTGAAGAAGTAAATTATGAATGACCTGCCGGGATATTATGTGGGGATATGAATATGGATTATGGAGACAATATGTTGTTTTAGTAGTTTTTCATTTTATGATGTAATGTAAGACTTATGAATATATCTAGTGTTTCCCAGGCTACTAAACCAATCGGTCTTTTGAGATTTGATCTTTCTTGTGATCATGCCGATGTTATGTAATAATGCACCGACTCTGGGTAACTAGGGTCAGGGCGTTACAATATCCAATTAATTTCTCATACAAATTGATATAATCATAATCAACATATTATTCCATATTGAAACTAGCATATGAAATTTAAAAAACATTATCTGAAGAATAAGTATATACAATAACTATTCAGAATAAATTGGTGAATGGTTTCATGATTTCACAATCACATTCAAAATAATAAAAAATAATAAAAAATAATAAATTAAATATATTATATGATATAATAATATATTAAACCCAATAATACCAGAATATAAAAATGAATGTTTAAATATTAGAAAATACTCTTATAAAATCATCGAGTTAATCTTGAGATAAATACTCTTTCACATTGAAAAGTAGAGTTATTTTGGAGGAATATTCATATAAAAATATAAATGAAGTAAGATAGTATATTCATAATAAAATGATTGATTTTATTATGTTAATGGTTCCATAAAATATTTTATGGAGGGCGATGAAGATTTGTAAGAATTTTAGAAATTCCTTTGAATCAGGCTTGTTTTTTGGGAAGAATTTTTTAAACATCCTTTTAAAACATAAAACTACCTATAAATTAATGTATGAATATAGTTGGTAAAAATATATAGAACATTCAAACAAAATTAATGAGGGTTATGTCTGATTAAATAAGAATACGATTGAGGTTTGTAGAGAATAATAATAACCCAAATGAAAATGGATGTTCGGGTAGAAAACCCTTACATGAAGTCTGAATATGTGCCTTGTATGATATTAATGACCTGAATAAATAAATATATGTTCCTAAATTAATGATTCCAGAACATCATATACGTGTAATTCATTTACTATAACATCATACAGAACATTCATTTCCTTTTGATGGGTTAATAGATTAAATTTCATTGTTTTACTATTTTTCTTCCTTCGGTTTCACGATCGGTTTACCTATATTCATGAATAGATAATCATATAGAATGAGGATGGGGGTCCAAAATAGAAGTTTTATGTTATTAGTGAACAAAAATATTATTCTGTGGTCATAATTTTTTTTTGTTATTTGGACTGAATATGGATTGTTATATAAAACATTAATGACAATTGTTTGGGTTAATTGGAGGTTGTTGATCACAACAAACTTATTTTGATTAATATATTAATATAATGTGTAAAAAATGATTCCATAAACATAAATAAGTTATAATTCATATATTATACACTTTTTGAACAAAAAATTGGTTTCATGACTAGAATTGATGATGGTAATAGAATTTGATAACTCGCCATCCTTGAATGTGATAAATGACCACATCTTAGATGGTATTTTTATTTCTAGTAGAAGCTAATGGGAAATAAGAGACGATGAAGAATTATTCCTTTATCACAACAAAATTCTAGTAAATTTATGGTACAAGATTCATCCCATCATTTTTATGAAAGGTTTCAAGGATATAAAAAGAATATAATTGAAAATCAAATAAAATAAATGAAAAGGGTAATTCACCTCTTGAAGTATTCTTCTAAGAGATCCTATTTAGGGAAGATTTTGTGGTATTTTTATTAGATCATGAGATTTTAGAGGTGGGGGAGAAGTTTGGTAGGATATTTGAGTAGAATTTAGACATGGAACAAGGCTTCATATGATTAAAGAGAAGAAGAAGTGAGGGGGTGGGTTATAGTGGAGGAGAGGGGTGATTTGTGAATATATTATTAAATATTTCATTATTTCCCTCAAGACAAACAATAGTGAGGATTCATATTACCCATAATAATAATATGTTCATTTGAGTTTGAACCAAGTGTGCTAACATCTTCAATGATTCTAGGAATAGTGAACATAAATGATAATGTATATATACAGTAAATTACTATATTTTACTATTCATAAAAAATTTCAAGTACTTCAAAAAATGAAAAAAACACCACATTCAGTTTCCATTAATTAGAATAAAAAAATGGACTCTATTTTTTAAAAATAATTCTATAAATATTATTAATTTTTAATTTATATAAAAACAAAATTTATTTGAAAAAATAGTTTTAAAACTATAATTCATTTAATATCACCTTGAATAATTAATCACGATCCCATTATTTTATAACCATAAGACTATTAAATAATAATATGTTTTATTATTCATATGTGTCATAATACTATTCATAATAGTATGTTATTATTCACCAAAAAATATGTATGACTTATTAGAATCTAAATATCTTACTGAATGAAACAATATATCTCTGTTTTTTGAAATTCAAATCACAGTTGTTGAAAAATTATGTTTACTAGCAAGGTTATAACCAAGTGGTTTTCTGTAGAGAATCAGTGATTCGTGAATTTATTTAAAAATTATAGGAGTGTTACATGTCGTAATATAATTTTTTATTCTATGTGACAACCCCATGTCATATAATAATTGCAATTCTATTGTTTCAATGACATGTTCATAACATTCTTTAGAAATTTATATATTATTAAACCAAATAATATTTATTATAATTTCTTACTAGACCTATATCTTGGTCTTCAAATCCTATTTAATATTTTCAGGGAATTTAATAATGATTATTTTTTAATTAATTAAATATAACTTCATTATTCACTGATAAATAAATATTCTCTCTATAATATATTATCTCGAATACCTAGCGATAAAATAAATGTGATCAGGCATAATTAAATAATTATTAAACCACAATTGGGAAATATATTTTTTCAACTTGAAAAATAAATCGATAATTTATTTGACATACTCGCTACACATAGTGTGCGGCCCTCTAGGCCTCTATCTCAATAAAATTAGAAGAACTCGCCAAAAATGCAAGATTACTATCTAGAAATGGGTAACAAAACCCTAGATAATGGAGATGATGTCATAATTAAATGTCACCTAATACGAATGACTATCATGTAATAAAACCCCTTTTTCCAAATATCTTCTATCAAGCGGGTTGCATTCATGTTCCATCAACCCATGTGCTCGATTTCTCATTCTTAGACTTCCCAGAATTGAACTTTTTCTAGTAAACACCATTCCCATGGATTTAGTAGGGATTTATCATTTTCATAAAAGGGAGTTTGATATCTACTTATGAAGAAGTGACAAATCATTTATCCCATTATTCGTCAATGATGTATTACTCGTGACACACCCAATATATCCTACCTCACCGTGTAAATTTTTCATCATGGTTTTCATCATTAAATACAAGTGTGTGAGTCATAATACCCTCTAATAATAATATTAATGTCTAAGGACCAATACACATGTCCATATATAGGAACTTCTAATGAAACACACGAATGTTTTTTCCTACTTGTGGGATTTGTTCTCATAATATTATCTTCGATATTACCAAGGGCGCACACCATGAGAAGGTACCTCAAAGATTCAAGAGATTTCACCCCAGATAGCTTGTATAATTTGTCTCCCCTCAAATGTTTACAGCTATCCATGGAACATATATTCATGAATAGTTTCATGGAACTTCCAGGTTTACAACATAGCAGGGATCCGCTATGACATATAGTGAGACAAATATTCTTATGATATTATCACATACCATGACATGTAGAAAACAATCATAATGGGATAAAGAGGTTATGAAGATTAATCACATGGATATAGGTTTATCATAAAGTAAAAAATAAGTTTTTATCTAAGTCACCAACAATATCAAACCCCCACTTACACTAGGGCCAACTGCTAACAACTTTTAGTTTTCTAGATCTCAAATGATATTCATGCTTCAACTAAGATATACCTATTGTGAAGGGGTATACCCCATTCTATTCTATGGACAATATTCTTACTAAAAAATCAACCCTTTGATAGAAATCCTTCATGTTGAGGTACTTTTAGAGTGTTTTATTTGTCTGTTTTAGGGAACATGGCACTTTTTCTAGAGTCACCACTGTAGTATTATCACAATAAAATGTAATGGGATCTTTACTACTGGGAACCACATCATTATAATGGAAAAAGTTAAAATCTAGATATATTACATAGTTGTATTAGGAGACATTATATATTCATAATCCTCATTAGAATCAATGACAACTTGGTGCTTTGAACTTTCAAGATCACATCTCCTCCATGGAAATAGAAAACATATCCTAAATGTGAATTCATATCATTATGATCTATCTAAATACCAGAATCAGTATAACCTATAATGACAAGATGTTCTTCTCCTCCATACACTAGGAACAGATCCATAGTTCTTCTCAGATACAAAAATATTGTCTTAACAATTTCCTAGTTCTGTTCTCTTGGATCTTTTTTTTATCTGCCAACCATTCTCTATGCATAGGAAAAATCCAGTTTGGTAAATAACATTCCATATATTATAGAACATATCACTTAAGAGTGTGGAATCTTACTAATCCAATCATTCTCATGTTGTGTATGGGGACATATTTTCATGGAATGATGTATACCACGTTCTACTAGAACCAATCAACTTTTGGAATGTTCAAAACCAAATAACGTTAGTATCTGGACATGTTTGTACATTTACTTAGTCGATGAAGCCTCTTAGATCTATCATGAAAGATCTTGATACCTATAATGTATGCTGATTCTCCTATGTCCTTCAAAGAGAATCCCTTTTTCAACCAGTCCTTGACTAAACATAGTACATATATTTCATTTCCATTAAGAAATATGTCATCAACATACAATATTAGGGTAAAGAACACTTTCCCATTAAATCTCTTATAAACACATGGATCATATTCATTTATAATTAAACAAACTTCTTTTATGGATTTATCATGTCCAATGATTCATGACCTGGATGCATTAATTAATCCCTAAATGGATCTATATAACATGAGTATATTTTTAGAGTCACCTAGTGTAATAAACACTTTTGGTTAGGTCATATGAACATCATCTCAACGGTTTTATTATGTAATGTAGTTTTAACATTCAAATTCCAAAACACATAGTCATGGAAAGCTATTACGGATTTTACAATTATTATGGATATAAACACAGAAATTGTTGAAATGTATTAATCAATGTCAATTAAATAAAATTATTTATAACCCTTATCTGCTAGCCTTATGGCATCAGTACTAACTTTACATTCTATGTCCTATTTTTTCATGAGTACCCATTTACATCCAACATGCATTACATCAACCGGTTCATAGACCAGAACCCGGACATGGTTCTGATACATGGAATACATCTTAGAATTCATGAATTCTAGTCATCTTGTAACTCTTGAGATTTATACTGCTTCCTTGAAGGATAGAGGTTCCTCACTATCCAACTATAATGAGTCACCATCCATAGTGACAAAGAAACCATATCTCTCTAGTTCCTTTTCCTCTCTTTTACTCCTACCATGTATGTGTGTTTCAATAACTACCTATTCCATGGGAATTTTTGTAACATGTTCTTGTACCAAATAATATTTATCTTGAGCATCAACATCATCAATGTCAATCATGCTCCATCTATCCTTTTTTTTTGGATGTACTCCCTCTAAAAAAGATGACATTTGTAGTAGCATTAAATTTCTTGTCTGATAGGTTGAATTGTTAGTATTCCTTTGTTTCCATGGGATACCATATAAAGTCACACTTCATTCCCAAAAGTACTACTTTGTTTCCTAATAAAACATTAATGAATTTCTCACATCCCAATACACATTTATAGGACATATTTAGTTTTTTTCTACTCCATATATTAAAGTGAACAATATTTTCCGCTATAGTTCGTACTTGGTTTAATGTGTATGTAGCAGTTTGAAATGCATATCCCACAAAAGATAATGGAACATCTTCATGAAACATCATCAACCTTACCATGTTCAAAAATGTGTGATCCCTTCATTCACTAACATCATTCCAATTTTTTGAATAAGATGGTGTCTGTTGAGATAGAATCCTAGACACCCGTAAAAGGACTATGAACTCTTGGTTAATATATTATCCACCTCAATCCAGTCGAAGATTCTTTATATTCTTACCAAGATGATTCTCTACTTCATTTTTGAATTCCATGAATTTATCAAAGGACTCACACTTATACCTCATTATGTAGAAATATCCATATCTACTCAAGTCGTTAGTAAATGTAATGAAGTAAAAAATATATACCTATAGATTCTATAAGAAATGGTCCCTAGACATCAGTGTGTACCAATCCTATAATCTCTGTGGTCCTATCACCCTGTCCACCAAATGGTGTTTTGGTCTTTTTTTTTGTAATCAAGTGTGACATCAATCAAGTGGTATTAGAAAATAATAGTCTAAATAACCCTGTTGACAGATTATTTTTAGGTACTTCATAATTACATGACTAAGGAGGTGAAGCCACAACATGGTATTGTATGAGTCATGTTAACATAGTTCATTTTCAATTGTAGGAACTTAGTTCTCATATTTTAATACATATAGACTGTTATTTAATTGCGCCATTACAAAAATATATGTTAACCTTATAAAGGTAATTACATTTATTTTGAAACATGAAAATAAATCTCAATGTATCTAAACATAACACATAAATTATGTTCCATGTAATACTATGTATACAATAACAACCACGTAAAATAAAAACCATTCTTGTCGACAATATGAGGTGATAATACTCAATGGAATGAGCATCAATCCTCATACTATTGGCAGTGTGAAAATCCACATCTCCTATAGCTTTTTTACAAAATCAACTTGGTTCTAGCATTTTAATAGAAATGTGTGCCCCAAAATCTATTTCTAAAACCTAATATGTAGAAATTTAAATATTTCACTCATTAATAAATGAATTTTTGGCTTCCCCTATCCTCTGGGTTCACTTCCGCTTCCAGTGTCCGGACTTTACACATGAAAATCATACTACCTTTGTTTCCTTTACCTACCTCTAGATACTTTTCTTATTGGTCGGACGATGATCAAGGGATTAAAATTGTTTATAAATCATAAGCCCATTTTTCTTGTCCTTCCTATTCCAATTCACCATACGAACTATGGTATTTTAACCACTCATTTCATTATCAACATAGTGAATCAGTGTAAGAAGCTCTGATTATAAGACCCTTCCCTATAACACTACATAATCTTGAAGTAAATTAGTAATTCCAATTGGTGATATTTTCAGGTTTAGATTTTTATATAATTAGGCCAAAACTATTACATTACATCTCGAGAAATTATAATGAAGACACTTCAAATGAATTCCCATTTTATATGTAATATAAAAACACATTAAAAACAAGTCTAGTTACATGTTTTAGACAACATGAATTTTCTAGGATCCCATCCTTGACCATATTTATCTTTAAGTCCTATGAAAAAACATTTCAAAACATGGGATGGGCATAAAAATCTCAGTAAGGTTTATAAAATAAGGAAAGGAAAAATTAACCATCAACAAATTCAAATACATGTAACTATACTTTTCAATCATAACATACCTCATGAAATCATAATATTTATGAATAACAAAAAGAAATCATAAATCATAAAGGTAACTTATTCCATCCAAATCAAACATACATTGTAGCATTCACATCTATTTTGGGAGTTTCATTTAGAATACCCATGACATTATATTCCATAAATATATAAGGACAAAAATTAATGTTTACCTCCGTCACGTTACCCAATCCATTAGATAACTACCTCAGGATCAACCTCCATAGGTTTATCACAGAACCACCTGTATACATAAACAATGCCCAATTTAAATAACATATTCATTATACATAAAACAAGAATAAAGAATGATAACATTTCCACATTGCAATAACAATATATCATTTCAAGATATTGACATAATCAATGTTGTATCAAACCATTTTAAAAAACTATATAAAACATTTAATAAATAGATTATTGAACCAAAGTGTCCCAAACCACATTGATGATTTTGAAGGAAAAATTGATTTCAAAAAATTTATGTCCATATAAATAAAACCATAAAATCATTTCTCAAACATGGACATTAATGATAAATATTTAAGAGTATATATATTTAAAACATTTAATGAAATATTTTAGTTAAAGAGTTCCTAATCAAATGAGAGACACTTGAATTCAAATAATTGAATAATAACATTATCCAAAGCTTATAATATAATTTCAATAATTATATTCATGATATAATATGTCAAAGGGTTGTATATACACCATATAAAACTGAATTGGTGTATAACAACAAATAAGTCTCAATAGAATGTAAATGGAGAGAAAGTCCCTTAAAAAGATCATCTCATTGGATTAAGGAAAAATCAATGACATAATTATGTGTGATGAAGAAGAATACACCCAATATTAGTGGATATTAATTGTAAAGAAACCAGAGTTCACTCCAAAATATTCATTACAAGACAAAACCAAGAAGTATATGTTTAACCCAAAGAATTGAAATTCGGTGAAGAAGATCCCTTATAGAAATTCGACAGCCTAACGACGACACATTAATATTTAAAAAATAAGTTTATGAGGGAGAAAAGGTTATATCATAATATAGACATAAAATTTACAGAAATAATTATATATAATAACATATCCCAATATAAGAAGATGTAAATTAAAAGACATAACAAAAAATACTCTTTTAAAAAGAGTAGGGTGAAATGTTCCCTTACCAATTTGGTAACTTACGAAACATAGACCCCACGAAAGAAGGATCATACGATGAAAATTTAAATACCCATAAATTATAATATATTACAAATAGAACAAAATATTGGACAGTACACCCCCCACACTAATGTAAATAGTGGAAAATACAACCTGAATCTCATGAGAATGAAAAGTTAGATGATAACCCCTTACCACATTGTAATGAATCTAGTCATATGACCAAAAGTTAATAACCAAAAAATAAATAAATAAATACCATGAATATAAATATTATCATTATAATATATTTTAAAATTCAGTAAACAATTCAACACATTTAATATATAAGTGGTAAACAATGGAAATCTGAAAGAATTAAAAGTGAGATAAGAAACCCCTTACCGCATTGTAATCAATCGGCTCATAAGTCCAAAAGTTAATGAACACAAAATTAGTCTCAGAATACCAGGATTAGAAATAACATCATGATAATATATATTATATTGAAGTTCCCAAAACACCATATGAAATAAATAATTGGTGAATAATGGAAATCTCACAAAATAAAAAGTGAGATAAGAAACCCCTTAGTTCGTGACCGACTTGACTTGTTTGTTCAATGTTCATCATAGATAATAATATTATGTTAATTTATAATTTATTAATAACATTTTTCACACTTATTATTCTTTTTATATCACTTATTACCTTGCTAGAATAGGTAGTTAATTATTTGACTTGATATTGGGAATATTGTCGATGTTGGGAACATAAGTACAAAATGAACTTGTTATAATTACAAATTTTTCATGTGGTAAAAATTACATTATCACCAGAATAATATTCATGATTTAGATATCATATATATCATATATATCCGGTATATATGTATTTATAATTGTATATAACATTTAGAGATAACAAATAAAATCCCACGTTCATGGAGACAGTAAGCAATACGTACACATTAACACGACTTTCATTTCTATTTCATATTTAATAAAATGATAACGTAATGATAAATAGTTATATTATATTTATATTATAATATAATTTATAATTTAATTATCTTGTTACTTTATACATTCCATTTATGGTAAGAATGATTCTTATCACTTTGAGGGGGTGGTAGTCCGCACTTCCTCAATTGAAATTATTACATATACCCATTATGGAACCCATAAAAGAATGATATAAATGGAAAATACATAATCATAGAAAAAATTTAAATATAATTTATATCAGATATAAATACAGTTCCATCAAAATGGCCATAATGAGAGGTGGTATGAGATAATTGAACAGTCATCATTTCGTGAGGCAGTAGTTCACCGTCCATAGAAAAAATATGTTCGTTAACAATCAGATGTAGGTGTGTGTAAGGGTAGTTATAATCATAAGCATAACAAAAAAATATTTTATTTAATATTATGGTGTTATTATTAAATAATGTAATAAAAATATTTTAGGTGGTTGGGGAAGTAAAATAAAATAAAAGAACTTAAGAGAAGACGTTACCTTTAAATCGGGTTTCTCCCTTTAGTTCGAACCAAAAGGTTTTATTGAATTTACTTATTCCCAGGGGTAAGCATCTAAGAAGAGTATAGGGATGTGTGGATATTAATTGGACAGAGTTTTGATGAGCCAAGGGTCTTGATAAGTGCAAGGAATGGTTTAGATGTGAGGGATTTTTATAAGGGGAAGAGGGGATCTTTAGGAATGTTTAAAAAATAATATATTATTTTATAATTATATTCAGTTTATAAAGGTACAATACTCATTAATGTATAATATAAGATGACCCATGTTTGAAATAAAATTAATCAATAATAATTGGACAGGTTTTGTATATTGTTTTAATTTTTATAATCTTATTTATTTAAATCATTCATTAGTAAGGAAAACACTGCATCATTATTCCATCACAAATAATATTATTTTTTTGATATCTAAAATTTATAAAACAAATATCATAAAGTATTTAATAACCTTAGATTTCGAATTAAAAATTTTAATATAATAGATATGTTAAATAACCCCTTCTAAGAATTGATTTAATAAACGATATAAATTTGTGTCATTTTTGTCTTTACTTTAAATTACTTAATATAAATTGTCATTAACAGTATCAAGTGCCTCAATGGGATCCAAAAATAGACCCAAGGATTCCCATGGTCATAAATATATCAACCAATATGATTAGGACTCATGTTAGGGTAATTTAATATTATTATAAAATTATTTTTTTACCTTTATTTAATATATTTACTCTTTACCCATTGTAAATAAAATATTTACTAAAAATAATATACATAATGTATAAAAAAATATCGATTTACAAAATTTGGACATCATGAATCCAAATATGGAATCCATTTTTCAAATTAAAAATACAAAATTGGTAGAAATTAATATAAAATTAATTTCCGTAGTCAAATCATAAAGCGTGTTTAAAAAAATAATTACTATGAAAAGATTGACACTTGTTTCTATCCAATTTCATAATGAAATTACTTCCAATGGCCAAAATCTAATTAAATGATAAAAATATAATATAATTACATATTAAAAATAATTAAAAAGAAAATCTATCCGTATAAATAAATCATATTAAAAGGAAGTTTTAAATTAAAATAAATTATTTTTCAGTATTCATTAAAATTGATTTTTATCAAAAAATATCAAAAATTTAGTCAAAGTAAATTTTGATTTCATGAATTTAATGAATAATATTTTTTTGACAAATATAGCATATAAAAGTAACAAAAACTTGATTTAAAAAGGGTACACCATCAAAAGGTTATAAATCGACCTTTTAATGAGTAATAGAGTATTTATGCATAAAAACGAATTCTTTCTTATTTTAAGCCTCTACAATTTATTGGATAAATGTAAAAGCATTTAAAAAACATGTATAATAATGAAAAGTAATCCAAAAAAATATTGAAACCCAAAAATCAAAAGGATATAATCACAGAGTCTTCCACAATAATTGTTAACATTTATCTCTTATTAACATCAACTACTCATAATGTATCATAATGAAAAGTAATTAAACTAATCACATATTCCCCAGTATAGTTTAATAATTTCCGTAAATAAACCAAAACATAGATTCTTTCAAAAATAAAATATCATATGATACTCCTCTAAAGAGTTCTCATAGTATTCTATTTCCCTTAAGCGTATAATGTTTGCAAAAGAGCAAACATCTTCTAAAATAACCTTTATCACTTAATCACCAAATAAATTTCATATATTAAGGATATCCATTTGATAAAACATAAGTTCCTAAAAAAACTTATTAATGATAAATTAATCATTTAAATTATAAGAATAAGTTATACTTACCAGATACTTCATGTAGGAAAGTGGTAGGTGATGCGCCCTTGTCACCCTTCGGTTGTGGGATTTATTCTTTCCGCCTTTTCTGACGCGAGGGGTTGTCACCAATCTTATAGTTGTCATTGTTATAAAACAAAAAAATAATCGTAACATGTTTTAACCTAAAAGAATTTCTTATACCTTTCATTTTTATCCCAATACATTATGATCTCAACATATTATATATTATCATTTTTTCACCTTCATATGATAAAATAAAACAATTACCAATAGAAAGAACATCATGACTTGATCATGGTGTCCATATGGTTTCGTCGTCATCTTGTTCACATAGGTAAGAGGTCCATGAATTTCAAAAATGACATAAATATCCTTCAAAATCATTTGCTTCCTCCATCCAAATACACCTTGTACAACATGGGTCATATGGGTTTTCATCGAAAAAAATATTTGAAAAATTATCATGTATGATATAAAATTTCATAACATCTGATAAAAAATGATTTTTATAAACCAATCATTTAAAATTTGAGTTCAATATTTCAATCAATAATCCTTTTCAAATACCATAAGTATGTTTTGAGAGACTATATTGTAAAATCAAATATAAATTGGTTGTTCAAGGGTCTTTTTCTTAAGCACTTTTTTCAAAATCATAATATGCTTCGAAATATTATATTAAGTTAAAATATTTAAAAACAAAATTATTATATTTAATATTCTTGAAAATGTGAAAATATTGATAAAATATGATTCGATTAAATACAACCCATGATCCATGATGATATTGAGGCATAGTGGAGGTGTCTGATATCTCAAACAACTGCTTTCAAGTGAGTTGAATGCTAGAAATTGTTTCACAATCATCTGAAAATAATTGTGAAATAATTATTACAAGCTTGTCATCAGGAAGAGATAATAATTTCGTTTGAGATCCACCTCATTCCATTTGTAACCTACTTTCCTTGATTTTGAAAATTAATAGAAAAAGGATTTAACTGAAATAATATACATAGTGACTAACCATGTGTTTAATGAAAACTCTAAATCCCAAAAGTTGTTGAAACCAACCTCTGATACAAACTAGAAGGACCCTACAATTAAAAATTACATAATATTGAATTAAACTAATTATTCATATTGAGGATCATTTCAGGTTTTGAGTTTTATAGAATTAGGCCATACCTATTACATTACATCTAAAAAATTTACAATGTAGAAAATTCATCATAATTTCCATTGTTTTCATAAAAATAAACACTAAAAAAACATGCCATGTTCCATGTTTTAGACAACATGATTTTTCCTTCACCCCATCCTTGACCCTATTCATCCTTAAGTCATGTGAAAAACATTTTAAAATGTGGGATGGGTATAAAACTCTCAATAAGGGTTATAAAATAAAGAAATGAAACTTTAACCTATCAATAAATACAAATCAACGAAACCATACATTTCAATCATAACATACCTCATGATATCTTATGTTTTATGAATACCACATAGAAATCATAAATCATAATTATATTGTGTGGCATCCATATCAAGCATAAATTGTAGCATTCACATGTACACAGTGCGTTTCATTTTTAATACCCATCAAAGTATATTCCCTAAATCTCTTATAAGAATCATTAATGTTTACCTCTATCATGTAACCAAATGCATTGGAGAGCTATTTCGGGCTCACCCACCCTAGATTATCATGGAACCACCCACATTAATAAAAAATTCTGAATAATCATAATATATTCATATCACATAAAACAAGAATAATGGAAATATAACATTTCCACATTGAAATCACAATTTATCATTTTAAGATATTTACATAATAAATGATTTATCAATCCATTTTCAAAAACCAATTAAAACATTTTATAATTTGATTTTTGAATCAAAGTTTCACATACCACTTTGAATATTTTGAAAGAAACATTGATTTAAACACATTCATGTCCATATAAATAAATACTTAAATACATTTTTAAAACATGGACATCAATGATAATGATTTGGAAGAATAAATCATTAAAACATTTGAAACGAAATTTTAGTTAAAGTGTTCCTAACCAAATGAGAGACACTTGAATACAAATAATTGATGAATAACATTAATCAAATATTATAATATCATTAGAATAAGTATATTACTAGTATAATATTTCAATGTCGGTATACATACCATATAAAAATTAATTGGTGTATGAAAACCAACAAGTCACAATAGAGTGTAAATTGAGACAAAGTACCTTATAAAGCTCGTATGCTTCGATTAAGGATAAAGTAATGACAGAACTATGTGTGAAAATTAAGAATACACCCAATATTAGTGGATATTATATGTAAAAAAATCATTGTTAATTCACACATATTCATATCATGGCATAATCATGAAGTATAAGTTTAACCCAATGAATTGAAATTGGGTGAAGAAGTTCCCTTAAAGAAATTCGAGAGCCTAACGACGTGACTTTAAAATTTTGAAAATAATAGATGATAGAGAAAAGGTTATTTAATCACATGGACATACAATTTACAGCAATACGGATATATAAGAACATATCCCAACATAATGTCATGTTAATTAAAAGACATTACAAAATGATGTCTTTTAAATAGAGGAGTGTGAATGGTTCCCATACAGATTTGGTAACTTACGAAACATACACCCCATGAAAGATGGATCATAAAATGAATATGTTAATACCCGTAATTAAATTATATTAAACCAAGAAGAAAATAATTAGCAGTAAATCCTCCACACAAAATGTAAATATTGGAAAATATGGCATGAATCTCACAGGAATAAAAAGTGAGATGAAAACCCCGTACCATGTTGTAATCAATCGAGTCGTATGACCAAATGTTAATAATCACCAAATTAATCGCATAACACCATTTATATAACTATAATCGTGACAATATATATCAAATGGAAGTACACAATACACCCCATGCAATTAATAAGTATCGAACAATGGAAATCTCACAGAATTATAAGTGAGATAAGAAACCCCTTACCCCATTGTAATCAATCGAGTCGTAAGTCCAAAAGGCAATAAACTCCAAATTAATCATAGAATAAAATGAATATATATTAAATCATGATAATATATATCAAATTTCTGTACACAATTAACCACATGCAATAAATAAGTTGTCAATAATGGAAATCTCATGTAATTATAAGTGAGAAAAGAAACCCCTTACTCCGTGTCGGACATGACTTTTTTGTTCCATGTTATTTCTTAATAATAAACATAATATAAATTATAATTGATTGATTAGATTTTTCTTGATATTTATTATTTATTTTATATCATTTTTTACCTTGCTAGAACTATTAGTTAATTATTCGAGTTTATATTGGACTTTTTGTCGATGTTCAGAACTTGAGTCAAAAATGAACATGTAATAACTAATAATTGTACATGTGGTAAAAATTACATTATCTATATAATAATATTTATGATTTTGATATCATATATATCATATATATCCATTATTTATGTTTTTATAATAGTACATAACATTTAGAGATATGAAATGAAATGCACCGTTCCTGGAGATGGTAAGCCATACGTACGCAAGAACACTACTTTAATTTATATTTCATATTTAATGGAATGAAAACATAAAGATAAATAGTTGTATTATACTTCCATTATAATATAAAATATAATTTTTTATCTCCATCCTTCATACATTTCATGTATGGTACGAACGAGTCATAACACTTTGAGGGGGAGGTAGTCCGCACATCATCAAATGAAATTATTAATCTTACTGATTATGGAAACCATAAAGGTATGATATAAATGAAAAATACAGAATCATAGGAACAATATAAATATAATATATATCACATATAAATATAGTGACATCATAATGGACACCATGAAAGGTGGTAGGAGATAATTGAACAATCATCGTTTGGTGAGGCAGTAGTATGTCATCCACTGAAATAGTATGTTTCATAACCATTAGATAGAGGTGTTTCTATGTTTGGTTAGAATAAATATCCTAAAAAACCTATTATAATTAAGATACTAGTTTTGTAATAAAATAATGTAATAAAAATAGTTTAGGTGGTTGGAAATTAAAATAAAAGAAAAGAACTTAAGAGAAGACATTACCTTCAAATCGGGTATCTCCCTTTGGTTTGAACTTAAAGGATTGATTGAATATACTTCTTCTTAGTAAAAGGCTTATAGGAGGACAATAGGGATGTATTTAGATTAATTAGGTAGATTTTTAATTAGAAAATGGGATTGAGATGTGTGAGAAATGTGTTATAAGTGAGGGATTTTTATAAGGGGGAGGAAGAGCTCTTTAGGAATGATTTAAAAAATATTATTCTATTTTGTAATGATTATCAGTTTCTAAAGGTCCAAAACACAATAAAGTTAAAGATAAGATGAATCATGTTTCAAATACAATCACTTAATAATTATTGGATTGATTTTTAATGTTGTTTATATTTTTATAATCTTATTTATTTAAATCATTCATTAATGAGGTAAACACTGCATCAATATTGTGTCATAAATAATTTTATTTATTTGTTGTCTAAAGATTATAAAACAATATCATGATGTATGAAATATTTTTTTCTTTCAAATTAATATTTATATTCTAATAGATAACTCATATATCTCCATTTATGAATTGATTTACTAAAATATATGTGTTTGTGTCATTTTTTCATTACTTTAAATGAATTAATATAAAGTGTCATTATAACTCCCACGTGGCTCCATGGGGTCCCAAAATCGACCCAAGGATGTCCATGGTCAGAAATGTAATAACAAATAGGATTAGAACACATGTTAGGATAATTTAATATTGTTATAATATTATTTTTTTACCCTTAATTACAAGATTTAACTTTTAACCATGGTAAGTAAAATACTTACGGAAATAAATATTCATAATGTCAAAAACTAAATGTTACCTATTTACACAATTTTGACCTCTTGATTCCAAATATGGAATCCATTTTTCCAAATTCAATACAATGAAGTGGCATAAATTAATTTAAAATTAAATCCCGCTGTCAAAAGAAAAAGCATGTTTTTTATATAGAATAACTATCAAAAGATTGACACTTGTTTTTGTCCAATTTATAATTGAAATTACTTCCAATGACAAAAATTGGATTAAATAGTAAAAAATACTATTATTACACATTAAAACAAATTAAAAATACAATCAATTATTATAAATAAATTTTATTAAAAGGTAGTTTTGAATTAAAATACAGTATTTTTTACTATACATAAAAAATAGGATTTTATTAGAAAAATACCAATTAATTATCCAAAGTAAATTTTGATATCCTGATTCTAATGAAAAATTTTATATTGTCAAATAGAACATATAAAAGTGAACAAAACAATATTTAAATAGGGGTAACCATCCAAAGGTTTTAAATCGACCTTTTAATGAATATAATAGTATTTATGATTAAAATTGAATTCTTTCTTATTTTAAGCCTCTAAAATTAATTTGATAAATGCTAAAACAATTAATAGAAATGTATAATCATTTTTATTTTTTTTATTCTCTCCATTTCAATGACTATATGTTACATACCATTTAAAATAATATTTTTTTATATTATTTTTTGGTATAACTCAACATTGTGTGGTACATATGTTTTCAAAGAAAACCATTGTTGCATATCAGGTACACCATTAAACATAAAATCCACATTAAAGTAAAATTAATATTTTATTCACAACATTTAATTAATATAAAAAATGTTATATTCTTTATTTACCTGGGATGTTACACTGATAGACTCCTTTTATTATTTCTCACATTATAATTCACAATAAAACTATAGAAGGAATTAAGAAGTGATGATAGTAGGTGATATCTATGTAACTCATCTAGTAATTTAATACCTATGATGTCTATACAAACAACATAGCCAATAAGCTTGACTGCTTGTGGTTTAGATGTCGAAGACCCTACTTGATTAGTAGGGAACAAAGTGTTTGAGATCTCTTACGACTCTTATCTTTCCATCTCATGATAGAGGACACAAAGGTGAGACATCAGGCATTGAGAATCAATTTCATTTTGTTCATGAAGATATCATTGGCCAGGGACGATATCATGAGGCACCAAAAATACATAGATTCATATCGATATTTATCATACAAATAGAGTTCGTCATCACTCACCTCATTTCAAGGTTCCAATTGTAAAGTCTCGCCCATATCATAATGGTTCCCCTCACAGAAAAGGATAAGTTGATGTTTCTTCTTCAACTTATAAAAATTAGTGCCCGTGAGATGGTTTTCCAACTTGAGTATGGATAATTGTTATATGTTAAATGTCATTAGGATTATTTATTATAAAAATTATGATTAATAGATTTTTAGTAATTTTTATTGATAAATTTAGACAAATAAATTAAATAATATATATCAGTCTCCTGCTATTTTGTTGAACCCCAATATCCCTCACCATTGGAATCTACATATCCAATTTCTTGGATATTTATAGTATCAAGGATTTATATTTCCCATCACATTTAAAAAACCGGGGTATTTAATGGAACTTGAATGATTTTATGTAGGCATTCCAATTGTCAACTGCATTAACTCACAGCTCCATGATCTTTTAAGTGGACTCCCTATTCATGAAATCCTTAATTTTGGATTTACTCATAATTTCCCTCTCAGTTAAACAAAGTCTAACTAAGGAAGACAACCCTTGATGTAATCTATGTTATTTCAACCCAAAACATCAAATTATAAATCCATGATAATCGAAATCACCCCATCTAGGGTTTCTCATGAACTTTGAACTATGGTTTGACTCAAATCAATGTAAGGGAAGGATATACAAACATAATATTTAATTGTGGGAATTAATCCATTATGAATAAATTTCTACTTTTTATATTTTCACATGATTTTTAATGTTAAGTGGGATATAAATAAGTGAATAACCATGTATAGATAATATTTGTGCATAAAACATTTTTATTTCTGTTCCATCTTGTATTCTTGTTTTTTCAATAATTATGTGATCACATCAAACAAACATATTGAATAACCATACAACAGATAGAAATAAAATAAAAGGTATGATAATTATATTTTCTATTTGTTGGATTATCTAGAGGTTGATAAGATAATCATGGCTTAGAGGAGAAATACCATGAACCATTTTGGTTCATGTTTGCAGCTTTCCACCTGTCCACCTTTGTATGTCATTGGATTGGTTTCACCTCATCTCCTAACTTGAGCCAGCTCCACCCGCATGGGAGCTCCATCCCTTACATTTTATTTAATCTCACTTGTAGGAAAGGGGTAAATAGGGTCTTCCTAATTAAACCATGTCCAGAAAATCCCTAAATATTAATGAGGATAAGGCACGCATGACAACAATTTTAATTTATTAAATAAATTAACAAGTAACCAATCACATACATTGGTCTGGTATAGTTCAAGATCATTCATATAAAAGTAACAAATTATGAATTTAATGAAACTAACATTCAATTATTTAATCATTCTTATTAATATAAGTTACGCTCGAATCGATTAATCAATATTTTTAATTAATCAATCCAGTTTACCTAAATCATTTTTCTTAATTTCTATGAGATTCTCATCTATAACTTTGTACACAACATGTACATTGGAAGTAACCCAGTGAATACCCATAAAAATCCCATCACGTATTTAAATATTTTTATACTTTATTCGTGGTGATTTGTATCATTCACGTAGAATTATAATTGTAATAAACCTCATACATGATGTCAATATCCTAGAACATTACACATATGTTAATTAAACACACACACACACAACCCGATATATATATATATATAGTTATATATTAAACATCTGCCGCATGTTGTGTCCCAAGTTTATTCCCACATTAAGGTACATGTATCAAGGGTTACATAATATAGTAATAAATTTTTAAAATCTAGGTAATCTATAAAAACTACATAGCATGTATTTCTGAATACATCATCTATGCCCTCCCCACCATCCATCTGAAGTACATTCCATGGGAAATGGAGTGTGAGGTGTAATTTTGAAATTTTTTGTACATTATGTGTCTATTGGGCCACACATCATGTAGACTCTATGTTACAAGGTCACCAGCTGGAAAATCTAGTTATGGTATACATGACATGACCCTTACCCGAAGGGACTACACACCCTATCCAATGGGCCACACGATGTGTATTCTGGATGATCATGTACTAATATGTCATGTTAAACAAATGTTTGAAGAATTAACTACACCAAGTTTCATTAATGCAGACATCATGAGTTTTTTTACAAATTTCTCCAAATGCATTGAACACAAATTCAAAGCATGTAGATCTAACTACACAGCGTGTTTTGTACTGGTACCTTGACAGAGTCGTTAGCGCCTTCTGATGAGATCCTCAATTCAATTATAATCAAAAAATTATTCTTTTCAGTTATATCTATGAGAAATGATAATGGATGAATAGATCTATAAATTTAGAAGAAATAATAATTAAACATGAATTTAAAAAATAAGTTCTTAATGAAAAAATAATCAACAAAAGTTTTGTTAAATTTTAAATAGAAATATGGCTATTCTGATACAACATGATGTTTCAGGGAGCAGCAGAACCATGGGATGGGTGTGTACGCAATTTGGGAAATTTTTCTAATCAATAATTAATTCATGATCAATATGATAATCGATTCCTGTATCCATAGAATTGAATAAATGATAATGACAATGAGAGAACCTAGAACCGTGAAGAGAGGATTAACATATTTTGGTTATTAGTAATTAATTAAATTATAGAATTACGTACAAGGTGATTCTTTATTTGTTGATGTGTCCAACCATGGTTCTGAGGTGTGGATTTGTTGAGATGTAGAATCCAAGGATTGGACTGCTCTAGTAGTGATCCACACGTGCTCCACATATGTCCAAATGTCACAAAAGGAGTCTCCATGTGCCACTGCAGACGATCCTTCGGCTTGCAATTTCCACCATTGATCGCATTGAGAAACATTTACAAAGCATTCTCTTAGATCATGTAGAGGATGATCTCTCTCATTCTTATGAGTGTTATTAGAGAGGGATGAGTTCTTTAGGCTCAAGAAATTTTCTTTTAGGATGTTGTGGTCAAAATAGTTGAATTATCTAGTGAAATGACCCATTGTATGATATAGAAAATAATAACATGATGAGAAATTTAATTCATTGGATAATTATAAATAATCAATACAATTGTCGTTACTAAAATTATTATTCCATATGAAAACCCCCATGTAAAATAATTTTAGTAATTCTATTATTTCTATGAAATGTTTATAATTAATTTTATTCACTGTGTAATAATAATTAATTATCACAGGTGTCTTTACATAATTTATTATTCCATGTGAAAACCCCATGTCAAATAATAATAGCAATGCTATTATTTCCATGACATGTGCTAAATTAGAACATTATATATAAATATTATTTAACCAAATAATATTTGATAATATTTATAATCGGACCTATAACTTGGTCAACAAATCATACACAATATTTATTATCCCTCTAACAATGTCTATATATTTATTAAATAAATATAAATACAATATTCACTGATAAATAAATATCCATTCACAATTTATTATATCTAATTACTATAAAATGAATACATGAATAATTATTATACCACAACTAGGAATAATATTTATAGATATTGTGAAATAAATAAAATATTTAACTAAGTCATTGTCTACCCATTGTGTGTGACCCTCTAGGCCTCTTTCTTGTTGGAATAAGGTAGGATTTCCAAATGTCCAGGATTTCATTATTTCTACAGGTTAAGGCACACAAGATAAATAAGTTCATGGGTTAATGACATGTCACCTCATATGAATTATTAAAATGTAATATAATCTTGTTGTCTTAATATCTCAAATCAAGGGGGTTTCATGAATGGGACATCAACCCATGTGCTCCATATATAAATCATTGAATTCATGAAATTGAACATGCCTAGTAAACACCATGGACATGGATTCTAGTTAGTCTATATCATTTCCATCAATGTGAATAATATTTATACTTCAGTAGTAGTGAAAACTCATTTTTCGTTTTCTTAATTAATTCAATAAAACGCATGATGATGCCAACATATCCTACCTCGCTATGAACACCTGCCTTCGTGGGTTTTCACAATAAATTCATGTGCACAAGTCATAATTCCCATTAATAATAATCTTAAATTATTATTAACAATAAACAGTTCTAATGATAGGAACATCCAATGACACTACAAAAGTGGATTTTCTACTGGTGGGTATTGTACTCATAATATCCTCCTGGATATTACCAAGGGTTCACACCATTAGAAGGTACCTCATTGTTTGATGAGTTCCCACCCCAGACAACATGTATCATTTGTGTCCATTGAAATGCTATCATCTTTCCATAAAATATATATATAAGAACTGTGTAATGTAACTTCTATTTTCTCATCATAGTAGAGATCTACAATGACCTTTAAGTGCGATTAATATTCTTAGGACATTATCACGTACTATTTCACACATAAGAACAATCATTATGTGATATAATTTTTATTAATATTCCTCAAATGGATATAGGTTTACTATAAATTACAAAGAATTTGTTTTGTACAGAATAACTCAAACAATTACCACATGTATGCATTAATTAATATAAATCTGAATCAATAACATATTTTAGATAAAAAGTAATGTATGATAATGATATTTTCCAAAATTAAGAGATACGGTAAGATCCATTTACAAAAACTCCATTTGTAATATTTTGAAACAAATAGATTTTAATTTTTAAAAACACATGTGATGCCTAGAAATATCTATCGGAGGATGATATAAATGTGGTCCTAGAGATAATGAACAAAAATAATGCATAAACATTTAGTTTATACATATACATTTCTAGTTAATATTAATATTAAAAATGTTATTATAATTACTTTGGTAACTGTTGAATCAAAACACAAAATGGAAAAACCATATATTGGTCTATAAATCAATTAATTTTCATAGAAATTATGCTGAGACATTTCTATTTGGAACTACCTACACCACTTAAAAGAAGGTAGGTATTGATTATAGAATATTAATTAAGGTATGTTAAATTTAGAAAAGATGCCATTACCTTTACTCTTGAATTCCATTAAAACATATTGAAATTCATTATAATAAAAATGAAATCACTAATAAACAAGTTTAAAAAACTAATTTTGTATATTAACTTTTATATTAATCATTTATATTAATTAATAAAATATTTATTAGAAATTTAATTTACTATATATTGATTGTCTCTTGTTAGCTTTTTTAACTATTCTTTATGAGTTTAAATATGAATTTATTGATCATCAATACGTTATACAAAATTTTCATGTATAGAACATTCCGAGTCCTATAATTGATTTTCCATAATTTTGTAGGAAGAATCGGGTTTATTCTATTACATTTTCATATTTGTTTCTCCATAATAAAATACAAAATGTCTCTATTTTGATATTTTATTTAAATTAATAGTTTACTTTATAATAGTTATAGGGTTTTTTGATATAATTAATAATTAATATTAGTGAGAAATATAAATTTTGAATTCAATATTTTTCTAGTATTAATTTTATCATACTTATTCATGAGGAATGTGATGGCGTTGGTATGACATCATTTTCCTAGGTCATTAAACCAACCAAAGAGATCTTACTATTTAATGAATGAGTTGTAGATATATATTAGTATGTTCCTTTCCTCTAATGAATAATATTTTTAATTTTACATAATTATATTTTATAAATTAATGTATTAATTGCGTACATCATAGGTTAAATGAAATAAATTTTAAATAGAATGGTATGCACAAAGATGAAGTCACTATGCGGAACGGGTTCATTCGTAATTAATGAATTGAGCAATGTTCCTTGAAAATTTAAAAACCAAATGACTAATAAGAATTAATTTGGAATTATATGTGTGAAAAAATTATTTTAATTTGAAGGTATATGGTTGTTTGGATGGGGGTAGCATAGGGGTCCTTATATAATCGAGTAAGAGTGGAATTTCCTTGAATATTCATTTCATCATTTATATGGATTCTGTTTTAAGTGGAAACTAGTGACAAATTAGAAAATAAATGAGATTGAATATTTATTTTATAATAAAATTCATATTCAAACATTATAGATATGTTTTAATTATATTTTTTTTAATTACAACTTAATTTGGCACTTTTAACGACATTTTTCCAATATCTCAAAAAATAAATTATAAATAATTATGTTATTTTTATTCCTTAAATTATATTATTCAACATACCTAATTTTTAAAGCACTATGAAAACATTAAAAAATATTATATCTTATTAAACTTACAAAATTTAGATTTTGATATTTCAAATGAAAAAATATTTATTTTTTTCTAAAAAACTCTATTAATATGCAAATGAATTTATAATAATTTCTTCTATTATTATTATTTTATATGAAATATATATAAATAATAAGGACATAAATTTTCTATTTTTATTTATTAAAAAATTTAATAAAAACAAAATTTCCCATGATATGTATTATTTTTTAAATCAAAAGGCATAATTCATAAGAAAATTATATAAAATTATATTTTTCAGTATAAAAATGAATATATTATAATTAATAATTAATATTTTATTTTTAAATTTTTCATATATATTGTTCCATTAAATAAAATAATAATAATTCATTATGAACAATTTTATTAATAAAAATAAAATTAGAGAACATATTACAAAACAAACCACTACAAAATATGCATCGTCAACACTAAATTATTATATATTTCATACTATATACTTAATAAGGATTGAATGAATTGGTATTCAATATTGATAATTTATAATTAATAATTACATATATAATACAAAAAATATGAAAAAATTTATCTTAAAAAACATATAATACATATTTACAATTTTTTAAAGACAATATTCATCATTGAACATGAATATTTAAATTTTTATTCATTATATGTATATTATTAGTTAAATTATGTAATTTGGTTTTAAAATTATTAATTTCATTTTTTACCAATACAGTTTTTATCCTAAATTTATTATATTAAATAATTTTTAAAAATTTGTATATTATTTAAAAAAATTATTTATTTTGAAGAAAATTTGTTTTAAAAAATATATTATTAATACATTAATCTATTTTATATTTATTGACATTATTTTAAATTAATTTTTTAAAACGAAATTAATATATTTTTTTATTTCGTAATTTTCTCTTTTTATATAAATTATTTAATGATATTTCTAAGATGATTATAGAATGTTCCTTATATAATTCAAAATTACTATACAACCAATTATAAGAGTAATATTGGGATATAACATCCTAATATCCTTAATTAAATTAAATTCATTTCCAAATGACAAATCACAGTTCCCATTCCATTAATTTCAGATTTTTGGATTTTTTATATATTTTCCCAATTAATAATCATTCTTGTCACTGATGTATTAGTTGCACTAATGGTGATTATCATGGTCAAAGATGTTATAGAGTATTTCCTAGATTATAAAATATAATTTTTTTAATTTTAATGATCTTTTATTTTAATTAATTTAATGTGATATAATCATACATGGAATGTGATAATATTTCTTATGTGATAGTTATATTTATATAATTTTGGGAAAATGTTCAATTATTAATGATTATTTTTTATTATTTTTATTTTTATATTGTTTTATATTTTTCTAATTCAAATATTTAAAATGAATATCATTCATTATTCGAAATGATAGAAATTTAATTTTAGGAAATAATTTTTGTTAAAAAAACAAATATTTTCACAATATATATGATGGAAATGGTTAATGATATTTTTAAATAGTGTTCTAGGAATATATCATATTGTTACCTTTAAGATTAAGAAAACAATTATAGAATGCTTATAATGTTTCTTCTAAAAAAATTAATTTATTTATCTTATGAGGTCATGATTACATATTTATTCATTCATTTTGGTGAAATTTAATATATATATATATATATATATAATAAATTTTTAATGGGATTGTGAATATACTAAATGGTTTATAACATCAAAATATGTAAAAATTTATCTATAAATTTAAAATAATAAGTTCACTGTGGATCCCAACCCCACATATTATTTCAACTACCTATTGGGTAATTTAAATAAGAAATAAATTCAAATACTTTTTACATATGGATAGTTTTAATCATTAGACTAAAAATAAATTCACATATAAAACTCAATTATGCTGTAAATTTTAATAAGAAACATTTAGTTGAATAGATAAATGTTCTAGTAGAATAATGGATGTTATAAAACAACTTGGTAAACCAATGAAAAATGAAGATATATTTTTGTAAAATTACTACAAAATTTGTATTAATTTCATCAACCAATATGATTATGTGGTTCTTATGAAGAAAATGTTTTATTTTACATTAATTTTTTTTGTCTTTTATATGGAAATAAAAACTAAATTTTTTATAAGAATTATGTTTTATTGATCATATCGTGGTCATTAATACTTATTCTAAGAAATCAAAAAAATTTAAAAACTTGTTTAATTGATTTAAAAATCAATCATCATGGGAACCCATAATCAAAAAGTGATTCTAATAGGGGGAATCATTCACTAATAGATAAGAATAGATAAATGATTATTTAGTGTGACCTTACATTGTATAACTAACTAAATTATCTTGAAACTACTTCCTTACTATATTTACGCATTATAAATAATTCCATCAAAAATTTATACAGAATAATTATTTCAGGATAAATATCCTTATTTTTATTTTATAAAGTTTTTATATTTTATAGAGTATATAATACATTTATGTTAATGTGTATACTTGGGTGACACGTGCACGTTCCCTGTACTGGTTGGTCAAATGACATCCAGTTCTCCTCCTAAAACACATTATGCTACCAAAAAGCAGTAAGGGTCAAATATTGATCATTGTAAGAGTATAACCTATTTATAAATGAATAATAAACATCATAAATAAATATCCAATATTCATTTGGAATCCAAAAATAAACATAATAATATCATGACACATACTACTTTTATCACATGATTTACCAAAATTGGAAAACAAAATCCACACCAAAGGAGTCAATATTTCATTCCGTATTTGTGTCAAGCATCAAATACTAAACCCATAAAACAAATACATACTAGAAACGTCCAATAAGGTCCCAAAATATTGTATGGTCCCTCATCCATGAACAATCACAAATAATCCTTCTTACATATCGATATTATCCTTATCTGGTAATACAATTAGACCAACTATTCAGGTACTGATTTGGTAGTCTATGTACTATGTTAGTACAACCCAAGAGGCCACCACCAGTGACATATAAATACAAATATAGTATATATCAATGTATGGATTTATATAAAAACTAATTTATGAGAAATATTTAAAATTTTACCATTCAATGTGCCCTTTTTGACCAACCATCTATATCCCCCAACATACTGATCACAAATATACAAAAAAAATTGGGGCCTAGATAGGCAGTATGGCACATCCTGGGTATTGGGATCATCATTATCTATCCTACAACTCATTAATATATTTCACATCACATGGTTCAATATATCCAACCATTTATCATAAATTATCTGAATTCATTATTCTCCAATTTCAAAACTTCATTTATCAATAAATCCCAAATTATAAATAATCAAATTTAAATTATTGGAAAATTAAATAATGTAAAACATTTTCATTAAACCATTAATAAATCAATTATACAATTCCAATGTTGACTAACTTCATAATCACAATCTTTGAAAAATTCTTTAAATCCATTAATTAATAAAAAAGTTTATTTATTCATTTTTAGATGTAATTTAGAAAAAATGAAAATTAAATTCCTAATTTTTTACACATAATTTTAATCAATGATATGGAAATTTAAAATTAGATATCCTTTCTAAATATTGTTGACGTAAATTCATGAAACAAAAATTCCCTAAATTAATATGAAATGATATAAATCACAAAAGCGTGGAATATCAATGTCGGAATCCTAATATCAAGAACCAAAGGATTCGCTTCCATAAAATCATAGATATATAATATCTCCAATGGAGTAATACTCATCCATCTTCATCTGGAAACAATTTATGGAGTTATAAGTAATTAATTCAGTAATAAAAATATATCGTGTAGTTGGAGATCAACTAATTTGATCTTGAATTTTTTAATAATGGGGTTTGAGGTGCCTCGGAACCCTTCCGAGAGATTATAAGTTTGGATGACATAGGTGGGGACCAATCTACTAATAATGTGGTTTAATAATCTGGTATTTGGTAATTTAAAATAAATTATTAGTTAAAAAATATTATGTATGGTTTTGTGGGCTGAGGTGCCCAATTTTCTAAACCATCCAACTAAAATGTGTTCCACTTCATATGGTTGTCACAATTTCCCCTTAGTGGTTCATGATATGATACAATGTGCACTAACCATGTAATACATCTCTAGTAGAGGTTTCATGGTTTGTGGAAGGAGGTTTTATGGTTTTGAAAATCCATGCACCAACCATGCACCACCTTCAATATCTCTAAATAATAAACCTATTTTCCTATTACAAACCACACTGTTTTACCTAATCATTTACCAAAACTGAACAACACATTTTCCTTCACAAATTCAAAAATTTCACCTGAAACATCTCCAAAGAAAACCTCACCCATGTTATAACAAAAAAAGGAAAAACTTTCCTGAAAATGATTAAAATAATTCTCATGAAAAATAGGGATCTAGTAAAATCCACACCTTATAATGGTCCATCCTTGATATTTACTCCCAATAATATGTTCAATTATGAGGTAAAATATTTTTTCTACTAATCCCATATATCACCTCTTATCAATAATGTTTCTTCCTAATCATGACCATGATTCCATAATATTATAACTATTTTAAGGGCCATTCCCTGAAACACGTTCTCACCATGATCGATAACACATACAAAATTATCCTAAAAGGGTACAATAGTCTTGATCTTATAATTATCAACATCTTCCACATTAGAGGGTTTAGAGTGACACTATTGAAGCCGTGATACATCAATGTCATCATGCATTAGAATATACCTTTTAGGAATATCCACTTTCTATTATTATCTACAAAATATCAAATGTTTCAAAAGTCATCGGTGACAAAATGTCTTTCCAATTAATCTTATGGTGACCCAATGTAGTCCACACAAGATAGAACACACGATCACCCACCATAAAATCATGAGGTTATCAATATCAATAAACAAACAACTTCTATCAACACTAAATCACGTCCATATGTTTTTTAATCCACTGATCCTAATATCAAGTCTCTTGCATGAGACTAGATCCCAATTGCTCTGTCATAACTAACATCATCAAACATAGAGGTGATGTAAATTGCCTCCCATAAATATTTTCTTGTGGAATCATCGAATAGTATCTTGATAATGACTGTTATACTCAATTTTAATTATATCTAATTGCTTCTACAAATATCCACCAATGGCATGAACGAGAGCTCATAATATATCCACCAATACATGTATACTGCTCTGTGACATAGTATCTATCAATGAATTGAAATAAGTACTCAGAAAATCTGTTATACCAAGATCCTTCTATAGTGTACTCTATAACCCTAAGGTGAAACATGAGTTATAGTCTAAAACATTACTTTGTGGCACACCATGAAGATAGATTATCTCCTAAAGTTATATATCCCCCAACTGATCTACAATGAACTTCATATGAATATGAATTAAATGGGATACCTTAACCATTTGGTTGTCAATCTCTTTTATTTAATCAATATTTTGATGCTTTATTAGACAACCCACCGTGAAATCCTTAATAATTTCATCTTACATCCATTCCAGAATAAAAAAATTATTTTTGTCAACTACTAGGTCAATGATGATAGAACATTAAATTTTTAATGGATTAGCACCATGTAACGATAACTGAAAGATCATTTCTCATTCTCAACCAGCAACATTGTTGATGTAGGTTACAATACATTTTGGTCATTCCAAGAAGCACCTCCCACATCGAGGCATGAAACTCACCCATTAACACCTCTCAAATATTTATTAGGACAACAAAATGATTCATAACACAGATGTTCTCCTCTTCATCCATAGTCCAATCGGATGGTGAATCCCCACATTCAAGGCTTTCCCTCAAGGACAAACAATATGGATCCTCATAATTCCTTTACATGATCTAATTTAGAAATTTGGATTCCACTTATTTTGATATAATGATTATATGATCCTAGACCTCCCAAAAAATAATATGAATATCAATCAAAAATTTCATCACCATCTACTCAAAACTATACTCTAAAACTGCTTGAGTCTATATTTTCCTACTCAACAAGGAAAAAACATAGATTCCTTTTTTCAGAGTATATTCTAGCTCAAAATCATAATATTTCATATACTCAACCCATCTCCTCCACTTGAGATTTAAATATAGATGTGAAAACATATACTTCTAAATCTCTTGATCTATATAAAAAGTAAAATTTTCACCCAGTAGATAGTTCTCCCAAAATTTCAAGGGCTAAACCACTATATCCATCGTAAGATCATCCATAGTGTATTTTTTATGGTTTCCGCATCTATCATTTCCATATTCTATAACATGGTCTACTTAGCTAAAAAATAAACCACGTATGATCCTAGAATCATCACCACACACCGTATAATCCTCACCGAGATCATGTAGTATCAAAATAATCATAATACTAAATTCTTTTAAAAAAACATTATATAATTCTCATATATTTCATACCATTCAATAAAAATCCCTTTATTCTTCAAAAAAATAAACAATTTTGATTCCATGTGACAAAAGACGTGGATAAACCACTGATGACAATCTTCCAATCCATGAAAACTATAGATATCAAAAACATTCTTCAGTTCCCCCAGATAAACCATCTCATGCACCACTAATAGGTCTACTTATAACCCTTCATTGGAGTTTTTGTGACCCATAAATAGTACCGAATAAATCCATTATTGACAATTAAATATCTTTTTGTCTAACTAACTCCATCTCAATGTACTCAAGATGATTCCATGAAGTTCGGAATTACGATCATCATCCTCAGATTACACTATGATGTAATCCAAAGAATTAAAAAAATTGTTCCTGATACGGTATAATGAATAAATTCTTCAAGGCCATAAGAAAAGGTGGAGTATTCATTATCTCAAATTACATGAATATGAAATCGTCTTATACATAGTCTCTAATGAAATATGGTTGTGGTATATAAAAATTTATACCTCTTAATTGATGATTACCAATTATAAAGTCTATATTGGTGAACAAAAAAGGTCTTCCCATCTATTCAAAGAGATTGTGAATTCAAGGAAGAGGGTACAATATAATTTTTATCACCTGCTTCAACGTCATTTAATCGAAATATAAGCATAATGTCCCATCAACATTCATAGCACAAAATAATGGGGAAACCCAATGCATTGTATATGGATCCATAAATACCTTATCGATAAAATTTCATGGTTTTTTATTCCGCCACTTAATCCAGATTGGTCCCATTATTCATCATTGAATAGAAATAGGATAAACACCATACATGATCTTAGTAGTAAAATCAACATTTCTCTCATTCTTAAGATATGAAAATTCTGTAGAAAAAATAACTATGAACCAGTAAAATATGAGTGAAAATTCACCATTATTCATTGACCCAAAATACATTAATAGAATTGATTGTTATTAATGAGGTCCTACTTGTTCTATGGAACTGGACTTTCATGGAATGCCTTAATATCACACTCCTGAATGTACATAACTATTACCCTCATATGATGTAATGTTATGTATCCTATGTTAATTGTAAATATAGGTTTTAAATTCTACCATATAATAAATAAAATAAATTAATTAGAAGCCTAACATATTTATGATTTAATGATCCCCTAGAAAAAAACACTATATCCTTGAGAGAATGACCATTGGATAAATAGATACCTCTCGAATGTAGCCCCAATAGTGTATTTATTATCATAACCCAACTAAAAAAATCCACCTCCAGAAAAAACCATTCAAAATATGTGTTGATAAAAAATAATGAGAGGATATGGTATTTAAATAAAGAAATAGAAAAATTAGAAGCTAAAATTATATTACCTCAAAATATATATGGTACAACCTCGCTATACACAAGTGAAGGCAGAACATCATTAAACTATCATTCACATATTTCGTATGATAGAGTTTTATTTACCTGAGTCGAACCCCTTTTATAACATGGGTTCTCATTCCCAGAAGATTCATTTATACTATATCAACCTCCCCTAGTAGTAAAAATCCATTTTCTAAACTGATATGGGGTATAAGACCCCCTCATTGTGTTTTGACATGTCATGTTTTCTCCATCACTAGACATAGGTCACTATTTTATAAAATAACAATGTCGGTGACCCATACTGCAAAAATCTCAACATTCCAATGCTGGACATGGTAATTAAATATTGATGTTTCATAACCTATCATTTTGATGGAACTATATTTGGTTACTACTCTCTATTACTCCAACTCCATAGCCACTCTATTTTCTATCCCCCTAGTTCACATTCTCAATGTGATGATTCTTAATCTCAGAAGAAAAACCATATATTCATCCAATAGATTTCAATTGTATTATAATGGGGGACACCATCAGGTTCCCCTTAGATATGAGATCAGGAATCACCTTGTCAGAAAACATTTTCAACCTAAATATCTAATCTTGGGAATTCTTATAATACATAATCCCATCATGAAAACACATTAATGTCAAATACTCTTCATATTATAACACTGAAACATTGCGCTAAAAATTAGTAAATTGTCTACAAGAGACTATCTTGAACGTACACTCCTAGATAAACATCATAAAATTGCCTTCCATCTCGTACATGAGGATGTCGGAGTAAAAGTGCTCTACGGACTTCTCTTTGAGGTCCTTCCACTCCATATTATCTAAATATCTGTCCCATGTTTGGAAGTCCAAATAATTCTTTTCTAGATCATGTAATATATAATTAGCTAGTTATACTATATTCACCTGATAATCATATATATGGTAAAGGATCATATGGATAAAATCAGTTCAGAATTTAGCTACCACTAGTCCACCCGCTCTAGTAAAATTCAAAGGGTTCTACAACTAGAAGTCATGTGTCAGGTATAATATATTCCACTAAACCATCCATAGATATCATTCCATAAGCTTCATAAAATGAAAAAATATCCTATAAATCATCTACACTCTCATCACCATGAATAATTAGTGCCTTTTGTTCTACTATTGGGGGATAATTTGAAGATATATCCTCTTTTCATCCAATCAACAAGCTTCATCACTGAATCTTATCTTTATAATTCAAAAAATGAATTCTAGTACACATGAAAACTAATTAGTTCATATTAGTGAGAGGGATTAACATAAATCCACAAAAGGTCTTCATGTATACCCCATCACAAGATTAGAATGGAGGCACTATCACGGCCCTGAACATTTATTTATCTAGGTCATTGATAACATATGGTATGATATTTCATATTTAAAATCTTCTCATTAGAGAAAAATATTTTCCATTTAAATTTACAACATTAAGAATCATTTTAACCATAAAATTTCCATCATTAAGAACCATTAATTTCAAAATTACATTAAAAAGGATAATAATTTTCTTTAACAACCCACCCAAAACCATCTTTTCTAGGATTGCCTAATTCAATGCATATCACAATAAATCATGAGTGACTAAGATGATTTATTTTCACAAAACTATAATTCAATATAGGTAAATGAAGAAACAAATAGGAAAAAAATAATATCATAGAATCAGGTCATCACCCAATGGAAAATAATATTCAATTATATAAACAAATATCAATGACAATAATAACACCATGGGTACTAAATTTTCCTCTCCGTACATTGGATAGCTATACTGATGGATGAGAACATAACTATGTCCCGACTCATCCCATTATCATTTCTAACTTCCCAAAAAAATTAAAAAAATGAATGAATGAAAAAATACATCTAAATGGTTCCCTTTCAACCTAGATAAAAATGTGATTATCTAGAAATAAATAAAAATATAAAGGTATTAGGGAATTTTGAGTGAAAAAAACATCTGATGCCACATTGTGATATCCTAAACTGGGTACAACATATCAATTCCCTAATCCAGTTTATCGCATGACCCAAGGAGTGCCTCCTAATATGCTATAGGTTGTTGACTTAATTTTTTGGTCTAATATTAAATGTTGGGATACTATACATTCTTATTCAAAAAAAACAGCCCAAAAAATCAATAATTAACTCAAAGACAATAAATAATGAACAAAATAATATAATGAATATAGAACAGTATCACATGATAAAACAAAAAAGGGAAAAAAATATAAAAACCAAAGTAGTAAAGATTTCATACCATATTTGATTCACGTATAAGAAGGAAAACCCAAAAAAATGAAGACACACTGACAAGTCCAATATGGGTCCCATCATCTTATCTGGTCTCCTCATCAATTTTACATCCCAAATAATCAATATAACATAATTTTATCTCCTAGATAATATAGTGAAAATAGAATTAAATATGGGAACAAATCCGGAAGCCAGAGTAATGTGTGAGTTTATCTTAGTAGACCACTAAAAATGGAATCTAAAATGATATCTAGTCTATAAGAGTATATTAATTTGTATAAAAAATTATGATAAATAATGTAAATAATTTTCACATATCCCCTTAGGTTTATGATGACACCTGAACTATAAATACCTGTATCGACCCATGCCAGAGTCTGAACCATCCTCTTATAGATAAAAAAATTTCATTCCATAATGGTATACAATTATTCATTTAATATCAATTTATCAAACAAAAATTTGATGCCTAGAATAATATTCTCTCATAACATTGGTATTTGGAGAAACAGACAATGTCCCACAAGTTTGTGATATCATATATTGGGTTCCTAGAGCCGTAGTCTTTCACACCATTGGTATTTTGAGAATCATTCCCTATCCGATGACTTAATCACAAATATAACATCACATTGTTCCATTTTTTCAACAACTTATCAGTAATTATAAATATTAATTATTATCATATTTCAATGATTTTTTATCCAGAATAGAAAAAATAAAATACATCAATTTCATCATATCAGCACACATAGAGTGTGTATACTAGTTTCATTACCTGATTAACCCATCATTTAAATAATACCAATATTCAGAAATTTCATTATCACATTATTCAAAAATACCATAATTCCACGAATTATTAGAAAAATTAATTAATTCAACTTGATATGTGATTTATAAATTTTCAAATTGAAATTTAACAATTACATACAAAGAAATATATTATAGAATTTAGGAATTGACAATAATAGCACCTTCTTTATGTCCATTGATGGATTTCTACCAAAAAACCTAAATTGAAACAAAATGACTGAAATCATAATGGTATATAAGGTATAGGAATAAGAGATAAGATCATGTTCTAAAGGATTAACAACCATAAAAACCTAGATATTTAACATCACCAATGGGGGAAAATCTTGATTATAAAATAGATATGGGTGAGGGAAATAACCAATCGAGGAAAAAACACACATTATGAAGGATTCAATCCTACGATTGAAAATTAAATCCATCAAGAGCTTAGAAAATTAAGCCTTATAACCCATCTGGGAGATTCTAAACTCATAGAAAACATGTTAGGTCCAATCTTGGGTGATTAAGGGTGAATAACAGGGGTTTTATTAATTTAAAATTATTTTTTAGGAAAATAAAAACATTTGATTATAGATTATTGTGATGGTGATATGGTTTTTCAAATCACGTTCCGATATCATTCTCATATTCTTAATGTTTCCATGGATTTTTTTAATTAGCACATGGTTTTAGAAAACATGGTCCAACCATGTATTAACCCTATATTATATGTTGTATGGTTTGGTAATGAAGGTCACACAGTAGGGCCAAAAAAATTAGCAACCAGGAACAACCTCATTTATATCCAAATTGGGTGCAATATTTCCCTATTCAAAACCATATGGTTTTCCTTAACTATTTTACATCCATTAACAACCCTTTTTATGAAAAATTGTCAGGTTTCTCTTGAAAAACCCCAAAAACAAAACTCAACCAAGGTAATAACAACATAAGGAAAATGATTTCCTAAAATATATAACATGTAATCTCCAAAAAATGGTCAGCATCATAGAGTTTTATTGACTAAAAACTTATTAGGATTAAGGTATATTATTGATTTTTTGGTTAACTTATATAAAATGCGTGATATTTGTTAATAATACCACTTATTACAATTTTATTGATTATGAATTTTTTACATTATATGAGAAGATATATATTATGATTAGAGGAAACGTGAGGAATATTGATATTTTATAAGTTCAAGAAAAATAATTCACGTTTGATCCCATGATTGGTTCCATGTCAATTACATAATTTGTTGAGGTAGAAGAACTAAATAATTATATAACATAATATTGAATGAACATTATGATTATTCATGCCCCAAAATGATATGGAATTAATATATAAGATTACCATAATGTAATGTTTATAAAACGGTAGCTACTACCATTTCACAAGGCCATTGATGGTCCTAATTCCTTAGAAATTTTAAATTATATGAAATTCGAAATGGCCTTTACAAATAATTACCATTTATAGATCCTATTTTATGCAATTGAAACAGTGATAACCATGTGGTAAAAAATAGTCCTCCTTTTGAAAACAGACTGGATATAAGTGAGTCTTTCTATAAAAAGAACATATTGTATTAAAAATTTGAAAATAATCATGATATTTACAACAATGGGTAATGTTTATTTGGTTTATGTTAATATTTCATATAAATGATTTTTATAACCCTAAAGAATAATATTTTCTATGAGATATATGAGAAGGTTGTGAAAAAATAATTCATTAAAAAAATTTATTTGAGGAAATATATTTTATTTATCATGAATATTTTTATGTAAAAAATGTTTTTTCAATGTTTTATAGGATTATAATGTTGATTAATGTATTCAAGTAAGGTTATACAAGATTAAAAATCATGTTTATTGATGAAATCAAATAGTATTGTTTCATCAAAATTATAGAAGATTTAGGTGATTACCTATGGATTAATGGGAGATTTTTTTTTTATTTTTTATATTATAATTTGATCACATATTCATTATTCGAAATTAAATACCAAAATTATATTCTATAAAAATAATTTTTGGGAAATTATTCTTGTTGACTTACATAGGTAAATAAGATCTCTTACTTTTTATGAATATAAATGAAATTTGTTTCTTCAATTGTGTCGAAAAAAACTTATAGTTAATGATAAAATCAAATATATAATTTGTAACTACAATATGTGGAATATATTACAGTTTTATGGAAAAAATAATATTGTTCATGTTATTTGTAATGTGTATAAATTTTTGGATAAGATTCTATTTATGTAAAAGTTATGATCTATCACGTGTTCAATGTAATCCACATCATAAGATGCATATTATATTTTAATCAAATGACTAGATAATGGTCCTATTCTATTGAGAGTTACCAATTAATTTTAATTAAAAATATATAATAAAAAATTATTGATTCATATATTCATGGGAATTTAATGTTTGTATAATATCAATTTGAGTCTTAAACTATTTTGACATCCAATTATAAATATATGATTATCAATTCCATAAGGATTCATGATTTTTTATGGTGGAGATATTAGTTTGTAGTGTTAAAAAAGGACACCAAATGATCCTAAAATCACATATATATCACATAGATTTATTAGGTATTCTATGTTAAGATATTTTGATCATGAGGATAATAAATTAACATCTTTTGGTTTTTATAAATTTTTAAAAATTTGTGGTTTTTTCTCAAATCAATGGTTCTATTTCAAATTATAAGAATCCATTGTCCCTTCCTAAGGATAACACACAGCTTTCAAAAATATTAAACCATTTAGGATATCATTGGTATGGCTATTATAATGATATATTTAGTGTGTATATATGATAATTTCAGATATACTTTGAAAAATTAATTATCAATTTGAACATATCTAAGAAATGTTGAATTTCATGATATTAAATAGTAGAGTGATAAGAAATAATTGGTATATTATATATCATTGATTTATAAAAAAATTACAACATAAATTTATAATTAATTCATGTAAGTTGTATTAATATTACCTGAAATTTGGAACAATAACATAATAAGAATATAAATATTTTATATATCCCAAATAGATGATCCTTAAAGAATATTTTGGGATTTGATGATATTTTATGATTACTTAGAGTAAATTCAACATTGCGATAAAATGTTTTGAAAAAAATTATATCTATATTCCCTACGATAATAATTCAACACATTCTATATGGAATAAACTAATTTATATCATAGTTAAGTTTACAAAGGAATTCATATAATTATAGGTGTATATATTTCATGAATCATTAGTACCTAAATTCAGATATATATCATTCATGAAAACAATAAAACATTGAGACCATAAACATACAACCTTAAAGACCTATTTTAAATGGGATGTATGTTCATGCTTATAATCTTGTCATCAGTTTAGGTAAACTTATCAATATTAAAAATAAATGACATTAGATACCATGTTTAAATTCAAATAAAAAAGACATGACTAAAATTTGTTGAGTGACATGTGAGATGCTTTGGTTCTTGAATGAATGATATGTGATAAAATATAATAAATTGAATTGTTCCATGTAATTTGGATTAATTAGGAAATTGAACATGGGAACATATAGGTTGTGCTTGTGATGTAAATGATACATATTATAGTGAAGATCTTATTATAAAAATATTAGAGTATTTTATTATGATCAAACCAGATCCACTTATATATTGAGAAGTAATGATGTTTTTCTATTGGATGATCATTACAATCATCCATGAAATATGGATTTAATATTTGTTTTCTAGGCTAAAATTCCCATCGGATTTCAATGTTAATAAATAAAATAAAAAAAATGTTTTTATAAAATTCTAATTTATAATTCATGATATATTTATAATTTCATATTGGAAAGAGATTTTTAATTCCATCCAATTTGTTATTGTTTCAATAATGTATGTATGGGAATCTAGTATAAGTTAGTGATTAATGTATATTAAGAAGAATATATATATTGAATTGAATGGTATAACATTTTTCATAATATGTTTTATTCAAGTGTTTTATATTGAATTATATGATATAATAAATAATTTGGGATATCAATGGGATCATTAATTCCACATCACTAAAAATGGATTACTGTTATCTATGAATTATTAGGATTATTCATTTTTAACATGAAAAATGTGTTATAATCACTAGAATCATTCAAAATATTATATAAACTACTATGATTAGGTTTTGTGTGACCCATGTTGAATAAAATTCATTGGTATCCAATGATCTCTATTCTTCGTTAATGAGATGGAATTCTATAAAAAGAATTGGATAATGTGATATAGTGTCTATGATTCCATCATACTAAACTAGAAGAATGATATTCCCTTCAATTTATCTATTTTCCATTATAAGGATGATTATGTCATAACAATTGCTTCACCATAACTCTAGAAACCCAATGTTAATGTTCACTCTACCACATTAGTAGTAGATATAAGTTTTATCACAAAGTAGGATTGAGCAGCTTAGCTGTCTTAAAAAAGATATATATTTTATTCCCATATTATAATTGAAAAACATATATAGATTAATAAATACCCCTATATTGTTGAAATCATTTGAATAATTATTCATGACATTAGGGTAAAGGTACATATTAAAGTGTTAGATCAGATGCTCAATTAGGGTTATGAATAACATAATATATCATGAATAAAAAATGATTACACATTAATGAATAATAGATCATCAAAAAAAATTTCCTTCAATAGGAAACACGAGTTAAATGATGTTTTATGGATAATATTTACATATAAATTATGTAAATACTAGAAACTAAATTCTTAATCATGTAAATTAAAAAATATGAATTTTATTGGAAATTATATCATGGTCTCAATGTTGTTATAGCGAATCTTACAGTTAAGACCTATCAACCAATACATTCTTCTTATTAAATGGGAATGTGTTACCGAATTACCTATCTTACAAGGCATTGTCTCTAATTATTTCAAGGAGACCTACAAATACATCAATGGTCCATCACTGACCAGGATCCACCTAACACATACAAAATAAGATTCCTCTAACTAACACACTAAACTGAATTGGAATACAATTAAAACTTTTATCAATTTACATGAAATTATTTTAAATTTATAAATGATATTAAATATACAGACTTGAATTGGAAAAAAATTTCAAATAAACAATTGAGTCTGATTGATAATAAATTCATAATAATGCTATAAATGTCAAAATAAGTTATAAAATATTATCACTAATGATTGATAGAAGACTGTATATTCCCATGAAATGAGAGTTTTATATTAAAATAATTACATTATAATAAATTATAAATAAAATTATTTAATGAACATTATTTTTAACTTCTTGTAATAACAGAGTTACATATCACTTTTTAAAAATACTTTTTTTCATTAAGAATATAATATCATTTTCATTGGATGTAGTTTCAAATAAAAATACTAAAAATCCCCAGAAAATTATATTCAAATAAAATATTCTTGGAAACGTGTAATGTATTCTACAAGGAAAATAATTCTCATGACTGTGTGGAAATCCATTCAGAGGGTGTACATTAATGAAAATATTTCATTCTCACCGTTGTTAAAAATTATATCTTTTGGAATAAATTACAGAAGGTTTATTTAAAAAAATACAATATAAAACATTGATAAATTTTTAATTTTTTAATCCATATTTAATATGAATCCAATTTATTAATTATTTTTTTGTAATATTTAGAACTAGACGAAAAAGGCTTGTAAGGTAAACATTAAGAAATTCGAATAATGTACCTAACTCTTAACATACATGTCAATTCATGACACAATCAGAAATGAAATAGGAAGTAGACATGAAACCGCTAATATAAATATTAGACAATAAAATAAACTGGGTTAAATATAATAGTATCATATATATTTCAAAATGTAAATATAAACATATATATTCTGAAAATAAAATTTGATTGTAAATTAAATCCATTATATATTAAATAAATATTCAATTAAAATCGTTATAAAAATGAAAGCATGAATAAAACATGAAATTAAATGAATAGATAGTAATTCATGATATAGGTTTTTCAAAGGGGTTGTAAATGCACCATATATCATAATGTAAGTGAATAATATAAAATAGTTCTGAAAAAAGATAAATTGAGACAACAAACACTTACATTGGGTATCTGTTAAGTTATATATACATATCAGCTCCACCTTTAAAATGAATTTAAACATCTAAAGTACTTTATTAAGAATATTTAATCTATAATAAGATTTTTTTTCAAATTAATAATGTATTCAATATTATTCTATTAATATTTCATTCTTACATTGACTATTTAATTTTGTTCGGTTAATTTCGTCAAAATTAATCAGCTATTTTGTTCATGGATAATAGTGTAATTATACATATCCATTATCAATGAAATTTTTATAATGTCACGGTTATTATTTTTTTCATGAGAAACAATTTTATAATTTTATATGTATTGTGGTAAGAGAAGAAAAAACACATCAATTCATATTCGTGGTAGTTTTCATAAAGACATGAGCGATGTGAAAATTTTATAGTAGATGAATGGGAAATAAAGTGGGTGATATTTTAAATTAATATAAAAATAATTATGTGTCCAAAATTGAAAATATTAATTAATTACATGTTTATATATTCAAATTAAAATTGTGATGAGAAACAAATTAAACAGCTATGTGGAGGTGGAAAACTATACATAATTATGAGAGATGTTGTGATTTTCAATACTATTGAATGGATGTGAATATGTGTTTTAAAATTAGAGTAATTAAATTTATGTCTTTGTGAGAAAATTATGATACAATATGATAATGGTAATATAATATACAATTTAATTTGAAAAAACAATAATGTGGAAATTCTTAGTGAAGTGTTATACCTCTTCTTCAAAGAACCACCTTTTGGTGCCCAAATCAACCATTTAAGTTTATCTTTTGAAAGGACCAATTCCTCTAGGTCATTATGATTATGGATGACAATCCTTTTTTTGATATTTCTAAATCAAATTTGATAAATTTCTATGATGTGGAAAGGAGAACCGGTTCCCTATTTATTTGTGAAAAATGACATAGTTAGAATTATATAAAATACTATAATATAATATATTTTATAATAATTTAAAACATCAAAAATACCACATTGGAAATCATATTGTGAAAATACCAACATAATATAAAATATATATAGGTTTAGGATACGTTTTAAACCTCATAATTTTGTCTAACCCTCTCATTTACTCTGTTTAATACATAACTTGATAACACATTTTCTAGCTCTTAAGGGTATTAAATTTAATTATTTCAGGACAAGTGGATCAAAAAATGGTCTACAGATGAAATTCTGAAATATTTCCCCCACAAATTCCTTGTATAAACAATATTTCATTTTTGAATTATTTAATAAAATTTATGTTATCATACTGTATCCTGAAATCTATTTTGGTACTATTCATATGTTTTTAAAAAAAATACATAAATAAATAAATGGAATTATAATATAAAAAAATTTACTAAGAATTATAAATTATAATTAAGTATTATATTTTTTTCACAACATAAATCAGTCAAAAAAATATTAATTTTATTATTTTTTTAAAAAATACCTTGATTTTTATACTACTTGAACAAGAATTGTGTTGGTGTTGCATTAGTATTAATGATAAATATATCATCAATAAAAATGAAAAAAAAAACTATCTTAAAATTAATGTATTAGTATAAAAAATAACCATTAATAAATAATCACGGATAAATTTTCATTCAAATAAAAATATATTCAGAATATAAATGAAAAAATTTGGAAATTTTTTATTTATTCATCACTTAAAATAATATAAATGTCATTATCAATAGAAAAAGTCAAAAAATATAATAAATTGCATGACAAGATGGTTCTTGATTACTTTTTTGATATATATAAATAATTCAAGGTGATGGGTTTATTTTTAGATCTTTTTACATACGGTTAACCATAATTAAGATATATTACCCACAAACATGGTTATTTACTCTTACCAAGGCCAGTAATTATAAATAAGGTATATAAGTTGGATCTATTCCAAAAATTTGAATTTGAAAATTATAAATATGTAGTTTATATTTAATAATGAATGTTTACAATGTTGATGAAATCTATTTTTATTTAATTCCATAAAATACCACGAATAATATTTTATAAAAATTTTGTTTTATGAATAAAAGTTTTTTTAAAATAAATCATAATGATATTCCTATTGAATTATTTAGATTATTATTTTTTAAATTTATATTATATTGAATTAATTTTAATTCATAAAATATTAAGGTTTTTAAATTATATATTTTAAATAAATGAAATGATATTTTTTAAAATGAGCATATTCATTATTCACTACTAAATCAGTTTTATTAGAAAAGTCTGAAAACATAATCCTACGAATATTATGAAATATTGATGTAAAAATTATTTTATTCTTTAGAATGAAATTTCAATATGCTAATATGACTAATTTTAATATTCACAGAGAATGTAAAATTAAAATATATTTTGGATGAAAAATTATCTTTAATGCATAAAATGTTTTTATTGAAAATTGGGTGCATATTTATTAACCACTAGTCAATATCTATTATAAAAAATAATATTTACATACATATTATTATTTAGAGACTCCAATATATAAAATTCAGACTAATTTTCAGGTTATAACCACTTTACATAAATATAATCATTTTAGCATTTGTTTAAGAAGGGTGTTGTATGGGATTAAAATATTTAAATATACTATTACTTTTAAAAGAAAATATAAGCTAAAATATTGGAGTATTACATTCAACTGTCATTACCAAAATTAAATCTTTGAAATTTAAATTCTTCTTTTTCAATAGATTTTTAATGAACATTAATCATGCGTTTATGACCCCGAAAAATGTAGTATGTGTACCTCTCTATGAGTGACAATTGCAAATTAGTTTTTGAACTCAATCACTGATAATTGATTGGTACTTCAGATATATGACTTGATAGTTTTATCTCGTGGTTTTTTTGGGTATTAGGAATTATTTTACCATAGGGATCCAAAAGATGTTAAAATTCACATATATATTTTCCCCATTTTATAATTATTATTTTAATATTTTATGTGAATCATTATTGTCCTGATGAATATTTCACCCATAAATCATTAATGATGACATTTAATCTACCATAAATGTGATATACTATAGTCTCAAAACCGAATGTTAGGAGTTATATTATATTAATTGTGTAGGAATAAAATATTACCCATATAATAGAATATATTTGATGTACTATAAGACTATATATATATTACATTTGAAAAAAGAGGATAAACATGAACACGTTATAATAACATTAATAACCCTTCCTTCATATCCCAAAAAAATAAATGTATTCATTACTAGGTTTTCTATGGAAATGAAAACAAATGAGGGTGTGATAAAATTCTCAATATAAAGTTACTTAAGAAAATATTTCATAACATATACAAGTCATAAGTTATATAGAAATTATAAATGATTAACATGTAGCCATAATATATATAAAATAAAGGAATGTTATATCCATGAAAATAAATGAAATAATGAGTAAGAATAATCATTTTTCTAATAATTATGAAATTTATTACCATGGAAATAAAAAATAGATATCAATGCAACATCCAGTGATTTTAAAAGCAAATATTATATTTTATATCAAACAATATACGCCAAATAGATCTAAATGAAAAACTGTTTTTTGAAATTATTAGATATTTATCTTTAAAAATAAATGTCATTTTGTAATTTCAACAAGTCAAAATATTATCATAAATAATTTTTGAGAATTTTCTATACAATTATTTTCTAATGAATTGTGAAAAATATCGAATTTTGATTAAAATGTTTATTTAATATTAAATTATATAAAATGAAAAAATAATCTATTTTACTATTAATTATTTTTATTTTATTTTCTATAATCAAATTATTTTTTTGAAATAAATTTTATAATTTAGTAATATAATTCTATATATAAAAATATAATTTGTTTCAAAAAACTAATTTTATTTCATTTTCTAGGATTAATATTATATTAAATTTTGAGAAGTCTATGTATTAAATTTTTTATTTTTTATTTCCAAATTTTTTAGTTCATTGGTAAAAATTTATTAACCAGATCCCTTTTAATATTTTCACTGTAAATAGTAATCTAGTTATTTTTTACTATCGTTAATGGTAAATAACATAATGAATGGTAAAAATAAGATAATGATAAGAAAATAACCATAACATTTCTCCATTTCTATTTTATGAGTATGATTTGATAATAATAATCCGTGATTCAAATTTATGACCATTTATGTCACCTTATTTGACATTAATTCTTTTTTGGAAATTTAATTGATGAAAAATTCTAACATGTCATAATATTGTTTTAAATTAGTTTAAAATTAGTTAATATGTCGTTATACAAAAGTTATGTTTAAAAATGGAATTTATTTAAAGTAATCAATGTTTTATATTCATTAGGGGAATAGAATTTTAATATTTAGGTAAAAAATAATTAACATAAATTCATACACAATACTGACACAATAATTGTTTAAATAATAGAGAAATCAAGTAAATTGTAATAAACATATTAAATTAACTACAATTTCAAATATATAATGTTAAAAACTAATTATATATATGAAAATTATATTTTTAGGATATAATAAAAGTGTTTTTTTATTTTTACAATTTTTGTTGATGTTTTTAATGTCAAAATTGTAAATAGTATCACATTTCACAACATGATATTATTAGAAATTTATATTTTATTAAATTTCATAAAATTAATAAAAATAATATATATGGACAATTTTTATAATATATGGTCTAAAATTTCATCCCCTGTGAATTTATAATAAAATTTATATCTTCTACCCTAGACGGGCCATATTATATTACACTATTTTGAAAAATTCTAAGAGTTCCCCTCCCCTCTCTTATCAGAGGGATCATTTTCTTTCTCTATTATTCACTACTGAAAAAAAATATTTAATAAACATTATATGACTAAATTTATTTCTAAAATCCATAAATGTTTTCTAGATGACTTATTTTAGACATAACAACATCATTAGGGGTCATAAGGTGTTATTCAATTGTTGATTCCAAAAGAAGAGGTATCGTTTTTAATGATGTATTTCTGTTGTATTTCATCTACCAGATATTTAAATTAATAGTCAACCATTTTTAAGTATTAAATTTACTATCCTATATTTACATAGATATAATTATGTAAATATATTCACCTAAATTTTCTTCTTCTTCCATTAAAAGAGATACCAACTCAATATTCGTGTCCACATAGGGCTACTGCCTCAAGTACGTATGTACTTCGTCTTTCATTATCAAATCAAATAGTTTTATATCAAGATGTAAATAATGTATATAATTATATTCATGATATATTTAAAATTATTTAAAGATAATATGACTTTTACATTATTACATTTGTATACAATGAAAACTGATAACGTTATTCTTGTGTTCGTGTGGACTACATCCTCCACGAACCGATGTAATTTGTTTTTAATCACCACATCACATAGCTGAAATATATAGATATATTTAAAAAATAATATTATATATAATAAACAATTAAAATTATATTAAGATACAATAAAACATACCTATTTTTGATGTGATCCTTTGGAAATGGGAACATTACCCATGCGTACGGAGGAGAACCCATCACCATGATTATAACATAGTTCATTTTCATAACCATATTAAATTATTGGATTTTGAATTATTATATATTTACAGAAATACTAATTTTTTAATGAATATTATTATTAAAATGGTGGAATAATGACATATTTGACCACATTAAACTCAACTATGTCGTTTTGGATTGGAGGAGCAAACATTTCCAAAAATTTATACATGTACTTAAATAATTATGTAATTTTTATAAAATAGTAATAAGTGATGTCCAATGAATGATATAATTTAAAATATTATTGTATTAAGTAAATATATAACTTATTTTTATTATTCTGAAATACAAGGAGTATATATTATGAGTCAGACTCGTGGTAAGGGGATATTTAAATAAAATAATTAGTTTTAAATGTTTTAATGATCTAAATAAAATATAATTCTCATTAATTTAAATTTATTAAAATTAAATATATTAATTTATTTACATGGAATTGAATTTTTAATGTATTTGTTTAATTCATCTCAATTTTTTTTAAAGAAATATTTCTAGGGTTTTATGTAAGGTAATTTCTTTTAAATAAACTTATTTTAATGTTTACTTTTAAAAATATATGTAAAATGATTTAATATATATGAAACAAAAATATTTTCATGATAACCATAAGGATAAATTATTTTAACCTTCTTTTATAATAAAAAATGAATATTGGTGTAGAAATTTTTTTTAATTTGTGTGAGCAAATATTTATTTATAAATAAATGAAATTTCACAAGAAATGTTTTTATGATGAAATCAATCATGAATTATGATTATTTAATCATTCATTAGAATTATTGATGATGGTAGGTGGTTCTGTTATAAATAAAATATGAATGGGTATTTAATAACTATTTAATGAATTTTAACTTTGGAGATTGATATTGTTGTTTATTCCACATATAACTATGATGGTAAATTCATGATAACTATGTGGGTTATTTCAATTATAATGAGGATGATTATTTAATTGTATCCATTAGGGTTACATAATAAGGAAAATATGAGCGTATATACAAATTATTTCTGACCCTAAAATCATTAACCTTGTTACCTATTTCTTTTACAACAATTTATATGATTATAAAGAAATAACATACTTTCACATGGTTAGTGGTGTTGTAATGTTCAAATGAAGGAGTCTTTTACATATTAATGTTAAAAATATCCCATTATTTTATATTGTTCTCAAAGAAAACTATTTGTATTTTATTTTTCCTTTATGATTTCTTATGAAATAAGGAAAATAATTTGGTTGATCGTGATTTATTGAGTGAGAAAATAAATAGAAAAAATTATTAATTCTAATGAAATAAATATTTCATTATTTCATTATTTTTATGTTTATTAGAGCTATTTATTTATTAATACCATGTTTTAAATTTTTTTATCATGGTTGAATGGTGATTGTAGAAAATAATGGGGTAGAGAAAAAAATTATTATGATTGAAAAGAAGTTATGTTTTACATAAAATTGTTTTCTTTAATTGAAAAAATATATTTTTTTAGGTTCCTAGCTCAAATTAATGTTCTTACAATATACTATTTTATAATAATTATCTATTAATATAAATCTACCAGTTTGTTTTGATTTTAAATAATTCAATTCTATTAATGAAACACCAGAATATGTAATGTTTCATGTAAGATCCTAATGGTTGGTATTATATGAAGGTCTCTAAGATTTTAAAAATTATGGTGTTTTATTTATAGTTTTTATTAATAGTAATTAATAAAATCATAGTTTTATGGATATATTATTAGAGTTTTATAAAAATTCAAAATCGTAGGATGGTTTTCAGCTTGTTGTATCGGGGAAATACATTGGAATTGAACCCACAATTGTAGAGAGAAGAAGGTGAATCACATACCATTAGCATGTACATTGTCTTGGTTAATATGAAATTATATGTATTTATTTTAGATATTTAATGAATAAATTTATTCTGAATTTTGTAAATATTTGTTTTATAAAATGTATAACAATGGAATTTAAATTATACTTGGTGATAAGATATTAATTTTATTCTGGGAGATGTTCATTGTTTTTTAAAATATAAATTATTATGGTTAAACAAGTAATATGGGATTTTATTTTAGATATAAATGATTATTTATATATTGGATTTATATAGGATTTTGTTGGTGATTTATGGTGATTCTGGTAATCTATGGAAATCATTATTATATCATGATGATTATGTGATTATGTTAATTACATTTTGGTATGATACATTAAGAGGAAGGTATTTTAGTTAGAGATAAATTCTAAAATTTATCTTGGATGACTTGTGATCCAATCCTTATGATATTTGGGTCATAATATTAGTTTGGATAATTTTGGAATAAATTAACGGTGAGTAATTTATGGAATTATTTGTGGTGAACTTTCGGTATCGCTGTTGAATGTTTTGGATTAAATTAGTTTTTATCGATAGTTTTTTATTCCTTTTGGGGATTTATATGATCCTATAATATCCATTTTTGTTTTTGTTAGTGTGTAAACATAGAAGGAAATTATTTTTATGTTTTTTTAAATACATTGATCCATATAAACAGGTACTAATTTTTCAGGAATGGAAAAAAATCATCTTGAATATTAATCATGTAGAGAAAAATAGGATTTTTTGGTGGAAATTTATTAAGGGGTGAAAATATACTTCAAAAGTATTTAAATTTATTACTCCTTTAAGATAATAAGATAAAGGAAATAAAATCACTAGTATTGGTCTATTTTAATAATAAATTTATCCATTTTGTTTTCTTACTGATAAATCAATGTCCTATTCAAACCATCACATATTTTGGATTTTCAAATTATTAATTTTCCCATGACCATGTCCTTTGTTACGATTTATCATTATTAGGGAGTGTGTTTTCTCTTCCATGTCCATTTTCCAACATTGAAATATAGTATTTGTTATCATATAAATCCTCCAAAATTACCTTTCTCCATTTTCAAAAGTATGATTAATTGAATAATTTTACACTATCATTTTTAAAAAAATATTGATTGAAAATTAAAGTGCTTGATAATAATAAAAATTTTAAAGTTTAAAGGATGTAATTTCCAAAATTGGGGAGAATATAATATCATAATATATTTAAAGGAAACATTTTTTTCGAGAGTACACTAGATATTCAATGTTGATCTTAAATGAGTAACTATATTTTAATATTTAAATGTGATACTTATATGATAGATGTTAATTAAGGAAAGGATGAATAATATAAGCATTATAAAAAATATAATATTAATATTAATTTATGTTGTATTGATTAATTATTTTTAAAATAATACAATATCATTAGTAATGTCATTTTTGTTATCAAGAATAAAAAATTTATCATAAATGAATTAAATTATTTTCATGTATAATTATTTTAGGAATGTTTTTTTGAAAATTTTAGATATTATATATTAAAATTTTAATTTAATTTTTTAATTAAAAATGTAAATATAATCATAGAATTAGTTTTGTATGATTTTCTCAAAAATTAATTTTTTCGTTTCATTATTTTGGTTTAATCTCAATATTAATTAAAAAAATTTACAGGTATTAAATTTTGAAAAATTGATCCCATATTTGAAATCATAATATAAAAATTTATTAAATATTTCACATTCAATTTGGGACAATATGAACAATAATCTCAGTTATTTTTTTACTGCAGTTAAGCGTAAACCAAGTAATTATGGGTAAAAATATTATAGCAAGGATTAGAAATTGACACTTAAAAAATCCACAATTCTATAGGTGGACTATTTTTTGACTACAATCATATTTGGGTAAAAAATGACCTTATAGATCCACTTAGTTGAAATTAATTCATTTAGATACTATATTTAAAGAAAAGACCAACATAGAACAATATTGTTCTTTAAAAAGTACATATTTTTTATGTGAATAACTATATGATATGTTAGAAAATAAAAAGTCTCTTAAAATATAATTTATATATATTAATCATGGTAATTTATTAATTTTTTTGGGAAAAATAATTACTTTAAATTATTTCACATGGTTTTGAGGTTATTATTTAATATATAAAAATTTAAATAAATTATATTTTAAATATTAAAATAAATATAATTTAAGATATACAATTTGGTAAAATAGTTTAATATATTTGAATTAATTTTTATGTCATAATGATGTAGTTTTTTATAATTTAAAAGTTTTTTTGATGATTTTAATGTCGATGTAGTGATTATTATCAAATTTGACAATAATGTCATTTCATTAAATTAATTTATTATTAATATATTTATAAATGAAAAAATAATATATAATTTAAAAACTAATAACATATGTTCCATGATTTTATCATCCATTATTTTATAGCCCATTTTCAAATCTTTTTCTTAAGAAAACACTTATTATATTTTTTTTATTAGAAATAAAAGGTTTTCTCCTCCACTATATTATAAAAGGGAACCACATATTCTAATTTATTCACGCATCAAAAAAACTTTATTCAGAATATATATTTCCAAATATGTTTTATATTCACTAAATTAAATCTATATACATTATTCTATTTATTAGACAATCATTTGTGTTCTTAATCTCATAATAAAATATGGTTTCCAAAAGAAGTGGTATTATTTTTAATCAATTGTATATTTTTTTTCTTCTACCACCCCCATAAATATTATTTAACCATTATTAAATAATATTTAAAGTATATTATATATAATCATTTTTTATTATGTTAATATCATCACCAAAATTCCTATAATCATCAATCAAATGGGAAAATGAATAATCCTTCATGATTATGGAAGGCCACCACATCGCAAACAGATGTCATTAGTTTTATATTATCATATATATTGTTATAATATAAAGATAAAATTAATGTTTATATATTATATTCATGACATATTCTTCATTCTTGAAATGTAATATAACATTTAGTGTCTTACCTTTCCAAACATAGAAAACTGATAACTTCGTTTGTGGGATGTGATTTTTTTCATCACTATATCACATGGATTAAATATATTAGTATATTTGAATAATTAAAATGTTATATATGATATTATTATTATTCAGATAAGTTAAAATATTACTTACCTTCTTTGCTTAATGATCAAGGAAAAATGGAAACATTACACATGCGTATGTACAACCTATCATCTCCATGACTATAGCTTAGTTCATTTTTCATCACCCTATTTAATAAATTTATATAGATGTATAATTGATGATAAAAATGAAAAATATGTAATGAATATTATTTTTGTTACTGAGTAATAATTAAAACATTGGCCATGGTCTACACACCTAATTCATTTTGGACATCAGAACTAAATATCTCTAATTCATTTGACGTGAAATTATATAATTAATTAATTGCAATATATTTGTAATAATATAAAAATAATAAAAAAACATGAAAATTATCCCTTAAATTATATATAAAAGATAATTTTTTTATTATGGTTGTTAAATATCATACCTGAAGAGTAAGACTCATACTAATAGACTCTTTAACTAGACACGTCATTTTAATTATTTAAAAGTTTTAAATTAATATTCATTCTATTTGGTGCACATGATTTTAAAATAAATTATTGAATATATTTATATCTAATTTAATATCATAAAATTGACATTTTCAATTTCTCACAACTGTTTTAAAAATATTAGTCCCTTTAAGGGATTATATAAGGGACGTTAATTTAAAAAATATTTATAAATTTTCATCCAAAAAGTCAAATGGAATTTTTTTACTTATATGGAATGATTTAATTTTACAATTTTAATAATTACTTCATTATTGTTTTTTCTGTACAGAATTATATAGCAGTTTAAAAATAATTATAATTTCTCGTCTATGACTAATATATGAGTTATGAATAAATAATATTCCTCTCAATTTTTTATAATGATATAATTATTCATGTTTAATGATTATGTAATGGTTAATGGGAAATATTTATGTTTATGGGTGTTTTTTTAAAATCCAATTCATTGGGTATGTTGTAATTTTACCACTTTGGTTAGTACATGTTTAATTGTGATGGTCACTCGAAGGTAACCATGAGGGTTATGTCATGTATTCAATCTATTTTTATTTTATGGTATCCATGAGGGTTGCATTATATGGAATCTGGGAGGGTTACAACATAATTATGTATGATAATAAAATTATTTCCTATGTTACCTTTATATTTTATTACGGTGGATATGTTTTTATTGAAATATCATGTTTTCTCATGGTAATTTATTTAGTTTATCTCCATAAAAATTATATATTACTTACATTTTAGAAAATTATTTCACTAGTTAATAATTACTTAAATGGAAACTACATGGATTTTAATTTTTATAGTATGATTTCTTATGAAATTTTTAATAGAATATTCTAGAATGAATATTTGATTCTGGAGTTTGAAAAAAAAAATTATCCCAATATTTATTATGAAAGTGGTAATTGTTTTTAAGTATCAGGGTATAATAGATTGTTTCATATTTAATTTCTAGGCTCCAAACTATTATTAATGTGATAATCCAATACATTAAAATATATTTCATAGGCATAAAAGATTATTAAGCATAAGGAGGAGGTGAAAATAATAGATGATTTGAAAGAGAACGTGAATAAATTAAATTTTTTTCTACAGTGTAAAAAAGGTTATTGTATTGATGTGTTTCCATGTAATGCATGTGTTTATATAATAATAGATTTTAATAATTCTGTAAATTTCTAAAATTAAATGATCCTTGAGATTATAAATAATTTAATTCTAGGAGAAAACAATTGAATTTTTTATGTTTAATTTTGAGTCCTTACAATTGGGTGATTATCCTATAACACAAACACTGTTATTAGAAGTGGTATACACCAAAACCCAACCTTATTTGGATCATTTGGCATGAACATGAATCAATAGAAAATATAATTTTATCCGTCACTCTTCCTTGGATTATTTCCAATACATTTACCATATGAGTTATGAATATAGTTAATATCATTACTTAAAGAAGACATTATGAAATTAAAATTGTATATCAAGATAATAAGAAATATAATCAAAAAATACATACACATCCAATTGAATAATTTTTTTATATGATGATATATGTTATTCATATTTGATGTGAATGATTATTATAAAAGTAATAGGAAGTATCCTTATTGAAGATCTACTGGGTTGAGTTGAACTTCATTGTGTAATATTATCCATGGAAGATATTAATTTTGTCTAATAGTATTCATTATATAGGGACCAAAAAATTGTTAAAAAATTGATTCATTGTGGTTCATTAAAAAATGTGTATATTCTAAAGCATAATACTAGAGAGGGCCTCACTAGATTAATAGTATTTTGAACACACATCATGTATCAGGTTTATGATTAAGTCAATGAAAAACCAATACATTTCATAGTGGTTACCCTTAGGTGAATCTATTCTATATCCACATCCACCTTCTTGTATCAATACATGGATGCATTTTCGAGTAAAATAACACAATTTTACAAAACCAAAATTGTGTGTAATTTTCAACCCTAAAAAAGTAACTTCTTTAATAAAATGAATAGTAAATAAAAATAAAATAATTTACTTGTAAAATCCTTGAATTTTATAATTAATATTAATTATATTTTTCTATTGAAATGAATACATAACAAAAATGAAAATTTTTGGTGATTATAACCTGATCCCGAAAGAATATATATTGAGATAGAACACCCTCAGTTATGAATCAGGTAGTAGTTCAACTATAAACTCTTGAAGTATTAGTATAAAAATGATTTAGAAATAACACAAATAATATAATTGAATTAAATAACATTAGAAATAATTTATATATATACAAACCAAATAGTTAATTTTATATGCATAATAAATTTTTTTAATAAAATGGAAAAAAATTTGATAAAAAAATGTTACCACTTGTCTAGACATCCATGGATCTACACTTAACCCTTTAATCATAATCATATAATTCATAGTAAAATAAATTATATTGTTAATCATATCAACTTTCATTTATACTCTTTCTAAATAAACATGATATTACTGAATTCATCAGATTATTCCACATTAGTGTTTATAGTTTCAACATTTTGTACTTGTTTCATATGACTGATTTTTGTATTCATTCTTCATAAAATTTATATTATTAATAGTTCATTTGATAAAAATTATTGTAAAATTTATAATTATTTTAGAACATTAATATTAGTTTCATAAATTTTTTTATATATCTTCCTTGAAGATAAAGACAATTATAAACATGTTTTGGTTATTTATTATGAAAAATAGAATATTATCTTATTTGATGAATTAGATATTTATATATAATAATTAAAAAAATCTATCAATTCATCATTGATGTTATCCTTGGGTGAGTCACATGTGGTTTTAATTTTTTTTTATATGTATTTATGGGTCTTTGGAATTTTAAAAGAGTAAGGTGATGCGGCATTGACTCCAGGCCTATTGAAGAAAGAGATGTCTCATCAATAATGGTTATTATATTGGGTTCATATGTTATAGACATGGAGATCTGTGAATATACTAATGATCGAGAGTTATTTGTTTTGTGTTTTAAAAACCGTTCATACAGTGTTATTTATATAAGTACTTGGAGGCATTATAACTAGATGGTAATATATATATATATATATGTGTGGATATCATTCAAATATAATGTTATATGTATCTAAAATTTTATTCTCAATGATGGAGTTATTAATTTGGTTATTAAGTCCATAAGTTGAAGTGACCATGGTTGTTCAACATGACATTTGTTCCCAGTAAGTATACTCCTTATGGATAGTTGTTTATTGGGGTTATTTATTAAGGCCCAGTGTTCCATGGAGTGCTATTATATATAGATTATTAGAGATGATAAGTGACCTATTTTTATAGAGAAGATTAATATATAATTTCATTCAAATTTTAGAACAATGATATTTATTTTTTGACCTATGGAGGTCATGTGATTTTTTTATAGTAGAATGATGAAACTCATGAGTTTTGGACTTATTGAGTTTGAATTTAACTACGTTGTTTGATAGAGGGATTTTTTATAAGACAAAGAATGTGGGGTTATATAGGATATCAAGGTTACCCACCTAACATGGTTATAATTTTGTAATATGGAACACTATGAATTTTTAGGATGACCTGTGAGAGGGATTAATCGAATTTTGTGTGGATTTTGGTTTGTGTGGGTTTGGTGGGTGTATTGGGCTTCAGAAAGCACTTCATTTTCGGTTACACCAAGTTTTATGTTTTTTAATTTTTAATGCCTGTTTTTATAGGATTATCACATGTGCACTAATATTTCATTATTTTAATTTGATTCTATAGAAGAAGTATGTTTTGGGTGCCTATCTGAGATACTGATTAATGGTATGTTACAGTTTTATAAGAGGAATACCCTAAGCATAAGTGGTGCTGGAGGGGATATTTTTTCATGAATCCATATTTCCTTTGGAAAGTGACCCTATAGGTATAGTTAACTTGATAAATTCGTGGAGGTGTGAACATATTTTACTTGTTTATAAAACAATCCAAAAACATGATTTTTGTATTTGGAACATAGGGATTTTTAGATTTTTTAAAATGAATAACACTTGGTGTGATGATGATTTTATGGAATTTTTTGTTTCTATGTAAATCATTTGTTAGATTCCATCCCTAGTTATCTAATTATATGACATGAATAAAATTTATTGAGTGGAAAATAACAAATCGTAACTTTTGAATGATTCTCAGGTTCATATTGGTAGTTCTAGTGGTTTTGGATTGGTGAGTTGTCTTGTGTTTTGGTAAATATACAGTGGTTCTCTTAGTTGAGTGAGATTGGAATATGGGGACAATGTTTTTTGGGTATTGATATGTTTTGGAATGATTTACTGATATTTCACTTTATAATGATGAAAATAAGTTTTTTAGTTTGAATAAAATATATTTTTTACTGGTTAAGTGTTAATGGAATATTAGATTTATAAGCATGAGGTGAAATGCCTAGTAATTATTTTATTGGATCATATGTTATTGAAGAATATTTGTGAGTCCATATGTTAATTAGGAACATGTGAGTTGGTATAAAACTGATATGGCTGTGATAAGACACATACAGGGTATATGACATGGGGCCTTTTAATTCGTTTGACATGTCCCTAATGTTATCAGTGACATTAGAAATGTATATTTTTCTAATTCTATTCATCAAAGAAAATTAATATAATTTAATTATAGAGAGAATCATTCCAAATATAATTATATCACCATTAGTACACTTTATTATAATTTTCTATATGTGAATCTATCAATATGTAAATTTTGGTTTGATGAAGGTACTATTTGTAGATCACTCTCATAGAGGGGATTGTGCTAAGATATTTGGTGGGAATTTCACCATTAAAAATAACTGAGTATGGTCTTTGTGATAGACCTAATTTTAAATAATTTCATGGCGCCATTATCTAAATATTGAAATTTTATATATTAATGTTTTTTATTTTTCACTTTGTTAAGAGTAATATTGGATTATTAATTTCCAATGATATATGTGAATAAATCATGTGATCTGGTTGTTGGGGATTCTTGAGTTCAATAGTGAATGTGGAACTCCTATGTTGGTGAGTTATTGGAAATTCTAGTGTGTATGATCTTTGTATTGGGTAGATCACATGTATATGGAGATGATTTTGGGTCGGTTATAGTGGAACTGTGATGTCAACACAAAACTTGTGATTTTTTTCTCAAATTCTACATGTAATGGTAATAATAAATTATATGGGGTGGAATTTTTATCAAATTTGTTTCTTTGAGATCAATGTCGGTCATAAAATTAATCTACTTTTCATATATTATAGGCATGTTGATTGTAAATAGGGAATGATGAATATATTGGGAAGGTGAAGGATTTTATTGTGGAATCTCACTTGGTGATAGGTATGGAATCCATTTAGCATGTCCAAGATTATGTGGAATAATTATGTGTGTGAAAACATCATGATCAGTTGAGATGGAAATGTTACAATAGTTGGTGTTCTGTTTTTCATTCTGGTTTACGAATAGTTTATTCTGAACTATTTCCAATGTATAATTTGATTATTAGTTCAATGTTTTTTGGGGATTTTTGTATTAGGAAGGTCCCATAATATAGAAAAAGGTGGTTAAAAGATGAATCTAACTGTGTGGTTCCCCATACATCAGGTTATTGGTTTGGATATGATATAATTAATGTTTTAGTTGGATGTGATGGAAAATTTGCTGACTTAAAGTCATATGGGATTACCACTAGATTCAATAACGTTGTGAACATTTCTAATCAGTTTTAAAGGAATATGACTAACAAAGGGTACATTAACCAACAATTAGAATCACCAAATAAGATAATTAATGAGTTCACTGAGAGTTCTGGTAATAGAATCCATGGATGAATGAAAAATCAGTTTCATTGTGTATATAATGTGTAATAAATCACCAAATTGGTTATTTTTGCGGAACAAGAAGCTATTTTGACTATGTAAATAATTGTAAAAATGAATTTAAATAAAAAGGAAGAAATGACTTGTTCAATTAGCGAAATAGATGGGAATATGAGCCTATCTGATTCACCACCAAAGGTTAATTTCATTCATATTGTAATGAATGGTCATTATGCGACTCGATTCCCTAAGAGTAAATCTCACAAATATAATCAACGAGATGGTACAAGTAATCGTTATATTGCAAGAGATGAAGAGAATACATTGGAAATGTAAAATAAAATAGTTATTAGGTTGTAAGATGATTTATCCTTCTTATGACTAACAGATGAAGTGTAATAATCAATGTTTCTATGTATTTAGATTCATGTACTATTTGTTATGAATTTATAAATAGTGAAGGATTGTTTAGTTTAATTTTTTCTCTAAGTATATAAATGATTATGTTGAATATATATTGAAAAATGTATTTAATTACAAGTTGATATTTTGAGTACGGGAAGATAACCATTTTAATGTTCTTTATGATAAGATAATGTTGATTGAATAATGATCTTTTAGACTAGAATATTTAAATTGGATAGAATTGATTACCTTGGAACTAATTATAGACTTTTTAACAAGTTGTTGTTTCTATCAATTTTTTTAAAAAAAAATTGATTTATGGAATATGTCCAATATGAATTTAAATATGTATACATTCATGATAATAATAAATTTTTAAAATTTTGTTTCATAACCTATATCGATAGAATAAATTGGGTAGGTATTCAATTGTTTAAAATGTTTCAACTGAGAGCTAGATCGTGATATAAGGGGTATCAGGGCTAAGATAATTTTGTGATCATATTTCAAATATTTTTTGATTTCCATATTATAAAGGGTTATAAGGATAATCATTTATGAAAATAATAAGTTAAACATTTTATGATGTTTGTGGGAATAATGTATTATCTCCCCACATGAGGGTTTATTCATACTGGATAACTTATTAAAAAATGGTGATGATGATAAATGACAATAGATTGGATAGAATATCATGGACTTCCTTATATGTTAGTTCTACAAGAATAGAAAATTCACTCACTTTTTAGATACAGTGGTGATGTAGATAAAGAAAAAACAATGTGTGGGTTGTCCTAAAATCATGAAAATATTTATATCAATTTTTTTTTAATTTTGTGAAAAATGATCTTAAAACCTTAAAATGATATCATAGTACCTCTATTTTTGATGCAATATATGACCCCTTATTTCATAAATGATTTATGGAATTTTGATTATTAAATTTCTCTTGAACTTCTTATACATCACTATCCATTAAAACATGATTGTTATATTTCCCTTCCATGTCCATGTTTTCACTCTCCACTTATGTTATTCCATTACGAAATGATGTTTTATGCTACTTTGGGAAACTATTAATTTTGATTATTTTATTTTTAAAAGGCTGTTTTTATTGATTAGTGTGATTTTGGATTATAATAACGGAAATTCAAAGTATTAAACCTTCAAAAAAATAATTCTGATAAATAAATTAATTTTAGGGGTGTAAAATGTAACAACCTGAGATATTTTGAATTCTTTTTTTGAATTTATTTATTATTATTGATATTTTTCATTTCATGAATCACTGAAAATAGTTCATTTATATATATTAAACCTATATGTTTGGATTGTGTTAAAATAAATCCTTTTTAATAATTCACTACAATAAATATAAATGTTATCTTCCTCTTTAATGAACATTTATGTTATCTTAAATTACACGCAAGACTGAATTTCCTCAATAAGGTTTGTAACATAGATGATAGTGTTTTACCAAACAACAATATATTATTTAAATATTATTATTTAATATGTTTTGACATATCGTTGACATTGACATAGAATATATTAATATTATTAACTAACTTTTAATACCACTGTTTTACACAAATATAAAGTTAAATAACTAGTTACAATTAATATAAGGATTGATTGAACATAAATGGAATATGTTTATAGGAAACTATTTTTGTGGTCACATACTTATTTTATCATAATATATTAAATTAATAAAAATTAGTGAGTGATATATTTTTTTAATATATATGTTATATAATAAATGAATTTTTTGTATTCATCCATTTGACTTTATCGTCCTATGTTATGAACAAACCCAATATTACACCAAAAATGTGATATTTTTATTAAGAAACTTTTACACCATTTAATGGTGAACCATTTATAAATATAAATTAATGTAATTTTAAAAATATTAAATGTAAAAAAAGAATAATTTGGGGAGATAAATACATAAATAATTTAATGGTCACTTATCAGTATTTTTCCAAGATGTTTCATTATTTTTTAAATAGGGAAAAATGATGAAATTTAATTGAAAATTGCCTTTAATGTAATTTATTTGTAAGAATAATTCATATTTATAATTTATAATAAAGTTTAATTTGATAATTTTATATCAAGTTATCCAATGTATGAATTTGTTTATCCAATTAACATTTAAATTGGTCAAAATTTTCTTACTGGATTTTGAAGATTGTTACATTAAAAACATGCTTTTTCAGCTGGTATGTGAGATCAAATTTAAATTAATTTATTATAATTATATTATTGTAATTTTATAAAATTTGTTACATAATTTTAATTAGAGTAGTTTATAATTTATAATAATATCATTATAATTTTCAGAAAAAATATTAGTGAATATAATTAAAAAAAATTACAAAAATTAAGATGGAATTATACTGAACAAGCCACGAAAACCTAAACATAAGGCCTAATATAACCTAGAAACACATAAAAATAGATTTTATGGCCATATTTTGACCATATCCTACCTGGGATATACTTTTTACCCCTATGGGATCTAGATTCTATTAAAAAATTGGGTGTGGTTTTTCTTTTCCAAAATTTAACAATAGTGAAACTCCTCCTCTGCTCTAAAATTCAACAATCCTCTAACATATTCTCTCCTATAAAGCCACTCGTGATTTGAAATTATAATAATAATTAAATTCTGAATGTCCCTAACATAATCCATGAACCATCCCTTTGGGAAGAAATCCATCCATGAAATCTTTTGGGTTCAAACAAAAAACAGATACCCAAAGAAGATGTAACATCCTTCATCAAGCTCCTCTATTTAATTTTCTTGATCTACCCACTAAAATCAACATATTCCATGATTAAATAACCAAAATGTATCTTAAAAATACTTATATGGTTTCATATTATGGGTTTTACCAACACATACACACACATAAATCTAATGGGTAATGAACTTAACATTCATGTATAGTAATCTACTATATTATAAATCAATGATTGCCCATTTTTCCATTCATAGCATTCAATTATGGGAATTGTATTGGAAAAATAGTTTATTTAAGATATATATTTTATATATAACATTATTATTCTTTATTAGTTATTATATAACAAATTCTATTATTCTTTGAATTATTTGTAAACACGACATTAGTGTTTTTAGTTGTATGAACTACCACCTCCTGAAAAAATTTGATTCGATAACACAATAAAGTAATTGTTTAGAGGATAGTATTAACTTGACATATCTGACAAAAAAACATATATATGATATTAATTACATAATTACATTTCTATACATATAATGTATACCATTTTCATTCATACCCTTTCAAAACATAAAATGTGATATCGATGTTAGTAGACATATAGACTACTGTCTCCTCATAATGATGTGATTAATTTTAAATATCATGAATTTTATATACAAGTATATATGATTAAAAAATATTGTATTTATCATATAATTATCATTATATAATAATTAATTTTACTTCCCTTTTTTCCATAATAATTATTGATAAATGGGAAGGTTACTAATCTGTGTGTATGTCATGTCATCTCCACGATTATGTCAATGATTAATTTCTCACAACACCATTTACTGATTTTTTTTAAATGTATAATTAATTATATATATTATATTAATTTCATGAAATGTATTCTAGAAAATTTTATATAAAATTTTCTTTTACAATGGTAAACTAACCTATGTTTTTAACAGAAGAACCAAATCTGGTAAAAACACCAGACTTTAAAATTATTTTTTATGTATATGTACAAAACATGGTAATATGTGATGTAAAATTAATAATAGAAATTTATAAGGTTATAAATAATGTAATTAATAAACATATGTTTATTATTTAGTAATATAAAGACACATGAGACAAGTCTAACACCTGGTAAGGAAGTTTCATCTCACTCTTTATTTTAATGAGAAACATACCTTATTCACCAATCATATATTTTTTTGTGATGTATGCACAGCTTATTAATGTTATATGTGCCTTTAATAAAAATATTTATGGGTATTTACATAATCATTTTATGATATTTATATCATATGGTTTATGTTTCAAATGAAATCAAATTAGTAAATTAATTTTTCCCAAATTTACCTTCTTTGATAGACATGCCTTGTATTATGCCTATATTTTATAATGTGGTATATAAAATTCCATTAACATATTATGAAATTAATATCATTATTTTCAATGTATTTTAAGGTTTTATGTATTTTCTTTTTTCAATACGGGGATTATCATTCATTATTACCATGTTGTAGGAGTTTATTGACACAATCTCTCGGTTTATCAAGATTTTTTATGATCACATTTTCATTAATGAAATATTATGATTCATCATTCAACAAATCTCATGGATTTTTTTATCCTCCATTATTCAATGATTACATCAATTACATGTAACAATTATTTCAATATTTGGTACTTAAAAATTTATTATTTTATTTATGAAAATTTGATCATTCCTATATCATCAGTCAAAAATATATATTCCTTCAAAAATATAAATTAAAAAATGAATTTCAATAATATTATAATAATATCTTATGATCATTAAAAAAATGTCTTACTATTATTTATTTTATCATTTCATAAAATGAATCATATTGTCTCTTTCCCAAAATGATTTTTTTTTATATTTTTACACAGAATAAGAAATATTCTTTTTTTCACACACGATATGTTCAAATTTACCTATCATCATTTCTTTTAGGATTCCTTTTAATTTGTAAACAAGTAATTTTAAAGAATTTTTTAAATATATTTTCAATGAAATGGGTATAAATAATTATACAAGATTATTTAATATGTTTTATTGAAAAAATGTATTCAAAAGGTTTTCAAGATTCTATAAAACTTTTCTGGGGAAAGAGGCTTTCAAACTGTGTTCAATGATTCTTTTATAGAATTTCATTATTAATTTTTTGGAAATTTTTTTCAAAACGTTTTATAATTTAATAATATATTTTAAAAGCATGTAGGATAATTTTCACATGAAGTGGTTTTGAAAATAACGTTAATAAAAATTACACATCTAATATGATTTCTAAATTTGTTACTCATTCCTTTCTTCGAATTGATCTAAATGTTCCCTTCATATTATTTCCTTATATGTTATATGTAATGATGAAATTATTTTTATGAACCTCGCTTCTTTCGATGGCTTATATTTCTATGAAACCATCTTTTTTTCGGGTTATGTGTTGATGAAATGTCTATGAAACCTGTTTTTTTTTCTGAGATTATGGTATGATTTAATATATATGTAACAAATTACATTTAAGTATTTATTATTGGGAGGAATATGTATGTATTATTTTATTAAGATATGGGTGAACCTTATATCTCCCCTGATGAATTGGGTAATGATTTATTTTTACTGAGATAGACTAATATATTCTTGGGAGTGAACCATGACGACTAAGATGTACATATAAGTGACTAATGACTTCCAATAAGGTATGAGGAGTGAACATGTACTACAAATATGTCTATGGATGTGAACCTTTACTACCATGATGGTATAATGAGTGAATCCATACTACCATGATGTCTGTAACTGTGATGCCTTGAATACTATGTAAAGTATTCTATATGCTTATGTTTCTACAATAGTGTCCATGTATTATTCCTATGTTATGTCTTTATGTATTATGATATAAATTATATTATTATTCATTCCGTATGAACTTCAAATATTTATTCTATTTCTCATGATTATGGCTTGTAATCTGTAGGGCATGATCTTAAAATTTTATGATGATTTTCGATGCACCTTTTTCATTTTATTATAATGAATTTCATTTACCTATCTTTACTAAGTAATAGATGTCATCATTTCTTATGTTTGATATCTTCAGGTTATGAAGAAATGTTTTATGTAGAAGTATTAAAAGGGAATATCTTTTTGGGAAACATGGATGATCCTTTACCAAGTTAGATTTTTTTTTACAAGTTTCCAAGGACACTGAACTATTAAAATCCATGTGAATTTAATTTTATAATAATCTGAATATTCATCTAAAATAATATAATAACAATGTATTTTAAGACAGGTTCACTATAGGTTCAAATGTTTCCTTAGTAGTCCACAAGGCTGGATAATTGGAAATTGTGACATGCTAATCTATGAACTGATGTCTCAAACAATACAATTCACCACATTGTAAAGAATTGAATCACATTGAGATCAGAATATCTATTTTCTATTATGTCACATAGGAGATTCACCTTGTGTTATCTTCTTTGATGATGGCCCATTGTTCCATGAATTCTATCTTTCTAAAGGCGGGTGAAATTCATCACTTTCTTAGTGATTTCTTCTCCTTGTTCAAAACTAGATGATAGGATTCTGATTCATCCTTCCATGGATTACTCCTTGGTTTCATTTCCTTGTCTGCGTCTGAATCATAATTTATGTTGTGGTTATTGAAATTAATTCTCATGGTGGTATCATTGTGGATGGTGGTTAATTACATTCATTTAATCTGGAAATTCCAGGGAGTATAGATAGGGAATAATCCTTTAGTTATGGGAGTAGACACATTAGGAATTTCTAGCATGTTCGGAAGATGGAACATTAGTCCCTTGTATAATCCTTATAAGTGGGGATCTCATAGAGTCATCTCTTTCATATAACTTAAATATTCCCATGTCAATCACATGGTATCTGATTCCATAGGAATAACATTATATGTTTTTCATAGACATTCAATGTTTAAAGTGAGGTTGTAGTGTAATAGGATGTGAGTTCAAAGTCATGTGTAGATAGAGGATGTTTGATAATAATTGTTAGTGGAGGTCGACCACAGAGGTACATCCCTATGAGATAGAACCTACACAGTTTACCAGATGGATGGGTCATAACACATATAGAGGTAGACTCTGAGATGTGTGTCCAATAAACGGATGATTTCACACCATTAAGGGGTATGTCTCTATTATAGAGGAAAGATAGTTTTCTATTTTTTGGGATTTATCCTCATAAAGGTGTCCGACATACCATATTTTGAAGATAAGTATAAATACCCACACTGTGTTATAGATTATTTGGGAATTACACATTGAGGATACATTATCGGGTCAACATCATGTGGGAATTACTATCAAGATTTTAGAGAAAGAAATACCTCAGTTATTATTTTGATTATTCAAGATATGTGGATGATTTATATAGTGTCATTTGATACATCAAACATTTTCCTAGTATCAGTTATTATGTAGTAAGATAGTGTTGTAGCATATGGGTTAAGATATTTGAGGTATTAGGATAAGAATTAACACCACATGATCCCATGTCTGTAGATTTTGTACATACCATTAACTATTATAGGAATTACCTTCTCGGATTGAATTCTGTGTTGTTTATGCACTAAAATGGTATTATGTATATATATTTACACCATGATAAATAATTATTAGGAAACTAATTTGGTTATAATATCTAAATTACTTTGACATCAAGCTAGCTTTCATGCTTGGGAAGGGAAATGTTGTTGTGGATCTTCGGATCAAGAGGAATCAAGAATAAGTATTTTAAGATGCGAGTAGAAAATGGAAGGATTTGGAAAAGTTTTCTGAGATGAATATTGGAATTCAAGACCTCCATAGATAATATGTACTTTCATAACTATCAGCGACCTTTTCTTTTGTATAATGTTATGATGACATCTTTTTCAGATCTAGAGTCCATTGTACTATGAGAGGCTATTTCAGGTAAGGACCCACCAATGTATTAAGCAATCAATGATGACAACATCTTACATATATATAGGAATATCTAGGTTCGCACATATACAATAGAAGAGTTGATAAAATATTCACTTTCTTCTCTGTTGGTAGTTCACCCAGGTATCTCTAATATGTATCATGACAAACACTAATAGTATTTTTGGAATGGGATAAATCATTAGATTTCATGACTTATCACATGGTGTTCCACTTGTAAGTAGGTGAGGGCAGAGAAACCGATAACAATAGGGTTTCTAATGTAATTATTGGGTCTGGAATGTAAATGTGAGGATTTTGAGATGATTTTTTTATCAAAGGCTTACTACACCCTACTCATGGTTGTGACCTAGTTTGAGTATTCATGGATCGAATGAAGAAGGAATCTCTCAACTATTCCATCTGAAAAAACATTCATAATTGAAGATCTAGGAAGGCAACATGTTTGTGAGATTATCCAACCACGCATACTCCATCGTATTATAATTTCAAATAGGTTGTCTCATTTCACATAACAGTTTAAGAAGGGGTATCAAGAAGCTATGGTTACAGATTATCTTCTATGTACAACTGTTCACCCAATGACTGATGGTCATTTTGAATGGACTATTTATGATATAGAAGTCATATTCCAAGAATGTAACCTTTATTTTAGTGGATATTGTTATAATAATATCCCACTCATTGATATTTCTTATAATAATAGTTATGTGGTAAATAAATATGGTTCACTATGAGGCTATATTTAGTACGCAATTTCGTCCAAACATTTATTATGTAGAGAAAAGAGAGGTAGCGCTAATGGGTATCCATATCGTTTCAAAGACTTCTGAGATGAATCATATTATAAATAAAAAAAATTATACAACTCATTTTATAAATAAATAAAACATTGATATTTATTGATGACCACTGATTTTTGGGGTTGTGAATTGTATATTTTTTTTGTATGACCAAGACATGGGTATAGAAGAATGTGGAGAAATGGGAAGCTATCAACATTCTTTGGCAGGCTATTTTTTATTCTAGATGAATTATGGATGGTAGCCTATATATTGATAATATCTCAATTTTTCATGCAATACACGCCATATTCCATGTTTCACAGCTTGAATGTCATTAAGTAGACCCTTAAAATACATTTAATCCTATGAATGTTGAGCGTGATTCTGATGGTTCTTTTTAGAAGTATCTAGTAAATGACATTGATAAATGAAATAAAGTATTCATAGGAATGTATTTTCTTTTTAGTACATGTTATATAGCATCACGATCATGTATTATACAAGAAATTGGAGTAGGAGGCTGATGTACATGCTTGGTGTTTGGAGTTCATATTTCATGAAATTGTTTCGCCCTTGGAAGTTAAACTCGGGGAAATGTTTCTTTAAGGGGAAATATTGTAAGAACCCGATTTTTATCACATGTGTATATCCTTTTAAATTCAGTCTAATTTTTTATTATGTACCAAATATGGATTCCCAATGAGGATATAAAGGTTTCAGTGGTGTTAGAGGCTTTTTCATACACCGAAACCAAGATTAGTGGAGAAAAACATTAGTCAACATAGTTAGTAAAAAATGTGTCACCTAGTCTACTTCATCTCTCCTGGCCATGAATTGAAAGAGAGTTGTTTGAATTAGGGTACAAAGTTTTCCATAAACATTCAATAAGGGTCTCACATCCATGAAAGTATTTTATACGTTTTAATAGAGGTTTTTGATTCCAATGTATTCATCATGGTTTCTTACCATGAATTTTCTTCATTGATGTCAAAATTGTACCATGTATTCATGAATTTCAAAGGGGGAAACATTCTTCACTTTCACAATGATGTATTCTACTTGAAAAAATAGGATGATGGGATGTCATTTCCTCCTTCCATGGATTAATGCTAGGATTTTGTTTCCTACTCTAAGTCTCCCTAGTAGATTAAGACATGGTTCATCAAACCCATATCTAGTTCCATATCTATGTGGATTAAATTTAATTAGAATAACTCTCTTTAGATATATAAAGTTGTATTGATAAGGTGGAAACATTCTGTTAGGGGGGTAGTCTCATTGGGCACTACAATCATGTATTAATGTTGGAACATTGGTAACATGTATCATACTTATAAAAGGTAATCATAGGGTAACATATCAAGTGAAGAACCCAAGGCATCCAATTTCAATCAAGGGTTATCTTATTATAGAGACATATCATGTGATGTTTTTCATAGGCATCCTCTGTTTAACATGTGGTTTCATTATATAATGTCATGATTTTAACGTCTTTCGAAGATGGGAGGGGATAATTAGATGGCCTGGTGGAGCTGGATTATAGAGGTATGTCCCTCAGATGAAACACCTAGAATGTTTACCTGATGGATAAATCATTATTCATATAAATGCAGACTCATATTGGTGTGTCCCATTATTAGTTTTGACAAACAATTATAGGGTACATTTTAAGAAGTGATGCACACTGGTTTTCAATTTTTTGGGATTGAACCTCATGGGGATGTCTTCTGTATAGTATTTGGAAGATATATATCAATACACACATAGTTATATGTATGGTTTGGGACTTAGACATTGAATAATCCCTTCAAAAGAGGATTTTTCTTGGTTGGATTTTGTTAGGATTATGCATGGGAAATATTTATGTGTTGTTGGGAGATGTGGTGATGGAGATGGGGTAATGTGTAGGAATGGACTAGAAGAATGGAATGATGTCACTATAATGTGGTATATTGTGTAAAATTATAATGTATATAGATGAAGTATGTGGTGGGGTTAAATTGATGGAATTGATGGATTTCATAGGTTTTAGAGGGTGAAATGGATGGAATGGATGGATTCCATGTTTGTTGGGCTTGAACATCATGGTTATTTCTGATGTATCCCAATTGGTTGAAAATCAAATTCCATGTAGTTATGGATGGGGAGTTACGGTATATAATTATGGTGTTAACACAATTGATGTGGACATATGGTTGGGGATTTGTCATGTTAGCTTCGAAGAAGAGCATGATGGGGCTTATACCAAAAGGGATTATCGTTGGACATGATAAGGATATGCGTGGAAGCATCCCAATGATGGATATTGGGTGTCAATTATGTTCTTAACCTCAAATCCTATGTGAGACATACTCATTTTGAGAAATAAGGGGAAAAAGTATACTTGATTATCATGTTGTGAAGGAAGTGATGATGAATGGTGGTGTGGGGATTATGCATAGAAGATGCCAAAAGAGGATTTCATTATTTCTAATGAGTATCTATTTGAATTTGAGGTGGGTATCCTTCTATGTCATTCATACAATGATAATCCTATAAAGAGTGCATTGTGGCATATACAAGGGAACTGCCCAGTGCACACATGGTGAAAAATCCCAAAGGTTGTGGGATGATAGATTGAGAGTAGACGAAGTGAGAGATTCTGGGTTCCAATCTCCTATTTGATCTTATGAAAATGATTCCAATATATATAAGTAGGATGTGATAACCCAAAAAAATACATGGGGATATCTTAGGATTGTCCCACATGGTGAGATCATTGTCTAACATCTTGGGTTGAGGATGTTGGTTCAATGAATTTTTATATCTTGCAACTCAAATGTGGGGGGATTTAGTCCTTACACCTTAGGCTTAGATAACAATGGTTCATCAACACTTTATAGTAATATTAACTTATAAATTTTATTTTCTAATAGTGAGGATAATGGTTACACACGAGATCCATGTTAGTGTTCCTATGATGGAATGATATGGCCCTTATCGTGCCAATTATTAAAGGATATAAGTAAACATGAATCTCAGGCCACACTCCGATTGTAGTGGTCCACATGAATGGATATCCTAGATCACATGTAGATCTAGAGTGTGGATCAACCAATCTTGGATATAAGGGAATGTTTAAATAAATCAATCATTATTTTGGGGTGTCACAATGTGAGGGAACATAGAGAGGGAAAAGAGAAGGGTTCCACAATGAAGAGGGCTTCAAAAAAAGGTACATCACAAATCATTGGTTCTTGAGAGAGAATAGTGGCCTAATGGAAGAAATTTATTTGGGAGACATGGTGAAGCTACATAGGAAAGAATTTAGGTTCTCATAAACTTGTGATTCATGAGGGATTAATTACCTAATAATACTCAAGTACACCAAATCTCCTTCTACATCCACAAAGGGAATTTTTCGGCTTGGAAATGAATAATTATATTAGATATGGGTATTTTAGTACATGTGAAAGTGGGTTTCACGATAATTAGCTACCATAGATGAATCATTTTCTGATATCATTCACAGTACTCAGGTTCTTGCTGAATTAGAAAATCAGATTTCCAAAGGATGAGGTAGCCGTGACTTTGAGGGGGAATGATCCTAGTACTTATAAGAATCAGGTGTCTATGTTGTTAGAGGTGCACCACGATGAAAATGGGGGTTTGAAAAATGGATATTCTCTATCGGAGTCTTGATATTTTCTACCCAATACCTTTTTATGTTCATGAATTTAATCATACTCACTGTAGTTCCATCACAGCCATGAAGAATCACGGTGGGGAAGGGTTATTCACATAGGTGCATCCTGTGGAAGACCCTTTAGACGATGTTGGGAAAATTTGAACATGGATTACACCCCATATGGTCATAGAAACCCTAAAATTATTTTGGGTCGCAAATTTCTACACCGATAATGTTTTCCGTAGTTTAAATTTTTTTCTCTTTTCAAGATGTATAACTTTGTGGGTTGTTCTATAGCATAGTTGAGTGCACATGATTGGTGAATTGTATTCCCAACAATCCAAACAAACTTTTTAACCCATTATTTTTGTTGGAAATGATGGATTTCCCCTTAATGAAATGTTTTAATACTATTTTTCATCTATTTTTCATTCTAGAACACACCCAACTCCCTTTTTATCTTTATTAATGTTTTTTTTATTTTAATACGAACTCAATATTCAATCTTTGTTTCGGTCACCATTAATATTGTTGTATCCACATTTTTAACATCTAGACTCCTTGTTATATGGTTTAATTTAACTTACCCTTGATGGAGTTATTGTGGTGTAGGATCATATCCTTTATTTGCATGAGTTTGACCCATTCATCATATCGCTTTCAATCTAGGAAAATCTAGAGAATGATGCAAGATTCAGATATTTATAATAGAATTAGGTAGGTGGTAGATAAATATTCCCAAGGTTTTGATGTTTTATAACATGTGTCCTTTTGAAACACATTGGATCATCATTGGTTGCTTCTAAATTGACCCTGCCTTAAATTTCATGACTTTTTTGGATCATAATGATATTATTATAACCCTTGAGATTTACTACCAATGATGGATCCATAATTATGGGTGTTCCCTAATTAATTTCTAATTTTATTTAAAGATAATATGGACAATGTACCAATTGATGTGATTGATCTTGCTTCTAAATCATGATATTATAAATTAAATGGATGGTTGTAGTGTTGTATTTTTGGAAAACTGAAAAATCAATTGAATTGAATATTATGGAGTGGTAATCCCACATTATATATTTTAAATTGAACAATAATTGGGCCCTTTATGATTTTAAACGATTTAAATAAAGGGATAGTTACTAAAATTTTAACAAAGCCAATGGTTATTTATTAATGATATGATATATAGTCATGGAGAACCATAATAAGCATATTGAATGGTCATGATGAAACTTAAGCATGTTTTATACCAAATTGGAATGCTGAAACTTTATAATTATTCTAAATGTGCATGTAGACCTAGTGATACTATTATGGGAATGAGGACCATTATATAAATTGGATGATTTTTTGGAATGGAATCCCAATTTATATATTATTTAATGGATTTCACTTAAATAATAATTGGGAATAGAGTGCCTTACTATGATAGGGGGAATAGAATCCCACACTCCGATACTCGGTATGAAATTACTTATAAATGTGATAGGGTGCATGAAATTCACAATAATATTCTAAAAAAGACCATGGTGTTCAGTATAATTCTCTGATACATAGAATAGAATCACATATAAATTTGATAATGTTTATTTGATCCCCGATACTTATTCAAAGTTATTCCAGCATGGGAAAATGTACATAGTGTCAATATGGTTTCAGTTTAGGGAATATAGAAGACCAATATATAATTATTATAAATATATTCGATATAAATATATCTTCACAGCCATATTATATACATAGACTAGATATATATTGACACCATTAGTGGTGGCACACTGATATTTATCACCGTATTCAGGCTATCAATGGATCCGGGTAGACTTCATGGATGTATGTGAAGATAAGAAGAAGCATCTTCCTTTAGATACTGGACATTCTTGAATGACATAGGATGGAGGCCATAGAATATGATCATACTGGATATTGGAATTCTGGGGTAGAGTTTTCCCTTTTATACTTTTATATATAGTACTTTTCCCACTATTGGTATAAAGGATTTCGTACTTTATAGATATTATCATTTTGTATATGATTTAGACAGTAGTTAAAAGTTTATTACTATTTATTAATTGTTTATATCCTCTTATTTTTTTCCATATATTTATATTTTCATCTTATACTAACTTATATTAAATATATATGGTATTCTACTCAAGTAATGAGTTATTAGTCTCCCCATAGACTCACCCTAGGCTCTTATTGCTAGTTTGATGACTCTGGCGTTTAGGGAGTCCAGACACACAATTGAGTGGAATTTGGGTATGAGAAATCACAGATATGTAGTATATTTGGAAGATATAAGTACTATAATAAAATAAATATTTCTATTAATTAACACAAAGATAAATTATTGTCGAATATGTAAATCATCAATATATAGATCTTTCAAAAAACCACATAGTTGATAAAAAAACATGGGAATTTCAATATTCAATGAGGTTCTGATATGAATTTTTTTAATGTAACACTACAATATGTTACAATATATTTCCTTTATAATAAATTCATAAACTTATATGGTGTGTTTTGTACGCCACAACACGTTTAATCAAGACCACATACCCTATTAATATTTTTTATTTAACCATTAATTTGAAACCCAAACATAAAATTGGAATGTATGAATAGAAATAACAAAATTACAAAAAATATGTAGTTTATACATGTAAATTTTTAATTTATTTATTAAAAATTAATGTAAAAATCATTATGAAGAAAAATGAATTACTTTTTCAAGACTTTAATTTTTTATAAAAGACAGTTTACTTGCACATTTTTCTTTGAGATGAATATTTAATATCATGAAATTTAAATATTTATTTGATAAATTATTATCCATTTTTGAAATCATTATTTCAATAATTTAATTGGGTGAATTTTTATGACTTCTCCTTAATGATTCATTTTATGATTAATATTGAAAAATACTAAATTTTAATTGAAAAATTCATTTTTTGGTTTAAATTAATAAAATTTAAAATTATATAATAAATTGGTAGTAAATAAAAATTAGTTCAATTATATATCTATTTGTAAAATTGAGATTATTTTAACATTTTTCCTGATTAATATTGATATAAAAACTGTAAAAACATTTAAACATATTTCATTGAAACCCCACATTCTCATCACATCTATGAGATTAATTTTATATAAACATTTTCAACTAATGGGAGTGGAATTTAGAAAATTTATTCTAGAATTAATAATAATAATATACATACTCTATTAATATAAACATATTTTTATTAAAAATTTATTTGTAAAAACTACAAAAAAATTGTTTCCCATGGTTAAGGTAAATTTTGTATTACTGGGTGTTAAACTGAAATGATTTGTGGTAAATGGACATAATTTTTTTTGTAAAATAATATTTATTGAACATTTTCAACATTAAAAACCTAATTATATATAATACAACAATTTTATCCCTTTTATATTTTGAGAAATGTGGGAACATCATTTATTTTTAAAAAATTACAAGTGATAAATAGACCCCACTTATTAAAGGCCACCCACACTCTAATCTTCATCAAAAATTCAAAACATAGTAGATCATACAATTAATAAGAAAATAAATATAAAAAATCCATATTTACAATTAAAAATATCTATTTTCATATAGATATATCCTAGAAGGGATTTTAGTTAAAACATATTGGTGTTACCACAATATGATTTTACAATCTTCAAAATGTGATTTTTATTTTGTTTATTCAATCACCTCTAAATATTAATTTTAAAAGAAGAAAATAGAAGAACATCAGTATCCATAATGTACTATGATTTTATTATATTATTTTAATTACCAAAATCAATCCCCACTTCCATCAAATTAGTTATGAAGTCGTCATTCGTTTTTTGGGTAGGTCACTACCTCATGTAATGAGGACATTCATTTTTCCATTACCACCTATCACGGTTGTGTTTGATGAAGGATATAATATTTATATATGAATTTTTTTATATAATTATAACTACAGAGTAATTATATCGTATCCAATTTTTTTAAATTTTTATTTTTCATCAGAAATTAGTACGTCGCTTGTGAGTAAAACCGATTAATGCATCATGAGGTGATATGATTTATCCTCTAATAACGCATTACATTGAATGTGATAATGAAATATTTAATGATTATATATGGTATACTAGAAATAATATGGATATTAATGAAATTTTTATCATTATAAAAATAAGTTATATCATTTAATTTCTTCACTTTTGACACAATGAAAGATGAGAAAGATGTTGATGTGTGTGTGGATTACCACCAACATGATGTGAAGTGACTCTTTTCATCACCACACCATATAGTTGATATATATAATTAAATTTAAGGAAATAATATTAATTTAATTATATTATTGTCATTATTTCAAGATAAAATATTTTTTAACAATGTTACCAAATGATCACTGAATAGTGGAATTGTGGCACATTCATATATATGACCAACAATGCTGAAAACCAGCATTCATCCTCTCTTGGATGATCTGAACCATTTTAGTGGTAGAATGTACCAACTCTGGACCCATAAGTGTTGACAATCTCGAGTCTGTCCAATATATAGATGATCTTCATGGTCACCTGTATAAGGCCTCAAATGGAGCCATTCCAATTTTGGATTGATAACTATTGTTTTATGTGAACTCCACTCTTGGAAGGTGGTCCTCCCAACTATTGAAAAATGAAGGAAATAAGCATGAAACAGTTCCTTGGTAGTTTTTATGATCTTCTCCATATAACCATCTAATTGAGGATGAGAGGCTGTGCTGAAGCATAGATGAGTCCCAAACACCTCCTACAATCCCTCCATCAACTCGGATGTAAAATGACTATCATGATCTTGGAAGATTGTTGATGGTACCCCGTGAAGTTGTATGATCTCTTGAATGTAGAGGAGTCAAATACCCTCTAATGATTCCTTCTCTCAGTTGGGTAGTATGTTGGCTGACTGTGTGAGTTAGTCCATGATCACCCAGATGGAATCGTGGTACCTAGGCATATGTGGTAGACCAATCACAACCCCACAGAGATTCTATCCCACATCAATTCGAGTACCTCTAGTGGCTATGATAATCCTACTTGAACATGATGCTCGGCCTTCACCAACTGGAAAGTGAGGTATTGTGAAACGAACTATGCAACTTCTTTCATTATCATTGGCTACCAGTACTGATGTTGGAGTTCTTGTAACATCTTCTCCAAACAAGGATGTAAAGACAAAGGGGGTGTTTGTAAATTTATCAGGACCTCCAATTGTAGCCTCACTGATGCCTTGGTGAAACTTCTAAAATGGAGGATGTGCTCCACACCTTTATAAATTCCTTCAAGATCTTGTCTTGAGGATATCTGAGCACATCAAGTGTCTCGGTCAATGTCCCCACATTGTGCCTCCCATACTCACTGAATTAGTGGAGGAGTGATAGTAATGGACTAGTTGTATATTCATTTATCTATATAAACAAATGATAACTACAACACGGTTTTCTTCTCTGCCGCCTCACTCACCTACTGTAACCCTAACCTCCTGCTGAGTGTATCTACCTCAAAGTTACCCTTCTCATGAGTTTAGACTATATAAAAGTCATAGTCCTGGAGGAACTCTAGCCACCGACACTTTCGTAGGATCATATCTTTCTGTGAGATGATATACTTGAGACTCTTGGGATTATAGAAGAAAGTAACATGTTCTCCCATCATGTAGTTCTTCCACTATATCAAGGAAAGGACCAATGATGATAACTCTTTGTCATGGGAAGCATAGTTCTATTCACACTACCTTAGTTTTTGTGAGCCGTAAAAGATCAACACTTTCTATTTCATTAGTTCACATCCTAGTCAGGTCCCTGATGCGTCATAGTAGAGTACCTACATGACACCATCTTCTGGTAGCCATAAGATGGTGTCACACATCAGTCTCCACCTCAGCTCCTTGAAACCCTATTAGCATCACTCGGTCCAAAAGAAAGGAAATCCTATATTTGTAAAAGTTTACAAGGGTGAAGTTACTCTAGTAAAGTCAGGTACAAATGTCATGTTGAGCCCTGGAAATCCCAAGAAACTTCGCACCTCGGTCACACTCCTATGTGGCTCCCAAGCACGCACTGCCTCTATCATCATTGGATCCACTGCAACTCCAGCCTCTGATATTACATGACCCAAAATTGGGCTTCCCATATGAATAAATGGAACTTTGATATCTTACCATTATTTCGGTGTTCTCAAAGCATATCCCAAACTTTATAAGTACGAGTAGTGTGCTCCTCCTATGGTTCCAAGCATATGAAGATGTTGTCACTGAAATCCACCACGAAGTGATTGAGGTATGGGTAGAAGATTCTGTTCATGAGCCCCATGACTACTAAAAGAGAATTGTTTACACTAGAAGGCATCACCAAGAACTATTATTGGCCATACCTATATCTGAGGGCCATCTTTAGTACGTCCTTATCCCGTACCATGAGCTAATGATAGCCTGATTTGAGGTCTATCATTTAAATCCATCGTTATCCCTTTATCTGATCGTAGAGTTCGTCAATCCCCAAAAGTGGATACTTTTTCTTCATGGGAACCTTCTTTAGGAGCCGATAGTCTACACAAATCCTCAAACTATAGTATTCCTTCTTGGTGAACAAAATCATGGATGCCCACAGAAAAACATTGGGACTTAAGAACCTCGTACTCTATAAGTCCTTAATGTGTACCCTCAACTCATTAAGATCTGTGAGAGCCATCTGATATGCTAGTGAAGATATTGGTGTCATCCTAAGGTATAGGTTGATGTAGAAGTATACCTCTCTATGAGGAGGTAGTCCCATAACATCATTAGTAAAGACATCAGCATATTAGTTCACCACTATAGGATATCTCAGAATCATCTCGTCAAATTCTCTAAGGGTAATGCTACCCAACTGATTAATTATCTTCTGCACCCTCCATCAAGAAAGTCCATCATGAGCAGAATAGGTACCCTTATTGCTGATGAATAAAAATTTAACACCCCAAGAATCCACAGAACGTTTCTCTTTGAATAATTTGATACCTTGAATTGTATGCAACATCTAGATTCTAACACACCGCAACCAATCAAAAAAGCCGTTATGAATAGTAACACCAATGTTTTAAAATTATATAAAATTTATTTTTGAAAACGGATTTTTTTTTAATTTAGAATATCAAAATTAGCTTAGGGTGAATTTCTGGTATTTTTCTAAAATCATTCAATTTTTGATGAATAGTGAAAAACCCTACGTTATTGGTTAAAAACGACTTTTTATGAAAAAAATTATTTCTATTACTTAATTTTATTTTAGGTCAAAATAGATACATAATACCTATATAAGTTCAATGTTATTCATTGGATTCATTTTATAATATGTTTAAACATATAAAAAGTTTATTGAACTTTTTACATTCTTTTACCCATCTTTTAAGAGCAGATGCAAATTTGCATAACAAATAATTTCACTGCATTTGTGAGTTGAATTACAAAAATCCAGGAGACACGGATAATATCCCTATGTAAAATCTGGTTCAATAGGATGAAAATATTTTTTGGTGAATATTATCTTTTGACTTTTATTTACCATGGTTAAAAGTAAATAAGGTAATTAAGGGTTAAAATGATATCATAATTACCCTCACAATGGTCCTAATTCTATTGGATAATAGTAATTCGGGAAAAAACCTAGGAATAAAATATTATCCCATTAGATCCACTTGGAAAAGATTAGGACTTTAATTATTATTTTATTAAAATAATAGTTAAAAGTGGCATATTCAATGTTTAATAACTAAACCATTTTTTATAAGGATAAACACAATATATATTAGACTATAAATATTATTTTGAAATCTAGGAGATTTCCAACATAATAGTATTTTATTTATTATTTTTAGATATTAAATAATTTAATTTATTTATGACACAATAATGATGCATTAATTACCTTATTAATGAAATTTTTTAATAATTTATACTATAAATATATAAATAAATGTAAATTGAGACTTCTAATGAATTCCAATGATTTTGGAGGTCAATATTACATTTTAGGGTTGGTTAAATAAATTTTATTATAAGTGATAATGTTTTAATGGCTTCCAAAAAAATCAAATACAAAATAGTGTCAAAATTGACATAATTGAGTTTTAAAAACAAATAGTATATTATTAATTTTTATAATATTCATTAGACTATATGGTTCATCCAAAGGACTTAGATAATATTTTATATGTTAGTAGTGAACCACTTTGGGTTATATTGGTAGTTTATTAACCATATAATATAAAAATACAAAGAGACATGGTAAATGTAAAACTATTTATCTAGGAGTTAAATCTAAAAGATAATGTTAATATGGTGGCCTAAACCTTTCTAAAACCTATTGGTTGAGATTTTTTCGACCCATCCCTAACTTATTCCCTAAATACATAATTTTTGATCCATTATAAATAGAAAATGATGTTATTATAAAATAATATTTCAAGATTTTCCTAAAGTGACCCTCACCTCACTTAGAAAAGGGAACTTCTCATTCTCTTAATTTCATACCTCCAAAGCCATTTGGATCAGTCAAACACTACAAAAATATCCTCCCGACGTTCCTAAATTCATTCTATAGGACTTAATTTGGTCATAAAGTTAACATATTGAGCCCTTTTGATCAAATCAAAAGGAAGAACCCGAATAAGAGGTAAGTATTTCATCAAATCTTTCAAGTTATTTTCTTCTTGATCTTCATCTTTATTTATTGTTTCCATTCAAAAATAATAAATCCTGTATCATATATATAATGTGTTATTATTATAAAAATTGTACAACCATATTCATTATTCTATCCATCATATGAATGACAAATTCACCAAACGTGTGTACGTATGTCTTAATGTCTCTACATCGTGGTGTAGTTTGTTATAAAAACACATCATTATTTGGTTGGGTATAATAATGAGTATAATCGAAGTAAATAATAAATATAACATGTTATTTATTCTTTATATATTATATACCATCCAATTACATACAATTTCACCATCAACGTATTGATATTGTTGCTAGTGTATAAGTACGAATTACCGTCCCCATGAATGCGATGAGATTCATTTACCAATATTAATCATTCAAGAATAATTTTCATTTTATGATAAGAAATAATGTCTATGAATATAATATAATTATTTATATGAATCAAATACATCCTATACATAACAAAAATGTCTTACCTAACTAAGAATATAAAGGAAAATGAATTAGTAAACACCTGAAATGAGGATACTACTGAAATATTATTAAAAACCAAATATTAAGGGATTATATATGATATAATATTTATGTATATAGTTCTATAATAACATACTAACAATGTTTTAAATATTATATAGGATGTTAACATACCATTGAATAAATAAAAGTTCAAGTTAAGGGTTAATTTCACAATCTCTTTATTATTCGAGGTTGTTTTTACGTAAGTGTCTACTGGGATCTCTGTATCAGCCACATCCATGTTTTCTAGAACATATATTTCAAAACATGTTTACTATTTAATAGACTATGAGTAAAAGTCATTTACACCATTATTTTACCATATATGTTTTTGAATGAATCATTCCATCGTTTTCCTAACAAGGTCCTTTATGACCTTTTCGACAAAATTATGGTTAGAATTTTTTTTACTTATATGGAGGGGGTGGACATTTTCCACTATTATAACATCATAAATGATTCCATTACAATATTATATGAATATTTTCAAATTAAATGTTTATTTATAATTAGGTTACACATAAATGGTTTCAAAAGAGAAAGAGTTATTTCTTTTAAAGTGTTTTCATTTCATCTATGTCAATATACATTGATGGATTTATGCTTGTTTGAAGTTGATCTATTATGATACAAATCTTCCATATTGTATTTAAGGTTTTCTGATATCTTTGACTATGGATGTGAAATTTTTATACCATTCATGGTTTATGGTTAATGTATTGACATTATGTATTCTTGTTTTAATATGCATTTTTATGTTATGTTTCAACCTTTTTATATGTGGAATGTATTAAACTTAGTATGTGAAGGGTGGGGCCCGCTATATCTCCTCAGTGCATCAGTATGTTTCATGAGACGATTAGACGTAGAATTTGTCAAGGACTTTCCCAATTTGATATATGGTTTTGGCTAAGGCATTAATCATTTTTAGACGTCTTGGACGAGGCCTTGACTAAATGTTTCAGAATGTATGACATTTTACATTACCTCATTATGTAAATAATAATTATGGTTCATGTGGGTATTTGACTACTAGAATACCCAGGACTATGTATTATTATGGCATTATTTAATCAGCTCATATTCCTGACATAAAGTGTTCATGGTTATTATTTGTAAAGGCATGTATTTTGAATTATTCATCATTATTAATGTTTATATTAGCTTCCACTGTATTTCATACCCTTACAGAGCGTTTCAGCTCACCCATTTCTTATGTTACATTTTTATATGGTATGAAGAAGTTATTTATGATTTACTTGCATGAATAATCTAAGAGGATTGGATGTTTCAAATTGAATATATTTTTTTTGTATTTATTTTCCAGTTGTAATGTTGAACATATGTCTGTATCTTGTTTCCAATAATACTAAAATGATTAATCTTTTGGGACATGATTCCTTGTATCGTGCCAATGTTATGTAATAAATCACCAACTTTGGGTAACTGTGGTCGGGGCGTTACAGTTGGAATTATAGCAAGTTTAGTACTAACCTTTAGAACTAGATTTAGAAAAACTCTGATGAGATAACATTACCCTAAGATAGACTTTGAGGATTAGTAAAGAATAAATTCCTTGAATTTTGGTACTATAGAGATTTTGCGAGTTTTCTAAGCAATACATCCATGTCTAGATACGAGCAGGTAAAGGCAGCTCTGGCACAAATGTACCTAATGGTAAAACCCGAAAACACCACTTTGAGCTAGACTGTAATGGGAACTGGTGCACGAAAACGAGCCTTACTGCACTGTTTGTTACAAAACATCTGAGGGATTTTCTTAGGATAATTTTGATTCTTTTTAACAAAACCATTATGGAGGATTTATGATTATATACCTCCTCATAGAAAACATTTCTATGTTTATGGATTACATTCATAAACTATTCAATTTATGTTAAGTGTTCTACAAGTTTGGAATTTCGTATTGGGGTTCATAAACTAATCTACTATATTCCATTGTTTAGAAATGGAACCTAGTGGAATGAATGGAAACCATATCAACGCATGTAATACATGTAGGGATTGTAAAGACCCGCAAATTTCAAGGAAATTTTTTTCTTAATTTTCTTTGGAATTTTACAAGAGCGCAGCTTCAGACGGCACCTGATTCCGAGGCCCGGTGTGCCCGGAATCAATTTCCGAAGTTTGGCTCGGGTACGTTCAGTGAACGGATGAGCGGGTTTTTCTATCTTTTGAACCGGTGCCCGGAATCGAATTCTGAGGGCACCGATGAAATCGCAGCGCCGGTATTTGCTTAGAAACGCCATTTCCGGAGTTGCGTTTGCTCAACCGTGGTTTTTAAAATTTTGGGCTTTAAGTCGGAAATAAAATAAAGGTTGTGCGACAACTTTATTTTATTTCACTTAAGCCGCTTGGAAGCCACTTGAACTGAGTTAAAGCGGATAGGGTGCTATCCGGAAATACCCTACCCCATGGTAGGATATTTGTGAGGTGGGGCCCGCACGAGCCCCGCCGTTTCTTTCGCTAAGTAACGCACCCGCGAAAACCCGTCAAAGTAACTGAAAAGTCAACCGGCGCGTTTTCTTTAATTTCTTAACAGACCATTTAATTAGGCGGTTTATTTCGTGGATTAAATGGGCTGTTTCATTCGTTGAATTAATTCAACGAATTTAATGGGACGTTACTTACGTGTTTGCGTTCGTTGGCGAATTAATAAAATAGACCAACGTGTCTATTTTGGAGGATTACTCTTTATTCTCTGGGCCTTCACCCTCCCCGCGAAGAACGCGAAGAACGCGAAGAACGCGAAGAACGCCGGAACCAAAATTCGACGACGCACACCGTGATCCGCAACGTCGACAAACTTTTTCCGCGACCTTCTTCTTCTTCGGCGCTTCTTCTTCCGCGGCAAACCTACGATCGGCGGTTAAAGGTGAGAATCGAATCTTCTAAATTCTCCCTTTTTATAATTCGATATCAACGGATTTAAATTAATTAAATCCGTTTGATCTTGATCCGGAGATCGTCGGCGCGACTCCTTCCCACGGTGCGACGAGCGTCTCTTCCGCGACGATCACCAAATCCGCGACGACCTCTCGTCCGACGACGACGACAAGGTAGGGATTTAATTCTTGATGATTCATTCCCGTGTTTTTATTTCTTTTTGAATAAAGAACCGGCATGAATATTTTCAATTAATTAAAATTGAATTGCCGTTTAAAAGAAAAAGAAGTGAACAATTTTTATCTTGATTAAAAATTGTTGTAGCCCCTTTCTCCCGTTGTTTATGACTAACTCGGAGGGTGCGGGTCTAACGAACAAGACCCGACAACCCTCCGCCGATCCTTTTCGTGTGCGGTTTTGGCAAGCGACGACGAACCGTGCGGCAAGGGCGATCCGTTGATCCCGCAGTGAAGATCGGCCCCCGGGCGGAGCAACGGCGCAGACGGGAGAGAAATCGGGCCACCGGAGCAACTCCGGCGGCGCGGGTCGCCGGCGCGGCGGCGCCGGCGACCGGAGGCGGTGGCGCCCGGTGCGCCGCCGGAGGATCCGCCGCGGCTCGGCCGTGGCGGCGGCGAACCGCCGGACCGCGTCCGCGGTCCGGCCACCCAACACGCTGCCCGCGCGGGCCGCGTTCCACCTAAGCCGCGGGTCAAACCCGCGTCGCCCCTTGGCCGCTCGGCCGAGGTCGAGCCGGCCGGTCCGGTCGGCCGGGCCGCGCCCAGGCCGGGTCGGGTCGACCCGGTTCGGCTGACCCCCAGGGGGGGGGGGGGTTCGGGCCGGGTCGCCCCAGGCCCAGAACCCCCGTTTTCGGGCCCTCTTCGGTCCTTTGCCCATATCTTGGGCCTAGGACCTCCGATTGACGAACCGTCAGCGGCTACGCGATCCTTGGATCGATACGGTCGTTTCGGTATATTAAACTCAAGGTTTCGGAAGACTTTGGGTTCGGCCGGGTTGGTTCGTACACGAAACCAACCGGGCCCTCGGAGCGGAAACGCTCATAACATGAGCTACGGACGTCCGATCGACGTACCGTCAGCTGTGGTAGTTTCCTCTAAGTGAGACGGAACTTTTGGCATACTCCGCCTGAGGATCAGACACAGGCGGAGTACGGTCGGGTTGGTTTTGCCCTAAAAACCAACCGGGCCCCTGGGACGAAAATGCCAATAACTCTCAGACCAGGCGTCCGATTGACGCGCCGTCTGTTGCGTTGAGATCCTGTTGTCGATACGGAACTTTTGGATACATCAACTTCGGACTACGTGTCAGTTGATGTATCAGCCTCTCGGCTCGTGGAGCGGACCCTCCTAAACGAGCTCGCTGTGTGCGGGAACCCTAGCGCTGGCTGTGACTTCGACGACAGAGCAGAGATCCTCCGTGGACTGCGACGACGACAGAGCAGAGATCCTTCGTGGACTGCGGCGACGACTGTGCAGAGATCCTCAGTGGACTGCGTCGACTACTGCACTCAGCGATCCTACGTGGATCAGTGCTACAGGTCCTATGTGGGCCCGATCCTGTGTGGGTCATCTCTTACGGTTCTGTGTGAGCCATTGCTACAGGTCCTGTGTGGGCCCGATCCTGTGTGGGTCATTGCCGAGGTTAGTACCTACCGATCCTTCGTGGGTCCGACGACTTAGATGGATCAGTGATCATCTTTGACGTCATCTGAAAAAGTATACCTGGTTGAGCTGAATCTTATGTTACTCTATCCTATGTGGATTTACTATTTACTATTTACTCTCCCTGGTGGATTTGAGTCTTGCTTTCCTGTGTGGATCGAGTTGACCTTGAGCTCGAGTTTGAAATGGGGACTTAGGTATATGTATGGGCATATACCTAAGTCGAGTCAGTTGTTTCTTCGTGGTTTCCCCTTTCTTTTGTGCTATATCCTTTGTGGATTTCGGGAGACCTTCGGGGGTCTCGGGGTCCTTACTGAGTAGTTTATACTCACCCCTGCACGGGCTATGCCCGCACCTTGTCGTGTTGGATGCAGACGACGGACAGCGCTGATCTCGGTTGGGGCGTGGAGCAGGACGGTACCTGGAGGCGGACCACTGGGCGGGACGTGCTCGGAGCGGACGTGGGACCCGAGGAGCCTAGAGGCTATCTGTACCCACCCTTCAGGTGGGATTGCCAGTGGACGACACGAGGCCGCCGTCTTTTCTTCAGTTGCTGTTCTTTCCCTTTTCAGTTGTACTTTCAGTTGGGCTTGTATTCCGGCCCCCTTTACTTTTCTGCACTTTGTAGTTACTTTCCGCTTGCTGACTCTGTGGTGGTTGTTACTTATAAAGGCAATGCCTTCCCTGTTTACCGAGATTTTACGCCTTGGTGCTAGTCGCCAGCCCCTGGCCTATGGAAGGCGGGCTTGGGGTAGTCACGGTACGGGCCCCGAGGTCGGGTCGTGAAAAATTGGTATCAGAGGCGGTCGGTTGTACCACAGACTCTGATCGTCTTTTCTTCCTTTATGAAGCAATAGTGTTTAGTGTATTGAGTGTGGTTATCAGTTCAGGGAGCCCAGTGTTGGTGCGGCGGCCGACGTATCCGTACACCAGGACCCTGACTCCTGATTTCCGACTTAATGCATGAAAACATTGATTGCGTGTGTGTTTCAAGTTTTCTTTGTGATTACTTGTGTCAGCTCACCGGGTATACTGATCTGGTTCATGAAATTCTCAAGTTTTCCTTGTGATTACTTGTGCCAGCTCACCAGGTATACTGTTCTGACTGTGGTGCTCTTGTTCTCCTTTTCAGGATGGCCCCGCGACGACAGCCAGCTAGGGTTCCGAGTGTAGGGCGCGACGGCAGCCCACCGAGTGACGAGGCCTCGGTGCAGGGCCCTTTGCCAGCAGTGGCACCGGCGGTAGCTTTACCCGCCGAGCCACCGATGCTACCAGTACCAGACGCTGACGATGCACGTCGCCTCAGGGCACTGCATGAGTTTCAGAGCCAGCGACCGCCCAGGTTTCGCGGTGAGGCAGACCCCCAGGCCGTCGAGGACTGGCTAGAGGCGGTGGTACGGATCTTTAGGCTAGTGAGGACACCAGCGGATCTCATGGTGATTCTCGCGGCGAGCCTCCTGCAGGCGGCGGCAGGACGATGGTGGAGCTTGATGCTCCAGGTTCACGATGAGGCATCCTTGCTCTGGACGGACTTCGAGAGCCTCTTCCGCTCTGAGTTCGTCCCGGCCACCCTCCGAGCGGTGCGCATCCAGGAGCTTCTCCAGCTGCGCCAGGGCATCATGACGGTCGCTCAGTACGCGGCGAGGTTCACTGACCTATCTCGCTACTCGACCGACATGGTACGGGACCCCTTCTTCCGGGCCCGGACCTTCGAGCAGGGCTTGCGGCAGGAGATTCGGGCGTCGCTGATCTCCCTCAGCATTCTGACCCAGGAGGGAGTACTGGAGCGATCCCTCTTGATCGAGAGCTTCCTGTCAGAGCCTTCTTCAGCGGCGAGACCTAGCGCAGGGTGGCAGGTAGCTGAGTCTTCGGCAGCAGGTAGCCGACGGATGACTCTCGGGTCCAGGCAGACCAGACCCCCACGCAGACGGCCTCAGGACACCGGCTCAACAGTGCGGGGCACACAGCGGAGTGCCAGCCTTCCGAGAGGCAGGCTGTGCTACTCCTGCGGCGGGCAGGGTCACATGGCTCATGACTGCCCGACTCGCCGATCAGAGGAGCAGCAGACAGTGGAGGGGCCACCCAGGCAGAGGCAGAGGGTCGACCGTGGCGGTCCGCAGGGAGGAGGCGGACGAGGCAGAGGAGCTGGCCGAGCAGCGGGTGGTGGGCGACGCTTCCAGGCTCTACCCCCACCACCACCAGGAGGGACACCTCGACCACAGGGAGCTGGTGGGCAGGGACAGGCCCAGCTCCAGGCAGTGGAGGCCTACGACCCCGACATGCCAGAGATGATTCGAGGTACGATCTGTGTCTATTCCACCCTTACTGCAGTACTTATAGACACAGGAGCGAGTCACTCTTTCATAGCCTCTGCCCTTGTTCGGAGCTCGGAGATTCCGACTGAGCCGTTGGCTCGATCCTTACGGCTAGAGACTCCTACGGGAGCAGACTCGACGATTACGCACCGGTGCCGGCAGTGTGAGCTTACTCTAGGAGGCGAGAGCTTCGGCTGGGATCTCCTTGTAGCGGCGTCGAGGCCTTACGACGTCATCTTGGGCATGGATTGGCTATCCACGGTTCATGCCCAGATCGACTGTTTTAGGCGCAAGGTGCGATGTGTTCGCACCGACGGGAGCAGGTTTTCCTTCACCGGCGAGAAGGGAACCTTTGCAGCACAGGATAGACTTCCGCGGAGGAGAGTGCAGCCCATCTCTCATCAGTTGGCTAGCCTCATCCTAGGAGCAGTGGACGTGCGGAGTCCAGTTTTTCCTGCAGTGGTGGACCAGTACGTGGACGTCTTTCCCGACGACGTTCCAGGGATACCTCCTCGTAGAGAGGTAGACTTTTACATCGACTTGTGCCCCGGGACAGCCCCGATATCTACTCCAGCATATCGGATGGCTCCCTCCGAGCTTCGAGAGTTGCGGGTACAGTTGGAGGACTTGCAGAGCAAGGGGTTTATCCGACCCAGTGTTTCACCCTGGGCTTCCCCGATATTGTTCGCCAAGAAGGCGGACGGGAGCTTGCGACTGTGTGTCGACTATCGTCGCCTGAACCAGGTGACAGTGAGGAACAAGTATCCGCTGCCACGGATTGATGACCTCTTCGATCAGCTCAAGGGAGCGCGGTGGTTCTCGAAGATAGACCTCCGGTCAGGCTATCATCAGCTCAGAGTTCGAGACGAGGACGTGCAGAAGACGGCCTTCAGGTGTCGGTATGGCCATTATGAGTTCTTGGTTATGCCGTTCGGCGTAACCAATGCTCCAGCAGTGTTCATGAGCCTCATGAACAGGATCTTCCAGCCATACCTCGACCGATTTGTCGTGGTCTTCATTGACGACATTTTGGTATACTCGACGACTGAGGAGGGGCATGCCTACCACCTGCGAGTTGTGATAGACACACTCCGAGAGCACCAGCTTTATGGAAAGCTCTCAAAGTGCCAGTTCTGGTTACGTGAGGTCCACTTCTTGGGGCACGTCATCTCTGAGGCGGGAGTTGCAGTGGATCCCGCGAAGATCGAGGCAGTGCTAGCTTGGGAGCCACCCAGAAGCGTGACGGAGGTGCGGAGCTTCTTGGGCCTAGCCGGATACTATCGGAGATTTGTGCCAGACTTCTCCAGAGTTGCGGCACCACTCTCAGCCTTGACAAAGAAGGGGAAACCCTTTGTGTGGTCAGACAGATGTCAGCAGAGCTTCCAGGAGCTGAGACTGAGATTGACCAGCGCACCTATCTTGAGGTTGCCTGAGGAGGGAGTTGGATACGTAGTTTACTGCGATGCATCAGGGACTGGACTCGGGTGCGTCCTGATGCAGGAGCGGGCCGTGATCGCCTACGGATCACGTCAGTTGAGGCCGCATGAGCAGAACTACGCCACTCATGACCTGGAGTTGGCAGCAGTGGTCTTCGCTCTGAAGACTTGGCGGCACTATCTGATGGGCGAGCGCTTCACAGTCTTTTCTGACCACCAGAGTCTCAGGTATATCTTCTCTCAGAAGGACCTGAACCTGAGACAGTGGATATGGCTTGAGTTCCTCCAGGACTATGACTTTGAGATAGTCTATACTCCTGGGAAGGGGAACGTGGTAGCCGATGCCCTCAGCAGGAGGACGGGCATTCAGCTACTTGAGGAGGTGACGGAGCAGCTAGCCTCCTTACAGATATCCTTCGTGGATAGAGACGGAGCAGCCTTTCTTCAGTCTCTCACAGTCTCTCCTCCACTTCTACAGCGGGTCAGAGAGGCTCAGCGTGGGGACGCTGACTGTGAGACCCGGCGTGCACTGATATCCTCAGGTCAGGAGCCTGATGGCTTCTCCCTTGGAGCAGAGCACGACATCCTTTTCAGAGGACGTACCTTCGTACCAGTTGCTTTACGAGAGGAGGTACTGATAGAGTTTCACACTTCTCCCTTGGCGGTGCATCCCGGAGTGGCGAAGATGTACCAGGATCTCAGACGACAGCACTGGTGGCCGGGCATGAAGAAAGCTGTGGCAGAGTTCGTTTCACGATGCCTCACCTGCCAGCAGGTGAAGGCAGAGCATCAGGTACCAGCAGGCTTGGTACATCCCTTGGAGGTCCCGGAGTGGAAGTGGGACGGCATATCTATGGACTTCGTGACTGGACTTCCACGCACTTCCAGAGGTCACGACTCCATTTGGGTGATTGTCGACCGACTCACCAAGTCGGCACACTTCTTACCCATCAGAGAGTAGGGCTCAGTGGAGAGCTTGGGACGTCTTTACGTCCAGGAGATCGTACGGCTTCACGGTGTGCCATCGTCTATCGTCTCCGATCGAGATGCTCGTTTCACTTCCCGGCTTTGGAAGGGGTAGCAGGAGGCGTTCGGGACGCGGCTCCATCTGAGCACAGCCTTCCACCCTCAGACGGATGGTCAGACTGAGAGGACCATACAGACACTCGAGGACATGCTCCGTGCATGTGTTCTCGACTTTGGTCGCAGCTGGGAGGACCACCTACCCTTGGTGGAGTTCGCGTACAACAACAGCTACCACTCCACCATCGGGATGGCACCATACGAGGCGTTGTACGGCAGACCCTGCAGATCACCGTTGTGCTGGACAGACCCTGGGGAGTCAGCACTCGTGGGACCAGAGATGGTCCGAGCCACGACAGAGAAGGTCCAGATCATCCAGGAGAGTATGAGGACAGCTCAGAGCCGACAGAAGTCATATGCTGACAGGAGGCGGAGGCCACTAGAGTTCGAGGATGGCGACCACGTCTTTTTGCGTGTCTCACCTCGACGTGGTTTACGGAGATTTGGCCGAGGCGGCAAGTTGTCTCCACGCTTCATCGGGCCTTTCCAGGTCCTCAGCAGGATAGGAGAGGTGGCTTATCGCCTGGCTCTACCACCTCAGTTGCACCGGGTGCACGACGTCTTCCAAGTGTCTCAGCTGAGGAGATACGTGCACGACCCGACGCACATCATCGACTTTGGGGAGCTGGACGTGGACGATGGGGCGACTTTTACGGAGGTCCCAGTGGAGATCGAGGATCGACAGGAGCGGGTCCTACGTGGGCGGTCGATTCCTCTTGTTCGCGTCAGATGGCAGCACGGGAACCTCCAGGAGAGCACTTGGGAGCGGGAGGCTCAGATGCGTGCTCAGTACCCCCATTTGTTCCCCTAGTTTTTGATGTATCTTTACGGGGACGTAAAGCCCTGAGGTGGGAGTAATGTAAAGACCCGCAAATTTCAAGGAAATTTTTTTCTTAATTTTCTTTGGAATTTTACAAGAGCGCAGCTTCAGACGGCACCTGATTCCGAGGCCCGGTGTGCCCGGAATCAATTTCCGAAGTTTGGCTCGGGTACGTTCAGTGAACGGACGAGCGGGTTTTTCTATCTTTTGATCCGGTGCCCGGAATCGAATTCTGAGGGCACCGATGAAATCGCAGCACCGGTATTTGCTTAGAAACGCCTCTTCCGGAGTTGCGTTTGCTCAACCGTGGTTTTTAAAATTTTGGGCTTTAAGTCGGAAATAAAATAAAGGTTGTGCGACAACTTTATTTTATTTCACTTAAGCCGCTTGGAAGCCACTTGAACTGAGTTAAAGCAGATAGGGTGCTATCCGGAAATACCCTACCCCTTGGTAGGATATTTGTGAGGTGGGGCCCGCACGAGCCCCGCCGTTTCTTTCGCTAAGTAACGCACCCGCGAAAACCCGTCAAAGTAACTGAAAAGTCAACCGGCGCGTTTTCTTTAATTTCTTAACAGACCATTTAATTGGGCGGTTTATTTCGTGGATTAAATGGGTTGTTTCATTCGTTGAATTAATTCAACGAATTTAATGGGTCGTTACTTACGCGTTTGCGTTCGTTGGCGAATTAATAAAATAGACCAACGTGTCTATTTTGGAGGATTACTCTTTATTCTCTGGGCCTCCACCCTCCCCGCGAAGAACGCGAAGAACGCGAAGAACGCGAAGAACGCCGGAACTAAAATTCGACGACGCACACCGTGATCCGCGACGTCGACAAACTTTTTCCGTGACCTTCTTCTTCTTCGGCGCTTCTTCTTCCGCGGAAAACCTACGATCGGCGGTTAAAGGTGAGAATCGAATCTTCTAAATTCTCCCTTTTTATAATTCGATATCAACGGATTTAAATTAATTAAATCCGTTTGATCTTGATCCGGAGATCGTCGGCGCGACTCCTTCCCACGGTGCGACGAGCGTCTCTTCCGCGACGATCACCAAATCCGCGACGACCTCTCGTCCGACGACGACGACAAGGTAGGGATTTAATTCTTGATGATTCATTCCCGTGTTTTTATTTCTTTTTGAATAAAGAACCGGCATGAATATTTTCAATTAATTAAAATTAAATTGCCGTTTAAAAGAAAAAGAAGTGAACAATTTTTATCTTGATTAAAAATTGTTGTAGCCCCTTTCTCCCGTTGTTTATGACTAACGTGGAGGGTGCGGGTCTAACGAACAAGACCCGACAACCCTCCGCCGATCCTTTTCGTGTGCGGTTTTGGCAAGCGACGACGAACCGTGCGGGCAAGGGCGATCCGTTGATCCCGCAGTGAAGATCGGCCCCCGGGCGGAGCAACGGCGCAGACGGGAGAGGAATCGGGCCACCGGAGCAACTCCGGCGGCCCGCGGAAGGCGGCGGCGGCGCCCGGCGCGCCGCCGAAGGATCCGCCGCGGCTCGGCCGCGGCGGCGGCGAACCGCCGGACCGCGTCCGCGGTCCGGCCCCCCAACACGCGGCCCGCGCGGGCCGCGTTCCACCTAAGTCGCGGGTCAAACCCGCGGCGCCCCTTGGCCGCTCGGCCGAGGTCGAGCCGGCCGGTCCGGTCGGCCGGGCCGCGCCCAGGCCGGGTCGGGTCGACCCGGTTCGGCCGACCCCCAGGGGGGGGGGGTTCGGGCCGGGTCGGGTCGACCCGGTTCGGCCGACCCCCAGGGGGGGGGGGTTCGGGCCGGGTCGCCCCGGGCCCAGAACCCCCGTTTTCGGGCCCTCTTCGGTCCTTTGCCCATATCTTGGGCCTAGGACCTCCGATTGACGAACCATCAGCGGCTACGCGATCCTTGGATCGATACGGTCGTTTTGGTATATTACACTCAAGGTTTCGGAAGACTTTGGGTTCGGCCGGGTTGGTTCGTACACGAAACCAACCGGGCCCTCGGAGCGGAAACGCTCATAACTTGAGCTACGGATGTCCGATCGACGTACCGTCAGCTGTGGTAGTTTGCTCTAAGTGAGACGGAACTTTTGGCATACTCCGCCCGAGGATCAGACACAGGCGGAGTACGGTCGGGTTGGTTTTTCCCTAAAAACTAACCGGGCCCCTGGGACGAAAATGCCAATAACTCTCAGACCAGGCGTCTGATTGACGCGCCGTCTGTTGCGTTGAGATCCTGTTGTCGATACGGAACTTTTGGATACATCAACTTCGGACTACGTGTCAGTTGATGTATCAGCCTCTTGGCTCGTGGAGCGGACCCTCCTAAACGAGCTCGCTGTGTGCGGGAACCCTAGCGCTGGCTGTGACTTCGATGACAGAGCAGAGATCCTTCGTGGACTGCGACGACGACAGAGCAGAGATCCTTCGTGGACTGCGGCGACGACTGTGCAGAGATCCTCAGTGGACTGCGTCGACTACTGCACTTAGCGATCCTACGTGGATCAGTGCTACAGGTCCTATGTGGGCCCGATCCTGTGTGGGTCATCTCTTACGGTTCTGTGTGAGCCATTGCTACAGGTCCTGTGTGGGCCCGATCCTGTGTGGGTCATTGCCGAGGTTAGTCCTACCGATCCTTCGTGGGTCCGACGACTTAGATGGATCAGTGATCATCTTTGACGTCATCTGAAAAAGTATACCTGGTTGAGCTGAATCTTATGTTACTCTATCCTATGTGGATTTACTATTTACTATTTACTCTCCCTGGTGGATTTGAGTCTTGCTTTCCTGTGTGGATCGAGTTGACCTTGAGCTCGAGTTAGAAATGGGGACTTAGGTATATGTATGGGCATATACCTAAGTCGAGTCAGTTGTTTCTTCGTGGTTGCCCCTTTCTTTTGTGCTATATCCTTTGTGGATTTCGGGAGACCTTCGGGGGTCTCGGGGTCCTTACTGAGTAGTTTATACTCACCCCTGCACGGGCTATGCCCGCACCTTGTCGTGTTGGATGCAGACGACGGACAGCGCTGATCTCGGTTGGGGCGTGGAGCAGGACGGTACCTGGAGGCGGACCACTGGGCGGGACGTGCTCGGAGCGGACGTGGGACCCGAGGAGCCTAGAGGCTATCTGTACCCACCCTTCAGGTGGGATTGCCAGTGGACGACACGAGGCCGCCGTCTTTTCTTCAGTTGCTGTTCTTTCCCTTTTCAGTTGTACTTTCAGTTGGGCTTGTATTCCGGCCCCCTTTACTTTTCTGCACTTTGTAGTTACTTTCCGCTTGCTGACTCTGTGGTGGTTGTTACTTATAAAGGCAATGCCTTCCCTGTTTACCGGGATTTTACGCCTTGGTGCTAGTCGCCAGCCCCTGGCCTATGGAAGGCGGGCTTGGGGTAGTCACGGCACGGGCCCTGAGGTCGGGTCGTGACAGGGATTTCCCACTTGTTCAAGGGAATTATAGTTGAGCTGGTGATGGAACTGGTGTTGATCAGCTTATCACTAGACTGGGACAAATCAAACTGGTTATGAATAATAACCTTACCCATATGGAGTACCCTGATCCACAATATGAAGGATCAATGTTAGTTCGCTTCATGAGGTCACAACCACCAACATTAAATGTGTGTACAAATCAATTTGTAGATGAACAATGTATAAGTTTTGTTGAGAATATATTTCATGCTTTGGGGGGTAGGGAAAGGGAAAAAGTATTCATGGAAGTTTATCTCCTCACCAGAGATGTAGATCAATGGATGTCATTAATTCAAAACCCACTGGAGGATAAAAAAGTATCATATATGGAATGGATGAAGTTTAAATTTATTTTCAAAATAAAATACTTTCGTCGTGACCATCGAGCAGATATGGAAATGAAATTTTTGAGTCTGAGAAAAAAATAGGATGAGAATGATGCAATGTATGAATCTTACATTACCAGGTTAGCAAGGCATGTTGCAGATTATATACGTAACCAAAGAAGTAAAATTGATCATTTCATTGATGGGTTAAAACCATTTCTCAGTCGAGCATTAGTCTTGAAATCCTTCACATAATATGATGATATATTTTCATGCGCTATCATGATAGAAAAGGAATTCCCTAAGTCTTTTGACTTTAAAGAAATGAAAAAGAAGAGGAGATATATTGAACAATCTGGGAAAGGAAATAAAGAAACAAGGAAGAAGGGATGAATTGAATTTCCACCCTGTGATAATTGTGGAAGGAAGAACCCTGGTGCCTGCCTAAAAGTAATAGGAGTATACTACCAATGTGGAAAGAAAGGCCATCTTGCTAGTGATTTTAAGGGGAAGAATGATGCTACCAAAGTTCAATGCTACAATTTTAGGGAGATGGGACATTATGAAAATTAATTTCCTAAGATTCAGGGAAACATACCTCAGAAAAGGACAAGGGATCAAGGCCAGGCTTATGCGATCACTACTGCTGAGGTTGAAGTTCTGAAAAGTGTAGTGGACAGTAATTTAATGGTTTCCTCAAGTTTAGCCAATGATTTATTTCACTCTGGATCATGGAATTGTTTCATATCTACCATGTTTTATAAGAAAATTATATATTTCCAATTTTATTTAACGGGGGAGTTGTTAGTCCAAACTCCTAAGGATAGTTTCATTGTAACAATGTTTTGTGAATTAGTCCCCATTGAGATTTATAAATGAAATTTATCTATTGATCTAATCGTCATACACATGATTGAATTTGATATAATCCTTAGTATTGATTGGATTTCAGACCATGATGTGAAAATTTATTGTAAGAAGAAGGAGGTTACAATTATCGATGATGATAAGGAGTACTTTACCTTTACAGTAGAAATTTCACCATCTGATTCTTATCTAAATCCACCCCCAGTAGCTCTAATAAATTCAATTATTGGGGATGATGAGAATTAAATAATTATGGGTGAGTAAAAGAATGTTTGAAAAGAGGACATACCTATTGGGAAAGAATATGTTGATGTGTTTTCAAAGGATTTACCTAGAAATCCTCCAGAATGAGAAATTGAGTTTTCCATTAAATGAATTCATGGTTCAGGGCCCATATCGAAGACCCCTTATATAATGTCCACTGTGGAATTAGTGGAACTAAATAAACAACTATAGTAGTTGTGTAGGAAAAGATTTATTTGCCCTTGTGTTTCCCCATGGGGAGCCCGTGTCCTTTTTAATAAGAAGAATGATGGATCTATGACGTTGTGTGTTGACTACAGGGAGATCAGTGATATAAAAATATAGATCAAGTATATCCTACATCGAATGGATGATTTATTTTACCAAATTCATGGAGATAAATATTTTTCAAATATTTACCTTCGATCTGGATATCATCAGTTGTGTGTGAAGAAGGAAGACATCATTAAAACCGCATTTCAAACTACGTATGGGCAATATGAGTTTTCAGTAATTCCTTTTGGATTTAAAAATTCACCCACCATCTTTATGGATCTAATGAGTATATTTTCAAGGAATATATTGATGAATTTGTAGTGGTATTTATTGATTATATCTTGGTATACTCCGAAAGCTATGAAGATCATGAAAATCACTTTCTCATTATTCTAATGACTCTAAAAAGAAATGAATTATATGGGATTTTTAGCAAGTGTTAATTTTGGCATCAGGAGAATTCTTTTATTGGTCATATTGTCTCTAAGGATGGAATCACGGTTGATCCTTCAAATACAAATCCAATCCAAGAATGGCCAACACTGACAATTATAACTATGGTACACAATCTTATTGGATTTCCATGTTATTATTAACGCTTAGTGTAGAATTTTTCCTAGTTGTCTAACCCATTAACCAAGATAACGAGTAAAGGGTTTAAATTTTATGGGACAAAAGAGTGTGAAAATTGTGTTGAATAACTAAAGAGGAGATTAGTTAATGCTCCTATATTGACTCTACCATTAGGGAACGATGGGTTTTTTATTTATAGTGATGCTTCCAAGAAAGGACATGGTTGTTTCCTTATGCAAAATGACAGTGATATTGCCTATGAATCACGACAGCGAAAAATTTATGATCAAAACTATCCCACTCATTATTTTGAGTTATCATATGTAATATTCACTCTAAAGATATGTAGACACTATGTCTATGGTAAAAAATATAAGATTTATACTCATCACAAGAGTTTGAAGTATATTTTCTCACAGAAATAACTCAACATGTGGAAAAGATGATGGGATGAACTACTCAAGGATTTTGATTGCACTACAACCTGGGTATGGGAAATAAGGTGGAAGATGCTTTGAGTAGAAAAGAAAATGGAATTTTGAACAAGATGAGAGAAAAATTGGATCTTATTTTCATGGAACTAGTAATGATGCATTTTGGAATAACCATGGAAAGTGAAACATCAAAACATTATCAAATGGTGGCCAAAACATCTTTCCTAGAAATGATAAAGAGTTCTCATACTGATTATGAGGAGTTTCAAAAGATGAATAAAGATGTAAATGATGGTAGATTGTGTGAATTTGTAAATGAAGAGGGAATTTTGAAATTTGGTAAGAGAATTTTTTCACGATATACCTAATCTAAAAAGAGAACTGTTGGATGATTCTCATAGATCCAATTTCTCTATACACCCTGGGAGCACCAAGATGTATTCAGATTTGAATGAACATTATTAGTTGGACAACATGAAAGGAGAGAATGCTGATTTCGTGTCAAGATTTATTGTTTTCCAATAAGTGAAAGCTGGAGGAAAACATCCTAGAGGAGACATACAACCTCTTTCTATACCTGAGTGGATATTGAATGATATTACGATGGAATTTTTCATGGGGATACCAAGGACTCTTAAAAAGAATGATGCAATATGGGTCAGTGCTAGTCTTTTTAACATGTCAGCTCATTTTTTTCTTATAAGATAAGATTTACCACTTGAATGTTTAGAAATAATGTATATTAATGAAGTTGTACGACTTCATGGAGTACCCCTATCTATTGATTCTGATCGCGATCCCCGTTTTACATCAAGATTGTGGAAAATTATTCATAAATCAGATGACACTGAACTTCGTTTGAGCACTACCAACCACCCTTAAACTGATGGACAATCAGAAAAAAGTATTCAAACCATAGAGGTTATGTTGAGATCTTTCTCACTTGAGTTTTGAGTTATGTGGGATCAGTATTTACATCTGGTAGAATATTCCTATAACAATAGCTTACATTCAAGTATTCAGATGCAACCATATGAAGCATTATATGAAAAGAGATGTTTCTAAACAACTTGTTGGGATTATGTTGGTGAAATAAAACTCATCGGTCCAAAACTTTTTGAGGAAACAATGGAAAAAGTGATTATTACCCAAACCCACATCTATGTATCTCATTATATGCAGAAGAGATATGCTGATAACCAAAAGTTGGATTTAGACATTTAGGTAGAAGATCATGTTTTCCTGAAGGTATTTCTATAGAAGGGAGTTATATGATTCGGTTAGAAGGGTAAGTGATGTCCCAGGTACATCAGACCATTCGAAATTCAATAAATAATTGGGGCTCTAGCTTACCCTTTAGCAATGCCACCAAGTCTCTACAAAGTTCATGATGTGTTCCATGTATCACTATTGAGAAATATATGCCTCACCCAACACATGTACTCACATATGATGAAATTAACCTGGAACCTAATTTGTGTTATTGTGAAGAGACTGCCGAAATTCTTGATACCAGATAACAGGTGTTGAAAAACCTTACGACATGTCTCTTAATAGTTATATGGAGGAACCATAAGATGGAAGAGCCAACATGGGAACCAGAAGAACTTATGATGAAGAACTACCCAAATATTTTTATGCAGTAGTATTCTAGAAATTTCTTGGACAAAATTTTTTAAAGGACGGAAGAATGTAACACCCCAAGATTCTACGGTACGTTTCCCTTAGAATAATGAAATAACTAGCATTGTACGCAACAACAAAATTTTAACACACTGCGACCAATCTAACTAGTTGTTATGAATAGTAATACAGACTTTTTTAAATATTACTAATTTTATTTTCCAAAATGGACATCATTTTTGAAATCAGAATATAGAAATTAGCTTAACGTGAATTTCTGATATTTTTCTGAAAAAATTAAATTTTTTATGAATATTGAAAAACATTACGTTATTTGTTAAAAACAACATTTTATTTAAATAATTATTTTTAAAAAAAAAAATTTATTTAGGTCAGAATAGATACATAATACATATATATGTTTAATGTAATTCATTGGAGTCATTTTATAATATGTTTAGATATATAAAAAATTTTATTGATCTTTTTACTGTCTTTTACCCACCTCGAAGAGGCATTTTCAAATTTGTATAAAACATAACTTACCTCTTCTGTGAGTTCAATTTCAAAAATCTAAGATACATGGTTAATATCAGTAAGTAAAATTTGGTTCAATAAGTTGAAAATAATTTTTTTAATAGTTTCTATTGACTATTATTTTCCATGGTTAAAAGTAAATAAGGTAATTATGGATAAAAATGATATCGTAATTACCCAAAAACATGTCCAAATTATATTGGATAAGGTTAATTTGACCAAAAACAACCTTAGTAATATAATATGATTCTCTTTGGACCACATGGATTAGATGAAGACATTTATTATTATTTTACATAAAGAAGAGCCAAAAGAGTTAAATTCAAAGATTAATAACTAAAAAAAATTTAATACAGGGTTACACAAAATAAAAATTCAAATATAATTATTCTTTATAAATATAATGTTATTTTATACATAATGGTTTTTTATTTATAATTTTTATTCATCATATAATTTAATTAAATTATGACACAATGGTGATGCAGTAATTACCTTGTTAATGAAATATTAAAATAATTTATATTATAAATATCCAAATAAATGTAAATTGAGACTTCTGATGATTTAAACTAATGTTATATGTTAATATGACATGTTAGGGTTGGTTAAGTTAATTTTATTCTAAGTGATAATGTTTTAATGTCTTTTAAAAAAAATCTAATACTGAATAGTGTCAAAATTGACATAACTGAGTTTTTAAAACAAACACCATATTATTAATTGATATAATATTTATAAAAATCTAAGTTTATTTCGAAGGACATAGATAAGGTTACATATATTAATAATAAACCACTTGGGGTTCTCTTGGTAGTTTACTATATGTTTATTAACCATATAATATTAAAATACAAAGAGGTATGGTAAAAGTCAAATACCTAAGATTTAAATCTAAAAGACACGGTTGATATGCTAATCTAAACCTATCTAAAACGTATTGGTTGAGAGTTTTTCTACAAATACCCACTTTAAACCCTAAATAAATCATTTTTTTCTTTTATAAATGGAAAATTATTTTACTATAAAATAATATTTCAATCTTTTCCTAAAGTGACCCTCACCTCTCTTATAAAAGGGCACTCCCCCTTCTACTAATTTCACACCTGCAAAGCCATTTGTCTCAGCCAACCACTACCCAAATATCCTCTTAAAACTCATACCTTCATCCTAGAGGCATTCCTTAGGTTATAAATCCATCATAAGGTGACATTTTTATCAAATCAAAAGGAAGAACCCGAAGAAGAGGTAAATATTTCTTCCCTTCATTCAAGTTCTTTTCTACTTCCAATTCCTCTTTCTTGGTTTATGTCATTCGAAAATAATAACATCAGTATCTTCTATATAGAGTGATTTTATATAAAACTGTTACAACCATATTTATAATTCTATTCATCATATGCATGACAATGTCACCATACATGCATACGTACGGCTTCCCATCTCCATGTCGTGGTGTAGTTTTTTATTCAAACACATCATTTTTTGGATGGGTATAATAATGTGTATAATTGATGTAAATATTAAATATAAAATTTTATTTATTTTTTATATATGATATACCATTAAATTGAATATAATTTCACCATCAATATAATGATATTGTCACTCATGTGTACGTACAGATTACCGTCTCCAAAAACACGATGAGATTCATTTCCCCATCGTAATCATTAAAGAATAATTTTCATTTTTTGATTAAAAATAAAGTTTATGAAAATAATATCATTCTGTATATGAATCAAATAAAATTTTTCCATAACAATCATGGGTTATATAACTAATCATATTCTAGAAAATGAATCAGTTAACACCTGAAACAATGATTCTACTAAAATATTATTAACAATGTAATATTAAAGGATCCTATATGATATCATGTTTATGTATATAGTTATTTTATAAATTATCAAACACTGTTTTAACTATTATAATATAGTTTAACATACCATCTACTAAGGTAGACTGCAAGTTAATGGTTAATTTCACAATCTTTATATTATCAGAGGTTATTTTTACGTAAGTATCTATTTAGACCTCTTTATCATCCACATCCATGTTTTCAATAAAATAAATTTCAAAAAAAAATTACAATTTACTATACTATAGGATAAATTAATTTATACCATTGTTTGACCTTATATGTTTTAAAAGGAAACTTTCTAACATTTTCCAAACAAGGTACTTTATGGACTTTTCGACAAAATTAAGGTAAGAATTTTTTTTAACTTACACGGTTGGTGTGGCTATGTTTTTCCGTTATAACATCATCGAAGCTTCTTTAAAATAGTACAATAATATTTTCTAAATAAATATTTCTTTTTATAATTATGTGACTCAAAAATGGTTTCAAAATATAAATATGTATTTCTTTACAATAGTTTTCACTTCATCTATGTCAGTATCCTTTGAAATATTTTAAACTCGATGGATGTTGATTTATTATTATACAAATATTTCATTTTGTGTTGATGGTTTTGTGATATGTTTTACTTTGGATGTGTAATTTTTAAACCATTCATGGTATATGGTGAACATATTGACTTTTCGTATGAAAGTTTTAATACGAATATTTATGTTATGTTTCATCCTTTTTATATGAAGTGTGTATTGGACTTAGAATGTGATGGGTGGATCCCACTTTTTCTCAACGGTGCATTGGTAGGTCTCATGAGACAATTAGATGTGGTATTGACCGATGCCTTTCCCAATTTGATATATGGTTTTGGATGGGGCCTTATTCAATTTTAGACGTCTTGGCTGTGATCTTGAAAAATGTTTCAGAGTGTCTGGATTTATACATTCCCTCATTATGAAAATAATAATTATGGTTAATGTTGTTTATTTACTAGTATAATACACATGACTATGTTTTATTGTACCATTATTTACACAACTCATATTATTTCCATAATGTGTTCATGTTTACTATTTGGAAAGGCATGTGTTTTGAATTATTCATCATGCCTAATGTTTATGTTATCTTTGGCTGTACTGATTACAGTTACAGAGCGTTTGATCTCACCCTTTTTTTATGGTTCATTTTCCCATGATATGAAGTAGTTTGTTATGAGTGACTTGCAGGCATAATCTGGGAGTCTTTTATGTTTCTAATGGAATAAATTTGTGTTGTAATTCTTTTCAAGTTGTAATGTTGAACTTTGGGATGTATATTGGTTCCAATAATACTAAACTGATCTATCTATTGGGACATGATTTCTTGTAAAATGTCAATGTTATGTAATAAAGCACCGAATCTGGGTAACTGGGGTTGGGGAATTACAGTATACCCTTTTCCATCGTCACTGTCACACCACAATTTATGCCTAAAAAAGTCGATCTGAGCATGGACCATGGATAACTTGTCTATACCCAAGAGGACACTGTTTGTCCTTGACGCTGCTAAAGGGATATCCCATCCAAATATCTCACCTCCTAATGTAATATCACACTATCATTAATAGTGTTTAATCATCTAATCCTCTCCCTTAGGATTATATAATCGTAAGGATCGACCCAATGGCTTTATCAGAATCTCCGAGCTCAGAATGAGAGTAGTGGTAATAAAAGATTGACAGACACATGTGTCTTTAAGAACTATAGCAAGGGTGGAGTTGCAAAGATCATACCTCAAATCATCTCTGGTGTTCCATGGTCTTAGGCCATAGCTGCCTAAATTTGAGATTATCCCTATCCACCTGCTCTCTAAGGTCAGGGTGGACCAACTAGAGGTGTTTGTAGTAGATCCTCAAACTTTCACCCACCCCATGTTGAACGACCTTCTCCTCTACCAAATTTGTCGCCCTATGGACATCCTCGCTCAAATATCTACTTATTCATCGGTGGTCCCCTGACCATCTGTGGATTCTCGGTGTGGTGGGTTAGGTAGTCATGAGCAATGAGACCTTTCCTGATGATTGTGTAGCACAATATGCTCCTCTCCTCACCTCCTCGTTCTTGTGAGCTCCACACCTCCTACCCTACATCCTGGGTTCTTCTACTGTAAGTTCATGCCATTATGGAAATATGCATTATCTGCCTACTAACTACTACATATTTCTCTGATACCTGTAATTCGGTGGCGGATCTCATAGTTTGTAGCTACTCAGCTAGGATTCTCTATACCAATAGCGTTTTCCCATGCACTCCAACCTAAAGCAGGATATTGAGCGATATCATCAATGTTATGAATATATGGTAAGATACCTTACTCAATGGTCTGGTCCTTGAATAAAGGGGATTGTACCATGATTGTGGATTAACATTAGAGGTCAGTGAATCTTTTCAAGTAATGGGCCACTATTAGATTTTCCTTTTATAAGTGATGTAGCTCATGAATACGCACATATCATAAACAAGCTAGAACGAACTTCGGACAGAAGATGCTATCAAAGTCCAACCAGGTGAGGGTCACCTCATCGTGTGTCTATAGAATTAGTATCCAACATTTCTCTAATGGTCCTTAGAAAAGGTTAGCAGCTAGAATCACCATCTCGTTTTTCGGTGTCCCAAAAAAGTAGAAAACTCTAGCCAAATCCTTCAGCCATTCCTCAAGAGCCTCTGGATCCATCTCCCCTCAAAACCATTGTAAAGACCTGTAAAAATCATGGGAAATTTTTTCTTAATTTTCTTTGGAATTTTACAATAGCGCGGTTTCTGACGGCACCTGATTCTGAGGCCCGGAGTGCCCGGAATCAATTTCCGAAGTTTGGCTCGGGTACGTTCAGTGAACGAACGAGCGGGAATTTCTAACTTTTGAACCGGTGCCCGAAATCAAATTCCGAGGGCACCGATGAACTCGCAGCGCCGATATTCGCTTAAGGAGTCCTTTTTCGAGGTTGCGTTTATTGAGGGTTGAGAGTTAGTTTTTGGTTTTTTAAAATAAAGTTAAATAAAATGTGGAAACATATTTTATTTCTTTTTTTGTTAGTTATAACCTCCCAAAGGGAGTTAGGGGTGGGACCCACATCCACATAACCTCCCTTGGGAGGATTAAGTGTGGTGGGGCCCACACGAACCCCAACTCCTCATCTTCTCTCAAAACTCCCCTATAACCCCCTTTAATTAATGTTTGACAACTTGTTTTAATTAATTAAGGTGGGTTGATTTGAATTTCAAAACTTTGAAATTCAAGTTGATGTTGTGTAAATAAAATAAGCCTTAGCTTATTTTATTTGGTTTATCCATCTTGAGAGGATTTGAGAACTCCTTCTTCTTCTTCAAACTTTGACGAAGAACACTCAAGCTCCGACGAAGAACGCCGCTCCTCTCTTCTTCGTAGCCGGTTTGTTTCCGAAGATCGACGACGCCTTCCGTGTCAACGAAAGGGAACACTGCTTCCTCCTCGGACTTCCATCGTCGGCTTACGAAGATTCACCAACAACGTACCTCTTCGGACGTACCTCTTCGTCAACAGAATTGACGAACGATTACCGCGACGTTGTCTTCCGCGGGTCGTTGACGAACATCGTACTTGAAACCGAGGTAGGGGTTTGTTGTGGATTATTTATTTGCTCTCATTCTTGGTTCTAGCATGATAATCTTGTGTTAAATATTTAAGAGTTATAATCTAACGAGAGGGGGGTCAGACCGCACAAACACGGCCGAATTCCCCCTCCTTTGTTCTTGATTATTATTATTATCTTCTTGTGGATGTACGAGATGGCGTGGTGCCGTCGCACCACGCGGAAATCATTCGACAAATATTGTGCGGCGCCGTCGCGCCGCGCCGTGGAAGGATTATCATGAACGCGACGCCGTCGCGCCACGTCGAAGGGAACCGAAGGCGCCGCGGCCGGAGCGGGGCCGCGGAGGTGGGGCACGGTACCATCTCACCACGCCGAACGACGAAGGCCGCGGCCGGTTCCGGGCCGCGGCGGGACGAGAGGACCGGCGGCTAGCCGGGCCGCCGGTGTCGGAAGCCGGAAGGGGACCGGCTTTGCCGGTCCCGTTGTAGAAAAACCGGCCGGCCAAGTCGGGCCGGCCGGAAGGGAAAAAACCAGGGGAATTTAATTCCCCCGACCACCTTGAATGCTCCCCCATTAAGAGGGGGGTCGATTTCATAAGGGGGGGGGGGGCAGGCAGCCCCCCGTTTTCCTCAAGGAAGGCCCCCACGAGGGGGGCCTGTTTTCTCTAAAGGCGCGGCTTCAGTCGCGCCGCCAGCAAGGAGGGGCGGGGGCCTTGCCCCCCGCGCATGGCACCCGAGCGGCGCCCAGGCCGCGCCGCCGTGCCGGGCCGGCCCGGCCCCGGACTCCCCATTTTCGAATCAACTTCGGTCTTTTGCTCATATCTTGAGCTACGAAACTCCGATTGACAAACCGTCAGCAGTGATGCGATCCTTGGATCGAGACGGTCGATTCGATATATCACACTCAAAGTTTCAGAATACTTTGAGTTCGGCCGGGTTGGTTCGTACACGAAACCAACCGGGCCCTCGGAGCGGAAACGCTCATATCTTGAGCTACGAACGTCCGATTGACGTGCCGTCAGCTTTGTTGTGTTCCTCTTAGTGAGAAGGATATTTTGGCATACTCAGTCCGAGGTTTGGACGCAGGTGGAGTACGGTCGGGTTGGTTTTGCCTTAAAAACCAACCGGGTCCCTGGGACGAAAAAGCCAATAACTCTCAGACCGGGCGTCCGATCGACGCGCCGTCTGTTGCATTGAGTTCCTGTTGGCGATACGGAACTTTTGGATACATCAACTCTGGACTGTGTGACAGTTGATGTCTCAGCCTCTCGGCTCGTCGAGCGGACCCTCCGAACGAGCATGCTGTGTGCGGGAACCCTAGAGGTGGCTGCGACTGTGACTGCTACTGCTATTTCTACTGCTACTGTGACTGCGACGACGACAGTACATAGATCCTTAGTGGATTCGACGATGACGACTACACCACTCAGCGATCATACGTGGATCAGTGCTACAGGTCCTATGTGGGCCCGATCCTGTGTGGGTCCGATCCTGTGTGGGTCCTTGCGCTCAGCGGTTCAGTGTGAACCAGCGCCTACAGGTCCTGTGTGGGCCCAATCCTGTGTGGGTCTTTGCGGGGGTTAGTTACCTATCGATCCTTCGTGGTTCCAACTACTTAGATGGATCAGAGATCATATTTATTGTCTTTCGAAGAAGTATACATGTGTGAGCTGAATCCTATTGCTTTCCTGTGTGGATTGTGTTGTGCTATCCTGTGTGGATTTCGTTTTGCTTTCCTGTGTGGAATACGTATACTTTCCTATGTGGACTGAGTTGTACTTGGGCTCGGAGGTTGGAGCGTATTGGAATTGATGACTTAGGTATATGTATGGGAATATACCTAAGCAGTGTCGGTTGTTACTTCGTGTTTGTATCTTTCCTTTGTGGTTTATCCTTTGTGGATTTTGGGAGACCTTCAGGGGTCTCGGGGTCCCTACTGAGTAGCTTATACTCACCCCTGCACGGGCTATGCCCGCACTACATTGTGTTGGTTGCAGACGACGGACAGCGTTGATCTTGGCTGAGGCTTGCAGAGCAGGACGGTACCTGGAGGTGGACCACTGGGCGTGACGTGTTCGGAGCGGACGACGGGACCCGTGGAGCAGTGGAGCTATCTGTACCCACCCTTTAGGTGGGATCTCCAGTAGACAGCTCGGTGTAGCGGCTTTTACTTACAGTTGTTGTTTTCCCTTTCGAGGTGTACTTACTTTCAGTTTGGGTTTGTATACTGGCCCATTTACTTTTCCGCACTTTCAGTTGTACTCTGTTTTTACTTAGTGTTTACTTTCCGTTGCTTACTCTGTGGTGTTTGTTTACTTTACAAAGGCAATGCCTTCCCTTTTTACCGGGATTTACGCCTTAGTGCTAGTCGCCAGCCCCTGGCCTATGGAAGGCGGGCTTGGGGTAGTCACGGCACGGACCCCAAGGGCGGGTCGTGAAAAATTGGTATCAAAGGAGTTCGGTTCTACCGCGAACTCTGATCTTTTCTATGTGAATCAATAATTTTTAGTGTATTTAGTGTGGTTATCAGTCCAGGGAGTCCAGTGTTGGTGCGACGGCCGTCATATCCGTACACCAGGACCCTGACTTCTGATTTCTGGCTTAATGCACGAAAACATTGATTGCGTGTGTGTTTCAAATTTTTCTTTGTGATTACTTTGTGTCAGCTCACCAGGTATACTGTTTGACCGTGGCGCACCTGTTCCTTTTCAGGATGGCCCCACGACGGCAGCCAGCTAGGGTTCCGAGAGTCGAGTGTGATGACAGCCCACCGAGCGACGAGGCCTCGGTGCAGGGCCCTTTGTCAGCAGTGGCACCGGCGGTAGCACTACAAGCCGAGCCACCGATACTTCCAGCACCAGCCGCTGACGATGCACGTCGCCTCAGCGCACTGCATGAGTTTCAGCGCCAGCGACCACCCAGGTTTCGCGGGGAGACGGATCCCCAGGAAGCCGAGGACTGGCTGGAGGCAGTGGTACGAGTTTTTAGGCTAGTGAGGACACCTGCAGACCTCATGGTGATCCTCGCTGCGAGCCTACTGCACGCAGCAGCGGGCCGATGGTGGAGCTTGATGCTCTAGGTGCACGATGAGGCATCTCTACTTTGGATGGACTTTGAGAGCATCTTTCGCTCGGAGTTTGTCCCAGCCACCCTTCGTGCGGTGCGTATCCAGGAGCTTCTCCAGCTGCGGCAAGGCAGCATGACGGTCGCTCAGTACTCGGCGAGATTTACTGATCTCTCACGCTACTCGACCGACATGGTACGGGACCCATTCTTCCGGGCCCGGACCTTCGAGCAGGGTTTGAGACACGAGATCAGGGCATTGCTGATCTCCCTCACCATACCGACTCAGACAGGAGTACTGGAGCGGGCCCTTTTGATCGAGAGATTCCTTACTGAGTCTACACCAGCGCCGAGACCCACCGCAGGGCGACACGTGGCAGATTCTTCTGCAGCTGGCAGTCGACGGATGACTCAGGGGTCCAGGCACACCAGACCTTCAGGCAGACAACCTCAGGACACTGGCTCACCAGTGCGGGGCACACAGCGCTGATCCAGTCTTTCGAGAGGCAGACAGTGCTACTCGTGCGGCGGGCAGGGCCACATGGCTCGTGACTGCCCGACCCGCCATGTAGAGGATCAGTAGACGGTTGAGGAACCACCTAGGCAGAGGTAGAGGTTCGACCGTGGCGGTCCGCAGGGAGGAGGCTGACGAGGCAGAGGAGCTGGCCGAGCAGCAGGTGGTGGGCGACGCTTTGAGGCTCTACCACCACCACCACCAGGAGGTCCACCCCGACCTCAGGGGAGAGCACAGCTTCAGGCAGCTGAAGCTTACGATCATGGAGCTCCGGAAGCGGGTGGACTAGTGCGGGACTAGCTCCAGGCATAGAGGCCTTTGCCCCAAATGCCTCTAGCTTCGTAGTTTGTGTTGCATTGTGTCCTTGTACTTTGATTTGAAGTAATAAAAGACTCTTGCCTTGGTGACTTTTGTTTGTTTTTACTAAGAGGTGCCTGTTAAAAACTGTTGACTTGACCCTCACTTGCGAGATTCTTAATGGAGGAAACCCAGTGACCACACACTGATGCCGACAGTGTGACTCAACCCTTGGAGGCGAGAGTAACGGTTGGATCTCTTGGTAGCAGCGTCGAGGCCTTACGATGTCATCCATGCCATGAATTAACTAATCATGATGGGATTGACTGTATTAGGCAAGGAACGTGGTTCATCCCGGGGATGAGACTGGATTTCACTTTTCGATAAAGGAGAAATCTTTGCAGCTTTGCCGTACGTTAAGGAGGAAGGGGAAACCCTTCATGTGGTCAGACAGATGTCAGCAGAGCTTCCAGGAGCTGAGACAGAGGTTGACTAGCGCACCTATCTTGAGGTTGCCTGAGGAGGGAGTAGGGTACGTAGTCTACTACGATGCATCAGGGACTGGACTCGGATGTGTTCTGATGCAGGAGCGGGCAGTGATCGCCTATGGATCACGTCAGTTGAGGCCACATGAGCATAACTACGCTACCCATGACCTGGAGTTAGCAACAGTGGTCTTCGCTCTGAAGACATGGTGACATTACCTAATGGGCGAGCGTTTTACAGTCTTTTCTGATCATCAGAGTCTTAGGTATATCTTCTCGCAGAAGGACCTGAACCTGAGACAGCGGCGATGGCTCGTGTTCCTCCAGGACTATGACTTTGACATAGTCTATACTCCTGGGAAGGGGAACGTAGTAGCCGATGCCCTCAGCAGGAGGACGGGCATTCAACTACTTGAGGAGGCGACAGAGCAGCTAGCCTATTTGCAGATATCCTTCGTGGATAGAGATAGAGCAGCCTTTCTTCAGTCTCTCACAGTCACCCCTCTACTATTGCAGCAGGTCAGAGAGGCACAGCGAGAGGACGCTGACTGTGAGACACGGCGTGCACTGATATCCTCGGGACAGGCACCTGATGGTTTCTCCCTTGGAGCAGAGCACGACATCCTTTTCAGAGGACGTACCATGGTACCAGTCGCTTTGCGAGAGGAGGTGCTGAGAGAGTTTCACACTTCTCCTTTAGTGGTACATCCAGGAGTGGTGAAGATGTACCAGGATCTCAGACGACAGCACTGGTGACCGGGCATGAAGAAGTCTGTAGGAGAGTTCGTTTCTTGATGCCTCACCTGTTAGTAGGTGAAGGCAGAGCATCAGGTACCAGCAGGCTTGGTACAGCCCTTGGAGGTTCCAGAGTGGAAGTGGGACGGCATATCTATGGACTTCGTGACTGGACTTCCACGCACTTCCAGAGGTCATGACTCCATCTGGGTGATTTTGACCAACTCACCAAGTCGGCACACTTCTTACCCATCAGAGAGCAGGGCTCAGTGGAGATCTTGGGACGTCTCTACGTTCAGGAGATTGTGCGGCTCCACGGTGTGCCATCATCTATCGTCTCTGATCGAGATGATCACTTTACTTCCCGGCTTTGGAAGGGGTTACAGGAGGCGTTCGGGACGCAGCTACGTCTGAGCACAGCCTTTCACCCTCAAACGGATGGTCAGACGGAGAGGACCATTCAGACTCTCGAGGACATGCTCCGCGCATGTGTCCTCGACTTTGGTCGTAGCTGGGAGGACCACCTACCCTTGGTGGAGTTTGCGTACAACAACAGCTACCACTCCACCATCGGGATGGCACCGTACGAGGCGTTGTACGGCCGACCTTATAGATCTCCTTTATGCTGGACAGACCCTGGGGAGTCAGCACTTGTGGGACCGGAGATGGTCCAGGCCATGACAGAGAAGGTCCAGGTCATCCAGGAGCGGATGAGGACAGCTCAGAGCCGACAGAAGTCATACGCTGACAGGAGGCGGAGGCCACTAGAGTTCGAGGATGGCGACCACGTCTTCTTGTGGGTCTCACCTCAACGTCGTATTCGGAGATTTGGCCGAGGCGGCAAGTTATCTCCGCGCTTCATCGGACCCTTCCAGGTCCTCTGCAGGATTGGCGAGGTGGCTTATCGCCTGGCTCTACCACCTCAGTTGCACCGGGTACACGACGTCTTCCACGTATCTCAGCTGAGGAGATACGTGCACGACCCGATGCACATCATTGACCATGGGGATCTTGACGTTGACAATGGGGTGACTTTTACGGAGGTCCCGGTGGAGATAGAGGATCGACAGGAGCGGGTCCTACGTGGGCGATCGATTCCTCTAGTGCGCATCAGATGGCAGCACGGGAACCTCCAGGAGAGGACATGGGAGCGGGAGGCTCAGATGCGTGCTCAGTACCCTCATTTGTTTCCCTAGTTTTTGATGTATCTTTACGGGGACGTAAAGCCCTGAGGTGGGAGTAATGTAAAGACCCGTAAAATTCAAGGGAAATTTTTTCTTAATTTTCTTTGGAATTTTACAATAGCGCGGTTTCTGACAGCACCTGATTCCGAGGCCCGGAGTGCCCAGAATCAATTTCCGAAGTTTGGCTCGGGTACGTTAAGTGAACGAACGAGTGGGAATTTCTAACTTTTGAACCGGTGCCCGGAATCAAATTCTGAGGGCACCGATGAACTCGCAGCGCCGATATTCGCTTAAGGAGACCTTTTCCAAGGTTGCGTTTATTGCGGGTTGAGAGTTAGTTTTTGGGTTTTTTAAATAAAGTTAAATAAAATTTGGAAACATATTTTATTTCTTTTTTTGTTAGTTATAACCTCCCAAAGGGAGTTAGGGGTAGGACCCATATCCACTTAACCTCCCTTAAGAGGATTAAGTGTGGTGGGGCCCACACGAACCCCAACTCCTCATATTCTCTCAAAACTCCCCTATAACCCCCTTTAAATAATGTTTGACAACTTGTTTTAATTAATTAAGGTGGGTTGATTTGAATTTCAAACCTTTGAAATTCAAGTTGATGTTGTGTAAATAAAATAAGCCTTAGCTTATTTTATTTGGTTTAGCCATCTTGAGAGGATTTGAGAACTCCTTCTTCTTCAAACTTTGACGAAGAACACTCAAGCTCCGACGAAGAACGCCGCTCCTCTCTTCTTCGTAGCCGGTTTGTTTCCGAAGATCGACGACGCCTTCCGTGTCAACGAAAGGGAACGCTGCTTCCTCCTCGGACTTCCTTTGTCGGCTTACAAAGATTCACCAACGACGAACCTCTTCGGACGTACCTCTTCGTCAACAGAATTGACGAACGATTACCGCAACGTTGTCTTCCGCGGGTCGTTGACGAACATCGTACTTGAAACCGAGGTAGGGGTTTGTTGTGGATTATTTATTTTCTCTCGTTCTTGGTTCTAGCATGATAATATTGTGTTAAATATTTAAGAGTTGTCATCTAACGAGAGGGGGGTCGGACCGCACAAACACGGCCGAATTCCTCCTCCTTTGTTCTTGATTATTATTATTATCTTCTTGTGGATGTACGAGATGGCGTGGTGCCATCTCACCACGTGGAAATCATTCGACAAATATTGTGTGGTGCCGTCGCGCCGCGCCGTGGAAGGATTATCATGAACGCGACGCCGTCGAGCCGCGTCGATGGGAACCAAAGGCACCGCGGCCGGAGCGGGGCCGCGGCGGTGGGGCACGGTACCGTCGCACCGCGCCGAACGACGAAGGCCACGGCCGGTTCCGGGCCGCGGCGGGACGAGAGGACAGGCGGCTAGCCGGGCCGCCGGTGTCGGAAGCCGGAAGGGGACCGGCTTTGCCGGTCCCGTTGTACAAAAACCGGCCGGCCAAGTCGGGCCGGCCGGAAGGGGAAAAACCGGGGGAATTTAATTCCCCCGGCCACCTTGAATGCCCCCCCCCCATTAAGAGGGGGGGCCGATTTCATAAAAGGGTGGGCAGGCGGCCCCCCGTTTTCCTCAAGGAAGGCCCCCACGAGGGGGGCCGGTTTTCTCCAAAGGCGCGGCTTCAGCCGCGCCGCCAGCAAGGAGGGGCGGGGGCCTTGCCCCCCGCGCGTGGCACCCGAGCGGCGCCCAGGCCGCGCCGCCGCCGGCCGGGCCGCGCCGCTGTGCCGGGCCGCACCGCCGCGACGCCGCGCCACCGGCCGGGCCGGGTCAAACCCGGTTCGGGCCGACCCAGGGGGGGTAGGTCCGGGTCGGGCCGGACCCGGACCCCCCGTTTTCGAATCAACTTCGGTATTTTTCTCATATCTTGAGCTACGGACCTCCGATTTACGAACCGTAAGCGGCGATGCGATCCTTGGATTGATACGGTCGATTCGGTATATCACACTCAAAGTTTCGGAATACTTTGAGTTCGGCCGGGTTGGTTCGTACACGAAACCAACCGGGCCCTCGGAGCGGAAACGCTCATATCTTGAGCTACGAATGTCCGATTGACGTTCCGTCAGCTTTGTTGTGTTCCTCTTAGTGAGAATGATCGTTTGGCATAATCCGCCCGAGGTTTGGACGCAGGTGGAGTACGGTCGGGTTGGTTTTGCCTTAAAAACCAACCGGGGCCCTGGGACGAAAAAGCCAATAACTCTCAGACCGGGCGTCCGATCGACGCACCGTCTGTTGCGTTGAGTTCCTGTTGGCGATAAGGAACTTTTGGATACATCAACTCTGGACTATGTGACCGTTGATGTATCAGCCTCTCGGCTCGTGGAGCGGACCCTCCGAACGAGCTTGCTGTGTGCGGGAACCCTAGAGCTGGCTGCGACTGTGACTGCTACTGCTACTGCTACTGCTACTGTGACTGCGACGACGACAGTACAGAGATCCTTAGTGGATTCGACGACGACGATTACGGCACTCAGCGATCCTACGTGGATCAGTGCTACAGGTCCTGTGTGGGCCCGATCCTGTGTGGGTCCGATCCTGTGTGGGTCTTTGCGCTCAGCGGTCCTATGTGAACCAGCGCCTACAGGTCCTGTGTGGGCCCGATCCTGTGTGGGTCTTTGCGGGGGTTAGTTACCTATCGATCCTTCGTGGGTCCGACGACTTAGATGGATTAGAGATCATCTTTATCGTCTTTCGAAGAAGTATGCCTGTGTGAGCTGAATCCTGTTGCTTTCCTGTGTGGATTGTGTTGTGCTATCTTGTGTGGATTTTGTTTTGCTTTCCTGTGTGGAATACGTATACTTTCCTGTGTGGACTGAGTTGTACTTGGGCTCGGAGGTTGGAGCGTATTGGAATTGATGACTTAGGTATATGTATGGGCATATACCTAAGCAGTGTCGGTTGTTACTTCGTGTTTGTATCCTTCCTTTGTGGTTTATCCTTTGTGGATTTTGGGAGACCTTCAGGGGTCTCGGGGTCCCTAATGAGTAGGTTATACTCATCCCTGCACGGGCTATGCCCGCACTACGTTGTGTTGGTTGCAGACGAAAGACAACGTTGATCTTGGCTGAGGCTTGCAGAGCAGGACGGTACCTAGAGGTGGACCACTGGGCGTGACGTGTTCAGAGCGGGCGGCGGGACTCGTGGAGCAGTGGAGCTATCTATACCCACCCTTCAGGTGGGATCTCCAGTGGACAGCTCGGTGTAGCGGCTTTTACTTACAGTTGCTGTTTTCCCTATCGAGTTGTACTTTACTTTCAGTTTGGGTTTGTATACTGGCCCATTTACTTTTCCGCACTTTCAGTTGTACTCTGTTTTTATTTAGTGTTTACTTTCCGTTGCTTACTCTATGGTGTTTGTTTACTTTACAAAGGCAGTGCCTTCCCTTTTTATCGGGATTTACGCCTTGGTGCTAGTCGCCAGCCCCTGGCCTATGGAAGGCGGGCTTGGGGTTAGTCACGGCACGGACCCCGAGGGTGGGTCATGACAACCATAGAGGTATCTACTACTGGAACTCATGCAATGAACTAATTCAGAATGCACCATCCACTGGTGGGGCTAGAGGAAAATACTTCACTATAGGTAGTTGTTCTGCTTGTACACCACCTGTAGGTATCATCACCATAAGAGGGCCATGCACCGAAGCATCCTCATTCGGTTGGCTGTCATCATAAACTCGTTCTATAATCATGGCTGACTATCTACGTAATGAAATCCTATAAATAAACAAATGTTCCATGGTCATTAAGTTATATTTGGTGAGAAGAATCAAAAGAGATCAAAATAATAACATTTCCAAAACACACACAATCAATGTTTTCGTGTATCGATTTGGAAATCAGAACTCAGTGTTCTAGTGTATGGATACGTCTGCCACCACACCAATACTAGAATCTCCAAACTGATATCCATACTCAAAAAACATAACACTATTGATCCATTGATAACATATAATCTTAGTTCATCTGGTTTAACCAACTCCTCTGATACCACTTTGTCATGAACCATCCCCGGGGCCCGTGTCGTGACTACCCCAAGCCCAGCTTACATAGGCCAGGGGTAGGAAACTAGAAACAAATGGCATGTCACTATAACTGGAATCCATTTAATCAAAACATGTAGCCACAATGATAGCGCACACTACACACATGTAAAACACAATGGAAGAAGAAAGGTAAAACCACGACTAAAAACAACCAATATGTATAAAATTATATACTGAAAGTAAAGGGTCTATTATACAAGCCCAATTGAAACTAATACAACAAAATGGATAAATAACTCCTGAGGTCATCTTACAAGGGTCTTACATGAATCATAGGTATATCTCATCTCTTTTTCTCTTTACATCAAGAGGTCACCTCCAGGCACTGTCTGGTCCTGACTCCCTATCCTCGGTCAAAGATGATTTTCATCTTCACAAGACACAACACGGTGAAGGTGAATCCCATGCTAGGGTGAGTATAAAAAAACCAAATAAGGACCTTGAGACTCCAAAAGTCTCCGATAATTCCAAAAAGGATTAACCACAAAACATGATCTCAATAAAAAAGCACAAGTATGGACTCTACTCAAAACAGCTGTACAAAATAACGAAACGTAATAATTATGATTAATAATGAGCTAGATCATTTTATTTTATTAATAAGTTCCAATTTTGTACAATCAAGATGTCTTTCAGAATCTATTCCACACACGGTCGCCATTCACTGATCCACACAGGGTTCTAATTCGTTGATCCAAACCAGGTCGTAAGTCGTTGATCCACGACGGGACACTCTAAGGCTAGCCGTCATTGGGTCGCACTACTACAGATCCACACAGGGTTGTATTTTGTCGATCCACATAGGGTCTTAAGTCACTGTTCCACACATGGTCATATGTCACTGATCCACATAGTGTTGTATGGAACCTTACCACAGAGGTTTGTAAGTCACTGATCCACATAGGGTCATAAGTATCGAATCCACACAGGGTTATAAGTCCACGATCAATATGGGGTTCAAAGTTAGTGATCCACACAAGTTCATAAGTCATTGATCCACACAGGGTTATAAGTCGCAGATCCACACAGGTTCAGAAGTCCACAATCCACACAGTGTCGTGATTCATCGATCCACACAGGGTCGTAAGTCCCTGATCCACATGGGATCATTAGTCTCTGATCCATATAGGGTCATAAGTCCCTGATCAATGAAGGAATTCTATATGTATGGTCCTCGTCAGGATGTGATACTTTAGATCTTCATAGGGTCACTATGATTCCAATCCAAACAGGGTCGAATGTCACTTGACATCCAGCCATAAGATTCCCGCATTTGATGCGCTTTGGTTACCCGGAAATCACTACTCAAGATATCTTTCATACTTAAACAGCCATAAATTCCCAAAAAGAGGTACCCCAAAGAACTGTCATGTTATAAGGGTTTGAATGCAACATATTGTGCATCAATGAGACTCTCGGTCAATATGTTATTGTCATTTTAGTGTTGGCAACCTGGTTGGATCCATGTAAGATCCAACACAGAAATACACCAATGTTCTCAAAAGCCCAAGTAGAGTATCCCAATAGGACTGCCTCTTATTAATGGTTCTAGAACCATAGACCATTCATCAAATGGATGTATTTTTTGAGAGATATGCCACTTCAAGGGATAATAAGCCTCAAGTGGGCCCTGATCCGGTCCATCCAGGTCAGACTGACCTGTCCAGGCCTGAAGAGGTTGGGCCACAGTCTCGGCTAAGCCCACCTATCTATGCACGACCCAGGCTGTTGGACCTACCCATCCTGGAAGTTAGGCATGACCCACTAGCTCAACACATGGGTTTTCTCCCTTATCGATGATACTTAAGTCCGATCAACGTGGAACCTTCCATCATCATGGCCTGTATTGTCCAGCCATCGGCTTCTCTGGTAGCTGGCGCCAGCATGCCATAAGAGCATCAGTGGGACTCTAGTAAAACTATGGAGGTATGTCTTCTTTTCCAAATGCGCATATGAGCTTATCGAGACACTGCCATAAATGGATGGTCTTCAGTATAATATTTTCGCTGTATTGGTCAGTCCTCCATGAAGAACACAAACAATGAATGTTCGACAGATTTTCGGGGCCTTGTTCGGTTCTCCCTGTGCCCCCCTCCTGATCATTATTTACATAGAAATAATTTAACATAATCAAGGGTTGAAGAATCATAACATTCATAAACAACACCCTACCTCGAACTCATTTGATGGAACTATGAATGAGGAACATGAACCCAAGTTCAAAGGGGGTTTATCAATTATTTATTCATTGTTTGAGAAAAGGCATTGTTAGAACTCCACGAGAGGTTCCCCTTGTGAGTACCCAAAACCCATGCCCAAACATTGTTTAAATAGAGATTAATCTTCCACATTGTGTTTAATATTATGATTCATTAATTAACTGTAATTAATGAGCCAATTAAACACATAAGAATCGTCCTTTCCAAACTAATGGAATGAGAGGTTTTAGAAAATAATTGTATCTCATTAAAAGTATGATGTTAAACTATGTTCCCACCACCATTTATAAATGTTTATAGGGAAAGAATAAAATAAATTTGGAATTGTTTTATTATTATTTCTGTAATTCCCAAAAAAAAATTCATCATACCCATGTCGCTCAATGCTATGATTCCCTTAAATGAATCTCGGTGCTGCGAATTCAATAGTGCTCTCATATTTTTAATCTATGTACCCGTTAAGATGGTATAAATAATTACTTGCACATTTACATAACTCACCTTAAAAAAAGTTCAAAAATCCTTTTCGGTGCTCTCCGGGCCCCAGAATGATGTGCCGTTAATTTTCACAGACTTGTAATAATCCCAAATAATTTAAAATATATATATTAAAAATTCTTGGTCTTTACAATATTCTTGTTATATAAATGTAATGTCTTTTCATTTACATATTATTTCCAAATTGATAATTATTATCTATTTATGATATATTAATTTTCACTTTAACCAAATTGATATATAGAAATCAGACTTAATTTGTTTCTTTTACCAATGTCATAATGATGAATCCTTTGAATTAAAATAATGTTTGATTTGAATTTTTTATGTAATATGTTTTATTTTCTTAGGAACTAGATTAAGGAAATCATATATTAGGGAATATATCCCAATCATAGGCTATAATTATAATCATGTAAGAATAAACAAAATGTTTTTGTAGATAAATGACTATGTAGTTTTCATCATAATACATATCTTTCTATATGCTAGAAGTGGACGTTCCTCAGGCATAGTAGTACCCATGGGAAATAACTCTGAAATGGGTGCATTGGGATTGACCTCATTTTCACATGGGGCATGAAAATGGTCCTTTCTATACAACTAGTTTGACATTCTATATAGATATTCTATGTATAATTCACATATTATTTACACCCAATTATTATGAATTTGAGATTAATGACAACCATAATAAAATTAATATTTATTATTAGGATATTAAAAATATATATACATTAATGAATTATATTTATTACACAACATGAGGAATTATAAATTATGATTTAAAATTCATATTTTTATGACCTAATCAATTATGCTCCATTATTTAGATATGGTTCTATAATGGGAAAATGGTACTAGAACTAATGGACAATTTAGATATTTCTCTACCTAGAAATCCAATATAGATGGAACTGGAAATGATATAATTATTATTATATTAAGAATGATTATTTTGTTTATCATTAATAACCATCCCCGAATGGATCGACCCATTTCAAAACACAATTCCCTTATATTATATATCTTCATACGATTAAATCCCCTATCATTGGGTTGTAATTTAGATCTAATGGTTACTGGGAAATGGTTTATGTTTCTAGAGAAGATATTTATCACATTGGGATGCATTTAAAAAATAGAGTATCCCTTTTATTGTAGTGTAAAAAAGGATATTCTGATAAATGGTTGCTCTTTATCAAAAATAATACAGGGGAAATATGAAAAATGACTCATGGAATTGAAGTATTCTGTGGAGACATTTTTTAAAAAATATTTCCCACATGAGGAACAGAATGAGATGATGTAAATGTTCTTTATAATAAGGAAAATAGATAATATCCTTATAAAGAAACCATTACATGGTTTTTGATGTATTCTACATATTACATACACATCACAAAGTGAATGATTGACTTTTAATTACTAGGTCTTAATCCATTGGTCCAAAAGTAACTAGTCACTCGAAGGTTTTATTCATATAATGAAATAGATTAATGTGCCATAAAAATAATGAACAAATTTCCTTCATCATATATGTTCAATATATATTAATCTAGGAATAGGAAATCCTAACATAATGAAAATGTGATTTAATAATAGAAGTAGAAGAGTAAACATCGACTCCCATATTTTAAAAACTATAGAATCAATCCTTATTGTAAATGCAAAAATGGATTAATATATTATTAAAAGGTAATTATTAATGGGAATCTAGAACATGAGTTTAATGTTTTGAAATAAAAAATTAAATTTATTCTCTTAGCCATAGGTATATGGGTATCTATGTAACTAAAATAAACAATCATCAAGGGAATCAACCATAGATGTTCTCAAGGAGAAAATCCAAACCTTATGTGATCGCAATAGGTGAGGTTGAAGCACCCAGTGATAGTGCTTCAGATACATTAATCCTATAAGAGAATTCAGATAATTCATTATTTGATTCTTGATCCTTTGACTCTTTTATATCTACCAGGTTTTCCTTAATAAAATTATACTTCCATATTAATTTAATAATCATGTTTTCATTCAAAACTACTAGGGGAATTCCCACAACAACAATGTTGTGTCATGATGTCCGCACAATGACACATAAATTTTATTTTTTTGTAACTTCCCTAACATGAGTTGGCCGGAGTCGGTGCCTTACATTATTATATTTCCAAAAAATACATTATTCAACTCTAATAGTGAAAAATAGTATAGATGTTTTTAAAAACAAAATTTCATACATGATACCCATATAACAATATGAATAGAAAATAAATCATAAAAAAATTAAAATCTCAATATCTATGAAATTGATTTTCGGAATTCATCTTCATATCCTAATGATTGGAAAAAATATAGGGGTGAGATAAAATGCTCAGTAAGAGATAAGTACAGTAAAAGGAATTATAAATCAATAATAATAATTATAATAAATATGGAATAGTATATAACTGAACACATTGACACATAAATATCTCGATATAGAATATTCAATAAGAAATGTTAAATAACAAAAAACATATGGAATTTAATCAATAATATGATAATTAAATCCATCCATAGATAATTTCATTGGATAAATATCATGTAAAATAAAAAAATAAGTTTTAATGAAGTAAATTTTTATATATTGGATCCCATGATCCCATAGAACATGGAACCGTTACCGTAAATACCACTAATAGGAATATTTAAATATTTAGGAAGAAACGCATCTGAGTTGACCAATTCATTCATTTCAAGACTCTATTAATATGTCAAGGGTATTAATTTGAATAGTCCCCAACATGTTCAATATCATTCCAAAACATTCATCATATATTTAATAAATAGAATAATTCATAAACCATGTTCCATATTAAATATCATTATTGAGAAAAGGATACATATTTATCAATAGCTCTCTTATTAATCATAGAAATATAAATGAAAATAACCAATTTGAAAAGGAATTCTATTTTGAAAATAATAATATCCACTACACAATGATATAGATATTTATGATAAATGTAATTCTCAATGGGAAATGATTATAATAAATTGATTTTTTGAAGATAATGTTAAAATTTAGAAAATGAACTGATATTTCTCATTAATTTTACCATTTCGTAACTTTTTGATAAAATCACATCAATTTTAAATAAGTAAAATTTAAACATAAAATAAAATTAATAATTAATGACTCATGATATTACATGAAAATGTGGAATTATATACATCAAAAAAAAGTCAATTAGTGTAAAATAAAAAATAATTCGTAATGGAATGTATATTTTGATGAAATCACATACCACACAAATTATTTTGGTTTAATACACGTTAAACTACTATATAATAGATAAATCATGTTATTAAATTTTACCATGACCATATTAATATTTATAATATATTAGGTGATCCTTTTATAAAATTTTATAAAATATTATACATAGTTTCTTAATATTCATTAATTATTTTTAGGGTTATGGGTGTAAATTTCCTTGTATTCCGTGTATGTTATGACTTATTATTTTATGTTCCAATTATATAGATCAACAATTTATCATATCTATAATTTACGAAATGATATAAATATAAAATATATTAAGAATATTTTTAATTTTTATAATCCATAAATTTTGGTGATGGGAATAGAAATACACCATTCATGGAGATGGAAGGCTATAGGTACTTCTAAACATTGAGTCCAATTTCAATTCATATTGAAAAAATATAGGTAATTTATATATATATTATAAATCACTTATTATTTTTTTGTCATGTATTTAACATTTCATTTTAAAATCATCCATAATACATTTCATGTTGAAATAACCAAATCACATCACTTCCTCGGTGATAGTCCACCGTATAGACGAGCGACATTATCACATTCTGAAAAAATTGGAAAGAATTATTTTTAGTATTATATAATAACAAAAGATTAATAAATGAATCATATCTATTATATATAAATTTTATTTATTTCATTATTTCTATCCTTGATAGGTTGTTATGGAAAACCCAACAACATCGGTTTGCTAGGAGGTACTCCACCGTACACAAAATGATTTTGTAACCCATTTGATATAAGTTTGTGTGATTGTGGTTCATTAAATTAATATTGAATGCTATAATTATATTTAATATAATGAGTTTATTATATGGTAATGGTATAGTCATAATTTAATTATTTATATAATGAATTTGAATACAAATATATTTATAAGATTATTATCAATTTTCATGTATCATATTTGTTATTCACTGATACATTCATAATATGGTTATCATAAAATAATATTTATTTTAGGTTTATGGGTTGAAAGTTGGGATGATAATGATTAAGGGTACGGATGATCCAAATGGATTCATAATAGTGAATAAGTGAGGGTATTGGGTTCCCTTTTATAGTAGAATAGGTGTGTCATTATTTTAAATATCAAAAAATAAAACCAATTGGGAGGCCTCAGAAACCTCATATTCGTCCAATAATGAACAATTTTAGAAATTATTTCATATATGATCTAAATATGTCCATAAATTTGTTTTGGACTTGTTTAAGGTCAATTTGAAACATTATTTATCTGCTTAAACACTAGGTAAACATATTTTTACCATAATTGTTGTGAATCACATTAACTATTTTTATTAATTACTTTGAAAAAAAATATATTTCACTATATTAGAAATTATAAATTATTTATGATTCAAAATATGGAATTAATTTTCATAATTAACACTATAGAAATGGAAATTTTTAAATACAAATTTAACCTATTGTCATGATGACAAAACTGGGGTTTAAAGTGAAATTATTGTAATGTTTGAAATGTTATTGTATCATAATTCAAAACAAAATTGATTCCAATGTTAATAAATGGATTAATATATGTATAATAAACTTAATATAAGTTTGAAACTATTTTAAAATATAATTAAAAATTATAATCTATTTTGATGGAATGTAAATTTTCAATTTAATTTAGTTCTTTTCAATATCTATAATAAAATGAAAATTATAAAACAAATATAAAAAAATTCACATTAATTTAATTTTAACATTCAAGGATGGCCAGAAGTACTTATATTTTAATTATATTTGCATAACCCCCCCTTTTAAGGGTTGAAGAGGAACCCTTATAAGGCACGTAGGCTCATGACAACTTACATGACCGGGGGTTCCTATAAGAACATGGCCTGAATCATCTAAGACACTACATAGAAATACACCTCCCAAGTGTCTATATAATTATAAATCTCTCCACCTTCCCTATAACATCCCCAAATGATAAAGGGTTAAATGACTAATTGATATGACTCATGTCAACAAAGTGCAACTTCCTTTTTGGGAGCCTGTCTGATTAGAACTCCATAGTTAAGCGTGCTTGGCTTGGAGTAGTGATCAGGATGGGTGACCTTCTGGGAAGTTTCTCGGGGTGTGTGTGAGTGAGGACAAAGCACACTAGAAAGGACATGTGTTGGCCTGTGGGGACTGTCATTAGTCAGATGACCCGTTCAGGCATGTTGGTGGACCCTGGGGTGGGCCCCACATGTCTGCGGGGCAACTGGTGGTACCTGGTGGGCCAGGACCTGACGGCCATGTAAGGCGGGGTGGTTGTGCTATCCTCGGGACCCAGTTGTCACATTTGGTATCAGAGGAGGAACCCGACCTTAAGTGTGGTGCACTGCCTGGGTTGAGATATAGAGCCCACAACGAGAGCGTTGTGCTCTAAAGGGTGGGGGGGTGATTGTAACATCCCCAAATGATAAAGGGTTAAATGACTAATTGATATGACTCATGTCAACAAGGTGAAACTTCCTTTTCGGGAGGCTTTCTGATTAGAACTCCACAGTTAAGCGTGCTTGGCTTGAGTAGTGATCAGGATGGGTGACCCTCTGGGAAGTTTTTCAGGGTGTGTGTGAGTGAGGACAAAGCACACTGGAAAGGACATGTGTTGGCCTGTGGGGACTGTTATTAGTCAGATGACCCGTTCAGGCATGTAGGTGGACCCTGGGGTTGGCCCCACATGTCTGCGGGGCAACTGGTGGTACCTGGTGGGCCAGGACCCGACAGCCATGTAAGGCGGGGTGGTTGTGCTATCACCGGGACCAAGTTGTCACATTTGGTATCAGAGGAGGAACCCGACCATAAATGTGGTGCACTGCCTGGGTTGAGATATAGGGCCCACAACGAGAGCGTTGTGCTCTCGCCTGGGGTGGGCCCCACATGTCTGCGGGGCATCTAGTGGTACCTGGTGGGCCAGGACCCGACGGCCATGTAAGGCGGGGTGGTTGTGCTATCACCGGGACCAAGTTGTCACATTTGGTATCAGAGGAGGAACCCGGCCTTAAGTGTGGTGCACTGCCTGGGTTGAGATATAGGGCCCACAACGAGAGTGTTGTTCTCTAAAGGGCGGGTGGGTGATTGTAACATCCCCAAATGATAAAGGGTTAAATGACTAATTGATTTGACTCATGTCAACAAGGTGCAACATCCTTTTCGGGAGTCTGTCTGATTAGAACTCCATAGTTAAGCGTGTTTGGCTTGGAGTAGTGATCAAGATGGGTGACCCTCTGGGAAGTTTCTCAGGGTGTGTGTGAGTGAGGACAAAGCACACTGGAAAGGACAAGTGCTGGCCTGTGGGGACTGTTATCAGTCAGATGACCCGTTCAGGCATGTGGGTGGACCCTGGGGTGGGCCCCATGTGTCTACGGGGCAACTGTTGGTACCTGGTGGGCCAGGACCCAACGACCGTGTTATGGAGGGGTGGTTGTGCTATCACCGGGACCCAGTTGTCACCGGGACCCAGGAGCTTTGGTTTCATTGATCTGTTTTAGTTGTCCGGTATGAAATTTGACGTCATTGCGTTTGAAGGTTTCCCTTGGAAACGGCAAAAGGAAATCCAGTGGGGAAGGGTGAAGGATATTCTGAATCGTAAGTGTTGACCAGTGTCTTGAAGGACTTTGTAGTATTTACATCGGCTGCAAGGGTCATTTTCGGTGACGTCTTGCAGCGTGAGGTCCCTTTGATAGTCAACGGTGGTTTGGAAGCGGTAAACGAGACTCCAGTGGAAAAAAAATATGGAAGCAACCCTAACTTGTTGGTGCGGTCAATCGTTCAGGCATATGGGTGAACCCTGGGGTGGGCCCCACATGTATGCGGGGCAACTGGTGGTACCTGGTGGGCCAGGACCCGACGGCCATGTAAGGCGGGGTGGTTGTGCTATCACCAGGACCCAGTTGTCACATTTGGTATTAGAGGAGGAACCCGGCCTTAAGTGCGGTGCACTGCCTGGGTTGAGATATAGGGCCCACAACGAGAGCGTTGTGCTCTAAAGGGGGGGGGGGTGATTGTAACATCCCCAAATGATAAAGGGTTAAATGACTAATTGATATGACTCATGTCAACAAGGTGCAACTTCCTTTTCGGGAGCCTGTCTGATTACAACTCCATAGTTAAGCGTGCTTGGCTTGGAGTACTGATCAGGATGGGTGACCCTCTGGGAAGTTTCTCAGGGTGTGTGTGATTGAGGACAAAGCACACTGGAAAGGACATGTGTTTGGCTGTGGGGACTGTCATTAGTCAGATGACCCATTCAGGCATGTGGGTAGACCCTGGGGTGGGCCCCACGTGTCTGCGGGGCAACTGTTGGTACCTGGTGGGCTAGGACCCGACGACCATGTTAAGGAGGGGTGGTTGTGCTATCACCGGGACCCAGTTGTCACCGGGACCCAGGAGCTTTGTTTTCTTTGACCTATCTTAGTTGTCAGGTATGAAATTTGACGTCATTGTGTTTGAAGGTTTCCCCTGGAAACGGTGAAAGGAAATCCAGCGGGGAAGGGTGAAGGATATTCAGAATTTTTAGTGTTGAGCAGTGTCTTGAAGGGCTTTGTAGTATTTACATCGGCTGCAATGGTCATTTTCAGTGACGTCTTGTAGCGTGAAGTCCCTTTGATAGTCAACGGTGGTTTGAAAGCGGTACAGGAGACTCCAGTGGAAAAAAATTATGGATGCAACCCTAAATTGTTGGTGCGGTCTATAGTTCTAAATGAACTCTGGTCTTTGGTTTGTTTTGTTTAAGGAAAGGTTCGTGTTAGGCTACTAGTTTGGAAGACCCAGTCGTATGAGGGTGCTATGGTTGTTTGCCGAAATCACATGTCGTTCAAGATGCGGTTTAAAGCCATTCTCTGCGTAATGTTCCTCTCAACAACAACCGTCGTGTTCAGGTGATGAATGGTGGTGTCGTGTTCTCATTCAGTGTGACAAAGGGTGATGTGCATGCACCATTTCAACTCTGGTGTTGGTGAATGTTCCACGTATGATCAGTCAGATACTGTAATGTGTTGTGTTTGATGGTGTTGCCTCGGGTGCAATATGATTGCGTGTGGCACCAAAATGAGAAGCTTCGTTTGGGAGTCTTCCATGCCTGACTGCGAGGTATGAGATGCTTCAAATATCAAGGCTCCAGCCATTGGCCTCGGAGTGAAGCTGGCGCGTGGTCAGGAACCCCAGGAGTGTATGAGACCCCAACACTATTTCTGTCATCAGTGTTAAGAGTAGTGGCAGTTTAAATTGTTTCTATAGTTGTTCCGCTCCGAATGGGCCGTCTGGTTGCGTAAGGTTTTCGTGTCAATGCGGAGCCATGTTCGTCTCGTGCCTTAAAGTCTTAGGGGTTTCATTCCACTGGATGCAATCGCTTTAGTGGTCCTTATGAGAGTCTATTAGGTAACTCAGTCTCAAATATGAATGGTGTTCATCCAGGAAATTTTGAGATGTTGGTTTGTGGCCGACCCTGGTTTTGACGCCTGGTGGTCAGGCCCCCCCTCCCCTCCCCCTATGGTGGGGTGTTTGGTTACCATCGGGAATTTTTCAGAGTTCTGTAATCCTATGTTAATTCTAATGGCGGCGAGACCCACGATGGGTCTCGCTCAATGATCTCTGAATAAATCGGTGTTGGCTTTTCTTTAATGGTGGGCAGTCCGCTCGAAACTCCCCTTGTTGGATTTTAAGCCTCGTTTTGAGAGCAAGTGAGTTTATAATGGTGGGGAGCCCCTCAGGCCTCCCTATGTTGATATTTTGCTTCTGTTTTCAAATATGTCTTGGTGATACGTGATAAGAGTATTTCTTGGACGTTGTCCGACCTTGTCTGTTGATTCTAACCAAATGGTGTGGTTTTCATTTAATAATGTTTGAGTTGTTTCGTCTTCTGAGGTTGGTTTCCATGGGTGCGAGATTCATTTTCCTTGATCAGTCAACTGGAGGCGTTCTAGCTCTTCGGGGCGGGCGACATATATCAAAAAGTTCTTATATGATTTTCTCGAAGTTGTATTTGAGTCACTTTCTGTGAGTATGATTTGTTTTCCTCTTCCCGCTTGTTGTTTGTGGGAATCTTCTTTGAACCTAAAGGGGGTGTCGTTCCCTACTTTAAGTCTCGACCATATTTGTGGCTTTCTGGGGACGGAAAGGTTTATGGTGGGGAGAATTGTCACACCCATCATCTTTAAATGAGTTTTTCTTTATTTTTCTCTAAGTCGGGTAGTGCGGGGTTAAGCCCGAATTCAAATTTGAGGTTTTTATTTAAAAAAACTCTTGTAATGGTCTTGATTGCGTCTAGCGCATCGCGGTCGAAGCCATGCAAGCTCACTCCGGTCGCCGTGCGACCCAGCCCGATTCACCACACTGCCAGCTCGGTGTATGATTAATTAATTAATTATCAAAGTAATTAAGTTAAATGGTTAATAAAATATTTAAATCGAAAGATGTTAAAGATGATAATTTGATTATATTTACTACTATTATCATGTTTATTTTCTGTTAAAAATTTTATGGGCCACGCGGATTAACTGCGCAGTTGCCGGAGCATTTAAAAATAAAGTTAATCAAACGATGTTTAAATAATTTTTTTAATGATAATGAATATAGTTATTATTAATATTATAATAATAATTATTATTATTATCATTATTATTATAGTTCTTGTAAGATTTATTTTATTAACACCAATTTATAATTATAAATACTTTTAAGTATTAGATTTTTAGTTTTATTATTATTGTTTTTTATTTTATTCTATTTTATTTTTCTTCCCCTTTTCCATATTATTTAATGGGGTTTTTATTTAACATATTATTTTATTTTTATTTTATTTTCCCTTTATTATTTTTTTCTTTTCTTTTTATTATTTATCTTTTTTTTTCTTCCTCACCCTCTCTATCTCCCTCGTCGCGCAAATCCCCCCTGTCCGATTTTCTTTTTGCTCTGCCCCCCTTTTATTCCCTGTCACGCTAGACCTCTCCCCTGGAATACCCTAGCGTAGTCGGCTCGTTTGCCCCCCCTGCTCCCCCATCTTCCTCACCGGAGCACACCTCCTCTTCCGGACCGACATCGCCCTGCCTTGCCTCCTTCCGGCTCACCTCGGGCCGCCTTCGCCAGCCGCAACGACACCCCCGCTTCCTGAAAAACCGAGCGGCGCCACACCCTCACACGACTGCCTCCCACTAGGTCAAACCTTCCGGTAGACCCCATCTCCTTGCATTCCCCTCCGGCACGGCCTCCTCCGGTGCATCCTCCTTCGGTGCGACGCCCTCCTGCGTGGAAGGTCCCCTCCCGTTCTCTCCTCGTTGAACTATCTAAAACCGAACCACACCATCGCTCGACCGGCCTCCCTTGCGCCACCTCTCTCTCGGCCGAGCCACCCGGCTACCCCCTCGCCTCGAATCCCAGTGCGCACCACCCCTGGCCGCACCCCCTTCTACTGCCGGTGCTTCTTTCCAGCGACGAAACCGAACAACACCCGGACCTCAAACCCTAGCCGCTTCCTGCTACCATTTGATGATCCTCCTGTCTGGCGGTTCCTCTTTGGCCTCCTTACTCGCGCAGGAAGCCTCCCATTATCCACCTCACTTCCTTTTCCCCCTTCACACAGCAGCACTACCCTCTTTTCAGGCTAATTTTCTAGTGTGGCGCACCACCGACGGTCTTCCCCTTGCCCGGTTGTACATTCGCACCACTGCTATAGGTGCGTTATGCCTCAGTTGTTCGTTCTTTCAATTTTATTAAGCTGCTGTTAGAGTTTTGGTTTGACGTTTGGTTCAATTTTGGTGAAATTGGATTGATGTTTTGATGCTAGTGTTCATTTGAGTTGATTACGGAAAATTTGGTGTGCGATTGGAGTTTGCGCGTCATGTTGCGAAGTTTTTCTACATTCCAGGTAGGTGGTTCCGTGTATGATTATAAATTGCAAAGTTCATTTGCTTAATTACATAATTTAGCATGATTACTAATAAGTTTTTGTGGTGCGCAATGAATTTTTACTTGAGGTTCGATATGTTTTAATGTGTTTACTAGAATGTTAATATGAAATGAGTATGTTGCTGTGAAAATCCCTATCGAACTGCTTGCTAGAGTTTCATAAGTTGGGTATTTTATTTTTTTAGAATTTGAAAAGGGTGGGAATGGTGTTTTGGGTGTAGCATCTATATGTGTTTTTTCATAAGTGAACATTTAATGATTTTTTGGTGTTTAATGTCTTTCGGCGTATTTCGAAATGATTCAACAAATTTTTATGGTAGTTTGTTTAATTATAGAAATGGTATTTTTAACTGTGCAGATGGTTTTCTTTAATTGTGTGCATAATGCAAGTTGTGTTTCTGAGGTGACGTCGTGTGTGTATGGTCATGTAAGGGGGGTTTGGGTCGGCTAGTTGCGTAAAGTAGTGGTTTTTCTCTAAAAAATGTATTTTTGAATATTTGGATCGTTTTATTAAATAATTATTAAAGATGAAATATTTGTTTTGACTACATGGTATATGGGTTTTCGGTGTTTAAAGTCGTGCGATATAGGTTGAAATTGTTTAATAAATTCTTTTAATGGTTTGTTTAACTTTGAAAGTGTTTTCTTTGACCACACTTTATTTTTAACTAGTCGTGTAAGTAGTGCAAATTTAGTTTCAAATATTTTTAGTGTGTGTATTCTTCCAAAATGGTATTTCTGAGTGAGAGTAGTGGTTTTTGGAATGTACAGTGTCTTGTTTTATTTGGATGCATAAATATGACATTTGACATGAACATAAAATTTGTTTGAGCATAATTTGGGAAGCCCGGGTAGCTATGAGGGTAGACTAGGCTAGTGGGCTAGTGTTCTGGAGGTGACTCGACCCGGTTTCACTAGCAGGACTGACGATTGCAACACTAACTAAACATATGCAATTCTGAGGGTCATGGTCTTCTAATCCACATTTTCTGAGTGTCGTGGCCTTCTAAGCCACGTTTTCTGAGGGTCATGGCCTTCTATGCCACGTTTCACCGAGACACGAAGATCTAGGGACCCAAGCTAGCTAACACCCATGCGGCCTCTCCCATATTATTGCTCATTGGTTAATTTACACTCATCAGTGTGCCACATTGGTTATTTTAAAAGTAAGTGTGTGTTTGTGCGCATGTGTTTTAATTTAAATTTTTTCTTTTTAAAAACTGTTTTCTCTAAACCTATTTTATCTAATGTTGTTCAAGATTTTAGTTATTTTCTTTAATTAAAGTTGAAAATGTATTTTTTCATTTAATAATTATGTGTGTAACCTTTTCTTGGTGGCATCCTAATGGGCTTTTATCTCACACCCTACATACGCCCTCGAGTGTATGTAGATTTTGTTAGTTCTGCATTCCAGGTTGTGACTTCGTGCTCAGCGATGGTAGTTCAGGTTGCAGTTGGTCTTTTCATGCAAAGCAGTGCTGGTGTGACCTCTCTTTTGCCGGGAGGATTGAGTATGAGTTTTAGTTTTTGCTGTTGTATTTTTTTTAGTTCTTGGAACGAGTTGTAGACTTAAAAAAATGTTCATAGTTTAAAGTCGTGTTCGGTTTTTTTATTTCTAGTTTCAGTTTATTTATCTGGTTAGTTGTTTTGTGTTTGCTATTTTAGGTAGAAATCGTTCCCACTTGTTAATTATGATACCCGGGTACTTGTGCCAGCCCGTGGGGATCGGGAACGCCCTTTGGGCCATGTCACGGACCGGGTCGGGCGCCTGGTCGAATGGCGACCCAGCCTGGTTCGTGACATTCCCATGAATAGTCATATTGTTTTCCCGTGTAATGGTGGAAAGGCCTGGTACCAATGAAAAATGTTAAATGCTCACATTCTTTAAAATCCTGTTATTAATGCCCTAGTGAATGAACCAACTCTATATCATCAAATGAATCTTTTCCCTTGTATAGAAGAAATCAAATTTATCGGTGGCTTGGTGGTTTTGGGGTGGATTGGAGGAAAGAACGTGGCACAGAATTATTGAGGTTTCCACAAAACTGTAATGGAACGTAGGCCTTGGGGGGCCTGATGGCCATTTTGATTCATAGGATTAATAGGTGGCATGAATTCAAAATTATATGAATTTTTATAGATTCAATAATAATGAATAATATATACTACATAACCTATTATAGTAACATGAAAAAAATTCATCCTCCCATATTTGAACCTTGGTCTCGTAGATGCCCTAGAAGAGTCCTTACCAACAAAGATGTGGGTCACGTTCTCTAATATTGAAATTAAGTTTTCAAAAAAACTAACTTCAATATTTCATCTACATTTTATTGAAGATTCAATTTTTGTTTCAAAATATGTGCAACAATAAAAGTGAAAAAATTTTGTTAGAAAAACTTTTCTATTTACAAGTAATATTTGATTTTTTTCTTAATAATATCATATATATTGTATAAATGTAAAAACATGAAATTGAATATATAATGATGAAATTTCATTCTATTATTTCACTATTATTAATTAATAAAAATTTTAAGATAAAAGGTTACTATGTACATAAAAATAGTTTTTTATACAATCATTTACTCTATTTGTTATTTTTTTTGTTTTAATTAATAATAATTATATAACCAATGAATTCATAAATATATTTTCATAAATTATTTTTTTATTATTCATAAATACCTATTTAATTTCTGAGAACAAAATTATCATTTTACATAATAGGATTTATATTATTCGGTATGATTGAGTCATTCATGTGACACAATCTATCGAGGAATTTTGATGTTGCATGTAATGAAAGTAATCAATAAAATTAAATTTATATTAGAATGAAAATGTTGTAATGTCTTGGGGTGTTAAATTATTCCCTAAAAAATAGTACGAAACATTTTGTGGATATTACAATATAAAAAGATGAGTTTATTTTATCTTCATTATATCCTTTGGTACCCATGTTTCTTCAACTATTTTTTGATTCATCTAGAGTACCTTTTCCATAAAAGTCATCTAATCCTAAAATACATGCTCACAAGTATCACAAACTTTTTTGGGTTCTTATAAATAAGATATATCACATTTTTACTTAATTTCATTTCATGTCAGCACATGCATTGTATTTAGAATGTACATCCATTGAAAATATATATGGAACACATAATGTACTTTTTGGGGGCCTAGTGGAAATTAAAATTTATAATAATATTCTAGAATTATTTCAAAAATGTTAATGGTTATGATAAAACTAGCTGTCTATTTTCCTTTCATACTGAACATTATAACCCCATTCCATGGTGATACATTCCATGAAAAATGATCTCCCAGTTTGAAGTCCAAATCATTCCTCCAATCATCTGAAGAATACTTTTTTTCTAAATTTATTTTCTTTAATTTGATCTAGAATACACTTCTCATTTTTTTCTCTTCTAATTTTTTGGGGCTTATTAATATCCTTTCACCACCTTCATCCCCAAAAAATGGAGCAGAAAATATATTTCCATATAATGATTCATATGGCCCCATATGAATAATTCATGTTAAATAATTGTAATAGGAATATTATACCAAATATAGATATTGACCACACATGCCATGGATGTTTACTGATCATGATCTCAACATTTAATACATTGTTTGAATTTTTATTTCAGATAATACAATAATTTGAGGTTTCTAGTGAGTATCCAAAGTAATTAATGTATCAAAAACATTTTGACAGCCCTTCGATAATTTCAATATTAAATAGGGACCTTAATAAAAAACAATTGAAATGGTGAATCCATGATCTCTTACAAAAAAAATTTACACAACACCTTGTATGGTTCTCAAGTGCTAAATATTATCATATCATGGAGTAATTTCTATAATTTTCTAACCACCAAATGATAACTAATATTTCATAATTCATTATAGGATTCTCTTGTAGTTCCATGATGAATTCTATAGTAATGTAATCCCACTTTTATATAATAATAGGAAGTCATTTTATCACTCAGAGAAGATCCCACATCATATTATTAACATGTTGAAAAAACAAAACCTCCATTCACATAATAAAATATTTCCCATTTAATGTTATCCATTGAAAAATATTCCATCAAATATGTATAAATCATTGGGATAATATGGTGAATAGATAAATATGATCTATGATAATTGTCCAATAATTGTATATCTATATATGGAATGGATGGAACACAAAATCAATTTCAAAATTTGAGAACACCATTATCAAATATGAATTCTCCCAATTTCCCATTTTTCAAAACATTAAAGTCCTTAGTAATGTTCTCATAATCAGATTGTGAATTATTTTTTTATCAAATAATAATGGGTCCTAAATCATTTGAAAAACCTTTGATTTCATTTATTTTATAGTAATTTTAATATCCATATTTCTTATAACCTTAAATATAAGATCTACCTCAATTCTTATTTGGTTCAGAATAGAATGATCTCTCATACACAATGAATCTCAAACATTATTTTTAATTCATAGCTAGAAGGGCATTGATAAATCATAATCTGTGATTAAATCGATACATCACCTTTGTCTCACATTGATCTCTTTCATGTAAAATATTAATTTCAGTCATTTATAATCCATGAATATCTGACATCTATCTCCAAAATAATAATTTCTACATATATTCAAATAGAAAAATATATATGCTACATCATGATCATTGGTTCTGTACTTTTCTTCCTAAATCCTAAATTTCTTTAATTCATATGAAAAAAAAAATTATTTCATTCTAACACAATGAAGTACCATATTTGATGAATCACACTATATCAAAAAACCACCACTTTTGGATGGTAGACTCAAGGCCAGAGAATTGAATAATCTATTCTTTAGTTCATCAAAGAATTCTTCACATTGATTTTTCAAAATAATCGTAACCATTTTATGTGTAATATTTGATCATGGGTTATCTAATCAAGGGAAATTAAGAGTGAATTGAAAATAGTAACCATTTAATCCAATTACATTATATAAATCCATTATGTTCATTGGTATAGGTCATTATAATTCTTTGGTTATCTTTTTAGGATCAACATATATTTCATTTTCAAGATAAAATATTGCTGAGAAAAGAAACTTCTAGAATCTATAATTTATATTTAAAAAATTTCCCATTACTATTTTCTTCTAGTATTTTTTATAATGACATATATGTGGTTTTTATGGTTTTCATTTATTTTATAATACAATAGAATAAAATAATTGAATAAAAAAAATAATCAATATATTTATCAAATACTATATACATTTGATCCATTAAAACAAAAGGGTGCATTAGTAAATCCAAAAGGAATTATTGTAATCTATTTAGGTTCATACCTCAATTGAATGAATGTATTCATATTATCTTCATTCATTACTCATAGTTGGTAATACCAATAATAAAGATAATCATTTGATAAATATTATGCTCCATGACGATGATAATATAGGTATCCAAAACAAGGAAGAGTAAAATTGTTATTTTATTGTAATACAATTTCATTCCATATAATAAAAGAAAATCCTTAGAGATCCATAATTTTCTTAATGAAGAGAATATAGTATCCCCGTAGAGAAACACTAGGGTGAATATATCAATTATTTCTTAAATAGTATATCAGCTTCATTAACTCCACTAAATTTTTAGTGGTCACTATACAAGTAGTTTTATAAATCGGTTCTCCATCAGGGATTAAATCAATTGAAATAATTCTTCATTATCTTGGGGATGTCTAGGAAATTACTCATGAAATTCATCAATGTTTTCTAGAAGAATATGTAAATACCAAATTTGAGGATTATAATCTTAATTCCATGATTTTATTTATTATTACCTAAGAATTTAATTTAGTGGATATATTAATTTTTTATCTATAAAATTTCAAATGATGAAATTTCTACACTAATGATATTGAATTCTATATCATCCCAAAAAATACTAATTAAAATCTATTAAAATTATTACTTTTATTATATATTGAAATTAAACCCATATCAATGATTTTTTAGAAGTTAATCATAGGAATAATAATAAGGTCATCAAATATGGTATGTTTGTGTGACATAATGGGGACTACCCAATAAATATTTGTTTCATTGATACTTCCTCTAAATGTTTTTAATAAAAAATCCCATATTAAATAAAATGAGATATGTGTAATTTTCATTGAAAAATTGGTATATATAAAAGAGTGCAATTATCTAAAATCAAACTAAGCATTGGATAGATTTGAATATAGGACTAATGCATCAACCACCACATCAACGGCTAATTATAAATAAGTTATTAATGATTAAATTTTTGTGGTCATATACCTGTGGACTCTTATGTGATAGTTTCCCAAAATACCTGGGAAATTCATTTTCTTATTCCCTGATATACATGTTTTTTTAACACTAAATAGTATATTTTTACTTCTCCACCATTAATCCATTAACACGATGACCCTTTTCCCCACCCATATAATAAACACCCATGCCCTTCCGGGATTTCTCGAGGTGATACCTTCCATAGTTCTCTCATGGTCAAAAATCTTCACATATTCATCTTTTTGTATGATACATTTTCATTTTTCATGGGGTTAAAATGAAATATTCTAATTTTTCTCCACATGAATAAATATGATCTATAGAATTATTTATCTTTTTTGTTGGTATATAAATCCATTTCATCATGTGACAAAACATTCTGAGTGACCATATCTTTTTAAAGACATTGATTAAGACATTCTATTAAATTTTCAATCATGCACTCTCTATTTCGAATTTTACCCATGGAATATATGTATAACCTTATAATTGGTGATTCATAATCATTGACACGTTATATTACCTTTTTATTTAATCCACATAACATTATCGTTAAATTTTCAATCATCCAAGAGTGTTTTGTATTTTAAGACCTCCTGCAAAAGATGGTCGACTTGGGACAAGTCAAGTTGAAAGGTTCTTCGACTCAGATAACATGTGTTACTGCTACAATTCCAGAGGAGGAAGGTGAATGGAAAGATGTCAAAAGCAGAAATGCATAGAAGTATGATGATTGGATGGTCAGAAAGACAATCAATCGGACTCATGCCATTTTGCGAACACAATTAAAGAAACCAATTGTGTCTTCTGCCATGAATATTGGTGTAAAACCCTCTTCGTCAGAGGGAAAATCCTCAAAGAAACGGCTTGATTCAAATAAGAAAAAAGAATCAGAAGAAGATGAGTATGTGTCAAATCCTAAATTGTCTTTGACTCTGGAAGACTCTATGCCATCTACTTCAAAGCCACGGGCACCGCCCCACCAAACGGCACAGCCTAAACAGGCTAATCAGGCAGAGTCTTTATCAGATGAAGAGTTAATCTTTGGTTCTGTTAATATGATTCAATTAACAGATCCATATGCCAGTCGCAGTTTCTATTTTGATGAGCCTGAATTCCCTGTATCAAATAAGGGAATCCAAGGAATTTCTAGAGGTTCAGGATACAAGGGATGACGTGGATCTTTCCGAAGCCACTACTCCAATTCTACCCCTGCTAGCACTGTGTATGCAGCAGAAACTCGTGGTAGAGCCCTTCAACGAGCTCAAAAAGAACAAGAACGTTCTTCTGCTAATAGTCAACTCAGTCTTGGCACAGTTATTTTGGAAGACTGATTGAAAATTCCATCTTCTTTATCTCAGCAAGTAAATGGACCTAATCGGTCTAATCTTCCAAAACCAAGGATGTTGCCAACTTCAATACAAGATGCATCAGCTTCCAAAGCATCTGCTTCCAAGGTACCTGCTAAACCGCATATTCCTGTTGGGAAACGCAGACCTCTAGATCAAAAGTATGATATATTGAAACACTTGGCCCAAGTACCAGCCAAGTTATCAATTTTGGATGCTTTGAATATGTCAAAAGATCTTCGGGAAGCACTCATCGAAGCTTTGTCAAGTCCTCAAGAGTTTGAAGCTAAAATTGCTGCAGCTGAAGTCCATCACATAGAGAATAATCCTGAAGAATGTCATGTAGTGATATCTTTTACTGATAAAGATGAAGATGATGTTGTGCATGGGCACCTAAAACCTTTATACTTATCTGGAAAAGTCAATGGTGTAGATATCCGAAGAGATTTCATTGACAATGGTTCAGGAGTCAACCTCATGCCCATTCGCACACTTTGTCGATTGGGCCTCACAGAATCTGATTTATCTCCTTCTACCATGATGTTACAGGGATATGATAAAAATGAACAAGAACCACTGGGAGAAGTTACACTCAGAACTCAGTTTGGAGATCTTGTATCCAACTCGGATTTCATGATTGTTGATCAAGACTCAGATTTCAACGTCTTGCTTGGAAGACCCTGGCTACATCAGCATGCGGCTATCCCTTCATCATACCATCAATGTCTCAAATAATGTATCAATGGTCAAGTTGGAACATTGTATGGTGATAAGGCCCCGTTCAAGACATGTGAGTCTCAATACATTGAGGCAGAATTTTATCACATGAAGGGAAGAGAAAAATCTACAATGAAGGAAATTACCAAAATTAATGATCCATATGGTTTGGAGAAAATTAGAATAAATCCATTTACACATGTGAGTACAGATTATGTGTTACCTATCAGTCAAATTGACAAAATAGGCCCAAATAAAAATACTGTTATGGAAAGATCTATAATGTCAATTACGGCAATCGAGCCAGACAACATGGGAGAAATTGGTAACCTACCAAACAGTGATGAAAGAATAAGTGGTGACGTTTTCATTTCATATGCTGAAGTCCAACAAGTCTATACTTCGCCAATCAGGCTAGAAGAAGTTATAGCAACATCAGAGGTGAATAATGATGTCGATTCTCAATCCATCATCTCCTCTTTATTTCCCAAAGAAGACCCCTTATTATCAATAGGGTCGGAAATAGATGCTTCTTCTTCAAAATGTGATAATTTTGACATCTCTTATGATCATGAGAATTTAGTTTTGTCATCTACTATGCAAGTAGAAACCGAAGAAATAGCACGTGATGAAGAGGAAGAGAAAGATCTTAGAGATACTCCTCCAGCATTTGAAGAAGGTATCTCTACCACTGTGGATGAACTCAGAGAAATAAATATGGGTACAGAGAAAGATCCACGCCCCACTTTAATTAGTGCGGCCATGACCCTTGAAGAGAAAGAGATGTATATTTCTTTTCTAAAGCAAAATAAAGATATTTTTTCTTGGAACTATACAGAAATGCCTGGGCTTGATCCTGATGTTGCTACTCATCATTTGGGTTTACCAAAAGAACATCGAGGATTTAAGAAAGCCGCGAGAAGAACACACCCAACTTATGCTTCCAAAATTGAAGCTGAAGTGGATAAGCTGATCAAAGCTAACTTCGTCAGAGAAGTTCAATATCCCAAGTGGTTGGCTAATATTGTCCCTGTAAAGAAAAAGAACGGTCAAATTAGGGTTTGCATCGATTTCAGATATCTTAATCGGTATTGTCCTAAAGATGATTTCCCAGTTCCGATTACAGAACTCTTAATTGATGCGATGACTGGCTATGAAGTACTTTCTTTCATGGATGGATATTCTGGATATAATTAGATCCGAATGGCCCCAGAAGATGAAGAATCTATAGCCTTCAGAGCTCCTCAAGGTGTGTTTTGTTACCAAGTGATGCCCTTTGGTTTAAAGAATGCAGGTGCAACATATCAACGCGCCATGCATCGTATCTTCAAACCATTAATAGGGAAGTTTGTTGAATGCTATGTAGACGATTTGGTGGTTAAATCCAAACAATGTTCTAATCACTTGGCTGATTTGGAAGTCATATTCCACGAGCTTTGACAACATAATTTGAAGATGAACCCCTTAAAATGTGCTTTTGGGGTAACCTCAGGAAAATTCCTCGGCTTTGGTGTACGCCATCGTGGTATTGAAGTCGATCCTGAGAAGACCAAATCAATCCTTGGTATGTCACCTCCTCAGAATTTGAAAGAATTAAGAGAACTTCAAGGACACTTAGCCTATATTCGGCGTTTCATTGCCAATTTAGCAGGCAAGAGTTTACCCTTTACCAAATTATTGAAAAAAGGAGTCACTTACCAGTGGACTGAAGAATGCCAAGAAGCATTTGATGTTCGCAAGAAATACCTCTTGAGTCCTCCAGTACTCATGCCACCTATTGAAGGTAGACCACTTATCCTCTATGTGACAGCTCTAGAGTGATCATTGGGTGCCTTTCTCGCTCAAAAGAATGATGATGGGAATGAAAATAGGCTCTACTATCTCAGTAGAACTATGTTTGAAGCAGAAACCCGATATTCAAGTATTGAGAAGTGCTGCCTGGCATTAATCTTTGTAGTTCAGAAACTGAGACACTACCTGCAACATCACGAGGTCCAATTGGTATCTCTCAATAATCCGCTCAAATTCATCCTTAGTTGTCCAATGCTTACAGGACGTCTAGCAAGGTGGGAAGTTATTTTGTAGCAGTTCGACATTCAGTATGTGTCTCAAAAGGCAATAAAGGGCCAAGCTCTGGCTGATTTCTTGGCTGAACATCCTTCAGTGGAAGACACGTCTTCAGATATTGAACTCCCTGATGAGGAATTTTTTTCCATTCAAGAGTGTCCTCAAACATGGGAAATGTATTTTTATGGTGCTTCCAGAAGTCCAACTGGGAAGAAAATGGAAAATCCTAAATTCAACAAAGTTGGTTTAGGAATTGTACTCATTTTTCCAGATAAGGCATTGTTACCTTATTCCTTTTTATTTTGGGAAGGTGGTACCAATAATGAAGCCGAATACCAAGCTCTTATCACAGGCTTGGAGTTATCACTTCAAGCACAAGTGAATCACTTAAAGGTGAAAGGTGATTCAGACCTGGTAATCAAACAAGTCAATGGGGATTATGCCATAAGAAAAGAAGAGTTAATCCTTTTGTATGATTACGTCAGAGAGTTAATAGAGAAATTCCCTTCAGAACCAACATTTTCTTATGTCCCAAGATCACAAAATGCTCAAGCTGATGCACTGGCTAATATAGCCACAGCTTTAGCAGATCCAAATCGGGACGAGAGAACTATCATTATTGCCCACTGTCGTGCAATTTCACCTTATGTTCAAGCCAGAATAGAGAAAATTAATGAAATTAGTCCCATTCCTGAACCGTATGGTCATACTACAGGATGGATGTCACCTATCAGGGAATACCTTCAAAATGGAACACTTCCACCTGATAGAGCCGAGAAAGAACAAATCCGGCGACGTGTGGTCAATTTTACTCTTTATGATGGCCCAAACCACCTAGAGAAAATTCTCTACAAACGTGGTTTTGATGGAGTTCTCTTCAGATGCATTGATGGTGAAGAGACAACGGCTGTTATGAAAGAAGTGCATGCAGGAGTCTGTGGTGCCCACCAGTATGGACATAGATTGCCGGATCAAATTCGAAGGCTTGGATACTTTTGGCCTTCAATGATACAAGATTGTGTTGATTTCACAAAGAAGTTTCATTCATGTCAAGTACATGCCAACTTCATTCATCAACCTCCAGAGTTTCTTCATACAGCTAAATACTCATGGCCATTTGCCACATGGGGAATGGATGTGGTGGGACCTTACCCTTCAGCTACGGCCAAGCAGTTTAAGTACATTCTTACTGCTACTGATTTCTTTTCCAAATGGGCAGAGGCAGTACCTCTCAAAGAAGTCAGTTCTAAATGCATTGTTAGCTTCATCAAGTCTCACATCATTACTAGATTTGGTGTCCCTCATACCATATTGACGGACAACGGAACCAACTTCTTTTCTTCTGAGGTGAAGAAATTGTATCAAGAATACAACATTAAATCTAACCATTCATCTCGGTATCATGCGGCGGCCAATGGACAAATAGAAGCCTTTAACAAGACTCTTTCAAATATACTGCAAAATATGGTGGATAAAGATAAGAGGTCATGGCCTGATAAACTCTTTCATGATTTATGGGCTTATCGGACTACCACCCGCAATGCAACGTGGTCAACTCCATATTCGTTGGTATATGGAACAGAAGCAGTCTTTCCAATTGAAGTTCAATTGCCCTCACTCAGAGTAGCCATTTGTGATCAGTTATCTACAGATGAGCAATCCCAAAAGAGATTGAATGAATTGGAACAGTTAGATGAGAATAGACTGTGCACTTTGCACCACTTGGAAATCTATTAGAATCGAATAGCACGAGTTTTTAACAAAAAAGTTCATCTTCGTTCATTCATTCCGGGAGAATTGGTATTAGTTCTCAGAACACTAATGATACCAGGAAAGAAACCTACCAAGCTTGAGCCAAATTGGGAAGGACCTTATTCAATACATAGGGTCTACTCCAATGGAGCTTATTCATTAATCTCGATGGATGGAGAACTCATTACTGCTCCAACTAATGCCATATTTTTGAAGAAATATTTTGTATAAAATACAAAGTATTCAGAAGATGTCCCCGCAACATGACACTAAACTGTGCAGCACCAGTTCGTCCTTGCTATATGACGTTAAACTATACCGCAATGGTCCAGTATGACCTTAAACTGAAACTTCGTCCAACATGACGTTAAACTGTTGGAAAGTCCCTTACGTCCAGAAATACGTTAAACTACATAAGCGCTTAAAGGTCTTGTATGACTTTAAACTGCATCATCCACGGTCTATGCATATGACCTTAAACTGTTTTCACTTTCATCCAACATGACGTTAAACTGTAGGAAAGTACCTTACGTCCGGAAAGACGTTAAACTACATAAGCGCTTAAAGGTCCTGTATGAATTTAAACTGAATCATCCACGGTCTATGCATATGACCTTAAACTATTTGCACTTTCGTCCAACATGACGATAAACTGTAGGAAAGTCCCTCTTTCATCCAACATGATGTTAAACTGTAGAAAAGAAGATGTCCCCACAACATGACACTAAACTGTGCAGCACCAGTTCTTCCTTGCAATATGACGTTAAACTATACCGAAATGGTCCAGTATGACCTTAAACTGCAACTTCGTCCCACACGACGTTAAACTGTGAAAAAGTTCTCTAAATGGTCCATGCATATGACCCTAAACTATTTAAATGTCCCTTACGTCCAGCAAGATGTTAAACTGTGACGTCCTAACTACATGACGCTAAACTATATAAAAGTCCCTTACATCCAGCAAGATGTTAAACTGTGACGTCCTAATTACATGACACTAAACTGTATAAAAGTCCCTTACGTCCAGCAAGACGTTAAACTATATAATCATTAAAGGTCCTGTATGACCTTAAACTACACCACCGTCCAACATGACATTAAACTGCACCATCCACGGTCCATGCATATGACCTTAAAATATTCGCACTTTCGTCCAACATGACATTAAACTGTGAAAAAAATCCCCAATGCGTCCAACATGACGTTAAAATTGTTCACTCTTTTGTCCTCACTGCATGACATTAAACTACACAGTTCCCCCCTTTCGTCCAACATGACGTTAAACTCTATTGTTCCCATCGTCCTAACTACATGACGCTAAACTGTACAGAAAGTCCTTGATATGTCCTACATGACATTAAACTGTATTTTGTCCCTGCTACATGACACTAAACTGTGCAGGACCAATAGTCCTAACTGCAAGACTTTAAACTGCATAGTCCCTTTTTTATGTCCTACATGACATTAAACTATGCATCGTTAAGGTTGTTGTTACCTCTTGTTTCTCACACCGAGTATGACTCACGTGAGCTTAGAGAAAACATCAACCATAACACTCTCTTTGGGCCGCTAACCATGTGTATGTCCCAACAACATTTTTATTAGATCGTTGTCCCCAAGAACAACTTGATCATTAATTCATTCTTTAATTAAACTACACGGACTTTGATCCTTGCCCTCCAGGCTGGGTATGTAGGAAACCTCCCAAGGTTCAATCCCAAAAACAATCTCTTCACATCGGTTCACCACCATCTCATATGATGTTGATTCATGAAACCACCCCTAGAATCAATATCTTTACATTGATTCACTTTCGTCCTTGTTATATGACGTTAAAATATGAAACACTTTTGTCTGGTACGACAATAAACTACAATAATCTTTGATTTCCTCATTTGAGAGAGAACTACTATTGACATTGATTTTTCAATCATGTTTCATTTCAAAAGACTACGTGCATACATGGTAATGCCTAAACTTTTTATCTTGGGTTAAACCATCATTGTACTAAAGTCCCCTTTCACCCTTCACATGTATGAACCAAATTTGTACAAAGGGTAGTTCTAGAACTACGTGGTCTTGATTCCCATCCTTATGGGATACGTAGGAACGTTCGAGTATCCCTCGAATCCAGCCCTAAGTCTTTTGGGCCTAACCCCAAATTTCACTTTCAGTCCCTTGGATGAAAAGTCCTCATGAAAACACACACTGTGTATTCATTATTATGGTCCGAACTCTATGACCCTAAACTAAGATCTCTCATATTTTCATCCTGCACGATGTTAAAATACATTTCAAGAACTACGTATGGCTTGATTTTCATTCTTATGAGATACGTAGTGAAGTCCAAAATTTCAATTCAGGACCCAGCCACAACATGATTATGGTTATCATTGACCCATGTATCTCTATATACATAGGACAATACCCATATTTATGTGTTATAATCCTAAACTTAAATATTTTCAGATCTTCATAACCCTTTTCATGACTTCTAGTCACAAAAATGTCAAACTTCTGAGAATTATTTTTCCTGACTATGCAGCACGTGCCCATAGGTGGCCTTGCATAAACAGTCCACATAACAGACTTGTCAGCCGAAAGATGCTATTTATATGACCATGTAGCCAATGCCCTTAGGTGGCCATGCATATTTCAACCCCCTAACGGGTTTGTTAAATAATTGTAACTTTATTCTTGGGAAGAATGCCGCTTTTGCCCTTATTTGTATTAAATGACAGTATGTAGGGATCCGCAAAAAAAAAAAAAGCCATCCTTAAGATATTTGTCCCATATCCTTTTTCATGATCTGAAAGTATTCAAGTCTATGGTTTATTCTTCTTCCCTACGTTTGGGTCAGACCTTCGTAGGAGTGATATTCATCCAGTTCTTCGATAATCTTGTCTGGAAATATCTTCTCCATATTCAAGTACCTCTTTCCATACAACAAACTCTATACTTTAGAAAATTTGAATCTCCATAAACTTTCACTGGATTTTAGCACTAGGAAAGTAAATTTCTGGGAGTTCTTTTGCCTGACTATGTTGCACGTGCCCATAGGTGGCCTTGCATAAACCGTCCACATTACAGACTTGACAGCCGAAAGATGCTATTTATTTATCCATGTAGCCAATGCCCTTAGGTGGCCCTTCATATTTCAACCCCCTAACAGGTTTTGTTAAATAATAGTAACTTCATTCTTAGAAACTACTTCTTCTAATGCCTTTAAGCTCTTTTTCATATCATTCCTCAGATTCAAATATTCTTAAGCCATAGTTTACATTTTTTTCCCTTATACTTGAGTATGGTAGTATGTTTTCAGATGAACTTTCAAGGAATTGTGTCAATTCTAATCTATTTTGGTCAAAGCTATTTCGACCTTAAACATTAGCCCCTTTATGTCCGGCATGCATGACATTAAACTTCCCACAAAAGACAAAGGAACTCTGAATAAAAGTCATGTTCCAGCTCACTAAACATACATTTTGTATGATTTAGGTAATATTGAGCAATTAAAAAGGTTCAAAGTTTGTAGGGTTATTTATAATAATCCTAGTAAAAATCAAACTCTGCTTACTAAGCCCATTGGTTTAAGTAAATTTGAAGCAGGTAGTGAGAGAATTCAGGTACAAATAAGTGAAAGTGAAAGTGTTTTTCATTGATGCACAAGAGTTAGAAGGAATTCCACAGACTAGAGTCTCTTCTCTTTTTTCAAGAATTACAAGAGGCTTTCAACATAACACTTCATTTGATTTTCGGCATCCCGAGCTTCATCAGCAACCACCTGGAATTCATTCATTCAACTGGATACAATAAGAGATGCAGTGATACTAGCTCTTCTTGGAACAATTGTAAAAGGATGTTCTTGAGTGCGGTTTGAGAAATTTTTTTTCTGATCAAACAGTGACTCTGTTTCTTTCCAAGAGACTTGGAAGATGGATACATGGATTTGAGAATGGAGCATTGGAAGTAAATATCCATTTGGAGAGAGTACACTTTTCAGATATTGCTCTAATAACATGTTTGTCTTCTCTCCACCAAACGGTAATGGAAAACATTTCAGCCCATGGGTTTTCCATTTTCATATCCGCAAGGAAATGACATAGAGGAAGAACTTGAAAGTTCACACCATTGTTGTTGCTCTTAATGCACAACATAACCGAATTAGAGGAGTAGCAGTGCAGCTGTATCTCAGGTGTATAATTCTTTGCATCTGGAACATTGACTCCTTGCAGATTACCATGACCATACAGAGGCAGATGGATGCTCTGTGGAAAATTAGGATGATATTTATTCAACTACTTAGCCAAATCTGGGAGAGTGCTGTTGCAGATATCATAGTAATCATGGCCAATGATGTTCATCATGTCATCAATCCGCTTGCTAGCCAGTTCATCAGTCGTTCCAATTCCCTTGGGAACCACTGAATCTGCACAAAAGATGAATAAACTAACTCTTAAATAGGTTTATTTTTCATAAAATTTGTGAAAGATTTCGAAAAAATGGCTAAGGCATTAAGGCGCGCAAGTATTCATGGGCCGCGCTAGTTTTTGACGCGCAAGTATAAACCGTGCAAGTACAAATAACTTTACAATAGTGCGACAACAAGGAAAACATTGGAAAACAGAGCAACTTGCGCGGCTAAGACAACCTGCACGGAGAGAGCTCGAAGGTATGAAGTCCGGAAATGCGGATGCTTGTACGGAGGTGAGGCCATGTAATTATAGGCCAGGAGGCCTATCTGCGCGTCGTACCCAGTGCGCTCAAGGCCTGTGCGGAGAGAACTTGCGCGCCGCCCTCTGTGCCCTGAAGAATTGCGCGCTCCCTTTTCCTTTGGATGTATTCAATTTCCTCAGAGTCAAATCCTCATTTCTCTCTGGATCCAACTCTGAGGGGGGACTTTTGTTGACGCTCCTTTCGTCATAGAATCTAAAGATCGGAAAAGGGGAATATATGAGCAAAAAGTGATTCAACCTTTGAAGGAAACATCAAAAATTGACAAAGGGATAGACAAGGAAAACATTGCCCATAGGCCGCACAAGTTTCCCCATGGTCGCGCAAGTGTACTTGCGCGACTCACTTGGCGCGCAAGTGTCTTGCGCGACCTAAGTGGTAACCGCCCGGTAACCGCTCTGGGTCTTCTTCTGCCTATAAATAGACCCTGTGAGCCCCCCCATTCGAGAGTATCTATTTTCAGAAACTCGGATTGAAGCTCTCGAAGCCCAAGTCTCTTCTCAAAGCTTCCGGAACACTTCTAAGGTAATTTCTTACCTAGAACGGAAGATCTAAAGAGAAGGTGGAAGGCCTAAGTGTTGAAACTCATCAACAATTGCGCGCCTGAGTGGTCAGCCCTTAAGGGAAGTGACCACACTTGCATGCCACCTTGTTCTTTCAATAGAACTTGCGCGTTCCTTTTCTAGAAGAACCTCAAGAGGATTATAAAGGATTTAATAAAGAGTCGCTCATGTATTTCAATGCTGGTTGAAAATTGCCCAAGTACCCCATGTGTCGCGCATGTATACCTACGCGACCAATACTTGCGCGCGGCCACAGTACCTGTGCACCTTCCAAGACTTGCGTGCCCCTTCCTTTTTGGGTGCCTTTCTTGCCCATTTCACCCCTCTTAAGCCATTTCACCTTTCCTATTCAAGATTTAGTCTTCAAGATACTCTTCAAAGCCATTTATGGCATGATTTCTTGATTTGACTTCCTTATTTGAAAGGAATTCTGTGGAATATCTCTCAAAACATAGTGATTTATAAATCTTTATGTCACCAAAGATTGAGTGTTCATTCATTCAACCTCATCCTTCAAGATGAGAGAATCCTTAACCTGGGTCTCCTTTTCAGGAATAATCCCCAGTTATAAGTCCTTTAATCTAGGCATCTTCCTCAGGAGTAAGCCCCGAATTCTTAATGTTCCCAAACTTGAGCATCCTCCTCAGGAGTAAGCCCGAAAACTTAATTCCTTAACTTGGGCATCCTCCTCAAGAGTAAGCCCCACTCATAATCCTTTAATATGGGCATCCTTCTTAGGAGTAAGCCCCAAGTCCTCTAATTTTGGGAATCCTTCTTAGGAGTAATACCCAATCTCAAATATGGGAATCCTTCTTAGGAGTAATCCCCAAGTCCTCTAATTTTGGGCATCCTTCATAGGAGTAAGCCCCAATCTCAAATATGGGCATCCTTCTTAGGTGTAAGCCCCAATCTCAAATATGGGCATCCTTCTTAGGAGTAAGCCCTGAGTCCCTTAATTTGGAAATCCTTCTTCGGAGTAAGCCCCAATCTCAAATATGGGAATCCTCCTCAGGAGTAAGCCCCAAACCTTAATCCCTAACCTGGGTCTCCTTTTCAGGAATAAGACCCAGTCATAAATTTTGGGCTTCCTTTTCAGGAGTAAGCCCCAAGTCCCTTAATTTCACTTTAACCAGTCCTAATTTACATTTAATCTGGGATTCCTTCTCAGGAGTAAAACCCAATTATCAATCCTCTCCTAATTTGGGTTTCCTTTTCAGAAATAAGTCCCAAGCTAGAGTGTTCAAATCTCCATAAAGCACATATACCTTTATGGACCCTGTTCCTGGATCTTCTCCCTAAAGTAAATCCTAACCTTCATTTATCTGGGCAGTCATACATACATAAGCCCCAAAACATTTCTTATGATTGCATCTTTCATGGCACAATTGTCTATATTTTACCAATACCTCTTGTTTCTCACACCGAGAATGACTCACGTGAGCTTAGAGTGTAAAAGTAATTATGACATCCTTCTTTGAGCCATCAATCATAAACGTCATACTCCCTTATTCGAACTGCGTGGGTTCTGATTCCTTTTTCAAAACAAAGGATACGTAGGTAGCCCATCTATGGGTTCGATCCCAACTCTGAAATAATTCATGTCCTTCTGAATGACGATAAACTTCAAGTGCCCCACTGAGTGGCTTTAAAACCATCCTGGTCATCATAAATGACCAAGATACTTTTATATAAATGTTTTGGAGGATACCATTGACCAAGAATCTCTAAATAGATATAGATGATTCTCTATTGATGAAGAACCTCGAATACATATAAAAGATTCTCTAAATTTCTTACATATTTAATCATTGATTGTTAAAACTAAAGGAAAGCTCATTTTATACTTGGTAATGTAATAAGGATTCATGAACATAACTTAAATCTATAAAGAGAGTCCCGGAGTAGACAATAATTCCCCTCAAAAAGGTGTGATGAGTCCGACCTCCCATCCTCTCGACCAATGAAAATTCCTAAGCCTCATTAGTCCACAAGATAATGAGCGCCTACCTTTGGAAAGTAGGTCCAAACGGATGTGGAATAATTGGATGTTTCCGGTTCTACGAACAAACCCGTTAGAAACCGATTGGAACGTTTGAATCTCACATCCAGGAGGTCATCCCCGAATTCCGTGCGAAACAATGATATTATGATACTTTTTAAGAAATATAATATTACTTACCACATATCCATAATGATCATTGAAAAATATAAACCTTAATCATGCATAATTATGACCTATCAACTCCATGATCATAAAATACATCATTTATCATCATAATATATAATTATTTGTCGTAATAGTATTATTGAATAAGAAATATGAAAATTATTTCATAAATATTATTATGGATATTTCTAAACAATGTCTTCTGAGACCAATAGTCACCATCTAAAATCGTGTTGCCACAAATGTCAAATTTTGTTGATGCACACAACATACTTTTAATAAACTATTCAATTGCATATGAAAAGTAAATTAGTGAAATAAATGTAATAATAATATCTAAAAATGTACTTTATAAAATATTTATCTCATACATTTTATTAATTAGGAATATAGAGAATGTACATAAAATATTATACTCAATGAAAGGGACAACATTTCAATTTTCCTTTATTTTGGTTTGCTTTTTTATTATGATAATAATTATTTATATATTGATCATATTCTAAATCAATGACATATAATATAATGATTCCAAAAAAATTTATGATATTCTAGTTTTCAATATAATTTTTTTCATCCCTGATAATTTCACATGAAATTAATTAACAGGTAATAATTTTATAACATTATTTCATTTCATTGGGTTATATTTGTTCTTCGTCTTCCTTTGATATAATAAGGCTCTATGTATAAACACATATTTATTATAATATATTTTTCTAAATTTTAATATTTTTTAAAAATTTGGTACACACAATTTATTCATTTATTAATTTTCAAATCAACATTATAATCATTGTAAGGGATTTCTTCCTCTCAAAATCTATTTAATTGATTTTGTGTAATATTCATATATTCACTTTTACATGGTGTATATATTAAGAATTTAATTTATTTAAAGTAAGTAAATATTTCTTAATTTTGGTTAATGTTTCAATTCATGGGTATAAATATTATTTTTTTCATGGATATAAATTTTTCTTAAATTATTTTAAATTCATACAAACTTTGATTACATTGAATATTATTTTGGGAGATATTGATAATTCCTTGTTCTTTACATATTGAAGATATTTAAATTTAAGAACCATTATTCATTCATTAAATAAATTGTTCGATATTTTTTGTTATTATTTTTACATGTAAATATGGTTGGGTCATGGTAATGGATATATCCTTTATGCATCTATATCATCATGAGATGAATGAGTTACCCAGATTTAACAGGTTTGTACTAGTATTTTTAAACCATCTTGTACAAGGTATGCCTAGGTATCATTATTCATGAGATAATGATGTATAATATTAAAAATTTACATCATTAATAATTTTGTTTTTATTATACATTATATTATCATAATGATATTTTAAATGGATGAATTTTATTATTAGGTTGTTGAATAAATGGAATCTGTGTTTAGTTATTTATCATGCCATAATGATTGTGACATTTATTATCCTAATATTCATGTTATATATATATATATATATATATTTGTGAATTTTATATTCACATTTATTATTCCTAGTGATTCATGATATATTTCACTATATGTAACCCTTACTAAGAATTTGAGCTCACCGTAAATTTATTTCTTCTAACAAGGTTATAAAGATGAATCATTTGAACGAGATTCAACGATGATGGGTATTTAATTTTTTTTTATTTTTTTTGATTTATTATCTTTTGAAAATATAAAATGAGTATCTTATATATATATATTTTACTAAAACTGATAAATTTATTTTTCCTTCTATATTTGAAATTTTGTATTTATGCAAATTTAATAAAAGTTAGACATTGGCTCTCGGTTAATTGAGCATGGTTTGTTAGAATTATGTAATGAGTAAAGATGTGATGATATGACTTTAAAAAAGTTGTTAAGATTTAAGAACCACGTTAATGTTTTTATTTATTACTTTTTTGTATTATTAATATTCATTTATACTAACTATAACAATATTATTTAATATATTAATTAGAAAGAATAAAAAATTATTTCTTACCAAAACCCGTTCTCATGAAATATATTATATTAATTAAAAAAATATTCCAAATTTATAAAATATTTTTCTCAAAAAATTTACCTCATTTTCAAAATAATTATATCAAAATTATCTCTGGAATGAATCTTTTTACTTTTTATAGAAGATTTATTTTTATTGAATAGTAAAAAATAGAAAAATTTTCAAAACTATAATTCAATTTCATGAAATAACATAATTAAAATTTCACATGTCTAATTGAATTTGATCTTCATGCTATCATAATTATTCATGTTTTAGATATAATAAATTTTTTATATTTGATTCATCATTATACCTAATTTTTGTGTAAGCATAATTTGCGATAAAAAATCAAATTTATCTTAAAATTGATATTCATTTCATTTTCAATTAAATAATAAATTAATTTATCCCAATTTTAGAAACTAAATCATGAAAAACATATTCATTATTTGGAATTATGTTTCCCAAATTTTATAATTGGGTTCCTTTTATTTTTATCATTATGAATTGTAACTATAAGAAATATTGTTCCACTTTATAAAGGTAAATGAGGTATTTGAGGTTAAAAATAATGTGATAACGATGAAAAATTATTATAAAAAAAATACTTTTTACTATTTAATGAGTTGGTTTGTATGATTTTGGTTCATTGATTTAATTTATACCATTATTTAGTGATTTTTTTAAAATGATATATATAAATGTTTTTGTAATTATAAATTCAAAAATTTCACACACTTTTTATAATATATTTAAAATATAGTGAAAAGGATAAACAAATTACATATAGTTATAAATTTTAATTTAAAGTATAATTTTTTTTCATTTTAATTTAATTGTTATTATTAGTGTTGAAATTTTTACCTTAAATTATAATGAAACCCGAACACATAACATGTAAAATCATAGAAAAATGGTTCAAATAATATTGAAAACTATAAGTGTCATTTTTTTGGTTTATTTTAGTGAACCATGAATTTTATATATTATCATAACATATATGATATTTATGAGTAGTTTGTATTTGAATTCATTTTCTGTGATGTTGTTTACAAATAAAAATTATATTTATAGTTCTAAAACTGATCGTAATAATATTTAATAACAAATAATTTATAATTAAATAATTTCAACATAATAAATACTATATATTAATCCAATGTAATTTTATATTGTTAAATATTTTATTATTGGTCAATTTTTGGGACACATATATTTTTATATAATCTTTCCTCACACCAATGATGTAAAAAATGTTGATGAAAATGTTATCGTCAAAAGTCATAATGGGATGATAAAAAAACTAAAAAAGTGATAATATTTCAAATAAATAAGTAAAAAATTTATTTTATGAGATTATTTTTGTAGAGGGACAAAGCTTGACGCACATGGAAATTACATTACTTTTGCGGAATACTTTATACATAACAAAAAAAGACACTCAAGGATCATAATAGTTTAGTTCCATTGGAAACTCGGAATATAATATTCTAATCTTTATGAAAGATCTTTAACATCTCCCATAAAGATCTTCCTTTTATTCTAAACTAAAACCTTTCATTATATCCTGGGGAAAAGAAAACATATAAAGGGTGATCTAAAATGCTCAGTAAGGGAATGCATGGAGAAAATAAAACAAACCATATACATTTGAACATCAAAACATGAACATAATATTTAAACATCAAAATCTTGAGCAATGACATAAAACATGGCAATACGTAAGGAGTAGATCATAATGGATCAACAATAACAATACAATTTCTTGGGAATAATGCATTTAATTGTGGAAAAACATTAAGCACATAATATGATTTCCATAGTATCCAAGTCATTTCTACCAAGACTATCTTAGTGGACAAAGTCCCTTACAGAACCGAGTTCACTCCTCATTCCAGTCCTGTATCACTGATCTGGATTAACTTTTCGTTCCAACCATGTCTATCTCATGATATATAAATCTTTAACCAATTCATTTGAGGGAGATATAGGTTCCACCAATCTCATAATGTAATCACTCTTACTTGTGCTACAACATAAACATAAATCATTCATCATAACCCAAAAAATAAAATGGCTTCCATAAACATCATCCCATCATCACATAATCCATATAGAACAAATGGATATCATTTCATCATAATAAAGTGAAAACATGAAAATCATAGAGACATTATACTTGAAACATACACATATGAAATAATTTTATCTTCGATGGAAAATGGTTTTGATAAAACCCTTGAAATCAATTCTTGAGGAAAATATCCTTTCTTCTTCAAAATCATTTTATTTTCACAAAATTCCATGCAATTTTAAAATAAAATTATTTTGTTTTAAATAGTAATGAAATCTTGTAGAGTAATCTTCATGAAAATAAGGCGTTATAAAACAATAAATATCCATTAATGCCATATAAGTTAAAAAACATTCTTCTCATACTTTTATCAACAAGTCAAAAAGTACATCGTATGGTAAACAAAAGAAAGATTCCATACATGCCATTTAGTAAAATCCAAAAATAGGTAAAAATCACTTTAAACGTACATGGAACCTTTTTTAGAAAACAGGGAAATGGATGATAAATATAACCCTAGTAAATACTTACGAATAAAAAATCTCAAATAAAAACGAGATTGGAAAATTTATCCCCTACCTTAGGTCCGATAAGCATCGTACGTATCTGAACCTCCTGTATAATGATTTAAATAATGTCATTGAATTATTACATAATCATATTCATTGTTATGATATCATATATGGTTCACTTATTACTTTATATTACCCGTTATTTTGTAAAATCATGTTAAAGTAGCGTTTTGGGTATAATCATTTCATTTATCGTCCGTATTTTGACTTGTAATTATTAATATGATTACTTAGATCATAATTAATTAATTATAGAATATAAATCATTATTTATATATAATATATATTCAGGATATACATATATATAATATATCAATAAAGGGAAATAAATACACTGTTCATGGAGACGGTAGGCCGTATGTACGCTTGACCGTTGTTTTGATTTCCTTATTGAATTGAATGGAATTAAGTAGATGACATACATATATATATACATAAATACAGTAGAATTATTATTTCATATATTTCATGATTACTTATTATATATACTTTATAATTATTCTTTAATTGTTAACATGAAAAATGAATCTCATCACGTCGTGGAGACGGTAATCCGCACGTATGCACGATCGATGATATCGTTCCCATATTTATTGAATGGAATTGGAGTGGATGATATAATATCTTAGAATCAGTATGATGTTATAAAAATTATATATAGTTATTTTTTACACCATTATACCCAACCAAGTAATGTGGTGGTGGAAAAACAGATTACACCACGATGTGGAGACGGTATTCTGTACGTATGCATGAGCGGTGATTTCGTTTTCAGTAGGATGGGTAGAAGGTGAAATAGTGTTGTTTCATATTTATAATAACATAAAATTATATAAGTAATACTGATTTTATTACATTATATTGAAACAACTAAAGAAGAGGAAGTAGAAGAAGAAAGAAACTTGAAAGAGTCGGTAGAAGAGATTACCTCTTCCTCGATGGACCTCATTTAAACTTCTTCATAGGGCACTAGAGTTGGTCTTTTGAGAAGACCAGAACCTCTATGATATAACTAGATATGTTTAAAGGAGTTATTATCAAGGGTTGGCCGAGATTCACAGCTAAAAAGGGTGTGAAGAAAAGAGGGAAGGGGTGCCCATTTTTAAGGGAGGAGAGGGGCACCTTTGGTTACATAAGAAATATTAATTTATAATAAATTCAAAATCACTTAAAAACCATAAAAAATGACTGAAATCCAAATATTAGATGAGATACGGTTGTAATATCATCAACCAATATTATTTATTCAAGTTTAGAATTTATTTTAAACATTTTCAACTTGATTTATCCTTATTTAATCTATTTAATTTTATTTGTGGTAATAAGATTCTAATTTTTAAAATTGTTAGAAATAATTACTTATGTGTTGTGAAATTTCCATAATTTGATACTTTATTACAATTTAGACCATATAAATTTCAATTTACAATTTTCAAATATTTTTGTGATTTTTAAACAATTTTATAATATGTTATTTTTATAAAATAACAATAGTGTCAGTTATGACACTATTCATTTATTTTAATTTAAATAAAATCCAAAAAGAGGATATATTCTAAAAAAAATATTTAATGGATTCATAACATGTCAAAGGTGTCTAGAAAATTCGTGGATCACATTAAATAGTTCATATTATATTTAGTTTAATATTATTAAAACCATTTATTTGGTATATCTCTTAATACAATAATTAGTACAACATTTCTGTATAAATATTTAATATACTTATTTCATGCATAAAAATTAAAAAAAATCCTATGATGAAGATAAATCTCATATCTTTTATAATAATCCTTTTACTAGAATTTAGCATCTTGAAATCACACCATGTAAGTTGTTATATTTTTTAAATTATGAAGGTGACATCTTTGGAATCATTTAAAAAAAATATAAGTTTCATAATTGCCTATATAAGGATCCAAATGGTCAACAATTCGTCCATTGGATGATTATGGTTTATATATACACTAACATTAATTGTTTTTAAGATTTTTGGGCCTTTTGATATGCATTAATATTTCAATGAAAACTATATATTTTATTTTTCACTAAATTTATAATTTCTGCATCATTAATGTATATGATAATAAGGTAATTAAATAACACCTAAAAATTAAAAATAAATTACTATGATAATGAAAAAAATTAAATTTAAAATATTTTTTTATAACCGAATTTATATTCTGTATAACATTATATTAAAAATACGTTAATTATTAAAGTTTGAGTGAGACATATTTCACTTTCCTTTAAAAAAAATAAATTAAAGGTCTTAGTAAAATACAAGTGGGTTATTTTAGATTCAATTTCAACCCAAGTATGATTTAGGGCAATATATTATCATCCAATTATATTAATACAAGTGTTATGGTAATTTTATAATATTATATTTTCCCTTAATTACCTGATTTACCTTTAACTATGGTAAATAAAATTTACCGTTGTTACTATTCCTTGTGCCCGAAAATAAAAAGTATCCTATTAACATAATTTGGACCTGATGATTCCAAATATGGAATCCATTTTTCCTAATTCAAATAACAGAAGTTGAAGAAATTAAATTAAAATTAATGTCGTTGTTAAGAAAACGAGTTTTTAAAGTTAAATCATTGCAAAAGATTGAAATGATTTTACCTATAAATTCAATGTAAAATCAATTCTAATGACATAAGTTATATTAAATTGTAAAAATATATTCTGTTTATATTTAAAAACCACTAAATATTATAATCTTACCATATTAATTATTGCGATGAAAAAAGATATTTTTATTTAAAATATAGCGTGTTTTTCACTATTCAATAAAAAATGAAATTTATCAGAATAATATGAAATATTTATCCAAAGTAAATTTTTATAACCTGATTCCAAAGAAGAATTTTATTTTGTCAAATTGAACTTATAATCCTGTCAAAAAATAGATTTAATGTGGGTGCACCATCGAAGGCAGCAAAACTACATTTTTGAAAAATACTTATTTTACCTGAAAATTTTATCTTCTTCTCATACCATGTTCTAGAAAATGTGTATAATGAATAATAATGTTATAAAATTCAAAATTTATTTCATACTATTCATAATGGCTAGTTCATAACAATATTATAACCATATATCGTTGTTTAGTGAAACCCGGTATTGCGTACAACACACACTATCGAGGAAGGTCGCGATTGCGTGTAATGCAAGGCAAGTCAGGGTTGCGTGTAGTGAAAGAATCCTTTATTGTTGCGTATAATAGAATCAAACCATATTTTATTTAAACATTGAATATATATATATATATACTCAATGTTGCGTAGAATAACTACTATCAAACAAACTTGAAATTATGTGTAACACAATCCAAGAATAGTGTTGCGTATACTGCAAGCTAATACAATGTTGCATATAGCGTAAGATAATCTTTCTGTAGAATAAAACAGAAGATATGAAAGAAATTAAAATGAATATATCTCATAAAATATCAGGGTGTTACATTCTACCCCCTTAAAATAAATTTCACCCTCGAAATTCGTCAGGGTTATAAAGGGTTTACTATTTGTATGTTTCTTTAATAGAAACCCACTTCGTAAAAAGGAATACGAAAACTGAACATTAAAAACTAAATTATGAAACGTAATGGTTACCCATATAAACTAATCATTGGGTTTCCACAAATAAGAACATAGGTAAAAATATGGATATGGAAGAGAAATCTAACCATCATGTTCTGATGGAGAGTGGTAGAGAACATGGCTATGAAGAATCCAACAATCACAAAGCCATAAATTTGTGATGATCTAAGGTACCATCTAATTCATCAGATACAAGAGAACTATGACAACATTTTTGGTTTTCAATATCATTTCCTTAAAGTTGAAAATTTATAATTAGAAGAAATACTTACATGATTTTGGTACAATCAGTATGTTGTTTGTGCCATGAACAATTTCCACATCATCTATTAAAGAAATGAAGTCGAATTTGTAATTCATGAAGCATTAGCAGATTATGTGATAAAATGATAGGTCATTCCATCTGTCTCAAAAAAAGGTTAGAAAATGTTTTTAAAAATACATAATTCCATATATGGGGATATAAATCATATATGATTCGAAAAATGGACTTATACTTCATCAATCATACCGCTTAATAAAATTTTACTTGTTTCTACTAACCAGGGACTTCCTGTTGGCCATTGGTTGGCGATAAAGGCCTGTCGCACTTCAGTTGTGGGTTCGATTCCCATGGCCTTGTCCACCATGACGGGTTGTCGCCCATCCTATGGGCTTTCAATTTTCTAAAACTATACTATTATAACATAACAAAAAGTTCAGGACTTAAACAATAATATCTGATGTCTAAATTAATTGATTCAAATATTTTGGTTTATCCAAAATACTTCTATCTGATCTCATAGTATAAATAAATCAATTACTAGAATGGTCATATAAAAAGCCCATGAATACCATCATTTATCCCTTATATATCATAAGATATATCTTCTTGGTCACATTCCAAACATGTGAATACCTTAATCATTTATTCTATTGAAAAATGAATATTAACTTAACCTTAGTGAAAACATGAATTCTATCAATAGTTAACTCTTTCCACATACCAAAAATCCCAAATATTATATATACTCAATCCATGATATCACTTTTTCCTTATATCAATAATGATCTAATGAATAATACCAAACATATTATTTTCTCCTTATCCCATCATTATGCGCATATCATCTACTTTCGAAAAATATTTCAAACACTTTTCATGGTTACTTGTACCATATAATTATTGAAAACTAGACTTAACCAATACATATATATACCAATATTTCATGAAAGTACCTCAAAAAAATTATTCTTGATTACCAATACATAAACACTTCAATACATTCTATTAAATTATTGTCATGGAATACATCCTTCCTTGATTTATAAGTAACCTCTTAGGTCCGGGCATTGAGTTGGGTAATGAACGTGTTCTCCACAAATAAGACATTGAACTCGAGGACAGTCTGTCACTCTGTGACCCTTTTCCCCACACAGATAACATCTTACCCTCCATTTGAGGTATTCCTCAAGGTTCTTCTTCCCTTCTTTAGAATTTCAATCTTCCTTTCTCTATGCTCCTCACCATGCGAACATGCATAAAATTCCATCTTCCACTTATTTTATGACTTAGGAATACAACAAAAGTAAACATTTTTAATCATATATGGAGATGACTAATTCGACATAATCACAATATCTTTCTCTCTAGGCATTACAAAATTTCGTTTCTCATGGTCACCAATTTTTCCATCAGATTCAATGTTAACACAATTCCTTCTGGGTCCCTCCATTGACTAAAACCAAAAACCAATGTGTAAGAAATAGTTAAAATAACGAGGAACCATATAATCAAAAATGGTCACTTATGGGATGTCTAACTTATCACACATTCTTTGATCCAGGACACCTTAGGTTCACCCTATGTTATTCATGATCGTTAATATAATTCTAGTAATGTATCCTATTGTTATTGTAATCCTTAGGGACATCCCTAGACATACATTAAAAATATCTCTAGGAATATCACTATTGTTTTCGCATCCTAGTTTCCAAAGGTTAACTAATCCATTGCTCTACTAACAACTGTAGAGGACCAAAGCTTGACATACATGGACATTCCATTATTTTTCAGAATACTTAATACATAACAAAAATAGAAACTCAAGGATCGTAGTAATTTAGTGTATTTGGAAACTCGGAATATAATATTCTAATCTTGGTGAAAGATCTTCAACATCTCCCATAAAGATCTTCCTTTTTTCTTTCTTACCTAAAACCTTTATTTATTTCTTGGGGAAAAGAAAACATATAAAGGGTGAGATAAAATTCTCAGTAAGGGTAATCATGGAGAAAATTAAACAAACCATATACATTTGAACTTCAAAACATGAACATAATATTTAAACATCAAAATCTTGAGCAATGACATAAAACATGGTAGTACATAAGGCATATATCATAATGGATAATCAATAATGATAAAATAGCATGGGAATAAATAATTTAATTGTGGAAAAACATTAAGCACATGATATGTTTTCTATAGTAGCCAATGCATTGCTACCAAGAGTTGAAAAACTCCCTTATTGAACCGAGTTCACTCCTCGTTCCAGTCCTGTATCACTTAACCAGATTAACTTGTTGTTCCAGAAATGTCTATCTCATGGCATATAAATCATTACCCAATGAGTAGGAGGTAGATATAAGTCCCACACATCTCATAATGAAATCATTCTTACTTGTGCCACAACATAAACAAAAATCATTCATCATAACACAAAGATTAAAATGGGCTTCATAAACATTATCCCATCATCACATAATCCATATAAAACAAATGGATATCAATTGATCATAAGAAAAGTGAATCTATGTAAATTATAGAGAGATTAAACTTGAAATATACACATATGAAATAATGTCATCTTAGATGGAAAATGGTTTTGATAAAACACTAGAAATGAATTCTTGAGGAAAATATCCTTTTTCATCAAAATCATTTTCTTTTCGCAAAATTCCATGAAATTTTAAAATAAAATTATTTTGTTTAAAATGGTCATGAAATATTGTAGAGTAAGCTTCATGAAAATAAGGCGTTATAAAACCGTAAAAATCTGTTCATGCCGTATAAGTTAAAAAAATATTTATCTCATACTTTTACTGAAAAGACAAAAAGTAACTCGTATGATAATCATAAAAAGATTCCATACACACCATGTAGTAAAAGTAAAAAATGGGTAAAAAGTAATTTAAACATACATGAAACCATTTTTAGAAAACAAGGACATGGATGATAAATATACCCCCAGTAAATACTTACGAATAAACAATCTCGGATAAAAACGAGATTGGAAAAGTTATCCCTTACCTTAGGTCTGATATGCTTCGTATATATATGAACCTCCTGTATAATGATTTAAATAATGTCATTGAATTATTAAAGCAACATATTCATTGTTATGATATCATATAAGGTTCACTTATGACTTAATATTACCCATTATTTTTTAAATTCATGTTAAAGTAGCGTTTTGGGTAAAAGCTTTTCATTTATCGTCCGTGTTTTGACTTGTAATTATTAATATGATTACTTAGATCATAATTAAATAATTCCAGAATATAAAACATGATTTATATGTAATATATATTCAGAATATACATATATATAATAGATCGATAGAGGGAATGAAATACACCATTCATGGAGACTGTAGGCCATACATACACATTAACGCTATTTTCCTTTCCTAATTGAATTGAATGGGATTATATAGATGAAATATATATATATATACATAAATCCAGTAGTATTATTATGTCTTATATTTCATCATTACTTATTATATATACTTTATAATCATTCTGGAATTGTTAACATGGAAAATTAATCTAATCGCGTCGTGGAGACTGTAATCCGTACGTACGCACGAGTGATGATATTGTTCCCATATTTATTGAATAAAATTGTAGTGGATGATTTAATATCATAGAATCAGTATGATGTTCTAATAACCATATATAGTTATTTTTTACACCATTATTCCCATCCATGTAATGTGGTGGTGGAAAAACAGATTACCCCACGGCGTGGAGATGGTATTCCGTACGTACGCACGCGCGGTGATTTTGTTTTTCGTAGGATGGATTGAAAGTGAAATAGGGTTGTTTCATATTTATAAAAACATATCAGTATATAAGTATTACTAGTGTTTTTACTTTATAATGAAAAAACTAACGAAGAGGATGTAGAAGAAGAATCAAACTTGAAATCGTAGGTAGGAGAGATTACCTATTCCTCGAAGGACTTCCTTTAAACTTCTTCTTAGGGCACTAGAGTTGGTCTTTTAAGAAGACCCTATCCTCGAGGATATAACTAGAAAGTTTTAGAAGAGTAATTGATAGGGTTTGGCCGATATTCAAGGCTCAAAATGGTGTGATGATAAGAGGGAAGGGGTGACCTTTTTATAAGGGAGGAGAGGGGCACCTTTGGTAAAATAAGAAATATTAATTTATAATAAATTCAAAATCACTTAAAAACGTCCAAAAATAACTCAAATCCGAATATTAGATGAGATAGAGTTGTAATATCATCAAAAAATAAAATTTACACATGTTGGGAATTTATTTTAAACATTATCAACTTGATTTATCCTTATTTAATTTATTTAATGTTATTTGAGGTAATAAGAATCTATTTTTTAAATTGTTACACATAATTACTTATGTGTTGTGAATTGTCCATAATTGGATACTATATGACATTTTATAACATATAAATTTCAATTTTTTTTTTTTTAAATATTTATGTGTTTTTTATAATTTTTTATAATATGTTATTTTTATAAAATAACAAGTGTCAGCTTTTACACTATTCATTTATTTTAATTTAAATAAAATCCAAACAGAGGATATATTATAAAAAAATATTTAATAGACTAATAACATGTCCAATTTGTCTAGAAAATTCATGGAGCACATTAAATAGTTCATATAATATTTATTTTAATATTTTTAAAACCATTTATTTGGTATATCACTTAATAAAATAATTAGTAAAAAATTTTAGTATAATTATTTAATATACTTATTTGTTGCATAAAAATTAAAAATAAAATCTTATGATGAAGATAAATCTCATATATTTTATAATAATACTTTTACTCGAATTTAAAATCTTAAAATCACAACATGTAAATTGTAATATTTATTAAATTATGAAGGTGAAAACATTGGAATCATTTAAAATAAAATAATATAAATGTCATAATCACCTTTATAAAGATCTTAATGGTCAACAATTAGGCCATTGGATGATTAGGGTTTATATATACACTACCATTAATTTTTTTTCTGATTTTTTGGCCTTTTGATATGCATTACTATTTCAATAAAAACTATATTTTTTATTTTTCACTAAATAAATAATTTCTGCATCATTAATATATAATATAATAAACTAATTAAATAAAACATAAAAATTACAAATAAATTAACACAATAAATAAAAACATTTTATCTTTCAAATGACTATTTATAAACGAATTTATATTCTGTATAACCATATATTAAAAATACATTAATTATTAAAGTTTGAGTGAGACATATTTCACTTTCCTTTAAATAAAATATACTAAAGGTCTTAATCAAATATAAGTGGGTTCCATTAGATTCAATTTCGACCCACGTATCATTTAGGGAAAAATATAATCATCCAATTATATTTACACAAGTGTTAGGGTAATTTTGTAATCTTATATTTTTCCTTAATTACCCGATTTTCCTTTAACTATGGTAAATAAAATTTACCGTAGTTACTATTCATAGTGCCCAAAAATAAAAAATATCCTATTAAAATAATTTGGAACTGCTGATTCCAAATATGGAATCCATTCTTCCTAATTCAAATAATAGAAGTTGCAGAAATTAATTTTAAATTAATCTCTTTGTTAAGAAAATGAGTTTTACATGTTAAAACATTGCAAAAGATTGAAATGATTTTACATATGAATTCAATGTAAAATCAATTCTAATGACATAAGTTATATTAAATAGTAAGAATATATTATATTTACACTTTAAAACCACTAAATATTATAATCTTCCCATATAAATTATTGCGATGAAAAAAGTTTTTTTATTTAAAATATAGCGTGTTTTTACTATTCATTAAAATATTAAAGTTCTCAGAGTAATATGAAAATTTTATCCTGATTAAATTTTTATATCTTGGTTCCAAAGAAGAATTTTATTTTTTCAAATTGAACTTATAAAACTGTCGAAAACTAGATTTAATGTTAGTGCGCCATCAAAGGCGGCAAAACTACAATTTTTTAAAAATACTTATTTTACCTGAAACAATTATCTTATTCTCATACCATGTTCTCGAAAATTTGTAAGATAAATAATAATGTTATAAAATTAAAAATTTAGTTAATAATATTCATAACGGCTAGCTCATAATAATATTATAACCATATATCGTTGTTTAGTGAAACCTGGTATTGCGTACAACACACACTATCGAGGAAGGCCGCGATTGTGTGTAATGCAAGGCAAGTCAGGGTTGCGTGTAGTGAAAGAATATTTTGTTGTTGAGTATAATAGAATCCAACCATATTTCATTTATACATTGAATATATATATATATATACAATCAATGTTGCGTAGAATAACTACTATCAAACGAACATGAAATTATCTGTAACACAATCCAAGAATAGTGTTGTGTATACTGCAAGCTAATATGGTGTTGTGTATAGCGCAAGATAATCATTGTGTAGCGTACAACAAGAGATATGAAAGAAATTAAAAAGAATATATCTCATAAAATCTCAGGGTGTTACAATTTAAAAAAAAAAACTCTTCTTGTATTTTAATTATATTTTTATGATTTCTTCTCCTCTTGAAAATTAATTTATATTTATTTAATATATTCTAAAAATCCACGATTTTTGTTGCATTAAATTTTAAATGAATCATCTTCTATTCTCATCCCCGTACCATTAGAGAACCCTATTTAATAATATCCTTATCAATTTATATCATCTTTACCCCATGTCTCATAATGCTAGTTCAAATTATAAATTCATACTAGTAGTGATTTTGGGGTAAACATAAATAGGATATCTGAAGAAGAGGGAGTGTTCTTAGCAAGATGTTTTTAATTTTTTATTCTTATAACTCATTAAAATATCATTTAACCATTAGAAAATAATAATAAAAATATTTTACATCCACTAATATTTTATTTTTTTAATGGAATAATTTATATTTATATCCACTTCCATCAAAAGGTAAATAAAACTATTATTTCACGTGTATAGAGGACTGATGTGTTGTGAACCGATACAATCCAATTTCATTCAATTCCTCTAATGAATTGTTACAATAATGGATTTAATATGTATATATATATATGATATTAATAATATATTAACCAATATTTAAATATAATATATCATTTTTTACCATTACATTCATTCAAAAAATATAATGTCGTTCTTGTGTAACAGTGGATTAATACCTCAACAAAGCGATTTGATTTTTTTTGTCACAATTGAATCACATGGAAATTATATATAAATTTTTATAATGATATAATATGGTTTTTATTATGTAATTATAATTTAATAATTCAAAAATAATACATACCTTTCTTCCATCATGATTATTGAAAAAATAAAAAAGTTACTAAACAATACCTCATACGTACCATCTCCATGACTATGACATAGTTCCTTTTTTATATACATTTCTAATGGATGATTTTTAAATTATAATAAATATATACTAATTATATATATTTCTTGATTCTTTTTATAGATATGATGTAATAATGAATTCTTTAACATTATTTGACCCAGACAAATCCTTTTTACATATTATCCCAATATTATCAAAACATCTTATGTAACATTAATTGATTATGTAACTATATAAAAAAGGTATTCAATAAGTAATGATTATTAATTAAAATCTATATTTTTAATAATAATTTAAACAACAATCATATCTTTGTTACACTATTATATAAATAAAATTCATGATGAGTTAGAGTCAATGTAAGTGACAATTTACTGAAAACTGTGTTATAAATGGAATAAATATTTATTTTTTAAATAAAAATATTCCATTTACTCATTCATAAAATAATGTTGCAGATGTTTTTTTATAGAAATAAAATAATTACAAATTACATTTTTATTTTCTTGTGACATTCATTGAAATTATTTTTAAAATATTTTTTTGAATATTTCATATGGAAGATTTTGTTATTATTTAAAAACAAAAAAATATCCCCCTTTAACAAATTCGGCATCAACATTTTTTCCTACTGCAAAAATGATTTTGTAATATTTGTACCATGATCTAGTATTTCATGTAGTATTTTAATAAAACATATATTTCCCTTTTTTGAAGATATTTTATAATTTTTATGAAAATAAATTGAATTTTTATATCATAAAGTGTTTTAAATCTGAAAAAAAGTGTTTTTGGGAATTGAGGGTAAAACGATGAATGAATAAAATGTTCTATTCCTGATATGGTACTTGGGAAATACAAAAGTTTATGTGTAATAATGAAATAAATTACACTATGTGTGATATAAATATAACATATTTTCCTAGTGACACCCATTATAACCCCACATTGTATAAGGTAACCGTTAATGTATTCAAAGGAATTATAGATGGAGATTCCATGGTTGTTTCTCCTTTAGATTTAAATAGGATCTTGTTCATTAAAAAACAAAATTAATATAGGTTGTGATTATAAGTCATTATGTTGGATAAAAGGGTTTTTATTTTCATTCAATGGGTTTTAAAGGATTTCATTTATTATATAGTTGGTGTTATTTATTTTATTATGATTTATTTTAAATTATAAAGTAATATTTTAAAATTTTAAATAATTTTATTTTTTAAAAAATTTCTACAGTAGACAATATATTTGGTTCATTTATATCTTATAGTATTATTTTGTGCTCATATGAAGTTTTTATATTCATTTCACTAGGTTTATGAATGTGTAAGATCAATGAATAATCCATGTTGAATGTCGAAAATATTATTCATGAATAGAAAAAATATTTTATATTTAAAAATTTATATTTATATTAGAATGGATATTGAGTAGAAGTTCCCACTTTTTAACAAACAATTTTTAGGTAGGATTGAAGACATAATTTTTTAAAATGCAAAACCTAAAAGACCTTTGTGAATGAAAGAATCTGATTGTAGCATAAGGACACCAGATTATGTAATGTTTGATTCAATATCAGTTTTATTAGTTTTCATTATTCCCCCAATAATATAGAAATAAATGGGGAATATTTTGTCTAATTCATTCCTATATTTTTTATATTTTTTAAAATTTCCACTACACCCATGACGTGGAAAGATGATTCTCCCCATCATCATGAAATCTAGATATATATATTTTTCTATCCAACATTTTTAGAAATATTTTCATAGTATAGTTGATATTTGAGTCATTAAATTTCATTAAAAAAATGAATTTTCTTCATAAACAACATTGAACCCACTGGTTTACATCCATAATTCCTTGAATGAGAAATCATTTTATAATTTACATCCATGACATTAGCAATTTTAGACTACATTTAACACTAATTCATTTTCATCATATTTTAGTTCAACATAAAAAGTCAACATATATAGCCTTATTGATTTACTAAATTATTATTCATCTCCCTTACCACATGTCAGTGCCAGAAGTTCTGTATAAAATCCAGATATTTACATTATCATGTATATCATATAGTGTTTCAATTTTTTTAAAAAAAATAATATAATATATTCTTTTCTTCCTTTATACCATTAATTCAACAAAATATATTATGTATTAGCTTCATTAATCATATAGTTCACATTATCCACATTAGTTTCACTATTGTCATTAGTTTCACCTGAGTAAAAATATTATGTCGTATAGGGTCATTAAAAATCCATGAATACCATTATAATAGAAATATTTAAACGAAATAATTTTATATATGAAAAATATATTTTCTCTATTTGTCACTTACTATGAAATCCTAGACCTGGATACCTTTTAACATGTTCCCCAAGCCCTGTGGTCCAAATGGCCTCAAGCGCATCTCCCCTAACACCAGAGGCTACCAACTAGCAGTGAGGGCCTAGGGTGCATCCATGGGAAGACTATTCCCTCATTAGTAGTTTGCAGCTCAACAGATGGAATATATAGGAAAATTAAAAAACTTAAGCAATATAAATAAAAATGGAATAAAACTGATGTTGTAGATAAATGAGAATAACAATAACTGTATTCACTGACAAATGATTAAGTAATGACATGTCACTAGAAAATTGGAAAACATGGATACCAGACAACATGAAGAACATATTCTACTAGTAAACGAAAACAAATTAAACTCCCTTAATACTACGATCCCACTCGATCATCACCTATCAAACATCATCCTTTTAGCACACAATCAAATGTTAGAAGTTGTATGTTTCTCTTTGTCTATCCATGCAATAATGTAATCTAATCTGGGTACCAAATGGATCCTAGATTAGGGGTGAGATAAATCTAATTGGGACACCACCAATGGTGTCTATAACACACATTCTATGAAATTGAATATAATAGTGTGATTTCATGCATATATAATGTAATGAATGTAGTACTATATACCTAAACACAAAAGTACCTATTTTAGCTCTTGGATATTGTCTTAAAATATAAAAAATTCGTTAATTAAGTAATCACAATTTAATTTTAATAGGTCACATGAGGCATAGACATAACTGACATCACCTGCTGATAGTATAAGTAGTGAAAGTCCCAAGACATGACAAAGAAACCTAAAAGTTACATCTAGTGAGGGAGTTCTAGGGTAATAACCAATGTATCGTAAATTTCACATAATGAAAACTCAGTAGTGTCTGAGTCTAGATAAGGGTAATAGTGTAATCCATGGAGTGTAATCTATAGAATTGAAAAATTAGGCACATAATGATTCCATGGTGATCGAGCAAGGTAAAACGGTGATAAGAAAATACTTGGCTATTTGTTCTTTTAACATGGAATGTACATGCCCATGCTGGATCCAAGGAGTGTATATGTGGAGTCTTGTAATAATATTAAGCACGCTATGGTTGTATATCAGGAATCCGTGGAATAGACAAGAACTGGAGTTTAGGTGGGTATCAACCTAAGCAAACCACATCATTGAATCAGAATGGGGTTCATGATTCCCATGATATTATCCTCTTAGAATCCAAGGAGTGCTAGAGTAAACCTATTCCTATTAGATATTGTAATCATGTAATAATTTATTATGTTTAAATCATGACTTCCATTTGTGTGGATAGGTCAATTAGATTTGCAAACATTTATTTATTGGTATAAGCCAGGTCATCCATTAGTTTGGATAAGCCAAGATGCATTGAAATCATTTAATCAAGTCCTAATCAACCATTACAGAATATTGAATTAGAGAGTTTCACTCTACTACCTTCTATTAAAATGGCTAGGTGTGGAATGCACATGTAACATTTATTCAATCTCATTTGTTGTTTCCAAGTTATATACTGAGTATACATTCCATTTCAAATTTCAAATTTAATTATCATTTGGAATCATTTATCCTAGGATGGTAATGTAGTGAAAATACTTGGTACATTCCATTAGACAATTGTCCATAATAAAATTTCATTTATTATGGAATGTATCACCATTAGGAAGGTCAACCAAAGGAACACCCGAATGGTGGCACAAACATGTCAAAACACTAAAAACCCAAATAAGTCATAACCTTCAAAATGGGGCAGATTGATATTATGGTGTAACATCTAAAAACTAATCACATATTTAGGAAGTGAATAACCATACCATTTTAAATAGTATAACCATAGCATGTGAATTTAAGAAACAGATTCCGATGAAATCAGAGGGCCCGACACGAACATTTCAAAAATAATAATCTATAGGGATAAATTATAGGCCCACCACTATAGGGTTGTACGATACGTATCCTCTAGTATATGCCCTTGATTTTAAATGAATCAGAGTTGATATAAGAATATGAGAAAATTGAAAGATGATAATATCTTGGATAATAGAAAATAAGAAGAGAAATGGCCAAATGTGTCTTTTTTACATACCGAATCGCATCTAATGTTATGAATATAGTCTTGATCAAATAACGGAAGAATGATATATTTTAACCCCAAGATTTGGCCTTCAAATATCCCCAAAAGGGTGAAAAGTATGAAAAAAATGAAAATCCCCCTATTTCTCGAATTAGTGAGGAAGGAGGAGTAAGAATAGATCATTAAGGGATTAACTGGAAATTAACCTCGAAATTAGCATGCACATGGTTTTCCCACAACATTTTTCAAATCATACACAAACCATGTGAGATAGATTGTCTGAAAATACATCCTTTATATGGTTTTATCAAACCATGTGAAAGCCATGGAAGAGTACCTAAAATGATGGGTGTCTGCATGGTTTACCTGCACGGTCGTCCACTAATCATGCGCGATGCCTCTGTCTGAATTAACTCTATCTACACTGTTAAGAAAATCGTGCGCCAAGACTATTTTCCCTAAAGTGATGGGTCCTAGGCACTAAAAATTACCTGGACACCCTTGGAACCCTTACTAATCCATCAAGTACTTGTATTGTATTTAATGTAATGATTTAGACTGAAAATTAAAGGATACAAATCTGATTGAAAATTCAGGTTCCTCCAATTTTCCCCCTAAAAAGACCCCCCCTGAGTTAAAAATAACAGGGTAATGAAACACTATTTGAAAACAACTCTAGCCATTGGGAATGTACATCGGATTCCCACTCTAAAGTCTCATCTTGTACTCAGTCGTGATGCCACACCTACCATTTGAGAGGGAGAGACATGCCTCAGAGAGCCTTCATACACTATCAATGATGCGTACTAGATATTCCTCAGTGGTATAATCTGAATCTATCTCATATTATTCAGGATCAATGGTATATAATGAGTAATTATGATATTGGTGATGTTATGAGACATGAAAGTCATTGTGCATGAGACATTACCTCTGAGGTACCAACAACCTATAGGTTACCGGCCTGACTCTCTATAATTTCATTCGGTCCAATGTAATTAGGTGATATATTTACCAACACCCTTAACCATCATTTCCCTATCCTGGGTGATACTCGAAGAAAAAAATGATTCCCAACCTCGAAATCATGAGTTTATCGATGGTGATCTACATAAGATTTCTATATAGTCTAAGCAGTATTCATACACATTATGATCAACTAAACTTGTTCTGATGTCTCATGATCAAGAGGAAGACATATTTGGAATTCCTCACCAACATATAGGCACCATAAAGGTGAATGACATGACTTTTAATATAATACTTCAAAAGGTTCCATCTGAATTGTCACATAGAAGCTGTTATTATAATAGAACTCTTGGAGAGGAATATTCGTCTCCCAAGGACTGCCAAAATCCAAGACACAAGATCAGAGCATATGCATGAGAACTTTTATTGCCTGTTCTAATTTTCCATCAGTCTCATTGTGAATGGTTGGGATTTGAACCTCCTTCATTCCCATAACATTCGGCAAACCCTTCCAGAACCTTGACATGAAACAAGAGTACCGATCAAAAATAATAGTACATGGAACCCCATGTAGTCATATGGTCTCATAGAAATAAATTTTTTCCAAATCATCAATTGATAATTTCTACAATATATTAATTTAGTGGAATTATTTTTTTGTTAGTAAATGTATACACAGATAGCATCACTGCCTCTCAGCGACCTAGTTAAGGTAACTAAAAAATCAATAGCATCATCTTTTGATTTCCATTATCCGACTGGAAGCAGCTGTAACAAACCTAAATGTATGTGTCTCTCTTCCTTTACCTTCTTTCAGGTGTAACACCTAGTGATAAATCATATAATATTATGTTTCATTGTAGGACACCAATACTGGTGTCGCATATCTCAATATATCATTGATATTTTAGGATGAACTACCCATTGAGAAGTGTGTGAATCATTCTTCAAATCCTCTATCATATCTATAGGATCCCAGATATGTCAACGTAGAGGTACGACATTGTGACTTTTTATAGAACAATATGGAGTTGGGTTATCTCCTGATATACTCTCACTGAGAACTAGACCTTCAGGATTTGAAATCTTCTTATGCTTCACCTTTTCAATGGGGAAGTGGTATCTTTTAGAGATGGGTGATAAGACATATCATGAATATCATGAAACTTAGATAAAGTAATGAAAATAGGGCCATTAACTTCTATATATCATTGGATTCATATATGGTATGTGTTGGAGTTTTCCAACTCAGTGTATTAGTGACAAAATTGTCCTTTCAAGGCATGTGAGAAAGCTCAAAATCAAAGGATTGTAGATATTCGACCCATCTCTACCATCTGAGGTTTATGTCATGATGAGAAAATAAATACATGGGGATTTTCAGATTTTTATACCCCAAAATGAACTCATCCTACATATAATGTCTATAGTAATGTAAGGAATAGAAATTTGGTTCTAGCTCAAGGTTGTGCATTGAGTAATTTCTCTCATGATGTATCAATTTCCATGATTCATACACAAAGTATTGGACTTCATGAATCAACAGTACCCATTGGATAATGCCTAATTTCTAGTAGAAGATAATATAACATTTTATAGGTTCTAGAAGAATCAGAATCAGTGTCGAGAAAAGCCACCCTTTCATATCCTGAAAGATTTTCTCGCATACTTCGGACCACAGTAACATAACTCCCTTATTTTTATGTATAGTAAAACATGAAGAAATATGTGAGATTACATGTACATAAAATCTGTAACAACTATAAATCCCTAAGAAACAATTGAGATCAAATATGTTCTGGGGTTTCTACAAGGAGACTAAAACACTAACATTTTCAAGGACACTAGATACGCATAATTCAAAAAAAATATTACCCATGAAGTGGACTGTTTTGATCCAAAAATATCACTTAGAAAGATTTGAATAAAGATAATTCTTTCTTAGAGTACTCAAAATTATCTCATGATATTCTCCATTATTGTTATGAGTGCGAGAATACACATATATGACATCCAATAAGACAACAACAAAAGAATCCAAATAGGGGTGGAAGACCCAATTCATCAAATCCATGGAAGTGACAGGAGCGATCGTAAGAAAAAACGACATAACAAGATACTGAAACAGACCATACCTGCAACGAAAAGTTGTATGAGGTATGTCTGATAGTCTAACTCAATCCTGATGGTAACCCCTTCTTTGGTCAATCATATAGAAAACATTGGCTCCTTACAGATGGTCAAATAGATCATCTATTCGAGGAAATGGGTACTTATTCTTGACCATTAGTTGATTCATCCACCTATAATCCATGCATAGATGAATATTTGCATTTTATTTATTACAAAAATGACGGATGAACCCCAACATGGTGTACTAAGATTTATAAAGAGTTTGGTCTCTGGGTCCTCTATCATCCTCTTGGTATCCTGAAGCTTACTAGGTGACATCCTGTTGGGATGAATGGACACTAGAGATTCATCTAGAACATGTTATATTTTAAATTATACCTCTCTTTTAGGAGGTACGTGAAAAAATTCATCAGGAAATACTTCCTTGAAATGTTCAACTACTATAGGGAAATTTGTTTGAAGCAAACCATGATCATATATTAAACAAATTGCAATCTAGGCCATCACATCACATAGACGACGATTCTTCAGTCTAGCTCTCCCATCCTGTACATCCAACTAGCATTTTTAATGATAATTTCAACATTCTTGTGATGTAAAATATACTATGCATTGAAGGTAGTCTACAAAGGCATGTGTGTGAACTAACCATTCCATCCCAATAATGATATAGAAACCTATTATCTTGAGAACAAAGTGTTTCCACAAGAACGAGAAACTTCCTACCTCAAAAGGTTGTCCCTACCCTAGCATATTCCCTTCTTCTATATTCCCGACAATGTATTGAGGGTCATTACGACATAGTTCTTTTTTATCTCTAGTTTAAGGCATTCCATGATCGATACATAAATGAAATAGGTTAATGTAAATATATAAAACAAAGTAGAGACAATTGTGGGGGATACTATAAAAGTATATCATACTGTAGATGGTCTCATAGCCTCTTCCAAGGGTATGATCTGTAAAGGTTGAAACTAACCTAATATATGGCCCTGTGAAACATATGGACTACCAGGATCATGATAGGTCTAATGGAGTTGCTTCTGATTAGGGATCAGAATACCGCGACCATGGACTCCTCCACAACCAGACGTTCTGGTGCTATTCTAACTGCGCACCTGACGTGATGCAATATAAATCACTCTTGTAGGTGCAGAGGAAGTCGATCGTATTCCAATCAATTCTAGTAGAGAGGACATACAAAAGTGCTGAATATGACCCTTATATATGAAATTTTGACACATTATAGTGTTTATATAATATTGGGTCTTCTTATGACCTCGTCTTCTAGACTGATGGCACACCACAAAGCTATGAAACCAGATACTCTGGTGGCCACTTCCCTGATGAGAAACATCAATGGAAAATTTCCTACCACCAGAGGAAAAAACTGCTAGATTCAGTAAATATATGATGATTTGGGTACATATTTCATCCCTTAGGCTATGTTCAGTGATAATGACTTAATAAATTATTGATGATATTGTAGGAAGGTGAAATAAATCCACCTGAGTTCGGACAACATACTTGAGGCCATCCCCAAAATTTATAGCATGCGAAAGATCATCATCGGCTGAACATAGTGAAAAGTGTTGTAAATTAGTGAAACATGGTGAATATTTCATAACTAACATAGAACCATGCTCAAGATACAAGAACTCTCTATCTCTACCTGCTCTTAGTGCCGAAGGAAAGAACTATTATTAGACGATAGTTGATAAGTCAATCCATAACATGCCCTGATAGTGACCATCCTAGTTAATGACATCCCAGCAACGCTAGGCCAAATCCGGAGGCATTAATGTATCATGCTTGGATATCCACTATGTAAGGGTTTCCATGTGTTAAAATATAGAAAACATAGAAACTAACAAGGACTCACCAGCCTGAGATCCTCCACCCACTTGAAAAGGAGAAGGATGCTGTAGTTGGATCTCGCTGGTAAAATCTACTATCGTAGGTGCAATCCATAGAGTACATTGCATGGACTGAATTAGGTGTATAAAAATATCGTTGAATTTACATCAGTTCCCGAATCAGGTATAATAGGAGGTTTTTCAAGTGTAACTCTTGAAGGTAAGACAAGCAATTAATGGCCCAATATTTCTGGAACATGATTGTCACCACTTTACTAGCGAAAGACACGAGGGCATCGCGGCAGCTATAGTCTGCAAATTCCTAGCACACACCTCAAAACAAGAATAAAATCAAGTAGATTATATCACTATTAGATGATGAACGTAATATAATGAACTACCCAATTAATATTAGCCAAACTACCCACTCATATGGCCACATGTAAGTAAGTGATCATGTATAAGTTTCATGTCATTTGGTAGTTAATTTCAAGGTTCACACCATTACCATTCAGAAACAAGGAAAGGAGGGATAAGCATGTCAAACCAATTCATTTTAGATTTCAGAAATCACATTATAATGGATATTCCTTTCCAACAAATCAGTTTCCATACACCTATCACTAGAAATATCACCCACTTTCTTATAGCATAATGGATCGACTCAGAAAATTACGCATCCCAAACAATTAGGGCCCATACATCTCATTAATTGAGACCGAAAGTCATTAAATCATTAACAATAGTAGTACAAGTACAATAAAATATTGAAACATTACTCAACAATGATAAGCATATCAAGCAATAAAAAGTAATGAAATGCTCCTATATGGCATGCCAATATGCATGACTTTTGAATCCTAGGTGCCTATAATAATGCCTATCGAAGTGATACATTCCATTATATCATCAGTCTATGGATGAACTAAGACCCATGAACTATGTAATAATCAACAACACCAAACCACATGTGTCACCCAACGGTGAAATAATATCAACTATATTAGGAAAAAGAAGAACAAAAATTATAATTTAGGCAACATGGTTTTTACCCCGAACATGGGTTCATCACACAACATAACGGCTTATGAAAATTCCCCATGCATTCCTATTCTCCAATATACTATATAACAATATTTAATATAGTAAATAAACCACCTATAATAAAACATTGCGACATCCAGCACCCGGATGCCACTTAATGAGTTCCCCGATCCCAGTGGGCCACAAGGCCTCATGCGCATCTCTAAGAATTCCAGTGGCCTCCGACTAGCAGTGAGGGACTAGGGTGTGTCTGTGGGAAGACTATGACCACATTGGAAGAGTTTATAATAGTGAAACAAATACAAAGTTACAGTAATCTACGAAATCAATATAATTAAATAGTGAAAGAAAACTCATGTAATAGAAAAATGAGAATAACAATAACTACATCAACAAGGAAAATGATGATGTAATGAAATGTAACTAGAAAACTGAAAACATTGATACAATATAGTAGATATAACATGTTACTCATGTTAAAGAAATCACATGATACTCCATGCATCCAAAAATCCTACTTGGTCTCCTGCTATCAAGTTCTACTCTATCATCACAAAATCATGTTTTGGAAGATGTATGTTTTTCTTTTTCAATCACTACAACCAGGTAATCTACTCCAGGTACCAAATGGGACCCATAGAGGATGTGAGATAAATATTAATGTGCCCCCACCAACTATGTTTATAACATCCATCCAATATAATGAAATATATCAGTGTGAGGGCATGGATATATAATGAAAAGAAAGCATTACTATTTAACTAAATACACAATTACCTTATTTAGACCTTGCATAGTGTCTAAACATTTAACCAAATCATTAATTGAGTAATCAAAATTTAATGTTAATAGGTAACGTGAGGCATATCCACCACTAACATCACCTCATGATAGTATAAGTTGGGAAGGTCTGAAGACATGACAAGGAAATCTGAAAATGATATCTAGTGAGGGAGTTACATGGTAATAATGTAGGTAACATAAATCTCATGGAATGTGTACTGAGTGGTATCTATGTCTAGCTACGGTTAATAGTGTAATCCAAGGAGAATAATCTAATTCATTCCCCAATAAGGTGCCTACCGAGTCCAAGTTGATCGACCAAGGTATAATGGGGCTATGAAAAGACAAGGACATATGGACATTCACCGTGGCACATTCACGCCAATGTTAGATCCAAGGAGTGTATTTGAGGTACCTAGTAAAAATGTAAATGTCCCTGTGGTTTAATATAAGCGTCCGTGGAATACACAAGAACCTAAGTCTAGGTGGGTAGTAATCTCAGAAAACTGCATCCTTGAATTAGAATGGGGTTCATGATACCCAAGGTATTATCATCTCAGAATCCAAGGTGAGCACATGTCAACCCATTTCTATTTGATATTTTAATCACGTAATAATTAATTAGGTTCATGTAATTCATTCAATTATTATTTATTGGTCATTTCGAGTTTCCAACCATTTATTTATTAGTCCAAGCCTTGGCTTCTATTAGTGTGGATAGGCCATGTAGTGTTGAAAACATTTAATCATGTTTTAATTGGCCATTAAGTCATATTCAATTAGAGAGGTTCACTTTTTTACCTTCCATTAACATGGAATGGGGTGCTATGGACATGTATCATTTATTCAATCTCATTTTTTAAGGGAATGTTATATACATAGTATACATTATATTTCACATGTAACATTTAATAATCATTTGGAAGGACATATCTTAATTGGGTCAAGTGGTGAGAATACATGGTACATTCCATTATGAAATTATCAAAAATAACAGTTCATTTATAATGGAAATTATAAACATTAGGAAGAATAAGTAATGTCACTTCTGAATGCTGGCACAAACATGCTGAAACACGAAAAATAATTATATGACGTAACCTTAAACATGTGACAGATTGAGTTGTGGGTGTAACCACTAACCACTAATCAAATATTTATGAAAAGAATAACCATACGATTCTAATATGTATAATCATTTCATGTAAATTAAAGAAATTTATTCTGATGAAATTAGTGGGCCACACAAGAACATTGAAAAAAAATCATTTTATATAATTTATAGACCACCCACCTTAAGGTTATGTGATTCTTATCCTCTGATATCAGCCATTTATTGGCCTCAGATCCTTGTAGATATAAGAAAAGGTTAAAAAATATCACATGAGGGTATCTAGGTCAGTAGAAAAAGAAAGGAAGGATGACTAAAGGAGAAACAAGTTATTACCATTTCACATCTAATGTGCTGAATAGATACTCGATCAGATGTATGAAGAATGAGATCACTTGATCCCTAGATTTAGCCTTCAAAAAGCACCAAAAGAGTAAACAAATTATGAAAATCCAAGTATTTATTGGATTTTGTATGATGTAATATAATAAATATATTATTAAGGGAGAAACTATAAATTTACCCAGATATTAGCTTGTGCATGGTTTGTCCTCACAGTTTGTCAAACCATGTGAAAATCATGCCAGACTGTTCAACTCAAAAATTCATCCTCTTCTTGGTTTGATCAAACTATGCACAAGCCATGCATGGGTACCTTGGGAATATGGGATATTCATATATTTTGGCTGCATAGATGTGCTCCATTGGTACAAGATGGAAATGTCCGAAAAAAACCATCCGCACGGTTTACTCTAAACCATGTTCCCAGGTAGTTTCCCCCTATGATATGGGTTTCTTGCTTTAGAAGAAAAATACAGAACACCCTCAGAACCTTTACTAAACCATTAGGAATCCATATTAGTGAAAAATTAATGATTTCGACCAAAAATTAAAGGATACATACCTATGTGAAAAACGGGCCACAGACACTTACATATATTAGTTATATTTGGAAGATTTAAATTTTTACAATTTTATATGAATTTTTTAATATCATTAATATTCTATAAAAAATAACCCACATATAAGAAAATAATAAAAAATAATATAAGCAATACCGAATGTTTAACCAATAGATACCTCTTATTTATGATGAATATGTGACACCACATAGTGAAAAATATACTTTCACTTAGCAAAGGCCATTAAATATTATAATTATAAAAAATGGAATTTAGTTTTCATCAAAAAACCCCAATGAATTTCATCAGAATTTATCTTCTTGTGTTAAAATTATATTTTTAAATTATAAACACTTATTTTTATGATTCATTCATTCAATAAATTCATGGAATCTAAAAATTAAATTAGGTTATAAATTAATTTTCCTTAATGAATAAAAATATATATGAAATTGATGATTATTAATTATTCATTAACTAATCTTTGTTCTATTTCTTGATTTAATTATATAAAACATGAGAAATAGCCTACTGTTATGTATTAAATGTTAATAATTAATTAATACCACTATAAACTGTAACATGTTTCTTTCATGGAAATTAATTTTAGATTAGGCTCTACATCATTTGTTCTATATATAAACACATGATACTTCAATATTCTTCTTCTAAATCAATTATGGTTTCATATCCCTACATATAATGTATGATCATGCTCTTTATTCCATTTCTAAATCTTATGGAAAAATAATCATTGAGAAATATAGTAATTTTGAACCCTCTAGTTGCCTTAGATTATTTTAAACAAAACAATGTGTATTGCATATGAAATATCGCATATATTCATGAAGTAAAATATATAAATTGATCATATGTACCACTCAAATATAACATGTATAAAATACATTTTTAATTTTTAACACACGGGGAGTTGTGAACCTATGATATCCATATGGTGTGGAATTTTTTTTAGTAATTGTGAACTGACCATTTACTTCCGACTTAGGTATATGATTTCTTAATTATTATTATTACAAAATCACTTTTGTAAACTACATTTTTTATTATCACCCTTATATTCGTTATCTTTCATAAATTGGTATCCATTTATATTTTTACATAAATCCCACATCGTCTTTTTTCCAATAGGGATTCATTTTTATTTCATCCTTCATCATAATTCCTCTACAATTGGAGGTCTCTTCCACAAACCATTATATATTTCCTCTTGGTATCATTTTTGAATCTATTAAGGTATTCCTTTTATTTTTACTCATTAATTCCATTTAAAATTATTTAGGGAATTTTTTCCATGTTGTGTCTTTCTTCCAATTCTCTTAATATTTTTACATTTCAAGAAAGTGTACATTTTTTCATGGATATCAGCTTTCAACCACTCTATGAAATAATTTTGGAGGTTATCATCACTCTTTAATATTTTCAAACATCCAAAAGATAAAAAATTTTCATACAAATGAGTTATTCTGTATTCTTACATACTAAATTTTCTTTTTATTTTCAAATCTCACCCAAATTTTATTAATAATTTAAAATTTTCTTCTGAATCCTTTTTTTCAATCATTATACTCTAATAAAATTCCATATTTCACTAGTTATCACATTTAAATAGGTTTTCATTAAAATATTACCTCATGTATTAATATTTTAATTAATATGTTTATTTAACGTCCCTTATTATACATTTTACACCATGGACATCAAGACATACACAAATTCTGTTCCCAAATCTTCCATAACAGGTACACAATGTTGATTACATCTATTAATTTCCATCTCATTTGGAATTTTAATGATACATCCTTTTATTTTCAAATTTAACATTTTCTCAAACAATCACTAATATTTATTAGGATTTCATGGGGGAAATGAATACCTTATATTTCACGATTTATGTTCTAATAATGGATAAAATTTAATTGAGCTTATCGCCCTTCACTATTAGATGGATCTCAATCTCCATCATTGAAGAGTCATATTCCATTATAGTTAATATCCTCTCTTCTAGTTGTCTATTTAAAGGCATAATTATATCTTCTATTTATTTCACTTTTATAATTGGTTTTTGGATTTCTTATTTTGGTTATTTAAATAAGATCACTCTTCTATGAAAAAAATACAATGATATTAATAATATCATTATTTATATGAACATTTACACCCTTTCATATTTTTATTTCTATGGTGGGATATTTAATTAATTCAACATCCACATGGTGTATGATTCGTTAACGATGGACCATATCATATATGGATTGGATATTTCATAATCAATACATTAGAATTCACTAGATAATAAAAATTATAAATCCACACTTAATCTATTCAAAATCCATTTCCTCTGACATTCAGGTGGTAATATGAATATCATTTTTGGCTTTATCTTAAACATTAAAGTTAGAATAAATTTTAAAATAATAATAATATTTGTTTAATTATATTGATGAGTGTATATTATTGGGTTAACTTTTCAAATATACCTAATGGCGCATTAAAATTTAAATTAGTTGTATCAAATTTTTGCAGATAATACATATTTTCCCTTCACAAAACCTATTCCCCAAAAATTGTTTTGAGTGGCCTACAAAACCCCAAAGAAATATCATAACGATAGGTTCTAACATATTCTTTACAAGAAAAAAATATTTTTATGGCTTAAAGTTATTTATATAAACAATTATATAAATGTGCTATTTTAGATTAGGAATCTTGGAGTATATTCTTGATGAATTCTATGACAAAATACTATAAGAGCAGTGACATTTATTTTTTAAATCCATCAGTGATAGTTCCTATGAAAAATGGTTCCTTCATAATTGATTACATGTCAAATAAATTGAAAATAAATATATATATTTAATATCAATTCATATCCTTTGGTATTTGTTTGATCATTTTGGAATAAGGTTTTAAATAATCACTAATAAGGGTAAATTATGATGTAAACCAAGAAAGAAATTCTTCATTTTAATTGGTCCTTTAAGATTTATTAGTTATATTTCAATACTAACTAGATCATATTCAATATCTCATTCATCATTATGATGATCATAATGAAAAATGAATAGGAATGATGAATATAAAGAATAAAAAACAACATAGTTTTTCTAGATCCACCACAATGTTATAATATAAGGATAATGCACACAACCTTATTCAATTATACTAAAATCTATAAAAATCATATTTAGTGTTAGGTTTTTTGGTCATGTTTACACTATTATATTATGAATAACCTATAATTGTATTGGAAATAATCACTTTTGATCAATGGGATACTACTAATTCCTCAACATTATACATTATGTCAGTGAAATGTTGGTTAGTTTACAAATGTGATGGTTTATTTTGTAGTTACTGTTTAAATGGTCAGTCTCTATTCCTCACAAGGAAATAATTTCTCTATATTAGTAGATCTGATTCTCAATTGAAAATCAAATATCATTATCACTAATTAGGAAAAATCATAACAACCTCCACCCTAGTCATCATAAAAATTGGTTTCTCCTCCAAAGATTATACATCACATTCAATGTCAGCACAGTTTCTTCTTATTCACACCATTGACTAAAACTAAACAACATAGAGTTCGAAACTGTAAACATAATGGAAACCATATAATCATGAAAAATAATTTATTAAATTTATAAATAATGACACCTTCTTTTCAATCTAAGGAATAATAGGTTTTTTCTAGGTTTATTCATGGCCATTTTCTATTCTAATCTTTCATGATGGTTCGTATTGAATTTTTAATTAACCAATGTGTATCCCTTAATAATGTCATTACATGACCACAATATGACTTTTTTACATGTACTAGGTAATTATTTAGTCAATAATAAAACTCATTTTTTATATTTATTACACCTAGGTGTTTCTCTGTTCGAACAGTGTTCACCTGAGTATGAAGGTTGTGACTTATTTCTATAAATATAACACAATATATACCTCAAAAATCATTATATTTTTTTCTATACGTTTCCCTAATAACTATCATTGTGTTATGATACCTAATATTTGGTTTCCTAAATATAGTTCCCGAGGTCAATAATAAAATTCTTTTGATACCAACTTTTAAAACCGCAAACATTCTTTCCCATAATCGGTGTCTATATTAATATATTATAAAAACATACATTGATTCACATCTTAAATGAATAATATTTCATTATCCCTCCTAAAATATATACATATATTAAATTAACATAAATATGATAATATTAATTACAACAATAGTTTTTATTTAGAAACTCTTTATTCCCTTTTTTAAATTATTGAATATTAATACTAAAACATTTTCATACATCATTAGGAATCTAATAATAATAAAGGGGTGACATTTATTACTCAGCAAGGTTATGTGTACTGTAGATGCTATCACGAATACATAAGACATAATCAATATGGAATGGTAATTAATCATAACACATATTATTTAATATAAACATATAAATTTGAAATATATAGAAGGAAAAAATATTGATCAAATAATAGAAAACGAAAAAACACTAACATGAATATTAATCATGGATATTTAAAAATGTCAAATAATCAAATTGAACATCAATAATTTCTCTCATAATCAAGGAATTCATTGATATGGATATCTATAAAGGTACTATCAACAATATTTATGAGGCAGTTTAGAACTATGGCTGATTTCCCATTTAATTTTTTCAAATAATTTGTCTCATTAAACCCACCGATGAATCATGGGGCTATGTAATTCAAAGACCCACCTATTAAAAAATATTCCGTATACATTCCCTATATTATTGGTTTGAATCATAATAATCCTAAATACTATTATTGAAAAAATAACATAAAATTTTTAATACATACCCCAATAAAGAAATATAATTATAATCTATCCATATAAATATGGCGAATGCTAGTAAAATTCTACATCCCCAGAAAAAAATCATAAACCATATAAAGAAATACTAAATATGGTATCATTGTACATTTACCCAGTGGAGTATAATTATAATATGAGGGTTTTTCATTTATGAATATAAATTAAATTAACAGATCCTTTAAAATATTATTTGGGTAAATAACCATTGGATACTGAAAATTACATTTTAATACTAAAATTTAACAATATATTTTAAATTTAATTTTCTATAAATATTAATTAGTAACTCATTAAAAAATATTTTAAAATTTTATTGTTCATGGTCATGGGAAATTATTTTTATGTTTCACGTGTTAAACTATTTTTTTCTCTAACATTTTTTTGTAAAATAAAAAAAAGAATTATTTTGAAAATGAAATTACGTTTCCATTCAAAAAGACATGTAAAATGTTAAATTCATTATAAAATTATTTAATTAATAATTATTTAGTGTTTTAATTTTTTTATCGATTTTTTTTCAATCATGGGATTTTATGAAAAATGGTTTTTTAATGAAGAGAGAAATAATGTAATATTTTATTAAATATATTTTATCAAACATACTAAGTAAAAAAAAGAGTAGAATAGTACCATTAAATAAAAAGCTGCATTAATAATCATTGGATAATAAAATATATTTATATTATGAATGGAATATCAAATAATTCACCAAAGGGAAAATTATCCACAAAAAATCGGATGGCCTTCAAAAAGATTATAATATAGAACAATAAATTGAAAGCAAATTAGTAATATATATATAAGTACCAAGAACTATCGACATGTTTGGGATGAGTTGGTAGGAAGTTCAACAAGTCACACTTTGGTGATATAAGAATATAAGGTTTTAGTACTAAGTTCTATAATTAATTAACAATGTAACCATTGGAAGTCACAATTTTTATACCATATGTTTTAAGTATATACAGGGGAACACATGATTCATGAACTTCGTAATTTCATAGTGAATAATACTTATATATATATTTATCGCAATTAGAAATAACTTAAAATAGTTCCAGATCCAATTCCAATAGATGATCTAGTGTCTGGGTATGATGTTAACAGTGATTTCTTCGACTTATATACAAATGTATTATTGGATATGGAGGGACATGGGCCTTGTAATTTTATATATAGATGGTAGGCATGATAAGCGGTATATGTCACCATCGATCAGTCACCACTACCATTATATATATTTACGAGCACACATACTGTATTTTCACACCTTGGGAAGGTCCTAGTACTTATATATAGGTCTAAAGTATCCAGGAATACTAAGCTAAATAGATTTGAGAGATACAAGGCGAATTTAGTACATCAATCAACAACTGGAGGAACTCCAGAAGTGTGTTTCTACTACATTGCAGTGCTACTCTCACCACCATTTTTTAAGACTCTTTGGTTCCTACCATACCAATATTGTAACAACAAAAAAATTTGAATAATATTTGATTCCTAAATTTGTGTGTCATTTTATAATCCAAAAATTATATTCTTTTAATTAATGATGTTAGTGTAATTAAAATGAGACGGTTCTTTTTTGACTGTTATATGACTATAGGTCAATATAACTGTTGAAAACTATACTATTAATGTTAGTATTATTGTTTACAATTATATGTGATCATGGTTAATTAATAAAGAAAGAATAATTAATATTATAATCTAGTAGACTCGAACCGTACAAAGCCCATATGTTGAAGCTTGGGAAGGAGTTAGCATCACTGGGATTTTCTCTGAGCCATGCTAAAGTCGATCTCCAACACATTAACCTTAAACAAAATCAAATACTGGAGAACTTAAAGCTAATAGAAATCACCAATCATGCAATGGAGTTCAAGCCACGACAATATTCTATCAACATTGCACACCTTAAACTTAGGTCCTATGTTGGTGTTATAAGGGGATATGTAAAAAACCCTTAGTAACTTTGGGTAGTCCATTTTTATAAAAAAATTATTTTTTTATATGGTAAAATTTGTCAATTTAAAATATAATGATAAATATAGGTGGAATTTATATAAGTTATCTTTAATTTTTAAATTTTCAAAAAAATGGTATTTTCAAATACATTTTATACTTAAAATAATTAATAATGTGAACTGATTTTTGAAAATTGGTCTTCTACAGTAGTGATTTGTATGAAATTTTGAGTCTAATAAGAGCAACATAATTTTTAGTGAATAGTAAATTATAAATAGTAATATTACCCTTATGAATTTTAATGTGGAAATTATAATAGTAACCTCACTTAAAAAGTATAAATATAATTTAGGCAACCAAAATGATAATATTATATAAGAGAATAAGAAAATAACTTTTTTAGAAATTATTAGTTTAGTATTAGTATAATTTCTTATAAATAGTTTTTTTAAATAAAAACTAAATATCTCATAATTAGAAAATTATTTTTATAAAATGGATATCATTTTTAAAATCAGAGCATTAATATTAGGTTCGAGTGTATTTATGATATTTTTATAAAATATTATGTTTTTCGTTGAATACTGAAAATATAGTATTGAGTTTCAGTGTGTTTAAGTTCATCATTGATTATGAAAAATGATGTAATTATTCTATTCTAATTATTAATAGAATTACATTTAATGTGTGTCTTATGTGGCCAATACCATGGGCAAATAACAAGGGCACGACCATGGTTTTTCAAATACCACTAATGTGGTGTACCTTGGAAATCAATAAAATATTCCATCATTTTTTTCTATAAATACCAACTCATTCCTTCATTACCATCATTCCAAATTCCCCCTATTTTGAGATATAAGCTTTTACCTACCATGGAATCCTCTTTAGGTGCCCTCTATCCCCCCAAGGTTCCAACCTTGATGCTTTTTAGGATACACTTCAATGTAATGGAAACATTCACCATCCTTTTTTATTCCTGACATTCATTATTTTATGTCTTCTAGTTTCAATTTTATTATGTGGGGGTATGTTATTATATATCCTTATTTCTATCCAAAACATGTCCAATTGAAGATATAAAATTTCCTATCTAATCAACAAATTTTATAAAATTCTAAGTGACAATGCTAGGCTACTGAATTTTCGTAAAAGAAATCACATCTTCTGTTTTATTTCACATTTCCTTTTCATGTGGTATGTCATTGAAAAATACATACCATAATATTATTTATGTTTTATTCTATCCTTAAACAATATTATGAGTTTTTTATATGTGGGTGACCCTTTTCCCTCTCTTTCTAATGTTTTCTTAATCCATGTCATATAGCCATTATGCTGTAGAAATTTCATCTCAAAATCTCTCTCTCTCTCTTTTCTAAATAAATTCTATTACGTTATTTATGTGATTACCCAAACCTATTTCCGTTCCAATGTTTTTCATAAATTGATATAATATATTTATTTTATTTTATATTTGACATGAATATACCCTTTATTCCCATTCCATAGGTTATAAATTACATAATGGTCTTGTTTTTAAATTTTTTTTTAAAATGTCACAATTTTGATATGAATCCCATTTATTTTAATCTCTTTGGGTTATTTATGAAATTTATGATTATTATGTATGTTTCTAAGATGAAAATAAATACAAAGAATGGGTTCTCCCTATTAGAACTTATATGCTTTGGGTAAATAATTGAATCTCTAGAGATGACAAGTTTCATGAAACCATTGTGAATAACCCTAGTAAATTTTATGACACCTTGGGGATGAACCTTGGTGATATGTTAATATATGTATATATTAATTTTTTTAGCCATTTATTCCATTTATTACTTATGTTTCCTTTATTATGATATGTCTCTTCTTCCATTGATCAATTCATTACGTTTTTCATCATGTTCTTATTAATATCACAAGTAAACTGATTCCCTTGCATTATTTACATGGCCTTCTACTCACCCATTCCTATGATTCATGTCTCTAAGTTATGAGATGTAGTAATGTTATTTAGTATGAACCTACGATGAATACTTATAAGTGGGTTAGAATAATGTTTTATGTTATCATGTATAATGCTAATTATTTAAAAAAACTAGACTTTAATGATTGTCTGTTTGTAAAATGTACTGAAAATATATTTAACAATAATTATGGTTTTCCTAGATGGTATAAAATGATAGTATAGTTATTTATGTAAATCACTATATAAAATCATTAGGAAGAACCCTATATATAAGTTTATATATAGGAAAACTTTCTATTATATTGGCGAAATATTAATTTAGTTGTTTTCGAACAAATATATCCACATCTGTATAAAAACAGGTGGATGTGGCTCTGTCATAGATGTAATTTGGAGTGATAAATCTAGCAGAGAGTTTCAGGCTTGACCTAGGGTACCTTGGTACACGAGAAATGTCCTTTTTTCTCTATTGTATTATCACTCTAGAGTGATTAGTTTGGTTAATCACAAGATTTTTATGAACCATAGTGAAGGATTTATAGAGAAATGTTATTGTTGTTAATGAATATTATTTTTAATCATGATGTTTTAATACATAAAAATTGTAACACCCAAAGCATACAAGGTATGCCTCTCTTTGAATAATACAGTAGCGTGTGTTGTACGCAACTTTGATTTCTAACACACACCACAACCCATCAAACTAGCCGTTATGAATAGTAATGACCACTTTTTGAAATTTTATAAATTTTATCTTTCAAAATGAACTTCATTTTTGGATTCGGAATATCAAAATTAGCTTAGGGTGAATTTTTGGTCTTTTTCCGAAAACATTCAATTTTTTATGAATAGTGAAAAAACACAGAGTTATAGTTTAAAACGGATTTTTTTTAAATAATTATTTATTTTATTCAAATTTCACTAAGGTAAAAATGGATACATAATACCTATATCAGTTCAATGTAATTCATTTGAGTTAGTTTAGAATAATTATATATATATATATATATTTTATTGAATTTTTCACCGTCTATTACCCACCTCCTCGGAGAATTTGGAAATTCACAGAAAATTTAATTTTACCACTTCTTTGAGTGGAATTTCGAAAATCTGAGATACATGGTTAATATCAAGGAGTAAAATTTGGTTCAATGAGATGAATTTTTTTTGGGTGAATAGTAACTTTTTACTTTTATTTACCACGGTTAAAATTAAATAGGGTAATTAAGGGTAAAAATGATATTAATATTACCCTAACACATGTACTAATTCTATTGGACATGTGTATCTCAACCAAAAAAACCTTAGGAATAAATTATTATCATTTAGGTCCACTTGGATTAGATTAGTACATTTATTATTATTTAATTCAAAGAAGAGTTAAAAGAGATAAATTCAAATTTTAATAACTAAATCATTTTTAATATAGGGTAATACCTAAGATAAATTCTATTATAAATATTAATTAGAAAGATAAGAATATTTCCTACATAATGGTATTTTATTTATAATTTTTTGACTTTATATAATTTAATTCATTTATGACACAATGGTGATGCAGTAATTACCTAATAAATAAAATATTAAAATAATTGATATTATAAATATCCAAATAAATGTAATTTGAGACTTTTTAGGAATTACACCAATTTTATAGGTTAATATTACATATTAGGATTTTTTATATAAATTATTTTATGTAATAATGCTGTTATGAAATTATCAAAAACATAATACCCAATAGTGTCAAAATTGACATAAATGAGTTTTTTAAAACAAATATTATATTATTAATTGATATTCTATTCCTCAAAATCTATGGTTCCTCCAAAAGACTTATATAATTATAGTTTATCTTTAATGGACCACTTGGGGGTCGCTTGGAGGCATATAGTAAGTTTATTAACAATAAAATATAAAAATACAAAGAGACATGGTTAATGTCGAACTATTTAACTAAGCGTTAAATATAAATGATAAGATTAATATAGTGATCCAAACCTGTCTAAAATATATTGGTTTAAATTATTTCAACCCATCCCTACCTTAACCTTTTAATAATCTACTTTTGAGCCATTAAAAACCGAATATTAATTTATTATAAAATAATATTTCTAGCTTTTCCAAAGGTGCCTCTCACCCCTCTTATAAAAGGGTACTCCCCCTTCTCTATAATTTACACCTTCAAAGCCTTTTTGCTCGGCCAAACCATGCCCAAATAGTCTCTAAAATATCCTCCCTTCATCCTAAAGGCCTTGGTTTGGTCATAAAGACAACATAAGGAGCCAGTTTGATCAAATCAAAAGGATGAACCCGAAAAGAGGTAATGTTTTCCCCACCCTCTTTCAAGTTCTATTCTTCTTCAACCTCTTATTTTTTTGTTATTCCCATTCTAAAATAATAACTCCAGTATCTTATATATACTGTGATGTTATTATAAATATGGTACAACCATATTCAGTATTCTATACATCCTTTGAATGACATGTCACCATATGCACGTACGTAAGGCTTACCATCTCCATGTCGTGGTGTAATTGTTATTCAATAAATTATTATTTGGATGGGTATAATAATGATGTATAATTCATGTAAATAATAAATATAACATGATAATGACTCTTTATATATGATATAACATGCAATTATATATTATTTTAATATCAAAAGAATGATATTGTCGCTCGTGTGTACATACGGACTACCGTCTCCGCGAACATGATGAGATTCATTCCCCCATCGTATCCATTCAAGACTAATTCTAATTTAATGATTAAAAATAATGTTTAAGGACTTGATATCATTATGGATATGAATAAGATACAAACTATTCATAACAAACATGTCTTATGTAACAAACCATATAAAATAAAATGAGTAAGTTAACACCCAAAACAACGATAATACTAAGATATTATTAACAAAGTAATGTTAAAAGGTCATATATGTTATCATATTAATTTAAATGATTCTTGTATAATTTAATAACGATTATTTCACCATTATACAGGAGGTTAACCTACCCTAGACCAAGGAAAAGAACAAGGTAAGGGTTTATTTCACAATCTCTTCATTAACCGAGGTTGGTTATATGTGATTATCTACTGAGACCTCTTTATCATCCACATCTATGATTCCTAAAAATGTATTCCAAAACATTTTTACTATTTACTAGAATATGGGTTAATGTAATTTATACCCTTGTTTGACTTTTATTAAATTGTTTTAAAGGAATATTTCCGTCGTTTTCCAAACAAGGTCCCTTTTAACCTTTTTGACAAAATTAAGGTAAGAATGTTTTTTATCTTATACGGCGGGTGCGGCTATTTTTCACCATTGTAAAATCTTTGAGGATTACCTTACAATCTTATAAGAATATTTTAAAAGTAAATGTTTTATTTTATAATTATGTGACTTTTAAATGATTTCAAAAAATAGATATTTTTCTTAAATATTTTGGATTTCATCTATGTCAACATCCTTTGAGGGATTTTAAGCTTATTTGAAGTTTATTTATTATGATACAAAACTTCCATATTGTATTGAAGTTTTTGTGATATGTCTGACTATGGATGTTTTATTTTTATACCGTTCATGGTTTATAGAGAAAGTATTTAATTTTTGTATACTAGTTTTAATACGAATATTTATGTTATGCTTAAACCTGTTCATATGAGGAATGCTTTGGACTTAATAAGTGACCGATGGAGCTCGCTATAGCTCCTCGATGCATCGATAGGTCTCATGAAACAAACTAGTGTCTTGGGATGAGGCCTTGACCATATCTTATTTGTAGTCTTGGCCCAAGGCCTTGACTATGTGGTTATGATAGTCCGGCATTATGCATTCCATCATTATGAATGTGGTTATTGAAATTGCATGTGATTAATTGACTAGCAGAATATCCATGTTCATAAGTAAATGGCATTATTTCATTTTATCTATGCCATATTATGCTGAAGTTCAAGTTTAAAAGTATTTTTTTAATTATCCTTTGTCGTAAATGGTTATGAATATTTATGAAAGTTTACGCAATATTGTTATCCTTACTGAGCATCTGAGCTCACCCCTTTCAATGTTTTGTTTTTCCCAAGATGTGAAGAAGTAATTTATGAATGACCTGCAGGTATAGTATGAGGGGATATTAAGACAAGTTGTTGTTGTAGTAATTTTCACTTTATGATGTAATGTAAAATTTATGAATGTATCTAGTTATTCCAAGGCTACGAAACTAATCAGTCATTCGAGACTTAATCTTTTGTGATCATGCCAATGTTATGTAGTAATGCACCGAATATGGGTAACTGGGGTCGAGGAATTACAATTAGTATTAGATGATGTTTAGCACAATCCATGGAATCTAGATTTAGATAAAATCTGATTAGAGCACATAGCCCTAAGATAGACATTTGAGGATTAGTATAGAATAACTTCCTAGAATTTTGGTATTGTAGAGATTTTGTGAGTTTTCTGAGAAATACATCACTTTATGGATACAATAATGTAGAGGTGTATCTGGAATAGATGTACCTAGGGGTAAAACCCAAAAACACCGCTTTGATCTAGACTCAAATGGGAACTGGTGCACGACAATGAGCCTTTCTGCACTCTTGGTTATGACACTCCCGGGGGATATGCTTAAGATAATTCTAATTTTATTTAAAACCCATTATGAAGGGTTTATGAGTATATACATCCTCAAAGAAAAAATTATTATGATTATGGATTATATACATCAATAGTTCAATTTATGTTAAGTGTTTTACAAGTATGGAATTATGTATTTTGATTCATAAACAGATCTAGTTTATGCCATTATATCGAAATGGATCCAAGTGGAAGAAATGGAAACTGTATCAATGAACGCACTCCATGTAGGAATTTCCCTCTTGCTCAAGATAATTATAGTGGAGCTGGTGATGCAACTGGTGATGATCAGCAAATCACCATACTAGGACGACTCACTCAGGTTATGAATAATAACCTGACCCGTATGGAGCACCCTGATCTGCAACATGGAGGATCAATGTTAGATCGCTTCATGAGGAAACAACCACCAACATTCAACAGGAGTACATATCCATCAGTATCTAAGCAATGGATAAGTTCCCTAGAGAAAATATTTCAGGCTTTGGGGAGTAGAGAAAGGGAAAACGTTATCATGGAAGTTTACCGCCTCACTGTAGATGCTGATCAATGGTGGTCATTGATTCAAAACACGAAGGAAGATGATTAAGTATCATATATGGAATGGAAGGAGTTCAATGATCTAATTTTAGAAAAACACTTTCCTCGTGACCATCGAGCAGATATGGAAAGTCAATTTCTATGTATGAGACAAAAGGAGGATGAGAATGTCGCAAAGTATGAGGCTAACTTTACAAGGTTAGAAAGGTATGATGAAGATTATATACATAACCCAAGAAGTAATATTGATCGTTTCTTTGATGGGTTAAAACCATTTCTCTGTTGAGAATTAGTCTCACAAACCTTCTCATTGTACGATGATATTGTCTCATGTGCTATCAAGACAGAAAAATAATTCTCTAATTCTTATGACTTTAAAGCAATGCAATAGAAGAAGAGATCTACGGATCACTATGGAAAAGGAAATAAGGGGAAGAAGGAAAAAGTTGATTATCTATCCTGTAGTAAATGTGGGCAGAAACACCCTGGTACTTGCTTAAAGAGAATGAGAGTCTGTTACAAGTGTGGTGAAAAAGGCCACCAAGCTCGTGATTGAAAGGGGAAGAAAGAAGCTACTGATGTTCAATGTTAAAACTACAGGGAGATGGGACATTATGCAAATGAATGTCTTAAGTGTCAGGGGAACATACCTCAGAAATGACCAAGGGATCAAGGCCATGCTTATTCAATCACTACTACTGAGTTATAAACTCTTAAAGACGTTGTGGTAGGTAATTTAAAGGTTTCCTCAAGTTTAGAAAATGCATTATTTGATTCTGGATCATCGCATTGTTTCATATCTTCCCAGTTTGATAAGAAAATTATATATTTCCAATTTCATTTAACAAGGTAGTTGTCAGTTAAAACTCCTAAGGGAAATATCATTGCTATAATGTTTTGTGAATCAGTCCCCATAAGAGCACATAAATGTTCTTTATCTACAGATCTCATCATCATACCTATGATTGAATTTGATATAATCCTCAGTATGGATTGGCTTTCATACCATGATGCAAAAATTTATTGTACGAAGAAGGAGGTTACTATTTTTGATGATGATGATAAGGAACACCTTATCTTTAGAGCAGAATCATCACCACTTAATTCTTACCTAGATCCACCACCAGTAGCTCAACTAAATTCAATTATGGTGGAGGAAGAGAATGAAATGACAGTGGGTGAGGATATGAATTTTCAAATAGAGGATGTACCTATTTTGAAAGAATATGTAGATGTGTTTCCCGAAGATTTACCTGGACATCCTCCAGAAAGAGAAATGGAGTTATCCATTGATTTAATTCCTGGATCAAGGCCTATATCTAAGACCCCTTATAGAATGGCCACTGTGGAATTATTTTAACTAAATAAACAACTAGAGGAATTGAGTAATAAGGGATTTATTCTCCCTAGTGTTTCTCTATGGGGATACCATATTCTTTTTGTTAAAAAGAAAGATGAATCTATGAGATTATATATTGACTACAGGGAGATCTACGATATAATAGTAAAGAACAAGTATCCCCTACCACACATTGATGATTTATTTGACCAACTGCATGGAGCTCAATACTTTTCTAAGATTGAACATCGATCTGGATACCATCAGTTGTGTGTGTCGAATGAAGAAATTCCGAAAACAACGTTTTGAACTAGGTACGGGCATTATGAGTTTACAGTAATGCCTTTTAGGCTGACTAATGCACCATCTGTATTCATGGATGTAATGAATATAGTTTGCAGGAAATATCTCGATGATTTTGTAGTGATATTTATTGATGATATCTTCGCATACTCCAAAATCTACGAAGATCATGAAAATCACTTGCGCATTATCCTGAAGACTCTTATAAGACGTGAATTATATGAGAATTTTAGCAAGTGTAAATTATGGCTTTAGGATATCTCTTTTCATGGTCATATTGTCTCTAATGATGGAATCTCTATTGATCCTTCTATGACCAGAGAAATCCATGAATGGCCAGAAGCAATGAGTATAACTGTGGTACGTAGTTTTATTGTCTTAGCAGGTTATTATCGGCATTTCATCCGGAACTTTGCCTGATTGGATAACCCATTAACAAAGATCACACATAAAGGGGTTAAATTTGTTTGGACAAATTAGTGTGAAGAATGTTTTGAAGAACTTAAGACAAGTTTATTCAATGCTCTTATATTGACTCTACCATCGGGGAATGATAAGTTTGTTATTTATAGTGATGCATTGAAGATAGGACTTGGGTGTGTCCTTATGTAGAATGATAGAGTTATTGCCTATGCATCACGATAGCTGAAAATTCATGACAAAAACTATCCTACTCATGATATAGAGTTAGGTTCTGTAATATTTTCTTTGAATATATGGATACACTATCTCTATGGTGAAAAATGTGACATTTATACTGATCACAAGAGTTTGAAGTATATTTTCTCACCGAAAGCACTCAACATGAGAAAATGGTGATGGATTGAACTAATCAAGGATTATGTTTGCACAATACACTACCATCTGGGAAAGGAAAATAAGGTGGCAGATGCTTTGAGTAGAAAGGATCATGGAGTTTTGAAAAAGATGAGAGTTTAAAAAGATCCTATATACATGTATCTAGTAAAGATGGATATGGGAATCACCTTGGAAGGTGAAGCATCAATGCTTTTTCAAATGGTTGACAAACCATATTTACTAGAAAGGATAAAGAGTTCTCAGATCGATGATGAAGAGTTTCAAAAGAATATTAATGTTGGGAATGATGGGAGATTGAGTGAATTTGTGTATATAGATAGAATTTTGAAATTTTGGAAGAGACTTTGTGTTCCCAATATACCTTCTCTAAAAAAAGAATTTTTGGACGATGCTCATAGTTCCAATTTCTCTATACACAATGGGAGAAAAAAATGTATAGGGATTTGAAGGAAAATTTTTGGTGGGATAACCAGAAGAGGGAGATTGCTGATTTTGTGTCAAGATGTATGGTTTGTCAACATGTGAAGGTTGGAAGGAAACAGATTAGAGGATTCATGCAACCACTTCCCATACCTGATTGAAAATGGTATAATAACATGATTAAAATTGTCATGGGACTACCAAAAACTCATAGAAGGAATGATTCAATATGGGTTATTGCTGATTATCTTACCAAGTCAGCACATTTTCTTGATATAAGAGAAGATCTACCAATATAATGTCTATCAAGACTATATATTAATTAAGTTGTGAGACTTCATGGAGTACCCCTATCGATCATTTCTGATTGTGATGCCCATTTTACTTCAAGATTCAGGAAAAGTATTCAGAAGGCCTTAGATAATGAACTTCATTTGAGCACTGCCTACCACCCTCAAACAGATGGACAATCAGAACTAACTATTCAAACCTTAGAAGAAATGTTGAGATCTTTCTCACTTGACTTTCATGGTATGTGGGATCAATATTTACCTCTGGTAGAATTTTCCTATAATAATAGCTTTCATTCGAGTATTCAGATGGCACCATATTAAGCGTTATACAGAAAGAGATGTCACACACCAACCTATTAGGATGACGTTGGTGAATGAAAAATTGTAGGCCCAGAACTGGTGGAGGAAACAATGGAAAAGTTAAAGGTAATCCAAAACAACATCAAAGAATCTCAATGTAGGCAGAAGAGCTATGCCGATAACCGAAGGAAGGATTTGGAATTTCAGGTAGGAGATCATCTTTTCTTGAAGGTATCTCCATGGAAGGGAGATATACGTTTCGGTAAGAAGGGTGAATTGAGTCCCAGGTACATCAGACCTTTTTAAAATTCTAGAATGAATTGGGGCTGTAGCTTATAGTTTGGAAATGCCGGCAAGTCTCTCCAAAGTTCATGATGTGTTCCACGTATCACTGTTGAGAAAATACATGCCTGACCCAACACATATACTTACATACGAGGAATTAGAACCGGAACGTGATCTGTATTATTGGAAAGAGCCCGTAAGGATTCTTGATACAGGAGAACAACTGCTGAGAAAACCGATGAATCGTCTGGTAAAAGTTCTATGGAGAAACCATAAGATGGAAGAGGAAACGTGGGAACCTGAGAAACTTATGATGAAGAACCACCTGAGTCTTTTCATGCGGTTGTATTCTATAAATTTCGAGGACGAAATTATTTGGAGGGGAGAATGTAACACCCCATGCTTCCACGGTACACTACTCTTTGAATAATATAGTAGCATGTGTTGTACGCAACTTCGAGTTCTAACACACACCACAACCAATCAAACTAATAGTTATGAATAGTAATACCGACTTTTTGAAATTTTATAAATTTTATCATTCAAAATGGACATCATTTTTGGATTCAGAATATCGAAATTAGCTTAGGGTGAGTTTTTGGTATTTTTATGAAAACATTCAATTTTTGATGAATAGTGAAAAAAAACTGAGTTATAGATTAAAACAAATTTTTTATTTATATAATTTTTTATTTTATTTAAATTTAATTAAGGCCAAAATGGATAAATAATACATATATAAGATTAATTTAATCCATTGGAGTTACTTTAGAATAATTTTAGATAAATAAAAAGTATATTGAACTTTTCACCCTCTTTTACCAACCTCCTAGGAGAATATAGAAATTTACATAAAACGTAAATTTACCTCATTTGTGAGTGGAATTTCAAAACTCAGAGAGACATGGTTAATATCAAGGAATAAAACGTGGTTCAAAGAGATGAAAATAATTTTTGGTGAATAATAACTTTTTACTTTTATTTACCACGGTTAAAAGAAAATAGGGTAATTAGGGGTAAACATGATATTAATATTACCCTAACACATGTCCTAATTCTATTGGACAAGTGTATCTCGACCAAAAACAACCTTAGGAATAAACTATTATCATTTTGGTCCACTTGGATTAGATTAGGACATTTATTATTATTTAATTCAAATAAGACTTAAAAGAGAAAAATCAAAGTTTAATAACTAAAATTTTTTTAATATAGGGTCATACATAAGATTAATTAGATTATAAATATTCATTATAAATATAAAACTATTTCCCAACTAATGGTATTTTATTTATAATTTTTAGACCTTAAATAATTTAATTTATTTATGACACAATGGTGAAAAAGTAATTACCTAATTAATGAAATATTAAAATAATTGATATTATAAATATCCAAATAAATGTAATTTGAGACTTTTTATGAATTCCACTAATTCTTTAGGTTAATATGACATATTATTATTAGTTATATTAATTTATTTTGAAGTAATAATTCTATTATGAAATCATCAGAAACAAAATACCCAATAGTTTCAAAATTGACATAAAAGAGTTTTTTAAAACAAATATTATATTATTAATTGATATTTGATTAATAAAAATCTACGGTTCGGCCAAAAAACTTATATAATGATAGGTGTATCATTAATGGACCTCTTGGGGGTCTCATTTAGGTATATAGTATGTTTATTAACTATATAATATAAAAATACAAGATGACATTGAAAATGACAAACTATTTAACTAAGACTTAAATATAAATGATATGGTTAATATAGTGTCCCAAACCTGTATAAAATTTATTGGTTAAAAGGGTTTATACCCATCCCCATCTTAACCTTTAAATAATCCACTTTGGAGCCATTAGAAACCATATATGATTTTATTATATAATAATATTTCTAGATTTTCCAAAGGTGCCCCTCACCCCACTTATAAAAGGGTACTCCCACTTCTCTCTAGTTTACACCTTCAAATCCATTTGGCTCATCCAACCCCTGCACAAATATTCTATAAAATATCCTAATGTTATCTAGGATACATTCCTTTAGTCATAAATCCAACTTAAGGAGACCTTTTGATCAAATCAAAATGAAGAACCTGAAGAAGAGGTAATGTTTTCCCCACCCTCTTCCAAGTTCCTTTCTTCTTCAACTTATTCATTTTTTTATTCCCATTCTAAAATAATAACTCAATATTATTCTATATACTGTGATGTTATTATAAATATGGTACAACCATATTCAGTATTCTATCCATCCTTTGAATGACATGTCACCATACGTGCGTACGTATGGCTTACAGTCTCCATGTCATGGTGTAATTGTTATTCAATAAATTATTATTTGGATGGGTATAATAATGATGTGTAATTCATGTAAATAATAAATATAACATGATAATTATTCTGTATATATGATATAACATCCATTTATATATTAGTTTTATATCAAAAGAATGATATTTTCGCTCGTGCATACATACAGACTACCGTCTCCGCGAACGGGATGAGATTCATTCCCCATCGTATCCATTCAAGAATAATTCTCATTTAATGGTTAAAAATAATGTTTAAGGACTCAATATTATTTTGGATATGAATAATATACCACCTATACATAAATAACACGGCTTATGTAACAAAACATATAAAATAAAATGAGTAAGTTAACACCCGAAACAACGATAATACTAAGATATTCTTAGCAAATAAATTTTAAAAGATCGTATATGATATCATATTAATTTAAATGATTCTTGTATAATTTAATAACATCTATTTCACCATTATACATGAGGTTAACCTATAATAGACCAAGTAAAAGTAAAAGGTAATGGTTTATTTTACAATCTCTTCATTATCTGAGGTTGTTTATACGTGATTATCTACAGGGACCTCTTTATAATCCACATCCATGTTTCATAAAAATGTATTTCAAATCATTTTTACAATTTACTAGACTATGGGGTTATTCATTTATACCATTGTTATACTTTTATAAAATTGTTTTAATGGAATCGTTCTGTCATTTTCCAAAAAGGTCTTTTTTAACCTTTTTGGCAAACTTATGGTAAGAATGTTTTTAACATATACACAGGGTGCGACTATTTTCTACCATTTTAAAATCATAGAAGCTTACCTTACAAGATTATAAGAATATTTTCAAAGTAAATGATTTATTTTATAATTTTGTGACTTTTAAATGATTTAAAAAAAGATATATTTCTCTCAAATAGTATTGATTTTATCTATGTCAACATCCTTTGATGAATTTTAAGCTTATTTGAAGTTTATTGATTATGATACAAAACTTACATATTGTATTCAAGGTTTTGTGATATGTTTGACTGTGGATTTGTTATTTTTATACCATTCATGGATTATTGAAAATGTATTTACATTTCATATGCTAGTTTTAATACGAATGTTTTTGTTATGTTTAAACATGTTCATATAAGGAATACATTGTACTTAAAAAGTGACAAGTGGAGCCCGATATAGCTCGACGATGCATCGATTGGTTTCATGAGAAAAACGAGTGTCTTGGCACAGGGACTTGAAAAAAATCTTATTTGTAGTCTTGGCACAAGGCCTTGACTATGTGGTTATGATATCTTGGCATTATCCATTCCATCATTATGAAAGTGGTTATTGATATTGCATGTGATTATTTGACTAGTAGAATATCCATGTGAATAAGTAAATGGAATTATTTCATTTTATCTTTTCCATATTATGATGAAGTTCAAGTTTAAAGAGCTTTTGTTTTAGTTTTACATTTCCTTAAATGTTTATGCTTATTTATGAAATTTTCTGCTATATTGTTATCCTTAATGAGCATTTGATATCACCCCTTTCAATTTTTTATTTTTCCCAGGTTGTGAAGAAGTAATTTATGAATGACCTGAAGGGATTGTATGAGGGGATACGAAGAAAATATGTTGTTGTAGTGGTTTTCAATTTATGATGTAATGTAAACTTTATGAATTTATCTAGTTATTCCAAGGCTACTAAACTAATCGGTATTTCGAGACTTGATCTTTTGTGATCATGAAATTGTTATGTAATAATGCACCGAATCTGGGTAAATAGGGTTGGGGCGTTACAAAAATACATTATAGTATAAATATTCATAAATTAAATAAGCTTCTAGCTAAGGTTATATTATTCTATAATATGGATGGAAATATGAGGAATTGTGAAAATGGTGATAGTAATGGACAGCCCACCAATGGTAGACAGATGGGAAACATTCATGAGAATGTGGAACCAACTGACTCAAGAGAGTGGAAATAACCTAAATCAATTGTAGAGACTGATCTCTACACGAAGGGAACAACATTCTGTTGAGTCCATTATGCTTTAATTTCCACCAACATTTAGAGGATCTACGGATCAAGAGATTTCTAAACAATTAATCATCTCTATTGAGAAGATCATTTCAATGCTCTATTGTTCAAAACAAGAGATAGTAACCCTAGATATTTTCCATTTAGAGGGAGAAGTTGGTCAGTGGGGGGAACTAAATTAAAACCAGACACAAAGAGTTGATGTTTATTTTATAGAGTTGGAAGATTTCGTAGGGATCATGTTCAATTTTTATTTCCCATGTTGTATAAGAACAAAAATGGAGAAGGGATTTCTCAAGCTGAATTAGAATGATAATGAATCTTATAGAATCTATGAGATGAACATAAAAGGACATTCCCATTACACCTCTAACTTTTTAATGGATACTAATGGTATGGTTGACAGATTCTTTTGTGGAATAAGACCTCATCTTTAAAGGAATCAATCTAACTGAGACTATGATAGATACGAGGAGATTGTGCGGAGTTCTATGACAGCTGAACTAGAGTTTGGTGAGACGTATTGGTCTCATAAATCTAATTATTAGAAGAGATCAATAGAACATGCTTTATTGAGGACCTTTGATTAGGGAATATGAAGTATGAAAATGAAACCACACACATGTAATAAATGTGGGAAGAATCATTCAGGGTACTGCCATGTTAGGAGTGGGAAGTGCTACAAGTGAGGAAGATATGGCCATATTGCATGGAATTTTTATAGTGAGGTGAAGCCTAATATTTCCAACACCAGTGAGAAGGTAAAGATGGTACATGTTCATCCTGATGTCCAATCCTATACGTGTGGATAACAAGGGCACTTTTCCAATCACTGTCCAAATCTGAGGGCAGTGGAGGGTAACCCCCATCAGTCTTAGCAATGTCCAAGGGGGAAAGGTTGTGATTTTGCTATCATGAATGATGATATTGGACATACAAATGATTTGGTGGCAGGTTGTCTTGTTTTTTCTCTAAAACATTTAAAGTACTTTTTTTATTCTTGTTCTACGCATTCCTCTATTTCCTTCATGTTTGTAATGAATTTAGAATCAACCCTTGAAATTCTAAAAATTGGGTTTCATTCAATACTCATTATGGGATTATCCAAGAATCATTAGTTTTTAGAAACTCTAGTATTTAATTTAGTGAGACCAATATTATCATAAATCGAGAATTCATTCCCAATCTAGAATTATACATTATACTACGGATGGATTGGCTCTCAATGTAGAATGAAAATATCAAATGCAGATGCAAGGAATTATCAAAAGTCTTGAATTTAAAACCAAAGGTTATCATCTAAATAGAGATATCTCAACATGATCTTTGTCTAGAATAACCTCTTATATCTTTATTTATGGATTTTATCACTGAATAAGGAGACTAAAATGAGAGTTTAAGAATATAAATTTTCCACATAAACTGGGAATACATTGATGTATTTTTTGAAGTGTTATGCAGACCTCCCCCTAAAATAGAGGCATAGTTCTCCCTTAAACTCATACCAATGTCACTTCTGGTTTCAATGACCCTGAATATAATGGAAAATATGGAGCTAGAGGAATTAAAGAAACAACTCCAAGATCATTTAGAGATGGATTTTATTCGACTGAGTCTGTCTCTCTAGGGAGAACCTCTTCTATATGTGATGAAGAAGGATGTATCAATGATTCTATGCATTGATTATAGAGAATTGAATGGAATCAATGTGAAGAACAAATAACCTATTCCTATAATTGGTGACTTATTTAACCAAATTTATAGGGATCAGTTCTTATTTATGATTGATCTTTGTGATGGTTATCATCAATTGAGGGTGAAGAAATAAGATATTCCAAAAAATTAATTTTGACCAGGATATGGTCATTATGAGTGTGTTGTTATGCCCTTCGGATAGACTACTCCACCTACGATTTTTATGGATTTGATTAACAGATTTGTTATGGACTAGCATTATAGCTTTGTGGTAGTTTTTATTTATGACATTCTGATATATTCCATATGTTGTGTGAAGCATGAAGATCATCTAAGGGTTATTTTGAAACACAATGGAAGGATTGGGTATTTTGAATGTTTAGAAAATTTGATTATTGGTTACAACAAGTCGATTTATTGGGACACATTGTAACCATTGAATAAATCATAGTGGAAAATTAAAAGAGAAAGTATGCAGAGGAGTGTAATATGCATATAACAATAATATAGATTCATATATTCCTTGGATTATGAGTATATTATAGATGGTTTTTTAAAAATGTTTCATGAAATTATAATCCATTAACTATGTTAACTTGAAAAAGGAGTCATGTTAATCTGGATAAAGAATTGTGAAGATAGTTTCCAAGAGCTGAAGAAGAAATTGGTTATCACACTCATCCTAACACTTCCCTCAAGTTGAGAAGGATTTTTTATTTTTATATATTCATCTATTAAAGGTATTGTGTACGTCATTATGAAAAATGAAAAATTCATTCCTTAATCATCTCGAATGTTGGTGACTGATGACCAGAACTATCCTATGCATGATCTTGTGCTAGCTGTGGTAATTTTGGATCTGATGATATGGATGCACTATCATTATGGGGAGAAATGTGATATATAAATAGACAATCAATCTTTGAAATATATTTTCAAATGAAAGGAATTCAACATGAGACAAATGAGATGGTTGGATATTAATAAAGACTATGATTGTTCAATTCATTATCATACCAGAAGAGAAAACAAAGCCACATATCTTTAAGAATGGAACCCCTATCTGTTCTTTCTATGATGATTATTCAAAGAGACCCATTTATAAATGACCTAGTAAAGATTAAAATTGGAAATATAACATAAGGGACATCCGTAACCCTATCCAAAATGATTTATCAACTGTCATTTTTAGAGAATATCTAGATACCTCAGAAAAAAGTAAAATTTTGTAAGTTTAGAAGTTTGAGGATGTGAAGGATGTGATATTTCATGAGTTCAATATTAATCAAGAATGTGTAATAAATTTTTTTACAAGACTATGTGTTACATTTATACCATAAATAATGAAGGATTTGATGGATGAAGCACATAGCTCTACATTCACTATACATCTAGGAAGAAATTTTTATTTATAGAGACCATAGTGATCATTATTGGTGGAATAATATAAAAAGGGAGATTACTGAGTACACATCAAGGTGCCTGGTATGTTGAAATGTGATGGCAGAGTGACAAATTCGTAAAGAGGTATTGAAACCAAAACCCATATCAGCATGAAAGTGGGACAATATCACATTGGTCTTTGTCGCCGGTCTCCTGAGAACATCCAAAGGAAACAATAATCTATTGGTTATTGTGGGCCATCTAACAATGAATTCCAATTTTATCTCTATTCATGATTATTTCTCTCTTAGTAAAAATTCTACGATTGACATGAATAATGTAGTAAGGTTTCATGGAGTTCTACTTTATATCATATGTTATCATGATTCAAGGTTGAAATTAAAATTCTGGGGAAGTTGTCAACATGCTCTGAGTAGTGAATGGAATTTCAGTACGACCAATCACCCCGGACAGATGGACTATCTATAATGACTATTCATACACTTGAGGAAATGCTAAGAAAATTCTCAATGGAATTTAATGGTTTTTGGGATCAACATATCCATTTATTCGAGTTATCTAAGAACAATATCTTCTAATCGAGCATTCAAATGGAAACCTAAGAAGATCTATATTGGAAGTGATGTCGAACTCCAACTTGTTACGATGAATCTGGTGAGGGAATTCTTCTAGGGTATGATCATGTTCAAGAGATGAAAAAAAATTCTATGCCATCTAGCAACACATTAAGGCTAGTCATAGTCGGTAAAAGAGCTATTTTGAATACCGTCGATGGGACTTGTATTTTGATGTGGGTGACAAAGTCTCACTTCGAATTTCAACTTATAAGATAGTCGTGAGGTTTAAGAAAAAAGTATATCTCATCCCTAGATACATTGGCCCCTTTGAAATACATGATATTATAGGCTCATGGTCCTATGAGCTTTCACCTCATCCAAATATTTCACATGTTCATGATGTCTCCAATGTATCCCTCTTGAGTAAGTACATACCTGAAACGTAACATGTACTAAATAGAGAGGTGGGACAATATTAACAAGGCCTATATTAGGAGGAGAATATGGTGGAAATCATGGATTGTCGAGACAACATTGTATGTAACAAAACTACCCACCTTGTTAAGGTGATGTGGAGGAACTAAAAATTTAAAGAAGCCACATGGGAACCAGAGATGTCTGTGAGGAAAAAGTACCCACACCATTTATTTTCATAGGGTACAAGTTAAAATTGTATGGATGAAAATTCTTAAGGGGGGAAGAATGTAACAACCCAAAATTTTGAATATTAATTGATTCCTTAATTTTTTTTGTTATTTTATATTCAAAAAAACTAAATTCATTAATTAATGAAGTGAGTATAAATAAAACGAGACCGTTGGGTTTCAACTATTACATAAATTATTCTCAAAAATATTATTAAAAATTATACTCTTAACATAATGATTTTTGTCTACAAATACCAGACAACATTAATAATTAATACAGAAAGAAGAGTTGATGGCCCCTCATAGTATACTCTGACCATACAAAGCCTATCTGTCAGAGCTTGAGTAGGAGGAAGCATCACTTGACTTTTCTTTAGACCAAGCCCAAGACTAACTCCAAAATGTTATTCCTGAATTAAATCGATAATGGGAGAAGTTTAAGATGATATAAATCATCACTCTGGAAATGAAGTGTCAGCCACCCAATGATTCTATCATCATAACACACCTTATTCAAAAGTCCTTTGCAGGTGTTATATGGGGCTATGTAATAATGCCATAGTTTGTTTTTTGTGTAGTCATTTTTTATAAAATAACTGTTATTTCATTTATGGTAAATTTTATGAATATTTGATATCAAGATAAATATAGGGGGAATTTATAGAAGTTCTATTTAACAGGTAAATTTTTTAAAAAAGTTATTTTAAAATAATTTTTTATATATTAAATATTAAAAAATGTGAAATGATTTTCAAAAAATTCTATTATAAAGTTGTGATCAGTATGAAATTTAGAGTATAATATGATCATCATTATTTTTAGTGAATAGTAGAGCATAAATTTTAATATTAGACTTATGAATATTAATGCATAAAATAGAATATTAACCTCACTGAAGAATGTATAAATATAATTTAGGCATCATGAATTGTAATGTGATATAATATCTTAAGTAAATAATTCTTTTAGAAATTTTTAGTTAAGTATTATTATTGTTAGAGTAAATATAATTTTTACCTAAAAATTATATATCTCATATTTAGAAATTTTTTTCCAAAAAATGGGGTTCATTTTTGAATTCAGATCACTGATATTAGATTTGGTTTATTTAGTGATATTTGTTTAAATGTTTTTTTTGGTGAACAGTGAAAATATAGTTTTGACTTTCTGTTTATTTAATTACATCATTAATGATGAAAAAAATGATGTAATAATTTTGGTTGACTTGTCAATAATAAGTTATGTTCCGAGGTTTCCCATGTGGCTCATTCCTTGGTAAAATACCAGGGGCAAGCCCATGGTTTTGAAAATACAACTAATGAGGTGTCCCTTGGAAATACATAAAATATTCTATTACTTGTTCTATAAATACAAACCCATTCATTCATTTAATTTTTTAAAAATCCCTCCTAGTTGATGCTATAGTCTATGTACCTATCATTTAGTCCTCCATAGGCACCCTCAAGCCCCAAAGGTCCCAACCTTCGAACTTTTGAAGATACTCTTCAAGGTAAGGGATCCATTCCCCCTCCTCTTTTATTCATCACATTTTTATGTTACATCTTATAGTTTTCATTTTATTATGTGGGGGTGTGTTATTATATTTCATTATTTCAATACCTTTAATATAACATTTAATATAGACCCTTTTATCTCTCATAATATAATTTTCAAAAAAATTAAGTAAAACTATTGGGATGCCGAATTTTCGTAAAATAAATCACATCTTCTCTTTTCTTCTATGTTTTCATTTCTTGTGACATGTCATTCAAAAATCAATAAAATTATCTTGTTTAAATTTTATTAATTACCTATACTAAATTATGAGTATTTTATGGGTGGGTAATATTTGTCCCCTCTCTTTATAATGTTTTCTAAAACCATGTTATATAGTTGTTATGCTACAGATATTGTGCCTCAAAATCTCTCTCTTTTTCTCAATAAATTATCTGGTTTTATTTATGTGAATACAAAATCCAAATTCATTTATAGGGGTATTCATGAAGACATAAAATTTTTATATTTGATTCTGTTATTGACATACATATAACCCTTATTCCCTTTCCATGGGTTATAAATGCCATAATGATCGTGTTTTTAAGCATATTTCTTAAAACACCACGATTTTTATATGAAACCATTACTTTTATTATATTTGGGTTATTTAGGAAATTTATGATTATGATATATTTGGATCACAGGAAAATAAATACATATTAATGGTGTGCCTTGATATCTCTATAATTCATTAGGTAAGGAATTTAATCTCTAGAGATGACAAGTTTTATGATACCTTGGTGAATATCCCTAGTAATTTTTATGACACCTTGGGGACGAAACATGTAGATATGATCATGAATTATTATATTAAATGTTATAGCCACATATTGAAGTTATTATTCATGCTCTTTTATTAATTATATTCCGCTTCTTTCATCTATCATGTCTTTATTTTTTTCATCAAATTCTTATTTATATGGCATGAAAACTGATTCGGGTTTTTTCCTTACTAGGCCTTCTACTCACCCTTTACATTGGTGTATGTATCCATGTTATAAGATATAGTAATTTTATATAGGTTGAACTTATGATAAATAATTAAATGTTTATTAGAATAATGTTTTACATTTTCTTGTATATTATCCTTGATTTCGATGATAACAAACTTTAAAGATCTTATGTTAGTAAAATGTAATGAGAAGTTATATAATAAAAAAGAGGGATTCCATAAAAATCCGTTCTCTCCACCTATCCATATAAAAATCATTATCATATATGGTGACTCTACAACCTCACATCTCAAAGAGGTAATTTTTTAAATTTAGAGCCTGATTTGTATCATCATCACGAGCAACCAAAAAATATACATTTCCAAAAAACCAGTCACTGATAGAATCATCCATCAAATCTATAATATACTAATTAATGGGAATTGAATGGTCTTTAGTACTTGTCTAATTTTGTTTCCATGTGATTTTTAAGGGTTTTTCCCATAATACTTTTTTATAATATATATTGTTCTATAGAAGTAAATGGACATGTAATTGTGGACTTTGATTTCAACATGCTTTCTAAATCTCAAACCAACCACATAACCCTACTAGTTAAAATCATAGAAATAGATATCATCGATGATGAAAAATAGAAATATTTTTGAAGAAAAGAAATAAATAAGATTTCACTATTTTACAAGATTTCAACATATCAGTTAGATGTTTGGTGAATAGAGGGCCAAGCCATTGATCTGTTGACATTCTTGTTGGATGAGAAGATGCATTGGGAATGGGTATAACAGACTCGGTTTTGAGGAGGAAAAAGTGGGGAAATGTGGAAAAAAAATTCATGACCGATCCTGAAATGTAGAATGAGTCATCTGATGGGATTGATATTCTTGTTATGTTTGTTCAATTAAATGGTGTGATAGTGATCATGACAGAACTGGTTTTGAATCCCCAACCAACTACATTCTAGCCGCAACAATAAGATAGGGGAATTTTCATTGGAATGATTGGTCATAGAGGGAATTTGTCTACTAGTCGAGTGGTGGGATTGTCTATTTCTTGGCTGGATATTCTTGTTTCATCACTAGTGCCACTAGAGTCACTCATGTAGAGTATAATGACTCATTGGGGAGGTGTAAAATCAAGAGGTCGATGATGGAACACTAGTGAATTGAAGGAAACTAATTTTGCAATCATGGATGATGATTGGTTGAGATAGCATGGGGTGAACTATATAAAATACCACATTAGTCCCTAATGTAATCAATGAGTGTCAACCCTCCTTGTGGGGATCAAGAAAACTAGGAATACTTCACCTGGAAATTATGGTTAGACTGAAACACACTGGAATTGATGCGCTTTAGATGAGGTGGTGGATCATGTTGTTTAATTATATAGTAGTGTATGAACCATTAATCTACATGATACAAAATCTTTTCACTCTGATATCACTTTCATTCCATAGATAAATCACCAATAAATGTCAAACAACTAGTAAAAATTTAATTAGAACCACTAGAAACAAACCACAGAACCTTGAGGAATGTTGTCTCTACGTACACCTACCATCACCCTACTATGTAGATATAGTGTTTGTTTAGATATAGGTACTATAGTTATTTCCACCCATCCCACCAATGTAATGATGGTGTGGAGTTTCTAGATGAATCTAAAACCAATTTTATACAAACTATGGATTGGATCATCAATGTAATATGTAGAATGTTAGTGCATAAAATAGTTGGAATTTTGGATTTGGTTCCAATTCTCATAAGATTCCGAATGAGAAGTAGATGAATGGATATGCTCAAGTCCAGTAAGAAAACAATCATGGGACTCAACTCCAAAACTTGTTTGTTCGAATCTAGATGACTCTTTTTTATCTGATCATGAAACATAACCATAAGGATCCTAGTAGAATTTTAATCATTCCCAGCACCCAAATCAAATCAACCCTACTGAGTTTCCAAATCACATCAAAGAATCCAATACCTGAATTCCACAATTATAATATATCATATAGTTCATGTAGTATTGTTCATGGGATAACACATTTAGAGTAGATTACTAGCTATTATTGTATATTACTGCTTTCCAGTCGTCATATCGCATAAAGAAGACTCATCTATTAGATTCTCACTCTGCTAATAAACATTATTTTGGTTGATGGATGTTAATGTGTTGAACATTATTCCAACCCCAATTAAACTTGGATCAATTCGTGTCCCCCTTTTCTTGTAGTGTATTCTACCACTTCAATATACATTTTGAGGTCAATTTTTTTTGGATCTCTAATTCATAAAATATGATCATAACAGTGTATATTTGACGCGTTTTTAGGAAATCCTAGTAGTACATGTATCATGATTGAGTCGAATAGCCTCACCAACCCAACATGATAGATAATGAATGGTTTCTAAAATTCTCACATCACGATGCAGATCATTTGGTTAACTATTTAAAACACCCCAGTACTCTTATCTGTTTTATTGATGATGCATACCAAACCCCCTAAAAATTCAAATAGATAACACAATCTTATGTGGTCTTTTTACCACACTATCAAATATCGATTGATGAACCTCTACTCTATATAGTTGGTCGCTTACATGACAGAACCCACTATTGCATATCTGACCTTCTCACTTGTTGTTAACCTATGAAAACCCCCTTCCTACAGGTTTTTATTGTCATGATCCCTCACCTTCACCTTTGAAACCAGACAGAAAATTTTCACAGGTTCCAAATTTACATCAATATAGAGGAGAACATGTTTCCTTGACTATACTGTGTCAACTGGTGTGTGTCTTGGTTGTGCTTGATTTTACATCATGCTCAACTAATAAATCATTAAATAATCCATGTGTTCATGTTTTCACCTTTCTATCTCTTTAATCCCTATTAGAGTAGAGTAAATCCTGTGAAACCACCATTCTAAAACACTTCTTTTAGTCACATCAGATTATTTACCCCCACTGTTCTTGACTAAATTCCCACTACCACCGGTTTAACTACTGACCCTTTCAACATGGGTTGTTAGCACTATAGATCATCCAATTTATTACATGAATTCCATTAAATATCATGTTAGGTACCTCTTCTGCCCATGAAGAGGCAATGTGATGGAAAATTGTCTTGGAAAAAAGCTTTCCCATGCTCTTCTGCACTAAAATGTACCTCAACTTCTCAGAGTGTTTTACCAACCACTTTCTTTCTTCTAGGAATATGATATTCTTCATAAACCTTCTACATGACAATATGAGGTGGTCTACCGCCTTTATTATACCGAGTATAATGATCCAAGATGTTAGATTTGCATCAAGGGTTCATATAGGTGTGATCTAGGATCGCTATTAAAATCCATGTGCAATGTCACTATTTAAATGAAGAACTATCCCTACCCTAGACTGATCTCCTATTAGATATTATTCTTCTATAACCTACCAGAATGTTTTATTACTATTACATACGATGTCAAAGATGATGGAAGCATGTTGATTGATCCTTTTATCACATTATATGAGATATATTTTTGTGTTTATAACATGTCTTGAAACCATCAAAAAAACAACACCTGGTCAACTATCTCCTTTAGTATTTTACTAGAAACTCAAAATGTATTTCGATCAAGAAAATTGACCTATATACAATCCTAGAATGGACAATTGCATCTTCTGTCCCATCTATGGAAAATTTTGATATTATTAAATAAACCTTTACCACTTTGCAAACATCAGAATCTAAATCCACTTTACAAAAATAAATTCAAATGAACCATAAAATTCCATTTAGATAAATGAATAAATTATACAATATTTTATTGGAGAAATATAAATACCACAAAAAATAAATATTTTTTCCGAATGGATTATGTATCACATAAGTAGAATGGATATGAGAAACACATACAATAGGTAAAATTTTCATTGCATGTGTTCGAAACTCATTAATAATAAAAATAAATTTATTATAATTATATTAGAAAACTATAATCATATATTTCATAAAATATATTATTTACTAATAGTATATTAAAACAATTATATTAACATTTCATTTTAAAATCACCTTTTGGCTGAAAATTCCTCTGATTTTCATTAATTCTTTCAGTCAATAATTTATCTCCCATTACATTGACTATAGTTCTATAATATAAATAATTTTTAAAATTATCTAAATATTATAATAATAATAAATATTCATATGATTATATAAATTTATAAATCTTAGAATTAGAAAATGTATTACATCATTCATTGAGACTGTAGGTCGTACGTACACATGAATGATGAATAAATTTTATTATCAATGCATTAGTTGAACGAAAAAAAATATTAATTAGAAAATAAATAATTTTTATTATTTTATATATATCATTAAAATTACTCTTATAATTTATTATTATCATCCTTTTAATAATATAATGTTAAAAATTTCAAATCACTACATGGGGTGATAGTGCGCTTGTACGCAGAAGTGACATTATTATTTTTAAAATGATTTCATGCTAAGATGTTAGATGTGATATATAATTAATAAATGTATTTTTATGTCCTAAATATAAATTATATTCATTAATTTTAACCATACTACCATCCATGTAATTCATAAAATAAAAATTAATCACATCGCTTTATGAGGTCATAGTCTATTGTACACGTGAGTTACAACATCGTATCCACCATATAATGAAACGTATGAGGGTGTATATGATATAATAATAATATATTTGTAATAATCTAAGAAATTTCATATAAAATTGTTATTATAAATACTTATATAATGACTTCAAATGTGGTTATGTATATTGAATTAGATCAGTTTGTGAGGCAGTGGTCATCTGAACACATGATCAACAATTTTATTGCCCATTTTCTTAATGTGAAAATAAATATAAGTTATTTTATGAATATTATATCATATAAATTTAAAGGAGATACCGGTGCTACTCTTTTGGGTTACTTGGATAATATTATATATACTTATATGAATATGTAAAATGAAAACACATAGTTAAAAAACAATACCTCTACTTTCGAATCCTCCTTAGGTTAAGATAATGCATTCATATATTGGATTTATGATCTATCCAATGAATATAATAATTGGGGAGGTATGTAAATAAGGTATTATAGTGAGGATTTGATTAACCAAATGTATTTGGATGTGCGATGATGGGAGGGGGTGGAATTTTTTCCAAGGGTAGGGGACAAACATGCATGTAATGAAAAATAATGTTATAAATATAATTTTATGATGAAAAAGACTCCAAAATTGACCATTAGGTCCCTTTTAGAAGATATGGTCTAATTATTGTACAAAAATCAGTTTTTAATAGTTATAGGACATTTTATCGAATACCATATTAGTTTAACCTTCGGTAAACACATTTTTACCCAAACCATGATAATTAATTTTTATAGTGGTCATTGTTAATAACGGTAAAATATCCAGTATACCTCATTAGTTAATAAAAATTATTATTATGAAAATATAGATTTAATTTTCTAAAATTCTGTCCTTATATTTCATCGAATTAAATTTAAAATTAAACCCATAGATGTGTGTAAAAAACAATATTTCCTATGAAAAAGAATGAAATGTTATAAATGATTTTTATCTTAATAAAAAATGAATTATATTCCAATAAACTATGTTAGTTTGATTTTAATTAATTTAAACTAATTTTTCATATAAAAATTAAAATATAAGTAATTTTTCGATATCATATAAATGAAAATGCAATTTTTAATATATATAATTACTTTTCAATATTCACCAATAAACTAATATTTTTAACGATGAAATAAAACATTATCAAATAAATAGTTTTTTCATGTAGATTTTGAAAACTATTTTCATTTATTCAAATATATTTTATAAATGTTGTAAATATATTTATCAATATATGTGTGAATAGTGTGATGAACATGTCTTTTAAAAATATGTAGTTTTTTTTGGAAACATTTCTTTTCCTTTAGATTTTTTTTCATTTAAAATAAACTAAAAACTAATTTACTTTTTTAATATATGTTTAAACCATTGTATTTCATAATTTAGTTATCCATATTCATATCCACTAATAGAACTGCTAAATTATAATGGTCAAGATTAAATAATAATATTCTAATAATGTATCACATTTCGTTAAAACCCAATGATTAATTTTTTCAAAGAAATAAAAGTTATTAAATTTATTAGATGATAAATACATCTTCAAGCCTTAGTGTGTTACATTTTATAATATTCCCAGTATTTCATTCCATATTCTCTATCAAACAATATATTTCTCTTATAAAATCCTTAAGTATTACACATAACATTCAATTCCATTATTATTGTATATTTACATTAAATAGTCTTCAATCAACACAACATTATATTTTAAACACACTAATTTATCAAATAATCCATGATTATCATCACATAACCAATTTTTCAATGATTTATGACACTAAATACATAACTTCTAATATCATATTATCAAAAATTAAAATTAAAATTTTCAATAATCAAAACTCACAAACACATTGTTTCAATATATTGTCTAGTGTATTATAATATCGAGATACATGTGAATTTTAGATATTTGGGGGATGTGTCATAGTGTGGTTTTTTGGTATGTAGTTCATAATTTATTAGATGAATATAAATATGTGATGAACATTTGGTTTAGAATATTTTTGGGTAATATCCTTATTATAATTTTAAAAATAATTTATATGAATGGTTATTCAATGATGGATTATTTAGTATACCTATTGATTTTTTAGATTAAATATTTTTTCATTTTGTAATTTTTTATTAGAAATTTTATTTATGTTCTAAATTATATACTATTAATTCATTTGTTAATATTATTTTCTTTTTTTTAGTTTTTGATGTAATATGAATTTAAAATATTATGATTTCTAATTATTTTATTATATATTTGATAATATTAATGTTTTAGTCAGTATAAAATAGAACATACTCAATATGTTACATCCCAAAATTATGTTATCTATTTTCCTAAATTTTAACACACAATTATATATATATATATATATTCAATTTTATTGATTTATTCTATAATTTGAAAATGATTATTTCAAATTGATCACTTAGTAAAGTTAAATTATTAAATTATTATTAATATTGAAAAAATAATTCATGTTTTATTGAATAACATAACTATATGATGTCCCACAAATACTTATGTAATAATTATTTTATTTTACACTAAAAAAAATTAATTTTCAATGATAGATATAGATTCCAAATTTTAAATATGTAAAAATGGAATAAGAATATAAAACAATATCTTTTTAAAAATGTGACAATATCAAGGGTAAAATTCTATTATAAATATCAAAATAATGAATATAACATAAAAAATGAAATAAAACATTAAATATTATTTAATATTTTTAAATTTAAAATAAAATCGTTGTGAAAAATTATTATGAATAATGGAGAAATTATATAATAGGAATTTATATAAAGAATATATTTTTTAATTATAATATTAACAAACTAGTGAATTAATAACATTAAATAGAAAAAGATTCCTATTTATTTAGGGAATAACATCTAATAATTTGTCGTTATCATAAATAGATAAATATATATAAATATAAAATTGAAACAAAATTATTTCAATAATCTTTTATAATAATTAATATATATGAATATATATATTTACTAATGTATGCATATAATGAATATAGTTAAAAATAATTTTTGTTTGTTAAATAAAAATATTATAATAACCAAAGTTGAAAATTTATCCTTTAACTATATATTGGTGATATAAAAATTTAAAACATATAAATCTAATCCCATATATGAATAGAAATAATATTTTTATGAATTTTATTATAAGTTAGAAATGTGAAAATACAATATAAATATGTAACAATTAAATATTACATTTGATAAAATAGATCATTCTATATGAATAATCATGTCGTAATTATATTTGATATTTTTTTTAATTTCTTAAATATTTTTTGGTTAATATTAAATAGATAAATTTCAAGAAACATGTGTTTTATGTATGTATTTATTTTATAAATATTAATCTGTTATCTCTGAGGATGGAGACCACGTCATTCTACGGGTCTCACCTTGAAGAGGTCTATGGAGATTTGACCGAGGTGGTAAGTTTTCTATGAGGTTCATCGGACCTTTACAGGTCCTCAATAGAGTTGAAGAGGTGGATTACATCTTAGCTCTTCCACATCAGTTGCACTAGGTGCACGACGTCTTCCACGTATCTCAGCTGAGGAGATACGTGCATGACCATTCTCACATCATTGACCATGGAGTTGGGAACGTCGACGATGGGGTGACTTTTACGAAGGTTCTAGTGGAGATTGAGGATCGACATGAGCGGGTACTACATTGATGGTCAATATCTCTCGTGTGCATTTTCTGGCAGCACGGGAACCTCCAGGATAGCACATGGGAGCAGGAGGCTTAGATGTATGCTCAGTAACCCCATTTGATTCCTTAGTTCAAGTTGTAGCTTATGGGGACGTAAAGACCTGGGGTGGGTCGAATGTAAACACCGAGAATTTCCTTGTAATATTTTTTTATTAAATACATGGGAATTTTATGAGTCCAGGAAAAATGAAGGTTCATGATTCCGAGGCCCATTGTCTCTGAATCAATTTCTGAAGTTTTGTTCGGGTACATTTAGTAAACATACTAGCCGGTTTTTATAACATTTAAACCGATCCTCAGAATGAAAATATGGGGACAATGTTGAACTCGTAGTGCCGGTATTCACGTAAGAAGACTATTCCCTGAATAGCAGTGGGTCGAGATTAAAATATATTTTATGGTTCTTTAGAGTATATATTTAATACAAATAAATCGTGTGGCTTAATTTTTATTTGTTGGTTAAAACCTCCTCATGGATGTTGGATGAGAGACCACCACACATTAACCTCCCAAGAGAGGATATGCTGGTGGGGCCCACCAGAACCAAACATCCCATGAGAGGTTATGATGTGGGGACCACACGGGACTAAACCCCCTATAAATTGTGGGAGTGGAAAACCTCTCAAATATCCTCATTAATGAGGGAGAGTCTCCCCACCCCCCCCTCATTTATTGATTCCAACTCCTATAATTTAATGGTCCCAAATCATCCACATTTATTAAGGTGGAGCCATGTTAAATAATTCACCATTTTGAAATTTTTTATGACAAATTAAACAATAGATTAACACAATCTATTATTATTTTTGTTGGAATTGTTCATTTTGGTTGTAGATTTGTGGCAAGGATTATTTGGAGAAATCTCCCAATAAAAAACGCATTCGGCTAAGAAGAACGATGTCCTTCATCGACTTCTTCCTTGCAGCATTTACCGACGTGTGGTGTCTTCAACCGACCTTCCCTCCAAATCATCGCCAACGAGCTGACGCATGAGCTTGAGATTGAAAGTGTGCGGCGGATGCGACAAATGATGATCTCCTCTGTCTTCTTCCCAATGACTCTGTCGACGGCCAATGGTCAAGGAAGGGGGAATTATTTGAGTTTGTTTTATTTTCATGAGGTTGTGGGGTGATTTGATGAATCTTTTCCCGCTTTTATATTCTTTATTAATTATTTGAAAACTCAAGAATTTTTGAACCACTAGCTACCACCCTAAACACGGAGGGTGTGGGAAAACAAACATGGTCTGACCCCTCTGCCTTTCTTTTTTATGATGATCTTAGGCATGGTGACAAATAAACGAGGTGAAGAAGGTGGAGAAGAAAAAGGACGCGCTACCCGTGGCCTCCTTGATATTCGCTGCCCCCATGGTGTCCTGCACCGGCCCCTGGAGGGTCCCCATCGGCCTGCCCATCCGCATGCCACCCATCTACCATCCTGCCCAAACACCGCCAGGCTGCCTTCCGATTTGACCGGCCCCTGCCGGCCCACCTGGGGCCATGCTCAGCCACTTTCTAGCATGTCCCTCCCTACATAGCCACCCTCCTAGCACCCCGCATGACTGCCTACCATCCATGACACACCCTCCCCAGCCACCCGCATGCCCGCCTGCTGGCCTAGCCGCGCCCCGCCGGCCTGCCCAGTCGCCACCTGCGCACATGACTGAACAGGTGCCCTGGCCTTGCTGGCCTCCTGATCCGGCCTGCGGCCCCCCTTACGGAGCCTTGGCTGAACCGACCCGGATGCACCCTCTAGGATCAGCCATGATGGGCCACACCCACAAGGCGCTTCAAGACGAACTGGCCCTGAACCCAGGCCGAACCACCCACGCGGCATGTAGGGATGGGACCAGTTGGCCAGGCTGAACCTAAGTGGTTGTCCCACCCAATGGGTCGGGCCAGACCCAATAGTGGGGAGAGCCTTGGTGTTATAAAATACCGACAGTGGGGAGCGCCTTGGTGTCATGGAAGTCCCACGGTACTCGATAGGAGGAGTACCTCAACAGGCAACGAGGGGGAGAGCCTTGTTGACACAACAATCCCATGATGGGGAGCCCCTTGGTGATGCAGCAGACTCACAGTACTCGACAGGAGGAGTACCTCAGTAGTCCAACGTTAGTGGGAAGTGGCTTGGTGACACGATAGTCTTACTATACTTGAGAGAGTCAGATTTTTCCAGCCGTCGAGGTCTCAACAGTGTGACTGGGGATTTTACTTGATACTACACCAAGAATTAAATCATAGTTTGAGACGAGTTAGTAACTTTTGTGTTTACCTCATGATTGAGATGGATTATTTGATAACATATGTAAATTTATGGGAATAAAACTATGTGTGGTTATCTGAAGATTTCATTCTTGTGGATTATCCCTGTTGGATTTTGTGAGACATTGAGGGGCTCGCGGTCCCTGCTGGGTATCGTTATAGTCACCCCAGCACTGGCTATACCCGCAGCTTATTGTGTTGGTTGCAGACGACGGACATTGCTGACTGAGGCTGAGAGTACCAGGACTGGACGGTACCCGGAGGTGAACCATATGACGTGTCGGTACATGGATGAGACCAAAAACGTGGAGTGCTGAGGAGGCTATCTGTACCTACCCTTTAGGTAGGATCCATGGTGGAGGATGCAGGAGCATCTATTCACCTTTCAGCTATTTTTTTCAGTTGTACTTGTACTTTACAGTTGGGATTGTATTTATGGACCCTTTACTTTTCAACACAATCTTTTTTTAAAGTTTTACTTAGTGTTTTTATCCAATTGTGTGCTCTGTTGTGTGTGTTTATAGTTATAAAGGCAATGCCTTCCAGGATTTAGGGAATTACGCCTTTGGTGCTAGTACCCAGCCCCTGGCCTATGGAAAGCTTGGGGAAGTCATGGCAAAGGCCCCAGGGGACAGGTCATGACAAATAGAAAATATTCATAAATGAAATTCCATTTTCAACGAATAAATTACACAGTAATAAATGTATTTATAGTAAGAATATAAACTACATTTACTTTTTTTATTTGGGATAATATAAAATATGTCAAACATTTTCCTATGACCATTCAACATATTTAAGCATAATAACAATTGATAATATTTTTACTCAATTGTGAACATTATGATTAATATATATTAAGAATCATGATACATTTTAATTCACATAGATGGAATAAAAAAATACCTTGAGTAATAGGATCATACCTGATTAATCTCATTTATTTGAGTTTCCATGGGACATGCCATCACTGGGATTTCCCCTAAATGATGCAAAATCATATAGTCAAAAAATTAAAACTTTTTAGAAACAGATTAGTATATACATTGAATAATTTCAATATCTTGTCCTAAACCATTTCCACCAAAGCAACCCCACGAAATTACAACTATTTTACACCATACCATTAGGGTATATGATAGTGTAACAAATTTTTATGTATATAAAACCTATTAGTATGTAATTTTTTATTTAATTCTTAAAACATTAATAATTATATTTATCCCATAAAAATTATAAATTCCTATATTTTTATTATTAAACAATTAGTACATAAAAAATTTATTTTTAAATGAAGGAACTATTTTTTTTAGATCAATATATTTTAAATTAAAATAGAATTTTTAAACAATTAATGAGATTAAGCAAGAAATTTTATTTTCTGGAAATATTATATTTAATAATTATTATTTAAATAAAAATATTCTATAATTTAATGAAGTCTAATGTAATTTTCAAATGGGACAGAAAGTGGCGAGATTTGTAAAAACAATTTTTTTAATAAATATGTTTTAAGGTAAATTTTTAAAATATAATTATTAGAAAATTAAATATTTGAAATAAATATGTTTTTAATACATCCAAAAAATGTAGTCAATGGAGAAATTTTCATAATTATCAATGAAAATATGATTTTTATAAAAAAAAATACTACATAAAAATACAGTATGTATGATGTCATCATACTAGCATAGATGTATTGTAACATGTACTATTATCTAAATAAATGAAAAAGTACATTTCCCCTTGAAAATACTATTTTTATGTTGTTTTATTAATTTTATCAACCTATAAAAATTCCATAAAAGCTATAATATATTTTATAGTTATAAAATCTATTCATTATTAACATGATCAAATTTCACATCATAAATTAAATTATTTTAAGGAGTTGTGTTAATATGCAGACAAAATATTTAAAAACACTTCTCCATTGTCAAATCCATTGAATGAATCCATGGTAATGTTAATGGTTTTAATTATTTATGATCATAGAGTATATAATCTAAATTTTGAAATATAAATAGAATCCCCCCATATTTAGTTATAAATTTCCACATGAGGTCACATTCCTCTTAACTAAAAAACAATTTTTAATTAATTTCCTCTCCCTATCCCTATAAAAAAACCCTCTAAACATGTTCCCTAGATCATAAGTTGATCCTCTTATGTTTTTATTAGTAAAATATTAATGTATGGGATTCTCTTATATATCCTCTTTATTAATGTCTTTATTTTGTATTTACCCTTTTTGAACTCAATTGACTATGATTTCCTCATTTTATAAATATTTCCATAATGTAAAATAGATGATTTAAAAATAAAAAATTATTTATCCCCCGTAAATATATCATTTAACGGTGTTGTTATTTTTTCAATGTAATTAATTATCTCATCCTTATATATATTGATGTACATTAATTATACTACATCTATTAATTTTTAGTTGTTGACATTTCAATTTGATAGCAAATACCTTTACTGTCCATATGATTCCATATTAAAGATGAACCATATTTCACTATCATAAAATGACTCCACAAAACGTTATGTACATCTTTTATACATTCAAAATTATCTACTGATTTTCCATTCTAATTTTTTTTGAATAACAATTCCCCTTTCCCCCAATGGTATTCACCTAGACGTAAATATTTTTTGTTGATGGTTTTGAATATATGTACCCCACACTCATTAATCATGGGATAAATATTTTGGAACTAAATTCCAATGTTTTATGAACTACATGGATCAAAAATTCATATACACGATATGGTGGTGAAAATGGGTCTTATAATTTTAAATCTATTTAATGAACTTAGTAATGGTTTAAAATAATGAGATACAATGTATAGTCTATGGGAAGTTGTCTTAAGAAAAGAATGATATGATTTATCGAGTATTAAAATTATAATCTTCTAATTATGGGATTTTTTCCATTTTTTCTACATTATTATGATTCCTTGATGTTATTATCGAATACCATGTTTCAATGTTCATGATTATGAATCTCACCATTATATTTCTTCATGTTATGCCTCCTGACAGAAGTTTACTTCTTCACTTCATTTTATGATTTGATAATTCTCATACCAAGATTTATAAATAAACATTTTATTATCTATTCACCCAGTTCATAGTGTATGGATTTAGAGGTTCAATTAAATATAGGGTCTTGATATGGAATTTATTAAAAAATGTTTTCATATTTCAATTTCATTTTATTGTCTCGTATATCTATTTACCCAAATATGACATACCTTTTAATATTTCGATATTGTATCATGTTCATCTTTTATTAATAATAAATGAAATTAATAACGTAAATATTTGTTTTATAATAGTTAGTATAAAATAATTTGAAGTTATTTTTGAGGATTATGATTAGAAAACCAGGGAAAAAACCACAGCGATTTGATTTAAAATAGGAAAACAACACTACATTTTAGTAATTTATATATAATAAAGTTTACATGAAATGAAATATCATTCTATATTTAAATGTTAATTAGGATCAATCATGTTTTTATGTATGGGTAATAACAATAGGAAGTGTGTATTTGATACTAAATTGATCGTTGCATGTTTTATTATAATATGTAATTTTTCACACCTAGTCTTACTCTCTAATGGGATGTTTTTTGGAAATTTTAAAAGCACTTCAATAACAAATAAAATATAAAAAATGGATCCCATGATATATAATGTCATGAAAATAGGTCTTGCATAACATATAATTTATCATATAAATTCATAGTCTAAAAAATTTATTTCTTAGTGGTTTTAATATAAGTCTATAGTTATAGAAATTATTTATTATCATGCATGTTTTATTGAACTATTCGAACAGAAAATAAATGCTTGGATGTTGATCTATCAGTGAAAAAAATACACAACAAATTTCCCCCCAATTATGTAACTTCTCCCTGATAAATATTAATTGCATAAATTTCCAAGATAACCTTATAACACTCTAGTAAGACGAATTCCATTTTATTTGGGAAGATATTTTAAATTCTTGTATAGATTCAATAAAAATTTCTAGGTGTAGGAAATCACTATTTATATCCTAAATCACCTAACAATTTTATTTAATTGTATCAAAAATGATGGATCCCCAATTGAATCATCACCTAAAAATTCATATTATTTCCATATGAGTATTTTTATATATATTAAATGTTTCAGACCATTTAATATATAATTATTTGTAACACCCCAAGATTCTACGGTACGCTTCTCTTTGAATAATGTGATAGCGTGTGTTGTATGCAACACCGAGTTCTAACACACCATAACCAATCAAACTAGCCGTTATGAATAGTAATACCTACTTTTTGAAATTATATATATTTTATATTTCAAAAAGGACTTCATTTTTGGATTCAGAATATTTAATTTAGCTTAAGGAGAAATTTTGGTACTTTTCGGATAACATTAATATTTTGATGAATAGTGAAAATTACTAAATTTTAATTAAAAACAACTTTTTTAATAAAAATAATTAATAGTGATAAATTATGAATTTGAGTGGTTTTAAAGTATATTTAGAATATATTTTCACCATTCAATACAATTTTGGTCATTGGACATAATTTTACAATTAAACCGGACATAAAAAAGTGTCAATCTTTTTATAGTTATTATCTCTTAAAAACACGCTTTTTGTTTTAACAACGGAAATTAATTTTAAATTAATTTCTGCCACTTATATGTTTTGAATTTGGAAAAATGGATTCCATATTTGGAATCATGAGGTTCAAATTGTGTAAATAGGTTACTTTTATTTTTAGACATTTTGAATAATTACTTCGGTAAATACTTTATTTACCATGGTTAAGGGTAAATCCGCTAAATAAGGGTTAAAAAATAATATTATAATAATATTAAGTTACCCTAAAACATGTCATAACCTTATTTGTTGATACATGTTCGACCATAGGCATCTTTGGGTCGATTTTGGGACCCCATAGAGCCACTTGTAGGTGATAGGGACACTTTATTATAATTAAGATAAAATGAATACAAAAATGACACAAGCATATATATTTAAGAAAAACAATTTTTACATAGGGTAATATATGTTGGATTTTAGACTATAAAAATTCATTAGAAAGATAAAAATATTTAATACATAATGATATTTTATTTATAATTTTTAGATATTACATAATTTAATTTATTTATGACACAATGATGATGAAGTAATTACCATAATAGTGAAAATTTAAAATAATTGATATTATAAACACCCAAATAAATATAATTTGAGACTTTTACTGAATTACAATAATTTTATAGGATAATATGACATATTAGTATTGTTTTAATTAACTTTTTTCATAGTAATCATTCTGTTATGAGTTTCAAAAAAAATCAACTATTGAATAGTGTCAAAATTGACACAAAAGAGTTTTTAAAAAACATATTATATTATTAATTGATATTAAATTCCTAAATATCTAAGGTTCGTCCAAGAGACTTATATCATGATATTTGTATCATTAATGGACCACTTGGGGGTCTCTTGGATGTATATAGTATGTTTATTAACTATATAATATAAAAATACAAAGTGACATGGTAAATTTCAAACTAATTAACTAAGAGTTAATATTTAAAGATAAGGTTAATATAGTAACCCAAACCTGTCTAAATTCTATTGGTTGAATGGTTTTTGACCTATCCCCACCTTAACCTTTAAATAATCAACTTTGGATCCATTTGAAACCGAATATGAATTTATTATAAATTAATATTTCTAGATTTTCCAAAGGTTCCCCTCACCCCTCTTATAAAAAGGCACTCCTCCTTCTCATTTATTCACACCTTCAAAGCCTTTTGGATCGGCCAAAGTCTGCCCAAATACTCTCCCAACTTCCCTCACTACAACTTAGAGGCCTTATATTGATCATAAATCCAACCTATGGAGCCCTTTTGATCAAAATCAAAAGGAAGAACCTGAAGAAGAGGTAATGATTTCACCACCCTTTTCCTAGTTCCTTTATTCTTCCACTTCTTCTTCCTTTGTTATTACCATTATAAAATAATAACTCCAGTATCATATATATACTGCGATGTTATTATAAATATGGTACTACCATATTCAGTATTCTATCCAACCTTTGAATAACATGTCTCCATATGTGCGTACGTACAGTTTACCGTCTCCACGTCGTGGTGTAATTGTTATTCAATAAATTATTATTTGGATGGGTATAATAATGATGTGTAGTTCATGTAAATAATAAATATAACATGATAATGATTCTGTATATATGATATACCATCCAATTATATATTATTTTAATATCAAAAGAATGATATTGTCGCTCATGCGTGTGTACAGACTACCGTCTCCACGAACGCGATGAGATTCATTCTCCATCGTATCCATTCAAGTATAATTCTCATTTAATGATTAATAATATTATCTAAGGACATGATATCATTATGGATATTATTAAGATACAACCTATCCATCACAAACATGGCTTACGTAGCAAAACATATAAAAGAAAACGAGTAAGTTAACACCCGAAACAATGATAATACTAAGATATTATTAACAAATCAATGTTAAAAGATCATATATGATATCATATTAATGTATACGATTCGTGTATAATTTAATAACAATTATTTCATGATTATACAGGAGGTTAACCTACCCCAACCAAGGAAAATTACAAGGTAAGTGTTATTTCACAATCTCTTCATTATTCGAGGTTGTTTATACGTAATAATCTACTGGGATATCTTTATCATCCATATACATGTTTCTTAAAAATGTATTTCAAAACATTCATACTATTTTAAAGAATATGGGTTAAAGTAATTTATACCCTTGTTTGAATTTTTATAAGTTGTTTATAAAGGAATCGTTCCGTCGTTTTCCAAACAAGGTCCTTTTTAACCTTTTCGACAGAATTAAGGTAAGATTGTTTTTTTAACTTATACGGCAGGTGCGGTATTTTCCGCTGTTATAAAATCGTCGAAGCTTCCCTTACAAGATTATAAGAATATTTTCAAATTAAATGTTTTAATTCATAAATATAAGAATCTTAAATGATTTCAAAATAGAAAGAGATATTTCTCTATAAAGATTTTTTATTTCATCTATGTCAACATCCTTTGATGTATTTTACGCTTATTTGAAGTTGATTTATTATGATGCAAAACTTCTATATTTTATTGAGGGTTTTGTGATATGTTTGACTGTGTATGTCATATTTTTATACCATTCATAGTTTATGGTGAAATTATTGACATTTCGTATGCTGGTTTTAATACGAATGTTTATGTTATGTTTAAACCTTTTCATATGGGAATGAATTGGACTTAATATATGATGGGTGGAACCCGCTATATCTCCTCGATGCATCAGAAGGTCTCATTAGAAAAACTAGTGTCTTGGCACAAGGCATTGACAAAATCTTATTTGTAGTCTTGGCATGAGGCCTTGGCTATGTGGTTATGATAGTCTGGAATTATGCATTCCATCATTATGAAAGTGGTTATTGATATTGCATGTTATTATTCGATTAGTAGAATATCCATGTGAATAAGTAAATGTAATTATTTCATTTTATTTTTGCCATACTATATTGAAGTTAAAGTTTAAAAGGCTTTTGTTTTAGTTATACACTGCCTTAAAGGTTTATCCTTATTTATGAAAGTTTCCTCTATATTGTTATCCTTACTGGGCATTTGAGCTCACCCCTTTTCTATGTTTTATTTTTCCCAATATGTGAAGAAGAAATTTATGAATGACCTGCAGGGATAGTATGTGGGGATATGAGTGTGGAATATGGAGACTATATTGTTGTAGTTTTCATTTTTATGATGTAACGTAAATCTTTATGAATATATCTAGTGTTTCCAAGGGTACTAAACCAATCGGTCATTCGAGATTTGATCTTTTGTGTGATCATGCCAATGTTATGTAATAATGCACCGACTCTAGGTAACTAGGGTCAGGGCATTACAGTTGGTATCAGAGGAAGTTTAGTACAAACCTTGGAAGCTATATTTAGATAAACTTTGATTAGAGCACGTAGACCTAAGCTGAACATTAAGGATTAGTATAGAAGAACATCCTAGAATTTTGGTATTGTAGAGATTTTGTGAGTTTTCAGAGCAATACATCCCTGTCTAGATACGAACAGGTAGTGGCGGCTCTGGCATAAATGTACCTAGGGGTAAAACCAGAAAACACTGCTTTAAGCTAGACTCGAACGAGAACTGTTGCACGACAACGGGCCTTGCTGCACTCTTGGTTACGACACTCCCGGAGGATATGCTTAGGATAACTCACATTTTCTTTACAAATCATTATGAAGGGTTTATGAGTATATACATCCTCAAAGAAAACATTCTTATGATTATGGATTATATTCATAAATAGTTCAATTTATGTTAAGTGTTTTATAAGTATTGGATTATGTATTTTGATTCATAAACTGATCTAGTTTATGCCATTGTTTAGAAATGGCGCCTAGTGGAAGAAATGGAAACCGTATCAATGCACGCACTCGATGTAGGGATTTCCCTCCTACTCAAGACAATTATAGTGGAGCTGGTGATGCAACTGGTGCGGATCAGCTAATAACCATACTTGGACAACTCACTCAGGTTATGAATAATAACCTTACCCGTATGGAGCACCCCGATCTACAACATGGAGGATCAATGTTAGATCGATTCATGAGGCAACAACCACCAACTTTCAATGGGAGTACAAATCCCTTAGTAGCTGAGCAATGGATAAATTCCCTAGAGAAAATATTTCAGGCTTTGGGGAGTAGTGAAAGGGAAAAAGTTATCATGGCAGTTTACAGACTCACTGGAGATGCTGATCAGTGGTGGTCATTGATTAAAAACACGTAGGAAGATGATGAAGTATCAAATATGGAATGGAGGGAGTTCAAAGATCTATTTTTAGAAAAATACTTTCCTCGCGACCATACATCAGATATGGAAAGGAAATTTATGAGTCTGAGAAAGAAGGAGGATGAGAATGTCACAAAGTATGAGGCTAACTTTACAAGGTTAGCAAGGTATGCTGGAGATTATATACGTAACCCATGAAGTAAGATTGATCATTTCTTTGATGGGTTAAAACCATTTCTCCGTTGAGCATTAGTCTCACAATACTTCTCGTCGAAAGAAGACATTGTCTCATGTGCTATCAAGACCGAAAAGGAATTCTCTAAGTCTTATGACTATAAAGCAAAGCAAGATAAGAAGATACCTACTGATCAATCTGGGAATGGAAATAATGGGAAGAAGGGAAAGATTGAATGTCCATCCTGTGGTAAATGTGGGACGAAATACCCCGGTACTTGCTTGATGGGAACATGAGTCTGCTATAACTGTGGTGAAAAAGGCCACCAAGCTCGTGATTTCAAAGGGAAGAAGGAAGCTACCAATGTTCAGTGATACAATTGCAGGGAGATGGGACATTATGAAAATGAATGTCTTAAGCGTCAGGAGAACTTACCTCAGAAAAGGCCAAGGGATCAAGGCCAAGCTTATGCTATCACTACTGCAGAGGTAGATGCTCCGAAAGACATGGTGGCATGTAATTTAATGGTTTCCTCAAGTTTAGAAAATGCATTATTTGATTCTGGATCATCTCATTGTTTCATATCTTCCCAGTTTTCTATGAAAATTAGATATTTCCAATTTTATTTAACAAGGGAGTTGTTAGTTAAAACTCCTAAGGGAAGTATCATTGCAACAAAGTTTTGTGAATCAGTCCCCATTAGAGCACATAAATGTTCTTTATCTACTGATCTCATCGTCATACCTATGATTGAGTTTGATATAATCCTTGGTATGGAATGGATTTCGGACTATGATGTGAAGATTTATTGTATGAATAAAGAGGTTATGATTCTTGATGATGATGATAAGGAACACCTTATCTTTAGAGCAGAATCGTCACCACCTAATTCTTATCTTGATCCACCCCCAGTAGCTCAACTATATTCAATTATTGGGGAGGAAGATATTGAAATAACTATGGGCGAGGAAAGTAATGTTCAAATATAGGATGTACCTATTGTGAAAGAATATGTAGATGTATTTCCAGAAGATTTACCTGGACATCCTCCAGAACAAGAAGTTGAGTTTTCCATTGATTTAATTCCGGGATCAAGGCCTATATTGAAGACCTCTTATAGAATGGCCATGGTATAATTAGTCGAACTAAAGAAACAACTAGAGGAATTTAGTAATAGAGGATTTATTCGCCCTAGTGTTTCTCCATGTAGAGCCCCTGTTTTTTTTGTTAAAAAGAAAGATGGATCTATGAGGTTATGTATTGACTACAGGGAGATCAATGCTATAACGATAAAGAACAAGTATCCCCTACCTCGGATTGATGATTTATTTGACCAACTGCATGGAGCTCAATAATATTCAAAGATTGACCTTCGATCTGGATACCATCAGTTGTGTGTGAAGAAGGAAGACATTCCGAAGACAGCATTTCGAACCAGGTATGGGCATTACGAGTTTACTGTAATGCCTTTTTGATTGACTAATGTACCCTCTGTATTCATGGATCTGATGAATACAGTTTTCAATGAGTATCTTGATGAATTTGTGGTGGTATTTGTTGATGATATCTTGGTATACTCAAAAAGCTACGAAGATCACGAAAATCACTTACACATTATCTTGAAGACTCCGAGAAGACATGAATTATATGGGAAGTCTTGCAAGTGTGAATTCTGGATTCAAGAGATTTTTTTTGGCCATATTGTCTCTAAATATGGAATCTCTGTTGATCCTTCTAAGACCAAGGCAATCCAAGAATGGCCAGCACCTACGATTATAACTGAGGTACGTAGTTTTATTGGTTTAGCAGGTTATTATCGATGTTTCATCCATAATATTGCCTGATTGGATAACCCATTAATGAAGCTCAAACGTAAAGGGGTTAAATTTGTTTGGACAAAAGAGTGTGAAGAATGTTTCGAAGAACTAAAGAGGAGATTAGTCAATGATCCTATATTGACTCTACTATCGGGGAATGATGGGTTCGTTATTTATAGTGATGCATCGAAGAAAGGACTTGGTTGTGTCCTTATAAATAATGATAGGGTTATTGACTATGCATCATGACAGTTGAAAATTCATGAACAAAACTATCCTACTCATGATCTTGAGTTAGCAGCTGTGATATTTGCTTTGAAGATATGGAGCCACTACCTCTATGGTGGAAAATGTGAGATTTATACTGATCACAAGAGTTTGAAGTATATTTTCTCACAAAAATAACTCAACATGAGGCAAAGGAGATGGCTTGAATTACTCAAGGATTATGATTGTACGATACACTACCACCCGGGGAAAGCAAACAAGGTGGCAGATGCTTTGAGTAGAAAAGACCATGGAATTTTGAACATGATGAGAATTAAAAGGGATCAAATTTTGATGGATCTAGTGAAGATGGACATGGGAATAACCAGGGAAGGTGAAACATCAATGCTTTTTCAAATGGTTGCCAAACCATCTTTAATAGAAAGGATTAAGAGTTCTCAGACTGATGATGATGAATTTCAAAAGAAGATTAAAGCTGTGAATGATGGGAGATTGAGAGACTTTTTGTATGAAGATGGATTTTTGAAATTTGGGAAGAGACTTTGTGTTCCCGATATACCTGATCTAAAAAGGTAATTATTGTATGATGCTCATAGTTACAATTTCTCTATACACCCTGGGAGAACCAAAATGTATAGACATTTGAAGGAACATTTTTGTTGGGGAAACATGAAGAGGGAGATTGCTGATTTTGTGTCAAGATGTATGGTTTTTCAACAAGTGAAAGCTGGAAGGCAACAGCCTGGAGGAGTTATGCAACCTCTTCCCATACCGGAGTGGAAATGGGACAATATTACGATGGATTTTGTCATAGGGCTACCAAAGACTCCTAGACAGAATGATGCAATATGGGTTATTGTTGATCGTCTTACCAAGTCGGCACATTTTCTTGCTATAAGAGAAGATCTACCCCTGGAACGTCTAGAAAGACTATATATTAATGAAGTTGTGAGACTTCATGGAGTACCCCTATCAATTTTTTCAGATCATGATCCCCGTTTTACTTCAAGATTCTGGAAAAGTCTTCAGAAATCCCTGGATACTGAACTTCAATTGAGAAATAATTACCACCCTCAGACAGATGGACCATCAGAAAGAACTATTCAAAACTTAGAAGACATGTTGAGATCCTTCTCACTTGACTTTTAGGGTATGTGGGATCAATATTTACCTCTGGTAGAATTTTCCTATAACAATAGCTTCCATTCGAGTATTCAGATGGCACCATATGAAGCGTTATCTAGAAAGTGATGTCGTACACCAACCTGTTGGGATGACGTTGGTGAAAGAAAACTTGTAGGCCCAGAACTGGTGGAGGAAATGATGGAAAAGGTGATGGTAATACAAAGTCACATCAAAGCAGCTCAATGTAGGCAGAAGAGCTATGCCGATAATCGAAGGAAGGATTTGGAATTTCAAGTCGGTGATCATGTTTCCCTGAAGTTATCTCCATGGAAGGGAGTTATATGTTTTGGTAAGAAAGATAAATTGAGTCCCAGGTACATCGGACCTTTCAAAATTCTAGAACGAATTGGGGCTGTAGCTTACCGATTCGCAATGCCGCCAAGACTCTCCAAAGTTCCCGATGTGTTCCACGTATCTCTGTTGAGGAAATACATGTCTGACCCAATGCATGTACTAACCTGTGAAGAATTAGAACTGGAACCCGATCTGTCTTATTGTGAAGAGCCTGTCAGGATTCTTGATATGAGAGAACAAGTACTGAGAAACAAGACGACTCGTCTGGTAAAAGTCTTTTGGAGAAACCATAAGATGGAAGAGGCAACGTGGGAACCCGAGGAACTTGTGATGAAGAACCACCCGAGTATTTTCATGTGATAATATTCTAGAAATTTCGAGGATGAAATTATTTGAAGGATGGGAGAATGTAACACCCCAAGCTTCTACGGTATGCTTCTCTTTGAATAATGTGATAGTGTGTGTTGTACGCAACACCGAGTTCTAACACACCATAACCAATAAAACTAGCCCTTATGAATAGTAATACCTACTTTTTGAAATTATATATATTTTATTTTTCAAAATGGACATCATTTTTGGATTCGGAATATCGAATTTAGCCTAAGGTAAAATTTTGGGACTTTTCGGATAACTTTAATATTTTGATGAATAGTGAAAATTACTAAATTTTAATTAAAAACAACTTTTTTAATCAAAATAATTAATAGCGATAAATTATGAATTTGAGTGGTTTTAAAGTATATTTAGAATATATTTTAACCATTAAATACTATGTTGGTCATTGGACATAATTTTACAATTAAACTGGACATAAACAAGTGTCAATCTTTTGATAGTTATTATCTCTTAAAAACACACTTTGTTTTAACAACGAGAATTAATTTTAAATTAATTTCTACCACTTATGTGTTTTGAATTTGGAAAAATTGATTCCATATTTGGAATCAGGATGTTCAAATTGTGTAAATAGGTAACTTTTATTTTTAGACATTTTGAATAATTACTTTGGTAAATATTTTATTTACCATGGTTAAGGGTAAATCCGGTAAATAAGGGTTAATAAATAATATTATAATAATACTAAATTACCCTAAAACGTGTCCTAACCTTATTGGTTGATACATGATCGACCATAGGCATCTTGGGGTCGATTTTCGGACCCCATGGAGCCACTTGTCGGTGATTGGGACACTTTATTTTAATTAAGTTCAAATGAATACAAAAATGACACAAGCATATATCTTTTAGCAAAACAATTTTTACATAGGTATATATATGTTGGATTTTCGACTATAAATATTCATTATAAATATAAATATATTTACTACATAATGATATTTTATTTATAATTTTTAGAGATTACATAATTTAATTTATTTCTGAAACAATGATGATGCAGTAATTACCATAATAGTGAAAGTTTAAAATAATTGATATTATATATACCAAAATAAATATAAATTGAGACTTTTAATGAATTAAAATAATTTTATAGGATAAAATGACATATTATATTTGATTTAATTAACTTTTTTCGAAGTAATCGTTCTGTTATGAGTTTCAGAAAAATCAACTATTGAATAGTGTCAAAATTGACATAAAAGAGTTTTTAAAACGCATATTATATTATTAATTGATATTAAATTCCTAAAAATCTAAGGTTCGGAAAAGAGACTTATATCAAGATATTTGTATCATTAATGGACCACTTGGGTGTCTCTTGGATGTATATAGTAAGATTATTAACTATATAATATAAAAATACCAAGTGACATGGTAAATGTCAAACTAATTAACTAAGAGTTAATATTTAAAGATAAGGTTAATATAGTAACCCAAACCTGTATAAATTCTATTGGTTGAATGTTTTTCGACCTATACCCGCCTTAACCTTTAAATAGTCAACTTTTTAGCCATTAGAAACCGAATATGAATTTATTATAAATTAATATTTCTAGCTTTTCCAAAGGTGCCCCTCACCCCTCTTATAAAAAGGCACTCCTCCTTCTCATTTCTTCACACCATCAAAGCCTTTTGGATCGGCCAAAATCTGCCCAAATACTCTCCCAACTTCCCTCAATACAACCTAGAGTCCTTAGTTTGATTGGAAAGCCAACCTATTGAGCCCTTGTGATCAAATTCAAAAAGAAGAACCCGAAGAAGAGGTAATGATTTCACCACCCTTTTCCAAGTTCCTTTCTTCTTCCACTTCTTCTTCCTTTGTTATTACCATTCTAAAATAATAACTCCAGTATCATATATATATTGTGATGTTATTATAAATATGGTACAACCATATTCAGTATTCTATCCATCCTTTGAATAACATGTCACCATACGTGCGTACGTACGGCTTACCGTCTCCACGTCATGGTGTAATTGTTATTCAATAAATTATTATTTGGATGGGTATAATAATGATGTTTAATTCATGTAAATAATAAATATAACATGATAATGATTCTGTATATATGATATACCATCCAATTATATATTATTTTAATATCAAAATAATGATATTGTCGCTCGTGCGTACGTACAGACTACCTTCTCCACGAACACGATGAGATTCATTCTCCATCGTATCCATTCAAGTATAATTCTCATTTGATGATTAATAATAGTATCTAAGGACTTTATATCATTCTGGATATTATTAAGATACAAAATATCCATTACAAACATGGCTTACATATCAAAACATATAAAAGAAAACGAGTAAGTTAACACCCGAAACAATGATAATACTAAGATATTATTAACAAATCAATGTTAAAAGGTAATATATGGTATCATATTAATGAATATGATTCTTGTATAATTTAATAACAATTATTTCGCCATTATACAGGAGGTTAACCTACCCCAAATAAGGAAAAGTACAAGGTAAGGGTTATTTCACAATCTCTTCATTATCCGAGGTTGTTTATACGTAATAATCTTTTGGGATCTCTTTATCATCCACATCCATTTTTCTTAAAAATTTATTTCAAAACATTCTTACTATTTAACAGAATATGGGTTAAAGTCATTTATACCCTTGTTTGACTTTTTATAATATTTTTATAAAGGAATCATTCCTTCGTTTTCCAAACAAGGTCCTTTTTAACCTTTTCGACAGAATTAAGGTAAGAATGTTTTGTTTAACTTATACGGCGGGTGCGGTTATTTTCCGCTGTTATAAAATCGTCGAAGCTTCCCTTACAAGATTATAAGAATATTTTCAAAGAAAATGTCTCATTTCACAAATATAAGACTCTTAAATGATTTCAAAATAGAAAGAGATATTTCTCTAAAAAGAGTTTTTATTTCATCTATGTCAACATCCTTTGATGGATTTTACGCTTATTTGATGTTGATTTATTATGATACAAAACTTATATATTGTATTGAGGGTTTTGTGATATGTTTGACTGTGGATGTGCTATTTTTATACCGTTCATAGTTTATAGTGAAAGTATTGACATTTCATATGCTAGTTTTAATACGAATGTTTATGTTATGTTTAAACCTTTTCATATGGGAATGCATTGGACGTAATATGTGACGGGTGGAGCCCGCTATAGCTCCTCGATGCATTGGTAGGTCTCATGAGACAAACTTGTGTCTTGGCACAAGGCCATGAAAAATTCTTATTTGTAGTCTTGGCACGAGGCCTTGGCTATGTGGTTATAATTGTCTGGCATTATGCATTCCATCATTATTAAAGTGGTTATTGATATTGCATGTGATTATTCGATTAGTAGAATATCAATGTGAATAAGTAAATGGAATTATTTCATTTTATTTTTTCCATAATAGGTTGAAGTTCAATTTTAAAAGGATTTTGTTTTAGTTATACAATGGCTTAAATGTTTATCCTTATTTATGAAAGTTTCCGCTATATTGTTATCCTTAATGGGTATTTGAGCTCACCCTTTTTCTATGTTTTATTTTTCCAAGGATGTGAAGAAGTAATTTATGAATGACCTGCAGTGATATTATGTGGGGATATGAGTGTGGAATATGGAGACTATATTGTTGTAGTTTTCATTTTTATGATTTAATATGAAACTTTATGAATATATCTAGTGTTTCCAAGGCTACTAAACCAATCGGTCTTTCGAGATTTGATCTTTCTTGTGATCATGACAATGCTATGTAATAATGCACCGACTCTGGGTAACTAGGGTTGGGGCGTTACATTATTTATATATTCTGATTATCTGGGAGTATATTGATATGTTCACCAATAATTTATTGGTATTCCTCTTAAATGATTGGTTTATTTCTTAATCATTCTTGTGATTTCTATCCAAGGGAGACATCCTATTCGATGGTACCTGGTCTACATGGTTCATCGGTGCTCTATGGAAACCATCTTGATGAATAATGATCATAACATTTTTAGAGAAGGTAATTTTGTGGTAGACTCCCTTGATCAGTTGGGTAATGTAGCTAAGGCTCTAGTTATCATTGATAGTTTTGGGTGTCTTCTCTCTGAGAGTAAGGATATTATTCATGATGATGCTACTGGGATGAACCATTTCTATCCTCCTTTTATGGCCTTCATCCCCTTATTAATCTATTTTTAGTGTTTAATAAAAAATAATTATCAGTCTTAGAGAATGTCTACTATTTGAAAAGAACAATTGGTGAAGAAAATTATTGAGAATCATGAAAATTTTCCTATATTCCATAGTGATTAACCAGGGGTGAGAAATCTAATTTTATGAAGGAAAAGATGGTAAAATTTTCCTCTTCCTTTATATTCATGATTCAAATAAATCATGATAAATAAAATGTATCATATATAATATATTATTTCATTATTTGATAAATTACATAGATCCTTGTACATTAATAAAGAGGATATTTGGTTGGGAAAATATTTTGTGAAAGTGAATAGTGATAATATATACAATACTACCTTTCATATAAGGTACATAAACTAGGATTTCATTGTCATTCCATTTGGACTCACTAATTATGTAACTATCTTGATGGACCAAATTTAGTAAAATAAGGATTAAATGAATAACTTTTTGGTGTACTTTGCAAAATATATTCTTATATACTCATAATTCATAGAGGATGATGAAGATAATTTTAATGTTGTGTTGAACTCCATGTGAATGGAAAATATATATTCAATGAATAATAAATATAAATATTGGATGGAAATATTAATATTCATGGGGAATTTTTTAACCCGTAAATGTCTTTCTGTGGGTCCTTCGATGTAAGATGAAATTGAAGGATGAACTACACCATAATCTGTAATGGAGATTCATTTTCTACATGGATTAGCTGGGTACTATCACTGATTTATAAGATGCAAGAACTTGTTTGAAATCTAATAAACTATTGTAACTTTAAAATGGGTGAATTTTTTATGGAATAATTAATGTGGTTAGAGAATTGAATAGTTAATGATGAGGCTAATCACTACATATGTTCTCACATTAGCCACTAGTCAAGATGGATTTGTGATCATCAACAATGTGTATGAAAAATTATTTGATTTTTTACTCATGAGAGGTGAAATAGTGACAACATATTCTTTTTTCCAAATAAGTATCTATGAATAGTACTACTAAATCCATGATTCCGTATTGGGTTTAGTGATCTTCATTTGAATATTTTTTCGACATAATCTATATGGTGAGGAAAGAGACAAATAAAAAATATCATAAAATCTTTATTTATTTGTTCACACAATAGGAGTTTAATATACACAAATAAAGGTTTTCAGATAAAAATAAGTATTATATTGTATCAATATATTATTATCCAAAATGGTAGTAAATAAAATATATAATTTAGGAAAAATGAACCCAATAAATATATATATGATGATGAACAAAATGATCCAATCCTCCTAGAAATGAGTAGGTTGAAAATTGTGACCCATAAATTGAACTCTGTCTGACCTCAAAAAAAATAATCAAAAATACATTCTAGATATGATCAGGGATTCCCCAAGAGATTATGAAGGGATACAAAGAATGGAAACGACTATACCATAGTTTAACATTGATAATGATAGAGTTATGAGGATTAAACCTAGATAGGATTCATATAAAAACAAAAACTAAATAGGGAACATATGTATGATGTTCATGTTTCAAACATCAATATTATCTTATATGAACTATGTAATATATAAATTTTAGAGAAACAATGTAAGGATGATAATAAGAGACTAATTTCCGAACATGTATCTCCATTTTCGAAATAAAAATTAGTCAATTATAAACAACATAAGTGTATGAGTTTGATGAATCCATTTCCCAAGATATCATGTAAATAGGTAGACAATACCATATGATTCATTATAGCACTCCAAAAATTATACCACCTGAAAAATTCATTAATTCAAATTAATATACTGAATGTAGAATTTTATAATGAAAATGAATGTGAATTCACTTAGTATATAATTAGGCAGTATATGTTTCTAAGAAACAGAGGTCAATAGAAAAAATTAATTCATTAATTTTTATAATTAATTTACTAATATTGACATAACATGTAATCCACCAGAAATTCCATGTAATTTTTTGATATTATATTTAATTATATCTAGAATCAGCACTTTAAGAATACTAGATTTTGAGGCCCAGTTAACCAAGAATATAATTTTCTACATTTTTAGTTCTATAAATAAATATTTGAGAATGGTTTTCTAACATTTAAATTTGATCTTAGATAAAAAAAATCTAAGGGAGTTGTTGAACTCTGAATGATTGTATTTTACTAAAATAGACATAACCTCGACAAGAGCATGTTGAGGGAAGAAGTTATTGTAAGAATTTCTTTTTAAAATAAAATAAAATATTGTTATGTTATTTTATTTTCCTAAATTTTGAAATCATTGTAGCTTAATGGTATTCCAACCATGCGAAACTAAATACTATGTTTCATTAAATAAAACAGTTTAACAACACTGTAAAAGAAACATAACTGAAACAATGATTCATTTTTCTTCTTTTAATGTCCAAAAATACTATATAGGATTGTTGGAACAATATAGGTTCTTCTCTGAAGCTATGGTGGGTGATGACGATGGATGTCAACCCCCCCCCCATTTGAAATGATCGTCATCAATGATGGTCTACAAAAAACTATAAATAGAGGATCACAGAATGAGGAATGTAGTGACACCATTCTTAACGAATGGAAGATCCAACCCAATTAGGGGTTTCTTTTTTATATTTCCCCACTCATTATTCAAAATGAATAATGAAGATCAACCCATGAATAAGTAGATCTGCAGGTCACTCATTCATTCAAGAGGGAACCTTTTTTGGCTTTTTCACTGGGATTATTTCATCAATCATGATAGAACATAAATTCAATATCCCATGTTTATAATCCTCTAATGTATAGGGAACTATTTTACATGAACATGGCTCAAGCCCCTCTATCTTGTGCAGTTTTTTCTTTATTCACAACTGCATATTTGAAGTAATGAAATGTATGATTCGAGGCCATCAGTGTAATGATGGCATCCCCAGGAGGCCATTGGATGTAGCGTTATGTAGCATTTACCAGGGGATCAGACCTAGTGGTCCGAAGACAAACCCACTGGCGGTGGCCTGTGGCGGCGCGCCATGATGGCATGCTAGGAGAAGTTTCACGGTCATCTCGGGCCGCGGTGATGCGATAGGAGCCACTGGACTCCATTCCAGGAGATTGAGGCGGGTGGAAGCGACCACCCAGCCATCTCCGCACACAACAAAAATGGACCCTCTCCATGTCATATGCGGAAAGGCCACGATCAATATACCACAGTAAAAATGGTAGCTCCATGGATGAATCATAAAGCAGGAGTAGCAAACATGTCTTCCAACGACATCGTGACCAGGAAGTGTTGGGCTACCCTTAGTGGGATGGGTGGGAACCGCAGTCCCACATTCTTGACCCTAGATGAGAAGGATCTCGGTCTAGTTAGCAGCCCTAGGTCAGGAATATGGGCCCAGGTCGGGTCGAGTCGGTCTGAACAGGTCAGACCAGACCCGTACCCGGCCGACCCCTTTTCGAAAAAATATCAATATCATTCAAACTATTAATCTTATTGATGAGCTATTTTTAAAGCTGGAGCCTGCCCGATGAGGTTGATCTTTTGGAATAATCTATTGAGGATTTTATGTAGGATGAAATTTTAATAATGTCTTGAGTAGAAGTTCTACAGAAATCAATCACAATACGATTGGAAACCATATAGTGGGATGAGTACTAAAAACATCTGACATGTGACACTATATAGATCTTCTATGTTGGCCTGGTGGGAATAAAATCTGTGTGACCTGGTAGGCCCACTAAGGGGAGTGGCTTGGTGTTACTCGAAAAACCCATGGCACTCGACAGGAGGATTACCTCAGTTTTTCCAAGGTGGGAAGTAGCTTCTGTGTGACACGAAATTCACACATAGAGGAGCATCTTTTGTGTTACCTAGAATACCAATAGTATAAATCAAGGTTGAGTACCCCAAAAGTCCATTTTTAGTGGGATTTTTATTCTGTGTGACCCGACATGCCCAATATTTCTCATTGAGAAGGAGTTGTGGAGTAGCCTAAGGTGTTTAATGATATCATTGATAATGAATATTTCCTACTCTAGATTATACCTAGGGTGAGATGTCTTGCATCGTGATCATGCTTCGAGGACTGTTTCGGATTTATTTATTTTCATTCATTGTATTTTTAGGGTCCCTTATAATTATATTGTTACTGACCTCTGCGCCGACTTTGCCTACACGTGTTGTGATTGGTGTAGATGACTGGAAACTTGGTGGAGGACTTGGTGGGCCAGGACTAGTCAATTCCCAGTGAGATTAGGCAGGCATGGCCTTCTACTATGTATTCCAGTAGCTAATATACCCTTACCCCTCAGGTGAGGGTTTCAGGACACATCTTTCAGAGGTTCATTGTACGTTCATTTTTTTAGATCACTATTTCATGGGTTTGTATTCTTACCCATTTGATATATAGTTAGTACATTTACTTAGTTGTTGCTTTTTGGCCTACATGTTTATCATTATATCTTTGGGATGTGCTTGTTTGTGCATGGATACATGTATGTAGGAAAATGGATCCCAATTTCAAGTTGACACCATCAGTGATAGTCACAAACCTCTAGCCTTTTAGAGGCGGGATTTGGGATGACACAGCAAGGGCCCCTGGGGACAGGTCATGACAAAGTGGTATCAGAGGTGGTCAGTACTACCTCAAAGACTGGGAGTCTATTGTTTTATGTTTGGGAAATTGTGTTAAATGTTTATAATTTGTGTTACAATTTCCGGGAGTCCGGTGTTGTTGTAGCGAATGACGTATCCAAACAACATGACGTTGAATTATACATTTAGGCTCTATACATAAAAATGATGGTTTCAAAAAAATATTGGAATTGAGATTTTTTAATGTTCTTATTAAATTAGAGTCTTCTCACCATGTGTAATATATTAACTAGGGTAAATCAAGATTTGTATCAAGATTCCCCAATACAGATGACCACCTAGGATTATGATGCGTGACCATGAGGATAGACTGCCTAATGATGAGGTGTCGACTCAGGGACCAGTGAAAGATATGGCCCTATCGGGTTGAACAACAATATTACCACAACTAGTTGGTTGATAGATACTTCCATTGATACCAGTAGAGGATTCATATAGGATACTCAAATAGTTCATCTTCCAGATAAAGAGTCCTCTTGGGATTTTGGGAGATCTAAACCCTTAGGCTATTGAGGACTATCAAAAGAGGGTGACACGACTCTTCTGCTATGTGAGAATTTCATTCGACCAGATGGAAATATTATCTACGAGCCTTCTTCATCGATCAATAGGGACAAGGTGGAGTTTGAGGATTTAGACTCATGATGAGGTAACCCTATTTTGGTCTGACTTCGATCCACTTTTTCGGGAGGAATTCTTTCCTACAACCTTGCGATCAGTTCACATACATGAGATGACTAACAAACAGTAGGGCTTCATGTCAATGGATGAGTACTCATTGAGGTTTACAAACCTATCTAAATTACTCCACAGACATGGTTCTTGACCCATTCATTAAGTAATATACCATTGATAAGGGACACATACAAGAGATCAAGGCATCCATGGTGTCTTTCAGCATCCCCACTATGACTAGGGTGCTGGAGTGAGCCCTTCATAGGGACAAAAATCTATCAGAGAATGAACCGACATTCAGACCCATGGGAATATATCTGGAAGTACTATTATCAGTAGGGAGTAGCATTTAGTAGACCTGGGGACCCAAGCGGGAAATATATTTCTGGGGATGACCCCATGATTCGTGGTCGGTAGTGCAGGCTTCTAGAGAATATAGAGTTAGAAGGGGACCATATTATTCTTCACATACATTGAGAAGGAAAACATTGTTCGTGACTACCCAACCCGCCACATAGATGATCAATAGATAGTCGAGGGACCGCCAAGGATGAGGTAGAGGTTCAAGAGAGAAGGTCCACAGGGTTGTAGACATGACATGTGATCATGACAAGTGGTGTGCGGAGGACATGGGTTCGAGGTGCTACCCCCACCACCCTCAGGTTTTCCACCACATGATATGGGATCTAACATATATAAATGAGGCTAGCTTCAGGTAATTGATTCCTATGACCAAGCTGCCCCCGATATGTTTTGAGAGATGATATATGTCTTATACACCATAGATGCAGTTCTTATAGACATAAGTTCTAGTCCTTATTTTCTTTCCTCGGAAATCATTTGGGGTTCAGAGAGTTCGGTGGAGTTGTTGGATCGATCCTTACGATTAAATAATCTAATTGGAGGGGATTCGATGATTTCTCACTAGTTCTAGCAGTGTGATCTCACTCAAGGAGGTATGAACTTTGGCTGGGATATCCTAGTAGTGACGTCGGGGCCTTATGGCATCATCATGGGTAAGGAATAGTTATCTATAGTAAATCCTCAGATCAGCTGTATTTTGTGCCCAGTGCAGTGTGTCTATGAGAATGGGACCATGTTTTACTTCACTAGTGAGATGGGGTCTTTAATAGTAGAATTCAAATATTCTCAAAGGATGGTGTAGCCAATCACCCACCAATTTTCTTTCCTCACCCTCAATTCATTGGGTGAGAGGAATACAAGAATTATTATAATGGTGTACAACTATAATGATGTCCAACATGAGGATGTTTTGGGGATACCTCCTCATAGAGAGGTAGAATTAGGCATCGACCTCTACCCAAGGACGATGCTAATTTCCACACCATCATTTCAGATGGATCCTATTGAGCATTAGGAATTTAGGATACAATGGTAGGAAATGCAAGAGAAGGGATTCATGAGGCCCAACGTTTCACCATGGGAATCCCTAGTGTAGTTTGCAAGGAACATAGACTAGAGTTTTAGGCTATACGTGGACTTCTGATGCCTGAACTAGGTGACCATGAAGAACAAGTATCCACTACTAAGAATTTATGACCTCTTAACTTTAATGATGGGAGCTAGGTGGTTCTCAAAGATAGACCATAGATCAGGATATCATTAGCTTCAGATACAGAATAAAAATGTACCGAAAATAACATTTAGATGCTGGTATAACCACAATGTGTTTTTAGTGATGCATTTCGGCCTGACCAATTCCCTATATGTGTTCACGGGACTTATGAAAATTGTATTTTGGTCATAGAATGATCATTTCATGGTGGTCTTCATTGATGAAATTTTGGTGTACTCGGCGTCAAAGGAGGAGCACACTACACACATATAGATAGTACTAGATACAATCTGGCAACACCTACATTACTACATGCTCTTGAAGTTCTAGTTATAGACTCAAGTGGTACACTTTCATGGGAAATTAATCTTGAAGGCTAGAGTTGAAGTGGATCTTGTGAATATAGAGTCAAAGCAATCTTGGGAGCCACCCTAGAGCGTGACTGAGGTGAAGAGTTTTTTCTAGATGTCCACATACTACTGGAGGTTCATGTATGAAATTTCCAAGGTATCATCACACTTATAAGATTAAAAAATAAGGTAAAACCCAAAATGTAGATGGAGAATCTACGAATGGATTTTTATTGTTGAGGCAGAGACTGAAGAGTTCCCCTATCACGAGACTATCAGAAAAGGGCATAGGATGTGTAGTCATCTATGATGCATCAGGGACCGGACTGGGTAATTTCTTACAATTTGAGTGATAAGTGATCCCCTAAGACTCCCAGTAGTTGACTCAACATGAGAATGAATACATTAAACATTACTTGAAGTTATTAGTTGTGGGTTTTTCCTAGAATATGTGGAAAAACTACTTGAAGGGTGAATGATTGATCGTCTACTCAGACCATAAGAGTCTCAGGTATATATCCTCACAGAAGGACCTGAACATCCAATAATAGAGATTGTTGGAGTTCCTCCCAGACTATGAAATTCAGATAGTCTATACTCTAGTGAAGGGGAACATGGTGGTCGAAGACCTAAGTAAGAGGTCTGGTCTACAACTGTAGAGTGTGGTGATTGAGTAGCTTTCTATGATGCCTATATCCTTCATGAATGATGATGGAGTAGCTTACCTTTAATTGATGACTGTCACTCAAGCACTCTTACATCGAGTTAGGGAGGTACATCTTGTGTATGATGAATGTGAGGCCCTATTTTCTCAGTTATCCTTTGGATATTATCCTCTTCGATTTTCAATAGTTGGGGATCACAACATCCTTTTCAGAGAACGCAACGTAGTGCCAGGGACATTGCAGGTGGAGGTGTTGAGGGAGATTTATACATCAACTTCAGCATTAAATATTTTTGTGTATATTATGTACTAGGACCTCAAGTGTCAGTACTGGTGGATAGAGATAATGAAAGTTGTGGCAGAGTTTGTTTCCTGATGCATCACTTGTCAGAAAGTAAAGGATGAGAATTAGGTTCCAACAGGATTGGCACAAGAACATGAGGTACCAGAGTGAATGTGGGATGGTATCTTAAGGAATTTTTATACATGATTACCATACAAATCCAGGGGCCATGATTATTTCTAGGTGATCGTCGACCAACTCACCGAGTCTGGTCACTTCTTACCCATCTAGTAGCATTGATCAGTACAGGGCTTGGGACTCCTCTACATCTAGGAGATTGTGTGGCTACCCGGGTTTCCAATGACGATTGTCTCAGACCATGATTTTCAATTTACAATTCTATTGTTAAATGGATTTTTGGAGGCATTTGGGACTTAGCTGCTATAACGACCCATAATTTACATACATTGTTAATACTTCAAAATGAAAGCACACTTATTACAACATATGACAAAACCACAAAGGACCGTATAGGTATAGTGTCTTTAGAAACTGGGAAACATAAACAACTGGTTCATAAATCTTCTACAGTGTCTCCCATTTATTTCATCATATCTAGGGTCCCTTTTAGCATATTCTACTTAATATCCATCTTCCTGACCTGGGGAAAATAAAACATAAAAGGGTGAGCTCAAATGCTCAGCAAGGGCAAATAAAGGAAATAAAAATCATATCATATCTTTTTGAAAATCATAACCTGCAAAAGAGATCATAATATCTTAACATGGAATAAATCATAGAAGTGAAAATGAGATCCCCATAATCATAACATGAAACTTGAAACTTTGTGGCAAGCACACATAATCATGGAAAATCATTTCTTGTTAGTCATGAATCATTGCCAAGACTATCTTAGTGGACAAAGTCCCTTTCTGAACCGAGTCACCCTCGTTCCAGTCCTGTTTCACCGAACCGGTATAACCTACCGTTCCAGCCATGTCTATCTCATGAGATATAAAATCTTTACCCAATGCATTGGAGGGAGATATAGGTCCCACCCATCTTATAATGAATCCTTTCTTATGTGTGCCACATAATCATAAATCATACATCATCGCATAACACATATAACAAAAATGGGATTCTTGAAACATCAAGACATCATAAAACAAATCATATGAGGTAAATTACTTCATAAAAATAATTCCCTCAAAACATAATCAAATCAATGTAATAATAGGGATAAAAACAGAACCCTATATTATCTTAGATGGAAAATAATTTTGATAAAACATTTGAACTCCATTCTTGAGGAAAATATCCTTTCTACTTCAAAAAAAAACTTTTCTTTTCTTAACATGTCATACAATTATAAAATAAAAGAATTTGATTAAAAATAAAATTGAAAACTTTCAAAGGAAGCTTCTTGGAAATAAAGTTTTAAAAATCCATTCATGCCGTATAAGTTAAAAAACATTCTTCGTACTTTTTTCGGAAAAGTCAAAAAGTAGCTCGTACGAAAAACGACAAAAGATTCCTTTCATATTCTTTACTAAAGACTCACCGAAGGGTAAAATTGGATTTTAACTATTGTAAGTGGATGGAAACAATATTACATATTGAGGGAACATGGATGTGGATGATAAAATACACCCCAGTAAATGCCAAAGTAAAAACAATCTTAGATAAAAATGAGATTGTGATATTTTCCCTTACCTTAGGTCCGATTTTCTTTGTACGTGTCCGAAGCTCCTGTATAATGGTTTAAATAATGTTATTGACTTATTCCAGAATCATACATATTGATATGATATCATATATGGTCATATTCTTAGCTTCTTGTTAGTAATATTTCATTGTTACTTGTTACTCGGGTCTTTATTGCCTTTTGTTCTTATGCGTGTTTTGCCGAATAAATTATTATTCTTCTTTTAAGGTTATAGATAACTTATATCCAGAATGGTATTAGTGTAACATATATCATATTTATTCATTCAATTCATTTATATAATTACTATGTAATGATGATCATGTAGAACGAGTCGCATCACATCGTGGAGACGGTATTTCGTACGTACGCACGAGTGATGATATCGTTCCTATGATCGTGGAATTGTATTGGAGTATATATATATTATTTCAGTATCAATATTACTTTATAATAATCCTAAATAGTTACTCATTACACCATTATACCCATCCTTGTAAGGTGATGGTGGAAAATAGATTACACCACGGCGTGGAGACGGTATTCCGTACGTACACCCGCGCGGTGATTTCGTTTTTCCGTAGGATGGATAGAAGGTGAATTAGGGTTGTTTAATATTTATAATAACATATCAGTATGTATGTAATACTGATGTTATTACTTTATCATGAAACAACTAAAGAAGAAGAAGTTGAAGAAGAAAGAAATTGAAAAGATCGGTAATGGATATTACCTCTTCTTTGGAACACCTCTTTGAATCCTCCACTTAGGGAACTAAGATTGGTCTTTGAAGAAGACCAGGACCTCTAGGATTATTCTAGGGAAGTGGAGAGGAGAAAATGGCAATGGGTTGCCGAGCTTGAGTGCTCAAATTGGTGTGAGGAGGAGGGGGAGGAGGTGCCCTTTTATAAGGGAGGAGAGGGGCACCTTAGGAATATCTCAAAATATTATTTTATATTAAAGTCAAAATCGGTTTATAATGGTTCCAAAGGGTATTATTTCGAAGCTAAAGTGGGGATGGGTCGAAATCCTATCAACCAATAGGATTTAGACTAGTTTAGGGTATTATTTTAACCTTATCAATTAGATTTAACTCTAAGTTAAATAATTTAACTTTTAACGTGTCTTTTTTTTTCTTTCACTATATGGTTAATACACTTACTATAACATGCCAAACGAACCCCAAATTGTTTATTATTAATATATATATCCTTATCTAAGTCATTTGGCCGAACCATAGATTTTTAGGAATAAAATAACAATTAATAATATAATATTTGTTTTAAAAACTATTTTGCGTCAATTTTGACACTATTTGATATATGATTTTTGTGAAAGTCATAACAGAATTATATGTTCGAAACAAGTTGATTAAATCAACACTAATATATCATAGTAACCTAGAAAATTAGTGTAATTCATAAAAAGTCTCAAATTACATTTAGTTTTGTGTTTATAACATCAATTATGTCAATATTTCATAAATAAGATTATTACTGCATCATCATTGTGTCATAAATAAATTAAATTATTTAATGTCTAAAAATTATAAATAAAATACCATTATGTATAAAATATTTTTAAATTTCTAATGAATATTTATAGTCGAATTTATCTTATGTATAACCCCATATTAAAAATGATTTACTTATTAAACTTTGATTTTAACTATTTTAACCCTTCTTTAAATAAATTAATAATAAATGTCCTGATCTAACCCATGTGGGCCTAAATGGTCATATTTTATTCCTAAGTTTGTTTTTGGTCAAATTAAACTTATCCAATAGAATTAAAACATGTGTTAGGGTAATAGTAATATCATATTTAACCTTAGTTACCCTATTTACTATTAACCGCGGTAAAAAAAAGTAAAAAGTTACTATTCACCAAAAAATTATTTTTATCTCATTGAACCACATTTTACTTACTGATATCAACCGTGTCTGTCGGATTTTCGAAATTTCATTCACAGAAGCGGTAAAATTATGTTTTATGCAAAATTTAGTTTTTAACCTACCACTTAGTGGTTTCACTATTCATCAAAAATTGAATGTTTTCAGAAAAATACCAAAACTTCACCCTAGGATAATTTCGGTATTCTGAATCCAAAAATGAAGTCCATTTTGAAAGATAAAATTTATAATATTTCAAAAAGTGGTTATTACTATTCATAAAGGCTTGTTTTAATAATATTTTAATAGCATATCGTTGTTTAGTGAAACTCAGTATTGCGTACGACGCAAGCTATCGAGGAAGGTCGTGATTTCATGTAAAGTAATCCAAGATAGTATGTAGTTAAATATTCCTTTGATAATATATAAAAACAAAATATTACTCATAAAAATCTCGGGTGTTACAGCTGCACTTTAGCACAACCATTCACCCTCAATAATGATGGTTAGATATATGTAATCATACAGAACATTTAGGACATGCTTCATGCATCCTTACTTGATTTTGGTCATATTGGGGATGACCATTGACCACTACTGTATTTTTCATCCAAAAAAAATTATCACCCCCCCATTGGAATGGCAATGTTTGAGGCCCTGTACGAGTGACCATCAAGATCACCTCTAAGCTGGAAAGACCAAGGGGAGACAACACTAATGTGTCCATAGATGGTATGGGATACCGATGAGATGGTTAAAAACATCTAGGAGAGTATGAGGACAACACATAGTAGTCAAAAATCTTATACAGATATAATATAGAGACCCATGGAGTTAGAGAAGGGACACCTTGTCTTCCTTAAGGTCTCGCCATGACGTGGATTATAGAGATTTAGATGGGGTGGCATGTTGTATCTAAGGATCATCGATCATTTCTAGATTTAGAGCAGAGTTGGAAAGGTGACGTGCTTCATATATCTCCACCCATAGATTCACACTATGGACGATATTTTCCATGTGCCGCAACTAATTTTATATTCATGATCCATCGCACGTCATCAAATAGGGTGATCATAAAATTGATGATGGGGCGTTCATTTCAGTGTTACTAGTGAAGATAGGGGATCGAAAATTGAATGTCCTTCTTGGATGGTCTATTCATCTATTACGGGTTTGGAGGTCGCACGTTAATATCCACGAGAGCACATTGGAGTAGTAGGCCCAAATTCATGCTTAGTACCCCCATTTGTTTGTATTTTCTTGTTTGGAAATATGAGGACATGGTGAACTAAAAGATATGAGTAATGGAATATTCTAGAAATTATGTGTAATTATTTTTAAAATATATGTAATTATTTTGAGCCTATGTTCTATGAAAACACCTTATTTCTAGGCTTGGTGAGCCCAAAAGAGAAGTTTGTACTATTTTATGTTCACTTAAATAAACATGCGAGCATGTGCTTTTAAGATTAAAACAGTTGCTCGAATGAAAAATCTAGGGGAACCGTTGAACATAGAACGAAGGGATTCACCTAGAATGGACCTATCCTAAATGGAGAGGGGTCAAGGGAATTTGTTAATTTTCAGACATTTTAATGAAAAAGTTTAAAATTAAATAATTTTTTTGTTTTATTTTTCTGAATTTACAAATCATTTCATCTCAACATGTTTCTAAAAAAAAGAAATGTTACAAGCTATTTCATTAAATGAAGTATCATAATGACTTTGTAACAAATACATAACTAAAATTTAGAATGGAATTTGATCCATTAAGGGTCATGTAGACAAAATAGGATTGTTGGCACAACACTGGTTTTTCTCTGAAGATATTGTGGGTGACAATGATGAATGCCACCCCCTCCTGAAAAAAGTGTCACCTATTATGATCAACCAACAAAAAAAAATAGTGGATCATAGAATGATTAATGCAAAAACTCCATTACTCACCAAATAACAAAATAATCTTTGTAGAGGATTTTTTGTTTTATGTTTCCCCATTCATTATTCTAAACGATGCACACAGATCAACCAATGAATAGGTTGATCTTTGGGATGCTTGATCATGTAGGATGACACATTTTTAGGGTTTCCCCTAGGATTATATGATTAATCACAATATAACCTAAATTATATATGTAACACCCCAAGCTTCTACGGTACACTTCTCTTTGAATAATTTGATAGCGTGTGTTGTACGCAACACCGAGTTCTAACACACCATAACCAATCAAACTAGCCGTTATGAATAGTAATACCTACTTTTTGAAATTATATATATTTTATATTTCATAATGGAATTCATTTTTGGATTCGGAATATCGAATTTAGCCTAAGGTGAAATTTTGGTACTTTTCGGATAACTTTAATATTTTGATGAATAGTGAAAATTACTAAATTTTAATTAAAAACAACTTTTTTAATAAAAATAATTAATAGTGATAAATTATGAATTTGAGTGGTTTTAAAGTATATTTAGAATATATTTTGACCATTAAATACAATGTTGGTCATTGGAAATAATTTAAAAATGAAACTGGACATAAACAAGTGTCAATCTTTTGATAGTTATTATCTCTTAAAAGCACGCTTTTTGTTTTAACTACAGGAATTAATTTTTAATTAATTTCTGCCACTTCTGTGTTTTGAATTTGGAAAAATGGATTACATATTTGGAATCAGGATGTTCAAATTGTGTAAATATGTACCTTTTTTTTAGACATTTTGAATAATTACTTCGGTAAATATTTTATTTACCCTGGTTAAGGGTAAATCTGGTAAATAAAGGTTAAAAAATAATATTATAATAATACTAAATTACACTAAAACGTGTACTAACCTTATTGGTTGAATCATGTTCGACCATAGGCATCTTTGGGTCAATTTTGGGACCCCATGGAGCCACTTGTAGGTGATAGGGACACTTTATTTTAATTTAGTTAAAATGAATACAAAAATGACAGAAGCATATATCTTTTAGCAAAACAATTTTTAAATAGGGTTATATATGTTGGCGTTTCGACTATAAATATTCATTAGAAATATAAAAAGAGTTACTACATAATGATATTTTATTTATAATTTTTAGAGATTACATAATTTAATTTATTTATGACACAATGATGATGCAGTAATTAACATAATAGTGAAAATTTAGAATAATTGATATTATAAATATCCAAATAAATATAATTTGAGACTTTTAATGAATTACAATAATTTTCTAGGATAATATGACATATTATTATTTATTTAATTAACGTTTTTTGAAGTAATAATTTTGTTATGAGTTTCAAAAAAAATCAACTATTAAATAGTGTCAAAATTGACATAAAAGAGTTTTTAAAACAAATATTATATAATTAATTGATATTAAATTCCTAAAAATCTAATTATTGGCCAAGAGACTTATATCATGATATTTTTATCATTAATGTACCACTTGGGGATCTCTAGGATGTATATAGTATGTTTATTAACTATATAATATAAAAATACAAAGTGACATGGTAAATGTCAAACTAATTAACTAAGAGTTAATACTTAAAGATAAGGTTAATATAGTAACCCAAACCTGTCTAAATTCTATTGGTTGAATTGTTTTCGACCTATCACCACCGTAACATTGAAATAATAAACTTTTGAGCCATTAGAAACAGAATATAAAAGGTGCCCCTCACCCCTCAAAGGTGCCCCTCACCCCTCACCCCTCACCCCTCACCCCTCACCCCTCACCCCTCACCCCTCTTATAAAAGGGCACTCCTCCTTCTCATTTCTTCACACCATCAAAGCCTTTTTGTTCGGCCAAAATCTGTATAAATACTCTCCCAACATCCCTCACTACAACCTAGAGGCATTAGTTTGATCAGAAATCCAACCTAAGGAGCCCTTTTGATCAAATCAAAAGGAAGAACCTGAAGAATAGGTAATAATTTCACCACCCTTTTCCAAGTTCCTTTCTTCTTCTACTTCTTCATCCCTTGTTATTACCATTATAAAATAATAACTCCAGTATCATATATATACTGTGATGTTATTATAAATATGGTACAACCATATTCAGTATTCTATCCACCCTTTGAATAACATGTTACCATACGTGCGTACGTACGGCTAACCATCTCCACGTCGTGGTGTAATTGTTATTCAATATATTTTTATTTGGATGGGTATAATAATGATGTGTAACTGATGTAAATAATAAATATAACATGTTAATGATTCTGTATATATGATATAAGATCCATTTATATATTATTTTAATATCAATATAATGATATTGTCGCTCGTGCGTACGTACGGACTACCGTCTCCACGAACACGATGAGATTCATTCTCCATCGTATCCATTCAAGTATAATTATAATTTGATGATTTAAAAATAATTTTTAAGGACTTGATATCATTCTGTATATGAATAATATACAACCTATCCATGACAAACATGGCTTATGTAACAAACCATATAAAAGAAAACCAGTAAGTTAACACCCGAAACGACGATAATAATAAGATATTATTAACAAAGCAATGTCAAAAGATCATATATGATATCATATGAATGCATATGATTCTTGTATAATTTAATAAAAATTATTTCACTATTATACAAGAGGATAACCTACCCCAACCAAGGAAAAGTACAAGGTAAGGGTTTATTTCACAATCTCTTCATTATCCGAGGTTGTTTATACGTAATAATCTACTTGGATCTCTTTATCATCCACATCCATGTTTATTAAAAAAAAATTTCAAAAGATTTTTACTATTTACAAGAGTATGGGTTAAAGTCATTTATATCCTTGTTGGAGTTTTTATAAGTGGTTTATAAAGGAATCTTTCTGTCCTTTTCCAAACAATGTGCTTTTAATCTTTTCGACAGAATTAAGGTAAGAATGCTTTTTTAACTTATACGGCGGGTGTGGCTTTTTTGTGCCGTTATAAAATCTTTGAAGCTTCCCTTAAAATCTTATAAAAATATTTTCAAAGAAAATGTTTTATTTTATAAATATATGACTCTTAAATGATTTCAAAATAGAAATAGATATTTCTCTAAAAAGAGTTTTGATTTCATCTATGTCAATATCCTTTGATGGATTTTATGCTTATTTGAATTTGATTTATTATGATACAAAACTTCTATATTGTATTGAAGGTTTTGTGATATGTTTGACTGTGGATGTGATATTTTTATACCATTCATGGTTTATGGTGAATATATTGACATTTCGTATGCTAGTTTTAATACGAATGTGTATGTTATGTTTAAACCTTTTCATATGTGAATCCATTGGACTTAATATGTGACGGGTGGAGCCCACTATAGCTCCTCGATGCATCGGTAGGTCTCATGAGACAAACTAGTGTATTGGCACAAGGCCTTGGAAAAATCTTATTTTTAGTCTTGGCACGAGGCCTTGGCTATGTGGTTATGATAGTCTGGCATTATGCAATCCATCATTATGAAAGTGGTTATTGATATTTCATGTGATTATTAGATTAGTAGAATATCCTTGTGAATAAGTAAATGGAATTATTTCATTTTACTTTTTCCATACTATGTTGAAGTTAAAGTTTAAAAGGATTTTGTTTTTGTTATACATTGCCTTAAATGTTTATTCTTTTTTATGAAAGTTTCTGCTATATTGTTATCCTTAATGGGCATTTGAGCTCACCCCTTTTCTATGTTTTATTTTTCCCAAGAAGTGAAGAAGTAAATTATGAATGACCTGCAGGGATATTATGTGGGGATATGAGTGTGGAATATGGAGACAATATATTGTTGTAGTAGTTTTTAACTTTATGATGTAATGTAAGACTTATGAATATATCTAGTGTTTCCAAGGCTACTACACCAATCGTTCTTTCGAGATTTGATCTTTCTTGTGATCATGCCAATGTTATTTAATAATGCACCGACTCTAGGTAACTGGGGTCGGGGTGTTACAGTTGGTATCAGAGGAAGTTTAGTACAAACCTTGGAAGCTGGATTTAGATAAACTCTAATTAGAGCACGTAGACCTAAGATGAACTTTGAGGATTAGTATAGAAGAACTTCCTAGAATTTTGGTATTGTAGAGATTTTGTGAGTTTTCCGAGCAATAAAACCCTGTCTGGATACGAGAAGGTAGTGGTGGCTCTGGCATAGATGTACCTAGGGGTAAAACCCAAAAACACCGCTTTGATCTAGACTCGAACGGGAACTGGTGCACGACAACGGCCCTTTCTGCACTCTTGGTTACGACACTCCAGGGGGATATGCTTAGGATAACTCTCATTTTCTTTACAAATCATTATGAACGGTTTATGAGTATATACTTCCTCAAAGAAAACATTCTTATGATTATGGATTATATCTATAAATAGTTCAATTTATGTTAAGTGTTTTATAAGTATGGGATTATGTATTTTGATTCATAAACTGATCTAGTTTATGCCATTTTTTAGAAATGGCTCCTAGGGGAAGAAATGTAAACCATATCAATGCACGCACTCCATGTAGGGATTACCCTCCTACTCAAGATAATTATAGTGGAGCTGGTGATGCAACTGGTGACAATCAGCTGATCACCATACTGGGACAACTCACTTAGGTTATGAATAATAACCTTACCCGTATGGAGCACCCTGATCCGTAGCATAGGGGATCAATGTTAGATCGATTCATGAGGAAACAACCACCAACGTTCAATGGGAGTACAAATCCCTTAGTAGCTGAGCAATGGATAAATTCCCTAGAGAAAATATTTCAGGCTTTGGGGAGTAATGAAAGGGAAAAATTTATCATGGCAGTTTACCGCCTCACTGGAGATGCTGATCAATGGTGGTCATTGATTCAAAACATGAAGGAAGATGATGAAGTATCAAATATGGAATGGAGGGAGTTCATAGATCTGTTTTTAGAAAAATACATTCCTCGCGACCGTCGAGAAGATATGGAAAGGCAATTTCTGAGTCTGAGACAGAAGGAGGATGAGAATGTCACCAAGTATGAGGCTAACTTTACAAGGTTAGCAAGGTATGCTGGAGATTATATACATAACCCAAGAAGTAATATTGATCGTTTATTGGATGGGATAAAACCATTTCTCCATCGAGCATTTGTCTCACAATCCTTTTCATCGTACGAAGACATTGTCTCATGTGCTATCAAGACCGAAAAGGAATTCTCTAAGTCTTATGACTTTAAATAAAAGCAAGAGAAGAAGAGACCTGCAGATCAATATGGGAATGGAAATAAGGGGAAGAAGGGAAAGGTTGAGTATCCATCCTGTGGTAAATGTGGTAAGAAACACCCTGGTACTTTCTTGAAGGGAATAGGAGTCTGTTACAAGTGTGGTGAAAAAGGCCACCAAGCTCGTGATTGCAAGGGGAAGAAGGAAGCTACCAATGTTCACTGCTACAATTGTAGGGAGATGGGGCATTATGAAAATAAATGTCCTAAGCGTCAAGAGAACTTATCTCATAAAAGGCCAAGGGATTAAGGCCAAGCTTATGCTATCACTACTACTGAGGTAGAAGCTCCGAAAGATGTGGTGGAAGGTAATTTAATGGTTTCCTCAAGTTTAGAAAATGCATTATTTGATTCTGGATCATCACATTGTTTCATATCTTCCCAGTTTTCTAAGAAAATTAGATATTTCCAATTTGATTTAATAAGGGAGTTGTCAGTTAAAACTCCTAAGGGAAGTATAATTGCAATAAAGCTTGGTGAATCAGTCCCCTTTAGAGCACATAAATGTTCTTTATCTGCTGATCTTGTCGTCATACCTATGATTGAGTTTGATATAATCCATGGTATGGACTGGATTTCGGACTATGATGCGATGATTTATCGTAAGAAGAAAGAAGTTATGATTCTTGATGATGATGATAAGGAACACCTTATCTTTAGAGCAGAATCTTCACCACCTAATTCTTATCTAGATCCACCCCCAATAGCTCAACTAAATTCAATTATTGGGGAGGAAGAGAATGAAATAACTGTGGGTGAGGAAAAGAATGTACAAATATAGGATGTACCTATTGTGAAAGAATTTGTAGATGTATTTTCGGAAGATTTACCTGGACATTCTCCAGAATGGGAAGTTGAGTTTTCCATTGATTTAATTCCTGGATCAAGACCTATATCGAAGACCTTTTATAGAATGGCCACTGTAGAATTAGTCGAACTAAAGAAACAACTAGAGGAATAGAGTAATAAAGGATTTATTCTCCCTAGTGTTTCTCCATGGGGAGCCCATATTCTTTTTGTTAAAAACAAAGATGGATCTATGAGGTTATGTGTTGACTATAGGGAGATCAATGCTATAACGATAAAGAACAAGTATCCCCTACCTCGAATTGATGATTTATTTGACCAACTGCATGGAGCTCAATACAGTTCAAAGATTGAACTTCGATCTGGATACCATCAGTTGTGTGTGAAGAAGGAAGACATTCTGAAGACAGCATTTCGAACCAGGTACGGGCATTATGAGTTTACAGTAATGCCTTTTGGATTGACTAATACACCCTATGTATTCATGGATCTGATGAATAGAGTTTTCAAGGAATATCTCGATGAATTTGCGGTGGTATTTATTGATGATATCTTGGTATACTCAAAAAGCTATGAAGATCATGAAAATCACTTGCGCATTATCTTGAAGACTCTCAGAAGACATGAATTATATGGGAAGTTTAGCAAGTGTGCATTCTGGCTTCAGGAGATTTCTTTTGTTGGCCATATTGTCTCTAAATATGGAATCTCTGTTGATCCTACTAAGACCAAGGGAATCCAAGAATAGCCCGCACCGACGAGTATAACTTAGGTACATAGTTTTATTGGTTTAGCAGGTTATTATCGAAATTTCATCCAGAATTTTCCCCGATTGGCAAACCCATTACTGAAGCTCACATGTAAAGGGGTTAAATTTTTTTGGACAAAATAGTGTGAAGAATATTTTGAATAACTGAAGAGAAGATTAGTCAATGCTCCTATATTAACTCTACCATTGGAGAATGATGGGTTCGTTATTTATAGTGATGCATCGAAGAAAGGACTTGGTTGTGTCCTTATGCAGAATGATAGGGTTATTGCCTATGCATCACGACAGTTGAAAATTAATGTACAAAACTATCCTACTCATGATCTCGAGTTAGCAGTTGTGATCTTTGCTTTGATGATATGGAGGCACTACCTCTATGGTGAAAATGTGAGATTTATACTAATCACAAGAGTTTGAATTATATTTTCTATCAAAAAGAACTCAACATGAGGCAACGGAGATGGCTTGAATTACTCAAGGATTATGATTGCACGATACACTACCACCCGGGGAAGGAAAACAAGGTGGAAAATTCTTTGAGCAGAAAAGATCATTGAGTTTTGAACAATATGAGAATTTAAAGGGATCCAATTTTCATGGATCTAGTGAATATGGAAATAGGAATAACCAGGGAAGGAGAAACATCAATGCGTTTTCAAATGGTTGCCAAACCATCTTTACTAGAAAGGATTATGAGTTCTCAGACTAATTTTGGAGAATTTCAAAAGAAGATTAAAGCTGTGAATGATGGGAGATTGAGAGATTTTGTGTATGAAAATGGAATTTTGAAATTCGGGAAGAGGCTTTGTGTTCCCAATATTCCTGATATAAAAAGGGAATTCTTGGATGGTGCTCATAGTTCCAATTTCTCTATACACCCTCAGAGCACAAAAATGTATAGAGATTTGAAGGAACATTTTTTTTGGGACAATATGAAGAGGGAGATTGCTGATTTTGTGTCAAGATGTATGGTTTTTCCATAAGTGAAAGCTGGAAGGCAACACCCTGGATGAGTCATGCAACCTCTTCCCATACCAGAGTGGAAATGGGACAATATTACGATGTACTTTGTCATGGGGCTACCAAAGTCTCCTAGAAGGAACGATGCAATATGGGTTATTGTTGATCGTCTTACCAAGTCAGCACATTTTATTTCTATAAGAGAATATCTACCACTGGAAAGTCTAGCAAGACTATATATTAATGAATTTGTGAGACTTCATGGAGCACCCCTATCGATTGTTCTGATTTTGATCCCCGTTTTACTTCAAGATTCTGGAAGAGTCTTCAGAAATCCCTGGATACTGAACTTGATTTGAGCACTACCTACCACCCTCAGACAGACGGAAAATCAGAACGGACTATTCAAACCTTAGAAGACATGTTGAGATCCTGCTCACTTGAATTTCAGGGTATGTGGGATCAGTATTTACCTCTTGTAGAATTTTCCTATAACAATAGCTTCCATTCGAGTATTCAGATGGCACCATATGAAGTGTTATACGGAAAGAGACGTCGCACACCAACCTGTTGGGTTGACGTTGGTGAAAGAAAACTTGTAGGTCTAGAACTGGTGGAGGAAACGATGGAAAAGATGAATTTAATCCAAAATCACATCAAAGCAGCTCAAAGTAGGCAAAATAGATATGCCGATAATCAAAGGAAGGATTTGGAATTTCAAGTCGGTGATCATGTTTTCCTAAAGGTATCTCCATGGAAGGGAGACATACGTTTTCGTAAGAAAGGTAAATTGAGTCCCAGGTACATCGGACCTTTCGAAATTCTAGAACGAATTGGGGTTGTAGCTTACCGATTGGCAATGCCGCCAAGTATCTCCAAAGTTCATGATGTGTTCCACATATATCTGTTGAGGAAATACATGTCTGACCCAACGCATGTACTCACCTATGAAGAGTTAGAACTGGAACCCGATCTATCTTATTGTGAAGATCCCGTTAGGATTCTTGATACGAGAGAACAAGTACTAAGAAACCGGACGACACGTCTGGTAAAAGATTTGTGGAGAAATAATAAGATTGAAGAGGCAACGTGGGAACCCGAGGAACTTATGATGAAGAACCACCTGAGTCTTTTCATGCTGTAGTATTCTGGAAATTTCGAGGATAAAATTATTTGAAGGAGGGGAGAATGTAACACCACAAGCTTCCACGGTACGCTTCTCTTTGAATAATGTGATAGCGTGTGTTTTACGCACCACCGAGTTCTAACAGACCTTAACCAATCAAACTAGCTGTTATGAATAGTAATACCTAATTTTTGAAATTATATATATTTTATTTTTTAAAATGGACTTCATTTTTGGATTCGGAATATCGAATTTATCCTAAGGTGAAATTTTGGTACTTTTCGGATAACTTTAATATTTTGATGAATAGTGAAAATTACTATATTTTAATTAAAAACAACTTTTTTAATAAAAATAATTAATAGTGATAAATTATGAATTTGAGCGGTTTTAAAGTATATTTAGAATATATTTTTACCATTTAATATAATTTTGGTCATTGGACATAATTTTACAATTAAACCGGACAAAAAGAATTGTAAGTCTTTTGATAGTTATTATCTCTTAAAAACACGCTTTTTGTTCTAACAACGGGAATTAATTTTAAATTAATTTCTGCCACTTCTGTGTTTTGAATTTGGAAAAATGAATTCCATATTTGGAATCAGGATGTCCAAATTTTTTAAATAGGTAACTTTTATTTTTATACATTTTGAATAATTACTTCGGTAAATATTTTATTTACCATGGTTAATGGTAAATCTGGTAAATAAGTGTTAATAAATAATATTATAATAATAGTAAATTACCCTAAAACGTGTCATAGCCTTATTGGTTGATACATGTTCGACCATAGGCATCTTTTGATCGATTTTGGGACCCCATGGAGCCACTTGTAGGTGATAGTGACACTTTAATTTAATTAAGTTAAAATGAATACAGAAATGACACAAGCATATATCTTTTAGAAAAACAATTTTTACATAGGGTTATATAGGTTGGAGTTTAGACTATAAATATTAATTAGAAAGATAAAACTATTTTCTACATAATGATATTTTATTTATAATTTTTAGAGATTACATAATTTAATTTATTTATGTCACAATGATGATGCAGTAATTAACCTAATAGTTAAAATTTAGAATAGTTGATATTATAAATACGCAAATAAATATAATTTGAGACTTTTAAAGAATTAAAATAATTTTATAGGATAATATCACATATTAGGATTTATTTAATTAACTTTTTTCGAAGTAATCATTCTGTAATGAGTTTCACAAAAATCAACTATTGAATAGTGTCAAAATTGACATAAAAGTGTTTTTAAATTAAATATTATATTATTAATTGATATTAAATTCCTAAAAATCTAAGGTTCGGAAAAGTGACTTATATCATGATAGTTGTATCATTAATGGACCACTTGGGGGACTCTTGGATGTATATAGTATGTTAATTAACTGTAAAATATAAAAATACAAAGTGACATTGTAAATGTCAAACTAATTAACTAAGAGTTAATACTTAAAGATAAGGTTAATATAGTGACCTAAACCTGTCTAAATTTTTTTGGTTGAATGGTTTTCGAACTATCCCCACCTTGTAATTTATATAATCAACTTTGGAGCCATTATAAACTGAATATGAATTTATTATAAATTAATATTTCTAGCATTTCCAATGGTGCCCCTCACCCCTCTTATAAAAGGGAACTCCTCATTCTCATTTCTTCACAGTTTCAAAGCCTTTTGGATCGAAAAAAATATTCCCAAATACTCTCCCAACTTGCCTCACTGCAACCTAGAGGCCTCAGTTTGATCATAAAGACAACCTATGGAGCCCTTTTGATCAAATCTAAAGGAATAACCCGAAGAAGAGGTAATGATTTCACCACCCTTTCCAAGTTCCTTTCTTCTTCCACTTCTTCTTCCTTTGTTATTACCATTATAAAATAATAACTCTAGTATCATATATATACTGTGATTTAATTATAAATATGGTACAACCATATTCTGAATTCTATCCACCCTTTGAATAACATGTCACCATACGTGCGTATGTACGGCTTACCGTCTACACGTCGTGGTGTAATTGTTATTCAATATATTATTATTTGGATGGGTATAATAATGATGTGTAACTCATGTAAATAATAAATATAACATGTTAATGATTATGTATATATGATATACCATCCATTTATATATTATTTTAATATCAAAAGAATGATATTGTCGCTCATGCGTACGTACGGACTACCGTCTCCACGAATGCAAAGAGATTCATTCTCCATCGTATCCATTCAAGTATATTTATCATTTGATGATTTAAAAATAATGTTTAAGGACTTTATATCATTATGTATATGAATAATATACAACCTATTCATGAAAAACATGGCTTATGTAACAAAACATATAAAAGGAAATGAGTAAGTTAACAACCGAAACGACGATAATACTAAGATATTATAAACAAAGCAATGTTAAAAGATCATATATGATATCATATGAATGTATATGATTCTTGTATAATTTAATAACAATTATTTCACTATTATACAGGAGGTTAACCTACCCCAACGAAGGATAAGTACAAGGTAAGGGTTTATTTCACAATCTCTTCATTATCCGAGGTTGTTTATAAGTAATAATCTACTAGGATCTCTTTATCATCCACATCCATGATTCTTAAAAATGTATTTCGATACATTTTTACTATTTTCAAAAATATGGGTTAAAGTCATTTATACCCTTTTTTTACTTTTTATTAGTGTTTTATAAAGGAATCTTTCCGTCGTTTTCCAAACAAGGTGCTTTAAAACTTTTCGACAGAATTAAGGTAAGAATATTTTTTTAACTTATACGGCGGGTGCGGCTATTTTCCACCTTTATAAAATCGTAGAAGATTCCCTTACAAACTTATAAGAATATTTTAAAAGAAAATGTTTTATTTTATAAATTTATGACTCTTGAATTATTTCAAAATAGAAAGAGATATTTCTCTAAAAAGAGTTTTGATTTCATCTATTTCAATATCCTTTGATGGATTTTATGCTTAATTGAAGTTGATTTATTATGATACCAAACTTCTATATTGTATTGAAGGTTTTATGATATGTTTGATGTGGATGTGCTATTTTTATACCATTCATGGCTTATGGTGAAAGTATTGACATTTCGTATGCTAGTTTTAATACGAATGTTTATGTTATGTTTAACCTTTTCATATGGGAATGCATTGGACTTAATATGTGACGGGTGGAGCCTGCTATAACTCCTAGATGCATCGGTAGGTCTCATGAGATAAACTAGTGTCTTGGAACAAGGCCTTGGAAAATCTTATTTGTAGTCTTGGCACAAGGCCTTGGCTATGTGGTAATAATAGTCTGGCATAATGCATTACGTCATTATGAAAGTGGTTATTGATAATGCATGTGATTATTCGATTAGTGGAATATCTATGAGAATAAGTAAATGGCATTATTTCATTTTACTTTTTCCATACTATGTTTAAGTTCATGTTTAAAAGGCTTTTGTTTTAGTTATACATTGCCTTAATTGTTTATTCCTATTTATGAAATTTTCCACTATATTGTTATCCTTACTGGGCATTTGAGGTCACCCCTTTTCTATGTTTTATTTTTCCCAGGAAGTGAATAAGTAAATTATGAATGACCTGCAGGGATATTATGTGGGGATATGAGTGTGGAATATAGAGACAATATGTTGTTGTAGTAGTTTTTCACTTTATGATGTAATGTAAGACTTATGAATATATGTAGTGTTTTCAAGGCTACTAAACCAATCGGTCTTTCGATATTTGATCTTTCTTGTGATCATGCCAATGTTATGTAATAATGCACCGACTCTAGGTAACTGGGGTCGGGGCATTACAATATATCATAGGTTTATAAACCTCTATCATAGAGTGTAGAGGCTGACAGGATCATGGCATGTCCCATCAGCATTGTTTGTTTTTTGCGTTATTCATGAATGAATTTTTGATGTGGAAACAAGAAGGATTCGATACCATCACAAGAATGATGGCATCCCCAGGAGGCCATAGGCGCTAGAGGAGTAAATAACCGACCATTAGAGCAGCCCGGGTGGTCTGTGGAAGAACGCACCAGTGTCAGTGGTGGCACATGGCGGTGGTTATGTTAAGTGATGGAACACCACGATGATGCTCTGTGGGAAGGGTCGTAGCTGTCTCACACTGTTGTGGTACAATAGGAGCCACTAGCCTCAATGATGGTAGCAGGAAGCAGGTATATGCAGTCACCCTACAATATTGGGGAACCATGAATGCAGCACTGTGCTGTGTCGCACAAGGCATGGTTGCTGTCAACTAACAGTGGCAGAGAAGGCAGCCCTGTGGTTGACCCGCAATTATGGGAAAGAGGAGACGAATACCAGCCACACCCTGAATATAAAGAGTCAGCTGTCCCTTGGCCAGCTGAGAAGGGTGGGGGTTTAACCTGTTGGCTGGATCTAAGAAATTAGATATTGGATAAATGGTATTTGATGATATGACTGATAATCATACTTTCCGACTCTCGATTATACAGGGTGTTCGCTTTACTTCATAATTAACATTAATTGTGATCTTGATTCGTGATTTTTAATGGATTTCATTGTGTTCGGTCCTTGTTGGTTTGGGATCACTACTGAGTAAATTGTTACTCAGCCATGCATGGGCTTTTCCCAATCATGTTGTGTCTGGTGCAGACTAATGATGACTTGGTAGAGGACATGGGGGCCTAGGTCCAAGCTGTGCCTAGTGATATGAGGCAGGCATGGAATGCTTCTATGGCTTCCAACAAATACTCCACACATACCAATCATGTGAGCTTTTAGGAGAAATATATTCTGAGTTTCCATGTACTTTCATATTTTACATTCATCCTGAGAATGGTTTTTATTATGTCCCATTTGACTTAATGTTTGTACTTTTACTCAATGGTTGCTTAGTGGCATGCATGTTACCTTCCCATCTGTATGATGTGGTTGTGTATGCTTGTGTACTCATAATTAGGAAAATGCCTCCAACATGTAGGTTAATTGCTTCGGCGCTAGTCACCAACCACTGGAATTTCCTAGTTTTTGGGTGGGATGTCATGGAACAACCCCCGGGGGATAGGTCGTAACATAACAATTAAAAACCAATTGGGAAAATAAATTATAATCTATTAATATTTTATATTTATATGAATGATGGAGAAGAAAATAGTAAAAAAAGCATACCAATATTGTAATTTTTGGGTTAATGAGTAAATATATTTAGGGTCAATTATTTATTCTAGAATTTATTGAAAATATATAAAATAAACCTCCCTCATCAAGAAGAATACTCTATCTGTCATGAACATACATTTTCTAATGGATACTTACTTTCCAAAGATAGAAAGAGAGGTAACCCATAACCATTTTTAAACATATAACCAATTATGTCCCAATTATCATGGTAAAAGTATAATTATACTATTCCATTATAGATCGTTCTTTTAATTTATTAATAATAGTCATTCTATAAATAGACTAGGGATTACAGTAATTGAAATACAAGAACAAATTATAAATAATCTGATAACGAAAAATTACATTTTTATGGTTCACAATTAATTATATATTTATATTGGAATAAATCAACCCCTCACGATATAGATGACATAGTAAGAATATTAAATAAATTAATACTATAAATAAAGTTTGGAATATACCAATTGAAGGACTCAGAAATAAAACAAAACCTCACCGCATTATCTACCCTTCAATCCTCTTCCCTTCTTGTAATTTTGTTATATAATAAGGAAAATATCCAATCATGGGACATTAATGAGTCCATTGATACCTATAGTGTCACTATTTTGGGGGTGCATTGGTGTATAGGGTCAAAAATGGATAATTTGGTCATAATTCGATGATGATCTAATTATAGAATTTAGCCATCATCCCTACTAACAAATTTTCATGTTACTTCATGAAATTAAAATTCATGATCAACCCACAAACAATGTCTTACATGTGATAGTTATCAACATATCCTAGTGTTTGAAAAACATCATGTCTCAAAACATGAATATGATGTTTCCTCATGAAAAGTGTTCTCCATAATATTTTTTCTCATTTTTCCTTTGTCTTTCTTTTCAAGACTTGGAATATAATCCCAAATATATCATTATGTGAATTAAAATTTATCAATGTGAATCTAGTTCATACTGGCCTATTTTTTCATCATTGATAATCTTTTATATAATTTTAATCCATAAATAAAAATAATAAAATTGAATCAATTAATTATAAATTAAATTTTAAAAATAAAAAATATGATATGTAGAATATATTATCATGATATTTATGAATAAAATTCTTCCACTCCTAAACTCAATCTTGTCATAAATATTGAAATATAATAAAATTATGAAGGAATATCACTCTACCTATGTTTAAATATGATTACAATAAAAACAAATGATTTAATTTGGAATTAAATGTTTTAGAATGACAAGATAATTTTTCACCAACTCCTCATATTTTTTTGATACATAGAAATGTTTTATTTTACTATTTCTATATTGAATTTACCATTGGAATTAATTCATTCAATCATATTTTAAAATTCATTATATATGTGAAATCCTGATTAAATCTACCTCTCTTTGATTAGTTTCTTCTTATGATCATAAGATAATTCGTTGAGACGTTAATTAATTTTTCAATGTATTATAAAAACTGTTATTCTTTTAAATTCAGTATATTCCATGTAAATGATGAATTTAATTAAAAATTAAATTTACCTTATTGGAAAATTTGTATTAATAAGAACAAACAATTTTTTAATTATACACATTAAAAATGGATTTTGTATTTTTTGGGGATTTTTCTAAAATACATGATTGATTGGTAAAGAAGTAAAAAACTAAAATTTATGATAAAAGATAAATACATGAATTTAGTGCCATAATTTATGTAAGGATGATGTAAGAACTAATTATAGAAAGATAATTAATTATTTTAACATATTTAGTTATAAGGATAAATATATTCTTGTTTATAATCCAAAATAATAAACTAATGAATAAAATATTGAGAGAATACCTTTCTCATCCCTTATTAATAACACCCACCACAACATTCCCCCAGACATTCCAATCATTGATACTAGTACCAGATCTACCAAATACTATTTCCATGACCCCCCCATTAAGTATATATTAGACTCATCAAAAGAACAAACCATTTTCCTTAAGTAGGTTCTCATGGAAGAGAAATTCAATAGGTAAAATCATCTTCCCTTTTCTTTCACTTTATTTCCAATTTCATTTAATTTCTTATCTTATCCTGAAAAAATGTACAATAAGTTACATTATAAAACGAGTATCTTTTAAATAAGGTAATTTTTCTGTTTTAAGGTAATAATTCATCTTTAAATTAGATCCATTTTCCTATTATTCTTAATATGAAAATATCGTCGTTGTTGTGTCAATTTACCATCATCATGGACGATGGATTTTAATTTTTTACTACCAAATTCAAGGGTGGTCATAAAATAATTATTATAGTCAAATAAGGTTTTATTTTACATATTATAATATCTATAACATGTTATAACATATATATAATCATTTTTTAATATTCTTAAAATGGTTGTAAATTATTTTAAAATAAATTAAATCATTTCAGATGACTATTTATATAATGAATCATTTTAATATCATTTTAAAAAGGAAATATAAGATCATTTAATTATATTTATGTTTAATAATATCATATATTTGAAATTGTTCAGAATTATCCTTATTTTAGAAGGACAAAAATACATGCATTAAAGTGATAGAAAATTAACAGTCATGGATGATGAAATTGAACACTATAACACGTAAAAATTGAAATAAACTAATATAATAAAATTAAAATGAATTACATTAATGTATAAGTGTTTATTGAATTATTAATTAATTTAAATAATTTGATAATGCTAGATATTAATGTGAACAATGCATTCAGACTTATGTGAAGGGGATTCTCTAACCCAACTTTGCTTCATCGAGGATTTCCCTCTTTAAATTTATTTAGTATGGATGATCCATTATTGTTAATTAAATACCAATTATTTTTCATCTATTTTATATTATAGGTTTTATATGTTTCAAATATAGATTATTGACAAATAATAATATTTTTCCAAATGAATGCCTCTTCCTAAAAAATAGAGCTTTTACTTATCCTGAGACTGCTTCTTCTTCAGTCAAAGTTTATGATTCTTATACCATTTATTCTATTCCCTTTTTAATTTAAGAACACCAATCTTTATAAATGAATAATATCATTATGAAATTCTCATTTAATTTTTTTCTATTCCATTTTTAATTTTATATCCAATATTGATATACATTATCTATAATATGCGTGATTATGAAAATTTTCTGATGTGACAGGTGATCCCAAAATTATATATTTCTCCAATTTCATGAGTAATGTAATGTATCTCATGATATTAGGATAAATATATTTTATGAAAATTCTATCTTTGGCAATAATGATTAATATATGATGATTCTATTATGTTATATGTGAACATGGTGCTTGATTTCTTCACAACTATTTGTGGTAGTTTACCACCAAGACATGATGATTCATTTTTATAAAATTAAAAATTATTTTCCATAATCTAATTCTTCCTCTCAATATTAATATAATGATTCTTATTTTCTTATCATATGATGATGATGTTCATGATCACCCATGATTTATATCTCTTATTCAGCCTCTTACTAGGATTTTTTCTCACCCCTTATTTGATGCATATATATAGGTAAATACATATACTATGAAGATCATGAGCGAAAATAACAATATAGATAAAAAGTAATTAAATTTTATTACAAATTAATATTTATTTTTTGTACGGACCTATTTTTTACATGACTATAAACCTTTGGATAATATATGAGTGTAACATTTATGTTGTTTATCATGAAAATGGTGTTATAACCATGACAGAAAAGTAAGGTCGCTGCCAAAAAAGTTGTTCAATTTTTTATATATGTCCATCATAAACCCATGTTCAACATATTTAAATATTGGAATAAATAATAATTATAAATGATCCATACTCAGGATTCTAACTTAAAGGCAATAACACCTCTATTAATTGGATAATTAATCATAAATAAACTATTTTAAAATTAAATGTTTCCATAATTACTTGTGTGTTAGTCGATCCCACATTTTTACATCACTTATAGATTTTAGGTGAAACTATTTCCCTACCAACCCATGCAGTAATACACAATTAATACCTTAAAAAGACATTATATACATAATACTAAATTAATGATACAACGTTATCGTGTCTCTTTCCCAACCAACGGGGCCCCACCTGGGTCAACAATGGGAAAAGATAGAATGTGACACGTGAAACCCACCTCTTAAAGGTTTCATGATAATGAAAATCACAAAGAGTATAACATATAAAAAAATATGTTGATATTACACTTTAAGATAAAATTCTGAGCTTTTGATATGAAAAAAACCAATCAAATACCTATCAATATAAAATAAAATGATATCTTAGAACATGAATTTAATGGAATAAAACTAAAACACCAAAAAGATGCATATATTTTAAAATATAAATCCTTGACTGTGAACTCGAATACCAATTATCTCTTAAATAACATAATGGGAAATAACACTAGAAACAAATAACCAATTACCTATTTAGGACTGAATAATTAGTTTATATAAATCTAGGGTGAGCATAATAGGAGTACTCATTATGACCCCCTTGCAACCTCTCATGAAAATGATAAACAAAGAATGCTAAAGCAATGTGAATAGTAAGCCTAATCAACTCATCACCTAATTTGTTATTATATGTCCCTATATTCACCGACCCTCTCTCACTAAGTGTCACATACATTAATTATAATAAATTAAATATAAATTAAAGAAGAAATATCATTAAAAATTCCCAAATTTTATTCTTCTCTACCCCAACATCACATCCCTTGATCCATCTATCTCAAAGAGAATACACACTTGATGAAACAGATGTAGTTTTTTATACCATTGATATTGTTAATCAACAAATTTCATCATTACCACATATCATCAACCACATTAATCTCATCATCCATATCTCCTAATAGTAATAGATTAGTTTCCATGACCCCCTATAACATGTACATTTCAAATTATAACTAAATCCATCGAAACCCATACAAAATATAAATACAACAATCCCAATTATATTATAGTTATAGATACATGTCTCTAAAATAACCACAATCTACTATGGACATAAAAAAAGATATATAATTTAAATATATTCCTCAAGAATCCAATCATAGAAAACTAATAGTAGAAGAGGGATGTGTAAGATTGTGTAGCAATCAATAAATTTCACGACAACATGGATGTTTGGAAATGCAACCTCTATAATTCCATCAGGAATCTGTACCATCCCATAATGTGTGGGACAACTTATGAAAACATATGATTATTGATATTCCACACTCTGACACTATTGGAAACTCCCTAGTCATATCCTCTATTATAGATATCATATATTGGACACCTCACTGCATCTTCTGAGGATGAGATATATTATTTGAACATAATAATTAAAAATAAAATACTTTATTTGAGTCCATAAATTGGATATATATTCATTTATTAATTAATTATCCATTAATAAATGTTATACATTTAAAAATTTATAACAATTATAAACTAGTTAACATGACCTCTTTAAATTATACCAATGTCCCCATAGTTGCTAAATTATACTCATTATTCTGCATTCCGTAAATCCCTTAGGCCCATGGGTTAAAAAATTTATTATTTATTGTCCTTCTATATTTCCATGTAGAATATGAGTCCTACTATGTTTCATTAAAACATGTATTAACCAAGATAAAGTAGATGCGTCAAGAAATGGGGAAAGGTATATCAAGAGAAATAACAAGACCAGCCTACCATAATAAAAATAAATTTCAAGAAGTCATTCCAATTTTTTTTGGAAAACAATAGTCATGATGATATTTAACCCATTAAATCAGTCATCTCAGCATACTTAGTACCACCTTTTAATGAACAAGTACTCTTTCATACCAGGATTCAAAAGATACGAAAAAAACATTGTAACACCCTGATATTTTATGTGATATATTCATTTTAATTTCTTTGATGTCTTATATTGTAAACTACACCAATATTATCTTGTACTATATGAAACACCGTATTAGCTTGTAGTATACGCAATACTATTCTTGGCTCCTGTTAAACCCAATTTCATGTTCGTTTTGTAGAAATTATTCTACAGAACATTGAGTATAGATTTTGTTTAATGTAGAAATAAAATAAGTTTTGATTAAGTTATACGCAACACCAAAGGGATCTTTCACTACACGCAGCCTTGACCTGGCTTGCATTACACGTAATCACGACCATCATTGATAGCGTGTGTAATACGCAATACCGGGTTTCACTAAACAACGATATATTATAATAATATTATTATGAAGTTGGAGTTATGAATAGTATTAACTACATTTTGAATTTTATAACATTATTATTCATCTTACATATTTTTTAGAACAAGTTATGAGAACAAAATAAAATTTTCGGGTAAAATAACTATTTTTAAAAAAATCCAGTTTTGTCGCCTTGTTATTGCCACTGACATTAAATCTATTTTTTGACATTTTTATAAGATCAATTTGACAAAATAATATTATTCATTGGAATTATGATATAAATATTTAATTTGGATAAATTTTTTATATTATTCTAATAACTTTCATATTTTAATGAATAGTAAAAACACTCTATATTTTAATTAAAAACAACTTTTTTAATCGTAATAATTTATATGGATAAATTATAATATTGAATGGTTTTAAAGTATAAATAAAATAAATTTTTACCATTTAATATAATGTATGTCATTATCATTGATTTTTCATTGAATTCATTGGTAAAATCATTTCAATCTTTAGCAATGTTTTATCTTCTTAAACCCCTTTTCATAACCATGGTATTATTTTTAAATTAATTACTAAAGCTTCTTTGTTTTGAATTTTGAAAAATGGATTCCATATTTGGATTCATATTGTCTAAAATATGTTAATAGGTTACTTTTATTTTTTTGATTATATGAATAGTAACGGCGGTAATTTTTATTTATTACAGTTAAAGGTTAATCGTGTAATTAAGGATAAAAATAAAATTATAAAATTACCCTAAGACTTTAAAAAATTCTATTGTATGAATAATTGTCTACCCATATCATTTAAGGGCCGGAATAGATTCATTTCATGGACATTTGATGATGAAAATGATATAATTATTATTAAAACTAAAGAACGTGACAACATGTCACTCTCTTATATCTTTTAAGTGTAATAATTTTAATTTAGTGATAAACCTCATAAAACATAAAATATAAATAGTCTCTAGAAATATAATAAAATTATATACATCATAAGAATTTATTTATAGTTTTAGGGATAATATAAGTATCATTAATGATGACACAATAGTGATGTATAAATTATTTTATTGATTGTAATATTAAATAACTGGTTTTAAAAATATTAAAATAAATATTATATGAACTAATTTATGTTCTCCAGAAATTTTATAGAATAAAATGACATGTTAAGAGTCTATTAAATATTTTGGTTCGAATATATCCTCTGTGTGGATTTTATTTAAATTCAAATAAATGAATAGTGTCAAAAATGACACTATTGTTATTTTATAAAAATAACATATTATAAATTTTTTTAAAAATCAAATAAATATTAGAAAATTAAAAATTGAAATTTATATGGTCTAAAATTTCATAATGTATCCACTTATTGGAAAATTCACATCACATAAGTAATTATTTATAACAATTTAATATTTAGAATATTATAACCACAAATAAAATAAAATAGATTGAAAAGGTTAAATCAAGTTGATAAGGTTTAAAATAAATTATCAAAAAGTGTAAATATTATTGGTTGATTATATTAAAACCCTATATTATCTATGCTTCGTATTTGAGTCATTTTGGGAGGCTTCTATGTGGGGATTGAGTTTATTATAAATTAATATTTCATAGGTTTCCAAAAGAGCCCCTCTCCACTCTTATAAATGGGCACCTCCTCCCTCCCTTACTCAAACGAATTTGAGCCTTAAAAAACGTCCAAACCCTACCAATTTATCTATTTCACTTTCCTATAAACATACTAGAGGTTCTGGTCTTCTTCAATGACCAAATTTAGTGCACTAAGAGGAGGTTTAGAAGAGGCGCGCCGAAGAAGAGGTAATAACCTTTACCGATTCTTTCAAGTTCATTTTTTCTTCTACTTCCTCTTAGTTTGTTGTTTCAGAATAAAGTAATAACATAATTATCAATCATATATAGTTATGTTATTATAAATTTTAACCAAACCTATTTCACCTTCTATCCATCCTACGGAAAATGAAATCACCGCGTGTGTGTACGTACAGAATACCGTCTCCACGCCGTGATGTCATCTAATTTTACACCACCACCTTACCTGGATGGGTATAATGGTGTAAAGAATAACTATATATGGTTATAATAACATTATACTAATTCTGAGATATTATATCATCCACTATAATTCAATTCAATAATTATGTGAACGATATCATCGCTCGTGCGTACGTACGGATTACTGTCTCCATGATGCGATGAGATTCATTCTCCCGGATAACCATTCAAGAATGGTTATAAATTATATATATTAAATAATAAAGAAATATATTACATATTAATGATACTGGATTTATTCATATGTTATTTACATTCTTCCATTCAATTTAATAAGGAAATGAAAATAGCGTTCACGCGTACGTACGGCCTACTGTCTCCATAAACTGTGTATTTCTTTCTAATTATCAATCTATTATATATATGTATATTCTAAATATATATTATATATAAACCATGTTTTAAATTATGTATGAAATTAATCATGATCTATGTAATCATATGAATAATTACATGTGAAAACATGGATGATAAATGAAACGATTTTACCCAAAACGTTTCTTTAACATGGAATTGACAAATGAACGGATAATATAAAGTATTAAGTGATTAATATATGATATCATAAATATTATTATGGTTATTTTACAAGTTTATAATATGTTTAAACCCACTATATATGAAGTTTCAGACACATACGGAATAAATTGGACATAAGGTAAGGGGTAATTTTTCAAATATCATTTTTATCCGAGATTGCTTATACGTAAGTATTTACTGGGGTTATATTTTACATCCATGTCCATAAAATTTTTTTCATAAAGTTTTTAATATTATTCCATGTATTTCTAAAGTCATGTTTACCCCTCTTTGACTTTTACATTGTGTTATGGAATAAATCTTTCTTTTGTTTAGCATATGAGGATGTTTTTGACTTTTCCGGCAAAAGTACGAGAAGAATGATTTTTCAACTTATATGGCATGAATAGATTTTTACTGTTTCATAATGCCTAATTTTCATGAAGATTCCTCTACAAAACATCATGAATATTTTCAACAAAATCCTTTTATTTTAAAATTTAGTGTCATTTTGTGAAAATAAATGATTTTGAAGAAGAAAGGATATTTTCTTCAAGAATTCATTTCAAGTGTTTCGTCCAAATTATTTTCCATTTAAGATGACATTATTTTGTATGATTATGTTTCAAGTATAATGTTTCTATTATTTATATGGTTTTATTCTTCTTATGATGAAATGATATCCATTTGTTTTATATGGATTACATTTATATAGGATGATGTTTATGAAACCCATTTTATTCTTTGGGTTAAGATGAATGATTTATGTTTATTTTGTGGAAAAAGTAAGAATTATTTAATTATTAGATTTGTGGGACCTATATCTTCTTCCAATTAATTGGGTAAATATTTATATCTCATGATATAGACCTGGATTGAACGACATGTGAATCTGGTTCAGTAATACAGGGCTGGAATCGCATGTAAACCCAATTACTTAATGGACTTTGTCCACTATGATGGTCTTGGAAACAATGCCTTGGCTACTATGGAATTAATAACATGTTCTTAATGGTTTTTCACAATTACAAGTTTTATTCCCGTTCTATTTTTCATGATTAACGTTCCTTTATGATATATTCCTCATGTACTGCCAAGATTAATGTCGTTGCTCAAGATATTGATGTTTTATGATCATGTTTTTACATTAAAATGTTTATGGATTGTTTTCATGTTCTCAATGTTTACCATTACTGATAATTTGAGCTCAATATTTTTATGTTTTCTTTTCCCCAGGATATAAATAAAGGTTTTAGGTAAGAAATCAAAAGGGGAAGATATTTATGGGAGATTTTGAAGATCTTTCACCATTATTAGATGATAATGTTCCGTGTTTCCAAAGACACTATAATAAAATAGTCTTTGGGAATCTGTTTTTGTAATGTATTAAGTATTCCTCAAAACTAATGTAATGTATATGTACGTCAAGTTTGGGTCTCTACATTTGGTATCAGAGCAAAGCTTTATTCAACCTTTAGAAACTAGGATGTGAAAACTTTAGTGAGATCCCTAGAGATATTTCTATGGTATGTCTAGGGATATACCTAAGGTTTTGTATAAGTATAGGTTATAGTCCTAGGATCACGGTAATGATCATAGAATTAAACCAAAGATGATAGGTATTAGAAGTACTCCCCCTTTATTATGTTGTTTTCCTAGCATGATTCTTTCCTCTTACACGATTCTTTTTGGGTATTAGACGATGGCCGAAACCCGAAAAAACCGTGTTGATCAATGTAATGGAATGATTGTCCTCTTGAACAAACAAATGTTATGGGAGATGGAGTCAAAATTATTATTGCTATACTTCCAAAAGCTATGAATCATTCTGGACTTCAGAATGAGCCGAAAATGGAACAATATTCTATTGATTCCTTCATGAGGTGACATCCACCTTCTTTCATTGGGTATTCTGATCCACTTGTTGCTTAACATATCAATACCATTGAAAATATATTTTCCATACTTCACTGTTCGGAACATGAAAAATTCATTTTTTCTATTTACCATTTAGAAGGTGAAGCAGACCAGTGGTGGACTCTAATAAAGAATATGAGGCCCCAAGTTGAAATTGAATCCATGGAATGGGATGAGTTCAAGAACTTATTTTTCAGTAAGTACTTCACTCATATTATTCGAACAAAGATGGAAAAAGAGTTCCTTGAGCTTAAGAAAAAGGATCATGAATCTGTTGGTGTAACACCCCATGTAAATAATGAATATGACATCTTCATATTTATCCCTATTTGTGAATAAATTGTTAATATTAATTTAAAGGGAACGCTATGCTTGATGGCCTACCCAATACACAACAATGAGTTCCATTGAAATCTTACGTTGCACTATAATAATAAAATAATATAATTTTAAATGGTAGTTAACGCCTAGCCATTATAATGGAGGGAATGAACAGAACTAACTACAAAATGATTATATATGTTTGTCAAATATTTTTACTTTTTTCAATAAATGTTAGAGGATTAAAAATGTGAATGAATTCAATTTTAAGCGTAAATATTCTAATATTCTTTAGAAGGACGATTAACCGCCTTTTGATAGCGAACCACTTTTAAATCCACTTTTTGACAATTTTATGTGTTATATTTGACAAAATAAAATTCTTCTTTAGAATCGAGACATCAAGATTTACTTTGTGTAAATTTTTTGGTATCTTTCCGATAAAGTTCATTTTTTTAATGAATAGTGAAAAATATTGTATTTTAATTCAAAACCTCTTTTTAATCTAATTTATTTATATGATGAGATTATTTTTTGAATTGTTTTTAATGTAAAATTTGAAAATATTTTTACAATTTAATCCAATAGTCGTCATTGGAATTAATTTCAATTTGAAACTGGACTTAAACTAGTGTCAATATTTTAATAGATATTGTTTCTTAAAAACACGCTATTTGTTTTGATAGCGGGAATTAATTATTAAATTAATTAATGCAACTTATATGTTTGGAATTTTTTAAAATAGACATCATTTTTGAGTTTGGAATATCAAATAGAGCTTAGAGTGAATTTTTGGTATTTTTCTGAAAAACTTCAATTTTTGATGAATAGTGAAACCACTAAGTGGTAGTTAAAGAAACTGATTTTTCGTTTAAATAAAACTTTGCCACCTCTGTGTTTTGAATTTCAAAAATCCAACAAACATGGTTGTCATTAGGAAGTAAAATGTAGTTCAATGGGACTAAAATATTTTTTTGGTGAATAGTAACTTTTATGTTATTAATCGCGATTAGAGGTAATTAGTGTAATATAAGGTAAAAATAATGTTTTAATAATTTGACATGACCTTGACACATGTCCTACCCTCATTGTATGTGTCATGGCCGACCAAGAAAATCCATGGGTCAACTTGGGGACCCCATGGAGCCACTTTGGTTGGAAAATGACATAAATAGCTTTTTATTTAAAGTTAAAAAATGTCACAAGCATGAGATATTTCACAAAAAAAAATTTAAATGGGGTTATACAAGTCAAATTTTTTAGTATAAATATTCATTAGAAATATAAAAAGATTTACTAAATCATGATATTTTTTTTAATTTTTAGACATTAAATAAATTAAATTATTTATGACATCATGACGATGCAGCGATTACCACATTAATAAAGGATTTAAATAAAATGAAAAGATAATGTTAAAAATATAACTTAAACTTGTCAAAAACCCATTTTATGAGTATATTTCTAACCCTTAACACCTTATCCTCGAAATACATCAATGTGGGACCTTCAAAATCTGAAAGTCATTTGAAAATAAAGTAACATTTTGTAACATTCCAAGAGTGCCCCTCCTCTCCTCTTATAAAAGGCCCCCACCTCTAACACCATACCCACACCTCTAAAGCATTTGGATCGGCCAAACCCTGATCATTGTGCCTCTCCACATCCCTATATTACTCATAGGATCCTCACTTTGGGCAGAAGTCTTCCCAAGGAAGCCTTTGAGCTCAAATCATAGAGAGTTACCCAATTTTAAGGTAATGTCTTCACTTGTGTTCTTTTGTTTTATTTTGCTTCTCCAACCCCCTAAACCCTTTTTATTAATTTCTTTTGTAACAACTCTAGTATCTTCAATTTATAATTATGTTTTTATAAGAATCATTCGAGCTACACTTACACACACCTACATCTAATGGTTAAAGAACATACTGTTTCGGTAGATGGTGAATTTTTGCCTCACGAAATGATGATTGTTCAACACTCATATAACACCTTAAAAGGTGGCTATTAAGATGTCACTATATTTATATATGATATATAATATGTTTATGTTTTACTTAATCTTCTGTATTTTTCTTTTATGGCATACAATTATGGTTTCCATTGTGGGTAAACACGATAATTTCATTTTAGGAAGTGCGGACTACCGCCCCCTCAAAGTGATTTGATTTGTTAATGCCATATGTGGGATGTATAAAGGATGGATTTAAAGTTATTATATATTATGTATGTTACATATAAATGTTGAATATAATTCTGGAATTAAAATATACATACCCTTCATTTAGTTTTAATTCCATTAATATGACATAGAAATGAAAGTAGCGTTCATGCGTACGTATGGATTACCGTCTCCATGAACGGTGCATTTCATTTCATACCTCTAAATGATTATGTAATATTATAAATACATGTATATTCTGGATATATATGATATATATATGATATCAAAATCATGAATATCATTCTGGATATAATGAACCTTTGACCACACGAACAACATGTAATTGTAAGAAGTCCACTTTTGACTTAAGAACCAAATATCGACAAAACAAACATTATTAACATAAATGATTACATAATGTTTATAGAATAGAAATAAGTGATATAAAATTAATAACGAACTTGATAAAGGTTCTTAAACAAGTAGAATTTAACTCAAGTTTATTATTCAGGACGTTAAAGAACGATCGAGTCAAGTCGGACCCGAGGTAAGGGATCCTACTCCTGTCTTTCTTTTTAAGTACACTATTTTCTGTCATTCCTTTTAAGCTCATATTTCATATGATTGGGATGTTATTTTATATTAATAATACTGTAAGTTTTATGTTCATATGATTAGAGACCCTATTATCTCTCATCAATCCATTTTGGATGTTTTCAGTGGCGCCATTAGGATGCTGAATTTTCGTAAGAGATCTAACCTCTCTCTTTCTTTTTAAGTACTCTCCTTTATGTCACTTATTTTAAGCTCCACTTTGTTATTATGGGGGATGTTATTTTATATTCCTCTTTATTTAAATTTTATTATAATATGATGAGAGTCCCTATTTGATCTCATCAATCCATTTTTGGATGTTTTAAGTGGTGCCGTTAGGCTGCCGATTTTCGTAAGGGATTTTTTATCTCACTTTTAGTCTCGTTAGATTTATGCTACATTTTCCACCATTTCCTTTGAGTAATGTATGTACTTCCAATTATTATACTCTTTGTGCAATATAATTTCATTTATGGGTATTTACATATTCATTTTATGAACCTTCTTCAGTGGGGTGTATGTTTCGAAAGTTACCCATGTCGATAAGGGAACCTTTCACCCTCCTATTTTAAAATAATTCTTTTGTTACGTCTCTTAGTTCACATACTATTATGTTGGGATATGTTCTTCTATATCCTTATTGATGTAAATTTTATGTCCAAGTGATGAGATACCCTTTTTATCTCTCATCAACTCTTTTTTTGAATTTTTAAGTGACACCGTTAGGCTGTCGAATTTTTGCAAGGGAACTTCTTAACCCAATTTTGATTCTTTGGGATAAACTTGTACTCATAGAATATTTCGTTCTATGAATATGTGTGGATGTCCTTTGATTGTTTTGTACTTAATATCCACTTGTATTTGGTGTATTCGTTTGTCACACATGATTATGTAATTGATTTATCCATAATCCAAGGATATCGTCTTTTATGGGACTTCGTCTCAATCTCCTTTCATTGAGGCATATTTTGTTTTATACACAACCTACTTTTATACGGTGTATAAAACCCTTTTACTTTTATGTTTATCAAAAATGAGTCTTTTTATACAAAGAGTTTTACTAAATGACAAAAGGGAATGTTTTTGTCGTACGTATGCGGGGACAACGACTTCTCCGCCGCCGTGACCATTATTTGAGTTTAGGCTTCCTCTACAAGACATAACTTTTTTTAATGAAAAATAAATACCATGTTTTCTTTTTATTTTATTTTGGTATTGAAAATGTTCTTCATAATGTTTTTATATCAATGTGTTGTATTGATATATTGTGATTGAAAAGTGGAAATGTTATGTATCCTTTATGCATGTTTTATGTGATACGATTATGTTATGGATCTTGGGCATTTTTATGAAGATGGGTTATTCCGTGATAAACTAAGGGCGGGTGAGCCCGATATAGCTCTCCAATGCATTGGGTAACATGAAGGAGTTAAGAATTAAGGTTTCTCCAAAGCGATTTAGGGAATATACTGTAATGGGTATTCCAAACGTAACCAAGAGGGTTACTCCCTACGTAAGAATGTTATGAATGCCTCAAGTTACCTTTATGTCTTATGATTTATATGATTTATTCATGATTTTATGAGGTATGTTACGGTGCATATGTTTTATGGGTAAAGTATGATTTCATTCTTATGTATATATGTACTCATGTTTCCCTTCCATACTTTTAATAACCCTTACTGAGCTTTTTATGCTCATCCCAAGTTTTTGAAATGTTTTTCATAGGTCAAGGGAATGGTACATGATATGATGATAGTGACAAGGAACTATCAAGAAAGAATCCATGTTTTATTTTAAATATGTTTCTGTTGATGGGAAAAATAATACTATCTTTTATGTTACCACTTTGTTTAAATGTGGAATGTAATGCAAGTTTTATGATCTAATTCTCTAAAACTCTAAACCTGAAAAGATCCTCAACGTGTAATCTTGTAATAACTCAAGATTAAGTAAGGTATAAGGACGGGGCCTTATAGTTGGTGTCATTGGTCAGTTTAGATAACTTTATAGGTTAGGGTATTCTCTAATCATAAGTGACATTACCATAATGGTTAGGATTTCAGAAAGAGTCCTTGTTTTAGATAAAGTGAATGAGTAATTATATCTTAGTTTTTACCTTCCTCATTAGTATATGATGGTTTTGTTGATATACTCACACTGACATTTATATTTTTAGGAAATGGATGGATCTAGAAGGCACAAAGAGACAATAGGCTTGAAGGAAACTGTGGTGGTTCTCTGATTAATATACTAGATAAAATGGGGGATTCAATGGGGAAACTCGTGGTTGTTCTAAACAGACTATCAAGGAGTCATGATCAACCACTTTAACCATGGTATGATCTGTAATGCATCATGTACGAGATGACCAATCGATGTGGAAGTTCAGGTAATAATTATAAAGGTAACCTTTAGAGTTTATATGATCCTTACTTTTGAGGTAATTATGGGTTATTATATGTTATGATGGAAAATGAAAGGCATGAGATAAAATTGAGGTTAAAATATGTTATGATTATTTTTGAAGATTTTATCTCGTTTTGGGGAATGTTTTAAGAATTATATAGTTTTGGAAAAAGGACAACACACAGACCGTGTGACAACCCGTCGCGTCGGAAAAAGGTGCTGGAATCGAACCCACAACCAAAGTGCGACTGGTATTTATTGCCTACCACTGGACTACGTGAAGTCCCTGGTTAGTTGGACTAATTCTTTTTAGTTAGATGATTTTAGGAATCAAGAGTATGTTTATTTTGTGTTATCTATGGAAATGATTAACCTATCATCGAGGATATATGATTTGGTTAATTACTTTTCAATATGAGTATTTAAGAGCAATTGATGTTATTTGGAGATTAAAGTTAATTTTTACCTTGGAAGACTATGTGACTAAATCCTTCAAATATTTGGGTTTCAATCATAGTTTGGTTTACTTTGATGAATTTTATTGAAAAATTGTTTATCAAATGGTCCTTGATGAACTTTGGGTTTTGTTGGGAAAATTTTGGAGATTAAGAATAGATTTTCTTTTTATAAAGGGTTATCCTTTTCTGGATTATCTGATCTTGTACTAACCATTTTGGTTTTGGTTTTGGTTAAAGTCTAAAGACATGGGAAGTATATAGTTCTCTTTTGTGGATTAGGTGATTCTTTAGAAGTTGATTATAGTAAACAAGTCTTCCTAAATACTCTTCTTTTGGAGAAAATATAAGTTTGTGTAAGAAATCTAATAAAAGTTTAAAGTCAACATGATAATTAATTATGTTTCCTTATGAATAAATTCCTCAATAAAAATTAACTTGAAACAAAAAATGTTTTTCTATTAACTTTTCCTACTGGGGAATCGAATACCGTTTAACCCATCACAAGTTTGTGATTTTCTTGTGGGTAACTTTCTCCTAAACATGTTTTCTATCACTCTCCATCAGAACATGACCCTATGTTTTCTCCTCCATGTCCATGTTTTCCTACATGGAATCCTAGTATGGGTTAACTCGGGTGACTTCTGTACTTCTCTTTATTTATTTTAAAGTGATTGTTTTACCGACTCTTGTTCTGATATGGGACTTTCAAGGATGTTTCTGTTCCCAATTTTAAAATTGCGAGGAAGTAATTCCCAAAAGGGGGGAATGATGTAACACCTCAGGTAAATAAAGAATATGACATCTTTATATTTATCCCTATTTGTGAATAAAATGTTAATATTAATTTTAAGGGAACACTATTATTGATGGCTTACCCCATACACAACAATGAGTTCCTTTTAAATCTTACGTTGCACTATAATAATAAAATAATATTATTTTAAATGGTAGTTAATGCCTAGCCGATGTAATGGAGGGAATGAACAGAACTAACATCAAAATGATTATATATTTTTGTCAAATATATATTTTTTTCAATAATTGTTAGAGGATTAAAAATGTGAATGAATTCAATTTTAAGCGTAAACATTCTAATATTATTTAGAAGGTCGATTAACCGCCTTTTGATGGGGAACAACTTTTAAATCCACTTATTGACAATTTTATGTGTTATATTTGTCAAAATAAATTTCTTCTTTAGAATCGAGACATCAAAATTTACTTTGTGTACATTTTTTATATCTTTCCGATAAAGTTCATTTTTTAATGAATAGTAAAAAATGTTGTATTTTAATTCAAAACCTCTTTTTAATATAATTTATTTATATGATTAGATTATCTTATGAATGGTTTTTAAAGTAAAATTATAATATATTATTAACATTTAATCCAATAGTGGTCATTGAAATTAACTTTACTTTGAAATTGGACTTAAACTAGTGTCAATCTTTTAATAAATTTTGTTTCTTAAAAACACGCTATTTGTTTTGATAGCGGGAATTAATTATTAAATTAATTAATTCAACTTATATGTTTTGAATTTTGAAAAATAGAAATAATTTTTGAGTTCGAAATATCAAATATATCTTAGGGATAATTTTTGGTATTTTTCTGAAAAACTTCAATTTTTGATGAATAGTGAAACCACTTAGTGGTAGTTAAAGAAACTTATTTTTCATTTAAATGAAACTTTTCCACCTCTGTGTTTTGAATTTCAAAAATCCGACATAAATGGTTGTCATTAGGAAGTAAAATGTGGTTCAATGGGATTAAAATATTTTTTCGGTGAATAGTAACTTTTATGTTCTTAATCGCGATTAGAGGTAATTAGTGTAATTTAAGGTAAAAGTAATGTTTTAATAATATGAAATTACCTATAAACATGTCCTACCTTAATTGGATGTGTCATGGCCGACCAAGAAAATCCATGGGTCAACTTCGTGACCTCATGGATCCACTATGGTTGGAAAATGACACAAATAGCTTTTTATTTAAAGTTAAAATAAAAATGTCACAAGCATGAGATGTTTCACTAAAAAAAATTTAAATGAGGTTATACAAGTCATATTTTTTACTATAAATATTCATTATAAAGATAAAAATATTTCCTACATCATGATATTTTTTTATAATTTTTATAAATTAAATAAATTAAATTATTTATGACATCATGATGATGCAGCGATTACCTCATTAATAAAGGATTTAAATAAATTAAAAGATAATGTTAAAACTATAACATACACTTTTCAAAAACCTATTGGATGAGTATATTTCGAACCCTTACTACATTATCCTAAAAATACATCAATGCGGGACCTTTAAAATCTGAAACTCATTTGAAAATAAAGTATCATTTTGTAATTTTCCAAGAGTGCCCCTCCTCTCCTCTTATAAAAGGCCCCCACCTCTACCACCTTACCCACACCTCTCAAGCATTTGGATTGGAAAAACACTGCTCATTGTGCCTCTCAACATCCCTATTTTACTCATAGGACCCTCACTTTGGGCAGAAGTCTCCCCAAGGAAGCCTTTGAGCTCAAATCAAAGAGAGTTACCCGATTTTAAGGTAATGTCTTCACTTGTGTTCTTTTGTTTTATTTTGCTTCTCCAACCCCTTAAACTCTTTTTTTTAATTTATTTTGTAACATATAAAGTATCTATAATTTATTATTATGTTATTATAAGAAGTATTCGATCTACACTTACACACACCTACATCTAATGGTTAATGAACATATTGTTTCTGTGGATGGAGAATTTCTACCTCACGAAACGATGATTGTTCAACACTCATATAACACCTTCAAAGGTGGCCATTAAGATGTCACTATATTTATATATGATATATAATATGTTTATTTTTTTACTTAAGCTTCTTTTTTTTTTTTGGCATACCTTTATGGTTTCCATTGTGGGTAAACACGATAATTGCATTTTAGGAAGTGCGGACTACTGCCCCCACAAAGTGATTTGATTCGTCAATGCCATATGTGGGATGTATAAAGGATGGATTTAAAGTTATTATATATTATTTATGTTACATATAAATGATGAATATAATTCTGGAATTAAAATATACATAACACTCATGAAGTTTTAATTCCATTAATACGACATAGAAATGAAAGTAGCGTTCATTCGTACGTATGACTTACCATCTCCATGAACGGTGCATTTCATTTCTTACCTCTAAATGATTATGTAATATTATAAATACATGTATATTCTGGATATATATTATATATATGATATCCAAATCATGAATATCATTCTGGATATAATGAACCTTTGACCACACGAACAACATGTAATTGTAAGAAGTCCAATTTCGACATAAGAACCAAATATCGACAAAAAAACTTTATTAACTTAATTGATTACATTATGTTTATAACATGGCAATAAGTTATATAAAAGGAATAATGAACTTGAAAAATGTTCTTAAGAAAGTAGCAAATAACTCATGTTTATTATTCAGGATGTTAAAGAATGATCGAGTCAAGTCGGACCCGAGGTAAGGTATCCTACTCCTCTCTTTCTTTTTAGGTACACTCTTTTATGTCATTACTTTTAAGATCATCTTTATTATGATTGGGATGTTATTTTATATTACTCCTACTTTAATTTTTATGTTCATATGATGAGAGACCCTATTTTCTCTCATCAATCCATTTTGGAAGTTTTGAGTGGTGCCGTAAGGCTGCCGAATTTTCTTAAGAGATCTAACATCTCTCTTTCTTTTTAAGTACTCTCCTTTATGTCACTTATTTTATGTTCCACTTTTTTATGATGGGGGATGTTATTTTATATTACTATTTCTGTAAATTTTATTGTAATATGATGAGAGACCCTATTTGATCTCATCAATCTATTTTTGGAAGTTTTATGTGGCGTCGTTAGGCTGCCGAGTTTCTGTAAGGGATTTTTCATCTCACTTTTAGTCCTGTGAGATTTTTGCTATATTTTCCACCATTTCCTTTGAGTGGTGTATGTACTTCCCATTATTATACTTTTTGTGTAATATAATTTCATTTATGGGTATTTACATATTCATTGTATGACCCTTCTTCAATGTGGTGTATGTTTTGAAAGTTACCCAAGTCGGTAAGGGAACCTTTCACCCTCCTCTTTTAAAAGACTTATTTTTTTATGTCTCTTAATTCACATACTATTATGTTGGGATATGTTATTCTATATCCTTATTGACGTAAATTTTATGTCCAAGTGATGAGATACCCTTTTTATCTCTCATCAACTCTTTTTCTGCATTTTTATGTGACGCTGTTTGGCTGTCGAATTTTTGCAAGGGAACTTCTTAACCCAATTTTGATTCTTTGGGATAAATTTGTACTCCTTGAATATGTCATTCTATGAATATGTGTGAATGTCCTATTATTGTTTTGCACTTAATATCAACTTATATTGGGTTTATTCGTTTGTCACATATAATTATGTAATTGATTTTTCCTTAATCCAAGGTTACCGTCTTTGTATGGGACTTCGTCTCAATCTCCATTCATTGAGGAATATTTTGTTTTATACAAAACCTAATTTTATACGGTATATAAACCCCTTTTACTTTTACATTTATCGAAAATGAATCTTTTTAGATGAATAGTTTTACTAAACAACAAAATGGAATGTTTTTGTCGTACGTATGTGGTGACAACGACTTCTACGCCGCCGTGACCATTATTTGAGTTTAGGCTTCCTCTACAAGCCATAAATTTTTTTAAATGAAAAATAAATACCATGTTTTACTTTTATTTTATTTTGGTATTGAAAATGGTTTTCATAATGTTTTTATATCAATGTGTTGTATTGATATCTTGTGATTGAAAAGTGGAAATGTTATGTTTCCTTTATGCATGTTTTATGTGATATGATTTTGTTATGGTTCTTGGGCATTATTATGAAGACGGGTGGTTCCGTTATAAACTAAGGGCGGGTGATCCCGATATAACTCTCCAATGCATTGGGTAACGCGAAGGAGTTAAGCATTAAGGTTTCTCCGAAGAGATTTAGGGAATATATTGTGATGGGTATTCCAAAGGTAACCAAGAGGGTTACTCCCTACGTAAGAATGTTATGAATGCCTTAATTTACCTTAATGTCTTATGATTTCTATGATTTATTCATGATTTTATGAGGTATGTTAAAGTGCATATGTTTTATGGGTAAAGTATGATTTCATTGTTATGTATATATGTACTCATGTTTCCTTTCCATACTTGTTATAACCCTTACTGAGCTTTTTATGCTCATTCCAAGTTTTTTAAATGTTTTTCATAGGTCAAGGGAATGGTACATGATATGATGATACTGTCAAGGAACTATCAAGAAAGAATCCATGTTTTATTTTAAATATGTTTATGTTGATGGGAAAAATGAATACTATCTTTTATGTAACCACTTTGTTTAAATATGGAATGTAATGCATGTTTTATGATCTAATTCTCAAAAACACTAAACCTGAAAAGATCCTCAATGTGTAATATTGTAATAACTAAAGATTAAGTAAGGTTTAAGGCCGGGGCCTTATAGTTGGTATTAGTGGTCGGTTTATATAACTTTATAGTTTAGGGTATTCTCTAATCATAGGTGACATTACCATAATGGTTAGGATTTCAGAAAGAGTCATAGTTTTAGATAAAGTGAATTAGTAAGTATACCTTAGTGTTTACCTTCCTCATTAGTACATGATGGTTTTGTTGATATACTAACACTGACATTTCTATTTTTAGTGAATGGATGCATCTAGCAGGCACCAAAGAGACAACAGGTTTGAAGGAAACTATGGTGGTTCTCTGATTAAGACACTAGATAAGATGGGGGATTCAATGAGGAAACTCATGGTTGTTCTAAACCAACTATCAAGGAATCATGATCAACCACTTGAACCTTGGTATGATCTGTAATGCATCATGTACGAGATGACCAATCGATGTGGAAGTTCTGGTAATAATTATAAAGGTAACCATTAGTGTTTATATGATCATTAATTTTGAGGTAATTATGGGTTATTATATGTTATGATGGAAAATGAAAGGCATGAGATAATCTTGAGGTTAAAATATGTTATGATTATTTTTGAAGATTTTATCTCTTTTTGTGGAATGTTTTAATAATGATATAGTTTTGGAAAAAGGACAACACACAGACCGTGTGACAACCCGTCGCGTCGGACAAAGCTGCGGTAATCGAACCCACAACCAAAGTGCGACTGGAATTTATCGCCTACCACTGGTCTACGTGAAGTCCCTGGTTAGTTTGAATAATTCTTTTTAGTTATATGATTTTAGGAATCAATAGTAAGTTTATTTTCGGTTATCTATTGAAATGATTAACCTATCATTGAGGATATGTGATTAGGTTAATTACTTTTCAATATGAGTATTTAAGAGCAACTAATGTTATTTGGAGAGAAAAGTTAATTTGTACCTTGGAAGACTATGTGACTAAATCCTTCAAATATTTGGGTTTCAATCATAGTTTGGTTAAATTTGAATAATTTTATGGACAAATTGTTTATCAAATGGTCCTCATTGAACTTTGGGTTTTGTTGTACAAATTTTGGAGAGTAAGATTAGATTTTCTTTTTATAAAGGGTTATCCTTTTCTGGAATATCTGATCTTTTACTAACCATTTTGTTTTTGGTTGTGGTTAAAGTCTAAAGACATTGGAAGTATATAGTTCTCTTTTGTAGATTAGGTGATTCTCTAGAAGTTGATTATAGTGAGCAAGTCTTCCTAAATACTCGTCTTTGGAGAAAATATGAATTTGTGTAAGAAATCTAATAAAAGTTGAAAGTCAACATGATAAGTAATTATGTTTCCTTATGAATAAATTCCTCAATAAAAATTAACTTAAAACAAAAATGTTGTGTATTAACTTTTCCTACTGGGGAATCGAATACAGTTTAACCCATCACAAGTTTGTGATTTTCTTGTGGTTAACATTATCCTAAACATGTTTTCTATCACTCTCCATAAGAACATGACCCTATGTTTTCTCCTTCATGTCCATTTTTTCCTTCATGGAGTCCTAGCATGGGTTAACTTGGGTGACCTCTGTACTTCTCTTTCTTTATTTTATAGTGATTGTTTTACTGACTCCTGTTCCGATGTGGGACTTTCAAGGATGTTTCCGAGCCCAATTTTTAAATTGCGAGGACGCTATTCCCAAAAAAGGGGGAAGGACGTAACACCCCAGGTAAATAAAGAATATGAAATCTTTATATTTATCCCTATTTGTGAATAAAATGTTAATATTAATTTAAAGGGAACTCTATTCTTGATGGCTTACCCAATATGCAATAATGAGTTCCTTTGAAATCTTATATTGCACTATAATAATAAAATAATATTATTTTAAATGGTAGTTAACGCCTAACCGTTATAATGGAGGGAATTAACAGAACTAACTAAAAAATGATTATATTTTTTGTCAAATATTTTTACTTTTTACAATAAATGTTAGAGGATTAAAAATGTGAATGAATTCAATTTTAAGCGTAAACATTCTAATATTATTTAGAAGGTCGATTAACCGCCTTTTGATGGTGAACCACTTTTAAATCCACTTTTTGAAAATTTTCTGTGTTATATTTGACAAAATAAAAGTCTTATTTAGAATTGAGACATCAAAATTTACTTTGTGTAATTTTTTTGTATCTTTCCGATAAAGTTCATTTTTTAATGAATAGTGAAAAATGTTGTATTTTAATTCAAAACCACTTTTTAATCTAATTTATTTATATGATTAGATTATCTTTTGAATTGTTTTTAATGTAAAATTAGAATATATTTTTACCATTTAATCCAATAGTGTTCATTGGAATTAGTTTACTTTGAAATTGGACTTAAACTAGTGTCAATCTTTTAATAGATATTGTTTCATAAAAACACGCTATTTGTTTTGACAGTGGGAATTAATTATTAAATTAATTAATGAAACTTATATGTTTTTAATTTTTTAAAATATAAATCATTTTTGAGGTTGGAATATCAAATATATCTTAGGGTGAATTTTTGGCATTTTTCGGAAAAACATCAATTTTTGAGGAATAGTGAAACCACTTAGTGGTACTTAAAGAAACTGATTTTTCATTTAAATGAAAATTTACCACCTCTGTATTTTTAATTTCAAAAATCTGACATACATGGTTGTCATTAGGAAGTAAAATTTGATTAAATGGGATTAAAATATTTTTTTTGGCGAATAGTAACTTTTATGTTCTTAATCGCAATTAGAGGTAATTAGTGTAATTTAAGGTAAAAATAATGTTTTAATAATATGAAACAACCTAGACACATGTACTAACCTCATTGTATGTGTCATTGAAGACCAAGACAATCCATGGGTCAACTTGGGGACCCCATGGAGCAACTTTGGTTGGAAAATGACATAAATAGCTTTTTATTTAATGTTAAAATAAAAATGTCACAAGCATGAAATGTTTCACTAAAACAATTTTTAAATTGGGTTATACAAGTCATATTTTTGACTATAAATATTCATTATAAATCTAAAAATATTTCCTACATCAGGATATTTTTTTTATAATTTTTAGACATTAAATAAATTAAATTATTTATGACATCATGATGATGCAGCGATTACCTCATTAATAAATGATTTAAATAAAATGAAAATATAATGTTAAAACTATAACTTACACTTGTAAAAAACATATTGGATGATTATATTTCGAACCCTTACCACCTTATCCTAGAAAAAAATCAATGTGGGACCTTTAAAATCCGAAACTCATTTGAAAATAAAGTAACATTTTGTAACATTCCAAGAGTGCCCCTCCTCTCCTCTTATAAAAGGTACCCACCTCTACAACCTTACCCACACCTCTAAAGTATTTGGATAGGCAAAACCCTGATCATTGTGCCTCTCCACATCCCTCTCTTACTCATAGTATCCTCAGTTTGAACATAAGTCTTCCCAAGGAAGCCTTTCAGATCAAATCAAAGAGAGTTACCCGATTTTAAGGTAATGTCTTCGCTTGTGTTATTTTGTTTTATTTTGCTTCTCCAACCCCCTAAACTCTTTTTATTCATTTATTTTGTAACAAATACAGTAACTTCAATATTCTAGGATGTTGTTATATGAATAAATCGAGCTAAACTTACACACACCTACATATAATGGTTAAAGAACATACTGTTTCTGTGGATGGCGAATTTCTGCCTCACGCAACGATGATTGTTCAACACTCATATAACACCTTCAAAGGTGGCCATTAAGATGTAAATATATTTATATATGATATATAATTTTTTTATGTTTTACATAAGCTTCTGTATTTTTCTTTTGTGGCATACCTTTATGGTTTCCGTTGTGGGTAAACATGATAATTTCATTTTAGGAAGTGCAGACTACCGCCCCCTCAAAGTGAATTGATTCGTTAATGACATATGTGGGATGTATAAAGGATGGATTTAAAGATATTATATATGATGTATGTTACATATAAATTATTAATATAACTCTATAATTAAAATATACATACCTCTCATTTTGTTTTAATTCCGTTAATTTGACATAGAAATGAAAGTAGCGTTAATGCGTACGTACGACTTACCGTCTCCATGAACAGTGCATTTCATTTCTTACCTCTAAATGATTATGTAATATTATAAATAAATGTATATTCTATATATATATGATATATATGATATCAAAATCATGAATATCATTCTGGATATAATGAACCTTTGACCACACGAACAACATGTAATTGTAAGAAGTCCACTTACGACTTAAGAACCAAATATCGACAAAACAAACATTATTAACATAAATGATTACATAATGTTTATAACATGGAAATAAGTGATATAAAAGTAATAATGAACTTGAAAGAGTATCTTAATCAAGTATAAATTAACTCAAGTTTATTATTCAGGACGTTAAAAAATGATCGAGTCAAGTCGGACCCGAGGTAAGGGATCATACTCCTCTCTTTCTTTTTAAGTACACTCTTTTATGTCATTCCTTTTAAGCTCATATTTCTTATGATTGGTATGTTCTTTAATATTATTCCTACTTTACTTTTTATGTTCATATGATGAGAGACCCTATTTTCTCTCATCAATCCATTTTGGAAGTTTTGAGTGGCGCCGTTAGGCTGCAAAATTTTCGTAAGAGATCTAACATCTCCCTTTCTTTTTATGTACTCTCCTTTATGTCACTTCTTTTAAGATCATATTTGTTATGATGGGGGATGCGCTTTTATATTTCTCTTGCTGTAAATTTTATTTTAATATGATGAGAGACCCTATTTTATCTCATCAATCCATTTTTGGAAGTGTTAAGTGGCGCCGTTAGGCTGCCGAGTTTTCGTAAGGGATTTTTCATCTCACTTTTAGTCCTGTGAGATTTATTCTACATTTTCCACCATTTCGTTTGAGTGGTGTATTTACTTACCATTATTATACTCTTTGTGTTATATAATTTCATTTATGGGTATTTACATATTCATTGTATGAACCTTCTTCAATGGGGTGTTTGTTTTGAAAGTTACCCATGTCGGTAAGGGAACCTTTCACCCTCCTCTTTTAAAAGAATTCTTTTGTTATGTCTCATAATTAACATACTATTATGTTCGGATATGTTATTCTATATCGTTATTGATGAAAATTTTATTTCCATGTGATGAGATACACTTTTTATCTCTCATAAACTCTTTTTCTGAATTTTTATGTGACGCCGTTAGGCTGTCGAATTTTTGCAAGGGAACTTCTTAACACAATTTTGATTCTTTGGGATAATCTTGTACTCCATGAATATGTCGTTATATGAATATGTGTGAATTTACTCTGATTGTTTTGCACTTAATATCCACTTATATTTGGTTTATTCGTTTGTCACACATAATTATGTAATTGATTTATCCTTAATCCAAGGATACCATCTTTGTAAGGGACTTCGTCTCAATCTCCTTTCATTGAGGCATATTTTGTTTTATACACAACATAATTTCATACGTTGTATAAACCCCTTTTAATTTTACATTTATCAAAAATGAATCTTTTTATATGAAGAGTTTTACTAAATGACAAAACCGAATGTTTTTGTCGTACCTATATGGAGACAACGACTTCTCCGCCGCCGTGACCATTATTTGAGTTCAGGCTTCCTCTACAAGCCATAACTTTTTTTTAAAGAAAAATAAATACCATGTTTTAATTTTATTTTATTTTGGTATTGAAAATGGTTTTCATAATTTTTTTAAATCGATGTGTTGTATTGATATCTTGTGATTGAAAAGTTGAAATGTTATGTTTCATTTATGAATGTTTTATGTGATACGATTATGTAATGGTTCATGGTCATTATTATGAAGATGGGTGGTTCCTTGATAAACTAAGGGTGGGTGAGCCCGATATTTCTCTCCAATGCATTGGGTAACGTGAAGGAGTTAAGCATTAAGGTTTCTATGAAGAGATTTAGGGAATATACTATGATGGGTATTCCAAACGTAACCAAGAGGGTTACTCCCTACATAAGAATGTTTTGAATGCCTCAAGTTACCTTTATGTCTTATGATTTATCTGATTTATTCTTTATTTTATGAGGTATGTTAAAGTGCATATGTTTTATGGGTAATGTATGATTTCATTCTTATGTATATATGTACTCATGTTTCCTTTTCATACTTTTTATAACACTTACTGAGCTTTTTATGCTAATCCCATGTTTTTGAAATGTCTTTCACAGGTCAAGGGAATGGTACATGATATGATGATAGTGTCAAGGAAGTGTCACGAAAGAATCCATGTTTTATTTTAAATATTTTTCTTTTGATGGGAAAATTGAATACTATCTTTTATGTAACCACTTTGTTTAAATGTGGAATATAATGCAAGTTTTATGATCTAATTCTCTAAAACTCTAAACCTGAAAAGATCCTCAATGTGTAATCTTGTAATAACTCAAGATTAAGTAAGGTTTAAGGTCGGGGCATTATTGTTGGTATCAGAGGTCAGTTTAGATAACTTTAGCGGTTAGGGTATTCTCTAATCATAAGTGACATTAACATAATGGTTAGGATTTCAGAAAGAGTCCTAGTTTTAGATAAAGTGAATGAGTAAGTATATCTTAGTGTTTACCTTCCACATTAGTACATGATGGTTTTTTTGATATACTCACACTGACATTTCTATTTTTATTGAATTGATGGATCTAGCAGGCACTAAAGAGACAACAGGTTTGAAGGAAACTGTGGTGGTTATCTGATTAAGATACTAGATAAAATGGGGGATTCAATGAGGAAACTCGTGGTTGTTCTAAACCAACTATGAAGGAGTCATGATCAACCACTTGAACCTTGGTATGATCTGTAATGCATCATGTACGAGATGACCAATCGATGTGGAAGTTCAGGTAATAATTATAAAGGTAACCATTAGAGTTTATATGATCCTTACTTTTGAGGTAATTATGGGTTATTATATGTTATGATGGAAAATGAAAGGCATGAGATAAACATGAGGTTAAAATATGTTATGATTATTTTTAAATATTTTATCTTGTTTTGGGGAATGTTTTAAGAATTATATAGTTTTGTAAAAAGGACAACACCCAGACCGTGTGACAACCCGTCACGTCGGACAAAGTTGTGGGAATCAAACCCCCAACCAATGTGCGACAGGTATTTATCACCTACCACTGGACTACGTGAAGTCCCTGGTTAGTTTGACTCTCTCTTTTTAGTTAGATGATTTTAGGAATCAAGAGTAAGTTTATTTTGGGTTATTTATGGAAATTATTAAACTATCATTGGGGATATGTGTTTAGGTTAATTACTTTTCAATATGAGTATTTAAGAGCAACTGATGTTATTTGAAGATAAAAGTTAATTTGTACCTTGGAAGACTATGTGACTAATTCCTGCAAATATTTGGGTTTCAATCATAGTTTGGTTTACTTTGAAGTATTTTATGGACAAATTGTTTATCAAATGGTCCTCGTTGTACTTTGGGTTTTGTTGGACAAATTTTGGAGGTTAAGAATAGATTTTCTTTTTATAAAGGGTTATCCTTTTCTGGATTATCTGATCTTATACTAACCATTTTGGTTTTGGTTTTGGTTCATGTCTAAAGACATGGGAAATATATAGTTCTATTTTGTGGATTAGGTGATTCTCTAGAAGTTGATTATAGTGAACAAGTCTTCCTAAATACTCGTCTTTTGGAGAAAATATGAGTTTGTGTAAGAAATCTAATAAAAGTTGAAAGTCAACATGAAAAGTAATTATGTTTTCTTATGAATAAATTCCTCAATAAAATTTAACTTAAACCAAAAATGTTGTCTATTAACTTTTCCTACTGGGGAATCGAATACCGTTTAACCCATCACAAGTTTGTGATTTTCTTATGGTTAACTTTCTCCTAAACATGTCTTCTATCACTCTCCATCAGAACATGACCCTATGTTTTCTCCTCCATGTCCATGTTTTCCTACATGGAATCCTAGTATGTGTTAACTCGGGTGACCTATGTACTTCTCTTTATTTATTTTAAAGTGATGGTTTTACCGACTCTTGTTCCGATGTGGGACTTTCAAGGATGTTTCTGAGCCCAATTTTAAAATTGCAAGGATGCAATTCCCAAAAGGGGGGAAGGATGTAACACCCCAGGTAATTAAATAATATGACATCTTTATATTTATCCCTATTTGTGAATTAAATGTTAATATTAATTTAAAGGGAACACTATTCTTGATGGCTTACCCAATACGCAACAATGAGTTCCTTTAAAATCTTACGTTGCACTATAATAATAAAATAATATTATTTTAAATGGTAGTTGACGCCTAGCCATTGTAATGGAGGGAATGAACAGAACTAACTACAAAATGATTATATATTTTTGTCAAATATTTTTATTTTTTATAATAAATGTTAGAGGATTAAAAATGTGAATGAATTCAATTTTAAGCGTAAACATTCTAATATTCTGTAGAAGGTCGATTAACCGCCTTTTGATGGAGAACCACTTTTAAATCCACTTTTTAAAAATTTTATGTGTTATATTTGACAAAATAAAATTCTTCTTTAGAATCGAGACATCAAAATTTACTTTTTGTAAATTTTTGGTATCTTTCCGATAAAGTTCATTTTTAATGAAAAGTAAAAAATGTTGTATTTTAATTGAAAACCTCTTTTTAATATAATTTATTTATATGATTATATTATCTTTAGAATTGTTTTTAAAGTGAAATTAGAATTTATTTTTACCATTTAATCCAATATTGGTCATTGGAATTTATTTCACTTTAAAATTGGACTTAAACTAGTATCAATGTTTTAATAGATATTGTTTCTTAAAAACACGCTATTTGATTTGACAGTGGGAATTAATTATTAAATTAATTAATTCAACTTATATGTTTTGAATTTTGTAAAATAGACATCATTTTTGAGTTCGGAATATCAAATATAGTTTAGGGTGAATTTTTGGTATTTTTCTGAAAAACTTCAATTTTTGATGAATAGTGAAACCACTTAGTGGTAGTTAAAGAAACTGATTTTTAACTTAAATGAAACTTTGCCACCTATGTGTTTTTAATTTCAAAAATCAGACATACATGGTTGTCATTAGGAAGTAAAATGTGGTTCAATGGGATTAAAATATTTTTTTTTGGCGAATAGTAACTTTTATGTTCTTAATCGCGATTAGAGGTAATTAGTGTAATTTAAGGTAAAAATATTGTTTTAATAATATGAAATGACCTAGACACATGTCCTACCCTCATTGGATCTGTCATGTCCGACGAAGACAATCCATGGGTCAACTTGGGGACCCCATGGAGCCACTTTTCTTGGAAAATGACATAAATAGATTTTTATTTAATGTTAAAATAAAAATGTCACAAGCATGAGATGTTTCACTAAAAGAATTTTTAAATGGGGTTATTCAAGTAATATTTTTGACTATAAATATTAATTAGAAGGCTAAAAATATTTCCTACATTATGATAATTTTATTATAATTTTTAGAAATTAAATAAATTAAATTATTTATGACATCATGATGATGCAGCGATTACCTCATTAATAAAGGATTTAAATAAAATGAAAAGATAATGTTAAAATTATAACTTACACTTGTCAAAAACCGATTGGATGAGTATATTGCGAACCCTTACCACCTTATCCTAGAAATACATAAATGTGGGACCTTTAAAATCCGAAAATCATTTGCAAATAAAGTAACATTTTGTAACTTTCCAAGAGTGCCCCTCCTCTCCTCTTATAAAAGGCCCCCACATCTACCACCTTACCCACACCTCTCAAGCCTTTAGCTCGGCCACCCCTGCTCATTTTTCCTCTCCACATCCCTCTATTACTCATAGAATCCTCACTTTGGGAAGAAGTCTTCCCAAGGAAGCCTTTGAGCTCAAATCAAATAGAGTTACCCGATTTTAAGGTAATGTCTTCACTTGTGTTCTTTTGTTTTATTTTGCTTCTCCAACCCCCTAAAATCTTTTTATTCATTTCTTTTGTAACAAATACAGTATATTCAATATACTAGGATGTTGTTGTAAGAATAATTCGAGCTACACTTACACACACCTACATCTAATGGTTAAAGAACATACTATTTCTGTGGATGGTGAATTTCTACCTCAAGAAAAGATGATTGGTCAACACTCATATAACACCTTCAAAGGTGGCCATTAAAATGTCACTATATTAATATATTATATATAATATGTTTATTTTTTACTTAAGCTTCTGTATTTTTCTTTTTTGGCATACCTTTATGGTTTGCATTGTGGGTAAAAACGATAATTTCATTTTAGGAAGTGCGGACTACCGCCCCCTCAAAGTGATTTGATTCGTTAATGCCATATGTGGGATGTATAAAGGATGGATTTAAAGTTATTATATATGATGTATGTTACATATAAATTATTAATATAATTTTGGAATTAAAATATATATACCTCTCATTTAATTTTAATTCCATCAATATGACATTGAAATGAAAGTAGCGTTCGTGCGTACGTACGGCTTACCATCTCCATGAACGGTGCATTTCATTTCTTACCTCTAAATGATTATGTAATATTATAAATACATGTATATTCTGGATATATATGATATATATGATATCAAAATCATGAATATCATTCTAGATATAATGAACCTTTGACCACACGAACAACATGTAATTGTAAGAAGTCCACTTTCGACTTAAAAACCAAATATCGACAAAACAAACATTATTAACATAAATGATTACATAATGTTTATAACATGGAAATAAGTGATATAAAAGGAATAATTAACGTGAAAAAGGTTCTTAAGAAAGTATAAATTAACTCAAGTTTATTATTCAGGATGTTAAAGAACGATCGAGTCAAGTCGGACTCGAGGTAAGGGATCATACTCCTCTCATTCTTTTTTAAGTACACTCTTTTATGTCATTCCTTTTAAGCTCATCTTTCTTATGATTGGGATGTTATTTTATATTAATCCTACTGTACTTTTTATTTTAATATGAAGAGAGACCCTATTTTCTCTCATCAACCCATTTTGGAAGTTTTTAATGGCACCGTTATGCTGCTGAATTTTCGTAAGAGATCTAATCTCTCTCTTTCTTTTTAAGTACTCTGCTTTATGTCACTTCTTTTAAGCTCTTATTTGTTATGATGGGGGAAGTTCGTTTATATTCCTATTGCTGTAAATTTTATTTTAATATGATGAGAGACCCTATTTGATCTCATCAATCCATTTTTTGAAGTTTTAAGTGGCGTCGTTAGGCTGCCGAGTTTTCGTATGGGATTTTTCATCTCACTTTTAGTCCCTTGAGATTTATGCTACATTTGCCACCATTTCCTTTGAGAGTTGTATTTACTTCCCATTATTATACACTGTGTGTAATATAATTTCATTTATGGGTATTTACATATTTATTGTATGACCCTTCTTCAATGGGGTGTATGTTTCGAAAGTTACCCAAGTCGGTAAGGGAACTTTTCACCCTCCTCTTTTATAGGACTTCTATTGTTATGTCTTTTAATCCACATAATATTATGTTGGGATATGTTCTTATATATCCTTATTGAAAAATTTTTTATGTCCATGTGATGAGATACCCTTTTTATCTCTCATAAACTCTTTTTCTGAATTTTTAAGTGACGCCGTTAGGCTGTCAAATTTTTTCAAGGGAACATCTTAAAACAATTTTGATTATTTGGGATAAAATTGTACTCCTTGAATATGTCATTCTATGAATATGTGTGAATGTCATTTGATTTTTTTTCAATGAATATCCACTTATATTTGGTGTATTCGTTTGTCACGCATAATTATGTAATTGATTTATTCTTAATCCAACGATACCGTCTTTGTATGGGACATCGTCTCAATCTCCTTTAATTGAGGCATATTTTGTTTTATACACAACCTACTTTTATATGGTGTATAAAACCCTTTGACTTTTACATTTATCAAAAAGGAATCTTTTTATACAAAGAGTTTTACTAAACGACAAAAGGGAATGTTTTTGTCGTACGTATGCGGCGACAATGACTTTTCCGCCGCCGTGACCATTATTTGAGTTTAGGCTTCCTCTATAAGCCATACCTTTTTTTAATGAAAAATAAATACCATGTTTTACTTTTATAAATTTTTGGTATTGAAAATGGTTTTCATAATTTTTTTATATCAATGTGTTGTATTGATATCTTGTGATTGAAAAGTGGAAATGTTATGTTTCCTTTATGCATGTTTTATGTGATACGATTATGTTATGGTTCTTGGGAATTATTATGAAGAAGGGTGGTTCCGTGATAAACTAAGTGAGGGTGAGCCTGATATAGCTCTCTAATGCATTGGGTAACGTGAAGGAGTTAAGCATTAAGGTTTCTCTGAAGAGATTTAGGGAATATACTGTGATGGGTATTCCAAACATAACCAAGAGGGTTACTCCCTACGTAAGAATTTTATGAATGCCTCAAGTTACCTTTATGTCTTATGATTACTATGATTTATTCATGATTTTATGAGGTATGTTATAGTGCATATGTTTTATGGGTAAAGTATGATTTCATTATTATGTATATATGTACTCATGTTTCCTTTCCATACTTTTTATAACCTTTACTGAGCTTTTTATGCTCATCCCATGTTTTTGAAATGTTTTTCACAAGTCAAGGGAATGGTACACGATATGATGATAGTGTCGAGGATGTGTCAAGAAGGAATCCATGTTTTATTTTAAATATGTTTCCATTTATGGAAAAAATGAATACTATCTTTTATGTAACCACTTTGTTTAAATGTGGAATGTAATGCAATTTTTATGATCTAATTCTCTAAAACTCTAAACCTGAAAAGATCCTCAATGTGTAATCTTGTAATAACTCAATATTAAGTAAGGTTTAAGGTCGGGGCCTTATAGTTGGTATATATGAGGTAAATTTTACAAGGCTTCCAAGGTATGCATCTGGATTGATCATCCAACCTAAAAGTAAAGTTGATCGATTATTCAGTGGATTAAAACCAATCCTTCTAAGGGCATTACCTATAGGATACTTCTGTATCAATGAAGAGATTGTGTGTTGTGTTATCTTGGTAGAACTGGAAGTTGGTGTTACATATCCATCTCTTGGTTTTGACAGGAAATGAAAGATGGTGTTCAAGGAAAAATCTCAAAAAAATGGTGAAAAGAAGACGAATGTTTCTTTATGCTCAAAGTGTGGAAAGAAGCATGGTGGAGATTGTCTTAGAAGGACTAAATTTTTTTAAGTGTAGAAAAGAAGGTCAACGAGCAGCTGAGTGTCGATATAATGGAAAAAGGGTAGCTAATGATGTGAATAGAAAAAAATACTATAGAGAACACACCACCAACACTTCAATTCTACAAGTTCAAGAAAATGGGGCATTATGCTAATCAACGCCCTAATCCATGGGTTAATGATGATCAAAATCAACAACCTCTTAAGGCAAAGGACAAAGGAAAGTCACATGCAGTCACTATTGGTGATTTTGAATATGACAACGATGTGGGTGTTTATGTAATGGGATTCCAAAATAATGTTGTATATAGTATCGTGGAATATTGGAATTTTAATGTATTAGTCTATTGTGGTTTTCAATAATTTTATGGTACTATTAACCATGAAAAGTGATTGAAATATTTTAATAAAGCGAATCATATGCACATAATGAAGGGATAAGGAGAAAATAAAATGTTTGATAGTATTCATAAGCTCATGACATATATAAGGACAAAGTGATATCATGGTTTGATTATATTGAAATTTTGGGATTTTGGTATGTTCAAAGAGTTAACTTTTAACAACATTCATGTTTTCAATAATGTTATATGGTAAGTTATGTTTCAATAACATACATGATTAAGGTATTCACATGTTTGTCTTATGATATATAGGGGATAAATGGGGGTATTCACGTGCTTGTTGCATGACCATTCAAGTAATCGCTTTCTTTATACTATCAGATTGGACAGATGTATTTTGGATACGCCTAATGATTGGAATGAATTATGTTGGACATCGAATAGTATTGTTTAAGGATAGAACTTTTTTTTGATATTATTTCTGGAATTTTATAATAGTGTATTTTTAGAAAAAGGAAAACCTATAGGACCGGGACAACCTGTCGCGTCGGACAAGGTTGCGGGAATCGAACCCACAACTGAAGTGTGACAAGCCTTTATCGCCTACCACTGGCCTACAAGAAGTCCCTAGTTATTAGAAACAAGATTTATTTTATTAATGAGGATGATAGATGAAGTATAAGTCAAATTTTGGAACCGTATACGATTAATCCCACCATAGATGGACTTATGTATATAACTTTTTCTAACCATATGTTTGAGACAGATGGAATGACCTATCATTCTATCGTATGATCTACTAACAGTTTGCAAAAGAAAAATTCAACTTCATTTCTTTAAGAGATGAAGTGGAAATTGTTCAAGGCACAAGAAACGGTATAATTGTACCAAAATCAAGTAATTATTTATTTTAATTAAAAAATTCATCAACATTTGGGAAATGATCTTGAAAACCAAAAAAAAATTCCTAGTGCCCTCGTATCTGATGAATTAGATGGTACCTTAGATCATAAAAAATTTACAGCTTTGAGATTGTTGGATTTTTTATAGCTACGACCTCTATCACTCTTCATCAGAACTTGATGGTTATATTTCTCTTCCATATCCATATTTTCACCTATGTTCTCCTATGTGGAAACCCAGTGATGAGTTAATTTGGGTAACCGTTAAGTTTCTTACTTCACTTTTTAAAATTAAGTTTCAGTATTTCTTTTTACAATGTAGGTTTCTATGAAAGAAACTTTCATCTAGTTAACGATTTATAACCCTGACAAATTTTGAGGGTGAAATTCATTTTAAGGGGGTAGAATGTAACACCCCGATATTTAATGAGATATATTGTTTTTAATTTCATTTATGTAATTTATTGTACATTAAACCAAGATTATCTTGAACTATACTCAACACCGTGTCAGCTTGCATTATATGCAACACTATTCTTGGCTCGTGTTACACCCAATTTCATGTTCATTTTGTAGAATTTTTTCTACCCAACATTAAGTATTGATTTTTTTAATGTATAAATGAAATAAGTTTTGAATATGTTATACGCAAAACCAAAGGGAGCTGTCACTACACACAGCCTAGACTTGGCTTGCATCACACGTAATTGTGACATTCCTCGATAGCGTGTGTAATACGCAATACCAGGTTTCACTAAACAATGATAAATTGTAATAATATTATTATGAACTTTCCGTTATGAATAATATTAACTAAATTTTAAATTTTATAACATTATTATTCATCTTACATATTTTCTATAACATGGTATGAGAACAAAATAATTTTTTTCGGGTAAAATAAATATTTTTAAAACAATGTGGTTTTGCCGGCTTTTGATTTCGCACCCAATTTAAATCTATTTTTTGACATGTTTGTAATTTAAATTTGAAAAAATAAAATTATTCTTTGGAATCAGGATATAAATATTTACATTGGATAAATTTTTCATATTATTCTAATAACATTCATAATTTAATGAATAGTCAAAACACGGTATATTTTAATTAATTTTTTTTGTAATATTGTATATGGTTATATTATAATATTTAATGGGTTTAATGTATAAAGGGAAAATATTTTTCTAATTGAATATAATTTATGTCATTAGCATTGATTTTACATTGAATTCATAGGTAAAATCATTTCAATCATTTGCAATGTTTTAACTTTTTAAACCCATTTTCTTAACAACGAGATTAATTTAAAATTAATTACTGCAACTTTTGTGTTTTGAATTTTGAAAAATGGATTCTATATTTAGATTCAAGGGGTCCAAAATATGTTAATAAGTTACCTTTTTTATGTTATGAATAGTAACTATGATATTTTTTATTTAGTACTGTTAAAGGTAAATCGGGTAATTAAGGGTTAAAATAAGATTTTAAAATTACTCTAAGACCTAAAAAAATTCTATTGGATGAATAAAGGTCGACCCGTATCATTTAAGTGTCAGAATTAATTAATTTCATGGACTTTTGACCCTTAAAATGATATAATTATTAATAAAACCAATGAAAGTGACAATATGTCACACTATTATATATTATAAGTGTAATAATTTTACTTTAGTGATAAACCCCATAAAACATTGAATATAAATAGTCACCAGAAATATAAGAATATTATCTACATCATAAGAATTTATTTGTAATTTTTACTAATTAAATAATTATCATTAATTACGACACAATAGTGATGTATAAATTATTATATTGATTGAAATATCAAATAAATGGTTTTAAAAATATTAAAATAAATATTATATGAAATAATTAATGCTATCCACAAATTTTCTAGATTAATATGACATATTAAGAGTATATTGAATATTTTGGTTCGAATATATCCTCTATGTGGAGTTTATTTGAATTCAAATAAATTAATAGTGTCAAAATTGACAGTATTGTTATTTTATAAAAAAAACATATTATAAAATTGTTTAAAAATCATATAAATTTTTGAAAATTATAAATTGAAATTTATATGGTCTAAAATGTCATAAAGTATTAAATTATGGACAATTAACTGCAAATAAGTCATTATTTATAACAATTTAAAATTTAGAATATTATTATCACAAATAGAATTAAATAGATTAAATAAGGATAAATCAAGTTGATAAGGTTTATAATAAATTACCAACATGTATAGATCTTATTGGTTTATGAGATTAAAAAACTATATCATCAAAAATTTGTATTTGAGTAATTTTGTAGGTTTTTAAGTGGGTTTTGAGTTTATTATTAATTAATATTTTAGAGGTTTCCAAAAGTGCCCTTATCCTCTCTTATAAAGGGAACCCTTTCTCTCTCCTCATCACACCACATTGAGAATTCAAGATCATCCAAACCCTGCCCATTTATCTTCTCAAATTTTCTAGCAACATTCTATAGGTCCTGGTCTTCTTCAAAGACCATCTTTAGTTCCCTAAGAAGAGGTTTAGAAGAGGCGCGTCGAAGAAGAGCTAATATCCTATACCGATTATTTCATGTTCATTTCTTCTTCTACTTCATATCTATTTTTTGTTTCATAATAAAGTAATAAAATAATTATCACTCAAATAATGAAATGTTATTATAAATATGAACAAACCCTATTTCACCTTCTATCTATCCTACGGAAAACGAAATCACCACGCGTGCATACGTACGTAATACCGTCTCCACGCCGTGTTGTAATATGTTTTCCACCACCACCTTACGTGGATGGGTATAATTGTGTAAAGAATAAATATATATGGATATTATAACATGATACTAATTCTGAGATATTATATCATCCAATATAATTCCATTCAATAATTATGGGAATGATATCATCGCTCGCGCGTACATACAGATTACCGTCTCCACGACACGATGAGATTCATCCTCCAAGTTAACCATTAAAGAATTATTATAAAGTATATTTATTAAATAATCATGAAATATATGACAAATTAATGATAATTTATTTATGTATATGTTATTTACATACATCCATTCAATTTAATAAGGAAACGAAAATAGATTTCATGCGTACGTACAACCTACCATCTCCATGAACAGTGTATTTCTTTCCATTTTTCGATCTATTATACATATTTATATTATAAATATATATTATATATAAATAATGTTTTAAATTTTTTAAGTAAGTAATCATGATCTATGTAATTATATGAATAATTACATGTCAAAACACGGACGATAATTGAGATGATTTTTTCCAAAATGCTGATTTAACAAGGAATTGACAAATGAACGGGTAATATAAAGTTTTAAGTGAATCATACATGATATCATAAATATTATTATGGTTATATTACATGTTAATAATATTTTTAAACCTAATATACAAGATTATCTGACACATATGGATGAACATGGACATAAGGTAAGGGATAATTTTTCAAATCTCATTTTTATCTGAGATTGCGAATACGTAAGTATTTACTGAGATTATATTTTTCATCCATATCCAAAAAAATGTTTATCATAAAGTGTTTAATATTCTTTCATGAATGTTTAAATTCGTGTTTACCCCTCTTTAACATTTACATTGTGTTATGGAATGAATCTTTCTTTCGTTTACCATTTGAGGGAATTTTTTACTTTTCTGGAAAAAGTACGAGGAGAATGTTTTTTTAATTTATACGGCATGAACGGATTTTTACGGTTTCATAATGCCTAATTTTTATTAAGCTTCCTCTACAATATTTTATGATTAATTTAAACAAAATACCACTATTTTAAAATTGAATAGAATTTTGTGAAAAGAAAATGATTTTGATGAAGAAAGGATATTTTCCTCAAGAATTCATTTCAAGTGTTCGGTCAAAAGTATTTTCCATTTAAGATGACATTATTTAGTATGATTTTTTTTTCAATTATAATGCCTCTATTATTTACATGGTTTTATTATTCTTATTATGAAATGATATCCATTTGTTTTATATGGATTACATTAAGATGGGATGATGTTTATGAAACCCATATTTTTATTTTGGTTATGATGACTGATTTATGTTTATTTTGTGGCACATGTAAGAATGATTTTATTACGAGATGGGTGGGACCTATAGCTCCCCCAAATGCATTGGGTAATTATTTATATCTCATGATATAGACATGGCTGGAACGATATGTCAATTTGGTTCAGTAATACATGGTTGGAACGACAAGTAACCCAGTTCAGTAATGGACATTGTCCACTATGATGGTCTTTGCAACAATGAATTGGCTAATATGAAATCATAACATGTTCTTAATGGTTTTACACAATTACATGTTTTATTACCTTGAAATTTTATCATGATTAACATTCTTTTATGATCTATGCCTTATGTACTACCAAGATTTATGTCATTTCTCATGATTTTGATGTTTTATGTTCATGTTTTTACGTTCAAATGTTTATGGATTGTTTTTATGTTCTCCACGTTTATCCTATCTGAGAATTTGAGCACACCATTTTTATGTTTTCTTTTCCCCAGGATAAAAATGAAGGTTTTAGGTAAGAAAAATGAAGGGGAAGATATTTATGGGAGATGTTGAAGATCATTCACCATGATTAGAAGATTATGATCTGAGTTTTCAAAGACAGTAAACTAATACAGTCTTTGGGCGTTTGTTTTTGTAATGTCTTAAGTATTACAAAAACATAATGTAAGGTCTATGTACATCATGTTTGTGTCTCTACACTCTTACCTCTTCACCAACATCTGAAAAAACAGTCATCCATCACAAACTCCGATTTCATCAAATCAGAAGGTTCTCATAAAGAGAAATAAAAATATGTTTCTATAAAACAACAAAAATAAATTATGCATCTAGGCCTTAGAACCATATAAACAAAACATAACAATATAATGGTCTCTATCAATGAAAGGAAATAATTTTTATCAAACTCAATATTTATTTCCATAGTGAAATAATTGATTCATTTATTTATGGGTTACAACCATAAAAAACCTAAAGAATACACTATGAATAGTTCAAAATTATTTAATAATACAATAATTAATAACATATAGTTTCATTAAAATAAAAGGAAGAAAATATAATTTTACCATTCATCTATTTTAATTTTGAGAAAAAGGAAATTTTGATTTAAAATATTTAAATAATTATTCTATGTTTCAAGTGTGTCTTAGTCAAAAGGTAATGATGGAGAATATCATGAAATTTGAAAATACTAAAAATTTGTTGATGTTCTGAGTTTCATAATAGTAGGATCATATTAAATATTAAGTTATTTTTCTCTTGAAATAAATATGTAAAACTAATGAAATATATATGAATTTTTTACGAGTAATGAAAATATCAATATAGGAATACATTAAGAGAAATTTTTAGTTATAGGTTTTTTTATTTGAATCTTATGATTAATTATTATGATAGCCCATGAATGAACTCACTATTATTTTAAATAAATGAGTAATATTTTCCCAAAAATGTAAATTTATAATTACAGGTTAAAAATTTATTTCATGGGGGTAATGAAAATAAAAAAAATGTAAGGAATATTTTAAAAAAAATTCCATAATTAAAATATATAAATATTTAAATTTATTCCATACTTTTTATTAAAAATACCTGATCATTAAAATTCATAAATATCTATCTCTTATTTATTTCCATAATTTAATACATGTCTTAATAAAATATAATTTCATGTTTTATGGAATGAAAAAAGTAAATGGATGATAACATGTAAATAGAAAAACCTAATTTTAGTTATTAATCATATTTGTTATGATCAATGTATAATAAATTTCATTAAATTTAAAATATCATAGCTATACAATTATATAAATAAAAAAATATAGTTTTTGAATTCCATAATATCATTTTCATTTAGAAATATCCTAAACACAAATTAAATTTTAATGGGAATACAATGAATTTTTTTTGTTATTTGTAAGTGAATTAAATTTATCAATGGGTTAAAATTAACAAAAAATATTGTAATAAAAATAAGATGGGTTGCTGATAAGTATATGTTTTATATGAATAATAGAATAGAAAAATATCATAATAAAAATAACAAATAATTTAAATTATCGTATGAAAATTTAATTTATTCAATTGCATAATAATTAATATTTAATATAAACAAATAAATACGTGAAAATATTTCAATCTCATTTTCTATTTTCTAAATCTTCTAATTTAATGTTTTCAATAAATAAATTTTTTAATAATATGTGTTTTAATATATTTTGTAAATAATTCAAAAAATTTATTTTGAAATTTATTAAACTAGATTACTTTGTTTGGAAATTTTTTTAACAAAAATAAATATAGACATCATTTTATTAATAAATAATAACAAATTTTAATTTTATGAGCCATAAGTTAAAGAGATAACCATTATTTAGGATAAAAATGACTTTTAATATTTAATAATATTTTATATAAATGTGATATCTAAAATATTTATAATAATAGTTTAATATAATTGATCTATTAGTAAGAATCTTCAAATAATAAAATAAGTTGGTGGAATTTTTATAATTTTATTTAAAATAATAGTTTTATATCAATTGTATTACATCCATGTTTTTTAATATATAATAATATTTATATATTAATTAATACACAATTATGACTCAATAGTAATAAAAAATTCATGAGACACACTACATTAAATGAGTAAAATAATTTATTTGAATGTAATACACATAGTCTCTTGATTTATAAATAAATTTTAAAAAATTATTCATATTTTAATATATAAAACACTATATTACATAATTTTTTTGACATAAAATAATATTTTATGATGGGGTTAAATTCTAAAGAATATATCCAGGAGGAATAAAGTTGTGGAGCCCAAGATCAGCCCCAGAAAAAACAATTTTTAGTTATTTGTATTGAACACTATGGTGGAAAATAAATTGATATTGTCTTGAAGATCCAATTTAGATACAAAAAGATACTCCACTATGCTGAATTTACCCTATGTGTCATAGATCACCTCATAATGATCAATGATCCTCTATCTTTACCTATCAATGTTAGTGATGGTTCCTATAATTAATGAATATCCATTTCAAAATTTAACTCAAAATTTATAATCCAATTCTATATAAAAAATGGTTATTTCCATAAACATATAAAGTTAAAAACCCCTAAGAATGGCTCAAACATCCACAATGGGTGGGTACTTTAACCAATAAAATTGAGTTAATTCCAACGCTCTTGAAACCACATACCAAAAAATGATTCTAAATCTATAATAAATACCCATATCACAAATGAAAGCTATGTTGAGTTAAATGAATGCAGTCAACCAATGTTATGGGAAACCCACTAACCCAACCCAATGCCATCTACATCATAATTATATTTATAAAATATTTTATTGAGGTTCCACGAATTAGTGGTGCAAATATATCCATCATCAATATGTTTCTATTTTGGGTATTTTAAAATATTTGGTAATCCAATATGTTTATCTAACAATTATAAGAAAATATATATAATATTAAAATATATGTATCTCACATTACTATGGAAATAATTATCCTCCAACCACTAAATTTACCCAAAAAATAGATTACATTACCTTTTATATCAAAAAAAATGCATCCTTAAATCCACCAAAATTGTTTTCTTATTTACTATCCAAATCAAAATATCAAAATATAATGAATTTAGAATAATTTCATGAGGGGTGACAGAAATTGCGAGCAATGGGTTCCTATATCTATCCATTCCTCTATTAATGAATTTTTTTTATAAATACAATTAATAAAACCTATAATTTTATTTAATTTTAATGTTCTAATGTTATCAATATCCTAGAAATCCATTAATAAGGATAGATTATGTATTTCTACCACATTAAAATGTTTCCATAAATTATCACCATGTTGTAGTAAGTTTCTAAAAAACAATGTTGTTCAATTTTATGTTCACCTATTACCTCCTCAAAATGATATTTTACCATTAAAAGAAAACTAAATTTATTGTAAAATAAACTATAATATTTTCATTTTATCTAATTATATTTATGAAAATTTATGATCTATTAGCCACACATGAAAGCACTTTTTAGTAATGATGGGTTTTTACAACATTACATAATGATGATGTATAATCAAATGTAATGCTTGACCTGATTCTTCAAAAATATATTACAATATATTTCATTTATATAATTTGTAAAATTTACTTATCAATGAAGGAAATATATCATATGTAGATTAATTGATTAAAAATATGTTTATAGAGGATATAAAAAACCCTGGTATATTTTACAAATTTAAACATGAATTACTACATAAATTTTCACTTAATATAACCAATAATATTGATTGGCCATATGTATTTGGGGCTTAGTAAAATTAAATGATAACAGAAGTCATAAAATGTAACATCTTTATTGAAAACTTATTTTAAATGACCACAACATCCCTCCATACATAGCATTTCATGGGATAACATGGGGACATACAAAATAAAAGGGATAGATATAAAGCCCATAAATGGAGTAAAAAGGCATAACCTGATGAATACAATATATCGTTGCAAATATGCTTATCAATAGATTACCAGAGAAACCTTAACATAAAGGCATGATATATCATTACTATCAGAACACGAAAATGTGGAAATAAATTACTACATCATAATCAGAAAGGAACTAGGTAAAACGATATCCCAACATGGTGGAAAAAAGGTCCTAAAAGTAATCCGGTAAGAACCTCGTGCAACATAGCATATCATGGTAAAAATCATTACATAATTCATTGGTGCGTTATCAGGGTGCAACCTTCATGAACATTTCAATCTCATGATTATGTGTTTCACATACATCATATAACATGGATTCAGTCTAAATCATAACATATTCCCCCATTATGGAAAGTAGAATGATTATATGAAATTATATAATAACTATGTATATGTTAAAGAAGGTGAATTTAGTTAATATAGAAATTGGTGTGGTATTTACAACACGATGATTTTGGCATTGAAAATCGTGGTGTGATTTCAGTAACATAACAGCATCACATTGTGATTCATAAAAATGGTTGATGAGAGATAAAGGGGTTTATCATCATTTATACATCAAATGGGTAGTAATGGAATAATGAAGCATAATATACCAACATATGAAATGGAATTTGATATGCATAATATAAAATTAATATTTGAATGGAAATGATTAGAGAGAAATCCGTTACGGAATTTCTAGATGGTATTATGTGTTAATGGGAAGAATTAATGAGAGTGAAATGTGTATATTATTATTAAAACATAATAAGTCAATATTGTGTTAGGTTCAAAGACATACTCCATCCATTGTAATTGAAGAATAAAAAGGTGCCACAATATAAGGAAACATGGATAAAAATGAGAAAAGAAGGAATGTGGGGACACTTACATGGATATGTGATCTCAAAGGAATGGTATAGGATTCATGGGTGCTTGGGGGACCATTAGGATGATTATATGGAGTGGATAGAAGAGTTATTATGAGATTCAAGGAGATTGAGTGATGATGAATGGATTCCGGGGTGGGTCAATATAGTAAATTAGGGGGAATTCACACTTTTTTAGGTTTTGGAAACTATACACAAAAATATTCAAAACCACCAACCAACTCGTGGTATTTTCCCATCATTTATAGAAAAGGGGAGTGGAAAAAAATTACTTTTTACGAGAATGGCTGAAAAAATTAATATATTTCACTTTCTTATGTGGAGTTGTGTCACACTCTCAAAGAAATGATTTTAAAATCATAAAATGTATTATACATTTTGGATGATTAACTAATGAAATATAAAATTAGTCTAATAAACATAAATTATAATTATTTTAAAGATAAATTAATGATTTTCAGAAATATAACGTTAACGGAATTTATTACATCACTATTGTGTCATTATGATGTCATAGAACACAATATTTATTTATATATTAGTTAATTGATTCCAAAAAATTGAAATTCTTAGAATTTTATGAAAAATAGATTGTTTTATAATTTCAATTTCTTGGTTCAAAAAATAATAATCATTTTATCATAATACTTTTCTGAATATGTGAATTTTCAATTTTAAAATGATATCCGACTTTAACAAAAAAATTGATAGGTTTGAAAAAAAATAGTTTTTAAACGTTGATAAAAATTACATTTCACTTCATAAAAATTATATACTCTTTTATTAATTATAATAGTAATTTGATAATTATATATTATTGAAATATATTTTTTTTAAAAAAATTCATTAATTCCTCAAATTAAATTCATTAAAATTACACTTTTTGTTTTATCATATAAAAATATAACTCTAATCAAACTGATTTCCTGATGATTTATTGATAAGACACTGATATAATTATATTATATATGAATTGATTACCAAATATTATTAATAAATACCATAGATTAATATAATAATGTATATATTTTTCAAAGGTAACATTTTTACTTGAAAAATGTATTATAAAATTCATCATTTTTTAAAGAAAGACTATTTTTATAAAAGAATTGATGGAAGTAGACATTTATTTATATAAAGGGAATACATATTAAGTACCTAATACCATATTACATAACCCCTTATAACATACACCAAAAAATAAGGGTAAGGTGTGTGATGGTGATAGACTCTTGGGCGGCTTAGATAACATCAAATGGGTGATAATCTCTACTAAATTGTTTTTATTTCATAGGAGATTACATTCAAGCTTAATGTATTGATGTGCAGCTTGGGATTGATCATGATAAAATCCCAGTGATGCTGCCTCTTTTCCGAGCTCCTACAAATGAGCTTCTTATGGCCCAAGTCAAAAATATAAGGCCATCCTTTCCTTTTTTTTGTCAAAAAGATTTTTTTAACCTTATATTTTTATCAGTTGTTTTGTCAATGATCATCAACTATATTATGAATTGTAATGAAACGTCACAATCATTTAAACCCAATAATAAAAATGAAAAAATAATTCATGTTTTTTCTATATCCATAAGATATTAAAATAATGGATTATTTATTCATAAATGTAATGGTTGTAACAACCTTACCCCTTAAGAAATTCACCCATAAAATTTCCATTTCTCATGCTAAAATGGAAGAGGGTAACTATGCATCGTCACTTCCACAAGTTCATATGATTCTTATTCAAAATTATGGTTTCTCCAAAATAAAATAATGTGGGAAAATTTCTTATTTCATAGAACTTTTTCCATATGATCTAGGATCTTAACAGAATTATCTTCCTAGGACAGGGAATTCTACAATTATATCACCACTTTATTGAGTTCATGTGATAGCAATGGTATGTACATTCTTAAGAGTGATACATGGAACACATATTGTACTTGATATAGGTTTTGTTTGAGTGCTTGTCTATATTCCAATGCTCCTACGTTATCAAAAATCTGAAAATGGATAAGGTACCTTGGACTAAGCATTCCATTCTTCCTAAATCTCATAACTCGCTTCTATAGTGACAGGTGGAGGAATAACAAGTCTCTAACATCAAAATCTTTGTATATTCGATGATTTTTAGTATAGATCTTCTGACAACTCTGAATAGATTTAGTGTGATGAGGGATGATCATAACATTCTCCACCATTTCACCAAACATTTCGAGACATAGAAGTTTTCACTCCAAAAAAATCATCCCAATAAGACTGTGTTCTACACCTCTTCCCAAAATGGGATTCAAAAGAAGATATTGGGATGCTTGAGTGAAATCTTTGTTGTAAGATAACTCAAACAATGGTATATGTTGTTCTTATCCAAATTTTAAGTCCATTGAACATGCTACCGAAAAGTCTAAAGGTGTTTTTATAGTACACTCAGATAGGAAATCAGTTTGAGGATGATAAGTCGTAGTGAAGTTTAGCTGAGTATTCTGATCATATTGGAGACTCATCTAGAACATAGGGGTGAATCATGGATCTAGATCAAATTCAATCGATAGTGGTACACCGTGAAGACTTACCACATACCTAAGGTTTATCATTTCTAGTTGATTCAATGAGAAATAATCTCGAATTGCAATGAAGTGTGAAGTCTTTGTATGATGGTACATAGAAACCCAGATAGCATTATTATTTTTTGGATTTCTTCAGATGTATGGTGAAAACTTCCATATTGATGTTCTCCCATTTATATATTGGTATGGTTAATGGTTTCATCATCCCCTTATACTTATACCTGTCAGATATCACTTGCAGACATACCAAACCCATTTATGTATACTCAAAAATCACCTTTTTCATTTTATCCCACTAATAATGCTCTTGAAGATCTAGATACATCTTTGTGATTCATGGGTGAAAGAAGATATTCAAAATTTGTGCCTGAACCAAAATTTAATTCATTAACAATAGATTTGATGGAACACATAGTCTTTACTAAATTCTCAATATTCTTTAATCATTAAAATTGATCTATAAGGGTTTCCCTTTTGTGATAGTTTCCACTTTCTCTACTGAATTCTCACATCATATTTTTTAGAAGCCATTATCCATTCCAAAAAATTCAGGTGAGAAATAATCAATGAAAGTATATATGATTTTACTATATATATGATTCCCTTTTATATCTTTATCAATTCTAATAAGATTGGATTTTCTCAATTCTCATCGATGATATAATCACTGTCATTTCTATTTGAAGAATCTGCCACCTTGTTCTCTTTCCCAGGGTTGTAATGGAATGATCAGTGGTAATCTGTGATGATATATAACCATATTCATTGGAACATGTTCAACACTTAATGTGTGAATATATATTTGAGACTTTTGTGATCTGTATACATTTCCCACATTTCAGAAAAAGAGACAATGTCGCCATATTTTCAATGGAAAGAATACACCTTCCAACTCCATATCACATATGGGATAGTTTAACTCGTGAATTTTCTACTTCCTTGAGGCATATGTGTTGAATTTATCATTCTACATCAACAAACAGCTGATGCATTTCTTCTAAGAATCATTGATGATTATGAAAATCTCCCTAACTTTTGGTAGTGTGAGAAATGTGGATGTGATAAGCCTATTATATAACTCCATTATTATATCTTCTCATTTGTCATTACATAAAAACATGACTCCCTTCAAATTTATCCTAGTATGAGTGTTTGAAAATCCTGATCAATTCCTCACAAAATAGATATAATATCTAGCTAGCTTCCGGAAGCTACAAATATCCATCACAGTTGTCAGCATCAATCATCCACAAATTTCATTTTTTTGGATGGATCCACATATATACCACTTCTTGTGATAATATAACCGAAGAATGAGACATCCTTTAACCATAAATCGCACTCATTGTATATTTCATTAACCATATTCATTCACATGGTCACTAGTACCATTATTAGATAACACTCATGCTCTTCCTTGGTTTTGGAGTATATTAAAATTCATCATTAATGAGTACCACAAATTTTTCAAGTTAATACCTAAAGACTATATTCATCAACTGTATGATGATTTCTAGAGAATTAGTGAGTCTGAATGGAATTAATATGAATACATAGTACTTGTTCCTTATAAAAAATTAGTCCTGGGAATATCAACCTTCTTCAACCATACATGTTAATACCACAACCACATATCCAGGATGGACAAGTATTGTGGTCCAAATATATAATCAAACATTTTATCATTTCGTAGAAAAATATACAGGTTTTCTTATCATGATTTTTTTGATCTCACAAAAATCATTTAAAAGAATCATGACCTCATCCTTCTTCTTGACAAATAGGACGGGTGCACCCCATGGTGAATGACATGGGTGTATAAGCCCTTTTTCCTGATTCTCATGTAGTTGTTTATTTTTCTCCTCAATATCCAAAAAAATATATTCAATACAGAGTATTAAATATTGTTAATTCCCTTAGGTATAATATCAATTTATAATTCTACATCTCTTATAGGAGGAACACATATAATTCCTTGGGAAACACATTAGGGTATTCCCTTACAATAGGAATGTGTTCGAGGATGGTACCTTCCTTATACTCAGTCGTCTAAAAAATATATTCATGCTCATAAAGATGTAATATCTATGATTGATATGATGTTCTAAATAAAATTCAAACTCCTCCTTGAACTTGTATAGAATCAGGGGTCCAATCACTATATGGAGAGTGAATAACCTCTCATGACAATTTATGTTAGCTTTATACAGGGAAATACAATCTATTCCAAGAATTGCATCAAATTAAACCAAGTGAACTATGATGAGGTTTTCTAGAAAGTTCAATCAACAAATTATGATTGGGTAAAAGTTATATTCATGGGATGATATAATTTTCCCATTTAATATTCTCATCGACATCTCTACATCCATGATTTTTGGTGGTATTTGGATTGTTCTAATAAACATATGAGAAAAATAATAATTTCTATAACCAACATCCAAAATTATGTTCAATATTCATGAATTATTAACTAGAATTCTTGTTACCACTTTGTTTTCAGGATTCTTTTTGGTGGAAGTGATGTCCAAAGCTCACCCTTTCTACCTTGGAGGTTGTCGGTTTCCTCGAAAAACCCATGGATTAGGGAACTAGTCCATAAAGTGACCTAGTTCATTGAAGTTTTTGTAAAAAAACTTTCATTATGGTTTTAATAGAGAATTCCATTCCTCCATCATAATAATATGTTTTTCTTTTTATAAATCTCTTATTTGGGTCCCTTTTATCCCACACCTTAAGCATTTCCTCATCCCCTTTATGCATTTTCGAGGGTGCTTCTTTCTGTACCTTTGGAAAGTGAGATACTATAAATTTTGAGGAACATTAGATTTATCAATCCCACCGCCAGATTTAATGTCCAGTTTTCACTCCATATCCCCATTATTCCAAGAAGATTCTTTGATCACCATCTCGATGTAGAGGGAACAACAGACAATCTCTTCATAGGTTTCAAAGTCATGGATCATTGGTGTTTTCCATAAGCAATGTTTTAGCCCACAAAAAAGATTTCAACTTCTTATTCAGAGTAATTAACAAACCAAAGTCATATTGTTCACATCGGGGAATGTTTTCATCATACACCGCAATATAATAATTGAATTTTTCCTTGAGTGCAAGGAAATCTCATTCCATCTGAAGATAAAGGTTTCATGTAACCTATTTATCAAAAAACATTTTTTGGAAATTCGTCAATCCCATCACCTCAATCTCTTCCTCAAAAATAAGATTTTTTATCAACATCCTCCAGTGATTGTCTTCACTATCCATATGATATGAATCCATAAGAACCTTCCCTTGATTAGAACATTGAAGGAGGGTTAATATCTTCACAATAGAGTTTATCATTTGTTTTGTGATTTAGGGATCAAAAGATCCATCGAAAGTAGGAGGCCATTGTCTTATAAAGATCTTGATTGAGAATTTTTATTTCTTATGGGGGTTTGGTAGTTCCACTTGACCCATGTTTCTATTCAAAACATGTGTTAAGTTGGAGATTATCATGACAATGATTGTGATTATCACTCCCATCAGATTAGGCATCCCATTAGAATAATCATCACATTGATCTTCAAATAGGTTTTTAGCCTATGTACTCTTTTTACCAACCATTGGATTAAATAATAGTGAAAGCAGGGGTATGAAATTTATACTATTATAAAAATAAATAATAATCTAATGAAAAAAGTAACAAAATATAAATTACATTTATTTCAATAACTTATTAATTTCTTGCCTATAATCTATGTTATCCACGATCTATTTCCTAATGTATATTATTATGGGAATTTATTGTTCCCTTAATAATGGTTTTTACTATGAGTAGGAATTTTCCTAAACATATCCCCTTGCAATGTTGAACCAATAGTGCAGCAAGGCACATTGTTAAGCACCAATTCCCCTTTAAGTCTAGCTAAATGTGGTGTTTTTGTGTTTTACCCTAAGATACATCTGTTTCAGAGCCACCTCTACCAATTCGTATCCAGAGAGGGATTTAATTTCATAATAAACTATTCACTCTATACTCACAAAAATTTAGTTATTCTTTTCTATTACATAGTCTTATCCCTTATTCATTCATTAGGAGTTTCTAATCCCAACCTAAATGATAACTAAACCTATCCTCTGATACAAACTATAACAACCATGGTAATTTTTACACATTGAAACTTTATTTATTAAATAAAAATGCACTTAATGTAACCTATAATATCAGTAGGTCTAATTTATTTGGTGCTTAATAACATTTCATGAAAAATTTATAAATAAAATACAACATATTTATTGAAAATAATGTTTACCTGACCAAAACATTATTTCATACTTATCATTGTTTTGGGTATCCTGAGGACATACATTATAAAAGGGTGAGATATAAAACACAAAATTGGATTAAAAAGGGATAAAATGAAGATAAAATAAATTTTAGGATATAACCATATCAATGGAGAAAAATAAGAACATGAACATAAAGGCAGGATATACCATGATTTTTATAACATATGAATGTCGTAACAACATAATGCATACTAAACATAATGGAATCAGGTAAACCCATATCACAATATGGGGAAAAAATATCATTAATGATATCATGTAAACCCCTATCCAATCATGATTTATCACGATACTTATAATAACCCAATGCATTGGAGCACTATTATGACGTAGGCTTCCAGAGAATTTTAATCTCTTTCTTATGTGTTCCACATAGATCAAATAACATGGATTCATTAAACATCATCATTTATTCCAATATAATGAAATTTGTATTACATATATGAAGGTATATAATCAATAAGTATATGTTCGTAAAGGTAAATACCCTTGATAGATAAATGGGCATGGTATTCACTACATGATGATCTAGGTAGGGAAAATTGCCATGCAATTTCGGCAGCATAACAATATCACATAGGGGTTCAATAAATGGGTTTATGATATAGGAAGGGTTCTATAATAATTTAGAAAAGAAATGAGATATTAGAGGATCATGGATCATAATATCCCAACATATAATGTGGAAATGATATGGCTAATATAATATAAATTCTTCAATGTAAATGTTGAGAGAGGATTTTTTTTACGAAATTTCAACATGTAACAGGTGTACAGGGGAGGAATTAATAAGAGTGAAGTGGGGTATAATTATTCAAAAATAATAAGGCATTTATGTGGGTGGTTTCAAAATATACACCATAACTTTTAATTGACATATAAAAGTGTATAATAAAACCATGAAACATGGACAAAATTGAGAATGGATGGAAGGTGAGGATCCCTTACATGGATGTGTGGTCCAAATGTCTTGGTTGAGGCTTATTTGGAGCATTGGGGCGCATTGAGAGTACTCTAGGGATTAGTTAGAATAGTGAAGATGATATTAATGGAGTTTGAGTATACAAGAATTAGTGATTATGTGGTTTTATGTAGGAAATGTGGGGGAATTCAATATTATATAGGTTTTGACACAACACACTAAAATATTAAAATCCAAAAAAAAACCATTTTTATACAATTAGTTTCTTGAAAAGGGGATTTAAAAACAATATTTTTTTATTCAAAGGAACTATGATAATAATATAATGTCCTTTATTATGTGGAGGTGTGTCACACTCAGGTGGAAATGAATTTAAAATCATAAAATACGTTATAAACTTGGGAGGATTCACTAAGGAATTATAAAATATTTCAAATAAGTAAAAAATAATATCATTTTAAATTTATAACATATATTTGGTTGAATATAACTTTTATTAAATCTATAACATCACTATTAGGTCATTATGATATCATAAACCCACAATATATTAACATATTAATTAATTTTTAACTAAAAATTTGAATGTCTCAGAAAATTATGAAAAATTTATAGATGGATAATTTTGACATTTGAATTCAAAAAAAAATTCATTTTATCTAAATAATTTTCTATATATGTAAATTATCACTTTTTAAAATAGAACATACATTTATTGAAAATTGACCAGTTTTGACAAAACCAGTTTTTTATCCTTAATAAAAATTATATTAGATTTTATAATATTTATATACACATTTATTATTAATAAAAGTAATTATGTTATAAAATATTATATAAATAATAAAAATTTCTAAAATTTATTAATTCGTTAATATAAATTCATTAAAATTGCTCTTTCTGATTTATTTTATAAAAATATTACTCTTATCAAACTGATTTCCTAATCATTTAAAGACTAAGATGTTATATAATAATCATTTATAAAATTATATAAAATATTATTAATAAAAACCATAGTTTAATATATTAATTTATATATTTATCAAAAGTACAAATTTCACATGAAAAATAAATTTATCAAATTCATCATTTTTTAAGAAAGACTATCCCCATAAATTAGTTGATGGAATAAGAATTTTATTTATTGAACAGTTTTCACATAATCCCATATAACACCCGCATAAAGCATAAGGGTAAGGATTGCGATGGTGACAGACTCTTAGGGTGGCTCGCGAAACATCTCTATGTTGGTAATCTCTATTGACTTGATCTTCTCGTGTAGGTGATTACATTCAAGATTAACGTGTTGAAACATGTCTTGGGCATGGTCAAGAGTGAAGCCGAGTGATGTAACTTACATTCCGAGCTTTGAAAAATTATATTTTTATGGACATGGTCTATAAGATGAGATTGTACTCTCCTTTGTATGTCTCATTTATTTAAAGATTATATTTATATCAGTTGTGAGATTAATATTCAAAAACTACATCATCAACATTAATGATACTTAATCTTCAATTAATCTGAATTACATTAACAAAAAAGTGATCATGTGTTTTATATATCCATAATACATTAAATGAATGTAATGTTTATTCATAAATGTCCAAGATTCCATAGGATGACTCATTTAATTTTGACAATAGGTTGTATAAATAAAAAAAATCATATATATAATGATGAAAACACTATACCCTAAAAAAATATAGAGCTTCTATAACTATTATAATTCTTCTCACAACTATTACAATTAAATAAATTTTTTATAATTCAAAAATAAATAACCTCAAAGTGACAAATGAAAGAAATGATAATCTAGAATATTATTAATATTAGAAATTAATATAACTAGTTGGAATTATATGAAGTAATAATAATAATAATAAAATAATGATATTAAAAAAACTATAATAAGAAATTCAATTTTTTATAGTTCATATCATGAGATTCCGGAATCGAGTTGAGAGGTTTTCATATAAATTTTAATTCATTTCATTTTTTATTTCCTATAGTTTATCACCTTTTTTATATTATTTTTAAAATAATTTAAGTATAACATTTTGTATACCTATTTCATTATGATATAACATGTCTTTTACATTCATTATTCATTTATGTTCAATACCACATGTCTTTCATATGGGAAATATTTAATTAATTTACTTCAATTTGGTTATATTATCTTTCACTTTTTATTCCCCAATGACATTTAATATCTCTTCTAATTCTATTGTCTTTATCATATATTTTTGTTTATATTTTTTATGAACGTTTCAGTAATATCATATAAAACTATTTTTCAATTTCATTAAAATTTCATTAACTTCATATATATTTCTAATAATATAATAATATTATGGTGGTTTCATTTAAATATCAAAATATTCACTATCTTTCAAATCAAGGATAACTTTTAATTAAATTTTGTTATTATATATTGAAAACTAATTTATATTTTTGTTATTAAATATAATGGAAAATCAGTATTATTCCAGTCAATTTTATATTTAATATTTTTTAAATTTTTCATAAACAATTGAATTTATATACTAAAAAATTGATAATATCATGTCTTTAACTCATAGTATTATCATTTTTGTGAATACCATTATATATTCTATAAGTTATTTATCCCTTATATATTATTTAACGACATTAATCTATTTTCATAAGAAGTTTGTACATCATTACTAACCCTTGATTCATTATCTATTAACATATGTGTCTACTATGTTGGTGGTCTTGAAACCTACATGAGGGGATCAATCCATAACATCTTTATTCATATTTATTATCAATTTTTTATAATTTCTTCCTTTCAAGAAATAAATTTTCATACTGGATAACTTGTAATGCTTTATTCTTATAAAATAATGAATTCCAAGATGACTTTATATTTGATTGTAATGGGGGAATTTTTTAATTGAAAATGTTTACACCTATTTTTCAATTATATAATTATTATATTACTACACTTGTATATATCAGTTATTACATATATAATGTCATGTATTAATTTATTATAAGTATATCATATATCATAAAAAGAAATTCTACATAGTATATAATCGTAGACCATTTATTTGATCATAAATTGCCTAGTAGGGACAATTTTCAAGTGAGGATTTGTAATTTCCAAATAAATAATCTTATTTAATTATTATTTTTATTGATAAAAATATCCATTAGATTAAATTTTTTGAGTCATAGAGATGGGTGGATTGAGAAACAACTCTGTATTCCACTGGAATGTCTCTTGTTGTAATTAGTTTTGGTACTATGTGTTTTCATTAAATTATATATATGATTCTTAAAATTTGTATTAAAAGGAACAATTATTAATCAAATCATTATATTTTCCATGGTATTTTTTGATGTAGTATTACATTTTATGGATTTTTTGGAATTTTTTTACTGTAATATTCTTACAAACATATATTCTTTTATAATCAACACCATATTTTTTTTATGTTCTCATAGTATTTTTTTAACTAATTATACTGGAATAAATTTATAATATAATATATTATCAAAGGAAAAATAAGGGAGTAATATAGGTTCATTTACTCTTATTTTTATAATTAATTTATAATATAATTTTATGATCAATTTGTTATCTTGCCTAAAAAATAATTAATCATTAAGAATATAATTATTAAGTTCTATACGTTAAATATTGTTTTAAAAAAAAATAACTGACTCTCAACTATGTGGGGTAGTTTTGAAACTGGATACTATTTTTTATTATTGTTTACAACTGAATGGTTATATTTATAACCATTTTAATTTTATATTAATTAAATGGATTTTGTTTACATAGAGAACTAGTGGGTTTTTATTAATGATTTTATATTAAGTATTTACGTACAGTAACAATAATACTAAATATGAATAATACCATGAATTTGATATATCTGTTAATTAATGGGATATTATATAATTTATTTAATGTGGAATTCAATTAATATCATTATTTATGGTATTTGAAGAAAATAATAGGGAAATGAGATTGATTTAATGAAATAGGGGTTGAGCTATTTACTAAATAAATAGATTTACATTTTATAATGTATTTTTTATATGAACATAACATGATCCTTTATTTATTTATTTTTAATGGTGTACTTAGGTGAAATTAGTAAGTTGAAATTATAACAATACATGGTGCTCAAATAATTTTTGAAACATATATTTAAAAACTTTTATTATATGGAAATACCTTGAGTTCAAATATTATATATCCATGTGTATGAAAACCAATAACCTTGACAGACTTTATTTCATGATTAATTTCACCATGATTAACATGATACACCCCTAGAATATTAAATGTATTACTTTACTGGGGAAATTAATTCAATAAAATAATAATTTTAAATATGAGTACAATATTTTTATTTCAATGCTCGGAAGCACTCACATATATTCCATGGCTTTTCAAAAAATTATTAGTATATCCTAGGGATATAAATATGAATTGGGTGATATAAAAATCATGATGGGGAAATATTAAATGAATAACATGATTAACGTAATAAATATGAGACAATAGAAATACCAAAGTAAAATAAGTGGGTAAGAATCATGAACAAGAATATAAAATCAAGAAAAAATGAGAAAATAAATGCAACATGGGAATGTATGAACAACATAAAACATGACATCATTAATATAACAAAAAGAAAACCACTGAGAAAAATTATCTTTGTATAATTAGGATAACCTATCATTCATTCTATAGTGAATATCATGAGATAAAAACAAAACTCAATGCATTTTAATCCAATATAAATCTAGCCCCACCTGTAACAATAATATAATGTTTATGCCCATATATTCCATATAGATCGGACATAATAATGGTGTATTTAATCAATTTTTCCCAAGATTATCGATTGTGACTTACATACATATAACCACCCAATCAATGATGGATAGTTAAATAATGTTAAATACATTTTATTAGAAATGGTGTTGCGTATTCACTACACAAATGGTTTGTCGGGAAAATCATGAATAATTTTGGTATCATAATGGGGGTACATAAAAAATCATAGATGAGGTTAATGAGAGTGAATAGGTCTATAATAAAAAATAATCATAAGGTAATATAGAGGATTCTGTAAAAACACATCACAACATGAACAATTAGGAATCAAATGAAAAAATATAATGAGGGTTCATGAATAAATATGAAAAGGAAAAGATCACTTACCTTTAGTGGGTTTTCATAAATTTTAGGGATCTTCATAAGAGCTATTTAAGAAACATTGGGAGGGATATAGAGAGGGAATGGAAGATTACAAACACAAACCATGAGTTTTGAGTGAGGGGAGAGTAAATTTGCATGGTTTATAAAAGAAATTATAGTGTAATTATTTATAAAATTCATAACATAGGGTTATCACTCTATATCATTAAATAATACATTCCAAAAACAATCTAATGGTTTTTCCAACTGTTTATAACAAAGGTGGTTGGTATTATGTATTTTTTATGGTCAATAGTAGATCTCATTAATATATTATCCTCGGTGATGTGGAATAGGTTTATTATTATAAATAATTGATTTTCTCACTTTAAAATATAACATAGGTTTCAGAGGATTCATTAAGGATTTATAAAATTAAAAAATTAACATTAACAAAATATTTTAAAAGTGATACATAATATTTATATAAAGAAACTATTTATTACATATATTAAATAACATTAGGGACATTATGATGTTAGAAAAAATACCATATATTGTAACTATATTTAACTTTTACATAAAAATTAATCTATCTTTAAAAATGAAAAAATCATCACCCATGGATAATTTCAAAAATAATATTTTGAAATTAATTTTTTTTAACAAAATTCCTAAATATTTAATTTTACACATTTAAATAAATAATCATGATATATATAATAAATATGGTTTTTTATAATAACAGTTCCCTAACAATTATAGATATTAAATTTTAATTTATAAAAATATATTATCATTTCTATTTAAGAGTTATTACATAATAGAAATATTTTTATTACAATGTCATGTATCTGGAAGATTATTGAATTCATAAAGAAGTGTATATTTATTGAAAATATATATTACTCAAAAATATATATTTCATTTCATCATATAATGATATAATTTTTATCAAAAACATTATCTAATTACTTTATAAGTAACAATAAAAAGGAATAAATATAATCATCAATTATATGAGATAATAATATATAAATTCTTACTATTGGAGTATAGATATATAAAATATTTAATACAAGTTTATTACCTAATAGAATGGTGTTTTATGGTGACATTTTAATGGTGTTGATCAAGGAAAATGCCTTGGGTCAAATCATAATGAGCTAAAAATCATCCCATAAATAGTTTCACTGATACTTTAGTTGTGTAATCTCACCATACTGCTGGTTGAGGGAAAAATCCAAATGATGATATTAATAAGTAATATCTAATAAATTGGTATTGTAGAGTATAAACCAATTGGTTGGTGCTATCTCTCATTCATTCAATGTCCAATATAATTTATCATAACTATCAATATTCTAATATTAATGGTCATTGAACAATGGTTATGTTATCGATGGTTATGATGTTTCACGATATTTTAAATATTAGATTATAAAAGTTATAATAATATAAAACACATTGTAGTGAATATATTTTCTATAAACACGTTACATTTATAATGTATTTATTCATTAAAATAGAAATTTAATTCATAAAATTTTGGGTCATTACATACTTAAAACCTCTAAATTATTATCGAAACAATCTTTCAATTCCCAAGAATAAAATATTTGAAAGAAAATTTTCCCTTGCCTCTTTCTATTCACACGCCTCTTCCTCAAAATTCATCTTCCACCAAAACACATTTACAATGGGAGTTTTCTTTCTTCGCTGTATTTTCTCCAAAAAATCAACGTTCTTCGCAGGATTATTCTTGTATGAAATATCATTTACCCATGGTACAACCTCTAGATTTAGTGAATATGTGGGGTCTAGTAATTAAATCATTAATAATGATATATGTAACACTTAATTTACATTATACAGGATATGTGGGAGTGGTAGTCCCATCGATATGTTCAATGATATCAATAGTGTTGTTGTATCTAAGACTAAGAATTCCCTTTTCACAAAACCTCATTACATAATTGTATAGAAATATATAATGGAAAAAGTTATCTTTAAACTTAATATCTTAGTCATGATTATGATTTTATGTATGTAATTTTTCTACATATTGTAGATTTGATATTTCACTTAATGGTTGGAAACATTTCTATCATATATATAATAAGATTAGGTCTCATTATCTTTCACTATCTCAATTCATCCCAACATGTTTTAGTCTGACACATCTAACCATATATAGCATGATATAGTTTTATATTAATTATATAATTAAAAATATTGTTATATGATAACACTAATAGGGGAATGAGATGATCCCAACATCATTTGAAATTTATTGAATGTGATCTTAGCATATCATCTAGTTGATTATTTGTTATTTTATAGTTACCATTCATTTGAAATGGATAAAAAATGATGAACCTTAGTTTTGTATCCAACACTTGCCAAAGTATTTTATAAAATGTTGAGGTAAGCTTCAAATATTGATAAGATACAATATATATTAGAACTAAATGTAATCTTATCAAGTCCCTCATTCATATCATGGAAAGTTGATCAATGGAAAAATCGTATTTGATAGAAATTAAACGTGCAAACATTTTATGCTGAATAAATACATCCCAGATGGGTTTTTCCATTAATATTATTATGGAGTCCTATTATGAAATCTATAGTTAAGTTATCCCATTTCTATACTTTAATGGTTAAGGGTTACATCATACCCTAGGTAATCTTTTATAAAAGGTCCTCACTGGTCAAACAAAACATACACTTTAGATTGATGTCACAAGGTGAGGTTAAAAAAATATAATGGAAAATGTATTTAATATAACCAAAAAACACAAGAGTTAAAGTACATCAAAGATGAGAATAGATGAAAAAAACATACAAGTGATACAAGAAAATGATAAACAAATAAATGTTAAAAAATTCATTGTGACAAAAATTCACCTCCAATCCATCCCTCTATGAAGAATGCAATAATAATGAAGCCAATAATCTATAAGATGCTCATCCCATTACTAGTATCATGATATAAAACATCTAAAAACTCCTAAATATAAATTAGGGTCTGAGAACAATTCCCAGTATGATACCACCATGGAATATGTACATGGTATATTATCAATAATAAAATAGTTCTAGGATTAAAAACAATATAGTTTAACAATGAATATCCATAAATTTAATCCATTTTAAAATCAATTTTCAATTGGTATTCCCTATAAAACATTCATTTTAAAAAAGAAAAAAATAATAAATGTATAAGGAATAAAATAGAATGTTGTTTCCATTCATGATAATGTAAGAATGTGATCCCATATCTGTGAAATATCATTAGGAGACTCCATGTGTAACAACCTCATTTAATAACTTGTGACAAACAACCCATGATAAAAACTAGAAAGAAATAAATAAATAAAATACAATAAACCGATTATTGGGACAATTTCTATAGTAATATACTATATACATAAATGATCATAATATTCATATGTTGGTGAAAATAAATTTCATGTAATCTCATAGTCCATTGAAGTCTTATAGGTTTCCACTTATTGGTTACACACTCACTAAGGTTACACATGTCTATTTTTAAGTGCACTTAATGTTCCCAATGTCCTAATTGTTAAAATAAATTTCAAAAAATCCCACATTTTCTAATACATTATTAATTAAAATATAACACACATCACTTAATGAAAACCCATTTCAAATTCAAAATCCCCAGCTAATAAATCAATCAATCGCGTATGGTGAAACATGAAATATAAAGGAATGAGACATTTTAGTAAAATTTTCTTTCACAAATTCTTCAATATCAACGAATAAAACCAACTAAATATACATTAATGATAAAAAAATACATATAATTAATCCATTAGATAGAAACACCTACCAAAAAATTTATAAACCAATCCATCTTCGACCATGGTGATTTGATTCAAAAGGTCGATCTTAGAAACACATGTCATGTTAAGACAAATAGAATGATCGATAGAAAACAATATATAATCAAAAATACAGTCCACAATGCTATCCAAAATAGTATTAATGGAAAATGTAATGGACCAATATAAGAAACTCTTACCCTAAGATGCACACCACAACAACATTGATGATTTTTCCCAAAACAAGTTATCTCGATAGAAAGAATATATCCAAACATTCCTAGGGTGTGTTATGACATAAGATAGATAGGATAAAGGTGTAATGAGTGAATAAAATCTTTTATAGAACACTAAAAATAAAATATATGAGGGTTACACATTATGTAATCCAATAAAATGATTGGAATTCCACAAAAAAATCAAAATTCAGAAAAATTAATCAATATTTATATAACATTATTTATCCATTACATGACATGAATCATACATAAGAAATATATATATTTCTCACCAAAAAATAAGTTCATGTAATCAAGTCAAGGGCTATTACATTTTTTAATCCATTTAAAGTACATGTTATCTCTCCGAAGATAAAAAATTCCAATTTCAATAGAATAACACCAAAACACCCGAGATGTCCTCAAAAATATGATAGAACCAATAAAATTTATTATCATACGTGTATCCAATTAATTAAAAAATCTATAATTCAAAAAAAATTTCATTTCCACCTAAAATCTATCCCCATACTTAAAAATCTTGCAAACTCACCCAAATAATTATAATACAAATGACATGAAGTAGGGTGTACTTGAGACCCATAATAGGATGTAAGAATATCCCTACAATAAAATATTTCTTCACCCTAAAAGCCCTTAATTTCATATAATTTAAAATATTTGATTCCCACTCCATTCTCGCCATTAATTACATCTCCCATGTATAATTTCTATCCTTTCTGCAAACATTAGTACCTAGATTCGAGGAATCATATTATCAAGTAGAACCTTCTCTCATGGATCCATAATCTAAAATCAATTCTCAACTATAGTTGTTTAAAATCAATATCAACATCCTCCAATAAATTAATAAGTGAAGAGTCTAGTATATACCTCCACATATAAGAAAAACCCATCATGGATAAATGACCAACAACTTAAAAAGTCCAACCATTTGGTCACTTTTTGTAGTTATACAATGATCTAAAAGGGTACCAAAAACCGTGGTGTAAATTAAAAATTTCTAACCAAATGAATATTTAACATAAAAGGTGATACACAATTGAAAACATGATCATTAACCCTAAACTCCAGCAGCCATGTTAGACAGTCAACATTTGATTTATATAAACAATGTGCTATGGCCAATATATGTTGGATCAACAACACCATATTTTTTGAATCCAAATAACAACTTCTTCAATCCATGTAAATATATCCCAACTATACCCATTATTAGGTATATCTATATTACTACACAGAAAATTCCTCAATGATACCCATCTTAATCGAGACCTTATAAATATTGTTATCGAAAAACAGTGCGACAAAAATTAATTTTTCAATATTATCTGAAATAATGTACACAATCCCAGAGAATTTGATTTAAAATATAGATAACTCTATATGTGTATACATCTATCATAGGATGATATAATAATCTCATTTTCAACTATGAACAAATCACTTTTCCTAAACCCCTCTAGAACCCAATGTGAAACATACATCCCTATGGGAAACCACTACATTGGTAAAATCAGAATGTATCACATTTACAAAAAACAAACAAGTCCCCATGATGATAAAACATCATTTGTTTCTATATAGTTACTAAATTAACTGATTAATATTGTCGATCAATGATAACACAAGAAGTATACTTCCCATTAGGATTCAATAATAATGAAAGAATGAAATAATTTGAAATTTCATCCCACATAAATATGAAATGGGTAGTGGATTATAAACACCCAAGGCATATGGTGTTTCACCTTATTAATCTAAAAATTTAGTCACCATGATACAAAATCGGCAATTCACCTCCTCATCCCTATCATCTAAAACAATCATCTCATACCATGATAAGTATTTATAGTACCATGGTGCATATACTATTTATAATGGTTTGCACTATACAACAACTCAAACCTCTAGAAATAATGAACAAGAGACCTACTATTAAAGAAAAAATTTCCATTGGGAGAATAATAACACTAACACGAAGTATTCTAATCATAAAATCTTTTAGTATGATATTTACTCTTTGGTCCTTTCACATTCTCATGATGAACTCACTCATCAAAATATGATTCACCTTTTATCATTTCCATGAAAACATTCACAAATACCTCTTCCACTCCCAATATCATGTTAGTAAAAAAACAATATGAGAGAACTCATTAACATATTCATTCATTGATTTATTCAGTAATGTTATTCTCAACTAATTGACTTACACATTTCATTTTCGAGGATTGTATTAAATAACTATATCAAATTTCTTATGATTATCCATCTAGATTCTGTATCTCATGTAAAATTTACTATGACTAAAAATAAATTTTAGTTTCTTATGATCATAATAAATAATAAACCACTCCCAAAGATGTATTTTCACCACATTTTGAGTTCTGGTATAATTGATGACAATCCAAAATCTAGTGTAGGGTTGTTCTTATCATGAGGTCATAAGTAATTTGATTCATTAGCAACCACATATTTACACCACTTCTATAAATATCCCAAGCCCATACCTGATGTATCATAAAAAACATCATTACCCAATCCTTTTACCAGAATAATCATAAGTGGTGGCGAACAAAGTGTCACCTTCAGTTCTTGAAATGATATCTGACACATGTAATTCTACTAAAACAATACACCCTTATGAGATAAATATATCATAGAAGTTGTGAACATGTAGGAGTCCTTGATTAACCATCTCTAGAAACCATCCAGATGCATTACGCTTTTGATCTCGAACGCGTTTTGTGGATTCTCTCAGGACATAACAACATGTATCTTTTCAAGATCCAATAATATACCCCTCTTAGGAAACACTTCCCCCAAAAAATTTACTTCATGGATCTGAAACTCTAATTTTAAATGATTATCATATATTGTATGATCTATCATTGTTCAAATAATTATATAAAAATGGGACTTATATTCATCCTCTGACTTGGATTAGACCAAAATATCATCCACAAATACAATAAAAAAGCTTCCAAGAACCGATGAATGATCTGAGTTATCAAATCCATGCACACCATGGGAATGTTTTTCATAATGAATATAATAGCTCGATATTCAAAATAAATATAACACATCCTATCTTTTTTCATTCTTATGTCCTCATATTAAAACACAAACATGTTTTACCATTAATAAATTTAAATCATTGAAAACTAACATTCCCCCCTGTTCGAGGCTAGTCAAGAAGGGGAAAATATATTTTCAAATAATATATTTTCCTAATAGTAACTATATTTGACTTCAAGTAATAAATAAAAGGATTTAGTTTTCTAATGGCTTCTTATAAAATAGGTTAGGTGAATCCCATGTTGTCGTTTTTTGATGGAAAACATCCTTTAACTTTAGTTTCATAAGATACACCTTAAGTACCCGAAACATAATAGGTTTCATTCAATATGATTTAATAGAAATAGTCATCATACCAAGGAGAAGGTGAATACTAAACTAGAACTATCTATATGGTGTTATACTAGAAAAACCAATTTGTAAATAACATTTTTTTCACACTTAACACTATTACACGTTGAGAAAACAATGAAGGTTTAATTGAATCAAGGATGATCAATAACAACGGGCATTTGAATAATCCTGAATAAGTAACAACTAGCTCTGAACATCAGATCTATTGATTATCTCAACTAGAAAACATGGTTCTCACCATCATTAGACAAGAATTTTACATGAATGTGCTAATAGTCAACTGAGGCCCTAGTACTGATCACCAATTCCATGTTTATAATGAAGTGTAAGATGTCTAGATCTAGCACAAAAATGTCCCACTCATGTCCAAGTTAGATATAATTACATGACATGTTAGTCACTTTAAACCTTGTTCATACCACGTTCCTAAATGAATTGAATGATCAAATAAGAAAAAAATATATTCCAAATGTAAGGCCAGCATATCATCATACATTGATGATTTAGGAAAATGATTTTCACATGTATCAAAAAAAGATAACACCTTAGAAGATGATATTAAAATAGTTACATTAACATTAGATAACCGGAATTTGGAATCATCTTTTTCATACATTTCTACATAATAATGTATGGTCATAGCCACATGAACATGCCCATTTTCATGACTATTATACCCAACACCCATGGAAGCATTAGTACGAACATGAAATACCTTGGTGAGAGTTGATATAGCCTTACATCCCTAGGAAATCCATTTATTAAAATGATTTTTTTGAATAAATAATTCCTAATAATGATAATTCATAGTTTCCTTTGTATTGTTATGAATGGTATTCCCAAACATCCCAAAATAATAGTTTAATACCCACTTCTTTCCAAAATAATGGCCAAAAAATATTCCCTAATCTAAATCACCAATCATGTATTTCATATTCTACTTATAAGGCACTATAATGAAAAATAATAGAACTAACTAATTATCCAACCCGAATGGCTATTTCCCTCTATGTTTTTATTATCCAATTTTTCTTTTTCAAATAACTCCACAATGATCTAAAGGCACATAAGAATAAACAAAAAATATATAATTGAAATAAGACAAAAATAATCCATATGATCCTTTAGAAACATAGAATATGCAATGGAATATACAGATGCATAAAATACAATGATTTATATTCTAAACGGTATGATCCCCCTATTCTATTTCCTTAAACTCTAATATCATTGACTGAAGTAGTATCTTAGTAAACAATTGGTGGTTAATGATTTTATCGATAGTATAATGTGTATGATCATTAATAAATACTCTTCACCATGTTCCATTAGTATATACATGGAAAAAATCCACCTTACTATATTTAATAATCTTATTGACATTGAATAACCTATAATGAACTCTAGAAACTCCTTAGATTTTGTGGGTTCCAATCACCATGGATGTTTAGTGGATGCTACTTAGTTAAATTAGATCCATGATTTACCAAATCTCTTGGGATTATAACACCCACATGACACATAATATGTATTATATGGATTACAAATTCATCCAATGAATGATCTAGTATTGTATTCACCTATATAACCCATCTCAAATATTTTCTTTCTTTGGATTCATAAGCGATATTCATAGAGGAATTCACAAATAATCAAAATAAAATAGACATTTATACAGTGAGAACATTTTAATATCATAAGAAGACTTTTTTATTTAAAACTAATTACTTATAACTTGAAGAATGTAAAATAATTATGACTTATACAATATTTTAAAAAATCTAACCATGTGGGTTTATTTTGTGATTTCCATCTTGGTGAGAAGAATAATTTCTATCCATAATAACATGTAGATTCTCCCAAATATTATATATGATTAAAATTGTATCCACTGAAGCTTGAGAAGATGGAGGGGGATCTCTAGAATAAGATTCTCTAGGATTAGAGAAACTACATATACTCTAAAGAGGAGTTATATACCTCATAGTAAAGCTAAAAATCATGTCTTATATAGTTTTTTAGATGTAATCCATCTAACCATAAATCCTATTATTATCAATCATCATATATTCGATTTTCCTCAGTACCCTTAGATGAATATGAGAAAAAACCAAGATGACTATCATTTAAATTTTCTCTTCACTGTGTTTAATCTCATGAATTGAAGAGGAACTATACATCTCACCATGGAATGAAATAATGTTTTTAATTGGAATTCATTTCATCCTTATTCACATACCTATAGGGATAAAATAAGTATTTTTATGATGTTTCCTCTACTAGTCATGTAAATCAAATACATTTGGTTGAGTTTGTATTGAAGATGTCTAAAAAAAATTATTCCAACTAACTTTCACCATCAATAATATTTATCAATAATAATTTAAGATAACTTGGTGGATTTACAATGAAATGTATTTTTTTTCTATAGTTGAATTCTCAAGTCATAGAAGTCATCATCTTATTACTCCAAACACTATAATCAAACCTCAGTAGATCAAAATGATTTCCCGCCTTACTAGGTGATCCATATTCATTTCTATCATAGGTTATTATATGTTATTGACAAGTATAATATTGAGTATCTAGATCATATAGATCATTGGATGCCTAGATATTTGATGTATAAGGTGCTATAACAATCTAATGAATACTTACTAATCTATTAGTATTATTAAAAAATAATAATGTAAAAAATAATAAACCTCATAAGAAATATCAACATCATAATATGAGTCATCTAAATTCACCTATATATCCTTAGGTGTACCAAAAGAAGACCCATAAATATGATCCCCATTAGATACCTCTATCTCTTGTGAACCATCATCATCCCTCAAAACATATTCTTTGGTAGGAAGGAAAAGGGGATGTAATACCTCAAATTTATGCTATATAATATTTTATTTATTTATTTTATTCCTTTATAATGATTGAGTTATTTTTTGGGAGGTTTTATGATGTTTTGGAATATTTTCCAGTCTTTTCTAATTTTTCAATATTTGATAACGGTTAGTACGAACAATGAAATACCTCCTCAAAACCATGAAAGAGAAGTGAGTGGCCACCCCATATAATGACTATTGGAAAATGTTTTGGTGAAACCATAAAGATGCCTATGTGAAACAATGAATAACAAATCACATGTAATATAATTGTAAGATAATGTCTTATCTCGCTAACCAAGCTTAATGTGTGAGGAATCACATTAATACAATAGCACTGCAGGGTTGGTGTAACGACCCAAAGTTTCATGAATGGAAATCACACGTGATCTAATTAAATGTATCTTTATGTAAAATGTTTATATAAAAGGTAAACTTCTTTGGTTTTATGTTATGAATTTTGACAGTTGCTAATATAGCTGTTGAACAGTGATAACATGATTAGTATAAATATAGGGCATTAACAAATCCAGTTTACTCAGACAAAAGAAGTGATGGCGTCATCTAGTAGAATTTATCCATATGAAGCCCATTTTTCGAAGCTCGAAAAAGAGGTGGCGTCCTTGGGTTTCTCTCTTGACTAATCCCAAGCTGAGCTTCATCATGTCAAGCTCGAACGGGACAGTCTACGGGAAAAGTGGAAGTTGGTAGAGATTACCACACGAGCGATGTTATAGAAGACACCCCAAGAGTCTGTCACCATCGCACTCCATACCCTTAGGTATTATGTGGCTATTTTAAGGGGTTATGTAACAAATCGCTAGTACTATGTTCAAGTACATTATTTTTCTATATAATAATGAATATGCTTTCTTGTCATTATTTATACATTGTAAATAGTTTTTAAAGTACAAATAGTGTTTTTAGTTATTACATAATTAAGAATTATATATTAATAAATTAATGGATTTTAGAATTATATAATATTTTAATAAAATATTATTATTATTATTAAATTAATTTTTATTAAATATAAATGATCTTATAATTTTATGAACGCAATTGTAATTTTTATTTAGGTTTGAAAGCCATTTTGGTCAAAACCTGTGAATTTTCGATAAATTTCGTTCGTTATTTTCAAATTTAAAATTATCATATTTAAAAAATTGTTTATATAAAATAAATTTCATTTCTTGAATCAGTACGTTGAAATTATCCAATGGTGAATTTTTCATAATTTTCTGATACAGTCAAATTTTTGGGTAAAAATTAAATACCTTTTAAATATATAATGTGTTTTATGACATCATAATGACCCAATAGTGTTGTAATAAAATACTATAATCTATATGTTCATCCAATAAATGTTTTACCATTAAAATAATGTGAGTTTGGGTTTGTTTGACTTATTTTACAAAGCATTAATGGACCCCTCAATACTTATTAAACATCTTGTCTTTTTAAATTATTTTCCATGGTAGTGTGACTCACCTCCACATAAGAAACCCCATTATTTTAATAATTTCAGAATTTGGCCTTATAAAATATTGTTTTTCTATCCCTTTTTCCAAAAACCATGGGAAAAAACCATGATCGGATTTGTGGTTTGGATTTGTTTAACGTAAGCGGTCCCAAACCTAAATAATAAATAATTCACTCACCATACTTATATAAACCCACCCAAGATCCTAATTCCTCCTCACTCAAAGACTTTGGAGTTCGTCCATCCTCTTCTCTACTCTCTCTAGAATCCTCCAAAGGTGCCCAAGCTCCCAATAATCCTCTCTCAAGCATCTCTCAAGCCTTTGGAAGTACACTTCCATGAAAGAGATTTTTCTTCCATTCACTTTGTTTGTAAAATTTTCTTAATATTGTTATGCCCTTTTAATTTCAATTATAAATTTTGGGGTATGGTTTTTCACCTCCCCCATACATCCCTATTATTTTTTAAATAATGGGAGATCCCTTTCTCTCTCATTAAATGCCTCCCATGTACACATGTTACTATGCCAAAATTCCGAATGGAACTTCCCTCTCTTCATTTACATTTAAGAAATACTTTTGTATCATGAATCTAAATTCCATTAAAATTGATTGGACAAGTATCTGTATGAACCCATTACTATCCATTTCATGTAAATATGACGAGACACCCCTTTCTCTCTCATCAACCATTTTTATGAATTCTTATGTCATGCCGTTACGCTGCCGAAATTTCACCGATTTTCAAAGTCAATGTCTTTGTGTAGTAAATACAATGCCCGTTTCTCCATCAAGGGTATTCAACTTTATGCACATTTACTTATTTATTATAAAGTTTCATGTATTAATTCCAAATTCCTTTATCGAGGAATAAAGGATTATGATTAATGAATCCATGTTTTATGATCCATGTGGCACACATATGCATGAAATGAAATGTTTTAGAAGGGTGTTCCCTTATAGCGCACCAATGAATTTGGTAATATATAGTATCATGATACATCATGTGCAATGAGTGTTGAATCATTCTAATTCATGTGCAATGAGGGTTTACTCATGCTTCATGTGCAAGGAGAATTTACTCCCGCTCCATGTGCAATGAACCCTAGCTCATGCTAATTCCATGCTAAGTGTTGTTGCCACATTTCCATTTTATGATTATCATGCATTATCATGACTTTGTGTTCATGTTTCTCTTGTGATATATTAATATTCCTATTGTCTAACATTCATTTTAATCCTCATGTATTCCATGTTTATTCCCTTACTGGGCTTTATAGCTCACCACTTTTCTTATGCATGTCCTCAGGTTATCCCATGAAATGTTATGTACGAGGGAATGTAGTGGTCATGTAAAAGAAGTTTTCAATAAAGATGTTGTATTTCATGTTTTAAGTTGTTACAGAATGATCCTAAGCCCCAAAGACACTATAAATCTCAATATTCCTTACTGTATCAAGTGAATAGTTTATAAAATAAACCATGTTTAAGTTTGTAATAAAAGAAGGGTTTTCATAGTTGGTATCAGAGGATAAGTTTAGTTATTTTTGGGATTAGGATTAGAAAAAACCCAGTAAGGCCTTAGAGACAAGACTAAGTATAATAATAACATCCCTTAGTTTTGGTATGTACTGAGTCAATGGTTTATCATAAAAATACATCCATGTCTTGATACGAGCAGGTAGAGGTGGCTCTGGCAAAGATGTATCCCAGGGGTAAAACTCGAAAACACCACTTTGAGCTAGACTCGGACAGGAACTGGTGCATGACAACGTGCCTTTCTACACTCTTGGTTATGACACTTCCAAGGGATTTGTTTTGATAAATTCACAAGCTTAGTATGAACCCTTATAAAGGGAATTAAAAAAATTCCCCAAAGAATATGTGTTAGAAAGTAGATCATGAAAAACCTAGATTGAAGCCTATAGACTCATGTGTTAAGGAAATAAATGTTTATTTATAAGTCATCATATTTTGTCTTTAGATTACCCTTTATGTGTTACCCCTAACTTTCCGTTGGTTCCATCCAATGGCATGTAATAGGAGGACTCAGGCTAACAACTGATGTGAATATCAGTGTGATGAATATACTAATGAGATGCCCAATCCAATGGGAGTGGGAATCATGAACATTGTCACGCTTCTCTCTCAGCTAACTCATGATTTGAATAGAAACACAGGTCAAGAGGGACGTTCACCCCCCATTTGAAAGAACAAGTCTCTATCGAGAGCTTTATGAGAAAAAGGTCTCCTACTTTTGGTGGATCATCTGATCCCATGATCGTTAAACAATGGATCAACTGTATTGAAAAGATCTTATCCATCATTTAATGTTCCGAACGAGAGAAGGTCCTCCTTTCGGCTTATCATATGAAGGGTGGATCTGATCAATGGTATGTATTGATCAAAAATACGAAGCCTGAGGAGGAGATCGAGGCATTGGAATGGAAGGATTTCTGGAAGATGTTTTTCGATAAATATTTTCTGTGCACCCTCTGGATTATGATGGAAAGGGACTTCCTTTCCCTTAAGAAAAAAGATGAAGAATCTGTTGGAGCAAATGAGGAAAAATAAAAAAGGATTTCACGATATGATTCCGGCTTTGTCATTACCCCTGAATGAAAGGTTGAACGCTTCTTTGGTGGGCTGAAGTCTAGCCTGTGGAAAGCATTAGCGGTCTATGACATCGACAACAAGGAGGAAACTGTCCAATGTGCCCTCAGGTTACAAATGGATATTGGGGAATCATATGGGTATCATGAAGACAATAATATTAAGGTGGACTTCAATGATGGTGGTCTGATGGATAAATCCTACAGTGCTTAGAAGATCCAGCACTGCACTTTCCAAATGTGCGGAAAGACGCACCTTGTAAATTTCCTTAAGGGGATGAGGAAATGCTTTAGTTGGGGAAGTGAAGGGCACCTAGATATTAACTGTCGGCAAGAAAGACCTGTGGCTGTGACAGAGGAGAGGAACACTCCGTCTGAGCCTCAATTCATTGTTCATTTCTACAACTGCAAAGAATAAGGGCATTTTGCGAATCAGTTCCCTAATCATAGGGTTTTTGTAGGCAACCAACAACCTCCAAAGCAGCAAGGAAGAGCTTTTTCCATCACTTCTGCCGAATTGAACCCCAAAAATGAAGTGGTGACAGGTACGCTATTTATTCATTAAAGAATAGCGAACATACTTTTTGATTTAGGTTATACGCATTATTTTATATCACAAAAGTTTAGTATAATAATCCCAGCACCACCAGAAATCATGGAAGTGAAGATGTCGTTGAGCATGGAAAATGGAGAAATCATTGTATCTCATGAATATAAGTCCTCCCCTGTTAAAATCCGTGGATTGAATTTCCCGGAAAACCTTGTCATACTCCCTTTGGTGGAATTTTATGCAATTCATGGCATGTATTGAATTTCCTTATATAGAGCGAACATAAATTGTCGGGAAAGGGAAACCACACTCCATATGGAGAATTGACCACCGATTCATTACAAGTGTAAGGAGAAAGATGATTCCCCTTTATCTCCATCATCTCAAGCATGGATATTACTACCCGTGGCTCGGATGATTGAGTCCAAGGAAGAAACCATCCTTGAAGAAATGCATATTGTGAAGGAATTCACTAAAGTGTTTCCCGAGGAACTTCCTGGAATTCCACCTTTAAGAGATGTTGAATTCTCAATTGAACTTATACCAGGGGATCTACCAATATCCAATACTCCATATAGAATGGATGTCATGGATCTTGAAGTGCTCAAGAAAAAACTATAGGAGAATCTAGATAAAGGGTTTATACCCCCAAATGCTTCACCATGGGGTTCCCCAGTCCTCTTCATCAAGAAGAAGTATGGGTCAATGCGCCTTCGCATCGATTATCGTGTGCTTAAAAAAATCATGATAAAGAACAAGTATCATATGCCATGGATCAATGAATTTTTCGATCAACTGTGTAGATCACAATAATTCTCCATTGTAGATTTGCGGTCGGGATATTATCAAGTAATGGTGAAGAAGGAAGATGTCCTCAAGACTGCTTTTCGTACAAGATACGGGCACTATGAAATCATAGTAATGCCTTTCAGACTCACTAATGCTCTATAAATCATCATGGACTTGATGAGTAGAGTATTTAGAGATTACCTTGACAAATTTGTTGTAGTATTTAACAATGATATTCTAATATACTCCAAAACCAAGCAGTGTCATGAAGAACATTTAAGAATTGTACTAGAGACTTTTTTCAAGGAGAAGATCTATGAAAAGTATAAAAGTGTGAGTTCTGGTTGAAGGAGGTCTCATTCTTCAGCCATATCATCACAATAAATGGTATATCTGTGGATCCCTCCAAAACAAATGCAACTGAGGGATGGCCAAGGCCAACATTAGTAACGGATTTCCATAGCTTCTTGAGGTGAGTTGGATATTGTCGATGATTTGTGAGAAATTTCTCACGATTGTCCAATACTCTTACCAAGATAAATCGAAAGGGAGTAAAGTTTTCATGGAGTGATTAATGCGAAGAAATCTTTAAGGAGTTGAAAAAAGGCTTATCACTGATCTCGTGCTCACTTTACCCACAAGTGGGGAACCTTTTGTGATATTCAGTGATGCATCGAAGAAGGGAATATGTCATGTGCTGATGTAGAATAATAAAGTGATATCTTATGCCTCAATATAGTTGAAAATCCATGAGCGAAACTATCCAACGCATGATCTAATGTTGGAAATGGTGATCTTTTCCTTGAAAATCTGGTGGCATTATCTCTATAGGGAGAAATGTGAGATATATACTGATCACAGGAGTCATAAATATATATTTATATAGAAAGAGAATAATATTCTCCAGAGAAGATGGATAGAGCTCATCAAGGATTATGACTATTCAATACATTACCACACTGGGAAATAGAACAAGTTGAAAGATGCCCTAAGTAGAAAGGACCCAGTGATTCAATCAATGATTAGAATTGAGAAAGATCCAATCATTTTAGACTTGATGAAGATGGAAATGTGAATCATAAGGAAGGTAACATCATCAATACTTTCACAAAGGATTGCTCAACTGTCTCTTTTGGAAAGGTTAAAGATTCTCAAAAGGACAATGTGGGAATTCAGGAAAAAGTAGAAGCTATCAAAAATGGGAAATCCTCAGAGTTTAATGGTAATGAAGAAAGAATTGTGCGATTTGGGAAAATACTATGTGTTCCATAAAGTACGGAGATGGAGAAGGATCTCCTGGATGTTGCACATAGTTCAAATTTCTCTATTCACCCAGAGAGCACAAAGATGTATCGAGAGCTCCAAGAAATTTTTTTGTGGGATAATATGAAGAAGGAGAACGCTGTATATACATCAATCTGCGTAGTGTTCCAGCAAGTGAAGGTAGAGAGGAATATGTCTAAGGGGATGATGCAACTATTTCCCATACCAGAATGGAAATGGGAAAACATCACCATGGAATTTGTCACTGGACTTCTGGGGACATCCAAAGGCAACAATGCAATCTGGGTTGTGGTGTATCATTTTACAAAGACTACACACTTCATTACTATTCAAGAAGATTTCTCATTGGATCAAATGGAACGGATATATATTAGGAAAGTGGTTAGGTTGCATGGAGTACCACTATCTATTGTGTCTGACCAAGATCAAAGATTCACCTCTATATTTTAGAAGAGTCTTCAATATGCTCTGAATGCTGAACTGAACTTCAGTACAGCCTATCATCCTCAAACTGATGGCCAATTTGAGAAGACTATCCAAACAGTTGAGGACATGGTGAGAGCATTCTCAATGGACTTTAAAGGAGGATGGGATCAACATCTTCCTCTAGTAGATTTCTTTTATAATAATAGTTTCCACTCGAGCATCCAAATGGAACCTTATGAATCCCAGTATGGGAAATGGTGCAGAACATTGGCATGTTGGGATGAGGTCGAAGAATGTAAGATTACTAGACCGGAAATTGTTAAAGAAGTGGTGGAGAAGGTGAAAACTATTCAACAGCATATCAAGGTAGCCGAGAGTCGATAGAAGAGTTATGCGGATAACCATTGATGAGACCTTGAGTTTAATGTTGGAGACATGGTTTTGTTACTCATATCTCTGTTGAAGAAGGTCGTGAGGTTTGGAAAGAAAGGGAAGTTAAGTCCAAGGTACATCATCCCCTTCGAGATTCTTGATCGTATCGGGGTTGTGGCCTATCGACTAGCGCTTCCACCTACCATGGCCAATTTACATGATGTCATTCATGTATCCCTCTTAAGGAATTATCTACCGGACCCTTCACATGTACTCTCTTATGAGGTGGTACAGTTGGATGATGATATTTTTTATGAGGATAAACCAGTGAAGATCTTAGATCATAGTGAAAAAGTTCTACGAAATAAGACAATGCCCCCCGTCATGGTGTTGTGGCAAAACCAGAAGTTTGAAGAAGCGACTTGGGAATCGGAGGAAATAATGATGTTGAGTTACCCACATCTGTTTTAGTGTGGGAAAAGAAAATTTCGAGGGAGATATTTCTTAAGGGGGGAATATTGTAATGACCCAAAGTTTCATTAATGGAAATCCCATTTGATTTAATTAAATGTCTCTTTATGTAATGTGTTTATATAAAATGTCAAATTATTTGGTTTTATGTTAGGATTTTTAACCGTTGCTAATATAGCCCTTGAACAGTGATCACATGATTTGTATAAATATATTGCTTTAACAAATACAATTTACTCAGACAAAAGAAGTGATGGACTCATCCTGTAGAATTTCTCAATATGAATACCATTTGTCAGAGCTCGGAAAAGAGGTGACATCTTTGGGTTTTACTCTTGACCAAGCCCAAGCTGAACTTCATCATGTCAAGCTCGAACGGGACCGTCTACAGGAAAAGTGGAAGTTGATAGAGATTACCACTCGAGCGATGTTATCCGAGCCACTACAAGAGTCTATCACCATCGCACAACTTACCCTTAGGTCTTATGAGGATGTTTTAAGGGGTTATGTAACAAATCGCTAGTACTATGTTCATGTAAATTATTTTTTTATATAATAATGAATATGATTTCTTGTCATTATTGATACATTTCAATTAATTTTTAATGTACAAATTGTGTTTTTAGTTATTATTTAATTAATAATTCTCTTTTATTAAATTAATTGATTTATGAATTAAATAATAATTTAATAAAATATTATTATTATAAATAAATTATTTTTTATTAAATATAAATGATCTTATAATTTTATGAATGAAATTGTAATTTTTATTAAGGTTTGAAAGCCATTTTTGTCAAAACCCGTAAATTTTCGATAAATGACAATTATTATTTTTAAAGTAAAAATTAACATATTTATAAAATTATTTAGATAAAATAAATGTTATTTCTTGATCCGGACGTCGAAATTATCAAACGGTGAATTTTACATAATTTTCTGAGATAGTCAAATTTTTGGGTAAAAATTAAATACCGTTTAAATATATAATGTGTTGTATAACATCATAATGACCCAATAGTGATGTAATAAAATAATATAAGCTTTATGTTCGGACAATGTATGTTTTACAATTAAAATAATGTGATTTTTAGTATTTTTACTTATATTACAAAGAATTAATGGACCCCTGAAGAATTATTAAACAACTTGTCTTTTTAAATTATTTTCCATGTGATTGTGACTCACCTCCACATAAGCAACCCCATTATTTTAAGAAGTTCGGACATTGGCTTTATAAAATATTTTTTTCCTCCTTGCTTTTCCAAAAACCATGAGAAACAAACATGATCTGAATTGTGGTTTGGATTAGTTTAATGTAAGAGGTCACAAACCTATATAATAAAGAATTCACTCACATTTCCTATATAAAACCACCCAATCCCCAACTTACTCTCACTCAAAGCCTTTGGAGTTCATCCATACTCTACCCTACTCTCTCTAGGATCCTCCCAAGGTGACCCAATCTCCCATGAAGCCTCCCTCAAGCCTCTCTCAAGCCGTTGGAAGCACACTTCCAATTAAGGGTTTTTTCTTTATTTCACTTTTTTTGTCCAATTTTCTTAATATTGTTTTGCCCTTTTAATTTCAATTATAAAATCTAGGGTATGGTTTCACACCTCCCACATACTACCGTCTTATTGTTTGAATGATGGGAGACCCCTTTCACTCTCATTAAATTCATCCCATGTACACCCGTTACTATGCTGAAATTCTGAACGGAACTTCTCTCTCTTCCTTTACATTCAACCAATACTTTTGTATCATGAATCTAAATTCCATTATAATTGTTTGGACATGTATCTATATGAAACCATTGCTTTCCATTTCCTATAAATATGATGAGACACCTCTTTCTCTCCCATCAACCACTTTTATGAATTCATATGTCACGCCGTTACGTTGCTGAAATTGCAGCGATTTTCAAAGCCAATGCCTTTGTGTAGTGAATACCATGCCCATTTCTCCATCAAGGGTATTAACCTTTATGAAAATTTACTTATTTATTATAAAGTTTTATGTATAATTCCACATTCATTTATCATGTAATAAATGATTATGTATAATGAATCCATGTGTTATGATCCATGTGGCACACTTATGCATGAAATGACATATTTAAGAAGGGTGTGCCCTTATAGAGCTCTAATGCATTGGGTAAAGTGTAGTATCATGATTAGTCATGTGCAATGACTGTTGACTCATGATAATTCAAGTGCAATGAGGGTTTACTTGAGCTTCATGTGAAATGAAAATTTACTCATTCTCTATATGCAATGAGCCTTGGCTCATGCTAATTCCATGTTAAGTATTGTTGCCACATTTCCATGTTATGATTATAACGCTTTATCATGACTTTATGTTCATGATTATATTATTCTCTATTGATATGCCTATTTTCTAACATGTATTTTACTCCTCATGTATTCCATGTTTATTCTCTAACTGGGCTTCATAGCTTACCCCTTTTCTTATGCAAGTCCTCAGGTTATCCCATGCAATGCTAAGTACGAGGGAAAGTAGTGGTCAGGTAAAGGATTTTTTCAATAAATATTTTGTATTTCATGTTTTAAGTTGTTATTTAATGATCATAATCCCCAAGCACACTAGACCTATCGATCTTCCATGTTGTATCAAGTGAATAGTTTATGAAATAAATATGTTTAAGTTTGTAATAAAGGCAGGGTTGTCATAGTTGGCACACAGTTTTCCAAAAACTGTGACATAACAATGTTGTGTACAGGTGGTCATACATATAAATATGATCTAATAATTATTTCACTAACCATTTTATTATTTCCCTAATCCTCATATGACATGAATTTTTTTTTCTTCCGATGCATGATATATTATACATGTTGATATGGAATCATTATATATGAAAATCACTTTGTTCTTGTTTCATAGAATCCTTGATAAGTTACAATTCATCCTCTTTTTTCTTACATAAAAAGTTATTATATCTCTTTCAATCGTGTTTCTATTATATTATTAAAATATCTATGTGTTATATATGGTTTTTCAAGATATCTTGTTGTATCTTGTGAAGGGAATGATAGTGGTGATCACATGTTTATGTTTTTTATTCCATTCTTCGTTTACACCAACATTGTGAGGTAGGATCCTTCTATCTTTAATCTAATTGATTTAAAAGTTGATGACTTTTTTTCATTATATGTTATTATTGAAACTATGGTGAAATAATTGGGTGATTCATTGTGTAAATATTGATAGTTTTTTTTAAATATTGGAAAAAATGATTGGTTTTTAGAAATATGATAAGATGTGTAAAAATATAATTACATATTTGGATTGGTTTAAATTTTTTAAGGAACATATGGATTAGTATTCCCAAATGATTAGTTATACATTATTCGATGAAGTTAATCATATATTTATATGGTATTGGTGTTAGAAAACTATGAATGAATTGATTTATTCACCAATGGATTACACCGTCTCTTTTCAGATAGAAATTCATACCATGGATATTTTTCATGATATAAGGAATGTATATTTTCTAACAATTTTGGTATAGTTTTTTAATGGTTTCCTACAATATTTTTTTAGGTTTTCCACCCATAAGTGATGTGAAGATTACAATTTGTTACATTCATGGGGATAGTCATATATCAATTACTTCTAATCATATATAACCAAAGAAAATCATGGAGTTGATTTTTCTTGCGGAAATGCTTTGAAATCAAGTGTTCGTTTAGCCAAGTACATCTCCATCGACATCAGTAGTTCTCTTTTTAAATAAATTGGCTGGAATACTTGTAATTTGTTATCATTATCATAATATTAATGATGTTTTGAAAAATAAAAGTTATTAAATTATGTGAAAAGAATATATGTTTTATATCTTTAAGAAATTCATGTGGTTTTGATAAACTGTTGTACATTCTAGATATCACCAATTCCAAGTATAGATGGATGATTTTCCATAAAAAATTATTTATGTAGAAGAAATATGATTTAAAATAATTTTATTATTCATTTGGTTCTTATGAATTCGACTACAATAATTATAGTATTGTTGAATAAAATATTTTCATGGTTTTCGTATTCCTCTATTGAGGTGTTTTTTGATGATATAATGGTGTATTCTTTGACAAAAGAGGACATCGAGAAAAAATTAGTTGTAGTGTTGAGAATGTCCTTGAAACATCATCTGTATAAAATGTTATAAAAGTGTGATTTATAGGGACATGGTGTATATTTCTTTGTCCAAGTCATTTGTTTATAATGTTTTTTAATATATACATAATATTTATTAAGATATTACCTCTTGGGAACCACTACACATTGTCTATAAGATACATAATTTCCTTATCATACCTATATACTAGATACATTTAAGGAATGTTTTTTAGTTTTTGTCCTAACAAATAACCACTTTTTATGTGAAAAAGATTTTTTTTTCAATGGAATAAAAAATTTCATAAATACATTCAATAACATGTGAATAAAATTATGTTAGTAACTATCCTCAAGTTTGTAGAATATGGACTGGGCTATGTAGTCTATTAAGATGATTTCAGATTTTTATTGGGATGTGATTTCATATAGTGATATTTTTTTTTTCTTATGGTTTATAGAAGTTATATTTTCATGAAAAGAACTACCCACCACATGATTTGGAAATATCTAATTTGCTCCATTCTTTAAATAATTAGTGTAATTTTCCCTATAGTGAGAGATTCACCATGCTTATAGAACATATGATTTTGAAACACATGTTATGAAAAAAAATTCAAATTGGGGGCACGTAGTTGGATTGAGTATATTTATATGTTTGATATTGACTGGATGTAATCATCGAGTAATGGGAAATCTTGTGAAGATACATTGATCTTGTAGACATATAATAAATTAACTAAAATATCATTAGGCTAATGGATTATAATCTCAGTTATAGTAGATAGGCATATAGATTTCTCTAACTATGGTGATACCATTGATTTATTTCATATTTCATTTATAGTATTTATGGTTTAGTAGGTTAGTGTTTATTAGACCACTGATTCTAATTGTGTTTCGGTTAGGTCAAAACTCAATTTTAGGGAGGCTATTCAGTTATAGAAAATGGATTAGAGTCCAGTTATGTTGTTTGGAAATGGGACAAATATATATATTCATTATTAGGAACAACATATTACATCATTAAATCATTTCAATGGGATATCCACCATGAAATTAATATAATATATTGTTCATTGAAAGAACAATTTTTCAAGGTTGGTATAAAAAATAGTATAGTTGACTGTGTCTCCAGATTCCTCACCTATATGTATGTTTATGAGGAGAATGAATGAATAAACGGTATGTTGTTGTCATAAAACTATTCCCATGGGTAATATTATGTTGGTAGTAGTTTATAGTACAATAGGACTACCAAGGATGGTTAGGAAACATGATTCAATATTTGGGAGTGTTGACTCGCTTGTTACATCAGGCCATTTTATGCTAATTAATGAAACTAATTTAGTAGAATAAATGAAAATTAAATATAATTTATTGAAATTTTAAACATATACAGTGTTCAAGTGTTGATTTTATCAGAAAAATATGTCAGTTTTACATTATTTTTTAAAATCAATTTGTAAATCCCTTGGATCAAAGTTGAATAAAACTATGGCTACTCTATCCCAAATGTATGGACGATGTGAAGGGGAAATAAAATTAGTGAAATACATATTTATGGAATGCATAATGGATTTGGGTGGATAATGGAAAGATAATTTACATTTATTTTAGTAATGTTTTAATAAATAATACCAATCCATAAAAAATATAGATTCTTTTATGGAATTATGTGTTTCTTGTTATCATTCTCTAATTTTTTTTCAGGATAAATGTGAGCCTTCACTTATTGGAAATGGACTTGTACAAGTGGGTATAGAGAATGATTATCTAATATAAAATAGAGTTTATATGGATGAATGTTGTCAAAAAATAATATACAGATCATCTTTGATGACCATTATCTTTTTAGGTGAGTGTTCATGTGTTCTTTATAATATCTATGAGGATAGGGAATTATATTTTTTAGTATAAGAATGTTATATCCTCAATACATAAAACCTTATGTTAAATAATAATGTGTTATTTGGGTAGAATAAATTTTGGTTTTCAAATGATTGTTCAATTTAGTGAAAATGTGTTTTATGCATCGGAGTTGAAGAAGTATGATCCCGATATAGAACTTGGGATTCGATGGAATATTATTGATATTGAACCAAATACTATGTTTATTCATGTATCGATACTTATAATATATATCAATGTGGATATATATTATTGCTAAATTATTGATATACTATAGGTTTTATAGAAACATGGTCATATTATAGATGAAATGAGGGAGCATGTAAAGGAAATGGTGGAGCAATCCCCAAAACACATCCAAAACAATGATGGTTTTCAACATTCTGGGAATTGAATAGAAAATTATGGAGAGAATGTAAAAACATTATATTTAGGGAACTGAATAGTTATATATGAATTTAATGGTAATATATTGATTGGTTTTTGTTTTATGATGTTCTAAGAGGTTTCATCACATATTAAAGGTTATTTATAGAGGTTTATGGTTTGAGAACGACTAATTTAAAATGTGAAACACATTTAAGAAATTTTTAAACTAAATATTATTCAAATTACAATGGGAAACCATATATATTGATATAGATTTAAATTCATTGTTGAAATATGTTTTTGGTAACAGTTCATGACACCTACCTAGGAATGGCCAACATACAGTAGCACTACACAGTAGGAAAAGGGTTTTCGAAACTGTGTGGCATAACACAGTGGCATATAGGCAGCCTACTATAAATGTGAATATATTCTAAATTATATCTTTACAAATTAAATGTTCCACTAATTCTCGTATAACAATAATTCCTTTTTCTTCCAAGACATTAGAGATGGTCCCATTTAATCCATGAGTTATTTTTAGGTGAGTTATAATGTGTATGAAGCCTGAATTCAACTATAAGAAATCATTATTAAACATTATTCATAGAAATTGTGTTATTATCCTTATAAAAACAATATATGTATTCTATAATGGATATATCTATTTGTTATGAATAGTGTGTGATGATATTTTGTTCTATCTTGTTTATGGTACATGAGTGGTGATCATATCATTATGTTTCATTATGCTATTCTTCATTTTTTAGAAAACTATAAGCTAGGTAGAATCTTTGTTGAATACATTGGTTTTAGAACATGAAGTAATATTTTTAACTATATGTTATTTAATAAATTGTTGTGAAATCATTCTAAGATTAATGGGGAAAAACCCAACAATTGTTTTTTGGATTTTTTCGGAAAATTGATTGGTTTTCATAAAGATACATTTTTTAGGATTTTAAAATGATGATTTTAAAAGTATAAATTGTATTTAATTAATTAAAATGGTTCTTTAAAATGGCCTTAACAATTAAAAATTTGTGGAATGGTTTTACATGGATTCATAAAAAAAGTCTTCTATGGGATATTTTTTATTTTACATGACCATATGCAAGTGTAATTTTCCATTGGTGCATGTGGTATTGGGTACCTTGTGACTATGTAATAGATCAAAGAGATAGTGCTATCGAGTATTTATTTATCTCGTGGAAATATATCATGTCTATGGAGGGATGGTTGTGGGTATTATAAATTATTTTAAAAACGTTTTATGCCTCATTTATTTGTTTTCCTGGAAAAATTTCATGGACACGATATAAACATAATTACTAGTAATTTTTTGTAATTTTTACAGTAATTGTTTTTATTGTGGAGTTAGTTAGGAATAAATTGGTGAAATCCAAATGATTTTAGATACAACACCTTCTTGGGAACTATTGTGAATTTTCATTTTTGATCTTTCATGATAAAGGTAAAGGTATGGTTTCTTTTTTAATTGTCGATGCTTATTTAGACTGGGAACTACTTGTGGTGTTTGGTATTTAACTTTTTTGTGATTTGGTTTTCATGATATCATTAGTCAATTATTTTTTATATTTATTTAGTCTTTATTGTATCATGGATATTTTGGTTAATTTTTTTCTATAAATTTAGTTTCATTTTGATTATACATAAAATATAGTATTTTGGGCTTAATGATTTTATGGTTGTTTTTAATTTCCAAATGCAAAATAATCCCACAATGTTTGTTGGAGGCCTTGGAATTTATTTCCAACCATTGTTTCTTGGGGAAGTCAGCTATGTTTAGTAAAAAAACCGACCCTTCCAAAGACATAGGTAGTGGGGTTAGATTTTAAAAAAGATTTCTTATTTTGGTCGGTCCAAATTTATTATTGGGATAAATGGTCAATCCTGTTTTTAGATATTGGCCTTGATAATGGTGTCACGTTTTTATACATAGTTTGTAATTACATCAGTTTTTATCATTGTATTGTAATAAGGTGTAGAAATTTTGGAACATGTAATATAGAACATTGAAAATTAATATATATCCTCTTTATTGAAAACATAAGGTTACATGAGAATTTTGGTGCATGAGTGATTTAGACCCATTTAAGTAAGTTGTAACCTTATCATCATGATTTTATCCAATGAGAGATTCATGATGTGAATTAATAGTAAGTCAAACAAAAATGTATGCAATTTTAATTTAGAGAAAAATTGTTCCAAAAATGAAAAAGATTGGGTTATTTGTAAAATGAGAAAATAGTTTTTTGGTAAAACACTCTTGTACTAATTTTAAAAAAATTTAAATGTTTAGAATGATTGAACTGTTGATTTTTTTGTAGTATATGATTTCGCTGTAAATTTTATTTACTTAGACATAATTTTATAATGAGTGAGAATAATTTTTTTTTTCATGTTATAGTAAACAGAATAGGGTATGAATCATTGAAACCTACAAGAAGGGGCTTCTAAAAATGTGGTTTCACTAGAACCAAATGTACACCCCAAACTGGTCAAAATCATGGTAAAGATGTTTTAATACATGGACAGTGGAAATCTTATGGATTTTCTAAGATTATTGTATAACTAAGTTATATTCCTAAAGTAGTATTCATCCAAATTTAAGGGGGGATTTTGAGCCATAAATAGAAGGATCATGGTCTAATATGATGAATGAAATCTAAAATTTCATTGGGACACTAGTATAGGTAAATGTAAAGTTGGAAACATAAAATATAGAGTATTTGAAATTCCAGTGGTGGGAATTAGATGATCAGGATAAATTGGAACAGCCCTTGACATTGGAAGATTTTAAATAATATCTTAATAACAAATTATATTCATAAACGATTTTGATTAATAGAACAAAATTCTTCTTCATGTTGAAAAAAGAGAGACTATCAGTGATATATAATGATGCTTGATTTAAGACATCAGAACATTTTTCCTCAAAAGTTGTAAAATTAATCGTTTATGGAATTCCTTTTTTAATTTTATATGAATATAATAAATTGTTCAGCGATTCTAGGTCTCATTATTGTGTATTATAATGAAACGTTCAATAGAATTACTATACCAGAACATTATGTCTCATGAAATATGGTTTGGGGGAGAATGTTTATTCCTATGGGAATAGATGGGGAGATAAATACTATGATAAATTGGTAATTACATTACTCTAAAATACTAGAGATATTCTATTATTTTATTAAATTAGGATAGAAAAATGATATAAATCCCTAGTCAATTACTAGATTAATAGTTTAGGAAAACAATATAAGAAAAATGATACCCATATTACATTGGTAAAGGAGAAATGGAAACTAAATTGATACACATCATTCTTGGAACTCGTTAAATGGGTTAGTCTTAATAACCTTGGGAAACTAACCATTATAATGGAGGGATATAATTCCCATTAATTGTAAATAATGTGTAATAAATATTTAATAATTAATAAAAACTTAACTGGTCTAGGAAAAAAACATAGAACAGATTATATTTAAATAAATGGATAAATATTAATCAATATTGAAATGTTACTAAATTAAACAAAATTTATTTAGTCAATAGATAAATAAATAAATGAATCAATAGATTATATCATATAAAAATCACCTGGATAATAACTGAAATATCTATTAAGGAAATTTTAAATTATTAGTCATCATGTATGAGGAAAATGAAAACCTATACCTTCATGAACATTCACAAGATTGTTTAAAACTATAGTTGTAAACAAATTTTATTTGGAAAAATTATCATCATCGTGATTACCTGTTAATGCATCGTGGGGTATATAAAATCATAACACCACATGTCACTGCTTGTCTAATGTATTCCTCCTAAGTCGAATAATTGAAAATAAACTAATAATGTACCTCATCATAAAATTTAAATATTGAATAAATTTTAAATATTTATCGATAACTACACAGTAGAAGATATGTACAAATAAGGGTTGTTGAAAATGATGACTAGAATGATCGCTGAAATATCATTAAAATAATTCTTGAGGAAAATAGAATTTAATCATTCCAAAGAATCTCATAAAAAAATTGGGTACAACCACGAATGCGGCACACACGCATGGAAGAAAATTACATTAAATCGCAATCCCGGGGACTTGACCTCAAGACCTGTCCCTCACCCCCAAAACCCTTACCACGCCACCAACAACGATGGGGCATTCCAAAGTATCTCATACAACTATAAAACATTTGAATCTGATTCCATATGAAACAAATAATTTCAAATGAAACAATAAAAACTATGAAGATAAATTTATTGATGATATGAAATAAAATTGGGGAATACATATACTACATATCAAAATAAGTGGTCAAAATGATATATTCCTCATGGGAAGAAATGTGAGACAAAAATCCATTACATTGTGACTAAATTATCACATGTGTATTTATATTATACAATAATAATCATATGTTACCTAGTTAATTATCTTTGGAAACATATTCATGTATATTATATTTTTAATTTCACTAGTTACAATTTTGTAAAAATCTACATAAAAAATAATGTTTAAATTGTGTGTGTTTTTACAATATTTGGTTTATGTGTCAAAAAATAAATTGTTAGGACAACTATGATCAATTTATTAATTTTAGAAAAATAAAAAGAATAATAATAATGAAATTATTATCATACATAAACATCAATTACACTTTTTTAATTAATCATGAAATATGTCGTTGATTAATAAACCTACATTATAATCATGGAGACATATATCATACGTACAGAAGCGTAATGTCCCCATTTTTCAATGATAATATTTGAAACAAGATAAGTAACATTATATCATTCAATAATTATAATTACATAATTAATATCCTTTTATTTAATCATTTATAATTATATTTATTGTTTTGGTGATGTTCAATTAATCAAATTGTTTCGTGGTGGCGGTAGTCAACACATCTATGACTGACGATATAACTTTTTAGTGTGTATGAAATGTAAAAAATAAAATGATATATTATATATATATATAAATTAAATTATTAATTAATATCATATGTATTTCATTTATGTCACATTAATCAAAACAATAGTTTATAAATTCCTCTTATCATGTGAATAAATCACATCATAGTGAGGAGGGGTTTGTCCACACTTCCAGAAATGATGTAATCATATTCCCACAAAATGGAAAGCGTAACAGATTTATCTACATAAAAATGAAATAATAAAACCAAATTATTAATATCATATATATCATATATAATCTTATTTTCTATTATAATTGAAAACCCAAAATACTAGTAAAATAAATACTAAGGATCATTATTTCATGAGGGGTTATACGTCTATACATATGAACGTTTTGTTTGTTATACATCTAATAGAAGTCTGTGTAAATGTAGGTAAGAAAATAAATATACAACAATATAAGTATATTTAGTTCAATGAGGTTATTTTTTAATCATTGAATAATAATATTTGAGTGGGTGGAGAATGAAAATAAAAAAAGAGCCGGAGGAAGGATGTTACCTCTTCTTTTGGCATGTCCATTTGGTCTGATCCCTAGAGATCCATGAGATTATTATTTTCCTAATGGATTCCACTAGGATTAGTGTATTGGATTTATAGCTTATTTGACCAGTTTTTGGGGGATCTAATGGTCCTGAAAGGTGTGAATAAATGGAATGGTTGGGTTCCCTTCTATAATGGAGGAGGAATTGCACCATTGTAATTTTTGTTAAAGGGACTTCCACCCTTTTTTCAAATGAAACATTGGTAAAATAATTTTAAAATTTATAGAAATGATCTATTTGGTTGAAATAGTTACATTACGTTTTGTTTGTAAAAGTTTCTAATTCATTTTGGTCATTAATTAAATGGATTAGTCATTTGGTAATGTAATTTTTCCATTAATCATTGTAGTTAATTTTAATAACATTCAATAAAATTTATGGTAAAAATCTATATTGAACATAATAGAAAGAAAATTATTTTTAATTAAAATATTGAAGACATTTTTTAAAATTCAAATCACATAATTGGATGAAATAATTTTTGAATTAATCTCGGAGATGAGACGACAATATAGGTGCTTAAATTAAAAAAATTTAAAATTTTTTCTCTATTTTTTTATCAAACATAAAAAAAGAAATTGATAAAAATGAAATAAATTGGTTTAATTGAAGTAAAATGTTACTAATAAAACATTACAACCAATTAAAAATATAATATAATATTACAAACAAATTAAATGAAAGTGAAATTTTACAAAAAAAATAAGTATTTTAACATATTCTTCAAAAAATAAAATGTGAAAAAAACAAAAAATTATCAATTGGATAATTTTTATCTTATTTTTTCAAATATTAAGTTTATTAGACATTTAAAATATTTAAAATTTCCAAAAATAGTAATTTTAAAAAGTTCTCCACTAAAATACTATAAAACTTCCTTTATAAAAATACAAGTTTTTATGCATAAAAATGTCATTTTTCTTATCATATGCATATAAATTATATTTTATGAGTGTAACAACATTTAGTTAATATATAGAATATAAATTTCATTAATATAAATCAATCATAATAAATTATTTAATTTTTTACGATAAAAAAAATATGTGATGATAAAAATATGAAAACAAATTCTTTATAATCATTTGGTTTGTATTTTAGTTTATAATTAATTATAAAATGATTAATTCATCTATTATTTTTTTAAACATAAATTATTAGAAGTTATTTAATAGTATTCATAATTTCATATTTACTTCCATGTGTATATCTTATTATACTAAATAAAAAAAATTAATAATATAATATTGTTCATTAAAACTCAATATTACGTGTTATGAAAACCATCGAGGAAAGTTAGTCATGTATGTAACACAAGTAATAAATTTTGATACATTTATAGAAATATTAAATAAATTAGTGTAATATAACATTTTCATTTTGTTTCATAAAAAGTAATCTTAAAAAAAATTTATTCAAAAAGGAAAATATTATCATTTTTTGTGGGGTAATATTCTCCCCATGTCAATCAATTTATGTGGTAATAATTTAAGAAAAGATCTCAGAAATCAATGGATTAATATTTGAAATTAAACTAATATTCAAAACCGCATATCATGATTATGTATACTGACACATCACCATCGTAGAGAGAAAGAAACATAGAATTGTGTCATAACTAGTGTCCCTAGTAGGAGAATATATATTTGAAAAAGAACCATGGATACAAAATTAAAATCTAATGATCATGTTATAATTGAGAGTGTTATAGAAAATGATTAGATGAATATTTATGGCTACAAATCCTTACACCAATATTATGAAAATGTCATTGATATCATAAAAAATGATGAGAATTAGAAAAAAATCGTTTGAAGACAATTTTCCCTATATTTGAGGAATTATTATACTCTATAAGAATATTAGAAGATATATATATCTATTTCATAAACACAATCATACCCTTTGGTTTTTACCTGATATATTTCTATATGATTTCTTATCATGGACTTCATTATATGGTGGTGGAATTCATTAACATCTAAAACCACATCCATTGAATAACTTATAAAATTTCATAAATTGATAACATTTTCAGAATATTATAAACCAACACATTATATAAAAGTTATCCAAATTTAATAAATAATATTATTAAATACTATGATGTTGAATTTAATCATCAAATGATAAACATGTGAATATTATAATTACTTTAACTACTATAAAACCTTAATTAGAACAAGAACAAATATGGTAACATATAAATAATATTGATTATTGAATATATTAATTTAATCAATTAATGACATAAAAATAAAATTTATAGTATAAACAACTATTTTATTAAATCATTACTGATTTCCAAGGTAGTCAACACTTATCCTATTAAAAACATCCAAACAAAAACTTTGATTATACAAACAACTATTTCTTAACACAAGGATAATAATAATTGTTATATTTCCATAACCATGTGTCTTATAGAAAATATTAATTTCTACTGATTAACATATCTTGGTACCATTAAACATATGAAATTAAATACCTCAAAAAATGTACTACAATAAAATCATCATAGACTCCATGAAAATTATAACCTAAAAATCATTGATATAATAAGTAAATGAAATAATTTTTTATTCCAAACTAAACCACATTAATCATTACTCTTCATCTATGATAGCAGGATAATATTTAACATGAACCATTACCCTCATTTGGGTTATATTTCATTGACACATGAGGAAATGATTTTTGTAATGACCCATACCGTTTTAGTGGAAACATTTCACATTATAATTTTATTTCATTGAAAAATAATAATGATAATGGTGGAATTTTTCTCCACACATATAATAAAATTCCATTTGCTTCAAGAAATTACAATGGTGTTTCCCTCCAAAATTATCATAAGGGAAAAATAAATTGTTATCTTTTTATATGTATTCTAATTTTAACCTTCCATCAATTTCATTTCTTGCATTCCATTAAACCCATTGGGCAATTAGAGTTCATTATCAATCACATTGTCACATTATACAATTCCGTCATATGATGAAATTGCTTGGGGGATAATTTCACTTAGAAATATTTACTAAAGTACATAAAAGATAGGATCCTTCTTACTCTTTGGATCATGTACATTAGTGAGGTCAAAATTCTTTATTCTAGGATCCATTTTTAATGATTAAATACACTAGATATATTCATATAAATATAAATCGAAATTTACAATCACATGAATTGTGAAATAAATAAAATAAATTTATAATTTAATTTATAGCTAATCTAATAATCATAACCATCATTTATATGGGGAAATTGTTAATTTTAAATCGATATTATTTTCATTCTAAAATTGTAAAATATCCAATGTATATCCTTTTGGATGATCAAACCATGTACATAGTAATTCCTATTTTCACGTACCAAGTTACACTCGAGTCAGACATGTTTGAGTTGTTACCCCTAGGTACATCTATTTCGTACCGCCTCTCCATGTAGTATCCATATTTGGATATATTTCTAGAAATACCATCATAATATATACCATACTAAATTTCTAGGATGTTATTCTATGCCTGTCATCAGTGTTCCTTTTCATGGATGTGTTCATTAATTTAAGTATTCTAAATCTAACTTCCAATGTTTTTCTAAACATGATCTGATTCCAACTGTACCTCCACAACCATAGAATCCCAGAGTTGATGTGTTATATAATTTCATTCGAATCGATACCTATTTCATATATCAAGGGACAAAATATTTTAGCATTTTTGTTAAAAAAGATTCCATATAGGATACACATATTCTATTGTTAATGGATATAAAACAGAACAAAACTAAAAACATAGTATTATTAAAACTCATCCAAAGATTTCATCTTTATAACTAGTGTAAAGGAAACATAATAATAGTGGTATCATATTCATAGTAAGGGAATGTAAGGAATAATAAATAATGAATCAAAAAGGTATGGTAAATCACATTCAACACATGAAATTTAAATAAGTAGAAATTGAATAATCAATATGTATTGGTAAATAAGTGAACTTAATCATTTTAGTCAATAAATAGTGAATGAACCACATCTAACTATTTTATCATAGGAAAATATCATGGATAAAATTAAAATATCTATGAATGAAATTATTAATTTTTTAACATATTATATGAAGAATATAAAATCTTATACCATGAAGACCGTTATTAAGATATTTTAAAACAACATGTTCAAACCTATTTGAACTAGATGACTTTTTTAGGTCTTTAAAAAAATTAAATTCATAGAGTGTAAATATATTTTCATGGCCCACGCATCACTACATGTCCAAATAATTCATCATATATTGAGTAATGGGTAATAATCAAACAATGTATTGTATCATAAAATGTCAATATTGAATAAAGTATCCTGATTTATCTATAATTTACTAGTATAGTAAAAGTAACAATTACTATTTTTAATGTTTATTAATAAAAATACCATGGAATGATTATTTAAAACATTCTTGAGGAAAATTATCATTTAACAATACAGAGTGTCCAATACCAATTTTAATCATATGAATCATAATCCCTATAAAATAAATTTATTTGAAATAAAATATGAATAAAATGATTATTAAATTTAGTAATTATAATATTTAAAAAATATAAATATATAAACCACATAAAATAAATAAGTGGTGGAAATGGTTAATGCCTTATAGAAATAAATGTGAGACAACAATCCATTTCCATGAATATGACATATCACGTGTGCCTTTATAAAAATAAATAATAATTTTTTTCTAATTAGTTATTTTATTTAGAACCATTTTCATGTTTATTATTACTATTATTTCACTTGTTAAAATTTTGTAAAAAACTACTTAAACAAAAAAATTCACGTCTCGTGTTTTGAGAATATTTGGTTTATGGGTAAAAAATAACATTCATATGTAAAAATGGTGAGAGGGTTCATTATAAAAACATGTCTAGAATACTAATAAATAAATAGTTATTATAATTTTACATAAATTATTTTCTTAAACCAATAATGATATTGGAATATGAAAAATTAACCAACGTATCAATCATGGAGACTATAGTCTATACATAAACATGAGTAACATTCCGATTTATAAATGATAATGGTTGAAATAAGTAATTTTATATCAATACATAATGATAGTTATATCAAAAATAACATTTAATTTAATCATATATAGTTATATATAAAATTCATGTGATGTAACTATAATCACATCATATCGAGTAGGCGGTAGTCCACACATCCACGACCAATGTTATCATTTTTTATTCTGTGAACATAGAAATAATGAAATTATATATTATATTTACATAACATAAATTATGTCTTGAATATGATATATATTCATTAATGTCACATATTTTTATCTAAAACCACATGTTATACATTCCATTTATCGTGGGAATGAATTATATTTCTTTGAGGTGGCACTATTCCACACTTCCACAAACAAGGTTATCATATTCATACAAAATGGTAAGTATAATGTATGTTAGAAATAAAAAATATAAATAGCATAATGACATTAGAAATTTCATATATATCATATATAAAAAGTGTTTCCATCATAATTACCAAACATTTTTTGTTATAAATTAAAAAACGATCATCATTTCACAAGGTGGTAGTCTGATATAAACAGGAATCATAGGTTCATTACCCATTTGATGGAAGTGGGGTTATGTGTTGTTAAAATAGTAAATATAAAAATATTATGAAATATTTAGTATACTGGGTATATAATATAATAATGTACTAATAATATTTTTGGGGGAATATAAGGGAAAAAATAAAAAAGAGCTTCATGTCGGATGTTACCACTTTTTTGTGTAACACAGTTTGGATTTCACCAAATGGATTCTTTTGATGGATTTATGACCACAAATTGGATTATTTTATGAGGATAAGGGTGTTGGTAGATTATATTAATATATATAGTGTGAGTAAAATGTATGTGTAAGTGTAAATAAATGGGATGTGTGAGTGCCTTTTTATAGTTGAGGAGGAGTGGCACACTTGTAAATTTTGGAAAAAGGTATTACACCATGGTATTTTCCATAAAAAGTGTCTCCAAAAATGATATCCATAATATAAATTGTATTATATTGTTTAATGTGGCCATAAATTTTTTTTTGGATATTTTAATATGTCATTTTGGTCTGTGATATTAATTTTTAGTACATTTTTATAACAATTTCTCTCTTATTCATTTTAGTTAATATTAATCACAATCATGAGTATTTTTATCCTAAAATAGGTTGAAATTATTATAAAATATAAATTTAATGATTAAAAATATAGAAATATATTTTTCTATTCCAAATCACAAAAACTATTAGAAAATAATTGAAAATTTATCCAGCATATGGGACGACAACACAAGTTTTTAATGTAAAAACGTTCAAATGTTTTCTATGTTTTTATAAAAAATTTCCTATATAAATTAATTAAAATAAGTTAAATTTAAGGGATTCCAAATTTATATTATTAAACATTATAAATTAAAAAAATATAATTACACTTCAAAAATAAATTAAATCTAAAATATATCTTGAGTTAATTTTCTATATGTTTTACTACCCATCAAAAAATGAATCTTCATAGAAAAATACCAAAATATAACAATATAATATTTTTTATGTAAATATTAAAATGATGAAGTTTATATTGACACAAAAAATCCAAAGAATTTCCAAAATTGGATTTCAAATAGGTTAATCATTAAATGGTTTTAAAACTACCTTTATAAAAACTTTTCTTTTTATGCATAGAATAAGCTTTTATTTTATAATATGATTATAAATTATATAGGATTTGCATAATTTTTCTATTTTATATAATATATATATATATATATATATATATTACAAATATCATTCACTAATATTAATAAATTTAATTTATAATTATGAAACACTTTTGTTCGCATAAAAATGAAAATATTTCATTTAAATTCAATTGTTTTATTTGTTTCTCTAAATTTATAGAAACCACTAAATTTATATTATATTTGTAAAAACGATTATTTTTTATAACTCAGTCTATTATATACATAAAAAATAATTTCATGTCTTGGTTATATCTTATAATATAAAATATTTCTTTATTTAGAAATATAATTATGTTTTGTAAAACTCTGTCTGGTTTGTTACACAAGAAATCGAAAAAAGCCATTATTATGTGTATTGTAATATATGTTTTGTGTTAGAAGTATATAAATCTAAAGAAATATTACTTTTACATATGATTATTATGGTTTTTCATATAAATAAATCTAGGGAAAGAATTAGATATATTATAAATATAAAATATTTTAAATTCTTTTTTGTGGCACCAAAGGAAGAGGTACACATACCTACAGAGATGTGGTATGCCACATAATCAAACTATGTGATCATTAAATCTTTAACCTCAACCAAAATGTATTTTTTGATTTTTTTTCATTTTTATTAGTCTCAACATATGAAAAGCGATTTTAAGACACCATTGAGAATATGTCCCAACTACAACATAATGAGACAACATCATTGATATTGTCACAGTGCTCCATGGTTGGGTGTTAGAGACACATTTAATGTTTTTGAGGTATTATATGACTCTATGAGATGAGTTTGGATGACTATTTATCATAATAATTACATATCAATATATGGTAATTATATAAACCCTAGGAATTATCAAATAGTTTAATCTCAATTGGGTAATAATGAGAAAAATTCAATGTGTAATAAATTATATGCTTTAGATAAAATCTTCATGAATGATCAATATAGTCCTTGGATGGTGAGATGTGAAATTATTTTTAATTCTACACATATTAATGTTTTATTAAATGGATTTGTCTCACTCATATATTTATTTTCTTGTTATTAATCACATGTATTTCAATATGTAGATTACACCTTATCTATTGAAACATAAAAATCCTACTGACCAAAGAGTGAGTCATTAATTTTTTTGGTAAATATTATTCTATATTTATCAGTGAGGATAAGTTAATTTCATATTTCTATATTATATATGTGTATTTCTATGAATAAATTAATGGTAGGATTTCATAAATTTATTCGTAGACTATATTGACTATTGTTCCATAAGTGGTCATTCCCCAACATTGGATTGAATTGAGGATATTTTTAGTGGAGATTGGGGTGTAAAACCTAGTAATGTAAGATTATTGGGACTAGTGGTTGGATCTATATTATATTAGTTGGTAGTGCCTATAATGTAATCTTTGAATGATATTGGGAATTGATATTTTAAAATTACTATTGATTATATTTTGGGAATTTTCCAAGAAATTCTTTAGGGTTTCCAGCCGAAAGAGATGTAGAGCTTACCATTTATCACATTTCTCAGATATTTCTAGTTCAACATTTTTATTCGCTATTGGAACTGATAGAATTCATTAATTTTAATGTATAATTGGAGTATTTGTATGGTAAATAGGTCATTTGACTATGTACGTAACTTTGGGAATCAAAGTTTTTGTGTGTGATGAAGGTGGATAAAACTATTTGACAGTTTATGGATTATGATATTCATAACCATTTTAGAATAATGAATTGGAATCATGATCTATAGACTAATAAACTATTTGATCAATTTATGGGGTCCCTTTTGTTCTAAAAAATGACTTACATTCTGGATATCACAAATTTTGAGTTTGAAATAATGATATTCAAAAGTCAACATTTGTAAGTTGTTGTAGAAGTTACTAGTAAGTCGTAATGCCTTTTGGAATTATGAATGGACAGTAAAACATTATGCAATTGATGAAATGAAAATTCAATGCTTTTTATATTCCTTCTTATTAGTTTCTATTGATGAAATATTAGTAAATTCATTAAAAATGAATATCATGAGAAACACTTGGTTGTAGTGTTTTGTATCATGGTTGATCATCATCTACATTCCCATATATGAAATTCTGGTTTTTGGATACATGAGTTATGTTTTATTGGGCATGTAATTTATAAGAAAAGAGAATATGTAGATCATTAAAATAAATATGATTTTTATGTCTGGGAACGCAACAAATAATCTTATCTATATACATTAAATCCTTATGAAATTAGAAACGAAGAGATATTTTTTTCTAATGTATCACATTTGGAATCACGGTTGATATCTTAGATGAGGAACATTGGTCCTTTTAAATGGAATGAAAAAATATCATAAATACATAAAATAAGAATAGGTTAGAACTGAATCATCACATCTCTTAAAAACTCCCTAATTTTGAGAAGGATATATTGTCTATTATATTATATTAGGAGAAGGATTGGGATGTCTTCTCATAATATGAGATCTTATTGTTACTTATCGTTCATGAAAATTACAGTTTCCATTGATTAACTACCAAAAAATGATTTGTAATTTGATTATATCATTCATTCTTCAAATACATGTAATCATTACATATTTTTTTTGGAAATTCATTGTGATTACATTCTTTAAGTGTTTTAAAAACATTATTACAATTTTTTTAATATTTGGATGTATGGAAGGATGATGTATCTCTGGATGTTTGACATCGATTTGACATACACACTGAGTAAAGGAGACTAGGTGGTTGATTTGTTGTGTCTGAATTAATATAATCATCTTGCTAAAATGATTCCAAATAGTAGAAACTAATGTCATTTATATTGGATATGAAACTTCATAGCTTGATCCAAGGAGTTTTCATAGTTTTACATTCAATATTATTATTTTTTTATTTTATTGACATGTAATAGTTTCTCAAACATCCATTCATAATTTTGTTTCTATGAGGTTACTACTCAATGGTGTTAAAGAAATCATGAGGCCTAATCTATATCTGAATTCATTGTGTGGTTTACAAGTTAGTCAATCATACTTTTGATTTATTGGGAATATCCTCATAGTGGCTACCACTATTCAAACTATAATATTAACTATGGTTTTTAGAAAATGAATAATGATTTTAAAATGTATTTTAAGTATTTGTAATGAGGAAATAGATAACAAAGTATATTTTAGGACGCTTAACCATTCTATAGAAAAATATATAGCGTCAATAACCAGATGGTACATCGGAGCCTTTATATATTTCCTTTTGTATGTAAGGGTATATAAACCTGGTCTTTATAGGTATCCCAATGATGGTTAGGAAATATGATTCTATATGACTAATTTTCAATCGAATAATGAATTGATATAACATATTCATTATCTGAGAAACCAATTAGGTGAATACTTGTCCAAAATCTACATTTTGCGAACTATAAATATGGATAGTGTTTAGATATAGATATAACCAGATAGAACCCCTAGGATTAAATCTTGTTTTTTAGAATTATTACAATATTTCCTTAGATAACATTTTACTATTAGTATGGATTATCATCTCCAATAGAATACATATTCTTTATAGAGAATCAAAACATTGGAGCACATGATTAGGGAAAGTGTAATGGATTTCAGTGGATCGTGGGAATATAAATTACATTTTATATTGAAATATTATAATAATAGTCTCCAAATATAGATGTATGTGGTTGCAATTAGTGCATTGTACTAGAAACCTCACAATTATCCACTTTGTTATGTTGATAAGGCCAAAAGTCACATAGTGGTCCCTCCATATAAAAGAGACAAAAGAAAACTTCTTTGGTCTAAAAAAATAATGGAGACGGATCAGAGTCATTAGAAATCATATGTAGATTATTTTAAATAAATTATTTCATTTTTGGTGAGTGATAATGTGTTCTTTATAATATCTACAAGGAATGGGAATCACCATTTTGTTAAGTTGGAAAGACATATTCCAAATACATAAGCCCTTTCAAGATACATGAATTATTTGGTGTGGTGGAATATTAGTAGAATTTCTAAACACAATTTAGTTCTGTGAGGAATGTGTTTCATATAACTCAAATTAATAAGAACTAACCAGATCAAGAACAACTAATTTGATGGGATCCATTTAACCAAGATCTGGATGCAATGTTGATTCTTGTACCAATACAAATTGTATATAGGCATGAAATGATATTTTTTTTGGAAACATTTAGTCTGTTGTATATTTTATGGAAACACGATCAAATTAATGTAGAAATATCAGAGCATGAGATGGAAATAGTGGATCAATGGAAAAAACAATTCAAGGTCATTGACGGATTTCTACATTCAGAGTATGGAAATTCAAATGGAAGATAGAATTTAATCCCCATTTATAATGTAAAAGAATATTTATTTATGTATTATAATAATATATAATAATAGAGCTATTGTTTGTGATGTTATGACCAGTTACAACACATTTCAGTTACAATTGTGGAGGTTCACAATTTGAGAACAATTAATATAAAACCTGAAATACCTAAAATAAACTATGAAATGGAATAAAATAAATCGGCCTAATATAAAATGTGAATCATGAAATCGAGTTAAATTCATGTTTGGAACCAATTATTTCTAACCATGTGTGCCAACCGTGTGTGATATGGCCTTAAAAATAAAGCATTTTATAGTTAACGTACCAGTTTCAAGGCTGTGTTACCAAAGAATGTGGTGTATAGGTTGACCTCTATAAAATGTGGATGCTATAAAAATTAGATCATATATAACATTTACTTCCCATAATGATTTTATAACATGAATTAATATTACTTCTATTCCATGAGAAAGGATCTCATTTGATTCCAGATCGATCCACATGTAAATCACATTGTTTTGAATGCCCAAATTCATTCACAAGTTTCTATTCATTCTCAATATTCCTAGATCAATGGTTATTATATATAATGTAACCTTATATCATGTCTGTTATTGGAATATCTAGTTATTATTAATGATTTTTATGTTATCATGTTTGTTCTAGTGAATGTAATGTGGATGCACATCGGATCATGAATTTTGGTTTTGTTTTTCTTCATGTTCTCCTGTGTTGGGATGTATATAGATTTTATATATACTAAAATTGACAAAGAACACAATGGATTATTTCTAATTACATGTTTTTATGTATTTTGGGGTTAAATACTTTTCTGATTAATGTTTTAAATACCAATATGTTTTTGTTTTGGGAATTTTGTGATAATAGGTAAGATTTCAAAAATATCCTTTGATTTATTATTCATAAATATGGATTTTAATATTATTGTTTTTTTTAGATGCATGTAACTGGATTGAGAAATTGGTTTAATGAAATAATGGTGTATAGGATTTTTTTACATGGATTCATTATACATGTTCGGTGTGAGTTTATTTTTATCATTCCTAAGCCTTTAAAAATGTTGAGGGATATTTGGGAATGTGGTATTCATAACCTTGGGATGACTTGGTTGATCAACAAGAGACTACTAATCAGTACAGATATATCACTTAGACATGGAGGGTGTGTTTGGAGATGTGGTAGTGGTTGTTCCAATTGATTGTAAATGTTTTTTTTATTCTTTTATTACATTACTAGGAAAATTGTTATGGATTTATTATAAACTGTTTCATTTCATATCACTATATTTTAAATTGTGTTAAAAATATTTTTCATGTTTTTTGAGTTTGGTATTCATTTATCAAATCCTACCATGTTAAGACTCACTCAGGATAAATAATTTTTTCATTTATAGATGATATCTATAAAGAAATATATAAAAAAATTGTATCTCATTTATTTGGTGAGGTTTCTTATGATTGGGAAAAACATGTGGAGTTGTCTCTTGGATCTATTTTGGAGTTGGATGTATTGAAGAGTTGGGACTTCTATTTTCAAAATTATTATTTCATAGTTTTTTTAAATCAAATAATTTTCTTTCTTTTTTTGTTATTATTTTGGTTGAATTTTATTCATGCATCATATAGAGTATATTTGGTATATTTTTTTGTTAGTTGGTTGTTTTAATTAATAATTTATAATAATCCATCAATATTCCCTGAAGAAATTTGAATTTCATAACCCTATATTGTATATTGGGAATGTAACCTAAAGTTAGGGACACCGCCACCTCCCAATCCCATAGGTGAGGGGCAATATTTTACAATGGAGTAATAGATAATTCATAAGAATATAGGGGTATCTTAGCCACATCATGGCCACTTCCCTCACATTAGGAAGAAATTAATTTATATTCTTGAGATTTAGTTGATTAGTTTCACCTTATTCGCAATATTTCTCATCATATGAATACAAAAAAACCTCATATGGATGCATGTTATGGTCAAACATGTCTCTATAACTGATAGGATACTATAACGGGTTAAACATCTCACAAATTTATCATTATCTATCACCTAATTCATTAACCTAGTGTTCCAACTATCCCTTATACATTTTCAATTCACCCGAGTTATATAGAAACCATAACACATGGTTAATTTAACTTCTAATTTAAGGACTATTCCATGACCCTATAACATTGCTGAATGAATATTTAGGTAGGAAAATGATTTTCACCTAGAAAATAATTTCTCAAATATATCATATTAACCATTTTATATCTAAATTTATGAATGTTATATCCAATTTTTAAAATAAAAAATTATAATAAATCCTTATTCCTCATGATGAAAAATTCCCCCATCATGGGACAAATCATGTGTTGTATCAACTGGAACAATATCATATATTCTCTATATTTATCTATAATTATTGGCCTATACAATGAAATATTTATTTTTAATTAATACAATGCATCATAGAAAACAATGATGTCATAGTCAACGGTAATTGTTCCTTCATATTCCTTATAAAAAACTTTTTTTATTACACAAATAACATTCCCACGCTTTGGAAGAAAATGTGAGTAATTTTACATAAATCGTTGATTTTATTCCATAGTTCATTTTTATGAACACATACTCTATAAAATGACTAAAATTATGGAAAAACAAATTGTAGATTGGTCGATCCTTTCTTGAGAACAAATTGACACATAAATGGCCCTTAACCAAATTCGACACAAGTGACTCTCTTAAAGAAATCCAGGTTATATCAATCTATTTATATGAAATGATAGAAAGAGAGTGGAGTTTAGTTTTATTTGGTTGTACATTAGACCAAATGGTTTCAAATATTTCCTTCATTGATAGATTTTATTCTTTTGGAGATAACCGGATATGACACTACACACTCATCATTCTCTCAATAGTTTGATGAAAAAAATAAAGAATATGATAGTTCAATTGATTAGAGTGAAATAAGAAGAAGATCCACTTGATAAATGTGATAAAAAAGGGTCTTTAGTCACATATTTATCTATATTTTTTCATTTAATAAATTTTAATTTATAATTAAATACTAAAAACGTAAAAAACATTAATTACGCCATTAAAAGTAATTTTCCAAATAATTGTAAATGTTGGTATGATAATTTTAGTTCCTAATGGATGGCCTATCCAATAGAATTAGAATGGTAATATATGACAGAATCATTCAAAACAAAAAATAACAATGGTAGTATGCATTGGTCAATCAAAATGGTTGTATGTCTAATAGTTGATATTTTCAGTATATCACCAACAGTAGATCAGCATTGGTAGTACCAACAATAGATATAGTCCTGTGGGTTTTCTCTAGTAGGACCAAAATAAATCATGGAGAAATGTATTAACATAAAAATTTAACATAATTTTCATATATGGTATTGATCAATATAAAAAAATTGAAATTCTTTGTGAATATGTTGTAAAGATGATGTTCAGTTTGTATAAACTCAAGATTTATATCACCATTCTAAAAATGGTCAATACAAAATTTATGTCTTGTATCAATATGATTACTTAATCAATGAGACACAGGGATCTTAGAAATTTTAATAGAAATTTTTTTATCACAATTTATTGGGGTATTTCAAAATTGACAACCATATTCTTCTAATGTGTGTTTCATCAACATAACGTGTGAACAAAAACTACAATCAACTATATAGTCAACATCAATAGCGGATAATGAAAAATGTTTTTTTTATATTACACTATGAAAATAGTGTCTTTCCCAAAAAATTCACTTTCTTTAGATGCACATTTTCCATATAACATACAACCACTAATTCTATACTCTTAATAACTAACTATGTTAAATGGGTTAATTGTTTTATAGAAGAGTCCTAAATTGGTTGTACAATTAAGGTTTTTGAAAAATATTTTAATAAAAATAAAATTTGGATCTTTTATATTTTTATGATAATGAGAACACATATACCATAAGAATGAAATCAGTAATTCTTTTAGTTAATATAGTAAACTTTTAATCATACCTCTACAACTAGTTTAATCAACGAGTTTAGAAGTTTCATCAAGATTGACTTTATAGCTAAAATAATGGGAGTATCACAAATCTTATCATAATCAATGAAAAAATAATTTAAAATATCCTTATTTTACATTCCCAGATTTAAATAATTACTGTTTAGTTTTTCAAAATATGAATACGAAGAAAGAATTTAAGTTTACACATTAAATTTATTTCATAATAAATTTTCATAATATTTGAATATTTTGTTCACAAATAAATTATTGAATTTCAATAAAAATATCATAAATATATATTTATTAAAATAATAAATATTTAGTATTTACTTTAATATATAAATTCAATATACCCATTCCTTGATTAAAAACTTTAGAAGTAAAAAATAAGATTTCATCTATCATACAAGCTCTAGGATATTGGTAAAACACATATAATTATTTATTCAATTTAAAAAAATATTTGGAATCTGAGGGTTTGAAATTAAGTGGTTGTTCAACAAAAAAGTCCAAACAATATAACTATTTAATAATTTACTCTTGGATTTCTTTTTTTATAGATTTAAATAAAAATGTGTTTTGTATAAATGCAACATCCTTGTGGATTCATACCAAGGTATTGTTAAAAATAATTCATTATATTCAATACCGTCATGATGACTATATGATTATGCATCCAATATTGAATTATTTCATAATTTTATTACTAAATAATTAACCTTGTTTCTAGACGCCGATATAGTTCTAATAATTTTGTTGTACTAGGGTCATTTCACTAGATCCAAAACTATGTTTTCTCCAAAATCATTCATTTATTATCTAAATTCAATAACCCTTATCTCATAATTAATTTCATAATTATTTTAGAAGATTAATGTTTTGACATGATATCCAGATGTTCATCTAGATATTTAAGATAAGAACTAGTCAAGATTCAATTATCCGGGTATGCTACAACAACATCTTAGGGGTGATATCTTAGAGTCCTAATATATTTATATATAGATCTTAATGAAAACATGTATTTACTTTCATGTTTGTGATTATATTGTTCAATAAATCTGATATATTTCATTATAAGTGTTTCAGTAAAATTTTTACTATATATTGAAATAATGTTTTGATTAGAAAGATCTTCTTCAAACATCTCTATAGGGATCCTTGAATATTGTTGATCTATCCCATAAAACATGAAATATAGTGATTCCCAAAAATATTAGTACATTTATAAATACAATATATGATTTAATAATATTAGTTTACACAAAGAATATTAATTCAACACTTTTGGATTAATTTTTTCTCTAAATTCTCTTCTTCATTGAGTTTAATGGAATTACAACAAACAACAATAATTTAATTAACATCTATTTTTCTACTATTCAATAATTCATATAGTCTCTTATTTAAAAGTAGTATAATTAAAACTATATATTTTTAATATTAAAATATATTCAAAGAATCTTCCAAAAAATAAATTGGTAAATAATATACATTAATCTTTTTCAGTGAGATATATTACAGAGTTATATTTCATCATTCTATTTCAAAATTATGTTTTGAGGTCCTTGGTGTAGTAAAATTGTTATTATATATATGTTTTGATAGTAATTATTCAAAATACTTTCTTTCAAATGCACAAATATGATCAATGATTAAGCTTTTAATTATTATTCCTCTCATATTTTCTACAGATCTAGAATAAATAGAAAAATAGAAAATAAATAAATTATTATGTGATAGAAATAAATCACATGTATATAGATAATATTCGTTTTATATTAAAAAATTTAATGCAATCCTAAAAAAATATAATCCTTATATTTTTTATAAAATCCCATGTGAAATAACTCTAAATGATGGGAAGCTATGACTTCTTCCTTTTTTTTGAATATGATTTTATTATATTTACTCTTATGAGAAGGATTGCAGGAAGGTCGTGTGGTAATTTCATGTTTTGATAGATACATGAATAATCCTTTCATAGTTATCTTTATAATTGTTTTTTTTATTTCAATGACATGTTATCCAATATAAAACAGAATAATCATTATCAAATACAATTAATCATTAAAGTATTCTAGGGGAAAATTTATTTTAAATCAATATCATTAACAAAATAATTTCTCATAATAGTAAATATTATGTCATGTTTTGAATAAATAAAATTTGTCTATATTTTCAATTATAAAAAGAAATAAAACATAAAAAATTTATGAAATGCTACGAATATTACATTTTAATCTATCTAAAAATAAAACATTAGAGATTAAAACTGTTCATGAGTTATCAATTTAGTTATGTCCAATTATTTTAAAACTTTACTTTTCACCATTGGTGAGAAGCCTGCCATCATCATTGATCATATTCTGGGAGATCAATTACATTAAAGTCATATTTCTCAAAATTATATTATGCGGATATAATAAATTCGTATTGGAAAATTTCATTAATGTTTTCTATAAAAGTAATTTGAAACAAAATTATTTTACATTGAATAATTCCTTTGGTTCAGATATATCATAAATATGTTCTATAAGAATCCATATATTATTTACCAGTTTCAAAAAATAAGATCATATATTTTAAAAAATAAATACATTATTTGATCTAATAGAATAATAACGAATAATAGGAATAGAAGAACTAGAACATTGGAATATTTTTTCTAATATATTTTCATATATTTAGGATGGTAAATTATTCTTATAATAAAATTAGGAGTGATATGTTTAACATGAATTTAGTAAAGCTATTTTATTCTATTAGTAAATCTCCCTAAATAATTCATTAATTTCTCCTTATATAATTTCGTATCAGAGTTTTCCTTATATAGTTTAATGTTTTTATTATTTTACACTATAATATCATTTATAAATTGAGAGAATGTAGATTCTTGATTCATTAAAACATTATATTTATCTCTTAATTCATTAAATTATTGTTATAAAATATTACATAATTAGAATAATACATCCTGAGACATATTTCTAGCATCACATTTGTTTTTTAAATACTATGAATATGAGAATGATATTCCGAAAAAAAAATTCCCCACCTAGGAGGTGTTTATCATGAAATATATATTGTCTCTATAATATGTTCCATATCTACTAGAATAAAATTTACATAAACTACCCTAAGAGGAAGTCAATTTATATATTATATCCTTCTTATAATATAATTAGCATTCCACATTCTTATTTTTTTATTTGAGGATGGGATAATATTCTTTGATATGTCCATTACTATTACACTCATATCATATTACTTTTTTGGCTTAATCATCATTCCTCTATCTATATATCTTATTCCACATATTACGAAATTTACTTTTATAATCATATTTTTTTTATCAAAGTCCATTTAATATTTAATTTCCACAAATTCCTGGCTAAATGATTAATCTTTTCATCACTATTCATAAGTTATTATTAATAACATGATCATTAAGTGTTGGTTTCCCATTTTTGTTTAGAGATAGAGGTCTTAAAATACACTAAATTTATATAGGGTTCATCAATTTTCTCTTTGTTCACTTAGAATTTCCTCTTCATATGTCATGATTTATTAAATTGACTCCAGAGCTATATTCTATTGAAGGTAAAATTATTTACTTATGGAAACTGATGTTATACACCATTAGATTAGTAAAATCCCAATTTTTACATTACATTATCCTTATAAAAAATATTTTTTTCTAATATATTTCACAATTCAAACAATTTAATAAAAATATATTCATTTAGAACATAGATTCACCATGAACATTCGTTAAATTATCATTTTTAATAATACATACATTCGAACATATTTCAATATAATTATATGTTCCTTCATTTGAAAATAACAATGTATCCCAAATATAAAAAGTATAATAACCTGATTATATTATATTAAAATAATCCTCACTATAGGGATAAAATCATTTATAACATTAAAACTAAAATCATATGCTTCCTTAGTAGAATCACTCCACCCAACTATACCTCTATTAGTTATTTAATATTTTAGCTTTAAAGGTAGTCTAGATATCATATCTAATTACTAATATAAGAATTTTAATTTTATGTTTCCATTATTAATTATTAAATATATAAAAATAAAAATAATTATTACTGAAGGTTCATTATTTTTTATAGTAATCCATAATGATTGAAATTTAGAATAAAATGAAATCTAATATCTTTTGTTAAAACTAGGCCAACGTTAGAGGTATTTTTAATGAACCTCTGATACAAAATTTCGTTTTGTAGGGAAAACCCAGCAGGGGTTGAATTGAGTTTCTAATAAAATTTAAATTTAAAATAAATATTAAATTATTAATCACATTTTTTTAATAAAATATACTAATTGACAAAAATAGTAGGATTATATTATTTCACTATTATAAAATCTTCTCAAAAATCATGAACATGTCTTATAAAAAATAATATTAATAGTATATTAAATATTAAAACTAATATACTAATATAAAAATTTCTTATAAAACAATATGTTAGGTTAACTACCACTGTAAAGTTTTTTAATTACAAATAGAAACTAATTACAATCGGTTATAATGAAATGAAAACTACTAATTTATTAAATAAACTAAATGGAAGTTTTAAAAGGGATTTGATCTCAAGTCAATTCATAGTCTCCTCCACTTATCAATCATAAAATTCCATGATATATATTATAATTTAAACCGATCCATCAACAAGATCATGTATAAAAAAATGTATCACACAAATCTACCCAGTAAAATTTAATCAGAAGACATTATTCATGGTATAAAAATAAGCACATGACACACCTCAAGACATCAATTGTTGTTCATCAGAATAAAATTGACTATAATATAAATAATGTGTTATGTAATCTCTAGATTCCCACATGATATCCAATTATGAAAATAAAATAGTAAAAACTTTAATTCATAAAAATAAAGTCAATTATATATAAGTGAGAAATTATATTGCTACTAAATATGTAGAGCGTCAGTTGTTTGGAGTCCTTGAATTTGTCTATTGATGGATCTCCAAAAAATTTACAAAAAATTATATTAAAATAGGGTGTCATGGAATTATATAATATATTTTTATTCTATATCTCTTAGAATGTCTCAGATATTTCACTCAAACATGTAACTTATATTCCTTTTGTTACAACATTTGAGAGGTAGTGAGTCAGTTTTCAAAAAGGTGCCTCCACATCAGGTATGATTATTTTTCCCAAGGAGGATTATAAAGAATTTATAATATGTTATAACCAATTATCCATTTTAAGATAATATTAGAATAAATAGATCCCAATACTAGTCCTGAAATTTATAAAATACCAACGTTTTCATTAGTCGTTTAGTTGTTTGGTACCAATAATACATAAATATAGATAGTACTTCAATGCATTAAATTCATAAACTAGACTTTGGAGAAATAATTTGAAGATAATTTTTTGACATTGATGATATCACTTTGTTTGTTTATCTATATAGTGGTAGAACTATCATTTTCATAATGGTAAATATTCAAAATGGTATATTTTTCTAGAATTATATCTTCCAAAAGGTAAAAATATTCTATGGTATATATATGAGGTATTTGAAATATATTGTGATATTTATATATAATGATAGCACTATCGGTTTGAGGAACCATTGAACTTGTGGTTGAATTAATGCACTAATAATCACATTAATGTAATAGTAGTGGTATCCCCACTCAATAATAGTTCCACTTGATAGTAAATCATGGTGGACGTAGGATTAAATTGTAAGTAGTAACATGAAATAGTGGTAACTTGAAGAGTGATAATTCATCAACTGCTATTATCTCATTATATCTATTGGTATACCAAGAAGTATAAAATATTAACACTTTATCCATTAGAAACATTCTATCATAAAAAAAATTATTTATTAGAAAAAAATAATCAAGTTTTTGGTTCATTGAAATAAGGGGGTTCTTAATAGTTTCAATGTATCCCAAATAAAATCGATTTTGGTTTGGATAATCTCTAATTGATCATCAACATTGAATAATTTTAGACATTATACGATCTAGGTGAGTCTTGAAACAAATATTAATCCTTAATGGAACTGTAATAATATCCAAAAAAGTCTTATATTTTAGACCATATTGGGTCAAATAAACATGTTTGTATATATATAAATAATTAACTAATTAACCTAGGTCGAATATTAAAAAAATAAAACCTCATATTACATCTGGATTTGTAGGATTCAAAATTTCCAAAGTATGTATCATTATAAATTTAGCTTTGTGGTATCCATGGACCAAATGGAGTAATCACTTTTAACTATTCCCTTCATACCATCCTGAAAGGTTAGTGGAATCATAACGTTTTCTTCTAGCCACCCCTCCCCATTTTGATGATTTAAATCTTGAATAATATGATGGTGTTACATTATTTAGGGGTGCTAAATATATGGTTGAGCATTTCATGTGTTGAAAGATATATGTTAACTCACTAGTTTGTTCTAATTCTCATGCATTTGATGGCCTTATCCACCACATGAAATCATTCCTTGCTGGATTGATTAGAAGGGGGTTTGTAGTTATTATATTCGATGAAATGAGAAGAATTTTTTTAACTGCCTCATCACTACATAAAATATCATCATACCTTGAAATTATGAACCTCGGTCCATTTAAATAATCTATATATAGTCTTCATGACTCTAATCACAAGATTCATTTTTTCTAAGAATTTATAATATCAATGACTTCTTATATCTCTAACATACGATAATGTGATACCAATATAAATTGTTTAACCTATCAATGTCTACATAGAAGAATCCTCCCCCAAATTCCTTTTCCAAGGCTCCCTATATCATTCAAGGTATAATATATTAAATAATAGGGTATTATAATGGTTATTTAACAATTTCATGCATTAATAAAGTTACTGGACAGTCATATTATTCTTCTTACATGTTACTTTTAGGGATAAATTACTAAATGAATCCTAAAAATTATATTTAATCATATCCCCAAAATTATAATACTACCAATAATCCCTTAGGACCAAATTTCAATATTATTGAGATTACACAAAAAAATATAATGATATCAAATAGAACCATGTGATCCCAAAGATTTTGGATCAAAGTAAATGAAATACCTACATCCATTTCCAAGGTCTTAGTAGCATGGTTTTTAATAGATTCATTATGCATCAGAAATATTATTTATTGAAACCCCCCACATGTCCTCATCTAACAATCATGATCATCAATATCAACTCTAGGGTAATCTTTTAGAACCTCTAATTAGATATCATCATTAGGGACATATTTGATATATTGACCTAGGTCTATACGAACAAAGGTGTTATTTGTTACCATCTATTAATCATAAATTAAAGAATATTTAATATCAGTCAATTATATATCATCATAAAATGAATCATCTTAAAATTTCAATCAATAAAATATATGAAGATACCATATCCTTACCTATATCTCTTACCAAAATCGAGGATCAATTTTCATATCATGCTTATTAAATTGTAGTTCTTTATGTAACATCATAGGGGGGCTTAAATACTTTTTCTTTGATTGTCCACATTTTATACATCACATACTATGTCTAGCTAACAATGTTTCTCTACAAACATAAGAAATCATCATACCACTCTATACATATGTTCCATATTATGTATCAACTGATATATATAATACAACACATTCATATCCGCATCAAATATTACCCTTCATGGGATAATACTTAAGAAAGGTATGAACCATGAAGACTTCATCCAATAGTCAATAGGTTGGAGACCAACAATGAGTGTATTGAAAGCATAAAATAAATAAGTATTACCCGAAATATAAAAAATCAACGATATGATCTAATATCGACCAATCATTAAATCAAAAATATACTATTTAAACCATTCTAGTACATTCATGTAATGTTATACATGAATAAAAAATTCATAAAATGATTAAAAAATCCTCGGAGGTGATAATGAACTGCAATATTGTCGAAACAACAAAACATTCTAGTAAATCATATACTAATTACCAGCCAAGTCCTTTGGATTTGAATAATATTATATATATATATATATATCTGGTGACAAACCAATTAAATTTATTCGGATCATATCTATAAGTTTTCCTATTAAATTAAATGATTTATTCTAAATTCAAATAAAAAAATGGAATAACTATCTCATTGCATAAATTGGTAATCTATATCTATTCTTCACAAATTCTCTATCATTATGAATCACCTAGATGTAATAAATGATATATAAAAAGTATAAAAATAGTAAACGTACATTACATCCACTTCACTATTAGTCAGTCTCTCACATTCCAATATTAAATTTACAGTGATAAAATTCATTTTATATATCATGTGGAAACTCATTACCCAATATCACAACAACACCTCATCCCCCCACAAACAATGTAATAAGTATACAATCCATTATAGCATGTGTATAAACTGTTTTACCTCAATCCATCGCATCCATTGAAAGTGCACATGTGGTCACCATTGTATTTACAACTGCGACACGTGAATATAATATAGAATCAACCTGGTATATCCCACACACACATGTATGGTAAAACATAGTTCCGTCATATCCAATGTATACATGTTCTTTATGAAATAATATTTTACCACAATGATGTTCCAACACATTATGAAACATCTATAGTGAGATAAATCAACAAGGATTAGTGATCCATATGTTCCCCCATGAACATGAATATTATTGATAATACACAAAACCAAAAACAATTGGGCATAAAATACCCTTGAGACTTGGGTAATAAAACATTTAAAATTATAAAATATAATGAATAGTTTGTCACACAAACACACTATGTAATATATATAGACATAGTTTCAATTCTAGTGATCATCCCATATGACACTCGAATAATGGAACAATTGTTTAAGGGTGTGGATTTTATATAATAAGATAAAAATAAAGAATTACTATAACCAATCAATTTTTAGTAACAATCATTAACGAAACATTTATTAACAATATTGAAAATTATTTTATAATCATATCTTTAATAAAAAACCACATTATTCTATAATTCACATTTCATTTTCCAGATAATAATTCGTACTCATATAGAAATAATAAAGAAACCAATGAATTTTATTTAATTTTTCATTATCACTACTAACACTGAATTCTATAATTTAAAATATAAATCAATTTACATTTCATTATTTTACTAATCTTGGACTTGACATGAACAACCATAAGGAAAATTCACATGCATTGTGTAGACCACCTAAAAATGGAAGGTGGAAACCCTAACAGTTTTCTATCTAGTAAACTAGACACTTAATAGATAAAAAATGCAATCCTAAATAATAACATATCTCATTGAACCACTAAATATCCCAAAACAACAATCTAATATAATGAAAGACCAAATATCACCCATTTTCATTTATCCCACCATTAATAAAATCTAGATGACTATGAAGTAGAAAATCATCCACCTCAAATGGATTCATCACTCCCTTAAAAATATCACAAACACATCAGGTTCAAAACAATATACAACAAGGGATCAAGAAAGATGTAACAAACACACACACACATATATATATATATAAATAATTATATTTTAATAAAGGACTCAGGGAGAAACCAAACCCATTCCATCATGGTATAAATGTGGATTATAAATATGAATGGTCTCAAAATGTCACAAAAATATAATTGTTGAAAATTATCATTTTCTATTTCAATAATGAATTATAGGATTCATTATGATCGGGATTCATGAACATAAATCCACAAGATTTGATATGACAACAATATAGAACCAATAAGAATATTATTCATCTAATAAATTATCATGGAGTTATTTTCTTGGATGAATAGTAATAAATTTCACAATACTCATTAATCATTCACTATATTATACAATATATGAAATATTGAAAAACATTAATTAATATCACCAAATACAATGACCAATATGAGTAAATAAAATAAATTATACACTATCTAAAAAATATCAAGAGGTATCTAGTCATAGAATAAACAGAATGATATTTATACAACAAATTCTATGTTTTTTTGTTTTCAAATTATTATATTCATTTGGGTGATTCCACTATTTGAAAATGATGATAACCTATGATTATATAGAAATTTTTTATAAAATAATTGAATGGAATTAGTCCAATATATTAACATCGATATTTCTATAATTATAGAGAAACAATAGAAGATAAATTATTGATCACCATTATAATCTCTTCAAGGAACCTATTATTTCAAGACATATATATTGATATAAACCCAAAATGTGATTGGGTGAATCATGGTATATATGATTATAAAAAATTATTCTTTTAAGAGGACCTTGATCTCTAACCTTGAAGAACACATCGTTTTCTCTTTTTCATTCTTCCTAAAAAGTGATGAAAATAGTAAAAACGTGGTATATAATACGTGGATCACCAACACTTGGATATTAGATAGAAAATGCATTGAAATATTTATTTTCAATTTATTATCTAAATATAAATTCTGTTATTTACCCAATTTTGGAGTAGTATCACTGACCCTCTGGGTTTAGTGCCCTGAATTCATAATAAACTCACCACTCTCCAACAAAAATGAACTCACTACTACATCTATTGAATCTATTATTCATAACATGATGATAAAGTATACATACCCCAAGTATAATTTTTCTATTTAGTGAAAATAGTTTCAACATCTAGATAGAATATGTCTCCTAAAATGAGATATTCTTCGACTATTACTGATCTTGTTGGTATCTGAATAAGCCTCATATAAAACATTTGTAAACACACCCCCGCTATTTTTGTATCGTTCATTCATCTTTGGGAGAGATTAATTTTGAGATACTGATCTTACCATATTATATCATGACTAAAAAAATTATGAAATATCAATGTTAAAAAACATAAATGACTCTATATATTTATCGTTGTATGTAAAGTTAAAACAACATAGAAACATTTGAATAAAATAACTCCATGAGAATATCTCTATCTACCCAAATGAACATACATAAAATATGAAAAATTGTGTCCTTATAGATCCATGATCATGTTCAACATTAATGAATTATTTTATTACACATTATCATAAAAATCACAATAAAATATCATTGACCCTATATTAATGGATAACCACATAAGCCCCCATATTAGTTGGAAGTTAGGGATCTCATAGATTCCTAATAAAAATATGTAGGTCTATGTATCTAAATTCATATAAATGTATTTTAGTATAGGTGTGCTCAATATAGTTAATTATTCACATATCCAATTATAAAGGACGTCCATATAGCCCCTTTCTTCATATAGTTAATATTTTGACATAGTTGATTCACTTTGTGTTATAGTCAGACACCATATCATCTCACTCAAGGGTTCTTGCATTGTATCCACTTCAGGTACATGATTTTCTAAAATATTCATTTCATACTTGTATCAATTTAACACACCTGATTTTCTCAACTAGATATGTTATCCACAGAACTAGTTGACATACTTGATTTGATTTAGCCAAAACCCTTTACGGAATTATGATATTTCCCCCCAATGAAACAATTTTTTTTTCAAAAATTCCAGTTTTCCACAAAACCAATCCAATCACCTTTTCAATCCAATGGTGATTCCTATTAATATAATCCTAACAGTATCCCACTATTTTTTACTAATAGAAAGAAAATTAAATTAAACAAAATAGACATTGAATGTTTGTAGGAATATAATAGGGTAGATATGATAAAAAATAGAGAGTATTAATCACCTTAGATTAAAAATAAAATGATCATTAGAATTTATGATTTTATGATTAGGAATTATGATCAAAATCCACTAAAAGGACTCATAAAATCACCATAGATTCTTTAATTAATAAATACAATTATAGGGATAATAATATATTTTATTAGAATCCGAATTTTATTATAGGCATTGAATTTTAATTGATCAGAATAAAATTCTATTTAAAACATCATGAACCCTGTAGTTCACACTACAACTACGATTTAGTAGGAGTTATATTGTCTCAATGGTTTGAAATAAAATAACCTAGTGGAATCCATGTTTCATGGTATTTAAATGTTTTATAAACCCTTGATAACACCGTTGTAGATATACAAACCATAATGTATTTTCTTATAGGTTTAATGGACTATGAAACATGACCCATGATCTCCATTGTGTATCTTAGAGAACCAAGTTTAAAACGTCCTCAATATGGGTGACATATTTTCCAACTCTATGGGACTCAAAGATTCATCCTACTCTACACACCATATCATTACTTATTAAAAATAATATTCCTTAACATGGAATGGGGATCTAGGGATAAATCCATAGGTAATTTTTACAATTATTTCAATATCTATTGGGAAACCACATAATTCATCTTCAGCCTCAACGGCTTAATGACAATAAATTTGAAAAGGTGACCATCTAGAAAAAACACCATTCCAAATCATAGAAGACCATGTAGAAACTATAATCCTCTAATTGTAATATCCTCTCAAACATCACCTCCACCATTCCATCCCATCCATAACTCATCCATTCTAGCAAACACCAAGAGGATAGGGTGTTAAAGAATGTTATCTTATATATTTAATAACATACAAGTATTATGACTTGAATGAATTGTAATAGATATTTTAATGGTTTTTATACACCCATTTGGGATTTGTAACACAATATATCATTAATTTTAGAATATTATTTATATAATAAAAATGATAATTAGTTATAGTTATATCCGGTTTTTATTCATTCAATACTCATAATGAATCCATTTACTTATTAAAGAGTTTAAAAATGATTATTGTTTGAAATAATAATTTTTATGGTCATTATTGGATAACAGTTTTGAAAAAATGAGAATGGATTGAATTTTTTTATGTTGATTGATTATTGGAACTGATTCTATAATAATTATGATTTTATTATATTTATATTAAAATATTGATATATTTATATTATTAAAATGGGATCCTATCAGGGTTAGTTTCTATAGTGGGGTAGTGATGCTGAGATATTTTAGTGTAAGTGTATTTATGTTGATAACGGTGGGATAGTATGGATTTTATCGATTATATTTTACGATGAAATTATGATGTTTTTCATGATTTAGGATCTCAATATTATAGTTTTTATTTACATAAAAACATCAAATAACATAATTTATTTCGGATATATCATTCCCAGATGTATATAAATTTGATGCTACATACCTAAGATAATGGATGGTAATAAACAATTAATTAAATTAATAGGTTAAAGTACATATAAGATATAAAGATAATATTGTAATTGAAAATTCATTACCTGTTATATGTTTATTATTGTTAAATCTCATTGTATTTAGATATATGAATATATATGATAAATTAATTATAGGTAATGGATAATGAAAAATGAATTGTAAATTAGAATAGACAAATCGTAGTTTTATATTATTATTGTAAATATTAAATCAAAATTGATTATTTGATTTTATAGAATGACTATAAATTTATTAGTAATAAATGGAATTATATTAATAAACATTTATTCTTATATGAAATTAATATATTGTCCTCTTATTTTATTGTTATTTTCATTAGGTCATCATGCGTGACACAAAATGTCAATAGAGCATTATGTAGAATAGTTGCTTGTAGAATAGTTTTGTTTTCCAATATCAATTTTGTTATATTATTTATCATGTTATACAAACAATCTAGATTACCTATACAATACCAACAAAATATCTTTGGGATCATTTTTTTACTTATTTTTTATCCTTTCAAGTATATTAATTAATAACTACACCTCTACCCAACATTATCTTCCTTATATCATATTTTATGTTACAATATAATTCATGTTAGGGTTAAATGTTATTAGGTGTATACTCACATGGGTTACAATTCCTCATTTATATTACATGTGTAATTATTCATGTGATGTAATATATTATTGAATGGTTTTTATTCATATAGGATATAATATATCTCATTTATACTATGTTACCTTAGAAATATAATTAAATTTTTTATATTGATATTTTTATCATGTGTTTTGAAGGATTTTTATTATGATTTATAGAAGTGATGATATCATGAACATATATCAAATTGGGGATTACAGTTTCAAATTCATAAGGAAAGTCGATGTGGGGTAAAATTATTTTTTATAAACCATGATATTTAATGAATATCTTATGTTTCTATTATTGTTTTTGAAAATTTGATGGGATATCAATAATGCTGAACATATTTTTGAAAGAAGTTAATTTCAATGTTTATTCATTTTTTCTTTAAGGGTATTTTTCCAATATTTCATGATTTTTAGGAGGATAAATTACATATACATTTATTCTTCCCAATATTAAACATGTGTGTGTGTGTGGGTGGGTGTGTTTATGTTCCACTAGTAGGAATATGTGATATAGTTGGTCCTTATTCTTCTATGAATGATTTTTTTTGTTTCTAGTGTTTTTCGGGCAACTAATTAATTTTCATTGGGTATTTCTGCCATTTTCCCTTTCATTTCGTAGAACTAAATGAATTCCATTTAGTTGATTAATTTTTATAGACATTATTATTTAATAATTTATGATTTAATTAATAATTTGAGTTTAATTCCATCGATATATGAGTGTTTTATACCCAATGATTCATGTCACCACCTCATGGATTATTCTAGGAAGTCTCCAAGGGGAACTATGAGATTATAAAAAAATTGAGTATGAGATCAAATTGTGGTTGTTTCTGACATGTTTTTGATTTAATCATTCACTAATGATTTTATTATATACTATTTCAACGGATGAGTATCATCTTGGTAGGGTTTTTGTAACACCCTTTAATTTATATCCTAATCTTAAATTTTCATTTATAGATTTGAAATTTAAAATCGATATGTCATAATGGTATGTCAAATAATTTAGGAAAATATGGTGATTTTGAGGTAGAGGAATAACTATTTATTTCTATAATATGAAACTATAGACTAACTATTATTTGGTTTATTTTAAAATATTATATAATGAGTTAGTTAAGAGGTTGTTTGGAAATATCATCAATAAACAATCCATTTGGAGTGCATATTGTTTCCATGGAAGAGAGGGATTCCATTAGATAGGAACTATGTTCTAGTGTGAACAAAAATATTTTTTTTATAGTACTCATTTTTATATTAATTAGTCATTATTTTTTTCATTTTAATCTTATCATCCTCATTTCATGGGTTTTAATATATATTTTCTTTATCTAATCTATACCAATAATTTAAATACACCTATCATGAATTTTAATATGATTTAATTCAATATATATGGTCTATTTAATGTATTAGAACAAGTATGAGGAGTTATAAATTCCTCCTATTTTATTGATTGAAAAAATTTGGTTATCATTTCAATTATTTTTTACTACATTTTTATTCAATTTTGGGATGAATTTATAATATATATTTTTAATATGGTAATTTATTCTTCATATAATTTTATAGATTGTTAACTAATCATACATTATCTAGTACAGACATTCCCAATGCTTTTAATTATATTTTTTTGTTTATTTTTGATACTGTGATAATATAATTTATTTTTTAAATTTATTGAAATGAAATTGGTTTATATGTAATGATTGAATTTGACAAATATATTTTATATAGATTAATATTGCACATAGACATTAATTTATCCTCGATTTTAGTTTTAATGGGATTATATTTTGAGTTTGAAGTAGAAGAAACTATGGTCTATGACTGAAATTAATATTTAATTTGGAAGAAGAAATTATGTGAAAAGTGATATTATTAATTTCATTATTAAACATTTTATATTTATATAATTAATAACATTTCTACGTTATATGTGGGGGGAAAATGATTAAATAATAATTATAGGTGATAATGGTGTTAATTTTAAGTATCTAGATATTGAATTATATTGTTGTTCATTGGTTATTTTTATTTTGGGTTTATTTCTCTTTTAAAATATCATTAATAGTTTTCTACTTTTTTATAAGTAAGTATATTAATTATTTACATAAAAAAGTTATTTTACTTTAACAATATTACATTTTTATATTAAAAAACCTCATTTTGGCAAAATTAATTTAATTTTAATTTTTTTATAAATTTGGGAATAATATACATAATCATGTATATGGATAATTAGAGAAAATAACCTATTAATAGGGATATAAATTTTTAATTAATTTTTATATTAAGGAATATCTATAATTTTGTTTCCATTAATATGTGGAATTGATCCATCGACTTATTTTATATTTTTTGTTAATCCCTATAGTATCATCACTATAATAATTTTTTTGGAAACTGATATAATTATTAATGTATACAATATTGTATAAAATTAATAAATTTTGTGAGATTGGAACGATGTTTTAAATTTTTCTATAGATGTTTCAATGAATATCTCAATGGGATAAATAATATAGTGTTGGAATTGAGGATAAATGTTTAACCAGTGATAACATTATTTAACATAAATATATATTTTATATTGGGTTATATAAATTAAAAAAACAAATTCGATGCGAGTTTTTATTGAATTATATTGAATTTTTTTATATTCAATTTTTTTGGTGTCTAAATTGATCAATATTGATTTTAATATTAATTTTGGATGTGATGTTTTTTAATGAAATGTTTTTTGGTGAATTAATAATCAGATTTTTTTTAAAGAAATTTGGTGATAATCATTATAAAACGTAATGTATGATGAATTAAGAATGTTATATTATATGAAGTATTTATAAAGAAGGTGAATATAATAATTATTTGGTTTATATAAATGAGTCAGTATATTAAACAAAATATTAATATTTTAAAATGAATAATTGTATTTATAACCACTATTCTTTGTGGTAAATGAAAATAATAATTTTTTATGAAAAAAACCAGTGTGTTTTGGGGTAAATAGAGTACTAAATTTGTGTAAATGTTCACCAAAAATATTTTCAAATAATAACATGATTTTAATTTATAAATTAATGAATGATGTCTTATTTGGGATCATTAAGGTGGGTTTTATAATATAACATTAGTTATAGAAATGTATGTAATAAGTGAAAAATATATTCTATAAATAAAATATCCTATATTAATTATTATTATGTCAGAGACATATAATTTGTTAATAAATTTTTTCGCATTAATTTTATTTTATTGAAGTTTCAATAAGTGTAGTGGATGATTTAAATTTTTGAATATGTGAAAATATGGGATGGAACTATATTATTAAATTACATATTCAATTAATTAGTTTTTCCAGGGAAATGATAATGATACTCTAACATATAATGAAAATATTGGTTATAATTTAATGAAATCCTTATTTTAGGGTTGGTTTAAATATTTCTTCAGTTTTTGTGAATGAGGATGAAGTCATGGATATAAAAATACATTTGGATTGAAATATTTTGAATGTATGTTATATTTTTAATATGGGTTATATTTTTTCAACAAAAGTTTTATGAGATATTATGAAATATATTCCAAAATTAATTATAGAGGTGTATAAAATCGTGTTTTCTAAATAATATTAATTGAGTATGAATTTATTGATTTAATTTAATGACTAATTATTACAATAATTTCTAGCATGAAATTTCTTTATACACATAATACTATATTATATTAAAAGAGAGTGTGTGTACTATTGTGATACTGATAACTTTAGGTATGCCTATATTAAATTCTATAAATATTTTAGACAAAGAAAATAATGATTTTAGGTGGTAAAATAGTATCTTGGAGGCCAAAATTAGGATGAGGTAAGGGATTTTTCATCGTGTAACATTTTCAGTTACAAAAGTCCTTCCAAAATGCTAGTTAGAAGACATTGTATTACCGTTGAGTCTCCATGGAAGTAGCTATTCTAGATAAAATACATCATCCATCTAGTCCTTCATCTAGGTATAATAATATATTCCATGTTTCAACTAGGTATCCAGTGGAGGCGACTGACTATCAGGTGGTTATTGACATTTCTCACATGTGATGCTAATTTTATTGAATTGTATTAATAAAAAATTGGCCTCTTCTCCATTATTCTTATTATATGAGCACCCATTCAACTCCCAACATCTTTGTAACCCACTTCATTAAAATTATATTCAACATCTAACCTTCTAAACCCTTTTCTCGATGCCTATAAAATGATTTGATCATATATTACAAATATTATCAGTTTCTTCTTCATCTACGTAGCATCCATTCTCCCCCAATGATCAAACATGATTATATTCCAAAAATATTTTCCAAATATATGCATTTTTTTTAAATATCAAGGAATTATATGATCATTAACCCAATAGGAAACTTGTTTCATGGATTTTGTGTCTTAATAATATTTGGTTCATCTTTATTATTGGTAGTGAATCATTATTGTAATGTTTTACTTGACCATCCAATATATGTTTATTTCGTCACATCCATAATCATATTATTTGAAATCATGTTTGTTTGCATGTGGTTCTATATATTAGTGTTTCTTTTGGAGTCAAATGGTGACCATCTACATCAAAATTTATTATTCATAATGTAAGAATCCATTGACAATTGAACATGTCTATGTTGGTTCATTAAATGATTTTTATCATGTGTGTGTATCCATGTGAGACGATTATTGATGTTTAACACATTATTTTTGACAAATTCCTTTTCCTATATATTGACTAAGGTGATCATGATACATTCTTGTAAGATGTGTTTCTTGATCTCTTGTTTTTATCATATATTTTATATTGTGTTCATCATATGACTTCTTTAGTTGAGTATTCATTTTTATCCTAGTGTATCATCCTTGAAGAGGTATTTTTAAGATGAAAAGATGAAATGCATTGGACTGTCACATTGAGGGGGGTGTCATTCATATTTTTAGACATTCACATCGATAGTTATGTGTCAGGTAGTTTTTTGAAATTTATTATTTTGTGGTGTAAAAATAGGTAGATCACGACTCTAAGGATTTGACATGTGTTTTGTGGGGTGTGATATACCTTCTATTTTTATATATACTTATTAAATCATAGAATAAACCAATTTATCTTATTCACTCATGTTAAGGGTCATTTTTTCCGTCTTACTAAGTCTTCTAAACACATCTTAATCATGATATTCGCAGAGATTGTAGCATTAATAACTAGGTATATCTAAATAGTAAAGGCTCATATAGAGTATTGTTAATTAGGATAGAATGGGGAATCAAGATTTCATTAGATTTATTTTAGGCTGGAATTATAATACTTCTTTAATTAATTTAACTGACCTCATTAATTGTTTTTTAGTTTATTTGTTTATTTTTTTCATTATATTACTTATTGAAACATCAAGGAATTATTAATAATTATATTCTATTACTCTAATAGATAACAATTTATCCCATCTTTCTTTATTATTGGTAGCTACATTAATATTTATACTATGATGTTCACCAGTTAAAGTGGGTTTATTCTCCCCATTATATTTCATATGATATCTCTACTAGTTAGAAACCTATTGCATATATGGTGGTTCTCATGAGTATATGTGACATCCAATTTGAAACCCAATGGTTTGTGTAATGTTGTTACAAAGATATATAATATGACTCGGTTCATTAACTTATTTCCAAAACATATCTTGATTTGGGGTAGGGAAAAAAATAAATAGGATGGTTGGGACATAAATAAAAGAACCACGATAGTTCATTTTCACCTTGTATAGTCGACCTTTTAGATTCATACAAATAGAATTTTAGGATTTCATAGTCTCACATGACTATTGATTAAATTCCCCTTAGGTGTTTCACATGATGCGGGGTACTGGATTATGGGTTTGGGTTCTAGGGAAATTGTTCAATATTACATAAATCTTTTATCTTCATATAATGGATTTAAAATATTTAAATTTATTTTGTAATTTTCATATGCTACTTGGTGAATTATTTCATTCATTTATATTTTTTATTTTTTATTCTATGCTTGAGTGTTTATAATTTTTTATGAATAACATGTTGGTAAAAGAGTATTTTCTTGGTTCCTGGGTGTAAATTGTGTGGTTATTAATTTTTAAAATATGTATCCTCTTTAGTTTAACCCTTTTATGAACCCTTGTGTTTTCCTGAATTCTATATTCATTCTCTTAATCTATGATTATAGATTTTAGTAATGTTTATTTTGGAGTTTTTGGTAACACTGACATATAAGTTTCATATGAAGTACATTGTATAACCATTTATATAGGGGGATAAAATTATCATTTTTTTGTTTGATATTGTGGGTAATGTAAAGGAACTGGCAGAGTCAGGACATTATTGAATAATGTATGATCGGGGTAGAGGATCCCATAATTGATAGGATATGACGGTCTATTTTTTACATGACATCCAACTACCCCTCCACAATCTATTCATGGTTACAGGGGATTCAAGGATGTGTGACACAATATATGGGTTATGAAGAGTATTTTTGACATGGTACAAACTGAAAAGGTTTTGATAGTTAATCATGAGACCATTACACATCAACGCGAAGATGTACAATGTTTGGATGTCATGTTTTAAGTGATTATCTGTGAAGGTATAACATGAGTGACATTCATGGATATAAATTTTATACCTATTTCGATATAAACTAATAGAGGACCATTCACACGATTATTAAGTGGTATAATGGTGGATGATGACCATATACACCAATTTAATACGATCAACATAACAAATATTCATTACTACTATTACGGTGGATAATAAGGTGAAAAATTAAATATAAGATTCTAGAAATGTCTTCATTGGGATATGATGTGAATAGTTAAGAACATTGATCTAATAATATATGATATAGTTCTTTGTAAGGTAATTATGATCTAGATGTCCTCAGTGAAGAAAAGGTTGTACGACTTCCTCCTAATAATTTTGGATTGGTTGGTTCTTTCTCTTCTGTGGTTCCAAATTTATATTATACGAATAAAAAGGGATGTTAGAGGATATATGTAAGAAAATTAGTCAACATTATGAAAATATAATAGGTTACTTAACACTTTAATTGGAAAATACTATGCATGGATGTACAAATTTGGGAGGAATGGAAAATTTATCAAGGTCTATAATTATTCTTTCATGACATGTCACTAGTGTGGAAGAAAAGGGAATTCGAGCCAGATTTTATATTGGGATGTGAGGATGGATTCATAAGAATAAGGAATATGACATCTTTAGAATGTTTAAAAAACACAATCGTTGGTAAATCATGTAACTCATGAGAGTCTAGGCATTATGGAGTTGTGGATGGAATGTCTTATGATTTTGATCAAGATATGGATGATATTTTATAGGGACATTCAATACATAGAGATGTATTATTTTTTTATTACACTCCATGTATGACATTTTATAATGTAGGAGAATCCCATTTTATAATATTGGCACATATAGTGGTTGAGGTGGATTAATCTATTAAATACATTTTTGAGTTTTAACTATCGATACACCCCTAAGAAGAAAATGACTCCATATTCTTATCATTAAAAATTCATTATTTCTAATTTTGAATATGATGGGATATTTAACTTTTTTGAGATCACAGGTTTTATCATGGTCTATGGAATGTACTAGTTGACCATATACTGTGAACACAACGATTACTATCATAGATAATGATTTTTTCATCGCCTAAGGTGGAAATGTTTTTGGCGATTGGTGAATGAGATATCGAATCATATAGAGTTGGACAAAAAACTAATAAAATAGACTAATATTAAATTATAATGGATATTATTATCCTTGAATAGGAAAAATAGATGACTCCCACCACATTAAAATTTTTGGTAGACCTATATCAGTATGTAATTATTATAGTTTTTTCAAGGATACATCAACACATTGTAGATTAGATTTACAACATTAGTATGCCTGATTCATGAATCATATAGATTTACCCACACTGCATGGAACCTATTTATTGGATAGAGTTCTTCAAGGAATTATATGACCATACAGACGAAATATTCATCAGGCCCACCACATCCCTTTGGGTTACTCCAATGCTTTTCTTCAAGAAGTAGGATGGTTTTATTTAGATTTTTGTAGACTTGTAAATGAAAAATAAAATCATTTTTAATTAATATAAACCAATATCCAATAATTATTGACATGTATGATAAATTATGGTAATCTTAGTGGTGTTCAATGATATAAATATGTTATGGCTACCTTCGGGTTTGGCTCTAAGAGGAATACATACCAAATACAATGTTTTAGAAAAAGTACATGTTGAGTTTGTATCTTATTATACATTTTGGAATAAATAATTATCTAAATGTTTATATGGATATAATAAACATGTTATTTAAAAAAAATATGTATTCCTTTATCATTTTTTTCCATTTATGGAATCTTAATATATTACAATATGTCCGAGTTTCATTCTAAACACATTGTTATCATATTGAGCACTTTTTTACAAAAACTGCATTACGCTAAGTACTCCATGTGTCAATTATTGATATAAGAGGTGCACATTAATGGAAATGTGGTTTCTCAAAAATAAATATTATTTTTTATGGATATGTTTGAATAATTAATTTCATAAAAATTGAAGAGGAATGTATTTTATATTTAGAGATTTATTTGGATGGTTGGGTACTACATAAGGTTCATTTAAGACATCTCAACCCTAGAAAAACACATGATCTCACTAAAAAATAAGGGAGTCATTATTTAATAGAAATAATAGTGTCAAAAACCCTTCAATGATATGAATAGTATATTTACATCGAAATCAATTATTATTAATCCCATGATGAAGTTTGGTATGGAGTTTATTGAATTAAAATTTTAGTGGCATGGGAGCTATGTTGATACATGGTTATAAGGTTTTATCTTAAAACTCTTGAAATATGTGACCTCAGAATATTAATTAAACTACTCATAACATATAATTCATTTTAATAGTTACTTATTTGAAATGTTGGAGAAAATACATATTTAGGGAGAAATTTTTTATTTATGCACACCATAGGAGTATGGGGTACATCTTCACCTACTGTGATTGGAATCATCATCAAATGCATTGGGTAATAAATAATAGAAATTAAATTTTGAGATATAATAGTATCAATAGAATGAAAATGTAGTTGATTATGTGTTTAAAAAATATGTATAAATTGATAAAATTAATTTCATTATTGGAGGGATGCTTATGTCTCTATTGCAAGACTCGAATGTTGTCATAACTATAGATCATGGGGTTGTAGTCTGTGAACCATTAGTAATAATGTTATCATTAGTATAATGAATGAAGACCAATCATAAGTTAGATTAAAAATATAGGGTGGTTGATGATACGTAGAATTTGTTTGATTTATCTAAGATATGGATTAGGACAGATGAAGAGTAAATGACGTTCATGGAAGGGAGATCGATCCATATTCAATGTGATATTAGTTGATGATATCCTGTAATTATTCATAGTTCTATGTTCCCCATTTTTCTTCCAAGATTATTACAAATGACAAGAGGCAATTTTAGTTGTAATATATAGAATGATACCCCAAAAATTATTTCTCCCTTCTTCTAACAAGTGACTATATCAATATTATGAAATAAAATATAGTATGGTTATTCATTCGCTTCATATTCATATATGAAAGTGGGATAAGGTGATGATAGACATCATGAAAGGGTATCCCATAACCCTATAAATTTGAGATATGATTTTGGTGGAATTTTATTGGTTCACTAATGTGTCCCCATTCATACTAACATTGGAGACATAATCATGGTATTAGTTGTATAATATCTATGAACACGAAATCATGTTGAGTCATGAAGTTGATTCGATCATAGTAACAAACTGAGATTCTCAAATTACGTTGTTGTTTTTGAAATTCATACAAAATGATGTAGTAAAATATGTAATATGTTGTAGGGCCTTTCATTGACATATGTATAGTTTCATAGAAAGGATGATACAAAATCTAGAAGATATTCTCCAAGAATGTCCATTATATTTTTTAAGATCATGTATCTCTAGCATAGATCTGGTGGGGTTTTCATAAAACAAAATCTTCGAATATACTATTCCAATGGATCTGTTGGAAGGTTGGTATCAGTGTCCAAGTCATTCACCTATATTAAGTAATGATGTTGGGTATTCATTAGTTTTTTCTTCAGTTGTGGTACTCATGTCCTAAGGTCAGGTGAAGATCATTCCTATACAAATGGGTGTTGATTTGAATAAGAATAATTATTATACAAATCAGATCAAATGTCCCATGGAGTTATCAATCAAAGAAATTGTTTTCTTATGGTTGTTCAGTCTGTTTTGGTAAATCCATTTATGGACCCTGTGGAACTTGGACCCCTGACAGGTTTGGAGATTCAAAATTATTTAATGATAGAGGGCCCAATCCTATCGGTTGGACCTTCATCCATGTCATAAAGGTAGTAACAATTTATTCCATGTGTACCACCTTCATAAGTATGATCTGGATTCTATGATTGTTCTCAACTATGAGGAGGTTGATTGTTAGTAGGTTATATCTTTTGGGGATTTATCTATCTGAATAGTGGATTGAATATTGAATCATATATAATGAATTTGATTTACTCTTATTCTAGTTTTATGGAATCTTAAGGGTTTTTAGGAAGAGATATTGGAGTAGGAAAAATACATTAAAGCATTGTGGCCTGATTTTTTCAAGTATAAATTTGGTGATACATCACATGGAAAAAAAATTAAACCCATGGAGAGACTTGATTCACCTATACTTTCAAGAACACAAATTGTAAATTATGAAAATATTTTTTTTATCATATTTATGTTTATTAGGTAGGTATAGCTAACCAAGAGATCCAATGTGTGATGGGGAGGGAAATTTGGGCATCTTTTATCTCTTTATATAAAGGTATTCCTAAAAATGAGATGGTAGGAATCCTCTCACTAATTAGCGAGGCCCATGAGAAGAACATTATCTATCTTATGTTTACCATCTTGCCAGTGGTTTCAATAGATCCAACTAGGTACATCATTAATATTGTAATTTTTCAATTTATATCCACTCACCTTTCATATTATCAATGTAATCATTAATAACCCACACACCCTAAGAACCCTCTCCATTCATATTAGAGTACTCCTCTTCCCTTATAACTCATTCTTTTGAAACACAAACAATGATTTGATTATATTAATATGTACATTAAGATCATTCTTAATATAAAACTCATCCATTCCCTTATCGTAAACAAAACTAAATTGTATTATTTACTTATGTATGTTATATATTATTTATTAATATATAACATGTGATTAATTTATCAATTATAAAATAAAAACATTGATTCAAGGATCTGTTGTCTATATAACAATTGGTATATAATCGTTTTTGGTAGACAAGGTTTTTCAGTTTTATTGACCATGATCAACCTTTGTAGTTTTGTTTCCAAATATCATTAATACATGGATTTTAAAATATGTATATTTAGAATGGTTATTGTTTTTTTATGGTTCTTTTAGACTCAGACATTTTTACATGACATAAATTATTATTTCACATATGTTAGAAATACCTTTACATCAGAACATGTTTAATAATAAATCATATAATCATTGTTGTCATGTTTTTATAATCCCATGAGACTCTAAATGTTACCATATTTTGGGATTGTTAATATTATGGTTTTGTGGCATACCTTATGTGGAACACATGAGCATTTAATTGTATTTTATTTGGTTATATTTTATTATATATTTTTTATTTTTTATTTTGGAATGATGTAATTTTAATTTATGATATGTGGAGATTCTAAATGAATTTTATTTTATAGATTTTTTATTAGTTCCAATTGTGATTTTGTAATCTGAAAATGTATACATTTATAAGATAATCCAATATAGTTTAAATTGATCCCAGAATGAATTATTTATACCCCCTATAATATTTTCCAATAATTTATTAGCATAGAGCACAAATGACTCTGTATACAATTTTCTAATAGTGACATAGATTTTTTAAATAAATCCAGAAATCAGGAGAATGAATTGTAATTGGTAGTGAAATCCTGAAATATGAATGTTTTAATATTGTATAACTTATTTAATAATTATAAGTCTATAATTAAAAATTAAAATCCTATTGAAAATTAAATTCAAGGCATTTAAACAAAAAATTAATTATTAATATTTTAAAATAATGGATTAATGAGTCGAAATAATGATAAAATATAATATATTTTCAAAAGAATTCGAGTAACGATTTCATTAAAAAAATAAAATTTATTAATATCTTCGTGTTCTGAAATGAGAAAAATCATTGAATTAAATTATAAAAAAATTATAAATAATATTAATGGGAATTTATAAAATAATTAATAATATATATATATACCTATAAACCTATGTAAATTAAAAATATTTTCTTAAAAAATGCCTTTAAATTAACAAGATATATCTAAAAAAAGTATTCAAGGTATTCATAAAACATTTTAAATTTAATGTTATATGAATTAATATAATAGTAGCAATAAATTTTTATTTAAATTACCCAAAAAATTAAAATACTAATTTTTTTGTGGTTGTTTAAAATATTCTTGACATTAAATATCATAGTTAGATACTGATGTGTGAAAATTAATAAAATTAGATTTATTTAAAAAAAATTATTATGTAATTGGATTTATTTCAATATAAGGGAAAAAATTGGAATGCAAGTAGAATATTAAATTATGGTTAATGATTTCAAAATTGAATTACATGCATTATATAAAGTAAAATGAATAGATAATATAGACCATTTTCTAAATAATTATAATTTATTTAAGATCAATTATATAAATTCTTGATGTATTAAATAATAATAATGAATATAACGAGAGAGAACTATAATATAATAAAAAAAGAATAAAAATCTTTCATAATTTCAATACATCAATGTTTTGATAACGAAGATAAGATATAAAAAAGAGAAATATTACATGAAATGAATTATAATATTGATGAGAACACTATAAAGAACCAAAATATAGAATCCTATAGATTATAGTTACATTATTTCATTGATATCAGATACAAGTGATTGTATCCCAAAATTCTCAATAGCTTATAGGTCATGATAAAAAAGTTACATACAAAAATTTGAGATTATATTTGGAAAAAAAATTATAAATAGTATTTTCATTGATAACATCGTTAGTCACTCTAGAACCTACCTCTATATAATTCATAGTACACATCCTAGGAAGCCATGAAAAGAAAAAATAATAATAGAGTTGTGAGCTCATATTATCATTAAGGGTTACCTATTGTGGAAGTAATCATATAATAACTAGTTCATAATAAATCTGAACAAGTAAGAAATAGAGAAAACATTTCATTTAATCAATAAAATATTCTAGAAGAATAATACATTTGGAATACATGAAGAATAATAAAATGTACTATAAATAATAATATGATCATGAATACTTATAAATGGACACAGTAACTATTAAAATAATCACACTTACATCATTAAAAAATTCTATAATGATGTAATACTTAATTCCTAATATCCAAAACATACATTTGAGGTCTTTTTCTAAGAAATCATTTATAAATCGATAAGGAACAAAAATATTACTAAACCAATTACATATGTGGTATAGGTAAATCTATTTCAAAACTATGACCTAATAATTTCAATTAATATAAAAATGAATAAAAAATACAATAGAATACACATTTATTTAATAATTATAAACTAGCTATGTAGAAAGATAAATCATATAGATTTTCAATAATTTAACTAGCGAAACAGGTCATAGCCCATATAGTGAAGTATTAAGTATATTATCACAACAAGATATCCCATATAGAGATTATATAATATAAATTTATATTTATATTAATGAGTAAGCATACCGTAAATAGTCAATTAAAAAAGTCTTGAAGAAAATGCCACTATCACATTGAGAATTATATTTTAAAAAACAAAAATAAATAATGAATATTAGAGAAAAATCCAATTGAAAATAGTCATGGATCATTAAACATTAATATTTAAATTATTTTATTTTCATTATGGTATTAAATTTATTTAATGTTGTGTATGTTAAAAATATAACTCAAATAAAATTTTCAAAAAAAAGTCAAAACAACCTTATTCAGAATGCGATTAGAATATTGATTATAATAATTAATTTACTATTTAAAAAATAGGAAAATATTAATTTAGTAAGTAACAGTGTAATATTATAAAAATTCCTTGAATTATTTTTTTGAAACATATGAACACAGAAGAAAAATCATCTCAATGATGTAGAAAAAACAATACAATTATTTCATAAAAACATTATTTTAGTATCAAATGTACATAAATATAAAATAATGAAATGAAATTATATAATTTTCTAAAATATATATATTAGAATACATTATATTGGTTTTATCATATAATTTTCAATTACATCACTATGTGGATACTTAATCATAAACAATACAAAAAAATAAAGAGATTGTGTAATAAACCCTTATCACTATGGTAACAATAAAATCATAACCCCCAAGGAAGAAATTAATTCAATATAAACATTAAATTCCTTTAATTTAAATATAATAATGATATCCAGTGGAACGTATCTACACCTTAAAAAATTTAGATATGTGTATAACATAACTTAAGTCCCAAAAAACTGTGTTTGATATGAAGAAACCATACCTAAATAATAGTCTTTATTTGTATGTATTAAATACCCTTGCCTAATAAATATACATTTATCATACACGTATTAAAAAATTTACCCATATATTTGATCCCATATACTAACATTTTATAGAATTTTATCACCTATTTATTAACAAATCATTATTAAATTCATTTTTTAGGATGATAACAACTTCATTTTTCATGAATTGTTTTGTTTTGTAAATCCATTACATAAATATTTATCATATTTATATAATTTCAATACTTTTATCCAAAATATGAATATAATTTATATTCAATATTTATATTTATTAATTCATAAAATTTAGATAACAAAATTTATTTACACTATTGAAGGAGACGGTTTTCCATATGCATGAATTAACACTACTTCCATTTTCAAAGGATTGAATGAATTTATGTTATTTAATAATAAACCCTTAAATAAAATTTATAATATCATTAATAATAAGTATATTCATTGAATCCATCATTATAACCATATAATCAATGTGGTGGAAAATATGAAATAACTATATGGAAGAAGGTACATCGTATATAGGTACATATGATGTTTTTTATTTTTTTTCAGTTGTGATAAATGTGTATAATAGATGTTCCATAATAATTAAAAAATTAGGCATATTTTAGATACATGATTTATTTTTCCTAATTAATTTCAATGATTTTGGTGTGGTGGTGTTGGATCTGAATCTACAGATTATACACAAGAGGGGGGGTGAATTTTGTCTTTTTCAATTTTTCGATAACTCTTTTCTTGAACAAGTTCTATCCTTTATTATTTATCATATTTGATCATGCAGAAAAATAAGTAAAAATAAGAACACAAAGAGGTATAGTGGTTCGGGGAACAGAAAGCCCCTAGTCCACTCCACCAACGCTCTACTCCACGAGCTTAGTGATTTTCACTATCTGGTCCTCTTTTCCACAGACCGATTCACAACTGAGTACAGGCAGTTGACACCTTTACAATCCAAGGCAAACAAAAGCCTTCTGGTTCGAACACGATCCTACACAGCTTATAATGAGAAGCTGGTTACTCAAGAATAAAAATAATTTCAGAAAGAAATTTCCAGTTGATCTTCACAATTGCAACAGAACGCAATTGACAGCAGATGGATCGAAGTCTCTAGAAATATTGATCTTCAAGATGAAGAAGTTATGAGTTGATCCTATTGTAGTTTATATAGAGATATAGTTCACAACCTCAGTAGTAGTAGATCCACAGTAGATATTCGATGTAGAATAGGTGAATCTTCTATTGAGTTCCTTCTTCTTGAACAAACAGAGCTTTTACGCTCCTTTTGAATCAGAAGATCAATCGAGAAAAGTTGCAATCTATGTTTTCCACCTTTTTCAATAATAGATCGATCACATCCCCTATACGTGGTGTTTCAAAGAGAGAATATATAAAAAATCATATCTACTGCACATTTAGATCCATAAAAGTCACCTTCTAATTCACGATATTCAAAAATTTGAATTTACAGATAAATTGTAACTTCCCTTAAGATTCGGCATAAAAAGATCCTTTTAATTCGATCATAAATCCATTAATAAAATGGCTTTGAATCAGTCAAAGTCATACTTTAATAACAAATTTAAATCCTGCCTGAAATCCGCAAAGAAATCAGCTTACTGATTGATGCCCAAAAAATATCGTCTGCCAAAATTTCTGACGCCAAATGTAAGGTTGATGATGTGGCCTCCAAACGTAGGGTTGATAACATAGCCTTCAAAAGTATGGTTAACAACGTAAGGTTGAAAATGTAAGGTTTAATACAAATGTAGGGTTGATCATCCATACTTTTTCTTCAACACTCAAACGTACGGTAAAAGATCCATACTTTTACATGATCCATACTTTTCCAAGAACATATAGTTGTTTACAAAAGTAAGGTTGATGAACCATACTATTGAGAAACAAACATAACGTTTAGAATTTACGTACGGTTCTCCTTCCATACTTTTCTAATAACCAAAACATAAGGTTCCTTCTTAACGTAAGTTTCTTCTTCCATACTTTTCTGAAAACGTATGGTTGTTTAACCATACTTTTCTCTTATCTCAAAAGGTATACGCTTTTCATCCTTACGCTACGTTTATCCACATAGGGTATGAACAGTGATTCTAGAACTCGCTAAAAAAGATTTCTCCCTATATTCATCTACGTAAGATGTGAACAGTGATTACAGAACGCGCTAAATCAGATTTCGCACTATGTAATAAATTCTCGTTATTTCAAGAGTAAAATAAATTAATAAATTCCTGCAAAATATTAAATAAAATCATTATAAAATAACTAAGGGTATTTGTGAGCATAAAAATTATCACAAAGAGACAGAGTATTATTTTCAATAATCTCCCCCATTAAATAACATTAATACATATTGTTGAAAACAATATTTATCTCAACAATCTCCCCCTTTATGATGATCACAAAACCCATAAAATAATTAAAATTATTTAAACAAAATTAACTTTCAAAATTCTTTATAATGTTTTAAATAAAAACTTCTACACCAAAAAGATAATTATAAATCCAAATGTCTCATTTAATTTTCTCCCTAAATAAAATAAATATTCCCCTTAAATAAAATGTATGTTTTGATGTTGTGTTTATCCAAATTCCCCCTTTTGTGATATCAAAAATAATGAAAAATCATGGATTTTAACACGTTTAATATTGCACTAAACTGTTAGTAAATGCTATTACGAACTGTTTATCAATAATTAAATTTGCAGTACTAGCATATTAAAAATAATGTTAGTAAAACAAATAAAAAATGAAGAAAATTTTCATTCAAAAATAGTAGTATATTCATGACAATGATATACACACGAATCAAGGTTTGGGTAAGATAGGCAACAAGGTCTATCTCTTCTGAATTATAGACTTGATTTCTATAAACTTTTCCCAAAGTCTCTTCATCATCCCATCTCCAATCTTGATAATAAGCTATTTTTTCTCTTGAGTCAAATGAATATCCTCAATTAAATTGACTCTGAAAAACTGTTGCATCCTTTTCTCTTTTTAAACAAATACTGACAGCTTCTCAGATAACTGATTTAACAGAATTATGATCGATGGCTCACTATATGTCAGTTGATCCACTAAGAACTTCTGATTTTCCAGCAACATTGACAAAAGAGAAATGGTACATTGAAGATAGTGTATCTTGTCATTCATACTGCTCAACGCAACTGTGATAGCCTGAAACCTTCTGATTAAATAAGGTGAAGTACCTGATCCACTAACAGCATTATTTGCAACTGATGAAAATTGATTCTCCATAAACAACTTCAGATCTGATATATCTGAATTCATAACCATTTCAGATATTAATTGTGTAACAGAAGTCATCATATCCTCTTTAAACATTTCAAATTCTTGCCTTGAAATTTTACACTCCTTCAGCTTTTGAAACTTCAAATGTTCTAAGTCTAAGACATTTCTCAGAGAAGCATTCTCAGATTCCAACTAAGATACTTTTCTGTACAGTTCTTCAACATTTTCTTTCCTTGAATCAGATGCACCCTGTTCTTGATTCACAATCTCAGGTTAATGCAGCAGTACCAAAGGCAATGAGTTAGCATCAGATTTCTCTTTTTCTATGTCCTGAGAAGGTTGGTCCACAAATTTTTCCCTATAGTTTTCAAACTCATCCATAGAAAAATCCTCTTGAAGTACCTATGTTTGAGCTTCAAAAGCATGCTCATTACATTCATATGCATCATTGTCTTCCATTGGAATTTCAAGAACAACATTTTCAGTAGTTTCATGAGGTCTGGACACTTCTTCACCAGGCACTACCTCCATTTCTTGTTCCTGTTGAAGTAAAACTTCAACATCAGCTACAATCTGTTCCTGATTTTCCCTTTGAGTTTCTTCTTAAGCTCTTGATTTCTCTACTAGAGCTGTTTTCTCAGTAACATTTTCCATGGTTTTATCAGTAACAGCTTCTCTCACAAAATAATAAGAAAATAAAGCTTATGTTGTAGTTTCCAAAGTAGTGTAAGTGACTTCCTCATTTACTGGTCTTTTTCTTCTTGACTGAAGTCCCTCCTGACTTCTGTCTTCCTCAACATCAGCCACTTCAAAGCGAATATTTCTTGCTACATTGCTGACTCTGGATTCAGATTGTCCCTCCTTGGACTTAGCAGGTTGAGCCTGAGCACTCTCAGAGTCTTCCTCAGCTCCTACTGGAAAAAGTTATCCTTTAATTGTGCTACAGAAATATCCAACTTTCCTCAAGGTTCTCGCATTAAACATATTAATATGATGACAGTTAACTCTTGCATCTACTAATCTCACCAGGTCTTTCTTAAACAGCACCTTAGAAATAAATCTACCAAAGAGATATAAATTTATCCAGGCCTCGCTTTGACAGCAGTAACTAAGATACCTTATCATGTATCTTGGAAAGTTTAACTAAATATCAAATAACATAAGAAACATTATATATATATATATCTAGGTATAAAATCTTCTCTATTTCTTCCATCCATGGAGCTATTCTGGTCTGAATAAATTTGACCAAAATCATTTGATCATGCTCTAAATACTTAACAAACATTTTCTTTATTGTCTTGGTACCAAAAAGAAAAGACATGATGTCTTTGGATTTATGCACAGAATCTCCTATATTCTTCAATTCAAAATGAAAAACTCCCTCATGAGGGTAGTTGAGAATTTGACTAATCTCTACTAAGGAGATTGAGAAATCCCTATCCTCTATTTTGGACATCATACTATCTTTGGGATCTCCCAGACTAAACTTTACAGATTTGTAGAAGTATCTATATTCTACTTCATACTAAAATTCTGTATTTTCACTGTTGAACATATGTTAAAGATTCTGAAATGACTGCACTTTCTTCAACAACAGATTCGTCTGAAATAACCAGTCAAGATCGATTACCTTACCCTGTAAGATTTTTATTCCTTCTATGCATTGTCTCTTGGAATTGGTCGGCTCGGCCTCACTGTCTCTTTTAGCCCTTACCATTTCTGCAAGAGTCTCTGAAGGTTTGAAGGATTGTGTTTTCGAGGTTCGAAGGTTAGGGTTTTAGAAGAGGAAGTGTGATTTTTGGATTTCTAAAGGGTTTCAATAGAAGTGAAAGGGTTTAGAAGTCGAAAAGGATCTGACAGCCTGTATTCCTGTGTAATCACTAATCATTACATATATTTAAAAAAACAAATAAAATTTTCAAATGACAAAAGAAAGAAAATCATAAACAATATTCAATAAACAAAATAAAATTTATATAAATAAATAAAAATAAAAAAATTATTTAAAATTAAATAAACCTAGCTCCCCCTTAATAAAATCAAACCTTGCAGTGAGAAGTGGTTTAGTAAAAATATCTTCTAATTGAATTTTAGTATTTGTAAATTCTAAAAATATATCTTTTTTAATAACATTATCTCTTAAAAAGTGATGCCTTATATCAATGTGCTTTGTTCTAGAATGACTAATAGGATTTTTTTTGAAATATTAATTGCACTCGTATTATCACATAAAATAGGTGTTTTATTAAAATTCAATCCAAATTCCATAAGAGTGTTTTTCATCCACAACACTTGTGCACAACAACTGCCAGCAGAAACATATTCTGCCTCAACTGTTGACTGGGAAACTGAATGTTGTTTCTTACTAGACCATGATACTATGGACTTTCCTAAAAAGTGATATGTACCTGATGTACTTTTTCTATCTAATCTGCAACTTCAAAATTCAGCATTTGAATATGAAATCAAATTGAAATCAGAAGTTTTAGGATAAAGAAGAGATTGAAAAATAGTTCCTTTTAAATATCTAAAAATTCTTTTAACAAAAGTTAGATGGGATTCTTTAGGATTTTATTGAAATCTAGCACAAGGACATACTGAATAAACTATATCTGGTCTGCTAGCAGTACGATATAACAAGCTACCAATCACACCTCTATATAACTTGTTGTCAACTGATTTCCTGGTTTCATCCAAATCAAGTTTTATATTAGTACACATAGGAGTTATAAATGGATTGCTATTTTCAAGACCAAATTTCTTAAGTAAATCAGTAATTTATTTGCTTTGATTTAAAACATTTCCAAAATCTTTTTGAAATATTTGAAGAGCCAAAAAGAAATTTAATTCTCCCATCATACTCATTTCAAATTCTTCTTGCATTAATTTTGAAATTTCATGAAAAAGTGTTTTATTAGTTGATCGAAAGATTACATCATCACCATAAATTCGAACCAATAAAACCATATTTTTCACAGTTTTCTTAAAGAGTGTTAGATCTGCCATACCAACAGTAAAATCATTTTTCAAAAGAAATGAACATAATCTTTCATACCATGCTCTAGGTGATTGTTTAAGACCATAAAGTGCTTTAGTAAGTTTAAAAACAAAATCATGTTTTTGAGAGTTTTCAAAACCAGGAGGTCGCTCAACATAAAATTTTCCATTTAATAACCATTTAAAAAGGCAGATTTTACATCCATCTGAAATAATTTAAAATTCATATAAGATTTATAGGCTAAAAGGATTCTAGTGGATTCTATCCTTTCTACAGGTTCAAAAGTCTCATCATAATCTATTCCCTCTTCTTTATTATATCCTTTAGCTACTAATCATGCTTTATTTCTAGTTATTGTGCCTTGGTCATCCTGTTTATTTCTAAAGACCCATTTTGTTCCTATTATTGGATAATTCTTAGGTCTTTCCACTAATTCCCAAACTTCATTTCTTTTAAGCTGGTTTAATTCATCTTGAATTTCTATTACCCATCTTTCATCATCTAAAGCTTCTTCTATAGTCTTGGGTTCTTATTAAGATAGGAAGGCAGAGAATTCCACTAGGTTTCCTAAGTTTTTTCTAGTTTGAACACCAGTTTCTAAGTTACCTATTACAGTTTCTAAAGGATGATTCTTTATTGTTCTAGACCATCTAGGTAATATATTTAAAGGTTACTTAGTATCATGTTCCTCTGAACTTGACTGAATTTCTTTTGTCTCATTTTCAATATCATTCTTTAAATTCTCAAGTCTCATGTTATCATTAGAGTCAAGTTCATCCATTGTTCTGTCCTTTTCTCAAAAGGATCAGATTCATCAAATTTCACATGAACTGATTCTTCAACAATCCTTGACTTCATATTATAAACTCTATAAGCTTTAGAGGTAGTAGAATATCCTAATAAAATACCATCATCAGATTTTGGATCAAACTTACCTAGATTATCCTTGGTGTTTAAGATATAAACCTTGCATCCAAAAACATTAAAGTAATTTACTTTAGGTTTTCTGTTATTCCATTGTTCATAGGGTGTCTTTTTCAAAATAAGTCTAATTAAAACTCTATTAATTATATAACAAGATTTATTCACAGATTCTTCCCAGAAATATATAGGTAGGCTATATTCATTTAACATAGTTCTAGCCATTTATTGAATTGTTCTATTTCTTATTTCTACAATCCCATTTTGTTGAGGTGTTCTCGGTGCTGAGATGGTGTGCTTAATACACATATTTGAGCAAAAGGAATTAAATTCTAGATTCTCAAATTCTCCACCACGATCACTTCTCAATGAGATTATATTTAAACATTTTTCATTTTGAACAGATCTGCAGAAACATTCAAAAAAAATAAAAGCTTCATTTTTAAATTTCAAGAAGAAAATCCATGTAAATTATGAATAGTCATCGACTAAAACATATACATATAATTTACCAGCTAAGCTTGCTAATTATGAAGGTCCAAACAAATCCATATGAATATGTTCCAGAGGTTTAGATGTAGGAACCTTATTAACAGATTTAAAGGATTATTTTTGTTGCGTGCCAGGTTGACATGCATCAAAAAATCTGTCACTTTCAAAATTGAGACAAGGTAAATCAGAAACTAAATTTTTCTTAGATAAAATATGTAAAAAAAATACATTGCAATGACCAATTCTCTTATTCCAGATCCAGGATTCACTTACTTTAGCAGTCAAGCAGTTTACTTGTTGTTTACACAAGGAATTTAAATCCAAAGGAAAGACATTTTCAGTTCTTGGTGCTTTAAATTTAAACAGTTTATCTTTAGAAACAGTAGAGAAATTGTTATTAAAATAAATAGTATATCCATCATCACAAAGATGAGAGATACTTATCAGATTGGGTTTTAGTCCTTGTACATAAAGTACTTTGTTGATTGAGAATGTTTTTGGATCTCCAACAGTTCTAATGCCAATGATTTTTCCTTTGGCATTGTCACCGAATGTGACAAGTCCTCCTTCCTTTTGAGTGAGTGAAGAAAAATTCAATGAGTTTCCCCTCATATTTCTTGAGCAGCCACTTTCCGTGTACCATATATCTTATCTTCTCTGGTGACCTACTACCTGCAAAGACATTCAAACAAATTGCTTTGGTACCCATATTGGGTTTGGTCTATGCGTGTTAGCTAGCAATGATATAGGTATCCATATTTTCTTTGTTCTTTTAAAATTAGCTGAATCATATACGTCTTTTGAAACATAGGCTTTCTTAATACCACAATTTCGAGGTTGTCTTAAGAAACAGTTTTTAGCCACATGTCCCTTTGCCCCAAAAAATTACAATTCTCCTTTTTAGAGCTAGGAACAAAATAATTTTTATATAGATTTGGTTTTTCTCCTTTAATGTCAATTCCAAATCTCTCCTTTTTAATGATATTTTTTCCAAGAATTTCATTTAATGAATTCTCTCCTTTTGTAAAAACCAATGCAGCTTTTTTGTAAGATTCTACTTCATCCTGTAGTGTTTTTATTCTTGATTCAATATTAATATAGTTAGTATTAATCAAATTGTATTTATTAGTTAATTATTTCTGTTGTTTCAGCATTGTATATCTTCCATATGAAACAGATTTATGTATATTTTTTAGTGACTTATATTTCATAAATAGTGAGTCATATCTTTCTTCAAGCATATTGCAGTAGGCTGCAAGTTTTTCATTTCTGTAGCATGATTCAGAATGTGATTCAGAGGAGTAATATGATTGTACCTCATCAATTTCTTCCATTAAACACATTTTTTCCTTTATATTGACTTCTTCTTTCTCTGAGCTTCATTCAGAAGAGCTACTAGAGTCTTCAGATACACTCCATGTTGATTTCATAGATTTATTGTCTTTCTTCTCAAAGTTATTTCTTTTTAAGAATTTCTTTTTCTATACATCCTTCAATTGTGGGAAATCTGGTCTGATATGTCCCATCGGTTTTCATTCATAACATATTACATCTTTATTATCTCCCTTAAAGGATATTCTGAAGCCTCTTTTCTTGCTGTAGAATTTTCTAAATTTTTTGTCTAGTTAAGCCAGTTCTTCATCCGAGTTGGATAAGTCAGAGCTTTTTTATTTAGCTTTGACTTCTTTGCTCTTCATCTTTATATTCTTTTGTTTTGAAGTTACCTTCAATGCAATATCTTATGTTTTAATAAGCACTTTATGTTCATTAGCCTCATCTTGCATTTCAACTTCAAACATCATCAGCGTACCAATCAGTTCTCTCATAGTTAGATCTTTGACAGGTGTTGATTGTCTGATTGCAGCAGAGATACCATTCCATCAAGTAGGAAGTACTCTCAGTACTTTTAATGCTTGATCATCCTGCTTGATAGATTCTCCTAGAGAAGTTATTTTATTGAAAATTTTTATCAATATCTCATTCATTTGGGTAATGCTCTCACCTTCAACCATTCTGAAATTATCAAATTTCAGTTTTGCAGTTTCATATCTCATTTTCCTCACATTGTATGTTCCTTCATATGCCACAGCTGTTGTTTACCACATCTCATATGCTTTCGGGCAGTGAGATACTCTGTTAAATTCATCTGGTCCTAGACCGCAGATAATTACATTCATAACCTTCGAGTTCATATCATACTTCGCCTCTATAGTAGCACACCATGTCTGGGATTTTCAGGAATTACATATGGAGTCAGAATCATTGAATATACTCTATATCCGTGGTTTTTCAGATATATTATCATGCGTGATTTCCAGCAACCATAGTTGTCTCCATTAAAATATGGTTCTCTGACCATCGACATCCCTTCTCTTGTATCATTCAGGATGCTCTTTTGTATAATCCATAAATGCTTCTAGCATTCTAAGGCTTTATCAAAAACTCCTCCTATGATACCAATTATTGGATATGAATCTACAGATTATACACAAGAGGGGGGTGAATTTTCCCTTTTTCAATTTTTCGATAACAATTTTTGTTGAATGAGTTCTGTCCTTTATTCTTTATCAGATTTGATCATTCAGCGGAATAAGTAAAAATAAGAACACAAAGATGTATAGTGGTTCGGGGAACAGAAATCCCCTAGTCCTCCCCACCAACGCTCTACTCCATGAGCATGGTGCTTTTCACTATCTGGTCCAATTTTCCACAGACCGATTCACAACTGAGTTAATGCAGTTGACATCTTCACAATCCAAGGAAAAACAAAGCCTTTTGGTTCAAACATAAACCTACACAGCTTAGAATGAGAAGCTGTTTACTCAGGAAAAAAAATAATTTTAGAATGAAATTTCAAGTTGATCTTCACAATTACAACAGAACGCAATTGACAGAAGATGGATCGAAGTCTCTAGAAATATTGATCTTCAAGACGAAGCAGTTCTAAGTTGATCTAGTTGTAGTAAATATAGAGATATATTTCACAACCTCGGCAGTAGTAGATCAACAGTAGATATTCGATGTAGAACAGGTGAATCTTCTATTGAGTTCCTTCTTCTTGAACAAACAGAGCTTTTACACTCCTTTTGAATCAGCAGATCAATCATGAATAGTTGCAATCTCTGTCTTTGACCTTTTTCAATAACAGATCGATCACATCCCCTGTACCCGGTGTTTCAGAGAGAACATATATAATTAAGCATATCTCCAGCACATTTAGATCTTTAAAAGTCGCCTTCTGATTCACGATAATAAAAAAATTTAATTTACAGATAAATCGTAACTTCCCTTAAGACTCAACATAAAAAGATCCTTCTAATTCGATCATAAATCCATTAATAAAACGGGTTTGAATCAGTCAAAGTCATGATTTATAAACGACTTTAAATCTGGCATGAAATCTGCCTAGAAATCAGCTTACTGATCGTTGCACAAAAAATATCTTCTGCCAAAATTTCTGATGCCAAATGTAAGGTTGATGACGTGGCCTCCAAACGTAGGGTTGATAACATAGCCTTCAAACGTAAGGTTAACAACGTAAGGTTGATAATGTAAGGTTGAATACAAACGTAGGTTTGATCATCCATAATTTTTCTTCAACACTCAAACGTACGGTAAAAGATCTATACATTTACTTAATCCATACTTTTCCAAGAATGTATGGTTGTTTAAAAAAGTAAGGTTGATGAACCATACTTTGGAGAAACAAACGTAATGTTTAGAAGTTACGTACGGTTCTTCTTCTATACTTTGCTGATAACCAAAACATAGGGTTCCTTCCTAACGTAGGGTTCTTCTTCAATACTTTGCTGAAAACGTATGGTTGTTTAACCATACTTTTCTCCTATCTCAAAAAGGTATACACTTTTCATCCTTACGCTATGTTTATCCACGTAGGGTACGAACAGTGATTACAGAACGCGCTAAAACAGATTCTGCTCAATATTCATCTACGTAAGATGTGAACAGTGATTCCAGAACATGCTAAAACAGATTTCACGCTATGTAATATATTCTCATTATTTCAAGAGTAAAATAAATTAATAAACTCTTTCAAAATACTAAATAAAATAATTAGAAAATAACTGAGATTATTTTTGAGCATCAAAATTATCATAATGAGACATAGTATTATTTTCAATAATCTCCCCCTTTAAATAACATTAATACATATTGTTGAAAACAATACTTCCCTCAACAGGTAGAAGAAGAAATGAAATTGAAAATTCACGAATAAGAGTTAAAAATCATCGTTGAGAAACTTTATTTGGATTACACCATAAGAATTGAAGGGATTGTATGTTTTAATAAAATAAGATATTGGATGCGATAATAAAATATATGAAGGTATTATCTTGTTTTTATTATATATAAGGCTCAAAATTTCCATGGAAGAGAGTATTATATATTCTATTATATAAAACAGAGGATATGAACTCATGAAATACTTTGTAGTATTAAATTAATATAAATTAATTTTTATTATAAAATTAATATAAATTAATAAATTTTAAATATTTTATATGTATAATTTGGAATCCTCCCATAAAATAAAATTTAGACAAGTTTATGTGAATTTTTAACACATATAATTCAGTTTTAACCTTCAATAAATCCTTTAGTTTTTACCCACTCTAAAAGAATAATTAACCCATAAATGGAATTTTATTGATATTTTAAACTATATTCAATTAACTTGTCCATATATATGATATTTATGATTAAAAAAAATTCAAAAAATTAGACAATATATTTACGGTCATTTTTTAAAATATATGAAATATTAATATGTAATATTTCTCTAACTACTGTTAAATGGTTCCAAAATGAATTTTCACTGAATATAAGGATGATATGGTATTATTAAAAGAACATTAATTTTTATTGGTTTAGATATCATTATAAAACATATCTAACAGGTTAACCCCTAGAATATATATTTTTAACAAAAAATGTGGAAATGACATTTTAAAAAAAATAAGGGTTTATAATATTACATAAAAGATAAAAATTAGATCATAAATGTAAAAGGAATGATATTTTATACCATTTATTTTTTTAATTATACTCTTTCTTGATTTTTATTACTTAAATATAATTAAAATAAATTAATTAAACATAAAATATTATTAACATCATTTTCAGAACTATTCACTTTATATGAAATTTTATGCATTCAAATATCATAATAATTTGAATATTGAACATTAAAACACCAAAAATATGACATATATTTCTAAAAATTAGATATAACACAATAAGTCATCCATTTTGAATTAATTTTAATATTTTTTAAATGATTTAGTATATTTTCATAGTAATTTAATAAATATTTTGTCCTCATTGTCTATGAATGTATGGTAAATATTTAATTATTAAACACTAATTAAAAATTACAATAATAAAAAATATATTTTTTTATTAAAAATAATTTATTAGGCTTACATGGATATTATATAACTATAATAATACAATTGGATAATATAATGTTTTTTTATAAATTTTAAAGCCTTAATAAATTTTTTAACATTATTTAATCAATTTTAACCATAACAAGGTAAAGGTATTCATCAAGGATACTATTAATAATGACCAAAATTAAATTATACAAATATATATAATTTGATCCAATTTATTCAAAATATTGAATCTATATTTCCAAATTCAATTCCCACATACGGTCCAATTTAATATAATAATTATCTCAAAAAATGTGACCAAAACCTATTTTGGAGAAATAAATTTTCCGAAGTCAATTTATTTTAAACAAATATAGAGTTTAATTTTGTCAAATGATTTTAATGGTATCATTAAAAATATAAATGAACTAAGTTTAATTGGAAATAATTTTTAAAATTTTACAATTTTATATCATTTAAAAAAATTATTTCTATAGAAATCATTATTTTACACTATTAATCAAAAAACATATCATTACTAAATATCATAAAAAATGACAAATAAAATAATTTTAAATCACTAATTTCAATATGAGTTTATCTTTTTAAAAATTATATTTTAAATAGTAAGATTTTAGTTTTATTACTTTATCACAAAAATAAATAAATTTTTTTTTCACGAAAATGAATTTTGGAATCATTTAACAAATTCAATGAAAAGGAAAACGTATTTATAAATGAATTTAATATATAATATACCGTTATAAATAATTTTTAATGTTTTTATGACAATATAAATATCTAATAATAATTATGATTTTTAAACATTAATGTTGACATAATATTTTAATTTTTTATGAAAATTTATTTAATTTAGTTGTTTCCTATAAAGAAATATTCTAATGAAATACCTTTTTAAAACCCCCATTTTTGATATAGAGATAGTAAAACATCTTATGAATTAGGGATGATGGAAACAAAACAATAAGAAAAAATATCATATAATTATGTTCCCATGTGATGATATCATTGGTGGAAAGATAAAATATATACACAAATGGGAATATTAATGTCCAATATCTGTTATTAAGTGATAGATTACATGATCTTTAAAACGTTAATGAACATAAAAGCCCAAAGTAGTGAGGTTTGTAAAAGGCCATTGATTCATAATTAATGAATATAATGCGATATAACATCTATTTCATCATAAATTTCCTAGAGTTTTGAATTATTTTATCCTAGATACTAATATAAAATAGAAATATACTTACATGAAAATAATAAAGTCATCTTTTAGTAAATTTCCATTACAATTTCACCTTTTCCCCCAAATGTTGATTATTCCTGATCAATATTTGATAACTTATGAATTAAAATTAACATATAATGGATCTCAGAATCCCAATAATAATATCAATATATTCATTATGTCTTTAATAAAACTAAAATTAGAACAATGTAGGATAATAACCCAAATAATTAAAAATTCATAACAATAAATAACAAATTAATATGAAAAATTCAATAAAAAACCAATTGTTTATCATAGATAATATGATTACTAAAAACCACTATATCAATAAATTACCCCAAAAAATTATTATTAAATAAGGTTCTAAACTAAAGGGTAATATCACATGCTTCTCCTTACATCCCCAGAAATATAATATCATTTTTCTGAATAAATATTTTACGTTTAATTTATTGGTTATATTTACCTAAAAATAATAAATTGTCTCTCATAATATCGTTAATCACCTCAAAATAATTTTTATTAAAAAACTAATCCTAAAATATTCTTTATAAAATAAATTCAATCATTATCCATTAAATCATTTATTTATGATAATTTCATACTTCAATGAACATTGCATATTCAAGTTGAAAGTATCCACCCATATCGATATTCAACTATGGGTTCATGCCTCGCAGCCTTATTAGATATGATGGGCTGTCCTCAATCCTACAAGATTTCAATTTTCCAAAACAATATTAGCATAATTCTTATAACGTTGCAAATAATACAATGAATATCATCAAAAAACATTAATCCTAAAATAATTTTTTAACCATAATGGTTTTCAATACAACTTATTGTTCCCATCAAATCAAAAAATATAAAACAACTATAATGACCATGACACTAGTGATCATATTTATGATAATGGATATAAATGAAATTATGATTTTGTAAATTAAATATTAAAGTGTTATTCCAAATATAAACTGCTAACATAATTATTTACTAAACATTAGGGTTTTGTTCTCATGAATTTCTCAGAAAATATCCTTAATAATGTTAAACCATGATCACATAAAACATAAAAATGAGTAAATATTACGTTATAATTTTGATCAATAATAGATATATCCACCCAAGTCACTTTTGATTTATCACATGTCATTATTTAATATCATTGGTTTCCATAGGTTCTATTATTTTATTCAATATATTGTTTTATAAAGAAATGTGATTTAAAGTAATCATATACCATAGTAGTTTTAACCAGATGCAATGTAATGAAACACTCACCATGAACTATAATAACAGAGGAAATTTAATTGTCTATCTCTTTTGGGTTTTAACACCGTAATGAATCTATTCCAAAACCACATCGACTTTTGGTATTCAGGTTTATTTTATAGTATATCCACATAAATTCAACCTTACCAAAATATTTTTGATATTTTACTATAATTAAATATATATCCCTAAACACATTACTTGTGTTTGTTCTAGATTCCATGTTTTATTGAATCTATTTACCTTGGTTTCCGCTATACATTCATAAATACAAATAGTAAAGACCCTAACTCAAAAATCTCATATATTATTGATAGTTATTTAACTTATATTATGTATAAGTGATAACATCCAAATGAACCAAATAGTTTTTCTATTTGGATATACTAGATTCATAATTGAATCTCAAAATAAATTTTTAAACATAAAATACAAAATTATTTTTTCTTTCGGAGCATCGTTATTAACTCTATCATTTCTTTTCAAATCATTAATTGTACACTTCATGGGAACCTAGGTAAAGGAATAACAATAAAAGGGTAATATCATATTTATAGTAATGGTTTCATTAAATGTAAGTTAACATACAGTAAATATGGCATAATCAATATGGAAAGGTATAAAAAATAACATTCCAAAAGAATAATCAATTACATGTTCTTGGAAAATAATATGATATGAATAACTGATGATAAAATATTGCCATATAAATTAATATTATATTTTGAAAAAATGTACATGGGTATCATAACTATTAAAAATAATCATATTGAAAACAATAATTGATATCATAATCCCGTAATTTATAATTTCATACATCTAAAACCTATTGCTAAGCCTCGTTACCAGACTTATTAAATAAATTTGTAACGAATCATCCAAATACTCTACATATTTTATCTAATGATACCTAATAAAAAATACATGACTTATTTTATTATTGTAACCAATAATAAATTAAAAATTACAATTCATTAATTATATTATTAAAATATAAAAAATAAATATAATTATATATTTATAGTAAAAATTATGTCTTTAACGAAATTTTACATAGAATGTCAATAGTTTAGCAACTCGAATTGATAAATAATTATCCCAAATCTAATGAATTCATTGTTAAAAAAATTAACTAATAAATCAAAATGAAGAATAAATTTTTTATGAATAGAAATAATTCAAAAGTATTAATGAAAAATAATATAGGATAATATAATAATTAGTTTGAGACTCAATTTTTTTTAAAAAATCTTATATACTATGAGGATTTAAAAAAATTATTCATGTAATAATATAAAATAATCATTAATGATATTAGAGAACATTATTGGTGTAATTCTATTCATACACTGTAATTTATAACAAAGGTTGGATTCAACTTTTTAGTAAAAAGTAAAAAATAGGTTTTTCAGAAATTAATATAAAGATTTATTTTATAGACATTGAAAATATTATATCAAAGGTAAAAATTTATTTAATTAAAAATAATAGAATATTATAATAATTCTTCAAAATATTCTCTAAAAATTATACAGATGGAATAAAAATATTCATGACCGATTTTGAAAAAAAATTAGGGTTTTGCATAAAAATATTAATTTTTTTATCTTGTGAACATAATGGAAGAAAAATTAAAGGATACATTTTTATTTAAAAAAATAAATAGATTATTTGAATATAGATAAGGTTTAATATTAAAATATCAAATATTTACTACAATTGTGATAAAAACATAAACAATATAATATAATTTTGTGATTGTGAAATGAAGCTCAACCACAATGATAATGTCCAAATCATTAAACACAAATAATATTTATCAACAATTAATAAATTAAATTACATTAATATAAAGGCATTTTTGATATTCAATATAAATGTTGATATATATAATCCTCTTAAATTAACTATGATATATAACCTATCTTTTGTTTCAAATAAGACAATTCATAACAAAGAATCCATTCCTCAAAAATAATTTTCTTCATACACATTTGAAACTCCAATATAATAAATAATTAATAATTATTAATTTATTTAATATAAAACCTTATATATCATATCATATAAGAGTTATTTAGAACATCTTATCATCCGTTTGATAAATATTCTTTAATAATACCAGTGGTTTCAATAGATCCAACTAGGTACATCATTAATATTGTAATTTTTCAATTTATATCCACTCACCTTTCACATTATCTATTTAATCATTAATAACCCACACAACCTAAAAACACTCTCCATTCATATTAGAGTACTCCTCTTCCCGTATAACTCATTCGTTTGAAACACAAACAATGATTTGATTATATTAATATGTACATTAAGATCATTCTTAATATAAATCTCATCCATTCCCTTATCGTAAACAAAACTAAATTGTATTATTTACTTATGTATGTTATATATTATTTATTATTATATAACATGTGATTAATTTATCAATTATACAATAAAAACATTGATTCAAGGATCCGTTGTCTGTATAACAATTGGTATATAATCGTTTTTGGTAGACAAGGTTTTTCAGTTTTATTGACCATGATCAACCTTTGTAGTTTTGTTTCCATATATCATTAATACTTGGATTTTAAAATATGTTTATTAAGATATGGTTATTGTTTTTTTATGGTTCTTTTAGACTCAGACATTTTTACATGACATAAATTATTATTTCACATATGTTAAAAATACCTTTACATCAGAACATGTTTAATAATAAATCATATAATCATTGTTGTCATGTCTTTATAATCCCATGAGACTCTAAATGTTACCATATTTTGGGATTGTTAATATTAAGGTTTTGTGGCATACCTTATGTGGAACAAATGAGCATTTAATTGTATTTTATTTGGTTATATTTTATTATATATTTTTTATTTTTTATTTTGGAATGATGTAATTTTAATGTATGATATGTGGAGATTCTAAATGAATTTTATTTTATAGATTTTTTATTAGTTCCAATTGTGATTTTTTAATCTGAAAATGTATACATTTATAAGATAATCCAATATAGTTTAAATTGATCCTAGAATGAATTATTTATACCCTCTGTAATAGTTTCCAATAATTTATTAGCATAGAGCACAAATGACTCTGTATACAATTTTCAAATAGTGACATAGATTTTTTAAATAAAGGCAGAAATCAAGAGAATGAATTGTAATTGGTAGTGAAATCCTGAAATATGAATGTTTTAATATTGTATAACTTATTTAATAATTATAAGTCTATAATTAAAAATTAAATTCCTATTTAAAATTAAATTCAAGGAATTTAAACAAAAAATTTATTATTAACTTTTTAAAATAATGGATTAATGAGTCGAAATAATGATAAAATATAATATATTTTCAAAAGAATTCAAGTAACGATTTCATTAAAAAAATAAAATTTATTAATATCATAGTGTTCTGAAATGAGAAAAATCATTGAATTAAATTATAAAAAAATTATAAATAATATTAATGGGAATTTATAAAATAATTAATAATATATATATTTACCTATAAACCTATGTAAATTCAAAATATTTTCTCAAAAACTGCCTTTAAATTAATGAGATATATCTAAAAAAAGTATTCAAGGTATTCATAAAACATTTTCAATTTGATGTTATATGAATAAATATAATAGTAGCAATAAATTTTTACTTAAATTACCCAAAAAAATAAAATACTAATTTTTTTGTGGTTGTTTAAAATATTCTTGACATTAAATATCATAGTTAGATAATGATGTGTGAAAATTAATAAAATTATATTTATTTAAATAAATTTATTATGTAATTGGATTTATTTCAATATAAGAGAAAAAATTGGAATGCAAGTAGAATATTAAATTATGGTTAATGATTTCAAAATGCAATTACATGCATTATATAAAGTAAAATGAATAGATAATATAGACCGTTTTTTAAATAATTATAATTTATTTAAGATCAATTATATAAATTCATGATGTATTAAATAATAATAATAAATATAACGGCAGAGAACTATAATATAATAAAAAAAGAATAAAAATCTTTTATAATTTCAATACTTCAATGTTATGATAATGACGATAAGATATAAAAAAGAGAAATATTACATGAAATGAATTATAATATTGATGAGAACACTATAAAGACCCCAAATATAGAATCCTATAGATTATAGTTACATTATTTCATTGATATCAGATACATGTGATTGCATCCCAAAATTCTCAATAGTTTATAGGCCATGATAAACAAGTTACAAACAAAAATTTGAGATTATATTTGGAAAAAAATTATAAATATTATTTTCATTGAGAACATCGTTAGTCACTCTAGAACCTACCTCTATATAATTCATAGTACACATCCTAGGAAGCCATGAAAAGAAAAAATAATAATAGAGTTGTGAGCTAATATTATCATTAAGGGTTACCTATTGTTGAAGTAAACATATAATAACTTGTTCATAATAAATCTGAACAAGTAAGAAATAGAGAAAAAATATCATTTAATCAATAAAATATTCTAGAAGAATAATACATTTGGAATACATGAAGAAGAATAAAATGTACTATAAATAATAATATGATCATGAATACTTATAAATGGACACAGTAACTATTAAAATAATCACACATACATCATTAAAAAATTCTATAATGATGTAATACTTAATTCCTGATATCCAAAACATACATTTGAGGTCTTTTTCTAAGAAATCATTTATAAATCGATAAGGAATAAAAATATTACTAAACCAATTACATTTGGGGTATAGGTAAATCTATTTCAAAACTATGACCTAATTATTTCAATTAATATAACAAATGAATAAAAAATACAATAGAATACACATTTTTTTAATAATTATAAACCAACTATATAGAAAGATAAATCATATAGATTTTCAATAATTTCACTAGTGAAACAGGTCAAAACCCATATAGTGAAATATTAAGTATATTATCACAACAAGATATCCCATATAGAGATTATATAAAATAAATTTATATTTATATTAATGAGTAAGCATACCGTAAATAGTCAATTAAAAAAGTCTTGAAGAAAATGCCATTATCACATGGAGAATTATATTTTAAAAAACAAAAAAAAGAATGAATATTAGAGAAAAAATTCCATTGAAAATAGTCATGGATCATTAAACATTAATATTTAAATTATTTAATTTTAATTATGGTATTAAATTTATTTGATGTTGTGTATGTTAAAACTATAACTCAAATAAAATTTTCGAAAAAAAGTCAAAACAACCTTATTCAGAATGCGATTAGAATATTCATTATAATAATTAATTTAATATTTAAGAAATAGGAAAATATTAATTTAGTAAATAATAGTGTAATATTATAAATATTCCTTGAATTATTTTTTTGAAAAATATGAACACATAAGAAAAATCATCTCAATGATGTAGAAAAAACAATACCATTTTTTCATAAAAACATTATTTTAGTATCAAATGTACATAAAGATAAAATAATGAAATGAAATTATATAATTTTTTAAAATATATATATTAGAATAAATTATATTGGTTTTATCATATAATTTTCAATTACATAACTATGCGGATACTTAATCATAAACAATACAAAAAAATAAAGAGTTTGTGTAATAAACCCTTATCACTATGGTAACAATAAAATCATAACCCCCAAGGAAGAAATAAATTCAATATAAAAATTAATTTCCATTAATTTAAATATAATAATGATAAAACGTATCCAATGGAACATATCTACACATTAAAAAATTTAGATATGTGTATAACATAACTTAAGTCCCAAAAAACTGTGTTTGATATGAAGAAACCATACCTAAATAATAGTCTTTATTTGTATGTGTTAAATACCCTTGCCTAATAAATATAAATTTATCATACACGTATTAAAAAATTTACCCATATATTTGATCCCATATACTGACATTTTATTGAATTTTATCACCTATTTATTAACAAATCATTATTAAATTCAATTTTTAGGATGATAACAACTTCATTTTTCATGAATTGTTTTGTTTTGTAAATCCATTACATAAATATTTGTCATATTTATATAATTTCAATACTTTTACCCAATATTTGAATATAATTTATATTCATTATTTATATTTATTAATTCATAAAATTTAGATTACAAAATTTATTTACACTATTGAAGGAGACGGTTGGCCATATGCATGAATTAACACTACTTCCATTTTCAAAAGATTGAATGAATTTATGTTAATTAATAATAAAACCTTAAATAAAATTTATGATATCATTAATAATAAGTAAATTCATTGAATCTATCATTATAACCATATAATCAATGTGGTGGAAAATATGAAATAACTACATGGAAGAAGGTACGTCGTATATAGGTACATATGATGTTTTTTATTTTTTGTCAGTTGTGATAAATGTGTATGATAGATGTTCCATAATAATTAAGAAATTAGGCATATTTTAGATACATGATTTATTTTTCCTAATGAATTTCAATTATTTTGGTGTGGTGGTGTTGGATCTGAATCTACAGATTATACACAAGAGGGGGTGAATTTTTCCTTTTTCAATTTTTCGATAACTCTTTTCTTGAATGAGTTCTATCCTTTATTATTTATCAGATTTGATCATGCAGCGGAATAAGTAAAAATAAGAACACAAAGAGGTATAGTGGTTCGGGGAACAGAAAGCCCCTAGTCCACTCCACCAACGCTCTACTCCACGAGCTTGGTGATTTTCACTATCTGGTCCGCTTTTCCACAGACCGATTCACAACTGAGTACAGGCAGTTGACACCTTTACAATCCAAGGAAAAAAAAGCCTTCTGGTTCGAACACGATCCTACACAGCATAGAATGAGAAGATGGTTACTCAGGAATAAAAATAATTTCAGAAAGGAATTTCCAGTTGATCTTCACAATTGCAACATAATGCAATTGACAGCAGATGGATCGAAGTCTCTAGAAATATTGATCTTCAAGATGAAGAAGTTATGAGTTGATCTTGTTGTAGTTGATATAGAGATATAGTTCACAACCTCAGTAGTAGTATATCCACATTAGACATTCGATGTAGAATAGGTGAATTTCTATTGAGTTCCTTCTTCTTCAACAAACAGAGCTTTTACGCTCCTTTTGAATCAGCAGATTAATCACGGAAAGTTGCAATCTATGTTTTACACCTTTTTCAATAATAGATCGATCACATCCCCTGTACCTAGTGTTTCAAAGGGAGAATATATAATAAATCATATCTACTGACATTTAGATCCATAAAAGTCACCTTCTGATTCGCGATATTCAAAAATTTGAATTTACAGATAAATCCTAACTTCCCTTAAGACTCAGCATAAAAAGATCCTTTTAATTAGATCTTAAATCCATTAATAAAATGGATTTGAATCAGTCAAAGTCATACTTTAATAACGAATTTAAATCCGGCTTGAAATCTGTAAAGAAATCATCTTACTGATCGTTGAACAAAAAATATCGTCTGCCAAAATTTCTGACGCCAAACGTAAGGTTGATGACGTGGCCTCCAAACGTAGGGTTGATAACATAGCCTTCAAAAGTATGGTTAACAACGTAAGGTTGATAATGGAAGGTTTAATACGAACGTAGTGTTGATCATCCATACTTTTTCTTCAACACTCAAAAGTACGGTAAAAGATCCATACTTTTACCTGATCCATACTTTTCCAAGAACGTATGGTTGTTTACAAAAGTAAGGTTGATGAACCATACTTTTGAGAAACAAACGTAACGTTTAGAATTTACGTACGGTTCTCCTTCCATACATTGCTAATAACCAAAACATAGGGTTCCTTATTTACGTAAGTTTATTCTTCCATACTTTTCTGAAAACGTATGGTTCTTTAACCATACTTTTCTCTTATCTCAAAAAGGTATACGCTTCTCATCCTTATGCTACGTTTATCCACATAGGGTATGAACAGTGATTCCAGAACTCGCTAAAAAATATTTCTCGCTATATTCATCTACCTAAGATGTGAACAGTGATTACAGAACGCACTAAATCAGATTTCACACTACGTTATAAATTCTCATTATTTCAAGAGTAAAATAAATTAATAAACTCCTCCAAAATACTAAATAAAATCATTATAAAATAACTAAGGGTATTTGTGAGCATAAAAATTATCATAAAGAGACAGTGCATTATTTTCAATAATCTCCCCCATTAAATAACATTAATACGTATTGTTGAAAACAATATTTATCCCAACAATCTCCCCCATTATGATGATCATAAAACCCATAAAATAATTAAAATTATTTAAACAAAATTAACTTTCAAAATTCGTAATACAGTTTTAAATAAAAACATCTACACCAAAAAGATAATTATAAATCCAATTGTCTCATTTAATTTTCTCCCTAAATAAAATAAATATTCCCCTTAAATAAAATGTAGGTTTTGATGTTGTGTTTATCCAAATTCCCCCCTTTTGTGATATCAAAAAGAATGAAAAATCATGTATTTTAACATGTTTAATATTGCACTAAACTGTTAATAAATTCTATTACGAACTATTTATCAATAATTAAATTTGGAGTACTAGCATATTAAAAATAAAGTTAGTAAAACAAATAAGAAAAGAGAAAAATAAACAATGAAGAAAATTTTCATTCAAAAATAGTAGTATATTCATGACAATGATATACACAGGAATAAAGGTTTGGGTAAGATAGGCAACGGGGTCTATCTCCTCTGAATTACAGACTTGATTTCTATAAACTGTTCCTGAAGTCTATTCATCATCCCATATCCAAGATTGATAAGGAGATCTTTTTATCTTGAGTCATATGAATATCCTCAATTAAATTGACTCTGAAAAACTGTTGCATCCTTTCCTCTTTTTCAACAAATTCTGACGGCTTCTCGGGTAACTGATTTTACAGAATTATGATCGATGACTCGCTATATGTCAGTTGATCCACTAAGAGATTCTGATTGTCCAGCAACACTGACAAAGGATAAATGTTACATTGAAGATCATGTATCCGGTCATTCATACTACTCAACACAGCTGTGATAGACTAAAACTTTCTGATTAAATAAGGTGAAGTAACTAATCCACTAATATCATTATTTGCAACTGATGCAAATTGATTCTCCACAAACAACTTCAGATCTGATATATCGGACTTCATAACCATTTCAGATACTAATTGTGTAACAGAAGTCAGCATATCCTCTTTAAACATTTCAACTTCTTTCCTTGAAACTGTACACTCCATCAGCTTTTGAAACTTAAAATGTTCTAAGTCCAAGGCATTTCGTAGAGAAGCATTCTCAGATTCCAACTAAGATACTTTTCTGTACAGTTCTTCAACATTTTCTTTCCTTGAATCAGATGCACCCTGTTCTTGATTCACAATCTCAGGTTGATGCAGCAGTACCAAAGGCAATGAGTCAGCATCAGATTTCTCTTTTTCTATGTCCTGAGAAGGTTGGTCCACAAATTTTTCCTTAGATTTTTCAAACTCATCCATAGAAAAATCCTCTTGAAGTACCTCTGTTTGAGCTTCAGAAGCATGCTCATTACATTCATCTACATCATTGTCTTCCACTGGAATTTCAAGAACAATATTTTCAGTAGTTTCCTGAGGTCTGGCCACTTCTTCACCAGGAAGTACCTCCATTTCTTGTTCCTGTTGAAGTACAACTTCAACATCAGCTATAATCTGTTCCTGATTTTCTCTTTGAGTTTCTTCTTAAGCTCTTGATTTCTCTACTAGAGCCATTTTCTCAGTAACATTTTCCATGCATTTATCAGTAACAACTTCTATCACAAAATAATAATAAAATAAATCTTCTATTGTAGTTTCCAAAGTAATGGAAGTGACTTCCCCATTTACTGGTCTTTTTCTTCTTGATTAAAGTCCCTCCTGACTTCTGTCATCCTCAACATCAGCCACTTCAAAGCAAATATTTCATGCTACATTTCTGAATCTGGATTCAGCTTGTCCCTCCTTGAACATAGCAGGTTGAGCCTGAGCACTCTCCGAGTCTTCATCAGCACTTACTGGAAAAAATTATCCTTTAATTGTGCTCCAAAAATATACAACTTTCCTCAAGGTTCTAGCATTAAACGTATTACTGTGATGACAGTTAAGTCTTGCATCTACTAATCTCACCATCTCTTTCTTAAACAATAGCTCAGAAATAAATCTACCAAAGGGATAGAAATTCATCCAGGTCTCGCTTTGACAGCAGTAACTATGATACCTTATCACGTATCTTGGAAAGTTTAACTTAATATCACTTAACATAAGAAACATTATATATATATATCTGGGTACAAAATCTTCTCTATTTCTTCCATCCATGGAGCTATTCCGGTCTGAATAAATTTGACCAAAATATTTTTATCACGCTCTGAATCCTTAACAAACATTTTCTTTATTGTCTTGGAACCAAAAAGAAAAGACATGATGTCTTTGGATTTATGCACAGAATCTCCAATATTCTTCAATTCAAAATGAAAAAATCCCTCATGATGGCAGTTGAGAATTTGACTAATCTCTACTGAAGTGATTGAGAAATCCCTATCCTCTATTTTAGCCATCATACTGTCTTCGGGATCTCCCAGACTAAACTTTACAGATTTGTAGAAGTATCTATATTCTACTTCATACTGAAATTCTGTATTTTCACTGTTGAACATCTGTTAATGATTCTGAAACGACAACACTTTCTTCAATAAAAGATTCTTCTGAAATAACCAGTCAAGATCGATTACCTTACCCTATAAGATTTTTCTTCTTTCAGTGCGTTGTCTCTTGGAATTGGTCGGCTCGGCCTCACTGGTGCTTTTAGTCCTTACCACTTCTGCAAGAGTCTCTGAAGGTTCGAAGGATAGGGTTTCATAGGTTCGAAGGTTAGGGTTTTAAAAGAGGAAGTGTGATTTTTGGAATTCGAAAGGGTTTCTATAGAAGTGAAAGGGTTTAGAAGTAGAAAAGGCTCTAACAGCCTTTATTCCCATGTAATCACTAATCATTACATATATTTAAAAAACAAATAAAATTTTCAAATGACGAAAGAAAGAAAATCATAAATAGTATTCAATAAACAAAATAAAATTTATATAAATAAATAAAAATAAATAAAATTATTTAAAATTAAATAAACCAATCTCCCCCTAAATAAAATCAAACCTTGAAGTGAGAAGTGGTTTAGTAAAAATATCTGCTAATTGAATTTTAGTATTTGTAAATTCTAAAAATATATCTTTTTTAATAACATGATCTCTTAAAAAGTGATGCCTTATATCAATGTGCTTAGTTCAAGAATGACTAATAGGATTTTTTTGAAATATTAATTGCACTCGTATTATCACAAAAAATAGGTGTTTTATTAAAATTCAATCCAAAGTCCATAAGAGTGTTTTTCATCCACAACACTTGTGCACAACAACTGCCAGCAGAAACATATTCTACCTCAGCTGTTGACAGGGAAAATGAATGTTGTTTCTTACTAGACCATGATACTATGGACTTTCCTAAAAAGTGATATGTACCTGATGTACTTTTTCTATATAATCTGCAACTTCCAAATTCAGCATCTGAATATGAAATCAAATTGAAATCAGAAGTTTTAGGATAAAGAAGAGATTGAAAAATAGTTCCTTTTAAATATCTAAAAATTCTTTTAACAATAGTTAGATGGGATTATTTAGGATTTTATTGAAATCTAGCACAAGGACATACTGAATACATTATATCTGGTCTCCTAGCAGTAAGATATAACAAGCTACCAATCATACCTCTATATAAATTGTTGTCAACTGATTTCTCGGTTTCATCCAAATCATGTTTTATATTAGTACACATAGGAGTTATAAATGGATTGCTATTTTCAAGACCAAATTTCTTAAGTAAATCAGTAATGTATTTGCTTTGATTTAAAACATTTCCAAAATCTTTTTGAAATATTTGAAGAGACAAAAAGAAATTTAATTCTCCCATCATACTCATTTCAAATTCTTCTTGCATTAATTTTGAAATTTCATGACAAAGAGTTTTATTAGTTGATCGAATGATTACATCACCACCATAAATTTGAACCAATAAAACATTATTTTTCACAGTTTTCTTAAAGAGTGTTGGATCTGCCATACCAACAGTAAAATCATTTTTCAAAAGAAATGAACTTAATCATTTATACCAAGCTCTAGGTGATTGTTTAAGACCATAAAGAGCTTTATTAAGTTTAAAAACAGAATCTGGTTTTTGAGAGTTTTCAAAACCAGGAGGTCGCTCAACATAAACTTCTCCATTAAATAACCATTTAAAAAGGCAGATTTTACATCCATCTGAAATAATTTAAAATTCATATAAGATTTATAGGCTAAAAGGATTCTAATGGATTCTATCCTTTATACAGGTTCAAAAGTCTCATCATAATCTATTCCCTCTTCTTTATTATATCCTTTAGCTACTAATCTTGATTTATTTCTAGTTATTGTGCCTTGGTCATCCTGTTTATTTCTAAAGACCCATTTTGTTCCTATTATAGGATAATTCTTAGGTATTTCCACTAATTCTCAAACTTCATTTCTTTTAAGCTGGTTTAATTCATCTTGAATTTATATTACCCATCTTTAATCATCTAAAGCTTCTTCTATAGTCTTGGGTTCTTATTAAGATAGGAATGCAGAAAATTCCACTAGGTTTCCTATGTTTCTTCTAGTTTGAACACCAGTTTCTAAGTTACCTATTACAGTTTCTAAAGGATGATTCTTTATTGTTCTGGACCATCTAGGTAATATATTTAAAGGTTCCTTAGTATCAAGTTCCTCTGAACTTAACTGAATTTCTTTTGTATCATTTTCAAAATCATTCATTAAATTCTCAAGTCTCATGTTATCATTAGAGTCAAGTTCATCCATTGTTCTGTCCTTTTCTCAAAAGGATCAGATTCATCAAATTTCACATGAACTGATTCTTCAACAATCCTTGACTTCATATTATAAACTCTATAAGATTTGGAGGTAGCAGAATATCCTAAGAAAATACCTTCATCGGATTTTGGATCGAACTTACCAAGATTATCCTTGGTGTTTAAGATATAAACCATGCATCCAAAAACATTAAAGTAATTTACTTTAGGTTTTCTGTTATTCAATTGTTCATAGGGTGTATTTTTCAAAATAGGTCTAATTAAAACTCTATTAATTATATAACAAGCTATATTCACAGCTTCTTCCAAGAAATATATAGGTAGGCTATATTCATTTAACATAGTTCTATCCATTTCTTGAATTTTTCTATTTCTTATTTCTACAATCCCATTTTTTGAGGTGTTCTTTGTGTTGAGAAGGTGTGTTTAATACACATATTTGAGCAAAAGGAATTAAATTCTAGATTCTCAAATTCTACACCATGATCACTTCTCAATGAGATTATATTTAAACATTTTTCATTTTGAACAGATCTGCAGAAACATTCAAAAAAAGTAAAATCTTCATTTTTAAATTTCAAGAAGAAAATCCATGTAAATCTTGAATAGTCATCTACTAAAACATATACATTTAATTTACCAGCTAAGCTTGCTAATTATGAAGGTCCAAACAAATCCATATGAATATGTTCTAGAGGTTTAGATGTAGCAACCTTATTAATATATTTGAAGGATTATTTGTGTTGTGTGCCAAGTTGACATGCATCAAAAAATCAGTCACTTTCAAAATTGAGACAAGGTAAATCATAAACTAAAATTTTCTTAGATAACATATGTAAAAAAAATACATTGCAATGACCAAGTTTCTTATTCCAGATCCAGGATTCACTTACTTTAGCAGTCAAGTAGTTTATTTATTGTTTACACAAGGAATTTAAATCCAATGTATAGACATTTTCAGTTCTTGGTGCTTTAAATTTAAACAGTTTATCTTTAGAAACAGTAGAGAAATTTTTAGTAAAATCAACAGTATATCCATCATCACAAAGATGAGAGATACTTATCAGATTGTGTTTTAGTCCTTGTACATAAAGTACTTTGTTGATTGAGACTGTTTTTTGGATCTCCAACAGTTCTAATGCCAATTATTTTTCCTTTGGCATTGTCACCAAATGTGACAAGTCCTCCTTCCTTTTGAGTGAGTGAAGAAAAATTCAATGAGTTTCCCCTCATCTGTCTTGAGCAGCCACTTTCCATGTACCATATATCTTATCTTCTCTAGTGACCTACTACCTGCAAAGACATTCAAACAAATTGCTTTGGTACCCATATTGTGTTTGGTCTATGAGTGTTAGCTAGCAATGATATGGGTATCCATATTTGCTTTGTTCTTTTAAAATTAGCTGAATCAAATACGTCTTTTGAAATATAGGCTTTCTTAATACCACAATTTCGAGGTTGTCTTAAGAAACGGTTTTTAGCCACATGTCTCTTTGCCCCAAAAAATTACAATTAACCTTTTTAGAGCTGGGAACAAAATAATTTTTATATAGATTTGGTTTTTCTCCTTTAATGCCAATTACAAATATCTCCTTTTTAATGACAGTTTTTTCAAGAATTTCATTTAATGAATTCTCTCCTTTTGTAAAAACCAATGTAGCCTGTTTGTAAGATTCTACTTCATCCTGTAGTGTTTTTATTCTTGATTCCATATTAATATAGTTCGTATTAATCAAATTGTATTTATTAGTTAATTCTTTATGTTGTTTCAGCATTGTATCTCTTCCATCTGAAATGGATTTATGTATATTTTTTAGTGACTTATATTTTATAAATAGTGAGTCATATCTTTCTTCATGCATATTGCAGTAGGCTGCAAGTTTTTTATTTTTGTAGCATGATTCAGAATGTGATTCAGAGGAGTAATATGAATGTACCTCATCAGTTTCTTCCATTAAACACATTTTTTCCTTTAGATTGACTTCTTCTTTCTCTGAGCTTCATTCAGAAGAGCTACTAGAGTCTTCAGATACACTCCAAGTGGCTTTCATAGATTTATTGTCTTTCTGCTCAAAGTTATTTCTTTTTAAGAATTTCTTTTTCTTTACATCCTTCAATTGTGGGAAATCTGGTCTGATATGTCCCATCATTTTGCATTCATAACATATTACATCCATATTATCTCTCTTAAAGGATATTCTAAAGCCTCTTTTCTTGCTGTAGAATTTTCTAAATTTTCTGGCTAGTTGAGGCAGTTCTTTATCTGAGTTGGATAAGCCAGAGCTTTCTAATTTAGCTTTGAATTCTTTGCTCTTCATCTTTCTATTCTTTTGTTTTGAAGTTACCTTCAAGGAAGTATCTTCTGTTTTAATAAGCAGTTTATGATCATTAGCCTCATCTTGCATTTAAGCTTAATAAATCATCAGTGTACCAATCAGTTCTCTCATAGTTAGATCTTTGACAGGTGTTGATTGTCTGATTGCAGCAGAGATACCATTCCATCAAGTAGGAAGTACTCTCAGTACTTTTAATGCTTGATCAGCCTGCTTGATAGATTCTCCTAGAGTAGTTATGTTATTGAAAATTTCTATCAATATGTCATTCATTTGGGTAATGCTCTAACCTTCAACCATTCTGAAATTATCACATTTCAGTTTTACAGTTGCATATCTCATTTTCCTCACATTTTCTGTTCCTTCATATGCCACAGCTATTGTTTGCCACATCTCATATGTTGTCGGGCAGTGAGATACTCTATTAAATTCATCTGGTCCTAGGCCGCAGATAAGTGCATTCATAACCTCTGAGTTCATATCGTACTCTGCCTCTATAGTAGCACACCATGTCTTAGGATTTTCAGGAATTACATATGGAGTCAGAATCTTTGAATATACTTTATATCCGAGGTTTTTCAGATATATTATCATGCGCGATTTTTGGCAACCATAGTTGTCTCCATTAAAATATGGTGCTCTGACCATCGACATCCCTTCTCTTGTATCATTCAGGATGCTCATTTGTATAATCCTTAAATGCTTCTAGCTTTCTAAGGCTTTATCAAAAGCACCTCCTCTGATACCAATTATTGGATCTGAATCTACAGATTATAAACAAGAGGGGGGTGAATTTTCCCTTTTGCAATTTTTCGATAACAATTATCTTGAACGAGTTCTGTCCATTATTCTTTATCAGATTTGATCGTGCAGCGGAATAAGTAAAAATAAGAACACAAAGATGTATAGTGGTTCGGGGAACAGAAATCCCCTAGTCCTCCCCACCAACGCTCTACTCCATGAGCTTGGTGCTTTTCACTATCTGGTACACTTTTCCACAGACCGATTCACAACTGAGTTAAGGCAGTTGACATCTTTAAAATCCAAGGAAAAACAAAGCCTTTTGGTTCAAACATGAACCTACACAGCTTAGAATGAGAAGCTGTTTACTTAGGAAAAAAATAATTTTAGAATGAAATTTCCAGTTGATCTTCACAATTACAACAGAACGCATTTGACAGAAGATGGATCGAAGTCTCTATAAATATTGATCTTCAAGACAAAGCAGTTCTGAGTTGATGTAGTTGTAGTAAATATAGAGATATAGTTCACAACCTCAGCAGCAGTAGATCCACATTAGATATTCGATGTATAACAGGTGAATCTTCTATTGAGTTCCTTCTTCTTGAACAAACAGAGCTTTTACGCTCCTTTTGAATCAGCAGATCAATCGTGAATAGTTGCAATCTCTGTCTTCGACCTTTTTCAATTATAGATCGATCACATCTCCTGTACCTGGTGTTTTAGAGAGAACATATATAATTAAGCATATCTCCAGCACATTTAGATCAATAAAAGTCACCTTCTAATTCACGATAATAAAAAAAATTAATTTACAGAGAAATTGTAACTTCCCTTAAGACTCGGCATAAAAAGCTCCTTTTAATTCGATCTTAAATCCATTAATAAAATGAGTTTGAATCAGTCAAAGTCATGATTTATAAACGACTTTAAATCCAGCATGAAATCTGCCTAGAAATCAGCTTACTGATCGTTGCACAAAAAATATCATCTGCCAAATTTTTTGATGCCAAATGTAATGTTGATGATGTGGCCTCCAAACGTAAGTTTGATAACATAGACTTCAAACGTAAGGTTAACATCGTAAGTTTGATAACGTAAGATTGAATACAAATGTAGGGTTGATCATCCATACTTTTTCTTCAACACTCAAACGTACGGTAAAAGATCTATACATTAACTTGATCCATACTTTTCCAAGAATGTATGGTTGTTTACAAAAGTAAGGTTGATGAACCAGACTTTGGAGAAACAAACGTAATGTTTAGAAGTTACGTACGGTTCTCCTTCTGTACTTTGCTGATAACCCACACATAGGGTTCCTTCCTAACGTAAGGTTCTTCTTCAATACTTTGCTGAAAACGTATGGTTGTTTAACCATACTTTTCTCTTATCTCAAAAAGGTATACACTTTTCATCCTTACGCTACGTTTATCCATGTAGGGTATGAACAGTGATTACAGAATGCGCTAAAACAGATTCTGCGCTATATTCATCTACGTAAGATGTGAACAGTGATTCCAAAACGCGCTAAAACAGATTTCACGCTAAGTAATAAATTCTCATTATTTCAAGAGTAAAATAAATTAATAAACTCCTGCAAAATACTAAATAAAATAATTAGAAAATAACTAAGATTATTTGTGAGCATAAAAATTATCATAATAAGACAGAGTATTATTTTCAATAATCTCCCCCTTTAAATAACATTAATACATTTTGTTGAAAACAATACTTCGCTCAACAGGTAGAAGAAGAAATGAAATTGAAAATTCACGAGTAAGAGTTATACATCATCGTTGAGAAACTTTATTTGGATTACACCATAAGAATTGAAGGGATTGTATTTTTAAAAAAAATAAGATATTGGATGCGGTAATAAAATATATGAAGGTATTATCTTGTTTTTATTATATATAAGGCTCAAAATTTCCATGGAAGAGAGTATTATAGATTCTATTATATAAAACAGAGGATATGAACTCATGAAATACTTTGTAGTATTAAATTAATATTAATTAATTTTTATTATAAAATTAATATAAATTAATAAATTTTAAATATTTTATATGTATAATTTGGAATCCTCCCATAAAATAAAATTTAGACAAGTTTATGTGAATTTTTAACACATATAATTCAGTTTTAACCTTCAATGAATCCTTTAGTTTTTACCCAATCTAAAAGAATAATTAACCCATAAATGGAATTTTATTGATATTTTAAACTATATTCAATTAACATGTCCATATATATGATATTTACGATTAAATAAAATTTCAAAAAATTAGACAATATATTTAACGTAATTTTTTAAAATATATGAAATATTAATATGTAATATTTCTCTAACTACTGTTAAATGGTTCCAAAATGAATTTTCACTGAATATAAGGATGATATGGTATTATTAAAAGAAAATTAATTTTTATAGGTTTAGATATCATTATAAAACATATCTTTTAGGATAACCCCTAGATTATATATTTTTAACAAAAAATGTGCAAATGTCATTTAAAAAAAATAAGGGTTTATAATATTACATAAAAGATAAAAATTAGATCATAAATGTAAAAGGAATGAAATTTTATAGCATTTATTTTTTTAATTATACTCTTTCTTGATTTTTATTACATCAATATAATTAAAATAAATTAATTAAACATAAAATATTATTAACATCATTTTCAGAACTATTCACTTTATATGAAATTTAATGCATTCAAATATCATAATAATTTGAATATAGAACATTAAAACACAAAAAATATGACATAAATTTCTAAAAATTAGATATAACACAATAAGTCATCCATTTTGAATTAATTTTAAATTTTTTTAAATGATTTAGTATATTTTCATAGTAATTTAATAAATATTCTGTACTCATTGTCTATGAATGTATGGTAAATATTTAATTATTAAACACTAATTAAAAAATAAAATAATAAAAAATATAATTTTTTTTATTAAAAATCATTTATTAGGATTACATGGATATTCTATAACTATAATAATACAATTGGATAATATAATGTTTTTTTTATAAATTTTAAAGCCTTAATAAATTGTTTAACATTATTTAATCCATTTTAACCATAACAAGGTAAAAGTATTCATCAAGGATACTATTAATAATGACCAAAAATAAATTATACAAACATATATAATTTGATCCAATTTATTCAAAATATTGAATCTATGTTTCCAAATTCAATTCCCACATACGGTCGAATTTAATTTAATAATTATCTCAAAAAATGTGACCAAAACCTATTTTGGAGAAATAAATTTTCTGAAGTAAATTTATTTTAAACAAATATAGAGTTTAATTTCGTCAAATGATTTTAATGGTATTATTAAAAATATAAATGAACTAATTTCAATTGGAAATAATTTTTAAATTTTTACAATTTTATATCCTTTAAAAAAATTATTTCTATAGAAATCATTATTTTACACTATTAATCAAAAAACAAATAATTACTAAATATGATAAAAAATAACAAATAAATTAATTTTAAATCACTAATTTCAATTTGAGTTTATGTTTTTAAAAATTATATTTTAAATAGTAAGATTTTAGTTTTATTACGTTATCACAAAAACAAATAAATTTGTTTTTCACGAAAATGAATTTTGGAATCATTTAACAAATTTATTGAAAAGGAAAACATATTTATAAATGAATTTAATATATAATATACCATTATAAATAATTTTTAATGTTTTTATTACAATATAAATATCTAATAATAATTATGATTTTTAAACATTAATGTTGACATAATATTTTAATTTTATATGAAAATTTATTTAAATTAGTTGTTTCCTATAAAGAAATATTCTAATGAAATACCTTTTTAAAAACCCCATTTTTGATATAGAGATAGTAAAACATCTTATGAATTAAGGAATATGGAAACAAAACAGTAAGAAAAAATATCATATAATTAGGTTCCCATATGATGATATCATTGGTGGAAAGATAAAATATATACACAAATGGGAATATTAATGTCCAATATCTGTTATTAAGTGATAGATTACATGATCTTTAAAACGTTAATGAACATAAAAGCCTAAAGTAGTGAGGTTTGTAAAAGGCCATTGATGCATAATTAATGAATATAATGTAATATAACATCTATTTCATCATAAATTTCCTAGAGTTTTGAATTATTATATCCTAGATACTAATATAAAATAGAAATATACTTACATGAAAATTATAAATTCATCTTTTAGTAAATTTCCATTAAAATTTCACCTTTTCCCCCAAATGTTGATTATTCCTGATCAATATTTGATGACTTATGAATTAAAATCAACATATAATGGATCTCAGAATCCCAATAATAATATCAATATATTCATTATGTCTTTAATAAAACTAAATTTTTTAGAACAATATAGGATAATACCCCAAATAATTAAAAATTCATAACAATAAATAACACATTAATATGCAAAATTCAATAAAAACCCAATTGTTTATCATAGATAATATGATTACTAAAAACCAATATATCAATAAATTACCCCAAAAATTTATTATTAAATAAGGTTCTAACCTAAAGGGTAATATCAAATGCTTCTCATTACATCCCCAGAAATATAATATCATTTTTATGAATGAATATTTTACGTTTAATATATTGGTTATATTTACCTGAAAATAATAAAATGTCTCTTATAATATCGTTAATCTCCTCGAAATAATTTTCATTAAAAAACTAATCCTATAATATTCTTTATAAAATTAATTCAATCATTATCCATCAAGTCATTTAATTATGATAATTTCATACTTTAATGAACATTGCATATTCAAGTTGAAAGTATCCACCCATATCGATATTCAACTATGGGTTCATGCCTTGCAGCCTTATTAGATATGATGGGTTGTCCTCAATCCTACAGGATTTCCCTTTTCCAAAACAATATTAACATAATTCATATAACATTGCAAATAATACAATGAATATCCTCAAAAAACATTAATCCTAAAATAATTTTTTAACCATAATGGTTTTCAATACAACTTATTTTTCCCATCAAATCAAAAAATATAAAACAACTATAATGACTATGACACCAATGATCATATTTATGATAATGGATATAAATGAAATTATGATTTTGTAAATTAAATATTAAAGTGTTATTCAAAATATAAACTACTAACATTATTATTTTCTAAACATTAGGGTTTTGTTCTCATGAATTTCTCAGAAAATATCTTTAATAATGTTAAACCATGATCACATAAAACCTAAAAATGAGTAAATATTACTTTATAATTTTTATCAATAATAGATATATCCACCCAAGTCACTTTGGATTTATCACATGTCGTTATTTAATATCATAGGTTTCAATAGGTTCTATTATTTCATTCAATATATTGTTATATAAAGAAATGTGATTTAACATAATCATATACCATAGTAGTTTTAACCAGATGCAATATAATGAAACACTCACCATGAACTATAATAATAGATGAAATTTAATTGTCTATCTCTTTTGGGTTTTAACACCGTAATGCATCTATTCCAAAACCACATCGACTTTTTGTATTTAGGTTTATTTTATAGTATATCCACATAAATTCAACCTTACCAAAATATTTTTGATATTTTTATATAATTATATATATCCCTAAAGACATTAATTGTGTTTGTTCTAGAATCCATGTTTTATTGAATCTATTTACCTTGGTTTCCGCTATATATTCCTGAATACAAATAGTAAAGACCCTAACTCAAAAATCTCATATATTATTGATAGTTATTTAACTTATAGTATGTATAAGTGATAACATCCAAATGAACCAAATAGTTTTTCTGTTTGGATATACTAGATGCATAATTGAATCTCAAAATAAATTTTTAAACATAAAATACAAAATTATTTTTTCTTTCAGAGCATCGTTATTAACTCTATCATTTCTTTTCAAATCATTAATTGTACACTTCATGGGAACCTAGGTAAAGGAATAACAATAAAAGGGTAATATCATATTTATAGTAATGGTTTCATTAAATGTAAGTTAACATACAGTAAATATTGCATAATCAATATGGAAAGGTACATAAAATAACATTCCAAAAGAATACTTAATTACATGTTCTTGGAGAATATTATGATAAGAATAACTGATGATAAAATATTTCCATATAAATTAATATTATATTTTGAAGAAATGTACATGGGTATCATAACTATTAAAAATAATCATATTGAAAACAATAATTGATATCATAATCCCATAATTTATAATTTCATACATCTAAAACCTATCGCTATGCCTCATTACCAGACTTATTAAATAAATTTGTAATGAATCATCCAAATACTCTACATATTTTATCTAATGATACCTACTAAAAAATCCATGAATTATTTTATTATTGTAACCAACAATAAATTAAAAATTACAATTCATTAATTATATTATTAAAATATAAAAAATAAATATAATTATATATTTATAGTAAAAATTATGTCTTTAACGAAATTTTACATAGAATGTCAATAGTTTAGAAACTCGAATTGATAAATAATTATCCCAAATCTAATAAATTCATTATTAAAAAAATTACCTAATAAATCACAATGAAGATTAAATTTTTTATGAATAGAAATAATTCAAAAGGATTAATGATAAAGAATATAGGATAATATAATAATTAGTTTGAGATTCAATTTTTTTAAAAAAATCTTATATTCTATGAGAATTTAAAAAAAAGTATTCATGTAATAATATAAAATAATCATTAATGATATTAGAGAACATTATTGGTGGAATTCTATTCATACACTGTAATTTATGACAAAGGTTGGATTCAACTTTTTAGTAAAAAGTACAAAATAGGTTTTTCAGAAATTAATATAAAGATTTATTTTATATGCATTGAAAATATTATATCAAAGGTAAATATTTATTTAATTAAAAATAATAGAATATTATAATAATTCTTCAAAATATTCTCTAAAAATTATACACATGGAATAAAAATATTCATGACCGATTTTGAAAAAAAAAATTACGGTTTTGCATAAAAATATTAATTTTTTTATCTTGTGAACATAATGGAATAAAAATTAAAGGATACATTTTTATTTAAAAAAATAAATAGATTATATGAACATAGATAAGGTTTAATATTAAAATATCAAATATTTACTACAATTGTGATATAAACATAAACAATATAATATAATTTTGTGATTGTGAAATGAAGCTCAACCACTATGATAATGTCCAAATCATTAAACCCAAATAATATTTATCAACAATTAATAAATTAAATTACATTAATATAAAGGCATTTTTGATATTCAATATAAATGTTGATGTATATAATCCTCTTAAATTAACTGTGATATATAACCTATCTTTTGTTTCAAATAAGACAATTCATAATAAAGAATCCATTCCTCAAAAATAATTTTCTTCATACACATTTGAAACTCCAATAGAATAAATACTTATTAATTATTAATTTATTTAATAAAAAACCTTATATATCATATCATATAATATTTATTTATAACATCCTATCATTCGTTTGATAAATATTCTTTAATAATATCAATATTAAAAGTGATAATTTCTATATCTTCAAGCATGTTTTGGTTCTAAAATTACATTCCATGTACATTGATCATAGTCTCATCATTTTTATTAATTAAAAAATGATATTAACATAATATATATTCATTATATTTATATATTTAGATTCATCAATAATAAGTATATTATAAAAGTGAATTACAAAATTCATGCAGATGGAAGGTCGCATATTCTAATGAATATTGTTTTCATTATTCAATGTATGGAATGAAAAAATGCTAAATAATAATTCATCGATAAATATTCATAAAAATATCATATATATAAATTAAATCTAATATTATAACGATACTTGTAGGGTGGGGAAAAATGAATTACACAACTATGTAGATATATAAAGTCATATGTAAACACGAGCAATGTTTTCTGTTTTTGTATTTTGTGAAAAAGTTGGATAATGGTGGTTACATAATCCTCATAACAGTTTTGGATATTTAATATAATTAATTAATAATTTTATAATATATAAAATGGAATTTGTAGAGATATATGAATAAATAAATATAAAAATACTTTGTTAAGAGTTATACCACTTCGTTGAGAATCCATTTTTTGGATTACAACATATCCTTGAAGATATATTATTTTAGGATGACCAGAAACACTTATATGTTATGAAGGAATCTTGTTTGAAATAATAGTATGGATATTTTATATGAAATAAGTATCAAAAGTTTTGAGGAATATTGTTTAAGAGGTTACCATTTATAATTGAGGTAAGGGGAACTCTTTTCATCACACAAATTAATACCTTACTAAAAATGTATTTTTATATTACATTATCTCAAAATTGACTTGTTTCAATGTTTAGATGATTATAAGTCGAAATATTCCCATTTAGTTACATTTAAAAAAATATTATGTGATGTTTTAATCCATGTATATTTGGTTTACCCCTCTTAATCATTTTGACAATTACTACATAGTCAATGTTTTCTACTACATATGGGTCAAAAATGTTACCCTTGTCATGAACCCCTCCCCCCAAAGTGTACCCCTCCTAGGCTGACAATATGAGAAGGGAGATAATTACCCCCAAGTCCCACCTCTAATAGGCCCCAAGTTGGTGACTAGCACCGAGGGTATAGAAACACACAAATGGGAGGCATTGCCCTCTAAGAGAACACATGTATAAGAGATAGATAATATAGACATCAACCAACTCCAATTAAAATATAAAAGAAACCCAAGTTCATATATTAAATTCCTTGAAAAAGTACTACAACTAAAAGGGGAAACTACATGTACCTAAAAGAAAGGAAAGACAGCCGCAACTACAAGCCCGAACAGCTCCTGGAACCACAAGCTAGTAGTAACCAGCCTGATCACCAACCTGCTCCAAGTGACCTGAAAAATAATATATATATACGTAGGGATAGAATAACAATATACTCAGTAGGATCCTCCCTAATTCCTCTCATGAAAAATTAAAGAAAGCATGCTAAAGCATAGTGAACAACAAGTGAAACTAACTCGTCAACTAAACATGTATACTATGTTCCAAACCATACCATGGATACTCTCACCAAGTAATGCATACAAGAATATAGAATATAGTAAATAATATCAAGTTTACCCCGCCAGTACTTCCCCACTGGTTTTCTGCTTTTCTCCACCAGCATATGTCATGTGCATCTCTCTCCAAAGGCTTGCCCGTATAAACATGGGCTAAGCTCCACAATCTGAATCACATGCACCACAAAGGCTTGCCTGCAGACACCTAGGAAAAGAACCACACCATCTTCACAATCCAAAGTAACCAGGTAGTTTCCGGGAGCCACCACAGCTTGCATAACATGTATCATACATCGAGTATTGTACCTCAAGCCATCACATCTCATATGCCGAGTAAGGATCTTCAAGCCATCATAGCCTATACACGTTACTACTATAGTAGTCCATAGGATACTATATCCAGAATATATGTGTGAAATAACAATCATCCATTACAGCCATCTACACACATATGTGGGGAAAACTAACCATTGTGCCCAAGGAACTAGTATCTACCTAGAGAAGAGAGCGAGGATAAAGGGGGTAGTCATCCATTCAACCTCCCATCAGAATTTTGGTGAAAACACCCCCCAGGGCTCAGAATCCCTGGGGGGTCAGTTACCCTTACCGAAAGGGTGGAGTAGCATATAAAAACACAAAAATTACATAATATTTATCTCACAACCACAATATGGGCATTACATAGTCTTAGACACAACTGCAGCTGACGTCTCTCGGACTTCGGGCTGCCTCTTCCAATACTAGGTATCCTATAAGCACAAACCCATTTAAGAGATTTATTATATTACTTCATTCCCATTTTATCAATTCCATTGTACGTTAATTAATTCATTAAACATTAATTAACCACGAAAAATTCCACATTAAACTGAATTGGCATCACATTCAAAATAAACTACTCCTTTTAAGATTCAACGTCACTTTTAAATTCATGCATCTCCATCCCTGTGGATTATCAACATTTTATCAATCTTTCATTTCAGAATTACTTTCCCAAATTCACAGGAATTATAGAAAATCATCTTATGCTACTAAACACAAATAGGGCTCAACACGGTGAGTAGATATACTACCCCTCGAGTCCTTGCCACCTATAACAAGAGCATAGACCCATTCTCCCTCGAAAGGCTAAACACGGAAAGCACCTGGCATACCCCGCGTGTCTATGCCTCCATCGGAAGGAGGATAAGCAATACCAGCTGCCTTGATCAGTGGGGAAATATAAAGTAGATAAACAACCAAACAAAACCACCAACATCTAGCCATCAAATCCATCCCATACCATCATCCTTGTTGTCCTCCCTGACACCCACATGCACAAACCGATGAATCTCGCCTCTCTAGGCGTCATCCGCTGCCACAACCACATGGCCTCCATGCCTCCACATATCACAACACCCCTCCAGGGTCACATCATAGCACAAGAATAATGAAATCAAAAATCACACCAATAGGATCTTGTCCCTTTAACAAGGCATCCAATGTTCATACAAAATGAGCACTCTGGTCTCTAAAGCACAAGGCCCTCAGCCTTTCGAACAAGAGGGTAATTAAGAACCCTACCAAAAGTTATCTTTTATCAACCAACTAGTTATTTAATCCCTCTTGAATTAATAGATTCAATTAGTAGGTTCCAATTCCAGGAAACCTATTGACAAAGCTATCACAGAAGATTTAACATGATTACTATGCCAATTTGATCAACAAAAAATTACAACAACTAAAACAATGGAATAATCCAGATTCATTTACATTCCTTTTGATCTTTAGAAAATTAATTATTAGTTATTTCTGGCATTACGTTATTTATCAATTTCCATCAAGAACAAACAACTAAGCAAAGAAAGAATAGATATCACACAATCTAGCAAAACATGAGGTAGTAACATATGAGCGATAACAATTTCCTTATCCGGTTCAAATATTTAATTAGGTCAATTTCATTATGATCTAAAGGGATAAATCATTCTAACTCTATGATTGTAAATAAACAATTAGAGAAGCCACGAATCCCCTACCTTGAACAGTTCCTCATGTTCTTTATCCACACAACGGGTCACAATCATCCTCTCGCGACAACTGCATCCACCCGAGGATGCCACGATACGATAGTACCAACCAAACTCCAATAAAAACCCATTATAAGCATGGAGATTACATGCTATGATATGGAATGTAGAAAAAGATAAGGTGATCCCCAAAGGAATTTCGATAAAACATACCTTATATCGAAGATTGATCGACAGAGCTTGGTTGCATCAAAACAGAGCGAAACTGATCCGAGGAGTAAAGTTTGATTGTCAAACTCTTGTAAGAAGGTTTGAAAGGATCTAGAGTCTCATAAAAGAGAACAAAGAGGAAGAAAAAGGTAGAATTATATCTCGTTCCTTTTTAAAGATTTAATGATGTGACTTTTTAAGAACCGATTAATTCTCCATTAAAAACGGACCGCATTAACCCACGTGGTTTGACCAAGTAAAATCATTCAAAGCCTTATGAATAATTAATATAAGATTTATGGCCTTTGAATGGACCTTAAAATTCCTTAAAATATGGCTTTAAATGTATTTTACATCAAAGGAAACATCAAAAGGGGTAAAATTGTAGGAATATGGAAACATTGTTCACCCACCATTACTATACACCAAACCGATCTGTGAAAACGATATGTCAGACCGATCTGGCATACCGATCTATAAGACCAATCTATGAGACTAATCTCTCAGACCGATCTGTGAGACTGATATGTGAGACCGATCTGTCAGACCACTCTGTGAGACCGATCTGTCGGACCGATTTGTCTGACCGATCTGTCAGACCGATATGTGAGACCGATCTGTCAGACCGATCTGTCAGAGCACTCTGTGAGACCGATCTTTCAGACCGATCTTGCAGACCGATCAGTCAGACCGATATGTGAGACTGATCTGTGAGACTGATCTCTGAGATTGATCTGTCAGACCGCTCTGTTACTATTCATAAAACTGGATACGCTGTTCACATAACTAGAAATTGGAAAAGTGTTTGGGATAAGTCACCTTGACCTCCCAGAACACCTCCAACACCACATTTGGACTAGAGAGGTCTGGGCCATTACATCATATACCTCTCAAAACATTATCATCCTCGAGAATTTAAAACCAACCTAAAGAAAATAGGGGTCTGAACAACCACCCCGTAAGATACCTCTCAGGGGAAAACCACCCTGAGTTTTTCTAAATATGGGAAAAAACCACGACAGCTGAGAGCAAGGGGACAAAAAATCCATATCCAAACAATTCAAGCATAACATCACATCAAAGGTACATAAAAAAGGATCAAATAAAACACAAAAACACATCATAAAATAGCTCTGGGTACTGGACACACATCTGTGAGTCACGTTCCCAAGTAGTCTCCTCCATGCCACCATGTCGCCAAAAGACACGAAGTAAGGGGATAGAACGCCCACACAACACCTTATCCTTTTGGTATTGGATCACCAAAGTTCGTCCCTCGAAGGTTTCATCAACATCAACGTCGATCTCTCCCCAATTGATGATTTGAGAGTCATCATTTAGATAACTAAGGAGTTGTGATACACTGAAAACATCATGTATCTGACTCATCTGTGGGGGAAGTGCTACTTGATACGCCACAACTCTAACATGAGCTAACACCTCGAAAGGCCCAACAAACAGGGGGAAAGCTTACTTCCACGACCAAACCGTCGCTGCCCAAGATGGGGAGTCACCTTCAGAAACACATGATCCCCAAAATTAAACTCCAAGGTTATCCTCCTTTGATCAGTATATGATTTATGATGTTCTTGCAATGTCTTCACCCTATCACAAATCACCTGCACCATATCTGTTGTATTCTACACTAGTTCTGGTCAGAGAATTGCTGACTCTCCGACCCCAGTCCAGCACAACGGAGAAAGGAAAGGCTTGCCATACAAGGCTTCAAATGGTGCCAAACAGATGTTAGAGTAAAAAAAATTATTATAAGCGAACTCTACCAAGTGTATGTGCCTCATCAATGAACCTCCAAAATCATGAACCCAAGAGCGCAACATTTCTTCAAGAGTCTGGATGGTTCGCTATATCTGACCATCCGTTTGAAGATGAAAAGCAGTGATAAGGCACAGTTGAGAGCCAAAAGCATGCTGGAGACCTCTCCACGCCCTTGAGGTAAAACGAGGCTCTCGATCAGAAATGATTGTCCAAGGAACTCCATGAAGTCTCCCCACCTCTTCTAGATACTACATCGACAAAACATCCACTGAGCTCGACTCCTTGATCACTATGAAGTGGGACGATTTTGTTAAATGATCCACTAACACCCAAATAGCATCATGTGCTCCCGGAGATCGAGTTAAACCTGTAACAAAGTCCATTGAGATGTCCCCCCACTTCCCTTGAGGAATATCTAATGGTCGGAGAAGACCACCAGGAACACGGTGTTCGGCCTTCACCTTCTGGCAGACAAAACATCGAGACACAAACTTCGCAACCGCACGCTTCAGCCCAGGCCACCAAAACAGACTCCCCAAGGATTAGTACATCATTTTCACACTAGGATGTACTGCTAAGGGTGAACTATGGAACTCTCGGAGAACTGTCTCGTGCATCTCCAAGGGAACAAAAATCATCCCATGATACAACACTCAGTCTTGTTCAACCTATGACCAACCATCAGGGGCCTCACCACAAAAAACTCTGTCTCTCCAAACTTCCACCTCTGGATCACCCAACTATTACTCTTCCACCTTCTCCATCTGGGATTACTGCACCATCATCTGGAAAAGACAACCTCTACCTAAAACCTCTTCCATATCAAGATGCAAAGCTGACAGTTCCTCCATTAATCTCCAGGAATCACCGGATTCACACACAGCTTCACTACGTGACTTTCGGCTCAGCGCATCAGGTAAAACATTCCCTTTTCTAGGTTTATATGATATTTCGAAGTCATATTCCTGTAAGAACTCCATCCACCGATGTTGTCATATATTCAAGTCACGCTGGGAGAAAACATACCTCAAACTCTTATGATCGGTGAAATCCTCAAAGAGCTCACCAATGAGGTAATGTCTCCACAACGTAAGTGAAAACACCATGGCTACCAACTCAAGATCATGGGTGGAATAGTTGCATTCATGGGGACGCAACGGCCAAGACCCATAAGAAACAACTGACCTCTGCTGCATTAGAACGTAGACTAGCACCAAATGTGAAGTATCGCAGAAAACATTAAACTGGACTCCCTCATCTGGAAGGCAAATAACGGAAGCACTTACTAACTTCTACTTTAGATACTTGAAGGCTTCCTGACACTGATCAGTCTATATGAAAGCCCGATCCTTTCTGGTCAAAGCTGTTAGAGGAGTGTAAACCCGTGAGAAATTGGCTACGATCCTCCTGTAATAGCCTACGAGACCAATGAAGCATCGCACCTCTGACACTATCTTGGGTGCTTCCCAAGACACCACTAATTCTATCTTCGATGGATCCATGGCTACTCCCTGCTGGGACACAACATGCCCCATGAAACAGAATTCTCGAGTCCAAAACTCACACTTCACAACTTCCCAAACAACTGATGTTGGCGGAGAACTCCCAAAACTTCTCGTAGATGCTCTTTATGGTCCTCTTCAGATGTGGAGTAGACAAGGATTTTGTCGATTAAAACCACCACAATATTGTCCAAGAACTCATAGAACACAATTTTCATCAAACCCATGAAAACAACTGGATCATACATCACACTGAATGACATTACAACGAACTCATAATTCCCATGACAACAACGAAAAGCAGTCTTCGAGATATCCTCATCATTTACACGCATTTGATGATATCCTGACCTCAAGTAGATCTTTGAGAACCAACTTGAACCCTTCAGTTGATCGAATAAATCATCAATCCGCGGAAGAGGATAGCGATTGTTTGTTGTCACTTTGTTTAAGCGACAATAATCGACACACAACGGCAAACTGCTGTCAGCCTTCATCAGGAACAAAACTGGTGCACCCCACAGTGACACACATGGCCGAACAAAACCACACAACAACAGACCATCATGATGTATATGTATCTCTTGTAACTCCTAAGGTTCCATCCAATACGAAGAAGTATATATTGGAGATGCTCTTGGATGTAGCTCGATCCCAAACTTGATCTATCGTCGAGGGGGTAATGCTACGACCTCTTCTAGAAATACACCGGGGTACTCCTCTACCACCCTAAGAAACACCAACTGCCGAACCTCTGATGAACTCAGAATCATCTCAACCACAATGGAAAATATGGATGGAACGCAACTATGGCCAATCCGAGGATCTCTCTCACCAACAAAAACCACTTTCTCTCAATTATCATCAAAGAAAACAACCTTCTTCCTATAGAAATGTACAATAGCCTACATCGAATACAACCGGTCCATGAAAAGGATGACATCATATGGTTGTATTCGTAAATATAGGAAATCTCCCCAAGAGTGGTGTTTCCCCAACAGTAGATCACAGTTTCTACATACATCAAACCAGTCGACTCGACCTCCAACTGGCGTAGTCAACGCCAAGGGCACTGGAAGCCTCTCTACCTCATGTCCCAAGGCATGGACAAGGGTAGGTGATATGAAGGAGTGTGTATCTCATGAAACAAACAAGGAATACACCAAGGTAGAAAACCTGCAAAGGGTACCTCAAACGATATCTGGCTTGCCTGGGGCAGGCAACGATAGAGCATGAAGCTAACCACAACCTCCTCCACGACCTCTCTAAACCTGATGACGACCACCACCGTGGCCATGCTCTACTCTTTGAGGATGAGGAATGTCATGGGGATGTCCTTTGCTTGCCACCTCTACACTCTAGTGATCTAAAGCTGGTGCATCCTGCTGCTGCTGCCTCTGCTGGAACTGCCTCAACAGAGGAACCTGGAGTGGAGCGCCTAGTGCACGATGACTACTCTGAAATGTTGGGAACTACCACTGCTAATTTCCATGACCACCACAATAAAAATAAGCTTCTGATCCCTTGGCTTAGGACTGAGATTTTCTTCCTCTAGAGAAACAAGATGAGAAGGGCTGGGACCTACCCCCAGGTGAAAGGAAAATCTTCTGGCCTGAAAACTGGAAAACCCGGACCACAGCTCTATTTTGTGAGGAATCATGATGATTCCCATCTCGTGATGATCTGGTCCTGGCCAATGTCCTCTCAACAACCTCTACCCTCTCCAGCACCTCAAGATATGTCTTTATCATAAATGGGGTGACCTGGCGCTAGATCTCTGGACTCAAAGCCTCCTCGAAATGCCTCACCCTGGCCTCCTCATCTCATAATAGGTCTGAATAATATCGTAGAAGGTTCCTAAAATGGATTCCAAACTCTCGAACACTGGAGATCCCCTGTCGAAGGGTAAGAAGCTCCTGAAGACTGGACACCTTCGCGGTCGAAGAAAGGAACTCAACTCTGAACATGTCTTGAAACTCCACCCATTAGATCCCTAACACCTCACGATCCCCAAGGAACAAGAGCCACCACTGCCTCACTGCTCCACGCAGCATCGTCACAACCAAGGACACCCAGTGCTCTTTTAGAGCACGAATCAAACTTAGGACGATCTCGACCTCCTCTAGCCAGTCTTCCGTGACTGCATCTAAAACAGAGCCCTCGTACTTCTACAGATTCTCACACTGAAAAATCTCAGAGTGTCTTCCTCCAAGTGTCGTCATCGTCAACCTCTACCCAGTGGTGATCGGATGGAACGGCCTTCTAGACATTTTCTGCAAAAACCTGACGAGGACGTCGACCTAGAGCCATACATGCAAAAGAATAAATCATTAGAGCTCCTATGCCTGGACTATGGAAGACTCAACATTAATTAATTTATTGTTTTCTTCTATTTATTTTAGGTTATCCTATCCCAAGTTCTTCCCATTCAAACACAGGTGCAAAGAATAATGATGCATGATCCTTTCCTAGGTCTCTACCTAGCAACCAGTATCATCTTGTTTAGGAGACATTGTAAACTTTAAGGTCCATGCAATAGATCATAGGGGGACCTAAAAGCCTATGTCTCTTCCGGTCTCCAGTGTTTACCCCACTTTCTAAACACGAATGACACTGTTACCATACCAACCCATGCATCCTCACCTATACCTAACTCCAACCTCCATCGTATCCCTCAACCAGAGCCTCTGATACCACTCTGTCACGACCCCCTCTCCACAAAGTGTACCCCTCCTAGGCCGGCAATGTGAGAAGGGAGATAATGACCCCCAAGTATCACCACCAATAGGCCCCGGGTTGGAGACTAGCACCGAGGGTATAGTATCACACAAATGGGAGGCATTACCATCTAAGAGAACACATGCGGAAGAGAGAGATGAGATAGAAACCAACCAACTCCAACTTAAATATTAAAAAACCCAAGTTCACATGTGAATTTCCATGAAAATGTTCTACAACTAAAAGGGGAAACTACAAGTACCCAAAAAGAAACGAAAGAAAGCAGCAACTACAAGACCAAACAGCTCCTGCAACCACAAGCTATTCATAACCAGCCTGATCTCTAACCTGCTCCAAGTGACATGAAAAATAGTTTATATATACGTAGGGTGTCTATAACAGTATATTCAGTAGGATCCTCCCTAAATCCTCTCATTCAAAAGTAAATAAATCATGCTAAAGCATAGTGATCAACAAGTAAAACTAACTCGTCACCTAAACATGTATACCAAGTTTCCCACCATACCATGGCTACTCTAACCAGTCACTCATACAAGAATATATCATATAGTAAAGAATATCAAGGGTACCCCGCTACTACTTACACACTAGTTTTCCACTTTTCCCCAAAGACATACGTCATGTGCATCTCTCTCCAAAGTCTTGCCCATATAATCATTGGCTAAGCTACACAATCTACACCACGTGCACCACAAAGGCGTGCCCGCAGACACCTGGGCTAAGAACCAAACCATCCTCACAACCCAAAGTAACAAGGTAGTTTTCGGGAGCCACCATAGCTTGCATAACGTGTATCATACGTCGGGTATTGTACCTCAATCGATCACAGCCCATATGCTTAGTAAGGATCCTCAAGCCATCACAACCTATACATATTACACCTATAGTAGTCCATATGATACTATATCCAGAATATTTTTGTGTGAAATAAACACAATCCATTACATCCGTATACACACATATATGGGGAAACTAAACGATGTGCCAAAGGAACTAATATCTACCAAGAGAAGAGAGCAGGGCTAAAGGGGGTAGTTAGCCATTCAACCTCCCATTAGAATGTTGATGAAAACACCCCCAGGGCTCAGAATCCCCGGGGTGTCAGTTGCCATTACCGACAGGGCGGAGTAGCGTATAGAAACACAAAAAGTAAAGAATAAATATATCTCAAAACCACACTATGGGCATAACCTAGTCTTAGACACAATTGCAGCTACGGTCTCTCGGACTCCAGGCTACCTCCTCTAAGACTACGTATCCTATAATCACACAACCATTTAAGTGATTTATTAGAATACATCATTTCCATTTTATCAATTCCACTATATGTTAATTAATTTTTTAAACAATAATTAACCAGGATCAATTCCACATTAAACTAAATTGTCATCACATTCAAAATAATCTGATCCTTTTAAGATTCAACATCACCTTTAAATTCCAGCATCTCCATTCCTATGGATTATCACCATTTAATCAATATTTCATTTCAGAATAACTTTCCCATATTCCCAGGCATTCTATAAAAGCATCCTATGCTACTAAACACAAAGTGGTCTCAACAGGGTGAGTAGATATACTACCCTTTTGAGTATTTTCCACGTATAGAAATAGAAAAGACCCATTCTCCCTCAATAGGCTAAACACGAAAAGCATGTGGCATACCATGCGTGTCTTTACCACCTTCGGAAGGAGGGTATGCAAGACCAGCTTCCTTGAGCAGTGTGGAAATGTAAAGCAGATAAACAACTAAACAAACCCACCAACATCCATCCATCACATCCATCCCATATCATCATCCTTGGTGTCCTCCCCGACACCCAGAAGCATAAACCGATGCATATCACCTCTCTAGGAATTATCTGATGCCACAAACACAAGGCCCCCTACCTCCACATATCACAACACCCCTCTAAGGTCACTTCACAGCACAAGCAGCAGAAAATCAAATATCACATCAAATGGGCTCTTGGCCCTTTAACAAGGCATCCAACCTTTATAAAAAATGAGCACTCAGGGATCTAATGGACATGGCCCTCAGCCTTTCGAACAAGAGGGTAACTAAGAACCTTACCAGGAGTTATCTTTTATCAACCAACCAGTTCTTTAATACCTCTTTTATTAACAGATTCAATTCATAGGTTCCATTTCCAGGAAACCTATTCAGTAAGTTATCAATAAAGATTTAACATGCTTACTATGCTGATTTGATTAACATAAAATTAGAAAAACTACAATAATGGCAACAACCGGATTCATTGACATGCCTCATTATCTTTAGCCAATTAATTATCAATTATTTTCAACATTACTATCTTTATCAATTCTCATCAAGAACAAACCACTAAGAAAAGAAAGCATAGATACCACACTATCATGCAAAACATATGGCAGTAACATACGAGCGATAACAATTTCCTTATTCGGTTCAAATATTTAACTAGGTCAATTTCATTTTGATCCAAACTGCTAAATCATGCTAACTCTACGATTGATGATAAAAAATTAGAGAATCCACGAATCCCTTACCTTGAATAGTTCCTCACATTTTTTATCCACAAAACGGGTCACAATCCTCCTCTCGCGAGAACTGCATCCACCCGAGGATGCCACGGTACGATAACACCATCCAAATCCCAATAAAAACCAATTATAAGCAAGGGGATTAAATGATATAATATGGAAAGAAGAACAAGATAAGATGATCCCCAATGGAATGTCGATAAAATATACCTTATATCGAAGATTGATCTATAGAGGTTGGTTGCATCAAAATAGAGCAGAAGTAATCTGAGGAGTATCGTTTGATTGTGAAACTCTTGTAATAAGGTTTGAAAGGTTCTAGTGTCTCATAACAGATAACAAAGAGTAAGAAAAAATGAGAATGATATGTCGTTCCTTTTTGAAGACTTAATGAGGCAACAGTTTAAGATCCGGTTAATTATCCATTAAAAACGGATCACATTAACCCACGTGGTTTGACCAAGTAAAAACATTCCAAGACTTAGGAATAATTAATATAAGATTTATGGACTTTGAATCAGCCTTAAGAGTCCTTAAAATATCTCTTTAAATTTATTTTACGTCAAAGGAAATGTCAAAAGGTGAAAAACTGTAGGAATCCGGAAACAATGTCCACCCACCGTTATTGTACACTAAACCGATCTGTGAAACAATATGTAATTAAAACAATATGTAATTAAAACAATATGTTAAACAAGTGATGTGCTCAAAAAAGTGATGTGTTAAATTGTAAAACAATATGTAATTAGGTGGTTTTCATTAAATTATTGTATTTAATTTATATGTGATGGAAATTTCTTATTTGTGAGCTTGGTATTGTGTGTTTGGTTTGGTAATGTTATAGTTTCTATAATGTGAAAATTGATTTGGAATTGGGTTTTATGATTTCAAGAGGATTGTTTTATGTCATCTAAGAAATGTGGGATGTTTATTGTGCTTTTAAAGAATGTGGTGGTTTTCTGAAAATAGTTTTTGGTGCCCTTTTGGTTGTTGGATGATCTATAGGATGATGTAACATCCATGGGTGCACTAGGTGCACCCATCGATGTCCCCCAAATTAAAATGGCACGTTTTTTGAATGGTGATTTATTAAAACCTTGGTTCCATGAATGGTTATTAATATTTAAATGGATGTGGATTCTCTTGTGCATTCTAAAAGGAATATTTAAAAATAGTAACATAGAGTGTATCCCATTTGGCACTTGGTGTACATGACATGGTGAATGTGCTTCTATGGGGATGTTTGGATTGTTTATAAAATTCTCAACATTTTATTATCTTGAAAAAAATTTATGGGAATATTTTGGTGATGGTTTGAGAATGAAAAATGAATGTTTGGTAAACCTAAATAGTTTGGGTGATTTTTTTTGATATTAAGGACATGTATGGAATTAAAATTTTAAATTTGGTTTTTGTGTGATGTTTTGGGTAATGGTTTTTGAAATTTTTAGTAAATGGATTATTTGACATTTCCACCTCTTGAGTAATATTTTTGATGTCTCATTTGAATGATTTTGTTTGTGAAAATGTGTGCCCATTTAGAAACCATGTTGTTTTGTGAAAATTTTTAAACGGTTATATGTTATAGAGGCTCGGTTGGCAGCTTAGATGAAATGATGTCAATACAAGATTTTTAAGTATGTATTTATATAATTATAGGGAACCTCAATAGGTTGATATATTTATATGGTTTTTTGGATAGATTGTTTGTGTTTGGGTTAAAATAGTGCAGTGGAGGAAGGTAATGTGATTCATGTGTGAGAGGGGCTCCTACTAACACGGTTGTACTAACACCATGGGATACTAGGTGTCCTTTAGATGATCAAGTGGATGTTTCTTTCTAGAACCGATTAAACAGGTTAGTACCCCTTGGATAAGTAGAACTTCAAGGAGGAATGTGCCACTAGTGAGTCCAGGATAGGTTAGCTAGTTGGTTCTTGATATAGAGGCTTCACCATACGCTGTCAGGTGGTTTCAAACAAGCTCATATACGTGTATTCATGGGATTTTTATGATCACAAATGGTTATTATCTATGCTTCTTATTTACTTTCTCTATTTTCATTTTGGTATTCACTACACTATGTATTCTGTTTACCCTATCCATTTATTTTTAACACATCACTTGTAACATTTAAATAGAATTTTATTTCAAACAATGTTTATTTCTTCATAATTGAAGGCGGTGTGTGTTGGTTTTAAAAAATGAATGATATTGGATTTTTATTAATGTTATATAAAACTCATTTTATGGGTGTATTTCAAATTACTTTAAATTGAGTGTGATGGGAAAGGAAAACACTTGGATTCTGTGGCATTTTACTAAAGATCATTTCTATGCCCATCCATACATTATCATTTTTATTTCATATCCTGTTAGTGATGGATCTCTCTTAGAGCAAGCTAGGTCTAGAGTTGGGTGGTGACCTATAAGGTCACATGGATGTATGTGGTGTTTATCTTCTTTATTCTGTTAGTGTTTATCTGTTATGTTTTGTTTACTTTTTATTTGACTTTAGGGGTAAAATAGTTCCCAATGGCTATATTTTGACTCCATGAACAAGTTTCCATCCCCAGGGGATCGATAATTCTTCTCGAGGCATGCCACAGATCGTCTTGGGTGACCGGTTCATGGTTGACCCGAGATGGTTCGTGATAAAATTGTATTAGAGAAGGACCTGGTTATTTAAGGAATTTAGTATATTGAGATCATAAAAGAACATGGTTTAGAAAATGAATTGAAATGAATGAAAAAATCTGTCTCTACATAAGAACACATTATTTTAAGTAGATAGTTAGAAAATAGCTATTAAAAATATCTTTACTACTACTATGTTTTGACTTTTGAAAAACAAACTTACACAGTTGTGATCAGTATGTTGTTTGGACCATAATAAGACCAACCTACATTACTAGGAATAGTAAAAAATCCTTAGCAATAGTAACAACCTTTATGAATAGTAATATGATCATTATGAATAGTAAATCAGTAAGATATAAACTATCCTCAACCATGAATGTATAATAAGAAGGGTGTATTATAACTAATTATATGATCATTATATAAGTGTTAATATTTTTTGTAATTCATATATATTTATTTAATTTTTTAGGATTAGTTAAATAATTTATATGAAAATTTATTATGAAATCATAACTTATTATTTAATTATCTTATTTTTATACAATAATTTTATAAGACCTCATTTAATTTTTCAATGTGTTATAAAATGATTTATAGTTTTAAAATTGATAATTTTCGAATAAATTTTTACTATATATTGAAAATAAATAAATTATATATATATATATTTTTTAAAAAATATAGTATATTTACGATTTCGTAACATTAAAAAATTGTAAAGGTGAATATAATGGATATTTCTAACATACGTGAATTTATTGTGAATAGTGAAATATGGTAATTAACAAAATCTGCAAAATAAATGATTATCGACATCATGCTAGAGTCATATATTATGTAAATGGAAATTGGTTTGAACTCACAATAACTTATTAATATTTTGTGTCACATGAATCATGAATATTCATAGTCCTTATCAAAAATATTAAACTAATGATTTAAATAATATAAACCCCTCTACACCACCACTATAAATACCACCTGCACCCCATCTTTCTCTCACATCACTCAAGACGTGGGCCTACACTAATTTCTACCAAATACTCTTCTCAATCCCCTTCCACACATCCAAGACCTACTGTTCTCACCAATATTCAAAAACCAGGGGCTTTATGGAGGATCTCAAGGAGAACAGATCAAGATGTATAGTTCATATTTCATTTTCTTTTGTTTTACATTCAATTATTTCTCTTCTTATACTATCTTCCACTAGAATTATCCAAGATAAATAAAAGCTTAATTATTAGATTTATTATGTATTTTTCATGATTATGGAAATATTTATCATTATTTTTCATATCCACTTCCTCTAATTCTAAAAATAAAAACACTATCCCTGATGTGCCGATTTACTGAAATCATGGATGACATGTTTTCAGTTTCCCTGAATTTCATCAAAAATGGTTATAAATTAATTTCAATTATTGAAAAATATTTCTAATTTTATGATATCTCCTCTTTAATGTTCTTGAGTTATCATATATACATAATATTATGTTATATAAGGAAAATCTTATGATCAGAAAAGAACCACCAAAATGATCTAAAAATATATCACTAAAGAATTATATAATGATTCATCTTTCTACCATATAACCAAAATGATTTATGAAATCATGAAATATTCTACAAAGACATGAATACCATTTCATTTCACATCCTTAATTTTATTTCCGAACAAAAGTCAAATCAAATACAAACTAGTTGTGCCAATCGTGTAATTAATTCACCAGAAACAATTGAAGGGACAAAATACTAATAATTTTAGTAATGATCATGTAAGATGTTAAAAAATATCTTTTTTAATATATTAATAACTATTTTTTAACCATTTTAAAGGACTTTTAGACACTTTTTATGTAATAAAAATGTAATGTATTTGAAATCTTAACCCAATTTCAATTTTTTCGGTAAACATTGAACATTATTCATTATATATTATTAAGAATAGTGTGATGATTTTTTATATATATTATTTTTATTATTTGTATTTACAGTATATACACATATCCTTTCTATTAAATTAATTCCCACTCTAATTATATTTTTAAGGGACTTTCCTTTTAAAATCCATATAAATTTATCTTTAATTAAATTGAAAAAGACAACATTTTCATATATATGGAATGGATGGTTTCACCTGATTTCATGATAATATAATACTATGTAATGTTACTTGGACATAGACATATTATTTTAATCCACTATAGCTCAAGATATGTTGGGTTGAGCCCCTTATAGCTCAAGATATGATGGGTCGAGTCCATTATAGATCAAGGTATGATGGGTATAGCCCCATTATAGCTCTCTAATGCATTGGGTACTCAAGAGATGGAAGTTGAATGAATGGTTTTTCCAAGTTTATGGGTGATTTTAATAGTGATATGGTATATATTCACCGAGTAATCTACATTATATTTCTATGTATGCTAATGAGTTGTATAAAATTGGTTTTATTGGTTTTTATGTTAATAGTTGACTAATGATTTCCTTCAATATTTCCCGAACTGAGATTTTGGCTCTTATAACATGTTTAAAAAATGTTTCTCATAGGTTATAAGGTTTATTAATATTAATAAGGAAGAAAATTTAAATATCATGAATATTTTTTCATGAAATTATGATTTATTTGAACATATTTATATATTGAAATGATAGATACTATTTTAATTGTATCCACATTTATGATAATGAGATATTGTGTATGTTTTATTTCATAATTACCTAACACTATAAACCTAAAAAGATCCTCAATGTGTATGAATTTATTTTCTTTTCTAAAACTACAGATTATGTAATGTATTATGGATGGGTCCTTACAGTTGGTATCATAAGATTTTTGAGATCACTTTAGCAGTTAGGATGAAAATTATAGATTTCTATAAATGATATTTTTACATTATAATTAATTTTTAATGATATATAATTTAACTATTATCATGTCACTTATTCTATGATATTTCAATTTAGAATAATTTTCCACAAAAGAAACAGGGTAGCTAAAGTAAAAACGCCACCACGTGGCTGATATCTGTATAAATATACAACCTAGAATCGTGGGAATCTAGACCGAGTAGTATGTGAGAATAATAGATCTGTTGAATCAGGAGATATACATTGGTCATATACATTATAAATAATAACCTGACATAGAATGAATAATCATGTCTTCTATGGAGCATTTTATGAGGCAATGTACTCTATTTTTTAGTGGAACCACAGATCCAGTGATAGCCGAAGGATGGATAAATGCTTTAGAAATGATATTTTATTTGATGTGATGTTCGAAATGTAAAAAGGTAATACTATCCATTTATAATTATGAAGTAAGAACCGATCAATGGTTTTCTATGGTTATGAATATGATAGAAAGAGTTGATCATGTTAGAATTGAATGGGATTATTTTAATAGTCTATTTTGAGAATTTAATTCCACTAAAACTATTCGACTGAGAACGGAGAAACAATTGATTGAACTGAAGCATAAAGTGAAGGATTTTTTAGTAACATATGAAAAAAAAATTACATGTCTGGCCAGGTATGCACTAGATTTTTCATGGTATTTTGATAGTAAAATTAGTCAATTTTACCCTCATTTGAAACCATTTTTAGAAAACCCTTTGGCCTTATGTGAGCATAAAAGCTATAAAAAATATTTTTAATTGTGCTAAAAAATTTGAGATGGTGTTTTTACCATGAATCTTCCTTGTGGTAACAACAATAAGAAGCATTTAGTATATCAGGCTTTGGAGAAGAATTCAACAATGAAATTAAGTGGTAAGAAAATCAATTTCCATTCACGTGAAAATTATGATGAAATGTATCTTGGAGAATGACTTGAAAATTATTGTAACTACTACAGATGTAGAAATTTTGGGTACATTTCACCCAAGTTCTAGAAACATTATCACATAATTATTGTGATGATGATGGTGATATGCTTTTACATAAATAAATTGGGACATTTTTCTAATGTGTTTCCAAATCAAGTAACTCAGGTAAGAAATTAGCAAGATTAGAAGACGAAGGGTGTGGAAAAATACTTTTAAACAAATACAGTAGATGTTGACCCCTAAAATGAGGTGAAATCAGGTAAATTTATTATTTTTATTGATTTCATAAATGTGTTGATTAATTTGGCATCAAAATATTTCATCATTTCAGTCACTGTTTCTAAAAAATTATGAACTCAACCTCCTTAAATGAAACCAGAAATCATGGTATAAACACAAGGAGGAAATATTATAGAAAATAGAATTTATATGAATTTACCTCTCATTATCTATAGAAATAGTTTATCTATAATCCTAGTTGTGTTTCCTCAATTGTAGTATGATGTTATTATGGGTATGGAATGGATATTGTTTTATTATACATAGATATATTTCATAGAATTTTTTTTTTCCGTAGAGTGTTTCAGTTTTTGTACATGAATATACCCATGAAATATATAACATGTCAGGAAGCTAACAAATATATTAATGATGGAAATGAATGTTCTTATGCTCATATTTATGAGGATAAGGGAACTATTCATATTAATGATTTTCTAGTGGAATAAGAATACGTAGATGTTTTTCATGATGATTTTCTGAGTGTTATTCTTGATCAAGATGATGAGTTTAAAACTGAATTTTTTCTTATTTCTATAAATTTCTAAAACCCCTATCCTTGTTTCTCAAGTGGATCTTCAGAAATTAGAAAATGAGTTGTATGGAAAATTATATAATGGCATCACCCGACCCAACAATTCACAATGGGATGCTCATATATTGTTTATTAAAAACAAAGACTGTTCAATAAGAAATTTCATTAATTAAAGATCCTTGAATTACATAAATGTTAAAAAAAGTATCATTTGACTCATATCGATGATTCATTTGATCAGCTCCAGGGAGTACAATATTATTTGATGTTTGACCTGAGGTTGGAGTACCATTATTTTTAATTTAAGGATGTAGACATCCCAAAGACTATGTTTCATACAAGATAATTTTTTTATGACTTTTTAGTTATGTCATTTGGGTTAACTAATGAACCTACGGTATTCAAGTATCTTATGAATAGTATTTTACATATTTTCAATGAAGTGTTTTTGATAGTGTATATTGATTACATTATTGTATATTCATAATGTAAAAGGATGCACAAAAAACATTTAAGAGATGTTTTGAAAACCATAAAAGAAAATAAACTATATGGAAAACTCACCAAGTGTTAATTTTGGAAGCAATAAATATCCATTCTTAGTCAAATTATTTCTAAATATGGAATAACTATAGATCCTGCTAAAAAAAGTTTTCAATGAATGGACAAGACCCACAAATATATCCTAGAATCATAGTTTCCTGGTTTTAAAATCTATTACTTGATGTTTTTTGAAAAATATGAATTGTAATTTATCCCACTAACTAAGTACACTCAAAACGAAGCTAAATTAATCCAGAAATAAAAATGTGAGGATGTTTTAAGGAATCGAAATGAAGATTTTTGAATGATCTAGTATAGACCCTACCTTCCTGAACTGGTGAATTTTTCAACTACAGTAATTCTTCATTAATGGGACTTGGTTGTGTGTTGATGTAGAATGATCATGTAATAGAGTTTTCCTCTTGTTAGTTGATACCTTGTAAATTAAATTACCCTACACCAGATTTGGAATAAGCTCCTATGGTTTTTTATTTAAAAATATAGTGCATCATCTATATGGAGTAAAATTTGGATTATATACTAACCATAAAAGAATGAATTATATATTCACTCAGAATGAATTTGGCATTAGACATATAAAATGGGTTGAACAATTCAAGTATTATGATTAGATTATTCATTACCATTATGGAAAAGAAATTTGACCAGCTGATGCATTGATTCAGAAAATTAATGTTACATTTACCATGATATGTTTATAATGTGACCCTTTGGTGAATGATTTTATTGAAATTTTATTTGATGTTTTTGGTGTAATAAATAACTCAATTTTTTTAGGTTTCAATATAGTCATCTCTATCAAACTGAATTAAGAAAGTAGAGAATGAAGATAGAATGTAGGAGAAAAAGATTTAATTGGTTAAATTGGGTAACTTCCCAGAGCATAACCTTGATATGAATTGTGTATTGAGGATTGGGAAGGGATTATGTGTTCTTAGTGATTCTCAATTGAAGAAACAATTGTTATGTGATTCTCATCGTTCTTTGTTCTCAATTTATCCTAGATGCACAAAGATGATCATAGGTATTCGAGAGTATTAGTAATGGGATGGAAGGAAAATATATATTTTTTAATTTATAGTCAAATGTTTGACATTTCAATAGGTCTACTTAGAGAAGCAGTTACCGGAGGGGTTATATCAATGTTTACTAGTGCCATAGTGGAAATGGGAAAATATATCCATGGACTTCATTGTGGGAACACTAAAGATATATTGAGGTAACAATAGAATCTGGGTTATTTTTCATCGTCTAACTAAAACATTTCATTTATTTCTAATTCAAGATACCATTTATTTGGAACAACTATATCGACAATACATAAATGTTACATTCAAGTTTTTTGGAGTTCTTCTTTCCGTTGTATCTAACTTTGATCCAAGGTTCACATATAACATTTTGAAATTCATTCAGAAGTCATTGAGTATAGAATTAAATTTCAACACTACTTTTCATCCTCAATCATATGTATATACCAATATAACTATTGAAACATTAGAGGATATGCCTATAGTATGTTCAACGGACTACCATGGAAGTTTGGAAAATCATCTCTCTATTGTTGAGTTTTTGTTATAATAACAATTTTCATTCCAGTATACAAATGGAACCATTTGATGAATTTTATGAATGAATTGTCGAACTATAGAATTTCCGTATGAAGTTGGGGATGTTTAGTTGATTTGTCTAGAATTATTATAGTAATTAGAAGAAAAATATGTTTTATCAACACTTAAGGACTACTCCGACTAGGTAGAAAAGATATGTAGGTAATTGGGGGAACGAAATTTTTTCTGAGGATGGTGATCATGTTTTCCATAACATCCCTCCATGTAAAAGGATTATTTACATTGGTAAAAAATTAATGATGAGTAAATGGTTCATTGGACATTAAAAAATATTGGAGGAATTTGGACCGGTTTCTTATTGAGTAGTTGTACCAGTGATTTTATCTCAAGTACACAATGTTTTTCATTTTTTGTTGAGAAAGTACGTACTACATTCATATCATATTTTTATCATCGAACTATTTCAGATATAAGAGAACCTCACATATAAAGATATATGATTTCAGATTCATGATCATAGATTTAAATTATTGGAGAAAAACATAATTAATGAGATAATGGTTTTGTGAAGAAACCACTTGGTTGAAAAAGAAACATGGGAATCTATAATTGTAAGGAGGGAAAAGAAAAATCATATTTTTTATAAGTAAATAAAAATTTCTGGGACACTATTTCCAAATGTGGGGATAATGTAACACTCCAAGCATTAAAAATCAATTTAAAATCAATGAAATAATGAGTCTTTACATAATGAAAATTTTTATGTAGATAGTTATAAAAAAGTTATTAAACATATTTTTTCTACTACTATCATTTGAATTTTGAATAATTGGCTTGCTTTGTTGTAATGAGAATTATATTTGGTGTCTGATAGAAAAAACAATATTTTTGTGGAATAGTAACATACCCTTATTAATTGTATCATACCAATATGAATATTAATTTGACCTTCATGAATGGTAAATCTTCCAAATGTATAGTAACCACACCCATTAATTTTTATTAATAATGCAATATTAAAATTAATAAAATTGTCATTATATAAGTATTGGTATTCTTATATATCATAAATATTTAGTTACAATATTAGGATTAATTAATTAATTTAAATGAAAATTAAATTTCATAAAATTTAATTATAAATTTTTAGAGTTTTTTATTTTTCTTATAATATAATTTTATGAGTCCTTGATTTATTTTTCAAGGTGTTATAAAATAATTTATAATTTTTAAATTGTCAGTTTTTCATAAAATTATGATTATATTTAAATATTAAATTCATCTTATTATGAAAAATATTTTCAAAAATAATGAGTTTATTTTTAATTCTACATGTCAAAAAATGGTCACGGTGATTTTTTTTTGATTCTTTTGAAATACTGGAATATTTTTAGAATAGTGAAATACTATAATTTAAAATACACTCTAAATAAATGAAATTCCTCGTAATGCTTGATTCATAGATGATGTAAATGGAAATTGGTTTAAACTCACATGTTCATATTACTATTTTCGGACACATAATCAAGACTATTAACAATCATTATCAAAATATTAATCTAATGATTAAAAAAATGTAAAGCCCCTACTCAACCTCACTATAAATACCACCCTCACCTCCAGATCCTCTTACACAACTCAAGACATTATCTTAGCCTAGGGTTTGATAAATACACTTCCAAATCCCCTTACCCACATATAAGACCATTCAGTATCAACAAATGTCCAAAACCATGGGCCTTAAGGAGGATATAAAGTAGAAGAGATCAAGATGTAAAGATCCTATTTAATTTTTGGGTGTTATCATTTCAATTCATTCATTTATTATATTTTCTTCTCCTGTCCTTATCTAGGAAGAATGAATGATACAATATTATATGTATATTCTATATTTTTTTCATTTTTATGGAAATATTCATCATCATAAATCCCCTCCTCTTCTTCTTATTCTTAAAATAAAAACATTGTCCATGTTGTGCTGATTTAACAAAATCAATGATGATGGGTTTTCAATATCCATTACTTGATTGAAAACTGGATATAAATATATTTAATGGTTGAAATAGTTCTTAATGTGAATTATATATCCACAATCAAATTCAGTAGTTGACATATATACATAATAATATGTTATATGATTGAACTATTTCATTATTATCAAAGAACCACGTGAAAGATCTGAACGAATATAAATTAAGATTCTTGTAATGATTCATCCTCATAAAATATAACCAAAATGAATCATGGAATAATTTAACAACTTAGAAGCATATTAATAACATTTCATTCACTTTTTTAATTTCATTTCCATATAAAAAAATGAAATTCAAACTGGCCTTGAAAATGATGCAATGAATGCCCTCGAATCAATGGATGGAAGAAAATACTAATAATTAATGGGGAATATTATAATATTTAATGCTCATATACTTTGTTATAAACGTTAAAATGTTTCTATAAGACATTAATAAAAATATTTTATCCATTATATAGGAGGTTTAAACTTGATTGAAATAAGACAAACCTATGGTAAGGGAATCATAAACTCAATTTCCATTCATTAGGTTAAGCATCTACTTTATTCATTATACTGTATTGTTATTATCATGTGATGAATTTTTATTTATACTACAATTTATTATGTTTATTTATAATGTAGATATATATCTTTTCCATTCCATTAAAGCTCACCCAAATTATATTTTCTAGGGACTTCCCTTTTAAAATACATGTAAATGTCTCCTTACTAAAATTTATAAAGATTATATATATATATATATATATGGAATGAGTGGTTTCTTATAATTTCAAGATACTTTGTTACTATGAAATTTTACTTTGACATTTATATGTATGTTTTATCCCATTAAATATTATAATATGTTGGGTTTATCCCATTATAGATCAAGATATAGTTTGTTGAGCCCATTATAGCTCAAGATAAGATGGTTGATCCCCATTATAGCTCTACAATGCATTAGGTACTCCAAATATAGATGTTGAAGAAATTTTTATTACATGTGTAAGGGTAATATTAAGTGTGATATCGTAAATATGTTTCAAGGAAACTACGTGATATTTCTGTGTAGGTAAATGAGTTTTATGAAATGGGTTTTATTAGTTTTTATATTTTCACGTGACTATTGTTTTATTTATTTATATCTCTTACTATTATTTTTATGCTCATACCATGTTTCTAAATGTTTTTTACATAATTTAAGTATGTATAAGAGAAATAAGGAAGTAAATTAAAATGTTATGATTATTTTTCAAAGTAATTATGTTTTAATTGAAATGTTTTATATTTTTATAAAACTGATACGGTTTTAATAATATCCTCATGTGTGATATTGAGAAGTTATGTATGTTTTATGTCATAATTACCTAATGATATACAATTGAAAATATAATAAATGTTTTAGAATTTTTGTATCTTGTTAAAAAAATTGGATGATACAGAATATTATGTTTGTTTCATTATAGAGATTAGAACTATTCGGACATGGGATGTAGGTACAGGAAGGGTGGCATAAACCCATGCTCGTTCCAATCCTCAAGTCACTTGGGGTAGTCCAAGAATTGAGTCCTTTTCATGTTTTAGTTTGTTTTAGGTTGAGGGATGAAAATAGATGAGATCTTTTGTCATGTTTTGATTATTTGTTGGAGTAGTAACCCATGTGATGTCTAGGTTCTAGGTTCAATTTTCTCATTAAATTATTACCTACCCGGGTGGCATAAACTCATGTTACATTTCATTGAATTCCATGGGTGTTTATTTGAAATTAATTGATTGCCCTTTTTTCCAAAATGAGGTTTTTAAATGGTATGTCATTGGTAGTGTTTATATTTTTTAGGTTTTTTGCCTATTTTTTTGGGAATGATCTTTCATTAATGTATCTTTGGCTTGATTTCAATTATGGATTTATGTTTTATATATCATGTGGACAACGACTCCCAGAAAGGTATCCATAGTTTCCAATGATTCATGGTGTGTTTTCTATTCTTCTGGGATATTTATTGTTTCTTAGAGTGATCTAAGTCCATTAGAGGAAGTTATTTTTTCTTGAAGAGGTCGTGCATTACTTCAGGATGTTGGGAACTCCGGAGGCAGTTGGAGTTCAAGATGTACTGGGATTGTTTGAAGGTATGGATTTATATTAATGTGATTTGTTCACCCTATCATTAATGAAATTTTTTATGACATTAGATAAATTAAATCTATATTTTTTTGATGGTTAATATCTTATGAGGTGAAGATGAAGAAATGTTAAGAGCCCATGTATATTCAACAATTCTAATGGATAATGAAGTTAAATATTAACCATTTCAAGGAACTGGTTTCCTTTTTTATATAGGTATCATCACATGATTTTATGAAGAAGTGTCTTTTTTTGTGTCCTTCACCTAGAGATAAAGGAGCATGTCCTCTCTTCTAAGGTTCATTGTTTTGAGAAACTAGTAGATGTAGTATTTCAAGCTGTGGTGGTCTCTGGATCACATGTGGTTGGAAATATGATGTCTCTTACTACTTAAGAAGGTTCACTATTTGGTGAGTGTGGTGTTCTAGAGGGACCTATTTCTATAGAGTCCTCTAAATTTATTTTTTTATTTTAGTTTGTCGGACTGTTCAGTGGTGTTAAATCAGGTTTGTCATTTAGGGAATTCAAATCCATCCAATTGCAACCCACTGAAGATGTGACGTCATTGTGGATATCTGGGTCATCTATAGAAGTTATAAGGAATGTGTCACCTGAAAAGGATTTTCTGATTTAAGGTTTCATGTTCCGTATTATGAGGTAGGTGATTTTCAGTTATCAGATCCCCATCCATAGGTCTAGGGGTGAAGCTCGCACACATTCGGAAGTTTCTGGGGTTGTGTATCCTTGGTCTGATTTTTATGCCCAATGTTATGATTGGATAATTTTAAGTATTTTCATTATAGTTTCACTACTACTGATGTTTTTTCACCATTGTAATCTCACTGCATCATTGTGAATTTATGTTTGAAATGTTTAATTATAATCCAAATAGTACCATTAGTCACATTATGGTTTTTGGTATCATTAATTTTTCTTAATGTCTATTTGTCCCTTGTATGGGTTGATCTTGGTCTACCTATGCTCCTTTTGAGAAGTTATTTATTGTGGAAGAGTCAAATATTTTACTTATTATCGGGTTTACTACTTAGGTTATGATCTCAACGTAGGTTTTTATGTAGTTTTAGTGGTTTATTCTCAGAAATGAGTTCTATGTTTCATTAGAGTTGTTATTTCAATAATGGTGTAGAAGTTGGTTTGGATGAGATGGGAGTTGTGTCATTGGCCCACCCATCCAGAGGGGGTAGGTTTGGGTGTCAAATTTCTATGCTAGTTGGGTTATTTGAGTGGTTAGAACCCTCTCATGTTCTCCCATTATATTATATTGTTGTTTCATTCAGTTTCAATAGGGGGTAGATTCATATTATGTCAATCGTTTTTTTGGGTGACTTCATTAGGGGAGAAATGTTTGTGGTGAGTAAAATTGTCACAAAGTGACATGTAAATTTATTTTTATTTCATTATTTCATTGATGGTTTAAAATTTTGTAGGATTGTTATTTTTTAATGAGTTTTGGTGGGTGAATGGGAACAACCTGGTTAGTGGAAACTGTACGTTTGACCCATGTGATTATGCGACTTCCCAAATCACAAAGTAAATTAATTTTGTAAATTTTTATATCTTAATAATAATAATAGTTTTTTTATATATAAAAACATTTTTAGTATTATTAAATTTTTTTTAATCCTATTATTTATAAAGTTATATTAATGGAATTTTTTAAATTTGTTATTAATATTATTATTATTTATGAAATTAAAAAAATTAATAATGTGATTATTATTATTATTATTATTATAAAATGATTATCATTATAATAATAATATTATTATTATTATTATTATTGGTATTATTATTATTATTGTGTTATTATTACTATTAACATTATTATTATTATTATTATTATTATTATTATAAAATGAAAATAAAGTGGAAGAATCATTCCCCAATCTTCCCCATTTTCTATGCGGTGTGAACTCACACCCCCTACATCCGGTCTGGGGAACCCCTAGTTTTCTCCATGATCGGAAATGGTCTGGCTAAGAAATATCCCTTCCAGTCCGATCAACATACCCCTACACAACTATTACTCAAGTGCCCTTATAGTCCTACCCTAAGGTGATAGTGGAAACCTACATCCTATTTTCTTCTAGGCGTGCAACAAGACCTCTTCCCTTTGAGTTGTGCATATAACTATGCAATCTTCCCAGTGGTCTGCCATCCCTTCCTGATGCCAATAAAATCTGGTGGTGACCACCTTCTACACGGTTCTCTACCCCATAATTCAACACTTCCTCCGATAAATTCCTACAATATTAATGGGGGTTTCCTTAAATTTATTCAATCCCAAACACCTAACATTTTGTTTCACATTTTTTCCTCATTTTCTAGTGGCTGTTTTTTGTCCCCGAGTCATTTTTCCTTTTTCCATTGAGGTTTCAACACATTCATACAAGGTTTGGATTCGTTTCACATGTATTTCATTATAAATGCATTTCACTTGATACTTGGAATTTTAAATAAATGCAATAAGTGGACTTCCCCCTCTTTTTCACCCTTGGGAATCATATTATAGCATTTGGGAATTGATTTGGTTTGTTAGAAAATCAATTTTCATGGTTTATATTGTTCAATTACTCGGGTAATAGAATATATTATGTTTACATTAAATTATATTTTTCTATAAAATGGAAATGGGGGTTTTCATTATATGTTTATCCTCAATTAGGGCTAAATGGAAACTGTGTACTTCTGGACTTGTTTCGTGTGTTTTGTTGCTAATGTTATAGTTTTTTTCTATGTAAAATTTATTGAAATGGTTTTAATGGTTAAAATGGTATTTTTTATGTCAGATAAATAATTTGGAATATGTTTTTGGGTTTAAGGCAAGTTGGGGGGTATTAAAAATTGTTTTGGGTGTCCTCTTGGTTATATGGTGTTCCATTGAATGTTCCCTTGAATGAAAATTGTAACATAAAATTTATATTAAAAAAACACAGTATCATTAATGGATCTTTAGATTCTAAAGGACGCTGGTTATCATTTTTGTTTTCATCAGAATGGTAAAAAATGTAAACTTGAGTGTTTCCCATTTGTCACTTTGTGTGTGTGATTTGAAAAACATGTGGTTAAGGGGATTTTTAATTTGTTTATAACATTTTCAACACTTTATTATTTTGAAGGTATTTTATGGGAATATATTTGTATGAGTTTGAGAAGGAAAAAGGACTATTTTTCAAACCAAAATCATTTGGGTACATGTTTGGATCATTAGGGCATGTTTGGCATTGATAATTTAAAAGTGGGTTTTGTGTGAAATTTTGAGTCATTAATTTCTACATGTCATATTAAAGGCCCATTTGGTTCATCTATATATTGTGTAATATTTGTGTTGCTTATTTGAATGAGTTGTTTTTTGGAAATTCTGTGCCTGTTTGGCCACCTTGTTGTTTTGTGAAATGTATGTAATGGTTATATACTATAGCAACCTGGTTGGAAGCTTCGATGATTTGATGTGAATTAGTGATATATGTATGTATGCATTTATTTATGGAGAAATTATATAGGTGGATATCCCTTTCTAGGATATGATATTGAGTGACCATGTTTTGGGTAGTAATGTGCGGTGGCGTCAGATATAGTGAGTCAGACATTTGAGGGCCTCCTACAAATATTATAAAACTACCACCATGGGTTGTTATGAATCTTTGAAATGATTGAGTGATGGTTTATTTCTATCCCTGATTAGATGAGTTAGTACCCCCTAGTGTTTTATACAATCCAGCGGGGGTGTGCCACTAGTGTGGCCATGTTAGGGCAGCTAGTTGGTTATTGACTTAGGGGATTCACTAAATGACGGTAGGTCGTTCCGATCCGAGTTCATCCATGGGTGTTCTAGGGATATAAATATAACCCCATAGTTATTATCTATGGTTCTTGGTTATATTATCTATTTCCTTGTTGATATTTACATCAGTTAGTTTTATATTTACCCTGTTTGATTATTTTCAGTAAATCCCCTGTATCTTTTTTTTTGGGTTTTATTTATCATATTTTAGTTTGTTTTCGAAATGGAAGGTGGATGTTTTGGTTTCAAAAAAAGAAATATATTATTTTATCATTGATATTGTAGAAATATAATTTTATTGTTTTATTTCCAATTATAGTAAATGTATTGTGTTGAAAAATAAAAACATGTGTATTCTACATCATTTTACCACTCAACATTTCGGTGCTGACGCCTACTTTATAATTTTAGTTTTAGGTTCATTTAGTGCTGGAACGCTCTCGGATCACACAGGTGTTTGAGTTGGGTAGTCACCAATAAGGTCAGATGGAGGTACATTCTATTTATCTTATTCCCTCAATTAGTGATTGCCTTTTTTGATAATTTTTTATTTATTTACTTCAATTTCTTGTCCAAATCATTTGTAGTGGCTTTATTTTGAGGCTCAAAACTACTTTCCATCCTTGGGGGATCATGATTGCCCCTTGGGAAATTTTGAGGAAAGGCATGGGTGACCTGTTCAAGTTTTACATAGGTTGGTTCGTGACATCAAATTCATTAAAAGCTAATGTAGTTTTCAATTGAAATTATTATTTTTCAATATTCCTTGAAAAATGACTATTTTTTGAAAATTATCCAAAATTCACACTATACTTATTAAAACATGATCATTTAAAAAATTAATATAATTGTCCGAAATATATTTTCAATAATTCCAATAAATTAATGCTATAATTTTCTCAATAAAAAATATAAAACCCATTTTTTATGGAAATTTAATATTAAAAAACAGAATGATTTTATTGAAAATTGTGTACCTTTTAATCAATTGAAGTCAATTATATTAAAAAGGTAAAATAATTAATGTGTTTTTCTATTTAATCAGGAAATATTAATTTCTTCGTTATAATAATCTGGTTAAATAATAATATTTTAATTGTTTATCATGGTTAGTAAAAAATTATTTTAGCTTGTAAGGTGACCTACCAATGAAATTAAATTTAATAAAAAATTATTACATTCCCAAATTCTAGGGTGTAATGAAACACATAACATGTGATTCAACTCACAACATATATCCTCAGAACCCTTATATAATATAATTATATTTAAATATTTCAGGATTTAGTGATATCACTATGTTTATTTATATTTCAGAATCCCATCATAATATATTATTTATGTCATGTTTCTTTCATGTATTATAGGTCAATTACATATTGATGTATGGTCTATAGTGCCATAAAAACTATAATGTAATAGTAATTATTGATTTTCATTATCCAATATATCTATATTGTCATTTTGTTTCTTATTTTTTTATGTAAATCAATCATTAAATAATTCTAATTGTTTAGTACATATTTGAAAATCATATGATGGTCCAATTTAATATGTTATTGATTCATAAATTGAGAATGATAATTTATATTAAATAAAATTAAAATAATTCAAATATTATAATTTAAAATATAAAATTAATATTATTTAAAAGGAAAAATTAAATAAATATATTAAATTCATTAAAATATAAGTTCAAATTTATAGTTCAGTATTATTTTTATATTAATTAAAAAATTCTTTATGAAATGTGAAATAATAAATTTTTGAATAATGAACTCTTTTCTCACATCCACATTCATCTACATTAAATTTCTCCCTTAAAGTGACTCTTAGCCTATAATAATACGTTAATTTTTGATACATCATGCAAAAAAATTATATATTTTTTGAATTTTTTAGAAAAAAATCAATATAATTAATATGTATTTAATTCATGAACATTAATGATAAATGAGAAATCATTTCAGGGTATACAAAATAAGAATAAGAAAATATGGTATATTTTTGGATTATTATGGATGTTATCTTTATTTTATTCTAACTAGAAGAAATGTAAAACATATAACATTTGTTTTTTTAAATTTGGTTAATGAAAGGATCATCTACCTAAAAGAAAATCCCACTGAATTGATCAAGGTGGAATCGTATCATATAAATTGTGTCATAGAGGACCCATAAGACTCAGAAGAGCACAAATATTCTTTTGAGATTTTCCAACACATGATTCCTCTACCTCAATATAATATCATTTCAAAACAAGATACTAAAACGGGAAAGAATTTATCATCACACCCAAATATATACTATGACATCATGAAAATGTGACCAACGTAACATTAATTTCTTTTTTTAGTGAAAACCATTCACCTTTATGATGTAATTTAAGACACAACAAATGAACAGATCCCACAAAATACCATCATATGTTTGTATGAATTGGTAATAACATATTGAAACAGAAATAAACATCAAAACAACATTAATCATCAGAATCACCACACCTAATAAATTTCAATTAAAAATATTCTGTAGTCATTGTTAAAGTCTTAAAACATTCCCAATGCACTCTTAAACATCATGTCACTATATATAATTCCCATGTTCCACTGAGTATGATTCATTGTATGAAATGATTTCCATTTCACATATCATGATAAAAAACACATAAATAATATTTGTGTCCGTAAGATCTTAGTTAGTTATATATGAATAACATTAAAAGCATAATGGGGCCAAAGAAATATTCTATTATACATATTTAATCTTTTTTAAAAAATTAAAAAATGGCGATATTTTTCAAACATGCATGCCTAATGAATAAAAATATAGTGGATAAACAAGAGAAAATATTAAATATAAATTTAAAATCACAACTAAATATATGCAAAATACATAAAGTTACATATATTTAGTAAATATATACATTCAGATGTTGTTTTTTATTGAATAAATATGATGATACAGAATCAGTTGTGAATCCATTAGAAGGAAGATACGATCACAATGTCTAATATTTGGGATTTTATAATTTAAATTATTTAACTATATTACTAATTTTGATAGTGTGGATGTGATGTTTTATATAATAAACTAGGAATTGAGGAATTAATTGAAGAATTGGGTTGATGAGATAATTTTCCAATCATGAGATTTCATTTACATTCCAATCTTCATTACACACATAATATTATATTATCATTGAATTTTTATATGAGTTTTTAGGTCAAAAAATCAATCACAATTACTAACCATTATATATAGATATTGAATGATGGTATGTCATTTTTAACACTCTTTATATATATCATTATTCATGGGAGGATCATTGTAAATTATTTAATCAATAATCAAATATTTCTTGTGAATAAACTATTTAACCCAGTGTACAGTAATAATGTCAAAAACATGGATCATACCATGAGATCAATATTATGAAGGGAAAAATGTGTTGGATTACATTAAAAATTAATATTGTGATAATATAAGATAATGATAGAGTGGATAAGAATTGGAAAACACAAAGAGAAAGAAAAAAGATACTTTATCACAGATAAAAATATATAAAAGGGTAATGAATGGAATAAATATTATTTGGAAGAGTTTGATGTGAGACCCAATGGTGTTGGCATATTAAATGTTTCCGAGATAATAAATCATATTTTGAAAAAATTAAAATATTATTTAATGCTTCCACTGCCAATAAAAAAACTATTTATAATTTATTTCCATTATATGACATATATTTTTTGTGTGCTACGATGATGTTCAATATATAATCTTTTTAAAACCACATTATTTATGGTTTGGAACACTATTATCAATGTACGCATAGTATAACGATTAAATTGTCCTCCATAAGAAAGAAAATTCAATTATGAACATTGGATCCTAAAGAATGTTGTGGATTCAATAATGGATGAAAAATTCTATAATAATAATATTATACGGATAATACAGACTCTATAATATGAAAAATAATTGTGTAACATTGTATTCACAATGATATAGTGGATTGAGCCATGTACAATAAATAACATACTAATTGGGGATGATTAAAGAACTTTTTAGAAATGTAAATTGAAAATAAATCCCATTTTTGGATGGATAACCCATTATTTTCCCCCTTTTTATTTTAGATGAGATTTTAATTTTTTTTTAAATTTTTTTTTTCATATTTTTACATTTATTGGCTTCATCATAAATAGTATATTATGGAGTGAATTTAAGCTTATTGTCAAAAAATAAACCACTAATCAAATTTAATTAATAGAAAATATATTTCTATATCTTGTCTATTATTAATGTACTTATCATTTAGTTTTTTTATTAAAAAAATAATCATGGGAATAATTTCATATATAGTCATGGATAAATGAGGTATTGGAAACATGATACTTATAATTGTGTTTGTTCCTTCCATTCCTTATTTTATCCTAATACAAAAAGTTTTTTTAAATTTTTTACATCAGTGAAATTAGATCATTAAGTTACAAAGAAATTAATGAATATTAATAACATTTATCCCCTTTTTCAAAAGTATGAAATTTAATATTATATTATTAGGAATTAAGTGGAAAAATATATTCTATGAACAATTTATATTTAATAACATATATATAAGATTAGAAAATGTTAAAAATAACAATTATTAGGCATCTAGAAGCTATAAAATTTAATAATGTGATTGGAATTAGATTTTTTCAGGTAGTTGGGATTTGAACCATGATCACATGGAATTTATAAAATTATAAAAAACAATTTAAAAAATTATAATAATTTTTTATAAAAATTTATGATTTGGTTGCCTAAGTGTTTTATCCATGACTTAGTTATTTAAAATAATCGTTGGGGTGACAACTATTTTGGAATGATTTATTTATTGATTTTGTATCTTTATTTTCTGATTATGGATTTATTTACAAGATTTTCCTATAATAAAATAAATATCAACAGATCTATGGATATTAAGAGTGTTATATTGTATGGAGAATGATTACCATAAATTATAAATAAGAGATGGAACTACATGATTGATTTTTTTATAAGAAATCATTGTTTGTTAATTTAGGATGTGTGGAAGAAAGTAATCATAAGAGGAATTTTAATTGATTCTTGAATATTAAAATTCAGTTAAATGTTTAAAAAATAACATTTTGTAAAATAATACATTTATCTCTGAAATCGTTAATTTTTAATTGAGACATTCATTGTAGAAAAAATCATCAAAGTGTAATTTTTTAATAGACAGTCATGAAAACCAAAAAAGTCATATAAAATATAATTTAAAATATATAGGTGGTTTCGAATAAAAAACATGATAATTTTTTTAATATTTTTTCATTTATTGTATGTTATGTTTAGCCAGTGGATAAATCATTAAAATAAACTACAATAAATTCCATCCCCTTGATACTCATCACCCTGACCCTCTATATCATTGAAGATGCCAAAAGAGATTCCCACCCTCCCCTGAGAACACTTCTCCCCATGATTATAAACCCCTATTTTTGTTCACCATCCCATTTTTATGGAGACATCAATATCCAATAGAATAAAATCGCAAACCCCATTCTCCCACAACTCCATACTCATCTTCTTGAATCAACCAAGATCCCCCAAATCATGAACTTTGAGGAGACATACATCATTATACTCATTTCAAAGACCACCACTCTATCCAATGTCTTATATTAATATTTTTGAACATATTCCATTATATATTCCCCCTTTTATTACAATGGGTAATTTTAATTCATATATGTTCTCATAAGTTTTTATTTAGGATTCAATAATTTTAATATTGAATTGGTATTCATTGTAATAAACACATGCCTTTTTAAATTATTACAAAGGGTGATGTATAATTTATATTATACATTTTTATTAATATTTATTTATTTATATTTTTATTTATAGGTATAAGAGTGGAAATCTAATACCTATGCAATAAATTTTGATTAATTTACCTTAAAACACATCTCAATATTCCCTAGGTCTAAAAAATTTATATTATGAAATTGAAAACAAATCATTGGTACTTAAAATAAAATTTATGTGTTCTCATTGTAAATCCAAGAAATTTTTGAATAAAAAGTAAGTATAAGATCACATGATATTGGAACAGATTCATGGTCGATCTTTTTTTTGATTTTCCAGGTAGAATCAATTGTTCCAGAATGTGAAGGTAATGAATATCTAATAAAAAACAAAATAATTCCCATTATATGGTAATTTAGTGAAATACATGAGGAACTTCAAATTTATTTTTAAATAATCTAATAAAAATCATTTTAAAATTAAAAAATACTCATAAATTCATCCCTAGATGGAAAATATATATCAAAACATAATGAACAAAAAAATTGATTTTTTAATTAGTTGAAGATAGAATAAAATAATTGTGTGATTTTTGTGTCATTTATATAATGTTTAATATTTGTAAATAAGTTTCATCATATCATATTAGTTTATAAAATTAGTTAAAATTAAACGTCCATGAATTTTGGGTATCTTCATGATACACTTTTTTAGTCGATGAAACCTATATTTTTCTGTGAGATGAAGAAAGCTGTGAAAAAACATATACTTGTATATAAAAATATATATGAATTACTAAATAATTTTATTCTTTATTAGGAAGATTTATATAATAAATAATAAAATATAAGATTTTTTAAATGTATATGTAATGTAGTTTGAAATGATGTGAATGAAAATCAATGCAACATTGGGATGACGTAAAAGGGGAACACTCATATAATGGTATTGAACTACATTCCCATGAAACAACCCTAACAGTAAATATTCGTGATGTTTGATAATTTATAAAACAGAAATTGGCATGATTAGGATAGTAACATTATTTCATGATGAGATATCCAAAATATTTAACACCATGGAATTTGTTCAATTCATTATGTAATTATTATTTTTTAAATCCTATAAATGTATTTTGGGACTGACTTCTATGGGTTTTAACCATTTTGGTAAATTATGAAATATTATAGAGTCAGGTATTTTATTACCTATAAAATACAACCTTTGATGTGTATATAATAGTGTTTTTACATATTTTAATGATTATTCCATGAAATAAAATCCTAGGTAAATACATTGATATATATTATCCACTTCTAATTATTTAACTGAATGAATTATGGGGTGATGTAATGGAAAAACATGTTGAATCAGTGGAAAAAAATAAACATGATTTTTTATTGTGTAAAATTATTGAACATCTATTATAAGTAATCATATATGATTAGAATACACCAAATGCGTTGCTGAACCCATTTTTTTATTTTTGATTTATAAACACATTGATTATCTATTATTAGAAAATGGTTTTTTATGTGACATCAATGATTTCATGATGATTCTCATAAATTTTAGTAGAATAATAAACAATTATATAGAGATATTTAATAGATAATGACAAAAAATGTGTTAACTAGTTATGTAATATAGGGAATATTAATTAATGTAACCCTATAATTTGGAAAATGAAAACATCCTTAATGGGAGTGGAAATAGGAATGACATATAATATCTGATGAATATAGAAAACAAATGTGTATGGAAAAAATTATGTTTTTAAAAAATTGTTATTGGAATTTATATTTGGTATGTAACAATAATGAAATAATTCATATTGAGAATAACTTCTATGAAAATTTAATTTTTTCATGGATTAATTCCCTTGACAAATCAATGGATAACCAATGATCCAATAATGATCTAGAATCAATGAATGTAAAGAATAGTTTGTGGTTAAAAAATTATGGAAAATATCCTTTGTTTATTTGACAATAAAAATCATGCTAAAAATGTATTAGACCAATATTTAAATAACGTAAAAGAGACATATGGATATTCACGTAAAATTTCATTGTGTGTTGGGCTAAAACATAAAGAGTTTCATGGATTAATAATCATGACTCACATATTCTGCCATTGAATATGTTTTGATTATAATTAAAAAATACATTACATAAATATATAACTATACTTATATTTTAATTAAGTATATTTCTTATAGTGTTTCATGGAAATTCTCTAAATCCAACTAAATTAGATGAATATCCAGAAATAAATATTTTGACACTTTCGTATTTGGAAATTTAATTTCCCATTAATGTTTCATAGTCATGAATAATGTGACTATTCATTTAGTTGAATAAGCTAAAAGTGGAGGACCATTTCACTGTCTATATATGGGTTTAATTAATCTGTATGTTTAAATTATTTTTAGTTTCATTGATGATTTTCATTTTATCAAATTACTAAAAAAAATTTAAAAATTATTCCTTTTTCAACGCATACATATCTTATTTGAAATCATATACGAGGAATAAATCTCTACGAGAAGGATGTATTGTTAAATGATCTGTATCCGAAACAAATTTAACTTCATTTCCATGTATTTTGATGGTATTGAAACTAGATTCAATTGTGTTAGATGTGTTGATGAAGTCCCCATTTATTACCATTTACAAAACTGGTCATATTTATTTAAAACTAATTGATTATCAGTTTAAAATAGATCAAATTTATTATATATTTAATTGGAGTTACAAATAAGCAGATTGATATGTTCTACATAATAGTGTTCTTGATGAACCATTTTTTGAATAATTGATATTTTAAATAAATAGATGACTAATGGTATTATCTTTAAATTAGATTGAATTAACAATAATTGTTAATAAAGATATTATCAAATGGTTTTCCATTCATGTAATTATATATAAATATTTATATTATTCACTAACATTTACATGTCTATAATAAATTAAACACTATATTTTTTCTTATATAAATAATTTATATTAGCAATTCACCTAAAATATCAAATGTTTTGTTGTAATTGGATCAAGTTTTTCTATGGTATGATAAGTGATTTGATACCTAAAATATTAATGGAATCATGGTTTGTAAAATTTAACAAGATGAATGATTGAAAACTCTATATTATATTGTATTTACACTTACTGAGGTGAGTTTTTCTGGAAATCATACCGATATAATCAAAATAGATAATCATGTTAAATTGTAAGTTATCTTATTTAAAAACTTTTATTGGGGAAGAATGAATGTTTGGTAAAATTTACATATGGAAACATCTCTTCCATGATCCATAATAGTGAAAATGAAGATAATTATCCTTTTATAATGGATTTGATAGTGACAATGGTTTAATTCTAGATTTTTTTCATTCCTTAAATCCCTAGTTCTCAATGTATTCTGAGAAAAAAATTGTTGGTTTTACTTTATCCATTATTATTTAAATCATATTATTAACAGTAAATGTTCTTTCGTAACGTATATATATATATATTAAAATTTTAATTAATTTTTCAACCTTACTTGTTAGATAGAGATGTGGCTTAATGTTTTTATAAAACCAAATTAGTTGTTTTTTGAATGAAACTACTATAGAAGTTCGATTAAATACTTTACATTAACATATAATGTATTTTCAATAATATAAAATCAAAAAAAATATAACAAAAAATAAAACACATCCCCAATTAAATTGGGCAGGCTTCATGAGTCAAACATTTCTGATTAGTTTTGTGGGTACTATTTGATCCAAGTAGTTGTCTCCAATTAATAAGGTTTAATGCATCTTTATTATTATAATTTATTTTTGTTAATTATTTTTTATAGTAAAGAACTAAAATTAACGTGTGAAGTGAATTTTATGAAATATATAATATTATTTTTTATATATAATGTAATAGATAATTTTTAATATTTTTTTGTTGACAATTAAAAATTAAAGAAGCATTGGATGTGAACATTTCACAATCGTCTTTGGTTTCCAAAAACAATGCAGTTACAATAATTTTAGGGAAGGATTATACCCATTTAATATAAGGTATGGGTTAGGGGCCTTCCCTATAAGCTATATTTTCTAGGGAAACATCATTATTTAATATTATACTTAAAAGAATTTATTAGTGTAATTGGTCGATAATCATAGAGATAAATTTCATGGGTTAAATAAAATGTAAAAACCCATGAGACTTATATTAAAACGTAGGATCTATGGTTGTTGAAAATGGAAAGTGTTTATGTATTATTATTTTATAGGATAACTATCACGATCGTAGTGGAAATTACATGTCTTATATATCATACATAAGAGATTAAATCAAAACACTATACATCATTCAATCAATTATCTAGAACACATACAGTAAAAAACAAAATATTAATAACTTATTTATTTTATTGCATGTCTCAGTGATCATCACTAGAAAATAATCATAGAATATAACTACAGTCAATAATATTTATTTCTAGAAGAATTTAATGAATAAAATAAAATATTTAGAGTAAACTAGGTAGAAACTATATGATATTTAATAGAATTATCTAATGTTAGAAATAATGGAAGTGTCAACTGCTTAATGTGATTAAATAATAATTCATCATGAAATGAAATTAATATAATAACATATATAAATCTTAAAACTATGAGAATTTGGATCATTAACATACAAGTAGTTTGTTTTATTATTGTGAATATTATTAACACTCAAAAATAATAACAATAGATTATTTTACTAAACCCTGAAAAAACATATGATATCATTTTCTTGGTTTTTACAATGTGAAAAATGTTTTTAAAAAAAGTACACATTTATATAAAAACACACACTTTATGTTATATTGACTACATTATGTGATGGATCAACATGTTGTCATTTATTACACATAGAAAACGAATTAAGGATCATTTTACTATTGTTTGAAAAAAATGGACCCATTTAATAAAATTTGACTATCTGGAATGAGTTTTAATTTATAATGATACTAGTAAATTGAAAAGGTAATAATTGAGCCACAAAAACTACATATTGTGTCAGATCAACATGTGGTCAAATATAACATGGCAGAAATGAATTATATATCATTTTACCATTGTTTGAAATAAACCCCAATGTCTTTCTACTATTTCTGTATGTGATTGGACTTTTAATATTAATTTACCCATTTATATGGAAACATTCACTTCATGTCATAGTGTCAAAATCATGTTTCATATCGTTGTGAACATGATTTCTATATGTCAAAAATAATTTACTGATCACCTTGATAAAGAAGCAAAACAATATTGAAATCTTTTATCAGATTAAGAAATGTATCTATAAATTTTAATAAATATGACACGTTTATATTTAAAATAGGAACGTTGAGTAATACCAAATTTTTTTGGTGTTTTATCGACATGTGATGATTCTTATATACAAAAAAGGAATTATGAGTCACTGTACTATTTGTAAATAAAATTCCCATATCATTCTCTTGGTTTTCCCCTGGTGACTTTTGTTTTAATGTAATGTGACACTTTTATGTTTTGGACACATAAATTTAGTTATACCAAAAACATTGTGTTTCAAAATGATGTACATTCAAATCCTATACATCATAAATGAATTTTTTATCATTTTCCATACGTTTGAAGATAATAATAAATCATTTTATTTGTCTTTTCTACGTGAACTGAATTGTTTGGTAAAATTACACATTAATATTAAAATATGACCCTACATTACATATATACTACATCGTGAGTCATATTTTAGGGAAATCGTAGAATTTCAATTGATTGTTGCTTTTTGAAATTGTGTAACTGACGCTACATCAATCCATTTTATAGTTTACCGATGATTCTCGTAAATATGTTTTTGTGTTGTAAAACACAAAAATGTGTGTGGAATGGTAACACCAATTGAAACATCCCTCAATATTACCTCAATTAATGGTTAAAAAATTAAAAAATTTAATGTGTACGTGTAAAAAACACATCCCTTTGATTTGCAATGTTCATAGAATGATTCAATTAACTATTTAAAAAGGGAAAAATGCTTTAGAAAAATGTGTTAGTGGGTAAAAACTAAATATATCGCACAATTATTAAACAAACATAAAATGACCATTGAATGATTTTTTACATTTATAAATTGATACCAAATCAATTTGAGTTATTATTTTCTTGAGTTACTTATAAATTCATTTTTTATGATCTAAAATAGTAAAATGTGCTCGTGAAAATCGAAAAAAACAAAACACCTTCATGTTGAAATAAATCATGGGAAGATCCCCATTGAATTATTAATGTAATTTTATGACTAGAAATTATTATCAATATACATTCAGTCTTCTCAATAAATCCAATATGTTGTTTTAAAAGTTATCAATGTCTTCAAAAATTTTATGAAGGGAATCAAAATGATTAAAATCGTATTAGATAGGTATGAATTCATTTGAAAATGTCTACAGATTGATTTTGGACATGTAGGTACTGACACCATTTAATTTAAGTTGTAGTTCTCCCATGATGTGTGTAAAGGTGTGTGTAGTATTTTATAACATAGACTCATTGGTGTATCATTAAAACCCAAAGGAAACGATGTCAAAATTATGTGAAATTATTGAAAAAACCAATGAATTTTTATTAATGTATATGATTTGAATGAACATCAATCTAATATTTCTTGCGCAAGATATGTCTCATCAATCAATTTTAAAAGGAACAAGTGTTTTTTGAAAATGTTTTCTTGGGGGTAAAGACCATGAAATGGTATTAGATGGCCCTCAAAATCATACAAATGTGATCTTGTATTTATTTTTGTCATTTAGGAATGTATTTATTATAAATACACATTACATGTTTCCCATGATTCATATATATATATATACGTTTTTTATTTCAAAACACTAAAACCATCATGTAATGGTTAATACCATTGGTAATGACCTTTCACTGATGTAAAATTCTAGGGAAACTACCACTTTATTTTTTTCTATGTAAAAGTAGAAACAATTCCATCTCAATTGTGGGGTGATATAAATTACTCAATATATGGTTTAAAATTATTATATTGTCCTTTAAAACATGTGTAATGAGGTAAAAACATCACTTATGATTATGAAATCACATAAAAATTACCATATATTGATTTATGACATGTTGGAACTGAAGAATTTCCAATCATATTTAATTTTTTCCTCAGATTCCCATAAATTCGTTTTAGTGTTTTAAAAAACATTAATGTTAATGTGATGATCAACACTAGAACATACAATCTTAAATTGTTTGGAAATAATGATACAACCATTATTTAGTTTTTTGAATTTATTAATATAGATAACATATTTATCCAATATGTGGTGTGTTAGGAATGACTCATTAAATAGTTTTCAATGATATCTATGTCTTTAAAAACATTATTCAGTAGGTCATAACTATGTAAATGGTGTTGAATGGCTTTGAAATCATAGGAAAATGATAGTGTATCGAATATTAAAATTAATGAACTAATGTTATGTCAATATGAGTTACAGTTTTCTTGGTATTCCCATAAAAATGATTAAATATTTTAAAGCATTAAAATTTATTTTTAATGGATAAATACATGAGAATGAATCATAGATTTATATAGAATCAATGGAAAACAAACGTTTAAATATTTTTGGAATATAGGAAACACTACCATATCAGAATCATTCAAAAATTAATTAATTTCTTACAGACTAAAAGATATTTTAAAAATTAATTAGTTTGTAATATACATATCCTTTATGAGATCAATATGTGGAATAAAATTAGTCATAGGTTAGTATATGGTTAAAAAAATTTCTATATGATATAATTTTCAATTCAGTTAATTTTTTCTGTTTGATTAATAAAATAAAAGATAATAAGATAATGTGTTTGAATATAATCAATCTCTATTATAATTTTTATTATGTTAAAATTTCTATATTCTTCATACTATAGTTGACAATATAATGTGTTCAGTATCATATATATTTGAAGAAGCTTTGGATGTAACTGGATGTACTGGATTTCATGGGATGGATTTATTGGATATGAGTTTATAGTGGTTCATGGACATATTCTATATGTATATATTTATTACTATGGTTATGGTTTGACTTGTGGTTATATATATTTGACTAAGAATTTATTATTCTGTATATATGATGAATTTTTTATTCACTTATGATTTAGTTTAACATATGTTAATGTTTTTATAAGAAATCAAAGAGGAATGATGTGGATGTGTCACATCCCCATGATCATAACATCAATCCCTGTTCCAATAAGTATGATGTGTTGGATTCTACAGAAGAACATCAGTTTCCATTGAAAGGGAATGTACTGATGGTTTACTTTTCACCATTGATATCCAGTAGTGGTCCTTCTAATATTCATCAAAACTCAATATCCCCGATGAGTGGTCCTTTTATTGCATGGGTTTGTGTTTCCAAGGGGATTACATCCATGGATGGTTGTGCAGTTACTTCCTTTGGATTAGTTGGGACTGGGAAAAATATTACTCTCTCTACTGCAGGGTCTCTTGCTTGCACTGAACCCTCAAATAGATGCATGAATGATAGCCCCGGTGTAGGGTGGTTACGTGATGAGACTACTGAGATGACTTTTAGCTCTGGTCAACAGGTTGATTGACATCAGGAGATTCAGAATCTCATTAATTCCTCTTGGATATCTAAGAAGCGGGGTGACATCTCGGAGGTGGAAGGGGTTGCAGGGGGTAGCGGTGGGCCTACTTCATTCAAATATGCATTCATGTCTAGTAAAGGGGAGGTTGATCACACTCCTACTCCCTCGAGGCGAAGGCCAAGGAAAGATTACTCTAATACACCTTGCAATATGTGTACTTGATCTACCAAGCTATCAAGAAAGTTTAATTCTGATATTCTTTAGATCCTTAATCAGGGTAAGTCCCAATCTGAATGGGAAACTACTGATGACTCTGATTATGGGAATAATATTTTTTTATTATGATCTTTAATTTTTTTCATTGACGGATGAGGGAAAGTCTCTTTGTTTGAACCCACTCGTCTCCTTTGTATTCTTTTCTTTTATTAATAAATAGTCAGAAGCATCTCTTCTGGCTGAGCTTGCTGATATGTCAATGTTTTTAATATGAATATTATTTCTAATTAATTATATTCTCAACAAAATAATTTTTTAATATATTTATTTTTAGATTATGATGACCATTTTTAAAAAAATTATATTCATCAATTTAGTTGATATTTCTTATGAAAACCTAGAAAATATAACCACTAATATATTACATGGGCTAGGTTATGCTAATTCCCTAAAATTTATTTTACATTTTTTTACTTTACAAAAACTCATTGCCAATCTAATAAAGAACAACCACTATTTGTAAAATAAGAGACACATACAAAACCCACCATTAAACTATAAAAATATAATTCTATATGATTTATCATCATGGAAAGCATGGTGGATTTATTAATCGTGTATAAAAATATAGTGCCAGTATAAAATTATTCATGTAATGAAAAAACCATCACTCAAACCATTTTGTACTGGGTTTTGAGACCAATTATAGAATTAAATCAAATAGGTTTTGTGTAAAGGAGTGATAAATTTACACAATTAAGAATATTTTAATATATAATTTTAAATTTAATTATGAAATTATCTTATAGTAGTCTCATGATAAAGGAATAAATTGTTTGGGAAGTTGTGATACACAAAATTGGATAGGAACAGTAAACAATCATTTAGAGATTCTCAACGATTAGTTTAATCTCTAAATTAATATCCCAGAAGACCAATTAAATATGGATAATAACACTTATAAAACCCCATTTATCTATCACACAATATCGGATCCTAGTATAATCTATATGTCCACCATAATTCTATATTATTTGAACCCATATATTTTTAAATTAGTTATAAAAACAAGACACTTTTTTAATATATTTCATGTAGTTATGTGTTATGGATATAATTTATTTGGTCTACCACATGATACTCATTGATAACTAAGAGAAAATATAAATCAAATAAAGCATGGTGTGACTATAAAACCAAATCATTCAGCCCATTGATCTAATATTATGTTTCTAATATAAATTCATCAAATATCTAAAAGCTGACACATTCGAAGCAGATTGGTGTTTGATATGGGAGTGTAGTACTGGGTTTTGTTGAAATAGGATTCATGCAAGGGTTTTGGAAGAAATATTCATGTGTATTTTATCCAAATAATTCATTTAAAATATGATATTATTTGTAGAAAATATATTGATGATCTAAATTAAATATTTTTATATTTTCAATCATTTCCAACTGAACTTTGATGGAGTTAGTGACTATGATCAATGGTGTAGGCACCTCCCAACATTGGGTTTTTATGTTTTCCATTTATTTAGTTTAATTTTATTTTTAATACAACCGTTTATTTAGTGATAATTTTTCAAATATATTAAATCTAAATATAATAAATTTAGAAAACTAATACGAATTCACTGAGTTGACACTATGTTTCAATGGTAGATGGATGATGGTTGTACTATAAATCATTAATAGGATCATTTAGAGATGTTATTTATATAGATATAATTAGAAACACCTTTATTAATAGGACCTTGAAAAAATATTATTGAGTTTTTAGAGAAGAATAGTGAAATATCATTGGAGGTGGAAAATTCTTTAGATGAGTTGATAAAAGTGTATATTTAAGGGTTTTTAAGAAAATAAGTGTAATATACTATAAAATATATATTTAATTCTAATATAGATTTTCTTTATATTAATATTAGATTTGTTGGATTAATAATATAAAAAAAATATGTTTAAAATTCTGAAAATTTTCTTTTTCTATTCTAATTTATAGATAGATTGAATTTCTTTATTCTTTGTATTCCATTTTATGATATGATGTGGTCAATTTAACATATGATTTATGTATTTATGGAGGTAGAAGGATACGGTAAATTTCTTGTGATGGATTTATTGGCTACGTGTTTATAGTAGTTATTGGACATATTTTATATGTTTATATTGATTTCTCTGATATGGGGTGAATTATTTTATATATATGACTATGAATTTATGATTTTGTTTGTAATATTAGTTTATTTTGAATTTATATTTAGTTTAATGCATGATTTTTTTTCTCTATATGTATATTATTTTTAATTATTTATTTTCTTATGAAAATATTTTTTTTTGATTTATTTCGTTATGGATTATTATAACCACAACAAGACATGTTTTAATCTTCTTCTATTTACAGATAGTTCCTGAAGATTGAAAACTAAACAAAACAACCTATATAGCATTTACCAGAGGTTCTGTTAATTTCATATATTATAATTTCTGTTTTTTTTTGAAATATCATTTTCAAATGAATAATGAACCACCGCTAAATAAAAAAACATGATATAAATAAAAATTTCCAATAAAAATTAAATACTATTTCTAATTGATTTTCCATTACAAAATATTTATTAGATTATGTATTAGAAGCCAAAAAATATAATTTTATTTTAACTTTCTTCTAGTAATGGAAAACCCATTTTAAATCCCATTTTAAAACCCACCATTTTAGTGTTTTTTGATATAAAATTCACAATGACATGAAATTCGATCAGTCTGATGGGGTTATAATTAAAAATATTTTATTAAATTTTACTTTGGAAGAGAGTTATGAAACGATTTTTTTTTTTGAAAATAGTTAGTGTAGTGAAATGTTGAAGATAAAAGTTAGTTGGTCTATGACAATATTTTCATGACTCACCAAGGTAGAGAATAAATGATGGGATGGTTTCCGTGACACTAAATCAAAATCTCTCACCCATTAAAATAATTAAATATTTCAAATCGCAATTCATGACATGTCTAAAAGACAATACAAAATATTAGTGTGGTGTTCAAGATGGGATTGTAGTGTGGGGTTTTTTTATAAAGAGGAGTCATGTATGGTCATTGAAAAACATAGTTATGTGTGTTTCATCCACATAGTTATTTTAAAATATAATATTATCTATATGAATGGAAAAAATCTATTAATGGAGTTTCTTTAAGCATTAAATCATTATCTAGAGAACGTTTAAGGAGGTAGTGAATATGATCAAAGGCGTAGACACCTCCCACCCTTGGGATTTACTATGTTCATTTCATTTAGTATCAATACATTTTGAAATTAACCATTTATTTTGTGAAACTATTTCAATTATTTTATTTCAAAAAAATATATACTTGAAAATTAATAAAGATTCATTGAGTTTACATTGGTAATTAATGGGAAATGGTTGATGTTTTCACTATAATTTATTAAAATTTTGTTTCCTAAAATTTATTGATATGGAGTTCACTAGAAACACCTCAATCAATAGGTCCTTGGGTAAATGAGTTCAAGGGTTCAGTGTGGAATAATGAACGATCACTAAAAATGTTCGATGTGAGGATAAAATGGAGGATGTGAGGGTTTTTATGAAAATAAATACATTATATACTAAAATATTGATTTATATATTATAGTATGTTAAGAAAATAGATAGTATAGATTAGTAAAACCATTATGTGAGTATTATTAAAATGCTTATATATTCATTTTAGTTACATTATAAAAAACCTAAATGAAATATGTAAAATACTTATTCCAATTAATTGAATCTAAAAGAGTATTTTGTTATTATAAAATGTATAATATGTTGTGAATTTTATATATATTAGTAAAATATGATTAATACTTTTAGGTAAATAAATTTACACAGTAAAAGAAAATAAATTACATTTTTTAACAGTATTTTGATTAATTTTTACATCATAACAGTTTCAATGAACAATCATATTTTTATAAAATATATTTTAACGAATAATATATTGTTATACATTTTCCAAATAAAAAAATAAAACAAATCTAATATCTCAATATGTGATAAAAATGTTTAATCATATTTAGATAATTAAAATAGATAATATGATTTGTGTAACATTGATCCAACAATAAAAAAACAACTTCTTTATAAAAATTAAATATTATTAATGATAGGTGTTTAAATTTCTATTTTTCTTAAATTCAATATTTATATATAAATGTATGTTAGTTACATATATATAGCCTAGATTTATTAATAAATATATAATTTTTTTAAAATTAAATTTCTTTTATATTTTAAAAAATATATTTTCTATTACTCTATAATTATTGTAAATAATGATTAATTGCTTTTGTACATTAATGATCACATTTAATAATATATATAGACACCAAAAAACACCCATCAACCAAAAATAGACATTAAACATCAAACCATAAATTTAATTATTTTTTTATACTCCTGGAAAAATATTTTCTTGTTCGTTATGAAAATTCATTCAATATGGTAATAATAAATTTATAGAAAATTATGAGTAAAAATTTTCATGTATTAAATTATAAATTTCAAATTATTTATTGTTCTCCTAATTTAATCATTATAACTTCTTAACAATTATAAATATTTTAAATTATTTGGGTACTAATTATGAAACATTTATATTTTATTCCCATATTTAATTTATGATATTGAAAATATTCATTAATAAAAGTTTCATGATAAATTTTTATTTAAAATGAAATTAATGGAATGGAAACATAACATTATATTCTATATAAATTAGAACAGTACAAAAATTCAAAAAAGATATATTTATTTTTTCTCAAATATGATCATATTGTTTTAAAATTTTGTTGGAAAATTTTATACACACTAATAATGTTTATTTATAATATAACAAGTAAATTATATTTAATTGGATATATGAAACATGTTTTACTAAAATATAGAATTTCATAAATTCAATAAGCCAATTAAAACCCCATAAAATATATTAATCCTCCAAAATAACTTTTTATATAAGTGATTTCGTATTTAATATAATAGATTACTGTTAATGATAATAATATTAAAGATAATGATTTAAAAAATGATATCACCACTCAAAGTTAGTTAAATAAATTTGAAATTCTCATGATATCAACTTTTTTACGGCCCTTTCCATCTAAAGGTGATCATCCAAGGACTAAAATGAAAGAATATAGAAAATAAATCCAATGTTCCTCCTCTATTTTCCCAGAGGGTTCATGAATTCCTTTAACAGTATAAAATGAAAATTTTTTGTTACATCTTTATGATGAATATGAATACCAAAAATAGAAGGCATGATGAAGAAAAAATTATAAAAATGAAAATTATAAAAGTTGATAAAACCATGTCAAAATCAATTAATAATGACTGGAAAATGAAGATATGATTTTTTATGTAAATTACAAAAGAGAAATCCTTGAAAACAACTCATTACGACCAAAAACTCCCAAGAATGTAATATATAAATCAGTGCCTAATATATTCTTGGATACCTAACGAAAAATACTTATACATATATGTTGTGATAATAAAATGTATACTCAATATGATTATAAACAATTTATCTTGTTAAAAATATTAAAATTCAATACTAATTCATGAGTGAGAAAAAAACTAAAAAAACATGTACTGAAACAGGTTATATGAAAAATAATAACCACACCATTAAACAATAAAAAAATAACTCATTTGTGCTTAATAACAATAAATTGATAAATCTTCAATAATTATAACTCATAGATTCTTCCTAACATTTTTTTAAATGTAAAATACCACAATTAAATTTCCTATTCTCCCTTACATTACACATTTTCTTATATTCACATATACATCGATATTTTACGTTGATCGAGATTCGTCCCTACATACCTCACCCATTTAAGGTATACCATCTCATGATTTCATAAGTATTCACACAAATCTCATCTACATCACATGAACATAGAAATATGGTATCATGAATTTTACATCCATAAACATTGTGACCTCCCCCTACAATTCATGACCCCAACCTAATAACATAAAATCATCATTATTAAGCTTATCAATAACCATCCATCATTGTTACTATGCATATCCCCATCTATACATTATCAATATTTGAAATATCCACCAATATTCATAACTGGTATCAATGGTGGTGGAATAATGTGGAAGAAGGTGTCCAACAAATATTTATGGAACTAAAATGGATAATTGTTAAAAAAACTAGAACCTATGTCATCTGAGTGTTGGTATGGTTATCCAACAATGATGGGGTGTGTATTGAAATATAAAATAAAATATAGTTTTTTATATAACCAAATAATGATCTTATGTGTTCACAACACACTCTACTATCACATAACATGTTACAACCATAATAATTCCTGATATCCAAAACCAACTATTTCACTTCTAAATGCATCATTTCCACACAAACACTGTGTTTCATACTCTATTAATAGAATAAAAAAATTTCATATATACTACTAAATATAAAACATCCACTTATTAATCAATTTAATGAAATCTATAATTGACCATCATTTTATCTAAAATATCCCATTCAATTGAAAAAGGTAACTAATCACCCTTGTTGTTAATCTAATTTCACACATCAATTTCATGCCCATGTTCAATCCATTTCATCATTTCATATTCATTACAATGATATTATGAATCTATAAAAAAAATCACTTATGATTCCATCAAAAGATAATTATAGCTCATCCATATTACCATATGAAGTCACTTACCATATCATTATTTATTACCACAACTTAACTATCACTCCTCAACATCTATCCTACATGAATTACAATTTAGACTAAAATTCACCCCATACATGAACTGATGAGATACTTAAATTTATTATACCTAACAATGACTATGTAATGACAATACATTCTCAATCGGCACATCAACAAATTAATACACACTCCAACATTCACATTAAAAAAATCAATTGGAAAGGGTCTTTCAGTACATACATCAACTCTTAATATATTTGATTTCTCGAATTTATAGATATTCATGAAATATATTTATGTTATTTTATATTTATTAATGGTGTTTTCATTTAGATATTCACAATAAGGTAAAAACGCCACAACATCCACAACACTCATAATGTTACAAACTTCCAGGTTTTAAATAAATAAAGTATAGAATGTAAAATAATATATGAACAGTAAAAAATGAGTAAAAACATGAGTGTAATCCCAACCCCATCAATTTAATTTTATTCTAATTTATTATTAATTAATGTAGACATTTACTGTAACACCCCAAGATTCCATAGTGTGTTATTTTTTTAAAATAATTCAATAACTTGCACTACATGAAACACCGAGTTCAAGCGCACCATGACTTACCAAACAAGCCGTTCAAAAGAGGTTATGAATAGTATTAACTAAATTTTAAACATTATATAATCCTTATAATTTTAGAATCCATATTATGAGTTTCTTAGACATAATGTAAGAACAAATTCATTTTCAGTATTGCACTTTTACCAACATTTAATAGTGAACACTTTTTAAATACAATATTTTAAACTTTTTGACTAAATGGGGACATCAAAAATTTAAAATGAAATATCCCAATCTTCCACAATACGCTTTCCTTTGAATAATATAGTAGCGTGTGTTGTACGCAACTTCGAGTTCTAACACACACCACAACCAATCAAACTAGCCGTTATGAATAGTAATACCTACTTTTTGAAATTATATATATTTTATATTTCAAAATGGACTTCATTTTTAGATTCGGAATATCGAATTTAGCCTAGGGTGAAATTTTGGAACTTTTCGGATAACACTTATATTTTGATGAATAGTGAAAATTACTAAATTTTAATTAAAAACAACTTTTTTAATCGAAATAATTTATAGTGATAAATTATGAAATTGAGTGGTTTTAAATTCTATTTAGAATATATTTTTACCATTTAATATAATATTTTTCATTGAACATAATTTTACAATTAAACCGGACATAAACAAGTCTCAATATTTTGATAGTTATTATCTCTTAAAAACACGCTTTTTGTTTTAACAATGGGAATTAATTTTAAATTAATTTATGCCACTTCTGTGTTTTGAATTTGGAAAAATGGATTCCATATTTAAAATCAGTATGTTCATATTGTGTATATGGGTAACTTTCATGTTTAGACATTTTGAATAATTACTGCGGTAAATATTTTATTTACCATGGTTAAGGGTAAATCCTGTAAATAAGGGTTAAAATATAATATTATAATAATACTAAATTACCCTAAAACGTGTCCTAACCTTATTGGTGGATACATTTCCAACCTTGGGCATCTTTGGGTCGATTTTGGGACCCCATAGAGCCACTTGTAGGTAATAGGGACACTTTATTTTAATTAAGTTAAAATAAGTACAAAAATGACATAAGCATATATCCTTTAGAAAAAAAAATTTACATAGGGTTATATATGTTGGATTTCCGACTATAAATTTTCATTAGAAAGATAAAACGATTTCCTACATAATGATATTTTATTTATAAATTTTAGACATTAAATAAGTTAATTTATTTATGACACAATGATGATGCAGTAATTACCATAATTGATATTAAATTCCTAAAAATATATGGACCACTTGGGGGTCTCTTGGATGTATATAGTATGTTTACTAACCATATAATATAAAAATAAAAAGAGACATTGTAATAGTGAAACTAATTAAATAAGAGTTAATAATTAATGATAAGGTTAATATAATGACACACACATGTCTAAATTCTATTGGATGAGTGGATTTTGACCCATAACCACCTTAAACTCTAAATAATCAACTTAGGAGCCATTAGAAACCGAATATGAATTTTTTATAAATTAATATTTCTAGCTTTTCCAAAGGTGCCCCTCACCCCTTTTATAAAAGGGCACTCTCCCTTCTCATTAACTCACACCTTAAAAGCATTTTTTCTATGCCAAACTCTACCCAAATACTCTCTCAACATCCCTCACTTCATCCAAGAGGCCTTACTTTAGTCAGAAAGCCATCCTAAGAGCCATTTTTATCAAATCAAAAGGAAGAACTCGAAGAAGATGTAATGTTTTCACCACCCTTTTTCAAGTTCCTTTCTTCTTCCACTTCCTCTTCCTTTGTTGTCACCATTCTAAAATAATAACTCCAGTATCTTATATTTACTTTGATGTTATTATAAACATGGTAAAACCATATTCAGTATTCTATCCACCCTTTGAATAACATGTCACCATACGTGCGTACGTACAGTTTACCATCTCCACGTCGTGGTGTAATTGTTATTCAATAAATTATTATTTGGATGGGTATAATAATTATGTGTAATTCATGTAAATAAAAAATATAACATGATAATTATTCTATATATAGGATATACCATCCAATTATATATTATTTTAATATCAAAATAATGATATTGTCGCTCATGCTTACGTACGAACTACCGTCTCCACGAACGCGATGAGATTCATTCTCTATCGTATCCATTCAAGTATAATTATCATTTGATGATTTAAAAATAATTTTTAAGGACTTGATATCATTCTGGATATGAACAAGAAACAACCTATCCTTGAAAAACATGGCTTACGTAACAAAACATATAATAGAAAACGAGTAATTTAACACCCGAAAAGACGATAATTCTAAGATACTGTAAACAAAGAAATGTTAAAAGATCATATATGATATCATATTAATGTATATGATTATTGAATAATTTAATAAAAATTATTTCACCATTATACAAGAGTTTAACCTACCTCCAACCCAGGAAAAGTACAAGGTAAGGGTTTATTTCACAATCTCTTCATTACTTGAGGTTGTTTATACGTAATTATCTACTGGGATCTCTTTATCATCCACATCCATGTTCCTTCAAAATGTATTTCAAAACATTTTTACTATTTACTAGACAATGGGTTAAAGTAATTTATACCCTTATGTGTTTTGACAGGAATCTTTCCATCGTTTTCCAAACAAGGCACTTTTATCCTTTTCAACAAATTTAAGGTAATAATGTTTTTTTAACTTATACGACGGGTGCGGCTATTTACCGCCATTATAAATTTGTCAAATCTTCCCTTACAAGATTATAAGATTATTTTCAAAGTAAATTTTTAATTTTATAATTATGTGACTTTTAAATGATTTCAAAATGAATATTTTAATAATTTTTAAAAGGTACCCTTTTTCAAGATCGTATTTTTAAATTATTTAAAGATTTATCTTTCTAAATCTTTTAATTAATGTACATGTTTTCAAAATGATTTTAAGGATTTATTTATATGGACATGATTGTTTTGAAATGATATTTCTTTTCAAAAGTTTCAATGTGGTATGGGACACTTTGATTCAAAAATATCTTTTAAATTACTTCCTTTATAAATGTGTGACTTTTCAATGATTTCGAGAAAAGATGTATTTCTCTCAAATAGTTTTGATTTCATCTATGTCAACATCCTTTGATAGATTTTAATCTTATTTGATGTTGGTTTATTATGATATAAAACATTTGTATTGTATTGAAGTTTTTGTGATATGTTTTACTATGGATGTGTTATTTTTATACGATTCATGGTTTATGGAGAAAGTATTGAGATTTCGTATGATAGTTTTAATACGAATGTTTATGTTATGTTTAAACCTTTTCATATAGGAATGCATTGGACTTAGTAAGTGACGGTTGGATCCCACTATAGCTCCTCGATGCATCGCTAGGTCTAATGAGACAAACTAGTGTCTTGGCACAAGGCCTTGGAAAAATCTTATTTGTAGTCTTGGCACGAGGCCTTGGCTATGTGGTTATGATAGCCTGGAATTATGCATTCCATTACTATGAAAGTGGTTATTGATATTGCATGTGATTGTTAGACAAGTATAACATCCATGTGAATAAGTAAATGGAATTATTTTATTTTATCGTTACCATATTATGTTGAAGTTCAAGTTTAAAAGGCTTTTGTTTTAGTTATACATTGCCTTAAATGTTTATGCTTATTTATGAAAGTTTCCGCTGTATTTCTTACCCATACGGAGTATTTGAGCTCACCCCTTTGCTATGTTTTATTTTTCCCAGGATTCCAAGAAGTATATTGTGATTGATAAGAAGGGTTAAGACAAGGGAATAATTGCATTCATAAAGGATTATTTATTTTGTTTTGTATGTTATGAAGTGTAATGTAACATTCATTTATGTAAACTATTTTCCAAGACAGCTAAACTAATCTGTCCTTTGGGACTTGATTCCTTGTAATCATGTCAATGTATTAAAATAATGTACCGACTCTGGGTAACTAGGGTTGGGGCTTACAGTTGGTATCAAAGGAAGTATAGCAATAACCTTGGAAACTAGATTTAGATAAAATCTGATTAGAGAACATAGCCTAAGATAGACTTTGAGGATTAGTGTAGAATAACTTCCTAGAATTTTGTTATTGTAGAGATTTTGTGAGTTTTCCGAGCAATACATCCCTGTCTGGATACGAGTAGGTAGAGGCGGCTCTGGAATAGATGTACCTAGGGGTAAAACCCGAAAACACTGTTTTGATCTAGACTCGAACAGGAACTGGTGCATGAAAATGGGCCTTGCTACACTCTTGGTTACGACACTCCCAGAGGATATGCTTAGGATAATTCTTATTTTATTTACAAACCATTATGAAGGGCTCATGAGTATATACTTAACTCAAAGAAAACATTTTTTTGATTATGGATTGTATCCATAAACTGTTCAATTTGCGTTAAGTATTTTACAAGGTTGGAATTATTCATGGAACATCATAAACTGACCTAGTTTATGCTATTGTATAGAAATGGTGCAGTGGAAGGAATGTGAACTCCAGTAATAAGAATGATCCAAAGAGTAATAAGGATTGTATCTTTCATGGTATTAAGCCATCATTTAGAAGGGAAATAGTCTCCCATGTATTATCATCATATGAAGAAATAGTATCCTGTGTGGATAAGATAACTGAAGAGTTTACTGAGTCCTATGGCTTTGAAGGGAAGCAAGAGAAGAAAAGGATGGAAGAGAAAAAGGTTGATAAAGGGAAGAGGTAAAAGAACAATTTCCCCATATGTGATAAATGTGGGAAGAAACACCCTGGAAATTTCCTGAAAGGGATGAGTGTTTGTTATAAGTGTGGAGAAAAAGGGCACAAAGTACCTAACTGCAAGGGTTAGAAAATGGTTTCAAATGTACAATGTTTCATTTGCAAGGATTTTGGACACTACACGAACCTATATCCCAGTCATCAGATTATGCCTCAAATGATGCTATTGGATAATAATCAAGTTATGATAGTACCACATATGAAGATGAATGATTAGAGTTCTTGTGTTGATTATGTCATTTGAGTGTTGTATCAACAATGTACTTGTTATAATAATTATGGAGTATATAAGGATTGTACTGCAGTACTATTTCATTAAGGACTTGAGATTATGTGGAACAAAGAAAAGTGACTCAATAGCAGGATAAATTTTTGGAAAATATATGGTTTAGAGAATGATAAAACATAATATAGTTCTGATATCGAGGTAGTGATTTTGGAATAATACATGATTAATTTGGATAAATTATATTGGATATTCTTCACTACCTTTAAACTGATTAATGATTTGTATATTCCATCATTGTTGGGGAATAAAACATTTTTGGATTGAAGGAGTATATCTATTATTCAATATGGAATAAATGATCATGAATGTAATCAATAAGGTTTTATGGTAATTCAGGATGTTGCAGTGTTTTAAAAGAATACATGATGAAGGTGTTCACATGTTATTACGCAGAAAAAAGGATCATCATTTTTGGACTAAATAATTTTGGATAGTTCTAGTTTCGATTATTTTTGGATTTCCATAAAAGGACAACCCGGAGGTTGGGCGACAACCTGTCGCGTCCAGCAAGGCCGCGAGACTTGAACCCACAACCGAAGGGTGATAAGGGTGTATCACCTACCACTGGCCCACGTAATGTCCAGAATTAAATAATGTAGTTTTTTTAAAAGATCTGGTAGACAAAATATAAATTCATTTTTTTGAACCCTATTCGAATAGGATAAATAGAATATTGTTTTAAGTTCTATTATCTTTTATAGTGAAAGATGAGTTTGTGGTAGAAATTAGATAAAGGATGGAACTCTACTTGTCAAGAATATATTTTTCTTTTTCTCTTATTCTATAAAGAAATTAATTCTTATACTTTATTTAAGAAATCCTAAAACCAAAATTTTTTTATCCTAATACCCTATGTTTTGTTGAACCGATGGTATTTCAAATCATCATAGATTGGTGAATTTAAGGACCTCAAGTTTACACATGTTTGTGATTGATGACCTCAATCAATACCTATAAATATTTACGTTTTTCCTCCAATTATATGTCTCTAATTACCACCAATGTTCTCCTAATCGAGATCATAATTTGGTGGTGACCCTTTCATTTCTCATTTCCTCATATTAAGACTATATTTTAGAAACCCAATTTCTGATGTGGGTTTTCCCGCAATGATATTTTCTATTTTCAACCTTTTATTTTCGAAGAACAATCTCAAATTGTGAGAACACAATTTTTTGAAGGAGGGGAGAATGTAACACCCCAAGATTTCATAGTGTGTTATTTCTTCAAAATAATTCAATAACATACACTACACGCAACACCGAGTTCAAGCGCACCATGACTTACTAAACAAGCCGTTCAAAATAGGTTATGAATCGTATTAACTAAATTTTAAACTTTATATAATCCTTATAATTTTAGAATCCATATTATGAGTTTCTTACACATAATGTAAGAACAAATTCATTCTCAGTAATGCACTTTTACCAACTTTTAATAGTGAACCCTTTTTAAATACAATATTTTAAACTTTTTGACTAAATGGGGACATAAAAAATTTAAAATGAAACATCCCAAGCTTCCACGGTACGCTTTCCTTTGAATAATATAGTAGCGTGTGTTGTACGCAACTTTGAGTTCTAACCCACACCAGAACCAATCAAACTAGCCGTTATAAATTTTAATACCTCCTTTTTGAAATTATATATATTTTATATTTCAAAATGGACTTCCTTTTTGGATTCGGAATATCGAATTTAGCCTAGGGTGAAATTTTGGAACTTTTCGGATAATACTTAAATTTTGATGAATAGTGAAAATTACTAAATTTTAATTAAGAATAAATTTTTTAATTGAAATCATTTATATTGATAAATTATGATTTTGAGTGGTTTTAAAGTATATTTAGAATATATTTTTACCATTTAATATAATTTTGGTCATTGTAAATTATTTTACAATTAAACCGGACATAAACAAGTGTCAATCTTTTGATAGTTATTATCTCTTAAAACACGCTTTTTATTTTAACAACGGGAATTAATTTTAAATTAATTTCTTCCACTTCTGTGTTTTGAAATTGGAAAAATGGATTCCATATTTGGAATCAGGATGTTCATATTATGTAAATAGGAAACTTTTATTTTTATACATTTTGAATAATTAATGCGGTAAATATTTTATTTACCATGGTTAGGGGTAAATCTGGTAAATAAGGGTTAAAAATAATATTATAATAATAATAAATTACCATAAAATATGTCCTAACCTTATTGGTGGATACATGTCTGACCATGGGCCTCTATGGGTCGATTTCGGGACCCCATGGAGCCACTTGTAGGTAATAGGGACACTTTATTTTTATTAAGTTAAAATAATTACAAACATGACATAAGCATATATCTTCTAGAAAAAAATATTTTACACAGAGTTATATATCTTGGATGTTCGACTATAAATATTAATTAGAAATATAAAACGATTTCCTACATAATTATATTTTATTTATAATTTTTAGACATTATATAATTTAAATTATTTGTGACACAATGATGATTCAGTAATTACCATAATAGTGAAAAATTAAAATAATTTATATTATAAATAACCAAATAAATATAATTTGAGACTTTTATTGAATTAAACTAATTTTACAGGTTAATATGACATATTAGGATTGATGTAATTTACTTTTTTTGAAGTAATCATTCTGTTATAAGTTTCACAAAAATCAATTATTGAATAGTGTCAAAATTGACATTAAAGAGTTTTTAAAACAAATATTATATTATTAATGGATATTAAATTCCTAAAAATATAAGGATCTTCCAAGAAACTTGTATCATTATAGTTGTATTATTAATGGACCACTTGGGGGTCTCTTGGATGTATATAGTATGTTTATTAACCATATAATATAAAAATACAAAGAGACATTGTAAAAGTGAAACTAATTAACTAAGAGTTAATACTTAAAGATAAGGTTAATATAGTGACCCAAACCTGTCTAAATTATATTGGATTAGTGGTTTTTGACCCATACCCAACTTAAAATATAAATAATCAACTTTTGAGCCATTAGAAACCGAATATGAATTTATTATTAATTAATATTTCGAGCTTTTCCAAAGGTGCCCCTCACCCCTCTTATAAAAGGGCACTCTCCCTTCTCATTAAATCAAACCTTCAAAGCCTTTTGGCTCGGCCAAACTCTGACCAAATACTCTCTCAACATTCCTCACTTCATCCTAGAGGCCTTACTTTAGTCAGAAATCCAACCTAATAGCCCTTTTGATGAAATCAAAAGGAAGAACCCGAAGAAGAGGTAATGTTTTCACCACCCTTTTTCAAGTTCCTTTCTTCTTCCACGTCCACTTCCTTTGTTGATACCATTATAAAATATTGACTCCAGTATCTTATATATACTTTGATGTTATTATAAACATGGTACAACCCTATTCAGTATTCTATCCACCCTTTTAATAAAATGTCACCATACGTGCGTACGTACGACTTACCGTCTCCACGTCGTGGTGTAATTGTTATTCAATAAATTATTATTTGGATGGGTATAATAATGATGTGTAATTCATGTAAATAATAAATATAACATTATAATTATTCTGTATATATGATATACCATCCAATTATATATTATTTTAATATAAAAAGAATGATATTGTCGCTCGTGTGTACGTATGGACTACCGTCTCCATGAACGCAATGAGATTCATTCTCTATCGTATCCATTCAAGTATAATTATCATTTGATGATTTAAAAATAATGTTTAAGGACTTGATATAATTCTGGATATGAAAAACATACATCCTATCCAGGACAAACATGGCTTACGTAACAAAACATGTAAAAGAAAACGAGTAAGTTAACACCCGAAACGACGAAAATTCTAAGATATTATTAACAAAGCAATGTTAAAAGATCATATATGATATCATATTAATGTATATGATTATTGAATAATTTAGTAACAATTATTTCACCATTATAATGGAGGTTAACTTACCCCCAACCAAGTAAATGTACAAGGTAATGGTTTATTTCACAATCTCTTTATTATCTGAGTTTGTTTATACGTAATTATCTACTGGGATCTCTTTATCATCCACATCCATATTCCTTAAAAATGTATTTAAAAACATTTTTATTATTTACTAGGAAATGGCTTAAAGTCATTTATACCCTTATTTGTTTTTAAAGGAATCTTTCCGTCGTTTTCCAAACAAGGCACTTTTAACCTTTTCGACAAATTTAAGGTAGGAATGTTTTTTTGACTTATACGGCGGGTGCGGCTATTTACCGCCGTTATAAATTTGTCAAAGCTTCCCTTACAAGCTTATAAGATTATTTTCAAAGTAAATGTTTTATTTTATAATTATGTGACTTTTATATGATTTCAAAATGAATATTTTACGAATTTTTAAAAGGTACTCTTTTTCAAGATCGTAATTTTAAATGTTTTAAAGATTTATATTTTTAAATATTTTAATTAATATCCATGTTTTCAAAATGATTTAAAGGATTTATTTATATGGACATGAATTTTTTGAAATGATGTTTCTTTTCAAAAGTTTCAAAGTGGTATGGGATACTTTGATTCAAAAATCTCTTTTAAATTACTTCCTTTATAAATGTGTGACTTTTCAATGATTTCGAGAAAAGAGGTATTTTTCTAAAATAGTTTTTATTTCATCTATGTCAACATCCTTTGAAGGATTTTAAGATTATTTGAAGTTGATTTATTATGATATAAAACTTTTCTATTGTATTGAAGGTTTTTTGATATGTTTTACTGTGGATGTGTTATTTTTATACCATTCATGGTTTATGGAGAAAGTATTGACATTTCGTATGCTAGTTTTAATACGAATGTTTATGTTATGTTTAAACCATTTCATATGGGAATGAATTGGACTTAGTAAGTGATGGTTGGAGCCCGCTAAAGCTCCTTGATGCATCGGTAGGTCTCATGAGACAATCTAGTGTCTTGGCACAAGGCCTTGGCAAAATCTTATTTGTAGTCTTGGCACGAGGCCTTGGCTATGTGGTTATGATAGTCTGGAATTATGCATTCCATTATTATGAAAGTGGTTATTGATATTTCATGTGATTGTTAGACTAGTAGAACATCCATGTGAATAAGTAAATGGCATTATTTCATTTTATCTTTTCCATATTATGTTGAATTTCAAGTTTAAAAGGCTTTTTTTAGTTATACATTGCCTTAAATGTTTATGCTTATTTATGAAAGTTTCTACTATATTGATTACCCTTACGGAGCGTTTGAGCTCACCCCTTTGCTATGTTTTATTTTTTCCAGGATTCCGAGAAGTATATTGTGATTGATAAGAAGGGTTAAGATAAAGGAATAATGGCATTCATAGAGGATTATTTATGTTGTTTTGTATGTTATGAAGTGTAATGTAACATTCATGTATGTAATATATTTTCCAAGACTGCTAAACTAATCGGTCCTTTGGGACTTCATTCCCAGTAATCATGTCAATGTAGTAAAATAATGCACCGGCTCTGGGTAACTGGGGTCGGGGCGTTACAGTTGGTATCAAAGGAAGTTTAGCAATAACCTTGGAAAATAGATTTAGATAAAATCTGATTAGAGCACATAGCCCTAAGATAGACTTTGAGGATAAATATAGAAGAACTTCTTAGAATTTTGGTATTGTAGATATTTTGTGATTTTTCTGAGAAATACATCCCTGTCTGGATACGAGCAGGTAGAGGCGGCTCTGGAACAGATGTACCTAGGGGTAAAACCCAAAAACACCGCTTTGAGCTAGACTCGAACAGGAACCGGTGCATGACAACGGGCCTTGCTTCACTCTTGGTTATGACACTCCCGGGGGATATGCTTAGGATAATTTTCATTTTATTTACAAAACATTATGAAGGGCTCATGATTATATACTTAACTCAAAGAAAACATTTTTATGATTATGGATTTTATCTGTAAACTGTTCAATTTGTGTTAAGTATTTTACAAGTTTGGAATTATTCATGGAAATTCATAAACTGACCTAGTTTATGCTATTGTATAGAAATGGCACAGTAGAAGGAATGTGAACTCCAGTAATATGTATGATACAAAGAGTAAGAAGGATTGTATCTTTCATTGTATTAATCCATCATTTAGAAGGGAAATAGTCTCCCACGTATTATCATCATATGAATAAATAGTATCCTCTGTGGGTAAGATAACTAAAGAGTTTACTGAGTCCTATGGCTTTGAAGGGAAGTAAGAGAAGAAAAGGATGGAAGAGAGAAAGGTCGATAAAGGGAAGAGGGAAAAGAATAATTTCCCCTTATGTGATAACTGTGGGAAGAAACACCCTAGAAATTTGCTGAATGGAATGGGTGATTGTTATAAGTTTGGAGGGAAAGGGCACAAATTACGTGACTGCAAGGGTAATAAAATGGTTTCAAATGTACAATGCTTCATTTGCAAGGAATTTGGACACTACGCGAACCTATGTCTCAGTCATCAGACTATGCTGCAAATGATGCTATTGGATAATAATCAAGTTATGATAGTACAACAGATGAAGAGGAATGATAAGAGTTCTTGTGTTGATTATGTCATTAGAGTGTTGTATCAACAATGTACTTGTTATAATAATTATGGATTATATAAGGATTGTACTGCAGTAATATTTCATTAAGGACTTGAGATTGTGTGGAACTAAGAAAAGTGACTCAATAGCAGGATAAATTTTTGGAAAATATATGGTTGAGAGAATGATAAACCATAATATAGTTCTGATACCAAGGTATTGATTTTGGAATATTACATGATTTATTTGGATAAATTATATTGGATATTCTTGACTACCTTGAAACTGATTAATGATTTGTATATTCCATCATTTTGGGGGATTAAAACATTTTTGGATTGAAGGAGTATATCTATTATTCATTAAGGAATAAGGGATCATGAATGTAATCAATAAGGATTTATGGTAATTCAAGATGTTGCAGTGTTTTAAAAGAATACATGATGAAGTTGTTCACATGTTATAACGCAGAAAAAAGGATCTTCATTTTTGGACTAAAGAATTTTGGATAGTTCTAGTTTGGATTATTTTTGGATTTCCATAAAAGGACAACCCGGAGGCTGGGCGGCAACCCGTCGCGTCCGGCAAGGCCGCGAGACTTGAACCCACAATCGAAGGGCGACAAGGGTGTATCACCTACCACTAGCCCACGTAATGTCCAGGATTAAATAATGTAGTTTTTTTTAAAGATCTGGTAGATAAAATATAAATTCATATTTTTTGGAACCCTATACGAATAGGTTAAATAGAATATTTTTTTACATTATATTATCTTTTAGAGTGAAAGATGAGTTTGTGGTAGAAATTAGTTAAAGGATGGAACTCTACTTGTCAAGAATATATTTTTCTTCTTCTCTTATTCTATGAAGAAATAAATTCTTATACGTTATTTAAGGAATCCTAAAACCAAAAATGTTTTATCCTAATAACCTATGTTTTGTTGAACCGATGGTATTTCAAACATCATAGATTGATGAATTTAAGGACCTCAATTTTACACTTGTTTTTGATTGATGACCTCAATAACTACCTATAAATATTTACGTTTTTCCTCCAATTATATGTCTCTAATTTCCACCAATGTTCTCCTAATCGAGATCATAATTTGGTGGTGACCCTTTCATTTCTCATTTCCACATATTAAGAATAAATTTTAGTAACCCAATTTCTGAAGTGGGTTTTCCCGCAATGATATTTTCTATTTTCAACCTTTTATTTCCGAAAAACAATTTCAAATTGAGAGAACACAATTTATTGAAGGAGGGGAGTATGTAACACCCCAAGATTTCATAGTGTGTTATTTCTTCAAAATAATTCAATAACTTACACTACACACAACACCAAGTTCAAGCGCACCATCACATACCAAACAAGCCGTTAAAAATAGGTTATGAATTGTATTAACTAAATTTTAAACTGTATATAATCCTTATTATTTTAGAATCCATATTATGAGTTTCTTACAAATAATGTAAGAACAAATTCATTTTCAGTTATCCACTTTTACCAACTTTTAATGGTGAACCCTTTTTAAATACAATATTTTAAACTTTTTGACTAAATGGGGACATCAAAAATTTAAAATGAAACATCCCAAGCTTCCACGGTACGCTTTCCTTTGAATAATACAGTAGCATGTGTTGTACTCAACTTCGAGTTCTAACACACACCACAACCAATCAAACTAGCCGTAATGAATAGTAATACCTACTTTTTGAAATTATATATATTTTATATTTCAAAATGGACTTCATTTTTGGATTCGGAATATCGAATTTATCCTAGGGTGATATTTTGGAACTTTTCGGATAACACTTATATTTTGATGAATATTGAAAATTACTAAATTTTAATTAAAAACAACTTTTTTAATCGAAATCATGTATATTGATAAATTATGAATTTGAGTTGTTTTAAAGTATATTTAGAATATATTTTTACCATTTAATATAATGTTGGTCATTGTACATAATTTTACAATTAAACCGGACATAAACAAGTGTCAATCTTTTGATAGTTATTATCTCTTAAAAATACGCTTTTTGTGTTAACAACGGGAATTAATTTTAAATTAATTTCTTCCACTTCTGTGTTATGAATTTTGAAAAATGGATTCCATATTTGGAATCATGATGTTCATATTGTGTAAATAGGTAACTTTTATTTTTAGACATTTTGAATAATTCCTGCGGTAAATATTTTATTTACAATGGTTAAGGGTAAATCCGATAAATAAGGGTTAAAAAATAATATTATAATAATAATAAAATACCCTAAAATGTGTCCTAACCTTATTGGTGGATACATGTCCGACCATGGGAATATTTGGGTCGATTTTGGGACCCCATGGAGCCACTTTTAGGTAATAGGGACACTTTATATTTATTAAGTTAAAATAAGTACAAACATGACCTAAGCATATATCTTTTAGAGAAAAAAAATTACACAGGGTTATATATGTTGGATGTTCGACTATAAATATTCATTAAAAATCTAAAGAGATTTCCTACATAATTATATGTTATTTATAATTTTTAGACATTAAATAATTTAAAGTATTTATGACACAATGATGATTCAGTAATTACCATAATAGTGAAAAATTAAAATAATTGATATTATAAATTCCCAAATAAATATAATTTGAGACTTTTGTTGAATTAAACTAATTTTATAGGTTAATATGACATATTAGGATTGATTTAATTGACTTTTTTCGAAGTAATCATTCTGTTATGAGTTTCACAAAAATCAATTATTGAATAGTGTCAAAATTGACATTAAAGAGTTTTTAAAACAAATATTATATTATTAATTGATATTAAATTCTTAAAAATCTACGGTTCGGCCAAGAAACATATATCAAGATATTTTTATCATTAATGGACCACTTGGGGGTCTCTTGGATGTATATAGTAAGTTTATTAACCATATAAAATAAAAATACAAAGAGACATTGTAAAAGTGAAACTAATTAACTAAGAGTTAATACTTAAAGATAAGGTTAATATAATGACCCAAACCTGTCTAAATTCTATTGGTTTTGTGACTTTCGACCCATCCCCACCTTAACTTATAAATAATCACCTTTGGAGCCATTAGAAACGGAAAATTAATTTATTATAAATTAATATTTTGAGCTTTTCCAAAGGTGCCTCTCACCCCTCTTATAAAAGGGCACTCTCCCTTCTCATTATCTCACACCTTCAAAGCCTTTTGGCTCGGACAAACTCAGCCCAAATACTCTCTCAAAATTCCTCACTTCATCCGAGAGGCCTTCCTTTAGTCAGAAAGCCAACCTAAGATCCCTTTTGATGAAATCAAAAGGAAGAACCCGAAGAAGAGGTAATGTTTTCACCACCCCTTTTCAAGTCCCTTTCTTCTTCCACTTCCACTTCCTTTATTGTTACCATTATAAAATAATGACTCTAGTATCTTATATATACTTTTATGTTATTATAAACATGGTACATCCATATTCATTATTCTATCCACCCTTTGAATAACATGTCACCATAGGTGCGTACGTACGGCTTACCGTCTCCACGTCATGGTGTAATTGTTATTCAATAAATTATTATTCGTATGGGTATAATAATGATGTGTAATTCTGGTAAATAATAAATATAACATGATAATTATTTTGTATATATTATATACCATCCAATTATATATTATTTTACTACCAAAAGAATGATATTGTCGCTCTTGCGTACGTACGGACTACCGTCTCCACGAACGCGATGAGATTCATTCTCTATCGTATCTATTCAAGTATAATTATCATTTGATGATTTAAAAATAATTTTTAAGTACTTGATATCATTCTGGATATGAAAAAAATACAACCTATGCATGACAAACATGGCTTACGTAACAAAACATACAAAATAAAACAAGTAAGTTAACACCCGAAACGACGCTAATTCTAAGATATTATTAACAAAGCAATGTTAAAAGATCATATATGATATCATATTAATGTATATGATTATTGAATAATTTAATAACAATTATTTCACCATTATACAGGAGGTTAACCTACCCCCAACCAAGGAAAATTACAAGGTAAGTGTTTATTTCACAATCTCTTCATTATCTGAGGTTGTTTATATGTATTTATCTACTGGGATCTCTTTATCATCCACATCCATGTTCCTTAAAAATGTATTTAAATTTTTTTTTAGTATTTACTAGACAATGGGTTAAATTCATTTATACCCTTATGTGTTTTGAAAGGAATCTTTCCGTCGTTTTCCAAACAAGGCACTTTTAACCTTTTCGACAAATTTAAGGTAAGAATGTTTTTTTAACTTATACGGCGGGTGCGGCTATTTACCGCCATTATAAATTTTTCAAAGCTTCCCTTAAAATATTATAAGATTATTTTAAAAGTAAATGTTTAATTTTATAATTATGTGACTTTTAAATGATTTCAAAATGAATATCTTAATAATTTTTAAAAGGTACTATTTTTCAAGATCGTAATTTTAAATGTTTTAAAGATTTATCTTTCTAAATCTTTTAATTAATATCCATGTTTTCAAAATGATTTTAAGGATTTATTTATATGGAAATTAATTTTTTGAAATGATATTTCTTTTCAGAAGTTTCAAAGTGGTATGGGATACTTTGATACAAAAATCTCTATTAAATTACATCCTTTATTTATGTTTGACTTTTCAATGATTTTGAGAAAAGAGGTATTTCTCTCAAATAGTTTTTATTTCATCAATGTCCACATCCTTTGAAGGATTTTAAGCTTATTTGAGGTTGATTTATTATGATATAAAACTTTTGTATTGTATTGATGGTTTTGTGATATGTTTTACTGTGGATGTGTTATTTTTATACCATTCCTGGTTTATGGAGAAAGTATTGACATTTCGTATGGTAGGTTTAATATGAATGTTTATGTTATGTTTAAACCATTTCATATGGGAACGCATTGGACTTATTATGTGACGGGTGGAGCCCGCTATAGCTCCTCGATGCATCGGTAGGTCTCATGAGACAAACTAGTATCTTGGTACAAGGCTTTCGCAAAATCTTATTTGTAGTCTTGGCACGAGGCCTTGGCTATGTGGTTATGATAGTCTGGAATTATGCATTCCATTATTATAAAAGTAGTTATTGATATTGCTTGTGATTGTTCGACTAGTAGAACATCCATGTGAATAAGTAAATGGAATTATTTCATTTTATCTTTTCCATATTATCTTGAAGTTCAAGTTTAAAAGGCTTTTGTTTTAGTTATACATTTCCTTAAATGTTTATGCTTTTTTATGAACGTTTCCGCTGTATTGCTTACCCTTACGGAGCATTTGAGCTCACCCCTTTGCTATGTTTTATTTTTCCCAGGATTCCAAGAAATATATTTTGATTGATAAGAAGGGTTAAGACAATGGAATAATGGAATTCATAAATGATTATTTATGTTGTTTTGTATGTTATGAAGTGTAATGTAACATTAATGTATTTAATCTATTTTCCAAGACTGCTAAACTAATCGGTCCTTTGGGACTTGATTCCTTGTAATCATGCCAATGTATTAAAATAATGCACCGACTCTGGGTAACTGGGGTCGGGGCGTTACATTTACTACACAACAATATAAACTTTAATGCATGAAATTTTCAATAATGAAAAAAAGGTAAAATATGGATGAACTACTTCAATAAAATTTTGGACATTTTTCATTCAAGGAAGAATGGTCAGAAACCATCCAAATCCAAATAAAAAACCCATAAAATCATATTAAACCCCATCATATCCAAATTTTGGTTAGGATCCACCATGACATGCTCTATTTCCTTCAATAAATAGAGGATCTCTATCCAAAATAACTACAATAAGGAGTTAAAAAATATGAATGATAAGGAGAGGTATGAATATTGAAAAATAAAGTTGCTGGTAAGAATATTAAAAAAACATTATAAAAAAATTAATAAATTTTTAAGATAAATGTAATATATTGATAATCAAATATTCTATTTTTAGTGAATTCTTAACGTACTATTAAAAATATCATTTCCTCAAAAAAATTATGTTGTAGAAAAATATAATTAATTTTTTCATCTTTGATAATATTAATTTAGAAAGATAACTTCATTTTTAAAATTAAAATTACCAAATTCACAAAGATCATTTTTTTATTGATTAATTTTTCTATGAACAATGAGAAATATATATTTTTATTGAAAATGGTCATTTTATTTTAATTATTTAGAAATTTATATTTCATTTTAAAAAGTTTTTTTGAAGAAAACACATTCCATTTATGTTATTAAAAATAAAATAATACTAATTGGTATTAATTTTATTTATGTTTTGGAATAAAAATAATGTATACGTATGAAAACATATTTTTGAAAAACCATATTCCATAATAATTTTTCAGTTTATTTAATATGTTTTTTCATATAGTTTTAGTGAATACATTTGATAAAATATATTCCATATTTTGAATCAAAATATATTTTTTTATCATTCCTCATTTAGCGTTTCTCATAATGAATAGTGACAACATTATAAATTTTTCACCATCGCAATGTACCAAATGTGTTTTATGGGGGTTAAAACAAAATGCATGGGTACATTGGCCAATTAAACATGGATAAATCATATGTTTTGGAAATTATTATAAAATATATGATTAAAAAATCATTATATATCCATATTAAGGAAATTTTCATCATACTTACAGTATTCTATTTTAATATTATAGGAAATTATAACAGTGTTACCTCCCCCACTTATAAAAGGAAACAAGTCATTTATATTTATACCCCACATTGAGAATTATATCTCCATGAAATCTTAAAACATAAATTCTATAAATCTATGTAAATTAATTTTTATGTTCTTTTCTTCTGAAAATACCACTACAAATGGTCCATAAAAAGGATCTAATATAGGCATACCGAAGAATAGGTAATCATCTTTCATAACCTTTCTCATTTTTTTCTTGTTCATTTAACATCTCTAAATCTATTATATCAAACATTAAATTAAAAAATTATTAAAATAAATATAAATATATTCTATTATTATAATTAATCCACTATAATCAAAACTATATTCCACTAAACGGGATGTGATGTAATCGCTTGTGTATACCGGGGGACCACCACCGCCAATCCATGATTAAAATCATTTTCCATCAACATAAATAAGGATGGTTTTTATTATGATTTTAAATTTTATATAATATATTCATGAAATATTTTTTCCCCTTAAATTGTACTATCATGTTTACATTCTTACCTTTCAATCTATTGGAAAGAGACAATTTTGTTTATCCATATGTGTGAACTGCCACCACTATAATATAGCGTGATTCGTTTTTTCATTCCTCTTTTGATGGATAGTAATTAAATTATTTTAAGGGATATATATTAAATATTTGAAATATAAATTATTTTATAATGATAATATATTTTTTATCTTGTTTCTATTCAATCCAATAATAAGTTATTATAAATTTCATGCCAATATATGGCTGACCTTCTCCATGAATAGTGTAATTAATTTTTCTTTCCATCTATATTATTTATGAAAATAATTATATATAAATATAAATAATTATTATAAATTAAATTTATATCATGATTTATATTTTAGATAGGATGGAACCATGAACAATGTTTGAGGATTAGAACTTTTAATCTTTATTTTCAGAAAAAAAATGACTTAGATTACACCACGACATGATATCATGAAATGTTTGAGGAGTAGAACTTTTAATATATATAAATTACATATTGAACCATGAACAACGTTTGAGGATTATAACTTTTAATCTATATAAAACATGTTTTCCATTAATTTTACACCTTTACGAACTTAAGATACTTATTGAATATTTTTACGGAATATGTACTTTTCTTATCTATTTTTAATTAAATAATTTTAATTACGTGTACATGTTTCTAAAAACATTATTCATGTATATATTTATTATTTTTTTTATTTTTTTTCTAAAATTATATACAAATGTTTTAATTCATTCAATATTTATTATGAGTAATACTATTTTCATTTTTGAAAGTGGTACTTCAAAATTCTGACCAAATATGGGAAAGAAATCTACAGTTAAATAGAAAAAACATGAAAAAAATTTATTATCATCACAAAAAATAAATAATTTATGGCTTCCATATTACATATCCTATTTTTTTACAATGAATATGTTTGTATTTTAATTCCAAATTTGATTTATTTTATAAAATTTATTTCAAATTGAAAATGTTAATTTCATCATGAAATGTTCCAAGAATATTTAAAATGATTCATCAAAAAATATAATACTATTTAATGTAATATATGATTTATTAGGGATATTATACATGGATACCAACATTATTTTTTTGTATGGTTTGTAGTTATGATGAATAAATAATTAAAATTACTTGAAACGTATTTTTATTCCAAGGATTATCCTATGATGTAATGATGACATTTTTTCAAAACCCATTTCTGTTACAGGGTTGATGCTATGGTAAAATGGATTAAACATGTGGAAGATATATTTTTATTATGGGATGGGTTAGTTTATTATTATATATTCATTCAATGAATTGGGAAAAAACATATCTCATTACATAATATGTACTAAAGCATTAGAGTTAACTCTATTGAGTAATGGATTATATCAACAATGATGCACTTATGAATGAACCTTGAATAATGATATGATATAATGTAGAGTGTACCCAATCCACAATGAGTGTCTTGGTAATGCGACTTGACTAATGAAATAATATTATATTCTTATGGTCATTCCAAAAAAAATTCTAATTGTAATGTTATTCTCTAATGGCTTATGTTATTCTATTCTGTTGTTATTCAGTTCTTTTGAACCATTAATATTTATTCCATTACTAATTATTATGATTGATGTCAGGTAATGTATAGTTTTTAATTGTTATTATTATTTTCTCATAACCTTATGCTCACTTTATGTTCATGTGATCATTGATATTTCTTTTCAGTACCCCTACATAGCATCAAATATCACCATTTATTATATTTCTATTCCCCATGTTGTGAATAATTGGTATAAGTATGATATTTATTAGAAGGGAAATTTTAATAATGAACATCGTGTGTCATGATGTAGATATATTATGAAAATGTTATTTATGTATCATTATTATGATGATATTACAAATATTTATTCCTATAATTTATATCAATATAATTTATTGAATATTTATCTATTAATATGTAATATATATCTATGGAATGTATTTTCATTATTATTTATATTAGATAATGTAATAGTTTTCTATGGAATCAAGGATGAAAAACATAGCAACAACACATAGGATATTCATATGTATAAGAGAATTTCAAATATGATTGTATATAATGTGGTGTACATTTCTTATAAATGCTTACATGTTTTGAAACAACTAGTGTATGTGTTTTTAAAATTGATTTATTGAGGGGTACTCAACATGAAAAGAGTTGGACATATATTTCTTGACCACCATTCTGTTGTATGTTTACTGTTCTCTTACTATCCACCTAGTTATACACTCATGGGTGATATTATTGGGTTAATTTACATTTTCATTATGAACCATTATGATATATTTGAATATATGATGATCAAGGATGACCTTGGATAAAACTATAGTGTTAGAGAGTGAAAATAAGGTGTCAAGATTCAATCATCAAAGAAATTTTTTCCCATGATTAATCACAATAATCTTCGATTCCTAATGTTCATTCTACCCATTATAATTTTATAAGTATTATGAAATATAATTATACAATATTTTATTATATTATTATGAAACCATGTGTATCATGAAATGTTTCATGGTATAATAATTCAAATCCTCAATGAATTGATATTGAAATAGAGGTGGAAACCCATACTGGTATAATTAATGTTCCTCAATTGTATATTTCTTATCTGATTTCTATTTTCTAGAATAATCTTCCTAAAAATTAATTTTCATATATCTCTACTTATAATTGATGTTATATTTGGTATTGATTAGTCTCAATATATAAATCCAACATCGATTATTGATGATGAGTAGACACTTTTGATATTAAAAACTATTTGAGGATCATATATCATTTCTACAATAAATAAGAACTTATAATTTATATTTAATCCACTATATTGGTGTTTATAAGAATTCAATATAAGTTTTTATCCTAGTTGGTTTGGAAAAAACTCTTCATCCTTGATATTCCAATTGTCCAAGAGTTTTTTATTGCCTTTCCAGTAGAGTTTCATGATTTTCCAATAAATACTGATGGTGAGTTTGCAATAGATCTGATTCCTTGTTTTAAACTTATTTCAATGAATCCATATAGATTGTCCATGACTCATTTTCATGAATTGTAGAAGTAACTCCTAGAGAATATTGATATGGGATTCATTATACCAATTCCATGACTTCCAGGTACACATACTTTTTTTATGATGATAGATGGGTCACATTGACTGTAGATTTATTTGTAGTATCATTCCAAGATTACAATCCTGAAGATATATCCCATACACATTATTGTTGATTGGTTTGATCAATTTCACATAGATCAATATATTTGAAAGTATGAAACTATTTTTGGAATCATCAATTGAGGGTCAATATATGGTATATACCATAGACAATATTCCATTCTAGGTATGGATAATATGAATTTTTACTGATTCAATTTGTTCTTACTAATATCCATTCCATATTAATTGATTTATTGTATTAAGAAATTAAATATTACTTTTATCTATTTTTATTAGCCTTTATAAATGATATTCTAGTTTATTCAAAAAATTAAATATGAGATTGAAGAGCACATTAAGATATTACAAAAGACCCTAATGATCGATAATGTGGATGTAAAATTAACTATGTGTCATTTAGGGGAGGATTCATTTTATGGGACATATAGTCACATGAGAGGGTATATTTTAATATCCATTAAATTCAAAAGTTACTGAATAGTTCTATTGGCCAACCATGATGACTAGGATTTATTTTTTTCTGGTTTTTTTGGTATTATCAAAAACATTTCTAAAATTATTCATGGTTGTCCGAAAACCTCATTAAGAAAACATTAATGTGATCCTTGTTCCTCTAAAGTGAGGAATCTGAGTAAAATTTGTTGGATGTGATGAAATGGTTAGTCGGCACGACTTCATATACAATACCATTAGAAGGTTTTGTGATATAAAGTGATTCATTATATAACTGAATGGGAAACATTCTCATATAGAATAGTTTTCTTATATATTTTTCCAGATAGAATGTAATGTTTCATTAGAAAAATTATTAAACATATGATTTATAGATAACTTGAGTAACTTCATTACTAATGATATGATATAATAATCATCATGAAGAAATGATTGATATATTGTCTGTCAAAAAACTATTAAATTATTTATTATCTAAAAAATAGATCAATATTTTTAGATAAGGTGCTTTTATTTGATTAAATATTATTACTACTCAATACATTACCACCCTGGTAAAGAATGTTAAGCGATCAAAGCTCTTTGTCAGAAGGTAATTTCTAGGTTATATATGTTGAGGATAAAAAAATGTAAAATATTTCATACATTAAAAAGTATGGCTCTTGAAATCATTATTGATGGAGAAAAATATTTTAATTCTCAAATGAGTGATCAACAACCTATCTTGTTGAAGATTAAATTGTATAAGAAGAAGATTTAAAACTATAACATAAGGTGACCTATGTTACCGATTTAAATCATTGTTGTGATGGAATGATATTGTTAAAGAACAATGTTTGGGTCATGTCAATAAAAAATTATAGAAGTATATATTGGATGATGTTCATATTTTAAAATTATACATTAATCATGGGATTATATAGATGTATTATCATCAAAAATATTTTTTTGAAGGTAATTGCGATGATAGATATTAAAATGATTGTCTATTGATGATAGGTAAGTCAAAAAGTTATGTTTAGGAGGAAAACATGTGTGGGGAAATTATATATTACCTATACAATAATACAAATGGTAAAAATCACTAATGATTTAGATATAAAGCATACCAAATTTTTAGAGGAACAATATTATACTAGGGTTGTCATCAATCACCTTATAATGTCATTGAAATTTATTTCTACTCAAGATGATTTCTAATTTGATTATATTTATATAATATACATTGTAGAATTGGTATGGTTTCAGATAGTACTTACTTTTGTATTATATTATATTGATATGATATTTACATCAATATTCTGGTGAATTATTCATCATGATCTCATTACATAGTTATTTTTTTAGCATTCCTATCATCAATAAAAAGACGGTCAGTCTGAGATAACTATTAAAAAACACGAGGATATATTGAGTTATTTTTGAATGAATTATATAGATGGTTGGAGAAAGAAATTCAATAATATACCTATTTTTACAACCAGAACATTCAATATAGAATTCTGATGGATATTTTTGAATCCCTTTATGTGAAAAATATAAAAATTTATTTTGTGGGGTGATGTGGGAGAGTGAAATCTATTGAGTCCCGAGATAGATTAAGAAATTGTTTAAAAATTATAAACCATTCATATAATAATCAAGACATATCATATTTTATAGAAAATTTACATTAATGATAATCATTGACCTCAAGAATTTGATGTCGGAGAAAAGTGATTTCTATTCATTGGTCAATTTAATAAATTTATGAGATTTTGGATGAATGGAATTATGATCCCTTACAAAATTTCCAACATCAAGATTCCTGATTGAGTAGGTATGGTAGCTTAACAATTGGTGCTTCTAGTGAATCATTATCTTGTTTAAGATGAATTCCATGTAACTCCATGAAGAAGTACATACTAGATCCTTTACATTTATTGACCTAAGATTTCTTATCCCCAAATCATGATATTTAATATGATGAATAATTAGTAATAATATAATATCAAAACCGTATGGTTCTATAATACTAATAACCTTATTAATTTTATATAGAGGAATTCGAAATTAAATAATGTAATTTGGGAACAGAATGATATGATAAATTAATGGTATAATCATTTCAATGTATCAAATTGACCTAGTTTCAAGGGATAAATTAATTTTAATAATATTATATTATAATCACCCAATATTTTATGATATAATTATTTTAAAATAATTTCATTTTGTCAATAGACATGGAAACACACAATAACTCCCCTAAACGACAATGACATAGTATACCATTATATCCGAGCTACGAAAATAGTGGTGTTAAAGGGAATAACCAGATATTAATATTTGGTTTGGTTTTAGATAAATAACATATATTTATAAATAAGTATTCATCATTTTCTATAGCATTTATATTATTCAAAAAAAACCCCTCAGAAGTTTTTTTTGTTTATTTTTCTTTAAAAATATTATTTATTTTATTTACCGATTTTAGAAAAATTATTTATAAATATTCTTTTTATTTTTAAAATAATCGTATCTACAATTATAGGGAAAAAAATTCTGAGAATATATTAAATATTATAGTATTTTTAAATAGTGAAAAATAATTTTATTGAAAAATTCATTTCCCATTAAATAATTTTAAATGTTATAGTTTTTTAAAGAAAAATAATTTCAAATTAAAATAATTAAATTAATAATATTAATAATATAATTATAATCATTGTAATTATTTTTATGTGAGTTTAGATAGTATTCTTAAGAAATTAATTTTTCTATAAAATCATTTTCCATATCATTTTAGATGTTCATTTATTTCAAACAAAATTATTCCACATTCACATATTTTATTTGATAAAATTATTCCATATTTCAAATAAACATGTCCAAATTTTGTTAGTATTCCAATTTCTTTTTCTAATAATGAATTGTAAAAATAGTACAATTTTTTATTTAGATAAGGGCTACACAAGTTTACCTAAGGGATTAAACAATGAGATAAGGGTAAATTTTTAAATTAAACTCTTCAAAATTATATTGTCTTGACTTATTTTTATCTCATCCTATTACATTTTTAAAATATTTTAATTTAGAATAATTTTTTTGAAAAGGAAATTATTATATTTTAATATATAAACAAATTATACTTTTATAATATCCTATATTTATAAAAATACATCCATTTATTTACTCTTTACTACAATTTCATCCTTCTATAATGCACAACCATTACCCAATATGTCATGACCCGTCCCCCAGGTCCCATGCCGAGAGTCCCCCAAGCCCTCCTTCTATAGGCCCGGGGCTAGCGACTAGCACCAAATATGTAAATCCCTAAACTGGGAAGGAATTTCCTTTATAACAGAAAACACACACAATAGAGTATACAGCTGGATACAAAACACTATGTAAAATTGTATAACAAGAGAGTTCTGAAAAGTAAAGGGGGCCAAAAAATACAAGCCTGACTGAATGAACAATAAAAATGAAAAGGAAAAAAATAGCTGAAAGTTGAAAAGAAACTCATGGATCATCCACCACGGATCCTACTAGAAGGTTAGGTATTGATAGTCTCCTCAGCACTCCACATTCGCCAGTCTCCTCTGGATACTGACTCGTCGTGAGGTCCACCTCCGGATACCATCCAGTCCTCGTACACTCAACCTCTGTCAGTTTTGTCCATCGTCTGCATCCAACACAATGAGTTGTGGGCATAACCCATGCAGGGGTGAGTATAATGAGACTTAGTAGGGACCCCGAGACCACCAAGGTATCTCAAAATCCACCAAGGATAAACCACATAGTAAGAAATCAATGGATATCCATTAATTAGGTATATTCCCATACATATACCTATGTTATCATGTAACCCATATCCATCACGAGGAAAACATAGAAGTCACTGACTCACCTCAGACAGGTATAAAACTTATTTGGAGAGAGAGAGATGATCAGATATAACCACTGAATCATCTAAGTTGTCTTACCCACATAGGATCGAGGACCAGCAGTTAGAACTGTCAGACCCACACAGGATCTAGGAACATAAGATTGAGCTATCAGACCAATAGATAATCCAAGACCAGTTATTCTGTCGGACAAACACATGATCCGGGAAGATAAGTCAATACTGTCAGACCAACACATGATTCAAGAACAGTCAGCAGAGATGTCAGACCAACACATAATCTAAGAGAATCTATTCTAAAGGACCAACACATGATCTAGGAATAGAACTACAAACTGTCAGACCCACACATGATCAAGGAACAGTCGAAAGGGTACAGCCAGCCATAGGGTTTCCACAAAGCACACTTGATTCTAGAAGTTTCCACTCCTCAAGCCATGTGTCGATACAAAAACTAACACAAACACCCACGTATAAGTATTATAAAGGTCTGCCTCATCATAGGGGTCTCAACACAATAGAGGGACCGTCTATTGAACGCATGGTTTGTGAGTTAGTAGACTTTTAGTCTCGGGGGCCCTGTTGGATTCCTGTACGATACAACCTGACCGTAACTCCAATATACCAAAAACTAAACTGGGGGTCTTCTCAAAGGGACCATTACTTTCCATGAATACCAGCGCTGCTAAGGGTTCATCAAATAGATGTCTGGTGCCAATGAAATTTCCAAAAGAAAGTAACATGGTCGATAATGGGCCTGGGCCCATTCCGACCTAGTCGGACCACTTTAGCCAAATCCAGACTTGGCCGACCCGGTCAGTCCCGCTGGGTCTGGCCTGACCCGTTGGGCGGGTCATCCCACTAGGTTCGGCCTAGTCCTCTGGGCCTGACCCAGTAGACTGCAGCAGCGGTTTGGCCAGAAGGTCACCGCATAAGAATCTCGGCCTGGAGGTCACTGCTGGTTCGGCCATCACCACGTGGGGCATGGCTGGGGCAGCTCGGCCTGGAAATCTAACCTGGTTCGGCCAGAGACTCCACAAAGGATGTTGCATGCTGGCTCAGGTGGCCGATGCGGCTCTGCCGATTCAGCCGGGAGCCGGGGTGCGGACAGGTCGCGAGGGGCGTCAGGCAGGGAGCGGGTAGGCCAGACGGGGCACAGGCAGGGGGCTCGACATGGTGTGGGAGGCTGCGTAGGGCACAGGCAGTGCGTGGTCAGGATGTAGGTGCACATGCAGCGTGCGTTCAAGTCGCGGGGCACCGATCATGGCATGGTTAAGCCACCAGGGCGCGTGCAGCAAACAGGCAGGCCGACGGGGCGGGCGGGGTAGGCGGTGTGGCGGCCGACAAACCGTGTGGAACCCGAGAAGGCGTGCGGTGCCAGGAAGGCTGAAGGGGCGCGTATTCAGTTAGCGTTCATGCTAGCGGAGCATGCGGGCAGGCTTTAGGTAGGCGGGTCAGCGACTGGGGGCAGCCAAGCTGGCCGGTTAGGCGCCGTTCGGGCCGGTGCGGGCCAGCGGTTCTCATCTAGGAACGCCAGTGTGCCGCGGGGGCGGCACCATTCATAGATGCCAAGGGTAGTGCGACCTTTTTTTTTGGCACCTTCGACGCCTCACTATAGCTTCATCTCCATGTGGAAAGAAACTTCACAAAGAGGTTGGTGGAGAGTGTCAGGACATGTTAGATTGGCCCGCACCATCCGCGTTTAGGGAGGTATCAAATGGATCAACAAATAAGCATTTTATCATTAACACGTCTCCAACAAACCCTTTCTATCCGATGAAGAATAAAAGAAAAGGTATAACAACATCAATTAATAAAATCCCCTACCTTTTGATTGTCAGTTGTTGTTCGTTGACGGTGTCGTGAGAATGGAATGAAATTGTTTGTCGTTCATCGCATACATCACTCTCTCCCAATCCCAGTCTTCGTCGGTTTGTTGATGATGATGAGGAGGGTGGATCAGTCGAAGATGGCCAATGTCAAAGAGGGGTTCCGAGGAAGAAGTTGAGTAAGATCGTTCTTTATTGGAATCATTCTTCATTGGGGGCCTTCTCTCAATATTTTTCCCAAGTTCCTCCTTTCTCTCCACTCCATCCGAAATTAAAATCTTATCCAAATAATATATTAGGATCTAATATGTCTGTAGGAGAAAATTCATATTGAGTTATTTAATTAAATAAGTTGACTCATTTAATTAATGGGGTGGAGTTGGCATATCAATTAAAAAGAGAGAATTAATTAATTCACTTAGGTTCTCTAATTAATGATTGAGGGGAGGCACTAATTAAATTAATTGGTAGTTGGCTCCATTAAGGTGTTGAATGTCAAGGGGTTTCTCCACATTTAATGAGGAATTCAGGAGGTCTAACCATTCCCCATTAATAGGGGTTAAGCCTCGTGTTGTCCCCATGTCATGACCTCTCACAAGAGGTTATGCTCAGGTGGGCCCCACCACTATAGCCTCCCAAGGGTGGATAAGGTATGGTGGTCTCCCCTCTAACTCCCATGAGGAGGTTTTAACCACCCAATCTCCACATGGAGGATAAAAATAAAATAATGTGAGCTTACATAATTTTATTACATCACACGAAAACCAAAAAACTAACTTTTATCCTCAACTCACTGTCGTTAATGTGAATTTCTTCTAAAAAATACTGCTATGTGATTTCAACTGTGCTATCGGATTTCAATTACGCGCATCTGTTAAAAAGTTATAAAAACCAGCTCGTACGTTAACTGACCATACCCGATCAAAGCTTCAAAAATTGATTCTGGGCACACTGGGCCTCAGAATCAAGCGCTGTAAACTTTTCGGACTAGAAAAATCCCATGTATTAATAAAATTCCATGGGATTTTTGGGTCTTTATATTCTCCCTACCTCAGGGATTTACATCCTCATAAGCTACAACTCGAACTAAAGGAACAAAAGGGGGTATTATGCACGCATCTGATCCTACCGCTGCCATTTTCTCTCCTAGAGGTTCACGTACTGCCAGCGAATGCACACCAGAGGTATCGAACATCCATGTAGGAACCAATTCTATCTATCCCCAATATCCACTAGATACTCCATGAAAGTCTCCCCATCATGGGTGTCCAGCTCACCATGGTTGATGATGTGGGAAGGGTCGTGCACATATATCCTCAGCTGCGATACATGGAATAATTCGTGCACTCTATGCAAATGAGGTGGAGGATCCAAGTAGTAATCCACCTCGCTAACCCTACTGAGGACCTGAAAGTGTCCGATGAATCTCAGAGATAGCTTTCCGCCTCAGCCAAATCTAGGTAGACCTCGTCGAGGTGAGACCCGTAGGATGACATGGTCTCCATCCTTGAACTATAGACCCCATTGTCTCTTGTCATTATACGACTATTGTCTTCTATGTACACTCTTCATCTGCTCCTGGATGATCTACACCTTCTTCGTGGAAGCTCGTACCATCTCGGGTCCCACTAGTGCTGACTCCCATAGGTCAGTCCATCACAGTGTTGATCAGTAAAGTTTCCCGTATAATGCCTCAAAGGTTCCATACCTATGATGGAGTGACAGTTTTTGTTGTAGGAAAACTCCATCAAAAGGTAAGTGATCCTCCTAAATGTGAACGAAGTTGAAAAAACATGCACATAGAATGTCCTTGAGAGTCTGAATGGTCCGCTAAATCTGACCATCCGTTTGAGGATGGAAGGCGGTGTTCTGGTGATGTTGTGTCCCAAAAGCCTACTGCAACCCCTTCCATTGTCGGAAAGTAAATCCTGCATCATGATCAGACGCAATATAAGATGGTACTCCACGTAGCCTCACAATATCCTGCACATAGAGTAATCCCAATATTTTTACTAAGGCATGTTCTCTAATTAGTAGGATCAGGCCCTCATTGGTGAGTCGATCAATGATCACCCAAATCGAGTCATGTCCCCAAGATGAACGTGGAAGACCTGTCACAAAGTCCATGGATATCCCATACCTCTTCCACTCTAGAACCTATAATGGATGAACCAAGCCTTCTGGTACATGGTGCTCTGCATTCACTTACTGAAAGGTGAGGCATTGAGAGAAAAAAATTGTTACAGCCTTCTTCATACCTGGCCAACATTTCTATTGTCGAAGGTCCTCATACATCTTCACCACTCATGGATGTACCGCTTGAGGGGATTTGTGGAATTCCCTAAACACATCCTCATGAAGTGTTAGTGGTACCATGGTACCTCCTCTTAAAAGGATGACATTCTCCCCACCTTCAGAATATCCATCAGGTGCATTCCCTACGAAAAGTTGAGCACTTCGTGCCTCGTAGTCGGTGTCTCCTCGCTACGCCTCCCTGAATCGCTGAAGAAGTGGGGAGTGATTGTAGGTGACTGAAGGATGGTTTCTCTATCTCTATCCACAAAGGATATCTGTAAAGCATCCAATTGCTCTGTCACCTGTCCTAGCAGCTGTATACCAGACCTCATGTTGAGTGCATCTGCAACAACGTTCCCATAGCCAGTTGCATAGACTATCTCAAATTCAATGTTTAGGAGGAAGTCAATCCATCACTGTTTTCTCAGGTTCAGGTCCTTCTGAGAAAAGATATACCTGATACTATTGTGATCAACATAGATGGTAAAACACCCACGCATCAGTTAGTGTCAGCATATCTTCATCGCAAAGACCACCATCGCTAGCTCCATGTCATGGGTATTGTATCTCTTTTCATGTTGTCTCAGCTGCCGAGAACCATATTTGTTCACTAATCACTCCTGCATCAGGACACACCCGAGTCTGGTCCCTGATTTGTCACAGTAGAGTACGCACCCTAAGCCTTCCTCTAGAATCCTTAGGATGGGGGCACTAGTCAGCTAATTCCTTATCTCTTAAAAGATCTGCTGGCATCTCTTCAACTACACTCTGTGTTGCCCCATATTTTTCAAGGCTGATAGTGGTGCTACAACTCTGGAGATGTCTGGTACGAACCTCCTCTTGTAACCGGCCAAACCAAAGAAACTCTGTACCTTTGTCACACTCTTTGGTGGATCTCAAGAAAGTACTACCTCAATCTTTGTTGGATCTACTGCAACTCCAGCATCCATGATGACATGTCCCAAAAACTGAAACTCTTGTATCCAAATCTGGAACTTCGAGAGCATACCATAATGTTGGAGCTCTCAGAGTGTGTCCAGTACTACCATCAAATGGTAGGAATGCTCCACCTCAATAGTAGAGTAGATCAGTATGTCATCATTGAAGACTACGACAAATCGATCGAGGTAAGGCTGGAAGATATTTTTCATGAGTCCCATGAACACTACAGGAGTGTTGGTTACACCAACAGGTAAGGCTTTCCAAATAATGAGTGATCAGCTGCACCATTCTCCGAGTAAGCCCACCATGTGCTGCAAAGGATCCCTTCTTCACTGGTGAAGGTAAATCTAGTCCAATCCATGTAGACACAACACACTTTCACCTAATACAGTCAATCTGAGCATGGACTGTAGAAAACCAATCCATACCCAAGATGACGTCGTGATGCCACGATGCCGCTACGAGAAGATCCCAACCAAAGATCTCGCCTCCTAGAGTAAGCTCACAATGCTGTACCTATGTGTAATCATCGAGTTTTCTCCTGTATGAGTCTCTAGACGAAAGGATCAAGCCAACGGCTCTGTCAGAATCATTGAGCTCCAAAAAAGGTCGGTGGCACTGAAAGAGTGACTGTCACTTGTGTTTATATGAAATCTAGCTATAGTGGAGTAGACATAGATCGTACCTCAAACCATCTCCGGAGCACCGTGATCCTAATCCTCAGATACCTAGAGTTAAGCTCTCCCCTTTTCAACTGCTCCCTATGGTCGGGGTGGACCTCTTGGTGGTGGTTGTGGTAACACCTCATAACGACATCCACCACTAGATGTATGACCTTCTCCTCTACCACGTCCTTTATCTCCTTGAGGACTGGCTCAATCGATCCTATGCCTCTTCTTGGGAGGTCCCTCAACTGTCTTCTGATCATCCAAACGGCGGGTTGGACAGTCTTGAGCCATGTGACCCTGCCCTCCGCAAGACTAACATTGCCCACTTCTGGCATGATTGACTCATTCTCATCAGGTCGGCACAACTAAACCTATATCCTGAGGTCGTCCAATGGATGTCCTCGTCCACTTGGACCTCTGCGATATCTGTCTACTGCCAACTACAGAAGACTCCGCTTCATGTCAACTATTGGTGGGTCTCATAGCTAGAGACTTCTCAGCAAGGAAACTCTCCACTATGTGGGCTCTCTCTAACACTCTCACTTGTGACGGGATGATGAGTGAGATCATCTACACTCTGATCTCTCATCTATGCTTTTTCTCAAAGGTCCGGGCCCTAAAGAAAGGGTCTCGCACCATATAGATTGATTAGCACGAGTGGTCGATGAACCTCGCTGAGTATTGTGCCACTGTCATGCTGCCCTACTGCAGATGAAGTAGCTCTAGTATCTGCACCACACGTAGGGTGGATGTGATAGGATCTACCCAAAATAGGCTCTATAAGTCTTCCCAGAGTAGTGTCACCTCATCACGCACTTGGACCTTCAAAATACACCATCGACCTACTGTTTATTTAAGGTGACTCACGAAAAGGATCACCATAAGGTCAGCTGGTGTCCCTACCAGTCTAAAGTCTCTCACCACAGCCTCAAGTCAATCATCAGCTACCTACGGGTCCATATCACCCCTGAACCTGGGCGTCCTCTGGCGTTGGAACTCGTGAAATGTGCTCAAGCATCATGCACTCTCTGCTACTTGGGCTAGTGTTATCAGTGGCCCAACAGGGATTGGTACGACTAGTTCCTCCATTTTGATGGGGACCTACCCCAAGGCCTCATCACTCGGTGGGCTTCCATCTCAAACATCTCCCAGAACCCTGCATGGCTATCTGTGTAGAGGATTCCTAAAAAGAAATAGGTGTTCCATGATCAATAAGTAATACCTGGTGAGTTGACTCAAGTTGTCACAAAGAAAACTCCTGAAAAACACATGCAATCAGTGTTTTCTTGCACTGAGTTGGATATCAGAATTTATGGTCCTGATGTATGGATATGTTGGCTGCCGCACCAACACTTCTTTCCTTGAACTGAAAACCATACTCAGTACACTTAACAATATTGCTCCACAGAAAAGAAAGATCAGATTCTTTAGTTATGCCGTATAATCGACTCCTCTGATACTAATTTTCCGCGACCTGTCCCCCTAGGCCTTTGTCGCGACTACCCCAAGACCACCTTTCATAGGCCAGGATCTGGCGATTAGCACCAAAGGCATAAATCCCTAAACTGGTAAGGCATATCCTTTATAACTGAAAAAAAACACAATAGAGTACACAACTGGATAGAAACACTATGTAAAACTGTATAACAAGAGAGTGCTGAAAAGTAAAGGGGGCAGGAAATACAAGCCCAACTGGAAGTACAAGTACGACTGAAAAGGAAAAAATAGGTGAAAGGTGAAAAGAATCTCATGGATCTTCCACTATGGATCCTACCTGAAAGGTAGTTACAGATAGCCTACTCAACACTCAGCGTTCGTCACTCTCCTTCAGGCACTGAATCCTCGTGAGGTCCGCCTCCAGATACTGTCCAGTCCTTGTACACTCAGACTAGGTCATCGTTGTCCATTGTCTACATCCAATACAACTAGGTGCGAGCATATTCCATGCAGGGGTGACTATAACGATACTCAGTATGGACCCCAAGACCACCAAGGTCTCTCAGAATCATCCAAGGATAAACCGCAGAGTATGAATTCAATGTATAACCATTACATAGGTATATGACCATACATATACCTATGTTATCAAATAACCCATAACAATCATGAGGAAAACACAGAAGTCACTAAATCAACTCACACAGTTATACAAACTATGTAGAGAGAGAGAGGGATGATCAGATATAACCACCAAATCATCTAATACTTTAGAACCACACTGGATCTACGACCAGTAGTTAGAACTATCTGACCCAAAAAGGATCTTGGAATAGAAGTATGAGCTATAAGACCAACAAATGATCCTGAACATGCTATTCTATCGGACCCATACATGATTCATGAACAAAAGTCCAAACTGTCAGACCAACACATGATCCAGGAATAGTCGTTAGAGCTGTCGGATGATCACATGATCCAGGACCAGCTATTCTGTCAGACCAACACAAGATCTAGTAACCTAAGTAAGAACAGTCGGACAATCACATGATCTTGGAATAGTGGTCAGAGTACAGCCAGCCACATGGTTTCCATAAATCACACTTGATCCCGGGAGGGTCCGTTCCTCAAGCCATGTGTCAATACATTAACTTCCATGAAGTCCCACGTAGATGTATCACAGTGGTTCGCTCATCATAGATGTCTCAATACAGTAGACGGTGCGTCGATCGGACACCCTTTCTATGACTGATTAGACTTTTAGTCTCGGGGCCCTTGTTGGATTCGTGTATGATCCAACATGAATGTATCTCAAATATACCCAGAACACCAGTGGGGTATTCTCAAAGGGGCCATCGCGTTTCAGGAAAACCAGCGCCGTTGACAGTTTGTCAAACGGACGTCTGGTGAAAAAGATATGGCAAAATGAAAGTAATAGGGTCGGTAATGGGCATGGGCCTGGTCCGATCTGGTCTGACTAACTCGGCACAACCCAGACTAGGCCGACTTGATCTGGGTTGATCTGTTTAGATCCGCTAGGTCTGACCCAGCCCGTTGGGTGGGTCAGCTCGCTAGGATCGGCCAGAAGGTCTCCGCGTTGGCGGGTCGGCTCGAAAGTAGTGATAGGTTCGACCATCAACATGTGGGGCGTGGCCCGGGTGGCTCAGCCCGAAATGTTGATCTGGATCATCTTTTGATGCCGTGTAGGGAATTGTGGGCCTTCTCATGTAGCCGGTGCAGCTTGGCCAGTTCAGTCGGGAGCAGGGGCGTGGACAAGCCGGGCGAGGCCCCTGGCAGGGCATGGGTAGGTGGGGGGGGGGCTGGCAGGGCGCTAGGCTGTGCGTGAATAGGCCGTGCAGGGAACAGGTAGCACGCGGGCAGGCCGGGGAGGCACATGGGTAGTGCGCTGGTAGGCCACGGTGCGCCGAGCAAGGTGTGGCTAGGCCGGCGGGGCGCAGGCAGCGCGCTGGCAGGACGATGGGGCACGCGGGGTAAGCCACGTGGAGCCAGTCAGGGTTCGAGTCGCTGGGCAGGGCGCGAGGCACCAGGCTGGGCGCATGGTGGGCGGGATGGCCGATGGGGAGCACGAGTAGGTCGGCGGCACAACGGGCAGCGTGGGGGCTAGCCGCAGGCCGGTCACGGGTCGGCCGCGGGCAGGCGGGCAGGCGGCCCAGGCTGGCTATGCAGGCCGGTTCAGTGTGTGTTAGCAGAGTTTAACTGGGAATGCCCACGTGCCGCGGTGGCGACGCGGTTCACGGAGGCCATGTGTAGTGAAACCTTTGTCGTTGGCGCCTTCGTCACCTCATTGTCGTTGCATCACCATGCTGAAAGAAACTTCACAAGGAGATCGGCGGAGGGTGTCGTCCAATGTTAGATTGGCCCGCACCCTCCACGTTTTGGGAGATATCATATGGGTCAACAAATAAGTAGTTGACCGTTAACACGTTTTCAACAAAACCTTTCTATCATATGAAGAAGATAAGAAAAGGTATAACATCATCAAGTATTAAAACCCCCTACCTTTTTATTGTCAGTCGTCGTACGTTGACGGTGTCGAGGAAAGGGAATGAAGTAGTTCTCCATTTGTCGTGTTCATCACGGTCTCCCAATCCCAGGCTGCGTCGGTTCGTTGATGACGATATGGAGGGGACATCGGTCGAAGACGTCCCGCGTCGAAGTGGGGTACCAAAGAAGAATTCGAGGAAGATCGTTCTTCATTTGAAGTCTTCTTCATTGGGAGCCTTCTCCAAATATTTCTCCCAAGTTTCTCCTTGCTATCCACTCCACCCAAAATGAAAATCTTAGCCAAATAATATATTAGGATCTATTCTGTTCATTGGTGAAAATTCAAATTGAGTGATTTAATTAAATGAGTTGACTCATTTAATTAATGGGGTGGAGTTTCCATATCAATTCAAAAGAGAGAATTAATTAATTAACTCAGCTCCCCTAATTAATGCTTTATAAGAGGCACTAATTAAATTAAAGGGGAGTTGGCTCCATTATGGTGGTGATGGTTAAGGTGTTTCTCCCCATTTAACGGGGAGTTTAGGAGGTTTTACCCTCCTCCATTAATAGGGGTTAAGCCTCATGTGGTCCCCATGTCATAACCTCTCACAGCAGGTTATGCTTGGGTGGGACCCACCACCATAACCTCGAAAGGGAGGTTAAGGTGTGGTGGTCCCACAACCAACTCCCATTAGGAGGTTTTAACCACCCAATCTCCACATGGTGGTTAAAAATAAAATAAAACGAGAATACTTTATTTTAATACTTCGCACGAAAACCCAACAACTAACTTTTATCCTCGATTCACTACCGTCAAAGTAAAATTCTTCTTAAGAGAAAACCAGCACTACGAGTTCAACGGTGCTCTCAGATTTCAATTCTGAGCACCAGTTCAAAATTTATAAAAACCCGCTTGTACGTTTACTAAATGTACCTGAACAAAGTATCCAAAATTGATTCCAGGCACACCGGGCCTCGGAATCAAGCACCATAAACTTTTGCGGACTCGTAAAAATCCCATGTATTAAAAAAAGAAATGGGATTTCTAGGACTTTAAATTCTCCCCACCTAAAGAAGTTACGTCTCTGTAAGCTACAGCTCAAACTAAGGGAACAAAAGGGGGTACTGAGCACACATATAATCCTCCCGATCGCATGTGCTCTCCTAGAGGTTCTCGTGCTGCCAGCGAATGTGCACCAGAGGTATCAACCGTCCACATAGGAACCTCTCTTGTAGATCATCAATTTCCACTTGAACCTCCGTGAAATTCACCCCATCATAGATTTCTAGATCACCATGGTTGATGATGTGGGAAGGGTCATTCACGTTTCTCCTCAGCTGAGATACGTGGAAGACGTCGTGCACCCGATGCAACTGATTTGGAAAAGCCAAGAGGTAATCCACCTCTTCAACCCTACTGAGGACCTGAAAATTTTCGATTAATCTTAGAGACAACTTGATGCCTCATCTAAATCTTCGTTGACCCCATCAAGGTGAGACTCGTTGGAAGACGTGGTCTATATCCTTGAACTCTATAGGCCTCCATCTCCTGTCAGCATACAACTTTTGTCTACTCTATACAGTCTTCATCTGCTCTTGTATGATCTGCACCTTCTGTGTGCTAGCTCGTACCATCTCTGGTCCCACTAGTGCTGAATCCTCTAGGTGAGTCTAGCACAAAGTGATCTAAAAAGTCTCCGTATAACTCCTCAAAATGTGTCATCCATATAGTGTCGTGATAGCTGTTGTTGTAGGGAAACTCCACCACAGGTAAGTGGTCCTACTAACTACAACCAAAGTAGAGGACACATGAATGAAGCATGTCCTCGAGAGTCTGAATGATCCGCTCCATATGACCATCCATTTTAGGATGGAAGGTAGTTCTCAGATGAAGATACATCCTGAAAGCCTCTTGAAACTCCTTCCATAGTCAAGAAATAAAGCATGCATAATGATTGGAGACAATAGAAAATGGTACTCCATGTATCCACACAATCTCCTGTACATAGATTCATCCCGATCTCTCTCCTGAGCCATGTTCAATGATCGGTATGAAGTGGGATGACTTGGTGAGTTGGTCAATGATCACCCAAATCGAGTTGTGTCCCTTGGATTTACGTGGAAGACCTGTCATGAAGTCCATTAATATCTCATCCCACTTCTAATCTAGGAACTTTAATTGCTGACCCCGGCCTACTAGTACCTGGTGCTCCACCTTCACTTGCTAACAAGTGAGGCACCGAGGGACAAACTCCATTATATCCTTCATTATACCATTCCACCAGTGCTGTCGTCGAAGGTACTGGTACATCTTCACCACTACTAGATGTACCGCTAGAGGGGAAGTGTGGAAATACCTCATCACTTCCTCTTAATGTCCTACTGGTACAAAGGTACATCCCCTGAAGATGATGATGTGCTCTACACCTTCATAAAAATCCATCAGGTGTCTACCCTATAGATATCTGAGCACATCATGTCTCATAGTCAGTGTCTCCTCACTGCACCTCCCTGACTCGCTGAAGAAGTGGGGTCGTGACTGTAAGATACTGAAGGAAGGCTGATCCATCTCTATCCACAAAGTATATATGTTAGGTAGCCAACTGCTCTGTCGCCTCTCCATGCAGTTTTATACCAGACCTCCTACCGAGTGCATCTGCAACAACGATCACCTTCGCTGGATAATAGAATATCTAGAATTCATAGTCAGAGAAAAACTCAAGACATCACCGCTATATCAGGTTCATGTCTTTTGGAGATATAATATATCTGAGACTCTTGTGATTAGAGTACATAGTAAAACGTTCGACCATCAGGTAGTGTCGCCACATCTTCAAGGAGAATACCAACGCTGCAGGATTCAGGCCATGGGTAGTGTATTTCTACTCATTTTTTCCCATCTTCCGAGAACCATATTTGATCCCTGCTCACTCTTGCATCAGAACACACCCATTTCTGGTCCCTAATTCGTCGCACTAAACTACATACCTTAAGCCTTCCACAGGAAGCCTCATGAGGGGGGGGGGGGAACTAGTCACCCTCTGCCTCAGATCTTGAATGATCTGATGGCATCTCTCCAACCACATGTAGGGTTTCCCATTCTCTGTGAAGCTTGATAGTGGTGCTGCAACTCTGGAGAAGTCTGGTATGAACCTATGGTAGTAACCAGCCTAACCCAAGAAACTTCGTACCTCCATCACACTCCTAGGTGGCTCCCAAAAAAATACCACCTCAACCTTCACTGGATCCACTGTAACTCTAGCCTCCAAGATGGCATGTCCCAAAAAGTGATCCTCTTATATCCACAGCTAGAACATCTAGAACTTCCCATAATGTTGGTGCTCTCGGAGTTTGTCCAGTACTAACCAAAAATGGTAGGAATTCTCCCCCTCGGTAGTCGGTTAGATCAGTATATCATTGATGAAGACTACGATAAAGTGATCAAGGTAATTATGGAATATATTGTTCATGAGTCCCATAAACACGGATGGACTGTTGGTTACACCAAAGGGCATATCTAAGAAGTCATATTGGTCATACCGACATCTGAAGGCCATCTTATATGCATCCTTGTCTCAAACTCTGGTTTGGTAATAGCCTGATCGGAGGTCTATCTTCAAGAACCACCGAGCTCCCTTCAAATGATTAAAGAGGTCATCAATCCTTGGGAGTGGGTACTTATTCTACACAGTCACCTGGTTCAGGAGATGGTAGTCGACACATAGCCTCAATCTCTCATACACCTTCTTGGTGTACCGAATCGGGGCTGTCAAGGGAGAAACATTGGGCCGGGTGAATCCCTTCCCATACAAGTCCTCTAGCTGTACCTACAGCTCACAGAGCTCAGCAGAAGCCATTCAATATGCTGGCGTAGATATTGGTGCCGTCCTAGGGTACATATCAATGTAAAATTCCACCTCTCTACGAGGTGGTAGAACTAGTACATCATCAGGGAAAACATCAGCGTACTAGTCAACCACAACAGGATAGCTCAGACTCTCCACATCAACTACTCCATTGGTAAGGCATGCCAACTGATGAGTGATCGGTTTCACCCTCCTCTGAGTAAGTCTTCCACGTAATGTAAAGGCTCTCTTATCACCGGTGAAGGCAAACATAGTCCATTCGTGCAGACACACCACACTTTGCACCTAATACAGTCAATCTGAGCATGGACTATAGATTATGAGTCTAATCCCAAGATAATGTCGTAATACCTCGACTCCGATATGAGAAGATCCCAGCTTAATCTCTCGCATCCTAGAATAAGCTCACACAACCGAAACCAGTGCGTAATCAATGAGTCTACTCCCATAAGAGACTTTAGCTATAAGGATCACGCCAACAGCTCCGTCGTAATCTTCGATCACTGAACAAGGGTGGTGTCAATGAAAGAGTGGCAGGCATCTTTGTCTATAAGAACTGCAGCTAAGGTGGAGTAGACACATATCGTACCCTGAATCATCCCTAGAGCACCATGGTCATAAGCCTCAGCTTCCTGGAGCTGAGATCGCCCATGTACACCTACTCCCTGCGGTCGTGGTGGGCCTCCTAGTTGTGGTGGTGGTAACCCCTCATAACGGTGTCCACCGCCAGTTGCAAAACCAGCTCCTCTTCCACGTCCGCTGGATCCCTATGGACCGCCTCGATCGAACCTATGCCTCTTCCTGGGAGGTCCCTCAACTATCTGCTGATCATCAAAATAGCGGGTCATATAGTCACGAGCAATGTGAACCTGCCTCCGTAAGAGTAATATTTCCCGCTCTTCGCATGACCGACTCTTTCTCATGTTCCCCGCACAAGTGAACCCATATCCTGAGGTGGTCCACCGGATTTCCTAGTCCGCTTGGACCTCTACGATATCTCTCTATTTCTAGCTGTAGAAGATTCTGCTGCAAGTAGACTAGTGGTCGATCTCACAACTGGGACTTCTCAACAAGGAAACTCTCCACCGTGAGGGATCTCTATAACACTCCCACTGGTGTTAGGATGTTGAGGGACGAACAAGTACCCACTCCTGAGGATTGATGACCTCTTTGATCAGCTGATGGGAGCACCATGGCTCTCGAAGATAATCCTCCGATTAATCTATCACTAACTCAGAGTACAAGATGGTTATGTGCAGAAAATGACCATCAGGGGCCGGTATAGCCATTACGAGTTCTTGGTTATTCCATTCGGTGTGACCAATGCTCCAGTAGTGGTTATGGGACTCATGAACATGATCTTTCAGCCATACCTTGAACTCTTTTTATTGGTATTAATCTACAACATTCTGATCATCTTGACTACTGAGGAGGAGAAATCCTATCATTTACAGGTAGTACAAGAAACACTCCAAGAGAACCAGCTCTATGTTAAGCTCTCAAAGTTCCAGTTCTAGATCAGAGAGGTTTACCTTCTAGGAAATCTCATATCGGAGGCTGCAGTTTTTGTAGATATAGTGTAGATTGAGGTGGTACTTTCTTGGGAGCTACCCAAGAGTGTGACAGAGGTGCGGAGTTTTTATTGTTGGGCTGGATACTATCGAAGGTTTGGGATAAACATCTATAGAGTGGCAACACCAGTATCAGCCTTGATGAAGATGGGGCAATCCTTTGTTTGGTTGGAGAAATTCCAGCAATGTTTTCAGGAGATGAGGCAGAGGCTGATTAGTGCCCCCATCATGAGGCTTCTAGATGAGGGCATAGGGTACGTAGTCTACTGAGATGCATCAGGGACCAAGCTCAGATATGTCCTCATGCAGGCATGAGAATTGATTGCATATGGTTCTCGATAGCTAAGAAAACAAGAGAAGAACTATGCTAATCATGACATGGAGTTTTCAACAGCGGTCTAATCCTTGAAGATGTGGCGGCACTATTTGATGGGAAAAAATTTTACATTGTACTTCGGTCACAAGAGTCTCATGTATATCTTCCCTCATAGTTTTACGTGTACTTTCTTGTTGTTCTTTTATTCTGGCCCCTTTTACTTACTGCACTCACTCTGTTTACAGTTCATTTTACTTGTGTTCCTATCTTGTTGTGTGCTTGGTTACGTGTGATTACAAGTTATAAAGGAAATTTTGTCCCAATTTTATGTAATACGCATTCGGTACTACTCTCCAGCCCCTTGGCCCATGGAATTTAGGATTGGGGTAGTCACGGCACAGGCCCTGGGGGACGGGTCATGACAAAAAAGGTAAAAGTTAAACTATTTAACTAAGAGTTAAATCTAAATGATAAGGGAAATATCATGACCAAACCATGTCAATAACAACTTGGTTTAGAGCATTTAGACACATCCCTACTATAGCCTTGAAATAAATCCATTTGGATCCTTTGAAATGCCAGAATTATTTTATAATAAAATAATATTTCAATTTTTTCCTAAAGTGACCCTCACCACTCTTATAAAAGAGTACTTCATCTTATCTTTTGTTCAGACCTCCAAATCAATTTGTCTCACCCAACCCCTACTCAAATATCCTACCAAATACCATAAAATCAATCTAGAGGACATACATGGATCAAAAATCCAACTTATGGAGCCTTTTTGATCATATCAATAGGAAGCACCCGAAGAAGAGGTAATAATTTCATCACCTCTTTCAAAGTTCTTATCTTCTTCCAATTTTAATCTCTTTGTAATCTCCATACCAAAATAATGAATCCAGTACCATCAACATAATTTGATTTAATTATATATATGGTAAAACCATATTCATTTTTTAATCCATACAATTAACGAAAATGTCACCATACGTTCGTACGTACGGATTACCATCTCCACGACGACGTATTTTGTTATTCAACACATCATTATTTTGATTTTTATAAGAATGTGTATAATTTAATTAAACAAGAAATACATCATGTTAATGATTATGTAAATATGATATAAAATCCTATTATATACAATTTCACCATCAATAGAATGATATTGTCGCTCATGTGTACTTACGGATTACTGTTCACACAAACGCAATAGGATTCATTCCCCATCATAACCATTTAAGAAAAAATTTCATTTTATGTTTTAAAATAATGTTTATGAAATTAATATCATTATGGAAATTTATCTAATACATCCTATCCATAACAAACATTACTTATGTAAGAAAACATATGAAGGAAAAGAAATCTATTAACACCTGAAACAATGATACAACTGAAAAATTATTAACAAAGAAATATTAAAAGATCATATATGATATCATATTTATGTATGTGGTTATTGTATAATTTAGCACCAATTATTTAACTATTATACAGGATGTTAGCTTACCCTCGACTATGGAAATGTACATGGTAAGGGTTAATTTTACAATCTCTTTATTACCTATGGTTGTTTATACATAAGTATCTACTGGGACCTCTTTCTCTCCGACATATGTGTTTTTAAAAAATGTATTACTAACATTTCTACTACTTACCAGACTATGGGTGAATTCATTTATACACTTTTTTGAATTTTAATAAAATGTATTGAAAGGAATATTTCTGTTGTTTTCCAAACAAGGTACTTTATGACCCCTTCAAAAAGTTTTGGAAAGAATGTTATTTAACGTAGACGGAAAGTGGTGAAATTTTCTTCCATTACAACACCTTTGAATCTTCCCATACATGCTTATATGAAAATTTTAAAAATTATTTTTTCATTAAGTTTAAATGATTTCAATTTAGAAATATATTTTTTCCTCAAATAGTTTTTGGATTGATTTCATCTGTGCCAAACATACTTTCATAGATATTACATTTAATTTATGATGATTCATTATGATTCCATATTCCATATTTTATTGAAGGTTTTGTGATATGTTTAACTGTGGATGTGATATTTTTATACCATTCATGGTTTATGGTTAAAATATTTACATTTCCTATTCTAGTTTTAATACGAATATTTCATGTTATGTTTTATCCTTTTCATATGAGGAAGGCATTGGTTTTAGAAAGTGACGGGTGGGCCCACTATAGCCCCTCGATGCATCAATAGGTCTCGTGAGACAAACTAGTGTCATGAAACAAGGTGTTGGAAAAATTATTATTGGTAGTCTTGGAACGAGGCCTTGAAAATGTGGTTATGATGTATGACATTATGAATTATTTAATTATGAAATAATTTATTGATATTACATGTTTTTATTGGACTAGTAAAATATCCATGTGAATAAGTAAATGGAATTATTTCATTTTTCATTGCCATATTATGCTAAATTTTAAGCGTAAAAGTCTCGTTTTTAGTCTTATTCATTTAGTTAAATATTTATTCTTATTTAATATAGTTTCTTTTATATTGTTATCCTTATTGACCATCTGATCTCACCCATTTCTTTTGTTTTATTTTTCCCACAATGAGAAGATATATATTATGATTAACATACATTGATATGAAAATTGATATGACTGTGTTCAAAGGGGGCGCAATGTTGTTTTTCATTATTTCATGATATAATGTAAAACTTCTGTATGTATCTAGTACAACCAAGGATACTAAACTAATCGGCCTTTCAAGACTAGTTCTATTGTTATCATGAAAATTTTATGTTATGATGAATGGACACTAGGTAACTAGGGTTGTGGTATTGCATTTAATATGATTTTTTCATGGGGATGGTTTTTGTGATATACAATTTCATGCTGTTTTGCGGTTTGGTTGTGTGATTGACCTTTGATCCCCATTCGTTTTAAATGACCTTATGCTTTTTTATATCCTCAAGTAATATAATCTTGACATTACATACTTTTTCTTCAAGTCATACATATTTTAGTGAGATTTAATTCATTGTGGAACTATCCATCAGATAATATGATGATCTAAATTTTTTCAAATTAGGAAATGCTACCCCTTAGAGGGGAGCATGATGAAATGATGATGGATGTGGATGAAATATCATTTGATGGTATAGACTAGGGCCCATATTTGACTGTTGTCTTGAGATTAGACCATGCATGATTTGATAATCCATAGATTATGGGTTGATGTATGAATATTCCATATAGGGGTGATGTATTTTCTAAGTATGTAAAAATATTTATTTGGGACATAAAATCATTCGAGTATAGTTACAAAAATCATGGCAGGGCATTCAACATCCCTCATTACAACCCCAATTGGGGTGTTGTGTTAAGATATTATTTGATCATGGTTCTTGAATAATATTATTGGATATGGTTACAAGAATTATACTAAAGTATGATTCTTCATGGTTTTTTGTATATTTGATTATTTTCATCTATCGTGAAAAATGGTTTTATATGTTATATTTTTTTATGTTATGTATACTGTCACAATATCACAAATGGTATTTAACTCACACCCTTCACATGTATCTTGGTGTGAATGATGATTTCATACAAGATATCTCAGACTCTCTACTTAAACATCTCTGAGGGGATGGCTAGCCAACTGATTAGTGATCAGTTGCACTCTCCTATGGGTATGTCCATCCTGCACAGAAAAGGCTCCCTTCTCACGAGTGAAGGTAAATCTGTTCCCATCCGTTCAGACACACCTCACCTTGAACCTAATACAGTAAATCTGAGCATGGATTGTAGATAAATAGTCTACCCCCAAGATGACGCTGTAATTCCACGAAGCCACTACTAGGATATCCCAGCCGAAGATCTCACTTTATAGAGTAATCTTACATTGTCGGTACTCGTGTGTAATCATCAAATCTGCTCCTGTAAGAGTCTCTAGCCATAAGGATTGAGCCAATATCTCCATCGGAATCTCTAAACTCCAAATGAGGGCAATGGAAAGAAAATAATGACTAGAACCTATGTCTATAAGTACTATAGCTATGGTGCAGTAGACACATATCGTACCTCATATCATCTTTGGAGCGCTGTGATCATAGGACTCAACAGCCTGGAGCAGAGCTCTCCCCTACCCACCTTCTCCCTGAGGTGGGGGTGTACCTCTTAGTGGTGGTGATGGTAACACCTCATATCATCATCCACTGCTAGCTACATGACCTTCTCCACTGCCACATCCGCCAGCTCCCTGCGGACTGCCTCAATCGAACCTCTGCCTCTTCCTAGAAGGTCCCTCAACTATCTACTGATCATCCAAATGGAAATTTGGACAGTCACGAGCCATGTGACTCTACCTGCCGCAAGAGTATCATCGCCCGCTCCTTGCATTACTGGATCTTTCTCGTGAGACCAGCAAAACAGAACTTGTATCATGAGGTCATCCAGTGGATGGCCTAGTCCACATGGACCTCTATGGTATCTGTCTACTACCAGTTGCAGAAGACTTTGCTGCATGTCGACTAGTGGTGGGTCTCACTGCTAGAGACAGCTCAGCAATGAAAATCTCCACTATGAGGTCTCTCTCTAACACTCCCACATATGTCGGGATGCTGAGTGAGATCATCTATGCTCCGATATCCCGCCTACCCCTTGCACGATGGTCCGGGCCACTATCATGCTGCCTTGATGCCGATGAAGTAGCTCCAGTATCCAAACCGCATGTAGGGTGTATTGGAAAGTCTTCGCCAGAAATAGCTCTCAAAGTATACCCAGAGTAGTGTCGCCCCATCATCCACCTAGAGCATCAGACTCCACCATCCGTATACTTCTTCTTGAAGGAGACTCGCGAAAAGGATCCCGATAAGGTCATCTAGTGTCTCTAACAGTCCAAAAACTCTCACCACAACCTCCATCCATTCCTCAGCTTCATGCAGGTCCATCTCACCACTGAACCTCGGTGACCTCTTGCTCTGGAACTCCTGAAACGCTCTCAAGTGGCGTTTAATATCTACTATTGCGGCTGGTGGTATCGGTTTCCCAATGGGTAGTGGTACCATTGGTGCCTCCACAATGATGGGGTCTTGCACCAATGCCTCATTGCTTAGTGGGCTGTCATCACATACATCTCTCGGAACCCTGTATGGTTGTCTGCGTAGAGGCATCTTGAAATGTAATAGGTGCACCATGGTCAATTATTTATACCTGGTGAGATGAATCAAGTTATAACAAAGAAAACTCCTTAAAAAACACAGGTAATTAGTTTTTTCATTCACTAAGTCCGAAATCAGAAGTCAGGGTCATGGTGTATGTATACTTCCAATGCAACACCAACAATGGACCCCCTGAACTGAAAACCATTCTCAGTACCCATAACAGTATTGCTTCACAGAAAACAAAGATTAGATTCATGTGTTCTGTGGTAGAATTGACTCCTCTATTACCAATTTTTCACATCCTGTCCCTCTAGGCCCTTGTCGTGACAACCCCAAACCTGTCATGCATATGCTCGGGGCTGGTGACTACCACCAAAAGCATAAATCCATAAAATGGGAAGGCATAGCCTTTATAACTAAAAACATGCACAACAGAGTACACAGCTGGATAAAAAACACTATGTAAAACTGTATAACTAGAGAGTGCAGAAAAGTAAATGGGGCTGGAAATAAAAGCCCAACTGTAAGTACAAGTACAAATGAAATAAAAAAATAGCTGAAAAGTGAAGAGTAGCTCTTGGATTGTCCACCATGGATCCTACCCAATGGGTAAGTACAGATAGCCTCCTCAACACTCCACGTCTGGCTGTCTCCTCTGGGTACTGAATCCTTGTGACGTCCACCTCCGGGTACCGTCCAGTACTCGTACACTCAGCCTCGGTCAGCGTTGTCCGTCTTCTACATCCAATACAACTAGGTGCGGGCATAGTCTGTGATGGGGTTACTATAACGATACTCAGTAGGTACCCCGAGACCACCAAGGTCTCTCAAAATATACCCAGGATAAACCACAGAGCATGAAATCAATGTATATCCATTACTTAGGTATATGCCCATACATATACGTAAGTTATCAAGTAAACCATCTCAATCACGAGGAAAACACAGAAGTCACTGACTCAGATCACATTGTTAGACAACATCTGTAGAGGGAGAGAGATGATCAGATATAGCCATTGAATCATCTATGTTGTTGGACCCACACATGATCCAGGACCTGCAGTTAGAACTGTCAGACCCACAAAGGATCTAGGAACAGAATTTGGAGCCGTCATATCAACACATGATCCAGGACAGGCTATTCTATCGGACCAACACATGATCCAGCAACATATGTGAAAGCTGTCAGACCAACAAATGATCTAGGAACAGTCTTCAGAGCTATCAGACGAACACATGATCCAGGACCAGCTATTCTGTCGGACCAACACAAGATCCAGGAATAGAAGTAAGAACTGTCAGACCAACACATGATCTAGGAATAGTGGTTAGAGTACAGCCAGCCACAGGGTTTCTAGAAAGCACGCTTGATCCTAGAAGGGTCCGCTCTTAAATCCATTTGTCGATACATAAACTACCACGAAGACCCATATAGAAGTATCACAATGGTCTACCTCTTCATAGGGGTCTCAACGCAATAGACGGCGCGTCGATCGGACGCCCGGTCTGTGATTGATTAGTGTTTTAGTCCAGAGACCCTGGTTGGATTTGTGTAAGATCCATCCTGAATGTATCTCAAACATAACCTGAACTCTAGTGAGATATTCGCAAATGGACGGTCGCATTTCAAGAATACCAGCTCCACTGATGGATCTTCAAACAAACTTCAAGTGCCAAAGATATGGCCAAAAAAAGTAACAGGGTCGGTAATGGGCCTAGCCCCGGTCGGACTGACTCGGCCAAACCCAGACTAGGCTGACCCGGTCAAGGTCGGCCCGGTCAGCCCACTAGGTTCGGCCAGAAGGTCGCCACGTAGGCGGCTCAGCCTGAAGGCTGTGGCCGGTTCGGCCATCACCATGTTGGGCGTGGCTTGGGCGGCCCAGCCCAAAAAGCTGAGCTAGTTCTGCCAGCGACGCCACGAGGGACACTGCAGGCCGACTCAGGTGGCCGGTGCTACCCGACCGATTCCACCGGAATCCGCAACATGAACAGGCTGCGTGGGGCACCGAGCAAGGCGCAGGTAGGATACACAGGGCATTGGCAGGCCAGAAAGGCATTATGAAGGGCACAGGCAGGCCACACAGGGCACATGTAACGCTTGGGTAGGCCGACGAGGTGCACGAGTAGCATGAGGGGAGGTCGTGGGGCTCCGAGCAGGGTGTGGTTAGGTCGGCGGGGCACATTCAATGTTCAAGTACGCCAATGGGGTGCGCGGGGTAAGTGGTGGGGTGCTAGTCAGGGTTCGAGGCATCGCGCAAAGCGCGAGGCGCTGATCCGGGCGTAAGGCACCTGGCTGGTCGCATGGTGCGCGGGCAGGTCGCGCGACATGTGAGCTAGTGGTCAGGGCATGTGGGTAGGCCAGCGGGGCATTGAGCAGCACGCGAGCAGGCCGCGAGCAAGCCTTAGGTAGGCCGGCCGGTGGCTGGTGGTGGCCAAGCAAGCCAGACAGCGCGGTTCGGGCTGGTGCAGGCTGGCAGTGTTGGGCAGGGAACGCATGTGCACCGCGGTGGCGATGCAGTTCACAGAGGCCGTGGGTATCACGATCTTTGACATTGGCACCTTCGTCGCCTCATTTCCGTATCATCACCATGCCAAAAAAATTCATAAAGAGATCGGCAGAGGGAGTTGGGCCATGTTATATTGGCCTTCACCCTATGCATTTAGGGAGGTATCTAATGGATCAACAAATAAGTAGTTGATCATTAACACATCCCCAACAAACCATTTCTATTCGATGAAGAAGATAATAAAATTTATAACATCATGAAGTAAAAAAACCCCATACATTTTGACTGTCGGTCGTCCGTCGTTGATGGTGTCGAGGAAAGAGAATGAAGGAGTTCGCCGTTCGTTGCATTCATCACGCTCTCCCAATCCCTGGAGGCGTCGGTTCATTGATGATGGTGGGGAGGGAAGATCGGTCAAAGACGTCCCGTGATGAAGGGGGCTACCGAGGAAGAATTATAGAAACATCATTCTTCATTGGAAGTGTTCTTCATTAGGATCCTTCTCCCAATATTTCTCCCAAGTTCCTCCTTTCTCTCCACTCCACACAAAATGAAAATCATAGCCAAATAATAGATTAGGATATATTATGTTCGTTGGTGAAAATTCAAATTGAGTGATTTAATTAAATGAGTTGACTCATTTAATTAATGGAGTAGATTTGGCTTATCAATTCAAAAGAAAGTATTAATTAATTAACTCAACACCCCTAATTAATGCTTGAGAGGTGGAACTATTTAGATAAAAAGGGAGTTGGCTCCATTAAGGTAGTGATGGTTAAGGGGTTTCTCCCCATTTAATGGGAAGTTGAGGAGGTTTTACCCACCCCTATTAATTGGGGGTTAAGCCTCGTGTGGTCCCTACATCATAACCTCTCATAGGAGGTTAGGCTCTGGTGGGCCCCACCACCATAACCAACTAAGGGAGGGTAAGGTTTGGTGGTCCCACATCCAACTCCCATGAGGAGGTTTTATCCACCCAACCTCCACATGGCGTTTAATAATAAAATAATGTGAGATTTATTTATTTTATTACTTCACACGAAAACGCAAAAACTAACTTTTATCCTTGATTCTATGTCGTTGAAGTAAAAGTCTTCTTATGCGAAAACCAGCATTGCGAGTTCTACGGTGCTCTCATATTTCAATTTCAAGTACCAGTTCAAAAGTTATAAAAATCCGCTCGTATGTTTACTGAACGCACCTGAAAAAAGCTTCAAAAAGGGATTCCAAGAACACTGGGCCTCAGAATCAAGTGATGTAAACATTTGAGAACTCTTAAAAATCCTATGTATTAAAAAAAAATCCAAGGGATTTTTGGGTCTTTACATTCTCTCCACCTCAGGGCTTTACATCTCCCTAAGCTACAACTTGAACTAAGGGAACAAAAAGGGGTACTGAGCATGCATTTGAACATCCCGCTCCCATGTGCTCTCTGAGAGGTTCTTGTGCTACCAGCGAATGCGCACCAGAGGTATCGATCGTCCACATAGGACCTGCTCCTATAGATCCTCAGTTTTCACTTGAACCTCTGTGAAAGTCATCCCGTAATCGATGTCCAGATCACCAGGGTTGATGATGTGGGATGGTTCTTTCATGTATCTCCTCATCTCAGATACGTGGAAGACATCGTGCAGCCGGTGCAACTGAGGTGGAAGAGACAAGCGGTAATACACCTCATCATCCCTGCTGAGGACCATAAAAGATCCGATGAATCTCAGAGGCAAATTGACGCATTATCCAAATCTTCGTAGACCTCGTCAAGGTGAGACCCGTAGGAAGACATGGTCACCATCCTCAAACTCCAGAGTCCTCCGTCTCCTATTAGCATACAACTTTTATCTACTCTATGTAGTCTCCATCTACTCTAGGATGATCTGCACCTTCTCTGTGGTATCTCGCACCATCTCTGGTCCCACTAGTGCTGACTCCCCTGGGTCAGTCTAGCAGAAAGGTGATCATCAAGGTCGCCCGTATAACTCCTCAAAAGGTGCCATCCATATGGTGGATTGATAGCTATTGTTGTAGGAAAAATCAACCAAAGGTAAGTGATCCTCTCAACTACGACTAAAGTCGAGGTCACATGGACGAAGAATGTCTTTGAGAGTCTGAATGGTTCGCTCAGTATGACCATCCATTTGAGGATGGAAGGCAGTGCTCAGACGAAGCTGTATCCGGAAAGCCTCCTGTAACCCCTTCCAAAGTGGGGAAGTAAATCGTGCATCATGATCAGTGACAATAGAAAATTTTACACCCTGTATCCGCAAAATCTCCTCCCAATAGAGGCATCCCAATATCTCTAATGAGCCCTGTTCTCTAACTGGTAGGAAGTGGGCCGACTTGGTGAGTCGGTCAATGATAACCCAAATCGAGTCGTGTCCCTTGGATGTAAGTGGAATACCTTTCATGAAGTCCATGGATATCCCATCCCACATCCACTCCGAGAACTCTAATTACAGAACTAGGCCTACTGGTACCTCGTGATCCACCTTTACTTGTTGACAAGTGAAACATCGAGAGACATACTCTGTTACAACCTTCATTAAACCTTGCCACCAGTGCTATCGTCGAAGGTCCTGGTACATCTTCACCACTTCTGGATGTATCGCTAGAGGGGAAGTGTGGAACTCCATCATCACTTCCTCCTAAAGTGTTACTGGTACCAAGGTACATCCTCTGAGGATGATGACGTGCTCTCCACCTTTATAAAATCCATCAGGTGTATGCCCTATAGATATCTGAGCACATCATGTCTCGTAGTCAGTGTCTCCTCACTACGCCTCCCTGACATGCTGAAGAAGTGGGGGAGTGACTGTAAGAGACTGAAGGAAGGCCGATCCATCTCAATCCACAAAGGATATCTGTAAAGCATCCAGTTGTTCTGTCACCTCTCCTAGTAGCTATTTACCAGACCTCTGGCTGAGTGAATCTGCAAAAATGTTCCCCTTCCCAGACGTATAGAAAATCTAGAATTCATAGTCCTGGAGGAACTCAAACCATCACCACTATCTCAGGTTCAGGTCCTTCTGATAGAAGATATACCTGAGACTCTTGTGATAAGAGTACAAGGTAAAACACTCGCCCATTAGGTAGTGTCACCACATCTTCAAGGCGTATACCACCGCTTCTAGCTCCAGGTCATGGGTAGTTTATTTCTGCTCATGCTTCCTTAGATGCCGAGAACCATATTCGATCACTACTCGCTCCTACATCAAGACAAATCTGAGTCCTGTCTATGATTTTTCGCAGTAGACTACATACCCTAAGCCTTCCTCTGGATGCCTCATGATAGGGGCAATAGTCAGCCTCATCCTCAGCTCATGAAAGCTCTACTAGATTCTCTCCAACCACACAAAGAGTTTCCCATTATCTGTGATGGCCGATAGTAGTGTTGCAACTCTGTATAATTCTGGTACAAACCTCCGGTAGTAACCAGCCAAACAATGGAAGCTTCGTACCTCCGTCACACTCATCGGTGGCTCCCAAGAAAGTACCACCTCAATCATCACTGAATACAATGAAACTCTAGCCTCGAGATGACATGTCCCAAAAATTGAACCTCTCGGATCTAGAACTGGCACTTTGAGATCTTACAATAATGTCGGTGCTCTCAGAGTGTGTCCAGTACTACCCACGAATAGTAGGCATGCTCCCCCTCAGTAGTCGGGTATATATGTATGTCTTCGATGAATACTACGACAAAGTGATCAAGGTAAGGATATAAGATCCTGTTCATGAATCCCACGAATACTACTGGAGTGTTGGATACAACAAAGGGCATAACCAAGAAGTCGTAGTGGTCGTACCGACATCTGAAGGTCGTCTTCTTCACATCCTCATCTCGAACTCTGAGTTTGTGATAGCCTGATCTAAGGTCTATCATCGAGAACCACCGAGCTTCCTTCAGCTGATCAAAGAGGTATTCAATCTACGGGAGTGGGTACTTGTTCTTCACAGTCACCTGGCTCAGGAAACGGTAGTCGACACAGAGCCTCAATCTCCCATCCTCCTTCTTGGTGAACATAATCGGGGATTCCCATGGAGAAACATTGGGTCAGGTGAATCCCTTCCCATGCAAGTCCTCTAGCTGTACCCGCAGCTCACGAAGCTCAACGGAAGCCATCTGATATGCTGGTGTAGATATAGGTGTCTTCCTAGGGTACATGTCAATGTAAATGTACACCTATCTGTGAGGAGATAGACCTGGGACATCATCAGGGAAAAAAACTGCATACTGCTCCACCACTACATGATAGCTCAGACTCTCCACATCAACTTCTCTGAGGGTATGGTAGGACAAATGATGAGTGATCTGCTGGAACCTCCACTGAGTAAGTTCTTCATGTGATGAAAAGGCTCCTTTCTCAACAGTGAAGGTAAACCGGGTCCCATCCGTGCAGACACACATCACTTTGCACCTAATATAGTCAATCTGAGAATATAGTGTAGATAATCATCCCAAACCCAAGATGGAATCGTAAGGCCTCGACGCCGGTACGAGAAGATCCCAGCAGAATCTCTCACATCCAAGAGTACGCTCACACTGCTGGCCCCAGTGCTTCATCATCGAGTCTAATCCTATAAGAGTCTCTAGACGTAAGGATCGAGGCAAAGACTCTGTCAGAATCTTCGAGCACCGAACGAGGGCGATGGAAATGAACGAGTGACTGGCACCTATGTCTATAAGAACTGTAGCTAAGGTGGAGTAGACACAGATCGTACCTCAAATCATATATGGAGTGACATGATCGTAAACCTAAGATACCTAGAGCTGAGCTCTCCCCTTTACACTTACTCCCTACGGTTGTGGTGGACCTCTTGGTGGTGGTGGTTGTAACACCTCATATCGACGTCCACCGCCAGCTGCACAACCAGCACCTCTTCCATGTCCATCTTCTCTCTATGGACCACCTACATCAATCCTTGGCCTCTGCCTGGGAGGTCCCTCAACTATCTTTTGATCATCAAAATGGTGGGTCAGACAGTCACGAGCCATGTGACCCTGCCCGCTATAAGAATAACATTGCCTGCTCCTGGCATGAATACCTCTTTCTTGTGTGCCCAGCACAACTGAACCTGTATCCTAAGGTCATCCACTAGATGGCCTGGTATGCTTGAAACTCTGCGATATATTTATACTTCCAACTGTATATGACTCCGTTTCATGTCGACTAGTGGTGGGTCTCACTACTGGAGACTGCTCAGTAAGGAAACTCTCCACTATGAGGGCTCTCTCTAACTCTCTTGCTGTTGTCGGGATTCTGAGTGAGATCATCGATGCTCTGATCTCCCATATAAGCCCTTGCTCGAAGGATTGGGCCCTGAAGAAAGGGTCCCACACCATATAGGTAGAGTAGAGTGAGAGGTTGGTGAACCTCACTGAGTATTGTTCCACTATTATGCTGCCCTGTTGTAGATGAAGTAGCTCCTGTATTTGCACCACACATAGGGTGGATGGGAAAAACTCCGCTCGAAATATGCTCTCTATGTCCACCCAGAGTAGTGTCGCCTCGTCATGCACCTGCAGCATCAGATTCCACCATCTGTCTGCTGCTTCATGAAAGAGACTCACAACAAGAATCACGTTAAGGTCGGTTGGTGTCCCTACCAGTATGAAAACTCTCACCATAGCCTCCAGACAATCCTCAGCTGCTTTCGGGTCCATCTTGCCCCTAATCCGGGTCAGCCTCTATTGTTGTAACTCATGAAACACGCTCAATAAGCGTGCATTCTATGCTGTTGCAGCTGGTGGAATCGGTGGCGCAACATGTAGTGGTACCGCTGGTGCCTCAACTGTGATGGAGCCCTACACCGAGGCCTCATCACTTGGTGGGCTGCCATCTCGTACATCTCTCAGAACCCTGACTGGCTTTCTGCAGGGAGGCATCCTGAATAGAAACTGGTACACCACAGTCAATAAGTTATACATGGTGAGTTGACTCAAGTTATCACAAAGAAAACTCTTGAAAACACACTCATAATCAGTGTTTTCGTGCACTGAGTCGGAATTAAGAAGTAAGGGTCCTCTTGTATGGATATGTCGGTGGCCGCACCAACATCGGTCTCCCTTAACTGAAAACCATACTCAGTACCCTAAACACTATTATTTCACAGAAATGAAATATCAGAGTCCTGAGTTCTACGGTAGTACTGACTCCCCTGATACCAATTTTTCACGACCCATCCTCCAGGGCCCGTGCTGTGACTACCCTAAGCCCATGTTCCATAGGCCAGAGGCTGGCGACTCGCACCAGAGGCGTAAATCCCTAAACTGGGAAGGCATTTCCTTTATAACTGAAAACACACACAATAGAGTAAAAAACTGCATACAAAGCACTATGTAAAACTGTATAACAAGAGAGTGGTGAAAAGTAAAGGGGGTCGTAAATACAAGTCAAACTAAAAGTACAAGTACAACTGAAAAGGAAAAAAATAGCTGAATGGTGAAAATCAGCTCCTTGATCATCCACCACAGTTCCTACCTGAAGGGTAGGTATAGATAGCCTCCTCACCACTCCACATCCTTTAGTCTCTTCTAGGTACCGACTTTTCAGGAGGTCCACCTCTTAGTACCTTCCAGTCCTCGTACAATCAGCCTAAGTCAGCGATGTCCATCGTTTGCATCCAACATAACGAGGTGCGAGCATAGCCCATGAAGGCGTGAGTATAAGGATACTCAGTAGGGACCCCGAGACCACTAAGGTATCTCAAAATCCACCAAGGATAAACCACATAGTAAGAAATCAATGGATAGCCATTACATAAGTATATTCCAATAAATATACTTAAGTTATCAAGTAACCCATCTCAATTATGCAGAAAACACAGAAGTCACGGACTCAGCTCACACATGTATACAACTTATGTAGAGAGAGAGAGAGATGATCAAATATAACCACTAAATCATCGATGTTGTAGAACCCATACAAGATCCAGGACCACCCATAAGAACTATCGGACCCACACAGGTTCCGGGAACAGAAGTTGGAGCTGTCAGACCAACACATGATCCTAGACTAGCTATTCTGTCGGACCAAAATATGATTTAGGAATAGAAGTCAAAACTGTCGAACCAACACATGATATAGTAACAGTTATCATATCTTCGGGCCAACACATTATCTAGGACCATAGATTCTTCCAGACCATCACATGATCCAAAAATAGAAGTAAGAACTGTTGGACCAACAAATGATCCAAGAACAATCATCAGAGTACAACCAGTCACAGGGTTTCAACAAAGAATGCCTGATCCCAGGAGGGTTAGCTCGTCAAGACAACGGTCGATACATAAACTGCCACAAAGACCCAAATAGAAGTATCACAGAGTTCCGCCACATCATAGGGGTCTCAATGCAAAATATGACGCATCAATCGGAATCCTGGTTTGTGAGTTATTATCCTTTTAGTCCCGAGGGCCCGGCTTGGATATATGTATGATCCAACATGACAGAAACTCAAATATACCCCGAACTCTAGTGGGGTATTCTCAAAGGTTCTGATGCTTTCCAAAATACCAGGGCCATTGACAGTTTCCCAAATAGATGTTCGGTAGAGACCCATATCTTGAAGTACATAGACATTACATTAGTTTTACGGAATAATTAATACAAAACAAGAACCAACACTCAAGGACTGTAATAGTTTACTGTCTTTGGAAACTCAGAACATAATCTTTTAATCAGGGTGAATGATCTTTAACATCTCCCATAATGATCTTCCCCTTTTGTTTTCATACAAAAAACCTTTCTTTCAATACTGGGGAAAATAAAACATATAAATGGTGAGCTCAAATGCTCAGTAAGGGTAAGCATGGATAAAATAAAACAAACCATATACATTTGAAATTAAAACATGAACATAATGTTTAAACATAAAAATCTAGATCAATGATATAAAACATGGATGTTCTTAAGGCATAGATCATAAATGAACATTATTCCTAATAAAATAGCATGGGAATAAACCATGTAATTGTGGAAAACCATTAATCACATGATATTATATCAATAGTGGACAAGGAATTGCTGCCAAGACCATCTTAGTGGGAAAAGTCTCCTTCTGAATCGAGTTCACTCCTTGTTCCAGTCATGTATCACTGAACTAGATTAACTTACCATTCCAGCCATGTCTATCTCATGAGATATAAATATTTACCCAATGCATTGGAGGGAGACATAGGTCCCACCCATATCATAATGAAATCATTGTTATGTGTTCCACAACATAAACATAAATCATTCATCATAACCCAATGAATAAAATTGATTTAATTAACATCATCCCTTCATAACATAATCCATATAAAACAAATATATATCATTTCATCATAAGAAAAGTGAAACCATGTAAATAATATGGACATTATACTTGAAACATAAACATATTAAATAATGTCATCTTAGATGGAAAATAGTTTTGATAAAACACTTGAAATTAATTCTTGATGAAAATATCCTTTCATTTTCAAAATCATTTTCTTTTTAAAAAATGCCATGCAATTTTAAAAGAAAAAGAATTTTGTTGAAAATAGTAATTAAGTCTTGTATAGTATGATTTATAAAAATATGTCATTATAAAATGGTGAAAATACGTTCATTCTGTATAAGTTAAAAAAACAGTCTCCTCATTCTTTTAATGGAATCGTAAAAAAGTACTACGTATGGTAAAAAAAAGAAAGAATCCTTACATAACAAAAATTAAAAGTCATAAAGGGGTATAAATGACTTTAAAAATAAATGGAATAATATTAAACACTTTATGAAAAACTTTTTATGGACTTGGATGAAAAATATACCCCAGAAAATACTTACGAATAAACAATCTCGGATAAGAACGAGATTGGAATAATTATCCCTTACCTTATGCCCGCTATGCTTCGTATATATCTGAAACTCCGGTATAATTATTTAAATAATGTCATTTAATTATTACATAATCATATTCATTGTTATGATATCATATATTGTTCACTTATGACTTTATATTACCCGTTCTTTTGTAAATTCCATGTTCAAGCAATGTTTTGGGTAAAATCGTTTCATTTATCATAGGTGATTCGATTCGTTGTTCTTGATATTATTAAATATATCCTGATTTACTTAATTCCAGGATTTAAAACTTGATTTATATATATAATTTATATTCAGCATATAAATATATATGATATATTGAAAAATGGAATGACATCCACCGTTCATGGAGACGGTAGGCCGTACGTACGCATGAACGCTTTTTTCGTTTCCTTGTTGAATTGAATGGAATTAAGTAAATGAAACATATATGTACATAAATATAGTATAATAATTATGTATTATCTTTCATGATTATATATTATATATACTTTATAATCATAATTTAATGGTTAATCATGGAAAATAAATCTCATCGCATTCGTGGAGACGGTAGTCCGTATGTACACAAGAGTGATGATATCGTTCCCATAATTATTGAATAGAATTGGAGTGGATGATATAATATCTCATAATAATTATGATATTATAATAACCATATATATTTATTCTTTACACCATTATACCCATCCATGTAAGGTGGCGGTGGAAGAACAGATTACACCACGGCGTGGAGACGGTATTCCGTACATACGCACGAGCGGAGATTTTGTTTTCTGTAGAATGTATAGAAGGTGAAATGGGGTTTTTTTATATTTATAATAACATATAAGTATATTAGTGATACTTATGTTATTACTTTATAATGAAACAACTAAATATGAAGAAGTTGAAGAAGAAATATACTTGAAAGAATCAGTAGAAGAGATTACCTCTTCTTCGACACACCTCTTTTAAGCTTCCTCTTATGGGACTAGAGTTGGTCTTTCGAGAAGACCAGAACCTCTAGATTGTTTCTAGTGAAGGTGAGAAGAGAAATGGGCAGGGTTTGGCCGATAATGAAAGCTCAAAGTGTTTTTAATTGGAGAGGTAGGAGGTTCCCTTTTATAAGGGAGGAGAGGGGCACCTTTGGAAACATAAGAAATATTAATTTATAATAAATTCATACCCAACTTAAAAACCTACAAAAATGACTTAAATCCATAGAGGAGATGATATAGGGTTGTAATATCATCAGAAAATAAAATTTAGATATGTTGGGAATTTATTATAAACCTTATCAATTTGATTTATCCTTATTTAATTTATTTAATCTTATTTGTGGTAATAATATTCTAAATTTTAAATTGTTATAAATAATTACTTATGTGTTGTGAATTATCCATAATTTGGTACTTTATGACATTTTATAGCATATAAATTTCAATTTATAATTTTTAAATATTTATTTGATTTTTAAACAATTTAATAATATGTTATTTTTATAAAATAATAATAGTGTTAATTTTGACACTATTCATTTATTTCAATTTAAATAAAATCAAAACAGAAGATATATTCGAACAAAAATGTATAATATATTACTAACATGTCATATCAATCTAGAAAATTTTTGGAGAACATTAATTAGTTCATATAATGTTTATTTTAATATTTATAAAACCGTTTATTTGATATTTCACTTAATAAAACAATTATTACATCATTATTGTATAATCATTTAATGTACTTATTAGTTGAATAAAAAGCTAAAAATAAAATCTTATGATGAATATAAATATAATACATTTCATAATAATATTTTTACTCGAATTTATCATCTTAAAATCACAACATGTAAATTGTTATATTTATAAAATTATGAAGGCGACATCTTTGACATCATTTAATATAAAATAATATAAATGTCCTAATCAGTTTTATAAGGATCCGAATGGTCCAAAAATCGACCCTAGGATGATTATGGTATAGATATACTCGACCAATAAGGTTTGGTCAAGTTTATGGTCCTTTTGATAGGTATTATTATTTTAATAAAAACAATATTATGGATTTTTTACTACATAAATAATTTCTACATCATTAATGTATAAGATTTTAAGGTAAAAAAATATTTATTAAATATTACAAATAAATTACCATGATAAAGAAAAATATTTTAGATTTCAAATGAGTATTTATAGTCGAATTTATGTTCTATAAAACTATATATTAAATATAATCTAATTATTGAAGTTTGAGTGAGACATTTCACTTTACTTTAAATAAACTAAATAAAAGGTATTAATCAAATACAAGTGGGTTCCATTAGATTCCATCTCCACCCAAGTATGATTTAGGGTAAAATATAATCATTAAATTATATTAGGAAAAGTTTTAGGGTAATTTTATAATATTATATTTACCCTTAATTACCTCGATTTACCTTTAACTATAGTAAATAAAATTTACCGTAGTTACTATTCATAATGATTGAAAATGAAAAGTAGCTTATTAACATAATTTGGACCTACTAATTCCAAATATGGAATCCATTTTTTTAAATTCAAATAACAGAAGTTGCAGAAATTAATTTAAAATTAATCCCATTGTTAAGAAAATGAGTTTTAAAAGTTAAATCATTGCAAAAGATTGAAATGATTTTACCTTTGAATTCAATGTAAAATAAATGCTAATTACATACATTATATTAAATGGTAAAAATATATACTATTTATACTTTAAAATCATTAAATATTATAATTTAACCATATAAATTATTACGATGAAAAAATTTGCTTTTAATTAGAATATAGCGTGTTTTTACCATTCATTAAAATATGAAAGTTATCAGAATAATATGAAAAATTTATCCACAGTAAATTTTTATATCATAATTCCCAAGAAGAATTTTATTTTTTCAATTTTAACTTATAATCATGTCAAAAACTAGATTTACTGTGGGTGCAACATCAAAAGGCGGCAAAACAACATTTTTTAAAAAATACTTATTTTAATCGAAATACATTTTGTTCTCACACGATGTTCTGGAAAATGTTTAAGTTGAATAAGAATGTTATAAAATTAAAAATTCAGTTAATAATATTCATTATTTCTAGTTCCTAATAATATTATAACAATATATCATTGCTTAGTAAAACCCGGTATTGCATACTACACACGCTATCAAGGAAGGTCCTGATTGCCTGTAATGAAAGAAAAGTCAATTCTGTGTGTAGTGAAAGATCCCTTTGTTGTTTTGTATATCATAATCAAAACATATTTCATTTATACATTAAACAAACCCTATAATTAATGGTTTGTAGAATAATTTCTACAAAATGAACATGAAATTGTGTGTAACACGAGCCAAGAATAGTGTTGTGTATAATGCAAGCTAATAAGGTATTTCATATAGAAGAAGATAATTTTGGTGTAGCATAAAACACAAGACATCAATGAAATTAAAAAGAATAATTCTCATAAAATCTCCGGATGTTACATTCTACCCCCTAAATATGAATTTCTCCCTCGAAATTCATCGTTGTTATAAATGGTTTACTAATTGAAAGTTTCTTTCACAGAAATCCACATCATAAAAAGGAATACTAAAACTAAATTTTAAAAAGTGAAGTATAAAACATAAAGGTTTCCCTAATTAACTCATCATTAGGTTTACACATAATAGAACATAAGTGAAAATATGGATATGGAAGAGAAATCTATCCATCAAGTTCTGATGGTAGAGAACATAGCTATGAAAAATCAAACAATCACAAAGCCATAAATTTGTGATGATCTAAGGTACCATATGATTCATCAGATATAAGAGCACTATGATAACATTTTATGTTTTAAAGATCGTTTTCTTAATGTTTAATAAATTTTTTTAATTTAAAGAAATACTTACTTCATTTTGGTACATTATCATTGTTGTTCGTGCCTTGACCAATTTCCACTTCATCTCATAAAGAAATGAAGTTGAATTTGTGTTCCATGAAGTGTTAGCGGATCATGTGATAGAATGATAGGTCATTCCATATGTCTCAAACATAATTATAGAAATAATTATATACATAAGTCCATCTATGGTGAGATAAATCGTATATGGTTACAAAAATGAACTTATACTTAATCTACCATACCGATTAATAATATAAAACTACTTTCTACTAACCAGGGACTTCCTGTAGGCTAGTGGTAGGTGATGAAGGCTTGTTTCACTTCAGTTGTGGGTTCGATTCCCGCAACCTTGTCTCAGGCAATGGGTTGTCGCCTGTCCTATGGGTTTTCCTTTTTCTAAAACTGTACTATTATAAAATTCCAAAAATAATATAAAAAATTTCTAGCCTTAAACAATACTATCTGATGTACGACATAGTCCATTACAGTCTTTAGACTTATCCAAAATACATTTATCCAATCTCATATTATAAAGAAAACTATTACTATAAATTTCATTAACCAAGCATGTGAATAACATCATTTATCCTCCATATATCATAATATATATCTTGTTGATCGCATTCCAAACATGTGAATACTATAATCTTGTATTCTCTTGCAACATGAATTACCATAGAACCATAGTGAAAACATGAATGCTGTCAAAAGGTAACTCTTTCCACATACCAAAATCCCAAAATTTCAATATACTCAAACCATGATATCACTTTTTCCTTATATCAGTCATGAGCTCATTAATATTATTTTCTCCTTATCCCTTCATTATTCAAATATCATCTGCTTTCCAAAAATATTTCAATCACTTTTCATGGTTACCGGTACCATATAACTATTGAAAACCAAAACATATATATTCCAAGATTCCACGATACCATAAATGAGATTCCATGATACTATTTTGAAATCCCAATACATAAACACTTAATCATTACACAACATCATTGTCATACTCAACATCACAAATAGTGATCGCATGTGACTTCCCTATATCCTTTTCCTTAAACGGTTTCTCACGTTGATCATCATTAAACCTTGGATTAGAGCATTGATTAGCATAATGACCCATTTCCTTGAACTTGAAGCATTAAAGTGTTGGTGGTGGGTTCTCTACAGTATTTTCTTTATTCACATCTTTGGCAACCCTTTTTCCATTACTTCGGCACTCAACTGCTCGATGACCTTCTATTCTACACTTAAAACATTTTCTAGTCCCATTAAGATAATCTCCACCATGCTTTTTTCCACACTTTGATCATAAAGAAACATTCATCTTATTTTCACTATTATTCTGAGATTTCTCCTTGATCTTCATCTTTCGTTTCATTTCAAAACCATGAGATGGATTTGTAACACCAACTTCAATTTCTACCTTGATAGCACAACACACAATTTCTTCAAAGCTACTGAAGTCACATATAGCTAATTCCCTTAGAAGACATGGTTTTAAGCCACTAAAGAATCGATCAACATTACTTTTAGGTTGGATGATAAAGCCAGATGCATACCTTTCAAACCTTGTAAAATTCGATTCGTATATACCAACAGATTCATCATCCTTTTTCTTAAGTTCAAGGAAATCCTTTTCCATCTTTGTTTGAAGAATACGAGGGACATACTTATTTAAAAATAACTTCGTGAACTCATCCCATTCCATGGATTCAATTCCATCTCAGGGCTCGTATTCTTAATTAGAGTCCACCATTGATCTTCTTCACCTTTTAAATGGTAAATATCCAGAATGACTTTTTCATTTTCTAAACAGTGAAGTATGGAAAATATCTTTTCAATGATACTGATCCATTGTTCAGAAACAAGTGGATCAGAAGAACCACTGAAATAAGGTGGATGTTGTATAATGAATGAATAAATGGAATATTGTTCCCTTCGATTCTCATTTGGATGTCTAGAATGATTCATATCTTGTGTAAGTATAGCAATAAGATTTTGAACTCAATCTCCCATAACATTAGTTTGTTCAAGAGGACTGTAACCCCCCGACCCTAGTTACCCAGAGTTGGTACATTATTACATAACATTGGCATGACCACAAAATATCAAGTCTCAAATAGCAGATTATTTTAGTATCCTTGAAAACACTAGATACAATCATAAGTATTACATGACATCATAAATTGAAAACTACAACAATATATTGTCTCCACACTCATATCCCCTTAAACTATCCCTACAAGTTATTCATAAAATAATTCTTCACATCCTTGGAAAAATAAAACATAGAAAAGGGTGAGCTCAATTGCCCAGTAATGATAACAATATAGAGGAATCTTTTATAAATAAGCAAAAAAATTTAAGGAAATGTATAACTAATTCAAAAGTGTTTTAAACATGAACTTCAGCTTAATATGGCAAAAATAAAACAAAATAATTCCATTTACTTATTCACATGGATATTCTACTAGTCGAATAATCACATGCAATATCAATAACCACTTTCATAATGATGGAATGCATAATGCCTGACTATCATAGCTACGTAGCCAAGGCCTCGTTCAAAGACTACAAATAATATTTTTTCAAGGCCTTGTGCCTAGAAACTAGTTTTTTTCATGAGACCTAACAATGCATCGAGGAGCTATAGAGGGCTCCACCAGTCACTTATTAAGTCCAATGCATTCCTCATATAAACAAGTTTAAACCTAAAATAAACATTCGTATTAAAACCAGCACACTAAATGTCAATACTTTCTCCATAAACAGTGAATGGTATAAAAATAACACATCCACAGTAAAACATTTCACAAAACCTTCAATACAATATGGAATCTTTTTATCATAATAAATAAAATTCAAATAAACTTGAAATCCATCAAAGGATTTTGACATAGATGAAATCAAAACTATTTGAGAGAAATATCTCTTTTTTTAAATCATTTGAAAGCCACTTAATTATAAAAGAAAACATTTACATTACAAATATTATAATAATCTTGTAAGGGAATCTTTGACGATTTTATAACGATGGAACATACCCACACCCGCCATATAAGTTAAAAAATACATTCTTTCCTTAATTCTGTCGAAAAGGTTAAAAAAATTATATCATTCTAGATATGAATAAGATACAACATAGTCCGTATGTACGCACGAGCGAAAATGTCCTTATTTTGATATTAAAATAATATATAATTGGATGTTATATCTTATATACAGAATCATTATTATGTTATATTTATTATTTACATGAATTACATATCATTATTATACCTATCTGTATAATAATTTATTGAATAACAATTACATGATGACGTGGAGATGGTAAGCCGTACGTACGCATGTATGGAGACATGTCATTCAAATGATGGATAGAATACTGAATATGGTTGTACCATAAGTATAATAATATCATAGTATATAGAAGATACTGGAGTTATTATTTTTGAATGGGAATAACAAAGAAATAATAAGTTGAAGAAGAAAGGAACTTGAAAGAGGGTGGTGAAAACATTACCTCTTAATCGGGTTCTTCTTTTTTATTTGATCAAAAGAGATCCATAAGTTTGATTTATGATCAAAATATAGCCTCTAGGTCGAAGTGAGGGAATGTGAGAGAATATTTAAGCATGTTTTGGCTGATCCAAAAGGCTTTGAAGGTGTAAATTAGAGAGAATGGGGAGTGCCCTTTTATAAGAGGGGTGAGGTGCACCTTTGGAAAAGCTAGGGATTTTATTTTATAATAAATATATATTCAGATTATAATGGCTCCAAAGTGGATTTTTTAAAGTTTAAGGTTAGGATGGGTCGAAATCCTTTCAACCAATAGATTTTATATAGGTTTGGGTCACTATATTAACCTTATCATTTATATTTAACTCCTTGTTAAATAGTTTGTCATTTACCATGTCTCTTTTTATTTTTATATTATGTAGTTAATAAACATACTATATACATACAAGATAAACCCAAGTGGTCCATTAATGATACACCTACCATGATATAAGTCCTTTTGCCGATCCTTAGATTTTTTGGAATAGAATATCAATTAATAAAATAATATTTCTTTTAAAAACTCTTTTATGTCAATTTTGCCACTATTGGGTATGTTGTTTTTGATATTTTAATAATAGAATTATTTCTTCAAAAAAAATTATATAACCAATACTAATATTTAATATTAACCTATAAAAGTGTAGGAATTCATAAAAGGTCTCAAATTACATTTATTTTGATATTTATAATATCAATTATTTTCATATTTCATTAATTATTTAATTACTACATCACCATTGTGTCATAAATAAATTAAATTATTTAAGGTCTAAAAAAATAAAAAAAAATATTATTATGTAGGAAATATTTTTAGATTTCTAATAAATATTTAAAATTGAATTTATCTTATGTATAACCCAATATTAAAAATGTATTAGTAATTGAACATTGATTTTAACTCTTTTAACTCTTCTTTGAATCAAATAATAATAAATGTCCTAATCTAATCCATGTGGGGATAAATGATAATATTTTATTCCTAAGGTTGTATTTGGTCTAGATACACTTGTCCAATAGAATTAGGACATGTGTTAGGGTAATATTAATATCATTTTTACCCTTAATTACCCTATTTACTTTTAACCGTGGTAAATAAAAGTAATAAATTACTATTCACCAAAAATTATTTTTATTATATTGAACCACATTTTACTCCTTGATATTATCCATGTTTCTCGGATTTCCTAAATTCCACTCACAGAAGCGGTAAAATTAATTTTTAGGTGAATTTCAAAACTCTCCTAGGAGGTGGGTAAAAGATGGTGAAAAATTCCATAAATTTTTTATATATCTAAAATTATTCTAAACTAAATCCAATGAATTACATTAAACTTATATAGGTATTATATATCTATTTTTACCTTAAATAAATCTAAAAAAGATAAATAATTATTTAAATAAAAATTCGGTTTTAAACTATGTCTCCATGTTTTTTCACTATTCATCAAAAATTGAATGTTTTCAGAAAAATACCAAAAATTCACTCTAAGCTAATTTCAATATTTCGAATCCAAAAATGAAGTCCATTTTGAAAGATAAAATTTATAAATGTTAAAAAAGTGGGTATTACTATTCATAAGGGCTAGTTTGATTGATTGTGGTGTGTGTTAGAACTCGAAGTTGTGTACAACACACGCTACTATATTATTCAATGAGAAGCATACCGTGGAAGCTTGGGGTGTTACATTCTACCCTCCTTCAAATAATTTCGCCCTCGAAATTTCTAGTATAATAATTCATGAAAAAACTCTGGTGGTTCTTCATCATATGTTCCTCGAGTTCCCACGTTGCCTCTTTTAACTAATGGTTTCTCCGTAGAACTTTTACCAGACGTGTCGTCCGGTTTTTCAGCACTTGTTCTCTGGTATCAAGTATCCTGATGGGCTCTTCGCAATAAGATCGATCATGTTCCAATTCTAATTCCTCATAGGGGAGTACATGCGTTGGGTCAGGCATGTATTTTCTCAACAGTATTACGTGGAACACATCGTGAACATTGAAGAGATTTGGCGGCATTTCCAAACCGTAAGCTACAACCCCAATTCGTTCTAGAATTTTGAATGGTCCAATGTACCTGGGACTCAATTTTCCTTTCTTATTGAAATTTATGACTCCCTTCCATGGAGATTCTGTCACGAAAACATGATCTCCTATATGAAATTCTAAATCCTTCCTTCACTTGTCGGCATAGCTCTTCTGCCTGCTTTGAGCTACTTTGATGTGATTTTGGATTACCTTCACCTTTTCCATTGTTTCCTCCACCAGTTCTGGGACTACGAGTTTTCCATCACCAACATCATCCCAACAAGATGGTTTGCGACATCTCTTTCCATATAACACTTCATATGGTGCCATCTGAATACTTGAATGGAAGCTATTGTTATTGAAAAATTCTACCAGAGGTGAATATTGATCTCACATACCCTAAAAGTCATGTGGTCATGATCTCAACATGTCTTCTAAGGTTTTGATAGTCCGTTCCGATTGTCCATCTGTTTGAGGGTGGTAGGCAGTGCTCAAATGATGTTCAGTATCCAGGGCCTTCTGAAGACATTTCCAAAATTTAGAACTAAAACTAGGATCATGATAAAAAAAAATCAATAGAGGTACTCCATGAAGTCTCACAACTTCATTAATATATAGTTTATCTAGATTTTCCAGTCGTAGATCTTCTCTTATAGCAAGAAAATATGATGACTTGGTAAGACGATCAACAATAACCCATATTGCATCTTTCCTTCTAGGAGTCTTTGGTATCCCCCTGACAAAGTCCATCGTAATATTGTCCGGTTTCCACTCTGGTATGGGAAGAGGTTGCATGAATCTTCCAGACTGTTGCCTTCTAGCATTCACTTGTTGTCTAACCATACATCATGACACAAAATCAGCAATCTCCCTCTTTATGTTGTCCCACCAAAAATGTTACTTCAAATCTCTATACATTTTGGGGCTCCCATGGTGTATAGAGAAATTGGGAATATGAGCATCATCCAACAATTCACTTTTTAGATCAAGTATATCGGGAACACAAAGTCTCTTCCCAAATTTCAAAATTATATCTTCATACACAAAGTCACTCAATCTCCCATCATTCACAAATTTAATCTTCTTTTAAAATTCTTAATCAATGGTCTGAGAAATATTTATCCTTTCTAGTAATGATGGTTTGGAAACCATTTGAAAAAATTTTTATGTTCCACCTTCCATGGTAATTCCCATATCCATTTTCACTAGATCCATGAAAATATGATCCCTTTCAATTATCATCTCGTTCAAAACTCCATGATCATTTCTTCTCAGAGAATCTGCCACCTTATTTGCCTTCCCTGGGTGGCAGTGTATCGTGTAATCATAATCCTTCAGTAGTTCAAGCCATCGCCTTTGCCTCATGTTGAGTTCTTTCTATGAGAAAATGTACTTCAAACTCTTGTGATCAGTATATATCTCACATTTTTCACCATAGAGATAATGTCTCCATATCATCAAAGAAAATATTACAGCATATAACTAAAGATCATGAGTAGGATAGTTATGCTCATGATTTTTTAGTCGTCATGATGCATAGACAATAACCCTATCATTCTTCATAAGGACACAACCAAGTCCTTTCATTGAAGAATCACTATAAATAACAAACCCATAATTCCTTGATGGTAGAGACAATATAGGAGCATTGACCAATCTTCTCTTCAGTTTTTCGAAACATTCTTCACACTCTAATTTCCAAAAAAATTAACCCCTTTACGTATGAGATTTGTTAATGGGTTAGCCAACCAGGCAAAATTTTGGACAAATCGTAGATAATAACATGATAAACCAATAAAACTACATACCTCAGTTATACTCGTTGGTGCATGCCATTCTTAGATTTACTTGGTCTTTGAAGGATCATTAGATATTCCATCCATAGAGACAATATGGCCAAGAAAAGAAATTTCTTGAATCCAGAATTCACACTTTCTAAACGTTCTATATAATTCATGTCTTCTAAGAGTCTTCAGGATAATGCACAAGTGATTTTCATTATCCTCATAGCTTTTGTATTATACCAAGATATGTTCAATAAATACCACCTAAAATCATCATGAAATTCCTTGAAAACTCTATTCATTAGATCCATGAATACAGAGGGTGCATTAGCCAACCCAAAAGGCATTACTGTAAACTCGAAATGCTCGTACCTAGTTCGAAATGCTGTCTTAGGAATGTCTTCCTTCTTCAAACACAACTGATGATATCCAGATCAAAGTTCAATCTTTGAAAAGTATTCATCTCCATGTAGTTGATCAAATAAATCATCAATGTGATGTAGGGGATACTTTTCCTTTATTTTTATAGCATTGATTTCCATGTAGTCCATACATAACCTCATAGATCCATCTTTCTTCTTAACAAAAAGGACAGGGGCTCCCCATGGGTAAACACTAGGGTGAATAAATCCCTTATTACTCAATTCCTATAGTTGTTTCTTTAGTTCAACTAATTCCACAATAGCCATTCTATAAGGGGTCTTCGATATAGGCCTTGAACTAGGAATTAAATTAATGGAAAACTCAATTTCTTGTTCTGGAGGATGTCCAGGTAAATCTTCTAGAAACACATCAACATATTATCTCACAATAGTTACATCCTCTATTAGAAAATTCCATTCCTTATCCACAGTTATTTCATTCTATTCCTCCCCAATAATTGAATTTAGTTGAGATATTGGGGGAGGATCTACATAAGAATTAGGTGGTGACGATTCTGTTCAAAAGATAAGGAGTTCATTATCATCATCATCAAAAATCATAACCTCCTTCTTCTTACAATAAATCTTCACATAATGGTCTGAAAGCCAATCCATACTGAGGATTATATCAAATTCAATCATGGGTATGATGATGAGATCAGAAGATAACGAACATTTATGTGCTCTAATGGGGACTGATTCACAAAACTTTGTTGCAATGATAATTCCCTTAAGAGTTTTGACTGACAACTCCCATGTTAAATCAAATTGGAAATATATAATTTTCTTAGAAATAGAGGAAGATATAAAACAATTCTATGGTCCAGAATCAAATAATGCATTTTATAAACTTGAGTAAACCATTATATTACCTGCCACCATGTTTTTCGGAGATTCTACCTCAACAGCAGGGATAGAATAAACATGGCATTGATCCTGTGGCCTTTTCTGAGGTATGTTCCCCTGATGCTTAGGACATTCATTTGAAAAATGTCCCATCTCCCGATAGTTGTATCATTGAACATCGGTAGCTTCTTTCTTCCCCTTGCAATAACGATCTTGGTGGCCTTTTTCACCACACATGTAACAAACTACCATTCCCTTCAAGCAAGTACCAGGGTGCTTATTCCAAAATTTACTATAGGATGGATATTAAAATTTTCCCTTCTTCCCCTTATTTTCATTTTTAGTGTGATCAACATATCTCTTCTTCTCTTGCTTTGCTTTAAAGTCATAATACTAAGAGAATTCTTTTTCTGTCTTAATAGCTCATGAGACAATATCTTCATATAACGAGATGTTTTGTGAAACTAATGCTTGAAGGAGAAATGGTTTTAACCCATCAAAGAAATGATCTATCTTAATTCCTGGGTTATGTATATAATCTAAACCATACCTCCCTAACCATGTAAAGTTATTCTCATAATTTGCGACATTATCATCCTCCTTTTGCCTCAGACTAAGAAATTTCCTTTCCATATCTTCTTGATGGTCAAAAGGAAATTATTTTTCTAAGATAATCTCTATGAACTTCCTCCATTCCATTTTTGATACTTCATCATCTTCCTTTTTGTTTTGAATCAATGACCACCATTGATCAGCATCTCCAGTGAAGCGTTAAACTGCCATGATAAAATTTTCCCTTTCACTACTCCCCAAAGCCTTAAATATTTTCTCTAGGGAACATATCCATTGCTCAGCTACCAATGGATTTATACTCCAATTTAAGGTTGGTGGATGTTGCCTCATGAAGCGATCTAACATTGATCCTCCACTATGTGGATCAGGGTGATTCATACGGGTAAGGTTATTATTCATAACTAGAGTGAGTTGTCTCAATATGGTGATTAGCTGATCAGCACCAGTTGCATCACCATTTCCACTATAATCACCTTGAGCATGAGGAAAATCCCTACATGTAGTTCATGCATTGATACAGTTTTTATTTCTTCCACTGGGCACCATTTCTATCCAATGGCATAAAATAGATCAGTTTATGAATCAAAATACATAATTTCGTACTTGTAAAACACTTAACATAAATTGAAATATTTATGGATATAATCCATAATACTAAAAATGTTTTCTTTTAGGAAGTATATACTCATAAACCCTTCATAATGGATTATAATGAAAATGATAATTATCCTATGTATATCCCCCCGGGAGTGTCGTACCCAAGAGTGCAGTAAGGCTTGTTGTCGTGCACCAGTTCATGTTCGAGTCTAGATCAAAGCGGTGTTTTATGGTTTTACCCCTAGGTAAATCTGTGCCAGAGCCGCCTCTACCTAATTGCATCCAAACAAGGATTTATTTATCGGAAAACTCACAAAATCTATAAAATACCAAAATTATAGGAAATTATTGTATACTAATCCTCAATGTCTATCTTAGGGCTATGATCTATAATCAGTGTTTGTCTAAATCTAGCTTCCAAGGTTTGTTCTAAAATTCCTCTGATACAAATGATAACACTCCGACCCTAGTTAACCATAGTCGGTGCATTATTACAAACATTGGCATGATTACAAAAGATCAAGTCCTGAAAGACCGATTATTTTAGTAGACTTGAAAGCACTAGATACATTCATAAGTCTTACATTACATCCTAAAGTGAAAACTACAACAACATCTTGTGTCCACACTCATATCCCCTTATACTATCCCTGCAGGTCATTCATAAAATACTTTCTCACATCCTGGGAAAAATAACACATAGAAAGGTGGGAGCTCAAATGCCTAGTAATGATAACAATATATTAGAACGATTCATAAATAAGCATAAACATTTAAGGAAATATATAACTAAAACCAACAACTTTTAAACTTGAACATCAGCATAATATAGCAGAAATAAAATAAAATAATTCTATTTACTTATTCACATGGATATTCTACTAGTCTAATAATCACATTCAATATCAATAACCACTTTCATAATGATGGAATACATATTTCTAAACTATCATAACCACGTAGCCAAGGCCTCTTGCCAAGACTGCAAATAATATTTTTTCAAGGCCTCGTTCCAAGACACTAGTTTTTCTCATGAGACCTACCGATGCATCGAGGAGCTATATCGGGCTCCACCTGTCACTAATTAAGTCCAATGCATTCCTCATATGAACAGGATTAGACATAACATAAACATTCATATTAAACCTAGCATACGAAATTTAAATACATTCTTCATAAACCATGAATGGTATAAAAATAACACATCCATAGTCAAACATATGAAAAACCATTCAATACAATATGGATGTTTTGTATCATAATAAATCAACATCAAATAAACTAAAAATCTATCAAAGGATGTTGACATAGTTGAAATCAAAACTATTTGAGAGAAATATCTCTTTTTTTTTAAATCATTTAAAAGTCACATAATAATAAAAGAAAAAATTTACAATAAAAATATTTTTATAAGCTTTTAAGGGAAGCTTTGAAGATTTGATAACGGCGGAAAATAGATGAACCCTCTATATAATTTAAAAAAAGACATTCTTACCTACTTTTTGTCGAAAAGGATAAAAAGGACCTTGTTTGGAAAACGACGGAAAGATTCCTTTATAAACATATTTCAAAAAGTCAAAAAAGGGTATAAATGAATTTAACCCATATTCTGTTAAATAGTAAGAATGATTTGAAATACATTTTTAAGAAACATGGATGTGGATGATAAAGATGTCCCAGTAGATAATTACGTATAAACAACCTCATATAATGAAGAGATTGTAAAATAAACCCTTACCTTGTACTTTTCCTTAGTCGATAAAATGTTAAAATCCTGTATAATGGTTAAAACATTGTTATTAAATTATACAAGAACCATATACATAATTATGATATCATATACGATCTATTAATAATGATTTGTTAATAATATTTTAGTATTGTCGTTGTTTCGGGTGTTAACATAATCGTTTTCTTTTATATGTTTCATTACATAAGACTTGTTTGTTATGGATAGCTTGTATCTTATTCATATCTATAATTATATAAAGTTCTTAAAAATTAATTTTAATAATCAAATGATAATTAGTCTTGAATGGATACGATGGGGAATGAATCTCATCGCGTTCGTGGAGATGGTAGTCCGTACATACGCACGAGCGACAATATCATTCTTTTGATATTAAAATAATATATAATTGGATGGTATATAATATATACAAAGTCATTGTTATGTTATATTTATTATTTAAATGAATTACACATCATTATTATACCCATCCAAATAATAATTTATTGAATAACAATTACACCACGACGCGGAGTTAGTAAGCCGTATGTACGCACGTATGGTGACATGTCATTCAAAGGATGGATAGAATACTGAATATGGTTGTAACATATTTATAATAACATCACATTATAAATAAGATACTGGAGTTATTATTTTAGAATGGGAATAACAAATAAAGAAGTAGTTGAAGAAGAAAGGAACTTGAAAGAGGGTGGTGAAAACATTACCTCTTAATCCGGTTCTTCCTTTTGATTTGATCAAAAGGGCTCCTTAGCTTGGATTTATGATCAAAATAAGGCCTCTAGGTAGAATCTATGGAATTTGAGAGAATACTTGGGCTGGGGTTGGCCGAGACAAAAGGATTTGAAGGTGTAAATTAGAGAGAAGGGGGAGTGCCCTTTTATAAGAGGAGTGAGGGGCACCTTTGGAAAATCTAGAAATGTTATTTTATAACAAATTCATATTTGGATTATAATGGCTCCAAAGTGGATTTTTTAATGTTTAAGGTGGGTATGGGTCGAAATCCTTTCAACCAATATATTTTAGATAGGGATGGGTCACTAGATTAACCTTATCATTTATATTTATCTCTTAGATTAGTAGTTGGACATTTACCATGTATCTTTGTATTTTGTTATTATATAGTTAATAAACATACTATATACATCCAAGCAACCACCCAAGTGGTCATTTAATGAAACAACTAACATGATATAAGTCCTTTGGCCTAAATAATAGATTTTTAGGTATATAATATCAATTAATAATATAATATTTGTTTTAAAAACTCTTTTATGTCAATTTTTACACTATTGGGTATTTTTTTCTGATAATTTTATAACAGAATTATTACTTCAAAAAAAATTTATATAAACAATTATAATACTTAATATTAAGCTATAAAATTAGTGGAATTTATAAAAAGTCTCAAATTGTTTTTATTTTGATATTTATAATATCAATTATTTTAATCTTTCATTAATTAGGTAATTACTGCATCACCATTGTGTCATAAATAAATTAAATTATTTAAATTCTAAAAATTATAAATAAAATATAATTATGTAGGAAATATTTTCATATTTATAATAAATATTTTAAATATAATTTATCTTATGTATAACTCTATATTAAAAATGTTTTATTACTTAAACATTGATTTTAAATCTTTTAACTCTTCTTTGAATTAAATAATATTAAATTTCCTAATCTAATACAAGTGGACCTAAATGATAATATTTTATTCCTAAAGTTGTTTTTGGTCGAGATACACTTGTCTAATAGAATTATGACATGTGTTAGGGTAATATTAATATCATTTTTACCCTTAATTACCCTATTTACTTTTAACCGTGGTAAATAAAAGTAAAAAGTAACTATTCACAAAAAAATTATTTTTATATTATTGAACCACATTATACTCCTTGATATTAACCATGTCTCTTGTATTTTCGAAATTCCACTCACTGTAGTGGTAAAATTAAGTTTTATGAGAATTTCCAAATTCTCCTTTGAGGTGGGTAAAAGACGGTGAAAAGATTCCTAAAATTTATATATATATAATTATTCTAAACTAACTCCAATGAATTAAATTGAACTTTTATATGTATTATGTTTCTATTTTACCTTAAATAAATTTAAATAAAATAAATAATTATTTAAATAAAAATTCGGTTTTAAACTATAACTTAATGTTTTTCACTTTTCATCAAAAATTGATTGTTTTCAGAAAAATACCAAAAAATCACCCTAAGATAATTTCGATATTCCAAATCCAAAAATGAAGTCTATTTTGAAAGATAAAATTTATAAATGTTAAAAAAGTTGGTATTACTATTAATAACGGCTAGTTTGATTGGTTGTGGTGTGCGTTAGAACTTGAAGATGCATACAACACATGCTATTGTATTAATCAATGAGAAGCATACCGTGGAAGTTTGGGGTGTTACAAGGACAATAATTGCATTATCCATTACATTGATAAAAATGGTTCATTCGGATTCTAGCCATCATCTAAAACCCAAAAAGATTAGTGTGAGAAGAAAAAATCATGCTATTGAAAAAACATAATAAAGGGGGAGTACCTTCAATATCCAACATCTTTGGATTAATTATAATATCATTATCGTAATTATAGAACTATAATTTATACTTATACTTAACCTTAGGTACAGCCCTAGACATACCGTAGAAATATCTCTGGGGATTTCACTAAAGCTTTCACATCCTAGTTTTCAAAGGTTAACTAATCCTTTCCTCTGATACCAACTCTAGAGACCCATATCTTGATGTACATAGACATTACATTATGTTTTCAGAATAATTAATACCAAAAAAATAACAAACACTCAAGGACCGTAATAGTTTAGTGACTTTGGATACTCATTACATAATATAATAATCATGGTGAAAGATCTTGAACATCTCCCATAAAGAACTTCCCCTTTTGTTTTCTAACCAAAAACCATTCATTAAATCCTGGGGAAAAGAAAACATATAAAGGGTTGGCTCAAATTCCCAGTAAGGTTAAGCATGGAAAAAATAAAACAAACCATATACATTTGAAACTAAAACATGAACATAATGTTTAAACATCAAAATCTTGAGAAATGACATAAAACATAGAAGTTCATAAGGCATAGATCATAAATTAACATTAATCCTAATAAAATAGCCTGGGAATAAAACACGTAATTGTGCAAAACCATTAATAACATGATATAATTTCCATAGTAGCCAAGGTATTGCTGGCAAGGCCATCTTAGTGGACAAAGTCCCCTACTGAATTGAGTCCACTCCTTGTTCCAGTCCTATATCACTGAACCAGATTAACTTACCGATCCAGCCATGTCTATCTCATGAGATATCAATATATACCCAAATGCATTTAAGGGAGATGTTGGCCCCAACCATCTCATAATAAAATCATTATTACGTGTGCCATAACATAAACATAAATCATTCATCATAACCCAAAGAATTAAATTGGTTTCATAAGCATCATCCCATCATACAATATTCCATATAAAACAAATAGATATAATTTCATCATAAGATAAGTGAAAACATGGAAATAATAGAGACATTACACATGAAACAAAAACATATTAAATAATTTCATCTTATATGGAAAATAGTTTTGATAAAACACATGAAATGAATTCTTGATGAAAATATCCTTTCTTTTTCAAAATCATTTTATTTTCACAAAATGCAATGAAATTTTAATAGAAAATTATTTTCTTGAAAATATTCTTGAAATATTGTAGAGTAATCTTCATAATTATATGGCATTATAAAACCGTAAAAATCTGATCATGCCGTATAATTTAAAAAAACATTCTCCTCGTACTTTTGACGGAAAAGTCAAAAAGTTCCACGTATGGTAAACAAAGGAAAGATTCGTTCCATAACAGAAAGTAACATTCATAGAGGGGTATACATGAATTTAAACATAGATGGAATAATATTAAACCCTTTTTGAGAAACACTTTATGGACATGGATGAAAAATATACCCCAAAAAATACTTATAAATAAACAATCTCAGATAAGAACGAGATTGGAATAATTATCCCTTACCTTATATCTGATATGCTTAGTATGCATCAAAACCTCCTATATAATGATTTAAATAATACCATTGACATATTAAATAATCATATTCATTGATATGATATCATATTTGGATCACTTATGACTTTATATTAGCGGTTATTTTTAAAATTCCATGTTAAAGTAGTGTTTTGGGTAAAATCATTTCATTTATCTTACGTGTTTCGATTTGTTGTTCTTGATATTATTACATATATCGTGATTTACTTAATTTCAGAATGTAAAACATAATTTATATATATCTATTTTATATTGATCATATAAATATATATGATAAATCTAAAAATGGAATGAAATACACCGTTCATAGAGACTGTAGGTCGTACGTACGCATGAACGCTGTTTTCATTTCCTTATTGAATTGAATGGAATTAAGTAAATGAAACATATATTAACATAAATAAATTATAATAATTATGTAATATCTTTCATGATTATTTATTTTATATACTTTATAATCATACTTGAATGGTTAATCATGGAAAATGAATCTTATCGCATTCGTGGAGATGGTAGTCCGTACGTACGCACGAGCGATGATATCATTCCCATAATTATTGAATAGAATTTTAGTGGATGATATAATATCTCAGAATAATTATGATGTTATAATAACCATATATAGTTATTATTTACACCATTATACCCATCCAAGTAATGTGGTGGTGGAAAAACAGATTACACCACTGCGTGGAGACGATATTCTATACGTACGAACACGTAGTGATTTTGTTTCATGTAGGATGGATAGAAGGTGAAATGGGGTTGTTTCATATTTATAATAACATATAATTATATTATTTATACTTATGTTATTACTTTATAATGACAAAACTAATTTAGAAGAAGTTGAAGAAGAAAGAAACATGAAAGAATCGGTAGAATAGATTACCTATTCTTCGATGCACCTCTTTTAAGCTTCCTCTTAAGGGACTAGAGTTGGTCTTTTGAAAAGACCAGAACCACTAGAATGTTTCTAGGGAAGGGGAGAAGAGAAATTGACAGAGGTTGGCCGAGCTTCAAGGATCAAAGTGTTGTGAAGAGGAGAGGGAGGGTGTGACCTTTTATAAGGTAGGAGAGGGGAACCTTTGGAAATATAAGAAATATTAATTTATAATAAATTAAAACCCCACTTACAAACCTAAAAAATGACTTAAATCCGAATATGAGATGATATTGGGTTGTAATCCCATCAGAAAATAAAATTTAGACATTTTTGGAATTTATTTTAAACCTTATCAAATTGATTTATCTTTATTTAATTTATTTTATCTTATTTGTGGTAATAATATTCTAAATTTTAAATTGTTATAAATAATTACTTATGTGTTGTTAATTATCCATAATTGGGTAATTTATGACATTTTAGACCACTTAAATTTCAATTTAGAATTTTTAAATATTTATGTGATTTTTAAACAATTTAATAATATGTTATTTTTATAAAACAAAAATACTGTTAATTTTGACACTATTCATTTATTTGAATTTAAATAAAATCCACACCGAAAATATATTCGAACCAAAATTTTTAATAGATTACTAACATGTCCTATTAATCTATAAATTTTGTGGAGAACATTAATTAGTTCATATAATGTTTATTTTAATATTTATAAAACCATTTATTTGATATTTCTCTTAATAAAACAATTATTACATAATTTTGGTATAATCATTTAATATACTTATTAGTTGCATAAAAAATTAAAAATAAAATCCTATCATAATGATAAAAATAATAATATTCATAATAAAATTTTTACTTGAATTTATCATCTTAAAATCACAACATTTAAATTGTTATATTTATTAAATTATGAAGGTGACATCTTTGACATCATTTAAAATTAAATAATCAAAATGTCCTAATTGGTTTTATAAGGCTCTAGATGGTCCAAAAATTGACCCTTGGATGATTACTGTATAGGTATAATATACCAATAAAGTTTGGTCAAGTTTCTGATCTTTTTGATAGGTATTATTATTTTAATAAAAACTATATTATTGATTTTTTACTAAATAAATAATTTATACATCATTAATGTATAAGATTTTATGGTAATAAAATAATTATTAATAATAAAAAATAAATTAACGTGATAATTAAAAACATTTTACCTTTCAAATTAGTATTTATAATCTAATTTATATTTAATATAACTATATATTAAAAATAACATAATTATTAAAGTTTGAGTGAGACATTTCACTTTCCTTTAAATAAACTGAATAAAAGGTCTTAATCAAATTGAAGTGGGTTACATTAGATTCCATTTTGACCCATGTATGATTTATGGTAAAATATAATCATCCAATTATAATAGGAAAAGTGTTAGGGTAATTTTATAATATTATATTTACCCTTAATTACCTCGATTTACGTTTAACTATGGTAAATAAAATTTACCGTAGTTACTATTCATAATGACTAAAAATACAAAGCAGCTTATTAACATAATTTGGACCTACTGATTCCAAATATGGAATCCATTTTTCAAAATTCTAATCATAGAAGTTGCAGAAATTAATTTAAAATTAATCCTGTTGTTATGAAAACAAGTTTTAAAAGATAAAACGTTGGAAAAGATTGAAATGATTTTACCTATGAATTCAATGTAAAATCAATGATATTGACATAAATTATATCAAATTATAAAAAAATTCTATTTATACTTTAAAATAATTTAATATTATAATTTATCCATATAAATTATTAAGATGAAAAAAGTTGTTTTTAATTAAAATATAGCATGTCTTTATTATTCATTAAAATATGAAAGTTATCAGAATAATATGAAAATTTATTCAACGTAAATATTTATATCTTGATTCCAAATAAGAATTTTCTTTTGTAAAATTTAAATTATAAACATGTAAAAAACTAAATTTAAAGTGGGTGTGCCATCAAAAGGCGTTAAAACTGCATTTTTTGAAAAATAATTATTTTACTCGAAATATATTTGATTCTCACATGATGTTCTAAAAAATGTGTAAAATGAATAAAAATGTTTTAAAATTCAAAATTTAGTTAATAATATTCATAAAGGATAGTACATAATAATATTATAACAATATATCATTGTTTAGTGAATCCTGATATTGCGTTCTACACACGCTATCAAGGAAGGTCGTGCTTGTGTATAATGCAAGCCAAGTCAAAGATACGTGTAGTGAAAGCTAGTGTTGTTGTTGCGTATTACATAATCAAAACTTATTTCATTTATACATTAAAGAAAATCTGTACTTAATGTTGCGTAGAATAATTTCTACAAAATGAACTTGAAATTGTGTGTAACACGAGCGAAGAATAGTGTTACGTATAATGCAAGCTAATACTACGTTGCGTATAGAACAGGATAATTTTGGTGTAGCGTACAACACAAGACTTCAATGAAATTAACAAGAATAATTCTCATAAAATCTTGGGTTGTTACACGTCCTGTGCCATAGATAGGGCCAACATAATGTTCCAAGGTCGATAATGGGCCTGGGCACGGTCCGACCCGGTCGGACAGACACGACCCAGCCCATACTGGGCCAAACTAGTCTGGGTCTGTCCCAGCCCATTGGGCGGGTCAACCCACTATGTTTTTCCCGGTCCACTGGGCCCGGCCCATCAGACGGTAGGGGCGGTTAGGCCTGAAGGTCGCCGTGTAGGCAGCTCAGCCCGGAGGCTGAGGCCGGTTTAACCATCACCACGTGGGTTGCGGCTTGGGCGGATCAGCCTAGAAATCAGAGTTGGTTTGGCCATCCACACCGTGAAGGACTCCACGGGTGGGCTCGGGTGGCCGGCGCGGCTCGTCTGGTTTAGCCCGGAGCCGGGGCGGGGACAGGCTACGCGGGGCGCCGGGCAGGGCGCAGGTAGGCCGACAGTGCGCGGGTAGGATGGGCGGGGCACATGCAGCGCGCAGGATAGAAAAAAGGGCACACAGGCCACGCGCGGGCAGGCTGCGGGGCGCCGAGCAGGGCGTGGGTGGGCCGGCGGGGTGCAGGCAGCGCGCTGGCATGCCTGCGGGGAGCGCGGGGCAGACCGCGGGTCGCCGAGCAGGGCCTGCGGCTCCAGGCAGGGCGCGAGGTGCCCTGTAGGGGTGCAAGGTGCTGAATAGTCCGAAAGGGCATGCGGGCAGCGCGTGGGCAGGCTGCCGGGGTGCACGGGCAAGCCAGTGGGGCACCAGGCAGAGCACAGGCAGGCCGCAGGCAGGTGGGCCAGCAGCCCGGGGCGGCCAGGATGGCCAGTACGGGCTAACAGTGTTCGACTGGGAACGCTACTATGCCATGGGGATAGTGCAGTTCATGGAGGTTGTGGGTAGTGCGGCCTTTGTTGTTGGCACCTTCGTCTCCATGTTGCCGCTTCGTCAACATGGCGAAAGAAACTTCACAAAGAGATCGCCAGAGGGAGTCGGGCCATGGTAGATTGGCATGAAACCTCCGCGTTTTGGGAGGTATCAAATGGCTCAAAAAATAAGCATTTTATCATTAACATGTCCACAACAAACCCTTTTTATCTGATGAATAAGATAAGAAAATGTATAACATCATCAAGTAATAAAACCCCCTACCTTTTGATTTTCATTCTTTGTTCATTGATGGAGTTGTGGAATGGGAACGAAGGAGTTCACCGTTTGTCACCTTCGTCATGCTCCCCCTATCTCGGTTTGCATCGGTTCATTGACTACGTTGAGGGGGGAAGATCGGTCGAAGACATCCCACGTCGAAGGTGGGTTCCGAGGAAGATCATTCTTCATTGGAAGCATTATTCTTTGGGAGCCTTCTCCCATTATTTCTCCCAAGTTCTTCTTTTCTCTCCATTCCACCCAAAATGAAAATTGTAGCCAAATAATAGATTACAATCTACTATGTTTATTGAAAAAAATTCAAATTGAGTGATTTAATTAACTGAGTTGACTCATTTAATTAATGGGGTGGATCAGGCATATCAATTCAAAAGAGATAATAATTTAATTAACTCAGCTCCCATAATTAATGCTTGGTAGGTGGCTCTATTTTAATTAAAGTGGAGTTGGATCTATTAAGGTGGTGAAGGATAAGAGGTTTCTCCCCATTTAATTAGCAGTTGAGTAGGTCTTACCCTCCTCCATTAATATGGGGTTAAGCCTGTTGTGGTCCCAATGTTATAACCTCTCACTGGAGGTTATGATATGGTGGGCCCCACCACCATAACATCCCAAGGGCTGTTAAGGTGTGGTGGTCCCACCTCCAACACCCATGAGGATGTTTTAACCACCCATCCTCCACATAGCGGTTAAAAATAATATAAATTGAGCTTACTTTATTTTATTACTTCACACAAAAACCCAAAAACTAACTTTTATCCTCAACTAACTACGGTCGAAGTGATAGTCTTCTTAAGAGAAAACGGGTGATGCATGTTCAACAGTACTCTCAGATATCAATTCCGAGAACCTGTTCAAAAGCTATAAAAACCCACTCATATGTTTACAGAACGTACCCGAAAAAAGATTCAAACATTGATTCCGGGCACACCGGGCCTCAGAATCAAGCGCAGTAAATTTTCTCGGACTCGTAATCATCCCATGTATTAAAACCAATTCACTGGATTTCTGGTTCTTTAAATAATTATTTTTCAAATTTTCATATACATGATGTGGTGGTTTAGTTTTTATTAAATGACCATTCCATGGGTCCCAAATAAAATATATAAAGATGGTCTTCCAATTAAGTGGTAATCATCTTACCCTACATCATTCAAATTATTCATTCGTCTCCATAATTAAATTCCATATTATTGTAATTAAGTTACATATCCAATATAATCAATATATGGAATTTTTATTATTATTGTGGAACCACCAAAATTCACCCACTATTTCATCAAATTGGATGTAAATGTATCACTCATCAATGCATGTGGACTACATCCTCTACGTAGATAAACAATTAATTAAAAATACTAAATTATATATATAGTTATTATACAATGTTTAATGGTTATATATGAAATGTATTAATTAATAACTCTTCAAAAAATATAGTATCATATTAAAATTTTTACCTAAAATACCATTGAAAACCCATAACATTATTCATGCGTATTTCTCAACTACCACCCCCACATAACAATGTGATTTAATTTTTTGAAATCCCCTTTAAATAGAGGGTAATAATGATATATTTAATGATTTAATTTGATATATATGATATAATAATTATTTTTTGATGGTTAATTATTCCATAACATTATTTTATAGAATTCATCGAAAATTGAAAATAACATTACTCTATATGAACATATTACTATCTCTATAAATAGTGTATTTCATTTTCTAACTATATTATTTTTGGATGATTATATATAAAAATAATTATTGTAAAATTTAATTTATATCATGAGTAAAATTATATTTATCATGTAACCATGATCAATGTACAAGGATCAGAACTACCAAATCATAATTCTCATGGAAAACGAAGCAATTAACACCAATAAATGAGGACTTTAATAAGTAATTATTATTAAATGGGTGTTGAAATTTATAAATTCATATTATTTGATATTATAAGTATGCACATGAATTTATTATATATTTATCAAAAATTTAAATTTATTATAAATGGGGTTAATCATCATTATTATAAATCGTATCTCGAGGAAGGTGATTTTCCTCACGACCACTTGTGTGAGACAGATTCAATATTGACCACTTGATTCTTTGTGTGGGTTTTATACGTACCAAAAAGGTATTCTAGAATCAATTATATAATAATTAAGGGGATATATGTATATCTATATTTATTTTTATTTAATGATGTCCTAATTTTATATTTTTTTTAATGTTCTATAATATTGAAGTTACAATCTCTTTGATAATAGATATAGTTTATGACCCAAAAACTGATAATTCAATGTAACACCCTGAAAATTTACAATATTTTACTTTTAGATTTAATTTATTTTTATTCAGAGATTTATATATATGAAACTTCAGGTTAGTATTTGTTTCAAGAAACAATTTGTTTATCTTCCTCTATTTATAACACCATGGTTATCTTGGATTACCCGAAACAATGATTTTTTTATGGATTACATGACATGTAAGACCATGTTTTACCAGATAATAATATATTATTAAAATTATTATAATGAAATGATATATCATCGACAATAAATTTGGGGTATTGAATTCTATTAAATGTCATGGGAAAATGTATATATGAATTCATTAAAAGAATATAATAACTAAATGAATATCAAAGGAATGATTTTAAAAGAAAAAATATATTTTTATGCTCTAAAGTTGAATAATCTTAATAAATTAAATGAATTATTATTACCGAATAATATTTAGGAAATTAATATATATTATATATTTAATAATGAAAATTCTTGTTCTTCAAGTACATTTTATGGGAATAATAAAGAATAAACCCAGTAATATGTTCAAAAATTGTATTTTTCTAAAACTTTAATTTTCCCATCATCATTTAGATAACATTTTTGATATATGTATTTTTATAAATTTATTATAAAAAATAGGTTATGGTAATTTTTTTCTATTTTTATGAGATGTTTAATTTTTTTATATTTATTTAAAAATAGAAAAATTTAATTGAAATATTCATTTTTAACTAATTTATTAATAAGTATAAATTATATTATATATATTGTTGAGAATAAAATTATATGAATTATACATAAAATAATAAAATCTTGTTTATTGCAATAAATTTCTCTATGAAATTCTATATAGAAACATCTCAATCTTTTAAAAATTCTTACTTCAAAACATCACTTTTTCATACCGTTTATGAGATTAATTTTAAATTAATTTCATCTAGTTATGTGATCCTAATATGGAAAAAAAATTTCATATTTGGTATAATCATTATATATAATTTATAATATGTTTGACATACATTTTATCAATAATATTATTGAAAGTAATTAAAATGTATTATAGTGATTAACATAAAATTATCGTTATTAATGGAGTAAACCCAAAACAAAAGGGACAAAATGACCTAGATAGATGTCTAAAGAGTATTAAATAACCTATTTTAGACCATATAATTAATTTTTTATAATATTACTCCTTATTGGTGGAACATGAATTAAGGGAGACCTTTCAATTGTGTTTCCCTTTTTTAATCACAAGAATGCCACTCCTCTTCTAATATACAACTGCACTCACCCCATTCATTTAATCACTCTTATAAATCACTTTTTATTTTTATCCCAATCCAATTATTCTACAAATATCCTTCAAATAATATTTTAATCCTCAAATTTTGATGAAATGAAAGAAAATTAGACTTTTTTTATAAACCAATAGGAGTTACCTAAATAAGAGGTATATTCTTCAACGGTCACTTTTTGTTTTATTTGATGTCGTACCCATTGGATAATTTTTATGTCAAGATTATAAAATAAAATATTATATATATATATATATAATTATATGTTGTTATTATAATATTTTTACCTCCACTTTCACACACATACATCAACTGAGATCGGTAGACATCATTCTTGTGTATGGGGGACAACCACCTCCCTAACTAATGATGTTTGTTTTAAAATTACCGACAATCATGGTAGCAATAATGTTGTTTATATATAAATGATATAAAACAAATATATGAATCTATTAATAATATTTCATTTTTAAATTATTAACACATTGGTGCTCTCAATTTTCTGGGGATACGATAACATCATTTGTGGACGTGTGGACAACCACCTTATCTAAATGATGTTATTCATTCACACAATAAATGGAAAGTATTAAAGATGATTTTAATTGAAATATGGGTTAAATATAATGTTAATATGATAATTTAAATCTTATATACATATATATCATTAATGTTTTATTCTTCTGAAAGAAAAGTGATTTTTAATTAGAGTTCATGCGTATATACAACCTACCATCTCCATGAATAGTTTATTTCATTTCAAATCCCCAAATATTATAGATTTTGAAAAATAAATTTATAATTAATATATAAAATGTTTAAACACTTTTTTATATTTATTATACGACTAAATAAAGATCTAATTAAAAATAATAACATGTAACAAGTCAAAACATACTCGAAAAACATGGAAATTAACAATTAAAATAGAAAAATTACTAAAAGACTATTAACCAATGGGAAATGAGAAATTATTAAAAGGTAATATGTGATATTATAAATATTTTATTTGTTATATAATATGTTAATGTCATTATTAAATCCATTATAGAAGATCTTAAATTATTTTCACCAATAAAGAAACACAATTTAAGATATTTCAGCTCAATTTATATTCAATTGAGACTTGTTTGTTATTATAAAAAAATTAACATTATGGTTTTGTATATATATCCCCATTTTAATATAACATAATTATTCTCTCATAATTCATGCTATATTATATTCCCATTGAAATATCTAATCGAATGGAAATTGACTTGAATATTTTCAAGTGGTAAATGTAATATTTTCAATATCGCATTATTTTTTGATTGTGAACATTTACATTAAAGAGTCACTTCCTTATAATAATTTTTATTGTACATTAAAATTTTCATAAATACACATATTATCAAAAAATAGATATTATCATCTCATAAACTTTATTCCATTAATATTTATGTTGTTCACTTTGATATATATTTGTTACACTAGGTAATTATTAATAAATAAATATCCTCTTTGAAATATGGTTATTTGATAAGGAAATTTTTTAATAAATTACAAGATATGACAATTATTTTAAATGTAAGTAATCATTGGTCCCTAGTATTTATATATCTTCTTGATTCATTGACATGTTCTTATGAGACAAAAAAAATTGGCCAAATTATATGGGATTCTATATATAGTCAATTAATTTAGCATTACCATCAAATATATTTTGTTATTATTTTTATTAGAGATTTTTTTTATAATATAATATATAGGGATGGATTTTATTCTCAATTAATTGATAAAATAGAAAGTGTTTAAAAATTAAGGTTCTTATATTGACTAGGCCTTATCATGTTTATAAATGTTATGTGTTATTAGTTAATTATCGTAAAATGTTTATTAATTTTTATTTATTAATTTATAATTTTTATTTACATGCCATTACTAATCATTTTATCTCAACCTTATTAGGTTTATTTTTCATAGGTCAGGAAGAGGAATCCTTTTAATCAGTTTCACGGATGCTGATCTTTTACTTATGTTGTGACTTATTTTCATTTCCTAATGTATTATTTTTATCATATATGTAATCTGGTTTTACTAAATAGATGATTTTTTCCTTTTGTATTTGATTATTTTTTACCATGCCAATGCAATAAATTAAGGCACTACTGCAGTCTTCTAGGGTAGTTTTTTTACAGTTTGTGGTAGGTGAATTTTAATAGAATACTTTGAAACTATATTTAGTAAAACATTGATTAGGTCACATAACCCTATAATAAATTTTTAGGATTATTATTGAAAAAGACAAATAATATTAGTAAGGTAGAGATTATGTGGGTCCTCTTAGAAATAAATCCTTTTTTGAATACTATAAGTGGATGTGGTTCTAGAATATATTTAACTTGGAGTGGTAACTCTAAAAGTATTTGTCATTCATGACTAAAACATAACAAACTACACCATAACAGGATTTACTGGAAACTTTGTATGATATTATAAAGGGACACTATTTAGATAAATCATATTTTATTTATAAAATGTTATTATGGATTTGAATTTGATGATAACAAAAAAGAATCAATATTTATTATTATGAGATTTATTATAGAAAAATTCATCAAAATATATTAAGTGTTTCCCTTTTTTGGATATGATATATTAGGTTACATAATGTTATGATCGACTCGAATATGTTAAATTTTAAATATATAGTTATGGCATGAATATAGAAATTAATAATCGAGGAAAAATTATAGGATTCCCTCTTAATAAAGTTTATTTAGTTGGTATTAAAACTAAGAATGTTATATATATATTAGGAAAACATAATCTGGTTAAGAAAAAAATATTAGATAGAGTAACCAATTCCAAAATAGGATTTTATATTATTGAATCAAATTATGTGATAGAGACCACCATCATTTAGTTGGTCCATTTTTCCAATGGAATATAATAAAAGGATTATGTATTTGAATAAAATATTAATATCATTTGGGTCAGGTGAAATGGAAAAGTTTAAACATTTAGTGTCTTATCTCAATTTTGGATGACGATCGACGGTGGTTGTTGATCCAAATAGAGGAAGAGGAAATAGAAATCGGGGAATGGAATGTTTTTGAGGATGAATTCATTGAAAAATATTTCCCTCATGATCAAAAAACTGATATAAAGATAAAGCTACATATTTTACATAAAAATGATGGTAAAAGTGTCACAATTTATAAATATAACTTCCCCATGTTAGAAATTTCTAATACCAAATTCTTACTCAACATAAAATGAAAAATATAAAACTTTTTTAAAGGACATAATCCATGTATCTGAATGGTTTTGGAATCTCTAAAAATTTCATTATTCAATGAGATATTTTTATGTGATTTTAAGAAAATAAATGAATTATTAAGGTATTATGGATTTAGAGGGAAGGAGAATAAGTGGATATTTGGGGTAATGTTTGATAAGGGAGAAAAGAATGATGTATTTTACCTTATATAATAATTAAGGAAATAATCATCCAGGTACATTATTATATTGAATGGTAGTTTTATAAAGTTTTGGAGAGAAAGGCCAACATTGATGTGATTATAAGGATAAAATAATGGGTTTCAATATACAACATGTAACGTCCCATCCCAGATCACCCATAAGATGGTGGCCGAACAGGTGGGTTACATGACCTCAAGCACATCTCCCTGAATGCCAGAGGCTACCAACTAGCAGCGAGGGACTTTTTGTGTCTGTGGGGGAGACTATACCCTCATAGGTAGTAGGTATTATCACATCGGAAGTAAACAAAAATTAATAATAAATTTCAGAAGCATGTAATTGAATAAACTACAGTTGAAGCAATATAAATAATCCAACTGAATATTACTCAAGTGTGGAATCTCAAAAAAGGATGTCATGCCATGATGTATGTCTACACTAAAAGTACAGAAAATAGAACCCAAGTATGATATAAACTAAAAAGTAAATAAACAATGTGTGACAACTACATAATGAGAAAGGATCGGTCCTCTACCCCAGTCTCCATCCAAAGCAATAACAATCAATCAAGAATTAAAAGGAGGATGCTTCCCTTTGTCAATACCTGCAATCATATAATCTACTAGGGTGCCAACGATACTCGATCATAGTGTGAGATAAAAATTCAGTAGGCCAACAACCAAGGTGTCTAAACCATTCCATTTTTTTGAAATGATAAAATATAGTGTGCCATTATATAAAAATTTTAGATAATTAGTTAAGTGTAATAAAATAAACAAGTCAGCCCGAGTTCTAAATGGCACATGTTCCAAATTACCCACTTCACCCTAAGCTGGTAGTCTGAAAGGTTTCTTATCAGCATAATGCTCATACACGTATATATATAAAACCTAGATAGAAACAAGTTAAACAAGAATGATGTATACCCCAAGCTCGTGCTTTATCTTGGAGTCTACGTCAAGTGTCAACTAGGTTCACTTCCACATATCAGAAGAATATCTTAATTATAAAGTGACTCAAATGGAAATAATACAAACCATAAATTCATCATTATTAATGTTCAAGTTGAGAGTCGGAGTCTGAGCCCGTCTTGAATGTATCTCTACAAAACATTTGTCAATTTATCTGATACCACCGAACCCGTTCAGGAAATTCATTCAAAAGACCAAGTATCGCCTGAGGCATTGATTGAACCATAGTCTTTCCTGGTCTCACAAAAAGGGGTCGAGTATCATCTGAGGCTGGCTTAGCCACATTGTTGATGAATCTGCCTCGATTGGACCTTTTCGAAATGGTGTCACTCATATGTATCAGACAACCCAAGGAAGTATCAGTTCAGCAAAGCCAACAACACCCCCCCGGCGTGTAGTGATAACCGCCAGGAATGGAGGGTCAATGTGTGGCCCTTAATACAGGACCCACCTTCTTTCCCCACCCGGAATTTATTTAAATTTTTTTCACAGTAGCATATATGACATCAACATATGTAATTTCATCTTGAAACTAAATAGGCACACATGTGCATAACATAGTTTAAATTAACTATTTCAGTATTTAAATCTTAATGAGGGAAGACACTACATCAAAATAAGCCGATTAAATGCACTTTTAAATAAATAAATAAATTGGAACAACCTAATTACAAAGATATATCACTTAAAAAATTCATATTTAATCTAAATTAATTATTTAAATTAAGCACCACATAGTGAAAAATTATCAATTTCAGCATAACAATTATAATAAGTCAAAGCACCACATCAACATAAGTAGATAAATGAACTTTTAAATAAATAAATAAATGGGCACATCCATCTACCAAAGTTCCATTAATTTCAATGTTCATAATTAATATAAATTAATTATCTAAATTAAACACAACAAAAATAGGTTGTGTAACACATGCAATTATATAAATTAAAAGACTTGGTTAATGGAAATTATATCGACCACGTCAGCACGCCCAAATGGGTTTCCAACATTTTGAAACAACTTAATCAATTTAATTAATGGTAAATAGGGCTGAGAAAATTATGCCACAAAATTAAATTACATAAATTTGGTGAATTTGCAAAAAGATGGTTGGCACCGACGAACGACACAACGATGTATTTTTATAAATCGCAACGAAATGGAGGGAAAGAGAGTAGACACCCTACCTTATGGTCGTAGATCATCGTAAGATCCATTGTAGGATTTTATTTGACACAAAATGGAATAAAACATATGATTTAACCCCCCCCCCCCAAATATGGTAAAATCATTCCTCGACAAACTGCGCAAAGGACAGAAAATAAGATCGCATGATTTTTAGTGCGTGGGATAAGCCTTACCGAGAGGGTTATAGTGCACCTGACAGAGAAGAAAAAAGATGAAAAATGAAGGTGTGATGATCTTCTTGATGGAGGATAAGGCGGTGTGCACCGCCATGGGAGGAGTGGTGTGCCACACACCGGAGAAGAACAGGAAAAGAGGAGAGGAAAAAAAGAAATAAAAAGGATAGTAAAGAAAAGAAAAAAGAAGAAATAAAATGGAGATAAATAAATAAAATTATAAAAATAAAATGGTTGATGAAATGTAATAGATAATTAAAATAGGTTTACCTCGTTTTAATATTTTTTTTAATTTCTCTCCAACCATGCATATCAATTTTATTATTTATTTTTATCCCTCTTAAAATTTAATTTAATTTATTTAATCATTTTTCATTATTTTTAACCAAAACGCAATGCTATGAAGCTACGTAATATTTGAAATACAGTCTGAAAATCATTTAATTAATTTTAATAGTTGTCCGAGACCCGCAACAGTATGCGTAGGCATGCACCCTGGGTCGTTTTAAATATTTGGATTAAAAACATAAAATTGCACAACTTGATTTAATTCGACATGTTAAATGGATTTTTTAGGTAATTAATAATATTTTACCAAACCTAACAATAAATTTTAAACCATGTATATACGTGTTATATATATATATACATATCTGCATATTCATGTATATACACCCACACATGTATATATAACTATATATATATATATTTAATCCCATATATATAGATATATCTCATAAATATATATAAAAATGTTTTTGTCCCAATATAATAATCATAACAATAATTAAAATAATTATTATTATCTAAATCAACCCATAAATTACCCTATTAATAATTTAAAAACAATAACCATAAAAAAGGATAATAGTTATTGAATAAATATTGATTACACATTTGTATTTAATTCGAATAATTAATAATATCATATTTATTACTTTTCCAAGTTATTATTTACACCGTGAAAATTTTATTAATTATGGATGTACATTTTCATTTATAGTTTTCTAAATAAATAATAATAATAATAATAAAATTATTAACAAATTTAATTTTCAATAAAATATTTAAAACCCAAATAAATTATTTTCTGATGTGATATGGAAAACATCCAACAATCGTAATGGTTATACCCTACCAAGTGTAAAACCCACGTCTCGGAACTATTGGTGGTGTCAGATTTGTAATTCGACGCACTGTTTGAGAGAAAATAATTACATATTATTTAAAAATTGAATAATTAATTAACATAAACTAAAGAAGTAATTATCATGCCCGAGTGTGCCAAACACCCAATGTGAATCAAGGTTATACCCTACCTAGGGTAAACACAACGTTCTGGACCTAAAAGAGGTCTCATATTTCCCATACAACACACCATTTGAGAGTTATTTAATTTTTTTAAAAGAAACAAGCATGCGTATCAATAATATAAACTTAATATTTTTCTTCTATTAATGCCACAGTGTCGACTATTGAAAAAAACGTTCTGAGGCTCGGTTTTAAAACCTACCAACCTAGTGAACAGAAAATTTTATTTCCTTCATTTTTATATCCTACTCAAAACATGGAACGTTACACAATGCATCAAAAAAAAGAATATTTGGCACTACACAAATCAATGTCTCATGTTTCAAATTAATATATCATAAAGAAGAATAATCGATCAATATCCAGAATTTATACTACCACATATGAAGTGGAATGATTATTATTTATAGTTTTGGATGCAAGAATTATGTTATTTGAGAAAGGTAATGGGCATTGGAATAATAAAATATATACATATTGCATTGAATTATTTCTTCATTAATGATTTAAATGAATGGTTATAATGGTACAAATATTGCGTTTATGCTATCACTAATGATGACTACAACATATTTGTTTTAACTAAATATAACCAATATTCTATTTTACATAAATAATGTGGAATAAAGAACGTTTTCAATAAGTTTTTATGGTAAATAATTTTTTTACTAAATTCAATAGAATACATGGTTAATGTTTTCCCATGGTTGGAATTTGAAAATAAATGTTGTCTTCATGTTGTTTGGGGTAATAAAATTTTCATTTTAGAAATTTTCATTTTTATTTTTAAAGTCATTGGGTTTGGAAAATTTGACCATTTATGAAATTGTTTATGTTTATAAATGAACGAGGGTTTATATATTTCTGTATTACAAAACCCTATATTGAAACATTTCCTATGAGATAATGTAGAAATAAATCATGGATCAATAAAAGGATAATATTTTTCTTAGGAATTAGAAATGAATTAATTAATTATTTTTCATTCCATTCAAATAAACTGAAATAATACATCAACTCTTGGAATAATGTTTTGGAACCAAAAATATTGTCCTCTTATAATATTTTTTTAATATGATTTACATTTTTCATAACTATGGTTTAAGGCCTTGTGTTATAAATCATTCATTTGAAAATGTTCTCTATCACTTTACATCATAACAAGATTGTTATATTTCTCTACTATATCCATGTTTTCATTAATGTTATAATATTCAAATGCTTATTAATATGGTGAACTTCGAAATTACTTTTCCCTCTCATTAATAATATGGGTTAATAAACTTATCTGTGATGTATGGATTTATACAATGGTTTATTATTGAATATAAATCCCTTGAGTTCGAGGGTCATGTTTGAATTGTGAAGAAAAAAAAAATTTAGGTAGGGAGAATGAAACACAGCAATACATTAAAATACTTTTCTTTTAGAATACAATTAATTTTGTTATTATATAGCATCGTATGAAAAACTATGTTATTCATATGTCACAAGAAACATAAATTACATCATTATATATACGGAACATTGATGTTAGCTTCTGTTACATGAAATAATGACTTTCATCCATGGATTAGGTCATACAGAAGACTGAGTTTTACATAACAACAATATATTAACAAAAATATTTTAATAAAAATATATATCATAACAATTAAATTTTTGGTTATGAATAGGATTTAATATATCATTTAATATATATATATTTATATCTTGATCCATTTGTTATTAATTAAATATAAATTAATATAGAATCCCATTGAATACAGATTCAATTACTTTTTTGAGAAAATAATTTATTTATGCTCTAAAGGTGATTATCTTAATAAATAAATATAATTTTTAAAAATGAATTATATTAATGTTATATATATATATATATTATATTGAATTAGATATTTTATTTTTTTATCCATTATATTTGATAGTCATAATATACTTATAAATCCCTTTGTAGGAAAAACAATTTTATTTTTTAAATTGAATTTTTGTTGCCTCTAAATAGAAAAATTGTATCATAAATGAACATTAAATTTTTTATTAATTTTATATTTTAATATAATAATAAATTTTTAAATAATTACTATGATATTCGGTTAGGGTGAATTTTTTCTATTTTTCTCAAAAGTCTCATTTTTCTATGAATATTAACAAATTTTGAATTTAAATATAGAACTACTTTTTATGTAATTTATGTATAAGGATAAATTATATTCATAATTTTTTTATTTTAAAATTATACCAATTATAAATCAATTGATCCAATTTAGCTTATTTGAATCATGTTAAAATTTATTTGGATATAAAAAAAATATCTAAATATTGAGAATTATTACTTTAAAAAACCACTTACTCATCTCAACTCTAGGATAAACATTAAAATTATTTTGAAAACTTATGTTATTGGAATTTGGAGAAGTGGAATCCATGTTTTTAATTATAATAGTTTTTAATTTCAGTTAATAGTATTATAGTTTTTCAACACAAATGTTTTTGAATATATTTAATATTAATTACATCAATTGAAGTAAACTTATGTTAAACTAGGGACACGACCTTTATCGTATTGTCCAGAATGACCTATAAAAAAGTAAAAACCATATTTTGTGAACATATATAGACCACATACTCCCTATGTTATATTTTGTAATGTTATTTGAGGCACATTATTTATGTGAGAACTAACAATATTGTTTACCTTCTTATATTTACAAGAATACCACTCCTCCTCCGTTGTAAAAAGACACTCACCCCTCCCTCTTATTCACACCTCTCAAGCCATTTTAATCACCCAAAACATGCCCTAATATGATCCCAAAATATTTACCATTATCTTTAAAACCTCACATTTTTCAGAAATCAAAACAATGTATCTTTTTGTATAAACCAAAACGATTCACACAAATAAGTGTTAACATTGTTCAATGACCACTTTTGTTTCATTTCCTTATCCACCCCTTCAAATTTATTATATAATGATTATATAATAAAATAATTATATTCAATATACTGAGATGTTTGATGCTAATATTTTTAACAAAATTTCAAAGACATCACATAAATGGGATAAAAAATCATCATTCGTGTGTACAACAAACTTCCACCACACGCACCGACGTCATTCATTCATCAATTACCACCATTAATCATTCGAATAATGAAGTATTTTTTTATATATAATTTTTTTGAATTATATTATTTCATTATTCTAATATAATTTTTATATAACACATGCCATTATGCTTTCCATTTTTTGGGAATACGATAACTTCATTTATAGACTTGGGGACTACTGCCTCCTCAATGTGATGTGATTCGTTCACACAATGTATAGAAACTATTAAGGATGAATTTAATTAACATTTTTGATGATTACAATATTAGCATGATACTATAATTTTAATATAGATATATATCATTATATTTCCATTCATTTAATACAATAAAGAAATGGAAGTGGCATTCAATCATATGTACTTCCTATCCTCTCCACACTATAATAAAATCGACATATGGAGAGAGGTTTTTGAATATGGAGGTTTAAACCACCTACATATTTTTGTAAAATGGTTTCCAAAAACCATAACTAAATATTTTAGTGACAGTCAACTTGCTTCGGTTATGTACATTTATATGTGGTTTCCATGAACTATCATATAAATTTAGTTTTTGGTGGTTGCCTGGGTTTTTGGGGAGGATTCACATAACAAATGATGACTAAAGGATATTTTTGGATTAAACCCACACAATAACTTAGGAATTTAATGTGAATATAAACCCCTGATAAATCCCACAAAAACACAAATATATAAGAGTATCTCTTAAAAATAAGTGGATTACAGCACAGCTAGAAAATAATTTTTCATAAATGGATACAGTTTAAACCAAATGAATATATAAATTTAAATGAAATACACTAGCAGTTTCTATTTCCCCAAAACATCCATACAAAAATTGATATCAAACTATATCACATAATTATATCTGACTGCGACAGATAAATGAGTTTTTGATTTACCACATTAATAAAATTAAATATATAAAGTATTTTAATAAATATCGTTCAAATGTCTATAATAAAAAAATACCATAACACAAAATGAAAATTAAATAGTCAAAATTCACATTAATTGGTATTCTATATTCACTAATCAATGTACAGTCACAAGGAACTCCTCATAACACCCTCTCCATATCCATCTCTAATTATTTCTAATGGAAGAATAATGAAAATCAGTTTGAAAAATAAATTTTGTTGTATATTAAAATTTAAACGTAAATCTAATAATTGTTTTTTATATAATTATTTTGAAGTTATGTCTATTACCTTCACAATACCATCCATTATTGCAATTTCACTATGGAATGATACAATCATCTTCTAATATAATTCCATATATACTTTTATTAGAGAGGTGACCTTTTCATCTTTCATTTTTATATGATCCTCCTATTTTTGAACATGTATATTCATTAAAACAAACTCCCTATATAAAAATAATCATGCAGAATCATCCGTCAGCACCCATAGAAGTAAAATGGGACAACTATCATTAGTTAAAAAAGATTACATACCTAATAATTATAAAACATTATCTATTTAGTATCATTGAATCCATATTTAAAAATATATTTTTATTATTATACTAAATATGAAATAACAGTATTGATATGTCACTACCCATCCCCCGGGGCCCGTGCCGTGACTACCCCAAGCCCGACTTCCATAGGACATGTGAAATCGACTAGAACCAAAGGTGAAATTCATTAAATCTAGGAAGGCATTTCCTTTATAAACAAAAATAAAAATAACAGAGTACAAGGTGGAAGCAAAACACAAAGTAAATCTGTATAACAAAAGAGTACTGAAAAGTAAAGGGGCCAAAAATACTAGACCAACAGAAAGTTCAAGTACAACTGAAAAGGAAAAAAATATATGAAAGGTGAAAACCATCTCCTAGATCATCCACCACGGATCCTAACAAAAGGGTAGGTAATGATTTCCTCCTCAGCACTCCATGTTCATTAGTCTCCTCTGGGCGCCAACTCGGTGTGAAGTCCACCACCGGGTATTGTCCAGTCCTCACACACTCATCCTCGGTCAGCACTGTCTATCATCTGCATCTAACATAATGAGGTGATGGCATAGCCTGTGTAGGGTTGAGTATAAAGATACTCAATAGGGACCCTGAGACCATCAATGTATCACAAAATCCAACATAGATAAACCACAAAGTATAAAACCAACAGATAACCCCACTTAGGTATATTCCCATACATATACCTAAGTTATAAAATAAGCCATCTCAAATATGAAGAAAACACAAAGTTACGAACTCGGCTCACACAAGTATACAATTTTAGAATAGAGATAGAGATGATCAGATGTAGCGACTGAATCATTTATTCTGTTGAACCCACACAGGATCAAGGAACAGAAATCAGAACTGTCGAAGCCATACAGGATCAAGGAACATTTATTCTATCGATCGCACACAAGATCCAGGAATAGAAGTCAGAACTATCAAACCCACACAGGATCCATGAATAGTTGTCAGAGATGTAAAATCTATATAGTATCTAGGAACAATCGTTAGAGTTGTCGGACCTACACAGGATCCAGGAACCGTCGTCAGTGCTGTCAAACCCACATAAGATCCAGGAACAGTCGTCACCACACAGCCAACCACAGGGTTCCGCATGAAGCATGCTTGATTCTGGGAGGGTCCTCTCCTCAAGACGAGTGTCAATAAATGAAATTTTACAAAGTACCACGAATAATTTTCTCAATGGTTCTCCATGTCATAGGGGTCTCAATGCAATAGATGAAGTTTCAATCGGACACTCAGTCTGTGAGTTATTGGCATTTCCATTCCAAGGGCCCGATAGGATTTATGTTCAATCCCACCTGACCATACAAAAATTGTATCCAAACCTCAATTGGGGTATTCCAGAAGAACCATCTTGCTAAAATATTTCCGTCGTCGTAGATGGTTTGTCAATTGAACACTTGTAGCCCAAGTTATGGGCGAAAAGGTGAAATAGGGTCAAACGGGTCCAGGTTGGGTCTGGCCCAATCAGACCAACCCGGCCCGACCCAACCTAAGCCGATCCAATCCACCGGAACCGTTCCGACACACGGCGGTGGTTCGTCCCACGCTGGGTGGCCCAGCCAGATGGTAGCTCCGCCCGCGTGGCCTACGCTGGCGGCCTGTCCTAAGAGGGCATGCGGGGGCGGCCCCCCTGGACTGGGTGGCTAGCGGTTGTCGGCACCCTGCGGGGCCCGCCATCGCCGCATGGAGGAGGGGGGTTCCGCACCCCCCATCATTCGAATGGAACTGATGCATGGAGCTGGTTTGGTAGCCTATGGGACCCAGGAGGGTCCCGCCTCGTCCGGCTGGCCGAGCAGCCAACTGCGTCTTCTCTGCCTGTGGCTGGCCCTACTTTTTGCCTCTGATATACTACTGCAGCCCCTGGATGTAGCTTCTTCCTCGACATGGCATGATGGGGCCACTCCCCTCCGGCGGCCTAGCAGCAGCTCATGTGAATTGTCGCAGCCACGGGTTGCGGCCTACTCCTTCACATGGCATGACGACACCACTCCCTTCCGGTGACCCGGCGGCCCTGTGCTGCCAGTTTCCGTTGTGGTCGGCCTGACGCAGGCCGCCGTTGCACCACCGTGTCCCATCAGTTGGGCCCCACTTCTCCGGCTGTTATGTTGTTTTTCCGCCATCGTCAACAAGCGAGGAAGAAAGGGAGGGGGTCTGTCCATGTTTGTTTTCCCCACACCCTCCGTGTTATGGTGATAACAATCGGCTAAACATAAACCAAGATTTTAACAATAAATAATGAGAACAAATTCAAACACGAATCCCCCACCTTTGTTCTTTGATCTTTGTTTGTTGATGGGGTCATATAAGTCATTCGTCGAAGAAGTCTCTCGATGGTTGAAGCTTCGAGGAAGAATTCAATGAAGGTCGGTGTTCTTCATTATTCCTTGGGAGATGGGGTTCTTTATTAGAGAATACTAATTCTCTCAAGCTCTCCTATCAAGGCTCCCACCAATTGAGAAATTTCACGGAAAATAATAATAATAGATTTTCTATTGTTTTAGATGTTGGAATGAAATTCAAATATAGAATAAAATTAATTAGACAGGCTCCACTTAATTGATTCAAGAGGTCGGCACAAGGAATTAATTAGGGGAGGTGAAGAGGCACTCCCTCATTAATGAGGGTGAGTTGAAAGGTTTTACTCCCCTCCATTAATAGGGGTTTATGCCCCGTGTGGTCCCCACACGGTAACCTATCGAGGGAGTTTATGTTAAGGTGGGACCCACCACCATAACCTTTCATGGGAGGTTAAGGTGTCGTAGTCCCACCTCCAACTCCCATGGGGAGGTTTTCACCACCAAACACCCACATGGTGGCTTTAATAATATAAAGTGAAAACTCACATTATTTAATTACTTTCCATGAAAATCCAAATTCTATCTTCTACTCTCGACCAACTGTTGTCGAGGTGAAAGTCTCCTTAAGTGAATACCGGAGTTGCAAGTTCAACGGTGCCCTTGTATTTCAATTCCGAGCACTGGCTATAATGTTATAAAAACCCGCATGTATGTTTACTGAACGTAACCGAAAAAAATTCAGAAATTTATTTCAGGAACACCCGGCCTCGGAATCAAGTGCCGTCAATTTTCACGGACTCGTAAAATTCCCATGTTATTAACAAAAAAATTTCCACGAAAATATTGGGTCATAACATTTAACCATTCTTGGGGATTTACGTCCATCTAATCTACAACTTGAACTAAGGTAACAAATGGGGGTACTGAGCATGAATCTGAACCTCCTGCTCCCATATTCTGTCTTGTAGGTTCCCATGCTTCCAACGAATGTGCACCAGAGGTATCAACTATCCACCAAGGACCTACTCCTGTCGATCCTCAATATCCACTGGAACCTCCATAAAAGTCTCCCCATCGTCGACGTCCAGATCACGATGGTAAATAATGTGAGAAGGGTTATGCCCGTATCTCTTTAGCTGGGATACTTGGAAGACGTCATGCACCAGGTGCAACTGAGGTGGAAGTGCTAAGCGGTAAGACACCTCGCCTACTCTTCTGAAGACCTGTTAAGGTCTGACAAATCTCAGAGATAACTTGTCGCCTCATCCAAATCTCCATAAACATCGATGATTTGAGACCCATAGAGTGATGTAGTCACCATCCTCAAACACCAGAGGTCTCTGTCTCCTATCAGCATACAACTTTTGCAAGCTCTTTGGAGTCTTCATCTGCTCCTAGATTATTTTCACCTTCTCTGTCATAGCCCATACCATCTCTGGTACAACTAGTACTGACTCCCCTGGGCTTGTCCAGCATAGTGGCGATCTACAAGGTCGACAATACAAGGACTCAAAAGGTGTCACCTGTTGGTTGAGTGATAGCTGATGTTGTATGAAAACTTCACCAAAGTTAAGTGACCCTTCTAGCCGCGGCCGAAGTCAAGAACACAAGCACATAGCATGTTCTCGAGTGTCTGAATGGTCTGCTCAGTATGACCATCTGTCTGAGGATGGAAGGATGTTCTCATACAAAGCTACATCCCGAAACCCTCCTAAAACCCCTTCCATAGCCGGGAAGTAAATCGTGAATCATGATCGAAGACAATAGAAGAAGTTAATCCATGTGGCCACCAAATCTCCTGCACATAAAGGCATCCCAATCTCTCTACGGAACCCGACTCTCTGATCTGTAAGAAGTGGGCTGACATGGTGAGTTGGTCGACGATCACCCAGATAAGGCCATGTCCCCTAGACATACGTGGAAGACCTGTCACAAAGTCCATTGATATCCCATCCCACATAAACTTTGGGACCTCTAAAATATGAACCAAGACTACTGGTACCTAATGCTCCACCTTCACTTACTGACAAGTGAGGCATAGAGAGACAAACACTGCTATTGCCTTCTTCATACCTGGAAACCATTGCTGTAGTTGAAGGTCCTGCTACATCTTCTCCACTCCTAGATGTACCTCTAGCGGGGATGTGTGGAACTCCCTCAACACTTCCTCTTGAAGTGACTCCAGAACCATAGTATTTCCTCTGATGAAGATGATGTGCTCTCCACCTTCAGAAAATCATATAGGTGCCAGCCCTGTGGATATCTGATCATGTTGTGTATCACAGTCAGCGTCTCCACATTGTGCCTCTACAAGTGTACTAGGACTGGACGATACCTGAAGGTTGACCTCATGACGAGTCAGTACCTGAAGGAGACTGATGGAAATGGAGTTTTGTGGAGGCTATTTGTACCTTCACTTCAGGTAGGATCTGTGTTGGGAAATCTAAAAGCTTCTTTTCACCTTTCTATTATTTTTGTCATTTTCAGTTGTACTTGTACTTTCATTTGGGATTGAATTTCAATCCCATTTACTTTTCAACACTCTCTTGTTATAGAGTTTTACATAGTGTTTTGTATTGAGTTGTGTACTCGGTTGGGTGTGTTTTCAGTTATAAAGGCAATACCTTCCCAGTTTAGGGATTTCTGCCTTGGGTGTTGGTCGCTATCCCCTGGCCTATCGAAGGCGGGCTTGGGGTACTCACAGCACGGGCCCCGAGGAATGGTGGGTGACATGATACTAAAATTTGTACATATAACTATCACCCTCTATAATCCCCATGAAGAAACATGATTGAAGACCTAATCATTTGGTACTAATCCTGTTGAATGGGTATGCATCATCTCATATTCTAATGGGAAATTGAAAAAGGGTGTTCTAGAATATAAACGAATCAAGGATGTTAGAGATGGTGTATGAGGGTTGTTATAGGGTGTCTTAGATGTTGTTGGAAGGGATACTATTGGATTACCATCTATAAGCGTGGTCATGTTAATGTAAACATAGATTCCATTAGGATTAATAGAACACTTCCTCCTTGGAATTCCAATCATTTAGTAAAATAAAATTATCACAAGAACATATTGTTGGGAAAATTATTATTTTTTAAATAAACAATGACAACAAATTATCAATACGGGTTTTTTTCATAGGTATGATAATGAATGACAACACATATAACATAATTGGTTGATAAATTATTGTATTGATGCAAATACAATACGTTTTTAATTCAATATTTTAATTTTATTACTCTATCATTACACTATCTACTATTCCCCCCCCATTGAAAGGCAAAAACATTAAATATAATTTTGGAAAATATGTTCAATTCATTATATTGATGAAATTAAATGTCATTAGTAAAGTCATCCATGTAATCACCCATATCATACAAGTTGCATTGTTTTATGTAAAAATCTACACTCTACATTTAATCCACAACATATTACACATAATAATAATTTTTATATTGAGATAATTACATATATGGATTATTTTATTCATGATCCTTGACATTTCTCAAGAAAGATAATTTCACTGAAGAAATATTCAAGGAATAAATTTTAATACCTATGAAAATATAGAACCAATTGAATTTGAATAAAATTACATAAAAATTCCAATGGAAGTTTAATTCGAAAATATCATTCAACATTCTACTATAGAATGCTTTATAAAATGTAAATATTCAGTGAATATTTATATTCACATTCTATTCCTGATCAGTTGTAAGAAATTTAAATCTATTTACAATGTATGTATCAAACATTCTAGTCTATTTTAATGGAGCTTTGGCCATAAAAATAAAATATATTGACAACTATGAATGAGTATCACTATTCATGTTCTAAACAGTAATATACATTATTAGATTTATGAAAAATAGGTTTTGACCTAATAACCATATTTATTTCAATATTTACAAACATAAATATCATAAAAACCATTTTACAAGCTATTTTTTAATTTATTTTGTTATATCTATCCCATTTAATGTTCATCATCTCATTCATTTATTTTTTTATATCCTAATATCATGAAAAAGAGGATCTACAATTTAACTATTCCACAACACATATCTATGTCATAGTAATAATTCCATTTCTATCTGTGTTATATTTCAACTCTTCCCAATTAATCAGCTAATAGAATGAATGTTTTTTGTTATCTAATATAGATGAGATTATGTGGATGTATTGTTAACAAATACAACTTGATTTAATCTTCTGTCAATATCATGCATGTATGTAAAACTAAAGGTAATACACTCCAAGGATAAATAGATATATAAAAGTGATCCTTCAGGTCCATCATTATTTTCAGGTATGATTTTAGATTCTTGGGATATCTATGAAATATAATAAATAAAACTAAATTTTATACATAATTCACTGTTAATACTTTCCTGCTTTTTAAAAAAACATATAAAAAATTCCCTCTCAAATTGAAAAAATAGTCAATAATTTATTGGGCCTCTAAATTTATCTTCCTCCACCAAATTTATAGTTAAATACATCATTAATGTAGAATATTACATAGGAAATATCATCTCCACTGCACAAAGTGACAATAAAAATCACTCATTAAGGTTTTTAGGCTCAAATTGTTTTAGATTTTTCTCACATAGTTGTATAAAGAATGTGAAAACATCTTTACTACTGTAGTAATATTTTTATGTAATATGTATAATCACAATAAGATGTTACATGAATTCCAATTAGATAAATTCATATGTTTTAAAATTAAATGCAATGTAACATTATCTATAAGGAACCAGCCTTAAACATTACATAATATAGAATTAAATAAAAAATTCACATTGAGGATATTTTTAGGTTTACAGTTTTAAATAATTAGGAAATAACTATTACATCTCAAAAGATTAAAAAGTAGACACTTCTATACAGTTTCCATTTTTTAATCAAATAAAAACTCTTGAAAAAAAAAGAGTAATTTCTAGTACCATGTTTTAGAGAGCCTGGCTTTTCCTTGATCCCATCCTTGACCCTATTCATCTTTAAGTCCTGTGAAAACATTTGAAAACATTTGATGAGCATAAAAAGCTCAGTAAGGGTTATAAAACAATGAGAGAAAACATTTGTTCATAAATACATACAAACATGATATCTTTTACTTACCTCATGAAATCATAAAATTTTATGAATAACACAAATATATTATAAATCATAAAGGTACCTTGTGGTATCCATAACATACTTACATTGCAGCTATCACATCTACATAGAGAGTTACTTTGGAATATCCATCACAGTATATTCCTTAAATCTCTTAGGAGAAACATTCAAATTTACCACTGTTATGTTACCGAATGCATTGGAGAGATATCTCGGGCTCACCCACCATAGGTTTATCACAGAACCTCCTATATACATAAATAATGCTGAAGAACCATAACATGATCATAACAAAAAACATGAGCATGAAGGAAAGATAAAATTACCACATTGTAATAAAAATATATCATTTAAATATATTAAAATTACAAATCATTTATCAAAACAATTTTCAATACCAAAATAAATAAAAAGAGTGTATGGTATTTATTATATTTTTTAAAAACATTACAGCTTGTTAAGGAAGCGAAAAGATCAAATAATACTCCAGGCCGCTGAAAGGTCGTTGTCACCACTTACGTTAAAAAAAATCCTTCTTTTCATTTAGTAAAATTCTTCGTATAACATGATTCCCTTTGAATGAAATTAATATGCAAAGGGGTGTATAATCCATATAAAATAATGTCGAGTATAAAACTAAATATGCCTCAATGAAAGGAGATTGAGACGAAGTCCCTTCCCACATGTCCGTCTTGACTCGATTGATCTTTAATCTCCTGAATAATAAACTAAAGTTAATTGCTACTTTCATAAGAACTTTGTCAATTTTATTATTCCTTTTATATATATTATTATCATGTTATAAACGTAATGTAATCATATATGTTAATAACATTCATTTTGTTGATATTTGATACTTGAGTAAAAAATGATCACCTAATATTTAAAAGTTTTCCATGTGGTCAATAGTCCATTATATCCCGAATGACATTAATTATTTAGATATCATTTATATAATATATATTCGGTATATATATATATATATAACAGTACATATCATTTGGAGGTAAGAAATGAAATGCACCATTCATGGAGACGGTAAGCCATACGTACACATGAACAGTACTTTCATTTCTATTTCTTATTTTAATGAAATTAAAACATAATGATACATAGGTATATAATAATTAAAGTATAATATCATACATAATATTATTAACTCCAACCTTTATATGACCGACATAAGGCATTAACGAGTCATATCACTTTGAGGGGGCGGTAGTCCGCACTTCCTCAAATTAAATTATCGTGTTTGCCAATAATGGAAACCATATAAGTATGATATAAATGAAAAATAAATAATCCTAAAGAGAACATAAACATAATATATATCATATATAAATATAGTGTCATCTTAATGTCCACCATGATATGCGGTAGAAGATAATCCAATAATCATCATTTCGTGAGGCGTTAGTTTTCAATCCACAAAAACAGTATGTTCTTCACCAATTAGATGGAGGTGTGTGTAAGTTTATTTTGAAAACTTATTATAACAACATTCTTGTATATTTGGGATACTGGTTGTGTTATTAAATGAAGGGAAAAAGAGTTTACGGTTTGGAGAAGTAAAATAAATGAAAAGAAGTTAAGAGAAACTGTTACCTTTAATTTGGGTAACTTACTTTGGTTTGAACCAAAAGGACTTCTTGAAGAGACTTCTGCATAAGGAAAGGCATCTATAAGGACGAGGGTCATGTATGGAGATTAATTTGGTAGAGGTTGGATTATCCAAAAAGATTTAGAGGTGTTAGGAATAGTTTATAAGTAAGGGATTTTTATAAGGGGGAGGAGGGGCTCTTTAGGAAAGTGTGATAATATTATTTTATTATATAATGATATTCAGTTTTTAATGGTCCAAAACTAATTAGAGTCGATGATAATATGACTCATGGTCAAAATAAAATCATCTAATAAGAATTGGATACGTTTTAGATATTGTTTTAATATTTATAATCTTATTTATTTAAATATTTTATTAATGAGGTAAATACATCATCATTGTTGTGTCATAAATAATTTAATTAATTTGATGTCTAAAAAAATACCATGATTTAAGAAATAATTTTATAATTACAATGAATAATTTTTTCAAAAAGATAATTTATATAACCTTTTGTAAAATTTATTTTACTAATTGATATTTGTTTTTTGTCATTTTTTCTTTCACTTTATGTTATTTACTCTAAAGTGTCATTATCACTATCAAGTGGCTCAATGGGGTCCCTAAATCGAACCAAATATTCTTATTGTAATAAATTAATCAACCAATATGTTTTGGACAAGTGTTATATTAATTTTAATTATTATAATATTCTTTTTTACTTTTAATTACCCTATTTACCATTAAACGCGGTAAATAAAAGTCAAAAGTTACTATTCACCAAAAAATATTTAATCTTATTGAACCAAATTTTACTTACTAATAACAACATTGTATATCGGATTCTTAAATTTCAATTCACAGAAGTGGTAAATTTTCATTTAAATGAAACAGTCAGTTTTTAACTACTACTAAGTGGTTTCACTATTAATCAAAAATTTATGTTTTTCAGAAAAATACCAAAACTTCTGCCTATGATTTATTTGATATTCAGAATTCCTAAATAATGTCTATTTTTTTATATTCTAAACATATAAGTGGAATTAATAAATTTAAAATTAATTCTCATTGTTAAAACAAATAGCGTGTTTTTAAGAAACAATAACTATTAAAATATTGACACTTGTTTATGTCCAATTTCAAATTGAAAATAATTACAATGACCAAAATTGGATCAAACAGTAAAAAATATTCTAATTTAACTTTAAAACCAATAAAAAATATGATCTATCCATATAAATAAATTATATTAAAACACACTTTTGAATTATAATTCATCATTTTTCGCTATTCATTAAAAAATGAACTTTGTCTAAAAAATTCCAAAAATTTATACAATGTAAATTTTGATGACCCCATTCTAAAAAATGATTTTATTTAGTCAAATAAAATGTATTAATGTATCCAAATCATGTTTTAAAGATGGCTCTCCATTAAAAGCTGGTAAATCGATCTTTAAATATAAATTATTCTTAAAATTAGATTCATTCACATTTTAAGCCTTGATCTTTTTATTGGATAAATGTAAATACATTTAACAACCATGTATAATAATATTGTAGTTTTTTTATCATTATAACCAATACAATGGATATAAGTTAACTGTCATTTAGAATAATAATATTATATTATTAGTGTGCAACATAACATTTCAAAGAAACTCGTTGTTGCGTATCGGGTATGCTATCGAACATAGAAACTCTTTTAAAGTAAAATTAGTATTTAATTCACGTATTTTAATAAATAAGTAATATGTCTTATTATTTATTTAATTTTTATGTTACATCATTCCCCACTTTTACGAATTGTATCCTTGCAATTTTTCTTAACAAAATATCTGGGGGATATTTATCCCTCATAGAATTTTCAGATTCCCACGTTCCTTCTTCAACCATATGATTTTTGCACAAAACCTTTACATGGTGAATTACCTTATTCTTCCACACATTCTCTCTTCGGTCATGAATCTAGACTGTATGTTCCTATTAAGAGAGATTCACTTCCTAGTAAACTATCTATGGGCTCAAAACATGAGATGGATCTGGCATATATTTTCTCTACATCGAAACATGAAAAACATAATGTACTAGGGATAATCATGGAGGTAAAGCCACTATGTACGCAATTGGTCCATCATTATCTGATATTTTATAAGGTTTAATGAACCTCATACATAAATTTACCTTCTTACCATAACGCATCACACTTTTCCATGTAAAAACATTGAGAAAGATGTGATCACCTACCTCAAAAAAAAGATCCTTGCTCCGGTTATCTGCATAACTTTTCTGTCTTCTCTGAGCTGTTATCATCTGTTTTTGAAGAAAATAAACTTTATCTGCCATGTGTTCTACCAATTTTGGTCCCATCAGCTTCCTTTCACCTACTTCATCCCAAAAATCTTGAGTTTGAAAATTATTTCCATATAATGGCTCAAATGGATCCATCTGTATACTTGAATGAAAAATGATATTATATGAAATTTCATCCAAAGAACGATGTTGGTCCTAACTTCCATGATAATTCGTCGAGCAATAAAGTAACATATCCTCCAATGTTTTAAATGTTCATTCTGATTGACAATCTTATTGGGGATGAAAAGTTGTACTAAAATTTAATCGAGTACCCAATGACTTCTAAAGGCCTTTCTAAAAGTTACATGTAAACCTGGGATCATGATCAGATACAATGGAGAGGGGAACTCCATGAAACCTAACTATCTCTTTAACATACAGCCGAGAAAGTTGATCTAGTGAAAATGTATCTCAAATAAGATTTAAATGATCAGATTTAATCAATCGATTAACAATAACCCAGATTGCATTATTACTTTGAGATGTCTTCGGTAATCCCACAACGAAGTCCATCGATATATTTTCCCAATTCCACTCTGGCACTGGTAATGACTGAAGCATCCATTCTGGTAACTTACACACTGCTTTAACCTGCTAAAAAAGTCAAACACATTATAGTAAAATCAAAAATATCAATTTTCATTCCATCCCACCAGTAATACTCCGTGTGATTTTTGTACATCATAGTACTACCAGGATAAATTGAAAATGGGGAACTATGAGCGTAACATAACAACTCATTCATTAACGTTGAATCAAAAGTCACACATAATCTCTTTTCAAATCTCAAAACACAACCATTATCAATGTTAAATTCAGGCAACTTACCCTTCTGAACCAACTCTACCATTTTCCGTAACTCGCTATCTTCCTTATATGCTTGCTTAATTTTGTCTCATAGAGATGATCTCACTGACACCTCATACAAAAAAAGTATAATTTTCAGCACCAAAAACATCTTCAGCAAATTTTATCAAATCAAAAAAAACAAAGGATCTTATTTGAAATGTAACATTGTTAATGAAGCATTACTTTTTCGACTCAAAGCATATGTCACTTTATTAGATTTTCTTGGATGGTAATGGATCATGCAATCGTAATGCTTGAATAATTCCAGCACTATCCTCTGTCTCATGTTCAATTAATTTTGATTGAATATATACTTTAGACTTTTGTGATCAGTATATATTTCACATTTTACTCCATACAAATGATTCCTCCAAATTTTTAAAGCAAAAACAACAGTAGATAATTCCAAATCAGGTGTTGGGAAATTAAACTCATGTGGTTTCAACTGACGTGATACATAAGAAATTACCTGATCATTCAGAAATAGGACACAGTCAAGTCCTTTCAATGAATCATCATTATAGATAAAAAACTCACCATTTCTGGATGATAGTACCAAAACTGGAGCATTCACCAATATTCTTTTCAATTACTAAAAACAATCATCATATTCTTTTTTTCCAAATGAACTTAACCCCTTTTTAAGATAACATAATAATTGGACTAGATAACCATTTAAAATTTACAACAAACCTCCTACAATAACCTACTAAACCAAGAAAACTATGAACCTGTGTTATATTTGTGGGTCTTGTCCATTTTTTTAAAAACTTTTTTATGCCTGATAGACTGTTATTCTATTTTTTGAAACAATGTGACCAAGGAAAGAAATTTTTGCTACCAAAAATCACATGTTCTAAATTTACCACACATTTTATTTTCTTTTAAGGTTTGAAAGACAACCCTTAAATGAATTTAATGTTCCTATTTACTTTTGGAATAAACCAAAATATCATCAATGAACACAACCACAAACTTATGCAAGAACTCATGGAAAATTTAGTTCATAAAATTCATGAAAATAAAAGGTGCGTTGGTTAAACCAAAATGCATAACTACAAATTCATAGTGGCCATATCTAGTGCAAAATGGGGTCTTCAGAATGTGTTCTTATTTTACTTTCAACTGATGGTACCCTGACCTAAAATCAATCATAAAAAAATAATGAGCTCCCTGGATTTGATAAAATAAATCGTTGAAATGAGGCAAAGGATACTTATTCATAATAGTCATGTTATTCAATGCTCTATAATCAATGAAAAGTCTCATTGAACCAACTTTTTTTAATAAACAAGACAGGAGAACTCCATGGTCATGTGATAGGTCGAATGAAACCTTTATCTAATAACAACTGCAATTACTTCTTTAACTCTAAAAGTTTAGTTTGTGCCATTTGATTAGGGGGTTTTGAAATAGGCATAGCATTAGGAACTAAGTCAACAGTAAATTCATCTTTTCGATCAGGTATAATACAAGGAATCTCATTAGGAAAACATCAAGGTACTTATTTACCACTGGAACTTCATTAATATGAATGGTTCCTTTTTTCAACAATATGTGCAAGGTAACATTCATTTCCATATTTTACTATTTTCTTAACTTCTTGATATGTTAACAAAAGAAATGGTTCGTTCTTCTGTAAAAAATGAAAATCATTTTGAAAAGAAACCTCTTTAGCTCTATAGTCAATCTTGGCATGATAAACAAAAATCCAATCCATACCCAAAATAACATCAAACTTGACTAGAGGCAAAACTATAAGGTTTATAAGTAGATTTTTTCCGCACACAAGGATATGAATATTCTTATGTTTTCTTTTTATATCAACATTTCCTCCAGGTGTTTTAACGAAAAGTTCTTTATTCATATCTTGAGATGGAATTTCCAATTTACTAGAAAACTTCTAAGAAATAAAAGAGTTTGTAAACCTTGAATCAAACAACACTTTAGCATAATCTGAACAAAAAAATAGTGTTCCTGATACTACATCATTTGATGTCCAAACATCTACTAAAGTAGTTGTAAAGGATTTCACCACCCCTTTCGTCTTCTAGTCTAGCTTCTTTCCCTTAGTTGAGTTCTTTTTTGGACACTCATTTGCATAATGAACCATTTCATTGCACTTAAAACATTTTAATGACTATAAATCATATTTTTTTACCATTACCCGAATCTTTTTCAGTGAAATTATGTGCCTTATGTCCCATTTTTTTACATCGGTAGCACTTACCAAAATTCAAAAGTCATTTCCCCGCATGATTTTTACCACAATTTTTACAAGCTGTAAACATAAGTTTCTTACCATCAGTCTTTTTTGAAGTGTTCATCCCTTTCACCTGCCACCTATACCTCTTATTCTATTGTTTTTTAAATAACACTTAATCATCAGCAAACTCCATTTCCAACTTATCCACTGAATGAAAAAGGTTTTAATATCTTTTAAACTCACGAGAAGCTAAATAAAGTTGATATTTTGGCTTTAATCCAGGGTAAAAACGGCTGAATTTACTATCAAGATGTCATATGAAATTTAGATCATACATTTCCATTCGAGCAAATTTTTCTTCATAAGCAGCCACTATGTCATCCTCCAGCCTAAATTCCAAGAATTGTTTTTATATTATAAGATGAACGGCCTTAGAAAAATATTTCTCGAGAAACATATATTTGAATTCATCCTAATCGAGATCATCAATCTCCTCACTATCCTTGATATTTTTCACTATCGACCACCACTGATCATCTTCACCTTCAAAACGGTAAACAGTGAGACTAACCTTTTGATGTTCTGAACTACCCATGACATCGAAAATCTTTTCCAATTCTTTAATCCACCCTTATACTAGCACCAGGTCAGACGATCCTCTGAATGATGGGGGATGTTGCTTCATGAAATGCTCTACTACAGACATGTTTCTCTGTAGTTGATCTGGATGATCTCATACATGGATAACACCACCATTTATAGCTTGTGTCAGTTGTTCCATCACTGCAACAAATTGTTCAGTTCCAATTCCAACCATCTCAGGTTGCTGATTTGGAAGGTTTTCTTCCTCCTGATGTCATCTCAACATAGCTTCCCTGTTTCCTATGCGGAAAACAATTTTGGACATAAAAAATCATTAGAGAAGCAATATGGTAATCTGTAGATGATATATGATTTCAATATTAACATAAATTACTTTATGGATATTAATTTAACAATACCCTAACTTTTAAAGTTATCTAAACCGACCAGTGAAACCAACTATAAGGATCCGACCGTAAAAATTACATAATATTGAATTAATTGAATAATTCACATTGAGGATCTTTTCATGTTTATAGTTTTAGAGAATTAAGACATAAATATAAAATCTAAAACGATTAAAATGTATACCCTTCTACACAGTTTCCATTTTTGATAAATAAAAACTCTTGAAAAAAGAGTCATGTATGTTCCATGTTTTAGACAACATCACTTTTCCTTGATCCCATCTTCTTCCCTATTCATCTTTAAGTCCTGTGAAAACATTTCAAAACATGGAGTGAGCATAAAAAGCTCATTAAGGGTTAGAAAACAAAGAAATTTAACATTTGTTAAAAAATACACACCAAACATGAACTCTTTTACTTACCTCAAGAAATCACAAGATTTTTTGAATAACACATAGAAATCATAAATCTTAAAGGTAACTTTTGGAATCCATAACATACTTACATTATAGTTATCACTGCTACATAGTGAGTTACTTTGAAATACCCATCACAATATATTCCCAAAATCACTTGGAGAAACATTCATGTTCTCCGCTGTCACGTTAACCAATTCATTGGAGAGCTATCTCAGGCTCACCCTCCCTAGGTATATCATAGAACCACCCTTATACATAAATAATTCCCAATATCCATAACAGGATCATAATAAATAACATAAGCATAAAGGAATGATAAAATTACCACATTGCAATAACAATATATCTTTTAAATTTATGGACATAACAAATCCATTATCAAAACCATTTTCTATACCAAATTACCGAAAACGTGTATATGGTATTTATTTTCCTTTTAAAATACATTATTTATTATTAAGGAAGCCAAAAGATCAAATAATACTCGAGGTGGTGGAAAGGTTGTTGTCACTGCTTACATTTTAAAAAATAATCCTTTTTGTAGTTTAGTAAAAAACTTCATATAAAAATATTCTCATTGAATGAAGAGAAAAGAAAAATGTGTTTATACACTGTATAAAATAATGTCATGTATAAAACTAAATATGCCTCATTGAAAGGAGATTGAGATGAAGTCTCTTACCTCATGTCCGACCTAACTCGATCGATCCTTAAACTCATGAATAATAAACTAAAGTTAATTTATACTTTTTTAAAAACTTTTTAGAGTTTATAATTCCTTTTATATCACTTATTACCATGTTATAATCATTATTTAATCATTTATGTTAATAATGTTCATTTTTTTGATATTTGGTACTTGAGACAAAAACAAACACCTTGTATTTACAAGTTTTCCATGTGGTCAATTATCCTTTATATACATAATGACATTCATTATTTAGATTTCATATATATCATATATATACAGTATATATATATATATATATTTATTTATAATAGTACATATCATTTGGATGTAAGAAATGAAATGCACCATTCATGGAGACGGTAATCCGTACGTACGCAAGAAGGATACTTTCATTTATATTTATTATTTTAATGGAATTAAAACATAATTATACATAGTTATATTATAACTCCAGTATATATAATATATAGTATTATTAAATCCATCCTGTATATGTCCCACATATGGCATTAACGAGTCATATAACATTGAGGGGGTAGTAGTCCTCACTTCCTCAAATGAAATTATCTTGTTTACTCATAATGGAAACCATAATGGTATGATAAAAAAGAAAAATATAAAATAATAATGAAAAAATAAAAATAATATATAACATATATAAATATAGTGTCATTTTAATGGCCACCATGATAGGTGATAAGAGATAATCGAACAATCATCATTTCATGAGGTGTTAGTTTTCCATCCACAGAATCAATATGTTCTTCCCCAATTTGATGGATGTGTGTGTAAGTGTAGTTAGATTATTTATCATAAAAACAACCTAGTATATTAAGGATACTTTTTTTTGTTATAAAATCAAGGAATAAAAAGATTTTAGGGGTAGGAGAAGTAAAATAAATGAAAAGAAGTGAAGAGAAATGGTGGCCTTTAATTTGGGTAACTTCCTCTTTTTGAACCATAAGGAGTTATTGATGTGGCTTCTACCTAAGGTATGGATTATTGGATAAGGATAGGAATATTGGGAGATTAATTTGTTAGAGGATGGATGAGACAAAATGGTTGAGAGGTGTGAAGAATTGGGTTGAAGTGAGATATTTCTATAAGGGGGGGAGGGGCTCTTTAAGAAAGTGTGATAATATTATTTTATTATATAATGATATTTGGTATAAATAATTAAATTCAATGATAAGATGACTCATGGTTGATATAAAATCAACCAATAAGAATTGGACAGCTTTTGGATATTGTATTAATATTTATAATTTTATTTATTGAAATCTTTTGTTAATAAGGCAAATACTGCATCATTATTGTGTCATAAATAGATTAATTTATGTGATGTCTTAAAAAATACCATGATGTAGGAAATATTTTTATATTTATAATTAATATTTATAGTTTAAAAGATAATTTATATAACGACTTGTACAAATTAATTTACTAAAAGATATTAGTTTTTGTCATTTTTTCTTTTACTTTATGTTAATTAATCTAAAGTGTAATTATCACTCCCAAGTGGCTCAATTGGGTCCTAAAATAGACCCAAAGATGACCATGGTAGTAAAGGACTCAACCAATAAGGTTTGGACAAGTGTTAAGTTAATTTTGAATTATTATTATATTCTTTTTACCTTGAATTACCCTTTTTACCTTTAACCGCGGTAAATAAAAGTAAAAAGTTTCTAGACATGAAAAATTATTTTCATGTTTTTTAATCACATTTTAATTACTAATAACAACCATTTATATCGGATTTTCTAAATTCAGTTCACAGATGTGTTAAAATTTCATTTAAATGATAAAGTCATTTTTTAAAACTTCTACTAAGTGGTTTCAGTATTCAACCAAAATTGATGTTTATCAGAAAAATATAAACAATTCCGCCTAAGATTTATTTGATATTCCGAATACAAAAATGATGTCCATTTTTTAAAATTCAAAACATAGAAGTGGAATTAATTAATTTTAAATTAATTTCCATTTTTAAAACAAATAGCATTTTTCTTAGAAACAATAACTATTAAAAGATTGACACTTGATTATGTCAAATTTCAAACTAAAATTAATTCCAATGACCAAAGTTTGATTAAATGATAAAAATATATTCTAATTAAACTTTAAAACCTATTACAAATATAATCTATCCATATAAATAAATTATATTATAACGCAGTTTTGAATTAAAATACATTATTTTTCAGTATTCATTAAAAAATGAACATTATCAGAAAAATTCCAAAAACTTATACAAAGTAAATTTTGATGTCCCCATTGTATAGAAGAATTTTATTTAGTCAAATAGAATGTATTAAAGTGGCCAAAAATATATTAAAAGAGGGATATCCATTTAATGGTGGTAGATCGACATTTTAATGTAAATTATGCTTAAAATTAGATTCATTCACATTTTAAGCCTCTAACTCTTAATTGGATAAATGTATATAAATTTGACAAAAATTTATAATCATATTGTAGTTAGTTTTCTTCCATTTACACCAGTACAATGGCTAGGAGTTAACTACCATTTAAAATAATAATATTATATTATTAGTGTGCAACGTAAGATTTCAAAGAAACTCGGTGTTGCATATCAGGTACGCAATCAATCATAGCAACCCCTTTAAAGTTAAATTATTATTTAATTCATAAAATTTAATAAATATGAAACATTTATTATTATTTATTTACATGGGATGTTACATTATCAAAATTTTTCATTGAAAAAATATTAGGATCATACTTTCTATTATCATTTAGCTATAGATCACTTTTTTGTTAATTATTTATATGTCCTTGTGAGAATTTAGATATACCTTGAATTATCCTTCAACATTAGGTAATTGTAAGGCCAAATTATCTATTTAATTATTCTCGATTTGCAAAGAATCAATATTATTTAGTAGAAATTTAAATCCCCAATAATTGTATTTGATGAATACACTTTTTTAATCAATTGTTGTGTTTTGGTTTCACTTGATAATTAACTTCATATTTTTTTCACTATCATTAGAACGAATAACCTTACCAATGAATATTTTAACATTATCATTTTGTTCCAATATTTTATAACCATTTAAAAAATTTGGAGGTGTTCTAAAATCCAATGTACCATTGATTTTGTTCTAGATCAACAGAAATATGTGTGATTCATTGATAAATTATTAATGACACAATAACCCCTATGTTTTAATTTGAGATAGTCAGTTGGGATCAATATAAATGTTTCAAATATGTCATCCCAAACCCATGTATGTATTCTAAGTTGATAAATCCCCATGTTTAGGGACGTCAGTAATTGTCCAAATTAGAGAATCATTTAGTTTGACCATTTTTCTAGAAGATGCACCATATGTCTCCACATTGTTTTTATATAACCCCTTTAATTATTCTAATAGTGGCTTTAAATATACATCAATGTCATTTTTTAGAATTTTCTTCTTATAATAATCATATAAATGTTAAAATACATTTCATTCATACACATCTACAGAGGTAGATTATAAGTGATCAAAACAACCCTCCAAATGCTATAACTAGGGAATAATGTCCCAAATGGGTTGAATACCTTGAAATCAAATACCATTAACACATTCCTAAGATCATATGAGAAATTTGGATATATGGAACCAAATGTATTCCATGATTGTGAATCTAATGGATGTCACATTAACCAATCATTATTATTATCTATAGGATTCCACTTTATATGCTCAGAAGATTTCAATGACATGAATAATATTTGTAATCAACATTTTAATGGAATGTTACGAAAAACATTTGTAGGCATGTTACCTTTCTTTTTCCTCAAAGTTTTATGTTGAATAAGTCTTCAAAAATATCCAATTTTCCGATATCTAGAAGAATAAAAAAAATTAATCATGTATGATTGAATCCTCTCCCCAATAAAACATATAATCATTAGGAGAATATTGCATTTTCTATAATTCAATCCAATCCTGCAAAAAATAATTTCACTTCATAAAAATATTCGGGGAACTTAGTTGTTGTAAATTCATCACACTACAATTCCAATATCATGGATATCACAATATGTGAAATTCCACATAGGAATTTGATATGGTACTACATTAATAGTAAATTATGATTTGATTATTTGAAACAACCACAATACATTTCATTATTTCCCTTATCAACTAAACCAAAAAGAACATTTTTTTTATTCAAGGATTTCCTCTATTACATTATTCTCCAAAAAATAAATAGGGGTACAATGATAAGTTAAAATATTGATCTGTTTGAACTATTGTCTCAATAAAAATCATTTTTCATGTTTTTATTTTCATAATCCTCAATTGGATGATCTAATGTGTGTTGATGTTTACGTTGTTTTCATTCAATGCTGAATGAATTTTTTATAAGGGTTTTTATTTGACTATCTATTATCGACGATTTTAGTAGATCATTTTATTAACTGACTTCAGTGCTAAGTATTTATGATTTTTTTTCTTTGTTCCAAATACAACACAAATAGTGAGAATGTAATTTATTAAATATCAGGTTTTCATATACTTCAAATATCATTAACCATCACCTAGATTTATATTTAAGACATTGATATCTTATTCTACCATCGACAGATATAATAAAATTATAAAAATCTATAAACTCAACCAAACCCATATCATACTGAGGTGGCTCCATGGAAATTTAATCCTTCTTTTACCCATATATATCACAATCTACATAAAATTAAATTAAAATAATTAAAACACATATGTATTACTAATTTTGAAAAAATATAATTGAAGTGAAAAAACACAACTGATGTAGTTATAATAAGGGAAATATATCTAATAAAAAAGTTAAAGTAAAAAAATAAATAAATCATGTGTTGTATTTACTTCATATAGTATCAATTAAGCTTTCATAAAGAGCCTTCTATGACAATCCATTTTCACACTATTTGAAAAAACATTTCAAATGTTATTTGAAAATCATTTATCAAAAAATACATTGAAAAAAATATAGAAATATATCTTTTTCCGTAAAATAAATTTTTATGGGAAGATACACATATTTAAATGAATACACTACTATTGAAAAATTATATAGAATAGATATATACAAATAGGTCCCTAAGGAACAATGGTACCTGAGAAGGTGTTATATATTTATTAATAGTTTAGGTTTAGTGATGAGGGTTATATTGATTTATTCATTATCAAACATGATATATCTGATGGTGTCATGATAATTGATGTAGTTTGACATAAATATCTAATATATCCATGATTCATTTATTTTTTATTCCCATTGTACCGGTAACTCGAGAGGTGGATATTTAGTGTTATGGATAAAATAGTTGTTATAATCTTTACTACATTTCATTTAATATTATATCATTATACGTTGAAATGTACCATTCACATTATATTATGTGTTTGAAAATTATATTTTTACATAGTTGTTGTGATACATAATATGGTGTTATATCATCAAAAAATACAACATTAGAACCCCACAACCCCCAAAACCATCTGATAATTTAACAATCATTCAGAATTATCTACTAAAGTAACTTTAACACCAATAAATTAGATGTGCATATGATTCAAATAAAAATAAATTTTTATCAATTTCATCTAAAACAAAATGTTATATCAATCAAAATGATCATCTTTATCATTCTGTATTAATTAATAATCATTCAACTTGAAGAGAATTACATTTATCATTTAAAATAAATGTATAATATAGATTTATTTTAAAATTAGGTGGTTTTCATTAATAAATGATACTATAATTATATTATTAAAATAATAAAATTATAAAATACATATTCTTCATTATATGAGAATGATTATATAGTTATTTTTCAAAATTTTCCCAAAATCTCATTAGATCCCAAACCCCCATCCTGGGGGGATATTCCTACCTCAATCCCCCAATATTCCCAACATAAAAGTCACTCCATTAGTGAATCATATTATAACACCATTGGATTTCATATCAAATTATCTCTTTAAAGTAATTCAATAGCTTGCGCTTCATGCAACACTGAATTCGAGCACACCACAACTTACCCAACTAGGCATTCAGAATGGGGAAATGAAAAGTATTAAATGAATTTGAATTTTATATACTCTATATAATTTTAACATCCATATTATGTTTTTCATTGACATCATATAAGAACAGATTCAATTTTATAGATAAAATATGTACATTACAAAAAATTAAATTTTTCTTCCTTGTAATGGAGAAACATTTTTAAATCATACATTTGACACTTTTATATTTTTAATTTTACAAAATAAACATCTTCTTCAGAAGCAGGACATCAAAATTTAGATACGATAAATCTTTGGTGTTTTTCGGATAACTTTAATATCTTGATGAATACTGAAAAATAATAAATTTTAATTGAAAACAACTTTTTAATAAAAATAATTCATATTGATAAATCATATATTTTAAAGGGTTTAAATTATAATTAGAATATATTTTTATCATTTAATCGATTTTTGTTCATTACATGTAATTTTACATATAAATGGGACATAACCACATATCAATCTTAATATTTTTTACTTCTCAAAAACTTGCTTTCTAGTTTTGACAATGGGAATTAATTTAAAATTAACTAATTCATATTCTATATATTTAATTTGGTAAAATACACATCATTTTTTGATTATGAATATCAAATTTATCATAGGGTTAATTTTTGGTATTTTTCTGAAAGCATTCAATTTTTGAGGAATAGTAAAAACACAGTGTTATTGTTTAAAACAGAAATTTATTTAAATAATTAATATTTTTAATAATTTTTTTAAAGTAAAAATAGATACATAATACATAAATTAGTTCAATTTAATTCATTTAGGACATTTTATAATATTATTTGATATATTAAATTTTATATAACTATTTTACTCATTTAACCCACCTTCTAGGTGCATATGAAAATTTTCATAAAACATTATTTTACCACTTCTGTAAATTGAATTTTAAAAATACAAGGGACACAGTTAAAATCATTTTGTAAAATGTTGTTCAATTTGATGAATATTTTTTGGTTTATTGTATAATTTGAATTTTTTTACCACAGTTAAAAATAAATAGGGTAATTAAAGGTAAAAATGATATTATATTTACCCTAACACATGTCCTAATTCTATTGGATTAGTGTATTTGGAAAAAAATAATCCTTATGAATAAAAATTGATCATTTTGGTCCACTTGGATTATATTATGACATTTATTGTTATTTGATTAAGGAAGATTTAAAATTGTTAAATTCAATGTTTAAAAACTAAACCATTATTACTATAGGGTTACTCATTAGATAAATAAAACTATAAATAATCATTATAATTCTAAAAACATTTCCTATATAATTGGATTTTATTTATAATTTTTAGTCATTAAATAGTTAAATTTGTTTACGAAACAATGAGGATGCATTAATTACCTTATTATTGAACAATTAAATAATTTATATTGTAAATATTAATATAATGGTAAATTGACACTTTTTATGTATTCCAAAAACATTCAAGGTTAATATTACATGTTATGTTTGATTAAATAATTTTTTTCGATGTGATATAGTTGTTATGACATTTCAGAAAACCAAATACTAAATACTAGAAAAATTGACATAAATGAGTTTTTAAAACAAATACTATATTATTAATTGATATAATATATCTAAAATCTACTGTTTGAACAAAAGAAATATATAAGGTTAGATATATCAATAGTTAACCACTTGGGGTTTGGTTGGATTTTTTTGAATATTTATTAACCCTTTATAATAACAATACAAGAATACATCGTAAAAGCTAAACTATTTAACAAAGAGTTAAATAAAAAAGATAATGTTAATATGGAAACCAAAACCTGTATAAAACCTATTGGTTGAGAGGTTTTAAACACAAACCCATTGTATCATGGAAATAAATCTTTTTCGAGCCATTATAAACTAAATATTATTGTATAATAAATTAATATTTCGAGATTTTCCTAAAATGACTGTCACCACTTTTATCAAAGTATACTTCCCCTTCTCTCAAAATCACACTTCCAAAGCCATTTTATCGATCACATATTGCTCAAATATCCCCTTGAATACACTCAATTTATCCTATAGGAATTACTATGAGTAGAAATCCATCCCATGGTGCCCTTTTGATCAAATCAAAAGGATGAACCTGAAGAAGAGGTAATAATTTCATCACCTCTTTCAAAGTTCTTTTTTTCTTCCAATTACACTTTCTTTGATATATCGATACCAGAATAATAACACTAGTACCTTGAAAATACTATGAGGTTTTTATAAATATGGTACAACCATATTCATTATTAACTCTATCATATGAATGAATGAGTCACCATTTGTGTGAACGTACGGCTTACCGTCTCCACGTGGTGGTGTAGTTTGTTATTCAACACATCATTATTTGGATGGGTATAATAATGAGTATAATTGATGTAAATAATATATATAAAATGTTAATGATTCTTTATATATGATATACCATCAAATTATATACGGTTTTACCATTAATAGAATGATATTGTCGCTCTTGTGTACGTACAGATTACGGTCTCCACGAACGCGATGAGATTCATTCCCAAACGTAAACTTTAAAGAATAATTTTCAATTTTGAATAAAAATAATGTTTAGGAAATTAATATCATTCTGTATATGATTCAAATTCATCCTATCCATATCAAACATGACTTAAGTAACAAAACATATAAAGGAAAAAAATTATTTAACACCCAAAACAATGTTATTACTGAAATATTATTAACAAAGAAATATTAGAAGACTATATATGATATCATATTTATGCATTTGGTTCTTATATAATTTAATAAAAATTATTTACCTATTATACATGTGGTTAATGTTCCCTCAAACAATAAAAATTACAAGGTAAGGGTTAATTTAATAATCTCTTTATTATCTGAGGTTGTTTATATGTAAATAAAAAATGGGACCTCTTTATCGTCCACATCTGTGTTACATAAAAATATATTTCAAATTTTTTTTCTATTTAAAAGACTATGGGTAAATTAATATATAACTCTTTTTATTTTTTATAAAAAAAATTTAAATCCTTATTTTTGTCCTTTTCTAAACAAGGTATATTAGGAACTTTTCGACAAATTTAGGTAAAAATATTTTTTTAACTAATACGGCGACTGCAGCTATTTTCCGCCATTATAACACCTTATAAGCATCCCTTATAAGATTATAATAATTTTTTAAAATAATTTTTTTTATCATTATGTTACTTTTAAATGATTTCAAAATATAAAGATATCTTTCTTTCATATAGTTTTGATTTCATTTATGTCAACATCCTCTAATGGATCTTACACTTGTTTGTTGTGGATTTATTATGATACAATCTTCTATATTGTATTGAAGGCTTTGTGATATATTTGTCTATGGATGTTTTATTTTTATACCATTCATTGAAAATGGTTAATGTATTAACATTTCATATGCTAGTTTTAATATTAATGTTTAAATTATGGTTAAAGATTTTCATATGAGGAATGAATAAGACTTAGTATGTGACGGGTAAAGCCCTCCATAGATCCTCGATGCATCGGTATGTCTCTTAAGACATTCTAGTGTCTTGGCACAAGGCTTTGGAAAAATATAATTTGTAATCTTCGCATGAGGCCTTGACTCTTTGGTTATGATGTACGACATTATGCATTCCATCATTATGAAATTATCTATTTATATTACATGGGATTATTCAACTAGTAGAATATACATGTAAATAAGTAAATGAAATTATGTGATTTATCAATTTAATATTATCATGTTGATTATGTTTAATAATCTTGTGTTTTAGTCTAACAAATTTCCTTAAATATTTATGATTATTTATGAATGTTTCTACAATATTTATATCATTAATGTAATTTTGAACTCACCAATTTCTTATGTTTTATTTTTCCAAGGATGTGAACAAGTATATTAAGACTTACTTGCATAGATTGGGTGAGGGATATGAGTTTGTTCTAAAAATACAAAATGTTTTTTAATTCATTATTTTATATATAAAATAAGTATGTATTTAGTACATCCAAGGATACTATATTGATCAGTCATTCGGGACATGATTTCTTGTATCAATCCAATGTTATGTAATAAATCACTGAGTCTAGATAACTAGGTTCGCGGATTGACAGTTTGTATCAAAGGAATTTTAGTGAAATCTTTTGAAACTATATTTAGAAAAAAAAACACTCAATAGAGAACACTATCATAATATAGACATTGAATATTAGTATAGAATAACATCAAAAAATTGGTATTGTAGATATTGTGTGGGTTTTCCATGAAATACATCCATATCTGGATACGAGATGGTAGAGACATCTATGGCACAAATGTACCAAGGGGTAAAACCCAAAAACACTACACTGAGCTAGAATCGAACGTGAGCTAGTGTATGACAATAAGCCTTTATGCACTCTAGGTTACGAAACTCCCATGGGATATTCTTAGGATAATTCGCAATTTCATTAGAAACCATTATGAGGGATTTTTGTGTAAGTATATATGAAAATAAACCTACGTTATAATTATAAGACAAGATGTTTTTAAATATTCAATTAATGTTGATAATTTTTAGAATTTTTGTATTATACATAATGATATGATCTAACATTCTGTTTGTCATCATTTAGAAATTGTTCTTAGTAGAAGGAATGTGAACTCCAACAATATCCATGATCCAATGAGTAAGAATGATCATATCTTTCACAGTTTTAAGCCATCATTTTGAGGGAAATTGTCTCCCATGTATTCTCATCATATGAAAAATAATATCATGTGTTAATAAGATATATAAATAATTATCAATGTCATGTGGATTTTATGGGAAACCAATGAAAAAGAGGGTGATAGAGAGAACTATGGATAATGGGAAGAAGGAAAATAAGGATTTCCCCATATGTCATTACTGTTGAAAGAATCAACATGGTAAATGATTAAAGGGAATGATAATATGTTATATTTTTAGTGAAAAAGGACACCACATTAGTGATTTCAAGGATAAAAAAATGTCACAAATGTACAATTCTTCATCTCCCAGGAGATGGGACACTATGTGAATCAATATCCAAATAATCAAAGTATGGCCCAAATTATGCTATTGGATAATAATAATGTTATTATACTACTATAGATGAAGATGAATGAGTATTTTTCTTATGTTTTTATTAATGAATTTTGTCATTTGAGTTTTATATCAATGATTTATTAGTTATGTGAATTATAGAAATGAAGAAGGATTGCACAATACTACTATTTCATCAAGGATTTCTGATTTTATGGTTCAAAGAAAAGTGACTCAATATAATGTTAAATATTTTGTAAAATAAATGGTTAAAGGAATAATATAACTTAATATGGTTCTCGTACTAAAGTAGTGATTTTGGAATAAGATATGATTGATTTGGATAAATTATATTTGATATTTTTGACTTACTTGAAAATATTTAATTGTCAGGTTATTCCATCATTGTTGGTGTTTAAGAAATTTTAGGATATAAGGAGTATATATAGTATTCTATAAAGAATATGGTATCATGAAGTTATTCAATAAGGTTTTATGGTAATTCATTTCTTTACTATGTTTTAATAAAGAAATGATGAAGGTATTCGCATCTAATTACATTGCAAAAGAGATCATCATTAAGTTAACCCTATAAACTTTAGACTGTGAGTTTGGACATAACTATTTTGAATACATATAAAGGTTGGAATGAATTAATTTAGTCATTGGATACTGTTGTTTAATGTTAAAAAATTTCTTAAGAATATTTTTGGATTTTTATAAAAAGGAAAACGTGGATGTTGGGCGATAACCTGTCATGTTTGGCAAGGGCATGAGACATGAACACTCAACCAAAGCGTGAAATGTTTCACCACCTACCACTAACCTATGTGATGTCCTAGTTTGTATAATGTAGATTTTATTAAATAGTCTCACAAATTATTTAGAAATTCATTATTTTTAGAACCTTATACTATTAGGATAAATAGAATACTTTTGAATTTATTATCTTTTGGAGTGAAAGATGAATTTGTCGTAGAAATTAAATTAAGGATGGAACTCTACTTGTCAAGTATATTTTTTCTATTATTATATGGATAAATTAATTCATAATCTGTCATGACCCCCTCCTGAGCTGGCAATGGCGAAAGGAAGATAATGACCCCTGAGTCCTGCCTCCAGTAGGCCCCGGGTTGGCGACTAGCACCAAGGGTATGAGTTTTAAAAAATGTGGGAGGCATTACCCTTTTTATTATTTTGGATCTGGAAATAGGAAAAGTCAACCACCAAAAATAAAAGAACAAGTGTATATAAATAAACCCAAACCAAGACCACAAGCATTTTTAGACAATTTTATAACAAGGTACAAGTACAACGAATCTCAAAAAGTACAATACCAAAGAAAACAAGAGAACAACAACTGCAACAACTCCAACTGCCCGACTAGTAGGGTCTCGCACGGCCCTGGTAGTCCTCCTGGAAACCTGAAAGTAAACGTAGGGTGAGCAAACAAGTATACTCAGTAGGGAAACATAAAGCTCTTGTGCACAAGTGGGAAGACATCCTAATGTCCCGTGAGAACAACTGAAGAAACCTAACAAGGAAAACTATCCATCCAACCTCACCAGCCACAATCACCAAAACACAATCCCAACCGGTAGTAGTAGTATAAGAATAAGAGCACTGGGTACCCCGCACCATTTCCCATTAGTTAGTTGAACGTCCTGACGTTGTCACACTCTCCCAGCCTTCACACACCTGGGCCTCACAACCACACATCCCGGCCGCACACACCTGGGCCTCCCCACCACACATCCCGGCCGCACACACCTGGGCCTCACCACCACACATCCTACCCGCACACACCTGGGCCTCACCCCCACGTATCTCACCCGCACACACCTGGGCCTCACTACCACAACCACATCCCTGTCTGAAGACACCTGGGCATCATCCCGAAGATTCTTGAAAATAGTAACATAAATCTCGCCCGAAGACACCTGGGTCTGAAATCGAAACCTACCTTAAGAGTCTTAGGTGTAAGGTCGCCTCAAGCCATTATAGCCGATAAGTCTTCCCGAAGAGTCATGGGCCAAACCACTCCAAATAGAAACCTACTCGAAGAGTCTTGGGTGTAAGGTCGCCTCAAGCCATCACAGCCTACGGGAGAAAGAGTAGGAATGAGCTAGTAACTATGGGAAAACACACTCTCCCATGAAATGGGAGTGTTCGACACTAAGTGCTCAACATGGGTGTGGTGCGATAAAACAAAAAAGATACAGATATATATATAGCAACCACTCAGCCCAACCTATGGCTTCTAAAAAGAGAAATTGAGCACGTGCCTTATCACTGCTACCACAAAGCATGCATACAACAAACAACCCCATCCCCATTAAGGTTTTCACGTTTCAGCAGAAATTAGCTTATTTCGTTACTTAACTACTGGGAAACTATCCACAACCAACCACAACGACCATTCGTAATCATATCCCTTCCATCCACAAAACAAGTTAGGGAAACACAAGTAGCACAACAAAACCCTTCTTATCAACCAACCAACCCATTGATTATTATTCTGTTTCATTACCAAGCCCCACCATTCATTAACTCTTCCACTTTTTATTTTTTAAACACAACCAATAGTCCGTTCACATTTAAACCCATCCCTGCAGCCCCGCTGCCAACCACCATAACCACACCATACATCAGTATCCCTTTAATACCATTTATCGCAGCCCCGCTGCCCATCACCATTAAACATTCACACCTTCCCACAACCAAGTCAACCGCAGCCCCACTGCTTGCCCAAACCACAACAACCCACAAAACACCCCCATCACATGCCACGTAACCAAGCCAACACCCACATGTTCATTATTACATTTTGGTTCAACCGGGGTGATCACACAAGGGTTCTAGATTTTAAACATCCAACTTTACGTGATTAAACAATTTCCACATTTCATGAATTTTCCATTCACAAAACGGTCTAGAAGATAGGGAAACATTTAATTGCACAAGCAAAGGCCCCCAACGACCGTTATTTTCAGTAGGCATAAGCCTATTCATTTCACAACATAATATCACAGGATATAAAGTAACAGCAATCAAAAAATTCCCATCCCGATTCTTTAACCAGTTATTATCTTTATTTAATGGTTCAACCATTTGTCACTAGTGCAGAAAACATTTTTTACGTCGGTTATTTTTCATTATTTACGTCGGTTTTTAGGCGACGTTAATACGGACGACGTTATAAATATCATTTTTTACGTCGGTTATTTAAAACCCGACGTAACATCCCTAACATCACGGTGTTTATCACGTCGGTTCATTAATAACCGACGTGAAAAATGATGGGGGATGGGGATTTATAACGGCGGTTATATAATAACCGCCGTGATAAACCGCGGGTGGGGGGGTTTAGCACGTCAGTTATATAATAACCGCCGTGATAAATATGCGCGGGGGGGGGGGGGGGGGGGGGGGTTTATCATGTTGGTTATTTCTAAACCGACGTGATAAAACGTCTGGGATATCATTTATCACGTCGGTTATGACATAACCGAGTTGATTAACCCTTCCCCGGGCCTATTATCACGTCGGTTTCTTAAATAACCGACGTGATAAAAAGGCCCGGGAAATGTTTTAGCACGTCGGTTATCCAATAACCGACGTGGTAAATCGATTCCCAGGCCTTTTAGCACGTCGGTTATATGAAGAACCGACGTGCTAAAAGGCCTGGGAACGGTTTATCACGTCGGTTCTCGAAAAACCGACGTGATAAACCCCTACCGATTTATTTACCACGTCGGTTATAAAATAACCGACGTGAAAGCGATATATTTTTTTAAAATAATTTCACTGCTCTCACCAAAAAGCAACCAGAAACCAAACAACAAAAATAACCATGCCAGCCCTCCCCCAAGCCCCAACTGAACCCCACCCTCATCTATACCCACCTAACAACCTGGCCAGCCCTCCCCCACCACATTGGAGCCCCACCACAACCCTTGGACACCCCCCACCCCTTGGACAGCCCCCCACCCTCATTTACACCCCCACGACCCCTAGTATAGCCTCAAAACACCCATTGGATACCCCCCCACACCTTGACAGCCCTCCCAGACCCCTTGGACACCCCCCGACCCCTGGACCCCCCCCCCCCCCCGAGCCCTTGGACAGCCCCAAACACCCCTTGGACAACCCCTCCCATATCCCTTGGACACCCCCACCCCTTGGACAGACCCCAAACTCATTTACACCCAACCGGCCCCTTGGACAGAACTCCCAGACACCTTGGACACCACTCCCATATCCTTGGACACACCCCACCCCTTGGGACACCCCCACCCCTTTGACAGCCCCCCCCACCCTCATTTACACCCCCCGAACACTAGGACAGCCCCGAAACACCCCTTGGACACCCCTCCCATATCCCTTGGACACCCCCACCCCTTGGACACCCCCCACCCCTTGGACAGCCCCCCCTAGACACCCCCCTGACCCCTTGGAACCCCCCCCGACCCCTTGGAAACCCCCCATCCCCTCGGACAGCCCCAAACACCCCTTGGACACCCCTCCTATATCCCTTGGACACCCCCACCACTTGGACACCCCCCCACCCCTTGGACAACCCCCCCCCCCACCCTCATTTACACCCAACCGACCCTTGGACAGCCCCAAACACACCTTGGACACCCCTCCCATATCCCTTGGACACCCCCACCCTAATTTACACCCCCCGGCCCCTAGGACAGCCCCAAACACACCTTGGACCACCCCCTCCCATATCCCTTGGACACCCCCCAAACTCCCACCCACCCCCTTGGAACCTCTCCCCCCATACCAAAATCCAGACCAGAAAAACCATCAACAGTAGACCAAAACAAGAAGTAGAGAAAAATTAAACATCCACTTATATAACATTCAAAACTTACACTGTCAACTTCAAAAAAAAACTAAATCCAACCTAAACGACTACGAAATACACAATTACATTGACAATATTCAAAATTACATTTTACATTACAAACAACTAAAAGGCAATCAAACCTGTAAAATAATTTGACCACTCCACTTGTAAGTGTTTGATATCTTCAGCAGTAAAGGGTTGAGGGTCATCAAAAAGCTACAAAGGAAAAGGATAGTAGTCAACGTGTATAATGAATAAATCAAATTGAAATATTATGAGAAAGAGGAAATCTTACCAGGTCAAAACTCAGAACTGTCCCAGTTGTTATTATTTCATACATAAATCTTAACATGTAATATCCGCATTCGATGATGCCTTGTTGCTCATGACATTTTTGTTTGAATGAGTGTAAATTCAATATATTATTTTTATGTAATAAATCAAAATGTACAAATTATAAATGGATATTTACCTTCGCATGTACATATTTGATCTTGAAATTCCTTTTCTTTGCGCTTTTTCGAAAGTGGACCCATGCCCTGTTAGAAAATAATACGAATGGGGTAAATTTAAAATTCATTATAATATATAAAACTATTGTGAAATTGAAACTTACGTTTCCAATATATTCTTAAAACTTTCTCGCACATCATCATGGAGAGAGCATATCCAATAAAGTGCTTTCTCCCTAGGGCAAAAAAACCCCTAACATCCAATGATCCCTGATAAAAGGAAATTTAACGTTAGTGGTTTTTTATGTTAAAAGATAATTAACTCTTTGAGAGGGATATGTTTCATACCTCTCACAAAAAGGCATCATCCAACACTGTGTGATTACATTCTTTTCAAATCTATCAGCAATATAAATCATTCTTTGTTCCTCATCCAATGCAAATGCTTCAGGCGAAATCAATTGTGGGTCCATGAATCCATATACATCTGTCAGCTCATTCCTCTCACAAATTTTATACAGATACCTAATACAAAGCAGACATAAGTATACATTTTTAATAAATATAACGCAAGGAAAAGGTGTTAAGACTTACATGATAAAAATTTGCACCACGTTGATGCCCAACTTATCTCCAGTGACAAGCTCCATGATATCAGTTTTCATAATCCCCACACTTAGTTCACGTCCACAGACATGAGCTTCCATTGTAAAGTCATAATGATCCGCCAAAAAATTTGAATATCTTGACAATTTGTCAAGACTGCTAGTATCTGCATTTGATGTCATAGCTATCTATCTTTGTTGTTGTCTATACAGTATTTCTTTACCATTGAAGTATTCCTGCAAAAATAAATTGAAAAATATATTAGTTTTCAAATGATAAAACATTAATAAAAATATAAAATAAAAGATATAACATCCATACCTCTATGGTAATGAGTCGAAGAAGTCTGGATGGCCAAAGTAAAAAATGGCCGATACTATGTCCGACTGTCGTCACCTCATCTGTAGGTAATGGTATCCGAGCTGATCTATCTATAATATCCTGTACAGTGACCCTCTGATTCTCTACCTCTAACTGTTGATGATGAACTGTATCTCCTATACAATATACCATCCCATATGCAACTATATGATGTTGAGGATCATCAACATACAACTCACAATAAGTAGGTAGCTGCGGCGGAGGAGGAGGATCAAAAATGGGGTCCGCAGGCTGAGGTGGGGGAGTGGGAGCTACTGGGAGAGGTGGAGTGGGAGCGGCACCCTGAAATTGTCTTTGCAAGTCTGCAAACATAAACTGCACTGATTCTCTAATCTTGTCCTCCATTGTCGCATTAATATTATGGACTTCAGCCTCCAAGGATTCTATTTTTTTTATAAACTCCCTCTACGTTAGAAGTTGAGGAACGTGGAAACACTTTTCTTACCGATACACCTGCCGGATATCCTCTTACACGGCCAGGATGTTCGGGCTTTCCCAATGCCACAGATAAAATATCTTCCCTCCCAGATGGTGTAAATGTCCCCTGTGAACTCTGCTCCTCAAGAGAGTCCTATAATAATTAATTGAACATTTCTATAATGATTGGAAATATATGACGAAAATAGTAAACTTAAATAAATAAAATAGATATCTTACAATCCTCTCAACTACGGGTCTCGATTCTTCCGAAAGATATTGTCCTTTTTTTCCCTTCCGATCTCTTTTCCATTTCTCATGTCTAGATGGAGGGGATGGAGGGGCCACCTCTCCAGAGCTTGAAGACTCAGCTCTTAGTTGTTGAAATTTTTCCGCCATCATTTGTTCTTCCAATAATGCATACCCTCCCCGAGATAAACTATGAGGGTATATATTTTTAGATTGGATCTCTTGATGAGCTTTCCTTGTTTTCTGTAAATTAAGAATAAGTAATCATTAACAAAACAATAATAAGATCATTTATATAAGAAAGCATATAAAATTTTACATTGCCCTTACCAAAAATGATTCTTTTCTTCTACTTTCAAAAAATTGTCTCCATGTGTCTTCATCTATAAAAGGATATATATGACATGGATTCTCACGACTCCTATGACCATAAATGAAATCAGATGAGAGGGTTGATTTGAAATCCCTCCATCTCCTAGCAGCCAACGATAAGCATTTCTTCCTGACTCCTCCAGTGTCAGGAATATCAAATGTCATCTGATAAAAAAGAGGTTAAAAATATTATATATACTAGAAACATTTAAAGAACAGTCAAACAATAGCAAAAGATCTTACCAAAATGGTCTCCCACAGCTGAGAAATTATCGCCTTATCCACACTTCTCCAATCATCATAGAGAATGCTTACTTTGCTCTTAGCCTGAGTTGCTACAAAACCCTTAAAATCGTTAGCATTTGGACCTCTAGGAAGATCATCATCATCAAACTCCACGACTATCATCTCCTCCTTCGTACGGGCAAGTGATAATTTTGGTAAACGTGTGCACCCACACTTACCAACCTTTGAACTCTTTTTCGTAATAGGAGCATGTGAATGTTCCTCCCCAGATGTATGACTAATATGCTCATCTCCAGAATCATGTGGCTGATCAACTGATTGATCTGTCATTTTCCTTCAAATCAAAAAAACAAACATTAGTTCACAAATATAAAAATTCAAATATTGTAATACTACTTAATCAGAAAATAGAAAAGTGTACTAAATTACATAATAGTAAACATTGGTAATATGGTAAGCATGTTAAACAATGATAAACATGGTAAACACAGTCTGTTGTACCCCTCTCTCTTGGATTTTAATGATCACAATCACTCTTATTATGTTCTAACTTGTTTTCAAGTGTTTTTGTTGATAGGCAAAAGGTTTCCAAGGAGTTGGCCCAAGAAAGCTGAAAAGTGGACTCACTGAGTCCACAGGTCAGCCGGTGTGAGCTCACCGGCCAGCCGGAGGACCCAGGCAGTAGACTTGCCCACTGCCTAGTGTCACCGGCCGACCGGTGGACCAGACAGAGAGCCTTCCTCTCTGTCTGGACCACCATCCGGCCGCTGGCTCATCACCGGCCGGCCGGTGGACCAGACAGAGCTTTGCTGTCTGGACCACCGGCCAACCGGTGATCCCCCACCAGCCCGCCGGTGCGCCCAAAACTTCTCCTCTTTACGGTTTTTATTGTTTTATCATTTTGGTTTGATACATGTTTTAATAAGTAAAAAATTTACAATATCTAACATTATATGAAAAAACTAAATGTAAACAAGAAATAAACATGTGTTACCTGTAATTTTAGGAATGTACAGTTGGATGGTTTTCCCAAATTCCTTCGTCGTGATCGTTCCTTATGGCACAAACCATGTCTTCAACATACTCATCATTATGTTCTGTTAATCTTTCCATGGAAGTAGGGATCTCACATAAATCAGCATCTTCATCAAATTCATCCTCACCAACATATTGTTTTTTCCCTTGTAAAACAACAGCCCACTGCATATCTGATTGATCTACTACATAGAAAATTTGTTTGGCATGTGTTTCCATTATAAAAGAATCAGCTGTGTCTTCCAATCTATTCAAATTAACAAGTGTCATTCCAAATTCATCGTGTCTGACACTGTTGTTACCGATAAACCATTTACAGTTAAAAACAGGAACTTTAATTTTAAAGTAATCAGCCTCCCATATGTCTTCAATCACTCCATAATATGCACTTGATGCCGAAATTGGGTTTCTGTCCTTAGCACTCGAAAAATGCATTTCTTCTGCAAACACCAATACACCACTATTCTGAACTGCACTTCTGTTGTCCTGAGCTTTCGTATGAAATGTATAGCCATTAATGTCATAAGCGGACCATGTTATCACATTTAAAGATGGACCACCCACTATCCATTTTAATGTCTCTGATACATCTGATCTACCAAGAAAGGTCTTTTTAAACCATGGCAAAACAGTTTTGTTGTGCTCATTCAAAATCCACATTTCTTTCTTCTTTGGATGACATTGTTTCAACTCATTAATATGCAATGTGATATACGGTTGAACATCAGCTATGTTATTCAAGATGTATGATTCTAACTTCTTCATCTGTTCAGCTGACAGTGATTTGACTTTCAAGCCACGAATCCCCTTTCCCTCATTATTAACCCGTTCATGGCGAGATGGAGGCAAACCTATGTGTTGCGCCGTAGCCAAGTAGCTCGTACAAAACTCTGCTACCTCCTCAGAAATATACTTTTCAATAATGGACGCTTCAGGTCGATATGGATTTTTAACATATCCCTTTAATATTTTCATATACCTTTCAAAAGGATACATCCAACGAAGATATATAGGTCCACAAAGCTTTATTTCTTGAACCAGATGAATCATTAAATGCACCATCATATCAAAAAAAGTTTGAGGAAAATACATTTCCAAATGACAAAGTATAAAAATTGCATCCTTTTCCAAAATGTTCAAAGCATTCACATCAATCTCCTTGTTACAAATTGAATTGAAAAAATAACACAACCTCATTATAGTCTTTCTGACACGGATGGGAAATATTCCACGCAGTGCAACTGGTATAATTTGTTGCATCATGACGTGACAATCATGTGATTTCATACCTATCAACTTCAAGTCTTTCAATGAGACAAAAAATTTTACATTTGAAGAATAACCTTGAGGCACTTTGATATCATGAAGACACTGACAGAAGCTACTCTTCTCCCTCTTCGATAATGTATGACAAGCCGGGGGAAGAAATGTTCGTCTTCCTTTAGGAGTGGGAGCTAACTCCAAACGTATTCCCATTGATAGTAGGTCTAACCTTGCATTCAACCCATCTTTTGTCTTTCCTTTAATATCTAGCAATGTTCCGATCAAAGAATCACAAATATTCTTCTCCACGTGCATGAGATCAATATTATGTTTGACTTCATGATACCTCCAATATGGTAGCTCAAAAAATATTGACCTTTTCTTCCAAATATGTCTATCATTACCAAATTTCTGTGTCTTTCTCAATGTCACATCAAGGTTTTTCACCCTCTCAAAATACAAATCTGGGGATAAAGGTTTTGGAGCAGTATCAAATTCTTGTGAGCCATTGAATGCCTTTTTTAGTCTTCTATAAGGGTGATCCATAGGCAAAAACTTTCGATGACCCATGTACACTGTTTTCCTCCCATGATGCAATTGACAATATGACGTCTGTTGTTCGCAAATTGGACATGATTTATGCCCTTTAACACTGTATCCAGACAAATTTCCATATGCTGGGAAGTCATTTATAGTGAATAGAAGCACTGCATGCAGTTGAAAATATTCCATTTTATAAGAATCATACACCCTAATACCATCAGCCCATAACAGTTTCAAATCATCAATCAGCGGTGACAAGTATACATCAATATCATTGCCGGGTTGCTTTGGACCAGAGATCATGATACTCAACATGACATATTTGCGCTTCATACAAACTTCAGGAGAGAGGTTGTAAATTACCAATAAAACAGGCCATGAACTATGTGTGCTACTGAGGGTTCGGTATGGATTCATTCCATCTGTGCACAAGCCTAGTCTCAGATTTCTAATATCATTTCCAAATGTAGGGTACTGGGCATCAATTTTCTTCCATTGTGGACAATCAGCTGGATGACGTATTTTTCCATCACATACCCGCTCATCAGCATGCCATCTTAACCTTTTTGCATCATGTGAATTAGCAAATAAACGTTTGAAACGAGGAATTATAGAAAGATACCAAAATACCTTTGAAGGGAGCTTTGTAATCTCTACATCAGCTTGTGATTTTTCTTTCACCTTATACCGTGATGTCCCACATTTAGGACACTCTTTCAGAAATTCATATTCCTTCCTATATATAATGCAGTCATTCGGACAGACATGTATTTTCCTGTATCCCAATCCCATCGGGCATAATATATTTTTGGCCTTATAATGTGAATCTGGAAGATCGTTATCTTTTGGAAGAATGTCTTTCATCAATTGTAGCAGCTCTGTAAAACTTCTGTCACTCCATCCATGTTTCGCCTTCAGGTTAATCAATCTTAAAACCGCCGACAAAACCGTAAAATCTGTACAACCAGGATATAATGGTTTTTCGGCATCACCATATAGACGTGCAACTGTCGGTTCTATCTCAATTTGTTCTGCTACAATATCGCAAATCATTTCTTTAATTCCATCGGAGTTACCATCTTGCGATTCATTATCATCAGTGACATTCTGTCCAGTTTCTCCATGCCGAATCCAAGGGTTGTAACTCCGATTGAAACCATGACAAATCAGATGATCTTTTATCTCTCTACTTTTCAACTTCTTCGTATTCAGACATTTCAGGCATGGACAGAAAAATATGTCACTACTTGGAACATTTCGTTTAGCAAATTCCAAAAAGGCATCAACACCTTCCTCATATTCATTGCTCATTCGATGTGCCGTAATCCAACTTCGACTCATTATTACCTATAACAAATAGCAAAAATACATATATTTTTTAGATAAGACAAATATATGTTTATATGAAAAAAATCATAATTTGAATGAAAACAATTTTGAAATATAAAACAAATCGATGTGTATTTAAAAAAATATGCTTGAATATTATTTTTTAAACAAAATATAGTAAGATATAACACCCCCCTGGAACCCCCCGACCCCTCTGGACAGCCCCCCGCCCCTCCTGGACACCACCCCCCCACCCCCTACCCCCTTGGACACCCCCCTGGACATCCCCCAACCCTCTGGACAGCCCCCCCACCCACCCGGACAACCCCAAATACCCTCTGGAGAGGCCGCCACCCACTTGGACAGCCCCCCACACCCATCCACCCCCTTGGACACCCCCCTGGACACCCCCCTGGACACCCCACCGACCCCTCTGGACAGGCCGCCACCCCCTTGGACAGCCCCCCACACCCACCCATCCCCTTGGACACCACCCTGGACACCCCCCGACCCCTCTGGACAGCCCCCGACCCCCTCTAGAAAGCACCCCACCCCTCCTGGACACAACCCCCCACACCCGACCTGCTTGGACACCCCCCTGGACACCCCCAACCCTCTGGACAGCCCCCCCCCCACCCCTCCTAAACACCACCCCCACCCCCTACCCCCCTTGGACACCCCCCTGGACACCCCCCAACACCCACCCACACCCTTGGACAGCCCCCCACACCCACCCACCCCCTTGTAAACCCCCCTGGACACCCCCCGACCCCTCTGGACAGCCCCCCCGCCCCTCCTGGACACCACCCCCCCACCCCCTACCCCATTGGACACCCCCCTGGACATCCCCCAACCCTCTGGGCAGCCCCCCCACCCACCCGGACAACCCCAAATACCCTCTGGAGAGGCCTCCACCCACTTGGACAGCCCCCCCACACCCAACCACCCCCTTGGACACCCCCCTGGACACCCCACCGACCCATCTGGACAGGCCGCCACCCCCTTGGACAGCCCCCCACACCCACCCATCCCCTTGGACACCACCCTGGACACCCCCTGACCCCTCTGGACAGCCCCCGACCCCTCTAGAAAGCACCCCAACCCCTCCTGGACACAACCCCCCACCCCCGACCTGCTTGGACACCCCCCTGGACACCCCCCAACCCTCTGGACAACCCCCACCCCTCCTAAACACCACCCCCACCCCTACCCCCTTGGACACCCCCCTGGACACCCCCCAACACCCACCCACACCCTTGGACATCCCCCCACACCCACCCACCCCCTTGTAAACCCCCCCTGGACACCCCCCGACCCCTCTGGACAGCCCCCCGCCCCTCCTGGACACCACCCGCCACCCCCCTACCCCCTTGGACACCCCCCTGGACATCCCCCAACCCTCTGGGCAGCCCCCCCACCCACCCAGACAACCCCAAATACCCTCTGGAGAGGCCGCCACCCACTTGGACAGCCCCCCACACCCATCCCACCCCCTTGGACACCCCCCTGGACACCCCGCCGACCCCTCTGGACAGGCCGCCACCCCCTTGGACAGCCCCCACACCCACCCATCCCCTTGGACACCACCCTGGACACCCCCCGACCCCTCTGGACAGCCCCCAACCCCTCTAGAAAGCACCCCCACCCCTCCTGGACACAACCCCCCACCCCCGACCTGCTTGGACACCCCCCCTGGACACCCCGCAACCCTCTGGACAGCCCCCCACCCCCTACCCCCTTGGACACCCCCCTGGACACCCCCCAACACCCACCCACACCCTTGGACAACCCCCCCACACCCACCCACCCCCTTGTAAACCCCCCTGGACACCCCCGACCCCTCTGGATAGCCCCCCGCCCCTCCTGGACACTACCCCCACCCCCTACCCCCTTGGACACCCCCCTGGACATCCCCCAACCCTCTGGACAGCCCCCCCCCACCCACCCGGAAAACCCCAAATACCCTCTAGAGAGGCCGCCACCCACTTGGACAGCCCCCCACACCCATCCAACCCCTTGGACACCCACCTGGACACCCCACCGACCCCTCTGGACAGGCCGCCACCCCCTTGGACATCCCCCCACACCCACCCATCCCTTTGGACACCACCCTGGACACCCCCCGACCCCTCTGGACAGCCCCCGACCCCTCTAGAAAGCACCCCCACCCCTCCTGGACACAACCCCCCACCCCCGACCTGCTTGGACACCCCCCTGGACACACCCTAACCCTCTGGACAGCCCCCACCCCTCCTAAACACCACCCCCACCCCATACCCCCTTGGACACCCCCCTGGACACCCCCCAACACCCATCCACACCCTTGGACAGCCCCCCACACCCACCCACCCCTTTGTAAACCCCCCTGGACACCCCCCGACCCCTCTGGACAAACCCCCACCCCTCCGGGACACCACCCCCCACACCCTACCCCCTTGGACACCCCCCTGGACACCCCCCAACCCTCTTGATAGCCCTCCCACCCCCCTGGAATCATTGAAAATTTACCATAACAAGAAGTTGGGCCATTCAAAGAATGTTTTTAGGTGTGGAGGAAGAACTGAGATTCAATATTGCAAGTCGAACTAATAGATCTAGGGATGATAAATAATATTATGGTGCCAAAACGAGTTAAAAGGGTTCGCAATCGAAGAATCTTAGGTAGTTTCAACAAAAAAATCACAACACATATATATATACTATCTGAAAAAAAAACGATCGAGTGGGAGGATTACCTGAGTGCTGTGAGTTTAGATGATTGATCCGAGGAGATTAAATATGAGAAACGATGATCGCAAAACGAATCTAAACCAACGAAATGGACGAGCCGATTCGGGTTTACGCGCGGGAGAGACGAGTCGCGACTGTCGAAGGTAAACTCGCGAATGACAATCCACGGGTTTGGGTAAATTTTTTAATGAGTTATCACGTCGGTTATTAAATAACCGACGTTATAATTTTTTTAAAAACATTTATAACGTCGGTTATTCAATAACCGACGTAAAAACCTTCCTCCAATTCTTTTTTTACGTCAGTTATTTTATAACCGACGTTATAAAGGGCTCAAAATCCGTGTTTTTGTACGTCAGTTATTCCATAACCGACGTCAAAAACATCTGCGGATTCTTTTTTTACGTCGGTTATTTTATAACCGACGTAAAAAGGCCTTCAAAAACCGCGTTTTTTTACGTCGGTTATTGAATAACCGACGTAACAAACACCCCCCACTTCTGTTTTTTACGGCGGTTAATGTATAACCGACGTAAAAAACGAAGCCGCGCGATTAATAACGTCGGTTATAAAAATAACCGACGTTAAAGGTGTACTATACACAGGTTTTGACGTCGGTTATTAAATAACCGACGTAAAAAACCTCGTTTTACATATTATGACGTCGGTTTTATATAACCGACCTAAAAAATGGTGACGTAAAAAACGTTTTCTGAACTAGTGTGTCATGAAAACAAAAAGGATACCCACCCCGCATGATGCACAAATTAGAGAGAGACGAAGGTAAAATCCATACCTCCACAGGTTCTGGTCACAAAACTCCCCCAGATCAACTTTAGAATACGTTCGTCGGCGTCCCGGAAAAACCTCATCGGGTGGAAGTTAGAGAGGGAAAATCCGAAGGAAAGACAACGGATCCATGTTCGGAAGTTCCGCCTCGTCGTTACGATCCCGTGGCCGCTGACGGATCATAAATCGGAGCTCGGACGAAAGAGTTATGGTTGAAAGAGCCTTTGAGTCTCTTGAGAGAGCTCTGCTCAGAGGAGAGGCGAGGAGAGGTGTGAGTTGAAAGGAGGAGGGGACCCCTCCTTTTATAGGCATGAAAAGAAAAAGTACATGGCGTGTACTTATGGTACACGGCGTGTACTCGGCCATTTTCACATGGTCTTTACGTGGCCTCCAACACGGCTCCATGGCCGTTGACTGGTCAACACACGATTCGAAGGTAACGCATACGCGGGGAAGTACTACACGACGTGTAGATTGGACACACAGAGTGTACACATTTATTGCACACGGCAAGGACACGGCTCCAACGCGGCACACGACCGACGACTGGTCAACACACGGTAACGCGTATGCGGGGAAGAACTACACAGCGTGTAGATTGGACACACGGCGTGTACCTATCTTCTTCATGCGGCAAAGACACGGCCATCCACACGGGGTATACCCTGCAAGAGGGTACACGACGTGTACTCAAAATACACGGCGTGTAGTTTCAAAATTCTGGAAAGTGTGGAAAAGTCCATTTTACCCTCCAGAACACTTCTTCACCTTCTTTTTGAAAAAGTAATGGGCCGGAGAGGTCCGGGCCATTACATCAGATACCTCTTAAAACATTCTCATCCCCAAGAATTCAAAAACCAACCTAGGGGAACCCAACAAGATACCTCTTAGGGCCCTCGTTATAACAGGAACCCAACCAACAACCCTAATCATATGTGTTAGGAATTCCTTCTCCTATGTCAAGATATTATCCACTTTGGGCGGCCCTAACTCGCCTGCACGGGTTTAATTACATCCTCATTAATGCGTCTCAATTAAGTATTGGGTCTTCCCACTTCCATACATTAGGATTTTTTTACTCGCACTAACCCCAGCACCACACAACCAACACACTTCCCGAACACATGGGTTTGGGAAATTTCTTCACCTATGTCGAGATATTATCCACTTTAGGCGGCACTGACTCGCCCGCACGGGTTCAATCGCATCCACATTAATGTGTCTTGATTAAGGGTCAGGTTTCTCCCCTTTCCCACACATCCGGACATGTTACACATTACCAGGGAACCAGAAAACAAAAGGTCTCACAACTGATAAGCCAAACATTCCATATATCAAAGGTACATAGTACAACATCAACACAATGCTCAGAAGAACAAGGGAAAACACAAGTCAAAACAATTCCGGGTACTGAGCATGCATCTGGGTCCCCCGCTCCCAAGTGATCTCCTCGAGACCGCCATGCCTCCACAACACACGAACCAATGGAATGGTTCGTCCACGGATAACCCTCTCTTTACGATCCTCGATTCTGACTGGTCGTTCCTTGAAGGTCGCGTCATCTTCCATATCCAACTCTCCCCATTCGATAACGTGAGATTCATGGTGTAAGTACCGAAGAAGCTGGGAGACGTGGAAGACGTCATGAAATTTCTCCAACTGAGGAGGCAGGGCCAGCTGATATGCCACCTCGCCGACTCGCCGACTCGCCTCAGCACCTCAAAAGGTCCGATGAACCAAGGTGAGAGCTTGCTCCCTTTCCCAAACCTCCGCTGCCCCCGTCGAGGGGAAACCTTCAAGAACAAATGGTCTCTCACCTCGAACTCTGATACCATTCTGTCACGACCCCCTAACACCAAAGATTCCCCTCTTGAGCAGGAAATGGAGAAAGGGAGATAATGACCCCCCGAGTCCCGCCTCCAGTAGGCCCCGGGTTGGCGGCTAGCACCAAGGGTATGAGTTTTCACAAATGTGGGAGGCATTACCCTTTTTATTATTTCGGATCAGGAAATAGGGCAAGTCAACCACCATAAATAAAAGAACAAGTGTATATAAATAAACCCAAACCAAACCCACATGCATGTTTAAACAATTTAATAACAAGGTAAAAGTACAAGGAAGCTCAAAAAGTACAATACCAAAGAAAACAAGAGAACAACAACTGCAACAACTCGAACTGCCCGACTAGTAGGGTCCCGCATGGCCCTGGTAGTCCTCCTGGAAACCTGAAAGTAAACGTAGGGTGAGCATACAAGTATAATCAGTAGGGAAACCTAAAGCTATCGTGCACAAGTGGGAAGACATCCTAATGTCCCGTGAGAACAACAGAAGAAACCTAACAAGGAAAACTATCCACCCAACCTCACTAGCCACACTTACCAAAACACAATCACAACCGGTAGTAGTATTATAAGAATAAGAGCATTGGGTACCCCGCACCATTTCCCATTAGTTAGCTGAACGTCATGACGCTGTCACACTCTCCCCACCCGCACACACCTGGGCCTCACAACCACACATCCTGCCCGCACACACCTGGGCCTCACCACCACACATCCCGCCCGCACACACCTAGGCCTCACCAACACATATCCCACCCGCACACACCTGGGCCTCACAACCACAACCACATCCACACCTGAAGACACCTGGGCCTCATCCTGACGATTCTTGGGAATAGTAACAGAACTCTCACCCGAGGACACCTGGGCCTGAAATCGAAACCTACGTGAAGAGTCTTACGTGTATGGTCGCCTTAAGCCATTATAGCCTATAAGTCTGCCTGAAGAGTCTTGGGCCTAAACACTCCAAATCGAAACCTACCTGAAGAGTCTTGGGTGTAAGGTCTCCTCAAGCCATCACATCTTAGGGGAGAAGGAGTAGGAAGGAGATAGTAACTATGGGAAAACACCCTCTCCCATGAAATGGGAGTGTTCGGCACTAAGTGCTCAACATGGGTGCGGTGCGATAAAACACAAAAGATTCAGATATATTTAGCAACCACTTAGCCCAACCTATGGCTTCTAAAAAGAGAAACTGAGCATGTGCCTCAGCACTGCTACCACGAAGCATGCATACAACAAACAACCCCAACCTCATTAAGGTTTTCACGTTTCAGCAGAAATTAGCTTATTTAGTTCCTTAACTACTGGGAAACAATCCACAACCAACCACAACGACCGTTCGTAATCATATCCCTGCCATCCACAAAACAAGTTAGGGAAACACAAGTAGCACGACAAAACCCTTCTTATCAACAAACCAACCCATTGATTATTATTCGGTTTCATTACCAAGCCCCACCATTCATTAACTCTTCCACTTTTTATTTATTAAACACAACCCATAGTCCGTTCACATTTAAACCAATCCCTGCAGCCCCGCTGCCAACCACCATAACCACACCATACATCATTATCCCTTTAATACCATTTATCGCAGCCCCGCTGCCCATCACCATTAAACATCCACACCTTCCCACAACTAAGTCAACCGCAGCCCCGCTGCTCACCCAAACCACAACAACCCACAAAACACCCCCATCACATGCCATGTAACCAAGCCAACACCCACATGTTCATTATTCCATTTTGGTTCAACCTGGGTGATCACACAAGGGTTCTAGATTTTAAACAGCCAAATTTACGTGATTAACCAATTTCTACATTCCATGAAGTTTCCAATCACAAAATGGTCTAGAATATAGGGAAACATTTAATTGCGCAAGCAAAGGCTCCCAACGACGGTTATTTTTAGTAGGCATAAGCCTATTCATTTCACAACATAATATCACAGGATATAAAGTAACAACAATCACAAAATTCTCATCCCCATTCTTTAACCAGTTATTTTCTTTATTTAAAGGTTCAACCATTTCTAATGAAAAAAAAGGATACCCACCCCGCATGATGCACAAATTTGAGAGAGACGAAGGTAAAATCCCTACCTCAATAGGTTCTGGTCACAACGCTCCCCCGGATCAACTTTAGAAGACGTTCGTCGGCATCCCGGCAAAACCTCCTCGGGTGGAAGTCGGAGAGGGAAAAGCCGAATTAAATACAACGGGTCCAAGCTCAGAAGTTCCGCCTCGTTGTTACGATCTCGTGGCCGCTGACGGATCGTAAATCGGAGCTTGGACAAAAAAGTTATGGATGAAAGAGACTTCGAGTCTCTTGAGAGAGCTCTGCTCAGAGGAGAGGGGAGGAGAGGTGTGAGTTGAAAGGAGGAGGGGACCCCTCCTTTTATAGGCGTGAAAATAAAAAGTACACGGTGTGTACTTATGGTAAACGGCGTGTACTCGGCCATTTTCACACGGTCTCCACGCAGCCTCCAACGTGACTCCGCTGCCGTCGACTGGTCAACACACAGCTTGAAGGTAACGCATACGCGGGGAAGGAGTACATGGCATGTAGATTGGACACACGACGTGTACAAATTTATTGCACACGGCAAGAACACAGCTCCAACGTGGCACACGACCGACGAATGATCAACACATGGTAATGCGTATGCGGGGAAGGACTACACGGCATGTAGATTGGACACAGGGTGTGTACCTATCTTCTTCACACGGCAAAGACACGGCCATCCACACGGGGTATTCCCAGCAAGAGGGTACACGGCATGTACTCAAACTACACGGCGTGTAGTTTCAAAATTCTGGAAGGTTTGGAAAAGTCCATTTTACCCTCCAGAACACTTCTTGACCTTCTTTTTGACAAAGTAATGGGCCGGAGAGGTCCGGGCCATTAGATAATCTTTAGTTAAGTGATCTTAAAACCGAAAATGTGTTATCCTAATACCTTATTTTTTGTTGAACAACTGATATGTTAAATTATCATTTATTGATGGTTTTGAGGACCTCAATTTTACAATTGGTTGTAATTGATGACCTCAATGAATCCCTATAAATATTTTGATTTTTCCTCAAATTATGTGCCTCTAATTACAACAAATATTCTCCTATTTGAGATCATAATTTGGAGGTGATTTGTTTCACATCCCTTTCTCTCATATTAATACTAAATTTTATTAACCCTATTCCCGATGTAGGTTTTCCACAATGGTATTTTCTATTTTTAACATTTTATTTTTTAGGATCAATTTCAAATTAGGATGACACTATTTTTTGAAGAAGGGAATAATGTAACACCCCATGATTTCATAATATGTTATCTCTTTAAAGTAATTCAAAAGCATGCACCACACGCCACACCGAATTCCATCGTACCACGACTTACCAAATTAGCTATTTAAAAAGCGGTTATGAATAATATTAACTAAATTTGGAATTTTATATAATCTATATAACTTTAATATCCATATTATGCATTTCGTAGAAATAATATAAGAAAAATTTCCATTTTTCATATAGAAGATGTTTTTTTCAAGAAAATTGAAATAGTACCACCTTTTAATGGGGTACCATATATAAATCCATTATTTGACACTTTTATATATTCACATTTACAAAATTGACTTCTTATTTGGATGTAGGGGATAAAAATTTAGTTTGGATTATTTTTTGGTGTTTTTATGAAAACATTTTAATGGAATGTAACGAAAAATATTTGTAGGTGTGTTTCCCTTTCTTTTTCTTCATAGTAGAATGTTGAATCAGACTTCTAAAATTTTATATTGTCCGATATCTAGAAGAATAAAAAAATTCCATCATGTATTACTGAATCCTCTCCCTAAAAAAACTTACAATCATTAGGACAAGATTTCATTTTTTTAAATTCTAACCAATATTTCTAAATCAAATTTCACATCCTAAAAATATTCGAGAATCTTAACGTCAATAAATTCACCACACAACTATTCCAATATCATGGATATCACTATATTTTAAATTCCACACAGTAATTTGATATGGAACAACTTCAATAGAAAATCATGATTTGAATTTCTGAAACATCCACAATACATTTCTTTATTTCCATCATCAACTAAACTAGGAAGCACATTTTGTTATTCAAGGTTTTCATCTCATACATTATTCTCAGCAAAAAAAATTAGTGGGTCTAATGATATGTTAAAATCTTGATATGTTTGTACTATAGTCTCAAAAACATCAGTTTTCATTTTTTTATTTTTATAACCCTCAACTGGATGTTATAATGTCTTTTTCTATTTATGTTGTTTTAATTCAATAATGAATCCATTTTTTATAATTTTTTTCTTTTTATTATATATTATCAATAATTTTGGTAGATCATACTAGTGATTGAAATCAATGCTCAATATTTATGTAATTATTTATTCTCTGTTCCAAATATAACAAAAATAATGAGAATGTAATTTATTAAATATCATGTTTTTATAAACATCAAATATCAATAACCATCATTTGAATTTAAATTTTGGACATTGATATCTTATTCTACCATAAACGAATATATTGGAAAATTAAAAATCTAAAAACTCAACCAAAACCATAGCATACTGAGGTAGTTCCGTGGAAATGATATCCTTATTTTAACCATATATGTTACAATATTCATAAAATTCAATTAAAATAATTAAAACAGAAAAGTATTAATAATTTAGAAAAAATATAATTGGAAGTGAGAAAAACACAGCCGATGTAGTTATAAGAAGGAAAATATATGTATGAAAAATATAAAGTAAAAAAATTAAATCAATAATGTACAGTGTTTATTTCATAATGATTCAATTGGGCTTCCATAAAGTGCCTCGTACGATAGTCCATTTTCATACCATTTGACAAAAACATTTCAAATGTTCTTTGAAAATAATTTATCAAACCATACATTGAAAAACAATTTATACATATATATATTTCCATAAAATAAATTTTTATGGAAGGAAACACATATTTAAAGTAAATCCACTTCTATTGAACAATGATATAGAATAGATATATACTGACAGGTCCCCAAGGCACAATGGTACCTATGATGGTGTTGTATATTTATTGATAGCTTAGGTTTATTGATGAGGGTTATGTTGATTTATTAATTATAAAACATGATTGTTCTTATGGTGTCTTGAAATTCGATGTAGGTTTACATAAATATGTAATATATCCATGATTCATTGATTTTTTATTCCCAATGTTTGGGTAACTGGAGAGGTTGATGGTTATTGTTATGGATTAAATTTTTGTTAGAACCCTTACTACATTTCATTTAATATTATATCATTATATGTTGATGTTTACATTTCACATTATATTATGTGTTAGAAAATTATATTTTTACATTTATTTGTGAATCATAATATGGGGTAATATTATCCAAAAATACAACATTAGACCCTCACAACTCCCAAAACCATCTGATCAAGTGACTATCAGTCTGCCTTATCTATTAAAGTATCTTTTACACCAATAAGTGAAATTTTTATATGTTTCAAATTAAAATAAAATTTTATCTATTTCATCTAAAAAATGTTATATCAATCAAAATGATCATCTTTATCATTCTGTCTTTCATATTAATCATTCAACTTATGAAGAATAACATATATCATTTAAAATAAATGTCTCATATAGATTTATATAACAATTATGGTGGTTATCATTATTAAATGATATTATAATTAGACTAATAATATAATAAAATTATAAAATACATATTCTTCATTATATGAAAACTATTATATAGTTATTTCTAAATTTTCTCTAAAGCCATTTGGAACCCAAACCCCCCCCCCCCATCTAGGGGGGGATATTACTACCTCAATCCCCACTATTCCCAACATACATGTCACACCATGAGTGATTCATATTTTAACACCATTGGATATCATACCACGTTATCTATTGAAATTAATTTACTATCTTGCGCCATACACAACACTGAATTCGAGAGCACCACGACTTAACCATTTAGCCATTTAAAATGTGGCTATGAATAGTATTAAATAAATTTTGAATTTTATATACTCTATATAATTTTAACATCCATATTATGGGTTTATTATACATCATATAAGAACAAATTCAATTTTTCAGATAAAAGAAGTATTTTTCAAAACACGCAATTTTACCGCCTTTTAATGGAGAACCCTTTTTAAATCCATCATTTGAAACATTTATATATTAAATTTGACAAAATAAACCACTTTTTTGTAATTGGGACATAAAAATTTAGTTAGGATAAATTTATGGGGTTTTTCTGATAACTTTAATATTTTGACGAATAGTGAAAAATAATAAATCTTAATTGATAAAAACATTTTAATAAAAATAATTTATATTGTTAAATTATATATTTGGATGGGATTAAATTAAAATTAGATTATATTTTTATCATTTAATCTTATGTTTGTCATTGGATGTAATTTTACTTATAAATTGGTCATAAACACATATCAATCTGTTGATAGGTTTTACTTCTAAAAAACATACTTTCTGGTTTTTAGAATGGGAATTAATTTGAAATTAATTAATGCATATTATATGTTTTGAATATGGTAAAATAGAAATCATTTATTGATTAAGAATATCATATTTATCATAGGGTGAAATTATTTTATTTTTCAGAAAGATTTCAATTTTTTATGAATTGTAAAAAACACATTATTATTGTTTAAAACCTACATTTATTTAAATAATTTATATTTTTTGAAATTTATTTTAAATTAAAAATAGATAAATAATAAATAAATTAGTTCAATTTATTTCATTTCATTCATTATATAATATGAATAAATATATACAAATTTATAAAACGATTTTACGCCTTTTACCCACCTTTTAAGTGCATATGCAAATTTTCAAAAAAACGTAATTTTAGTGCATTTGTGAATGGAATTTAAAAAATCCAAGAGACAAAATTAAAATTAGTTTGTAAAATGTGGTTCAATATGATGAAATTTTTTTGGTTTATTGCAACATTTGAATTTTATTTACCCCAGTTAAAAATAAATTGGGTAATTAAAGGTAAAAATGATATTATAATTACCCTAACAAATGTACCAATTCCAATCAATAAGTGTATTTCGTCCAAAATCAAAATTAGGAATAAAAATGACAGTTTTGGTAGACATGGATTATATTAGGACATTTATTTGTATTTGATTAAGGAAGAGTTAAAAGGGTTAAATTCAATGTTTAATAAGTAAACCATTTTTACTATAGGTTTAGACCAAAGAAAAATTAGAATATAAATATTCATTATAAATATAAATATATTTCCTACATAATGGGATTTTATAAATGATTTTTAGACATTAATTAATTAAATTTATTTTTGAAACAATTAAGATGCAGCAATTACCTTATTATTGAAAGATTAAAATAATTGATATTATAAATATTAATATAATGGTAAATTGAGACTTTTAATGTTTTCCAAAAAAATTTATAGGTTAATATTACATTTAATTGTTGATTAAATATTTTATTAATGTGATAAATATGGTATCACATTTAAAAATACATAATAATAAATACTATCAAAATTGACATAAATATGTTTTTAAAACATATAATATATTATTAATTTATATAAAATTTATAAAATCTAAAGTTTGACGAATAGAAATTTATCAGGTTAGATATATCAATATTTATCCACTTGGGGTTTTTATAGGGTTTTTAAAATGTTTATTACCTATTTATTATAACAATACAAGAATACATGCTAAAAGTTAAACATTTAACTAAGAGTTAAATATATAAGTTAAGGTTAACATGGAAACCTAAACCTATCTAAAACCTATTAGTTGAGAGTTTTTCCAGTCAAAAACACTATATCCTCAAAATATATCCTTTTCGATCCATTATAATCCAAAATTACTCTATAATAAATTTATATTTCATGTTTTTCTTAAAGTGACTGTCACCTCTATTATAAATTTTTACAACCCTTTCTCTCAAAATAACACCGCCAAAGCCATTTGTATCAGCCACATAATGCTGCAATATCCTTCCAAATACACTCAAATTTTCCTAGAGGAATTACATTGATAATAAAAACATCCAATCTATCCCTTTTGATCAAATCAAAAGGAAGAACCCAAAGAAGAGGTAATAATTTCATCACCACATTCAATGTTTTTTTGTCTTCCAATTCCACATTCTTTGTTATATCCAAACATGAATAGTAAATATATTACCTTCTATATAATTTGATGTTCATATAAATATGGTACAAGCATATTCATTATTCTCTCCATTATATGAATGTAAAATTCACCATACATGTGTACGTACAACTTACCATCTGCATGTGGTGGTGTAGTTTGTTATTAAACACAATATTATTTGGATGGGTATAATAATGAGTATAATTGATATAAATAATAAATATAAAATTTTAATGTTTTTTTATATATGATATAACATCAATTTACATACAATTTTACCATCAATAGAATGATATTGTTTCTTGTGCGTACATAGAGATTACGATCTCCATGAACACGATGGGATTTATTCCCAATCGTAACCATTAAAGAATAATTTTCATTTTATGAATAAAAATAATGTTTAGGAACTTAATTTAATTATGTATATGATTCAAATTCAACCTATTTATATCAAAATGGGCTAATGTAACAAAACATATAAAGAAGAAAAAATCAGTTAACACCCAAAACAATGTTATTATAGAAATATTATTAACAAATAAATATTAGAAGATCATATATGATATCATATTTATGTATGTGATTTTATATAATTTACTAACAATTATTTAACTATTATATATGAGGTTAATGTACCCTCAAACTAGGAAAATTACAAGGTATGTGTTAATATAACAATCTCTTTATTATCTGAGGTTTTTTATATGTAAATATCAAATTGGAACTCTTTATCATCCACATCTATTTTTCTTAAACATTTATTTCAAAACATTTTTACTATTTACTAGACAGTGAATTAATTTCAGTTATACAATTTTTTGACTTTTTATAAAAATATTTTAAAGGATTCTTTTTTGTCATTTTTCTAAAAATATACTTTATGACGTTGCCAAAAAATTAAGGTAAGAATGTTTTTTATCAATTATGGCGAGTGCGACTATTTTCCACCATTATAACACCTTTGATGCTTCTCTTTAAGCTTATAAAAAAAATTTGAAATAAATGTTTTATAATAAAATTAAGTGACTTTTATATGATTTCAAAATAGAAAGATATATTTCATTTAAATAGTTTTTATTTCATCTATTTCAACATAATTTAATGGATTTTACACTTAATTCTTATTGATTTACTATGAAAAAATCATCCATATTGTATTGAAGGATTTGTGATATGTGTGACTATGGATGTTTTATTTTTATACAATTAATTTTAAATGGTTAATTTATTAACATTTAGTATTCTAGTTTTAAAAATAATGTTTATGTTATAGTTAAACCTTTTCATATGAGGAATGCATTGGACTTAGTAAGTGATGGGTATAACTCTCTATAGATCATCGATGAATCGGTTTGTCTCATAAGACATACTAGTGTCTTGGAAAAAGGACTTGACAAAATCCAATTTATAGTCTTGGTATGAGGCCTTGTCTCTATGGTTATGATGTCCGAAATTATGCATCCCATCATTATGAAATTAGCTATTGATATTACATGTGATTATTCGACTAGTAGAATATCCATGTAAATAAGTAAATGGAATTATTTGATTTATCATTGTCTTGTTATGCTGATTTTTATGTTTAAAAATCTTGTGTTTGTGTCATATACATTTCCTTAAAAATATGCTTATTTATGAAAGTTTCTGCTATGTTGTTATCATTACTAAGCTTCTGAACTCACCCATTTCTTATATTATATATTTCCTAGGATGTGATGAGGTATATTATGACTGACCTGCATAGATCAAGTAAGGGATATGAGTGTGTTCTACAGAGACAAAAGGTTTTTTTATAATTCATAATGTAAGGTAAAGCTTATGTATGTATATAGTACATCCAATGATACTAAACAGATCTGTCTTTTGGGACATGATTCTTGTATCTAGAAAATGTTATCTTATAATGCACCGAATCTGGGTAAATAGGGTCGGGGACTTATAATTGGTATCAAGTGAATTTTACTAAAAACATTTGAAACTAGATTTAAAAAATTTTGATTAGAGAACACTTCCATAAGATAGAGATTGAGAAATAATATAGAATAACATCAAAAAAAATTGGTACTATAGATATTATGTGGGGTTTCCAAGAAATACATACATATTAGGATATGAGCTGGTAGAGACATATCTGGCACAAAGGTACCTAGAGGTAAAACCCAAAAACATAGAATTGAGCTAGACTCGAACAAGAACTAGTGCACGACAACATGCCTTGTTGCACTCTAGGTTACGACACTCCTGGGAAATATACTGAGGATAATTTTCAATTTCATTACAAACCCTTATGAGGGATTTATGAGTAGGTATATAGGATAATAAACCAATGATATAATTATAAGGCTAGATGCATAAAAATATTCAATTAATGTTGAGGATTTTTATAATTTTTGGATTATATAAAATGATATGATCTATCCTAGTGTATGTCATCATTTATAAATGGATCCCAACAGAAGGAATGCGGACTCAAGCTATATGCATGATCCAATGAGTATGAATGATCATATCATTCATGGTTTTAAGCCAACATTTAGAAGGGTAATAGTCTCCCATATATTCTCATCATATGAAGATATATAATCATGTTTTAATAAGATAATTAAATAATTATCCAAGTCGTGTGTCTTTAATGGGAATCCAAAGAAAAAGAGGACGATAGAGAGAACGATGGATAATGGGATGAAAGAAAATAAATATTTTCCTACTTGTGATAATTGCTGAATAAATCAACATGGTAAATAATTAAAGGGAATATGATTTTGTTATATGTGTGGTGAAAAGGAAAACATATTCGTGATTTCAAGGGTATGAAAAGGCATACAAATGTATAATTCATCATCTCCTAGGAGTTGGGACACTATGAAAATCAATATCAAAATCATCAGATTATGCCCCAAATGATGATATTGGATAATAATCTTGTTATGATACTTCTATAGATGAAGATGGATGACTATTATTCTTATGTTTTTATAAAAAACATTTGTCATTTGAGTTTTTTATCAATGATTTATTAGTTATATGAATAATAGAAATGAATATGGATTGCACTGTAGTACTATTTCATCAAAGATATGAGATTTTATGGTTCTAAGAAAAGTGACTCAATAGACTGTTAAATATTTTTTAAAATACATGGTTGAAGGAATTATATACATTAATATGGGTTTGATAATAAATTAGTGATTTTTTAATAAGAGATATTTTATTTGGATAATTTATTTTCGATATTTTTGACTACCTTGAAACTAATTAATTGTCTGTTTATTCCATCATTGTGGGAGTTTACAACATTTTTGGATATAAGGAGTATATCCAATATTCTATACAGAATAAGGTATCATGAAGGTAATAAATAAGGTTTTATGGAAATTCATTTTGTTACTATGTTTTAATAGAAAAATGATAAAGGTATTCACATGTAATTACGCAGAAAAATATATCATAATTATGTTAACCTTCCTTATAAACATCATAATGTGAGTTTGAAAATAAGTATTGTGGATACATATAAAGGTTGGAATGAATTAATTTGGACATTGGATACTATTGTTTAAGGTTAAAACATTTCTTAAGATTATTTTTGGATTTTTATAAAAAGGAAAGCATAGAGGTTAGGTGATAACCTATCATGTCTGGAAAGGCCATGAAACATGAACACACAACAGTAGGGTGAAAAGGGTGCATCACCTACCATTAACCTAGGTGATGTCTTGGTTTTTATAATGTATGTTTTTTTAAATTTCTTGAAAAATGAATTAAAAATTCATTATTTTTGGAACCCTATACTATTCAGAAAAATAGAATACTTTTGAATTCATTATCATTTTGAGTGAAATATGAGTTTGTGGTAGAAATTAGTTGAAAGATGGAACTCTACTTGTCAAGTTTATTTTTTTATCTTTTTATATGAATAAATTAATTCTTAATATTTTAGGAAGTGATCTTAAAACCAAAAATGGGTTATCATAATACGTTATGTATTTTTGAACAGATGATATTTTCAATCATCATAGATTGATGACTTTGAAGACCTCAATTTTACATTTTGGTTGTGATTGATGACCTCAATTACTCCTAATAAATATTTATTTTTTTCTCTAATTATGTGTTTCTAATTTAAACCAATGTTCACCTATTTGAGATCATAATTTAGAAGTGAATTTTTTCACGTCCCTTTCTCTCTTATTAAGACTAAATTTTATTAACCCTAATCCCGATGTAGGTTCTCAATAAAGGTATATTATTTTTTCAACATTTTAATTATTAAGAACTATTAAAAATTTCGATGAAACTATTTATTGAAGAAGGGGAGAATGTAACACCCCCAGGATTTCATAGTACATTATCTCTTTAAAGTAATTCAAAAGTGTGCGCCACACACAACAACGAATTCGAGCATAACACGACTTTCCTAATAAGATGTTCAAAGCAGTTATGAATAGTATTAACGACATTTTAAATTTTATAAACTCCACATATTTTTAATATCCATATCAGGTGTTTCTTAGAAATAATATGAGAAAAAAAATAAATTTTTCATATAGAATAACTATTTATAAAAAAAATTAAATTTTACCACCTTTTAATGGGGTTCCATTTTTAATCCAATATCTGATACATTTATATATTAAATTTTACAAAATAAAATTCATCTTTATAAGAGAGGCCTAGAAATTTAGTTTGGATAATGTTTTGGTGTTTTTCTGACAAATTTCATATTTTGAAGAATTGTGAAAATACTAAATTTTAATTGAAAACAACTTTTTTTATAAACATAATTTAATGTGATAAATTATATATTTTAATGGTTTAAATGTATAATTAGATTATATTTTTAACATTTAATCCAATGTTGGTCATTGGATGTATCTTTACATTTAAATTGGACATAAACACATATCAATATTTTGGTAGTTTTAACTTCTAAAAAACCTATTTTCTGGTTTTGAAAATGGGAATTAATTTTAAATTAATTAATACAACTTAAATATTTTGAATTTTGTAAAATAGAAAAAAAAATTATTCAGAATATATCAAAATATTCTTAGTGTGAATTTTTGATATTTTTATGAGAAAATTAAATTTTAGATGAATAGTGAAAAACATTGCGTTATAGATTAAAAAACATTTATTTAAATTATTATTATTTTATTTAAAATTATTTTAATCTCAAAAGTGATACATAATACCTATATTAGTTCAATATAATTCATTAGAGTAATTTTATAATAATATTAGATATATAAATGGTTATTGAACTATTTAATGCCTTTTCCCACCTTTTAGGCAGATTTGCAAATATGCATAAACATAATACTATTGCTTCCCTAAATTGAATTTCAAAAATCCAAGATACATGGTTTAAATTAGTAAGTAAAATTTAGTTCAATAGGATGAAAATAATTTTTGGTGAATAATAACATTTAAATTCTATTTAATAGGGTTTAAAATAAATAGGGAAATTAGAGGTAAAAATGATATTATAATTACCCAAACACTTGTCCAAATTATATTGGATAAGTTAATTTCTTCCAAAATATACCTTAGGAATAAAATATGACTCTTTTGGTCCACATGGATTAGATTAGGAAATTTATTATTATTTTATTTAAAGAAGTGTTAAAAGTGTTAAATTAAATGTTTCATAATTAATCCATTTTTAATATAGGGTTATACATAAAATAAATTCAATAATAAATATTAATTAGAAACCTGAAATTATTTCCTACATAATGGTATTTTATTTATAATTTTTATAAATAATATATTTAAATTTATTTGTGACACAATGATGATGCAGTGACTATGTTATTATTGGATGATTAACATTAATGATATTATAAATATTAATATAATTGTAAATTGAGACTTTTTATGTATTCCAAGAAATTTCTAGGTTAATATGACATGTTAGGGTCCTTTAAATAATCTTTTATATGTTATAATTTTATTATGAATTTTAGAAAAACGAAATACTAAATAGTTTCAAAATCAAAATAAATGTATTATAAAAAAAAATGCTATATTATTAATTGATATAGTAGTCCTAAAAATATATGGTTTGGAAAAAGTACATAAATAAGATTATATATGTCAATAATTATCACTTGAATTTTTCTTGTCTTTTTATCGTATGATTATGAACCATTTATTATAATATTAGAATAACACATGGTAAAAATTAAACTACATAACTAAGAGTTAATCTATAAGAAAATGTTAATATGGGGACCAAAGCCTATCTTAAACCTATTGGTTGAGTGTTTTTAGAACCATAACCACCTAATCCTAGAAATAAATCCTTCTGGTGATATAAGATATAGAATATGTTTGTATAACAAAATAATATTTCCAACTTCTTCTATAGTGACCATCATCTCTCTTATAAAAATGTACTTCCCCTTCTCTAAAAAATACACTGCCAAGTCCACTTGTCTCAGCCAACCCCTACTCAAATATCTTCCCAAATACCTTAAATTCAACCTACAGTCCTTAATTTTATCTGAATTCCAACCTAGGTATCCCTTTTGATCAAATCAAAGGGAAGCACCCAAAGAAAAGGTCATAATTTCATCACCTCTTCCAAAGTTCTTTTCTTCTTTATCTTCTTCATTCTTTGTTATTTAAAAACCAGAATAATAAATACAATTCCTTCCACATTAGCTGAAGTAATTATTAATAAGTTACAACCATATTCATTATTTTATCTATCCTATGAATGAAAAAGTCGCCATATCTTCATACATATGGATTTTCATCACCACGTTGTGGAGTTGTTTGTTATTCCACACTTCATTATTTAGATAGGTATAATAATTAGTATAATTTATATAAATAATAAATATAACATGTTAATAATTGTATATATGTGATATAACATCCAATTACATATGATTTTACTATCAATAGAATGATATTTTATGCTAGTGCATATGTACAGATTACCGTCTCCACAAACGCGGTGAGATTTATTCCCTAACAGAACCACTAAAGAATAATTCTTATTTTACGAATATAAATATTGTTTTAGAACATAATATCATTCTGGATATAAATCATATACATCCTATCCATATCAAACATGAGTTACTTAACAAAACATATAATGGAAAACAAATCAGTTATCACCCGAAACAATGATACTATTGAAATATTATTAAAAAATAAATATTAGAAGTTCATATATGATATCATATTTATGTATGTGGTTCCTATATCATTTAGTAAAAATGATTCATCTATTATAAATGTAGTTAATTTAACCTCAAAAAACGAAAATTACAAGGTAAGGGTTAATTTAACAAACTTATTGTTATCCAATGTTGTTTATATGTAAATATCTTCTCAGACCTCTATATCTTCCACATTCATGTTTCTTAAAAATGAATTTCAAAACAATTTTAATATTTAATAGACTATGTGTTAATTTCATTTATACCCATTTTTTACTTTTTTTTAAACATTTGGAAAGGAATCTATCCGTCGTTTTGGAAACAAGGTACATTATGACATTTTTGACAATGGTAAAAATGTTTTTTTACTTATACGACGAATGCAGCTATTTTCCGCCATCATAAAACCCTTGATTCTTACCATAGAAGATTATAAGAATACATTCAAAATAAATGTTTTGTTTTATAATTATAATAATTTTAAATGGTTTCATAATAGAATGAAATATTTCCCTCAAATAATTTTGAATTCATCTCTGTCAACAACCTTTAAGGGATTTTACACTTGTATTATATTGATTTATTATGATACAATTTATTATATTTAATCAATGGTTTTGGGATATGTTTGACTGTGAATGTATTGTTTTTATAACATTCATTGTTTATGGTTAAATTATTAAGTTTTCATATGCTAGTTTTAATATGAATGTTTATGTTCTGCTTCAACCTTTTCATATGAAGAATTCTTTTGACACAGTAAGTGATGGATGGAACCAACTATAGATCCTCAATGCATTGGTAGGTATCATTAAAAAATCTATTGTCATGGATAAAGGCTTTGAAAAATTTTATTTGTAGTCTTGTCCTGAGGCCTGGAATATGTGATAATGATGCCTGACATTATGCATTCCATAATTACAAAATATTCTATTGATATTACATGTGATTATTCTACAAGTTGAATATCCATGTAAATATATAAATGGAATTATTTGATGTATCATTTCCATATTATGATGATGTTAATGTTTAAAAGTCTTGTGTTTTAGTCATATATAATGCCTTAAATTTTTATACTTTTTTATGAATGTTTCTGCAATATTGTTATCCGTATTGAGCTTCTGAGCTCACCACTTTCTTATATTTTATTTTACCAAGGATGTGAAGAATTATATTATGACTGGCTTTTAGGGATTGGATAATGGTTATGATAGTGTTCTATGGAGACAAAATGTTGTTTCTTAAAATTAAAAATGTGATGTAAAACATATGTATGTATTTAGTTCATCCAAGGATTCTAAACGAATCGGTCTTTTAGGACGTGATTCCTTGTATCATGCCAATGTTATGTAATAAGGCACCAAATATGTGTAAATGGGGTCAGGGAGTTACACATTTATGATGATTAATACATGTCCAGTAGAACATCATCCATTTTTATTCATTGGATTGGTCTCACAATTTCAAATAACAGTGAAAAAGGCCTAAAATTGAAGCATTGTTTATTGAAAATAAATATATAATGGAATATTTAACTCATCTTATTGATATATTATATGGTATTAAAATATTGGTATTTATTAAAAACACAAATTAGAATATTTTGGGTCCCATGACATATAAGGACATCTATGTTCCCCTTGGTTTCTTGTTTACATTTTCATTATTTTAAACAAAAGTGGATGTCAATACAAGATTTTATTTTATATCTAATGATAGTAATTTAAAAATAATGGAAGTTCTATAATAGAGGGAGGTAAAATATAAATTATTAGTATGGTTAATATCTATTTTATAAAAATGTAGTGGAATAGCTTTGGAATCTAATACACAATGATGATAAAATTACCAGGCCATGTTAGTGGCATATCATTCTTCTTAAAGAACAAGAACACTCATTCCACTTACAATAAATTTTAATAATGTTTGGGGACCACACACGCAATTTAAAAATAATAAAAATTCAATGATCTAACTATTAATTTTTATTACTACTTGAGGTGGATTTATTTAAAAAACAAATACATTGAAAAAAACCGTATCCATTTACTCATTTTAAAAAAGTAAAAAAACTCTTTTCAAAAACATATTATTTATAAATCATATTATTTGTTTATTCACTATAAATTAATAAAATACCATTAACATATCATTGTATCAAATTTTATGTTTTATGATGCATACCACCTACCAAAAAACCTCCATGTTTACAAACATTTGTATCATTCCACCTAAACAAAAGAAAAAGGACCCTAAAAATCACCAAGAAAGATTAATATAAGAATTGAGATATTAGAAATAAATTTACAATTAATAATTTGGTAATTGAGACCAAAATATGATAAAAATGTTTGGTAATGAAAGAATAATTAATGGGGGGGGGGGGTTTATTAGAAATTAACAGGGACAGATAAAACCCAAATGAAAAACAGCACACTTGGAATCACTAGGGGTAAAATGTGAGAACAGTGGGGTGGATGTATTTGGGTCAATGACCATAGATCCAAAAAGGGATTTGGGGGCTGAAAATTATAGGGCACTCGAGATACCCAAGCACCAATGAGGGAGGAAGCACGATGGTACTAGAACTTGAAAGTTACTCGAGTACAAACAGTGGTTCTAGGGCTAGAGTACGAGGGGGGTATAAATTTTATATATATAAAAAGATACTTTGTGGATGTTTTTATATATCCTCCATGTAATTTTTAAAATTATTGTACTAGCTTTTTAGTAAACCACAATTTGTAAACAACTTTTAAATTATGATTTTTTTCTAATATAGTGAACGTCACTTTTCATTTCCTATCTCCATATTCTATAGATTATGGTAAATAATTATATAATTAATATATATTATGTTTACAGAATTTATTAAATTAATTATATTTTTAAATAGTAATATAATTAAATGAAAAAAGTAACAGATAAAAAATTACAGGAAAAACTAGTAAATTGACACACGAAATAGTGAAACAAATGAGCGATTTTCAACAAACAAGTAATAAGAGGTCATAAGAAGATAAAATATGATAATATTATTATGATAATGATTATATTATTATTCAATAACATATTTAAAATTAATATATAAGATCTTAAAGGATTTTCACCCAAAAGGCAACACATTGTAAGGGATTTCTTCTCAGTTTACATTCCATTAAGGTTTATTTTTTATTTTACACCGATTCAAATAAATGTTGTGTATATACTATCACGGTTTAATTTAACATAATAATTAACTAATAATTCATGTTATTTTAATATAAAATTTCAACAATCTTTTTTAATGAGTTTTTACATGAAAATTAACTTGATGTAATAGTTATTTCTGAAATATTGTGGTTTTTGGTGATTGTTAAAAATATCATTAATAAAACACTTCCTTATGGTCAATTTTTTTTAAAATAACATTATTATATATATCCACATTTTAATTAAATTGAAGTAATTATTTCATAATATATTTTCCATTTTTACCTATTATGTTCACTTTTACAGTTATTTGATTAAATGGGGAGTTTTTTATGACATTGTTTCATTTATTCAATAAGGTTATTTGATATGTAATATTTTTTATTAATATATTACCTAATATGAGGAATGATTTAGTCTAAACATAAATGGTGTGGCCCGGATCATATATATCACCTTGATGCATCGACAGGTTCTCATGAGACAAATTATTTGGCCAACATAAATAGGTTCGTACAAATAGTTTTAAACCATCCTGTGAATTTTATTGATTGTATAGTTTTTCATGTTCCTCAAACATGATATCTAATAATTTCCTTCTTTTTTTCATAGTAGGAAACTCATGATGGAGGTGTGTTGGGGGGATGAATTGTGTTCTTGTAAAAAAATTCTGACTATAATGAGTATTTAAAAAATCACCCAATTTCAAAACAAATACAGGGATGTTAACAAAAGTAGAAGACTTGTTAAAGAAAATACTGTTCCAAAGACTTCAAAATTATTGATTAACTCTCTATTAATTATATATATTTTATTATTGTAACTTATGAAATCATTGAGCTAAAAAATAAAATACAAACACTATATAATATTAACTATCAATGTTTGGTATTGTTTTTTGAAATTATTACAAATATGGAGGAAACTAGATATGAAAAAATATCATAAGTAAAAAAAGATAGTCTGTCTCAAGATGAGACATAATCCTCTCCACATGTTGATCACATTCAACCAAGAATATTATATTAAATAAACTTGATCCACATCCTATATCGAGGTAAAAACAATATACAGACTGTCTAGGTTACTAGACCTCCTCCATAGTTCTTGTGGGAGTGTAAAATAAACAAATAGAAATTCAATATAGTGACCTATTCCACTACTGTACATGGAAATGTGTAGTGTGAATGATGGGCTGGTTATGATATCTATGTGTTATCTAGTTTAGCACTAGAATCATGGTGTCTTTATAAAGCAGAGATATGCAAACTAATCAAAATATTAATAATAATAACAAGAAGAGAACAAATGATAAAAAGGGTTCAAAAATATTTGTGCAATGGTCTATGAAGATTATGTAGTCCTTCAGAATATTATAAGTGATGATTAAGTCATCTTCTGGAAATCGATATCAAAAAATAGAGTCATTTTACTTATGTCTTCTGTTCTATGTGAGCCTCAAAGTGTTTTTTATTCAATGTATTTGCTTAAAATATTAGTGGTATTTTGGTTCTTAGTAGTATCTTCATATAATCATAGAAGGAATATATAGTTTTTACCTATGTTTCCTAAAAATTATGCATATCCCTACCAAGTCATCTCTTTATCGAACACATTATTATCTATTTATATATTCCCATTTTTCAAAAACGTTGGATGTTCTAATGTACCTTGTACCTTGTAATGGTCTCTAACATCATTAATGTTTTCTACAAAATAAATAAAAACTCATAAATATAATAGGATGTACTAAGTATCATAAATATGACCGTTAAATATAAGGTTGAATTTAAGAGATAGAAAATCAGTGACTCAATCAATCTGTTGCTCTGAATTTCAGTGTCTCGTGCTATCGGTATATCATTCTATCAGTGTCTCGTTGTATTGGTAGATAATATTTTCAGTAGATCAAACTATCAATATCTCATTATATCAATTGATCAAAATTCCATCAGTCAATCGAGTTATCGGTAGATGATGCCTTAATATCTTGGCTATAGGTAACTCCTACATAAAGAAATTACGAATCATTGTTAGTAACAAAGTCAATAGGTAGGATGTTAGTAGGATAAGCTTATGGTGACTCATACTTAGAAAAAAATTATGAGTTGCGCTATCGATGATTTACTTTACCAGTATCTTATGTATCATTGAATTTTATACCGTTATGATAGGTATCGATATCTCATTCTTATCCAAAATCTGTAATTATTCTATATGATGTAACCACTAAAACCAAAGGTAAAAGGTATTATTAAATATTATTAAAAACAATGTATCACAATAAATCATTATTATCAAAGTTAATCATGGTTTGTGGACATTAAAACAAAATGAGTCCAATATTCTCCCCCTTTTAGTGACCAAAAACATAGAATTATACACCACAATAATTTAATTTATTTTTGTTGGTCATAGAAACAATTGGTGTAATAAATTTCATATATTATTGATATGTTATTTTAAATAAAACCAAGGAAAAAATTAATTTTCAATTCGACTTTTTCAATTATATGTTCCCCTTTAACCATCATGATTAATCTTATCCTCCCTCTGGGAGAGATAATATATTATTTTTCTTCAATTTTTTATTATAAAATAATAAACAGTGAAGGAAAAATAAAAATTGGATGATGAAATAACAATAAGATGAAATCATAGATGGTATTCCATTAATCAATAAGTAATTTGTCTAACAAAATACTTATAAAATAAACCCCTATAAAAAAAGTTATCCAACTACTTCTTGGCCACATCAGAGTCCATCAAATTCCATTAACAAAAGAATAGGATATAAGGGTATAAGGGGAATTAATAGCTGCGGTGGATGTCATAGAGAATGTTTTGAGGGAATGAAGAGAAACTTATATATGAAATATGGGGAAAGGATCGGTCTAGTAAAAGAATCAGTTCGTTGAGTTCCTTTTGTATGAGAGGTCAAATTTGACTAAGTGATTAAGGAGTCATGGAGAAAGGTTCTTAGGGTGCATAAGAAGAGGTAGAAACAATAAGTACTACTCAGATAAGAGAATAAGGATGAGAAAAAGTAGTTGTGATGTGATGGTGAAGGTAGGGTGTGATAAAATTTATGACGTCTTTAATGATTTGACCATCATATTCATTTACCATCTCAAAATAATATTTATTTTTGATGAAAATATCATGAATAGGTGTATATTGTTTTAACTTCTAGACTTTTTCTTTATATTCTTGAGTAACTTGAGGTAGCCACATATTCTCAACCAAATATTTGAAGTGAATGGTGATATTGTTTTTTGAGAAAATTCACTAAAAATAGAAATCTAATCTTAGTGTTATATTCATGACCTTTTTTTAGAACAAGGGGAATAAAACATAACCATATCAAAAATAGGATCAAAATTCCACTATATTTTTTAGATACTCTTAGGGTATGTGATACCTTTCAATGTCTGAATTTCCTCTCTAATAACATTTCTGACCATGTCAACATTTTGAGATTCATCAACTAGGGAAACTGAGATGGATGAACCTTATACAATATCTTTAATATCTGATCTCATCCGAGTTAGACCAAGAGTTTGAGTCTGAGATGGAGTAGCTTCCTTATAACACTTAGATGCGGTGTCTATAACAATTTTTAGAGCATTTTCGAAAGAATATCTATATTCAATTGTCAAACCGTTAATATCACAATCCAATGTAGTCTAGTCATTCCATATAATTTGATCATATAAAATAACAACTTCTGTAAGTGTTATCAATCTTGGATCAACTTGAGGTATAAGCATGAAATTAATCATCTCAGTATCTATTTCAAGGATACAATAAAGTGGAGTATGTGGCTTTGAAAGGGCGGGTCAAATATCTTCCAACAACTCTTCATTGAAGTCATTAAAATTTGATTTGGTGATATAGTAAACATATTTTGAAACAACCACTGAAGTAGTAGCAATCATATATTCAAAATCAGGATAATCCAATCTAAGAGACAAATAATCTGGTTCCTTCCTCCACACTGGTGCCAAAATATCATCCAAAGGAGAAAGCACGTCAACATTTTTACTTTAATATCTTCTCTCCTCCTCAGATGATATCCACTTTCTAGAATAAAACAACTCCCTCACTGGAGTCACCGATACATCACATACATCCTAAACTTCCTACTGGACAATGAAATAAGAATCCCCCTCTTCAACTACTCACACTTCCAAATTAGAATTAGGATCCCTTTCCTCAATAATAACATGTTTAGTAGCCCCTTGTGTTTCTATAATAATTTCTTGTTCCGCAATGGCAGGACCAGCGGGAATCACATGTAAAACATTATATAAGTTTAGATCATAATCATCTCTACCAGGACCATAGTCATCATCACCATGGTTAAATCAACTTTTTGAGTCATCACCTTCGGTATATTTATATGATTCATCCATCATCTCCATAACATTCATCAATTAATCCAACATCTTCCTCAACTCCATATTCTGATTCTTCACTACAGGTTCATTCTTGTTCTCTATATTATTATTCACTACCTGATCTTTTTTCATATTCAACATTATCTGATTCTTCTATCTCATCACTATCATTATCAGGTAGAAGATGTTCCATTGATGTTTGAGGCCTAGGTGGACTTGAAGGACCATAAGACATCCTCAATAGACTGTAAATAATATTACAGTCACCCCTTTCATCTAGAAGAGTTTCATTTGTTTGAACATCATCAAAAACCTCCTCATCTGAATACACACTGGCTTTATATATCCCTAGACCATGATGAACCATGCTCCTCTACCTTAAGGGTTTCTCAACCAGGTGGAAATCTCTATACATCATGATATTATCCTCATCCCATATGCTCGTACAGGGATCCCATTAATTTTCATCCTCTTACAAATAGCTTTGTTGAGAAATAATCCATCACAAGTAGAGAATGTATGTTCAAATTTATTGAAAAAGACATTATAATTCATTATATAATAGAAAATGATAGAATAAAACAAGTTGTTTTTCTAGAAATAGGACTTGATCTTCTCACAGAGATGAACCATCATGTATCTGCACAGATTTAGCTTATACCCTTTCTTCAAAAGATTTAATAAGTAAAAATCCTAAAATGTAATAGAAACAAGGAATCCTTTTCATAGACATAACATATGTAAGGTGAATTTCCAAAAAGGCCTTAACCCATCATAGGTATCTATAGAAATATGTCTCATATACTATTGATTTCCAATCAAAATATCCAAATATTCCATATAACTGAAGATATCACATGTTGAAGGTGCATGTAACTAATGGTAAACACAACCACCACTATGGGGTACTTTTAAGAATTATTCCCAATTTGATGATAAAAAAGAAAATCTATTTCCATAAACTATAATCTTTATCCTAAAAACCTCATATTCTTCCTATAAAATTTAATCATTCAGGAAAAACTAATGTACCTACATCAGATAATATCGTCTCTCATTATTGGAGAACCACTACATCCCCCCTTTATTTCAACACATTCAACAATAAGGCCTTGTAGGAGAACAACCCATCCAAATGAAATTCTTTCTCAGGGGTTACAATACAGTTTTTATGTTTTGGATGAAAAATATTAGGATTTTAACAGATTGACTATATTAACGTTTTTTCATCATGGACGGATGCAACTCATCCAGAAAGAATTCAAAAATATTCTTGAGATGATCCATTGAGAGATGATTCAAGGTAATTGGTCTAGAGATAAAGGTAGCATCTGATGAGAGAAAATTTCCAATCAATGGGATTGAGATTTAGATTTTGAGAGTAAGAGAGTGAGGGTAAATATAATTAGAACTAATCTTAATTTTATCACCATGGGATTTTAAAACATGAAATAAATAATTTTCATCAAAATAAAATGAATCAAATAAAATAGAGAAATTTAAAATTACATAAGAGAAATAAAATATTTGCAGTGAGAACCATCAGTTAGATCCATCAGTATGTCACCATCAACATGTCATGTTAGTGTGACGCCATCAGTGAGTCGTGTTAGTGAGACATTATTAGCAAGTTACATCGATGATACGTAATCCGTGAGTGACAACAGTGAGACATCATCTGTGAGTCACTTCAGTGAGAAATCATCCATAAGGCACGTCGATGATAAATAATTGATGAGTCCTCAAAAATTAATCATTCATAACTCAAGTCTCATATAACTCTTCCTAGCCCAATTTAATATCTACGTGAAAATATCAGTAAGAAAATATTCAATTCCAATTGATTCAAGTGTTATATAACATATTTGATAATGATATGTCAAAAAGAGATGTCTTAAATCAATATGTTTTTTTCTGATTGAGAAACTTAATTATTTTTATTTATTAATTGCACTTGTTATGTCATAGTTCATTTGGAATTTTCTAAAATGATATCCTTAATCCTGTAAAGTGTGCATCAATTACATGATTTTAGGGCAACAACTAACAATAACTACATATTTAGCATCGACAATAGATAATGTAGTAGAACTTTTTTTATTTACTACACCATTATACTAGAGTCTATCCCAAAATTTGACATGTTCTTCAGGTGTATTTTATATCTAACTTGAATCCATGAAAAATAATATTAGAATAAGTAACTAATTCAAAATTTTGTCCTCTATGATAAAAAAATAATACTTTGGTAGTATATATAACATATTAGAAAATTATTTTAATAATAGCTAAAATGATTATATCTGGTTTTATTTTCAAAAATGCACACATACACAACCTAAATATAAAATCAGGTCGGATAGAAGTAATGTAATTTATAATTCCAATCATCCCTCCAAAATGTGATTGGGCAATAGATTCTCTATTTTCATCAAGATCAAATTTACATGGGGTACTTATTGAAGTATCACAATATTTTCAACAATTAAAGATAGCATGTTTCCAAATATCTTTAGTGTACATTTATTTAAAATAACATATTTTTTATTTTGAAAAAATTGAAGTCAAAAAATTAATTTGATTTCACCCATTAAACTAATTTTAAAATCACATTGCATCATTTATATAAAATAAATACATAATTAATTTTTAGATAATCCAAAAATAAAATCATCAACACATATTTGGAACTAAAACCTATTTATAAACATTTTTTTCCAATAGTAGGATAAAAAATGCCTTTTTATATAAATTTTAAATAGAATGGCGGTGAGACTATCATACCAAACGGTTGGAGCCTATATAAATCCATAATAGTATTTTAAAAATTTCAACACATGACTTGTAAAATTAGGGTTTGTAAAACCATTGGTTGTTCAACAAAAAAAATCCTCTACTATATTAGCGATTTAGGAATGAAATTTTAACATCCTTTTTGATATATTTTTAAATTGAGATGCACAACATATGATAGAATAATTCACATGGATTCAACTATAGCAACCGGTGAAAATGATTCCCCATAATTAATTCCTTCTTCTTAACTATATCCTTAGGTAGCCACTCTGGCCTTATTTCTCACTATGATACCTACTTCATCAACATTATTTATATACACCCATTAAGTACCTATTTTCTAGATGTCTTTGGGTCTATCAACAAGTATCTAGACATTATTTCATTCAAACTAATTAAATTCTTCTAAAATACACTTTACCAAAATTTATCATTGATTATATCACTGATGTTCTTATCTTCAACCTACGGTAAGAAATATTGATGTTAAACCACATTTCATAGGGAATCTCCGGGTTTTCCCCTAATCTAAGTCTCTAAAAACATCATCTATGGGATGGTTCTGAAGGATATTAACAGTTCCAGAAAAATATGGTCTAGTGATTTCAAGTTTATCTATAGGTTTGGGCTCACTATAAATAGAGTCTGGATATTTACTAGAACTGGATGATTTAGTTTATTTCATTAAAGTAGATTCTGAATATTTATAATTTAGGTACTTATTGGATAGATCATCCAATATATTTAATATGGATGTTTTAGGTTCATGTGGATATATTTTTTTTAAATTTAATATGTATATGTTCTTCCACGCACTTTGTTCTTTTATAGAAGACCCTATAAGATATTCTAGAGGTTAAATATCCTATTAATATTTATTTATCACATATAGTTGAAAAAATGTCAAGATTATCTTTTGTATTAAGGATAATTACTTTGCAACCATAAATATTAATGTAATTAAACATAGGTTTTCTATTGTTCCATGACCCATACAGATTTTTCGTAAGAATATTTCAAATAAAAACTCTATTAATTATATTAGAATCTTAATTATTATCTTTTACCCAAAATTAAATTTGTATGTCATACTCGTTGATCATATTTTTCGAAATTTCTTTCAATGTTCATTGACTTTTTTCTACAACTCCATTCTGTTGAAGTGTCCTAGGGGAAAAGAAGTCATCACTACAACCATTTTTTGAGAAAAAAATACTCAAACATTTGGTTCTTAGTTTCATAGTTTTGGTCACATCTAATGGTTTTAATTATAGGGCCACCTATGTTCTGTATAGTTCTAGAATATGTGGTTCAATAAGAACATTCATCACTATGGTGAGATGAATATAACATCCAAATATACCTAGAAAATACAACTACTATAAAATAGACCTAATTCATCCCATTTAAACTAGAAACTATATACTTCCAAAATTAATCCATGCAGAAAACCTCAATAGTTCCGTACGTTTAATATTAATTCTATGTTTTGAAAGATATTTTATGATGTTGTCACTTTTGAAAAGGATTATAAACAATTTAATTTGAAAAATCATTCTTATTTGTATCCTTGAATGTTCCTTTTATTGTATTCTCTTACATAGAGTGAATATTATTATTCCCTAATATCAAATTCTAGGGAAAAGAAACCATGTGAAAAGCAGTGAACCTAGAAACATTTTGAGAATCTAAAGAATCTAAATTCAATGAATCATAATTTTTATTTAGAAAAGGATTGAATGATAATTCATTTTTATAATTTAAAATATTTCCAACATAAATTTAAATTTTAACATGAAATTCCTCACCAGATAATTATGATATGTAAAGAATATTAAACATTAGACCATCAATAAAAAACATTAGAAATCAAAATTGAGTTAGTGTTTATGATTTAGCCAAGTACAATAATTTTTCAATTCCTATTGTCACCAAAGTTGGCATTCCCACACTCAATTTTGATAAGATCCTTATAAAAAAATAATCACGTATCATATGTCATGAACACAAATTATATATGTGCCATAAGATTTTATTGGAACTCTTCAGATAGTTTTCCTACAGAAATAAATTGAAAAAGGTAATATTTTGGTACACATGCCTTCTTGAGTCTAGTAATGTTAGTAATTACTTCTTTGGGAACCCACAATTGATTGAAGGTTATCTTTTGAATAGTTTTTAATTTCATAGAGAAATAAGATTTTTTTGGTATAGAGAAACATGAAATAGTATAAGATGTTTCAGTTATCGAAAATGTATTAAAAATTCTTGAACTGGGCACAAAACTAGATTTTCCAGATTTGGATTGTAACACCCCAAGCTTCCACAATACGCTTCTCTTTGAATAATACTGTAGCATGTGTTATACACAACTTTGAGATTCTAACACGCCGCGACCAATCAAAGTTGCTGTTATGAATAGTAATACCCACTGTTTAAAATTGTATACATTTTATAATTCAAAATTGACTTCATTTTTGTATTCGGAATATCGAAATTAGCATAGGGTAAGATTTGTCTACTTTTCGGATAACTTTTATATTTTGATGAATAATTAAAATTACTAAATTTTAATTAAAAACAATTTTTTTAATCGAAATAATTAACAGTGATAAATTATAAATTTGGTTGGTTTTAAAGTATATTTAAAATATATTTTTATTATTTAATACAATGTTGGTCATTGTACATAATTTCACAATTAAACCGGAATAAACAAGTGTCAATCTTTTGATAGTTGTTATCTTTTAAAAACACGCCTTTTGTTTTAACAACGGAAATAAATTTTAAACTAATTTCTGCCACTTCTGTGTTTTGAATTTTGGAAAATGGATTCTATATTTGGAATTCGGATGTCCAAATTGTGTAAATAGGTAAATTTCATTTTTAGATATTTAGAATAATTATTTCTGAAAATATTTTATTTGTCGTGGTTAAAGGGTAAATCCGATAAATAAGGGTAAACAAATAATATTATAATAATATTAAATTACCCGAAAACTTGTTCTAACCTTATTGGTGGATACATTTCCGACCATGGGAATCTTTAGGTCAATTTTGGGACCCCATGGAGCCACTTGTAGGTGATAGGGACACTTTATATTAATTAAGTTAAAATAAATAAAAAAAATGACATATGCATATATCTTCTAGAAAAACAATTTTTACACAGGGTAATATATGGTTTATTTTCAACTATAAATATTAATTAGATAGATAAAAAGATTTCATACATAATGGTATTTTATTTATAATTGTTAGACATTAAATAAGTTAATTTATTTATGACACAATGATGATGCAGTAATTACCATATTAATGAAAGATGAAGATAATTGATATTATAAATACCCAAATAAATGCATTTTGAGACTTTTTATATATTCAAATAATTTTATAGGTTACTATGACATATTATTATTGTTTATATAAATTTTTGTCGAAGTAATAATGCTGATATGAATTTATCAAAAACAAAATACCCAATAGTGTCAAAATTGACATAAAAGAGTTTTTAAAACAAATATTATATTATTAATTGATATTCAATTCCTAAAAATCTAAGAATAGGACAAGAGACCTATATCATGATAGGTGTATCATTTATGGACCACTTGAGGGTCTCTTGGAAGTATATAGTAAGTTTATTATCTATATAATATAAAAATTCAAAATGACATGGTAAGTGTCAAACTAATTAACTAAGAGGTGAAACTAAATGATAAGGTTAATATAATGGCCCAAACTTATCTAAATTATATTGGTTGAGTGGTTTTGGACCCATACCCACCTTAACCATTAAAGAATAAACTTTTGAGCCATTATAAACCGAATATTAATTTATTATAAAATAATATTTCTATATTTTCCTAAGGTGCCCCTCATCCCCCTTATAAAAGGACACCACTTCTAACCAGTTCTTAACACCTTAAAAGCCTTTTGGTTCGGCCAACCTCTACCCAAATACTCTCTAAACTTTCCTAAATTTATCCTAGAGGCCTTAGTTATATCAGAAAGCCAACCTAAAGATCCATTTTGATCAAACCAAAAGAAAGAACCCGAAGAAGAGGTAACGTCTTCAACACCCTCTTTAAAGTTATTTTCTTCTTCATCTTCTTCTTTCATTGTTATTTATATTATAAAATTATAACTCTAGTGTATTATATGTAATTTTATGTTATTATAAATATGGAACAAACAAATTCATTATTATATCCATCCCTTGAATGACATGTCACCATACGTGTGTACGTACGGCCTACCGTCTCCACGTTGTGGTGTAATTTTTATTCAATATATTTTTATTTAGATGGTATAATAATGATGTATAATTCATGTAAATAATAAATATAACATGATAATGATTCTTTATATATGATATACCATGTAATTATATATTATTTTAATATCAAAATAATGATATTGTCGCTCGTGTGTACGTACGGACTACCGTCTCCATGAACACGATGAGATTCATTCCCCTTCGTATCCATTCAAGAATAATTTTTATTTGATCGTTAAAAATAATGTTTAAAGACTTAATATCATTTTGTATATGAATATGATACAACCTATCCCTAAAAAACACGTCTTATGGAACAAAACATATAAAAGAAAATGAGAAAGTTAACACCCGGAATGACTATAATACTACGATTTTATTAACCAAGAAATGTTAAAAGATCATATATGATATCATGTTAATATATATGATGTTTGTATAATTTAATAAAAATTATTTCAACATTATATAGGAGTTTAACCTACCATCAACCAAGGAAAACTTCAAGGTAAGGGTTTTTTCAGAATCTCTTCATTATCCGAGGTTGTTTATAATGGGACCTCTTTGTCATCCACATCCATGTTTCTTAAAAATGTATTTAACAACATTCTTACTATTTTAAAGAATATGGGTTAAAGTCATTTATACCCTTGTTTGACTTTTTATAATATTTTTATAAAGTAACCTTTCTGTCGTTTTCCAAACGAGGTCCATTTTAACCTTTTCGATAGAAATGAGGTAAGAATGTCTTTTTAACTTATACGGCGGATGCAGCTATTTTCCGCTGTTATAAAGTAGTCGAAGCTTCCCTTACAATATTATACTAATATTTTCAATGTAAATGTCTTATTTATAAATTATTGGACTTTTAAATGATTTCAAAAAAAGAGATATTTCTCTCAAATAGTTTTGATCTCATCTATGTCAACATCCTTTGATGAATTTTAAGCTTATTTGATGTTTATTTATTATTTTACAAAACTTACATATTTTATTGATGGTTTTGTGATATGTTTGACTGTGGATGTGTTATTTTTATACCATTCATGGTTTATGACGAAATTATTGATATTTCATATGCTAGTTTTAATACGAATGTTTCTGTTATGTTTAAAACCATTGATATGTGGAATGCATTGGACTTAATAAGTGACGGGTGGAGCCCGCTATAGCTCCTCGATGCATCAGTAGGTCTCATGAGGAAAACTTGTGTCTTGGCATGAGGGCTTGAAAAAATCTTATTTTTAGTCATGGCATGAGGCCTTGGTTACGTGGTTATGATAGTATGGCATTATGCATTCCATCATTATTAAAGTGGTTATTGATATTGCATGTGATTATTAGACTAGTAGAATATCAATGTGATTAAGTAAATGGAATTATTTCATTTTATAATTGCCATATTATGTTGAAGTTCAAGATTAAAAGGCTTTTGTTTTAGTTATACATTGCCTTAAATGTTTACACTTATTTATGAATGTTTCCGCTATACTGTTATCCTTACTAAGAATCTAAGCTCACCCCTTTCAATGTTTTATTTTTCCTAGGATGTGAGGAAGAAATTTATGAATGACCTGCAGGGATAGTATGAGGGGATATTAAGACAAGATTTTTTTTGTAGTAGATATCAATTTATAATGTAATGTAAACTTTATGAATTTATCTAGTGTTTCCAAGGTTATTAACAAAATTAGTCTTTCAAGATTTGATCTTTCTTATGATCATTCTAATATTATGTAGTAATGCACCGACTCTGGGCAACTGGGGTCGGGGCGTTACAGTTGGTATCAGAGGAAGTTTAGTACAAACCTTCGAAGCTAGATTTAGAAAAACTCTGATTAGAGCACATAGACCTAAGATGGACGTTGAGGATTAGTAGAGAAGAACTTCCTAAAATTTTGGTATTGTAGAGATTTTGTGAGTTTTCCGAGAAATACATCCCTGTCTGGATACGAGCAGGTAGAGGAGGCTCTAGAACAGATGTACCTAGGGGTAAAACCTGAAAACACCGCTTTGAGCTATACTCGAACGGGAACTGGTGCATGACAATGGGCCTTGTTTCACTCTTGGTTACGACACACCCAAGGGATATTCTTAGGATAATTCTCATTTTCTTTACTAACCATTATGAAGGGTTTATGAGTATATAATTCCTCAAATAAAACATTTTTATGTTGATGGATTATATCCATAAATAGTTCAATTAATGTTAAGTATTATACAAGTATGGAATTATGTTTTTTGATTCATAAACTGATCTAGTTTATGCCATTGTTTATAAATGGAACCTAGTGGAAGAAATGGAAATCGTATCAATGCACCCACTCCATGTAGGGATTTCCCTCCTGCTAAAGATAATTATAGTGGAGTTGGTGATGTAACTGGTGCTGATCAGCTTATCACCGTACTGGGACAACTCACTCAGGTTATGAATAATAACCTTACCCGTATGGAGCACCCTGATCCACAGCATGGAGGATCAATGTTAGATCACTTCATGAGGCAACAACCACCACCATTCAATGGGAGTACAAATCCATTGGTAGCTGAGTAATGTATAATTTCCCTAGATAAAATATTTCAGGCTTTGGGGAGTAGTGAAATGGAAAAAGTTTTCATGGCAGTTTATCACCTCACTGGAGATACTGATCAATGGTGGTCATTGATTCAAAACATGAAAGAAGATGATGAATTATCTAATATGGAATGGAGGGAGTTCAAAGATATTTTCTTATAAAAATATTTTTCTCATGACCATCGAGCAGATATGGAAAGACAATTTCTGAGTCTGAGACAAAAGGAAGATGAGAATGTCGCAACGTATGAGGCTAACATTACAAAGTTAGCAAGGTTTGCTGGAGATTATATACGTATCCCAAGAAGTAAGATTTATTGTTTATTTTATGGGTTAAAACCATTTTTCTGTCAAGAATTAGTCTCACAATCCTTCTCGTCGTACGAAGACATTGTCTCATGTGCTATCAAGACAGAAAAGGAATTCTCTAAGTCTTATGACATTAAAGCAATGCAAGAGAAGAAGAGATCTGTTGATCAATCTGGAAATAAAAATAAGGGGAAGAAGGGAAAAGTTGAATATCAATCCTGTATTAAATGTGGGAATAAACACCACGATACTTGCTTGAAGGGATTGGGTGTCTGTTATAAGTGTGGTGAAAAAGGCCACCAAGCTCGTGATTGAAATGGGAAGAAGGAAGCTACCGATGATCAATGCTACAATTGTAGGGAGATGGGACATTATGCAAATGAATGTCCTATGCGTCAGGGGAACTTACCTAAGAAAATCCCAAAGGATCAAGGCCAATATTATGTTATCAGTACTATTGAGGTTGAAGCTCCGAAAGATGTGGTGGCAGGTAATTTAATGGTTTCCTCAAGTTTAGCCAATGCTTTATTTGATTCTGGATCATCGCATTGTTTCATATATTCCTAGTTTGCTAAGAAAAATAGATATTTCCAATTTGATTTAACAAGGGATTTGTCAGTTAAAACTCTCAAGGGAAGTATCATTGCAATAATGTTTTGAGAATCAGTCCCCATTAGATCACATAAATGTTCTTTATTTGTTGATTTCATCATGATACCTATGATTGAGTTTGATATAATCCTTGGTATGGATTGGATTTAAGACCATGATGCGAAGATTTATGGTAAGAAGACGGAGGTTATGATTTTTGATGATGATGATAGGGACTACCTTATCTTTACAGCAGAATTTTCACCACCTAATTCTTATCTAGATCCATCCACAGTAGCTCAACTAATTTCAGTTATTGGGGAGGAAGAGATTGAAATGACTGTGGGAGGGGAAAGGAATGTTCAAATAGAGGATGTACCTATTGTGAAATAATATGTAGATGTGTTTCCATTAGATTTACCTGGACATCCTTCATAACGAGACGTTGAGTTTTCTATTGATTTAATTCCTGGATCAAGGCCTATATCGAAGACCCCTTATAGAATGGCCACTGTGGAATTTTTAGAACAAAAGAAACAACTAGTGGAATTGAGTAATAAGGTATTTATTCTCCCTATTGTTTCTCCATGGGGAGCCCATGTTCTTTTTGTTAAAAAGAATGATGGATCTATGAGGTTATGTGCCAACTACAGGGAGATAAATTCTATAACAATAGAGAACAAGTATCCCCTACCTCGCATTGATGATTTATTTGACCAACTACATGGAGCTCAATACTTTACAAAGATTGACCTTCGGTCTGGATACCATCAGTTGTGTGTGAAGAAGGAAGACATTCTGAAGACAACATTTCGAACCAGGTACGGGCATTATGAGTTTGCAGTAATGTTGTTTGGGCGGACTAATGCGCCCTTTGTATTCATGGATCTGATGAATAGAGTTTTCAAGGAATATCTCAATTATTTTTTAGTGTTATTTATTGATGATATCTTGGTATACATCAAAATATACAAAGATCATGAAAACCACTTGTGCATTATCCTGAAGACCCTTAGAAGACATGAATTATATGGGAAGTTTAGCAAGTGTTAATTCTAGCTTCATGAGATTTCTTTTCGTGGCCATATTGTCTCTAAGGATAAAATTTATGTTTATCCTTCTATGACCAAGGAAATCCATGAATGGGTAGCACTGATGAGTATAACTGAGGTACACAGTTTTATTGGTTTGGCAGGCTATTATCGACGTTTTGTCTAGAATGTTGCTCGATTAGCTAACCCATTAACGAAGATCACATGTAAAGGGGTTAAATTTATCTGGAAAAAAGTGTGTGAAGAATTTTTTGAAGAACTGAAGAGAAGATTAGTCAATGCTCCTATATTGACTCTACCATCGGGGAATGATGGGTTCGTTATTTATAGTGATGCATCAATGAAAGGAATTGGTTGTGTCCTTATGCATAATGATATAGTTATTGCCTATGCATCACGACAGATGAAAATTCATGAGAAAAACTATAATACTCATGATCTCGAGTTAGAAACTGTGATATTTTCATTAAAGATATGGAGACACTAACTCTATGGTGAAAAATATGAGATATATACTGATCACAAGAGTTTGATGTATATTTTTTCACAAAAAAACTCAACATAAGGCAAATGAGATGGCTTGAATTACTCAAGGATTATGATTGTATGATACACTACCACCTGAGGAAGGTAAATAAGTTGGAAGATGCTTCGAGAATAAAAGATCATTGAGTTTTGAACAATATGAAATTTGAAATGGATCAAATTTTCTTGGATCTAGTGAAGATGGACATGGTAATAACCATGGAAGGTGAAACATCAGTGCTTTTTAAAATGGTTTCCAAGCCATCTTTACTAGAAAGGATTAAGATTTCTCAGACCAATGCTGAATAATTTCAAAAGAAGATTGAAGCTCTGAATGATGGTAGATTGAGACACTTTGTGTATGAATAAGGAAATTTAAAATTTGGGAAGAGGATTTGTGTTCCCGATATTCCTGATTTAAAAAGGGAATTGTTAGACTATGCTCATAGTTCCAATTTCTCTATACACCTTGAGAGCACCAAAATGTATAGAGATTTAATGGAACATTTTTGGTGGGACAACATGAAGAGGTAGATTGCCAATTTTTTGTCAAGATGTATGGTTTGTCAATAAGTGAAAGCTGGAAGAGAACTGCCTCAAGGAGTATTGCCACCTCTTCCCATACCTATGTGGAAATGGGATAATATCACGATGGACTTTGTCATGAGAATTCCAAAGACTCATAGAAGGAAAGATGCAATATGGGTCATTGTTGATCATCTTACCAAGTAATCAAATTTCTTTGCTATAAGGGAGGATTTACCACTTGAACGTCTAATGAGAATATATATTTATGAAGTTGTGAGACTTCATGGAGTACTCCTATCGATTGCCTCAGATCCTGATCCTCGTTTTACATCATGATTCTGGAAATGTCTTCAGAAGGCCTTGGATACTGAACTTCGTTTGAGCCCTGCTTACGCCCCTCAAATAGATAGACAATCAGAACGAACAACTAAAACCTTAGAATACATGTTTAGATCATGCTAACTTGACTTTCAGGGTATGTGGGATCAATATTTACCTCTGGTATAAATTTACAATAAAAATAGCTTCCATTCAATTATTTGGATGGCACCATATGAAGCGTTATACGAAAAGAGATGTCGCACACCAACATGTTGTGATGACGTTGGAGAAAGAAAACTTATAGGCCCAGAAATGGTGGAGGAAACGATGGAAAAGGTGAAGGTAATCCAAAACTACATCAAAGCAGTTCAAAGTAGGCAGAAGATCTATGCTGAAAATCGAAGAAAGGATTTGGAATTTCAGGTGGGAGATCATGTTTTCTTGAAGGTATCTCCATGGAAGAAAGTTATACATTTTCGAAAGAAAGGTAAATTGAGTCCCAGGTACATCGGACCATTCGAAATTCTAGAACGAATTAGGGTTGTAGCATACAGTTTGGCAATGCCGCCAAATCTCTCCAAAGTTCACGATGTGTTCCACGTATCACTGTTGAGAAAATACATGCCTGACCCAACGCATGTACTCACCTATGAGAAATCAGACCTGGAACCGATCTTTCTTATTGTGAAGAGCCTATCTGGATTCTTGATATGAGAGAACAACTGCTGAGAAACCAGACGACTCGTTTGGGAAAAGTTCTATGGAGAAACCATAAAATGGAAGACGCAACGTGGGAACCCGAGGAACTTATGATGAAGAACCACCCAAGTGTTTTTATGCAGTAAAATTCTAGAAATTTTGAGGACGAAATTATTTTAAGGAGGTGATAATGTAACACCCCAAGCTTCCACGGTACGCTTCTCTTTGAATAATACAGTAGCATGTGTTGTACGCAACATCGAGATTTTAACAAACCGCAACCAATCAAAGTAGCCGTTGTGAATAGTAATACCCACTTTTTAAAATTTTATACATTTTGTCTTTCAAAATTGACTTCATTTTTATATTCGGAATATATAAATTATCCTAGGGTAAAATTTTGTTACTTTTCGGATAACTTTTATATTTTGATGAATAGTTAAAATTACTAAATTTTAATTAAAAACAACTTTTCTAATTGAAATAATTAACAGTGATAAATTATGAATGTGAGTGGTTTTAATGTATATTTAGAATACATTTATACCATTTAATACAATGTTGTTCATTGTACATAATTTCACAATTAAACTGGACATAAACAATTGTCAATCTTTTGAAAGTTATTATCTCTTAAAAACACGTTTTTTGTTTTAACAACGAGAATTAATTTTAAATTAATTTCTGGCACTTCTGTGTTTTGAATTTTTAAAAATGTATTCCATATTTGTAATTAGGATTCCCAAATTGTGTAAATTGGTAACTTTCATTTTTAGACATTTTGAATAATTACTTTAGTAAATATTTTATTTACCATGGTTAAAGGGTAAATCTGGTAAATAAGGGTAAAACAAATAATTTTATAATAATAATAAATTATCCTAAAACGTTTCCTAACTTTATTGGAGGATACATTCCCGACCATGGGCATATTTGGGTCGATTTTGGGACCCCATGGAGCCACTTGTAGGTGATAGGGACACTTTATATTAATTAAGTTAAAGTAAATACAAAAATGACATAAGCATATATCTTCTAGAAAAACAATTTTTAAAAAGGGCTATATATGTTATATGTTAAACTATAAATTTTCATTAGAAATATAAAAATATTTCCTACATAATTTCATTTTATTTATAATTTTTAGACATTAAATAAGTTAATTTATTTATGACATAATGATGATGTAGTAAATACCATATTAATGAAATATTACGATAATTGATATTATAAATACCCAAATAAATGTAATTTGAGACTTTTTATAAATTAAAATAATCTTCTAAGTTACTATGACATATTATAATTGTTTATATAAATTCTTTTCGAAGTAATAATGTTGTTATGAATTTATTAAAAACAAAATACACAATAGTGTCAAAATTGACATCAAAGAGTTTTTAAAACAAATATTATATTATTAATTGAAATTAAATTCATAAAAATATAAGGTTCGGCCATAAAACTTATATCGTGATAGGTGTATCAGTAAGGGACCACTTGGGGGTCTCTTGGAAGTATATAGTAATGTTATTAACTTTATAATATAAAAATACAAAATAACATGGTAAGTGTCAAACTAATTAACTATGAGTTAAAACTAAAAGATAAGGTTAATATAATGACCCAAACCTGTCTAAATTGTATTGGTTGAGTGTTTTGAGACCCATACCCACCTTAAAATTTAAATAATTCACTTTTGAGCCATTATAAACCGAATAATGATTTATTATAAAATAATATTTCAATATTTTCCTATGGTGCCCCTCCTCCCCCTTACAAAAGGACACCACTTCTAACCAATTATTCACACCTTCAAATCCTTTTGGTTCATCCAACCCAAATACAAATACTCTCTAAATTTCTCTCACTTCATCCTAGAGGCCTTATTTTGAACATAAATCCAACCTAAGAATCCCTTTTGATCAAATCAAAAGAAATAACTCGAAGAAGTGGTAATGTCTTCAACACCCTCTTTAAAGTTCCTTTCTTCTTCAACTTCATATTTCCATGTTATTTCCATTATAAAAAAATAACTCATGTATCTTCTATAAACTTTGATTTTATTATAAATATGGAACAAACAAATTCATTATTCTATCCATCCCTTGAATGACATGTCACCATATGTGCGTTCGTACAACCTACCGTCTCCATGTTGTGGTGTAATTGTTATTCAATATATTATTATTTAGATGGGTATAATAATGTTGTATAATTCATGTAAATAATAAATATAACATGTTAATTATTCAGTATATATGATATAACATCCATTTATATTTTATTTTAATATCAAAAGAATGATATTGTCACTCGTGCGTGCGTACGGACTACCGTCTCAACGAACATGATGAGATTCATTCCCCATTGTATTCGTTCAAGAATAATTTTTATTTGATGGTTAAAAATAATGTTTAAAGACTTAATATCATTATAGATATGAATTTTATACAACCTATATATAAAAAACATGGATTATGTAACAAAACATATAAAACAAATGAGTAAGTTAACACCCGGAACGACGATAATAATAAGATTTTGTTAACAAAGCAATATTAAAAGATCAAATATTATATTGTATTAAAATATATGATTCTTGTATAATTTAATAACAATTATTTCAACATTATAAAGGAGGTGAACCTACCATCAACCAAGGAAAAGTACAAGGTAATGGTTATTTTAAAATCTCTTCATTATCCGAGGTTGTTTATACTAGGACCTCTTTATCATCCTCATCCATGTTTCGTAAAAATGTATTTCAAAACATTCTTACTATTTTAAAGAATATGGGTTAAAGTCATCTGTACCCATGTTTGAATTTTTTAAAAATGTTTATAAAGGAATCTTTCTGTCATTTTCCAAACAAGGTCCTTTTTAACCTTTTGGACAGAATTATGGTATGAATGTCTTTTTAACTTATATGGCGGATGCGGCTATTTTTGTCCATTATAAAGTCATCTAAGCTTCCCTTACAAGATTATAAGAATATTTTCAAAATAAATGTTTTATTTAATAATTATGATACTTTTAAATGCTTAAAAAAGATATTTCTCTCAAATAGTTTTGATTTCATCTATGTCAACATCCTTTGATGAATTTTAGGATTATTTGAAGTTTATTTATTATGTTACAAAACTTGCATATTTTATTGATGGTTTTGTGATATGTTTGACTGTGGATGTGTTATTTTTATACCATTCGTGGTTTATGAAGAAATTATTGACATTTCGTATGCTAGTTTTAATACGAATGTTTATGTTATGTTTAAACCCGTTCATATGAGGAATGCGTTGGACTTAATAAGTGACTGGTGGAGCCTGCTATAGCTCCTCGATGAATCGGTCGGTCTCATAAGGCAAAATAGTGTCTTGGCACGGGGCTTTGACAAAATCTTATTTGTAGTCTTGGACCAAGGCCTTGGTTACGTGGTTATGATAGTCTGGCACTATTCATTCCATCATTATGATCGTGGTTATTGATATTGCATGTGATTATTCGACTAGTAGAATATCCATGTGATTAAGTAAATAGAATTATTTCATTTTATCTTTGCCAAATTATGTTGAAGTTCACGTTTAAAAGGAATTTGTTTTAGTTATACATTTCCTCAAATGTTTATGATTATTTATGAATGTTTCCTCTATATTGTTATCCTTACTGAGCATCTGAGCTCACCCCTTTAAATGTCTTATTTTTCCTAGGATGTGATGAAGTAATTTATGAATGACTAGCAGGGATAGTATGAGGGGATATGAAGACAAGATGTTGTTGTAGTAGTTTTCACTTAATGATGTAATGTAAACTATATGAATGTATCTAGTGTTTCCAAGGATACTAAACTAATCTGTCTTTTGAGATTTGATCTTTTTTGTGATCATGCCAATGTTATGTAATAATGCACCGACTCTGGGAAACTAGGGTCATAGCGTTACATGGATACAAAATTGTTTATAAAGAATTTATTTTTCCAGGTTAATATCCACTACCCGTAGTATAATTTAGAGCAACATATTAGTACAAAATTTGAAGTAATTTATCTTTAATTTTTTTAATATTTATTGTTTTATCTTTAATATCTTGTGAGACAATTTTTGTTCATTATTCTTATTACGAAATTGAAAATTCATCAAATTTTAAATAGTCTACTCTGATTCAACAAAAATAGTTAGACCATGTTGTTTTATGATATATTTATATTTATTTTTAAAATAATCTTATATCCTCAATAATTTTAAAGTATTCATGCATTCAATAATTTTTCATATTTTTTGAATCAGATTCATCTTCAGAATAATAAGAATTCTGTACAGGAGACAACATGGTTACCTAAGATATGTTTTTCATGAAACACATATTGGCGATATTAGCCTTTTAATATTGAGATGATTTAGAGTCTCTAGAGATGTACTCGGAAAATATATATATTACCTTTATTTATTTCTTATAATTTCTATATTTTTATTCATATATGTTTATAAAAATTACTTTCGGATAGATATCCTTTACATGGGCACTTCTCAAACACTCATATCAGAATATTTCATTTATTTTATCATTTCTCTTCCAATATTTTTATTAGATTTATTCGTTTTCATACCTCCCATCATAATTTGGATTTATAAAGAACATATTTATTCTATAAAATTTATTTAATCTCTTGGATAAATGATTCATTTCATCATAACTATCACTTGATGATTCTTCATTACTGTACCTTTCAGTATGAACTTGTGCATTAACTTTTAGTTTTGAGGCAGTGGTTTTTAAATAAAATTAATATCTCTTTGGATTATCATCTCCTTATCAATTTACCTTCATATATTCCTCTTATATCATTAATTTACCTATAACATACATTATATTCAGATTATTGATGTCATCAGATACACTAATTGATATTACGATTCCTATCTATCACTCTTTTAATCATCCGACAGATCATATTACGTGTTCATTGAATGTGATTATTTTTCCAACAGAGATCATCATATATTATATCTCATTAAACCATTGATACAATTCAAAAGTGGGTTCATCAGGCATTTTATTGAATTTATCATGTTTAATATTCTATGCATTATGTCTCATTTCTATATCAGGAGTGGTTCCTCCATGTGAAATAGACAGTGTATCCGAAAATTCATGTGCTATTTTACGTGCTGAAATAATGTTAAATTCATCGACCCCTAAAGATTAATACAATGAATTTAGACATTTAAATTTATTATTTTATTATTCCATTGTTCCATCATCCCATGTGTTCATATTACTATTAATAATCTTATATTCATCTGAAATTGAATAATTGTTTTCAAAATACATATTTTTCAAATGTATTTTCATATTAAATTTCAAATGGGAATAATTTTCAACACTAAAGTAGTGAGATCTTCTAGTAGAAACACATTTTAGAATATTTTCCATACAGTTGAAACATGATTTAAATATCAAAAATGTTATAACTAATAAATATTTAAATATCTTTAAAACATAACTAAAATCAAAGTTGCAATATATTTTTGAAAAATAATTAAATCATTCACTGATGTCAAATGTTAGTCAGAGTAGGAAACTCAATAGGGGGTGTCAATTGAGTTATTTTAAAATATTTTTTCCACAAATTCTTTATTAAATAATCCCCCAATTACAAGACAAATATAGTCTAGTTAACCAATGTTGTGTATTTATATTATTTTTTCATGTTCCAAATATTTATCAATGATTGATTAATTCTCTATTGATAAAATATATATTATTATTATAACATTTAAATTCAGCCTAATGAAAAATATAATATAAACACTATTTTGGATAAACTATGAATATATTGTTATATATTTTGAAATAATTACAACAAAAAAGAAAACGAAATGTGAAAACACACAATAGAATTAAAGAAGAGGACCAGGATCAAGATGGGAGATAATCCATTCCACTAGGTGATACCTTCCACCAAGATATTTATAATAATAAAAATTATCTACACCCTAGATCATGTTTAGAATAGTATAATAATTTTCTCGGTCACTAGTCCTCTTCCATAGAGCACATGGGAGTTTAAAACAATAAAACAGACATGCAACGTAGGGACCCCTTCCACTATTATTCATGGCAATGTAATGTACGAAAATATAGATTTGTGAAGATGCCTATGTATATTATAGTTTATCATATGAGTCAATTGGTGGTTATAAATTATATATACCCAAAATAATGATGATTTAAATAATATACACATACAATGAAAAAAGATTAAAAAAAGTGTATATAATTCTTTGGGTGATGGTCTATGAAGATTTTATACACCTTCAAAATAGTAGAAGTGAAGTTGGTGTCATATTCCTGAAATAGACAGAAAAACAGAGAGTCATTTTTTCTTCATTCATATATTCGTAGTGAGCATCGAAGTGTTGTTTTCTTTAACATCGTTGCTGCAGTTTTTTGATGTCTTTAGGTTCTTATTATTATCTTCATGTAAGCATAATAGGACAGTCTTATGTTTTTTATATGGTTCATAAAAAAACTGTATATCCCTTCATGGTTTTCTCTTTTTGACATAATTTATTGTGGATCTAGATATTCCAATTATAAAGACAAGAAGCCCATTTTCCATGTACATCGTACATCGTACCAGTATCAGATATAATTAAATAAATTTTATAAATACAAATAGGCTCTATATTATAATAGGTTGTACTATATTCTATAATTATAAACATTTGAGTTTTGATTTATTTTAGGAGAAATATCATCAATTATTGAGTATATCAGAATCTCAGACTGTTGGTGTATCATGGTGTTACTAGATCATTCAATCTATGGCTCATTCTATCGGTAGATAATTTGTATCAGTATATCAATCTATCAATTGCTCATTCTATCGGAAGATCACGCTTTCATTGGTTAATCAAGTTTTCAGTAGATGATGTGTTAGTAGCTTAGCTAATAGTAGACGATACATTGTGAAAATTTGAGTATCGATCAGTCACTCTATCGGATGCTCGAATGATGGATGGTCAAGATATTGGTGACTCATACTGAGTGAACATTCTGAGTTTCTTTATCTGTGACTTAGCATAATGGTATCTTTTTTACCGACGACTAGTCTATCTATATCTCATACATATCTAAAATATGTAATTAATTATTATGATGTAACCACTAACACCAATGGATAATGGTATATCTAAAAATGATTAAACACTATGCATTATAATAAATAACAATTAGCATAGTAAATAATTATTTTTCATCATTAAAACCAGAGGAGGCCAACATATTCATTTTTGTTTGTGTTATTATTTTTATTGTCTAAGATATTTCTATATAATAAAATCTATTAATGAATATCCATTTGATTTAGCTGAATATATTGAATATTTTCTATTATAAAAATTTCACAATTGATTATTCCATATCTTGTTATTGAAATGCAATGTGTTATTTGTTATTTACATTTTTTTTATTTAATTAATCTTATTTATTCATAATTTTATCTTCTTTACAAACCATTAAATGTCATTCAAGCTCAACCATATGATTTTTTATTTCGCTATGTTATGAAGGGGAATCCGTTGAATGAGGATGAAGAAAAAAATGATAAACTTTTTATATGTATTATTTTCATTCAAAAAATTAATTTGGGTGTCATGTTAGTAATATTATTTTGAAAAACTAAAAATTTATCAAGTCCTTAATGATTTGAATTCTTGTAATCATGTCAATATAAAAAATTAAATCAATGAATCTTGTCTTAATGGGTTGGGGGTTTATATATATATTTTTAAATTATCTCACAATAATACGGAAAAATGAATTTTATATTGGTTATTTCTTGAGAATTAAATTTTTCCATTCATTTTCCACCCATTGTGTATTGAGGATACCAAAATCTTTTTTCTATGGAAAATACACATTAATACCCACATTTTATTTTCAGTGTTTCTTAACCATGAAAATGTCTTATAAAAATGTTTTAAAAAATAATATCACAATTCTCCTATGATATTTTTTTTCATTTTTACCCATACATGATTTTTTATTAAATGGATTAAAATCAATCTTATTTATTTTATCTGAATGATGTAATTTTGAATTTTTTAAAAAATGATAATAGTGTATTTTTAACCTAAATAGTATTAGTAGAATTTATTACCATTTTACCAATCTATTAATTTAATAATCCTCTACTTGATACCAGGTATATTTTCAATGAAAAGGTTTTCTTTAGTATTTGGTAAATTTGTTTATTTTTAATTTGATATTTTAAAAATAAAATTGAATTTTACTAATAAAATGATCTACTAATATTTTAAATTAATTTATAAAAATTATTAAGTTCATTGATGTTAACTATCATACATTAGGGATATAATCTATTGATAGTATGATTTCTACATCTCTAAATGGATTATGGTTACAAAATTGAAATTACTAAATGGGTATCGAACCCATTTCATTCTAAGGTATATGATATGATGTTGTGATAAAATGATGATAAATCATTTTTCCCTTCAAATTTTATGATATTAAGAATATTTAATGATTTTTGACACATATATATTACTTAATGTATTTGAAATATGGTTTATGGTTTTGAATATGTAAAGTAAAATCCTTTCTAGTTTTCTACAATATTATGGAGCATTAAGGTATTCTGGAGTGGGTCTATAGGTGCTCAGATTCTAATATCTTAGAGCATGGATAATTCATGATTTATAAACTTTTCACATCATGAATTCATAGTTCAACAATTGGTGGATAAAATGTTTATGGCCTAAAATCAGTTCACTAATTGTGTAAGGCTAGTTCACAGTGTTCATCAATATGATTAAAAAATATAGCATAAATTATTTATGGTGACACGTTTTTTTGTAAAAAATAAATCCCATCATTAACATGACATGAAAGGGATTAAGTCTATTGAATTTTATTTTTTCTATGTTGTTAAAAAGTGTAAGACCATAGGTTTTCTAAAACCCTATGTACTTCCTCTAGAATTCTAGGTGAACAATAGTCCTCCCTTCCATCATTTTATGATCCCTTCAAATAGGATAAATTTTAGGCCATCATTCATCATTTTTTGATGCTCTAAACCATGTTGTAGATTTCATTTTTGTGTTTTGTTTAAATGGTTCTTCCATATTATTCATTCCATGTGATAAGGGATCATTTACATGTTTCCAATCGTGTATTAAATGGTTTTTTGGTGTGGTTATTTTGAGGTTTATTTTCTAGGGTGGACCTTCTTATGTGATATGGGAGTAGGATCTACAATGTTTGTATGTTCTCATGTGAATAGTGTTGATGACATTGAGTTTAGTTATTAATTAATTCTATAATTTTACTTTATATTCAATAGTAATGTTGTAAGTAATTATCCCTTTTTATTACAATGGTTATCAAAAAATTTAATTGAATATGATTAATAAATAAATTGGTTGTATATATCACTTTTGGATGACATATTCCATTATAAATGGGTGGATATTGTTTTTATAGATGATTTAATATTTGAACTATAAATAATATATTGTTTAATATTCTATGGATTTGTATTTTATTCTTTAATGAAATTGATAATGAAAAAATATATAGATAAATTATTAATAGGGTGTTGAATTAAATATGAATAATGTTTTATTTTCTGTTTCATATAATTTTTTTGTAACCAATTTAACGAATGGTGAATGTCCAGTTAATTATGATCATCCATGGTAATGTAACAAACAATGAATGTGACGCATTCTAATTATAATTCATAATGAAAATAAAATAGATAAAAATGAAAATGTTTTTAATTCTAGGATCGTGTTTTACTGAGGATAACTGATTATAGATTGATTCCGTAAGCAATATATAATTAGAACATATGAATAATTAATTCAATAAAAAAATATTTCATAAAATATAATTGGATGATATTAATAATTTACAGAGATTGCGACATAAATTTCTTATATAAGGTTGAGTTCCTTGATTTTGGACCTATGAGAGTTTATTTATGTGTAACGACTGGATGCCTTTTTTAGGGCCAAAATTTCCCTTTCAGATGTGTTTTTTTCATAATACATTAATGATGTTATATATATGTGAGATTCACTATGTAATGTGATATGTGCCTGGGATGGAAGATCCTAAGATGGATGATGTGATATGCGGTGGGGAGTCCTAGATTATTCAGCAGTAGTAGATTCATGTGATAGTTAGATGCATCAGGAAATGAATTTGGTGTTAGGGATAAAGAAAAATATGTTGAAATAGGTTCAAGGTAGTATTACTAATTTACATTGTGCGGATAGTGGAATGCTCTATTATGAATATGTCAAATGGATGAATTCTTGGTGTCTTGATTTATCTGTATTGTTTGTGTAACTAAATGATATGGCTAGATGTGTATGGATTCATGTTTCCTATTAGTGGTAGCTTCGTATGGTTATCTAAGAGTACATAGAGTATGTAATGATTATAATAATTAATAAATAATTTATAATCGATATGGTCTGTAACGATGGAATGAAAATACTGAAAATATGTTACTGTAGTGAAACACTTGACACAGTTTGGATTACTCATGGAGAGAAGCGAATTAAGGGGATGATTAATATAATGAAATGTGGAATAATGATAATTTTTACATTAATGGATAATTAATTAATTAGTGAAACAACGAAAAAATGAGGTAATTTGTGTATCTCGTAAAATTACCACGATCTTATAAAATATTATGTCTAAATTATGGCTTCCAGGAGTCCGAGTGAAGTTAAAAACATTTGTGTATAACACTAGGTTATTCCCCTTGCATGTTGGTGAGATATATTATATCATGTATATTTTGTGACTTCATATGCGACCCCACCCATATCTTCTATAGAGGATAATGCTAAGTGGACTTGGTGATGGTGTTTTTCGAAACATCATTATGGGAGGATGAATGGATGACTAACCCATCTGACTCCACACTCCTCACATGGTCAAAACATGAACTATTATTAATGGTGGTTGGTTTACCCATATATTGTATTATAGGGATTTTGATGGTTTTGATAATATCATGCCCAATTATTGAGGTACATAGTACCAAATAATTATTATAGGTATAAAGTGTATGGGCTATGATTTCTTATGGTACATTACTCTTTGTATGTTCAATAATGGATTGAGGGATGAAACGTAATGTTTGATAGATGACATTTGAATTGTGGTGGCTCTCAAAAAAACTAATCAGTTATAATATATAGACATGTGGATGTGATGATGTGATTATGAGATGCATGAGGTCTTTGTTGTGATAGTATTACAAAGATTCTTTGTGTGGGATTATTGGAAGAGATATGGATAATGACGTGTGATATTGGATATGCGTGGAAAATATGGGGAAAGTATGATCATTGTACCTTTTATGTTTACTTTTTATATTATATTATTTCTTTTATGGGGTACTTTGTGAGATCTAGGAATGTTGTGGTTGGGAACATTGAATACCTACTTATGTGATGAGTTAGTTTCAATGATTCTCACTATTATTTATCATGGTTTTATTATCTTTTTTATCAAAGAATATAGGGTGGATCATTATAAATGTACTATTATGATAATTCAATATATATATATATATAATCATTTATTTGGTCATCCCATGTAGGTAGGATATATATATTGATATTACCTTGTAAATACCCGAAGCTTAACGTACATGGACATTACATTAATTTTGCGGAATACTTAGCACATAACAAAAACACACACACAAGGACCGTAATAGTTTAGTGTCTTTGGAAACTTGGAATATAATCTTCTAATCATGGTGAAAGATCTTCAAAATCTCCCATAAAGATCTTGTTTTTTTTACCTAAAACCTTTCTTTATATCCTGGGGAAAAGAAAACATTAAAGGTTGATCTCAAATGCTCAGTATGGGTAAACAAAAGAAATATCAATCACATCATATACATAAGAGCAAAACTTTTGGAAATCATAACCTGCAAAAGAAATCATAATTTCATAACATGGGATAAATCATAGTAGTGAAATATAATCCCAATAATCATAACATAAAACATGAAACTTTGTGGAATACACACATAATCATAGAGAATCATTTCTTATTAGTCAAGACTCATTGCCAAGACTATCTTAGTGGACAAAGTCCATTTCTGAACCGAGTTCACTCCTCGTTTCAGTCCTGTTTTACTGAACCGGTTTAACCTGCCATTCCAGCCATGTCTATCTCATGAGATATAAAATATTTACCCAATGCATTGGAGGGAGATATAGGTCCCACCCATCTCATAATGATATCATTCTTATGTGTTCCACAAAATCATAAACCATACATCATAGCACAACCCATTTAATAAAAATGGAAATCTTAAACATTGTGACATCATAAAACAATTCATATAAGATAAAGGAATTCATAAAAATAATTCCATCAAAACATAATCAAATCAATGTAATAATAGGGATAGAAACAAAATCCTTTATTATCTTAGATGGAAAATAATTTTGATAAAACACTTGAACTCCATTCCTGATGAAAAATAACCTTTCTACTTAAAAAACACTTTTCCTTTCTTAACGTGTCATACAATTCTAAACCAAAAGAAGTTGATTAAAAATAAACTTGAGAACTTTTAAAAGAAGATTCTTGGAAATATTGTTTTAAAAATCCATTCATGCCGTATAAGTTAAAAAAAACATTCTTCTCGTACTATTGTCGGAAAAGTCAAAAAAGTACCTTGTAACGTAAACAAAAGAAAGATTCCTTACATACCATGTAGTAAAAGTCAAAATGGGTAAAAATGACTTTAAACATACATTAAAACACTTTTATAAATCATGGAAATGGATGATAGAAATAACCCCAGAAAATACGTACGAATAAGCAATCTCGGATAAAAACGAGATTTGAAAAATTATCCCTTACCTTAGGTTTGATTTGCTTCGTAAGTGTCTGAAACTCCTGTATAATGATTTAAATAATGTCATTGACTTATTACAGAATCATATTCATTGTTATTATATCATATATAGTTCACTTATGACTTTATATTACCCGTTCTTTTTTAAATTCATGTTAAAGTAGCGTTTTGGGTAAAATCGTCTCATTTGTCGTTCGTGTTTTAACTTGTAATTATTCATATGATTGCTTAGATCATGATTACTTAAATACAGAATGTAAAACATGATTTATATATACTAAATATTTATAATATACATATATAATGGATCGATAAATGGAATGAAATACACCGTTCATGGAGACAGTAGGCCGTACGTATGCATGAACACTGTTTTTGGTTCCTTATTGAATTGAGTGGAATTAAGTAGATGAAATAAATATATATATATATATATATACATAAATCCAGTAGTATTATTATTTCATATATTTCATGATTACTTATTATATATACTTTATAATCATTCATGAATGGTTAACGTGGAGAATGAATCTTATCGCGTCGTGGAGACGGTAGTCCGTACGTACGCACGAGCGATGATATCGTTCTCATGATCGTGGAATTGTATTGGAGTGTATGTATACTATTTCATAATCAATATCAATTTAAAATAATAATATATAGTTATTATTTACACCATTATACCCATCCAAGTAAGGTGGTGGTGGAAAATAAATTACACCACGGCGTGGAGATGGTATTCCGTACGTACGCACGCGCGGTGATTTCATTTTCCGTAGGATGGATAGATGGTGGAATAGGTTTGTTTCATACTTTTAATAACATATCAGTATATGAGTGATACTGATGTTATTACTTCATAAAGAAACAACCTATGAAGAAGAAGTGGAAGAAGAAATAAAGGTGAAAGACTCGGTAACGGACATTACCTCTTCTTTGAAGCGCCTCTTTGAGTCCTCCTCTTAGGGTACTAAAATTGGTCTTTGAAGAAGACCAGGACCTCTAGGATGTTGTTAGGGAAGTGGAGAAAGAATTTGGCAGGGGTTGGCCGAGATTTAAGGCCCAATGTGGTGTGAGGAAGAGAGGGAGGAGGTTCCCTTTTATAAGGGAGGAGAGGGGCTCTTTTGGAAAAACTAAAAATATTATTTTATTATAAAGCCAAATTCGGTTTTAAATAGCTCCAAATTGATTTATTTTGAAGATAATGTGGGGATGGGTAGATATCCTATCATCCAATAGAATTTAGACAAGTTTAGGTTCCTATGTTAACCATATAATTTATATTTAACTTTATGTTAGATAATTTTACTTTTACCGTGTCTTTTTGTGTTCTTACACTATAAGGTTAATAAACTTACTATAACAAGCCAAAAGAACCCCAAGTTGTTTATTATTAATATATATATCCTTATCTAAGTCATTTTTCTGAAAATTAGATTTTTAGGAATAAAATTACAATTAATAATATAATATTTGTTTTACTAACTATTTTATGTCAATTTTGACACTATTTTGTAATTGATTATTTTGAAAATCATAAAAGAATTATTAGTTCGAAAAAAGATAATTAAATAAATAATAACATGTCCTATTAACCTATAAAATTAGTTGAATTCATAAAAAGTCTTAAATTACATTTATTTGGGTATTTATAACATCAATTATTTCAATATTTCATTAATTAGATAATTAATGCATTATCTTTGTGTCATAAATAATTTAAATTTTTTAATGTCTAAAAAATACAAATAAAATATAATTATGTAGAAAATATTTTTATCTTTCTAATGAATATTTATAGTTGAATTTATCTTATTTATAACCCTATATTAAAAATGGTTTAGTTATTAAACATTGATTTTAACTATATTAACCCTTCTTTAAATAAATTAATAATATATGTCCTAATCTAATCCATGTGGGCCTGAATGGTCATATTTTATTCCTAAGGATGTTTTTGGTCTAATTACACTTATCCAATAGAATTAGGACATGTGTTATGGTAATAATAATAACATTTTTACCCTTAATTACCCTATTTACTTTTAACCGTGGTAAAAAAAAGTAAAACGTTACTATTTAGGAAAAATTATTTTCATCTCATTGAACCAAATTTTACTTACTGACATCAACCGTGTCTCTCGGATTTTTTAAATTCCACTCACAGAAGCGGTAAAATTATGTTTTATGAAAAATTCATTTTTTTAACTACCACTTAGTGCTTTCACTATTCATCAAAAAAATGAATGTTTCCAGATAAATACCAAAAAATAGGCCTAAGATATATTTGATATTATGAACTCCAAAATGATGTCTATTTTACAAAATTCAAAACATATCAGCTGCATTAATTAATTTAAAAATTAATTCCCATCATCAAAACAAATAGCGTTTTTTAAGAAATAATAACTATCAACAGATTGACACTATTTTATGTCTAGTTTAAATTTGAAATTATATACAATGATGAACATTGTATTAAATTGTAAAAATATATTCTAAATATACTTTAAAACAACTCAAATTAATAATTTATCACTATTAATTATTTCAATTAAAAAGGTTGTTTTTAATTAAAATTTAGTAATTTTCACTATTCATCAGAAAATGAAAGTTATCCAAAAAGTACCAAAATTTCACCCTAAGCTAATTTCGATATTACAAATCCAAAAATGAAGTCCATTTTGAAAAATGAAATTCACAAAATTTCAAAAAGTGGTTAGTACTATTCATATCGGCTAGTTTTAATAATATTTTAATAGCATATCATTGTTTAGTGAAACTCGGTATTGTGTACTACACATGCTATCATGGAAGGTCGTGATTGCGTGTAATGAAAGGAAAGTCAAGGATGCATGTTGTGCAATCTCTTTTTGGTGTATCTTACAACACAAGACATTAATGAAATTAAAAAAAATATTTTTCATAAAATCATGGGGTGTTGAATTCTACCCCCTTAAAATGAATTTCGCCCTCGAAATTCGTCGAGGTTATAAATGGTTTACTACTCGAAAGTTTCTTTAATAGAAACCCACATCGTAAAAAGGAATACCAAAACCAATCATTAAAAACAAAAGTATTAAACTTAATGGTTACCCAAGTAAACTAATAACTGGGTTTCCACATAGGTGAAAATATGGATATGGAAGAGAAATCTGACCCTCATGTTCTGATGGAGAGTGGTAGAGAATGTGGCTATGGAAAAGCCAGCAATGAAAAAGCCATAAATTTGTGACGATCTAAGGTACCATCTGATTCATCTGATTTAAGAGCACTAGGAAAACATTTTTGGTTTTCATGATCATTTCCCTAAAGTTGATGAAATAGGAATTAGAAGAAATACTTTCATGATTTTGGTATAGTCTTTCCATTGGTCGTTCTTCTTAAAGAAATGAAGTTGAATTTGTCATTCGTGATGTGTTATCAGATCATGTTATAGAATGATGGGTCATTCCATCTCTTTCAAACAAAAGGTTAGCAAAAGTTATAAGTCCATCTTATGGTTAACTTAATCGTATATGGTTCCAAAAATGAACATATACTTCATATATCATACCGCTTAATAAAATAAAACTAGTTTCTCCTAACCAGGGACTTCCTGTAGGCCAGTGGTAGGTGATAAAGGCCAGTCACACTTCGGTTGTGGGTTCTATTCCCACAGCCTTGTCCGACCCAATGGGTTGTCGCCCGACCTGCAGGTTGTCCTTTTTCTAAAACTATGTTACTATAACATCCCATCAATAATATCAAAAAAACTTCTATCCTTAAACAATACTAACTTATGTCCAATATAATCCATTCCAATATTTAGGATTATCCATAATACTATAGTCCACTCTCATAATATAGTGAAAATGATTACCAGAGATTTAATACCATCATTGATCCCCATATATTATAAGATATGTCTTGCTGGTCACATTCCAATCATTCGAAGTCCTTAATCATGTATTCTCTTGAAAAATTAATACCCATTGAACCTTAGTGAAAACATGAATGCAGTTGAAAGTTAACACTTTCCACATACCAAAATCCTCAAAATTCTATATACTCAAACCATGGTATCACTTAGTCCTTATATCAATCATGAGCTCATGAATACAATCAAACATCTCATTATCTTCTTATTCCTTCATTATGTGCATATCATCTACTTTACAAAAATATATGAATAACCATCCATGGTTACTGGTACTATTCAACATATACTTTCAAATGATTTTAGGAAAAACAATAGTGTAACAATCCTTAGATGATTCTTTATTCCATAGTACCATTAACTATAAAACATAACTATCGATAAACATACAATCATTCCACTGCCTTCTAAAAAAACCTACTGAGCTTCAACAATTCTTTCATCCCATATATCATTTCTAGTCTCCTCATCATCATCCACATAAATACTACCCATATGACCATGCGGATTCTCTTCATGAGATTTTCCATTAGGGCATTGGTTTTCATAATGCCCGTACATTCCACATTTAAAACATCTAATCATTGTTGATGTCGTAGCAATACAATTATCCTTGTCCATGGTGTTAACTGAACCTTTTCCTTTGCACTTACTAGCTTTGTGTCCTTCTTTTCCACACCCAAAGCATCTTCCAGTTCCATTGAAATAATCTCTCTGATGCCTCTTCCCATATTATTTACATGAGGGAAATTGAACTTTCGTTCCTCTATGATCATCATGAAACTTCGTCTTTCTCTTATTATCTGAGTCAGGAAACATACCAAAGTTGAGATTATTGATCATATTATGAGATTTCTGATTAGGCATAATAACGATTTTTGGACTTCCAAATCCCGTTTCATTTGGTTTCTCATGAAGAATATCATTCCATTGTCCATCATATCCTCCATTATCATGAATCTTCCTGTTTCCAGCCATTTTCTAAAACCCAAAAAGATTAGCGTGAGAGGAAAAAATCATGATAGGGAAAACAACATAGTGAAGGGGGAGTACCCTCAATATCTAACATCTTTGGTTAAATTCTATGATCATTACCGTTGTTATAAGACTTTATCCTATACGTATACTTTTCCTTAGGGACATCCCTAGACATACCTTAGAAATATCTCTAGGGATCTCACTATCGTTTTCACATCCTAGTTTCCAAAGGTTGACTAAACCTTTACTCTGATACCAACTGTAGAGAACCGAAGCTTAACGTACATGGAAATTAAATTAATTTTTCGGAATACTTAGTACATAACAAAAACGCACACACAAGGACCGTAATAGTTTAGTGTCTTTGGAAACTCGGAATATAATCTTCTAATCATGGTGAAAGATCTTCAACATCTCCCATAAAGATATTCTTTTTTTTGCCTAAAACCTTTCTTTGTATCCTGGGGAAAATAAAACATAAAAGGGTGATCTCAAATTCTCAGTAAGGGTAAACAAAAGAAATATCAATCACATCATATACATAAGAGCATAATTTTAGGAAATCTTAACCTGCAAAAGAAATCATAATTTCATAACATGGTATAAATCATAGTAGTGAAATGTAATCCCAATAATAAAAACATAAAACATTAAACATTGTGTCATACACACATAATCATAGAGAATCATTTCATATTAGTCAAGACTCATTTCCAAGACTATCTTAGTGGATGAAGTCTATTTCTGAACCGAGTTCACTCCTCATTTCAATCCTGTTTTACTGAACCGAATTAACCTGCCGTTCCATCCATGTCTATCTCATGAGATATAAAATCTTTACCCAATTCATTGAAGGGAGATATAGGTCCCACACATCTCATAATTATACCATTCTTATGTGTGCCACAAAATCATAAACCATACATCATAGCATAACCCATGTAATAAAAATGGGAATCTTAAACATCGTGACATCATAAAACAAATCATATAAGATAAAGGAATTCCTAAAAATAATTCCATCACAACATAATCAAATAAATGTAATAATAGGGATATAAACATAATCCTTTATTATCTTAGATGGAAAATAATTTTGATAAAACACTTGAACTCCATTCCTGAGGAAAAATATCCTTTCTACTTAAAAAACACTTTTCCTTTCTTAACATGTCATACAATTCTAAACCAAAAGAATTTGATTAAAAATAAACTTTAGAACATGTAAAGGATGATTCTTGGAAATATTTTTTTAAAAATCCATTCATGCCGTATAAGTTAAAAAAACATTCTTCTCGTACTTTTGTCTAAAAAGTAAAAAAAGTACCTCGTAACGTAAACAAAAGAAAGATTTCATACATACCATGTAGAAAAAGTCAAAATGGGTAAAAATTAATTTAAACATACATGAAAACACTTTTATAAATCATGGACATGGATGATAGAAGTAACCCGAGTAAATACGTACGAATAAGAAATCTCGGATAAAAATGAGATTTGCAAAATTATCCCTTACCTGAGGTCCAATTTCCTTCGTAATTGTCCGAACCTCTTGTATAATGATTTAAATAATGTCATTGACTTATTAAAGAATCATATTCATTGTTATTATATCATATATGGTTCACTTATGACTTTATATTACCCGTTCTTTTGTAAATTAATGTTAAAGTAGCGTTTTGGGTAAAATCGTTTCATTTGTCGTTCGTGTTTTAACTTGTAATTATTCATATGATTACTAAGATCATGATTACTTAAATCCAAAATGTAAAAAATGATTTATATATAATAAATATTCAGAATATACATATATATAATGGATCGATAAATAGAAGGAAATACACCGTTCATGGAGAGGGTAGGCCGTACGTACGCATGAACGCTGTTTTCGGTTCCTTATTGTATTGAGTGGAATTAAGTAAATGACATAAATATATATATACATAAATACAGTAGTATTATTATGTCATATATTTCATTATTACTTATTATATATACTTTATAATCATTCATGAATGGTTAACGTGGAGAATGAATCTCATCGCGTCGTGGAGACGGTAGTCCGTACGTACGCACGAGCTATGATATCATTCTCATGATCGTGGAATTGTATTGGATTGTATGTATACTATTTAATAATCAATATCACATTACAATAATCATATATAGTTATTATTTACACCATTATACCCATCCAAGTAAGGTGGTGGTGGAAAATAGATTACACCACGGCGTGCAGACGGTATTCCGTACGTACCCACGCGTGGTGATTTCTTTTTCCGTAGGATGGATAGATGGTGAAATAGGGTTGTTTCATACTTATAATAACATATAAGTATATGAGTGATATTTATGATATTACTTCATAATGAAACAACCTAATAAGAAGAAGTGGAAGAAGAAATAAAGTTGAAAGAATCGGTAACGGACATTACCTCTTCTTTGAAGCGCCTCATTGAGTCCTCCTCTTAGGATACTAAAATTGTTCATTGAAGAAGACCAGGACCTCTAGGATGTTTTTAGGGAAGTGTAGAAAAGAATTTGGCAGGGTTTTCGGAACTTGAATGCTCAATGTGGTGTGAGGAAGAGAGGGAGGAGGTGCCCTTTTAAAAGGGAGGAGAGGGGATCTTTTGGAAAAACTAAAAATATTATTTTATTATAAAGCCAAATTCGGTTTTAAATAGCTCCAAATTGATTTATTTTGAAGCTAGGGTGGGGATGGGTAGAACTCCTATCATCCAATAGAATTTAGAAAAGTTTAGCTTCCTATTTGACCCTTATCATTTATATTTAACTTTAAGTTAGATAATTTTACTTTTACCGTGTCTTTTGGTGTTCTTACACTATAAGGTTAATAAATTTACTATAACAAGACAAAAAAACCCCAAGTTGTTTATTATTAATATATATAGCCTAATATAAGTCATTTGGCCGAACCTTAGATTTTTAGGAAAAAAATAAAAATTAATAATATAATATTTTTAAAAAAAACTATTTTATGTCAATTTTGACACTATTTTGTAATTGATTTTTGTAAAACTTATAACAGAATTATTAGTTAGAAAAAAGTTAATTAAATCAATAATAACAAGTCATATTACCCTAGAAAATTAGTTGAATTCCTAAAAAGTCTTAAATTGCATTTATTTGGGTATTTATAACATCAATTATGTCAATATTTCATTAATACGATAATTATTTCATCATCGTTGTGTCATAAATAAGTTAAATTTTTTAATATCTAAAAATTACAAATAAAATATAATTAAGTATAAATTTTTTATATCTTTCTAATGAATATTTACAGTCAAATTTACCTTATGTATAATTCTATATTAAAAATGATTTAGTTATTAAACTTTGATTTTAACAATTTTAACCATTCTTTAAATAAATTAATAATATATGTCCTAATCTAATCCAAGTGGGCCTAAATGGATATATTTTATTCCTAAGGTTGTTTTTGGTCGAATTACATTTTTCCAAAAGAATTCGGACATGTGTTAGGGTAATAATAATAACATTTTTACCCTTAATTACCCTATTTACTTTTAACCGTGGTTGAAAAAAAGTAAAACGTTACTATTCAACAAAAATTATTTTCATCTCATTGAACCACATTTTACTTACTGACATCAACCGTGTCTCTCGGATTTATGAAATTCAACTCACAGAAGCGGTAAAATTAAGTTTAATGAAAAATTCATTTTTTAACTACCACTTAGTGGTTTCACTATTCATAAAAAAATAAAAGTTTCCAGAAAAATACCAAAAATTAAGCCTAAGCTATATTTGATATTATGAACTCAAAAATGATGTCTATTTTATCAAATTCTAAACATATCAGTTGCATTAATTAATTTAAAAATTAATTCCCATCATCAAAACAAATAGCATTTTCTTAAGAAATAATAACTATCAAAAGATTGACACTTGTTTATGTCTGGTTTAAATGTGAAATTACATCCAATGACGAAAATTGTATTAAATTGTAAAAATATATTCTAAATATAATTTAAAACCACTAAAATTAATAATTTATCACTATTAATTATTTCGATTAAAAAGGTTATTTTTAATTAAAATTTAGTAATTTTCACTGTTCATCAGAAAATGAAAGTTATCCAAAAAGTACCAAAATTTCACCCTAAGCTAATTACGATATTAAAAATCCAAAAATGAAGTCCATTTTGAAAACTGAAATTTACAAAATTTCAAAAAGGGGGTATTACTATTCATAACGGCTAGTTTTAATAATATTTTAATAGCATATCGTTGTTTAGTGAAACTCGATATTGCGTACTACACATGCTATCGAGGAAGGTCGTGATTGCGTGTAATGAAAGGCAAGTCAAGGATGCGTGTTGTGCAATCTCCTTCTGGTGTAGCGTACAACACAAGACATTAATGAAATTAAAAATAATATTTTTCATAAAATCTTGGGGTGTTACATTCTACCCCCATTAAAATGAATTTCGCCCTCGAAATTTTTCGGGGTTATAAATGGTTTACTACTCGAAAGTTTCTTTAATAGAAACCCACATCGTAAAAAGGAATTCCAAAACCAATCTTTAAAAACAAAAGTATGAAACGTGATGGTTACCCAAATAAACTAATCACTGGGTTTCCACATAGGTGAAAATATGGATATGGAAGAGAAATCTAACCGTCATGATCTGATGGAGAGTGGTAGAGAATGTGGCTATGGAAAAGCCAGCAATTATAAAGCCATAAATTTGTGATGATCTAAGGTACCATCTGATTCATCAGATATAAGAGCACCAGGACAACATTTTTGGTTTTCATTATCATTTCCCTAAAGTTGATGAAATTGGAATTAGAAGAAATACTTTCATGATTTTGGTATAGCCTCACCGTTGCTCATTCTTCTTAAAGAAATGAAGTTGAATTTGTCATTTGTGATGTGTTAGCAGATCATGTGATAGAATGATGGGTCATTCCATCTCTTTCAAAAAAAGGTTAGCAAAAGTTATAAGTCCATCTTATGGTTAGATTAATCGTATATGGTTCAAAAAATGAACTTATACTTCATATATCATGCCGCTTAATAAAATAAATCTAGTTTCTACTAACCAGGGACATCATGTAGGCCAGTGGTAGGCGATAAAGGCCAGTCGCACTTCGGTTGTGGGTTTGATTCCCACAGCCTTGTCCGACACGATGGGCTCTCGCCCGTCCTGCAGGTTGTCCTTTTTCTAAAACTATGTTACTATAACATCCCATCAATAATATCAAAAAAACTTCTATCCGTAAAACAATACTAACTTATGTCCAACATAATCCATTCCAATCTTTAGGATTATCCATAATACTGCAGTCCGCTCTCATAATATAGTGAAAACAATTACCAGAGATTTAATACCATCGTTGATCCCCATATATCATAAGATATGTCTTGTTGGTCACATTCCAAACATTCGAAGGCCATAATCATGTATTCTCTTGAAAAATGAATACCCATTGAACCTTAGTGAAAACATGAACGTAGTTAAAAGTTGCCACTTTCCACATACCAAAATCCCCAAAATTCTATATACTCAAACCATGATATCACTTAGTCCATATATCAATCATGAGCTCATGAATACAATCAAACATCTCATTATCTTCTTATTCCTTCATTATGCGCATATCATCTACATTACAAAAATATCTGAATAACCTTCCATGGTTACTGGTACCATTCAACATATACTTTCAAATAATTTTAGGAAAAACAATAGTGTAACAATCCTTAGATGATTCTTTATTCAATAGTACCATTAACTATACAACATAACTCTCGATAAACATAAAATCATTCCACTACCTTCTAAAACATCCTACTGAGCTTCAACACTTCTTTCTTCTCATATATCATTTGTAGTCTCCTCATCATCATCCACATAAATAATACCCATATGACCATGCTGATTCTCTTCATGAGATTTTCTATTAGGGCATTAGTTTTCATAATGCACGTACATTCCACATTTAAAACATCTAATCATTGTTGATGTCGTAGCAATACCATTTTCCTTGTCCATGGTGTTAACTGAACCTTTTCCATTGCACTTATAGGATTTGTGTCCTTATTTTCTACACCCAAAGCATCTTCTAGTTCCTTTGAAACAATCTCCCTGATGCCTCTTCCGACATGATTTACACGAGGGAAATTGAACTTTCTTTCCTATATGATCATCATGAAACTTCGTCTTTCTCTTATTATCTGAGTCAGGAAACTTACCAAAGTTGAGATTATTGATCATATTATGAGATTGCTGATTAGGCATAATAACGATGTTTGGACTTCCAAATCCCATTTCATTTGGTTTCTCATGAAGAATATCATTCCATTGTCCATCATATCCTCCATTATCATTAATCTTACTGTTTCCAGCCATTTTCTAAAACCCAAAAAGATTAGCGTGAGAGGAAAAAATCATGCTAGGGAAAACAACATAGTAAAGGGGGAGTACCCTCAATATCTAACATCTTAGGTTAAATTCTACGATCGTTACCGTAGTTCTAGGACTATATCCTATACGTATACTTATCCTTAGGGACATCCCTAGACATACCATAGAAATATCTCTAGGGATCTCACTATCATTTTTGCATCCTAGTTTCCAAAGGTTGACTAAACCTTTACTCTGATACCAAATGTAGAGACCCGAAGCTTAAAGTACATGGACATTACATTAATTTTGCGGAATACTTAGTACATAACAAAAACACACACACAAGGACCTTAATAGTTTAGTGTCTTTGGAAACTCGGAATATAATCTTCTAATCATGGTGAAAGATCTTCAACATCTCCCATAAAGATCTTCTTTTTTTTACCTAAAACCTTTCTTTATATCATAGGGAAAAGAAAACATAAAAGGGTGAGCTCAAATGCTCAGTAAGGGTAAAAAAAAGAAATATCAATCACATCATATACATAAGAGCATAACTTTTGGAAATCTTAACCTGCAAATAAAATCATAATTTCATAACATGGGATAAATAATAGTAGTGAAATGTAATCCCAATAATCATAACTTAAAACATGAAACATTGTGGCATACACACATAATCATAGAGAATCATTTCTTATTAGTCAATACTCATTGCCAAGACTATCTTAGTGGACGAAGTCAATTTCTGAACCGAGTTCACTCCTCGTTTCAGTCCTGTTTTATTGAACCGGTTTAACATGCCATTCCAGCCATTTCTATCTCATGAGATATTAATTCTTTACCCAATACATTGGAGGGAGATATAGTTCCCACCCATATCATAATGATACCATTCTTATGTGTGCCACAAAATCATAAACCATACATCATAGCAAAACCCATGTAATAAAAATGGGAATCTTAAACATCGTGACATCATAAAACAATTCATATATGATAAAGGAATTCATAAAAATAATTCCATCACAACATAATCAAATCAATGTAATAATAGGGATAGAAACATAATCCTTTATTATCTTAGATGGAAAATAATTTTGATAAAACACTTGAACTCCATTCTTGAGGAAAAATATCCTTTCTACTTAAAAAACACTTTTCCTTTCTTAACTTGTCATACAATTCTAAACCAAAAGAAGTTGATTAAAAATAAACTAGAAAACTTGTAAAGGAACATTCTTGTAAATATTGTTTTAAAAATCCATTCATGTCGTATAAGTTAAAAAAAACATTCTTCTCATACTTTTGTCAGAAAAGTCAAAAAAGTACCTCGTAATGTAAACAAAAGAAAGATTCCTTACATACCATGTAGTAGAAGTCAAAATGGGTAAAAATGACTTTAAACATACATTAAAACACTTTTATAAATCATGGACATGGATGATAGAAATAACCCCAGTAAATACGTATGAATAAGCAATCTCGGATAACAATGAGATTTGCAAAATTATCCCTTACCTTAGGTCCGATTTGCTTCGTAAGTGTCCGAAACTCTAGTATAATGATTTAAATAATGTCCTTGACTTACTACAGAATCATATTCATTGTTATTATATCATATATGGTTCACTAATGACTTTATATTACCCGTTCTTTTGTAAATTCATGTTAAAGTAGCGTTTTGGGTAAAATCGTCTCATTTGTCGTTCGTGTTTTAACTTGTAATTATTCATATGATTACATAGATCATAACTACTTAAATCGATAATGTAAAACATGATTTATATATAATAAATATTCAGAATATACATATATATATAATGGATCGATAAATGTAAATAAATACACCGTTCCTGGAGACGGTAGGCCGTATGTACGCATGAACGCTGTTTTCGGTTCCTTATTGAATTGAGTGGAATTAAGTTGATGACATAAATATATATATACATAAATCCAGTATTATTATTATGTCATATATTTCATGATTACTTATTATATATACTTTATAATCATTCATGAATGGTTAACATGGAGAATGAATGTCATCACGTCGTGGAGACGGTAGTCCGTACGTACGCACGAGCTATGATATAGTTCTCATGATCGTGGAATTGTATTGGAGTGTATTTATACTATTTCATAATCAATATCACTTTACAATAATCATATATAGTTATTATTTACTCCATTATACCCATCCAAGTAAGGTGGTGGTGGAAAATAGATTACACCACGGCGTGCAGACGGTATTCCGTAAGTACGCACGCGCGGTGATTTCATTTTCCGTAGGATGGATAGATGGTGAAATAGGATTGTTTCATAATTATAATAACATATCAGTATATGAGTGATACTTATGTTATTACTTCATAATGAAAAAACCTAAGAAGAAGAAGTGGAAGAAGAAATAAAGTTGAAAGAATCAGTAACAGACATTACCTCTTCTTTGAAGCGCCTCATTGAGTCCTCCACCTAGGGTACTAAGATTGGTCTTTGAAGAAGACCAGGACCTCTAGGATGTTTTTAGGAAAGTGGATAAAATAATTTGGCAGGGGTTGGACAATCTTGAAGGCTCAAAGTGGTGTGAGGAAGAGAGGGAGGAGGTGCCCTTTTATAAGGGAGGAGATGGGCTCTTTTGGAAAAACTAAAAATATTATTTTATTATAAAGCCGAATTCGGTTTTAAATAGCTGAAAATTGATTAATTTTGAAACTAAGGTGGGGATGGGTCTAAGTACTATCATCTAATAGAATTTAGACAAGTTTAGGTTCCTATTTTAACCTTATAATTTATATTTAACTTTAAGTTAGATAATTTTACTTTTATCGTGTCTTTTAGTGTTCTTACACTATAAGGTTAATAAACTTACTATAACAAGTCAAAAGAACACCAAGTTGTTTATTATTAATATATATAGCCTTATCAAAGTCATTTGGCCGAACCTTAGATTTTTATGAATAAAATAAAATTTAATAATATAATATTTGTTTTAAAAACTATTTTATTTCAACTTTGACACTATTTTGTAATTGATTTTTTGTGAAAATCATAACAGAATTATTAGTCAAAAAAGTTAATTAAATAAATAATAACATGTCATATTAACGTAGAAAATTTGTTGAATTCATAAAAGTCTTAAATTACATTTATTTGGGTATTTATAACATCAATTATTTCAATATATCATTAATAAGATAATTACTGCATCATCTTTGTGTCATATATAAGTTAACTTTTTTAATGTCTAAAAATTACAAATAAAATATAATTATGTATAAAATAGTTTTAGCTTTCTAATGAATATTTATAGTCTAATTTATCTTATGTATAACCCTATATTAAAAATGATTTATTTATTAAACTTTGATTTTAACTATTTTAACCCTTCTTTAAATAAATTAATAATATATGTCCTATTCTAATCCAAGTGGGCCTAAATGGTCATATTTTATTCCTAAGGTTGTTTTTTGTCGAATTACACTTATCCAATAGATTTAGGACATGTGTTAGGGTAATAATAATAACATTTTTACCCTTAATTACCATATTTACTTTTAACCGTGGTAAAAAAAGTTTAAAGTTACTATTTACCAAAAATTATTTTAATCTCATTGAACCACATTTTAGTTACTGACATCAACGGTGTCTCTCGGATTTTTTAAATTACACTCACAGAAGTGGTAAAATTATGTTTTATGAAAAATTCATTTTTTTTACTACCACTTAGTGGTTTCACTATTCATCAAAAAAATGAAAGTTTCCAGAAAAATACCAAAAATTAGGCCTAAGATATATTTGATATTATGAACTCAAAAATGATGTCTATTTTACCAAATTTAAAACATATCAGTTGCATTAATTAATTTAAAAATTAATTCCCGTCATCAAAACCAATAGCGTTTTCTTTAGAAATAATAACTATCAAAAGATTGACACTTGTTTAAGTCTGGTTTAAATGTGAAATTACATCCAATGACCAACATTGTATTAAATTGTAAAAATATATTATAAATATACTTTAAAACCACTCAAATTGATAATTTATCACTATTAATTATTTCTATTAAAAAGGTTGTTTTTAATTAAAATTTAGTAATTTTCATTATTCATCGGAAAATGAAAGTTATCCGAAAAGTACTAAAATTTCACCCTAAGCTAATTTCGATATTACGAATCCAAAAATGAAGTCCATTTTGAAAAATTAAAATTAAAAAATTTCAAAAAGTGGTTATTACTATTCATAACGGTTAGTTTTAATAATATTTTAATAGCATATCGTTGTTTAGTGAAACTCGGTATTGCGTACTACACATGCTATCGAGGAAGGTCGTGATTGCATGTAATGAAAGAGAAGTCAAGGATGCGTGTTGTGCAATCTCCTTTTGGTGTAGCGTACAACACAAGACATTAATGAAATTAAAATGAATATTTTTCAGAAAATCTTGGGGTGTTATATACCTGCTCGTTGTTTTGTTGGAGATATTTCAGCTTCGGCATCACTATACTATTTACATTTATGGTACTTTTAGTTTTGCATTCAATTTTACTGCAATGTGTGAAATTTTATGTATATAGGTAGATTTATTTTTTATTTATTCACATGTTTCTAATGTATAATATATCTTGTCTCTTTCATATTTATATTTTCAAGAGGATAATTCCATCAAATGTGTGATTATTTTACCCTCAGTTCTAGTTTCTGACTTGAGGCCGACAAGAGGTGGGACTCAAGAATTCACCATCAAGCATATCATATTTCTAGTTATATATGGGTAAAATTTATGGGGATTTGGTTATTATATTGAGGAATCATAGGTCTGTGATAGGGTATAGGATGATGTTTGGTGTTAGTAACAGGTCATATTACGTGGTGTTGTAGGGCTATAATGTCATTTATGTTTAATAAGCTATATAAAAATGGAATATTGATTGTGACAAGAGTATTTAATGACCCATGTGATCAAATTCATGTGCCTTTATATTTACAATACTATTAAAATAAGTTATATTAGTAACATTATATATACCATGGAACGTGAAATTCCTCATTATTCTTGGAATCTTTTCATGAAATGGGTATACCTTAATACCAGATAAAATAATTACAAGATAATTAATTAATTAATTCATAAATTGTATGTGTTCTATATTCTAGGTTTAAGAGATATAACATTTTCTCATTTTTAATTTTTGGATCCAGGTCGATGTCCTCATATAGTTTTCAACAATGATGCTTAGTAGAAAGTGTCAGAAGATCACCGTAGAGTAGAGGAAGACATCAATAGATCTTTGAGTATGATAATCTGAGATATTTTTTAATAGGAATTCAGAAGTATGAAGGATCCATTTAGAATTAATTAATAAAGGACTTATTTTAATAGGTTGAGATACACATTTGATAGATTTTTTATTAGAAGGAGAATTGGGTTTCTATTGAAGTGACGATTTGGCATGGATCTGTGAGGAAATTTTTCTTCCTATTCCTCATGGATTGTGAGGAGTTAAAAGTATCATGGGATATTTTCCATGAATAGTTCCATGATGTTTTCCTTTATTTTTTCATGAAGGAGTCCAGTCTCAGGGAAATTGTTTCCTTCTGAAATGGAGTTCTAGCATGTGAGTGTTTCTAAACTATTTCAGGACCCTTATACAATATGCTTCATACATATTTCATATTAATGTGTACTAGGTAAGGAATTTCAATGATCCTTTTTATCTAGATATATAAATACTTCCTCTCATAATTTTTGAAGATTTATCCATACGTTTTAGGGAAAGTATAGGTTATTTAAGGGATGTTTTCCCTAAGTTGATCATCATGAGAGAGGAGTCATATGCATTCCTCTGAGAGAATATATGGTCTTTTTGGTTCCTAGTTTCCAAGAAATAATTTTTTTGTTATATTAGGATAGGTTACAACCCTCTTCATGTCATTTATCAAGGGTTGGTAGTGGGAAAAATTATTCCATGGGATTATATTCATATATTTATTCTTAAGTATGAGTTATTTATATATTATATTGATTGAACATTATGAGTAGTCGGTGAGTTCCCAGTATTATAATTTAGGTTCCCCTATTAAGGTAGTTTATAATGAGGTAGTATTAGTTGGTTTATCTAGTATGGGATTAGAAATGAGGAGATTGGGTAGACATAGTATATCTTTGAGACACTCCTCTTCATAAGAGTGAAGAGTGCATTCATTGATGTGATAATAAACAATGTTATAGAGGCTATGATTTGCGTAGTTTTAGATTTATACATTTGATTTAATAGTTTTATGCGTGCCTTAAATCATTCGAGATTCAATTTTCATGTTTTCAAAATGGTTTAATAATGTATTTTATTATTGATTGAGACACTCCTTTATATCACATTTCCTTGTCAATGAATTATCTTCATGTAGAAGGGCATCTAACTACTTTATAATTGGATATGGATTTTGGAGAGTTATAATTCCTGTTTTATGAATTTAGATATTATTATATCATAATAGGAAAGAATCACTTCTAGGTAGACATCCAATTCATACATATACAGCCAAACCAAATCATTCTCAAAATGGATCTGTTGTATTTGGTGTAGGATATCCTCAATTTCTTTAGGTGGCATGTTGTTCTCCATAATGATAATGATGGGGATACAATGATGTTTTTTGAAATTCAATACCCTATAATGGGTTAGATGTATGTTATGTCCTTGTATTCTATAATAGTAGTGATGATTTTGATTTCATCAGTAATTTAGTGTGTCAGTGTTTCCCATGTTTGTAAAAGAGTACACTAATTTATTTCCATTGGAGGTTGTTGTGTCACCGGCTAAATGGGAGATCATGTTTGGGATTTAGATAAATCTAGAAGTGTATCCTATCTAAATTTCACCCCATATGACATCACCATATATGTTATAAGAACTATGAGTATAGTTTGATGATCTTTTTCGGTGAGGTTTTGTTGATCTTAGTGTTTCACCTTATGGTGCACCAGTTTTGATCGTATTGAATGATACTGGTAGGTTATGTATTTTTAATGACCATCGTTAACTAAACCATGTTTTAGGGATGAACCACTCTTTTCATCTGTGGATTGGTGATTTATATGATCACAAAAATGGAGAAATTTACTTCTTGATGATCAATCTATAGTCAGGATATCATCATATGTTGGTGATGGATGAGGATATCATAATGAATTTATTATAATGTCACCATGGTAATTAGAAGCTCATTATGATTATGTTTTTTTTGAATAATTATCTGTTTATTCTAATGGGGTCAAATAATAATTTTTTTAGAGATTTCTTATATATGTTATTGTTGTTTTTTAGCCATTACATATTTGTGTACAACATATTTGAGGAGGAGAACTCAGATAATCTACATGTAATTTTTATGATTCTAAATGTTGTATGATATTAATAATTTCTTCAAAGTGTGAATTTTTTTCTTGTGATGTGCTTTTAATAGGAAATTTTTTCACCTAATAGTGAGTTCATGTGAATCATTTTATGATGGAAGCAAATGTTTCTTGGGAATCCCCCAATAATGTGGTAGAGGTACATAGTTTTCTTGGTCTTGAAGGATATTATAAGAGGTTATTTTTTTGATTTATATATGGTTTAAAATCATTTTAAATCTTTTACATGAATGGATGTTTCATTTTTGTAGAATGAAAAATGTAAAAAACACTTCAGTACTTGAATGTGATGTTTATCAGTTTCCTATTAAATTAATTTATAGAAAAATGAGTTTATTTTAAGGTTTCATTTACACAAAACATATTTGGTTTGGATGTTTTCTTGTTTTTCCACATGTTAGTTGTTTTATATGTGGTATGTCAGAAGTTATGTAGTGATACCACTCTAAAATTTAGTGATTTAGAGAGTCTGATTGAATTACACATAGTGATACATCCAGATATGGGAGAGGTCAAAGGAATAGGTTGTATTTTCTAGTGGAATGTCTATTCATCCTTGTTTATTGAGGTGTAGGATTACCAGTTGGGGTATTTTGAGATGGAGGTATAGTGGGAACAATTTGATTTTTTATGCCCTAGATGTATGGTCAAATGATCGAAAAAATCAGGGTTTTTTGATTAAATGTGTTTCATTTCTTTAGTGATGCATAATACAGTTATCCATGGGGTCCAATTTTCACTTTGGTGGTACATATTGTATTTAAAATGTTATAATGAGAGTTGAGAGGATAAATGTGGTGGCCTAGGTTGAGTCAGGTGGGTACATAGTTTTTTCTCTTTGTTTAGTACTCAAGATGTTGAAGTTCATGTATTGACTTCTAGGTGGTTTTATACAGTCCTTAGATGATACATTGATGAAGTGTTAGGACACCTTAATAGACATCATTACTTGTTTACAACTATCCTAGAGAGGATATAATTATATAGGAATGATATATGATAGTTTCAAAAAAAAATCCACTATATATTGATATGTGAGTTGATATCAATAGAGGTTTAACAGAGGAAATATCAATAGGAGGTTTCGAGAATCCCTGATGTCTTGAGGAAGATAATTATTGATCGAGACCCCCCATTTTAATTATAGGTCATATATAGATATAAACTATTTTCTAGCTCTAATTTGTGCCTTAGAACTAATTCTCATTAGTTGATGATCAAACCAAGCGGACCATATGGACTCATAAATATACATTTTCCCATTATGTACTAGATTATCGATGTTGATGGATGAGGAACTTGGACATGGCCAATATTGAGAGAATTTATTTTTTCCAGTTAAAATTGTTTATGTATATGATTAAATCATTGTATGGCCAGTCTTTTTATTATCTATTCTGATTGACTGGGTTTGAAGAGCCATCAATTCGTGTATATTAACTAATATGGATTATGATAGGAATGGACCAGGCATGTCATGTGGGGATGATGTTAGTGAATGAAAATAAAAAATCCTACTATAATAATTTTATGAGACCTCTAGGATTCAATGACGGAAATAGCATGTCCCTCAAGGTGACACCTCACTATGGGACATGAAGGTTTCATCATCAGAGTAATCTTTCTGCCAAGTTTATTGAAAAATTCAATGTTTTTACTCATGTTGAGGCTATGGAATATTAGATAGAACCTTACATTAAGACGATCCATATTCATGATGTTTTTGTTGTTTTGAAACTCCATCTGTATCATTAGGATTAATCTCGTTTCACTTATTAGGGAATGAAAAATCTATATGATGATGTGACATTAGGGGATAGACTTTTGTTCAGATAGATTCCTAAGTGAAGGCTCTATGTGAGAATGATATTCCATTGGTTAATGTCTTGTTGTGTAATGGTGAAAGGAGTATAGTTCCTATGAATTTATGTCACAAATTCATAATTTGTACCTCGATCTATTTAATGTGTCTTTCCTCACTTGTGACATTTTATATTTTGTTGGTGTTGACCTTTCTGGTTGATTGGTTGTTTTCCACTTATTGATTATTGTTTATTTACACTTATTTTTTATTAATCAACCATATAAGAGTATTTATGATATTTATTTTGATTTTTTCTATTTATACACTTTTTCCATTGAGTGGGGTGGTTGAGCTACTGGGATAATGAGATCCATGAGATGTATCTTTGGTGGAGGAAGTTCGGAAGAAATATTTTTTTTCTCAATTTGGGTTTGGTTTTGGATTATAAAGTATGATAATAGTCTTATTGGTAACTAAATTATGGGAAATAACAATGTATTACAACCATTTTCATGTTTCCAAATCTCATTGTAGCGAGAGGATTCTAGGAGTGGGTTTGAAGGTGTTTGCAGCTAAAATATGACGGCCCAAGGAATTCTTGATGTGATAATATTTTACATTTTTAATTCACAGTTCAATGATTGGGAGAGAGCCCATTCACATCATATGTAATGATGGTTCATGGGGTGCCTCGAGACATGTAAAAATTTAATGTTAATTAATTATAGTTGATTCATTTTTAGTTTACATTAAACAAAAAAATTTACTCTATGTGAAAGGGTTTTATTCTTTGAAATTTTTTTTGCAACAAAACGTTATAAAAAAGGACTCGAGTTTTCTAAAACATTGTGAAGTTCTTCTCAAATTCTAGGAAATTAATAGGGAAACATTTATATATTTTTGGATCCCATAGGCGATGACAGATTCTTTCCAATATATTATAAATATATAGTGATCTGAGGTATGTTATATCATTTTATTTCATTTTTCATTGGTCTGGTTCATCCCACGTCTTATTTTCATGTGATAGAGGTTCATTTCTTTAATACAAATAGAGTCTTTCTTGTTTTTAAGTGGTGAAGTTTTGATGATGATTCTTTTGAGGTATGCAGCTTCATTTGGGAGAGGTGGTAAGGATCTACAATGTTGATATATTCTCTTCTGAATAACGGAGACACTATTGAGTTTCAGGAGTCATTTCATTTTTTAATTTCATTTAAATTTAAACTAATATTTGAATTACTTTTTCCATTTGAAGTAAACTAAATTATTATAAATATTTTTGAACTAGATTTATATTGAAATGGGTTTTAGTGATTGTATATAGATTAATTATATCATTATAAAAATTTTCCACTTATCATTCTATGTAATATGATATCATACCTATACTAAATAACATGTTTAATATTATATGGATAATGGTTTTGTTCGTGGTGAAAACTTATAATGAATATAAATCTGAGGAAAATTGATTAATTTCCATAAAAATTAAAAAATATTCATGTTTGAATATAGTTCTTCTTGTCATTTGATAGCAATCAAATTGATTCATAACATATGATTTGTTAAATGTGGTCATCCAAGTGAATATAATTGATAGAGAATGCGAAGAATGGTAATTATTACTTATGATAATAAGAAAAAGAATGACATCTAGAATGATTTTAATAATCTCATCATGTTTATATATTGATATCATGTTGTAGCTTCATTCTATAAGAGTCTAATATATGGAACCTATGAATAAAAAGTTGATTAATTAAATATTGAATAAAAATAGATTGTTTGATAAAGATAATTGTTAGGGAATAAATTTCTCCTCTAAATTAGAATATTGAATCCCTTGAGTTTAGAGATATCATGGATCATTTATGTGTAATGGTTGTATGAATTGTTTATGGACTATATTTCTCTACTGGATTTCATTTTTTTCCATTATTCTATAATGATGTTCTCTGTATGGGATCTTCACTATAAAATGTGATAATATCTTAGTAATAATAATACTTGGATAAATGATGTGATATTTTTCTATGAGCCCTGGATTATGGGGAATTAGTTGATGATTATGAAGGGGAGATACATCGAGATATGCAATTGGGTTTCAATAATGGAACTAGACATGATGGGATGGGATGAATATGGGCCTACCAATTGAAGTGATTTTATGAGTGGGATGATTTATTTAAAATATTTTCCAAGGGATATGGATTGGTTTTAGGTTTTATCTATATTTTGTTGCCAATCTATTGAGATAGATATATGTTCAAGGATGAATATTTCCTCTTGCTGGTAGATTAAGAGGGTTATGTGACTGTACCTAGACTATGAAATGAATCAAAAATGAAAAAATAATTCTTAACCGATGGGGTTGGTAATCACATAATGAAAATTGTTGAATGATGTTACTCTTGAGAAATTGTGGACTTGGTTTGGATTATATCCAAAGGGTAAATACATGGCTTGAATATTAATGTAATGTAAATTCTAAAAATTATAATGGTTTTTTTAAAGAATAAAAATTTAATTGAAAAATTTTATGATAAAAAGAAAATATGAAATTATTGTAGAACAATAAGATTCTTTCTTAAAAATAGGATATCTAGTTTTATTTGTGGCAACTAGGACTTCGATTAACATTAGCATGAGTTAAATATAAGACAAGGTTGTGATAATAGAATAGTTGGGATCTATAATATGACATTAATATTATATCATTTCATAAAATTCCCCAATGATTAGGGTTTGGTTGGATTGACACCTAGTTGAATCTGGGAGGATTTTTTCTACGACATCATTGTTGGAGAATGGAAGGAAAAAAACTCCCATTGGCTACTCCCTATTCTAATTATAGTTGCTAGTGTTGTTATACATTACCTTCAGTTTCCCAATATATTTGTGTAGAGGTATGTGATGGATTTTTGTTATTTCAAACACATATGTTTTCAGATAATGTATACAATGAATAATTAATTTAATAATGTGTATTGTATTTCATTTCTTGTGTTACCTTACTATGTGTATGGTTTATAATTGTTTTAGGAACAATACTCGTTGAATGATATATATCATATGCATTGTGGTGGCTCCCATGATATTTTATGTTACTATATATGGATATGTGGATGGGATTTTGTTGTGTAGTGTTACACCAGGAGCATGTTTTTACACCTTTCCTCAATGAGTTTGGGATTTATTATTTTGAAAGATGTGGCTCAGGATGTGTAATTTTGGTGTAGATAGGGAAAGAAGTGGTGAAGATGGAGTGGAATACATTTTATGATTCATCATTATAATATATGATCTCCTGAATGAGAGACTTGGTGAGATTTATCCATGATGAGTCTTTGATCTTAATATACATTTTTTGTGATGATTTTGTTTCACTGTAGTTTACTATGATTTATTATGGTTTCCCTATGTTTTTCACTTGAGGCCCCTAGGAGGATCCTTCTCAACATATTGTTATGATCATCCTATGTGTATATTAACTAATTTTTAGGTGATCCTGAGTAGGTTGGAAAAAAAAGAGATATTTTCCAAGCTCATTGTTTAAAAGGATTTTTTGGGCTTCATGGATATTTAGATATTTAACTTTTGTTACATTTAGTATTCCATTGTGTTTCATAGAACATTATAAAATTTCATGTATGAACTTAGATGTCTTTTTTTATATTTGTACATGTTTTTTTTCTCACCCTTTATCTTTAATCCTCTAGTATTATGTGCAGGTATTTACTCTCATTGTATGACTTTTATACACTTGATTCTGGTTTCCAACCCAAGTACTATTGGAGGTGAGACTCATGATGTTAAAATATCCCTAATCTCATTGATGTCCATGGAGTGGTGAAAAATATGGGGAGGGGGTAATTATTAATTTTTATTAGAGGTGTAGGCTAAGTTTTGATATGATTTATTGTATTTGTAATTGGTAAGACTTCTTGTGTTGTTTGGGGAATGATGTCATCTATGTTTAGTAAGCAATGTAAACACGGAAGACTAGAAGAAAGGGGTATATTTAGGGACCCATATATAACGACCCATACTTTATATACATTGTTATTACTTCAGAATTGAAGCACACTTATTATAACATATAACAAAACCAAGAAAGGACCGTATAGGTATAGTGTCTTTAGAAACTAGGAAAAATAAACAACTAGTTCATAAAGCATCAACTTTGCCTCCCACTTATTTCATCATATCTAGAGTCCCTTTTTGGCATATCCTACTTAATAACCTTCTTCCTGAACTGGGTAAAGAAAACATACAAAAGGGTGAGCTCAAATGCTCAGTAAGGGTAAACAAAAGAAATATCAATCACATCGTATACAGAAGCACATAAATTTTGGAAATCTTAACCTGCAAAAGAGATCATAATTTCATAACATGGGATAAATCATGGAAGTGAAATGTAATCACAATAATCATAACATAAAACATGAAACTTTGTGGCATACACACAAAATTATAGAGAATCATTTCTTGTTAGTCAAGACTCATTTCCAAGACTATCTTAGTGGACAAAGTCCCTTTCTGAACCGAGTCACCCTCGTTTCAGTCCTGTTTCACTGAACCGGTATAACCTACCATTCCAGCCATGTCTATCTCATGAGATATAAAATCTTTACCCAATGCATTGGAGGGAGATATAGGTCCCACCCATCTCATAATGATACCATTCTTATGTGTGCCACAAAATCATAAATCATACATCATTGCATAACCCATGTAATACAAATGGAAATCTTAAACATCATGACATCATAAAACAATTCATATAAGATAAAGGAATTCATAAAAATAATTCCATCACAACATAATCAAATCAATGTAATAATATGGATAAAACAGAACCCTTTATTATTTTAGATGGAAAATAATTTTGATAAAACACTTGAACTCCATTCTTGAGGAAAATATCCTTTCTACTTCAAAAACATTTTCCTTTCTTAACATGCCATACAATTTTAAACTAAATTAAGTTGATTAAAAATAAACTTGAAAACTTGTAATGGAAGCTTCTTGGAAATAATGTTTTAAAAATCCATTCATGCCGTATAAGTTAAAAAAAATTCTTCGTACTTTTGTCGGAAAAGTCAAAAAGTACCTCGTACGAAAAAAGAAAAAAGATTCCTTTCATATCCTTTACTAAAAACTCACCGAAGGGTAAAATTGGATTTAAACAATTGTAGGTGGATGGAAATAATATTACATATTGAGGGAACATGGATGTGGATGATAAAATACACCCCAGTAAATACCAAAGTATAAAAAATCTCGGATAAAATGAGATTGTGATATATTCCCTTACCTTAGGTCCGACTTGCTTTGTAAGTGTCCGAACCTCCTGTATAATGATTTAAATAATGTTATTGACTTATTCCAGAATCATACTTATTTTTATGATATCATATACGGTCATATTCTTAGCTTCTTAGTAATAATATTTCATTGCTACTTGTTATTCGGGTGTTTATAACTTTTTGTTCTTATGCATGTTTTGTCAAATAAATTCTTATTCTTTTCTTTAGGTTATAGATACGTCATTTACATAATGGTATTAGTGTAATATATATCATATTCATTCATTCAATTCATTTATATAATCATTATGAAATGAAAATCATGTAGAACAAGTCGCATCACATCGTGGAGACGGTATTGCGTACGTACGCACGAGTGATGATATCATTTCTATGATCGTGGAATTTTATTGGAGTATATGTATACTATTTCAGAATCAATATCACTTTATAATAGTCATATATAGTCATTATTTACACCATTATACCCATCCAAGTAAGGTGGTGGTGGAAAATAGATTACACCGTGGCGTGGAGATGGTATTCCGTACGTACGCACGCGCGGTGAATTCTTTTTCTGTAGGATGGATAGATGGTGAAATAGGGTTGTTTCATACTTATAATAACATATCAGTATATGAGTGATACTGATGTTTTTACTTCATAATGAAACAACTAAAGAAGAAGAAGTGGAAGAAGAAATAAAGATGAATGAATCGGTAACGGATATTGCCTCTTCTTTGAAGTGCTTCTTTGAGACCTTCTTTTAGGGAACTAAACATGGTCTTTGAAGAATACCAGAACCTCTAGGATGTATCTAGGGAAGTGGAGAGGAGAAATTGGCAGGGGTTGGCCGATCATGAAGGCTCAATGTGGTGTGAGGAAGAGGGGGAGGAGGTGCCCTTTTATAAGGGAGGAGAGGGGCACCTTTGGAATAACTAAAACTATTATTTTATTATAAAGTCAAGTTCGGTTTTAAATAGCTCCAAATTGATATATTTCGAAGCTAAGGTGGGGATGGGTCGAAATCCACTCATAAAATAGAATTTAGACAAGTTTAGGTTCCTATTTTAACCTTATCATTCAGATTTAACATTAAGTTAAATAATTTTACTTTTACCATGTCTTCTTGTGTTCTTATACTATAAGGTTAATAAACTTACTATATGCAGCCAAACGAACCCCAAGTTGTTTATTATTAATATATATAACCTTATCTAAGTCATTTGGCCGAACCTTATATTTTTAGTAATAAAATAACAATTACCAGTATAATATTTGTTTTAAAAAAACTATTTTATGCCAATTTTGACACTATTTAGTAATTGATTTTTGTGAAAATCACAACAGAATTATTAGTTCAAACCAAGTTAATTAAATCAATACTAACATGTCATATTAACCTAGAAAATTACTGGGATTCATAAAAAGTCTCAAATTTCATTTATTTTGGTGTTTATAACATCAATTATGTCAATATTTCATTAATAAGATAATTACTGCATCATCATTGTGTTATAAATAAATTAAATTATTAAATGTCTAAAAATTAAAAATAAAATACCATTATGTAGGAAATAATTTTAGATTTCTAATGAATATTTATAGTCGAATTTATCGTATGTATAACCCCATATTAAAAATTATTTACTTATTAAACTTTGATTTTAACTATTTTAACCCTTCTTTAAATAAATTAATAATAAATGTCCTAATCTAATCCAAGTGGGCCTAAATGGTCATATTTTATTCCTAAGTTTGTTTTTGGTCGAATTACACTTGTCCTATAGAATTAGGACATGTGTTAGGGTAATAATAATATCATCTTTACCCTTAATTACCCTATTTACTTTTAACCGTGGTAATAAAAAGTAAAAAATTACTATTCACCAAAAAATTATTTTCATCTCATTGAACCACATTTTACTTACTGACATCAACTGTGTCTCTCATATTTTTCAAATTCCACTCACAGAAGCGGTAAAATTAAGTTTTATGAAAAATTCAGTTTTTTTTAACTACCACTTAGTGGTTTCACTATTCATCAAAAATTGAACGTTTTCAGAAAAATACCAAAATTTCACCCTAGGATAATTTCGATATTCCAAATCCAAAAATGAAGTCCATTTTGAAAAATAAAATTTATAAAATTTCAAAAAGTGGTTATTACTATTCATAACGGCTAGTTTTAATAATATTTTAATAGCATATCGTTGTTTAGTGAAACTCGGTATTGCGTACGACGCAAGCTATCGAGGAAGGTCGGATTTCGTGTAAAGCAAGCCAAGAAAGTGTTTTGTAGAAAAAGATTCCTTTGATGATTTATATATAAATAAAAGTCTCGGGTGTGACATTCTACCCCCTTAAAATGAATTTCGACCTCGAAATTCGTCACTTTGTAACAAACAGATGAGGATACCTCTCCCTCATCATATCCTCAAGCTCCCATGTAGCTTCTTCTAATTGGTGGTTCCTCCATAAAGCTTTCACCAATCGAGTGGTCTTGTTTGGTTGGACTTTTTCGCTACGATCCATAATCTCTATCGGTTGTTCTTCATAAGAAAGATCTTGCTCCAGTGGTACAACTTCTGAGCTGAGTACATGTGAAGGATCAGGTATGTACTTTCTCAGGAGAGATACATGGAACACATCGTGAACTTGAGAGAGATTCGGTGGAAGCGCCAATCGGTAAGCTACCTTCCCAACACGATCTGGTATTTCGAAAGGACTATTATATCTAGGGCTCAACTTCCCCTTCTTTCCAAATCTCATAACCCTCTTCCAGGGAGATATTCGTAAGAACACTTTATCACCCACTTCAAACTCTAGGTATTTTCTTCGGTTGTCGGCATAACTTTTCTGTCGACTCTGAGATGCTCTTATGTGTTGTTGAATAGATATGACCTTTTCTTCCATTTCATCAACGAGATCAGGTCCTAATAGATTTCTTTCCCCAACTTCATCCCAGCATGTTGGAGTCCTGCATTTCTTTCCAGAGAGAGCTTCATAAAAAGCCATCTTAATACTGGAGTGAAATCTATTATTATAAGAAAATTCCACCAAAGGTAGGTGTTGATCCCAACCTCCTTTGAAATCCATAGAGCAAGCTCTCAACATATCTTCTAGGGTTTGAATTGTTCTCTCAGACTGGCCGTCTGTCTGAGGATGATAAGCAGTGCTGAAACTCAACTCTATATCTAGAGTATGCTGAAGACTTTGCCAAAACTTCGAGGTAAATCTCGGATCCCGATCAGATATAATAGAAAGTGGTACTCCATGCAATCTTACCACTTCCTTTACATATATCCTAGCAAGCTGATCCAGAGAGAAATCCTCTCTAATAGCAATGAAGTGTGCAGACTTTGTAAGACGATCAACTATGACCCAGATAGCATTATTGCCTTTGGATGTTTTAGGAAGTCCTGTGACATAGTCCATAGTAATGTTTTCCCATTTCCATTCAGGTATGGGTAATGGTTGTAACATCCCCTCAGACTTCTGTCTCTCAGGTTTAACTTGTTGACAAACCAAGCATCGAGAGACATATTCAACAACACCTCTTTTCATGCCATCCCACCAGAAGTACTCTTTTAGGTCCCTATACATCTTCGTGCTTCCAGGATGAATAGAGAACGAAGATCTATGAGCCTCATCCAGCAACTCCTTCTTTAATTTGGGGATGGGAGGAACACAAACCCGATTCCTGAACTTTATTATCCCATCACAATCAAGGTTGAACTCAGGAACATATCTCACCTTCTTTTGTGACTCGACATCTTCTTTCTGTGCCTCTTTAATCTTCACATGTATAGATGGTTGAACATTCATTTGAGAAAGATAAGATTTTTCCCCTTCCATTATAATTCCAAGATCCATCCTTTGTAAATCCATAAATATTGGATCTTTTGTGATCCACATCATGGATAAACTAGCATGGTCTTGTCGACTTAATGCATCTGCCACCTTGTTTTCTTTCCCAGGGTGGTAATGGATTGAGCAGTCATAATCCTTAATCAGCTCCAACCATCTTCTTTGACGCATATTCATCGCCTTTTGTGTGAAAATATACTTTAAACTTTTATGATCAGTATAAATATCACACCTTTCACCATAAAGGTAATGCCTCCAAATCTATAATGCAAAGATTACCGCAGCTAACTCCAAATCATGTGTTGGGTAATTTTTCTCATGGATTTTCAACTGTCGTGAGGCATAAGCTATCACCATATCATTTTGCATAAGAACACACCCCAATCCCTTCTTGGATGCATCACTGTAGATCACAAACCTTTCTCCACTACAAGGTAGTGTGAGCACAGGTGCACTGGATAACCTTCTTTTCAACTCCTTGAAATTCTCTTCACATTCTTCCGTCCAGACAAACTTAACTCCTTTCTGAGTCAACTACGTGAGTGGATTAGATAATCGTGAAAAATCTTTCACAAAACGTCGATAATATCCAGCCAAACCAAGAAAACTTCGGATCTCAGTTACTGTTGTTGGTCTCGACCATCTTTCGATAACCTCGGTTTTTGCTGGATCCATAGATATCCCCTCTTTTGAGATTATGTGACCCAAAAATGCAACTTTTTGAAGCCAAAATTCAAACTTGGTAAATTTGGCATAAAGCTTCTCCTTTCTTAGGGTCTTCAATATAATTATCAAGTGATCTTCATGTTCTTCCTTGCTCATTGAATAGACAATAATATCGTCTATAAAGACTACCACAAATTGATCAAGATAGTCTCTAAAGACTATATTCATCAGATCCATGAAGATAGCAGGGGCATTAGTAAGACCAAATGGCATCACTATAAATTCATAGTGTCCATACCTTGTACGGAAAGCCGTCTTTGGTATATCCTCCCTTTTGACCCTTAATTGATGATACCTTGAACGAAGATCAATCTTGGAAAAGTATTGAGCTCCGCGTAGTTGGTCAAATAGGTCATCAATGCGTGGGAGAGGATATTTTTTATTGATAGTGATCTTGTTAAGTTCTCGATAATCAATGCATAGTCTCATTGATCCATCTTTCTTCTTAACAAATAGAATAGGTGCTCCCCAAGGTGACACACTAGGGCGTATGAATCCCTTATCAAGATTCTCTTGGAGTTGCTTCTTCAATTCCTGCAACTCAATTGGGGCCATTCTATAAGGTGTCTTTGAAATAGGCAAAGCACCCGGTACGAGTTCTATTGAAAACTCAACTTCACGATTTGGTGGAAGTCCCGGTAATTCCTCCGGAAAGACATCATCAAACTCCCGTACAATGGGAATATTCTTAATTGTGAGTTTCTCACCAACCATTTGAGATAAATAACCTTCATTTAGTGGAATCAATACCCATAAGATTGAAGAAATTTCCACTGGAAGGTTACGTTCATCCTTGCATTGGAAGACGATCATAGATTGATCTGGAATATGAAATGTGACTTCCCTTCTTTGGAAATTGATATGATCTCCATATAAAGAAATCCAATCCATGCCAAGAATCACATCAAATTCCACTATAGGAAGGATCACAAGATTTGTAGGAAGCACTTTCCCACAAACATCTATCGGAGAAGAATTATAAACTTTTGATGCGACTGTTGTGCCATTAGGTGTTGTCACAGCTAACTCAACATCTAATTGTTGAGGTAATATGGTGATACCCTTAGAAAATTCTTCAGAAATAAAAGAGTGGGTGGATCCAGAATCAAATAAAACATTTGCTACTTTAGAGTGGATGGTAAGTGTACCTTTCACCACATCGTTATCGTACTCCACATCGCTGATAGAAATTGCATGTGACTTTCCTTTGTCTTTAGCCTTAAGAGTTTGTTGACGTCGACCATCATCATCAACCCTTGGATTAGGGCATTTATTGGCATAATGCCCCATCTCCTTGCACTTGAAACATTGAAGTGTAGTAGGTTCATTCTGTGTATCCCTTCCTTTTTTTGCACCATTAGGCATCTTCTTCCCATCATCGCGGCATTCAAATGCCCGATGACCTTCCTTTCCACATTTGAAACATTTACTTGTCCCTTTAAGAGAACTCCCTCCATGTTTCTTTCCACACTTTGAGCATAATGGAAATCTCATCTTCTTTTCAGTGTGCTCTTTAGATTTTCCATTGAATTCCATTTTCCTCTTCTTATCAAACCCATATGACTGATGGGTTACTCCAATCTCCATCTCGACTTTGAGAGCACATCGAACGATTTCCTCGTAGCTATTGAAGTCCCTTATGGCTAACGCCCTTCGAAGACTTGGTTTTAAGCCACTAAAGAATCGATCAATCTTACTCTCAGGTTGGATAATAATACCAGAAGCGAACCTTGCAAGTCTTGTAAAATTTGCTTCATAGGTACCAACAGATTCATCATCCTTTTGCTTTAGTTCAAGAAACACTTTCTCCATCTTTGTTCGGAGAATACGAGGGAAGTACTTATTGAAAAATATGTTCTTGAACTCGTCCCATTCCATGGACTCAATTTCATCCTTTTGCCTCGTATTCTTAATAAGCTTCCGCCATTGATCAGCATCTCCTTCCAAACGATACACTACTAGGATGACTTTATCATGTTCAGAACATTGAAGAACTGAAAATATCTTTTCAGTAGTACTAATCCATTGTTCAGCAACTAATGGATCAGTAGACCCGCTGAAAGAAGGTGGACGCTGCCTCATGAAGGATTCAACATAATGTTGCTCCTTCCTTTGCTCATTTGGAAGTCAAGCATGATTCATAGCTTGAGAAAGTTGTGTGAGCATGGCTACAAGATTTTGCATTCCAGCTCCCATAACATTTGGTTTCTCAGGGGGACAATCATTTCATTGCCCGTCGTATTCCTCATTAACACGATTCCTTCGGGTTCCAGCCATTGACTAAAACCAAGAAAAATAGTGTGAGAAACACTAATTATAATAGGAAAACCACATAATCAAGAATAAAATTTCACACTTAAGGTCTTATCCTAGGTTTTTCATGGATATTTCTAAAACACTAATATCGTGTTCTATGCTTAGACTTATCCTTAGGGTTCTTACTAAGGCTTTTACATCCTAGTTTCCAAATGATGACTATACCTTTCCTCTGATACCAACTATAACGACCCATACTTTACATACATTGTTATTACTTCAGAATTGAAGCACACTTATTACATCATATAACAAAACCATGAAAGGACCGTATAGGTATAGTGTCTTTAGAAACTGGGAAACATAAACAACTGGTTCATAAAGCATCAACTTTGCCTCCCACTTATTTCATCATATCTAGAGTAACTTTTTGGAATATCCAACTGAATAACCTTCTTCCTGACCTGGGTAAAGAAAACATACAAAAGGGTGAGCTCAAATGCTCAGTAAGGGTAAACAAAAGAAATATCAATCACATCGTATACACAAGCACATAACTTTTGGAAATCTTAACCTGCAAAAGAGATCATAATTTCATAACATAGGATAAATCATGGCAGTGAAATGTAATCACAATAATCATAACATAATACATGAAACATTGTGGCATACACACATAATCATAGAGAATCATTTCTTGTTAGTCAAGACTCATTGCCAAGACTATCTTAGTGGACAAAGTCCCTTTCTGAACCGACTCACCCTCGATTCAGTCCTGTTTCACTGAACCGGTATAACCTACCGTTCCAGCCATGTCTATCTCATGAGATATAAAATCTTTACCTAATGAATTGGAGGGAGATATAGGTCCCACCCATCTCATAATGATACCATTCTTATGTGTGCCACAAAATCATAAATCATACATCATTGCATAACCCATGTAATACAAATGGGAATCTTAAACATCATGACATCATAAAACAATTCATATAAGATAAAGGAATTCATAAAAATAATTCCATCACAACATAATCAAATCAATGTAATAATAGGGATAAAACAGAACCCTTTATTATCTTAGATGGAAAATAATTTTGATAAAACACTTGAACTCCATTCTTGAGGAAAATATCCTTTCTACTTCAAAAACATTTTCCTTTCATAACATGCCATACAATTTTAAACTAAAATAAGTTGATTAAAAATAAACTTGAAAACTTGTAATGGAAGATTCTTGGAAATAATGTTTTAAAAATCCATTCATGCCATATAAGTTAAAAAAACAGTCTTCGTACTTTTGTCAGAAGAGTCAAAAAGTACCTCGTACGAAAAACGACAAAAGATTCATTTCATATCCTTTACTAAAAACTCACCGAAGGGTAAAATTGGATTTAAACAATTTTAGTTGGATTGAAATAATATTAAATATTGAGGAAACAAGGATGTGGATGATAAAATACACCCCAGTAAATACCAAAGTATAAATAATCTCAGATAAAATGAGATTGTGATATATTCCCTTACCTTAGGTCCGACTTGCTTTGTAAGTGTCCGAACCTCCTATATAATGATTTAAATAATGTTATTGACTTATTCCAGAATCATACATATTTTTATGATATCATATATGGTCATATTCTTAGCTTCTTAGTAATAATATTTCATTTCTACTTGTTATTCGGGTGTTTATAACTTTTTGTTCTTATGCGTGTTTTGTAGAATAAATTCTTATTATTTTCTTTAGGTTATAGATACCTCATTTACAGAATGGTATTAGTGTAATATATATCATATTCATTCATTCAATTCATTTATATAATCATTATGAAATGAAAATCATGTAGAACGAGTCGCATCACATCGTGGAGACGGTATTCCATACATACGCACGAGTGATGATATCGTTCCTATGATCGTGGAATTGTATTGGAGTATATGTATACTATTTAAGAATAACTATCACTTTATAATATTCATATATAGTCATTATTCACACCATTATACCCATCCAAGTAAGGTGGTGGTGGAAAATAGACTACACCACGGCGTGGAGACGGTATTCCGTACGTACGCACGCGCGGTGATTTCTTTTTCCGTAGGATGGGTAGATGGTGAAATAGGGTTGTTTCATACTTATAATAACATATCAGTATATGATTGATACTGATTTTATTACTTCATAATGAAACAACTTAAGAAGAAGAAGTGGAAGAAGAAATAATGATGAATGAATTGGTAACGGATATTACCTCTTCTTTGAAGTGATTCTTTGAGACCTTCTTTTAGGGAACTAAAATTGGTCTTTGAAGAAGACCAGAACCTCTAGGATGTCTCTAGGGAAGTGGAGAGGAGAAATTGGCAGGGGTTGGCCGAGCTTGAAGGCTCAAGGTGGTGTGAGGAAGAGGGGGAGGAGGTGCCCTTTTATAAGGGAGGAGAGGGGCACCTTTGGAATAACTAAAACTATTATTTTATTATAAAGTCAAGTTCGGTTTTAAATAGCTCCAAATTGATATATTTCGAATATAAGGTGGGGATGGGTCTAAATCCTCTCATAAAATATAATTTAGACTAGTTTAGGTTCCTATTTTAACCTTATCATTTAGATTTAACATTAAGTTAAATAATTTTACTTTTACCATGTCTTCTTGTGTTCTCATACTATAAGGTTAATAAACATACTATAAGCAGCCAAACGAACCCCAAGTTGTTTATTATTAATATATATAACCTTATCTAAGTCATTTGGCCGAACCTTATATTTTTAGGAATAAAATAACAATTACCAATATAATATTAGTTTTAAAAAACTATTTTATGCCAATTTTGACACTATTTAGTAAATGATTTTTGTGAAAATGACAAAAGAATTATTAGTTCAAAAAAAGTTAATTAAATCAATACTAAAATGTTATATTAACCTAGAAAATTATTGGGATTCATAAAAAGTCTCAAATTACATTTATTTTGGTGTTTATAACATCAATTATGTCAATATTTCATTAATAAGATAATTACTGCATCATCATTGTGTCATAAATAAAATAAATTATATAATGTCTAAAAATTAAAAATAAAATACCATTATGTAGGAAATCTTTTTAACTTTCTAATGAATATTTATAGTCTAATTTATCTCTTGTATAACCCCATATTAAAAATTATTTACTTATTAAACTTTGATTTTAACTATTTTAACCCTTCTTTAAATAAATTAATAATAAATGTCCTAATCTAATCCAAGTGAGCCTAAATGGTCATATTTTATTCTTAAGTTTGTTTTTGGTCGAATTACACTTGTCCAATAGATTTAGGACATGTGTTAGGGTAATAATAATATCATGTTTACCCTTAATTACCCTATTTACTTTTAACCATGGTAAAAAAAAGTAAAAAGTTACTATTCACCATAAAATTATTTTCATCTCATTGAACTACATTTTACTTACTGACATCAACCGTGTCTCTCGGAGTTTTCAAATTCCACTCACAGAAGCGGTAAAATTAAGTTTTATGAAAAATTCAGTTTTTTTAACTACCACTTAGTGGTTTCACTATTCATCAAAAATTGAATGTTTTCAGAAAAACACCAAAATTTTACCCTAAGCTAATTTCGATATTCCGAATCCAAAAATGAAGTCCATTTTGAAAAATAAAATTTATAAAATTTCAAAAAGTGGTTATTACTATTCATAATGGCTAGTTTTAATAATATGTTTATAGCATATCGTTGTTTAGTGAAACTCGGTATTGCGTACGACGCAAGCTATCGAGGAAGGTCGTGATTTTGTGTAAAGCAAGCCAAGAAAGTGTTGTGTAGAAAAATATTCCTTTAATGATTTATATAACATAAAAGTCTCGGGTGTTACACCATATGATCTAATTCATGGAACATTATTTTTTCTAATCCTATTAAAATCATTTATATTATTTTTATGGTAGCGACTATGGAATGTATCTTTCATCATTATTCTTCACACCGATGTTTGAAATTGGTAGACATTGGTATAGGTCAAAAATACAACATGATAATAAAATAATTTATTAATTGTTGTTACCAATTCTATATTACATGTTTATGAAGAATACATGTTTATTCAATTTGTAAGAATATATATTAGTTTTAATCATCAACATGTTTTCTCCAAATAAGTTCAAATATATTTTCCACTAGAATGTTACAGAGTGGAGGTCAGTGGCAATGACTCCTAGAAGAGGACACTCTAATAGTTTCATCACAATAGTATATGAAAGTATGAATGATCCTTTTCAGATCCATTAATACAGGAATGGTTGGATGAGGTTGATAAATCATTTAGTTGTATCTATGCTAAGAAAGATATCATTATTTTATTGCATCTGATTATATTATATAGAGAAGCAAGGTAGTGGTTGTTCGTGTTACTTGGGAATTGAGAGAAATCATCCATCATGTAGGATATGTTCCACGACTCATTCCACTTATTTATTATTTAATATACCATCATTGAGGCCAATATATATGTTTTAATTACCCTCTATAAGGGGTTTTGAGTGTGTGAGACTTTAGGATTCAGTTTAGGACCCATCTACATTATGCTTTAGTCCTATTTCCCTACGAGGGGGCCAGGGAGAAGCAATTTTGTGATGATTTTTCATAAAAATATATAATTCATGGTCATATAATTATGTTGATGATGTATCTAGGGGTTTTTGAGATAATATAGGTTATTGGATGAACGTTGTCTAGAACTTTGTCTTCCTGATATGGGAACCATATTTATTCCTCATGAAGAAGATATGTGTTTCATTATTCCAAATTTACTAGATAAAAGATCATTCAATTATCTAGGGTTAGGTCCCATCCCTAATAATATCATTTAACATGGTGTGGAATAATTATAATTTTCCAAATGTATGAGATGAATGATATTCATATGGAAGATAATGTCATCAATGCCGATAATGATTCATCATTAAGAGAAGTCAACATGTGCATGATGGTCTACTTTAAATTCCATTTGTGAGGTTATATTTTTCTTAGGTAATAGTAGAAGTGTTTTCTAGTTTTTTTAGAAAATATGAGATGAGGCTGATAGAGTAAATCTCCATGATATTTCTCTTCCTCAGACATAAGAGCATTGTCAGAGAGGTGGTCATTAATAAGGAAACATAGGCTTTGAAAAATGGTATGGTAATCATAATGATCTATCATTGCCTGTGGTGGGAATGGAAAATGACATTTAACATACCATTTTTTCAACCTGTCTACATATTTTATTTGATTATGGAGTGACACACTCCATTATATCACATGACATTATTCTTTTTTTGGGGATTGATGAAGAGAGGATTATAGTGGCCTTGTACATAACTACACTATTTGGAGGTGGATATGACTTGTTTCAAGTAGGTTAATACCAATATGTAGTTTTGGGGTGTCACCACTCTTAGATAGATATGTAATGTTTGTAGATACAGCCATACGACATTATCCATAGCATGGACGGATAGTGTTTTTTCCTATATATCCTCGATTTCTTTTAGAGGATGTTAGTGTCCTATGATTCTACTAGATATATAGCTATGTATTATCTTGGTTGAGACCCTTATATGAGTTAGATTCGTGTTCCTTCCATGTATCCCATGATTGTATAATTGATTTTGAGTTCATCCTGAGTCCAGTAGTTTGTGTTTAAATAGATTTTAGAAGAGTTTCCTAATAACTTCCAATAGGAGTTTGTAGCCTAACCCCTTGATATGATATCATGTTTTTATAGAGCTATATAATGAGGAGAATTTTATCTATATGAAATCATTTAAGATGCTTCGATAAGAATTTCATGATTTAGGAGTAAACATTAAATATCTGCTACAGTAAGATTTTGTTCATCTGAATGTGTCTCCTTGGAGAGAACAAGTTTTTCTCCTGAATAATTATAATGGTATGTTACAGATTTTTCTCAACTATCATTAAATTAAATAACTCAAAGTGAGGAACCTATATCCACTTCCAAGTATTGATTATATATTTTATTAGCTAAGGAAGCATGTTTGTTTGTGGAGAACAAAATGTGGTCAGGATATCATCAGATGAAAGTGAAGGATGATGATATCCAGAAGCCTACATTTAATTGTCATCATATGAATTATTTATTCTTTTTTTGTGTTTTTTTCTGTGAATAATGATCCATAAATGTTCATGGGGTTGAGTAATGACGTGTTCAATGACTTCATAGTTACGATCTAGTAGGTTTTCATCGATCAAATCGTTTCATATGTGATGATTAGTGAGGGGCATGCAGATGATAAGCATTATATTGAAACTACCTCACATGTCATTAAATTCTCATGGGATATGGTAAGATTGAATTTATTATTTTACAATCTAAACATGGTAATAAGGTGTATTATAGTGATAGTGTAGGGTTGATCCCATATGGAAAAAAGAGTTGGAAGATATGAACTATGTCTAAGAATATTTTGGGGATGGAGGCCCCACATGATTGAATACATTTTGGAAAACTAATTAATATGGAATATTGTTTGGGATTAGAGATGTGGAATGGATTAGGATTGATTTAGGGGTTTATTTGAAAGTAAAATCTTAATTCTTAATTTGTATGGTAACATGTGTTAGGCTTTGAAGAAAGAAGTGGTCACTAGTTGATCATGGTCATTACAACTAGGTCTATATAGGATGTAATTACTCCATAGACTAGAGATATCTACAACATGAATGCATTAATCCCAGATTATATAGTATAATGTGTCATTGGTTATTGGTTACAAAATATTATACCTTATTTAGGATATGGTTGTTCATTCATACATACAATAGTTAGGGTTGTACAAGGGAAATTGATAGGAAGATTTTGTATAATATGATTACTAATACTTATCTTATCATATTAATAATTTAATATCTAATGAGTTCAGAAACACTACTATATATCCCTACCCATGGTGGTTTATCCAGATAAGGCATAATTGATCAAGAGTGGTTAAAATATTGAAAATGTGTTGTGGTTATAAATAAAAATTTGGATTGAACAATTAAAGATAATTATTGGATTGATACTTGTGAAATAAATAAAATGAAATCATTAATTAGAAATAAATATATAGATTCAATCAAAATTATAAGAAGATACTTACGTGAAACAAGAACAATAAAAACTTTATAAAATTCTCATCATAGTGTAAGAACGCAGTTATTACTTTTGAGGTACGGTTTCTTAATTTCTCTTTTCCTTAAGTGTTTTTGAGAAAATATGGAAAATGGGGGAAAATCCCAAATTTTAGAAGTACACACCGTGTGCTTTTCCACATGCCATGTAATTTTGGCCATGTGGGATGAGTACATAGGGCGTGTATCCATGTCGGCAATGAAGGGTGTAAAGACCGACTACGCGACGTGTAGTGGTCCCTTACACGCCATGTAGTCATTTGGCAGGCGAATAGTAAGGTGATGGCCAGCTGTGCGACTACACACGCCTTGTACTCAAGGAGACACGCCATGTACTCATGCCGGCAAATCAGTAGTGCCACGCTGGCGGGGAACCGCCAGAGGAACAATTAAAAAATAGGAAGTACACGCCATGTACTTGGAAATACACACCATGTACTTTGTTTTTTCGCTTAAAATGGGCAGTAGTCGCCCCTATTCATAGAGAAGGTTTAGAATGGGAATAGGGCTCATTAGAGGAAAGCTAGAGCTTTGGAGATCCGTCGAGCGCACTTCAAGAATCTGTTTACACCTCGGACGATCTCATTGGAACCTCACGGGTCATCCCTCTACTATTCTTTAATTGTTCTTTCCAATTCTTCCTCTAATGGGAGTTATTTTCATTTAATGGAGAATTATTCTACGTCGGATCTAACTCGTTCTAAGACAATCTATGGAACATCGTTCGATTATACTGACCAGGGGTGTTTAAGGTACGTGTCTTGGTGTTTATTTTATAAACTGTCGTGCATTTTTGTGTGTTTTTGAGCTATAAACCCATATTTGGTGTGTCGTGTGGATGAGGTCGTGGTTATTTAAAATACCTATAATTGTATAGGTAATTGAATGTGATATAAAAAAATGCAATTTGGGATCACTGCTTGGATCCAGGACCACCCCGGGGGTGAGTTCCTCTGTTTAGCCGTTTTTCCAGGATACCCAAGTGTATACCTTGTTTATATTATGCCTTTAAAATAATGATTTTAGAATTTCCCTGAGAGTAATTGCTTGTATATTGCTAGTTACATGTTGGGAATGGCCCGGTTACCTGTTAGCCTGAGGGTAGTGTTGTGAATAGCATGTGGGCACTGTACTATTTAGCATGTGGCCAACTTCTGATGTGCATGTGGGCAGCTGATTCTGTGCCTGTGGGCGACACTTCTTACACCTATGGGATATAGCCATATGCATGTGGGCAGATTCTTGTGGTTGGATTCTCTTTACCTGAGGGTAGGGGTTTACATGTCTCAGGACATTGGCTGTTTACATAGAATATTCACTATGGTGATATTTTAAATTAAATGATTAAATGGATATTAAAATAGAAATATAACTGGTTAAGTTATTTACTTTCAGTACTGCTTACTTTATTGCATTTTACTACTACACACTGTTGTTGCATGCTTTCACATAGTTGGGCACGGGCCTTTAGTGGGTGCCAACTGGGAATTTTTTTCTCACACCCTATTTGGGTCAAGATTTTCGGCCCAAAAATATTACATTTTTGTAGTTGTAGATAAGGGTAAGGGTCCCTATACAGGTACTTGATTGCTGCTGGGGTGTAGGAGAGCATGGGACTGAGCATTGGCTCGTGATGCCGATGGCTATTCTGTTTTGCTTTCATATACTTGTAATTCCGTTGTATTGTATTTTATTTCACTGTAACAAGTTCTGGCTATTTTCATATAATTGAGGCATGTTGCATCGTTATTTATATACTGGTTGGTTATATCTACTTCAGTTGTATATTTTACTTATGTATGGTTATTTTCATTCGCTATTGATGTATGTTTTATTTTTTCCTTTGCACTACACTTTAACAAATGAGGGCATAGTTTCCCCACTATCAGACCTGGGCCCTCGCTGCTAGTCGGCAGCCTCTGGTGTTTGGGGAAATGCACTTGAGGTCACATTGCGAACTGGGTTCGGGGCACCCATTGAGTGGCACCTGGAACCGGGACATTACAAAGTGGTATCAGAGGGGTTCTTTTCATTGAGTTACTAATTGGAGTCTTAGTCAGGGATAAGACTGGAACTGTTGTTGGTAATAAGCTGTGATCGGGCGTAGCTAACCCGTGTACAGGTAAAAACCAATTTACCTCGTATTGCATTTTTACTGATTTTTCATTTTACAGTTGATATGATTTCATTGTTGTGTGAGGCACTTGTGATTGTGCTGTTTATATTTTATCTATGGGTTCTATTTTGTTGCAACCCGATAAGATGAGGGTATGCCATCCCATGCATCATTTAGGCTCATTCAAGAAATCACATGTCATGCGTAGTTCCATGCCATGTAGGTGCATTATAATTTTCATGTTGTTGTGATAGTTGTTGTGCTAGAAAATCATTCTATTGTGATAACTTCTTGATAAATACCTGCTATGTGATAGGGTATTTTTGTATGAGCCTGTTTATAGAATGGATGCTAGAATTTGGTTTTTGGGGAGTATGGGACCTCATTGACCAGAATTTGGTTGATCATTGGGTGTTTACCGTATTTCATAACACAGATAAGATGCCAAACTTTGATCCGTGGGGAGTATGGGCCCTCACGGATCGGAATTCGGAACATAGGTGTTGTTTTTCAGTGTTTTATGGGTTCCAATGAAGTTTCTAAGGCATAATGTCTAAAAACACAGTATACATGCCATGTAGTACTCTAGACACACCGTGTATGTCCTTTTGTCTGGGAAGAAAAATAAAATTTTTGAGTACACGTCCTGTACCCCGAGTACACGCCGTGTAGTCTCTTCCCATGTCAAAAACCGTGTGGGCGGCGACACAGGTAAGGGACGAGCTTGGGGAGAACACGCCGTGTAAATGATATACACGCCGTGTAGTGTCGAGCCGGAGCCTGCCCATGTAACTAACAAACATGGATGGAGGAGACCTTAAGGCATACACGCCGTGTCTACAGTGGAACACACCGTGTAGTCTGACCTGGGGACCCAGCCGTGTAACTAACAACACGGTTTGGGGTGTTCCTTTCACGTACATGCCATGTGTATATTGAACATTCCGTGTATTGTGAGCCATTTAACTAACAACACAGGTTGGTGGAGCTCGTCTAGTACATGCCGTGTACCTGTGGGACACGCCGTGTAGTCTTGTCCGAGGACATACCGTGTAGAATTATCCATGTGGCTGGTAAAACGGGGTAGGGTACACGCCGTGTTCCAGTGTAACACGCCGTGTAGTGTCAAGCTGAGTAGTCGGTCATGTCACAAACGACACAGGCAGTTGGAAAATTACACCATACACGCCGTGTAGTTAAGATACACACTGTGTAGTTTTGTTCAACGGGAGTCGTGTGGCTTAGCCATGTATAAGGACCCGGGTAAGGAAGGGAAGTCAAGTACACGTCATGTAGTCAGTATACACGCCATGTAGTCTTGTTTTGAAAAGTTTGAATAATTTCTTTCTCTTGTTCCTTTTGTGGTTCCTTCATTTTTAGTCAAGATAATATTGAATCTAAGGTGTGTTTTTGACCATGTAGCATCAAGCCGCCGAGACGACAGCGCGTTGTTATCCAGGAGAGTGGAAACAATTATACTTTGGAGATAGTGGTCCATGGACTACCAGTGGATCCTCCAGCAAAGCCAGATGTGGAACCAGAAGTTATACTAGACAAAGGCATGGACGTGCAGTTCCGTGAAGGCTTTATGTAGTTCATACAGACCTTTCAGGAAGCACCGTCGGCTACCATATCTATGGCCGAGCTGACACGTATATTCCAGCAGCATCATCCGCCTATGTTTTCAGGGGATAACGAACCACAGGCTGCATATTCTTGGCTGGGGTCGTTTCAGACTATCCTCGAGCATCTTGAGACGCCTCTAGGGTGGAGGGTCAAGCTCACGACATACATGCTACGTGATTCCATCAAAAGGTTGTGGAATGTTACCACCCAGTCAGGGCATCACAGAGACATGGCATGGGAATATTTTCTGGCAGTCATCTATGAATTCTTCTTTCTAGAGACATTGAAGGAAGATGGAGCTCGAAAGTTCATGAATCTGCAGCATGGCGCTATGTCAGTGATGGATTACTATACTTGCATTATAGAGCTTCAGCATTTTTCACCTGTTCTAGTGGGTGATGAGATGATGAGAGCCAGGCGTTTTCTGGATGGTCTCCAATATGACATTCGAGAGCTGGTGAATGTTTTCAGGTTGACTTCAGTATATGATATAGTGAATCAGGCACTGATTACAGAGATGAAGCTAAGGGAAGCTGGTGGTGTGGTCCATGGTGGTTCAGCACCAGTTTCTGCTACTATTTCTACTAGTAAGAGGAAGACACAGATGGACTTCTTTCAGGGTGGCAGTACCAGTAAGAAGAATTCTTCAGGTGGCCAGGTCATATGCTAATAGTGTGGTAGAGTGGGGAACAAGAGTCCATAGTTTCCATGAGACGTAGTGGAGTGCTGAGCTTGTGGTAATATTGGACATCTGCATCGCTTTTGTAGGGCGTTTCCACCAATGGTTAGTGAGAGGGGTTCTGTGAATACTCCGCCTATAGGAGCAGGACCAGTGGATTCTTACCAGTCGGGGAACTGGAATACGTCCGGGCGTGCAGGAAGTGATGGTGGTCATGGTCGTGGTAGCCAGACACCAGGATCTCAGAGGTAGTAGGGCAGGACAGCTCAGGGTAGCCAGGTTGTGTCGTAGGTCCGTAGCACTGGGCAGGTATATTCAGTGAAACAGACCCAACAGGAGTAAAATCTCATACCTTCTAAAATCATAGGTAATATTCTGGTAGATTTTGTCTTATCTTCAATACTTTTCAATAAGGGTTCTACAGATAGTTTCATATCTGTACTTGTTGTGGAGATCCATGGGCTCTGGGTTTCTTATTCTTCTGGTATCATGACGCTAGACACTCTGTTGGGGACTAGGACGGCTGGTGTGCGTCAGTGCAAGGAGTTCTTCCTTGAGGTTGGTGGGTGTCACTTCCTTTGAGACCTCTTTGTCTTAGAGATGATATCTTATGAAGTCATTCATGGGATAGACTGTTTGGTTTCCTTTCGAGCATTTGTATATTGTTATCGTCGTAGGGTGAGTTTCACATTAATAGAGGGAGAAGAGTTTCTATACAAGGGTGAATGGGATATTCAGGTGAGTCGAGCTGGACCAGAGCATCATGGGAAAGGTGGATTAACAGCCCAAATTGCGGGTTTATATCTGGACAACCAGGGGACTTGTCCGAAGAATTTCCCTCTGGTGGTTGATTGTTTCAAGGATGACTTCCTGGATGACTTTTTAGGTCTACCTCTAGAGTGATAGGTGGATTTCTCTATTTATCTTGTGCCGGGAGCAGCACTGGTGACCATTACTCTTTATAAGATGGCTACTCCTGAGTTGCAGGAGCCCAAGAAGTAGTCAGAGGAGTTACAGGGAAAGGGTTTTATCTGACCCTGTACTTCTCCTTGGGGTTCTCCAGTCCTTTTTGTGAAGAAGGTGGATGATACCCTCAGACTCTATGTGGATTATCGGAAGCTGAAATAGTTGACGGTTAAGAACCGATACCCCTTGCTGAGGATCGATGATATTTTTGATCAACTTCGGGGTGAACGACTGTTCTCGAATATTGACTTGAGATCAGGATATCATCAGCTGTGCATTAGACCATATGATATAAATCTCACAGCTTTTAGGAGCAGGTATGGTCTATACGAGTATACGGTTATGCCGTTTGGACTCAAGAACGCGCCAACAGTTCTCATGGCTCTAATGAATTGTGTGTTCCATCCTTATCTGGACTCTTTTTTGATAGTATTCATGGATGATATCTTGGTGTACTCTCAAACTCGAAACAACCATGCCACCCATCTTGATATCGTGTTTAGTACACTAAGAGAGCATCGACTATATACTAAGCTCTCAAAGTGCCACTTTTGGATGGACCGGATTCACTTCCTGGGTTATATCATCTCAGAGGAAGGAGTTGTAGTATACCCAGAGAAGGTAAGAGAAGAAGTTTTCTGGGAGAAGCCTAAGAACGTGTTTGAGATACATAGTTTAGTGGGGATGGCTGGATACTACAGACGCTTCATCTAGGATTTCTCCTGCTTAGCAGCGCCATTGATGGATTTGACTAAGAAGGGTGTGAAGTTCGTTTGGACAGAAGCTTGTGACAGAGCCTTTCATGATCTGAAAGGAAGGTTGACATCAATACTGATCCTGATACTCCTAGAGCAGTAGAAGAGCTATACAGTTTACTATGATTCATCTGGTTTTGGGCTGGGAGCTGTGTTGATGCAGGGCGATCAAGTTGTTCCGTACGGGTCTCGGTTGTTGAGGCCACATGAGAGGAATTACCTAACGCGTGATCGCGAGTTGGCTATAGTGGTGCATGCGTTGCGCTATTGGGGACACTATCTCTTGGGAGATCATTTTGTGGTTTTCACCAACCACAAAAGTCTCAAGTATATCTTTACTCCGCGTGACTTGAATATGAGACAGCGAATGTGGGTTGAATACCTTCAGTTCTTCGACTTCGAGGTGGCCTATACACCTTGGTAAATGTAATGCAGTAGCTGATGCACTGAGTAGGAAGACTCAGATACAGGCTATGAAGGAGTCCAGTGATGAGTGGCAGCTCATGGCATTGTTCTCTAGGATGCATTTGGAGGTGCACGACAGTCAGGGGATGTATTATCATTCCACTTTAGCCTTGAATTATACACTCGTGAATAGAGTGAAGATGAGACAACTATCTGATTCAGATGGCCTAGTTCTACGGGAGTCAATGGAATGTGAGGACCCATCTCCTGGTTGGACGATAGGAAATGTGGAAGTTCTGTGTTTCCATGGAAAATTATGGGTTCCAGGGGATACATGCGAGGAGCTAATGCGAGAGTTTCAAGCTTAATATTGGGTAGTTCATCACGAGGTTACCAAGATGTACTGTGAATTGAGATGTCAGTAATGGTGGCCGGGTATGAAGAGAGATGTAGCTGGTTTTGTTATGAAGTGTTCTACCTGTCAGCAGGTGAAGGCGAAGCATCAGAGGCCATCCAGACTGTTACAACAGTTACCCATTCCGGAGTGGAAATGGGATGATGCCGCGATGGGCTTTGTGACTGGTTTGCTGAGGTCACCACGAGGCAATGATGTCGTGTGGGTTTTTGTGGATATACTCACGAAGGTAGTTCACTTTTTACAGATCAAGGAGACCTTCAGTGTTGACGAGCTCGGAAGGTTGTATATCCGAGAGGTCGTATGTCTACATGGGGTTCCACGTTCTATCGTTTCAGATAGGGACGCCCGTTTTACATCTTGTTTATGGCAGAGTTTTTAGAGGGAAATGAGTACACATGTGCTTCTGAGCATGGCCTACCAACCTCAGACCGATGGCCAGTCAGAGCGTACAATACTGGTGCTTGAGGACATACTGCGTTCATGCGTCCTAGACATTGGGGGCTCTTGGGAGAAGCATATAATCCTATTTTAGTTTGCCAATAATAAAAGCTTTTAGGAAACTATTGATATGGAACCTTACGAGGATTTATATGGTAGGCCATTCCGATCACCCTTGTGCTGGATGGAGGTAGGGGAGGTAGCTTTACTAGCACCACGTCTCATGCAAGAGACTTCTGATAAAGTCCAGTTGATTCAGAAGAGGATGGCTACCGCGCAGTCTTGTCAGAAATCTTATGCTGATCGCCGTAGACGACCCTTGGATTTCATGGTCGGGGATCAGGTTCTGTTGCGTGTTTCGCCGAGACTGGGACACGGGCGGATCAGAAGACAAGGTAGACTTTCACCAAGGTATGTGAGGTCAATTGAGATTCTGGAGAGATTCGGGCCGGTTGCCTATCGGTTGTAGTTACCGTAGAGGTACCGAGCCATGCATGACGTCTTCCATGTATCTCAGTTGCGCCGCTATCATTCATACCTATCTCACAACTTTCATCCCCAAGTGGTAGTGCTGGAGGAAGATGTGTCCTTTGAGGTGCATCTGATTTGTATCGTTTAGAGGAGCATAAAGGTTCTCCGAGGCAAGTCAATTCCTCTCGTACGGGTGCTATGGAAGCATGGTCGAGTGCAGGACCAAACCTGGGAGTGGGAGACCGATGTACATGCTCAGTGTCCAGAGTTATTCTCAGCATTATCTTCACCACCCTTGGAAGTGAAGTTTGGGGACGAATTTCTTTAAAGGGCGATGTTTGTATGAACCCGGTTCTTACTTTTGAGGTATGGGTTTCTACTTTTCTCTTTTCCTTAAGTGTTTCTGAGAAAATATGAAAAATGGGGAAAATCCCAAATTTTGGAAGTACATGTCGTGTACTTTTCCACATGCCATGTACTTTTGGCAGTGTGGGATGAGTACACAGGGCGTGTAGCCATGTCAGCAACGAAGGGTGTAAAGACCGACTACACGCCATGTAGTGGTCCCTAACACGCCATGTAGTCAGTCAGTAGGCGAATAGTAAGGCATTGGCCTGCTGTGTGACTGAACACACCGTTTACTCTAGGATACATGTCATGTAGTCATGTCGGTAGATGAAAAGTTCCACGCTGGCGGGGAACCGCTAGACGAACAGTTAAAAAATAGGAAGTACACGCCGTGTACTTGGAAATACACACCGTGTACTTTGTTTTTTTCACTTAAAATAGGCAGGAGCCTCCCATGTTCACAGGGAAGTCTTAGAACGGGAAGAGGGCTTGGGAGAGGAAGGCCGGAACTTTGGAGATCTGCCGAGCTCAAGTTAGGAATCCATTTCCGCCTCAGACGATCTCATTAGAACAGCACGGGTAAGCCCTCCACTCTTCTTTATTCGTTCTTACCAATTCTTCCTCTAATGGGAGTTATTTGCGTTTAAGCGAGATTTCTTCTACCTCATATATACCTCATTATAGGATGATTTGTGGAATGTCGTTAGAGTATACTAATCAGGGGCATTTAAGGTTGGTGTCTTGGTGTTTATTTTCCAAATGTCATGCTTTTTTGTGTGTTTTTGAGCTACAGACCCATATTTGGGGTATCGTGTGGCTGAGGCGATGGCTATTTTAAATACCTAGAAATGTATAGGTAATTGAATGTGATATAAAAAAATGTTTTTTGGGATCACTGCTTAGATCCAGGACCACCCCGGGGGTACATTCCTCTATTTAGCCATTTGGCTAAGATACCCGAGGGTATACCTTGTTTATATTATGCCTTTAAAATAATTATTGTAGAATGGCATTGAGAGGAATTGCTTTTATATTTCTAGTTATATGTTGGGCATGGCCCGGTTACCTATTTAGCCTAAGGGCAGTGTTGTGATTAGCCTGTGGGCACTGTACTATTTAGCTTCTGGGCAACTTCTTCCGTGCCTATGGGCAGCTGATTCTATGCCCTTGGGCAACACTTCTTACGCCTGTGGGAAATATCCGTATGCTAGTGGGTAGATTCTTGTGGTTGGATTCTCTTTACCTGAGGGTTGGGGTTTACAAGTCTGAGGACATTGGTTATTTACATTAAATATTCATTATTGTCATATTTTAAATTAAATGATTAAATGGATATTAAAATGGAAATGTAACTGGTTATGTTAGTTACTTTTAGTACTGCTTACATTATTTCATTTTACTACTGCACACTTTTGTTGCATGCTTTCACACAATTGGGCCCGGGCCTTTGGTGGGTGCCTACTGGGAATTTATTTCTCACACCCTGTTTGCATCATGCTTTTCAGCCCAAATAGATTACATTTCTCCATGTTTAGCTAAGGGAAAGGGTCCCCATACCGGTACATGACTGTAGCTAGGCTGTAGGAGAGCATGGGACCGAGCATTGGCTCGCGATGCCGCTTGTTGTTCTATTTTTCTTTCCTGTACTTGTACTTCAGTTGTATTGTATTGTATTGCAGTGTAACATTTTCTGGCTGTTTTCATAGAATTGAGGCATGTTGCATCGTTATTTATATACTGGTATGTTATATCTACTACATTTTTTTATTTCAGTTATGTATGGTTATTTGCTTCTGCTACTGATGTATGTTTTATTTTTCCCACTAAGCTATACTTTGACAAATGAGGGCATAGTTTCCCCACTATCAGACCTTGGCCCTCGCTGCTATTCGGCAGCCTTTGGCATTTGAGGAAATGCACTTGATTTCACGTTGCGAACCGGGTTCAGGGCACCCGTTGTGTGGCACCCAAAACCGGGACGTTACATATAGATTGATAATCTATGCAATGAATACATGATATGTTAATAAAAATAAAAAATGTGATGAAGCACATCATTGAAATTGATTTACTACGCTTCTATTAAAGTAAAAAATTAATATAATTGAATAAAATTGAGTTTCATAAGAGAGAGAGAGTTGAAGGGATGTGAGAGAAAAATAAATGAAATTTAAATTCTTCTCACTTTATGATTTGTAGTGTTCTTGTTACAGATTAATAAAGAGGATATTATATGATTTATAATGGGGTTTCAAATCTTGTAATTTTTATCATAGTTATCATCTACGATTTTTGAATTTGTGTGAATCTTTCATGAATCATGTTTATAAATTTTGACCATTGACTCCTTTCATGATTTGTATTTGGGACTGGAAACACTTAATTTAATCCATGAATTATATTGTAGGTGGAAATTGAATTGAATTTTTACATGACCTGTATTTCCGATTCATGCAGTGTAATGTGATCAGGACTGGAAAATTTTCATGACATTGCTTCACAACATGAAACAGTTTGGGAAAAGCTACTTTACGTCATGTAATGATGTTCCATGACATCTAATATAGATTTTGGGTTCATTTATTCAATTTTTTCATTGAAACCATGAATTCATATTCCCTACAATAAATTACACATACTAATTTCATTATTGAGTAAATCATTGGAAATACTTAATAAAATGGTAGTGGAATGTATAAATGATTTCAGCTTATCAAATTTCCCATCACATGCACAATTGTTTTTCATCAAGAAAAAATATATCAACATGGATTTCAAAAGGTAATAATTTTTTAAAATAATAAACATTAATTATATAAATTTAAATAAAATAAATATTAAGTATGAAAATTTAGTCCCTAGATCCATCCCTGCATTACAAAAATTAGTCATGCCTCATAAATTTGTTCATTAAACAAAATTTTACTATTTAAATTTGAGTTTCCTAAATGTTCTTTAAAATCAATACCCATTTTCAATTTACCTCACAATGAATTTTATCTCATCACTTAGGGTAAAATTAAATTGGAGTTATGGTCATACACTATGTACATGATCCAAAATAGTGGATTGAATTGGTTCAATAATCATTACATCTTATGAAAAATAAAAAATAGACCATGAGGGATTCGATAATTAGGTTCTAATTACTCTAAGGCTATGGGAAGGTGGGTAAATTGGGAAAAAAATCTAAAAACAGAGGGTATTCTATGCATTACAGTTATGAATGAAAGGTAAAGGGTAATGAAATGGATTCTATATAGAAAACAAAGTCTATTACAAGAAAAGGAAATGTTGAATCATAGCATATATATCAAGTGAGTGAAAAATGATATCGTGATCCGTTATTTTTTATATGAACATTTTTCCTAAATTTATGTCTAGTATGTATCTCATGTGCATCCCCAAACCACATATTTTCTTTCCAGGGATTCATTGTTATGGAAATGGTGATTTGTGACCATCCTAATTACCAACCCATTTTAATTTCTCTATTTCATTTAAATTTTATATAGGAAAATGATATATGTGAAATAACACAATAAACACATGGATTATAGTAAAATAGCACGACGAGAAAAATAATACATCTCTATAGTAAAAATAATCATGTTCTATATGAAACCATCTATCATACATGTTCAATGTAGTTCCCTAAATTATACAAATCGCATGGTAGAAAGGGATTATCATCATGGAATATATGCATCCTACATGGTCACTCATAGAAAAAATAGCATTAATTATGAAATTATGTAATGTGGGTATCAAAAAAAAATTATATCGATAAATATTTCCTCAATACTTTTACCATTGTATTTTTTCATTAAGAGCCACAATATGATCTTAATATAATTTATGATTGGCTTTCTTGTCCCATGTGTCACTAATAAGATTAGCAGCCTCCAGAAGCAGAGCTAACAATATTGGAATAATGAGAGGGTATGGCAGCCTCCATTGGGACCAGGCACCGTGCAGCTTTGTATGGGGAAATGATAGCCGATCAGTAATGCAAGGTGGGGAGCTAGGTGATCAATGACGCAGAAGCTGGGGATGGGTAGTTCTAGTGGGTTGGGCCTAAAGGTCTGGTAACAAGCATGGTATGCCTCGGGTCCTTCGGGTCCTGTATTGCTAGTCATTTGGGACTTCTTCCTTGGGCGTACGGGTCATGTATGGGTTCCCCTTCTACCCTTAAAATAGGGATTATCTATATAAAAATAAAAAAAGGTCTTCTGGCCATTCAGTCTATGTGTATTGAATTTTAAACTCAAAAAAACCTCTCCAAAACACATAATATGACCGTCTGTGCAAAGTCAATTGAAATATTGTTAGGGGGTATGGATGATAAATATCAGATTAATGAAATGTAAAATGAAAAATAAAATTATATGGAATAGATATACACTTTTATAGAGTGGTATTCCATGGAGAATGTAGAGGAGTTGTGATTTTTGGAAAATTCCTACCAATAAATTATGTAGAAATAAAAATACTAACTAGATAAAATATTAGTCCAAATGTTTTTAAAATCATCAAATAATAAATACAAGATTATGAAATGTACGATGTGAAATGAAACATATTCTATTTAAATATTTGGAGTTTTCTAAAATAAATATCAAAGTGACTCATTATCCATTAGAATTTAAAGAATCAAAAAAGAAAAATTGAAAGAAATAAATGGAGACCAAGTTGAAAAAATTGATGAAATAAGGATTTTAACCCATAAAAAATTTACAATGACATCTTTTAGAGGATGAATGGATCATGTTATCTACAATATCTTTCATCATATCAATGTCCCAAATTTCATCTACAACTACTCGTGGTAGTGACATCTAGATCTCAGGGTCGTTTGGAGGGATTAATCAATTCATGATCATAGTAAGAATGGAATTGATATTGAAGGAGAGTTATATATGCTTCATGTTGGTGTATGTTGAGTAGGAATATCAAGGGATAGTTCTTAGAGTGGGATCACGACATCATCCCAGTGCCGAGTGACTTGATAAAAAATGAAAAATGGTAGTATATGTGAATCAATAACCATAGATTCAATATATAAGTTTCACATGGATTCTATAAAAGATTAATGATTTAAAAAATTATCCATGTAAAGTAATTAAAAAAAAGTTTCCCATATGTATAATAATTGTTAAAATACAAAATGATTGAAAAAATAAAAGATAAAAAAATAATATTATTGAATAAAACTGCTATAGATAGGGTGGGAAACTATGATAATCCAACAGACTAAAAAATATCCTCAAATTTCCACTCCTAAAAAGATGGTGGTTGTATCTTCCTGACCATGTCAATGGATATTATGTCTGATGGTGCTGACAGGTCTGTTACTAAGGGTACTATTGTAGTGCCGGAATAATGTTCAGGGGTTGGGTGGGTTGCGGAGGTACATACCAGTATAGTGGTTTTGGGTCATGAAAAGGGATCCAAGGAAGGTTCCTTGGTCGATGGGGTAGGGGATAGTCTTTTTCACCTCTAAGACTTCTATGCATGGTACTCCTGCTGGGTGGTAGGGTATGTGATCTATAAATATTCATTGTTTAGTGATGTGTCTAGGGATATGTAGGTTGATGAGGAAGCATCATATTGGGATTATCTATGGTGAAAGGATGGCTATGATGGTGATTATCATAAATAGGAGGTTAAATTGAATTTACATATAAAATGGATGGTAATGTTCTCAAAAATCCATTAGAGATTCTCTAGGATGCATAGTTGCATATCATAGAGACCCACTAGATATATGATGGGTAGGTTGAGTAGTAGTGTATGTGGTTGTGTTATACGTACTAATACAGTTTGTTAGGGATAGTGGTAAAGTGGTGGGTCGAGTGAGAGAGTAGTTTGTTGAATGATCACTTTAGGCCTCGCCAGTAGCCTCCATAACTCCTTTTACCCACTTTTAGATGGCGAAGTCATTGATTAGAATATTCATATTATAAAAAAACTGTAAATCGGTCAACTCCATTATACCAATTGATATTATTGGAGGAGCTTCATTGAATACTCCATGATGGTTGACAAAGGGGACTGATTATGGAACCCACAATCAATGTGCCTCATCTCCTTTGAGTGTGATCTACGTAGAAAAATGCTAAATGAGTGTCCATGATGACGGTAGGTCTACCCATGAATACTTTAAAGTGTATGAAGTCTAACAGGATCACACATCAATGAAATTTATAATGGGAATACCAAGCATGAGTCAAGGATCAAATCAATATCATATGTTTAGCACCATATACCGGGGTGGACTTAGTGATCCAAGGATCATACTGAGTGTGAGAATCCAACATGATTTTCTGAAAAATACTCCATGAATCAGAACTACATGGCTTGATCATTAGTGTAGAAAATACCTTAGATGCAGCAAATTCCAATGTTAAAATTTCAATTCCTATCTTGAATTCCAGAAAGGAGAGCTCATGAGGTCATCATACAAGTCTGAAGTAAAGGATGTACGCTGTGACCTTGAAGGAAGATAGGAACTCATGATACATATCTTAGTATGAATATTATCATAAATACATAATGGAGGTGATATATAGATGGATGAAGATCTAAGGACCTCATGGATGATATACATGCAGTTAAGGAAGACCATGTTGATGGTTTTATTACTCTACATTGGAATTCACTATAACTGGTTAAAGGAGACATGATGCATGGGGTTAGAGAAATGGATAATTGGGTGAAAATGTGGGTGGTCGTCCAAAAAGTACACAAAGAGATGAAATTGGTTTCTTCATAAGATATAGGCATGTTAAAAGATGTAGTGGAAGTTGGAGGATATTATACCTATGGTGGTGTGGGTGATGGAGTTGAAACACATCCTGAGCAGTTCATCGAAGGTGGATCATTGTTGTCAAATGAAAATTTTTTATGTGCAAGGTGCATAGTCCTAATACGTTCCATTGTTGGAGTATGTGTAAAGTGTATATTTTTTTGGGAATCTGAATTTGAGGGAGGGGAGTTGGGTTTTCAGTTAGTATGGGTGGGGGGTTAGGGGGAGGGTTCAGCCGAGAGGGAGTTGAGTTGAGGGTTCGATCGGGAGGGAGGGGATATGAGGTTCTTGGTGATATTGAGTTCATGACCCAAAGGTTCAAGGAGTTTTTTTCATAGAAAAATAATCATGGAATAACATGATGTCTAATTCAATTTAATGCCTTGTTATTCTATGTTTTATAAATATTTGGCTGTAAAAAGGTCACTTTTGAAACATGTGTACAAGACTTATACTTGATCGTTTTGCTCAGTTTTTGTTCAAAACCTAGTCTGTTGCTCTTGGAATTCCCTAATATTTCATGAGATATATTATATCCTAATCTATACAAATGTGATGTATCATATTTTCCCTTATAATATTCATCCTTTATCATCGAGATCATTATGCTTTGTGGCTCAATGAATTTTAGGATAATGGAATGGACTTCAAAAAAGGGTTCTTAAAAGATTTTGATTCATTGACCATGGAATTTGAATAGTGGTCCCCTATATTTTATTATTTTACTGGTCTCATACATGAATTCTTGATCATCATTGAAGGTCCATGACCATCTAGAATTTAGATTCCCATGTAAAAAATTTAATCTTATTTTGAAAAATGAACCTAATCTCTTCGGAAAGAGGTGTCTTTAAATCCATCTATTTAACAATTGATTTGTTTTTTCATTGTATATATTGAAAATTTAATAATAATTATTTATAATTTATTTCAATTAGTATATTATATCATCTGTGCTTATTTATATTTTTGAGAATCCAAATTGATCTTCATAATTTCCTAGTATGAGCGATGCTCTAATTAAACTAGTACATGACATGGTCTTCTAAAACGAAATCAGACTGGCGTGCTTCCATTGTATATTTTGTATATAGTATAGTAGTCCCATAGTGAATTATCCAATTTTAGAGTCCAATCACTCTGACATATACTCATAGTCTTTTCTATGATATTTCATTCCTTTATTTGACAATTACACAATCGGAATTCTTTATGGGTGGTTGGGAGTTATTGTATTATTTAAGATTAAATATTTATCCATCATTCCATTGACATATTTAGTCTTGAAATGTGTTTCCTACTCAATAATGAGTATACTCATCAATCCAAATAATGGAAAATAGTTTTTGGATGTTTATGACCACTTATGATATTTTATGTGTTTTAGCCTCATTTTCTACTAGTCTAGATACGTAGTCAACACCAACAAAGATACCTGACTTTCCATGTGAATTATGAAATTGTCTCATGAAATATATACACCATATTTATAATTATTCTAAGTCAATTATTGGGTGTTGGGAAACACTATTTATTCCCAATGGTTCCAGATCATTTCTACCTATCACGTCATTGAATATAATCACTTGAATCTTGGTGTAACATGGGCTAGACAATTAAAAATTTGTGTATATTTTCTAAAAAAATTTGGTCCACGATGTCCACTATTATTTTACATATGACACATGTTTAAAACATCTTCAATTCCATCATCTATAATCAAGAATATCAACAATCCATTTGTATAGTTCTTAAATAGGAGGGTTTCATCATAGTCTTAGTGTGATGCTTCATCTAAAATGATTCTTTATTTCTCACATGATAGAAATTGTAGTAATATACCATTGTGAACTAATTTAAATGAACTGAAAACCATGGTTGTACAACTATGATAAAATGGGTTTCATTAGGAATGTTTTCTTCAATGTAAATATAATATATAACCCTTATGAGTGGAAGTGGATGTCAATACTGACGATCAGCCATCACATTTGATGTGCCTTTTCTATCCTTGATGATGATGTCAAAATCTTGTATCAATAAAAACCACATTATATATCTTGGAATATCATCCTTTTTATTTATCAAATATTTAGGTTGGAATGATTTTTGTGCACAATAACAATGGATTGAAATAGATAGAAATTGAATTTCTCAAAATCATACACTACATCTAAGAGTTATTTCTGTGTAGTTATGTAGTTGACTTGATCTTCATTTAACATGTGATAAGAATAGTAAACATGGGAAAATATGAAAAATTAAGTATCCTAAATTAGATCATACATTGATGTTATAAGATTCACATATCAATTAAAAATCACTTTCAAAATCTGTTGAAATAATTACAGGAGTAGCTAGAAAGTGTCTTGTTAAGGCATTGAATGCAAGCTAACATTCATTTATAAATTGAAATGTAGTTTTCGTTGATAATAAGTGATTTATTGGGAGAGAAACATTTACAATGTCATTATTGAATCACAAATAGAATATGGCATGGTCCAGAAATCTCTTTATACCATTAAGTATTAAGAGAATGTGTAAATATTTCAAAACTTTTAGCTTGGAGGTATCAACATCAATAAAATTCATTGAAATTTTTTGTCCAAGAAATATTCATCCAAGAATCATAAAGTGAATTTTTCCAAGTATAAAACTTAACACATCACTTCAATGTACTGAAATGATAGATCAATATTTTTTAGGCATGTCTCAAAGGACCATCCATATATTAAACATCAATCTAGAAAATGTTTTATGAATTCTTTCTCCATATCATGGAATATATGGGTCATGCATATTTGAAAATTTTTTCATTAATTATACATAATGAATGACATGAACCTATAGGATAAGGTTCCAAATGGACATGTTAATGTTGTATTTAATAAATAATATGGTTTAAATATAATCGTATTACATCCTGAATATCCATCAATAAAATAATAGAAACCATGCCATGCTACTCTATCTATCATTTCATCCATGTAGGGTAAGAAGAAATGATATTTCATATTTTCCTTATTTAGATTTATGTGGCCCTTTAATACTCACCATTCATGGACAAAGTGAGTTGAGATTAGTTCATCATTACCATTCATTTTGAATGTGTGGACACCATTCGTAGGAACTACTTGTAGTGGTCTCACTCACTCACTATCAGATATTTAAAATATTATTCCCGAATCTCGATGTTTCAATTGTTCTTTGTTAACAATATCCTTCATTAGTGTTGTGATTCACCTCTAGGGGTGCGGTTTGCATTTTTCTTCATTCTTATATAGAATATTATGGCTTTGTAAAGGAGATTATATTCTTTTAATGTTAGAAACTCCCAAGTAAATAGACTCCTAATGAATACCAATACTTCAACCAATTTTGTCCCTTGTAACAATTATAGTTCGGGGAAAATGATAACTAATAGTGCATCATAAATCTCTACACTAGAATACATAAGTGTATTGGGTAGGGTTTTTTAGTTCGTATTGAATGAGTGTATGAGAGATGGAATATTATCCCTTGTAATATATTTTATGTATTTTACTTATTCAATGTAATATTGGTTTTTTTCATTAGGGTTTATGTCATCAGTAACATCTTCCATGTAGTAGTATCCATCTCTTTGGTAAGTGACAGGGATCACATACAGATCAGTGGAATCATATTGTTTTTGTGTTAAATTTTCTATATCGAACAAAGAATCTTCTTATCCGATTAAAAATATATGTCTTCTTTGATTTGAATCAATAAGTTCCTTTCCAATCACTAGGAATGGTTGTCCCAAGATTATTAAAACATCTATTATATCTTCCAAGTCTAAATTGATGAAGAATTTTAGCAAATTAACTCACTGATATTGGATAGGACATCCTCGATACTTATTTAAGGATATTTAGCTAAGTAGTTAGGTAATTGGAGTGATACTCTATTTGGTTTGAGTTCTTAGATCCCACGATTTCATAATACTCTAATTGTCATGAGGGTGATGTTGTTATTTATATTTCACAAATATATTCTAATGTTACATCCTACTATTATTTTAGTGATTGAGAAACTATTTGTACTCCCATATTCAGTGTAATTTTGAACTGGATAACAAAAGATCATTCTTCATTACATAATTGACTATTAGGTCATCAATTTTCCTTTTTTTAGTAGGTATCTATTTGAGGTATATTTTAATTTGTGGTAATTTCAGATATTTACTCCGCAAATGGATTGTTGACGTAAAATTTCATGAACAATTCCAAAATCTTCTTATATTAATAATCATTTTTTCCTTTCATTTCATTTTCCAGAAATGATCTTGTGGTTTATAGGGTGGTAGAGAAAAATAGAATTTATCTATTTTTCTCATATGTTTTGTGTTTTTTGGTTGTTAGTACCTCTTGATGTATTACATGAGTGGTCCCATAAACATATTCCTCTATGTATGATGTATGATAACTGTGTTCCTATACTTGTCTTTAATCTTTTACTCATGGATACTGAAAATCCATCACTTTTCCACTTCAAAAAACCATTTTTTTACCTCTTTCCTTGTGTATATCTATGTATTACTAGGTAGGGTTATGTGCATTCAATCTACCATTCATGTACATATAAATAAATCATTAAAACTATTTTTAAATCATAGACATTATTGAAATATATTTATAAGAATAAATATTTAAAACATTTAGAGTGTTCTTTGAGAAAAAGAGTCCCATATATAAAACCTTAAAAGTAGTACTTCTGAAAATATTTTTCTGAAATATTGACATGGATCAAAACAATTATCCGGTAGATACATCGTGTAAAAAATCCAAAATAAAAGTGAGATAAGAAATTTAAACCCTACCACATTGAACATTTATAATATAACCATGATATATTAAAATTAATTATTAAATACAAATAAGATAAATTAATTAATGATATAAAATATAGTATGGTAATTACATACACTTCCCATAAGAAATAGGTGGTGGACATGGATTATATCTATTGAAAATTAAATGTGAGGTAGATTTACATTACATTAGGTATGATACTCTCTATATGTTTATGTAACATCTGTCAAATGGTTTTTATCATATTATGAAATTTTAAGAAAACAATTATAATATTCATTATTTCATTTATGATTCATTTCTGACTTTATATTACCTATTCATTTACCAATTTCATGGTAGAGCAACTGTGCTTCTAGTAATCGTGTTGTTTATAGTATGTGTTTTGAATTATTATTCTTGATATTATTACATCAATACTAATTTAATTACATAAAATGTAATAAATTATTTATATGTTATATATATTCAATATATAAATATATATAATAGTTAGATAAATGAAATGAAATACACCGTTCATTGAGACAGTTGGTTGTACATACGCATGATCATTGTTTCAATTCTTTTATCGTGTAGTGGGGAAAATGTAAATGAAATATATATATATATATAATATAATATAAAAGTAGAATTATTATGTCTTATATTGATATCATATTCATTATATATATTTTTATAATCATTATTGAATTGTTAACATAGAGAATGAATCTAAAGGTATCATTGAGACATTAGATCATTCATACGTATGAGAAATTAAATCATTCCCTTATTGGTAATAGGTTAAGTAAATTGATGATATTTTAATTAAAAAGAATCATTATCCTTTAATATTAATTTTTTATATCCATTCAATTCTTAATTATACCAATCAAATTAAATCATGTATAAAAACTAGTTTAAACTAGAGGGAGCAGATAGTAAGCCATACGTACACATGCATGGTGATATTTTTTTGTACATTGGGTAAAAGGAGGAATATGGTTTTAAAATAATAATAAAAATTTAACATCATATAATTGATTCTGGAGCTATTAATTTAGTATATAAACAACTTAGGAAAATAAATTAGATATATAAACCACTTAAAAAGAGTTGGTAAAACAATTACTACTTCTTCAATTGTCACCTTTTGATTTGAAAAAGTTAGCTCTTAAGTTAGATTTATATACAAATTAAGGAATTTAAGATGATGTTACTGATGTTTAGATGACAAATTGGTAGTTTTAGTATGGGAAAAATGGATTTAGATGTGTGAATAAATGATAATGAGATGTTCCCTTTTATATTATAGGAGAGGGGTACTATATGAATCTCTAAAACTATTAATTTATTGTAAATTTATTTTAAATTTTTAAAAAATAAAATGATATTTATTTATTATATAATATGAATATGGGTCTAAATATTCCAAAATATATATTTTATAGTAATTTAAGTCACAATATTTACCTTTTCTTTTGGCATTAACCCTTAGGTAAATAATTTAACTCCAACAGTGAATAGATGTCTTTTTACACTATAGAGTTAATTTATTTCTTAAAAATACAATAATTAAAATAATTTAACCCTCTATGAAATATTTAACCTTACACATCTTTTTCCAAATTATATATTTTTATGATTTTTATATCATTAAATAAAATATTATTTATTTTAATGTTTCATTTTAGTAAATTTTGATACTATTTAGTATTATTTTTAAAATAATATCCTAACAACCAGATAACTTAGAAGAAAAATTTATATTGTAAATTTCAAAGATATTTATAATAAATATTTTTTTTATTAATTATTTAATCTTAAATTTATTTTAATATTTTTCAAAGCATTTATTTGAAATTTTCATTATCTAGAATGTTACTGCATCAGAATTTTGAAAGCATTTAATGAACATATTTATTCCCATCAAATTAAAAATAAAATATCATGATGAATATAAATTTATTATATTTCCATGAAAAATTTAAATCTAAATTTATCTTATGTATAACTATATATAAAAAACAATTTGGTTATTAAAATTACAAGTATAGAATTTTTTACTTTTCATTAATTAAAATATTATAAAAACATATTCATACCAAACTAGAATAAAGGTATCATAATTTACGACCATGGATCATTATGGTGGAATCCCAATTATATATTGAAACTACAACAAGTGTTAGAGTATCTTTTAAATACTATAATTTTTTAATACATTTAATTTCCTGATTTTCCCTAAATCTTGGAAAATAAATAAATATTTTCTATATTTACATTCACAAAAAATTATGTTTCCCATAAGAAAAAAAAAATTCAAAATTATTAAAACAATTTATTTATGTTTTTTTAAATTCTATTCACATAAGAGGTAAAAATAGGTTTGATGTTAATGTTGCAAGAATGCGGTTGAAAGATAAATTAAATAAATTAATAAATTTCTATATCCTTTTTATATTAAAATTGTTTCCAATGACCTAAACTTGATTAAAATATATATTATTCATATATTTTGAGTTTAAAATATATTTAATGTAAAATATTTATTTAAATAAAAAATCATCTTTGAACAATAATGCAATATTTTTTTTACTATTCATCATAAATGAAAATTTTCAAAATTATAACAAAAATTCCCCCTAAGGTAAATTTAATATATGAAATTTAAAAATGAAGTATATTTTAAAAAATAAAATTTATAAACTCCATAATATAAGTAATAATATTTATATCACACTAGTAGAAAAATGATTTTTAACATCGCCAGTTTGACATCGGTTTCTTATAAACCGACTGAATTAATTTTTGCGGTGATTTTTTAGCATCAATTTGTTTAAAACCTGACACCAAAAAGGAAAAAAAATTGTTTAGGTGTCTGTTCTTTAAAACAAATATGCAAAAAACTAAAAAATATATATTTTTCTATCTTTTTTTATGGAAACTGACGCCATAAAATTTAAAAAAATTACAATGTTTTATATAATTCAATAATCTTAGATTTGACTGGTTATAGAAAAAAAAACAGTGTTATAGATTAAAAGTTATGGATGTCGAATATGATCTTCTCTAAGAGAAGTCTTAAAGAAGTTTAACATTCAAAGGCCATAACATTTAATCCCTAACCCTGTTTTAGCTCCACGACCAGTCAAATCAATGATTAATGAATTATATAAAACATTGTAAAAAAAAGTTAATAAATTTTGGCATCGGATTTCATAAATACCGACACCAACATTTTTTTTAGTTTTTCACGTCAGTTTATTTTAAAACCGACGCCAAAAAAATTATTTTTTGTTTTTATCGTCGATTTTAAAAAAACCGGCATGAAAAGTTTTTTGTTTAATTTTTAGCGTCGGTTTGTTAAAAAACCGAGGCAAAAATATTTTTTTCCATCTTTTTTGAGTCGGTTTAAAAAAAAACAGACCCAAAATACGTATTTTTTTTATCTTTTTTGCATTGGTTAATTTAAAAAACGACGCCAAAAGACCAATGTAAAACCGCTTTTACGTCAGTTTCAATCAAAACTGATGCCAAAGAGTAACAGGGGATTAGAATTTCATTTTTTTCACAATGTGCTTTTAACTTTTTAAAATCCCTCCTACATTTTCATACAACTCAGTAAAAAAAAATTTGTTTACTATATATATATCCAGTTTCTCCTTCATTTATCATTTTCAACATCTTTGATTCAGTCAGGTTTTCAATGCGACTTCAATCCTTAATTTGAACATGGTACATATTCTATTCATTTTTTCTCTATTATTATTATCTTTCATATCTAAACAACTCGATTAGCTTTCTTATAATGATGATTAATTCTCATTTCTAAATATAACATATATGATGATAAACAAAATATCATTTCTATGGAATCCCCTAACACAATTGAGATATGTTTGAAGTATTATGCTTATTTTATTTCCTTTGGTGTATATGATTTAAATTTATGTTCATCTTGTTTTCTTTGAAACGAGTTGTATCAATTGAAACATTGAAAGGTTAAACTTCTAACGGCGATAACCTTTGATCTGTAACTCCGTTTTAGGTCCACAACCAGTCAAATCAGAGCTTAGGAAATGATCTAAAACATAGAAAAAATATTTACATTTTCGCGTTGGTTTTTTTAAAAACATATTCCAAAAAAAACATTCATTTTTTGTGTCCATTTTTTTGAAAACCGATGGAAAAAATAAAACGAATTAGTTTTTTGGCCTCTGTTTTGTATAGAACTGATGCAAAAAAACAAAGTTATTTAATTTTTGGCGTCGATTTACAAAAGCCGACATAAAAAGTCTTATTTTTTACATATGTGACTTCGACGTCGGTTAAAAACCGAAGTAAAAAAACTGACGTTAAAGACCATTTTTATACTGGTGTCATATTTTTAAATGGAATGTTTGATAGATCATGGTTTCCTCAAACTCATTTTTGTGTGTATCACTAGCTATTGAAATTATTAAAAAAATGTACCATGATATTTTTGTATTAAAAAAGGATGATACCTAATAAATTATATTATACACACTAAGAGAAACAAAACCCATATATCTATAATGGGAATCCAACTTTTGGGGGTTTTCATTCTACAGTAACCCATATCGATATAGGGGACCAATCATATATATTTACACTAAAAAGAAGAAAACTTCTATAGCTAGAAATAGTTGAAGATGAATCTAAAATAGAGAAATCGTAGACTATGGTTCACCCTAAAAATTATATATGGAGAACCATAACAAAAAATCATCCCTAAACATCTCACATATAAAATAGTCCCAAAATTCTCTTGTATCACCCAAAACCTATCACGAACCAACTCGGATACACTAGTATCATGGAAACTAATTTGGTCCTAACATATCCAAATATAAGTTCTCAATCCCCTTGGGTGGGAGACTAGAACTTGTCAAGATACAAGTTATCATGTTAATGTTTTATCTATAAACACAGTAAAAGTAAGAGATATAATTTTAATTCCCAAAAACAACACTATATGGATAACTATAACATATATCAATCAAGTATGAAAATGAAAATCACAATATAAAGTACCAGAAATAGGATAATAGATCCATTCCTAAAATAAACAGAATCAAACATCCATATGATAATCAACAACTACCATCTCCATTTAGTTCTTCAGCCTTGCTGAAATTTGGTGTGAGGAAATCAAGAAATTCCCAAAGGCGCTAATAGGGTATGTTATAAAAGACCAGAAGAGTTTGATAAAATATACCATAATAATATTACAAATTAATTAACCAAAAAACATTCAATTTTGAATAAAATTGCATGGCATTAAAATCCTATTTTAAAAAAGTAATTAATTACATCTCTATTGAGGGATATCATTTCTAAATAATTTCTTAGAAAAAATTTTATACAAAATATGTTACATAAACCTACAGGGAATTTTTAATAAATATCTGAAAAAATATATTATATATCAAACTAATCACAAAGGAAAAACATGGTCCACTTCTAAGAGGTATTATGGTTCTAGGTTATTGCATCCTAAAACACATATATGAAGGTAATGGAAAGGTTCAAAGGCATCTTTCTGAAACTGGAAATAGAAGACCAACCAAATTATTACATGGCATAAGATCTTATGATATGTTTATATTAGTGTTTTCATGAATCAATATATTTCTATGGAGTTATAATCCTTTCGTGTTTTTCAAAAATAAATCACTAAATACCATGACATTTTTGTACTCACAATCAATAAATAATGGATATTTTATTTCAAAATGTAAAAAATCAATTTACCCCATTAATAATTTAAGTATACTATTTTCCATTTAAAACCCAAAATGCGTTATCAATAATTTCATTATTTTTTCTATTATAAAACCACCATTAAATCCCAATCACACCCTAATTCACGAGAAATGGGTTGTTTTTTCCATTATACTAATACAGAAGAACAAAATCAAAATTTACATCATATTTTTTTTCAGAAATAAAACATTGGGTGATGTTAAATTTAAATAATTAAAATTAGGGATGTATCAGTTGGGAAATCGTAATAAAACAACATAAATTGGGTTCATAGGATCATCATTCACAATTCCCACAATGATAAAGTCCAATGAATAACATCCGAGTACGATATCAAAGAATAAATTCATGATTCAAGGTATTATACAGTGGGGGTTAGGACCTCTAACAAAATAGAGATCAATCAAAACCTAATAAGGAGAGGAGGATCAGGAATCAACAATTATGTGCCATGTGATATCAACATTAATCATATAAAATAATAAAAATCCCTAACAATCATAAAACAAATGTAGAAATATCTTTTAACATTATCATCACATCACCTCTTACAGTTGGAATGACTCAAAATTCTGAATTCCATCCTCGTAGTACACAATTCATGGGATGGATATAAAAGACCCTTATATCCAAAGTTTTCCATATAAAAATCCATCATTGGTTAGTAAAATAATTACCTATCCTTGGTTAACAACATATCCACCCATACTTGTTTTATAATGGCATCAGACATCCATATATTCAATGTGAAAAATCTATATCATTACTAATGAATAAAGAAGAATAATTTAATCACAAACTTTTTGATATTATATTTATTCATTGTTTATCTTGATTTTCTAATGGAATAAAAAAATGATTTATAATAATATCATTGAAATATGAATAAATCTATTAAAATAAATAAGATACATAAAAATATCTTTGAGACTTGGTTAACCCATGTAAATGAAATGGGTTTCATAAAAAATAAATTTGAATCATTATTTTCTTGTTGGAAAGAGATGGGATATAATAAAAATCTAAGAGAAATTGATTAACATATTGAAAATAAATATGTTCAAAAAAAACCAATTTGAAATAAGATTGGCCTATGAAAAAAATATACACATAAAATTTAATTTATTGCAAAATAATTAGTGGGTAAATAAATAGACTCTAAAAATATATTGAAATATATTAACATTTTTGAAACCATTTAGTTTTGTAACTATCTCATTGAAACATGATTAACCCATGAAAATGATACATGTTGTATAATAATATATTTTATAAAATTTTAATCCACCCCAAGAAAGAATTTGGATGGTATCATTGCAAAATATTCCCAATTGGTAATAATTAATAACAAGGTTTTTTTTCACATTGATGGATGTAAAAACCTTTAAAATATCAATAAAAACAATTTTTAGGAAAATATAATTTTCATTTGAAAAATAACATTATAAAAAATTAAAATTCACAAGATATTATAAAAACAATTTTATTTCAAAACTTCCATTAGAACATATATAATGGAAAAATAAAGGAACGTAATGGACTTAGTGGTGAAAAAATTAATCCACGTCATAAATATATAATGTAAACATTATTTTCAAAACATTTTTAAAAGGGAGTCAATATTTTAACCTTTGGAAAATGAAATGGAAATTCATTTTTGAACCCTTTAAAATAATATAAATGATCATGTATTATTTTTTTGGAAATTATTTATATTTATAAAATAACATTTTAGAAAACATTTTATAATAAACGCATATGGAATAGAATGATTCTAGATCTAAAATAAAACACAAGATAGATATCATAGAAAAAAATTTCCTGAAATTTTTATAGTAAATAAGAAGGAAAATTGAAATGAAATATTTTTAATCTATTTATAACTCGTTTATAAAATATATTTGTGGTTAGTGAAAATAAAATCAATATTTTCCACTAATGAATCCTTAAACATAAACATTCTTAAAATAAAATAGATACTAACATAAAGACATAACAACTTTGTTAACTACTTAATTGGAGTCACCATGAAATAATAAAATCAAATAATACATTAAATACAGCGAGTATAAGGTGATTAGTGATATAACACAAGATATGGTCAGTATATACCCTGCATAAATGAATATATGTACATATCATAAAAATTTTCCCCAATGTAAAAAATTTGGTATGATTAAACATTACAAGGATTATATCATGGAATTTGAGAGTTAATGAATCGATATATTATGTTTAAAAAAGAAAAGTATTCAAAAAAAGGATAAATACATAAGAAAACAATTTATATATCAATTCACATAGTATCATATCATTACCATGTCAATGAATAAGAGGTATAATCCAAAAAAAATGTAATTGAGTTATGAAACCCTTTACAACTTGGTAATATTCAATTCAAGTACCCTTCAATGATAAAATTAAAATTAAAACATAACAATCTATAAATTATGAAGGATTAATAATTAAATATATAAATGTGGAATCATATAACACACATATCAATAATATGTTTTTAATATATATTATGTTTCACTAAAGTAAAGATAGGATGAGAAAAAACATTACATCGAGCCCAAAATTTCATTTTCATATCCTTTATCACATGTATATAATTTTTTAGATAATTATATGATTTATTATGAAATTTTGTCATATTTAAAATACTTATAAAGGAATAATTAATTTTATTTATTTATTATCAATTGTTTAAATACATAATCTTTTATGATTTCTTGGGTGTTTTGAAGACGATCAATCCATATTTCAAAGAGTATTTAGTGTGTTGACCATGATCAAAGTTTTAATAATTCAAACATCCATTTAAAAATAATCATGTAATAATTATAATATATATTCATAAATTTTAATTATAATCCAATTCAAGAATTATTGTTATGAATAATGAACTATGTTTTGATAATATTGAGCGTAGCTCAGATGTACCCATGATTAATGTTTCCATTATTGAATGGTTAGTTGGGAAGAAAGTTATGTATAATCCTATCCCCAAAAATGTAATAACATCATTAATAACATATTGTCTTAAAAAATATTCATATACATATATTAATTTATATCATTGTTTTTATGTGTTGATGAAAAAAATAATTGCATCGCTTCTCAGAGGACATATTCGAGATGTAGAAAAACAATGTTATCATTACTCACTCAATGAAATAAAATAATGTGATATAATCTCATAAATATGAAAAAAAAAATCACTATTATTACATTTATATCGTATTTAATCATTTAAATTTTCCTTATCACCTTCCACGAAAAGAGTTCTTAAGACGATATATGACATCTCTTCCCAGGGATGTAGTTCACCACACAGATGAGCGATGTTGTGACATCCCCAAATAATATAAATTAAAAATGAATATGTGATAAAATAACTAATTTTGTTTAAATATGTTACTAATATAATATATTTATTTTATAATCGTTGTTACATTAATACATGAGAGGAAATTATTGAAAAGGAATTACATTGGTTTGTCACGTTACGGTCCAACGTACACACGAATGATGTTTTTATACACAATCTTATTGCAGAGGAGTATGAATTAGGTTATTATATTAATAAAATAAAATACATTTAAATATTATTTAATGTATTTATATTAACAGTTTTTTTTTAATTTTAATGGAGGTTGATGTAGAAATAAAAAATAATGAACTAATAATAATTTTACTAGTTCTTAAGAATCCTCTTTATGATTATACATTATTTATTCATATAATGGAATTATGATGAAAAAAAATTTAGGATGAGTTTATGGAATAATGGAAGTTATATGGTCTTGTTTTCTCTAATCCAAAAGGGTTTGATGGTGTGATAAATAGTGTATAGAGGAGAACATTTTATAAATGAGATGAGTTGGACACATATGATTCTTTGAATGAAAAACATGAGCCTACATTTTTCACATGCCATAAGGATAAAAAAAGTAAAATAATCAATAATTAGACATTATATGATTTTAATATTTCCATAAAAAATACTTTATATAAGCATTTAGGTTATCAAAGAACATAAATGATTAATTTAACCATACAATAGACATGTTTTTAACTAAATCACTATAATTTATTGTTACTTTTTCTAATATATGTTATGGTGAAAAATTAAATAGAAATTTTTACATAATAAAAATTATTATTATTTAAATATTTAATTAATTTTAAAAAATCCAATTCATGGGATTTTAAATATATAATTTAATATAAAACCATTAAATGTGATGAAAAAGTGGGGATTCAAGATTTGTATTTTTGAAAGAAAAGATTAATTTATACTAACAATATGCATATTAATAATAATAATTTTAATATAATTAAAAATAATTTATATTATATGTGTAATTTAATTTAATTTATGACTTATTATGTGTTTTCTAATAAATAGAAAATTACAATAACTATGATCATTAATCTTATTTTTAGACAAATTCCATTTTTAATCAAAAAACAAACAGATAATAAATTAAAATATGATTGTTTTTAAAAGTAATTGAGTAGATAAAATATATATAAATAATTTATTTTTAACATCAAATCATATTCACAACATATTTTATAATTTTAATTTCATAACATATTAAAATGTGTTGATTTTATATACTAAGAATGATATTTTTCAGTATTCATTAAAATAAAGGTATTTTTAGAAAAATGCCAAAATATCCCCCAAATAGAATTTTAACTTTCTAGTTTCAAATATGAACATAATTCTATCACATATTTTTTATAAAATTTTTTAAAAATTTATTCTATATTTTTCATGAAAATAAATTAAAAACATTTATGAAGAATAAAATTAATTTTCAAAAAATTCAATGACTATTTAATAAAAATTTATCAATAATTTATATTAATTAAAAGATATATTTATCTCATAAATTATTTAATACTATATGTATTAACTAATTAAACCGTAATATTATATTTCTTTTATATATCAATGGTCATTTATGCTAGGTGTTTCATGTCTATTACTCTATCAAATATATATTTATTTTTTAAAATATCGTGGTGTTACATCCTTACTCACCCATTAATATATTACATCTTCCAAATGTTAACTTTTTCAATGTAATCAATTTTTTAACACATTAAAAATCAGTTTTTGGAAACCCCAATCGTAAAATGTTTCAATAATATATCAACTTGATATGAGAGAAAAAGGAGTTTGAAGGTCATCTGAAATTACAAAAACTAGGTTTCCAAATATGTATACATGGGTGGGATGTAATGATTTAGGAATAGAATTAATGGATAAATAATTCATGTGACTAACTGAGATCATTTATCATATTAAATTTAATGATAAATATAATGTTATGGACCTCAAGATAATATATTTGTGATGAGTGAAAATATAATTAGTCAATAAGAAATGAAGATACAATGATAACATATTTTTCCCAAAATGATGTTACAAGATATTAGGAATAATTTTACCACATATAATAAACACATTTTGATATTCACTTGCTTGATAAGTATTATTTCTTGATTCATCTAATTTCCACCAAAATATTATCTTTTTTTATCCACATGATGAGCATTCATGATTGTTCTTTCATAACCGAAGTTCTAAAATCTACAATTAAACAACATACAAACAAAAAATAAAAAATCCAGAAATTTCACATGTCATTATACTATTACTGAATATTTTTTCACAAAGTAAGGTAATTCCCAAAAAGTGTATATTATTATTTCATTAGTAAAAATTTTAATACCAAAAACTAAAACTAAATCATTCTATAAATAAATAAAGATTTATCCCAAATAACCATAAAATGGTTGTTTAATTAACTGAATATATCAATGTCTTTATTCTTATATAAATAATATGTTATTTAATAAATATATGATAACCAACCAAAAGAACATAATATTATCTAGATATATCAAAACCACTCCTCTCATAACAACAATAACATCCATTAACCGACACTCATGGATCATGATCTAGAACATAGACATTATATTTTGGGTTTGGATATCAATTTTGGTGGACCATTGTTTTCTATCTAAAACATAAAACATCAAAAGGAAATAATTTGATCACTAAAATTCACTATTTCCCTTCTTGTTTCTATCATTATATAATTAATAAAAACTTTTAACATCATGGATTCATAAACAACAGGTTCATGAAGATGAAAATGAACTACCCATATAAAAATGTTTTCAAATTCCACATTATGTCTTCATCATTTTCTATGTGAAAAATGATTTGACATAATTCATTCATAATAAATATTTATGACCAGGTTAAAATAAACCATAACAAGGGTGAGTTAAATTTCTCAATAAGGGTAATCATAATAATAAAAAAATTAATGTCATCAGGGAGAATAACAAGACAATATGGGTATAATAACATAATAAAAGATCTATTTCTTAAAGTAAGAATATTTGTACCCATCAATACCTAGACGATCAAACATGAAAACATGTAATATGTTTTTAACAATGGAAGGATTAATAAGAATCAATAATATAGAGCCATGTCATATCAATCACAATCATAATTTTCAATTATAAACCCAAATAAATCATATATAAAACGTATTGGTATCATGGAACATTATATTCACACAGCTTCTTAATAACTGAATAACCAATATGTTCATCCACCGACATTAGATTACCAATGAATTAGTGGTAAATAATATACCAACCTATCAATTATTTCCAAGAAATCAATAATCATCGGTTAATAATGTTACTACCAATCAATGTTTTATAGGGGAAGCACAATTATTTAGTTTATAATGGCTCTACACATCATTATAATTATTTTCAATCTACTATATCAAGAATATTGTATATAGATAATTAATTTTATCATAAAATCATTAAAACAACCTTTATTCTTATCAACATATGATTAACCCTTGAAAAATAAATCTGTTCAATAATAATATTTTTTAAATATGATTATATCATGGAAAATAAATTATTTTTCAATAATAATTTCATTTAAATATGATTAACCCATACAATGAAAACATATTCCAGTAAAATAACTTTTAAATAATATTAACCCATTTATATGAAATTATTTACATAAAAATTACTTTGAAAAATTGTAAAACCATGGAAAAGAAATTAGTTCTAGAACAATATCATTGAAACATGACTAATATGTGGAAGGGAAATGAGGCTCATAAAAATAACATTGAATCATGATAAACACATTAAAATGAAATGGGAACCATATTAATATCATTGAAACATGGTTAACTTGTTGAAATTTAATAGTGTATATAACCATCTTTTAAAGACAAGATTAACCCATAGAAATGAAACATGTTCTATAAAATTTATTTTGAATATATTATAATCCATCTATAGAATGATTGAAGAAGATATCAATACAAAATATCAATATTCAAAAATATTAAAAAACAAGGTTTCTTTATGTCCATGAATATAAATATAATTGAAATATCATTTCAATCATTTTTTTTGGAAAATTAACTAATCATTTTGAAAATAACAATGATAAATAAACATAAAAAATATTAATTTTTTTCAAAAAATAGAAATATATATATCAAACTTCATGGAAAATAATAGACAGGAATGCATGAAATATATTCATTTTATAAATTTCAGAAATAAACAATATATGTTCTATGGAATTTTATTTAATTATCACACTTTATGAGAATTCACTATGAAGGTATTCACATGTATATTATGTGACCTTCCTTATAAATATTGGAGTATGATTTCCGGCAGATATATTGTGGATAAGTCTAAAGGCTGTAATAGATTATGTTTGACATTGGATACTATTGTTAATTTTAAATAATTTATTTAAATTATTTTTGTATTGTCATAAAAATGACAACCGAGAGGTCGGGCGATAACCCATCACATCTTGCAAGGTCACGAGACTTGAACCCGTAACTGAAGGGTGACAATGTTACATCACATACCACCATCCTATGTTATATCCTTGTTTGTATAAAGTAGTTTTTTATAAATACTCTTAAATATGAATTATAAATTCATTATTTTCGGAAACCTATATGAATAGTATAAATAAAATATTTTTTATTTCTATTATCTTTTAGAGTGAAAGATTAGTTTTATGTATTAATTAGTTGAAGGGTGAAACTCTACTTGTCAAGTATTTTTTTCCTTTTTTTGAATAAATTAATTCTTAATCCTTTTGGAAGGGATCTTAAAAAAAATTGTGTTTTCCTAATACCTTATTTATTTTTGAACTGATGATATTTTAAATCATCATAGATTGATGGCTTTGAGGCCCTCAAATTTACATTTTTTTGTGATTGATGTCCTCAATCACTCTGTATAAATATTTATGTTTTTCTTCTAATTATGTGTCTCTAATAGACACCAATTTTCAACTAATTGAGATAATAATTTTTGGAGACTTTTTAATTTATCATTCCGTCTTATTAATACAAAATTATATTAACCCAAATATTGATGGGAGTTTTCCACAATGGTATTTTTCAATTTTTAATATTTTATTTTCAAAGAAAAATTTCAAATTTCGTGGATGAAATTTATTTAAGGAGGGGAAAATGAAAGAACCCAATATTTCATAGTATGTTATCTCTTCAATGAAGTTCGACAACTTTCATTACACACAACACCGAGTTTGAGTGCACCATGACTTAACAAAGTAGTTGTTCAAAAAAATTTTAAGAATAGTATTAAATCAATTTTTAATTTTATATAATCCAAATAATTTTAGAATATATATTATGTGTTTTCTATAAATAAAATAAGAACAAATTCATTTTTAATATAAAATAATTACTTTTTCAAAAAAAAGTAATTTTACCACTTTATAATTGCAAACTCATTTTAGAACCAATATTTGAAAAATTTATATATATTCAATTAAATGAAATTAAATTATTCTTTAGAAGAGGGGGATAAAAATTTAGTTTGGGTATATGTTTTCTACTTTTCTGATTACTTTCATATTTTTATGAATAGTGAAAAATAATAGATTTTAATTAAAAACAACTTTTTAAATCAAAATACTTTTTATTGCTAAATTATAAATTTTGGTGGTTTTAAATAACATTATATTATATTATTATAATTTAATATAATTTAGGTCATTTGATGGAATTTAAATTTTAAAATAGACATAAAAAATGTCAATATATTAATAGTTATTATTTCATAAAAACACGCTTTTTTAACAATGGAAATTAATTTTAAATTAATTTCTACAACTTCTAGGTTTTGAATTTAGAAAAACGGATTCCATATTTGGAATTATAAGGTCTAACTTGTGTTAATTGGTAACTTTTGTTTTTTATACATTATGAATATTTAATATAGTAAATATTTTATTTACCATGGTTAAACGGTAAATATGGTAAATAAGGGTAAATAAATATTATTATAAAAATATTAAATGACTCTAACATGCGTCCAATTTCTATTTGTTTATACGTTTCCAACCATGGGAATTATTTGGACGATTTTGGGACCCCATGGAGCCCCATGAGAGTGATAATGACACTTTATATTATTTAATTTAATGTAAAGACAAAAATGACATTAACATATATCTTTTAGTAAAACCATTTGATATGGGGTTATACAAGTTATATATTCATCAATAAATATTTATTTGAAAGATAAAAATATTTCCAACATCATGGTATTTGTTTTATAATTTTTATACATCATATAAATGAAATTATTTTTGACACAATAATGATGTACTGTTTACATCATTAATAAATTATTTAAATAAATTACATTATAAAAATTATAAAAATATCCAAAACCTATCCAATTATTATTGGATGTTTTCATTTCGAACATGATTCATCTTATCTCCAACTTTAATGAGTTTTGGATCATTATAAATAAAAAATAATTGTATAATAAAAAATTATTTTCAAACGTTCCTAAAGAGCCCCTACACCCCTTATAAAATGCCCTCAAATCTAACCAATTTCCCACAACTATCAATCCCCTTGGATCATCCAACCTTTGCCCAATAAAGATCCCATCATCCCTATATTCTTATTATAGTCCTTACCCAAGGCATAAGTAACTTAATGGATTTATTTTGGTTCAAACGAAATGGAGTTACCCGATTGAATGTTAACATCTCTTCTTAAGTTATTTTCTTTTATTTCACTTCTCCAACCCCCTAATCTCTCTTTATTCCATTATTTTATGGCAACACCAGCATCAAAAATATACTTTCTTGTTGTAATGTGAATTTTTTGAACTACACTTACACACACCTCTATCTAATGGGTATATAACATAATGTTTTTTAGGAAAACAAACTACTGACTCACGAAACGATGAATTTTCAATCATCTATTACCACATATTATGGTAGATATTATAATATAAATATAATTTTATATGATACTTATGATATTTATTTTATCTATAATATTATTTAATTCTATTTTATAGCATACCTGTATTTTTTTTATGTTTTATATATACGATAATTTTATTTGAGGAAGTGCGGAGTGTCGCCCCTTCAAAGTGATTGGACTGGTTCATACCATACATGGAATGTATAAATGATACTATAATTGAACTTATGCAAAATATATAATAAATTATATTATATATGAATAATAATATACCTATGTATCATTTTTTTGATTTTATTTTAATATAAAAAAAGGAAATAGAAGTAGTGTTTTTGAGTGCGTATAGACTACCATCTCCACGAACTCGATGATATTCATTCCCCATCGTAGTCATTCCAAAATAATTTTCATTAGATTATCAAAAATAAATTTATGAACATAATATATATCGAGATATGAATCAAATATATCATATCCATAACAAACATGTCTTACGTAACAAAACATATAAACAAAAATGACTCAGTAAACACCTGAAACAATGATACCACTAAAATATTATCAGCAATGAAATATTAGAATATCATATATGATATCATATTTATGTATGAGTTTCATGAATAATTTAATAACAATTAATTAATTATTATACATGAGGTTTACGTACCCTCGACCAAGGAAAATTAAAAGGTAAGGGTTAATTTAACAATCTCTTTTTTATCTGAGGTTGTTTTAATGTAAGTACATATTGGGACCTATTTATCATTCATATCCGTTTATCCTAAAAATGTATTTCAAAACATTATTACTATTTACTATAAAATGGTTTAAAGTCATTTATATCATTTTTTTACTTTCACATATAATGTTTTGAAAGGAATATTTCCTCCATTTTCCAAACAAGGTGATCTATGCGCTTTTCGACAAATTAAGGTAAGATTGTTTTTTTAACTTATATGGTGGGTGCAGCTATTCTCCACCATTATAATACCTTTGAATCTTCATTTAAAATATTATAATAATATTTTCAAAATAAATTTTTTCTTATATAATTACATTACATTTAATTGATTTAAAAATAGAAAGAGATATTTCTCTCAAATAGATTTGATTTCATTTATGTCAACAACCTTTAATATATTTAATACTTGTTTGAAGTTGATATATTATTATATAAATCCTCAATATTATATTGAAGGATTTGTGATATTTTCAACTGTAGATGTGTTAATTTTATAACATTAATTGTTTATGGTTAATGTATTAACATTTCATATGCTAGTTTTAATAAAAATGTTTATCTTATGTTTCATTCTTTTTGTATGAGGAATGAATTAGACTTAGTCAGTGATGGGTGGAGCCCTATATAGCTCCTCGATGCATTGGTATGTCTCATGATAGAAACTTTTGTCTTGAAAAAAGGATGTGAAAAAATATTATTAGTAGCCATGGAACGAGGCCTTTACTATATGGTTATGATGTCCAGCAGTATGCATTTCATCATTATGAAATTATCTATTTATATTAAAAGTGATTATTTTACTTGTAGAATATCCATGTGAATAATTAAATGGAATTATTTGATTTGAATTTTCAATATTATTCTGAAGTTTATGTTTAAAAGGCTTTTTTATTAGTTTCATACATTTCCTTAAATGTTTATACTTATTTATGAAACATCCTGCCATATTTTTATCCTTACTGGCCATCTGATCTCACCCCATTTTATGTTTTCTTTTTCAAGGGATTCCAAGAAGTGTATTATGTTTGATATTCAAGGTTAATCTAGCGGAATAATGGCGTTCACAATTTAATATTAATGTTGTGTTTTATTTTTGAATGTGTATTTTAACATTCATGTATATAATCTGTTTTCAAAGATTGCTAAAATGATCTGTCCTTACGGACTTGATTCCTTGTAATCATTCCCATGTATTAAATTGATGCACCGACTCTGGGTAATTGGGGTCAGGTGGTTACATTAACACCACTGTCCTAGACGCCCACATGATATATTAATAAATATGTGTAACCAACAACTCCACCCTTCTAATCCCTGAAATCCTCACTAGTGACTAACTATTAACATCATCACATATCTCTACCATGCCATATATACCACTAATTCATGTCCCCTTTCTACAAAGGTAATCCTCATATTATAATTATGAATAAGGAGAGGCAATGACCACTAAGACTGACCTCCATTCAACATTTTGCAGGATAATAGAAATAGGGTTATGAATATCACATATATGGGAAGCATTACCCTCATAAAAACTTGTGGGATTAATATATTGAATTAAAAATTCCCATGAAACACAATAACAAAGTCTGATGTAGAATCTAAAATATATCATGATGCATGAACTTTTTCATACAAATATAAATGAAGTCTTATATATTGATATATAATTTTAATACATACATCATCAACTAGAAATAAATCCAACATCAAATCTAGAAATTTCGAGCTGATTCCCCAAATTCCGAATGGAAACCTAAGAAAAATGTTTATATATATTTATTGTGTGATCATTATAGTTATACTCAAAAATATCATACCCAATGTGTCCCATTCAAATGTGAGAATATAATATTAATTCACAAGTGTTTAATCTAAATTATCAAAATGATTGTAAATAGATAAAATATTAATTCCCACCCTTAAAATATCATTCTCATAAAATGAATATTATTAGTATAATAAAGTAGTATAATGTAAATATAATATAAGAACCTCGAAACTACATCCAAACAGATTTTCATGTCTAATGGTCAAATTTTAAATTTATTGTTCTCCCATACCATCTGTGTCATATAATCATCTTATATACAGCCACATCTAATGTCAATCAGGACAAATCCCTACTTACCCCACCTTCATAGGTTGTAGTATTTCATTATATCATTAGTCGCCATCAACATATCTACCTCATCACGTAAAAAAATAATTCAAGTTTCATGAAATATAATGTCATCGACCATGTTGCCTCCCCCTACCACATACAATGTCGAACACATGTCATGACAATATCATCACTATGTATGTCCACCACCACCAATCACCATCATCAATGTAGATAGAATTTCTTGGAAGCATGGGTTGATATATATTCATTTCACCACTAAACTAGATGGTGGAGAATGAACTAATAACCCAAAACAATTGGGTATTGGTAAGATTATCCCACTAATATGTGGTATACATAAATTTTACAATGAAAAGTCAATATTACTAGATCATACATAATTACAAATATAATGGTTCACATCTAACTCCATATGTGCATCCGACATCACTACCACAACACCACATGGATCCACCACCCATGTGTGCCAAAACTATATGAAAGACACCATGCATCTCATTCAAACACACTCTTTGGTTCAGCCTTTTATCATAAGTTGACTAATTTTATATATTAAATTATAAAAATAAATCTTCCACTTATTAATAAATTTAATTTTATATTTAATAAAAACTTATTATACTATCACATCCCATTCAATTCTATATGTTTATAATCATTCAATTCATTAAGATATTTTCCACACATGAATTTATTTCCCATAATCATTCAAATATTATCATTACAGGGTCATTACCAAGATATCTGGCCCCTAAAACATCCACACTACATATCAACCAATCAATAAAACATTATTATCTATTTATATCACTAAAATAAAACAAAAACCTTCTATGAAGTCATCACTAGAGATAATATACTTCTCTCGGATTTCCATCTAATTTGCATTGAAACTAATCCTATAAGATAATTAATAGTCAAAAATTATATTATAGTATAAAATATTCATATTAATAACATCATCACATTATTCAAAAAAATGTTTAGAATTCCAAAACATTTTCATTGTAAAAACATATAAACATAAAATTATAAATAATATTTTAGTTAAACAACAAACACAGATTCAATAGGGATTTAAATATTATATAACATAACTTAATATAATTTTTTACATGGATTCTTTTTTATATAGGAATCAAATTATTAATCCATATAAATTAAATCTATGTATTTTTTGTAATATAAATTCAACCGTGGTGTGAAACCAATATAAAAAATATAAATAGTAAACAAAGATATAAGGTTTCCAACACCATAATTTTAATAAGATAGTGTAAGAATATATAGACTTATACGCATTAATAAAAAATTCATAAAAAAATTTCATTTCACCCCATCTAGTTAAATTTATATGTAATAGAAGTTATTATCATCTTAAATAAACATGTGTTAACCTCCCAAAGAAATAAAAAAATATTTAAATTAATTTTGATGAATATAAGAGGAGAGAACTAGAATAATTCCCTTTAATAAGATCTTCAATGTTATTTAGGAATGAATAAATATTCATGAAAGAGCTACGACAGATGGGAACACCACCAAATTAGAATGATTAACCATTGGAACCCAAAATTCAAAAGTTATTATCATCATTAACTTTATCTTAACTGAATATTGAGTGTTGATGTCAAAATGAAACCCCAAAAGTAAGAATAAAAATAAGAATAGAGAAAAGATGAGAAAGGGGAGGAGATCAAATCACATGGATTAATGTCACAGTTTTGAGAGCCTCCCAGAGGCACCCCATACACAGTTGGTCACATAGCCTCAACCGCATTTTCCTGAATGTGAGAGGCTATCGGCTACCGGTGCGGGCTTTGGGCGCGATAGTGGAGAAACTATGCCCTTATTGGAAGATTAACACAACGGAAGTAAAACAGATAGTAGTAGAGGAAGCATAAATAATACCATAAAATAGTAAACAAAGACTAGAAGTAAAAACAACTGATCACATATAAATATATATGATTCATGATACATATATTTAGGAATGAAGGCAATGAAGTCACAATACTGGAATACAATACTAAACCAAAGTACAAAGAAGATAAAGTAACTAGGTCCACAACATTGCATGCCTTAGCTTGGCCCAATGATCCCCAGAACCACAATAATCATGTACCTAAAGTAGAAGGGCTCTTTCCCTTAACTATACCTACAACAATATAGAACGTTTGGGCCCAAAATCATGACCCAAACGGGGTGTGAGATGATTACTAGTCGGAATCCACTGAATTATCTATGCATAATAGTCATAGAATAATTATATAAGGCAATAAATAAAATGAAGCAGTAAATAAGAAAGTACACATAGTTACAGTCCTACAATTTCAATTGCATTCATTTTCATATATCATGTTCACATCTAATGAAAATCAGGTAACCCTCTATGATATACTCAAAGCCAAACAACTTTAGTTAAACCAAACAAACACAAGAAACCCTCTAGGATGTACACACAATTTAATTCATCTGGTTTAGTTATAGCAAGGACACTCAGAAAAATCAATCACCATCAACTCCCTATGTGGTCTCGTATCAATAACTAATAGGCACTATGAGGAATAACTCGATGTTAAATTCCCCCTATGGCCCATATCGAGGAAACTGCAGACACTTTGAGGGAGCACTTAGTTCCATTCCCCCTATGGTCTCGCAATGTAAAAGTAAAAAAGAAACTCTCAAGAAGCCCTCAAGGTCAATTCTCACAATTGTCTACTACACTAGGTTCCCACAACCCTGTGTAAAAAAGTCAGGCCCAAACAATACATGGATTCCAGTGTAAACCACATGAACAACTTGGTTAAACAAACTACATCATATCATACCATGTCAGATAATAATCACTCCATCCTAAAAATACTAGGCATAGAAAATAATGCACCAACCTAATATGCAATGCTTGACCAAACGGACTATCACAAGAAAACATAGGAAAAACATCCATTGCATGGAAATGATAACCATATTCACTAAAAATTAACCTCTATCTAAAAAAACAATTCATGGATGTAAATAACAGGGATAACACCCATAAAAACACAATACACCCAATAAGTGTATTGGGAACGTTTTTACATATTACTCAAGGTATAACTATGGAAAAGCACAAACCACCTACCTTGGCATTGAATGAATTATATACATGAAACTCAGGCCTAGAAAATCCGTACAATGCCATAAATCTACCAAAATGATCAAGATGATCAACCTGGGATAACTTGTGGAGGAGGAGAAAACATGAGATAATGGTCAAGAAGAATAGATAACTCATCAATGCGATTTCAATGCAATTGACAGCAGTCGATTCGGAGAATAGATGGAAAGTTGGGTGTGTGGAGAAGATCTGCATCTGTACGGATGCTCCTAGAAGAGACATACGAAGAAGAATAATGTTCTTCCAATTAGACATGACCCAGATCCTTTTAATAAAAAAATGTACACGGTGTGTTCTTTAAATGTACATGATGTTTACTTTCCTTTTTCATCCTCCACTTTAGGAGGTCTCTAGGTCACCACAAACAGTGATGTACATGACCGTTACATGGCTAGTACACGGTCACCAGTGACAACTAGGTACACGCCGTGTAATTAATGTACCTGGATTGTTCTCCTGATATTTACAGAAACTGTACTTTTTTTCTGAAAAACTACAAAAATGAATGACTCATACCTAAAAAGAAGATATGAGTTCTTATAAACATCCCCTATTAATGAAATTTATCTCTGAATTTTCATAGTAAAGAATTGTAGAAGAAGAAATCAGCAATATCTCTAGGAACTATGATTGTACATCAGCCTCCCTCTCCCATGTCTCGTCCTGTACTTTCCCATGCTTCAATAGCACTTGTATAATAGGAACAGACTGGCTGCAGAGAACCTCTATACTTCAATCAACAATTCAGATTGGATGCTTCTCGAAGGATTCATAAACCTCTAACTCAACCTCCTAAGGATTGAAAACATGAGGCAGATCTGAGAAGCAACGTCGAATCTGAGAAACATGGAAGACATCATGGATATCCAGATACCTCCGAGGTAACTACAAATGATAAGAAATCAGTCTTAGTCTCTCCAAAACCTTAAACGGTGTGACATACCTCTACGAAAGAATGACATATAGTCTAATCCTTCTGTTTTCCAACCTTAGTGTGACATGAAGAAAAACCTGATCATCGGCCTCAAACTCCAGAGTTCATATCTGTCAATTAGTATAGGACTTCTTCATTGACTGTGCATCAACCATCATCTTCCAAATTAACTCTATCTGCACTATGGTCTCCGGGACTAGTCAAGGTCCCAAAATAGCACCATCTCAATGCCTTCCTCATGAACTGCCTATTTCTCAGTACTCCTTCTCAACACATTACCAACTGCGTAGCCCTTCACAGGAATGTATGAAAGCTCGATGTCCTAGGATAGGGGGTACTCTACCCGCCTTCACTGTCTCAAATTCAGGTCATGCTGATTGAGGATATACATGAGACTTTTATGATCGGTGAAAACAAAAAATTCTCACCCAATATGTAGTGTCACTCACAATGTAATCCATGAACAAAAATATCCAACATGAGATCATGCATCAGGTCGTCCCACTCATGTGGCCTCAACTACCGAGATCCGTACGCAATAACCTATTCTCCCTGTATAGGAACTACTCTATGCCTGATACCTAGTGCATTACAGTTAATAGCATAGCTCTTGCCCAGCTCTAGAAAACCAGCATCAGTGCTGTAGTCAACCTCCATTTCATCTTCTGAAAGGATGAATCATAAGAATCTTACCACAATTACTTCATAGCCTTCATAGTCCGACCCATCAGTGGTCCTTCCAAGACTAAAAATTCTTGAATAAAATTCTTGTAGTAACCAGCAAACCCTATAAAACTATACACTCAAAGACAATCTCCAGTTGTTCCTAGAAAATTACAGCTCTCACTTTCTCTAGTTTTACAGATACCTCTGTCTTCTAGACAACATGACCCCATGAAGTGGATATTGTCCATTAAAAAGTGGAATTTTGAGAGCTTATCATATAAATTATTCTCTCTCAGAGTTCTCCAAATGATCCCAAGAAGTGAGTCATGGTTGTGTCGAGTGTGAGAGTACACCAAGATACCATCCATGAAGACCACAATGAATGAGTCCATGTATGGATTAAACTCTTGGATAATCAGTTCCATAAAAATTATTGGTGTGTTCGTGAGACCGAACGGCATAACCATAATCTCTAATAGAACATACCATCTACAAAATATGTAAGAGGTATTTTATATTGTCTAACGTCCAACTGATGGTATCTGGACCTCAATACAATCTTAGGGAACACACGGGCTCCTCGAAGCTGGTAAAAGAGATCATAATTCCCAAAATAGGCATATTTTTTCTTCACCGTCAACTGGTTAACCTTTTGTTAATCCATATAATGTCTGAGGGTACCATCCACCTTCTTGGAAAATAGGATAGGAAAACCCCATTGGGAAGTACTGGTTCAGATGCATCCCTTTTCTTGAAACTCCTCCTACTGCTTCTTCTACTCATGCAACCCTAGTGTAGCCATCCTATAAGGAGGAATAGACCCCTGTGCCACTCCTAGAATAAACTCAATAGAAAATATCACATCTTGATATACAGAAAAAAAATTAAAATTCCAATGTAAATACTTCCATGAAATGCTCCACCACTATAGGAAAGTCCATCTATGAAGTCCAATGGTCATCCAGATATAGACTAGCAATCTGGGTTATAACTCCTCCCAACCCATGATGCTCAGGTCCTAGTCTTCTCTCCTAGACATCCCATTCACCATTATGAAGAAATAATATTCCCTATGGTGATGTGAAACTTACCCTATAGCAATAATAGTCGACAACTACCTGTACGGAAATATACCAGTCTATCTTGAGAGTGTTACCATAACCTGTCATCTCTAGGACATAAATGTGCCATAAAAAGTGACAACCACCAACCTCAAGAGGGAACTCATTCCACTGACATACACTAGTCTTTCTAGTCCCTAATGGATTTTCTAGTGTAAATATATCAACAAAATAAAAGTTAAAGGGCCCAATGCTCCCTATAATATAAAACAAAATATAGTTATGAGAAGTCCCTGTATTGAAATGAGAAGAATAGAAAACATAGGCAAATAGGATCGTAAATCAAACTGTAGATGGTTCAGCATCCTACTTTTGCGGGGTATGCTCCATAGTAGAATTTGGACATGCACATCGGCCCTATGACCCTTCATGACATCACTGAGCTGATCCTCCCTATTGTTACTGAATACCTACTGATTGGATACAACAACCACAACCTCCATATTAGCCTAAATGGCTGGAAGAAATCTAATTCCCAGACTTATAAGAAACTGGTGCGGCTTCTCCTGAACAAGGAGTCACAGATGAACCCATGTCACCAGCTGTTGATGAGTTAAACTGACAGAAACGTTGTAGATGGCTCATCTTGTCGCATGATCGGCACTCCACTATGTGTCTCATGGAATGTGGTCTCATTTTCCCACTCTTCCTGCAATGGTAGCACACCACCTAGATACCAGAAGATGTCTCTTACCTCCTCATATCCCCACACATAAACTCATTGAGGAACTTCTTACTATCAATAGGAGGGATACAAACTCTGGATGTCGATCCACCCTGACTCACCACTCAATAATCTGTCATATTTTTCTCCATTATCAGCTCCTACTTGACTATAGATGTGATGGAATTAATCTTGAATATGATCACCTGAGAGTATATCCTATTTATAAGACCATTCTCAATATTCATGCTAGAAATCACTCATCACCTCATGGAATGGGCATGAAGCGCTGAAGATTTTTTATGCGAGAAGAATACTCCATAACTAAAAGACTACACTAGTTTTGTCTCATGAACTCTTGGTCTAGATTTACCCTCAAGGTCTCCAGGTAGAATTAGTCATAGAAAGCATGATGTAACTCATCCCACACCATAACCTGCTTGTGTCCCACCAGTGATATCACATCCCTACATCTCTTGGAGATATCCCAAATCATATACGAGTCGAGCTTCGCCCTCCTCTCTGGTGCATCTCCAGATTCTCAAAGATTGAAAGCATGGATTCTAACCATGACTATGCAGCTTGAGGTCCTCCTTCCCCTATAAAGGTGGGATGATGAAGCTATAGGAAAACTCGTGTCCAATATTCTATAGAAGGGGAAGAATTAAGTGCTCCCTGGAAAGTCTACATAATCATTAAAATCCATCTCGGAATTGTACGAAAGCACATGTGTCCGGAATGACGGTTGGTGCCATGACTCGCACAATTGGAGGATCTGCTAGTATTCTTCAATAAACCATATCCTGTGTCTGATCAATGTCCTATAACTGGTAGACAATCAGAGGACCTCTTGGCAGTATGCCTCTGCAAGGTCAATTACACACCTTAGATCAAGATTAACATGGATAAAAAACATAGAAGTGTAAGTCCAGAATAAGAGAAAGAAAGCATTCATATTTTTCGAAACATGGAAACATGGCGTGTATAATTTCTACATGGTGTTTTCCCTTAATCCTTTAAATGGGATTGTACTTTTTCCCACCCAGGTCGTGTAACACCCCAATTACACTACATGTTGTCATAGTACACGACATGTACTTGAATCTTCTTTCCCTTCCCGAGTTCTTTTACATGGCTAGGCCATACAGTTTCTGTAGAACATGACTACGCATCGTGTTAGTTCCAGACACGACCTGTACTAGATGAACTTCACCGACCCAAGTTGTTAGTTACATGGTTTTTTATACGGATCACTCTACACGACATTCTCCAAATAGACATGTTGTGTAGTAGAATGATTTAACCACCCCGTGTTGTTCGTTAAATGGAAGGATACATGGGTTATAGTACATGGCATGTTCTATCTTGACACAAGGTGTATAACATAACTTTTATCCATTTGTGACGTTAGTCACATAGGTGGACACATGGTCATCACAACCTGGCGTGTACATCAGGAACACAATCTTTTCCACCAAAGGTTTACCAACCCCATGTAACTTCCCACACAGCCAGTGACATATTTAGATATTACCCTGCATGTACATCAAGAACATGGTGTGTTCTACCAAAAGATTTCCCAACCCCATGTCTCTTCCCATAGAGCCAGTGACATGATTAGAGACTACACGATGTGTACATACAGTACATGGAGTGTAATTAAGAAAAACAATTACTTCCCAAACAGAAGGACACATGGCATGTATTTATCATTAAAAGTCATGTATTCAGGGTTCTTATGGATAGTAATCCTTGGAATCTACTCTGGTACCCTGAAAAAAACTGAAATAGTCATTAATGTTCCAAATTCCAATTTATGAGGGCCCATACTTCCCACGAATCAATGCTTCGCATCTTATACATGTTATATTCTGGGAAAACAAGGGAATGATCCACCAAATTCTGATCTATGAGGTCCCATAACACCTCAATAACCAATGATTGGATTTCATTTAAATAAAACATTATAAAATTCAATACACTATCAAAAGAAGGTATTCTTTCAAGGCATCTATTAGAACAAGATGCATATCAAGATCAATATCTATCACCACAACTTGCAATCACTAATGCACCCAAAATGGTATGGTAGAAATGCATGAAATTTGATCTCTAGTAAGTTACTATATAATTCATGAGATGGAATACCATCATATCATCAAGTTGAAATTGAAATAGAACCTAAAAAATATATATGATAACAAAAAACATGTGAATCACCCAATGGTTAAATCAAATCAATTAGAAAATTTAAAAACTAGAAAAATTATAATAACCGATGTAAATTGGATTTTCCATATACAAGGGATAGGTAATCCCAGAAAAAGATTATTACCCACTACCTATTGATTACTATACCTGTATATAGGATCCAAACAATAAGTCAAGATGAAAATAATTTCCTTGTATAACACTTTGTAACATCCCGATTCTGGGATCCACTGAGAGGCGCCCCGTACCTTGTTGGTCACAAGGCCTCAATAAAATTTCCTCAAATTCTAGAGACTGGAGACTAGAAGAGATGGCCTTGGGTGCGGTAGTGGGGAATGTATGCACTCATTGGTAGAGTAACATAGCAGAAGTGAAACAGATAGTAATAGTGGAAGCTGTAATAATACCACAAAACAGTAAACAATGGACAATTGGATGTAACAATAACTGATCACATATAAATATATATGATGCATGATACATATGTCTACGAATGAATCGAAACAAGTCACAATACTGGAATACAATACTAAACCAGAGAATAATGAAAATCATGTAAACACCTCCACAACATTGCAAGCCTCATCTTGGTCACATGCTCCCCATATCGACAACAATAATGTACCTAAACTAGAAGGGTGCATTCCATTATCTATACCTAAAAAAATATAATCAATTTGGGCCCAAAATCATGACCCAAAAAGGGTGTGAGATGAATCCAAGAAAGAAACCATCAAAATATCTATACCCAACAACCAGTGAATATATACGACAAGCAATAAAAAATGAAGCAGTTAACAAGGAAGTACACATAGTAATTTTCCTACAATTTCAAATGCATTAATTTCCATATATCAAGTATTCTTCAAATCAAAATTCGGTAACCCTATGGGATGTACTCATATCCTAACCCCTCTGGTTCATCCAAAAAAACACAAGCATACATCTGGGAAGTACACATAGTCTAACCCATCTAGTTTTGCTTTAGCAATGACACTTTGAGGAAGCACTCACTATCAATTCACGATGCTTTCTCTTATCGTAACTAATAGTCACACTAAGGAATCACTGAATTTCCAATTCCCCCTATGGCCCGTATTGAGGAAACTGCAGACACTCTGAGGGAGCACTTATGTCTATCCCTCCCTATGGTCTCACAATATAAAAGTAAACAGACACTCTGAAAAATACCTAAAAGTCAATTATTCATATGTTCTACTACATCAGGTTCCCACAGCCCTATGTAAGTTAGTCATTCACAAATGATACATGAAGAATAAATAAAACTCAATATATACTTGGCTAATCAATCTACAAAATATAATAGCATATCAGATAATAATCACTCCATCCTAACAATACTAGGAACTCGAAACCAAGAAGCTGCCTAATAGGAAAAGCTAGGCAAAACTATCTGTAATAAGAAAACATGGGGAAAACATGCATAGCATGGAAAAGATTAATATATTCACAAATAATTAGCCACTATACAAAAATATAAGGCATAAAAGGTAATAAAAATGCTAACACCCACAAACATGCAATACCCCGAACAAGGGTATTGGGAACTTTTGAACATATATCTTAAGGAGTAACTACAAAAAGGGAAAAACAACCTACCTCAGCATTGTACAGATTATATAGGTAAACCTCAGGCTTTGAATTTCCCTTGAATGTTGTATATATACATTAATTCTGAAGACATTAAACTGAAGATATCTTGTGGAATATGAGAAAATAGGATATGATTTTAAAGAATTAGTGAGAAATCACCGATATGATTCTAACGCAATAAACAAAGGTCGATTCAGAGAACAGATGACGAGTTGGGGGATCAGAGAAGAGTTTAGGCCATACAGATGCTCTTGGATGAGACAGACAATGAAGAAGATCATTCTACCAATTAGACGTGACCCCAGTCCATTTAACGAAAAAAGAAAGTACGTGGAATGTTTTTTTTAAATTACAAGATGAGTACTTACCTTTTCTGGACTCATCTTTAGGAATTCTCTAGGTCACTACACACAAACATGTACACATCCACTACACTACTCGTACATAGTAACCTGCTGCAACTGGGTACACATCGTGTACATAATGTACATAACATGTACTACTGAAATATTTCCAGAAACTCTTCTTTTTTTAAAAAACAACCAGAAATAAAGATTCATACCTGAAAATAAGTTTTGGGATCTTACACATGGCTCCCATTTATAATAAAAAAATTAAACACATTAGAGGTTCATCTGGAGGGCCATGATAGGGTAATGAGACTACTAAAGATCGGTAGAATAAGTAAAATTGAACCAGAAAAGTGAGGAAATATTATTATATATAGTTTACATATAAATCATTCACCATACTCTCTTTGTCACATCCTTTTAATTTCAATGTGTTTTTACACTACTAATAATTCATTTCCAAATTCTTTTGGTGCATCTTGGGACTCCCAGAGTTGGAGTTTACAATAGTTGGGAAACTGAACTAGCTTTATGGGTTGCATGTTTTCATGAATAAATAGTGTCTGTGAATAAATGTTTTAGAGTCTTTGTATGTTAACACCATTTTTTGACAATTTCATATTGGTTTTGGTGTTTTCTATGGATAATATAAATTTCATAGTCTTCAATTGAAGAAAATCAACATGTAATGTATTTACATGGCAGGAAATTATTTTTGAGTACATTTCATGATTATATCACACATTATGAATGGATTAAAAAAAATTATCTGTTTTACATAGTGTAGTGGTGATAATAGAGGTTTCAATAAATTGGTTGCAATATTTTCACCGTATAGATGAATTTGGGATTTCAAGACATGTAATGGGATTACATGATGTTTATTTCTTATATTTGTGTTAGGGGGATTCATAAGATTTATTTCATATTTGATTCATCTATGGATTTCTTAATCATGACTTAATTACTGTTATAGGAGATCTGATGTCTTGAAACCCTTAAAAATTATTTTATATAACAATATGTTATTAATAATTTAGCAGAGTGTTTCTATGAGTATGAAATTTATCTAGAAATTTTTTTTACATTGATAATTATCATTCCATTTTGATACATTTATATATCTATTGATCTATGATGTTATTTATATTTATTCCATTATATATATGCCTTATGATATGGTCTATGGTCTCAATCCTTTATTTTTTCACTATAGTGGGTGTGTTTTATTTGATGTAAGATGTTATTTTTTATATCCAATGAATTATTTATTTATTCAATCAATTATATGATGTGTGGATTGATTATAGGGACACATTTGATGTTTTTATTTAGTGGTTCCTTATTTGTGGATTCCATTGTGCATGTGCACAACCAATGATTTAAGGATCGTGGTTCCCTCTCTAGCCACTGTTGGATGATATATTTTAATCTATATCAATAAATTTATCTATAATTGAACTGCAATGATTTATTTCTATGTGTGTAAATGGGTTTTTGAAAAAATATAGGTTTTCTATTATTTTGGAAAAAAGAAAAGCTATTTTCAAATCATTATAAAATGGATTTATAAAATATTTTTCAAAGTATGGATTCAATGAGTTGGTTAGGAAAATGTTTCACATGGGAATAATTGAGTACTTTCGTGGAAGGTGTAGTAATATTCCTCATCGGTAGATATAGCCAGGGGTTCCCTAATAGGGAATTCATATATTACCTCTTCCAGTTTTTCTAGAGACTATATATATTTCTTGGGTGGTTACCATTATTTGACATTCCATTTCCATATATATTTGATTCATAAATCATGACGATTGATGTATTTTATTTTCTATGTTAGGGGAATGAGTGACCTAGATATCCTAATCATATGTTTCATTTGAGTGATGTTGCAAATTTATTAAGATTGTACTAATTTATCTTGTGTTGTGATTTTTTGATATGATATTTGAATAACATTTTTTTATTTGGAATGTATTATTTGATATATATTTATAAAACAAATTGAAACTATTTAACCAATCATTCTATTGTTATTTAGAAAAAGTGAAAATTAAATGGTTTTCAATGATGTTGATATAAAAATTCTAAATTGATCATCAAATTTTTTTTCTTTAATGTTGATCAATACTCATATTATTGTATAGAGAATTGTTAAATAACACCATTGTAGGATCCAATAAATATTGTAATATCACACCATGTGTGCCCCTTAGGCATTTTATAGACTATTTTATATCTATTAAAGATGGAAATTGAATGGAATATTATTCAGATAGTGTGGTTTTCTATCAACTGAGTTTAGGTAGCTGGTGGTGATATGGTGGTTGTTTTACCATTATATCCCATTGAGTAGTTTTTTTATATTTTAGCTTTACTTTTATGTCTAGACCTATACATTTTTATATTTTATTTTTCATTGAATAATTTATAATATATTTATTTAGTTATTGAATGTATTAATCTCACGCATTTTTTCAATTTTTTATGTTTATATGGATTCTATATTGATTCTTGATGTTGGGTTGAAATGATCACTCTATTTGTTTTTTGATGCCCGAGTGCTAGTCACCAGACTGTGGGAATTAGGAGAACCCAATATGTAGAGGAAAATATGGGTTAACTAAATGTTTAATATTGTATTTGAGTCAGGTTCTTCATATTTTGGCCTAATAGGTCTTGTTATACATGACCTTCCCACAATGTTTTTAAGAGTTTCTTGTCTCTTATTTTAGTAGAGCATGATTGAATCTATTATTTTTCTTATTATTCTGCAATTTTTTAGAATTTTCATGACATTTGTATTGATTATTTATCAATTCATCCTATAGTGATGGAGGTAGAGATTTAAAATTATAACATTCCTAGTACAAAGCTGATGTTAATACTATTTATAAAATAGATGTAACAAAGATGATATAGCTCAAGGTTTAGTTGCATGATCATATGAAAACGTTTTGCTATTCCAAGTGTTTTCCCATGATTATCCAATATACTCTTTTTAATAAGGTTTATGGATTACTGTAATTGTGTATGGATTACATGAATTTTTACACGGTAATGGAAAAGGAAATATATTCATTTTCCCATAAGGATTTTTTTATGATCATTTAAAAGGGGATATTGGTTTTTGAAGGGCGATATTTGTTCAAGTTATCCTCAAATAAATAATTGTGTGTTTGATATATCAAATATATATATTAGAAGAAGGTATATCCATTATGATAGGTCCCACCCATCACATAATAAAATCATTTATAGATGTTTCACATGATAATGAAACATTCATCATATCATCACAGATAAAAATATTTTTTTTTCATAAAAATCATATCAAAACCCTTCATACAAAATGGGTATTATAAACATTTCACCACAAAATAACCCCTAGAAAATTGATAGGTTTCATATTAATTTCATCATGCATATCCTTTGTAGAGATGCAGGTTTCCAAATCATATAACCCATGAGAGATTAATTGGTATCATAAACCTAATTCTATCAAGGAAAAAACAATTAAATAATGAATTGGAATGTTATTATGGGACCATTCCCTAATAATAATGAGACTATAAAAAATGATGACACCATATGTGGATACATATTTTTAAAAAACACTAGAAAATTTCATAATGAAAAAAACATTTCTTTTGAAAATAATTTTCTTAAATAATTTTTTATAATCCTTTTCGTATATAGAAAGAAGTAAAATTTCATTTAAATCATTTATTATAAACAAAAATTTTCCTTGTTGAAAATAACTTTAAAACACATAAGTTATTTTAAAAACTATTTTCCATTTTTAATAGATGTTAAAATTTCTAATAAATGCATGAAAATATTTTAAATACATTTTTCATTGAAAACATCCAAAAAACAAATAATGAAATTTTGAAAACTTTCTAAAAACTATTTTATATGAAAATAATTTAAAAATATTAAAAATAAGAAATTATTTCTTTTTTCAAAACATTTTCCATGATAATTTAAAAAGATTTTTGAAATCATTATGAGATCTCGTTACCTTGAATACTTATAAAATACACATCAAACCAATTCAAAAACCATTTTCATTGAAAAAATTTGAAAGATATAAATAATTCAAAGAAAAATTTTAAAATCTTTTTTTTTGAAAACACCATGAAATCATATACATATGTCCATAAAACATTTTTTGAAACCTTTTTTGAAGGCCTGGATAAATAAATACTATGATTTCTAATTGGAAGGATAAAAAGGTATTATATTAAAAAAACAATATTCTTAACTATCATAAGATTCAAATTGGGGGAAAATGGTAACATTATTTTTTTATAATAGCAGTATCTATATGTTTAAAAAATAAATGACATTTCTTGAGATGTAGAACATAATATTTCATCAATAGAAGTATAATTATAAATAATATTGATAAATGGTTATATTGAAGCTATAAACCGTTAATACGTTGGTAAAATTGAATAATAAAATAATGGAAGGAATAAAAGTAAAAAAATCATAACCATTCATGAAAATAAGTAAACTCATGATATTAAATAACTGATGGTAGTAAATAGACCATATAGAAAAATATTGGTTCATAACAATGCATGTGACACAATGCTGTAAAATTGAGACTAAATAACCTTATTGAATTGGTAACATTTTAACATAGACTATATTAATGGAATATCATCAAAGGTATATGTAAATACCCATAAATTATTTATATTATTCATTTAATACATCTATGAGAATTTTAAAAACCATAATAATGAAATGATTGGAGAAGAATACATGTATCTCACATAAATAAATAGTGAGATGAAATTCTCCTAAATTTAGTATTGATTGTCATTATGGTCATTAATCCCTCATGTATAATAAGTATATGTTTATTATTATTCAGGAAATAAACTATATTAATATATATAATACCTTATATGATTCACTTATGAAATTAGATTACCTAGTAATTAACAATTCCAAGATAATGTATTGTTTTTGGAAATAAATAATTTTTGTCATACATGTTTCTACTTTTTTTTTCATTATCCACTCACATTAATCATGATATACTTATATACAGAATGTAAAACATGATTTATATATCTTATATACTCTGTTTATAAATATTTATTTTAATCTATAAATAATCTTATTATTAAACTAATTTCAACATTCATGGAGATGATAGGGTTTACATATGCATAAATGCTACTTCTTGTATATTTTAATATTATTATAATGAATTTAAATGGAATATATGTATATATGTAATATCTAGGAAATTCTTAGGGTGTGTTATTTTTTAAAAAAAATTAATCTCTTTTTGTGTGTTAATAAGATGCTTTCACAGAATTGTGAGGGGCCTCAAGGGTGTTTTGGGGGTTTGGTGCCTAAAATGATGGAAAACCAAGATGACCTATGAAAGTTACAAAGTTTTGCAAACCGTTTGGTATTTGTAGTAAACCATTATAACCATATACAATGGCATAGCTCAAGGTAGATGCACTATTTGAAAAACCGTGAAATCATACAATGTAATCATGTGACCCTACATACATTGGACAATGGGTTGCACAAAGTTTACGTAGGATTTAGAAAATTGTGTGGGTAAACTATGTGGAACCATAATAATAAAAAAAATTATGGATTTTACACCTAGTTTTTTATGATCTAACTTAGAATTTTCATTCATTTTACCTCCTTCAATCCTATGGGAGAATCCTATTGACCAATATTCCAAGAGATGGTTCTATTTCTATATTATGTCATTCAGAGAATCATTTGTTGAATAACAATTTTTCGGACATGTATAATCCATATCAGTCACCTCCATTTGGTTTAGGGTTTTTGACTCTCTACTATATCCATCTGTAACTCTATAAAACCATTTTTTTTCTTTTGATATCAATATTGAGGATTCAAATGGTGGTCGAATAGAGATTTAAGTGTATGAATGAGCATGAGTTCATCAATAGATTCGAGGTAGGTGCTCTATATGTTGTATCCCATTATTTTATTATAGATTTTTGCATGTTCGGTTCTGTTCATGGTTATCTATTGTTGTCATCATGATTACCTTGGAAAGGATTTGGATACTGTGTATTGAAATTATGAATTGATACACTCATGGTCCACATGAGACACCTCCGGAATGATATGAAAAATTTTGTTCCAACCATGGGAGGCCTTAATATTTCTAGATAGAGGAATTATTTTGGTTAGTGAAAGGTCATAGTCTAATAATTTAGACCCCTTATTAAGTATATTGATATGGTTAATGTGTGTTAATATGGAATATGGGTAATGTTTCTAGATAGGAAAATTAATTAATGTTTTTTTTGGCATGGAACATAACTGGTTTAATTGGATTAATTGATGTTCTGATGTGGATCATATAAATTATGATAGAAATGATTCAGGGATTTAGTGAATAAGAAGTGGTGAATATGATAAATTGGTAATGAAATTTGAAATGATAAATATTTTAAATGGGATTTCATAAAGGAATTAATTGGTATGTGAAATGGGATTGTATTAGGAAATTATTTAATATTCTTAGTGAGTTATGAATTGGAATTGGTAATTGGACTAAATGGTCTAGGTGATGTAAATAAAAAATGTGTTAATGGGTTTGGGCATAATATTAATTCCCATTTTGATCGTTATGTATTATTATTATTATTTATATTTTTTGTCATTGTTTGTGATGTGGTTATTTTTTGTGAATGAATAAATAATAATGTTAACATGACTTGGTATACTGGGATATTGACATGAGGTTATACGCCCATGAGTCATGTTAGACTGTGGCTCTAAACTCCACAACACAATGCATGGGTTAGAGGAAGTGATAAAATTCTATTTCCCAAATGGTATCATACCACCTAAACTAGATGTTGAAGGTGAGGATATTTTGTTGGTTGTGATGTGTAATCCCTAATCACAAAGGACTTGAATAATTCCCCTATGTATTTGTATTGTTGAACATTCCTAATCATTTTTACACATTGAAGAAGTTAATTAATTAGTAAAATGTATTAAAATTCTAATCTGGATTTAATGATTGATTAACATGGAGGAACTAGTATACTAATGGCTACATGCACTGTCATTTAATTAAATTACATATATTTAATACTTTTTATTTATTTTATACATAAATGCACTATCTGTTTAGACTATATATTTTATATACACCGTTGGGGGTGACAATCTAAGTGGTACTCAGACCTTTATTGATCCTTTTTTGGGTTCCTGAGTAGATTTCATGCTTACATATCATAATAATTTAATGGTCCTTATGATAGGGAGTTGTGTTTGGAATGGACAAGAAATGGTGAGGATTTAGAAATAGAGTGAGGACTGGTTTATGGGATTTTGCTGGTGTATTTATTTTTTGTGTTTTCACTTAGTACCGTAGCGTGACATGACATATTTTCTATTGGTTGTAGTTTGTACCCAATTTGGGGAAATATTTATTTATGGATGTTCACTAAATATTATACTTTTTTCACCATTATATATATTTTCTAATTAATATTAATATGGTAAAGAGGGGATAGACTCCCCATGTGACTTTTATGACTTCAATTCTAGTGTAATTCATCTAGAATACGGGGAGGCACACTTGAGGTCATTTGGAAATCATACTGGAGACACCAAATAAGTGGATCCTCAAACGATGAAATTACAAAGTGTTATCAAAGAAGGAAATTTTTTGACTTAATATTAGGGTGCAAGAAATGATGTCTGGAAAGTGATAGGACTTGGTAATGAGCTCTTATTTTTGAGTATCTAACCCAAGTGCGATGGATAACCCAAATCACACAGTGTGGGAGTTGTTGTTCTTGTTGATTTCTGTTACATTTGATGATATTTTACCATTGGGTGATGAACATGTTGTCTGATGTGACTATTTTATAATATTTTCCCCAGGTATTCAATTAAATGGGGTTGTAAATTCATGAATAATTATAGGAAATAATGATTATAGGATACAATTATCATGGTGGGAACACATGGGACGAGTTTATGGGGCATAAACGTTTTGATGCATTTTTTCCTTCATGAAAGAGATGAAAATAGTGTCTAATGGGGTGATATAAATGGATAAAAAAGGGAATTAATAATCTAATAATTATTTAAGAATAGGGATTGGTGAGGGGTAATAAATTAATTAAAATATATCTTTGAGGTTAGTTGTGATGTATAAATTGTATTGAAATGGTTTTGAAGGAATGGATTTTAACCATGTGAGATTGTCATGACATGTTATCCATGACCTTGGTGGGGAGATTCAAGGGTAGTGGTCCTGATATGATCGAGCCCATATATGTAATGTTTATGAAATGGTTTGATTATGGCTATTGATGAACCTTCTATTATACATTTTGAAAGAAATTATGGTTTGTGTTCTAAATCTCATGTTAGAAATTGTAGATAAATCAAACCAAAAGGCATGTTCCTATCAGTTGAATAGAGGATATTGCATAGAATGATCATCCATTAGTAGTGAATGATAATTTTGTGATTCAAGATATTAGAAAGGATAAATTACAGGGGAAAGTTTATTTTTTAACGTAGATGATGGAATGAGACCCAGGGTAGGTTGCACATAGTATGCTCGAGCTGGCCAGGGAGTTTCAACTATACGACACTCTAACATTTATGGGATATGGTGGTCTATAGGATGTAAAGTTTTGTATAGATTCTATCAAGACTATTAAAGAACATTTTCATACTCCTATTTAGATTATGTTCACTTTAGTATCCAATATGTTGATAAAAAATGAAAAGCAGTGGTGTGACTTAATGGATCAGAAGGAGCTGGCTGAAGGGATGATGTGGAAAGATTTCCTTGAGATGTTTTGTGAAAAATTATATCCAGATAAATTGAGGAAGGATACTTCTACATATATTTTAGTTTGAATAAATTTCAAAAGTCATTGATGGATTATTCAACTTTTTTCAACAGCTTGTGATGCTTCGTTTCAACATTTTTAGGGGATAAGGAATCTATGGGGAAAAGTTTCTAGGATGGGTTGAGATATGGGATATTGTAACGCCCCGACCCTAGTTACCCATAGTCAGTGAATTATTTTAATACATTGGTATAATTACAAGGAATCAAGTCCTGCAGGACCGATCAGTTTAGCAGTCTTGGAAAATAGATTACATAAAATAACATTACAATACACTTTCTCATATACAACACAGCATAAATAATACTTTGAGAACACCATTGTTCCCTTAGCTTAACCCTGCATCTTAAGCATAAAACACTTCTTGTGATCCTGGGAAAAATAAAGCATATAAAGGGGTGAGCTCAGATGCTCATTAAGGGTAAATAATTTAGAGGAAGCTATAAAATTTTAAGGTAAGATGTCTAATATAAACAAAAACCTTTCTAAATATGAACATGAACATAATATGGTTAAAATATTTCAAACATTACCATATAAACATGCACATGGATATTCTAATAATCAAATAATCACATGTAATAACTAATTTCATAATGAGGGAATGCATAATACCGAACTTTAATTTCTGTGTCAAGGCCTAGTGCCAAGACCTAAGGGATAACTGAAACCGGAACCCAACCCGGAGAGCCTCTGTAACCGGACTCCAACCCGGAGTGCCACTAATAACCGAACACCAACCAGGAGTGCCTCTAATAACCAGACACCTACCCGGAGTGCCTCTAATAACCGGAAACCAACCCTGAGTGCCTCTAATAATAGGACCCCAACCCGGAGGGCTTATTTTTACCGGTCCCCAACCCGGAACAAACTAGTCCAACACATTAATCATAAGAAAAGTTTGAGATATAACATAAATATTCTTATTAAAACTAACTTACGAAATTTCAATACATTAACCATAAACCATGAATCACATAAAAATAACTCATCCACAATCAAACATATCATAAAACCTTCAATAAATGATGGATGTTTTATATCATAATAAATCAACTTCAAATAAGCTTAAAATCCATCAAAGGGTGTTGACATCGATGAAATCAAAACTATTTGAGAGAAATATGTCTTTTTTGAAATCATTTAAAAATCATATAATTATATAGAAAACCATTATTTTAAAAATATCCTTATAAGACTTTAAGCGAAGATTCAAAGGTGTAATAATGGAGGAGAATATCCTCACCCGCCGTATAGGTTAAAAAAACATTCTTACCTTAATTTTATTGAAAAGGTTATAAAGTACCTTGTTTGGAAAATGACGGAATGATTCCTTTCAAAACATTTTATAAAAATTCAAACTAGGGTATAAATGGTTTTAACCCATTGTCTATTAAATATTAAAAATGTTTTGAAGTACATTTTTATGAAACATGTATGTGGATGATAAATATGTCCCAATAGATAATTACGAATAAACAACCTTGGATAATAAAGAGATTGTGAAATTAACCCTTACCGCGTTGTAATCAATAGAGTCGTATGAAAAATAGTCAATAAACACAAAATGAATCATATAATATCATGAATATAAATAGGATAATGATATTACATATCAAATGGAAGTACACAATACACCACAACCAATAAAAAAGTGGTGAACAATAGAAATCTCACGGAATTAAAAGTGAGATAAGCAACCCCTTACCATGCACATTCCTTTAGTCGGGGGTACGTTTACCTACTGTATAAAGACTGCAGTAAGTTATTAAATTATACTAGAACCATATTAATATTTATGATAACATACCTTATTCATTTGTGACTTTATACTACCCATATAATAATAATTTCTATGTTATATTAATATTTCGAGTAATAATCGCTTTCTTTATCGTATGTGTTTTAACTTGTTACTCTTGATTGTATCAATTAGATCATGATTTAAATACATCCAAAATATAAAACAGGATTTATTTATCTTATATATTTAGTATATACAAATTTATAATAGACGTATATATGAAATGGAAGACACCGTTTATGGAGACGGTAGTCCATACGTACGCATAAACGTTGTTTCTGTTTTCATATAGTATTGAAGGGAAGTAAGTGAATAAGATATATGTAAGTACATAAATACTTATACTTATATATATCTCTCAAGTAGAATTATTATGTCATATATTACATACTTATTAGTAATATATATTTTTATAATCATCGATGAATGGTGAACATGGATATGAATCTAATCGCGTCGTGGAGACGGTAATCTGTACGTACGCACGAGCGAAAATATCATTCTTTTGATATTAATATAATATATAATTGGATGGTATATAATATATACAGAATACTTATCATGTTATATTTATTTTTTACATCAAATAAACATCATTATTATACCATCCAAATAATAATGTATTGAATAACAATTACACCATGACATGGAGACGGTAAGTCGTACGTACACATGTATGGTGACATGTCATTCAAAGGGTGGATATAATAATGAATTTGGTTGTACAATATTTATAATAACATCAAATTATATAGAATATACTAGAGTTATTATTTTAGAATGGAATCAACAAATAAAAATGATGTGGAAGAAGAAAAGAACTTAAAAGAGGGTGGTGAAATCATTACCTCTTATTCGGGTTCTTCCTTTTGATTTGATCAAAAGGGATCCCTAGGTTGGATTTTATATCAAACTAATGCCTCTATGATGATGTTAGGATATTTGATAGGGTATTTGGGCAGAGGATGGCTGATCCAAATGGCTTAGAAGGTGTGAATTAGAGAGAAGGGTGAGTGCCCTTTTATAAGAGGGGTGAGGGGCACCTTAGGAAAAACTTAAAATATTATTTTATAATAAATACATATTCGGTTTCTAATTGTTCCAAAGTTGATTATTTAATTTATAAGGTGGGGATAGGTCGAAAAAAACTCAAACAATAGGTTTTAGAAAAGTTTAGTTTACTATTTTAACCTTATCATTTAGATTTAACTCTAAGTTAAATAATTTAACTTTTACCATGTCTTCTTGTATTTTTACACTATATGGTTAATAAACATACTATATACTGCCTATAGAACCCCAATTGGTTCATTATTATCATATATATTATTATATATGTCTTTTGGCCGATCCTTAGTTTTTTACGACCAATATATCATTTAATAATAAAATATTTGTTTTAAAAACTATTTTATGTCAATTTTGACACTATTTGGTATTTGTTTTTTTTGATAAAATAATAACAACATGATTACATAAATGAAAATACATTTAATCAATCCTAAAATGTCATATTCATCTATAAAATTTGTGGATGTCATAAAAACTTTGATATTATATTTATTTTAATATTTATAATACCATTTATTTGATTCTTTCATCAATAAGGTACTTATTGCATCATCATTGTGTCATAAATAAATTTATTTATATATTGTCTAAAAATTATAAATAAAATACCATGATGTAGGAAATATATTTATCTTTATAATTAATATTTATAATCGAATTTATCTCATTAAGAACCCTATATTAAAAATGTTTTTGTTATTAAATATTAATTTTAACTCTTTTAACTCTTCTTTGAATTAAATAATTATAAATGTCCTAATCTAATCCAAGTGGACCTAAATGATAATATTTAATTCCTATGATTATTTTTGGTCGAGATAAACGTGTCCAATATTATTAGGACATGTGTGAGGGTAATATTAATATCATTTTTACCCTCAATTACCATATTTACTTTTAACCGTAGTAAATAAAAGTAAAAATATATTATTCACCAATAATTATTTTGATCTCATTTAACCACATTTTACTCCTTGATATTAACTATTTCTATCGGATTTTTGAAATTCAGCTCACAGAAGAGGTAAAATTATGTTTTATGTGAATTTGCAAAAGCTCCTAGGAGGTGGGTAAAAGACGGTGAAAAGTACAATTAAATTTTTATATAACTAAAATTATTATAAATCAAATATAAGGAATTAAATTTAACTTATATATGTATTATGTATCTATTTTTAAATAAAATAATTTAAATAAAATAAATTATTATTTAAATAAAAATTCGGTTTTAAACTATAACTCAGTGTTTTTCAGTATTTATCAAAATTTAAATGTTTTCAGAAAAATACAAAGAAAATTATCCGAGGCTTATTTTTATATTCCTAATTCAATAATGAAGTCTATTTTACCAAATTCAAAACATATAAGATTCATTTATTAATTTAAAATTAATTCCCGCTGTTAAAACAAAAAGCGTTTTTTTAAGAAACAACAACTATCAAAAGATTGACACTTGTTTTTGTCCTGTTTAAATGTGAAATTATGTAAAATGACCCATATTGGATTAAATAGTAAAAATATATTCTAAATATAATTTAAAACCACTGAAATTCATTATTTATCACTATTAATTATTTCAATTAAAAAAGTTGTTTTTATTTAAAATTAGTAATTTTCACTATTAATCAAAATATGATAGTTGTCAGAAAAGTACAAAAATTCACCCTAAGCTAATTTCGATATTCCGAATCCAAAAATAAAGTCCATTTTGAATGATAAAATGTATAAAATTTTAAAAGGTGGGTATTACTATTTATAACAGCTAGTTTGATTGGTTGTGGTGTGTGTTAGAACTCGAAGTTGCGTACATCACATGCCACTGTATTATTCAAAGAGAAGAGTATCGTGGAAGCTTGGGGTGTTACATTCTCCACTCCTTATATAAATTGTGTCCTTGCAATTTAATCTTAGTATTGGAAACATGGGGTTGACATTTCTAAATATCAATGCTGAAATCCCACATCGAAAAATGGATTAATGAGGCCTCTATTTAAAATAAAGAGTGGTAAGTATGAAGGTTACCGAAAATAACACATACTAGGGTTACTTGTAAGAAAATATGGATATGGAAGAGAAATCTAACCATCAATATCTGATGGAGAGTGGTGGAGAACATGGCTATGAAAAGGACAATAATCCCAAAGCCATAAATTTGTGATGATCTAAGGTACAATGTAGGACAACATTTTTTTTGTAATTTCCTTTACTTAATGTTGAGGAATTTATTTCTGAGATTGGATAAGATCATAAAGAGATATACTTACATTATAATTAGATTTTATCCATCAATAAATTTCTACCACAACCTCAAATTTCACTACAAAACATAATACAACTCAAAAATACTCTATTTATCCTAATCGTATAGGGTTCCAAATATAATGAATGTATAATTCACATATAAGACCCATTAAAAAAACTACATTATACAATCCAGGGACTTCACGTAGTCCAGTGGTATGTGATAAATCCCAATCGCACTTTGGTTGTGGATTCGATTCCCGCAACTTTGTCCGACGGGACGGGTTGTCACACGGTCTGCGTGTTGTCCTTTTATAAAAATCCAAAAATAACCTTTCAAAGTTAATCCATTCCATCCTTTAGACTTATCCAAAATACTACTATCCAAACTCACAGTCTAAGATTTGTATGAAAGTTAAAAACAATAATGATCCTTTTTTCCTTGTAATAACATGTGAACACCTTCACCATGTATTATTTTAAAACATGGTAACATCCTAAATTACCATAAAACCTTATTAATTACATTCATTCTCCCTTATTCTTTATAGAATACTAGATATAATCCTTCTATAGGAAATGTTTTAAACTCCAATGATGAAAAATCATTAATCAGTTTCAAGTTATTCAAGAATATCCAGTATAATTTACCAAAATCAACCATATCTTATTCCAAAATCAGTACCTCAATATTAGGACCATTTTAAGGTTTATCTTTCCTTCAACTGTGTAATTTCAAAAAAGTTTAACTCACTGTAGAGTCAATTTTATTAGTACCATAAAATCTCAAATCCTAAATGAAAATAGTATTGTAATACAATCCTTAATTATTTCTAGAACATCATTCATACAACACATAATGAAATAATTCCAAAATAACAACATAAGAACACTAGTCATTCCTCTTCATTTGTGGTAGTATCATAACTTGATTATTATCCAATAGCATCACTTGACGCATAGTCTGATGACTAAGAAATTGTTTTGCGTAGTGTCCAAACTCCTTATAGAGGAAGCATTGTACTTTGGAAACCTTTTTCTTACACTTGTAGTCACGTACACGATGTCCTTTTTCTCTACACTTATAATATACTCACATTCCCTTCAAGAATTTTCCAAGCTGATTCTTTCCACAGTTATCAAATATGGGAAAATCCTTCATTACCTTGTTCCCTATATCTGTCCGGATCTCTACCATCCCTTTCTTCTCTGGCTTCCCTTAAAATCCACAGGACTCTGAGAATTCTTTAGATATCTTATCAACACATGATACTATTTCTTCATATGGTGATTATACATGGGAGACTATTTCCATTCTAAATTCTGGCTTATGACCATGAAATATATGATCCTACTTACTCATTGGATCATGTGTATTGATGGAGGTCTCACTCCTTCTATTGGGTGCCATTTCTAAATAATGGAATAAACTATATTAGTTTATGAATAGCAATACCTAATCCTGATCTTATAAAACACTTAACATAAATTAAACAGTTTATGGATATAATCCATTATCATAAAAATGTTTTCTTTGTGTAATTATATACACATAAGCCCTTAATAATGGTTTGTAAAGAAAATGAGAATTATCTTAAGTATATCTCTTGGGAGTGTCGTAACCAAGAGTGCAGCAAGACCCGTTGTCATGCACCAGTTCCCGTTCGAGTCGAGCTCATAGTGGTGTTTTCGAGTTTTACCCCTAGGTACATCTGTGCCAGAGCCGCCTCTACCTACTCGTATCTAGACAGGGATGTATTTCTTGGAAAACTCACAAAATCTCTACATTACCAAAATTATAGGAAGTTATTCTATACTAATCCTCAAAGTCGATCTTAGGGTAATGTGCTCCAATCAGATTTTATCTAAATATTGTTTCCAAGGTTATTTCTAAACATCCTCTGATACCAACCGTAACACCCCAACCCCAGTTACCCAGAGTCGATGCATTATTTTAATACATTGGTATAATTACATGGAATCAAGTCCTGAAGGACCGATTAGTTTATCAGTCATGGAAAATAGATTACATACAAGAACATTAAATTACACATTCTAATATACAACACAACATAAATAATCCCTTGAAAATGCCATTGTTCCATTAGCTTAAACCTGCATCTTAATCTTAAAACTCTTCTTGGGATCTTGGGAAAAATAAAACATAGAAAGGGGTGATATCAGATGCTTAGTAAGGGTAAATAATTTAGCTGAAGCTATAAACTTTTAAGGCAATATGTGTAACAAAAACTACATACTTTTTAAACATAAACATGAACATAATATGGTAAAAATATTTAAAACATTACCATATAAACATGCACATGGATATTCTACTAATCAAATAATGGAATGTAATAACTAATTTCATAATGAGGGATGCATAAGGCTGAAATTTATTTTCTGTGTCAAGGCCTCATGCCAAGACCTAAGGGCTAACTGTAACCGGAAACCAACCCGGAGAGCCTCTGTAACCGGACACCAACTCGGAGTGCCTCTAATAACCGGACACTAACCCATAGTGCCTCTAATTACCGGAAACCAACCCGGAGTGCCTCAAATAACCTGACACCATCCCAGAGTTCCTCTAATAACCAAAAACCAACCCAGAGGGTGTAATTTTACCGTTCCCCAACCCGGAATATACTAGTCCAACACATTCATCATAAGAAAAGGTTGAGATATAACATAAATAGTCGTATTAAAACTGCCTTACGAAATGTCAATACTTAATCTATAAACCATGAATGACATAAAAATAACTCATCCAATGTCAAACATATCACACAACCTTCAATTCAATATGGATGTTTTGTATCATAATAAATCAACTTCATATAAGCTTAAAATCAATCAAAGGATGTTGACATAGATGAAATCAAAACTATGTGAGAGAAATATGTCTTTTTTGAAATCATTTTAAAATCATTTAATTATATAGAAAACCATTATTTTGAAAATATCCATATAAGATTGTAAGTGAAGCATTAAAGGTGTAATAATGGCGGAGAATATCTGCATCCTCCATATAAGTTAAAAAAACATTCTTACCTTAATTTTATTGAAAATGTTATAAAGTACCTTGTTTGGAAAACGAAAGAAAGATTCATTTCAAATCATTTTAAAAAAAGTCAAATAGGGGTATAAATGGTTTTAACCCATTGTCTATGTAACGCCCTGACCCGAGTTACCCAGATTCGGTGCATTATTTCATAACATTGTCATGATCACAAAATATCAAGTCTCGAAAGACCGATTAGTTTAGTAGCCTTGGAAACAATAGATACATTCATAACTCTTACATTACATCATAAAGAAAGACAAAACTACAACAACATATTGTCTTCATATCCCCTCATACTATCCATTCCTGTCATTCATAATATACTTATTCACATCTTGGAAAAATTAAAACATTGGAAGGTGTGAGCTCAGATGCTCAGTAAGGATTACAATATTGCGGAAGCATTCATAAATAAACATTAACATTTAGTGAAATGTATAACTAAAACAAAATCCTTTTAAACTTGAACTTAAACATAATATGGCAAAAGTAAAATGAGATAATGCCATTTACTTATTCACATGGATATTCTACTGGTCGAATAATCACATGCAATATCAATAACCACTTTCACAATGATGGAATGCATAATGCCAGACTATCATAACCACGTAGCCAAGGCCCCGTGCCATGACTACAAATAATATTTTGTCAATGCCTCGTGCAAAGACACTAGTTTGAGTCATGAGACCTACTGATGCAATTTTTTAGAAGATACTTACGTTTAAAATTGCTCAAATATACTTTAGTGTTTTTCTAATAACATTATGCAAGCTTCTAAAAACAAAATAACTAATTCTGAGACTGCTTGACTAATTACATGTCATAATGGGTCCATTCCCAATCTCTTCCTGTCAATCATACCCAATAGTCAGGTTTTCTGAAAACATTTTTAAGCTTGCATTAAATATGTATACATTTGCACTGGATTTTCATATATTTGAGAGAAATATCTCTCTCTTTTTTAAAATCATTTAAAAAAGTTATGGCTTTTAGAGGAAGCTGAAACTCAAATAATGGTCACAGTGGTGGAGAAGAAGTTGTCACAGCGTATGTAAGACAAAACATTCCTTTTGTCGTTTAGTAAAAACACTTCGTATAAAAATATTCATTTTGAATAAAAGTAAAATTCAAAGGGGTTTATACACCATATAAAAGAAAGTTGTGTATAAAACAAAATATTCTTCAATGAAAGGAGATTGAGATGAAGTCCCTTACAAATATCATTTTTTAAATAAAATAGATCTATAATGTGTATTCACTATAAGTACACATAATGAAAGTACAAATACAATATAGGACATAATAATATCATGACATAATTTGAAAGTATGAGATTAACCCAAAGAATGGAAATTGGGTTAAGACGTTCCCTTAAAAAGATAATTTTTTAAATAAAATAGATCTATTATGTGTATTCACTATAAGTACACATAAAGAAAGTACAAATATAGTATATGACATAATAATATCTTGACATAATTTGAAAGTAAGAGATTAACCCAATGAATGGAAATTGGGTTAAGAAGTTCCCTTACCAAGATAATTTTTTAAATAAAATAGATCTATTATTTGTATTCACTATAAGTACACATAAAGAAAGTACAAATACAGGATATGACATAATAATATAATGACATAATTTGAAAGTAGGAGATTAACCCAAAGAATGGAAATTGGGTTAAGAAGTTCTCTTACCTCATGTCCGACTTGACTCGATCGTTCATTAACCTCCTAAATAATAAACTAGAGTTAATTTATACTTGATTAAAAACTTTTTTCAAGTTCATTATTCCTTTTATATCACTTCTTACCATGTTATGAACATTATGTAATTATTCAAGTTAATAATGGTCGTTTTGACGATCATTGGTACTTGAGTTAAAAATAAACATCTTATAATTACAAGTTGTTCATGTTGTAAAATATCCATTATATTCAGAATTATATTCATGATGTAGGTATCATATATCTCATATATATCCAGTATATACATTCAGTTATAATATTACATAACATTTGGAGTAATAAATGAAATGCACCGTTCATGGAGACGGTAGGCCGTACGTACGCATGAACGCTACTTTCATTTCTATTTCATATTTAATGGAATAAAATCATAATTATATATTGTTATATTATAATTCCAGTATAATATCATATATAAAATCATTTAATTCATTCTTTATATATCCCACATATGGCATTAACGATTCAAATCACTTTGAGGGGGCGGTAGTCCGCACTTCCTAAAAAGAAATTATCGTGTTTACCCATAATTGAAATCATAATGGTATGAAATAAATGAAAAATACAGAATCATGAGGAAAACAAAAACAAAATATATATCATATATAAAAATATTGTCATCATAATGGCCACCATTAGAGGTGTTAATAGAATATTGAACAATCATCATTTCGTGAGGCAGTATTTCACCACCCACAAAAACAGAATGTTCTTTAACCATTAGACGGAGGTGTGCGTAAGAGTAAATCAAATCATTATCATAAAAACATACTAGTATGTTTAATATACTGTTGTTGTTACAAAATAAAGGAATAAAAATATTTGAAGGGGTTGGACAAGCAAAATAAAACAAAATATTATAAGAGAAGACATTACCTTAAAATCGGGTAACTCTTTTTTTGATTTGAGCCAAAAGCTTCCTTGGAAAGAATTCTGCCCAAATTGAGGCTTCTAAATGTAATAAGGGGAAGTTTAGAGAGTATTTGGTCAGAGTTTGGCAGAGCCAAATGGCTTTGATAGTGTGAATAAGGTGGTAGTGGTGGGGTCCTTTTATAAAAGGAGTGGCAGGGCACTCTTGGAAACTCATGAAATGTTACATTATTATGAAATGTTTTTCAGATTTAAAAGGACCCACAATTATATATTTCAAATAAAAGGTGATAAGGGTTAGAAATATACTCATCCAATAAGTTTTTTACATGTGTAATTCATAGATTTTACATTATATTTTCATTTTATTGAAATCGTTAATTAATGAGGTAATCGCTGCATCATCATGGTGTCATAAAATATTTAATTTATTTAATGTATAAAAATTATAAAAAAAATATCTGGATTTAAGAAATCTTTTTAGCTTTCCAATTAATATTTATATTCTAAATTTTAACTTATATAACCCCATGTAATAATTGTTTTAATAAACAACTCATGTTTTTGAAAATTTTATTTTTACCTTAAATAAAAAGTTATTATTGTCATTTTTGTACCCAAGTGGATCCATGGGGTCCCCATGTTGACCCATGGACTGTCTTGGTCGGCCATGACTCATCCAATAAGGGTAGGACAAGTTTAAGGGTATTTTCATATTTTTATAATATCATTTTTACCTTAAATTTCACTAATTACCTTTAATGGCGATTAATAAAACTTAAATGTTACTATTCACCAAAAAATTATTTTAATCCCATTGAACCACATTTTACAAAATAATGACAACCATGTATGTCGGATTTTAGAAATTCAATTCATAGAAGCAGTAATGTTTAATTTAAACAAAAAAATCAGTTTTTTAACTACCACTTAGTGGTTTCACTATTCATCAAAAATTGATGTTTTTCAAAACAGTGCCAAAATTTCACTCTATACCATAATTGATATTCCGAATTCAAAAATGATGTCTATTTTAAAAAATTAAAAACATATAAGTTTCATTAATTAATTTTATAATTAATTCCCGCTGTCATAACAAATAGCGAGTTTTTAAGAAACAATATATATCAAAAGATTGACAATTGTTTACGTCCAATTTCAAAGTCAAATTAATTATAATGATCACCATTAGATAAAATGGTAAAAATATATTATAATTATACTTTAAAACCACTCTATAGTATAATTTATCAAAATAAATTATTTTTATTAAAAAACATTTTTTTAAGTATTTTTCACTATTCATAAAAAATTAGAAGTTCACAGAAAATTACAAAAAATTCAGATTAGGATAATTTCGATATTCCGAATACAAAAATGAAGTCCATTTTGAAATATAAAATTTATATAATTTCAAAAAGTTGGTATTACTATTCATAACTTCTACTTTTATTGGTCGCGGTGTGTTAGAACTCGAACTTACATACAATGCAAGCTATTGCATTATTGAAAGAGAGTCGTATCATGGAAGCTCGGGGCGTTACATTCTCCCATCCTTCAATAAATTGCATCCTCACAATTTGAAATTTTTCTTTGAAAATATAAGGTTAAAAATAGAAAATACCTTTGTGGAAAAGCGACATCAGAAATAGGGTTAATAAAAATATAACATTAAAAGAAATAAAGAGAAGTACAAAGGTAACCCGAGATATTCCATACTAGGATTCTATGAAAATATGGATATGGAGGAAAATAACCATCAAGGACTGATGGAGATTTGTATAAAACATGATTAGGAGAAGGTTAACTACAAGAAAATCACAAACTTTTGATTGGTTAAACGGTCATTGATTCCCCAATTGGAAAAGTTAACCGACAAAATTTTTTATTTTATGTTACCTTTCATAAAGTTGAGGAATTTATTTAAGAGATTTAGTAAGAACTTAAGGAAATATACTTACTTGTCATGTAGACTTTCATTCTTTAATAAATTTTTACCACAAACCCAGCATTCACTCCAAAAGGTAATATAACTCAAAATATTCTATTTATCATAATTGTATAAGGTTCAAAATAATAACACATACAATTTAGAATCGGAAAACTATTTTGTAATAAACAGGGACTTCCTGTAGGCTAGTGGTAGGTAATAAAGGCCAGTCGCACTATGGTTGTGGGTTCGATTCCTATAGCATTGTCCGACGTGACAGGTTATCCCCCGATATGCAGGTTGTCCTTTTCCTAAAACTATAGTATTATAATATTCCAAAAATAATCTTCATAAATGTTTTAACCTTAAACAATACTATCCAAAGTTAATCTTAATCCATTCCAACCTTTATAGTTATCCAAAAAACTTTCCGTCAAGACATTATCTAAAAGGTCTCTAAATTCCAAAATCAATTGTATCATCAGATTCCTCAAACAAAGTAAAGTTTCTCTTATTGTCACACATAAAAATATGATTACCTTCATCATATTAAAACCTTAATGAAAACAAAAAGTACTGTAGTACAATCCTTATATATATCACATTATTCTTATAACAAGAATATAATCCTTGAGTCCAAAAGCACCAATACATTAATTATTCAACTTCAACTGTAGTAACAGTATAAGATTGTCCTTGATCCCTTGGCATTTTCTGAGGTAATTTTCCCTGACGATTTGGACATTAATTTTCATAATTCCCCATTTCCATACAATTGTAGCATTCAACATTGATAGCCTCTTTCTTTCCCTTGCAATAACGAGCCTGGTGACCTCTTTCTCCCCATTTATAACAAACTCCCATTCCTTTTAGGAATGTACCGGGGTGATTCTTCCCACAATTATCGCATAATGAAAAATCCTTCTTTCCATTTTTACCTTTATCTGTCTCTTGTTCCACCATTCTTATCTTCTCTTGCTTTACTTTGTTGTCATAAGACTTAGAGAATTCTTTTTCTGTCTTGATAGCATACGAGACTATATCTTCGTATGTTGAGAAAGATTGTGATACTAAATCTCGACGAAGAAATGGTTTTAACCCATCAAAGAAACGATCAATCTTACTTCTTGGGTTACGTATATAATATGCTGCATGCCTTGCTAACCTTGTAAATTTAGCCTCATACATTGCGACATTCACATCCTCTTTCTGCCTCAAACTCAGAAATTGCCTTTCCATATCTTCTCGTTGGTCATGTGGAAAGTATTTTTCTAAGAAAAGCTCTTTGAAATCTCTCCATACCATACTTGATACTTCTTCATCTTCCTTTGTGTTTCGAATCAGCTACCACCATTAATCGGCATCTACAGTGAGGGGGTAAACTGTTATGAAAACCTTCTCCCTTTCGCTACACCCCAAGGCGTGGAATATTTTCTCTAAGGATTTTATCCATTGCTCAGTTACTAATGGATCCATACCCCCATTAAATGTTGGAGGTTTTTGCCTCATGAAACGATCTAACATCGATCCTCCACATTGCGGATCAGGGTGCTCCATACGAATAAGGTTGTTATTCATAACCTGGGTGACTTGTCCCAGTATGGTAATAAGTTGATCAGCACCGGTTGTATCTCCAGCTCCACAATAATTATCTTGAGTAGGAGGGAAATCCCTACACGGAGTGCGTTCATTGATACGGTTTCCATTCCTCCCACTAGGGTCCATTTCTAAACAATGGCATAAACTAGATTAGTTTATGAATCAAAATACATTATTCCGTACTTGTAAAACACTTAACATAAATTGAACTATAATCATAAAAATGTTTTCTTTGAGCAAGTATATACTCATAAACCCTTCATAATGGTTTGGAAAGAAAATGAGAATTATCCTAAGCATATCCCCCCGGGAGTGTCGTCACCAAGAGTGCAGCAAGGTCCGTTGTCGTGCACCAGTTCACGTTTGAGTCTAGCTCGAAGCGGTGTTATCGGGTTTTACCCCTAGGTACATCTGTGCCAGAGTTGCCTCTACCTGCTCGTATCGAGATAGGGATGTATTGCTTGGAAAACTCACAAAATCTCTATAATACCAAAATTCTAGGAAGTTCTTCTATACTAATCCTCAAATACTATCTTTGGGTTATGTGCTCTAATCAGAGTTTATCTAAATCTAGCTTCCAAGGTTAGTACTAAACTTCCTCTGATACCAATTGTAATTCCTCGACCCCAGTTACCCAGAGTTGGTGCATTATTGTGTAACATTGGCATGATCACAAAAGATCAAGTCTCGAAAGACCGATTTGTTTAGTAGCCTTGGAAACACTAGATAAATTCATATTTCTTACAATACATCATAAAGTAAAACAAAACTACAACAACATCTTGTCTTCATATCCCCTCATACTATCCCTGCAGGTCATTCATAATATACTTCTTCACATCCCGGAAAAATTATAACATTGGAAAGGGTGAGCTCAGATTCTCAGTAAGGATAACAATATAGAAGAAGCATTTATAAATAAACATTAACATTTAAGGCAATGTATAACTAAAACAAAAGCCTTTCAACCTTTCACTTCATCATAATATGGAAAAAGTAGAATGAGATAATGTCATTTACTTATTCACATGGATATTTTACTGGTCGAATAATCACATACAATATCAATAACCACTTTCACAATGGTGGAATGCATAATTCCATACTATAATAACCACATATCCAAGGCCTCATGCCAAGACTACAAATAATATTTTGTCAAGTCCTCATGCCAAGACACTAGTTTGTCTCATTAGACCTGCCGATGCAATTTTTTAGAAGATACATACGTTTAACATTTCTCAAATATACTCCAGTTTTTTTCTAAAAACATTATGCAAGCTTCTGAAAACAAAATAACTAATTCTGAGACTGATTGACTAATTACAGGCCATAATGGGTCCATTCCCAATCCCTTCATGTCTACCACACTCGAGAGTCAGGTTTTCTGAAAACATTTTTAAGCTTGCGTTAAATATGTATACATTTGAACTGGTTTTTCATATATATGAGATAAATATCTCTCTATTTTTTGAAATCATTTAAAAAAGTTATGGCTTGTAGAGGAAGTCGCGACTCAAATAATGGTCACGGCGGCAGAGAAGTAGTTTTCCCTTCATACGTAATACAAAACATTACTTTTGTCGTTTAGTAAAAATGCTTCGTATAAAAATATTCATTTTTAATAAAAGTAAAAGTCAAAGGGGTTTATACACTGTATAAAAGAAAGTTGTGTATAAAACAAAATTTGCCTCAATGAAAGGAGATTGAGACGAAGTCCCTTACAAAGATCATTTTTTAAATAAAATAGATCTATTATGTGTATTCACTATAAGTACACATAAAGAATGTAAAAATACAAGATAGGACATAATAATATCATGACATAAATTGAAAGTCGGAGATTAACCCAAAGAATGGAAATTGGGTTAAGAAGTTCCCTTACAAAGATAATTTATTAAATAAAATAGATCTATTATGTGTATTCACTATAAGTACACATAAAGAAAGTACAAATACAGGATATGACATAATAATATAATGACATAATTTGAAAGTAGTAGATTAACCCCAAGAATGGAAATTGGGTTAAGAAGTTCCCTTACCAAGATAATTTTTTAAATAAAAATGATCTATTATGTGTATTCACTATAAGTACACATAAAGAAAGTACAAATACAGTATAGGACATAATAATATCATGACATAATTTTAAAGTAGGAGATTAACCCAAAGAATGGAAATTGGGTTAAGAAGTTCTCTTACCTCATGTCCGACTTGACTCGATCGTTATTTAACCTCATGAATAGTAAACTAGAGTTAATTTCAACTTGCTTAAGAACCTTTTTCAAGTTCATTATTCCTTTTATATCACTTATTAACATTTTATGAACATTATGTAATTATTTAAGTTAATAACGGTCGTCTTGTCAATCTTTGGTACTTGAGTTAAAAATAAACTTCTTATAATTAAAAGTTGTTCATGTGTTAAATATACATTATATCCAGAATTATATTCATTATGTAGGTATCATATATATCATATATATCCAGTATATACATTCATTTATAATATTACATAACATTTAGAGTAAGAAATGAAATGCACCATTCATGGAGACGGTAAGCCGTACGTACTCATGATCGCTACTTTCATTTCTATTTAGTATTTAATGGAATTAAATCAAAATGATATAAAGGTATATTATAATTACAGTATAATATCATATATAATATCATTTACTCCATCCTTTATACATCCCACATATGGAATTAACGATTCAAATCACTTTGAGGGGGCTGTAGTCCGCACTTCCTAAAATGAAATTATCACGTTTACCCATAACGGAAATCATAAAGGTATGCCATAAATGAAAAATACAGAATCATAAGGAAAAAAACATAATATATATCATATATAAAAATAGTGTCATCATAATGGCCACCATTAGATGTGTTAAAAGAATATTGAACAATCATCATTTCGTGAGGCAGTATTTCGCCACCCAGAGAAACAGTATGTTCTATAACCATTAGATGGAGGTGTGTGTAAGTTTAAATAAAATAGTTCTCATAAAAACATCCTATTATATTTAAGATACTGTTTTTGTTACAAAATAAATTAATAAAAATAGTTTATGGGGTTGGAGAAGAAAAATAAAACAAAATAACATAAGAGAAGACATTACCTTAAAATCAGGTAACTCTTTTTTTGGATTTGAGCCAAAAGCTTCCTTGGGAAGACTTCTTCCCAAAGTGAGGCTTCTAGGAGTAATAGAGGGAAGTTGAGATAGTATTTGGGCAGAGGTTTTTCGAGCCAAATGGCTTTGATGGTGTGAATAAGGTGGTAGTGGTGGGGGCCTTTTATAAGAGGAGAGGAGGGGCACTCTTGGAAACTCATGAAATGTTAAATTATTATGAAATGATTTTCTGATTTCAAAGGTCCCACAATTATATATATCTAAGATAAGGTGATAAAGGTTCTAAATATACTCATCCAATATGTTTTTGATGTGTGTAAGTATTAGATTTTACATTATCTTTTCATGTTATTTAAATCATTAATTAATGAGATAATCACTGCATCATCATGGTGTCATAAAAAATTTAATTTATTTAATTTATAAAAATTATCAAAAAATATATCATGATGTAAGAAGTCTTTTTATCTTTCCAATAATTATTTATAGTCTAATAGTTAACTTATATAACCCCATGTAATAAATGTTTTAGTAAAACAACTCATGTTTGTGACAATTTTACTTTTACATTAAATAAAAAGTTATTATTGTCATTTTCTTACCCAAGTGGATACATGGAGTCCTCAAGTTGACCCATGGATTTTCTTGGTCAGCCATGTCTCATCCGATAAGGGTTGGACAAGTGTAAGGGTATTTTCATATTTTTATAATATCATTTTTACCTTAAACATCACTAATTACCTTTAATCGCGATTAATAAAACATAAAAGTTACTAATCACCAAAAAATTATTTTAATCCCATTGAACCACATTTTACATTCTTATGACAACCATGTATGTCGGAATTTTGAAATTAAATTAATAGAAGCGGTGAATTTTAATTTAAACAAAAAATCTGTTTTTTAACAACCACTTAGTGGTTTCACTATTCATCAAAAATTGAAGTTTTTCAGAACAATTCCAAAATTTCACCCTAAGATATAATTGATATTCTGAATTAAAAAATGATGTGTATTTTAAAAAATTCCAAACATATAAGTTGCATTAATTAATTTTATAATTAATTCCCGTTGTCACAACAAATAGCTTGTTTTTAAGAAACAATATATATCAAAAGATTGACAATTGTTTATGTCCAATTTCAAAGTGAAATTAATTCTAATCACCACCATTGGATAAAATGGTAAAAATATATTATAACTATACTTTAAAACCACTAAATAGTATAATTTATCACTATAAATTATTTGCATTAAAAAAGTTGTTTTTAAGTAATTTTCACTATTCATAAAAAATTGGAAGTTCTCAGAAAATTACAAAAAATTCAGCTTAGGATAAGTTCGATATTCTGAATACAGAAATGAAGTCCATTTTGAAATATAAAATTTATATAATTTCAAAAAGTGGGTATTACTATTCATAACTGCTACTTTTATTGGTCGCGGTGTGTTAGAACTCGAACTTGCGTACAATGTAAGTTGTTGCATTATTGAATGAGAGGCGTATTGTTGAAGCTCGAGGTGTTACAGTCTAGTAAATATTAAAAATTTTATGAAATACATTTTTAAGAAACATGGATGTGGACTACAAAGATTTCCTAGTAGATAATTACGAATAAATATCCTTGGATAATAATGAGATTGTAAAATTAACCCTTACCTCGTTGTAATCAATCAAGTCATATGAACAATAGTCAGTAACCACCAAATGAATAATATAATATCATGAATATAAAATGGATCATGATAATACATAATGAATGGCAGTACACAATACACCACATGCAATAAATAAGTGGTGAACAATTGAAATCTCACAGAATTAAAAGTGCGGTAAGAACCCCATTACCTTGCACTTTCCTTTAGTCGAGGGTACATTTAGCCTCCTGTATAAAGACTATAGTATGTTATTAAATTATACCAGAACCATATTAATATTTATGATATCATACCTTATTCATTTATGACTTTATGCTACCCATTTAATAATACTTTCAATGTTATGTTAATATTTCGAGTAATAATCTCTTTCTTCATTGTACATGTTTTAACTTGTTACTATTGATTGTATCACTTAGATCATGATTTAAATACTTCCATAAAATAAAACATTATTTATTTATCTTGTATATTTATAATATAAAAATTTATAATAGACGTATATATGAAATGGAAAACACCGTTTATGGAGACGGTAGTCCGTACGTACGCATAAATGCTCTTTCCGTTTTCATATAGCATTGAACGGAAGTAAGTGAATAAGATATATGTAAGTACATAAATACATACATATATATATATATATATATATATATATCTAGTATCATTATTATGTCATATATTACATACTTATTAGTAATATGTATTTTTATAATCGTCGATGAATGGTGAACATGGAAATGAATCTCATCGCGTCGTGGAGACGGTAATCCGAAAATACGCACGAGCGAAAATATCATTCTTTTTATATTATTATAATATATACATGGATGGTATATAATATATACATAATACTTATAATTTTATATTTATTATTTACATCAAATACACATCATTATTATACCCATCCAAATAATAATCTATTGAATAATAATTACACCATGACGTGGAGACGGTAAGTCGTACGTACGCACGTTTGGTCACATGTCATTCAAAGGGTGGATAGGATAATAAATTTGGTTGTAAAATAATTATAATAACATAACAGTATAAATAATATACTAGTTTTATTATTTTATAATGGAAACAACAAATAAAAATGAAGTGGAAGAAGAAAGGAACTTGAAAGAGGGTGGTGAAATCATTATCTCTTCTTCCGGTTCTTCCTTTTGATTTGATAAAAAGGGCTCCATAAGTTGGATTTATTATCAAACTAAGGCCTTTAATATAAAGTTAGGATATTTTAGAGGGTATTTGGGAAGGGTTTGGAAGAGCCAAATGGCTTAGAAGGTGTGAATTAGAGAGAAGGGGGAGTCCCCTTCTATAAGAGGGGTGAGGGGCACCTTAGGAAAAACATAAAATATTATTATATAATAAATTCATATTTGGTTTCTAATGGCTCAAAAGTTTCTTATTTAAAGTATATGGTGGGGATAAGTCGAAAAAAACTCAACCAATAGGTTTTAGACAAGTCTAGGTTACTATTTTAACCTTATCGTTTAGATTTAACTCTAAGATAAATAATTTAACTTTTATCGTGTCTTCTTTTATTTTTACACAATATGGTTAATAAACATACCATATACTGCCAATAGAACCCCAATTGGTTCATTAATTTCATATATATTTTTATATAAGTCTTTTTGCTGATCCTTATATTTTTAGGACCATTATATCAATTAATAATATAATATTTGTTTTAAAAACTATTTTATGTCTATTTTGACACTATTTGGTATTTGTTTTTTGTAAAATAATAACAACATGATTACTTCAAAAAAAATACTTTGAATCAATCCTAAAATTTCATATTCACCTATAAAATTTGTTGATGTCATAAAAACTTTGAATTTATATTTAATTTTGTATTTATAATACCATTTATTTGATTCATTCATGAATAAGGTAATTAATGCATCATGATTGTGTCATAAATAAATTAATTTATATAATGTCTAAAAATTATAATTACAATACCATGATGTATAAAATATCTTTATCTTTTTAATGAAAATTTATAATCAAAATTATCTCATGCCAAACCCCATATTAAAAATGTTTTAGTTTTTAAACATTGATTTTATCTATTTTAACTCTTTTGGAATTAAATAACAACAAATGTCCTAATCTAATCCAAGTTGACCTAAATGATAATATTTTCTTCCTAAGGTTATTTTGGGTCAAGATAAAATTGTCCAATAGAATTAGGAAATGTGTCAGGTTAATATTAATATCATTTTTACCCTTAATTACCTATTTACTTTTAACCGTGGTAAATAAAAGTAAAAAGTTACTATTCACCAAAAAAAAAATTCATCTCATTGAACCACATTTTACTCTTTGATATTAACCGTGTCTCTCAGATTTTCTAAATTAAGCTCAAAGAAGTGGTAAAATTAAGTTTTATGTGAATTTGCAAAAGCTCATAGAGGGTGGATAAAACATGGTGAAAAGTTCAATAATATTTTTATATATCTAAAATTATTATAAACTGACTCCAATGAATTAAATTTAACTTATATAGGTATTATGTATCTATTTTGAAATTAAATAATTTAAATAAAATAAATAATTATTTAAATAAAAATTTGGTTTTAAACAATAACTTAGTGTTTTTCACTATTAATCAAAAATTAAAAGTTTTCAGAAAAATACCAAAAATTTACCCTAAGCTAATTTTGATAGTCCAAATTCAATAATAATTTCTATTTTAACAAATTCAAAACATAGAAGTTTCATTAATTAATTTAAAATTAATTCCCGCTGTCAAAACAAAAAACGTGTTTTTAAGAAACAATAATTATAAAAAGATTGACACTTGTTTATGACCGGTTTAAATGTGAAATTGTATACAATGAAAAAAATTGGATTATATTGTAAAAATATATTCTAAATATAATTTAAATCGACTCAAATTCATAATTTATCACTATTAATTATTTCAATTTAAAAAGTTGTTTTTAATTAAAATTTTTTAATTTTCACTATTCATCAAATATGAAAGTTATCGGAAAAGTACCAAAAATTAACCATAAGATAATTTTGATATTCCAAATCCAAAAATGAAGTCCATTTTAAAAGATAAAATGTATAAAATTTCAAAAGGTGGGTATTACTATTTATAACGGCTGGTTTGATTTGTTGTGGTGTGTTAGAACTTGAAGTTTCGTACATCACACGCTACTGTATTATTGAAAGAGAAGCATACCGTGGAATCTTGGAGTGTTATAGATATGGTCCATGGTGAACATATTTTGTTTATTAATTTTTATCAAGGTATTGGATCATTCCCTTTTCTTAGAAGGAATCCCAAAAGGAACATCAGGTATTGAACTAGTTGTGATACATATGTGGGAAAGTGGTGTAGATTATGAGTGTATGAAGCATCATTTTCGAAAACCCTATTTGGGTGGAAGTGCATTGAATAGTCAGATGAGTGGTCTAACATCTCAGGGTTGTGACTGGGTGTTCTGTTATTAGTGTGGAATGACGGGGCACATGCACAAATATTTTCCTCAACCACCGTTCATGTTTCAAGCATACAGAAGACTGGTCCATGGGTAGATGTTTTATAAGAACCAGTGGCCATCATGAAATGATGAAGGTATTTTAATAGATTCTATGTGCAAAAAAGGGGTTAGTTAACCTATATCCCATTGTTATTGGGAACTCCATGTGTCATACATCTAGGTGTGGCGGATGTGGGACTCTAGGGATTGTTCATATATACTAGCATGGTAGCACAACACATGTAACTGAGGTAGGAGAGTATGGAAGTGGGGAATTTTAGCTTCATGTAATTTTGTCTATACCTAGCATTGGTGAGGCTAGACAATCATTAGTCTGAGGTATGATTCATAAATCTTTTATTCCCACTACTAATTTATTTTTTATAGGCACGACACACTCCTTTATCATTGTATAGTTTGTAGACATAATGGGCCAACTAGTGGAACATGTCTGCGTGGTTCTGTCAAATGATACTTTGTTAGGTGTGCAAGTAGAGGGTATGAGATAGTGTATGGGTTTTTACTTTGAGGTTGGTGGGAACCATATTTTTTTGGATATGTTTTCTATTGTGATTTTAGGTTTTGACGTAATATTGGGTATGGATTTGTAGTTGATGTTTCAAGACCATATCAAATTTTTTCTTCACTAGGAAATGTATATATCTATCAAAGAATTAAATTATGTCCATCATGGTGAATGTGAACATTTTGTAGACTATACAGGACCAATTTTTCAATAGTTATTCGAACTCCCATCCAAAGAGCCATTTCATGTGCTATATGATGGTGGAATATAGTATCCAGTAATTCATTCTATTTTTGTCCAATTTCAGGACGTTTTTCTGATGAATTCATGGCGCTACCACCTCATAGATATTTTGAGTTTACTAATGAATTACTATCAGTGATCGTGTTAGTTTTAATTCATCCATATAAAATGGTGGTGGTATAACTCTATGAACATATTTTTAAGATAGAGTAGTTGGAGGGTAAATGGGTCATATGTCCTAGTATGTACTATGGGGATATCATGTACTGTTTATTATGAGGGATTATGAATTGATAAGGATTTTTTTTGATTATAGGAAGTTGAATCATATGAATATTATGAAATTATTCCCATAAAATAGAATTTAGGACCGATTTGACTCGCTGAGAGGTTCCTTGTTAATCTCTATGAATGATTTGAGATATGAATACCATCAATTGGGGGTGATACCTTCTAAAATACCAAATTCTTATTTCTTGAGTAGGTGTAGGTTATTTGAATTTATCATGGATCCATTTTAATTTCTCAATGAACTAGATGTGTTCATGGGATTAATGAATAGAATATTCCACCCATATACGGATCAGTTCAAGGTTATCTTTTTTGATGAAATATTGGTGTACTCAATAACAATTGATGATCATTCCAAATGTATTAGCATCAACCGATGTACACAAAAAAAGAATTGGATATATCACAATCTATCAAAATGAAAACTATTGATTGATAAAGTTCATTTAATGGGTTACATTATTTTTTAATTATGGGTTTTTCTGGATCTAGAGATAGTAGAAGTTTTGGTGTCCTGGGAGCAGCCCAATAATGTTTCTGATTTTCTGATTTTAATGGGATTGATCGGTTAATACAGAAGTTTCATTAGGGATTTATCCCATTTGAAATTGTAATTATTAGGTTGAAACAAAAAGGGGGTTAATTTTAAGTGTTCAGTGGCATGAAATAATGATTTTCAAGTGTTAAATACCACATTAATTCTAATATTACCTGAACAAGGTAGGAGGTAAACCCTGTTTTGTGATGAATTTGTTATTAGACATGGGGTGGCGTTGATTCAGGTTGGACAAGATGTGGCTTTTGGGACATGATAATTTATGAATAATGAATGAAATTACCCAACTAAATATCATGAGTTTTCTACTATTATTTACTCAAAAATTTATTGGAGGAATTACATATTGGGAGATAGGTTTATCATGTTTATAGACCATTAAAGTCTTACATACATTTTCCCTCGACATTATTTAAATCGTCAGTAGTGAAGTTGGGTTTAGTCTCTAAAATCCATTAATTTTGAGTTGGCTTACATGCCATGGAAAAGGAATAGAGTTGTTGATGCTCTGATCTGGAATGCTCGTAATCAGGTGGTTCAATAATCCAACTCTGATTGGAGAATGATGGCCATGATTGTTGAGATGCACCGCGAATTGTATAATGGAAATGGAAAAATGAACCTTACATCTATAACAGTAGAGTCCATTATTTTGAATAGGGACATGGAGATTCATGTGTAGGAACATGAGAGTTAAGATAAAAAAAGACTAAATGGTGGGGATTCCCCATGAATTTGGGCATTTTTATGATAAGATTGTTTATTTCTATGACATTGATGTGGGGATTGTAGGTGTTCAGAAATATTTGATGTGAGAGTTCCACATGTCAAAGCAGGAAGTGCATCCTATATCTACTAAGAAGATTAATATATTTGTAGGAATTATCTTTGTCTAGAAGTAATGAATTAATTTTCAGGTTTTATGGTATGGGGCCTTAACTGCAAGTAGGTGAAGGACGAGAATAAATTCCAATGGAGTTTTCTATAATTGCTTCCCATTCTAGAGTGAAAGTGGAATGATGTAATTATGGAATTTTTAGTTGGTAATCATGGTTTTTTTTGGAATAATGAAGAAACATTGGTTGTTGCAGATCAGCTGACTAAAGAGTCCCATTTCATGTTTATCCAAGAGACATAATCAGTTGATCAGTTCGGTGAGTTATATGTTCTGGAGATAGTGTGGATGAATTGTTTTAAGAACAATTGATTCTAATGGTATCCCATGTTTCACATCACACTTCCATAAGACATTACAAAAGTTTATTGGTAACAAAGTGTTTTTGAGTACGTCATATCATCTACTAACAGAAGGATAATCAGATCGTATGATTCAGGTGTTACAAGATATGTTGAGAACATATATTATAGATATTAGTAGTTTTTGGTAAAAAAACATTAAAATTATTTATTTTTCTGACAATAACATATTTAGGAAATGATTTAGATTGTTAAATTTGATTAACTCTATGGGATAACATATAGATCACGATTATGTTGGTTAGAATCTAGGGAGTTTTGGCTATTGGGACCGAGTCTAATAAAAGAGGCATCGAAAAATGTTTGAATGATTCAGAAGGGAATTATGATGTCTCAAAGTAGGTTTGAGTCATATAAATAATGGAATCAAATAAGTCATGAATTTATGGTGGTAGATAGTGTGTTTCTTCAACTTTCACCAGGGTTGGGTAATCGTCTAATGTAAAAACCAGGCATGTTTGTGCCTAGGTATATGGAATCCTTTAAGAACATGAAATGGATCATAATGATGACTAAGTGACTGAATCATCCATAATGGTATAGGGTAATTCATGATGATTCTCATGATTCAAAACATTATTAGTATCACCGGGATCCATCCACTGATATTTATGATGAATACATGAAACATGAGGCCGATGCATCCTTTAAAGAGCATCATATTTTTATTTTGGACCGTAGTGAGATTGACTTGTTGGAAATCATTCGACCCTTGTTTTGAATTTTATTGGAATGTGGGAATGCTGAGAAAGAATCAGTAGAGTGATAATCAAATATGTGGGACCAGTGGAATGATCTATTTTCTATAGAAACTCTATAATTCTCTGGAAGAGCTACTCGAGGATGATACATCACAATGCGTAGAGGTTGTATGATCCTAAACATCATAGAGGTGTGTATTCATTTAAATTATTTTTTCAATATCTTGTTTTGGGTTAATGAGATATTTTCTCGGTTGTGTCCGGGGACATGGGGTTGTTCTAGGGGTTCATGGCATTAATGTAAGAATTCTTAGGCCAACCAGTGCAAGGCGCATGGTTTATGCACGGATAAGTAAATTGTGAGACATGTCTTGGAAAACCATGAAACTTGAAAAGGTGGAATATCACAAGGATGGTGCATGTATTGTGAAACCGTGCAACCTATCTTGGTAACCATGCTAACCAACATCTCTTAAATAGTGTCTTGCCCATGATTTCATAATAGTTTTTTTATACCATGGGGGTAAACTGTGTAGCCCAGTGAAGTTGGAGAAATTAAAATTTTACCACCTTGGATTTTTATGTTCTAACTAACGATTCTCCTCCATTTAACCTCATTCAACAATACGGATCATGCATAGAATCACAAGATTCCAATAGGTTCTTCTCCTTTGATCATAATCAATTTTTGGTATTGTTGCGGTTGATCAATGCTATTTATAATCCCTCTCTTGCTTCTCTTTTGGGATTATGGATTTTATCTCTCTTTTATATCCATCCGAATCCCAATAAGAACATTTTTCTAGTGAGATATTTTTTTAGGCATCCAAGGGGGTTAAATTGGGATCTATGTATATGATTGATAGTTCATTAGTCAATGAATTCGAGGTAGGTGTTATAAAAGTTACATCCCATTGTTTCATTGTAGATTTGTGCATGTTCAGTTTTGTTCTTGGTTATATCAGGTTTTCTTCTTGATTCCCTTGGTGAGCTCTAAAAAAAATGACATAAAAATGGTTATAAATACCCTCATGGTCCCAATGGGATGCATCAAGGATTGTTTGATCTATTTGGGACAATCTTTTGGGTACAAAAATATTTATGGACCTGTGAATTAGTTACGTAAGTGCATAGTCATTGTGTGATAATGTAGAGCCCATATTAAAAACGTCTTTACGTCTGTGAAAATTAAATATTGGTAATGTGTATAGATAAGGTAAATAATTAAAGGGTTCTATGGAATGGAAAAGAAATGGGTTAATTGGGTTCTCTGATTTCTTGACTGATAGCCTGTAAATTATGATAGAAATACCTATGGGAGTTAGTGCATAAGAAGAAGTGAATATCGAAAACTGGTAAAGGAATATGAAATGAGAAAAATGTTAAATAAGATATCATTAGGTAATTAATTGGTATGTGTAATGAGAATATATGAAGGAATTATTTTATATACTTAGTGAGACATGAAAGAAAATTGGGAAGGGGAATAAATGATCTATGTGATACAAATGGAAAATGTGTTAATGGGTTATGGAATAATATTAATTCCAATGTTAATCATTAAGAATTATCAAAATTTTATGTTTTTTATTTGATTAGTTGTGATATTTTTATGTGTGGGGAATGAATAAATAAAAATTTCATCCGGGATTAGTGGAGTAGGGTATTAGGATGATGTTCTATACCCATGTCTCTAGTTGGAATGATGCTTAAAATTCCACCTCCATATTCATAGGTTATGGAAGGGGATAGAGTTTTATTCCCATAAAGTGTGAATACCACCTATACTAAGGTGTTGAGATGAGGATATTGTGTTATTTATGTTGTTTTATCCCAATTGTGAAAGGGAATAGACTTTCTCCTGTATGAATTATGATGGATGAAAATGTGTAATCCTTTTTAACAAATGAAAAAAATAATTATTAACTACGAATTCTTAATTGTATAATCTATATTTTAAGATGGAATAACATAGGGGTAGTTTTTTTACTGATGTAAACATGAACTTTCATTAATTAATTGGGATTTATTTAATAAATTTTTTTCTACACATGCACGAACAATCTATTTAGAGTGGATATTTTTTAGAAACTATTATTGGTGGCCTACTGAGCTGTACTGATACAGTGCTCAAGCCCTCAATGGGTACAAGAGAACATTTCATGATTTCATTTCAGGATAAGAGAAAGGTCTACATGTGAGGAAGTTGAGTTGGGTATGGAAATATAGATATATGGTAGAAGAATTTGAGTCAAGATTATTATTGTGAATTCATTATTGTATTTATTTTTCATTTATTCACATGGAACTAAAACATGACATGACATATTTAAAATTGGTTATGGTTTGTACCTAGTTTTGGAAAATAGTTATTGAATGAAACTCATTTTACATGTTATGTTCTTTCCTCTATTATAATTATTTTTTATGTTGTATCTTACTATGGTAAATAGTTTATAATATCTTCATGTTACTTTTACCCTTATAATACCAGTTGGAAATCTCTGGTATATGTGGAGATGCACTTGAGGTAATTCGGGGACCCGAATCAAGGCACCAATTTAGTGGCTCCTACTATGGGGAAGTAACAATATATATATATATATATTAATTTCAATATAAATATTATTTCATATATATCATTGAAATTTATGAATGGAATCCTTCTTAAATTCCATGTAACGTAGGAATTAATAACATGTCATTAAAGATGCGGTAGTCCAGACATACACAAATGAAGTTATCATAATTAGAAAAAATGGAATGTATAATGGTATGTTTCATATAATAATTAAAGAAGCATAACAGAACTACCAATATAATATATATCAGAAAACTGTCAAGAAATCTATGCCTAGAACATTCCATTCTATGTGTGAACAAATCACATTTCTTTGGAGAGGTTGTAGTCCAAACATTTCAAAACAAAGTTATCATATTTATAAAAAATGGAATGAATGAATGTAGGATTTACATAATATATAATGAAGTAAAAATACATAATAAATATCATATATATCATATGAAAACATATTTTCCTTCCTAATTAAAAAAAAATTATTTGTGTTGATATTAAAACGAACTGCATCATTTCATGAGGTAGTAGTTTGTCAAACACAAGAATGGTAATTTTGTTAACCATTTTTTGGAAGTGTGTCAATTTTAAAGTATAAAATGAATAATAAAAAAATTCATTTAAATTGATTATACTAATGTCATTAAAATGTAATTTAATAACAATAATTGAGGTGGTAGGAAAATAAAATAGTAGAAACGTGCATGGGGAAGGATATTTTATGTTCTTTTTGTAAATCCTTTTGGTCTGCACCAAAGGGCTTCCATGGTCATATTTCATCCAAAATGGGAGGCTTCAAAGATTATGGAAGGTATTATAGGAATTTAATTGTGTTTATATAGGATAATCATATGTCACATTATAGGTGTAATGAAGAGAGAGAGGTGGGGTCCTTTTATTAGGGAAGGAGTGGACACACAAGACATTTTTGAAAACAAGTTAGCTGTACTAATGTATATAAAAAAACAAGTCACAAACTACTATGAAAATTAAATGAAGTTTTATGAAAAAAATGTAGACATAAAATGGGTTTTTGGGAATGATTATATTAGTTTCACCCCTTACGCTAAAGGTTTAGGCCCATATTAAGATTAATTTTACATTACTCATAATAATTAATTTAAATAACATTCACTATTTTTTAGAAAAAAATTATGTTAATCATATTAGAATATAAATATGAAACTATTAAAAATAATTTTCTTTTATTTTTTGAAATTATATTCATTGAAGTAGAGAAATCATATTAAATGTTAACCCCCCAAACAAGGCGAAATGTGGGTTTTTATTGCTACAATGTTCAGAAGTTCATTAATATTTTATATATAAATTCAATATAAAAATTATTAAAAATACCTAAATTGTACTAACATATTTATAATTTTTATACATTCATATTAAAACAATCATAATATATAATTTAAAAATATAAATACTTTATTTGAAAAAGTATTTTCGAATTAAGATTCACTATTTATTTATTGTTCAACCAAAAATATTGTTTCTCTAAAGAATCCAAAGCATTCACCCTAAGATAATTTTGAAATTGTGAAATAAATAATAATTTTTATTTTATCAAATTTAAAATCTATGTGTGTATGAAATTAATTTATATTCATTCATAGAAGGACTTGAAATAAAGTTAATTTGGGAAATTAATATTTTGAAACATATAACAGCATTACCAATATTACGTGTATTATTTTCAATATGTTTTATTTATAAAAATAAATTATTAATTAGAAATTATATTAAAAATGATGTTATATCTATTCATATTAATATATTTTACAATTAGGTTATAACTATTTAATTTAAATTATGATAACATTTAAATGATGTTTCAAAAAATCATAGTGTTTCATGTAAAACATGCATTTTCACTATTGCATGTAATAGAAGATAATCTATGACTTATGAGTAGTGTATGTAATCAAAATTTAGTAATTTAATATAAAAAACTATATTAAATGTTTTATGAAATGAAAAATATCAAAAAGAAATAATTAATTTGAAAAAAATATTCCAAAAAATCTCATGGTGTTTTATTAACCCCCCTATAAAATGAATTTTTTTAACAAAATTATTCTATCTTATCAATGGTGTAATATATTAAACATTAATTTATTCAATCCTACATAATAATAATGAATACTATAATAGAATTTAAAAAGAATTTTGGAACTATAATGGTTACCCAAGGTATCTCATAACATGGTTTCCTCATATGAGAGAATAAGTGGCATAAGAAAACATATATAGGAAGAGAAATATAACCATCATGTTTTTATGGATAATGAAAGATGACAAGTTCAATATAATGTTAACAATCGTAAATCAACAAATATTCTATGATATAAAGTCCCATTAGATTTGTTATAAAAGAAGGTATTGTAATTTCATTTTTGGGTTCATGATCTTTTAAATAGAGTTCAATAATTTTAATGAAAAGATGTACATACATTATTTAGTACAATATCACCCTTGGATTTCCCTTGACCAATTTGGCATCACTAGTTTCTCTAAAAAGGAAAGTGAATTTTTCTTTTATGTTTCACTAACAGATCATGTGGATCATAAATATATTGATAGTTTATTCTAGATATCCTTATCACAATAATAATGTTTCTATAGGTCGTCCAATATGAATGAACTTTCATATGGTTAAATAATGGATTCAGATATAAATCATTAAAAAATGTTTTTTATAACCAATTCTATAAATGGTAAACATTATAACCCTTCAATAAGACGAAAAATTACTATAGAAATACGATAACTAGATCAGATTAACATTGATCCCACACATATTACAAAGTTGATATAGGTCTTCATCTTCCAAACAAGTGAATAACCTAATGATAAATTCCCTTAAAACATGGTAATAACGTAGATTACCATAAATCCATATAAAAAACATTCATGCTTTCTTATTCTAAGGATCACTAAATATATTCCTTTAATACTTGAAGTTTTAAATTTTATCCATAATAACATAGACAACATTGACAACAAATCCTTTACCATTTCCAAGGTAATCAATATAATACAATTAACGTATTCATATCCAACATATCATTATCTAAAAGAATTATCATAAATATTGAATGTATTAGTTATTATCCATAACTTAATCATGTTTTTTCCATGGCTATCACCATTCCCTTAAATAACATTTCCTGTTAATCATAACCAGTCAACATATTCACGTAAATACTTATCATGAAATGAAAAATCCTTATATATTTGAACATTAATATAACTTAATAATGTAGTCTAAATATAAAAACACTTCAATTATTCTAGTTCATATTTAATCCATAATAAGGATACCACATCTTGTAACATAATATCCCTTTCTATGAAAATTTCATCTATAGTATCATTATCATCATCAATATAACCATTAATAGTATGATCTTATTGATTCTCTTCTCGATCTTTCCAATTGGGTTATAAATTTACTTATTGAACACTCATTCCAAAACTAATGCATTTAACAATTGATGTTTCCTTTAGGTGTAAAATATTTCAATATTTTTGTTAATTGAACCATTTATTTTTATTTTTATGTTTCTTTATTTCTGTCCTTATCCACAATCAAAACTTCATTTTGTTCCTATAATAAATTATATTAGGTTGATCATTCCACATTATTGTCCAAAAAACAGAATCTTCTTTTCACTATGGTCTTTATTATCCAAACTCTTTGAGAAAACCATCATTCTCATCCATAATGAGTCTAGGAGATGGTAAGATACAAATTTTTGTGAATGTTACATGAAAAATGAATAGGAATGACCACAACATCCTTCACTATAATTATCATCCCATTTTATTTCTAATAAAAAATAAATTCCATCATATTCAATTATAGACTAGTTCCATATGGTTTCATCCTCTTAATAGAACTAGAAATAATAGTTTTATCACAACATATCATAGAGGAATACCACATATTCATGGAAATGAATTACTTATAGGACATATTAATCAGAACACCTTCCTTAATCTATGAATCACTGAGTTTAACAAAGGTTATTTAATGAAAAAATATTCTTAAATGATTCATGATGGTTTGGGATAAGTTTTTGAATTCGGAAAACATCTCTCCTTGGAGTTTCCAACTATGTTCATAGAAAGGCCCATTGTCATGTACTTGGTATCACTCAAGTGAGGCCTTATGATCCCTTCTATATTTTTTCACCCTAGGTAAATCTGTAATAGAACCAAATATAATTGTATAATCCATATCCAGATTTATTTCATAGAAACCGTTAACTGAATCATTTAATAAAATTGATGGACATTTTCATAAACATTAACTCATCCTTATAATTATCATTAGAGACATACCTACTCATATATTTAGTAACACACATATGGATATATAAAAATTTCTCTCATCATCGTTTCTAATGATAACTAAACCATCAATTTGATACCAACTATTACAACCCTCTTATAATATAATGTGGATTAAACATTTTTCGTAATACAGAATACAATAAAATGAATGAAACCAAAAAAACTATATTATTATAGTTATATTAGAACTATGGAAGGATTAAATCTTGTACTTGAGTGTCCTACAATATCACTTAGTATGTTCTCTAATATAAGAACCCCTCTTTGACACATCATACATATCATATATCATGATAAACTAGGAAATAAAACATAAAAGGGGGTGATCTATAATGCTCAGTAAGTGTATAAAAGGGAGATATGTAAGATTAATCATGTGAATATGGGTTCCAAAGAATGATAATTATACCTGAAGATCATACCATGATTTTCAATCATCATAAACCCCTATCATGGAATAATTAATAGAAGTTCTTTTGTTATTAATCATTTGGGAATTAATATCACCAAAAATGAAATAATAACATTGGATTAAGACATGGAATTGCTGAATACACATAAAAATACAATATTATTATATATAAGTAAATAAATATTTCAATAACATATCAGGAATCATCATTGTTACTACACAAACTGGGGTAGACACAACACCAAAATTAGTCGTAGTCATTTCATTCTAAAAGATCATGATTCCTATCATCCCATAGTATATGGGGTCTCCCCATATTTAAATAATGTATTGGGTTTACCTATCTACCCATGGTGAAATAGTTTTCCATATCATTAATCTTCACACTCATTGTAATTACAGGTCGGAAGAAACCACCATCCCGTAGTCAATGTCATTTTTAAGTTAGGGATCGGGTTTCCCCATCTTATCATAGTAGAAGAAGTGAATAGAGTAGATTCCAATAATTATCTCATGATATATAAATCATGAACCAATGAATTGGAGGTATATATTAGACCCATCCATAAAATAATAAATCCATTCTTACATGTCCCACAAGATAATAAAACCTTCATCGTATCATGACCCATAAAATATATGGATTTCATAAACATCATATATTAACCTACCAAATGAGATGGTATAACAATCCTCACAAAATAGTAAACCATATAAAATAGTTAGGTTTCATAATCACCACATCAATCATATCTTATGAAAAGACTGGGTTTCAAATGCACATAACTCGTGGGAGAAAAATAGGTGTCATAAACATCATGATATTAAGGCATAACACATTCAAGAGGTATTATGAATTTCATTCTTGTATTATTTCCCCAACAAACAAAAAACTATAAAAAAGTATTAAATCTTATATATTGATTGATTTTTTAAATATCATATGATCATTTCTTTAAAAAATATATATTTTCTTTAAAAATCAATTTCATAAAAATTTTGAAAAATAATTTTCCAATGAGGACAAAAATACAATCTAGTTTAATAAATTTTCATATGAAAATTTATTTTCCTCATATAATTTTTTTTCATAAATAATTTTGAAAAAAAATCCTAGAAAATTATCATTGAATACTTATAATGGCACATTGAAATTACTTTGATGGCAATTTTCATTGACATAACCATGAGAACATAGAATAAAATATTGAAAACATTGTGAAAACCTATTTCTATGTAAATAATTTTAAAACATTTAAAATAATGTTTTAAATCATTTTAAATAAAACCATTTATAAGCTATTACAAAATGGTGAAATCATTTGAAACATCACTTTCCTTGAAAACTTCTAAAATAATCATCCAAAAATTTTAAAAAAAAATTTCCACAAATAAAATTTTAAAAAATTTATAGAATGGTGGAAAACATTTTTAAAAAATTTTTATTAAAAATACATTGAATATGAATAAATAAATCAAGAACCATATTTGATTTTTTTATAAAACTTGGTTTGGAAGAACATCGATTTCATGCAAAAATGAAAAATGAATTCATATTTTCATTAAAACTATTTAATTAATTATCATATGTAAAATTTAATTAAAAAATGTTCCATTGATTGTATATAAAATGAATATCAAGTGTGTATGAAATCTCATTAGAGTTATTTAGAGATATAACATCACATTTATTCAATTGAATCATAATCATACACAATCTCGATAAATGATGAGGTTGAAGTCATAAAATTTTTCCACTTTGTTAATAGAAATTATAATGAAATCTAAATAATAAGCTTTCATGAACATTAACATATAATTAAAATAAATCTATTAATGACATATAATTTCAAAATGTAGTATATACACCTCATAAAAAATAATTCTCTCTAACATGGCATGTGAATCATAGAAGTAAAATTGATATAATATTACATTACGGATTTGGATATTTTGTTAACATAACCCCCATGAAATAAAAATCATAAAATAGATTTTTAAATAAATCTAAATTTTTGTAAAATATTTATATAATACATCCCTAGAAATTATACATACTACACAAAATAAATGTGTTGTTAATATGACATAAATCTCTTTAAAATAAATAGTGAGATGAACTTCCCTTACATAATGTCTTAACATTCATTGTACATGTTCAAACCCTATATACACTAAATATAATTTTATATATACATTTAACAGAACCATTTTCATACATATATTTCCATATTTTATTCACTTATGACATTATATTACCCCTTTATTAACATTTCCTTCTTAATATAATGATTTGGGTAATAACCCTTTGATTATCGTATGTGTTTGATTTGTTATTCTTGATCCCAGTCATTAAATATTGATTTAATTATTTTAAAAAAATTAAAAATTATTTATATATCATATATTTTCATTACGTAATTATTTATAATATAATATAATATATAGAAATATTAAATGAATTATATTTTTCATTGAGATGGTAAGTTATATGTACGCATGGACATTACTTCTTTTTTATAGTCTTATTAAATAGAAGAAAGTTATTGAAATATATATATATATATATATTATTAAACTATCATTAAAACTTCATATATATCTTATACTTATACACTAACTATTATTAATACAATCTATGTAATGTTTGAACGAATCAATTCACTTTGAGGAGGCGGTAGTCCACATGTCCACAAATGATGTTATATTCTTTACGAAAAAAGTATCAAGACACACATCATATAATAATTACAAAAGAATAATATAATTATAAAAATAATATATATAATATTATATTATCTAATATGTCCTTACTACATTCAGTCCAATGTGGGATCAAATCACATCAATTTGAGAAGGTGGTAGTCCACACGTCCAGAAATTAAGTCATAATATTTATAAGAAATGTTAATAATGAATTTATTATTTTTATATATATATAAGTATAATTAAATTCGAAATATCATATACATAGTATAAAAACTGAGTTTCCTTCATAAATCTCATATATGATGGGTGGTAAAGATAAAATGAACAACATCGTTTTGTGATGTGATAGTTCGCGGAACACAAGAACAATTATTTCATTACTATTAGATAGAATTGTTCGAATTTTTGGGGATTAGACATATATTAAATAAATACCATAATATTTAGGATACTATTTTTATTTTATGATCTTTTAAAAAGAATATTTGATGTGGTAGAGAAATAATGTAATGGACAAGTGCTTAAGAAGGTTATTACCTCTTTTTTGGGTTAATTCTTTTTGGTTTGCACCCATGGTTTTCATCGAGAGGATTTCGTCCCATAGGGACAATTATAAGAGGGATTTAAAACTTTTATGAAGTTAATTCTGTATATATTTTCTGAAAATGAGAGTAAATAGAGGTTTTTAGAATTGGGATACGCGGTGGCCTTTTAAAAGTGAGGGTGGGACAGACATAGAATTTTTGAAAACAGGTTTAGTGTACCGGCATTTATACCAAACATAATTCCTAAAAAAACAAATCATCTCAATAATTGGAGTATTGTTTCTACAATATGGCATCAGATTTGGTATTCGATAAGTGGCTAGGTCATTTGGGAACGTTATATAAAGGGTGAGTCCTTTATTAAACATAATTTTTCCTTAATATCTCTAATTATTTTTAAATCACATCCAATAATATTTTTGGTTAAAAAATTATATGGATTTTAATGAAATGAAAATATTATACTTATTAAAACCATGTATTTCTATTTTTTGAAAATCAATTCACAAAATCAAAAAATTTACATTTAATGCTAATCATACAAATGTGGTGAGAAAACAATTTTTAAAATGAGAATGTAAAAATTATCATTATGATTTTATATGAAAATTAAATTTAAAAAGAAATAAAAAGAAATAATTGGAATAATATATGTATAGTTAATCTATTTTTAATTTTAATCCATCTTACAATATATTTTAACTATATAAATAAATAATATGAAAAAGTAGTTGGAAATTAGAATCCTTATATTTTTATAGTTCACCAAAAAATGATGTTTCTCAGAAATAACCCAAATATTCACCAAAAGATAATATAGAAATTATTAATTCAACAAAATAATTTTATTTCATAAAATTTAATATCTATTAATTTCTACGATTAATTTTACTATCGTTCACATTAGGATATAAAAGGATGTTAATTTGGGAAAATATTATTTTAAAAAAATAAAATACTTTACCATTATTAGATGTTTTATTATAAATTTGTTTTATTTATATAAAAAGATAATATCAAGGAATAAAAATATTTATTTTTATTACTTTAAAAATTATTTTTAACATATAATTTATAAAATATTATTTAAATAATTAAAATAAATATATTATGTTTCGATGAAAATTAGTGTTGTGAGAAAAGCAATGAAAGTCGGTGTTTTGTGTAATAGAATGTTTTTCGGTGTTCCATATACTGCTAGATAATATATTTCTTATGTGTACTATTTTAAAACAAAATGTGTTTATTTAATATAATAAATGTTTTCTCTATTATTTTAAATACAATATATCAAAAGGAATAAATTAATTTTAAAAATAAAATCACAAAATATTGTGCTCTTACACTATTCGTGTTGGTGTGGGATGCGTGCTTCCACTGGATGGTCACTGTGTAGTATAAAGATCTCTTCCACTAAGAACTCATGAGAAATAATACCCACTAATTACAAATTTCTTACCGTGGTTATGAATATTTTTAGTGTTGGTGGTTATATAGTTATTCGGCGTTATTTATAGTATTCTCTAACCATAAGAGTTTGATTTATATGATTTCTCAAAGATACATGAATATGAGATAGAGACAATAGGTGGAATACCATTTTATTTTTCACTTCGAAATTTTCTACCCCTTGTGGAAGTGTAATGTCATTTTAGGCATTCATATTAGGAAATAATCATCAAATGATGTTTTGGAATCAGTGGAATAGTTCAAACTCAGGGTTATTTTTCACTCAGTTTACCCATGAATCCTAGAAGAATGTTTTAGGTATGGCTATGAATTGTTTTCCAATATCATTTTCTCTTCTTGTGAACTTTATATAGAGTTTTCATCCATATTATGAGGTAAAAGGAATTAAATAAATCCTATATGGTAGATAGATAATTCTAGGTTGATCTTTTTCTTTATATGGTATTCCCCATTTTAAAGAACAATTTTTGATCCAAGTAACATTAAAGTGATAAAATTAATTTGAAAATTATTTTTTATCATGGTCCATTGAATTATGCATAATGAAACTATATTAAGAAAAGAGATGGTTATTTTGATGGCTTATTATGAATCATAACATTTCTAATTTTATATCCCAATTTTCCACCTATCAAAATAAAATGGATGAGTATGTTATACCCTATGTTTATATTTATCCGATCTCTATTCTAGTTTGGATATGGGATGATGTTTCCATGGGATGTTTTCTTAGATTTCCACATACTGCAAAGGTAATAATGTTATATTGGAAGTGATTATTATTTTTACAATGTTCCCTCATTTTATTCCCAATATGGTCACCACAATAGTTGATGATCTTTGTAAGATGTGTGTGTTGTTTATTGTGGGGAAACATGGGGTTTATTATACAATTTATAAATAAAGGGATCCTAGGTTAAATTTATGATTATATAAGAATAATTTTGTGGGGATAGTGACTCTATTCTGGTTGAGTACAAACATTCATCTATAGAGAGGCAACCATACAAGAATGATATTCATATCTTTGAGGATATTTAATTTTCCAATGTTATCTCTTTTAGTTGGCATTACAGACACTTAATGGGACTATTTCAATTTTCATATAATATTGTTTCTAGTTTTTAATCATATTGGATCTATTCAATAATTTTTATGGTCACCCATATAGATCACAATAATTTTGGGAATAGGTTGGTGAAGAAAATTTTGTGGGATCACGTATCGTTTAGTTGATGTTATAGATAATTTATGATATAAATCGATGTGTTGTAATAGATCAGAGTTGATAAAATTCATTTATAGATCAGCAACATTGACGATTATATATTTTTATAGGAGATTGGGTTTTCTTGAATGTTAATCCTCAGTTGGGTGACCACCATCTTTTTAAGAAGATTATTTTATCTCTAAGATAAGTATGACCTTTTGAGGTCCTTGATAATCCATGGTAGGATTCATATTAGTTCCCACTTCTGGTTTAGTTGACAAGAATCCATGAGGTTTTTCAAATATAAAAGAATTGAAAATACAATCATGACCCCTCTAACATTTGGAATTGGGAATAAATTTAGTTATATCTTGATGTTTCAATTGCATAGTATATAGTGGATATCATTGAATCTCAATAGAAACTATTACATGATATGTCGAATATGTTTGGCATATTGTGATGGTGGTATGGATCAGATTCTCATGTTAAATGGGTGTGTGAGTAATTGAAGTGGCTGTAGTTTCTTCACCTATTATCTCAACATCATTATTCTACTTGACTTCAGGGGGATATAATGTCATGTACTGTGGGTTTTGTAAAATCTTGCAACAATCCTTCAATTATTTACCCTTCTCTTCATTCACATCTATATTTATTTTGGCGCATCTTAGGAATCCTGAGGTTGTCGATATTTCTTTTCGGAAAATTACATAATGATTGGGGATTTATATCCCTAAATTAATGGAGTCTGGGAATAAATATCGTAAATCATTTATAGGGTTCTCCCCGAGTTCAAATAATATTTTGGAGTATACTACTAAAAATACTCATTTCATTTCCTATAGGGGAAAGGTAAAACATGTAACACCCCAAGATTTTGTGAGATATATTATTTTTAATTTCATTTATGTCATCTATTATACACTACAACAATATTAACTTGTACTATATGCAACACCGTATTAGCTTGCAGTATACATAACACTATTCTTGGCTCGTGTTACACACAATTTCAAGTTCGTTTTGTGGAAATTAATCTATGCAACATTAAGTATATATTTTTTTAAATGTATAAATGAAATAAGTTCTGATTATGTTATACGCAAAACCAAATGGAGGTTTCACTACACGCAACCCTGACTTGTCTTGCATTACACTAATTCAAGACCTTCCTCGATAGCGTGTGTAGTACCCAATCACGAGTTTCACTAAATGAGATATTATTATAATATTATTATAAACTACGCGTTATGAATAGTAATACCCACTTTTTGAAATTTTATAAATTTTATCTTTCAAAATGGACTTCGTTTTTGGATTCGGGATATCAAAATTTGCTTAGGGTGAAATTTTGGTATTTTTCTGAAAACATTCAATTTTTGATGAATATTTAAAAACACTGAGTTATAGTTTCAAAACCGAATTTTTATTTAAATAATTAATTATTTTATTTAAATTTTTTTATTTCAAAATAGATACCTAATACTTATATAAGTTCAATTTAATTCATTGGAGTCATTTTATAATAATTTTAGATATATAAAAAGATTATTGAACTTTTCACCGTCTTTTACCCACCTCCCACGAGAATTTGAAAATTTACATAAAAATTAATTTTACCGCTTCTGTGAGTGGAATTTCAAAACTCTGAGAGACATGGTTATTATAAAAGATTAAGATTTTGTTCAATAAGATAAAAATAATTTTTCTTTAATAGTAACATTTTACTTTTATTTACAATGGGAAAAAGTAAATAGGGTAATTAAGGGTAAAAATGATATTATTATTACTCTAAAACATGTACTAATTCTAATGGATAAGTTTAATTAGACCAAAAACAACCTTAGGAATAAAATATTACTCTTTAGGTCCACTTGGATTAGATTAGGACACTCATTATTATTTTATTTAAGGACGAGTTAAAATAGTTAATGTTAATGTTTAATAACTAAACAATTTTTAATATACGGTTATACATAAGATAAATTTGACTATAAATATTCATTAGAAATCTAAAAATATTTTCTAAATAATATTATTTTATTTATAATTTTTATAAATTAATTAATTTAATTTATTTATGACACAATGATGATGAAGTAATTACCTTATTAATGACATATTAACATAATTGATGTTATAAATACTCAAATAAATGTAATTTTAGACTTTTTATAAATTACACTAATTTTATAGGTTACTATGACATGTTTTTATTGATTAAATTAATTTTTTTTGAAATATCTATGTTTTTATTATTTTCACAAAAATCAATTACCAAATAGTGTCAAATTTGACATAAAATAGTTTTTTAAAAAAATATTATATTATTAATTGTTATTATATTCCTAAAAATATATGGTTCGGACAAATGACTTAGATGAAGATATATATATTAATAATTAACCACTTGGGGTTCTTTTGTCTTGATATTGTAACTTTATTAACCATATAGTGTAAGAAAACATAAAGACACGGTAAAGGTTAAATTATATAACTTAGAGTTACATATAAATGATAATGTTAAAATAGTAACCTAAACTTGTATAAAACATATTGGTTGACAGTATTGAGACCAATCCCTACTTTTTATTCGAAATAAATCAATTTGGATCTATTATAATTAGAATATGACATTATTATTAAATAATATTTTAAGTTTTTCCAAAGGTGCCTTTCTCAACCCTTATAAAAAGGGCACCCCTTCTCTCTTCTCTTCACACCATTTTGATCCTTGAAGCTCGGACAAACCCTGAAAATTACACTTCTAAACATCTCTAGTTATATCATAGAGGTTTTGGTATTCTAAAAAGACCAACTCCTGTGCTCTAAGAAGAGGTTTAAAGGAGGTGCGTCGAGGAAGAGGTAATCTCTTCTACCGATTCATTCATGTTTCTTTCTTCATAAACATATTCTTCTTTAATTATTTCATTATAATGTAATAACATAAGTATCACTTACATACTTATATGTTTATAAATATGAAACAACCCCATTTGACTTTCTATCTATCCCATGTAAAACCAAATCACTGCCCGTGCGTACGTACGGAATACCGTCTCCACGCCATGGTGTAATTTGTTTTTTCAACACCACCATACTTGGATGGGTATAATGGTGTAAAGAATAACTATATATAGTTATTATAACATCCAAATTATCTGAGATATTATATCACCCACTCCAATTCAATTCAATAATTATAGGAATGATATCATTGCTCGTGCGTACGTACGGATTACCGTCTCCACGACATGATGAGATTCACTCTCCATGTTAACCATTAAAGAATGATTATAAATTATATATAATTAATAATAATGAAATATATTATATGATAAATATACTTTATTTATGTATATATATTTGTCATCTACTTACTTCCATTCAAGTCAATAAGGAAAGTAAAACAGCGTTCATGCATACGTACGGCCAACCGTCTCAAGGAACGGTGTGTTTCATTCATTTATCTATATTATATATATATATATATACTGAATATATATTATATATATATATCATGTATTACATTATGGAAGTATGTAAATCAAGATATAATTGATAATAATATAAAAAAACAATATGTCCAAACTCGTATGATAAATTAAACAATTTTACACAAAACACTAATTTAACATGGAATTAACAAATGAACGGGTAATATAAATACCTAAGTGAAACATATATAATATAATAACAATGAATATGATTTTTTAATTATCAAATTACATTATTTAAATCATTATACCAGAGGTTCGGATACATACGAAGCATATCAGGCATAAGGTAAGGGATAACTTTTCCAATCTCATTTTTATCCCAGATTGTTTATTCGTAATTATTTACTGGGGTTATATTCATCATCCATGTCCCCATTTTATAAAAATAGTTTCATGTTTGTTTAAAGTAATTTTTACCCATTTTTTAATTTTACTAAATGGTATGTAAGGAATCATTCTTTTACGAGGTACTTTTTGACTTTTCCGGCAAAAGTACGAGAAAAATGTTTTTTTAACTTATACGACATGAATGAATTTTAACAGTTTTATAACACCTTAATTTCATGAATCATAATCTTCAATATTTCATGACTATTTTCAAAAAAATCATTTTATTTTAAAATTTCATGGCATTTTGTGAAAAGAAAATGATTTTGAAGAAGAAATGATATTTTCCTAAAAAATTAATGTCAAGTGTTTTGTCAAAATTATCTTCCATCTAAGATGAAATTATTTTGTAAGATTATGTTTCAAGTATAATGTCTCTATGATTATAATGGTTTCAATTTTCTTATGATGAAATGATATCCATTTTTTTATATGGATTATGTTATGATGGGATGATTTTTATGAAACCCATTTTATTCTTTGGGTTATGATGAATGATTTATGTTTATGTTGTGGCACATGTAAGAATGATTTCATTATGAGATGGTTGGGACATATATCTCCCTCCAATGCATTGGGAAGATATTTATATCTCATGAGACAGACATGGGTGGAATGGAATGTTAAACCAGTTCTGTAATATAGGACTGGAACAAAGAGTGAACTCGATTCAGAAAGCGTTTTTTGTCCATTAAGATGGTCTTGGAAGTGATGCCTTGGCTACTATGGAAATCATAACATGTGCTTAATGGTTTCCACAGTTACATGATTTATTCCCATGATATTTTATCATGATTAATGTTTCTTTATTATCAATACCTTATTTACTGCCATGTTTTATTTCATTGCTCAAGATTTTGATGTTTAATCATTATGTTCTTGTTTTTATGTTCAAATGTATAAGATTTTCTTTATTTTATCAATGCTTATCCTTACAGATCATTTGATCTCACCCTTTATATGTTTTCTTTTCCCCAAGTTTTAAAGAAATGTTTTAGGTATAAAAACAAAAGGGGGAGATCATTATGGGAGATGTTGAAGATCTTTCCCCAAGATTAGATGATTATGTTATGAGTTTCCAAAGACACTAAACTATTATGATCCTTGAGTGTTGGTTCTTATTATGTACTAAGTATTCTTAAAAAGTAATTTAATGTCCATATACATCATTCTTTGGGTCTCTGCAGTTTGTATCAGATGAATGGTTTAGTTAACCTTTGGAAACTAGGATGCCAAAACATTAGTGATATCCCTAGATATATTTCTAAGGTGTGTCTAGGGATGTACCTAAGGTTAAGTATAAGTATAGGTTATAGTCCTATAATTACGATAATGATCATAGAATTAAAACTATGATGTTAGATATTGAAGGTACTCCCCCTTTATTATGTTGTTTTCCCTACCATGATTTTTTCCTCTTGTACTATTCTTTTTGGGTTTTAGAAAATGGCTGGAATCAGGAAGATTCCCGATTATGAAGGATATGATGGACAATGGAATGATATTATTCATGAGAAACCAATTAAATCAGGATTTGGAAGTCTAAACATCGTTATTATGCCTAATCAGCAATCTCATAATATTATCAATATTCTCGACTTTGGTCAGTTTCTTGACTCAGCTAATAAGAGGAAGATGGAGTTTCATGATGATCATGAAGGAATGAACGTTCAATTACCATCATGTAAATCATGTGGTCAGAGGCATCAGGGAGAATGATTCAAAGGAACTGGAAGATGCTTTGGGTGTGGAGAGGGAAGGACACAAATCCAGTAATTGAAAAGGAAAAGGATTAGTTAACACCATGGAAAAGAATAATGGTATTCCTAGGACATCAACAACGGTTAAATTTTTTAAATGTGGAATGTACGAGCATTATGCAAACCAATACTCTAAGTGAAAGTCTCATGAAGAGAATCAGCATTGTCGTATGGGAAGTATTTATATTGATGATGATGAAGAGACTACAAATGATATGTGAGAAGAAAGAATTGTTCAAGCTCGATCAATGGTTTAAGAAGGTAGTGGAATGATTTGTGTTTATCAAGAGTTATGTCGTATAAGTAATGGTACTATAGAATAAAGACACATCTAAGGATTGTTACAATAATGTTTTTTCTAATGTATTTGAAAGTATATGTTGAATGGTACCAGTAACCACGATAGGTTATTCAAATATTTTTGGAAGGTAGATGATATGTGCATAATGAAGGGATAAGGAGATAATGACATGTTTGATAGTATTAATGAGCTCATGACTGATATAAGTACAAAGTGATATCATGGTTTGAGTATATAGAAATTTTGGGATTTTGGTATGGGGAAAGAGTTAACTTTTGACAGCATTATTGTTTCCATGAAGGTTCAATGGGAATTCATTTTTCAAGAGAATAAATGATTAAGGAATTAAAATTTTTGGAATCTGACCAACAAGATATATCTTAGGATATATGGGAGATAAATGATGGTATTCACATGCTTGGTAGATGACCATTCTAGTAATCATTTTCTTTATACTATGAGTTTGGACCGAAGTATTTTGGATAAGCCTAAAGACTGGAATGGATTATTTTGGACATAAGTTAGTATTGTTTATGGCTAGAACTTTTTCCATATTATAGATGGAATGTTATAATAATGTAGTTTTGAAGGACAACCTACAGGACGGGCGACAACCCATCACGTCGGACAAGGCTGTGGTAATCGAACCCACAACCGAAGTTCGATTGGCCTTTATCGCCTACCACTGGCCTACAGGAATTCCCTTGTTAGTAGAAACAAGTTTTATAATATTAAGCGGTATGATATATGAAGTATAAGTCCATTTGAGGAACCATATACGATTAATCTCACTATATATGGACTTATATATATTTAAAACTTTTGTTATCCTTTTATTTGAGACAGATGGAATGACCTATCATTCTCTCACATGATCTGCTAACACTTCACGGAATACAAATTCAACATCATTTCTTTAAGAGATAAAGTGGAAATTATTCAAGGCACAAACAACATTAAGATTGTACCAAAAGAAAGTAAGTATTTATTTTAATTCAACAATTATTCAACATTATTGAAATGATCTTGAAAACAAAAAATGATGTCCTAGTGTCCTTATATCCGATGAATCATATGGTACCTTGAATAATCACAAATTTATGGCCTTGTGATTGTTGGAGATTTCATATCCATGTCCTCTACCACTCTCCATCAGAACATGATGGTTAGATTTTTCTTCCATATCAATATTTCCACTATGTTATCCTATGTGGAAACCCAGTGATGAGTTAATCTAGTTAAATGTTACATTTCTTACATTACTTTTTAAAATTAAGTTTTAGTATTCCTTTTACGGTGTGGTTTTTTACAAACGAAACATTCTAGTAGTAAAAGATTTATAACCCCGATGAATTTCGGGTGCGAAATTCATTTGAAGGGGGGATGAATGTAACACCCCGAGATTTTATGAGATATATTATTTTTAATTTCTTTTATGTCTTCTATTATAAACTACACCAAGATTAGGTTGTACTATACACAACACCGTATTATCTTGCAATATACACAACACTATTCTTGGCTCGTGTTACAGACAATTTCAAGTTCGTTTTGTGGAAATTATTCTACGCAACATTAAGTATAGATTTTTTTAATGTATAAATGAAATAAGTTTTGATTATGTTATATGAAAAACCAAACGGAGCTTTGACTACATGCATCCCTAACATGGCTTGCATTACATGCAATCATGAACTTCCTCGATAGCTTGTGTAGTACACAATCAAGAGTTTCACTAAACGAGATATTATTATAATATTATTATAAACTAGCCGTTATGAATAGTAATACGCACTTTTTTAAAATTTTATAAATTTTATCATTAAAAATGGACTTAATTTTTGGATTCGCGATATCAAAATTTGCCTAGGGTGAATTTTTGGTATTTTTCTGAAAACATTCAATTTTTGATGAATAGTGAAAAACACTGAGTTATTGTTTAAAAAGAAAATTTGTATTTAAATAATTATGTTTTTTATTTAAATATATTTTAGGTCAAAATAGATATATAATACCTATATATGTTCAATGCAATTTATTGGAGTAATTTTATGATAATTTTAGATATATAAAAATTTTATTGAACTTTTCACCGTCTTTTACCCACCTCCTAGGAGAATTTGAAAATTTACATAATACTTAATTTTACCACTTATATTAGTGGAATTTAAATAAATCAAGAGAAAATTTTAATATCAAAGAGTAAAATGTGTTTCAATAAGGTAAACTAACTTTTGGTGAATAGTAACTTTTTACTTTTATTTACCACGGTAAAAAGTAAATAGGGTAATTAAGGGTAAAAATGATATTATTATTAACCTAACACATGTAATAATTCTACTAAATAAGTTTAATTCAACCAAAAACAACCTTAGGAATAAAATAATATCCTTTATCTCCACTTGGATTAGATTAGGACACTTATTATTATTTTATTTAGAGAAGAGTTAAAATAGTTAAAATCAAAGTTTAATTACTAAAACATTTTTAATATAGGGTTATACATAAGATAAATTCAACTATAAATATTAATTAGAAAGATAAAAATATTTCCTAAATAATGGTATTTTATTTATAATTTTTATACATTATATAATTTAATTTATTTATGACACAATGATGATGTAGTAATTACCTTATTAATGAGATATTAACATAATTGAAGTTATAAATACCCAAATAAATGTAATTTGAGACATTTTAAGAATTACACTAATTTTATAGGTTAATATGACATGTAGTTATTTATTAAATTAACTTTTTTCGAAATAATCATGTTGTTATGATTTTCACAAAAATAAATTACCAAATAGTGTCAAACTTGACATAAAATAGTTTTTAAAAAATATAATATAATATAATATTAATTGTTATTACATTCCTAAAAATATAAGGTTCAGCCACATGACTTATATAACGTTATATATATTAATAATTGACCACTTGGGGTTAGTTTGGATTGTTATAGTAAGTTTATTAACCATATAGTTTAAGAAAACCAGAAGATACCGTAAAGGTTAAATTATGTAACATAATGTTAAATCTAAATGATAAGGTTATAATAGTAATATAAACTAGTATAAAACCTATTTGATGAGAGGATTTAGACTCATACCTACTTTAGCTTCTAAATAAATCAATTTGGAGCTATTATACACTGAATATGACTTTATTATATAATAATATTTTTAGTTTTTCCAAAGGTGCCCCTCTCCTCCCTTATAAAAAGGGCACCCCTTACCTCTACACTTCACACCCTATTGAGCCATGAATATCGGATAACACCTGAAAATTAATATTCTAAACATCTCTAGTTATATCATATAGGTTCTGGTCTTCTCAAATGACCAACTCTAGTTCCCTAAGAAGAAGTTTAAAGGAGGTGCGTTGAGGAAGAGGTAATCTCTTCTAACGATTATTTCATGTTTCTTTCTTCTTCAGCTTCTTCTTATTTAGTTGTTTCATTATATATAAATTACATAAGTATCACTTAAATACTTATATGTTATTATAAATATGAAACAAACCCATTTCACCTTCTATCAGTCCTACGGAAAATGAAATCACCGCGCGTGTCTACGTACGGAATACCCTCTCCACGCTGTGGTGTAATCAATTTTTCCAACAACACCTTACTTGGATGGCTAGTATGGTGTAAAGAATAACTATATATAGTTATAATAACATCATAATGATTCTGAGATATTATTTCATCCACACCAATTCAATTCAATAATTATGGGAATGATATCATCACTCGTGCATACGTACGGATTACAGTCTCCACGACGTGATGAGATTAATTCTCCATGTTAACCATTCCAGAATGATTATAAAGTATATATAATGAATAATAATGAAATATATTATATTATAATTCTACTGTATATATATATATATATATATATCATCTACTTACTTCCATTCAAGTCAATAAGGAAAGGAAAACATCGTTCATGTGTACGTACGTCCTACTGTCTCCATGACCGGTGTGTTTCATTTCATTTATCTATATTACATATATATATATATACTGAATATATATGATATATAAATCATGTTTTACATTATGGATGTATGTAAATAATGATATATATAATAATAATATCAAGGACAATAAGACCAAACACGTACAATAAATGAAAGGATTTTACCCAAAACGCTTCTTTAACATGGAATTGACAAATGAATGGGTAATATAAATACCTAAGGGAACCATATATGATATAATAACAATGAATATGATTCTTTAATAAGTTAATGACTTTATTTAAATAATTATACAGGAGGTTCGGATACATATGAAGCAAATCGGGCATAATGTTAGGGATAACTTTTCCAATCTCGTTTTAATCCGAGATTGTTTATTCGTAAGTATTTACTAGGGTTATAATTATCATCCATGTTCCTGTTTTCTAAAAATGGTTTCATTTAAGTTTAAAGTACTTTTTACCCATTTTTTAATTTTACTACATGGTATGTAAGGAATATTTCTTTTACGGGGTACTTTTTGACATTTCTGGCAAAATTATGAGAGGAATGTTTTTTTAACGTATACGACATGAACAGATTTTAACGGTTTTATAACACCTTAATTTAATGAAGATTACTATAAACTATTTCAAGACTACTTCCAACAAAGTCCTCTTATTTTAAAATTACATGGAATTTTTTGAAAAGAAAATTATTTTGAAGAAGAAAGGATATTTTCCTCAATAATTCATTTCAAGTGTTTTGTAAAAACTATATTCCATATAAGATGAAATTATTTGGTATGATTATGTTTCAAGTATAATGTCTCTATGATTTAAATGGTTTCACTTTTCTTATGATTAAATGATATCCATTTGTTTTATATAGATTATGTTATTATGGGATGATGTTTATGAAACCCATTTTATTCTTTGGGTTATGATGAATGATTTATGTTTATGTTGTGGCACACATAAGAATGATTTAATTATGAGATGGGTGGGACCTATATCTCCCTCAAATGCGTTGGGTAAAGATTTATATGTCATGATATAGACATGGCTGGAATGGAAATTTAAACTGGTTCAGTAATACAGGACTGGAACGAGGAGTGAACTCGATTCAGAAAGGGACTATGGCCACTAAGATGGTCTTGGTAGAAATGCCTTGGCTACTATGGAAATCATAACATGTGCTTAATGGTTTCCACAATAAAATGTTTTATTCCCATTCTATTTTATCAATATTAATGTTTCATTATGATCTATTCCTTATGTACTGCCTTGTTTTATGTCATTGCTCAAGATTTGGATGTCTAAACATTATGTTCATGTTTTTATGTTCAAATGTATATGATTTATTTTATTTTATCCATGATTACCCTTACTTCGAATTTGAGCTCACCCTTTATATGTTTTCTTTTCACCAGGATTTAAAAAATGGTTTTAGGTAATAAAAGAAAATGGGAAGATCTTTATGGGATATGTTGATTATCTTTCACCATGATTAGAAGATTATGTTCCGAGTTTCAAAAGTCACTAAACAATTACGGTCCTTGAGTGTTGGTTCTTATTATGTATTAATTATTCCAGAAACATAATGTAATGTCCATGTACGTCATGCTTTGGGTCTCTACAAAACATGTAATCTGTTTACTTTATTTATAACTTATTATTGGTATATTTCCTGATTCGTGTATATAACAAGAAATTATTACATTTTTTTACTTGTTTTACACAATTTATTCTTCAAAATATATTTTTTTATTAAAAATTAAATGGGTTTTTGGAAATACATGAGTTTTTTGAATTACATGACATTTAATGGGATTACACACCATGTAAGTCTTGTGATTTGGGTTTTAAGGGTGCCGTACATGTGAATTATTATGACCTGACATTTTCATATATTACTATTACATAATTATAAAGATAAATAAATAATTTTATTAGAACAAATTGTTCCATATGATATGTATCTTGGGAAAAATAGGATAGAACATATCATCTACAACATTATGTATAAACATTTATTTAATTCTTTCTTCTCTAGTTTCATATTTTCACGTGACCTCTCATTAGTATATTTAGTCACCTAAGATTGTTCATAAAATGGGGTGAGGTAAAATCCCAGATAGAGGATAGATAATAACAATTTTTCACGGAGTGAGCATAATCATAACATCATCATCAAAATCATGGGAGGAATCGTTAATAAAATTTCTTGAATTGTGGAAAATCATAAAAATGAAACATCATGTCTTAGTGGTAATATACCAGAAATAGTTTTTCACAATGATAAAATCATGTCAACACATAATTTCAATTTTACTTATAAGATTCATCACATTATGCAATTCATTGGAGTGTTTTATAATTCTGGGCGCACATGTCCCTCAAACATTCATATTACGGTATATAATTCTGCGTTCACCCGTCACATCATAAAATTTACATTATTATGCTTTCAACATTAAAAATATATAAAATTTGAAAATAAACTAACACATGGAATAAAATGAGTTAAAAATAATAAATAATACCTCCCTAAAATATTTTTCACCTAAATAAATTGTGAGATTAATTATGACATATAACCATTAATCATGAGTGAGGAGGAAAAAATAATCACAAAGTAAAAAAGGGTCTATTTATTTGAAATAATTGATCATTTGGAAGGCATTGGGTGTGTCATATAATACAGTGGAGAAATTGAATATCACGTTATAGGTATGATAATTATGAGCAAATAATTTTTTAGGAGTAACCATAGGGAAAATGTAGTGAAAGATGGAGAACCTGAAGAAAGAATGTTGGGTTCAAAAACTTCCCCTTACCTTGTATCTGAATGCATTCATTATTTAAATTCATGTATAACCATAGTAGATTTGTTATATAAAATTTCATGAACCTTTCATAAATAAACAAGATTCAATAATGTTTTATTAACTTCATTTATGGTCTTTTGGAAGAGTTATGTAGTTAAAATCCATTGTTCAAGAATGTTCGTTTTTATGGTTTTCCTAAACGGTTGACATGTAATTATGTATAGAAGTTCATGTAGAACATGGATAAACAACCAGAACTGATATTAAATTTTATTACTCGTATTAAAGGAGTTTAAATGATCTTATAATTAATAATTTTATATACCATGTGTATGATTCATTGTTTAATATTTATTGATGATTGTTTTAGGTTTATTTGTGTGGTTTTTTGTCACAGCGAACAAGTTTTGATTTATCATTTAGTACTATGTGAAAAACATATTTCCAGAACATAAAATATCATATAATACATATAAAATACTATTTTTAACAATAAAGATAGTTTTATGAACTGATGTGAATTGAAAAGAGTTTTTTCATGAAGGTGATAAATTAACACCTCACGAAGAGAGTTTTCCTTCCTAAAATAACATAAGAGGATAACATGGTTGGATGATATAATATATCATTAGTATAATAACATTAAAGTATATATATGGTACTATATTTACCATAACATGTGTATAAATTTAGGTGGTGATAGAAAAGAAAAGAACGTAAAATTGAAAGGAAATTAATGGAAAAGAGAGGGGGAATTACCTCTTGAGTTATCCTCAAGATATCCAATACGAGGAAAATTTGATTGGTTTATTGATGATACCAAAATATCTCGGTCTTGGGAGAGGTTTTAGGGAATATTTTTTGGCATATTTTATACATGACTTGTAGCATGAGAGGTGTGAGGAAATAATGGTGTGAAGTGTGGTATTTATAGTGGAGGAGAGAGGGGTTTTCCCAATATAATATACATTAATTTTTTATTTCTCCAAAGGAATGTTTATAGTTAGACTTCAATTAATAAATAGAGTAATTTTATCTTGTGAATCTGAACCATACATTCTTACATCATCTCAACATAACTCATGACTCTATAATTCATTAATTTAAGTTTTTTTGCAAATTATTATATTTCACTATTCATCAAATATTTAAGTATTTCAGAAAAATCCCAAAAATTCACCCGTATCATTTTTGGATGTTTAAAATCCAAAAATTACCCCCATTTTTCAGAAATTATTTTATAAATATGATTAATGTAATTTTTAATTAAAATCATAACTTACATGAAAATACAGATTTTTAAATTAAAATTGATTTCTTAATGCTTTTAAAAATTTCATAAGGTCTTATAAATTATCATAAAATAAGGATACAAAGAATTGTTAAATAATGAATATTTTTAGGAAAATACATTTTATTTTAAAATATTTAATTAATTATAATTAATTATTCATGACTTAGAAAAATTTCAAAATCTTTTACTATGGTCCAAATTTCACATATTAGATGCCTATGTTTTATTTAATCATTCATGTATATAGTTACTATTCATTTAGAAGATTTACTATTCATAAGTGTATTATTAGCATTCTTAATGGTAGGTTACTATTAATATGTGTAGGTTACTATTCAAATGGGTAGGTTACTATTGACCAAAAATTATATTTGTCCTATCAGACTCCATACAACTTACAGAACACAACCGTGAAGAAGTGATTTTCAAAATTTAAAACACAAAAGTGGAAAACATATATTTAATGGTCACATAGTAGTTCATATAAGTATGATGTGGTATTGTGTTTCATAATTTGATTTTGATTTAAAGAAATATTATATGAATTGAATTACATTGATAAAACATAGGGTGGTTACGTTCTTCCCCCTTATCAAATTTCCCCTTCAAAATTTCATTTTAAATAACTGGTTGTGGGTACTTGTCCTTCATCGCCTCATATGGTTCCCAAGTTTCATCCATTAACTTATGGTCCCTCCACGACACTTTGACAATGTTTTTTTTTCTTATTACATAGAAAATTATCTTCCCAGTCTATAATGACTTCTAGTTTGTCCTCGTAAGAGGGATCATCTTCCAATTATATGACCTCAGAGTTTAGAACATCTGAGTTATTTTTTATGTACTTCCTCAGGAGTAATAGATGAAACACATCATGAACATGAGGCATATTAATTGGATGTGTATGCTGATAACCCATTGGTCATATGTAGTCATGGATCTCAAAGGGGCCAGTGTACATGGGGATTACTTTCCCTTTCTTTCCAAACCAATTGACTCTCATCCATGGCAACATTCGACGGAACAATTTTTCTCCCACATCGAACTCAAAGTCCCTTTGATGGTTGTAAGAATAGATATTTTGATGACTCTGAGCAGCATTGATTTCTTACTGGATGACTTGAACAATATGTATCATCTCTTAAAAAAGAGTCGGTCCAAGTATATTTTTTTCTCCAACTTCACCGTAAGAGGTGGGAGTTCTAAATCACATTCCATTCAAAGCATCAAATATAGCCATCTGAATACTTGAATGGTAGATATTGATTTATGATAACTCAACCTATGGGAGATTCAAATCCCATCCACCATTTAATTACAAAGATTAGTGTATTATCATGTCTTCAAGTATCTAATTAGTCCTTTCATATTGGTCATCCATTTATTGATGAAATTAGATGTTGAAATTTCATTAAGTAATCAAAGCATGTTGAAGACTCTTATATAATTTATATGTTTACCTTGGATCACGATCAGAAAAAATTGATAGTGTAACACCATGAAGTCTCAACACATCATTCACCTATATCATTGCAAGATGATCAAGTGATATGTCTTCCCGATTAGTGATAAAATGGGTAGTCTTGGTGAGTCTTTCAACCACAATCCATATCACATTATTTCACTTCGACATGTTTGGGAGACTCATGAAATTAGTCCATAGTGATATTATCCCACTTCCACATAGTTATAGAAAATGGCTGCATCATCCCAATAGAGTTTAGTCACTCTAATTTAACATACTAACTTACCACGAACATCATAATATATTTCACAATACTTTTATTCATGCTATCCCACCAGATGTGTCCTCATGGATCTCAGTACTTCATGGTGCTACCAGGATGGATATAGATCGTTGAGCTATGTGCCTTGTCCAATAACTCATTTTTTTATCCTGAGTGATTTAGTAACACAAAGACTCTTTCCAAACCAAATCACACCATCATGGTCGATATGTATCTCTTGATGTTTCCCTTCCTTTATTGCATTCAATTTTTTTTTTGTAATTCTATATCATCCTTTTGTGCCTTCTTATTATTCTCTTAGATAGATGCTTGATCAATAATTTGGAAAAGGTAATATGTATACCATGCCCTTATGATTTTCAAATCCATCCATTCCATATCCATGAAGATAGGTTCTTTTTCAATTCATATCATAGATAGAGTAGTAGGTTATATTATTCCTAAAGCATCATCTACCTTGTTCACCTTTCAGAGATGATTGTGAATTGATCAATTGTAGTCATTTATTAGCTCTAAATGTTTCCATTTATACATGTTAAGCTCATTTTGTGTGAATATATACATGAAGATCTTGTTGTTGGTGTATATTTCACACTTCTCACCATAAAGGTAGACACACAATATTTTCAATGAAAAATCATGGCTACTAGCTGTAGATCTTTTGTTGGGTAGTTCTTCTAATAGATCCTCAAAATCTGTGTGGCTTAGGTTACTACATTATCATTTTTCATGATTACGCAACCCAAATCCTTTCTTGGATGAATCATTGTATATCACGAAACATTTTTTTCTTTTTGGCAATGTGAGTACTGGTGTAGTGATCAGGATTATATTAGGCTCTATGAAGCTTCCATCACAATCTTCCATCTAGAAATAATTTACTCCATTCCCTATTAAATTAGTTAGTGAGCTTAAAAATCATAATAAAATTATAACTAAACCTCAATAGTACCCATCAACTTCAAGAAAACTACAAATTTCTATGAAACATGAGGGTCTGGGAAATTCCTCAATCAATGTAGTTTTTGAATGGTCCACAAAAATTCCCTCAATTCTGATCACATGTCCCAATAATGTGACTTTTTTCATCCAATAGTCAAACATTATGAACATGGTGTAAAACTACTCCATTCTCAATGTCTCCAACACAAGTATTAGAAGCTCTTAATGTTTCTAATATCTCTTTTAATATAAAATAATATCATCAATAAACACAACATAATTTTTTATATGTAATACCTAATGACTCTATTAATCAAATCCATGGTGATTGAAGGGAAATTAGTAAATCTGATGAGCATCACCAGAAACACAAAGTGCTATTTCCATTTACGAAAGGAAAACTTCTAAATATATTTCTTATTAACCATTATTTGATGATTTCTCAAATGAATATCCCCCCTTGAGAAGTATTGATATCCTCTTAACTGATCAAAAATATCATCAATAATCGGAAGATGATACTTTTTATTTATGTTGTTCTTTTTGAGGGCTTGATAGTCGATACACAGCCGTATTGTTCTATCCTTATTCTTCACAAAGTGCACCGGAACACCACATGGTGATGCACTATGGCATTTGAAACCATTGTCCAAACGCTATTGTATTTGATTATTTAACCCCTACAGTTCGATAGGAACCATCCTATAGGGACACTTTGAGAATGTAGTAGATCTATGTAAGAGTTGTTTGGATAATTATTCCTCATGATTTGAGATAATCCTATGTAACCTTTTAGGAAATACATCACCATATTCCCTCATAGTGGGCATTTCTGCAAGGTTGGAACATTCTTTTGATTCATCGATTTGGGCGATGTAACACCCCAGGTAAATAAAGAATATGAAATTTTCATGTTTATCCATATTTTTGAATAAAATATTAATATGACTTTAAAGGGGACGCTATGCTCGATGGCGTACCCAACACGCAACAACGAGTTTCTTGGGAATCTTACGTTGCACTCTAATAATAAAATAATATTATTTTAAATGGTAGTTAGCATGTACCCGTTGTATTGGCGTGAATTGATAGAAATAACTAAAATATGATTATATATGTTTTTTAAATGTTTTTACATTTATCTAATAAAAGATAAAGGCATAAAATATGGAAAGAATTCAATTTTAGGCGTATATACCCTAGTTTTCACTAAAGGTTCACTTATCACCTTTTGATGGAGAACCATCATTAAATATAGTTTTGTTCACTCTTATACATCCTTTTGGACCAAATAAAACTCTTCTTAAGAATCGGGACATCAAAATTTACTTTGTGTAAATTTTTGGTATCTTTCTGATAAAGTTCATTTTTTAATGAATAGTGTAAAATGTTGTATTTTAATTCAAAACCTCTTTTTAATCTAATTTATTTATATGATTAGATTATCTTTTGAATTGGTTTTAAAGTGAAATTAGAATATATTTTTACCATTAAATCCAATAGTGGTCATTGGAATTAATTTCACTTTGAAATCATACTTAAACTGGTATCAATCTTTTGATACTTATTGTTTCATAAAAACACGCTATTTGCTCTGACAGCGGGAATTAAATATTAAATTAATTAATGTGACTTATATGTTTTTAATTTTTTAAAATAGACTTCATTTTTGAATTCGGAATATCAAATATAGCTTAGGGTGAATTTTTGGGATTTTTCTGAAAAACTTCAATTTTTGATGAATAGTAAAACCACTAAGTTGTAGTTATAAAAACTAATTTTTCCGTTTAAATGAAATTTTTCCATCTTTGTTCATTGAATTTCAAAAATCCGACATACATGGTTGTCATTAAGAAGTAAAATGTGGTTCAATGGGATAAAAATAATTTTTTGGTGAATAGTAACTTATTAAGTTTTTAATCGCGATTAGAGGTAATTAGTGTAGTTTAAGGTAAAAATAATGTTTTAATAATATGAAATGTACTTGACACATGTCTTACCCTCATTGGTTGTGTCATGGCCGACCAATACAAGCCATGGGTCAACTTGGGGACCCCATGGATCCACTTTGGTTGGGAAATGACATAAATAACTTTTTATTTAATGTTAAAGTAAAAATGACACAAACTTGAGTTATTTTACGAAAACAATTTTTACATTGGGTTATAAAGATCAGATTTTTGATATTAAATAGTAATTGGAAAGCTAAAAATATTTCCTACATCATAGTAGTTTTTTTTATATTTTTTAGACTTTAAATAAATTAAATCATTTATGACATCGTGATGATGCAGCGATGACCTCATTAATGAACTGTTTAAATAAAATGAAACGATATTATAAAATCTAAGACCTACACTTGTCCAAAAACTATTGGATGGGAATATTTATAAGAAATATCATCTTATCTTCTAAATATATCAATGTGGGACCTTATAAATTCGAAACACTTTTTAAAATAAAATAATAGTTTCATGATTTCCAAAAGTGCCCCTCCTCTCCTCTTATAAAAGGCCCCCACCTCTACCTCATTTCACACACTCCTCAAGACTTTGGCTCGGCCATACCCTTCCCATTTACTCTCTCCACATCCCTCTCCTCATCCTATAGGATTCCATTTGGGCAGAATCCTTTCAAAGAAATACTTTAGGCTCAAATCAAAAGGAGTTACACTTTTCAAGGTAATTCATTCTCTCATGTTCATTTGTTTTATTTTGCTTCTCCAACCCCCTAAACTCTTTTTATTTACTTCTTTTGTAACAAAACCAGTATCTTCAATATACTAGGATGTTGTTATAAGATATATTCTAGCTACACTCTCACACAAGTACATCAAATGGTTAAAGAACATACGGTTTCCGTGGATGGTGAAATTCTGCCTCCCGAAACGATGATTGTTCAATACTCATTTAACACCTTCAAAGGTGGCCATTATGATGTCACTATTTTTATATATGATATATAATATTTTTATGTTTTACGAAATCTTCTGTATTTTTCATTTGTGGCATACTTTTATGGCTTCCATTATGGGTATAAGCGATATCTTCATTTTAGAAAGTGCGGACTACCGCCCCCTCAAAGTGATGTGATTCGTTAATGCCATACGTGGGATGTATAAAGGATGGATTTAAAGTTATTATATATGATTTTATACTGGAATTATAATATACCTCTATATCATTATTTTTTTTCCATTAAAGTATGAGATAGAAATGAAAGTAGCGTTCATGCGTACGTACGGCTTACCGTCTCCATGAACGGTGCATTTCATTTCTTATCCCCAAATGTAATGTACTATTATAAGTACATGTATATAATGGATATATATGATGAATGATACATCTAAATGATGAATATAATTCTGGAATTAAAATATACATACCTCTCATTTAGTTTTAATTCCATTAATATGACAAAGAAATTAAAGTAGCATTCATGCGTACGTACGGCTTACCGTCTCCATGAACGGTGCATTTCATTTCTTACCTCTAAATGATTATGTGATATTATAAATACATGTATATTCTATATATATATATGATATATATGATATCCAAATCAGTAATGTCATTCTGGATATAAAGAACCTTTGACCACACGAACAACATGTAATTGTAAGAAGTCCACTTTCAACTTAAGAACCAAATATCGACAAAACAAACATTATTAACTTAAATGATTACATAATGTTTATAACATGTCAATAATTGATATAAAAGGAAAAATGAACTTGTAAAATGTTCTTATGCAAGTAGAAATTAACTCAAGTTTATTATTTAGGACGTTAAAGAACGATCGAGTCAAGTCGGACCCGAGGTAAGGGATCCTACGCCTCTCTTTCTTTTTAAGTACACTCTTTTATGTCATTCCTTCTAAGCTCATCTTACTTGTTATTGGGATGTTCTTTTATATTAATCTTACTGTAATTTTTATGTTCATATTATGAGAGAGCCTATTCTCTCTCATCAATCCATTTTGGATGTTTTTAGTGGCGCCGTTAGGCTGCCGAATTTTCGTAAGGGATCTAACCTCTCTCTTTCTCATTAAGTACTCCCCTTTATGTCAATTCTTTTAAGCTCCTCTTTGTTATATATTCCTCTTGATATACATTTTATTTTAATGTGATGAGATACCCTATTTGATCTCATCAATCCTTTTTTGGAAGTTTTAAGTGGCGTCGTTAGGCTGCTGAGTTTTCGTAAGGGATTTTTCATCTCACTTTTATTCCCGTGAGATTTATGCTACATTTGCCACAATTTCCTTTGAGTGGTGTATGTACTGCCCATTATTCTACTCTTTGTGTAATATTCTTTTGTTTATGAGTATTTACATAAAGGATTTATTGTCCTTCTTTCATGGGGTGTATGTTTTGAAAGATACCCAAGTCGGTATGGGAACCTTTCACCCTCCTCTTTTTTAAAAGTCTTATTTTGTTGGGTCTCTAAATTTACATATTTTTATGTTGGGATATGTTCTCATATATCCTTATTGATGTAAATTTTATGTCCAAGTGATGAGATACACTTTTATCTCTCATCAACTCATTTTGATGTGACGTCGTTAGGCTGTCAAGGGAACTTCTTAATCCAATTTCGATTTCTTTGGGTTCAACATGTAGTTATTGAATATGTCATCCTTTGAATATGTGTGAATAACCTTTTATTTTTTTACACTTAATATCCAATTATATTGGGTGTATTTATTTTTGGCACACATAATTTTGATATTGATTTATCCTTAATTTAAGGATACCTTCCTTATAAGGGATTTCATCACATTTTACATCCCTATTGAGACTTCATTGTTGTTATGCACCAATTCACTCTTATATGGTGTATATACTATCCTTTGGAATATTATATCATGAATCCATTTATTCTCATGATATTATAAAGTTCTGATTAAATGTTATTCCTCAATTATTGTATTCAAGTGTCTCTAATTTTGGTAAAAACCCTTTGACCAAAATATCGCTTTAAATGTTTTCATGACTTGTTCTTATTAATATCCATGTTTTCAAAATGGTTTTAAGGATTTATTTATATGGATATTAATGGTTTAAAATGTTAAAATCTTCAAGGTGGTATGGGACACTTTGATTCAAAATTCTCCTTATTAAATGTTTTAAATGTTTTTTGAAATGGTTTCTTTTTGTATGGATTCATTATTTCAAAATACTAAAATGTTATATTGTGATTGAAATGTGGAAATGTTTTGTTTCCTTTATGCATGTTTTGTGTGATACGTTTATGTTATGGTTCGTGGGCATTGTTATGAAAATGGGTGGTTCCGTGATAAACTAAGGGCGGGTGAGCCCGATATAGCTCTCCAATGCATTGGGTAACGTGAAGGAGTGAAACATTGAGGTTTCTCCGAAGAGATTTAGGGAATATACTGTGATGGGTATTCCAAAATTTAACCAAGAGGGTTACTCCCTACGTAAGAATGTTATGAATTCCTCAAGTTACCTTTTATGTCTTATGATTTCTATGATTTATTCATGATTTGATATGCTTATGCTTTATGGGTAAAGTATGATTTCATTCTTATGTATACATGTACTCATGTTTCCTTTCCATATTTTTTATATCCCTTACTGAGATTTTTATGGTCATCCCAAGTTTTTGAAAATTTTTTCACAGGTCAAGGGAAGGGTACATGATGTGATGATAGTTTCAAGGATGTGTCAAGAAAGAATCCATGTTTTATTTTAAATATGTTTCCGTTGATGGGAAGAATGAATACTGTCTTTTATGTAACCACTTTGTTTAAATGTGGAATGTAATGCAAGTTTCATGATCTAATTCTCTAAAACTCTAAACCTGAAAAGATCCTCAATGTGTAATCTTGTAATAACTCAATATTATGTAAGGTTTAAGGCTGGGGCCTTATAGTTGGTATCAGAGGTCGGTTTAGATAACTTTAGAGGTTAGGGTATTCTTTAAGCATAAGTGAAATTACCATAATGGTTATGATTTCAGAAAGAGTCCTAGTTTTAGATAAAGTGAACGAGTAAGTATATCTTAGTGTTTACCTTCCTCATTAGAACATGATGGTTTTTTTGATATACTCACACTGACCTTTTTGGTTTTAGAAAATGGATGGATCTAGCAGGCACCAAAGTAACAGTGGATGTGAAGGAAACTGTGACAGTTTTTTGAGCAAGCAACTGAATGATATGGGAGCTGCAATGAGAACTCTTGTGATTATCCTCAACCAACTATCTGGAGTCATGATTGACCACCTAAACCTTGGCGGTTTCTCTAAGGCATCATATATGCGAGAAACAAATCCCTACGGAAGTACAGGTAATAATCATAAAGGTAAGTGTGTTCAAAAACCTACATGTCAAAGATGTGGAAAGAAACACCTAGGAAAATGTTTCAAAGGGATAAGAATATGCTATAGATGTGGAAATTAAGGTCATAAAGAAACAACCTGCAATGGAAAAAGGAAGCATCCAGTTGACTCGAGGAAAGGGAAAGAAGTTCTTTCTGAGGGATCATTTTAATGTTTTAAATGTGGTGTGCATGGTCATTATGCAAACACATGTCCTATGAAGAAGTTTCGTGAATGGGATCACCAAGAGCGTACAAATGTTCGTTTACCAATACCTAATGCCATTCTGATTGAGGATGAAGAAACCGACAATGACCAATCAAAGGTATGTATTATTTCATGACTATTGTTTTCCTATTTTGGAATCTTAGGATATGATTCATGATTTTGTTTTTAGGAAAGAGGTATTTCGGAATAAGTTGGAAAGGAATGGTTAATGGATCATGAAGAATGTTGAATGAGTAAGATGTCAACATATAAGGGCTTCAAGAGTTATGGTGAAATTCATAAGAGTATTAAGTCTCTTTTGATGATGGGGTTACATTAGAAGACTTTTTATATTATGTGTAACCCTGATGTTTAATATAGGAAAATTTTATTCAAGGAATAGTTATATTTTCTTTTGTGGACATTGTTTTAAAGAACCATTTGGGTTTATATGATCCTTACTTTTGAGGTAATTATGGGTTATTATATGTTATGATGGAAAATGAAAGGCATGAGATAAACATGAGGTTAAAATATGATATGATCATCTTTGAAGATTTTATCTCATTTTGGGGAATGTTTTAATAATTATATAGTTTTGGAAAAAGTAAAACACAGAGACCGTGTGACTACCCATCGTGTCGGACAAAGCTGCGGGAATCGAACCCACAACCAAAGTGCGACTGGTATTTATCGCCTACCACTGGACTACGTGAAGTCCCTGGTTAGTTTGACCGATTCTTTTTAGTTATATGATTTTATGAATTAAGAGCAAGTTGATTTTGGGTTATTTATGAAAATGATTAACCTATCATGGAGGATATGTGATTAGGTTAATTACTTTTCAATACGAGACTTTAGGAGCAACTGATGTTGTTTGGAGATAAATGTTGCGATTTAACTTGGAAGACTATGTGACTAAATCCTTCAAATATTTGGGTTTCAATATTAGATTGGTTTACTTTGAATAATTTTATGGACAAATTGTTTATCGAATGATCCTTTTTGAACTTTGGGTTTTGTTTGACAAAATTTGGAGATTAAGAATAGATTTCCCTTTTATAAAGGGTTATCCTTTTCTGGATTATCTGACCTTGTACTAACCTTTTTGGTTTTGGTTATGGTTAAGGTCTAATGATATGGGAAGTATATAGTTCTCTTTTGTGGATAGGTGATTCTCTAGAAGTTGATTATAGTACTCATAATGCGAACAAGTCTCCCTAAATACTCGCCTTTTGGAAAAAAAATATGAGTTTGACTAAGGAATCTAGTAAAAGTTGAAAGTCAACATGATATGTGATTATGTTTCCTTATGAATAAATTCCTCAACAAAAAGTAACATAACACAAAAATGTTGTCTATTAGCTTTTCCTACTGGGGAATCGAATACCGTCTAACCCATCACAAGTTTGGGATTTTCTCATTGTTAACTTTCTCCTAGACATGTTTACTATCACTCTCCCTCAAGAACATGACCCTTTGCTTTTTCTTCCATGTCCATGTTTTTCTACATGGAATCCTAGTAGGGGTTAACTTGGGTGACCTCTGTACTTATCTTCCTTCATTTTAAAGTGATTGTTTTACCGAATCTTGTTCCGATGTGGGACGTTCAAGGATGTTTCCAAGCTCAATTTTAAAAATTGTGAGGACACAATTTCCAAAAGGGGGGAAGGATGTAACACCCCAGGTAAATAAAGAATATGACATTTTCATATTTATCCATATTTGTGAATAAAATATTAATATGACTTTAAAGGGGACGCTATGCTCGATGGCGTACCCAACACGAAACAACGAGTTTCTTGGGAATCTTACGTTGCACTCTAATAATAAAATAATATTATTTCAAATGGTAGTTAGCATGTAGCCGTTGTATTGGCGGGAATTGATAGAAATAACTAAAATATGATTATATATGTTTTTTAAATGTTTTTACATTTATCCAATAAAATATAAAGGCATAAAATACGGAAAGAATTCAATTTTAGGCGTATATGCCATAGTTTTCACTAAAGGTTCACTTATCGCCTTTTGATGGAGAACCGTCATTAAATATAGTTTTGTTCACTCTAATACATCCTTTTGGACCAAATAAAACTCTTCTTAAGAATTGGGACATCAAAATGTACTTTGTGTAAAATTTTGGTATCTTTCTGATAAAGTTCATTTTTTAATGAATAGTGTAAAATGTTGTATTTTAATTCAAAACCTCTTTTTAATATAATTTATTTATGTGATTAGATTATCTTTTTAATTGGTTTTAAAGTGAAATTAGAATATATTTTTACCATTAAATCCAATAGTGGTCGTTGAAATTAATTTCACTTTGAAATCAGACTTAAACTAGTATCAATCTTTTGATACTTATTGTTTCATAAAAACACGCTATTTGCTCTGATAGCGGGAATTAATTATTAAATTAATTAAAATGAATTATATGTTATGAATTTTGTAAAATAGACTTCATTTTTGAATTTGGAATATCAGATATAGCTTAGGGTGAATTTTTGGGATTTTTCTGAAAAACTTCAATTTTTGATGAATAGTGAAACCACTAAGTGGTACTTATAAAAACTAATTTTTCCGTTTAAATGAAATTTTGCCATCTTTGTGTTTTGAATTTCAAAAATCCTACATACATGGTTGTCATTAAGAAGTAAAATGTGGTTCAATGGGATAAAAATAATTTTTTGGTGAATAGTAACTTATTAAGTTTTTAATCGCGATTAGAGGTAATTAGTGTAGTTTAAGGTAAAAATAATTTTTTAATAATATGAAATGAACTTGACACATGTCCTACCCTCATTTGTTGTGTCATGGACGACCAATACAAGCCATGGGTCAACTTGGGGATCCCATGGATCCACTTTGGTTGGGAAATGACATAAATAACTTTTTATTTAATGTTGAAGTAAAAATGGCACAAACTTGAGTTATTGTATAAAAACAATTTTTACATGGGGTTATAAAGATCTGATTTTTGATATTAAATAGTCATTGGAAAGATAAAAAGATTTCCTATATCATAGTATTTTTTTTATAATTTTTAGACTTTAAATAAATTAAATTATTTATGACATCATGATGATGCAGCGATGACCTCATTAATGAACAGTTTAAATAAAATGAAAAGATAATATAAAATCTAAGACCTAAACTTGTCCAAAAACAATTTTATGGGAATATTTCAAAGACTTATCAACTTATATTCGAAATATATCAATTTGGGACCTTATAAATTCGAAAAACTTTTGAAAATAAAATAATAGTTTCATGATTTCCAAAAGTGCCCCTCCTCTCCTCTTATAAAAGGCCCCCACCTCTACCTCATTTCACACACTCCTCAAGCCTTTTTCTCATCCATACCCTGCAAATTTACTCTCTACACATCACTCTACTCATCCTATATGATTCAATTTGGGGATATGCCTTTCAAAGGAAGCCTTTAGGCTCAAATCAAAAGGAGTTACACTTTTAAAGGTAATTCATTCTCTCATGGTCATTTGTTTTATTTTGCTTCTCCAACCCCCTAAACTCTTTTTATTTACTTATTTTGTAACAACACCAGTATATTAAATATACTAGGATGTTGTTATAATATTTATTCGAGCTACACTCTCACACAACTACATCAAATGGTTAAAGAACATACGGTTTCCGTGGATGGCGAAATTCTGCCTCCCGAAACGATGATTGTTCAATACTCATTTAACACCTTCAAAGGTGGCCATTATGATGTCACTATTTTTATATATGATATATAATATGTTTATGTTTTACTTAATCTTCTGTATTTTTAATTTGTGGCTTACTTTTATGGCTTCCATTATGGATATAAGCGATATCTTCATTTTAGGAAGTGCGGACTATCGCCCCCTCAAAGTGATTTGATTCGTTAATGCCATACGTGGGACGTATAAAGGATGGATTTAAAGTTATTATATATGATGTTATACTGGAATTATAATATACCTCTATATCATTATTATTACTTTCCATTAAACTATGAGATAGAAATGAAAGTAGCGTTCATGCGTACGTACGGCTTACCGTCTCCATGAATGGTCCATTTCATTTCTTATCCCCAAATGTAATGTACTATTATAAGTACATGTATATAATGGATATATATGATGAATGATACATCTAAATTATGAATATATTTCTGGAATTAAAATATACATACCTCTCATTTAGTTTTAATTCCATTAATATGACAAAGAAATGAAAGTAGCGTTCATGAGTACGTACGACTTACCATCTCCATGAACGGTGCATTTCATTTCTTACCTCTAAATGATTATGTGATATTATAAATACATGTATATTCTAGATATATATGATATATATGATATCCAAATCAGTAATGTCATTCTAGATATAAAGAACCTTTGACCACACGAACAACATGTAATTGTAAGAAGTCAACATTCGACTTAAGAACCAAATATCGACAAAACAAACATTATTAACTTAAATGATTACATAATGTTTATAACATGTCAATAATTGATATAAAAGGAATAATGAACATGGAAAAGGTTATTAAGCAAGTAGAAATTAACTCAAGTTTATTATTCATGACGTTAAAGAACGATCGAGTCAAGTCGGACCCGAGGTAAGGGATCCTACTCCTCTCTTTCTTTTTAAGTACACTCTTTTATGTAATTCCTTATAAGATCATCTTACTTGGTATTGGGATGTTATTTTATATTACTCTTACTGTAATTTTTATTTTCATATGATGAGAGACCCTATTCTCTCTCATCAATCCATTTTAGAAGTTTTGAGTGGCGCCGTTAGGCTGCCGAATTTTCGTAAGAGATCTAACCTCTCTCTTTCTCATTAAGTACTCCCCTTTATGTCACTTCTTTTAAGATCCTCTTTGTTATGATAGGGGGTGTTATTTTATATTCCTCTTGCTATACATTTTATTGTAATGTGATGAGATAACCTATTTGATCTCATCAATCCATTTTTGGAAGTTTTAAGTGGCGTCGTTAGGCTGTTGAGTTTTCATAAGGGATTTTTCATCTCACGTTTATTCCCGTGAGATTTATGCTACATTTGCCACAATTTCCTTTGTGTGGTGTATGTAATGCCAATTATTCTACACTTTGTGTAATATAATTTCGTTTATGAGTATTTACATCAAGGATTTATTGTCCTTCTTTCATGGGGTGTATGTTTTGAAAGATACCCAAGTCGGTAAGGGAACCTTTCACCCTCCTCTTTTTTAAAAGACTTCTTTTGTTGGGTATTTTAATTTACATATTTTTATGTTTGGATATGTTCTCATATATCCTTATTGATGTAAATTTTATGTTCATGTGATGAGATACACTTTTTATCTCTCATCAACTCATTTTGATGTGACACCGTTAGGCTGTCAAGGGAACTTCTTAACCCAATTTCGATTTCTTTGGGTTCAACATGTAGTTGTTGAATATGTCATCCTTTGAATATGTGTGAATGAACTTTTATTGTTTTAAACTTAATATTCAATTATATTGGGTGTATTTATTTTTGGCACACATAATTTTGATATTGATTTATCCTTTATTTAAGGATACCTTCCTTATAAGGGATTTCATCACATTTTACATCCCTATTGAGACTTCATTGTTGTTATGCACCAATTCCCTCTTATATGGTGTATATACAGTCCTTTGGAATATTATATCATGAATCCATTTATTCTCATGATATTATAAAGTTCTGATTAAATTTTATTCCTCAATTATTGTATTCAAGTGTCTCTAATTTTGGTAAAAACCCCTTGACCAAAATATCGCTTTAAATGTTTTAATGACTTGTTCTTATTAATATCCATGTTTTCAAAATGGTTTTAAGGATTTATTTATATGGATATTAATGGTTTAAAATGTTAAAAGCTTCAAGGTGGTATGAGACACTTTGATTCAAAATTCTCCTTATTAAATGTTTTAAATGGTTTTGGAAATGGTTTCTTTTTGTATGGATTCATTATTTCAAAATACTAAAATGTTATATTGTGATTGAAATGTGGAAATGTTTTGTTTCCTTTATGCGTGTTTTATGTGATACGTTTATGTTATGTTTCTTGGGCATTGTTATGAAAACGGGTGGTTCCGTGATAAACTAAGGGCGGGTGAGCCCGATATAGCTCTCCAATGCATTGGGTAACGCGATGGAGTGAAACATTGAGGTTTCTCCGAAGAGATTTAGGGAATATACTGTGATGGGTATTCCAAAACGTAACCAAGAGGGTTACTCCCTACGTAAGAATGTTATGAATGCCTCAAGTTACCTTTTATGTCTTATTATTTCTATGATTTATTCATGATTTTATATGCCTATGTTTTATGGGCAAAGTAGGATTTCATTCTTATGTATACATGTACTCATGTTTCCTTTCCATATTTTTTATATCCCTTACTGAGCTTTTTATGCTCATCCCAAGTTTTTGAAATGTTTTTCACAGGTCAAGGGAAGGGTACATGATGTGATGATAGTGTCAAGGATGTGTCAAGAAAGAATCCATGTTTTATTTTAAAAATGTTTCCGTTGATGGGAAGAATGAATACTGTCTTTTATGTAACCACTTTGTTTAAATGTGGAATGTAATGCAAGTTTCATGATCTAATTATCTAAAACTCTAAACCTGAAAAGATCCTCAATGTGTAATCTTGTAATAACTCAAGATTAAGTAAGTTTTAAGGTTGGGGCCTTATAGGTGAGGTATGATTCTTCATAGTGTATAAACACGCACAATGTTGACGGATTTTACAAAGGAGATTCATGATCTTATTTACATTTATAGAGGAGCATGGGATGGTTACAAATATGAAAATATATTTCCTTTTCTTGATAGTTGATATTTTTCCAATATAATGAGACCCAATCCATTCCCATTATATCATTGAATTCCACAAAGGGATGTAATATGATATTAACTGGAGGAACATTCCCACATACTCTAATAAGATAAGATTCAAACACCTAGGATGAAATTATTTCACCACTTCATATTTTTTAATATATCTTTACTTCATGGTTTGGGGCTTCGATTCTATTTTTCTAGAAAACATGAATGATATAAAAGAATTCATAGAACCATAATCAAACAACACATTTTCTATTCTTGTGTGAATAGGATGTCTACATTGAAAAATGTCATTATCATGCTCCACTTCTAGATAGTGATTTCATAATCCTTCCCCTGTTCAATTGGATTTGGTTGTCACTGAAGATGATTACGCTCATGGATTTAAGGTTTAGTGAATTGGATTACATATTTCCTTTATTTCATATAGTTATTTCACTAATCCTTGGGTGGTTCTCTCCTCTCTTCCAACACATCCATCTTCCTTCTCATGTATTATTGATACTCATTTCCATGGTGTCTGTCTTTCCCACACTTGATTCATATCCAAATTCCTTTGAGGTAGTTCCTATGATACAACCTTCAATATTTTTGGCATCTGGGTTGTTGAGTTTTCTTCCCACCTTTATCAGTAGATCCCCCAACTTAAACATTATCATTAATTTATATCTACATATCCATGATATCATTTTTTGATCACCATATCCACATTGGGATAACATAAAAAGCATCTTCATAACTCCCAATGTATCGAATTGCAAATTCCTTTTATAGGTGTTGTTTTAATCCACTAATGAATCTATCAAATTTCCTATCATTGCTACTAAAAATCCCAAAATATTACCTTGCCTACCTTGTGATATTCAAATTATAGCTTGTGATAGATTATCCTTCATTTTTCTTGATATCAATAAATTCACATTATATATTTGTACCAAGAGTTTGTGGGAAATATAAGTAAATAGGCATGATCTTAAATACATTCAATTCCATCTATTAAATTTCGTCACGTGGCATGGTGTTCTTAATCAAAGCCCACAATTGATTGACCTCCCCTTCAAGATGATAAGTGGATTATTTCACATTCTCCATCTCAAAAAACTGAATTACCGAAAAGATATTATCTATGGAGTTGTACAACTATACTTCAACTAGTCGATCAGAAGATCCACTAAATGTTGGGTGAGGTTGTAGCGTAAAACAACCGAGAGGAAATTTCTTCCACTTTTCAAATGGAGGGTGTCCCCAATTATTTTGGTTACTATTTATAACCCATGATATCATGGTAAGAATCAAAATGAAGTTTGAAACTCCACCTCCCAATGCATTAGAGATTTTATTCAGGCAACATTAGCATTGGCCCTCGCATGGGTTGTTGGCCGGGTTTCCTCGTGTTCCCGAAATTTTCTAAAAAATAAAATGTTAGAACTAAACATATGACAACATGTCATGAATAAAATGTTCATTTTTACAATTTAAAATCAAAGCATAACTTATAGTATCCTTATGTAAAGCTTCGTCTGTGCATATTTGTACATAGTCTCACACTAAATGTTTTCTCTAGGGTTCACTAATCCAGATTCCCAAACTAACTAAACCTTTTTCAAATACCAACTACAGAAACCTTGCCTTTTCAAATAACACTATTACATCATTATAATGGTAGAAACGTAATAATATTAAACCACAAAGATAAAGAGGTTTAGTTTCTTTGGTAATCTCGGATCAAACATTACATTTACCACATCAAGCATAAACATTTATTTAATTCCTTATTTTTCTACATTCTTATTGGATCTAGACCCCACTTTATTACATGTAGTAACCTGAGGACGTGCATAAAAAAAGAGTAATCTAAAATTATTGTAAGAGGATTTAAAATAACATCATATCATTAGGTTATAATTATCATATCATCATAATCAAAATCATGAGAGAAAACTTTAATAAAAGACAAGAAATGTGGGAATTCGTTAAAAAAATTAAACATCATGTCTTAGTGGTCATCTTACACACATAGTTATTGGAAATTCTAAAATCATTTTCACACATAATTTGAATTTTACTTCTCATATTCATCACTTTTACAAATTAAATGGATCACTGTATAATTCTGGGCATAGCCGTCAGGCTCATGGATTCATATTGCGCTATATAATTTTGAGCGCAATTGTCACATCCTAATATTTACATTATCATGCATTACACTTAAAAAATATGTAAAATATAAACATAAGATAACACATGGAATGAAATTGGATTCACATAATAAAGCATTCCTTCATAAAAATTTTCTCTCCAAAATAAAGTGGGAGTATCATTATTGACATAGAACTATTAACCATGAATGTGGAATGAAACAATAATCAAGAACTAAAAAAGGGTTTGATTTTGAGAAAGAATAGTTCTTTTGAAAAAAAATTGGGTCTGACATTATATCCATTGGAGAACATGTATATCCTAAAATACGTACGATAATGAAGAAAACGTTATTTTTATGGTGTAACCATACCAATAAAGGAGTGAATGAGGGAGAAATGAAAAAAATGATGTTGGGTTTGAGGACATCCCCTTAACTTGTATCCAATTGTTTTCATCACATTAAAGTTCATTATAACCTCATTAGATTCATCAATTAACAATTAAAGAAACTTTTATACATTAATAATACTCATTAGGTCTTTATTAAGTTAATTAATGGGATTTTGGATGGGATATATAGTTTAAATCCATTGTTCAAGAATGTTTTATTTGTTTGGTTTTCTTGAACGGTTCACTTGTACATAGGAATGGATGTTCATGTAGAACATGTATAAAGATCCAGAACAAAAAATAAATTTCACTAATTATATTAAATTAGTTTAAATTATCATATAATTAATTATTTTATATACCAAGTGGATGAATTATTCGTTAAGATTTAATGATGATCATTGTAGCTTAATTTGGGTGGTTTATAGATCACAACAAACAAATTTTGATTTATCATTTAATAATATATACATAAGATAGTTCCAAAACATTATATATGATATCATACTTATATAATAATCAATTTGAAACAAAAAAAAGTTTAACAGAAATATTGGGAGGTGGTAAGTAAATTGAAAACATGTCAATCTTGAAGGTGATAAATTAACAGCTCACATACAATAGTTTCCATTCCAAAATAAAAAGAAGAGGAGAAGGGGGTTGGATGATATAATATCCCATAAGTATCATGACATTACAGTATATGTATGTTTCTATAGTTATCATACCATTTGGATGAAGATTTGTGGGGGGATAATAAGAAAAGAACTTGAAATATAAATTCAAATAAAAGGAAAATAGAAAGGGGAATTACCTCTTAAGTTATCGTCTTTAGATCCTCTCATGAAACCTTAGATTGGTATTTTTATTCAACCATAAGCTCTTGGATGTTGGGAGAGAGATAGGTATGATTTTAGTAATGATTTTATACAAGGCATGATGCTTGATAGGCGTGAGGAAATAAGGGTCTTAAGGGTTGTATTATAGTCGATGGGAGAGGGGTTTTCTCAATATAACATTCATTAATTCATTATTTATCTAAAAGGGAATTAAAAGTGAGTATTCTATGACTAATTGAAGTAATATTGTCATGTGAATCTGAACCATAATTTTCTTGCATTATAACAACATCACCCATGACTTTATAATTCATGAATTAACTAATGTTTTAAAATATGGCATTTCACTATTCATCAAAAAATCTTTTATTTTAGAAAGCTCACAAATATTCACCCTAAAAAATTTTTGACGTGTAGAATACAAAAAATGATCTCCATTTTTCAAAAATATTTTCCCTCATATTATTAATTTTTTTTTTAATTATAATAATAAATTATTTGGAAAATATTGTTTTTAAAATTAAATCTGATTTCATAATACTATCAAAAATTACATAAGGACATATAAATTTATTTAAAACTCAGAATACATAGAATTATTAATTTTCAAAGAAAATTAAGGAAAATAAACTTTCTTTTAAATTAATTTCTTAATTATAATTAATTATTTTTCACTTAAAAAAATACCAATGCTTTTTCTATGATCAAATTGTCACTTATAATATGCATAAGATATATTTAATCACTCACGAGTAAAGTTAATATTCTATTGACATATTTAATACCTTTAAGTGTAATATTAATATTCATATGGGTATGTATCTATTCATAAGTGTATGTTACTATTCACTAATAATTAATTATGTTCCATTAGACTCCAAACACATTTCATATCGCAACCGTGTATGCCAGATTTGCAAAATTCAAAACACAAAAGTGGAAAATTTATGTTTAAAGGTGACATATTAGTTAATTTATGAATGATGTCGTATTTTTTTAATGAATGATTATACAAATTTAATTCCATTGATAAAAACTTCCATCATAACATAAACCATGCCGCCCAAAAACATTTCAAAAAAATTTAAAATTCCACTTCTGGATTTTTATTCCCAACCCAAGATTTTCGTTTTCAACCCCTTTAACAATCATAGGAACGAACCAATTCTCCCACAATCTCTCAGGGGTGATTCTCCTTCAATAATATGCCGTTTGGAGTCCCGTTCGGAGTATATTGTATATCCTAGTAAGGATAATCTCTCTCTTTCTCATCTTTTTGGTTTTGGGTCCCATTATTCTTATATCTTCATCTGAACCACTCAAAACCCAACATTTCATTAATATTTAGGATTATGCTTCAAAGGTTGCTTGAATAGATATCTTTTTTTTTGTTTTAGAGTGTGTTCACTAAAATATTCAATGTAGGTGGTATACATGTTATATAAATTTAGAATCATGTGGATTGATTAATGTAGGTTTATGTTCAAAATTTTCCATTTTTGTGTTCTTGGTTCACTGTTATTTATATGGATATAGTGGGTGTTGAAATTGTTAATTTAACTCATCATGATCTCTACCATATTCAAGGGGGTTGATTCAACCAAATTAGGGAAACTCATGGGGTGCACCAATATTACCTATACTTAGAGTTAAGTTAAGTAAGTGTAAGGTCATTGTGAGAGAATATAAATACCCTGATGTATATGTTAATATGATTAATGGATGTTTAATTGGTTTTTCTTAATAAAAATAGGTTGGGTATTGTCCTAAGAGGTTTTTTGTTATGCAGGATAATGTGTTAAAAAGATTAATGGGAAGATACCAGTGGATTAGACTTATACATGAATATGAATAGTGAGATAGGGATGGAAAATTGGAATGGGGATAAAGGTGTTATGTAATATAAATGTTGAATGTGTTAATGGAATGAGAAAAATGTTAACTTTCCATTTATTGGTTTTTTTGATTTTGTAAATGATATTGGCTATGATAGCTATGATATGGTTAAATATGGTGAGTCATAAATAATAATGTTCACATGGAATGGTTGAGTGGGGTATCAAATTGATGTTCTAAACCCATGGCTTGAGTTGGACTAAGGTTATATCTCCCTCCAACCTAAATGCATAGGTTTTGGAAGGGGAAAAAGTTCTATTCCCCAAACAGTTGCATTCCACCTAGATTGAGGCTTTATTGTAAGGATTATGGGGATGTTATAATATGATGCATAATGAGATAGTACTTGAAATTTATTCCCATATTCATGAAAATTTTGAACAAGTGTAATCCATTGAACACATGAAAATATAGATTCAATCATGAAGTGACTAATTTGTGAACCCAATATCAATAGTTATATATTTATGGGATATATTCTATAATTTCCTATTATATTGGTTAACTTTTTTTGTTACTATTATTTTAATATATTGTATAATTTTCTAGATAGTTTGTAGACATCGTTGGTGGTTCCCTAATGAATTATATTCACACAGTTCTAAGACTGCAATTGGGTACCTGATCAAATTTTTTTCTTGCAGGTCCGGAAAAGGGATAGGGACCTAAGCTACAAAGTTGAGTGGGGGCATAGGACTTGTTTTGGTGAGTTTCAAGACATGTATTCTGGGCCATTTTGGTGATTCTTCTTTTTCCTTTATTTTGGTGTTTTATTCACTTTACAAGGTAGAACGGCATGACATATTTACTATTTTATACTATTTCCCTTGTTTTGGGAATTTGTTATTTATGATTATTATTTATTTTTGGTTATTGTTTGCATTATTTAAATTATTATCTGATGTGTATTTCTCTTCTAATGATGGTATAATCATTCTATGTGACCTATTAGGCCCTCGCTTCTAGTTGGCATCCTTTGCCATATGGGGAGGCACATTGGGGTCATGAGGCGACCCGTCTTGTGTGACCGGATTAATGTATTTCATCTCATGAATGCTATCAATTTGTATAAAAGGAGTTATTCTGTATTTATTACTATTTTTGGATGGTCTATAAGAGTTTGGGAATGTTTTTGGCCTTGTTAATTAGCTCATTTTTGGGAGTAGCTAACCAATGTATAGAAGAAAATATTTGTCACCCTTGCAAGGGATTTTTGTTCTTGATCATTGTAGTTATATTTCTTGATATTTCACCATTTGGTGATGCACTTGTTGTGTTATTGGACAGTTTTGTTTTATTTCAATCATGGTGATAAGGGTATGAGGTTGTTCATTCACACATCATTCTAGGTACCTATATTGGTATGTTACATGCATCATGATAGGCACACAAACTAGATGGGTGTGCGAGAGATACTGGTTAGGATGAATATGTTTTCTTAAAAGTAATGAAATTGTTCCTAATTTGATTATATGAATTTGTAAAATGGAAAGTCCAAAGGGTAAGTAGTAATTAGAAAATTGTGGATACTAATGATGTAAAATTGGATAAAAATGTGTTTTTAGTAAATTTTAACAACGAAACATTTTGAATTGGGTAAATGATAAGTTATGTGGCCATGTGAATTATATAACGTGTTACCCATGGCCTTAAAAAAGACGACCATTGGTAGTGGTCCAGTTGCGAGTGGGCTCTTTTGGGTAGCTGTTGATGCTCCTTTTTCGTCACAGAGTCCAAATAAATGTAAAGGGAAAGGAATTAGCACAAATTGATCCATCCTTTGAAGAAAATATCAAAAATCGACAAAGTCATGAACAAGGGATCAAAATCACATGTGCTGCACAAGTTATATCACTGTCGTGCAAGTCCACTTGCATGACGCCTAGTGGTCGCACAAGTGACTTATGCGACCTAAAGTGTTAACTGCCCGGGGTCTTCTCCTGCCTATAAATAGACCCTATGGGCCCCCCCATACGGGGAGGATTTTTTTCCAGAAACTCAGATTTGAGCTCCCAGCACCCTAGTCTATTCTCAAAGCTTCTGAAACACATATAAGGTAATTTCTTACCTAGAACGGAAGCTCTAAAGAGGGGGAGGAAGGCCTAAGTGTTGAAACTCATCAACACTTGAGTGCCTGAGTAGCCAGCCCTTAAGGGAAAAAGGCCACACTTGCACGCTGCCATACTCCTTCAATAGAACTTGCGCGCCCTTTTTTTGGAAGAACCTCCAGAGGATTCTAAAGGCATTAATCATGAGTCGCTGAAGTATTACCCTGATGGTTAACCGTCACACAAGTACACCATGTGTCGCGCAGGCATACCTGCGTGACCAGTACTTGCGAGCCCACGCAGTACCTACGCGCCTGCCAGGACTGGTGCACCCCTGCCTTTCTGGGTGCCCTTCTTGCCTATTTCACCTCTCTTAAGTCATTCCACCTTTCCTATTCAAGATTCAGTCTTCAAGACACTCTTAAAAGCCATTTATGGCATGATTTCTTGATTTGAATTCCCTATCTTGAAGTAATTCTATGGAATATCTCTCAAGACCTAGTGATTTACACATCTTTATGTCACTAAAGATTTAGATTGCATTCATTCAACCTCATCCTTTAAGATGAGAGAATCCTTAACCTGGGTCTCCTTTTCAGGAATAATCCCCAGTCATAAGTCCTCTAATATGGGCATCCTCTTTAGGAGTAAGCCCCAAGTCCCTTAATTTTTAGGCATCCTCTTTAGGAGTAAGCCCCAGATCCCCTAACATGGGCTTCCTTTTCAAGAGTAAGCCCCAATCTCAAATTTGGGCATCCTCCTTAGGAGTAAGCCCCAGTCCCCCAATTTGGGCATCCTCCTCAGGAGTAAGCCCCAAACCTTAATTCCCTTAACCTGGGCCTCCTTTTCAAGAATATTCCCTAGTCTTAATTTCTCTTAACCTGTCCTAATTTACCTTTGATCTGGGATTCCTTTTCAGGAGTAAAACCCAACCATAAGTCTTCTCCTAATCTGGGCCTCCTTTTCAGGAGTAAGCCCCAAGTTATATTATTCAAAATCTCCATAAAGCACATATACCTGTATGGACCCTGTTCCTGGATTTCTTTCCTAAAGTAAATCCTAACCTTCAGTTATCTAGGTAGTCATACATACTTAAGCCTCACATTATTTCATATGATTGCATCTTTCATGGAACAATTGTCTAATTTTTACCAATACCTCTTGTTTCTCACACCGAGCATGACTCACATACGATTAGAGTGTAAAAGTAATTGTGACATCCTTCTTTGAGCCATCAATCCTAAACATCATTCTCCCTTACTCGAACTATGTGGGTTCTGATTCCTTTTCTAAACAAAGGATACGTAGGTAGCCCATCTACGGGTTCGATCCCAACTCTAAAATAATCTATGTCCTTCTAAATGACAATAAACATCAAAGTGCCCCACTGAGTGGCTTTAAAACCAGCATGGTCATCATAATGACCACGAGACTTCTGTAGAAATGTGTCGAAGGGTACCATTGACCAAGAATCTCTAATAAATACAGATGATTCTCTATCGATGAAGAACCTCGAATATATACAAAAGATTCTATAAATTTCCTACATATTTAATCATTGACTTTCAGATCTGAAGGAAAGCTCATTTTATAATTGATAATGTAATAAGGATTCACAAAAATAACTTAAATCTATAAAAAGAGTCCCAGAGTAGACAATAATTCCCCTCAAAATTGTGTGATGAGTCCGATCTCCCATCCTCTCGACCAATGCAAATTCTTAAGCCTCATTAGTCCACAAACAAATGAGCACCTACCCTTCGAAAGTAGGTCCGAATGGATGTGGAATCATTGGATGTTTCTGGTTCTACGAACAAACCCGTTAGAAACAGATTGGAATGGTTGAACCTCCCATCAAGGTGGTCATCCCCGGATTCCGATGGAAACAAAAATGGTGAACCCGACGTGAATCCTTAACCAAGTTAAAATAATCTTTTTTCCCATTTGTTAGGCCCCTTTTTAAAACTCAATGAGAGGGCCAAAAAAATCATTGACATATGTGCTCATCCAAAAGATGTAGTGGCTAAATTTATCTTGATTACGTCTGTTATATCAAACAGGCACTCTTTTCCAAGATCTTATGCATTTCTAGAATGTCTGCTCTCAAGTTCACACCTGTGAATACTGCTCCTATAAATGCCACTGCTGCTACTCCTGCTGGATCGGCGTCCGCTCTAAGGATGATATCACATACTCAGCGTCTTTAACATTGGGTATCAAACACACTGGTTAAGGAATACCGTCAAAATAGTACCATCCCAACTCTGGAGGCTCACCGACAATCCCTCCAAGTAAACAACTCACATCGGTCGTCCGGACAACGATGACCAGTGATCAAGAAGCAGGCGGTTCTGACTACCATCTCCAAGCGTTTCGGGTCGTTATCCCCGAAACACAATCACCATTCACTCCCTTATTCTCTGGAGGTGAATGAGAAGGTCCCTCAGGACCTTAATTCAAACAGACATGAGTCCTTCCTGAGGGATCCCACCAACAATCGCCACCAGACTCGTGTGGCAGTGCGCCCTCAACATGATGAGGGTACCGACTCTAGGCGTTCGGATCAGGTTCCTCGAACCCGAGCAAGCAAGATGAACCACCAAAGGCAGAATCCAGTCAATAGTGAGCATGATCTCATCTCTTCCATATCCGGAGAAGTCCACCAACCTAACTTGGTGGCAAGCATTGAGCAGGCACATACACCTGCCCGTTTTAATTCCGCTGTCCAGCAGACTCGTCTGGCAGCATCACGCCAATCCCACAAGGATATTCCGGCAGAGTACTATAGGCAGGAACATACACCTGTTCATACATCATCAGCTAGTCAGCAGGCTCGTCTGACTATATATGATGGATCTCATAAACCACGTTTGGAAAAGTGCAATCAGTAGGCACATACACCTGCTAGTATTAATCAAGCATACCAACAATCTCGCTTGGTAGCATTCGGACAAGTTAGTCAGAAATCCCCGACAATAAATAGGAGGCAGACTCAACTCTCTGCCCCACACTTGAGTACTGTCACGATTCACTAACAGGAAAAGGAAGACACGAGCAGGCACATACACCTGCTCCAAGCCCGGAATGGATGTATATTCCTGTTCCGGCAGCCGAAGTCACCAAGCATATTCTATCAATAGTGAAAGAGCAGAAGCAAATCCCTACTCATATTCTGCATGCCTGCCATGATATTATAACAACTTCAGTGGCATCTCAGGGAAAGACACATAAATCTATCCCTACCAGTGGAGTGACACATCAAAAATTCACTCTGGAACAGACACACACATCTATTACAGTTCAAGAGGGTTGTGGGGCATACTCCCACATATCATACAGACAAACAAGTCAGGCACATACACCTGATTTGAGTAGAGATAGTCAGCCTAACCTGGCCATCTTTCTTGATCAGGCATATACATCTGCTCAGAGCAACCACTTTCGTCAACAAGTGGTTTCCAAGGTGAGTAAGAAGGTGTCTAAGAAAAAGACCCACCCAGAACATTCAGGAGATCAACAGAACATTCTGGAGTTATTGAAGCCCTCAGACAATTATCTATTGAAATTCAAGATTCTACTCCCTCATTTCCCAATAGTGGGAACATTAATCCCGAAGGTCTTCAATAGACACTTCCTCATGAAGGCTTGCGTCATGAAAATTCGGTCGATCTCAAAGTTTCATCTTCAGATAAGAACCACCGGAACCCTCTGTGTGGTCAGAAGACCAAGGAGTAAGAGATCTCATCTTTTGATGTAACCCATTATGGAGGTCCTCCCGATGATGATGAATTTCGCTGTGAAAGTCCTCTCGGCAGTAGTGATGCACATTGCCCGAAAAATGCTCTAGTGGACAATGTAGTTCCGAGAAAGCCCTCTTATCTTGAGGCACTTCCAAATGCGAAACCAGTCATGTCTGAAGCTTCATCGCTAGAAGGTGAAATACTTTCTCAATCAGAAGATAGCCCAGGGTGTAGGTCATTCTCCGAACCACCCCTAAGTCATGTATCTTATAGTTTGATCAATGATTTCTCTACCAATCCTGTTGAATCCAATGAAGCAACAAGGAAACACTAACTCTGGTCAAATCAGGTAGATGAATCTTCATCAAATGATAAAGAGGAAATGATGAACATGGAAAAAAACTGGCGAAAGGTGAAGTGCCAGTCATGTTTTGGCCTCTCGCTGACTCTCAGAATAATATTCCAGAAATTTTGATGGAAGATGAAATTCATGATATTCGTCTCAAAATATGGAAAACTCTTTGTCATTTGAAAAATAAAATATTATTTTATGATGAATATGAAAATAATCTTAAGATAATAGAAGGGTTACAACGTCAGATTGATTTGGCGTCTCTATTAGTGTCTGGATATCCAAAGGCTAAAAAGAAGCAGAGAGCCCTTCAACGTTCATGCTTGGGCACACTAAGAAGATTGTGTCAGTTAATTGCCAATGCCCCATCTGGTATTCATGTCAGAGGACAGGGTGTTCATGGAGCACCGCATTTCACGGTGCTCTCCAGTCAGCAAAGCCTGCCAAAAATGGTTTCATGCAATGTTATTGCCCATGGCCGGCCACAGTCAATGGGATTTGTTTGTAATCAAAAGCTTTCCCAAGAAAAAGCTTCAACTAGTTCCTCTCAAAATCAAGAATACAGAGAACAAGTTTTTGAATTACTCTTTCATCAAGCAAATGAGAATATTGAACAGGCCTCTAGTTTAGAGAAAGCACATCACCAAGTGACAGAAGTGTCAGAAATCATCCAACGGTCTTTTGAACCAGGTGATAAAAGCGGATACAGGTTAATGCATCCATATAATTTCCGAACTAAGGTTCGCAAGATCAAGAGGACTTTCAAGAAAGTCTCAGACATAGCATGTCAAGAACCACCCCATCTCGCCAGACTGGGGAGTCTTTTAAACCAACCCTTGGAATCAACAAAAAGGATTCGGGGAGTTGAGCGAGAACAGCAAGAACAGCCCCAGTCCACTGGACTGGGGACTTTTTCAAATCATCAATACCCTCCTAAGAGAAAGTAGGTCTTTTATTGATTGGGGAAGAAACTTCCAGAGGAACGAAGAGACAAATTATCAGGAGATTCCCTCCAAATTACTATTCATCAAGAAGTTCCTGAGGTATCAAATCAACAAAAGGCAATGTCTCATCAAAGACATGGAAGAAGACAATATCACAGAAATGCTAATGGAAGGGATGCGATGAGTTATGCATCAATCAATTTCATCAATGCCGTTGTTGCTGATCCACCAGATGAGGCTCACACATGGGACTCAGATGAAGAAGTTCCTGCTCAAGAAGATGTATGCACCGACGCAAATGCAGAAGGTGTGCGTACACGAAGTCAAAGGATTACTCAAAACATAAGTAATCCTTCGAGTAACCCACTTCCCCCTCTCCGAAAAGGATCCAACAAAGGGAAGGGAAAGAACCAGGTTACATATCCTTCCTCTGGAGAAGGTCAATCTCTCTCACTAGAGCAGAGGTTTTCACAACAGGAGAAATAAATTAAGGAATTAAGAAGGTTGAATGCAGAACTACTTCAGAGTAGTCTTCTTCTTAAGCATGCGGGAGTCAGGAAACCAAAGAAATTTGTTGCAGCTACTGAGATGGATCAAGAATATCCTCCTCTATCAGTACACCCTCACAGGTCTAATCCTACGGGTCAAGTGCAACAACATTTGGCAGTGCTACCATCAGTTGCAGCACCAATCGCCACATCTGTCCAAGCTCCTGTCATTGCACCTACCCAAGTCCAAGTTCAACCGGATGTTTCTCAAATGTTAATAACTACTATTGAATCATTAACTGCTCGGTTAGAAACAATGGAAGGGAAGCGTTCACAAGTTCAACCAGAAAAGAAAGTTTACCCAGAATGGGTAGATTCAATTTCTCCTCCATCCAGTTTTGGGAACCCTGTATTCCCTATTTTCAATGGATCAGGTGATCCTGAACAACATTTGATGCATTACGTGTCTTGTTGCGATCCTATGATGGGAACTCCTGAGCAGAAAAAAGCAGTGAAACTCAGATGCTTCGTGCGAACCTTGCAAGGACTAGCTTTTGTTTGGTATACAAGATTGCAATCCCAGTCAATTACCGGATGGGTGGATCTTTGCCAAAAATTCCTCCTTCAGTTCAGCTCAACTTTTCCAAAGACAACAATTTTCGATCTTACAAACTGTAAGCAAAGGGAGAATGAAAGGGTCTCTAATTTCATTTCTTGATGGAAGGGATTAACATATTCCTTGAGTTTAGCACTCCCTCAATAAGAATTTTTTCCAATCTGTGTGGAAAATATGCATGACGAATTACGCATGCCGTTAATCCCTGTGAAATACACAGGACTGTTTCGAGACCGTACTTCAATCGCTCAGCAGATTGAAGATTCCATTATTCAGGCTATGGCTAAATCTCATGTAACTCCATCAGCTCCAGGAAGGAGAATGGGTAAAGCAAAAACTGCTACAGTTATGCTTAAACAAGCACCTGTACCTATTTATACCTCAAAACCTTCATCTTCTCGAAGGGCTCCACCTTCTGAGCACCAACAACAAAGGATTTTTTGTCCAGACATTCAAAAAGATCAAAGATGAAAACAATTTGAGGATCTAAAGAGAAAAACATACTCTTTCCGAAATGATCAAGTTCCTGGTTATTTCATTTCGGCTCTAGAAAACAATTTGGTTCAATTTCCAATGCCCAAGAGGCCAAACAAAAAAGGAGATGAATACCGTCCTAATTATTGCCCTTTTCATCAAATGTTGGGGCATCCCATCTAGCAGTGTTTTGTCTTCAAAGACCTCCTGCAAAATATGGTCAACTCGGGACAAGTCACATTGAATGGCTCCTCAGCCTAGGTAGCATGTGTCACTGCTATAGTTCTAGAGGAGAAAGGTGAATGGCAATAAGTCAAAAAAATAAATGCACAGAACTATGATGATTGGATGGTCAGAAATACAATCAATCAAACTCATGCTATTTGTGAACACAATTAAGGAAACTAATTGTGTCTTCTGTCATGAATGTTGTGGAAAAACCCTCTTCGTCAGAGGGAAAGTCCTCAAAGAAATGGCATGATTCAAAGAAAGAAAAAGAATCAGAAGAAGATGAGTATGTGTCAAAGCCTAAGTTGTCTTTGACATTGGCATACTTTATGCCATCTACATCAAAGCCACTGGCTCCACCCCACCAAACGGCACAACCTAAACAGGCTAATCAGGTAGAGTCTTCATCAGATGAAGAGTTAATCTTTGGTTCTATTAATATGATTAAATTAACATATCCATATGCCAGTCGAAGTTTTGATTTCAATGAGCCCAAATTACCTGTATCAAACAGAGGAATCAGAGGATGTTCCAGGGGCTCAGGATACAGGGGAAGACATGGATCATTTAGAAGCCACTATTCCAATTCTACCCTGGCTAGAATTGTATACGCAATAGAAACACATGGTATAGCCCTTCAGCGAGCTCATCCAGAACAAGCAAGTTCTTCTACCAATATAAAATTCAGTCCTGGCACAATTATTTTGGAAGACCGGTTGAAGGTTCCATATTCTTCCTCTCAGCATGTAAATGGATCTAATCGGTCTAATCTTCCAAAACCAAAAATATTTCCAACTACTATCCTAATACAAGATGCATCAACTTCCAAAGCATCTGCTTCCAAGGTACCTACTAAACCACATATTCCTATTGGGAAACTCAGGCCTCTAGATCAAAAGTATGATATATTAAAACAATTGGCCCATGTACCAGCCATGTTATCAATTCTTGATGCTCTGAATCTGTCAAAAGATCTTCGGGAAGCACTCATCGAGGCTTTGTCAAGTCCCCAAGAGTTTGAAACTGAAATTGCTGCAGCTGAAGTCTATCACATAGAGAATAATCCTGCAGAATGCTATCCAATAATATCTTTTACTGATGCAGATGAAGATGATGTTGTGCATGGACATATTAGACCATTGTACTTGTCTGGAAAGGTCAATGGAGTGGATGTTCGAAGATATTTCACTGACAATGGTTCAGGAGTCAACCTCATGCCCATTCGTACACTTCGTCGATTGGGCCTCACGGAATCTGATTTATCTCTTTCCACCATGATGCTACAGGGATATGATAAAAATTAACAAGAACCACTGGGTGAAGTTACACTTAGAACTCAGTTTGGAGATCTTGTATCCAATTCAGAATTCGTGGTTGTTGATCAAGACTCAGCCTTCAACATCTTGCTTGGAATGCCCTGGCTACATCAACATGCGGTTATCCCTTCATCATACCATCAATGTCTCAAATATTGTTTCGATGGTCAAGTTGGGACATTGTATGGTGATAAGGCCCCGTTCAAGACATGTGAGTCTCAATACATTAAGGTGGAATTCTATCACATGAAGCAATGGGAGAAATCCATAAAAAAGGAGATTACCAAAGTTAATGCTCCATATGGTTTGGAAAAAATTCCAGTAAATCCATTTACACATGTGAGTACAGATTATGTGTTTCCTATCAGTCAAATTGACAAGATAGACCCAAATAAAAATACTCTTATGGAAAGATCCATAATATCAATTACGGCAATCGAGCCAGATAACATGGGAGAAATTGGTAATCTACCAAGCAGTGATGAAAGCACAAATGGTGACATCTTCATTTCTTATGCTGAAATCCAACAAGTCTATGCTTCGCCAATTAGTCCAGAAGAAGTTATTTCAACATCGGAGGTTAACAATGATGTCGATTCTCAATCCATCATCTCCTCTTTATTACCCAAAGAAGACCCTTCATCATCAATCGGGTCGGAAATGGAAACTTTTTCTTCAAAATATGAAAATTTTGACATCTCTTAGGATCATGAGAATTCTACTTTATCATCTACTATGCAATTAGAAATGGAATAAATAACACATGATGAAGAAGAAGAGGAAGATCTCAGAGATGATCCTCCAGTATTTGAAGAGGGTATCTCTACCACTGTGGATGAACTCAGAGAAATAAATCTAGGTACAAAAGGAGATCCACACCCCACTTTAATCAGTGCGGCCATGAATCTTGAAGAGAAAGAGATGTATATTACTTTTATAAATCAAAATATAGATATATTTTCTTGGAAGTATACAGAAATTCCCGGGCTTGATCCTGATGTTGCAACTCATCATTTGGGTTTACTAGAAGAACATTGAGGATTTAAGCAAGCCGCGAGATGAACACACCCAACTTATGCTTCCAAAATTGAATCTGAAGTGGATAATCATATCAAAGATAACTTCGTCAGAGAATTTCAATATCCCAAATGTTTGGAAAATATTTTCCTTGTAAAGAAAAACAACGGACAAATTAGAGTTTTCATCGATTTCAGAGATCTTAATTGGCATTGTCCAAAGGATGATTTCCTAGTTCTGATTACAGAACTTCTAATTGATGAAACAGCTGGCTATGAAGCACTATCCTTCATGGATGGTTATTCCGGATATAATCGGATATGAATGGCCCCAGAAGATGAGGAATCTATAGCCTTCAGAGCCCCTCAGGGTGTGTTTTTCTTCTGGGTAATGCCCTTCGACTTAAAGAATGCAGGTGCAACTTATCAGTGTGCCATGCATCGTATCATCAAACCCTTCTAAGGGAAGTTTGTTGAATTCTATGTAGACGATTTGGTAGTTAAATCCAAACAATGTTCTAATCGCTTGGATGATTTGGATGTCATATTCTGCTTGCTTAGACAACATAATTTGAAGATGAACCCCTTGAAATGTGCTTTTGGGGTAACCTCAAGAAAATTTCTTGGCTTTGTTTTACGCCATTGTGGTATTGAAGTCGATCATGATAAGTCCAAGTAAATCCTTGGTATGTCACCTCCTCAAAATTTGAAATAATTAAGAGGAATTCAAGGACACTTAGCCTATATTCGGCGTTTCATCGCCAATTTAGCCGGAAAAAGCTTACCCTTCACCAAATTGATGAAGAAGGGAGTCACATACCAGTGGACTGAAGAATGTTAAGAAGCATTCGATATTCTCAAGAAATACCTCTTGAGTCCACTGGTACTCATGCCACCTATTGAAGGAATACATCTTATCCTCTACGTGACGGCTCTAAAGCGATCATTGGGTGTCTTTCTTGCTCAAAATAATGATGCTAAGAATGAAAACAACCACTACTATCTTAGTCGAACCATGCTTGAAGCAGAAACCCGGTATTCAAGTATTGATAAGTGCTTCCTGGAATTAATCTTTGCAGTTCAGAAGTTGAGACACTACTTACAACATCACGAGGTCCAATTGGTATCTCGCAATAACCCACTCAAATTTATCCTAAGTCGTCCAATGATTACAGGACGTCTGGAAAGGTGGGAAGTTATTTTGCAGCAATTCGACATTCAGTATGTGTCTCAAAATGTGATAAAAGGCCAAGCTCTGGCTGATTTCCTAGCTAGACACCCCTCAGTGGAAGACACATCTTCAAATATTAACTCTCTGATGAGGAATTCTTCTCTATTCAAGAAAGTCCTCAGGCATGGGAAATGTATTTTGATGGTGCTTCCAGAAGTCCAACTGGTAGGAAAATGAAAAATCCTAAATTCAACAAAGTTGGATTTGGAATTATGCTCATTTCTCCAGAAAAGGCAGTGTTACCTTATTCATTTTTATTGTGAGAAGGTGGTACCAATAATGAAGTATAATACCAAGCTCTCATTGTAGGTTTGGAATTAGCACTTCAAGCACAAGTGGATCACTTAATGGTGAAAGGTGATTCAGACCTGGTAATCAAACAAGTCAATGGGGATTATTCCATCAGAAAAGAATAACTAATCCCTTTGTATGATTACGTCAGAGAGTTAATGGAGGAATTCCCTTTGGAACAGACATTTTCTTATGTCCCAAGATCACAAAATGCTCAAGCTGATGCATTGGCTAATATAGACACAGCTTTGGCAGATCCAAATCAGGACGAGAAAACAATCAGTATTGCCCACCGTCGTGCAATTTCACCTTATGTTCGAATCAGAACATAGGAAATTAATGAAATTTGTCCCATTCCTGAACCGTATGTTCATACTACAGGATTGATGTCATATATCAGGGAATACCTTCAAAATGGAACACTTCCACCTGATAGAGCTGAGAAAGAACAAATCCGGCGACGTGTGGTTAATTTTACTCTTTATGATAGCCCAGATCACTTAGAGAAAATTCTCTACAAACGTGGTTTTGATGGAGTTCTCTTCAGATGCATTGATGGTGAAGAGACACTGACTGTCATGAAAGAAGTGCATGCATGATTCTGTGGTGCCCACCAGTCTGCACAGAGACTGTCTGATCAGATTTGAAGGCTTGGATACTTTTGGCCATCAATGATACAAGATTGTGTCAATTTCACAAAGAAGTGTCATTCATGCCATGTACATGCCAACTTCATTCATCAACCTCTAGAGTTGCTTCATACAGCTAAATACTCATGGCCATTTTCCACATGGGGAATGGATGTGGTGGGACCTCACCCTTCGGCTACGGCCAAGCAGTTTAAGTACATTCTTACTGCTACTGACTTCTTTTCCAAATGGGCAGAGGCAATACCTCTCAAGGAAGTCAGTTCTAATTGCATTGTTAGCATCATAATGTCTAACATCATTACCATATTTGGTGCCCCTTATACCATATTGACGGACAATGGAACCAATTTCTTTTCATCCGATATGAAGAAGTTGTATCAAGAATACAACATCAAATCCAACCATTCATCTCGGTATCATGCAGCGGCCAACGGCCAGATAGAATCCTTTAACATGACTTTTTCAAATATATTGCAAAAGATGGTGGATAAAGAAAAGAGTTCATGGCCTGATAAACTCTTTCATGCTTTATGGGATTATCGGACTACCACCCACACTACAACTCGGTCAACTCCATATTCATTGGTATATGGAACGGAAGCCGTCTTTCCCATTGAAGTTCAACTACCCTCGCTCAGAGTTGCCATTTGTGATCAATCATCTATAGATGAACAATCTCAAAATAGATTGAGTGAATTGGAATGGTTAGATGATAAAAGATTGTTCACTTTGCACCACATGGAAGTCTATTAGAATCGAATAGCACGAGCTTTTAACAAAAAAGTTCGTCTTCGTTCATTCACTCTGGGAGAATTCGTATTTGTTCTCAGAACTCCAATGATACTAGGAAAGAAACCTCCCAAGCTTGAGCCAAAATGGGAAGGACCTTATTCAATATATAGGGTCTACTCCAATTGAGCTTATTCATTAATCACAATGGATGGAGTACTCATCACTACTCTAACCAATTCTAGATTTTTGAAGAAATATTTTGTATAAACTGCAAAGTACTTTTCGTCGTCCTTGCTATATGACGTTAAAAATTACAGCAACGGTCCATAAATATGACCTTAAACTATTTGTACTTTCGTCCTTGCTATATGACGTTAAACTATATAGCAACGGTCCATACATATGACCTTAAACTATCTATACTTTCATCGTCCTTGCTATATGACGTTAAACTATACAGAAACGGTCCATACATATGACCTTAAACTATTTTTACTTTAATCCCATACGACATTAAACTGTGAAAAAGTTCCCTAAATGGTCCAGTATGACCTTAAACTGCAACGAGGTCCTGTATGACCTTAAACTGCATCATCAACAGTCCATGCATATGACAATAACTATTTTCCAGTCCCTTACGTTCAGCAAGACGTTAAACTGTGACGTCCTAATTACATGATGTTAAACTGTATAAAAGTCCCTTACGTCGAGAAAGACGTTAAACTACATTATCATCAAAGGTCCTGTATGACCTTAAAATACACTATCGTCTACCATGACATTAAACTGCACCATCCACAGTCCATGCATATGACCTTAAACTATTCACACATTCGTCCAATATGACACTAAACTGTATCGTCCCTTTTTTGTCCAACATGACGTTAAACTATGAAAAAGTCCCTAATACGTCCAACATAATGTTAAACTCTATTTTCCCCATCGTCCTAACTACATGACGCTAAACTGTACAGAAAGTTCGTGATACGTCCTACATGACATTAAACTGTATTTTCTCCCTGCTACATGACACTAAACTGTGCATCACCAATAGTCCTAACTACAAGACTTTAAACTGTATAGTCCCTTTATATTTCCTACATGACATTAAATTATGCATCGTTAAGGTTTTTGTTACCTCTTGTTTATGACACCGAGTATGACTCACACGAGCTTAGAGCAAACCTCAACCATAACACCCTCTCTGGGCCGCTAACCATGTGTAAGTCCCAACATCATTTTTTAGGTCGTTGTCCCCATGAAAAACTTTATCATTAATTCATTATTTAATTTAACTACGCGGACTTTGATCCTTTCCTTCCAGGCTGGGTACATAGGAAACCTCCCAAGGTTCAAACCCAAAACCAATCTCTTCACGTCGGTTCATCTCCATCTCATACGATGTTAATTTGTGAAACCGCCCTTAGAATCAATATCTTTACATTGGTTCACTTTCGTCCTTGTTATACGATGTTAAACTATAAAACACTTTTTTCCAGTATGACAATAAACTACAAATTTCTTTGATACCCTCACCTGAGAGGGAACCATTATTTTTATTGATTTTTCAATCATGTTTCATTTCAAAGACTACGTGCATACATGGAAATGCCCGAACATTTTAACTTGGGTTAAACCATCATTGCACTAAAGTCCCTTTTCACCCTTCACATGTACGAACCAAATTTGTACAAAGGGTATTTCTTGAACTATGTGGGCTTGATTCCCATCCTTATGGGATATGTAGGAATGTTCGAGTGTCCATCGAATTCAGCCCCAAGTCATTAGGCCTAACCCCAAATTCCACTTTCATTCCCTTGGATGAAAAGTCCCCATGAAAACACACACTGGGTATTTCTTACAATGGTCCAAGCTCTATGACCCTAAACTAAGATCACTAATCTTTTTGGCCCACATGATGTTAAACTATAGTTTAAGAACTATGTATGGCTTGATTCTCATCCTTATGGGATACGTAGTGAAGTCCAACATTTCAATTCAGGACCCAGCCACAACATGATTATGGTTAGCATTGATCTGTGTATCTCTGTATACATTGAACAATATCCATCGTCATGTGTCATAATACTAAACCATAAATATTTTTAGATCCTCATAACCCTTTTCATGACTTCTAGTCACAAAAATGTCAAACTTCTGAGATTTCATTTGCCTTACTATGCAGCATGTGCCCACAGGAGGCCTTGCATAAACAGTCTACATAAAAGACTTGTTAGCCAAAAGATACTATTATTTGACTATGCAGCCAATGCCCTTAGGTGGCCCTGCATAATTCAACCCCCTAAAGGGTTTGTCGGATAGTGGTAACTTAATTCTTGGGAAGAATGCCTCTTTTGTCCTTATTTATCTTAAACGACAGTATGTAGGGATCCGCAAAAATATTCATCGTTAACATATTTGTCCCATATCCTTTTTCATGATCTGAAATTATTCAAGTCTATGGTTTATATTATCCTTCCCTACATTTGGGCCAGACCATCGTAGGAGTGATATTCATCCAGTTCTTCAATAATCTTGTTTGGACATATCTTCTCCATATTCAAGTACCTCTTTCCATATAGAAAAGTCTATACTTTGGAATATTTGAATCTCCATAAACTTTCACTGGCTTTTAGCACTAGGAAATTAAATTACTGAGAGTTCTTTTTCCTGACTATGCAGCATGTGCTCATAGGTGGCCTTACATAAATAGTCTACATAACAGACTTGTTAACCAAAAGATAATATTTTATTTAACTATGCAGCCAATGCCCTCAGGTGGCCCTGCATAATTCAACCCCCTAACGGGTTTGTTAAATAATGGTAACTTCATTCTTGGAAACTACTTCTTCTAATGCCTTTTAGCTCTTTTTCATATCATTCCTCATATTCAAATATACTTAAGTCATATCTTACATATTTTCCCTCATACGTGAGTATGGTAATATGTTTTCAGATGAATTTTCATGGAATTGAGTCAATTATAATCCATTTCGGTCAATGCTATTTCGACCTTAAACATTAGCATTTGTATGTCCGACGTGCATGACTTTAAACTTCCCACAAAATACAAGGAAACTCTGAAAAAAATTCATGTTCCCAGCTCACTAAACATACATTTTGTATGATTTTGGTAATATTGAGCAATTAAAAGGTTCATGTTTGTAGGGTTATTTACATCAATCCTAGTAAAAATCAAACTATGATTACTAGGCCCATTGGCTTATGTAAAATATAAAGCATGTAGGAAAAGAGAATGCAGGTACAAATGCGTGAAGGTGAATGTGTTTTTCATTGATGCACAAGAGTTATAAGGACATCCACAGATGGGAGTCTCTTCTATTTTCCAAGGTGATTACAAAATATTAGCTACATAAGTCTTCATTTGATGTACAGCATCCCGAGCTACATCAGAAACTACTTGAAGCTCGTGCACTCTATCAACTTCACTCTTCTCAGTTTGATAGAGTGCCTTCTTGGCATCTGTAATGGCTTTCATACCATTCGTTTGAGCTCCCTCCAATGAATTATTGAGCTGATCACATTCCCTAGTAACCGTATCTAACAGTTGCTGGAGCTGCACCTGCTGGATGACTTTTTCTTTGAATTTATGCTTTAGATCCTTCATCTTGGCAGTATAATCAGCCTCATCTTGGGATACCGCAGCCTAAAATTCGGCGATGTTAACTGAAAATTTCACCCTAGTTAGATCTTCGCGGCACTTTTGTTTCTTCTCCCTTCCTAAAGATGATATGTTTCACTGTGGTATGGATCTTTTCATATCCAAAACAACCATGTCCTAGTATGACAAATTGGGAGGAAAATCGAGGAATTTTCGATGATAACTCTTCTAAAGGCACCTCAGATATGATTTTCCATATGTTGTTCCATGCCTTGCGTCATGAAAAGCGGAATGCTTTAAGCATCTCTGGGTCTGATTCAGCATCATTATCACAGGGGGGCAGGTAATCTGGGATTAATGCCCTTAAAGAAGTTCCATGTTATGTTCTTTCCCCCCTGACTTGTGCTTCTTCGCTTTCAATTTTCGTGGGGGCAGAGGTTGAGGCTTCACCTCCAGACTTATCCACTACAGTTGACAGCCCTGCATAATTATTTGAAAGCTTTGGTTAGCTTCAAAGTATAACAAAAGAATCGATTGTATTGAAAATTAATTACAATCACAAATATTGTTATCCCTTACCCGACGGTGGGTTAGCAACCTGAGAAGACTCCTCCCAATCTTTCCTCGTCTCAACAGGATCTTTAAGATGGGTCTCAGGAGGGTTTTCTGGGTTTAGCTCTAATTGAGATAATGTTTCTGCAATGGTAGGGTTGACATCAATGTCCACACCCTCTTCAAGCATTAACAGTTCAGTAGTTTCTATAGATGGGACTGGGTATCATTTTCAGTCATGATTAGAAGTGTAAATTATAATAAAATTTACTAGGAGAAGGATAACACTCACGTCCAAGGTCTTCTAAATCACATGAAAACTTAGCATGATCATAAAATTCTTCGAAAGACATTCCATGATTCATCATTTCATCAAATGATATTTCAGAATCCTGGTTAGTCTCACCAGTGGGAGCGTTTGGTGTGTCTTCTTGACGACTTATGTCCAGCAGCCCTTGACCCTGGATAGTATCTTCAGGTAAAATCACAGCATCAGTTGCAATAATCGCCAGAAGCTCTAATGCAGGAGTTGAACCTAAAGTATCATAGAATGGAAATTAGTCGGTGTTTCATTCAACATTTTTATGATGCATTGTTGACTTACCAGAAATAAGATCTTTTATTCTTGAAATAGTAGGAGGAGGGATACTGGGAATATATGATAGCTCTTCTCCAGGAGGAGCCAAGTCAGCTTAGATCTGTGATTGTTCTAAAGCACCCTCCGTGGTCTTTGAAGGAGGATTAGTCCTTTCCCTCAGGGGGGAAATTGAAGAAGCCCCTGCAATCCGGAGAAATATGAGTAACCATGTGGTCATGGGTATAAACTCGTGATTACTCGAAGGACTTACCACTGATAATGAAGCATTTAGCTTTGGACTTCCTTTTTCGTTGCCTTTGCTTCGTTGGTTTTTTTGGGAGTATCGCTAGTCTCTCTTATTGGTACTTGGATTGGCGAATGGAAGGCTATGTCCAGCACCTCATTCATGGCCTGCTGGCCTAGAGATATCTCGCCTGGTTCATGAAAAGAATCAGCAGCAGCCCCGATGGAAGTACCACCAGCGCTATACTATGGCGAAGGAACCACAATTCCTTTCTTTGCAAGCTGCAAGACGAAGAAAATAGCTTCCTTAAGTAACAAAGCATCGACTGAAATCACGTTGCAAAGAAAATAAGGAAAGAAAACTTACATCTTCCGGAGCCACATACTCATGCCACTCCTCATCTCCAGAACCACCAGCCCCCACAGTGTCTCCACGATCAATCATTTCCTTCACCCTCCTGGTGACAGGAACAGACTCATCAGTGGAATCTATGAGCATTTCTAAATCTCTGATGTAATCCCACACTTCATTGGGGTCATCCTCGTATTGAAGATTTGTAGAAGCCATAATATTCCCTATTCCAGGAAGTTGTAGGCCCTCACACAAATCCAGCCAGGTGGTCTTAGTACCACAGTATAAACTCTGCCATAGCTGGACAGCCTCTTGTCTTAGATATGAAGGCTGCGAGGATGGTCCTACAATTTTCGACATCAATTTCATCCCACCTTCTGCAACTACAGATAGAGAATAAGAATGTAAAGAATTATTTCTTTATAAAGTCGCAGTGATTAAATTACTACAATAGAGTAACTCACCAGGAGTTGATGGAGTGGGTCTTTTAATTCTGACTGGAGGATTATATCGGGCACGAAACCGCTTTGCTACTGGTTGTGCCTCATCATCCCCATCATGGGAATCTGGTGAATCAGTTCTAGAGGAGGAGTCTATCGAATCAACTTCATGTGGGGAAGCATCACCTTCATGAGGAAGGGTTTCTTTCTCTATAGTCATCTCTCTTTTACCCACTTGATAAACTGGGTGATTCAATATCCCTTTGGGGTATGATTCTATCTAGTGTTCGGCATAATATGTAGTAAAATTATGTTCCGCTTTTTCAACTTGTAGATCAAATACTGCCCCGGTCTTCTCCCTTGATGTCAGCAACCATAGTTGTCGAGCAACCATTGGATGTTGCTCTAACCTGACATGTACTAGAGGAGATACATCAATCTGTTGTAGACATTTGAATTGACGTGCAAATCTATATGGATCATAGGCCTCAGATATGATTTCTCCGTTAATCCTGGAAACTAGCACACCATCCTTGCAAGCTATCATGTATGCCCTTAAATCCAAATGGGTTGTTCCATCATTAATAAACCGCACAGTTGGCGGACTTCCATAGGGAAAGAAGTTTATTTCCTTAAACATGCTCAGCCTCACTTTCATATCATAGGCATTAACATCTAATGTAGAATCTCCATAGAATGCTTGCACTGACGGCCTGAAAGAACTTCCAGGAATTTGTAATCTATTCTGTACATTGTAAGTCCTGAAGTGAGTTGCAATCCATCCCCATAAAACTTGGAATGGTCCCACTATTCTTAAAAGAGATTTAACCATGAAGACATGAAGTAAACTCCTGTGAATCTTTGTTAAAATGGGGGTATCCAACCCAACCATTTTTCCCTCAGCCAACTTTGCCACAATGTCAAAGGTCTATGGCATGACGCCTCCCTTCGAATCCCTAACTAGTAAGAGATAAACACTGAGCCACATTTCTAAGAATCCCTCCAGACAAGTCTTCTTTGGGATTCTTTGATTCACCTTATATCCCCACTTCTCGAACTCTCCTGCTTCTAGAGATGGCCAGAATGTGCCAGGAGCACCCCTCTTCTCAGGTTTTGGCCAGGTGGTAGGACATTTGGGCCACTTATCCTTGGATTTATTTTTCTTGGATCCATTTTCTTTCAGCTCCTTCTCTTTTGGCTCCCTCTCTTTATTCTCAATAAGAAATATATTTATCCATTCCTCCGGATGAATATCTTATCTAGAATGAGTTAATGAGGTCTATGAACTCTTAAGCTTGTGGAAGATCTTAAATAATTCCTGAGCTAAAGCATGAGTTTTCTATGAATCATTCCAAGTCACCTTGGGAGGAATGAATTCATCATATATTTCGCCTAAAATTGGAGCCCCTGAGATCTTGTAGACATCCCATAGACTAATGCCTACTTCTCCATGAGTCAGATGGAAAGAATTAGTTGCTGGGCACCAGTGGCTGAGTATCTCCAGCACGAAGTTATCATGTCTATAAACATATGTTTGCCCAACCCAGACAGCTTTGTATATTGCAGCTCCCTTCAGAACCTCAAAAAACTCTGCACAGGTTTGTCGCACCCAGTGTACCCACATCCAAGTTGGATTCACGGCTCCCCCAGAACGGAAGTCCCAACTTTTCTTCCATCCTTTGGATTGATCCATCTGAGCATTTCGGAAGATTGAAGGATGACAATGTGGTTGCAGCTCAGGTGTATGATTTTTCAGATCTAGTGTGCAAGGGCTATGATGCATCATGTAGGCCTTCTCCACTATTCTAGCACTTAGAAATACTCCTCCAACTGAGATATTTTCTGAAGCAAAGTTGGTGTAATTCCGGAACCCGAAAATGGAAGATAGTTCTTTGCTTCTTGAATAGTGACTTCACATAGATGACCGTGGCCATACAAAGGAAGATAAGTGATCTGTGGGAAGTCACGATGATATTTCTTTAGATACTTAGCCAAATCTGGAAGAGTGCTATCATTGACAGTATAATAATCATGACCAATGATGTCCATCATATCATGTATCCACTTGCTAGCCAGTTCATCAACTATTCCAGGTCTAAGAGCCATTGATTCTACACAAGAGTTGAATAAATTAACTCTTAAATGGATTGATTTTTCATAACATTTGTGAAGAAATTCAAAAAAAATGGCTAAGGCATTAAGGCACGCAATTATGGATGTGTCGCACAAGTGTTAAATGTGTCGTGCAAGTTTTTTTCATGCATGTTTGCACCGCGCAAGTCCTATTACCTGGACAGCAGCACGACAACAAGGAAATAGCGGAAAGAAGATGACTTGCGCGGCGAGAGCTTGAGAATTCAGAATCAGATGCGAAGCACGGCTAATGACCGCGTATTTATAGGCCAGGCGGCCTATCTGTGTGTCGTACCCCTGCGTGCCAGGCCCTGCGCGATGTGCACTTGCGCGCCGCCCTCTGCGCCATCAAGACTTGTGCACCACCTTTCCATTGGGTTTCTTCTTTTCCTAAGAGTCAAATCCACATTTCTTTTGGATCCAACTCTGAGGGGGGACTTTTGTTGATGCTCATTTTTCGTCACAGAGTCCAAAGTAATGTAAAGGGAAATGACATAGCATAAATTTATCCATCCTTTGAAGAAAATATCAAAAATCGACAAAGGCATGAACAAGGGATCAAAAGAACATGTGCTGCAAAAGTTCTATCACTGTCATGCAAGTCCACATGTGCGATGCCTAGTGGTCGCGCAAGTTAATTGCGCGACCTAAAGTGGTAACCGCCCGGGGCTTTCTCCTGCTTATAAATAGACCCTGTGGTCCCCCCATTCGGGGAGGATTTTTTCCAGAAACTCAGATTTGATCTCCCGGCGCCCTAGTCTCTTCTCAAAGCTTCTGAAACACTTCTAAGGTAATTTATTACCTATAACAGAATATCTAAAGAGGGGGAGGAAGTCCTAAGTGTTGAAACTCATCAACACTTGTGCGCCTGAGTAGCCAGCCCTTAAGGGAAAAAGGCCACACTTGCGCGCCGCCTTACTCCTTCAATAGAACTTGCGCGCACTTTTTTTGGAAGAACCTCAAGAGGATTCTAAAGGCTTTAATCAAGAGTCTCTCAAGTATTACCCTGCTGGTTAACCATCGTGCAAGTACACCATGTGTCGTGCAGGCATACCTGCGCGACCAGTACTTACTCGCCCAAGCATTACCTGCGCGCCTGCTAGGACTTCCGCGCCCCTGACTTTTTGGGTGCCCTTCTTGCCTATTTCACCCCTCATAAGCCATTCCACCTTTCCTATTCAAGATTCAGTCTTCAAGACACTCTTCAAAGCCATTTATGGCATGATTTCCTGATTTGACTTCCTTATCTAAAAGGAATTCTTTGGAATATCTCTCAAGACCTAGTGATTTACACATCTTTATGTCACTAAAGATTGATATTTCATTCATTCAACCTCATCATTTAAGATAATATAATCCTTAACCTGGGTCTCTTTTTTAGGAATAATCCCCAGTCATAAGTCCTATAATATGGGCATCCTCTTTAGGAGTAATCCCCAAGTCCCTTAATTTTTGGGAATCCTCTTTAGGAGTAAGCCCAAGATCCCCTAACCTAGGATTCCTTTTTAGGAGTAAGCCCCAGTCTCAAATATGGTCATCCTCCTTAGGAGTAAGCCCGAGTCCCCTAATTTTGGCATCCTCCTCAGGAGTAAGCCCCAAACCTTAATTCCCTTAACATGGGCCTCCTTTTCAGGAATAAGCCCCAGTCATAATTTCTGTTAACCAATCCTAATTTACCTTTGATCTAGGATTCCTTTTCAGGATTAAAACCCAATCATAAGTCTTCTCCTAATTTGGGCCTCCTTTTCAGGAGTAAGCCCCAAGTTAGAGTATTCAAAATCTCCATGAAGAACATATACCTTTATGGACGCTGTTCCTGGATTTCTTCCCTAATGTAAATCCTAACCTTCATTTATCTGGGCAGTCATACATACATAATCCCAACATTATTTCTTATGATTGCATCATTCATGGCACAATTGTCTAATTTTTACCAATACCTCTTGTTTCTCAAACCGAGCATGACTCACGTGAGCTTAGAGTGTAAAAGTAATTGTGACATCCGCCTTTGAGCCATCAATCATACACATCATACTCTCTTGCTCGAACTACGTGGGTTCAGATTCCTTTTCTAAACAAAGGATACATAGGTAGCCCATCTACGGGTTCGATCCCAACTCTAAAATAATTTATGTCCTTCTGAATGACAATAAACTTCAAAGTTCCCAACTCAGTGTCTTTAAAACCATCGTGGTCATCATAATGACAAAGAGACTTCTGTATAAATGTGTCGAAGGGTACCATTGACCAAGAATCTCTAATAAATACAGATGATTCTCTATCGATGAAGAACCTCAAATACATACAAAAGATTCTTTAAATTTCCTACATATTTAATCATTGATTGTCAGATCTGAAGGAAAGATCATTTTATACTTGGTAATGTAATAAGGATTCACGAACGTAACTTAAATCTATAAAGAGAGTTTTGGAGTAGACAATAATTCCCCTCAAAAAGGTGTGATGAGTCTGACCTCCCATCTTATCGACCAATTATAATTCCTAAGCCTCATCTGTCCACAAACTAATGAGCACCTACCTTCGGAAAGTAGGTCCGAATGGATATGGAATCATTGCATGTTTCCGGTTCTACGAACAAACCCATTAGAAACTGATCGGAATGTTTGAACCTCCCATCAAGGTGGTCATCCCTGGATTCTGAGGGAAGCAGTAACCTTATTCTTTCCTTTAACCTTATTGGACGCCTTTCGGAGTGGGGGAAGTGGGTTACTTGAAGGATTACCTAGACACTGGGTAATCCTTTGATTTTTTGTACGCACACCTTCTTAATTTGTGTCTGTGCGTACAACCTCTTGAGCAAGAGCTTCTTCATCTGATCCCTCTGTGTGAGCCTCATATGGGGGATCAGCAATAACAGCATTGATGACATTAATTGATTCATAATGCATTGCATCCCTTCTATCAACATTTCATCAAAATTGTCTTCTTCCATGTCCTTGATGAGACATTGCCTTTTGTTGATTAGATCCCTCAAGAACTTCTTGACGAACTATAATGTGGAGGGAATCTACTGATAATTTGGCTCTTCATTCCTCTTGTGGCTTCTTCCCTAATGGAGAGAAGACTGAATTTCTCTGAGGGAGAGATTGAGGATTTGAAAAAGTCTCCAATCCTGGGGACAGGGTTTGTTCATGCTATTTCTGCTCAAATCCTCGAATCCTATTTATTGATTATGAGGGTTGGGGTAAAAGTGTCCCTATTCTGGAAAGATGGGGTGGTTCTTGAGCTGCTACAACTGAGACTTTCTTGAATTCTCTCCTGATCATGCGGACGTTTGTCTGGAAATTGGCTAGATGCATCATCCTACATTCACTCATATCACCCGGCTCAAAATACCATTGGATGATTTCTGACACTTCTATCACTTGATAATTTGCATGCTCCAAACGAGTATCCTGTTCAATATTCTCGTTCGCTTGATGTAAGAGTAATTCAACTACTTGTTCTCTGTATTCCTGATTTTGAGAAGAACTATTTGGGGCATGTTCTTGAGCAAGCCTTTGATTACAAACAAAGCTAATTGGTTGTGGCCGATCATGGGCAATAACATTGCATGAGACCATTTTTGGCGGGCTTTGCTGACTAGAGAGTATAGTGAAATGTATTGCTCCATGGACACCCCATCCCCTGATATGAATACCAGATGGGGCATTGGAAATTAACTGGCACAATCTTCTTAGTGCTCCAAGGCATGAACGCTGAAGGGATCTCTGCTACTTTTCAACATTCGGATATCGAGAATCTAAGAGAGATGCAAGTCAATTTGGCGTTGTAACCCTTCTATTATCTTGACATGATTTTCATATTCATTATAAGATAATATTTTCTTTTTCAACTGACAAATATTTTTCCATTTGATGAGACGAATTTCATGAATTCCATCTTCTATCAACATCTCTGGAATTTCATACTTAGAGTCAGCCAAAGGCCAAAACATAACTCGCACTTCACCTCTTGCCAATTGTTTTCTCATATTCAGAATTTCCTCTTTATCATTTGATGAAGATTCTTCTACCTGATTAGACCAGAGCTGGTGCTTCCTTGTTGCTTCATCAGATTCAACAAAATTGGTAGAGAATTCATTGATCATACTAGAAGATGAATGACCAAGGGGTGGTTTGGTGAAGGACCTACACCCCTGGGCTATCTTCTAATTGAGAAAGTACTTCACATACTAATGGTAAAGCATCTGACATGAATGGATTCACATTTTCAAGTGCCTCAAGATATGAGGGATTTCTTTTCACTACACTGTCTATTGGAGAATTTTCCAGGAAATGTGAATTACTACTGTGGAGAGGACTTTCGCAGCTGAATTCATCATCATGGGGAGGACCACCATGGTGGGTTACAACAAAAGATGAAACATTTTTCTCCTTGGTCTTCTGGCCACACAGAGGGTTTTTGTGGATCTCATTTGAAGATTAAACTTTGAGATCGACCGAACTGTCATGAAGCAAGCCTTCATGAGGAAGTATCTGACACAGACCTTCGAAATTAATTTTCACACTATTGGGAACTAAGAGATTAAAATCTTGAGTTGCAATAGATAATTGTCTGAGTGCATCATGAACTCTAACATCGAGCAAGGGCTTTTTATAGATTGGCCCTTGGTTTCTTGACTTTGATGGGTGGGTCTTCATCTTAGACACATTCTTACTCACTTTGGGAACCACTTGTTGTCAAAAGTGGTTATTATGGGAAATTGAATGTTCCTTCTCATGAGAAATGATCAAGTTAGGCTGATTATCTCCACTCAAATCAGGTGTATATGCCTGACTTGGTTGTCCTTATGATATGGGGAAGCACGCCCCACAACCCTCTTGAACTGGAACAGAGGTGTGTGTCTATTCCGGAGTGACGTATTGATGTGTCACTCCCCTGGTAGGGATTTATTTTCATTTCTTTCCCTGTGATGCTGCTTAAGCTATTATAATATTCTGGAAGGTGTCTAGAATATGAGCAGGGATTTGCTTCTGCTCTTTCACCATTGACAGAATATGCATGGTGACTTCAGCTGCCGGAACATGAATATACGTCCATTCCATGCTTGGATTAGGTGTGTGTCCCTACTCTTGTCCTCCTTTTCCTACCAGTGAATTCTGACAGTACTCAAGTGTGGGGGCAGAGAGTTGCGTCTGTCTCCTATTTGTCACCCGATATTTCCGACTGACTTCTTTGAGTGCTACCAAACAAGACTGTTGTTAAGCTTGATCAATACTGGTAGTTTTATGTGCATGTTGATTGCACTCCACCGAACGTAGTTGACTATCATCCTTAAATACCGATAGACGAGGCTGCTGGTAGGATTGATGAGTGTAAGCAGGTGTATGTGCATGTTTACCAATTGTGAACACATTGGGTTGGTGGGCTTCATCGTATGTAGTTATATGAGCCTACTGACTAGATGATGACTTATAAATAGGTGTATGTTCTTGTCTATAGTACTCTGCTGGAATTGACTGGAAGGATTGGCTTGTTGCTTCCAGACGAGTATGCTGGACAGTAGAATTAAAACGGACGGGTGTGTGTGCCTGATCGTTTCTTTCCACCATGTTAGGTTGGTGGACTTCTCCGAAAATGGCAGGGATAAGAACCTGGTCACTATTGACCGGATTTCACCTCTGGTGGTTCGTCTTGCATGCTCGTGTCTGAGGGACCTGAGTCGAACCCCTGAAGTCGATACCCCCATCATGTTGAGGGCACACTTCCGCACGAGTCTGGTGGCGATTGTTGATGGGATCACTTGGGGAGGACCCCTATCTCTTTGAATTAAGGCTCTAAGGGACATTCTCATTCACCTCCCCAGAATATGGGAGGGACTTGTGATTGCGTTCTGGGGATAACGACCGAAAACGGTTGGAAACGATGGTTGGAACCACCTGATTCTTGATCGTTAGTCGTCGTTGTTCGGAAGACCAGGGAGAATTATTGACTTAGAGGGCTTGTTGAGCATCCTCCAGAGTCAGAATGGTACCATGTCGATGGTATTCCTTAACCAGTGCATTTGATACCCAACGTTGAAGACAATGCATAGGTGATGTCATCCTCAGAGCGGATGATGATCTAGAATGAGTAGTAGTAGAGGTATTCATAGCTGAGGCTTCCACAACAGAGGCATTCATAGGTGTGAACATAAAAGAATCCATTTCTGTAATGCGAAAGATCTTCGAAAAGAGTGCCTATTTGATATGACAGACATAATCAAGATAAGTTCGGCCACTACATCTTTTGGAGGAGCACATATGTTATTGACTGTTTTGTTGGCCCACTCATTGGGTTTAAATGGGGGGCCTAAAAAATAAGTAAAACATCATTTTAACTTGCTTAAGGATTCACGTCGGGTTCACCATTTTTCGTTTCATCTAGAAATGGGAATGACCTCATTTATTTAAGGTTCTAACATTCCAAGTGGTTTCTAACAGGTTTGTTCGTCGAACTGGAAACATCCAATTATTCAACATCCATTTCGTCCTACTTTCCAAAGGTAGGTGATCATTAGTTGTGAACCGATGAGGCTTATGAATTTGAATTGGTCGAGAGGATGGGGGGTCGGAGTAATCACATCTTTTAGGGGAATTATTGTATACTCCTGGACTCTCTTTATAGATTTAAATTATGTTTGTTAATCCTTATTAAATTACTAATATGAAAATGAGCTTTCCTTTAGATCTGATAATCAATAATTAGTATGAATGAGATTTAGAGAATCTTTTATATGTATTCTAGGTTATTCATCGATAGAGAATCATCTGTATTTGTAACATATTATTAGTCAATCGTATCATTCGACACATTATATAGAAATCTCTTGTTCATTATGATAACCATACTGGTATTAAAGCCACTCAGCGGTGCACTTGAAGTTTATTGTCATTCATAAGGACATATATAATTTCAGAGTTGGGATCGTACCCGCAGATGGGCTACCTATGCAACCTTTGTTTTAGAAAAGGAATCAGAACCCACATAATTCGTGTAAAGAAGTATGAGGTTTATGCATGATTGATGGATCAAAGAAAGATTTCATAATTACTTTTACAATCTAAGCTCACATGAGTCATGCTCGGTGTGAGAAACAAGAGGTATTGGTAAAACCAGACAATTGTGCCATGAAAGATTCAATTATAAGAAATGATGTGGGGCTTATGTATGTATGACTGCCCAGATAGATGAAGATTAGGATTGTCACGACCCGTCCTCAGGGCACGTGTCGTGACTACCCCATGCCCGCCTTCCATAGGCCAGGGGCTGGCGACTAGCACCATGACGTAAATCCCGGTAAAGGGAATACATTGCCTTTGTAAAGTAAACAAGCACCACAGAGTAAGCAAGTGGAAAAAAGTAAACAATAAGTAAAAACTGGTACAACAGTAAGTGTGGAAAGTAAGTGGGCCAGAATACAAACCCAAACTGAAAGTAAAGTACAACTCGAAAAGGGAAAACAACAACTGAAAAGTAAAGCCGCAACGTCGAGTCGTCCACTGGAAGTCCAACCTGAAGGGTGGGTACAGAAAGCCTCCACTGCTCCTCGGGTCCAGCCGACCGCTCCGAGTACGTCCCACCTAGTGGTCCACCTCCAGGAACCATCCTCCTCTGCAAGCCTCCACCACGATCAGCATTGTCCATCGTCTACAACCAACACAATGTAGTGCAGGCATAACCCATGCAGGGGTGAGTATAATCTACTCAGTAGGGACCCTGAGACCCCCGAGGGTCTCCGAAAATCCACAAAGGATAAACCACAAAGGAATGATACAATCATGAAGTAACATCCTACACTACTTAGGTATATGCCCATACATATACCTAAGTTATCAATTCTCACTCGGCTCCAACATCCGAGCTCAAGTACAACCCAGTCCACACAGGAAAGAAAAACGTAAAATCCACACAGGATAGCTCAAAACAATCCACAAAGGAAAATAAAACGTAAATCTACACAGGATAGCACAACACAATCCACAAAGAAAAGTAAAACAGAGTTTCATCTCACACAGGTATACTTCTTCGAATGACGATAGAGATGATCACTGATCCATCTAAGTCGTCGGACCTACAAAGGATCGATAGGTACTAACCCCCGAAATGACCCACAAAGGATCTGACCCACAAAGGATCGATAGGTAACTAACCCCCGTAAAGACCCACACAAGATCGGGACCACACAGGACCTGTAGGCGCTGGCCCACACAGGACCGCTGAGCGCTGACCCACACAGGATCAGACCCACACAGGATCGGTAGCACTAACCCACAAAGGACCGCTGAGTGTTGTAGTCGTCGTCTTCTAATCCACTGAGGATCTCTGCACAGTCATCGTCGTCACAGTAGCAGTCGCAGCCAGCTCTAGGGTTCCCGCACACAGCAAGCTCGTTCGGGAGGGTCCGCTCCACGAGCCGAGAGGCTGACACATCAACTGACACATAGTCCAGAGTTGATGTATCCAAAATTTCCGTATCATCAACAGGAACTCAACGTCACAGAAGGCGCGTCAATCGGACGCCCGGTCTGAGAGTTATTGGCTTTTTCGTCCCAGGGGCCCGGTTGGTTTTTAAGGCAAAACCAACCCGACCTTACTCCACCTACGTCCAAACCACGGGCGGAGTATGCCAAAAGATCCATCTCACTTAGAGGAATTCAAAAAAGTCGACGGCACATCAATCGGACGTCCGAAGCTCAAGATATGAGTGTTTCCGCTCCGAGGGCACGATTGGTTTCATGTACGAACCAACCCGGCCAAACCCAAAGTATTCCGAAACATTTAGTGTGATATAACGAAACGACCTAATCGATCCAAGGATCGCATCGATGCTGACGGTGCGTCGTTCGGAGGCCCGTTGCTCAAGATACGGGAAAAAGACCAAAAACGGTCCGAAGACGGGGTCTGGGCCCAGACCGACCCGGCCCGACCCCCCCTGGGTCGGCCCGAAACAGGTCGACCCAACTAGGGTCCAACCCGGTTGGGCGCGACCCGGCCGCCGGGTCGGCTCGGCTCGGCTGAGCGGTCGAGCGAGCGGAGTCTGGGGGCGGGGGCGCGTTGCCCCCGCGTGTGAACACCCCCCCCCCCCCCGCGGGGGCCGCCCTTGGTCAGCGGATGGGGCATTGCCGCATCCCGTGTGCGCCGGACCCGCGTGGCCGCGGGTCTGCTGGTGCCGCCACCGCCACGGCTTCATCCTCGGCGGCTCTGTCCAGCGGCGCGCCGCCGATGGTTTCCGCGGGCCACCCGTGTTGCTCCGGTGGTCCGATTCCACTCCAGTCTGCGCCATAGCTCGTCCCGGGTCCCGTTCTTCACTGCGGAATCAACAAATCACCCATGCGGCATGTTTTGTCATCGCCCGCCAATCCGCGCATCAATGAAGAACTATGGAGGGTTGTCGGGCCGTGTTTGTCTGTCCCGCACCCTCTGTGTTAGGTGATAACAATCTGGAAGAAAATAATCCACACATGGAAAACAAAACAATACAATGTTAATAAATTAAAATTTCTCTTGATTCAGGTTCTTTGTTTTTAGGAGGAAACAACCACGGAAATAAAATCATTTCACAAACAAAACCCCTACCTCGTCAATTCGTCGCACGCGCGTTATTCAAGGAATTGATCGTCGTGGAAGGAGGGGACGGTCGCGTCGTGGAAGGGCATCGCGTCGTCGAACTCCGAGGTTCAAGAACATGCAGATTTAATTATATTAATTAAATCCATGATGTTGTTATAAACCAAAAAGAAGATTTAAAATAAGAAACATGAAATCTCCTACCTCAAGCAGTTGGTGATCGGAGATCATTGCGGAAAAGAACGTCTCAGAAGAAGCATCTTCAATCTCCGAGGGTGACGGCGTTCTTCGCGTTCTTCGGGTTCTTCGCGTTCTTCGCATTCTTCGCGTTCTTCACGAAGGAGGATGAAGGCACAAAATTTGTCAAAAACCTCTCAAAGAGAAATCCTCAAGAAGTCGTGCGTTGGTCTTATTTTATTATTACGCCAACGGATTGTAAACAGGTTAAGAAACGATTAAATTAATTAATAGAATTAATTTAACGAAGTTAACTGCCCAGTTAATTGGTGCGTTAAGAATTTAAGAAAATGCGTCAGTTGACTTTCATAATGACGGGTTTTCACGGGTGCGTTACTTTGCGGAAAAGAATCGGTGGGGCTCGTGCGGGCCCCACCTCACAAATATCCTACCAAAAGGGTAGGATATTTCGAGTTCTACCCTATCCGCTTCAAGTCAGTTTAAGCAGCTTAAAGTTGCTGTTAAGTGGCTTTAAGTGAAATAAAATAAAGTTTGTCATACCAATTATTTTATTTCTTAACTTTAAGCCCAAAAATTAAAAACCACACCCGAGCAAACGCAACTCCAGAAGATGCATTTCTAAGCAAATACCGGCGCTGCAATTCCATAGGTGCCCTCAGAATTTGATTCCAAGCACCGGTTTAAAAGTTAGAAAAACCCGCTCATCTGTTCACTGAACGTACCCGAGCCAAACTTCAGAAAATGATTCCGGGCACACCGGGCCTCGGAATCAGGTGCTGTCAGAAACTGCGTCGTTGTAAAATTCCCAAGAAAATTAAGAAAAAAATTTTCCTTGATTTTTATGGGTCTTTAAATCACTTCCACCTCAGGGCTTTATGTCCCCGTAAAGATACATCAATATCTAGGGAAACAAGTGTGGGTACTGAGCACGCATCTGAGCCTCTGGCTCCCAAGTGCTCTCCTTGAGGTTCCCGTGCTGCCATCTGATGCGCACTAGAGGAATCGACCATCCACTTAGGACCCACTCCTGTCGATCCTCGATCTCCACCGAGAACTCCACAAAATTCACCCCATCATCAACATCTAGCTCCCCATGGTCAATGATCTGCGTCGGGTCAGGCACGTATCTCCTCAGCTGAGATACGTGGAAGACGTTGTGCACCCGGTGCAATTGAGGTGGTAGAGCCAGGTGATAAACCACCTCACCAATCCTTATGAGGACCTGTAATGGTCCGATGAAGCGTGGATATAACTTTCCGCCTCGGACAAATCTCTGTAATCAACGTCGAGGTGAGACACGCAAGAAGATGTGGTCGCCATCCTCGAACTCTAGTGGCCTCCGCCTCCTATCGACATAAGACTTATGCCGGCTCTGAGCTGTCCTCATCCGCTCCTGGATGGCCTGGACCTTCTCTGTCGTGGCCCAGACCATCTCTGGTCCCACAAGTGTTGACTCCCCAGGGTCTATCCAGCACAAAGGAGATCTGCAAGGTCTGCCGTACAATGCCTCGTATGGTCCCATCCCGATGGTGGAGTGGTAGCTGTTGTTGTACGCGAACTCCACCAAGGGTAGGTGGTCCTCCCAGCTGCGACCAAAGCCGAGGACACATGCGCGGAGCATGTCCTCGAGAGTCTGAATGGTCCTCTCCACTTGACTATCTGTCTGAGGGTGAAAAGTGGTGCTCATACGTATCTGCGTCCCGAACGCCTCTTGCAACCCCTTCTAAAGCCGGGAAGTAAAGCGAGAATCTCAATCGGAGACGATAGTTGATGGAACACCGTGAAGCCGTACAATCTCCTGAACATAGAGATGCCCCAAGCTCTCCACTGAGCCCTGCTCCCTGATGGGTAAAAAGTTAGCCGACTTGGTGAGTCGGTCGACAATCACCCAAATGGAGTCGTGACCTCTAGAAGTGCGTGGAAGTCCAGTCACGAAGTCCATAGATATCCCGTCCCACTTCCACTCCGGGACCTACAAGGGTTATACCAAGCCTGCTGGTACCTGATGCTTTGCCTTCACCTGCTGGCAGGTGAGGCATCGAGAAACGAACTCTACCACAACCTTCTTCATTCCTGGCCACCAGTGCTATCGTCTGAGGTCCTGGTACATCTTCGCCACTCCAGGATGTACCGCCAAAGGAGAAGTGTGAAACTCTCTCAGAAACTCCTCTCGTAAAGCGACTTGTACTAAGTTACGTCCTATGAAAAGGATGTCGTGCTCTGCTCCAAGGGAGAAGCCATCAGGTGTCTGTCCTGAGGATAACTATGCAGGCCGCGTCTCAAAGTCAGCGTCCCCACGCTGTGTCTCTCTGACCCGCTGCAGTAGTGGAGGGGTGACTGTGAGAGAATGAAGGAAGGTTGCTCCATCTCAATCCATGAAGGATATCCACAAAGCGGCTAGCTGCTATGTCGCCTCCTCGAGTAGTTGAATGCCCTTCCTCCTGTTGAGAGCATCGGCTACTATGTTCCCCTTCCCAGGAGTATAGACTATCTCAAAGTCATAGTCCTGGAGGAACGCGAGCCATTGTCGCTGTCTCAGGTTCAGGTCCTTCTGAGAGAATATGTACCTGAGACTCTGGTGCTCAGAAAAGATTGTAAAGCGTTCGCCCATCAGATAGTGCCGCCATGCCTTCAGAGTGAAGACCACTGCTGCTAACTCCAGGTCATGGGTAGCGTAGTTCTGCTCATGCGGCCTCAACTGACGTGATCCATAGGTGATCACTGCCCGCTCCTTCATCAAGACGCATCCGAGTCCAGTCCCTGATGCATCGCAGTAGACTACGTACCCCACTCCCTCCTCAGGCAACCTCATGATAAGGGTGCTAGTCAGTCTCTGTCTCAGCTCCTCGAAGCTCTACTAACATCTGTCTGACCACACAAAGGGTTTCCCCTTCTTCATCAAAGTTGAGAGTGGTTACGCAACTCTAGAGAAGTCTGGCACAAATCTTTGATAGTATCCAGCTAGTCCCAAGAAACTTCACACCTCCGTCACACTCCAGGGTGGCTCCCAAGATAGCACTGCCTCAATATTCGCGGGATCCACCGCAACTCCCGCCTCAGAAATGACGTGCCCCAAGAAGTGGACCTCACTTATCCAGAACTGACACTTCGAGAGATTTCCATAAAGCTGGTGCTCTCGGAGTGTGTCTAGTACAACCCGTAAGTGTTAGGTGTGCTCCTCCTCAGTCGCCGAGTAAATCAAAATGTCATCGATGAATACTATGACAAATCGATAGAGGTATGGCTGAAAGATCCTGTTCATGAGGCCCATGAACCCTGCTGGAGCATTGGTTATGCCTAATGGAATAACCAAGAACTCATAATGGCCATACCGACATCTGAAGGTCGTCTTCTGAACGTCCTCATCCCGAACTCTGAGCTGATGATAGCCTGACCTGAGGTCTATCTTCGAGAACCACTGTGCTCCCTTGAGCTGATCGAAGAGGTCATCAATCCTCAATAGAGGATACTTTTTCCTTACTATCACCTGGTTCAGACGACGATATCGACACAAAGTCGCAAGCTCCCGTCCGCCTTCTTGGCGAACAATATCGAGGAAGCCCAGGGCGAAACACTAGGTCGGATGAATACCTTGCCCTGTAAGTCCTCCAACTGTACCCGTAGCTCTCGAAGCTCAGCGGGGGACATCCGATATGCTAGAGTCGATATTGGGGCTGTCCCGGGGTACATGTCAAAATGATAATCTACCTCTCTGCGAGGAGGTAGCCCTAGAACGTCGTCAGGAAGGACGTCCGCGTACTGATCCACCAATGCAGGAAAACTAGGACTCCGCATGTCAACTGCTCATAGGATGAGGCTAGCCAACTGATGAGTGATGGGCCATCCTCTCCTCTTCGGAAGTCCATCCTGTGCTGTGAAGGCTCCCTTCTCGCCGGTGAAGGTGAACCTGCTCTCGTCGGTGCGTACACATCGCACCTTGCGCCTAATACAGTCGATCTGATCATGAACTGTAGATTACCAATCCATGCCCAAGATGACGTCATAAGGCCTCAATGCCGCTACAAGAAGATCCCAGCCGAAGCTCTCACCTCCTAGAGTAAGCTCACACTGCCGGCACCAGTGCGTAATCGTTGAGTCTGCTCCCGTAGGAGTCTCTATCCATAAGGATCGAGCCAACGGCTCTGTCGGAATCTCCGATCTCCGAACAAGGGCAACGACTATGAAAGCGTTACTCGCCCTTGTGTCTATAAGAACTGCAGAAAGGGTGGAATAGACACAGATCATACCTCGAATCATCTCGGGCGCGCTGTGGTCGTAGGCCTTCACTACCTGGAGCTGTGCCTGTCTCTGCCAGCCAGCTCCCTGTGGTCGAGGTGGACCTCCTGGTGGTGGTGGTGGTGGTAGAGCCTCAAAGAGTCTCCCACCACCTGCTGCTCGGCCAGCTCCTCTGCCTCGTCCGCCTCCTCCCTACGGACCGCCATGGTCTACCCTCTGCCTCCGCCTGGGTGGCCCCTCAACTGTCTGCTGCTCCTTGGCATGGCGGGTCGGGCAGTCACGAGCCATGTGGCCCTGCCCGCCGCATGCGTAGCACTGCCTGCCTCTCGAAAGATTGGCTTCGCGCTGTGTGGCCCTCACTGCTGGGCCAGTGTCCTGAGGTCGTCTTCCAGAAGGTCTAGTCTACCTAGAACCATGATTCATCCGCCGGCTACCAGCTGCCGAAGACTCCGCTACCTGCCGCCCTGCGGTAGGTCTCGATTTGGACTCAGCAAGAAAGCTCTGGATCAGAAGGGCTCACTCCAGTACTCCTTCCTGAGTCGGAATGCTGAGGGAGATCAGCGATGCCCTGATCTCGTGTCTCAATCCCTGCTCAAAGGTCTGGTCCCAGAAGAATGGGTCCCATACCATATCTGTTGAGTAGCGCGAGAGATCGGTAAATCTCACCGCGTACTGGGCGACCGTCAAGCTGCCCTTCCGCAGCTGAAGAAGCTCCTGGATGCGAACCGCACAGAGGGTGGCTGGGATGAACTCCGAGTGGAAGAGGATCTCAAAGTCCATCCAGAGAAGAGATCCCTCATCATGCACCTGGAGCATCAATCTCCACCATCGGCCCGCTGCTGCGTGCAGTAGGCTCGCTGCGAGGATCACCATGAGGTCTGCTGGTGTCCTCACTAGCCTGAAAACTCGTAAAACTGCCTCCAGCCAGTCCTCGGCTGCCTGGGGGTCCGTCTCCCCGCGGAACCTAGGCGATCGCTGGCACTGGAACTTATGCAGTGCACTAAGGCGACGTGCATCGTCAACGGCTGGGGCTGGAAGCATCGGTGGCTCGGCGGGTAGAGGTACCGCCGGTGCCTCTGCTGCCAAAGGGCCCTATACCGAGGCCTCATCGCTCAGCGGGCTGTCGTCACGTACCACTCTCAGAACCCTAGCTGGCTGCCATCGTGGGGCCATCCTAAAAAGAAACAGGTGCGCCACGGTTAGAACAGTATACCTGGTGAGCTGACATAAAGTAATCACAATGAAAACTTGAAACACACATGCAATCAATGTTTTCGTGCATTAAGTCGGAAATCAGAAGTCAGGGTCTTGGTGTACGGATACGTTTGCTGCCACACCAACACTGGGCTCCCTGGACTGATAACCACACTTAATACGCTTAACACTATTGCTTCACATAGAAGAAAGATCAGAGTCTGCGGTAGAACCGACCACCTCTGATACCAATTTGTCACGACCCGTCCTCGGGGCCTGTGTCGTGACTACCCCAAGCCCGCCTTCCATAGGCCAGGGGCTGGCGACTAGCACCAAGGCATAAATCCTGGTAAAGGGAAGGCATTTCCTTTGTAAAGTAAACAATCACCACAAAGTAAGAAAGCAGAAAAAAGTAAACACCAAGTAAAAACTGGTACAACAGTAAGTGCGGAAAGTAAGTGGGCCAGAATACAAACCCAAACTGAAAGTAAAGTACAACTCGAAAAGGGAAAACAGCAACTGAAAAGTAAAGCCGCAACGTCGAGCCATCCACTGGAAGTCCCACCTAAAGGGTGGGTACAGAAAGCCTCCGCTGCTCCTCAGGTCCAGCCGACCGCTCCGAGTACGTCCCGCCCAGTGGTCCACCTCCAGGTATCGTCCTGCTCCGCAAGCCTCCACCACGATCAGTGTTGTCCGTCGTCTGCAACCAACACAACGTAGTGCGGGCATAGCCCGTGCAGGGGTGAGTATAAGCTACTCAGTAGGGACCCCGAGACCCCAGAGGGTCTCCGAAAATCCACAAAGGATAAACCACAAAGGAAAGATACAATCACAAAGTAACATCCGACACTGCTTAGGTATATGCCCATACATATACCTAAGTCATCAATTCTCGCTCGACTCCAACATCCGAGCTCAAGTACAACCCAGTCCACACAGGAAAGAAAAACGTAAAATCCACACAGGATAGCTCAACACAATCCACAAAGGAAAGTAAAACGTAAATCCACATAGGATAGCACAACACAATCCACAAAGGAAAGTAAAACCGAGTTTCAGCTCACACAGGTATACTTCTTCAAATGACGATATAGATGATCACTGATCCATCTAAGTCGTCGGACCCACAAAGGATCGATAGGTACTAAGCCCCTCAATGACCCACAAAGGATCTGACCCACAAAGTATCGATAGGTAACTAACCCCCGCAAAGACCCACATAGGATCGAGCCCACACAGGACCTGTAGGCGCTGGCCCACACAGGACCTCTGAGTGCTGACCCACATAGGATCGGACCCACACAGGATCGGTAGCACTAACCCACAAAGGATCGCTGAGTGCTGTAGTCGTCGCCATCGAATCCACTGAGGATCTTTGCACAATCGTCGTCGTCACAGTAGGAGTTGCAACCACCTCTAGGGTTCACGCACACAGCAAGCTTGTTTGGGAGGGTCCGTTCCACGAGCCGAGAGGCTGATACATCAACTGACACATAGTCCATAGTTGATGTATCCAAAAGTTCTGTATCGTCAACAGGAACTCAACGTCGCAGACGGCGCGTCAATCGGACGCCCGGTCTGAGAGTTATTGGTTTTTTCGTCCCAGGGGCCCGGTTGGTTTTTAAGGCAAAACCAACCCGATCGTATTCCACCTGAGTCCAAACCTCGGGCGGAGTAAGACAAAAGGTCCGTCTCACTTGGAAGAATTCAACAAAGTTGACAGCACGTCAATCGGACGTCCGAAGCTCAAGATATGAGTGTTTCCGCTCTGAGGTCCCGGTTGGTTTCGTGTACGAACCAACCTGGCCGAACACAAAGTATTCTGAAACCTTGAGTGTCATATACCTAAACGACCGTCTCAATCCAAGGATCGCATCTCCACTGACGGCGCGTCGTTCGGAGGCACGTAGCTCAAGATATGGGAAAAAGACCGAAAACGGTCCGAAGACGGGGGGTCTGGGCCCGGCCCAGCCCGGCCCGGCCAGACCCCCCTGGGTCGGCCCGAACCGGGTCGACCCGACCCGGTTGGGCACGACCCGGCTCGGCTCGGCCAGGCGGCCGGGCGAGCGGAGTCCGGGGGCGGGGGCTCGCTGCCCCCACTTGTGAACACCCCCCCCCCCTGCGGGGGCCGCCCTTGGTCAGCGGACGCGGCATTTCCGCGTCCCGTGTGCGCCGGACCCGCACGGCAGCGGTTCCGCCGGCGAACCGCACCGCCGGTGGTTTCCGCGGGCCACCAGAGTTGCTCCGGTGGTCCAATTCCACTCCCGTCTGCGTCGTAGCTCCTCTCGGGTCCCGTTCTTCACTGCGGAATCAAAAAATCACCCCTGTGGCATCTTTTGTCATCGCCCGCCAATCCGCGCATCAACGAAGAACTGCAGAGGGTTGTCGGGCCGTGTCTGTTTGGCCCGCACCCTCCACGTTAGGTGATAACAATCGGGAAGAAAATAATCCACACATGGAAAACAAAACAATACAATTTTAATAAATTAAAATTTCTCTTGATTCAGGTCTTTGTTTTTAGGAGGAAACAACCACGGAAATTAATTAATTTCACAAACAAAACCCCTACCTCGTCAAGTCGTCGCACGCGCATTCTTCGCGGAATTGATCGCTACGGAAGGAGGGGACCGTCACATCGCCGAAGGGCATCGTGTCGTCGAACTCCGAGGTTCAAGAACATGCAGATTTAGTTATATTAATTAAATCCATGATGTTGTTATAAAATACAAAGAAGATTTAAAAGAAGAAACCTGAAATCTCCTACCTCAAGCAGTTGGTGATCGAAGATCGTTGTGGGGAAGAACGTCTCAGAAGAAGCGTCGTCAATCTCCGAGGGTGATGGCGTTCTTCGCGTTCTTCACGTTCTTCGCGTTCTTCACGTTCTTCGCGTTTTTCACGTTCTTCGCGTTCTTTACGAAGGAGGATGAAGGAAAAAAATTTGTCAAAAACCTCTCAACGAGCAATCCTCAAGAAGTCGTGCGTTGGTCTTATTTTATTATTATGCCAACGGATTGTAAATAGGTTAAGAAACGATTAAATTAATTCATAGAATTAATTTAACGAAGTTAACCGCCCAATTAATTGGTGCGTTTAGAATTTAAGAAAATTCTTCAGTTGACATTCATAATGACGGGTTTTTTCGGGTGCGTTACTTAGCGGAAAAGAAACGGTGGGGATCATGCGGGCACCACCTCAAAAATATCCTACCAGGAGGGTAGGATATTTCAGGTTCTACCCTATCCACTTCAACTCAGCTTAAGCAGCTTAAAGTGGCTTTTAAGTGGCTTTAAGTGAAATAAAATAATGTTTGTTGTACCAATTATTTTATTTCATAACATTAAGCCCAAAAATTAAAAACCATGCCCGAGCAAACGCAACTCCGGAAGAGGTGTTTCTAAGAAAATACCGGCATTGTGATTCCATCGGTGCCCTCAGAATTCAATTCTGAACACCGGTTTAAAATTTAGAAAAACCCGCTCGTCCGTTCACTGAACGTACCCGAGCCAAACTTCAAAAAATGATTCCGGGCACACCAGGCCTCAGAATCAGGTTCCGTCAGAAACTGCATCCTTGTAAAATTCCTAAGAAAATTAAGAAAAAAAATTTCCTTGATTTTTACAGGTCTTTACAAGGATTTACTTCAGGGAAGCTACCCAAGAACAATGTCCATAAAGTTATCTGTTATTTATGGAGATTATGATAATTAACTTAGGACTTAATTCTGAGAAGGATTCCCAAATTAGAGAGGACATATGATTGGGTTTTACTCTTGATATGGAAGCCCAAATCAAAAGTAAATTAAGACTAGTTAAGAGAAATTTTTACTGGGGCTTACTGTTAAAGAAGAGGCCGAGGTTAAAGGGAATTATGACTGGGGCTTACTCCTAAAAAGGAATCACAGGTTAAGGGAACTTGAAGACTGGGGCTTACTCTTGAAAACGAGGCCCATGTTAGGGAACGTGAAGACTGGGGCTTACTCTTGAAAATGAGGCCCAGGTTAGGGTACTTGAATACTGGGGATTACTCTTTAAAAGGAGGCCCATATTAAGGATTTGAGATTAACACATACTCCTTGGAAGGAGGCCTATGTTAAAGTTCCTCTCATCTTTAAAGGATGAGGTTGAATGAATGAAATATCTAACCTTTGTGACATAATGATATGTAAATCACTAGGTTTTGAAAAAGTTTCCACAGAATTCCTTTTAGATAAGGAAGCCAACAAAGGAACCATGCCATAAATGGATTTGAAGAGGGTTCTAAAGGCTAAATTTTGAAGAGGAGAGGTGGATTTGAGGAAAGAAAGTGAATAGGCAGGAGGGGCACCCAAAAAGAGAGAGGTGTGCAAGTCCTACATGGGCACGCTAGTCCTAGTCGTGCAGGTATTCATGCGCGACACATGGGTACTTATGTGACGGTCAACCCTTAGGGTAATACTTGGGCGAGACTTCTCTCAAGACCTTAGTATTATCCCTAAAGGCTTCCAAAAGTGTGGGCCACAAGTTTTATTGAAGGGATAAGGCGGTGCGCAAGTGTGACCATTTCCCTTATGGGCTGGCCTCTTAGGCACGCAAGTGATGAGGAGTTTCATTACTTAGGCCATGTTTCCCCTGTTTAGAGCATCTAATCTAGGTAATAAATTACATTAGAAGTGTTCGGAAGTCTTCCAGAAGAGACTAGGGCGCTGGGAGCTCGAATCTGAGTTTTGGAATTTTTCCATCCTTGAAATGGTTGGCCCACAATGGGTATTTATAGGCCAGGGAGGACCTTGGGAGAAATTCAATGAGGGCGCACAAGTCACCTACATGACCACTATGTGGCACACAAGTATACTTGCGCGATCATGATGAAACTTGCGTGACCAAAGTGGGAAGAAATCATTCTTCATGATTTTGTCGATTTTTTATGTTTTTTAAAAGGTTGAATCACTTTGGACTAAGGTTTTTCCCTTTTTCAGTCGTTAGACATTGCGACGGAAAGGAGCGTGAATAAACACCCCAACACCATTTTAATGAAATATATTTAAAAATATATATAAGATTTGGAAGTAAATTTTCATCCCATACAACATGAACCTCATTGTGTATTATTAACTTTTTTGGGAATCATACATTATAAATAATTTACCCCTCATCTATTTCAAATCATTGATCAATAGAGCCCAATAAAAATAAATTTCCTTTCTAGGTTTATTTTCTATATTTATAAGTAGAAAAAACCAAAATAATTTGATCTTATTTCATAACCATGGGGTAATGTTATAATTTACCAACATGATGGACCATGTAATGTGAATAACACTCTATATAGTAAAAGGATTAATTATTTAGATTAATAAATCTAGACAAATGTTTCTCTGGTTATTTCAAAATTCAGGATAATCGTAATCAATTTTATCACACTAAGGATAATCATTTAGATGACATAAGATCCCATAGTTAATTATTGTATCTTCATCCCATGTAAATTGTATCACTATTTACAAACATCCATATAGTCTCATAATCTATGGAATTATAGGAATGTACCATATATATATTGAAGGACATCATTATTTTTTTTGTATTGATCATTGCCACATAGATGGAATTTTATGTGTGATTCATGGTCCATTTGAAACAATATGAAATCATTTTGAAATGTATATATTTTTACAGTACATTTCCATTGAATGTAGAATTCTTCTAGAATCATATATTAGACATGGTAGACCATTATATTATCATAGAATATTATTCAAGAGACAATATAGTTCTATAAAGATGGTGTCACTCCATCCACTAGAAGATTTCAAATTATATATCTTCATAAAGTTAAAAATGTTATGTATTTAATAAAACTAGTATCAAATAACCTCATTAAACAACAATGTAACTTCCCAAACATACTTGGAAAATCACGAATTTCATCAGAAATTAAAATTTTCATTAATTCCATTAAATTTTCATCAACATTTACACTAGTATTCAAATAAAATGATCCATAAATCCCTGAATAATTCAAATAGTTTGGCAAGTTCAAATTTTATGGGTTTTTTGTCAATAATTTATATTTATGATAAATTAATTGAAAAATAAAATTTTCATCCAACTCTTCCAGCCAAATTTATATTGAATACAAACTATTAAAACACATATAAAAAATTTCATAAGGGAAATATCTATGATCTATTGAAAAAATGTTAAAATAAATAACTCTATCTTCATATAGTTTTGTCAATAAATTATCATACATCATTTTTCTATTCATATAATTCTTATAGGGGAACAAATATTAATTTTTTTAAATAAATATTTTAATACAGATTATATATTCATTATTAAATATTAAATTTATTGAATATTTAAATGAGTGAAAATGAACACTTGATTGTTTCAACGAATTTCAATATTCATTGATGAATTTTTGAAAAAAATTTTAAGAAAACAACACTCCACAATTGTAGGTGATGTATTCTAAATTCATCCATATGTGAATTATTTAGAAAACTGTCACCCTCATAATATCATATACTAGATATTTATCATTTCATTTTTTTGTTTTACACTCAACCTCTATCTCATGTGGACATTAACATTAGTTTCTTGAAATAATATCTACAGTATTAATCTATTGGATGAATATAGTTTATATTAATATAATAAACATAAAATAGATGGGGGATGAGTATCATGTAAATAGTTTCAACAAAAATATATAGTATCTTAATAATATATGGATCACATTTCTACTCAATTTAATTTTACAAAATGAGTAATTCATCCCATTTTTTATAATATGACCATTATAAATAGTTATTAACTCCTAACACGTAAAAGATATATTTAGGGGAATCAAATTCAAGTCTATGATTAAATGGGTATCGACAGGGTGATGTTATGATATATGAGCCCTTAGAGCCTCTATGAATTATAGATTTATTAGATAAATCCAAAAATAAATTCTAAAAATCCTCAAACTAAGACTAATCCCACCACTATTAAAACAAGCCGTAAGGTCTCACCTAAATATCCAAAACAAATTAAAACACAGTATATAAAATTAAGAATAAATAAAAAACACAAATATGTTATACATGAAAAACAAACTCACATCCCATGAACAATAAGATATAAAAACATATAATTAAAAAATAAAAAAAGACTTAATTTATATACATCGATGTTAATCATATATTTTTAAGGGTAGAACCAATAAACATAGACATAAAATAATGAACACCAAAAAAAATTTGAATTATTTATTATATATTATATTTAATTTGGAAACATCCATTCTATTTTCTTTTGGAAATAATTATGTAAAAAAAAGGAATTATTACATTTAATATTAACGGTTTATCACATATTTGAAAATATCTCAAAATTGTAATTTCATTTTAAATTAAACATATAAAGGAATGAAAAAACTAATTTTAGGAAAATAATATACCGAATTACAATATATTTTTTAAGGATATCAAATTTTTTATTCGATAAATTGATTCACAATTTATGTCTAGAAATGATGAAAATAATATTTATTTTCAAGCAAACAAAGTGTATGCTTTATATGACAATTTCATTTTCATGGAAATAATGGAATATATGGATAATTTTGGAATAGGTTACAAGTTTTTATACCTAATGAGATAAATAATAGTAATTATGGAATATATATTGGATTTAAGTTATAGGGGAGCCTAAAAAATCTTTGAAAAATAGTTATGAAGTGATATAAATAATTATAAGTAAAATTTGATACTGAATTACAACAATTAAATGAATGTTATTGAACAAGTAACAAAATAAAGAATTCTATGATTGATTGGAAATATTTTCTAAAGATCTAAATCATTGTGAAGAAATAAGTAGAAATTTTTTACATGAAAAAGTAAGGTATGTAAGATGAATTTATTATTTGTGTAACAATAATGGATTTAAAAAATAATAATCATTAAATATTAGATATTGGTAGTTCTTCACACATGACGGGTAAATTTATGTAATTAAATATATTTGATAATTTCAAATGGTACATATATCTTTAGAAATAGTGGATCATTAAATATAATATATTTATTGAAAATATGTTAGAAATAAAAATAATGATAAATAATGATGTGTTTTTTGATGGATTAAAGTAAAAAGTTCATAGTATTTATAAGATCTATGATGAATGGAATGAATTGATTCTTATTAACTATTAATTAGTTTTATTTCATTTCAAATAAGGTTATATTTTTAAAAATGAATGAAAAACTAGAAGCATTATATTGTAAAATAGGGTCAGTAAAAATTTGTGGTAATTTTGTTTTAAAGTGGAAATTTTTTTTTGGAAGTGAATAACTGATCATAATCGATAATGATACATTTTAAAATGGTAGGTTGAGATATTTTAATGATTAAATTATAAAATTTATATATATTTTTTATTCATTAGAGTGTGTATATAGTTAATAGTTTAAATAATATAATATGTATTCAAATTAATCAACCCTTAGAGTTTATTCATTATTTTATATATATATACCCTCTATATAAAAATCAATGAATTATGATAAGTATCCAATTTCAACCATTTATAATTATACTCAGATCATTTGTGGTATTTTTTAGTAATATATATATATATATATATCTACATGGGATAAAAATTTTATAAAGAAGTGTTAATAATATGTTTAATTATGTGGTAAATAAGTCTATATTAGATTATGGGGTTTAATACAAGACAGACCTATTAGGATGATAAAAATAAATATTTAGATTCATCATTACAATAACACATTTTATTTCCATGGTGATTCCCTTAGTTATTTTATTTTGGATCACTCACTATTCAAACCACAGTATGATATTTATGTTATTATATATATATATTGTGAAATGATTTTTTTTAACCAGGTAAGCTCAGCCAGAGGTAAACCTATGACCATTTATTAATGAAAAGAAAAAGTACAAAAAGCAAGAAAAGCACAACCACACATACAGCTACAAATCAGAGAAATCATCCCCATCACCATATTCCTGATGAATAGTTTCATCCGCAGTCACCGATTCCCACTCTGAGCTTTCATAGTGATTCAGGATCATTGCATACTTCCTTCTCAGATTCAACTTCTCCAACGAGAGTAACACTGTTGGATATTGCATTACCTTCCTGAAAAAAAAATTGAAATAAAAAACAAATAAAAATATAATATTGTGAATATTGTAATTTCAAAAAAAATGTTGAATCTTTGTGGGATTTTCCATATATGTTTTTAATGTTATTAAGAATATCGTGTCCTAACATAATTATCACTCTACAAAAATGACCAATATCATCCTCCTAACCCACTCTCATTATTTATCCCATGTTTGGATCAAGTGAATTATTATCACATATGAATCAAATATAGTAGTTCATATATCCAATGTTATAAGGAATCAGTTAATTGAGAAGAACACCCTTCCTTTCCACACCCATATGGATGAATGAATAAAGAGAACCTCATTACACATGTCTAATTGTCACTAATTCATTCCCTATATTTAACGAATTACTATCATATTATGGATAGTTTTGGAAGGGGATGTATTTATCAAACTATATTGTATAACTATTAATAAGCTAAAAGAAAGTAAGAAAATCTATAAAAGGGGAAATACAATCCCAAAATCACATAAAACTTAACTGATAATGACCAAATATAAAACACAAATAGAAAGAGATAATAAAAACAAAAATCAATGAAAAACATAATTAGAAATTCATTCTAGAATGAAAAATTGAAAAAAGATAATGAATAGAAAGAGATAATGGAAAAAAAGCCAAAGTCATATCTCCAAACAAGTAATCAATATGTTGGGAGGACAAGAACATAACATACCTCAGATTGATGATTTCTATCCTCCATGATAATGTAGTGATATCACCAAACATGGAATATGTTCAATCCATTGATTTATTATACCCTTAAACCATTCAAGCCTTGAATTCAGAATTTTTTATTTTTTGAGCCTGGATTCGAGATTTGATTCGAGATTTAATTTAACGAGAAGGATCTCTAACAGTAGATAACATCCATGAAAATAATAAGATATCATGACCGATTTGTGACTGCTTGTGGTTCTTTAAATAAATTGGGACACATTTATCAGCACTTCAAAAAACTAATATGTAATAATGATCTCTTTTATAGGTTTTAAATTGATAATCATAGATAAAAGGTAACCTTATCAATTCCAAAATTGATGATAAAAAATCATTATCAACACTAAAACATTAACACTGAAAAGGATATATATATTATAAGTATTTTTTTTCTAAATATAATTTTATAATTTTATTTAGTTAATATATATATATAGTAAATGTTGTAGTTATATGAATTAATATATTATAACTTAAAAATTATTAAAAAATATAAATATTTATTTATAATTATATAATTACTTTTTTGAAAAGTATTTATTTATTTTTATATTAAATATATATTTGTATAAATATATTTAATATAGATTTATATGTATATTTATTCTTAAATATTTATTTAAAAATTTATTTTAAATATTATAAATGAATATTTAGTCTTAAGTTCATTCATGTAAAAAATGTGTGTAATTGAATAATTAAAAATTAGTACACATTAAAAATATTGACAAATTTGATACGTTTCATTAATTTAAAATATTATATTTAAAATATATTTGGATACATATTTAATAAAATATGAATTAATATTGAAAATAATAAAACATGGTGTATATATATGTATATATATGTCTCTGTGTGTGTAATAGAAGTGGATTAAGTTCCCATAAAAAATTTAAATTATAATGTATAAAAAAATAATCAAAATTTAAATTTAAAAAATTTAAATTTAAATATATAAAATATAATGATTAATGATATGATATATTACATGTATAATGTTATAATGAAATTATAAAATTAATACTAGGAATTAAATACATAAATATTATGTTTATGTGTTTCTATATAAGATTCCATTAATTACATAAATATTTGTGTCTGTGCATTGTATATAGAAACTAATTAACTACATATATTTTTTTTGAAATCAATTTAACCCACATTTTATATAAGAAAAATTGAAAAATCTAATTAGAATCAATTACATACGTTACTCACGAAAATTAGTCAGTATTTTTTGTTCATATTAATTTTTAATTGTATACCATTTTTCAATAAATATACGACTTAATAAATGAAAAACATAAATATTTTTATCATATAATTCATTTTTATATAAATTCATATATATATATATAATATAAAACTTCTAAAAATTATAAATATTTATTTAATTTGTAAAATATTTGTTTTTATAATGTACTTATTTTTAATTTTTATTTGATCATTTTTCCTTTTACACAAATATATATTTAATATATACTATATATTCATAATTATAATATATATAAATATAGTATATTTAATTTATTAATTTTTTTGAATAATTATTTAATTAATAATAATTTTAATAATTTTTTATTAAACTCATTTCCATTATTTTATTTAATAATTTCATTTATTTCTTCATCATTATCATCAGGCAAAAAGTGATGGTAAGGATATCAATCATAGTGATAATAAATTAAGCAGTAATAAGGGTTATCATTTATCAATGCTAATGAAATCAGTGTTAAAGTTTACCCTTTATTAGCACAAAGTAAAGCATTGATAAAGGCTATTGTTTATCAGTTCTATAAAAATCAGTGATAAAAGGCACACTTAATCCGTAATTTTAATAGCATAGATAATGCTAAATGATATTAATGGAATGTTCTATAGTAGTGAAAATCATTATTATGACATATATATAACATATGTTCATTAAAACCATCTATATTATATGGGGACCTCAACTAATCATACATAGATCTTACATCATTTTGTATGAATATACCTTACATTACCAAAACATGTGCATGAGGACCATAGTAGTTTAGTGTCTTTGAAAACATGTAAAATCAAATAACGGGTCCATAGGTAAACTATATCATCTCCAACATTGATCTTATAAAATATAACCCTTATATTAAATAAAATAAATTATACATTTTTTCATAACCAAGTTAAAGGAAGCATAAAAATGTTTGAGATCACATACTCATTACAGAAAAAGGGAGAGTTATATGTATAAAATGAATATATGTTTATAATAACATTATCATAAAAATTTAAATACATTCCCTAGATATCAAATATCATAATCTTGAGTCATGGAATAATTAATGGAATTTTGTAAAACATGAATCATAAGATAATAAATGAAAATGATATAAAAGATAATATCGTCAGAATAATACATAGAGTTATACAATACATTTAATGGTTGAATATATTATGTCAATGATACCCTCCCAACCATTCATAACATGTTAATCCTTAGATAACTACCATTTTACACACTTATGGATTTGAATGACCTCCTGTGTACCGTATTATTTTCATAGTATAACCACCTGTGTACTTTAGATCTCATATTGAAATAAAAATAACAAATTCATTGGAGGGAGATTTAGGTTCCAAAACTTTAAAAATTATAATAATTCTTATGTGAGAATAAAGGACATAAAATATTAATCACATAATATCTGAAGAAATTTAGTATGTTTCAAAACAATTTCATCATGTCATAACATCTAGAAATTGGTTGGGTTTCTTAATCATTTCATCATTTTAATATATAATTACCCATGAAAAAGAAGGGGGTTCTTTGGATTTTTGTCATTCCATAATCTTTGGATGGAGGGAGGTTTCCAATACACAATTTAATGATAAAAATAAACATTTCGGAGAATTATTCCTAATGATTTACTAGTTTAATAAACATAGTAAGGTATAAGCTACATCAATAGATATTATCTAAGACGGAAAATTAATTTTATCAATAATATAAATAATTTCTTTCTGAATATTTCATTCCCTATGTGAAAACACTTTCTAAAAACAAAAAACATTTTTAAAATAATTTTTATTTTAAAAAAATATAAAAATAATGAATGAATCTTCAATAAAACAAATGTCACGATAATGGGAAACTTAATTAATGTTGAAAATGTTATAAATAATATTATTTTATCATTTATGGTAATTTTAAAATAGGCATTGTTTAGAATGTGATATGAAGATTCCATTGAGTTTTATTAATGTATACCATGGTTGAAATTGTTTTTTAAAAATTTAATTTTGAATAATAAAAAATTTCTAGGAAACATGGATTTGAAAAAAAGCTGATTCTAACCAAATAGATAAATAATGTAATAATTTATTAAAAAAATATCAACTTTTTTAAGTACAAATGTGTGAAATTTTTTTATCATTACATGAAAATTGTAGGAATAACCATTGGATTAAAACATTAAATAATTTCATGATATACATATCGTAATATTTTTACACTCAAAACATAATAATAAGGAATCCCATTTAGATAGGTGTAAATTTCTAACCTTCTTACTCATAAAGATCTATATTAAATAATAATAATCCTCCCCACTTTCTTTTATAAAAAAAAGTCACATTTAATGGTGAGATTTTGAAATAAAACCATTTCCACTTTGTTATCATTTAATCATACTCCCCGAGAAGTACTTATGTAAAATTTAACATATAATATCCTGAGGATAACCAAATTTTTGACATTTCATGTAAAATTATCTATATATATATATACCTCATTTGGAAATATATGTGTATTACATTACATACATCTCAATGAATAGAAGTTGACACAGAAATCAATTTCTTCATTATTATATTTTGAATTATAAAACCCATGAATTATATATCCTTAAATATATAATTAAATCCAAATAATTATTAATGATAATACTCATAAAATACATTAATCAGTAGTATATACACCACATTAAAGAAATATGGGTGAATATGGATTTTATCTCATAGAAAAATAAATGTAAGATGGAAAACCATTATTTATGTATTTACATGAATCATACTTCTTTAGACCTAATTATAATAAATTCATATTTATAAAAAATTTAATAAATAAAAATATGTATATATATCATAACATATATTATTTTTTATTATTTTTATTATGCTTTTATTAGGAATTCTATTTTAAATCATTATTTGGGTAAAAACTAATTTGGTTTTCATATATGGTTTTATTTTGTTGTTCATCATATTTTGATAATGGGAACATAATATTAATAAAATTTACCATTTTATAAAATTAATATTTATTCATTATACATTTATTTAGTGTAATCAATAATATATAGTGATAGAAAATGAAATACACTTTTCATAGAGAGAGTGGATTATACGTACGTGTGATAGTTGTTTTTGTTTTCTTTTCAGGTTGACGTAATTAATGTTGTTGGTATATTAATTTACAATAATATAATTATTTCATATGTATCACATATTTTTTTAAACCCATACATTTTATCTTCCATGAAAATTATAATTGAATGAAGTCACTTTGTGTGGTGGTAGTCTGTCGTACAAACTAGCGACAATATAATAATCCCAAAAAATGAATATTATGATGATATTTGTGATATAATAATTATATATGTATAATGATATAACAAATACATCATATAAATTATAATTCCACCATTATTTCTATCATTGATAAGTGTTATTGGAAAACTAATTATCCTCGGTTAACGAGGAAATTGTATTTTGTACACATGAACGACGATTCTATCCCATTTTATAGAACTGGATGTGGTTGTATATAATTCCTCTAACAAAAATAATTATCAATATATTTATTATAAAGAGGCTATTATTTTCAAATGATAAAATAATAATATAAGGAGGTGTAATAATATGAAAAATGGAAGATACTAGTTGATGAATGTTACAACTTCTACAGATATCTTATTAGGTTTCAACAAAAAACATAATAATGGTTTGTTTTTACAAAGAATGTTTTTTAAAATGGTATGCGGAATTTGTGTACATTATTTGGTTATTTATTTTTCAGAAAAATGGTTTTATTGTTTAATGTGGAGAGGGGAAGTAGTGGCCTTTTATAAGTGAGGTGAGTGATACACATATAATGTTTTGGATGCAAGAATTCAAAAAAAACTTATATAAGCTCAAAATGAACCAATAATAGACCATTAATTATCATAAAATATATATCGTTAATATATTTCATAAAAATGTGTGTTAGAATAGTTTTAAGTTAATTATTACCCAAATATTTTTAGTTTAACCCCATGGAAAACACATTTTGACTTTACCATGAGAAATACATTTTACATTTTGATCTAATCATTTCTGTCATAAATTATTTTAAATTATAAGATAATATAAACATATATTATTCCAAATATGAAATCAATAATTCATAATTTTATTCATAAAAGATGAAAATTTTTATTTAAAAATTACCCAGCATACTTAAAGGGTGTGTGGGTTTTAAAGAAAAAATGATTAAAAGATTGAAGCATTTTTATATCAAAAGTAAATATTAAAATCATTAATATGATATAAATATGGTTAATATATATTTATTTTCACTAATGATCTCTTAAATACAATTTGAAATACAATTTTTCTTTATTACAAAATTAAACGAAAAGGTAGTTATCAATCAACAGTTATAATTTGTCATTATTCATAAAAAAATAAATCATTTCCAGAAAACCAATAAATTCACTTTAAGATAATAACTACATGATTATTTAAAAATTTTAATTTTTTAAAATAAAATAAATTTTAAAAAATTTGCTAAATTAATTTTAATATTGTTCACAAATAATAAATAAAAATCATTATTTAGAAAATATTATTTTTTAATCAAATATGGACATTACAAAGAATTAAGATATTATATTAAAAATATATTTCTATCATATTAAACCATTATTATTAATAATATTTATTAATTTATCATTATTATTCACATATCTATGTTTTATGGGTGGGTTATAAAATCTGCATTTGATTTATAATTTAAATAGTATATCATGGGTTTCTTAAAACTCAATGTATTGTGAAGAATTGTCTAACCCATTGTTTTATGTAGTTCAACCTTAAATTTTTTTTTTATGTAATTCAATGTATCAATGAATTTTAATTTATATATAAAAAATCAATATAATCTCATTATATTACATTTTAACCCGTTTGAAAATAATTTCATCCTAGAAATGTTTCTCTCCAATACAGAAAAATGAGGATAGTATTCCTTATCATTACTTCATCTACCCATGTAGAATCCTTAAACTAGTGATATTTTACATAACATTTATTAGTTGATTATCCTATTTTTATATAAATATCATTTTACTATCCTGAATCTCCACTGGTTTTCCCATAAAAATTGATTTATCCAGTGGGACAAACTCTGAGTTAAGTTAATGTGAAGGGTACGATATGTACTCCCTACTGATATATAAATGGAACCCATAGAATAATTAAGATATGTACTGTGAAATCAATATCAGATAATCTATAATCATAATATGATCTAGAATTTCAAATGGATCAGTATACCGACAACTCATTTTTCCTTTCATTATGATTCTCAAAATCTTCTTCCATGGAGAAATTCTCAGAAATAACATCTCACGAACAAAAAATTCTAGAACTAAAATACTATTATCATAATATATTTTTGGATAAATATGATCTTCCTTGATGCTTATGTAAATTGACTTAACCTTATCAACATTTTCATCAACTACCCATAGGTCTTGATTACATTATTTCTCTATCATCATTATGTCATATTGGGTCTATACCATTATTTTCATAGAGGGACTAATAATGATTCACCTAAATGATTCAGTGAAATCAATTATTATATGAAAACTAAAAATGATGATGGTTTCAAGCCCAAATACTATATAAATCTAAATAAAATTGTCTCAATATATACTCTAGTATGTGAATTGTTATTTCTAGTAGACCGTCTATTTGAGGATGGTGCACTAAGATAAATCTCTACTACATATCATGAGCATTCTGAATAAATCCTCAAAAAACTGTGGTAAAAATCAAATCCCACTATAAAATAATTCAGTGTGGTACACTATTCAACCATATCAGATCCTGAATGTATATTATTTCATTTTTATTCATATAAAATCCTACTCTTATAACGATTAAGTGTGCTAACTTAGAATTCTAATAAACTATAACACCTCATGAATTATTCCCTTTATATGTTTTAGTGAATAAAATGTAAAAAATCGATTTTTATGTGTTCTTATATATATATTATTTAATGGGTAAAAGAATTAATACCCAAAAATAATGTTTTTATTCAGTCATAACTTATATAAAGACATTTCATCTAGATACATACTATGTGATATTACTCTTGATGGCATCCCACTACAAATACTTTTTCAATTTTTATACATCATTGTGTTTCTTGGATGTGTAGAGAATGAGGATATAATAGATTCCATTAAAAAATCTTTCTTAAAATATGATATGAATTAAATTTATATATTATTCATTAACCTTATCCTTCTATGATGATTAATTTTATATACAAGAACATTTGTAACATTCTTTTACATCCCCACAACTTTTTTTATTCCTCTTCAATCATAAATAATATATACGGTAGAACATTAAATTGAGAAAGATATCATTTACCTATTCTATTATGATATATAGATCCTTACTTTTAATATCTATAAATATTGAAAAAAAAATTATCCTGGTCATGGATAATCATGCCTGATCTTTTCAAATCAAAATATCAGCATCATTGTTCTCATTCTAAAGTTGGTGATTTATTGTCAAATCATGATCATTAATAGCATAAATCCTTCTTAATTATTTCAAATTAAAATAATTTGTTGAAAATATATAATTTATACATTAATGATCCTTATATATATTACACTTTCTTCTATAGAGATAGTTCTCATATATCACTAATTAAAAAATTTCTGATGATAACCCCTAATCATGACATGGGAAATTTTGATCACGAATCTTCAATTATCATGGGGAATAGGATATAACCCAGTAAAAATTTATACAAATATATCCCAATCCATCATTGGATGAATCACTATATATTAAAACCCCATATCAAATATAGGGTAATGTAATGAAAGATGCATTGACTATTTTCTTCTTCTGCTTCTTTAAAATATTCCCACATTATTTAATCCAAATAATGTTTCTTCCATTTTGAGTATTCAAGATTAGTGGATTATATATTCATGATAAATTCTACACATACCATTGATAACATCTAGATAAATAAAAAAATATTTAGATCTTGGACGCCATTTTTTGAATATGAAAACACTCCACAACCTCAATCTTTGAATGATCTACCGATATACACTCCCTTGAAATTATATGACAGAAAATTTAATCACTTTTAAACCAAAATACAATATTTGTAAAATTTATTATATTTTCAACATTCATAGAGTCCATATTATGGTTATCAACTTGTTTTCATGTTCTTAATTTCTCAATGAATATACAGATATATAGTCAATAAAGACAACTCTAAATTGATCAATGTAATATCTAAGGACAATGTTCATTAAATTGATAATTATAATGGGATAATTAGTAATAATTAATGTTAGAATAATATATTCATAGTTTCCATACGATTCATCGAATTATTTATTTGTTATATTCTTCTTCTTGAACCTCAATAGATGAAATCAAGAATGATGTTAAATATTATAAAATTATCGAGTATCACATAGTTGAACTAAAAATACATCAACATGTGTAAGTGTATATTATTTCATGATTTATATCTTTTTAACAACCAATAATCATTATAGAGTCATATAAATCTAATTTTGTATTTAATAAATTAATAGGTTCTCCCCTAGGTGATAGACCTGGCCGAATGAATCCCATTTCAAGATTTTCCTTCAGAATTTATTCAAATATTGATACTCAATCATGTAAATTCTCTATAGAGATTTTGAAATTTTCATGTCGTCATGTATGTATTTTATTGAGAACATATCTTCATGTTTTTGTAGAAGCATCATAAATTCAACCATAAATGCATAAAACAACCCACAAAATATTCATATAATTGATTTCATGTTTCTCATTTACCATTTTAAATAAACAACCCCACATGAATGAGAATTAGGACACCTACAATGAATGTGATCTCCATAATGAGTTTTTAGTTATCATAACATTGATAGAAAGTCATAGATAGGTTTCAAAAATAAAATGTGACATACATTACTCAATTTCTAATGTGGTATTAATATATATAATTCCAATCCATGATTATGATGAAATCGAATTGAACTATAAGAAGAATGAAAATATTTTCAAGAATAACATACCCACAAAAAAAAATTTGATATTAAACATAGACATGAAATGAAATCATCATACCACTAGGGGGTTTTTTACTGATAATTCTATATCAAACTATTTTTTTGGACTATTTATACACATCAATTTTGATTCCAAATTTTTTTTAATTGGTATATTCAGTGTAAAATATACATTTAATGTTCTAAAGTGGATGGAAATGTATTATTACTTACATCCTTATCAAACCCTTCATCTTAAACAGCTACCACATGTTTTTTCCCCTTATTCCTTGACTTCAAATACTTCTAGTGTTGATCCCCCTCAATAACCATTATATTTTTGTACTTGTTCACACAATTACTAATATATTTACTTTTGAACTACCAAAGTGTGGGTGGTAAATTATATCAAGATTTATAACTATTCAAATAATTTTCTAACATCTAAAATGTCACAAACCAACCTAGGTCGACCCTAAACCGATCACCCGAGCTGGTCCGCGACATGACCCGAGAGGCGTTCCCGATCCTCCCGGGCAGGCGACAAGAACCAAGGCATAAATAGAGTAAAATCGTGAAAAATTTCTCTTTGTAATATTAAATAATGTAGTAGAAAGTAAATTATAATAATGCAAAGTAAATAAATGATACAGGAAATATTTCATTTATGAATGGACAATCAGTAGTGAAGAAATACTCATTTGGACTTTAAACAAAATTCACATAATTTCAAATGCAGTTCTGGTTTATTGATAAATGATTTATTATGAAACGTGAATAAGTGTTTTGGTTCTCTTGAGATTTGAATATGTTCTTTAAAATTGTTGAACACCTGTTTGGAACTTTAATAGAAAAAATTACTTTGGAAGACTCTCTTTGGGGTGACTCAAGGGTGATCTTTGGTGTACATTGACTGCAGGAGTTGTGTGTGATTTTTGTGGTACTTGATTGACTTCTTTGACTCACCCCTTTTATTTTTACTATACATGTTAACATGAGAACTTGAAATAGTATGTGAATCATTTGAGAACGATTCCTACACTATTATAGATTATGCACTGGCTAGTGACCCATAGTAGAGAGGTACTCTGTTATTAGTGCAATGGGTTTGGACCCTTGGTTAGGCTATCTAGGGAAACATTATGTGTTTTTGATTTATGACATCATTGAGTAGGGAATGCCTTGAGGAGGAGTCAAATGTATAGTATGTTTTTTATTATTCACAAGCTCTTAGGTTCTATCTATGTTCCCTTTAGTGTTTATTTGTGTGTGGTGGACGATTGAGAGGTCTAGTTTGGTTGTTGACCCCTGTGCGTTACTTTTTCCATTTCCCTTAGGGTGTGTTGTGTGTTATGTGTGGGTTTCCTTCTGGCTAATAACTGAAACTAGGATTTTATAAAAAAAAATTGTGAAGATGTTTTCAGTAATGTAATGCACCTTCTCATTTCAAACATTAAACTAGTTTTTAAATTAAAAAGGTCAACATAAAGTTAGTTATTTTATAAATTAAAGTCTATGTATGGAATCAAATATTTTATATATTTTAGTTCAAACCTGAAATTGGAAAATGTATTTATTTAAAGGTAGTGAATTGGGAAGAGATTGTTGGGCACACCTACTGAGTTTTATTAATCACGCCTATAGTGTTTTCCTGTTTTAGTTTTTCTATAGGATTGGATCGAGGTCACTCACCATGGGAGAGAGTTGGTTTTGGACTAATGAGAAACTCTTGGAGTCACGAAGAGTTTTGGTCGTTGTTAGGTTAGTTGGTTGTTGTTGATCATTCTTTCATTTTGTGTTATTTATTTACTTTTGGTTATTCGACTTTTCCAGAGTTTTATATATTTTTATTTGGATAAATCATTCCCACTTGCTCTCTATTGATGCCATAGATCTTGTCACCACCCCAGGAGGATCGGGAATGCCTCTCGAGTCATGTCATATACCGGCTTGGGGGATTGGTTCAGGGTTGACCCATGTTGGTCCGTAATAAAATGGTATCAACATCATGTCTGATCTTAAGATGACTAGGTTTTTCATAAGACCCATATTTATTTGGGGTTTTCATGGTATAAGGAGTAGGTTTTTCAGTACTCGAGGTGTAAGGATGAGAAGGACATCATAAAAAATTGCTCATTTTGAACCTCGAGTTACCATTGGATGTTTGTTTTGTCGATTTCCTTGACTCTTATGGTTTGTTTGATATCATGAAATGAAATGGGAGCCGGAAAAGTGACCTTCGTCAGCTCACATAGTCTAGAAAGCCATATAGATCTAGTGTCATTTTTCATAAAGTGATCCTTGTGATGGTGGTGTGATTGGCGTATGGCTGCCAACCATGTTTCTGAGCCACCCACCTATAATTATTTCCGCTTGAGAATTGTTTGGATCCTTCTCATTTTTGAAAATTTTTTTATAAATATTTTTTTGGAATTGTGAATAGTTGAATTTAAAATGGTTATGACCATGTTTTTATGAAGTTCTTTGTTTCCATGTTTCATAGTGTTCTCCCCTGTGATGGTTTGATGGATGACCATGGTGCAGCTTTAGGTGTTGCGCCCATAGAAAACACTCCTATTTATCAACCTATAGACTATGTTCTGGAATTCCGAAAGTTGATTCCTCCACTCTTTTAAGGTAAAGCAGATATTCTTGAGGTGGAGGAGTGGTTGTAGAATATTTAGAGGAAGTTCAGTTTCATTGGGATGCTTGAGTTGTTAAAGGTGAAGTTGAAAACCTTTATTCTTGAAGGATAAACATGGAAATGGTGGAATTCCATGTCTCAGAATAAGCCTCAGGAAGATATAACATGTTAGTTATTCAAGTTTTCATTCATTCAACAATATTTCTATGAGTTGATGAAGCTAAAAAAAGAGGATGGTGTTGTGTTGTCTTGATCAGGGTGTTGTATCAGTACCAAAATTCTATAGATGTTTCATAGACCTAGTTTCGTATGACCAAGGGTTTGTTGCAAAATGATCCCGGGAAGGATCAAAAATTGTAGTCTGGAATTTGACCTGAACTAAAGTCAAAAGTTGTAGAGCTCAACTTAACCACCATGTCGGATGTTGTGGGGAAAACCTTTTTGGCCCAAGCTGAGCTAGGAGGAGGACTTGAGTTGGCGAATCATCCCTCGGCCTTTAAAAGCAGTGCAGTAGATATCGATAAGACGATTGGAAAGTTGAATGATGATGGTGGAACTGGTAGAGGAATCAAGAGTCCTTTAGACCTTCCGTCATCTTCCTTCCAGTGCAATGCATTGACCTGTCACTAGTGTGGTAATTGGGGGAAAAAGAGGCCGATGTGCCCGAATGCTCCATGAAAATGGCACACTTGTGGGATCCTGGGTCACGTGCAGTGATTCTGTCATGGTGTTTCTAAGAAGAGTGTTGAAGCCACTCCTGGTTCATCAATGGTCACCTCCTCCCGTCCGCAGGAGTAGGGAAATGGTTGTGGATCAATTTGAATTTTTTGTCTTTGTAGTTTTCCTTGAATGTAGTGGTCATCTCCTATACTGTTTTGTGGTTTTTCTTTTCCATCAGTTATAAGAAGGGTTTTGTTTAACCTCTTTGATACTTTTATTTTATTATAAGTTTAATTGTTAAAATGCTATTTCTTGTGTCACTTTTGAGAAATTTTGAATCCTGACTGCGAGGCAGGAGATGCTTCAATCAACAGAGCTCCAGCCATAGGTCCCGGAGTGAAGCTGGCACGTAGTCAGGCGAACCCCAATGGTGAAAAATGGATTTGACTTAATTTTTGTCCTTACCGTGGGGTGGTTTGTTTTCATTCGAGTATGTGACATCGTTAAGGTTGCAGTGACGATAGTTTTGATGCTCTTTTGGTTGGTCCCTTCCCTCCCCTACCACTACGGTGGGGTTTTTTGTCTACATGGAAACTTTTCATGTTCAGTTAATCTCGTCAGAACCTATAGTGGTGAGACCCATATCGGGTCCCATTGAATTCAGTTTGATTGTCTCCTATGATGGGGAGTCTATTCGGGCCTCCCCGTGTCAGTATCAATGATTCCTTTCGATTCTCATTTTGGTGTTATTTAAAGTGTTCGTCTTTTGAGGATAAGTTTCATTTCAAGAGAGTTTGGTGTTTTTTTGGATCAATCAATTGGAGATGCTTAAACTTTTGAGGGTGAGTGACACTTAATGAGTTTCATCTTAGGTCTAGGACTTGTTGAGGCTTCCCGAGGAGGGAAGCATTATGGTGGAGAGAATTGTCACACCCCAAACTATATGTTTCATTAATTATATTATTTTATTTGGTTTAAATTTTTTTTGTCGAGGTTCGGGTTGAATCCAAACAAGATTTTTGAGTTTTGTCAAAAAACGTGTGTTTTTGAGTTAACGTCATTGAGCGCCCAGGAGGAGTGCATTTTGGAGCCCGTGCGGCCTTGTGCAGGCAACATCACTGTCTGCCGGTCTTCAAAAAATTAAATTGAATAAAATTTTTTATTTCATTTCGGTTATGGTTAATAATTTTAATTATTATTATAGTTTTATTTAGTGTTATTATTATTATTATTATTATTATCATTAATATTATAATTATTCTTATTATTCTTATTATTTATTTACCTTTTATTTTATCTTATCTTATTTTATTATATATATATATATATATATATTCTCTCTTTCTCACTCTTATTTCTTTCATTCTTCCTTTCTTTTTTTCTTTTTCTCTCTCTCTTTGTGTCTGTTTTCCATGCAGGTGTCACCCTCTATTTGATTCATTCATGCATCACTAGTATACCACCTCTCCATTCCTCCCCGAGCTAGTGCACTCCCCGGTTTACCCTGCTACAGTGCCCCTCCATCCTCGCACAACTCCTGTAGCAGCACTGATTGACGTCTCCTTCTCTCCCGCTGCTGCCCCGTATCCCGCAACAACTCTCTTGTAGCACTGATGCATCATGTACCTCCCCCCAGCCACCCTCGGCCTCCCAAACCTGTATCTCCCTGCACCAGTGGCCCCTGCCTCTTGCCCTCACCCACTTCACCTCCCTGTTCTCCCAGTGTGACCCGACCCCCTCCTAGATATAAGAGTTGTCACCTCCCGGTTCTCAGTGCTTCATGCCCAACAGCCCGCTCTGCCTCCCTCGCCTTAATCTATAATGACCACTGCCCCTTGGTGTCCCTCGGGCCTTGCTCTCCCTTCACTATCCTTCACGAAGTGTGCACTCTTCTGCACCTCTAGACCAGCCAACCAGCCTCTCCTTCTCCTTGCTCACCCCCTATCTGCGTGTAATGTCTCTACCCTGGCGGCGAATTTTGCCTACAGGGTTTTTTTTCTTTTTAATGGGTCAAACGTTTAAATAATTAGTTAACTGGGTCTCTTGAGCGCCAGACCATGTGGCGCTCAACGGTTTTGGAATTGGAGCGCCACTTCAAGTGGCGCTCCACCAATTTGGCGGAAGAAGGGTGCAGCGCCACTTCAAGTGGCGCTGAAAAAATAAATACAAACCGTGCAGCGCCACTTGAAGTGTCGATGCACCCTTCTTCCCAATCAATTCGGCGCCACATGAAGTGGCGCCGAAACACCCCCCATCCTATAAATAGGACCCTCGCCCCCACCCCATTCCTCACTTCCTACCTCACCCCACCCCCATTCCTCCCTCCCTATCCCTTCCTCTCTCTCTCTCTCTCTCAAACTGTTTTCTTGCGTTCTTCGGTTGCTGTGAAGCCTTGCCTCTTCGGTTGCTCTGCCTGTGTACCTACGTCGTCACAAATTTGATGTAAATCTTTCTTTAAATTTATTTAATAGTTTGATTTAATAATTTAGTTGTTTAATTTATAGAATAAGTATATAATATTTGTATTTTATAAATAGTATGGTTTTTTAAATGTAATTAGATAATGAAATGATTAGTTAGTTAAATAATTAATCATAATTAGTTGATTAATCAATGATAATTAAGTTATTAATTAATCATAATTAGGTAAATAGTTAAATGTAATTAGGTTATTAATTAATGATTATTAGCTAATTAATTAATCATAATTAGCAACTTAATTAATCATAATTATTTAATTAATGAATCATAATTAGTTAATTAATTCATTATAATTAGGTTATTAATTAATGGTAAGTAGGTAATAAATAATCATAATTAGTTAATTAAATAATCATAATTAGTTAATATCATAACTAGTTAATTAATTAATCATAACTAGTTAATTAATTTATCATAATTAGTTAATTAATTAATCATAATTAGTTAAGTAATTAATCGTAATTAGTTAATTAATTAATCATCGTAATTAGTTAATTAATTAATCATAATTAGTTAAGTAATTAATCATAATTAGTAAATTAATTAATCATAATTAGTTTATTAATTAATCATAATTAGTTAAGTAATTAATCATAATTAGTAAATTAATTAATCATAATTAGTTAATTAATTAATCATAATTAGGTTATTAATTAATCATAATTAGTTAATTAATTAATCATTAGTAGTTAATTAATTAAACATAATTAGGTTATTAATTAATCCTAATTAGGTTATTAATTAATCATAATTAGTTAATTAATTAATCATAATTAAGTAAATAATTAATCATAATTAGCTTATTAATTAATCCTAATTAGGTTATTAATTAATCATAATTAGGTAATTAATTAATCCTAATTAGGTTATTAATTAATCATAATTAGGTAATTAATTAATCATAATTAGGTTATTAATTAATCATAATTAGCTAATTAATAAATCATAATTAGGTAATTAATGAAACATAATAGGTTAATTAATTAATCATAATTAGCTAATTAATTAATCATAATTAGGTAATTAATGAAACATAATTAGTTAATTAATTAATCATAATTAGGTAATTAATTAATCATAATTAGGTAATTAAATAATTGTAATTAGGTTATTAATCAATCATTACTTGCTAATTAATCAATCATCACTTGCTAATTAATTAATCCTAATTAGTTAATTAAGTAATCATAATTAGCTAATTAATTATTCATAATTAGTTAATTAATTAAGCATAATTAGTTAATTATGTAATCATAATTAGGTAATTAATTAATCATAATTAGTTAATTAATTAATCATAATTAGTTAATTAATTAATCATTAGTAGTTAATTAATTAATCATAATTGGGTTATTAATTAATCATAATTAGGTTATTAATTAATCATAATTAGTTAATTAATTAATCATAATTAGGTTATTAATTAATCATAATTAGGTTATTAATTAATCATAATTAGGTTATTAATTAATCATAATTAGGTTATTAATTAATCATAATTAGGTAATTAATTAATCATAATTAGGTTATTAATTAATCCTAATAAGGTTATTAATTAATCCTAATTAGATTATTAATTAATCCTAATTAGGTAATTAATGAATCATAATTAGGTTATTAATGAAACATAATAGGTTATTAATTAATCATAATTAGCTAATTAATTAATCATAATTAGGTAATTAATGAAACATAAGTAGTTAATAAATTAATCATAATTAGGTAATTAATTAATCATAATTAGGTTACTAATCAATCATTACTTTCTAATTAATCAATCATCACTTGCTAATTAATTAATCCTTATTAGTTAATTAATTAATCATAATTGGTTAATTAAGTAATCATAATTAGCTAATTAATTAATCATAATTAGTTAATTAATTAAGCATAATTAGTTAATTAAGTAATCATAATTAGGTAATTAATTAATCATAATTAGTTAATTACTTAACCATAATTAGGTAATTAGTTAACCATAATTAGGTAATTAGTTAACCATAATTAGGTAATTAGTTAACCATAATTAGGTAATTATTTAACCATAATTAGGTAATTAGTTAACCATAATTAGGTAATTAGTTAACCATAATTAGGTAATTAGTTAACCATAATTAGGTAATTAGTTAACCATAATTAGGTAATTAGTTAACCATAATTAGGTAATTAGTTAACCATAATTATGTAATTAGTTAATCATAATTAGGTTATTAGTTAACCATAATTAGGTAATTAGTTAACCATAATTAGGTTATTAGTTAACCATAATTAGGTAATTAGTTAACCATAATTAGGTAATTAATTTATCATAATTAGGTTATTAGCGAAGTAGTTATATTATTCAGCGAAGTAGTTATATTAATTAGCGAAGTAGTTATATTAATTAGCCAAGTAGTAGTAAATTGCCTATGGAATATACCTTTGCATTACATTATAGGAATGATAATGAATTTAGTTTTCAATCTACCTTGACCTCGGTTTGTAATTGAAGTTATGAACTTGAATTTAGTAGTTCAATATTTTTTTTTCATATTAAGTGTTAGAGTTATCATGAAATGATTGCTCTCTTGAGTAAAGTATCCCCGGGTAGAGGGGCTTTGGGTCGGAGCACCTACTTTCCTGGAGGCTTGCCTTGTCTAGGAAAGTGAATGGGGTTGGCTATCTGTCGCTCCAGGCTTACTCATGTGGAGACTTTCAATTTCATATAACTCTATGCTTTTACATGATGTGTTCGTGTACCTCATGCATATAATGCATGTGGATATGTATAAATATATTTGTCTTCTATTTTTGGGTAAGTAACACAAACTTGTGGGTTGTGTAAATAGTTACACATCAATATGGTTTGAACATATTGATTTGGTGGAGGGATTAGGATTCCAACCAAAATTACTAGAAGCATGCATACATAAATTGATTCTTTAATCATATTTAATTAATAACAGTGGTTTCTTTTAGATAAAAAAGATGGTCGCCGCTTATATTTATTGCAACGGTCAAATAATTGAGACAGAACAAGGATGTAGTTATAGTATACATCCAGAAGCTGTTGTGATGCTTGGAGGATGTACTACTTTGGAAGCTGTGCAAAGGAAAATTCATCGGAGGTTAAAACTCGCGAGGAATCAAGTAATAGAGTCCATTACATTCAGACATCTTCAATTTATAGATAGGTTTTGGCATGTGCCCTATCCAGTAAATGATGATGATGAATGGGAATATATACTTTCATTGGTTAAGTATATACCTGAGAATAAAATGATGGAGTTGTATATCACTATAGCTACAATGGAGGTTCCATCGACATTGGAAGTTGACCCATCTCAAATTCATGAGACTATGTCATATGCTCCTTCACATCAGGACGTTCCATCAGCATCAGTAGTTATTCCATCATTTCCATCAGCCACAGTTTCAATGGATAGTCCTCCACATACTTTAGATGCATTGGTTGATGAATTTGAGGATGATGACAATTTTGAACAAGATGAAGAGGAAGTTGAAAAAGAAGAAGAGCATGCAGAAGATCAGTCTGTACCATCTCATGTGACGTTCAACCGACCATTGAACCATCCTCCACTATTGGCTTCATGGTCAGCTGAAGGCATGAATCGCTTGCCAGAATTTGATTATTCAGTTATCACTCACAGTTTAGAATTTCCAGGAATCATTGGTGGCATAAATCGAGTGTCAGATAACGGTGTTCTGTATATTGGCAGAGAGTTTGAGAGCAAAGAAGCAATGAAAAATGTGATAAAACAATATCACATTGAAAGACATTACTCATATGTTGTAGAAGAGTCAAAGAGATCTTATTATTTGATCCGTTGTGACAAATATGAATCGAACTGTCAAATGCGTCTGCAAGATATTATTGATAACACTTTTCACAGCTGGCGCATCACTAGATTTACTCCACACACATGTGTGAACCCAAGATTGGCACAGGAACACTCTTCATTAGATGTTGAGTTTGTTTCAACTATTATTGTTGAAATGATTAGAGCATGTCAAGATGTCCCCGTGGTTCTGGTCATTGAGTGAATCAAACAGCTTTTTGGGTATCGAATCTCTTACTAGAAGGCATGGGCAGCACGACAGAAGGCTATTGTGAAAGTGTATGGTGATTGGGATGACTCTTATCGAGTTCTACCACAATTGTTGGAGCTTCTACGCCACAATAATCAAATAGTCTATCGGTTACATACAGTTGAATATGTTAACCAACAGAACCAACTTGACCACTCAATGGTTGTGTTTGATAGATTATTTTGGACATTTTTACCATGTGTGGCGGCTTTTAGATATTGCAAGCAGTTCATACAAATTGATGGCACATTTCTGTATGGAAAGTATACCGGAACTTTATTGATTGCCGCCACACAAGATGGAAATCGAGCCCCTCTGCCTATAGCATTTGCAATTGTGGAGAAAGAGAACTTCTCAACATGGAGCTGGTTTCTGGCATGTCTCCGAGAGTTTGTTACGGATGCAGAAGGGATTTGTCTTATTTCTGATCGCCACCGTGCAATCAAGGAGGCGATACAGTCTGAGGGTCTTTCGTGGAGACCACCATATTCCCATCATCGATACTGTATTCGACACATTTCCAGCAATTTTCGAAAGAAGTTCAAGAATGAGTCGATGAAAAAGGCAATCTTAAAAATTGGTATGAACATCCTTTTCTGTTTAAAATGTTTTTGTCGTAGTTATTTTCATAACTGTTCAGATGACTGCTTGTATGATAGCATATGAGCCTCAACAACAAAGGATGGAGGAGCGTCTTCAAGATATCCACAGAGTGAATCCAGAAGTGTATGATTACATGATGCAAATTCCAAAGCAGAAATGTTCGTTGGCATATGATGATGGGAGGAGATATGGTCATATGACGACCAACATCGTAGAATGTATAAATGGTGTTTTCAAGGGTGTTCGAAAACTACCTATCACAGGTAAATACGAATATTTCAATATATGTTACTCAGAAGAGTTACTATTATAATATAATATTTGTATAATGTCGTAAATCTAAATTTCAGGGTTGGTACAAGAGACCTTCTATCGTAGTGTAAAGTACTTTCTGGAACAAGGAAAGCAAGCTGAAGAGGGCTTGAACAGAGGGATGCGCTATGGACACCATTTCCAACACGAGCTAGATACAGTTCTTCAGGAGGCCGCAACTTACCGTGTAACTGCATTTAATCGTCCAGAGCAATGATTTGAGGTTTCTGAGCCCGGTGATGCTATGGCATGTAGCAATGGTCGTGTGCGGGTTGTTTTATTGGAGAAGCGTTACTATGATTGTGGCAACTTTCAGGCACTGAGATATCCCTGCGGCCATGTGATTGATGCATGTGCTTACGTACACATATCTTGGGAGCAGTTCGTTGATCCAGCTTATCGACTCGAGAGCATCAACTCATGCTACAATACTCTATGGATGCCAATCGGGGAATATCAGAATTTTCAGCTGCCTGATGGCGCACCCAAGCTTCTACCAAACAGCAATAGACTTCGACCTAAAGGGAGGCCAAAGTCGACTCGTATTCGGAATGAGATGGATTGTCCTAATGAACATCCAGCTGGACGGCGGTGCAACATATGCCGCCAGGAAGGTCATACGAAGACACGTTGCCCTAGACACAAAGGGCAATCATCTAATGGTTAAAATGAATCATGTACTCTATCAGTTACTGTAAAACTTTGTACATGTAATTATTTTTATCATTTCACCATTTTTAATCATATTTGTCTTACTTGTAAATAGGGTAATTTTTGGAAAATGTACCACGATTTCACGTGACATTTTTTGTCGAACGATCAACATTACATGAGTAGCTTTAAACAAACAACACCAACTCAAAAAAAGGAATGTACCTGTATAAGAAAACAAAACCATTTGAAGGGAGGTATTATACCATCAGGAAGAGAGATTCTAGAAATGTGCAATGTTATGACAAACCTTTAGATGAAATGTGTCAGTTCCCCACTAGATGTGCATGTTTCTTCAAAATTTTCAGGCTGGAGATAATCCACCTTAAGTTTCACATAGCCTTATGTCTTCCATGGATTAATGTCAAACACTTCAACCAATTTGTTTACTTTATGGGGAAGTAAAACCTCATTCCTTTGAATATGCACATTACCCTGAACATATAAAATCATCATTTTGCAAGAAAAACTACTAATCTCATGTTCACTGAAATACCCCTTAACGTAAGAATGATACAAATAGTGTAAGTACCCAATAGAAAGATTCCAATCCATTTTGAAGGATAATGGGGATGACACGGAAACATCAACCCCCAGGCCCACCCCTTCCACCCATTCAACCAACTTCGGTAACTCCTATAGAAGTAGTTTTTCAAAAAAATGAAATGTCACACCACCACAGCTTCCTACATCCATATTAACCCCCCAATTCAGTTTCATTAAATGTGGACAGTCCCCATTTTTACCAAAGTCAATGATGCACTATTAAACCATCACTTTTCAACCCCCGCCTCAAAAATACAAAATTCTTTGAGGGATGAGAAATGATTCGGTGCATTTTAGAACATTGAAATGTGTCGAATAATTTATCATCCCTCAAAGCATTTTGTATTTTTGAGGAGGGGGTTAAAATTGGTGGTTTAATAGTGCATCATTAACTTTCGTAAAAATGAGGGCTGTCCACATTTAATGAAACTGAATTGGGGGGTTAATATGGATGTAGAAAGCTGTGGTGGGGTGACATTTCATTTTTTTGAAAAGCTACTTCTATAGGAGTTACCGAAGTTAGTTGAACGGGTGGAAGGGGTGGGCCTGGGGGTTGATGTTTCCTTGTCATCCCCATTATCCTTCAAAATGGATTGGAATCTTGCTATTGGGTACTTACACTATTTGTATCATTCTTACGTTAAGGGGTATTTCAGTGAACATGAGATTAGTAGTTTTTCTTGCAAAATGATGATTTTATATGTTCATGGTAATGTGCATATTCAAAGGAATGAGGTTTTAATTCCCCATAAAGTAAACAAATTGGTTGAAGTGTTTGACATTAATCCATGGAAGACATAAGGCTATGTGAAACTTAAGGTGGATTATCTCCAGCCTGAAAATTTTGAAGAAACATGCACATCTAGTGGGGAACTGACACATTTCATCTAAAGGTTTGTCATAACATTGCACATTTCTAGAATCTCTCTTCCTGATGGTATAATACCTCCCTTCTCATCTCACCTTACCAAGAAAAATTATCTAGAGCTTTTGAGGTTGATTTATACTCAGGGGCATGACAAAATTGCAAAGATGTTTCTATTGTTACTAGACACATAGGGCAATCATCTAATGGTTAAAATGAATCATGTACTCTATTAGTTATTGTAAAACTTTGTACATGTAATTATTTTTATCATTTCACCATTTTTAATCATATTTGTTGTACTTGTAAATAGGGTAATTTTTGGAAAATGTACCACGATTTCACGTGACATTTTTTGTCGAACGATCAACATTACATGAGTATCTTTAAACAAACAACACCAACTCAAAAAAGGAATGTACCTGTATAAGAAACCAAAACCATTTGAACTATTAAATGAAAATGTCATCAGTTTTTTATAATGAAAGATGAACTTACAGTGACTACAAAACAAAAAACGAGGAAACTCTGAACGTCTTCACCCCAACACCCCAACACGGGAGACAACAACTAACCCAATGTGTTTATGCTTCTTTCGAAATTATATGATAAATTACATATCTTACATGATAAAAGTCATAACTTACATGAAATTAATGTTTTATTGTTTGCACATTCAGATGGAGCAGCCACTTTTATCATGCCAGGAGACGCACGTGTCGCGCGATGTGTTGGCGCGACGACCTGTTAGACATCTTCATGTTCGGAGAGCGCACCGTTTCCATCATGAGGCACCGCCGGCATCTATTTTTCCATACCTTAGACGTGCAGGCTTTTATGGAGTCGCTATGTGTGACTTCAAGACCATCGACCATCATTTGATAGCTGCGTTGGTTGAGAGATGGCGGCCAGAGACACACACATTTCATCTCCCAGAGGGGGAGATGACTATTACATTAGAGGATGTCACCTACCTGCTGGGGTTACCAATCCATGGAGATGCAGTTATGGGGGCCAGTACCGGCGATTGGGTTGCAGTCATACAGAGGCTGCTAGGCATTGACGTCATCGGCACACGGGGTGTCCTCCAGGGTTCGCGCTTGCGAATGAGGTGGCTCGATCAGCATTTCGACGTCATTCCAGATGATGCAGACGAGGAGACGCTTCTTCAGCACACATGTGCATACATTTTGCGGCTGCTCGGAGGCATGCTGTGCGTCGACTACTCCACCGCTTTGGTACACATGATGTACCTACCATTACATGAGGATCTGGATCAGACTGCTACATACAGTTGGGGATCCGCTGTATTAGCACATCTGTACAGATCTCTCTGCACCAGTTGTCAGGCCGATTCACATCAGATTGCAGGTTGCATGGTGTTAGTAAAGATGTGGGCCTGGGAGCGTTTTCCACGCATCGCTCCTCGAGTTGTCGCACCGCTTGCACCGGAGCTACTTCAGGACTGTCCTCGGGGACGATGGTATGTCTACGTCATTACTTTCGGTTATTTAGTACTTTTGTTATTGATTTTTATAAACTTACTGTAGGTTACTCTTTTTTCACCAGGTGGAGTCAGTCTCAGAAGTTTGCACATACTCCGAGACATAGTGTGCATAGCTTCCGACAGATATTCGACGCTATAGTGCCAACTGATGTAAGTTAAACATTACTTTTCTGTAGGAAAATTTGTTTTGTTATCACTATTTTAAGTTATTTTAATATAATCTCAGTAACATTTTCATGCTAGTATATGACTTATTTTTTGAGTTTACATTTCAGGTTTCATGGACTCCTTATACAGGTTATGTCTACGCATCACTTCCACCATACTGCACAGCTTTGGCTGGAGATCGTGCTGCAGTTGTGCCACTCATTCACTTTCACATCATTGAGTGGCACCAGCCAGACCGGGTCATGCGCCAGTTCGGTTTTATACAGCATTTCCCCTTGGCACCACGACAGACTACCGAGTTACATTCGATTGTGCTTATAGGTAGACAGACGACAGACTGGAGACGACATCATGCATCTTATATCCAGCTTTGGGACAGGCGTGCACGATTCAGTATCTTTCCAAAGGGATATATCACATCACACTCTGATTTATCTGATCAGGGGGATTATGCACACTGGTATCGACGACACACCATCATGTACCTTACACGTAAGGGGATTGGCATTCAGCGATTGGTATGTTTACTATGATTTATTAATTTTGTTTAACTCATTTTTGATATTAATTTGATTGTCATTTCATTTGCAGGCAGACGCCATTGGTCAGCTTGCACATTCCACACAGCCTCAAGAGCATGCATATATTCTGCGGGAGGTAGTTCATCGGGATGTGGTGGCTCTATTGGATCATCTCCGGTTGATACGTGACAGTTTTTTTGATGAGGAGCCACAGACATATCCTGATCCATATCTTCAGGCAGAAGCACCTGAGGATGACGATGTCCCTGCTATGCCTGCTGAGGAGGATGCACCGCCACCGCCACCGCCAACTGGACGACAGAGACGAGCACATCCGGGGGGGGCAGAGGCGACCACATCGACATCCGAGAGCGGATCCTGCAGATTTTGTCGCACCACAGAGAGACGATCCCGCCCAGCCGACTGATGATTTTGCACAGCAGGGAGACATTTATATACCGCATATGGCGTCTCCGCGGACTACTATGGACTTGGATCTGGGTGCAGTCACACAGCTTATGGCGGCCCCCTCTCCTCCCGACGAGGCCTTCTTCAGTACCCCATTTCTACCATTTATAGGAGCTTCAGAGCCATATGTCACCCCATATGGTTTTGGGGCATCCTCACATGATTTTGGGGCATCGTCACATGATTTTGGTCAGTCCTCTACACAACATCATGGGGAGGCACCAGAAGCACCAGAAGAGGAGGAACCTGTAGAGAGGACACCAGAGCGACATGGACGTCGGACGCGGAGAGGATGTGACATTCAGACACCGCGTTGTGGTACCGGAGGGCATCGTCGTTGATGTTTTTGGATGTAATGTTGTATATATTAAAAAACTTATTCACTATGATAAGTAATTGTTGTTTAAGTCAAATAACAAGAAAATCAAAAATCTATTACATACAAACTTATTTCAATTAACTATTAAATTATAAAGTACAGGTACAATATAAACAAAATTTGTCACAGTGACTTAACCATTAATAATTAATAATTATAATGACAAAGTCACATAGTTGAAACAGTTTTAAGTTACAACTAGGTGGTTTTGAAAGCCTATAAAATATTTTCTATCGACATTTTTTACGTAATTTTTTTATTTTCATCTATTTAGTATATGGTTAATCCATGTTTTAAGTTTCATTCATATTGGTCATATGGATTATGTTTTATAGACGTTCAAAGTCACATAGTTGAAACAGTTTTAAGTTACAACTAGGTGGTTTTGAAAGCCTATAAAATATTTTCTATTGACATTTTTTTCGTAATTTTTTTTATTTTCATCTATTTAGTATATTTTTAATCAATGTTTTAAATTTCATTCATATTGGTCATATGGATTATGTTTTATAGACGTTCAAAGTCACATAGTTGAAACAGTTTTAAGTTACAACTAGGTGGTTTTGAAAGCCTATAAAATATTTTCTATCGACATGTTTTACGTAATTTTTTTTTATTTTCATCTATTTAGTATATGTTTAATCCATGTTTTAAATTTCATTCATATTGGTCATATGGATTATGTTTTATAGACGTTCAAAGTCACATAGTTGAAACAGTTTTAATTTTCAACTAGGTGGTTTTGAAAGCCTATAAAATATTTTCTATCGACATTTTTTACGTTTTTTCCCATCTATTTATATATTTTTAATCAATATTTTAAGTTTCATTCATATTGGTCATATAGATTATCTTTTATAGGCGTTCAAAGTCACATAGTGGAAACATTTTTAAGTTACAACTAGGTGGTTTTGAATGCCTATCAAATATTTTCTGTCGACATTTTTTACGTAATTTTTTTTTTATTTTCATCTATTTAGTATATTTTTAATACATGTTTTAAGTTTCATTCATATTGGTCATTTAGATTATATTTTATAGGCTTTCAAAGTCACATACTTGAAACATTTTTTAGTTTCAAGTACGTGGTATTGAAGGACTATATGTTTAACAATATTTCAATTTTTTTTTATAAATAATTACTTATAACTATGTAAATATATACATGTACAAATATATAATAATAAATATACAATATTATATATTTAAAAATATTATATATTTAAAAATATTATAAATTTATAATAAATATAAAATATTATATATTTAAGAATATTATAAATTTATTATATCTTTAAATATTATAATATATATAATTATAAATATGAGAAATATAAAATTAAAATATACACATATATATATAATTATAAATATGCATATATTTATAATTATATTTATTTATAGTTGTTAATATATAATTTTATATTTATATATGTAGTTAAATATATATATTTATAATTATATTTATTTATAATTTTAAATTTATCTTTACATAAATAAATTTATATTTATAAACATATATTTAAGTAATAAATAAATAAATAAATACAATAAATATATAATCATAAATATAATAAATATAGTCACATATATATATACTCATAAATATATATAATTATATATTTATAATTACATTTAAAAATAATAACTACAATTTTTAAAATATATTTATAAATATGTATTTAAAAATATGAAATTACTTATAATTATATTTATAATTATATATAAATATTTAAATATAAATAAACCTTATATTTAAAATTTATAAATTTATATATAATTATTTAAATACATAATTAAACCATATTAAATTTATTTATAAATTTATATATATATATAAACATTATTAAAATTATTTATATTTATATAAATAAACATTATGAAATATTAAATAATTATTATAATTACATAATTATTATAATAATATATTTATTATATTTATAATTATATATTTATTATATTTTTAATCATATATTTATTATAATCTTATATTTACAATAATTACATATTTATTATGATTATATATTAAATATATATTTGTAATAAATATATTATAATTATGCATTTATTATATTTATTATTATGTATTTATTATAATTATATATTTATTTCAATTATATATTTATTGTGATTATATAATTATTATATTTTTAATTATATATTTGTTATATTTATATATTTATTATGATTAGATATTTATTATAATTATATATTAATTATAATTATGGATTTGTTATATTTATAATTATTATATTTATATATTTATTTTATTATACTTTTATTATAAATAAATACATATTTATTAATGTGATAAATAAATTTATTAAATATATTGATATATTTATATATAACTATCTAAATATAGATTTATAATTGTATAATTATATTTATATTTATAAGTATAATTATAAATAATCTCACATTTTTAAATTTACATTTATAAATATATTTTTAAAATTGTAATTATTTATTATTAAATGTAATTATATATATATATATTATTATAATATATTATAATAAATATAATAAATATAAATAATTTTAATAATTTTTATTTATATATATATATAAATTTATAAATAAATTTAATATGGTTTATTTATGTATTTAAATAATTATATATAAATTTATAAATTTATATTTAAATAAACATTATTAAAATTATTTATCATTATATAAATAAACTTTATTAAATATTATATAATTATTATAATTACATATTTATTATAATTATGTAATTACTATAATCATATATTCATTATATTTATAACAATATATTTATTATATTTTAATTAGATATTAATTATTATAATCATATCTTTATATATATAAACCTTATTAATTATATATATATATAATAGGTATATATTTACAATAATTATATATTTACAATAATTATATAATTATAATAATTATATAACTACAATAATTATATATTTATAATAATTATGTAATTACACTAATTATATATTTATTATAATTATAACAATTATATAATTATTAATAATTATAACAATTATATATTTATATATTTATTATATTTATAATTATATATTTATTAAAATTATTTAATAATTATAAGTGTATATTTATTATATTTATAATTATAGAATTATTGTAATTATAATTGTATATTTATTATAATTATATAATTATTATATTTACAATTATATAATTATTATAATTTTAGTAATTATATAATTATTATATTTATAATTATATATTTATTATAAATATACAATTATTATATTTATATATTTATTATATTTATAGTTATTTAATTATTGTAATTATATAATTATTATAATTTTATATTTATTATAATTATATATTTATTATAATTATATATTTATTATAATTATATATTTATTATAATTATATAATTGTTATAATTATAATAAACATTATTATAAATTTATTGTATTTATTTTAGTTATTATATTTATTATAAATATATTTATTATAATTATAATTATAATAAATAAGAGATATATATATATATATATATAAGGGTTGGGGAGGGGTTGCTGGGTTTTGGAAACCAAAACCCAAGAGCGCCAAATGAATTGGCGCTCTAGGGTAAATGTGTCTAGCGCCAATTCATTTGGCGCTAGACACACCCATTTATCAAAATAAAAAAACAACAGACCCTTTAAATTAAAAATAAAAATAAAAAACCCCCTATCCTAAATTAGCCCTACCCTGGCCGACCACCTTCCCAACACCAGTTGTCAGCCAGTGGATTAGCACCCCCGAACTTTCTAGACCACTGCGGAACCTAGTCTCTCTGACCTACCTTGCTCCGTCCTCCCTTTAGCCACCTCCCCTCTGACCAGCGTTGGCGGCCTGACCTCTAGCCAATACGATGTCTGGCCAGCAGTAGCGCAACTCCTATAGCGACTCCCGTAGTGCTCTCAGGCACACGTTGTCCATCTGCTGCCCTCCAAGCCAGCAACCACCTATTTGGCCCCTTCTTCATAGCCACACCAAGCACTACCCGCCCCTCCTGGGCTACGCGCCTTCGACCCTGCCTCGCGTCTCTAGCCTCTTTGCGCTCCCTTTGGTCATTCCCCCCCCCCCCGTCCGGACTCCTTTTTTGATGCCAAATGTATCTCCAGCCCGGCATGCCACCGGATCAGCAGCGCTTCCCCCCGCAGACCTGCTCTCCAGTCAGGTAGTCCTTGCTAGTTTGTGCGGCCTCTTGTGTGATAATCATACAACCACCCAAATGGACCATGCCCACTTCTTGCATGTTCTTCACCCCTTTCTAACAGTCGCTTCACCCATATGGTCGACCACCTCTCCGCTCCATAGTGAGGTTTGTGCTATTATTGTTTGACTAGTAAATAATTTTTTTAGCGTGTATTGTGTTTATTTAAGTTGGTGTGAATTTTATTTGAAAATGATTGAGTTTTTTGTGTAAATATTTGAGTTACTTTTTCAATATTGTTTCATAAATCTTAAAGTGGTTTAGTGATAATGTAGGCGATACAATTTTTGTTTTGATAACATGTCGAGCTGGTTAATTTATGTTGTTCATTTCTTTGGATTATTTTAAGTTAGCATTTCTGTGTTTTCAAATGCTTTGCATTATTGCAGTGCATTGGAATGGATTTATTTGATGTTTTTGGCATCAGCCGGTTGCGCGTACTTGTGCGCGATTGTGAGATGTGTTGTATCGCCGTAACCGAGTAGCGAGTTATGGAAGGTTCCGCACTGCACACGCCTTTAAATTCAAAATTTATTGTAGCTTGATTTTTTATTAATGTTAATAAATGTGAAATAATATTAGATAATTATTTTTTTAAATGATTATTTGGTGTAAAAAGATCCATTTATCTTATCCATGACACTTGAAATATTTTCTTTATTAATGGAAAATTAGTAGTGAATGAATTCCCCTTTGGCCTTTAAACATAATTCACGGAATTTCAAATGTATTTTTGGTTTATTGATAAAATATTTCTTTTTAAGCGTGAATAAGTGTTTTGGATCACTTGAGATATGAAAAAATTCATTAAAATTGGTGAAGGCCCCTTTAGCACTATAATAAAATAAATTAATTTGGAAAACACTCTTTGAGGTAACTCAGGGGTGATATTTGGTGTAAATTAACTGCATGAGTTGTGTGTGATGTTTGTGCTGCATGATTTACCTTTTTGACTCAGCCCTTTCCTTTTTACTATACGTGTTGACATAGGAACCTGGCATAGTAAGTGAATATTTGGAGAACGATTGTTGCACTAGTTTAAATTACACACTGGATAGTTACCCATAACAGAGATGTACTCCATTATTAGTGTTATGGGATTGGTCCCCTCAGTTAGGCCATATAGGGAAACACTGGGCATTTCGGCGTTATGATGTTATTGAGTAGGGCATGCCTCTAGGATGATTCAGATATAAAGTACATTCTAGATTGTTCATGAGATTCTAGGTTTAACCCATGATCCCTTTAGTGTTTATTTATATGTGGTGGGTGATTGAGAGGTCTAGTTCAGTTGATGACCCCTGTGTGCCACAATTTCCATTTCCATTCCTGTATGATGTGTGTTATGTGTGGTTTTCCTTCAGGATAATAAATGAAACATGGATTTTCTAAATTGTTCATGAAGATGATTTAAATAATGTAATGCACCTTATCATTTCAAACATTAAACTATTTTTATTTTAAAAAGGGAAACATACCGTTATTTATTTTTGAAATGAAAGTTTCTGTGTGGAGACTTATATTTTAAATAATTGGTCTCAAACCTGAAATTAGTAAATTAAATTATTTAAAGGTAGTGCATTGGGAATAATTTTTTGGGCATGCCTACTGAGTTTTAATACTCACTCCTATAGTGTTTTCCTGTTTTTAGTTTTTCTGTAGGTTTGGCTCGAGCACGCTCGGCGTGGGTGAGAGTTGGTTGTGGACTGGTGAGCAACTCTCGGAGTCGCAAGGAGTTTTGGTCGTGGCCAGGTTAGTTGGTTGTTATTGATCATTATTTATTTTCAATTTATTTATTTAATTTGGATTTTTTTACTTTTCAACTGTTTTATTTATTTTTATTGGGAAATATTGTTCACAATTTCTCTATGTTAATGCCCAGGGGCTTGTCGCCAGCCTGGGAGGATCAGGAACACCTATCAGGTCATGTCGCAGACTGGCTTGGGTGATCGGTTCACGGTCGACCCAGGTTGGATCGTGGCAAAAAATCACTTCTTCATTTACCTTCTCGAGAACTTGTCCTTCCAAGCATAAAACATTTAGTATTCCCTTTAATACAATTTCATCCTTTCTTCTTCCCAGACATTGAGAATAATGGAAATATAATCTTCATTTTTCCATGGTTTTTATACTTTCCAATGATTTTAATTTACCTATCCAAATCAAATCCATGATCTTGATACATTAATCAAACCACCATTTCCACCATGATATCACATTGAACGGTGTCTTCATATCCATTGATGACTCTTGTGGCTAATTCCCTTTAGATACTAGGTTTTAACCCACTAAATAATTTATCAACCGAACATTTATGATGGATGATAATATATAAATATTAGCTTATAGTTCTTGTAAGATTTTACTCTTAGAAACCAACAAATATATAATCCTATTTCATTTTCTAAAGAAACAACTCAAAGAACGTTTTTGGAATAATAAATGGAATGTATATATTAAAAAATATGTTGGTAAACTCTTTCCAATATAAGGATTAAATTTTATAATGTTCCATCATATTATTTATATGATTCCATTATTAATCAGCCTCAACTTTAATAGGGTAGGCAAAAACAAATTTGGCTTATTTGAACTGTAGTTACCAAAAAATAACAATATATTGGTGTTGATACACTATTCACAAACTATTAGATTACAAGTCTCATAGAATAAAGGTTTAAATTTCCACAAAAAAGACTCATCAAAATGATTTTTCATCCATTATTTGTTTGGATGTCCCATATGATCCATTAAATGAGAATTCTATGTGAGAATATAAATGATATTTTTCATTCCCTCTCACATAATTTATGGAAATTTTGGTTGCAACCATTTCACTTTATATCAAAAAAAACATTAATATGGTTCTTTTGGGTTACATAAAATGAATAAAAACATGATTATTATAAGAAAAAATAGTCACAATTGGGGACCACATAATCATAAAAAGTCTCTTTTAGTATATCTTAACCATGAATCCTTCTTTTATATATGATAAATTATTTTTATTCTAGGTCATTAAAAGCCATAAAATATTTGCATACATTATGATGGTTTTTAATGATTTTATTAATTTAAAAACCATATCAACATAATTGTAAAACCAGGTGTACACTAAGGCATGTTTTCATGAATCAGTGGACAATAAAGTCTATATCAATTCTCTTTGTTAGAGTTATTACCCATGTGTAATTATGTTTTAGAGCCTCAACAACCAATATTAACCAAAAAGTGATGTAATTTCATAGAAACTATATTATCTATCCTTTAACATAATAATATTATATTTTACAACACTTTTTCTTATCATTAGACTTATCCTTGGAGACATCCATTGACATATACATACTAATATCCATAGGGTTTTAGTAATGTTTTCACATCAATTTTTCAAAAGATATATGAAACCTTCCATTGATAAAAATGTTAGAGGCCTATGACTATCATAAATTGATATTAATTCATTTTTTATGAATATTCCTTTTGTTACCCAACAACCAACTGAGGACTATAATTGTTTAATTTTTTAGAAACTTGTAAACTCAAAAAATGAGTCCATAGTTAAATAGAATCATCTTCCACACTGGTATCCATAACAAGAACGATTTATTAGACATATGATATGATATAATTTTACCCATAACATGTGGATAGGAATAATATGAAATGTTGTGCTCAGATGTCAATTAATGGTAAACAAGGGACATATATAAAATTAACATGATCCTAAGGTTCTAGTAACATGAGCATAACATTACAAAACCTTACACTACATAAAATAGATCATAATATTGAATAATGAAATAATGATTTCCATTTTATAAAACATGAATCACACGAGAATAAATTATTCTAATCATAGATATCATAACATTCTCATAATAGATTTATTTGTGGCATACACATAAGTGTAGAAAATAATATATCAATGCCTCCCACTCAGACATTTGTAAAATGAAAGGCCTAGGAATCCCATCAGTGTACTTGTTTTGGTCTTGAGATAAGCTCTTGTATAAATTATTAATGTATTGGAATAACCTCATGTCAACCCTTTTATCTTATATAAAATTAATCATTACCCAATTCATTATAATGAGATATAGGTCCCATTGATGACATAATGAAAATCATTGAAATTTTTCACAAGACCATAAAACATTCATCATATAATACCCATGAAAATATATGTGTGTTCATAAACACTTTTTCATATAATTTTCTATTGAAATGAGTTGAGTTTTATAATCACTTCATTGTTTTATCATATAATAGTCCGCCAAATGGAAACATGTTTCATAATAATTATGTCATGCTAAAAAAGATAGAAGAGAAATAAATGTAATAAAAATAATTCAATCATAAAGATACACTATTAAAAATAATAATAAGAATGGTATCCTTTTATTATATCCCCAGTAAAACATAGCTAACATCATTTATTGTAATCCTGTATGAAAAATTATTTTGATCAATCATTCAAAACATTTCAATGTGAAAATATACTTTCAACTTAAAAATTCATATTTTAAAAAATAAATAATTTTGAAAATATTTTTATTTAAATACTACAAAAATAATGTATAAATTATGATCAAAAAAATAATTTTCATAAATATGGGAATATTCATTCTGGTGATACTTGTTAGAACAATCATTCTTTTTACATTTTATATAAAATCTAAAAAACGATTTTTTTCTAAAGGGAAATGAATATTTAATTAAATTATTATTATAATTTAAATATTGAGAAAAAAATTTCACCACTAAATTATAGATGACTAATATAACATTTAAAAGATATTTTTAGAAAACATTGTTTTTGGAATAAACGGATTCTGACATAAGAGGAAGTGCTGTCTTATTTTCTTTATAATATTTTCTCCATTATTTTAATATTCGTTGTCTAGAAATTGTAATATGACATGATAATATTATTATTGAATGAAATAGAATAATATTTATGAGTTTATTAACAGTTGGATCCTTTGGTTATATCTTTGGAACCACAATCTTAAAAAATTCCAATATATGATGAGATTGAACCATAACATCATTACCAATTTGGTATCTTTGAATCATAAGAAGCTTGAATGAATAAAATAAAATAAAACCTAAAATGTAGTGATGATAAATAAAATAATTAAATTACTTATAAATGGGTCTTTATACACACCCCGTGATAGAATATAGGTGTATAACAAAATATACATCACAAAGAGGGAAAACTGAGATGAAAATACCATACAACTTTGTTATCCTTTCAATCGTAAAACCCATGAATGATATATCATCATATTTATATGTAAATAAACATTAATTTATATAATAATAATTATAAAATATATTCATGGGTATTATATACAACACATAAAATAAACACATTTTATATATTTCTTATGTCACACTGTATAATAAAAGTGAATTGAAAGTCCCATGCCTTTAGTCTTGAACTCGGTAAAACATATTCAATACTCTTATATAATATTTATATGAATAATATACATATATTAAAAAATATTTATTTATAAAAAAAATTTATTTTATTAAAAAAATTTAAAGTATTAACTAGGAATTTTTATTATAATGTTTTTTTTGAGTAATAACCACTTTATTTTACATATTTGTTTTTCATTATAATTTTTTGTACTAATTATTGGATTAGGGTTCGATCATATTTTTTATGTCAACCATGATATAAATATCATATATATTTACTTTAAATTTATTTAGAACATGCAATTAATTTCTTTGAAAGAAAATTAAGTACACCATTTATGGATATGGTAAGCCCTACATATGAATAAAAATTACATCCATTTTCTTATTGAATTGAAAAAATTATGGTATGAAAAATATCTTGATTATAGAATAATTATTTTCCATTTATATCATATTTTTTCATTAAAACCACAATTATTATCTTCTATGAAAAGCGTGAATGAGTCACATCGCTTTGTGAGGTTTAATTCATCTTACACATGAGTGATGTTACTATATTCTAACAAAATGTATCTTATTAAAGTATACATGATATAATAATTTTATAGGTTTAATAATATCATATATATCATATATATATATAATCCATCATTATTTATTTATTTGATATTTGGTAATGGAAAATAATGCCATCAGTTTTTGAGGTGATAGTTCCTCATACAGATGAACGATGATTTCCAAATACATTACATGGAAGAGGAGATGGTTGTACATAATTACATAAATATAAAAACTATATAATTATATATATATTATTGATGTTATTATATCATTATCACATACTAAAATCATGAATTATGTGGATGAAAAAAAGGAAAAAAATAAACATTGATGAATGTCACCACTTTATTGGGTATCATCCTTTGGATTGCCCAAAAAGTCGTCCTAGTGTAGACTTAAAAACAATATACGTCTTCTTGGATAAGAGTAGATAATTTCAGACATTATATGGTAAGGTAATTGTAAAAATAAAACAGTTTTTGGTGTGATGTGAATTGAAGAATGTGTGGCCTTTTAGAAGTTAGGTGAGTGGTACACTAGTAATTTTTTTTGGAAAAATAATTCTAACCATTTATATTTCATTCCATGTGGATTCAATAGTTTACTTTTTTCATGCCTATAAAATATAAGGCATATATATTTTTATAAAATGGGTTTTGGAAATATTTTTTATGTTTTTTTACCATTATATTATTAGTTCTCCCCTCCCCACCGGTAATCCAATTTTAACCATAATGGTGGTAAATAATTTATAATATTTTTAATATCTCGTGTATTAAAAAATTTAATTTCATATTGTTGTATAATTAAAATTATAATAATATAATATATTTAATCCACTTTGATAATTTCCAAACACATTATATGATGAAAATAATTTAATGAAATTCCCACACACAAGACAAAATTGAGGGTTTTTAAAAAATTGTGCACATGACTGAAATGATTTAATCACAAAATTAAGTTGGAAATTAATAAATTTAAATAAATTTTATTAATGGATATATAATAGAAATAATTTTATTTTAAACAACATTAATAAATAATTTATTTTTATAAATAAATTTAATTAAAATTAAATATTCATTTAAAATCCAGTATATTTTACAATTTCAAATGAAACTTTTCAAAAAAATCCACAAATTGACCCTAAGATAAGATTTTTATTGTTTTTTATAAATTTGTTTTATCAAATTAAGTATCATAAAATTTAAAAAAATAATTTTACTACTATTCAGAAAAATGAAATAGAAATAATTTTTTAGAAAATATTATTTTTCAAACATATATAAACATTACCACAAATTATGTACTTTTTATCAATATTATTCTATTATATAAAATCATTATAATTAATATTTAAAAATTAGTTATAAAATTTCATATCAATATGTTTACTAGAAATTTTATAATGATAGCATTAAAATTATAACATTTACAGTACATCCTTTCTTTTTTAAAACACTGTGTTGTGGGTAACAAAAGCTAACCAAGTGTTGCGTGAAACAGAAGAATTTCCTGGTGATTCAGGTAATGAAATATATCAAATAAATTTAATTTTTTAGAAAAACAATATTTTTTACATATTACCTTCAATGTAATGAGTGAAAGAATGTCATCTCTTCATGAGGTGGTAGTTTGATGTAAACACGCCCAATATTATTGTATTGTCGATAAATGGATAAAATAATGATATGTGTGATTTTATAATTCAATATATATGATAATAGCATTATATATATATATATATATCTGTGTGTGTGTTTTTTAATTAGTAATTATATTTCGATCATTGACATGTGTTAATGGAAAAAATGAATGACATCTGTTTCCAAGGTGGTAGTTTTCCATACTCATGAATGATTATTTTGTTACTCATTTGATAGAAATAAAAATGGTTTTTTTAATTAAAAAAACATATAATTATATAGGGTGTATAATTGTGAGTATTTTATAATATTTACTACATAACTAATTATTGAAAAATAATATAGAGAAAGAAGAATCATAGTGAAAAAAATGACATTCTCTTAGAAGAACCTCCTTTGGATCTCATATTATGGACAATAATGTTGGTATTTTTTGACGACCAGAAGTTCTAAAAAATGGAAACTGATTTTGGGGAGGTATTGTTCAATGGGTGTGTATAACTATGTTTTAGGAGAGGTGTGAAGATGTGGAGGGTGGAGTGGTATTTTATAATTGGGGAAACATAACCAGCCTAGAAAATTACCAAAATAATAACAAATAAAATAGAAATTCAAAAGAAAAAACAATCAATGTACCATATATTATATATGAGGATGAATAATATTTACATTTTTCTAAAAAATAATTATTTTTATGTGTTATAGTCCATTTAGATATCGTCGTTTTAATTTAACACTTCGTAAACAATTTTTTTCATTAAATATAAAAATTAATTTTCAAAAAATTCAGTATTCATTTCAGAAAAAAGTTACGTTAAAAGTATTATATAGCATAAATTATTATTATTTCAAATATATAATTCATTTTTTCAAACTCATTATACATAATTTAGAAAATATATTTTAACAAAAGTTATATAGACACTATAATAAATAGGATTTTCATAGATAGAATATTCAAAATATAATAATTCTTTCATATCATATTTAAATATGAAAATGATTACAATGACCAAAATAAAATTAACATATATATATATATATATATTATTTGAAAAATCTTACTTTAAACAAATTCTTATTAATTTATCTTTATAAATAATTTAACAAAATATGAAATTTTCAATTAAAATTATATATTTTCACTATTCTTGGAAAAATAATCATTTCTGTGAAATATTAAAAATTGACCACAATATAAAATTTAAATTTTTATTTAAAAAAGGGTTTTTATATCAATATAATTAATTAAATTTTAAATTATTATATTTTATCCAAAACATTTTGTCTTGAAAAAAAGGGTTTCTGAGAAGTATATTTTAATCCACAAGAAGTTATTATATTAATTCAATTAATAATAATAATATTACTATAAATAAAAATAATCATTTATTCATATATATCATATAAATTTATTTTAAATCATTACACTTTTGGGTTTATTTAAATTCTTTTAAATGTGAATACAATATTTTCTTTTAAAAAGTTTTATAAAATTTATTTTTTAAACCCAAATTTAAAATTATACTATAATAAAATATAATGTTCCGTAAAGAAATTTTATAGACTAAATATTATTAAAGAAATTTTTTTTTAATTAAAACCTAATGGTAAATTTTAATTAACTATTTTATTTAAATTAAATAATTTTTTAAGTTAGTCATTATTTATCATTATTTACTAAAAAATCTAGATTTATTGAAAATTGAACAATTTCACAATACGTTATTTTAGATATTAATATTTCAAACCTGATATTATATTTATAAAATTTATTTAATAATTTATCTATAATTTAGTTATAATATTTGACCGTAAAAAGTAAGAAATAACATATCTCAAAAAAATTCATATTTTTAATGAATATTATTACTTTTTCAAAAAATCGAATGCATAAATATGAAAAAATTATAAATAAATATAATTTCATTAGGAAATTTATATTTAGACTTTCAAAACTAGTTAATAATATTCATACACATATATTTACATATAGGTTATATTGGTCATATTGAAATTAATAATAAATAATGGTTCGTTGAACCTCTGTGTCGCATCTCATTCTTGTTATAGAAGAAAAACATTTCTGTGTGAAACTCATGATAAAATAGGTGATTCTTATATTTCATTCAATAAAAAATGATAAATTATTTTTAAATCCAATTTTTTAAATTTTTTAGGATTTTACACCTACGGAAAGTACTTATATTCATAAGGGTGAATGGAATCTCCAATAAAATTAATGTGGACTTGAGCATCATATGATATGAGAATTGAAATCCCATATAGTTAACCTATATATAGATGATTAGAGGACGCATTACTGTTATTTCTCTATTATAGTAGACTGTTTCATGGATATCATCCTTGATAGAATTTCTAAAAAATCTCATTAGAGGGTGAAAGACTTTACTTTTTATCTATTTTTAAGAGCATCACTGGTATCCATTCATCCTTAGAGGATGGATACTAAAAACTTATAAGACATCATGATGATGCCATGGGAAATATAAGAATATGTTTTTATATGAACGGTACATCCCCATGTTGATCACATTTCCTTTTTTACATGAATTCGGACAAATACCCTTAGGATTTGTTTGTATTATGGATAGTTAAACCATCATATTGTCAATAAACTGTATCTACTACCTTATAATATTCTCTCTTTGAACTAATACTATGAGTTGGGTTTTCTCAAAGATTTATTTTAGGACAAACTATCATTAAGAGTATGTAATACCTACATACATTCCTCGAATAATTATTCAAGGTTAGTATGGCCTTTATGAGTGTTTGTTATGTCTTATTGACTTATGAACACACCCAGAGTCTCCATGGATCATATCAATTTTATTTTCCACTTTTATTTGGAATATTTTATGTCTATATTCTTGGTAAATATCTTAGTGTACTCGCTTACATGAAACTGACATGCCCAAAATCAAAATATCATTCTGAGTACACAGGGAGATTACCAACATTATGATAATCTCTAAATGATATACCTTTTTACTGATAAAGTTCACTTCCTAGGTCACATTATAAAATAGTCAAGAGTATAAATTGGTCAAAATAGGTGATAGATATAGTGTTTTGGGATCATCCCAATAACATTATTGATGTAAGGATTTTCATTTTGATAGATAGATAAAATAGTAATTTTATTTAGTATTGAAAATGTCTATATACACATCTCATGTTTTTAAAAATAATGGTTCATTGTTCACATAGTTTTTATAATGTAATAATTTATTCTTAGAGTTGAAATGGAGATTGAAATCAACATGGATTCTGATTATGTTAGTGTTTCGAATATTCTGTACTATTTATTGTGATTCATAGAGTATCAATGTGTGAGTCATCATGATGATGCGTGATAAATTCATTGAGTATTTATCTCATAATTTAATTCCAAATGAGATGTATTTGCCGATGCATGATCTCAAATTATATGATGTTTTTCATAACTATAATTTTTGGGGGCACTATTTTTGTTGATAATCTTTATTGTTGTATATGAACTACAATATACTCAAATACATTATTATATAGGATGAAATTGAAAGTAAATATTGATGATGGTTTTAATACCTATAGTCCACCAATTTTTTTCTTACCTATATGAATGTGAAGGGTAAATTTTGTTGTTGATTATTTCTGCAAAAAGAAGCATAAATAAGAAACGTAGGGGGACATTTCTAGTGGTAGTTGATGGCCATATTTTCTAAGATTCACATAGAGGTCTAGGTGTATCATGTCAATACATGCCACAAAATCAAATTATTAACATCTTGATTTTTTTATAGGTTGATGATGTGACAATATTCGTACACTAAGGGAGCAGTACCAAGGGATAGTATTTCAGTCATGGATGCGACACCTTGCTGAATAATTTATTGGGATGAGATATTTTATATTCAAAGATGCATCTAGGTTCTAATGTATATAATATAGGAATTTACATGAACAAAATAATGCTCATAGTTTACTAGTACACCATAGTATTACCAATATATATTGTAACTTACATTATCAGTACTCGTGTTCATAGATTGATGGAACATACGTTGAATTATTACAAAGTTGTTTCACCTCTCATTAGGTTAAGGTGGTACATTAGAGACCTGTAAGGATATAAAAATTATTTTCTCTTTCTTGACTGAAAATTAGAAAACATCACTAGGGACTTCATAAAATTATTGTCGAGGGATCCCTCAAGAGCTGACATAGTATAGGTGATCATCTATAGACATGAAATGGACCCTGAACTTTTACCTTTTAAGGGGAAATTTATTGTAGATGAAATGGCTGAAATTTATGTATGTGGGTTTATCATAATTTAAATTACCTGTGATACTATGATTTCATTATGATTTTCTCACTTCACATCAAGGTTATTGTAGGATTTAACAACAGAAATTGGTTCAAAGGTACATTAGAGTAAAAAATATCACCCATGGATTGATGTGTGTTATGAAAAAATGATTTAGGTGCTAGATTAATGAATTAGGAATGTGTCACTAAATTTGGATGTCTATTTTAGAAACACAACCCTCTATAAGATTTAATGTATAATAATTCATTCTATGAAACTATACAGATGGATCCTTATGAAATCTTAAATGGAAACCCATCCTTATAGAAAATGTTAAGTAAAGGTTATCAATGCAATGCTACATGATCCTCATTTGATTCAGGAGACCACGCATAAGGTCCATCTCATCAAAAAGTAAATATCTAAAACTCATTATAGGAATAATTCATCAACCAACCACCATTAGTGGACTCTTGATTTCTTGCTTAGGGAATGTGTATTCTGTAGTGTTTTCTTCTAAAATGGGGTATACATGATTTCCAAAACAATGGTTGCTATTCGATTATTGTGTTAGACACAATGGGATTTACGAGATCTTTCGTCTGGTAGACTATATTTCATAATTTCCAAAGAAGTTTTAAGAAACACATGGAATCAACCACATGTACCATCTATCCATTATCATTTTTACCTATCTCATTAAATAAAACATCATTATATTGAGATAGATGTTGAATCTACATTTGATAAGTACACAATTTTTATAATTTATTAGAGAATGAATGCTCTCTATGTAATTTTTATTCCACTAGTATCAGTGATATGGAAGCACGAACAAATACATGATAGGATTTGGGAGAGAGTGGCTAACGTACAAACTCCAAGTTGGGATGTTTTCTTAGAGGTTGATCATATGCTCACAAGGTAACATGGGGATGAGTTTTCTTAAGGAGAGGAGGGTTAAACATCCTTGATTTTTTATTAGGTAGAAAGACAATTTGTTTCAGTTTGAATCTTACTTCATAGAAATATACTTGTGGTTTAATGATTGTATAATGGTTTGAGATCATTTGAGGGATATTAGGATCACATAGATCTATCTTTTGGAGAAATATATTAAGACATGGGGTTGGTGCATGTCTATTAGTATCCATATGGCTCAACCATGCGACCAAGTAAGACATATGACATGGTTATTTAAACCATTAATAAGAGGTTTCATGGCTATGAGGGGTGCTTTAGAAAATGATATTGGGGTGCACAAGCTTTGCACGATTTTCTCAAATAGTGTTCCTAGCTCACAATAATAGTGAATATTATATTGTGGATCCATAGGGTTGGTTTACTCTTTATAGAAAACCAAATTCCAAAACCTTACAACCCATTAAATAATTGATAAAGTTTCATATTATCCCTTATTATACAACTACTCTTCCACCCCTATTTTGTTCTTATTTTTATCAAAAACCCCTTCCAAATTTTGGGATATCCAGTGGCCAACCATGGTTGGAATTACCCTTCCCCCATTTTTACACCAATTTGACAATTTTTTGACACATTGGTTAGCCACTAGTAATATGTTTATTTCATTAACCTACATTCCTATTATTGACACTATATTTGGTGTAATTTATAATAAATCTAATATGATCTATTTTTAGATGTATTTTTAATTTTATTATTTTCTCTCAATCTATCAAAAATATGATGATGATACTAGAAGTGTGTTTCTCTACCAACATAAGAAAGTTGTTCTACACTATATCCCACAATAACTCTCCCATTTATAAATTTTCCATCATAATGCCTAATAGAGTCTCTGTGGGTTTCTTTATAATTAATTTTTTTATTAGTTGTGTAGAAAATGACCTAAAACAATTATGATTCCTATTGACATTTTTGGGGGATGTAACCTCCCCAAGGATCACCCCATGGGCGACTTCAAAAATATGTAACCCATTTTTACACACTACAAGTGTTACATTAATTGTAAATTGGAAGTTTAATAAATTATAATATATGAATTACTATGATATAGAATGTTATATATCATTCACATGGTCCTAATGTTTTATGTACAACTTGGTTATAATGTAAGAATCCCAAATAAACCATTATATTTTATAAAACACAAGTATTTAAATGAATTATGTGCATTGGTAATGTGAAATGGATTAATAAATGGATTTTTACTATTTATAAATTTTTATAATTTTTATTGATCTCTTTCCTAGTAAATTATTGGGTTAATATGAGATAGCCCTAGATTCCTAAGGGAATACCTTGATCACTTGGTGGATGCCACCGTGATACATTAAACATGTTGAATGGATAGATGGTAACCTTTGAAATTGGTATTTTTCTTATTGTATATGAATTACTAAACATATTATTGAAATTTAATTCACATTAAATCCTAAAATTACATTACATTAAATTGTCTCTTTAAATTCAACTTGTTGTGTTCAGACACGTGAAACACTGAATCATCTCTTTTGGATATATCCATTATTAGATTAGTATTTTCTTTGGAAATGATCAAAATAGTTAGTTATAGATTCTATTTTTGGTTAATTGTAAAGGTTCACCCCTAGAACTACACATAGATTGTTTGGATATTATACATGGTTATTACTATGAGTTGGTCAATCATTTTATGGATAATGATTCTATGTTATCATCTTCTTTAATCAATAAATGTTATTTTTATATAGTTACACTTATCAGATTATTGTATCCTAAAATCATATTGTTTACCTATTCAGAGACATATGGCTTAGGCTAATGCACGTATGGTTGTTCATCCTTCCGATGAAAAATATAGGCCTACCATTTTATTATAAACATTCTGTATAATATCAGTTATCATTTTACCTAAATAGTTCTATATTGATACTGACCTACTATATTTACTATAGAAACCATTAGTGATGACCTAATGAGATTTAATCACACAATGTTCGGGCCTCTGATTAGTACCCAGAAGGGCATCATGGCTATTGGTTAGGACGAGGGAAAGGGTCTGGGTTTGGATGTTTGATTTATGTTATAGAATTGTGTATAAGAGTATAAGACCATGAATTGGCTAGGTGTTATTTTGAATTTTCATATTTTGGTAAATCTATATATTTTTATATTGTAAGTATTTATGAATTAATATTTAATGTTTTTTAATAGTATCATAAATTTTTTATCATTTTTTATATCACATGTATTCAATTGTTATTCATATATTTATTATTTCCATATGGCTTACATTCATGGTTTTATATTAATGTTTCTTCTTAAACATTTTTTAATTTTTATTTTATTGGTTTTCTTCAATTTTGAATGGGGAAATAGTATCACCACATAAAAATCCTATGCCCTCCCTACTAGTCAGCATCCACTATTGTACATGTAGGTTCTCTTAAGGCCATTAGGGAAGTTATGTTTGATTAGTTATGAGTGAATCAGATCTGAGAAATCGCATGGGTCACATTTATAACAAGGGTAATTACCTAGAGATAATGATAGACATTTCAAAAAGGCATTGATTTAATTAGTTTGGAATGTCTAAGGGAATTTTATTAATCCAATTGGCATGCCTACGTGTCTTTTACTGATCATAAATTTGTTCATGTGAACCATGTGATCCCATCGCATGAATATTGTTATACTACCTTCTGATAATTATCTTATCATTAATATATATATATATATATATATATATATTCATAAATACATTGAATTTATCAAAATATTTTAAACCTTGTCATTATTTGATCAAGTACGCATGTCTAAGGGCCTTCGTGTTATTTTTCTTTTACGTACATGCCTTGTCATAAGATCAAGATAACGTTTCTGATGAATTTTTTATGTTCGATGAATTGATCATTAAAAATCAATGATCCTATTAGAATATGAAAATATTAATTTTTATCATATATGGAGAACATAACTTATTTATTTTGTAAAATGAATTATTTAATTGTTATTAGGAATCTATATACTGAAATGTCTTGATATCAGAAAGGGTTTTTATTGAATTCATAGGATCTGGATTACATGACTAAGGTTCTTAAATTGATCAATAATTATATCATATGAAGTGCGTAACCCATTAATTTTTATCCATAGGGTAATATGATCCTTATATTTGATAATGTTTAAATTCATTGAATTTCAAAGGTGGTGAATCCTCATACGGTCATGATTCATTTTTACATTAAATTGTAATAAAATAATTGTAATATTCTGGTTATTTCATGGGCCCTAAATATTTACCTGATCATATAGAAGGCATAAAAAAATTCCCCTAATATAAATTAGGTCCAAAATAATAGAAAATTACATAGTTTTGATAAAATTATTTCACAACTGAGTGACTTAGAATCCAATTAATTATTATTCAAGTGACTATTAGTCTATCAATAGAACATTGGTATTTCTATAGGAAAACTATAAACATGATTTTAGGGGTGTCTATATAATATTTAATCAAAATTCTATAGAGTTATTTGATTAATTCCCCCTTAACATGTATTATATAGACGAATCTATAACAAAAACTTATCTTGTGAGTCAATCAAATGATTATTATTGTGTAACCACTATGTATAACTGATTCCTGAAAACTATATACTACCTTATACATTTAGTTTTTTTGAAAATCATCACTTGTCCATGGGAATGGGGTTACTTTGTGTGATTTTCTTTGTTTTCACAAGACTATATAGATTCCATGATCATATAAGTGACACATGATCCTCATTATTTGGGATGAGTAATGAAATTAGGCTTGAAATTATTGTTTTTAATTTTGAAAACACTATTAAGTAAATATTGAGAAACAAGAAAGGGTAAAAATATAAATAAAAAAACACCAAAATAGATCAGATCATCATAAAAATTTACATTATTCATATTTTTACATTTCATCTCTTATAATTTTTATTGAGGTTAATTTACCTCTATATATTAATATTTCATGATTAGGTATTCAAATAAATATTAAATCCTGTCTCATGATTTACTATAATTCTATATATTTTTCTTCCTTTCATTGAATACTATATCCATAATATGGTCTTTATTTTTGATCCACTTCCTATGTGACTTATTTGTTTCAGCAACTATCATTTTATCAGTCATATTTCCAATGTCATATTGGGCGAAACTAATTAGAAACTCCTCAGGAAACATTTTTTTATTAAATATAAAGATAAGGTCCCATATATTCCAATTAAATGAAGCCTCAATATCTACCTGTACTATTTCTCTATCAACACATCGATTATTGCAGTATCTTTATCACTATTGACCACATACAATTTTTTATGATTCCAAATATGTTCTTATTATTTTATATATATTGTTCCACACATAATAGAGCTCAATGAATTCATCCCAATTAGTTTTCCATAGGTATATGATTGCAATTAATCATGATGTCTATCCCCGGTATCTAGTATTTTCTAAAAATAAGGTTATAATTTATATTTTTTGAATAGTCTTCAAAAGAATCGTAAATTTCATAGACTAACCCTGCATAAATCTACCTTTGGGATAATCCCTAAATCACTTCTATAACCACAATCTTCAAACATTTTATTCTTCTTCCTCTTGTGATTATGTCTATATTATTTTATTTATGAAAATTTAATTTATTTTTTCACAATTACGGGGTGTATTCTATTAATTTATTCAATCCTCTATTATCCGGGATAGTAAAAATATTAATCATAAAGTGTTTATCACAATTACCCAAATATAAATTTCTTCTCTTTGGATAATATTAATGTTGGGTAAAGTTTCGAATGATCTCAATTCAATAGAGATAAATATTATGAATAATAGAAATACTCATTCTAAATCATGATGATAAATATATATATTTTAAATCAATTTCTTATAATCTATTTCCATAACATGACAAGGATTTTTCAATTCATCATTTACCATCTACAAAACATACTTTGGAAAATAATTATTCCATTTTTTCAAGTACCAAATCGTTTTATATAACCTCATGGAGAAGTGGGAATCAAACTATCAGACATGAATCATCTTGACGGAATACCTCAGCCTGTGGACATATAAATGAAATTATTCTTCACAATAATAATTTTTAATGATCCTAAACAAACTCCAATATTAAAAAAAATACATTTACTTCTTTATGAGAGAGAGGGTTATAAATAGAAAAAAATATTCTCAAGTATCTCATTAAAATACTATATTAGTGTATTTTTTGTTGATGTGGGTTCATCTAACACTGATACAAAATCATCATTGTTGTTCTCAATCATTTCAAGAGAGTGTGGGTTCTTATTAGGATATTCTAAATGTTGGTCAGAGTGGACACTCAAGAGGGGGGTGAATTGAGTTCCAATTAAAATTTCTGTTAAAAAAAGTTTCTATTAAAGTCCCCCAATTTCAAAAACAAACTAAACTGTAGTGAATTTATACAGATTATAAAGGTTCAATTAGTTTCTCAAAGATTGATTAATTCTCAGTTAACTTAATCTGATTATTAGATTAACTTTTGAAACTAACTTACGAGTTTATAATAAATATAAACACTTGCGAGTTTAACTATCAAAGTAGCTTTGAAAATAAATTATATTTCAAAGTAATAGCAGCGGAATATGAAATAAATGTATATAGTATGGATATAGGTTGTAACCAAAAACACAAGAGTTAACCAAGAGGTTCAGTCTCAAGCCGAGACTTAGTCCTCTCAAAATTTATATAAAGTGATCCACACCCTGGATCTGGATTAACAACAGTGATCACACTATTCAGGTCAAGAGACCTCTACCACAGTTATACGTGGGATAACAAACAACAGCTCAAAGCTGTCCAGGTCACACTCGACCTCTACCACTATCCACAGTGGGAAATAAAGGATGTGAAGATTGTGAGTGAGGATTTACAAATCCTCCAGTTAAGGTTCATGAGAAAGTGTGTGTAATAATTAACAGGATACACACACTGTTCGTAATGCAAATACTAAATCACTTAGAGCAAGATATAGAGTTTAGAATGGCTCTGGTGATTGCAGTGCAGCTCTGGACTCCTTTTGATTTGATCAGAAATGGTTCTGAGTCCTTCTCTGGTATTTGACTGAAAAACAGTGTATCGTTTCTTCTTTCAGTGCTTCCAGGTTCAACTTGGTTATTGGCTCAGAAAGTGAAGTGTTCTATGTAGTTATTCTTTAGCATAGATTGCTCAATGTATGCTCTATGTTCTGGAGTATGGTAGTAGTAGTCTTGTGAGTGCAAATTCTCCAGTTGTTCTTCGCACGTTTTGAGCTTGATCGCAAGTGTGTTCTGTGTGCTCGATCTCTTCAAGTCTCTTGTCTCTCTCTCTTTACTGATACATACACGATGTCTTTTTATGCCTTTTTTTTGTTTTTCTGAGAAGAAGGAATGATTATGCTTTTCGATCGTACTTGGTATGGTTTCCTGAAATGGAAACATAAATCATTTAATAACATTAAATGAATCAAAAGTAACAAATGTAACCGTTAGTATAATAAACAAATAGTGTCGAGGATATAGGATTTGACTCTGCAGTTCATTATAGGTAGCCCTTTGTTTGTAGACGTGTACGGTTGACTCGGTGTAGGATCTTCCATCGGCAGCTCTTCAAACTCTTATAGGTGGCTCTTATCGGTAGCTCTTATCGGTAGCTCGATGTCCATCGGTAGCTCTATGCATCGGTAGCTCTCTGTCCATCGGTAGCTCTGTGCATCGGTAGCTCTCTGTCCATCGGTAGCTCTGTGCATCGGTAGCTCTGTGCATCGGTAGCTCTCTGTCCATCGGTAGCTCTGTGCATCGGTAGCTCTGTGCATCGGTAGCTCTAGCTATCGGTAGCTCTGACTATTATGCATATCAGTAGCTCTCTTCAGGTCAGTGATACTTACACTTGACTGTCTTATGCAAAACACATCAAATTCACTTAGAATCATTTCAAAACTTATATAAACATGGATAAGCGAGATTAACATAAATCAGAAATTATTTTAACATTATTATTAACCTAATCATCGATTTGAAAGTATTAAAGTGTAGATCAACAGTAATTGTGAATATCATAATATATGAAAACATAATTGGGATTGTTAAAACATATGAATAAAAGATTGGGATTATCAAAACAGGTGAGGTCAACAATCTCCCCCTTTTTGATAATCACAACTAATGATATGGTCATTTTAACATAGTGAGAATATATTATTAGATAGTATAACATTAATATTCAATTTTCTCAAAGAAAATAGTGTCAGAGGAAAGAGGAAATAGTAATAGAAAGATATAGATCAAAAATTATCATTGGTAGAATTAAATACAATAGTATCAGAGATAAGGTGTGAAAGAATTGGTACCAAAGAATGAAATGTAAGAAATAGTATCAAAGGAATGTAAGAAATAGTATCAAAGGCTCCTCCTTTGATCATATTTCTCCCCTTTTTTATTTCTCCTTTTATATTTCTTGTCTCCCCCTTTGTGATAATCAAAAAGTGGGAAACCAATCATAGAAAACTGATAAACTGAGACAATGGAAAAACAAAAATGCATTTGTATTAGATCAGACAAAAAAAGTACATAAACAGAATAGAAAAAACAAAAAGATTCCTATCAAACATCCCTGCCACTTTATCAATCCACATCTTCAATGTGAGATTTTCCTTTGGGATCAGAAGAGAATTCAGGTGTTGAGGATATTGGGGAGGACATTGAAATTCCAGAAATGATCAGAGGGGGCTGAGCAACTGATACAATGTTGGGCCTGTAATGGGAAGTCCTTTGAGGGATCATAGGTGTGAGACTTCTTATGGCTTGAGCAGGAGTCATCTGAACTGGAGATGTAGTAGAGGCAGAGGCAGGAAAAGCAGGAGGTACAATGACCGGTCTGGCATCCACATGCAGGAAGGGAAGCAATAGGTTTCTAAAATCCATTATAATGATTCCTCCTCTCTCCATTGCAAACACAAAATCATCTCTATTTTCAATGAATTTATCCAAAGTAGGAGTAAGCTCCCTGAGCTTACTAACCTTCTCTCTGAAGGCCTGAGTCACTGGAGGTAACATTAGATTCTCAAGCAGAAGTTTGAAATGGTGGGTTAGTTGTTGCTTGGTATAAACCTTTTCAAAATAAGTATCCACCTTATTCTTGATTGCTTCTTGAGAAGCAGAGGCCTCTCTCATGTAGTCCTGGATGATTTTCATTATTTCTCTAGCTGAATCCCTGGTAGACAGCACAACTCGACTTAAATCTGATGAATCCACAGAGCCACTGGTTGACAAGGAACCAAACTCCTCATTCATCAGAGCACGAAATTGATTCAGATCAATTTCTTGTTTTGGAACTACAGGACCAAGAGAGAAGGATACAGTTTCTTTGAAGATTGTGGTCAACCCACTAATCATATTTTGCATTTGATAGTATTGATCTTTGACATGATCCTTTACAGATGTTTTGAAAGCTTCAAACACCGGGACCAGCTGACTTACAACACTCTTCACATAGGCTAAATCCTTATCAGCTTGAGATTTTGAACTCATGAAAGAGTATAAGGCAACAACAGATATCTGTAGAGCTTCAAGATCTGCTTCTAGCCTGGAGGTTTGAGTCTGGCACTCCTTGACTTCTTCCATTAGCTCACCCACGAAAGTTGACAGATTGCAACCAAGAGAAAGCTCAAAAGATCTTTCTAACATCTTCATTTCTTTACCAAAACAGTGATTTATCTCAGCAACAGAGGCACTGAAGGATTACTTCAGCTCATGCTTTAGGGATTCGAGGTCAGACTTTGTAACAAAATCAGTAGGAGCAAATGTAGTAGATACTCTTTCAGAAGCTAAACTGACTACAGAGTCAGCCATGACAGATTGAATCGGGGATACTAAAAAAGATTCCATTGTCTTTACTTATTCTACAAAACTGACTTTGAGATTTTCTTTCAGCACATCTAAATCATGTACTTGGACCACATCAGCAGGTAATAACTCAGAATTGATGTCATAGCTGATCTTTGGTCTATTCAAAGATACTTCATTATCTGAATCAGGATAATCCAAGTCAAAGACTATAAAACATGGGTCTTCCACCCAGTCTTCAGACTCGATAGTCACTGTAACATTTCAAAACTTGGTGTGATGATCCCCCTCAATGGGTGCATTCTCATATATAACAACTACATTCTCTACTGGTCTTTCTTCATCAGAATCTTCCACAACAACTTCCATCTCTGTAGCAGTAGGATGATTTTCTGGAATAGGTACAGCTTCTCCTCTTTCTCTTTCTTCATCCATAGAAGGTACAACTGAGCTTCCAATAACTGGACTCAGACTAAATTCATCAGAATCAGATAATTCAGAGGCATTCTTTTCTTCGTCTACATGCTTAGAGACCGACTGGTCTTCCTCCTTAGCAGGTGTCTCTACTTCTGCTAGCACTTCCTTTTCTAAAGACATAACTTTAGTAACAGGTCTTGGAGGAAAGTCAGGATCTCCTCCTCATCCATATGAGTTTCTTCCTCTTCTTCTTCTTCTTCTTCTGACTCATCACTGTACTCAGGTTCCTCTTCATCAGGTCCTATACCTGGATCTCATTTATCCTTTGGCCTTGAAGGATAATCCATAGGATTGAACTTATCATATACCTTTTGGTCATCATTGACCCATTCTCATTTCCACGGATTCCAATTAATCTTCATATATTTTCAAATTGTAGTAGTGATACAAAAGTTTCTCTTCACTACAACTGTCTCATATTGAGACTCAGCTATCCCTTTCACTTTGATCATAACAGAAATCATCTTAGCAAAGAATAGGGCGTTAGTCTTTGATTTCGGCCTTGTCATATCTTCCATTTGACTCATCACCAATCTGCATAAATTGACTTTGACATCATGTCTCAAAAGATATAGAAGATAGATATCCTGATATCTCAAATTAGAAAAGTCTCCTCTCCTTGGGATCAATACATGTTGAACAAACTTGAACAGTAATCTATTCTCTCCATCCATTTCTGCAGCAACCACTTTCCTTGGAGTTCCATCACCAGCCAGTTCTTTCAACGCGGTCTCATGATCAAAAATGTCACTGGTAGGTGGCATTGCTCTTGATACATATCCAGACACACCTTCATGAGGAACTTTTAAGCAATCATCCCATTCTACTGATGAAAATGATAACACTTTACCATTTACAAACGAAGATACTCGGTTCTCATTCTCTAACTTCTCGAAGCTTACGAACTCGTAAAACCGTTTTACCAACTATGGGTAGTAGGGACCGTTGTTATTTGAAAAGCAGTCTACCCATCTCTGAGCTTCTAGAACTTCGAGCACCAAGGACCTGCTGGGCAGCAACCAGTCTACACACAACTCTTTTTCGACCACAATAGCTCTATTTTTCAGATGAGGATTTACTGGTCTCCTTCCTAACCTAGTTCTAACAGCACTACTCACTTATGGCTCGGACTTCTTCCTTTTTTGCTTTATGCTCAACACAGTCTTCTCGGATGACAGGAATTTTGGTTTTTGCCATCGCTGGTTCGAGGGATCTCATGTTTGTAGAGGGTTCAGGTTCTTTGTGTCGAAGGTAAAAGGTTTTGGGTTCGGTGGAGTGAGAAGCGGCTTAGACTTAGTTTTATCATTTAGGAATCATAAGTTAAATAAATAAAAATAAAATAAAATAAAACGGTTCACATTCTTGACGGCAGACAAAAGATTTAAAACAGCACTTTATCGGTGATGATTTTTATCGGTGATGATTTCTATCGGTTAGGATTTCTATTGGTGAAGATTTCTATCGGTGAAGATTTCTATCGGTGAAGATTTCTATCAGTAAAGATTTCTATCGGTGAGGATTTCTATCGGTGGGGATTTCTATCGGTGAGGATTTCTATCGGTGAGGATTTCTATCAGTGAGGATTTCTATCAGTGAAGATTAAACATCCCCAGCTCATGCCTAATGTAACATAACCTATCCACATTTAAGGGTTTTGTGAAAATGTCGGCCAATTGATGTTCAGTGCCGATAAATTCAAGAGAAATATCACCCTTTTGATAATGATCTCTCAGAAAATGATGCCTTACATCAATGTGTTTGGTTCTTGAGTGAGATACAGGGTTCTTCGAGATGTTTATTGCACTAGTGTTGTCACAGTTAATCGAAACATGCTTAAAATCATATCCATAGTCCAAGAGAGTGTGTTTCATCCACAAAATTTGTGCACAGCAACTACCAGCAGCTATATACTCTACTTCGGTAGTGGATAGAGCTACAGAATTCTGCTTTTTACTACACCAAGATACTAAGGATTTTCCTAAAAAATTACATGTTCCTGAAGTTCTTTTTCTGTCTAATTTGCAACCATCAAAGTCAGCATCTGAATAACTCATTAACTCAAAGGATTTTCCTTTTGGATAAAATAAACCAAGGTTAACAGTATGTTTGAGATACTTGAAAATTCTTTTAACAGTAAGAAAATGAGATTCTTTCGGGTTAGCTTGAAATCTTGAACACATACATACACTGAACATAATATCTGGTCGACTAGCAGTAAGATAAAGTAATCTACCAATCATATCCCTATAATTGGTTTGATCTACTGGTTTCCCAGTTTCATTTGTATCCAATTTACAGATTGTACTCATAGGAGTTTCACTCTCCTTAATACTATCAAAACCAAATCATTTTAAAAGATCATTTATATATTTACTTTGATTCAAAATAATACCATTTTCATTTTGAAATACTTGAAATCCAAGAAAGTATTTGAGTTCTCCCATTAAACTCATTTCAAATTCATTTTGCATACTTTTTGAAAAATAAGTACATAAAGAATGTTTAGAAGAATCAAAAATAATATCATCAACATAGATTTGTACAACTAAAACATCTTTAGAAATTCTATTAATAAAAAGAGTTGGATCAGCAATCCCTTTAGTAAAACCTTTTGAAATAAGAAAATTGATGAGTCTATCATACCAAGCTCTTGGAGCTTGTTTTAAGCCATATAAAGCTTTAGAAAGTTTAAAAACTTGATTTGGAAAATGGGGGTTTGTAAATCCAGGAGGTTGTTCTACAAAAACATCTTCAATTATAAAACCATTTAGAAATGCACTTTTGACATCCATTTGATATAACTTGAAATTTAGATGTGCAGCATATGCAAGTAAAATCCTAATGGCTTCTAGTCTAGCTACAGGTTCAAAGGTCTCCTCATAGTCTATGCCTTCTTCTTGACTATATCCTTGTGCAACTAGCCTAGCTTTGTTTCTAACTATGTTTCCTGATTCATCAACTTTATTTCTAAAAACCCATTTAGTGCCTATTTTTAGTGTGTCCTTAGGTCTGTCAACTAATTCCCAGACTTTGTTTCTTTCAAATTGGTCTAACTCTTCTTGCATAGCCATTACCCAGAGTTCATCAATGATAGCATCATTAATGATTTTGGGTTCTAGCTGGGAGAGAAAATCTTGATGTTCAACCTGATTTCTTAGAGAAGCTCTAGTGTGTGTTCCTCTATGAAGATTACCAACAACAACATCCAAAGGGTGATTCTTTAGAATTCTTGTTGATCTAGTAAAGGTAGGTCAAGACACTTTAGGTGAATCAGTAGGTTCGGGGTCAACCGAAACAGATTCTGGAAAAAGTCCAGAACTGGAAGCTTTTATAACAGGTTCATTGGGTTTATCATTAAGGTCCAGAACAGTCAAATCTTCTTCAAGATTCTCAAGAGAGGTTTTAGGCTCATGTGGATCAGTTTCATCGAATTTGATGTGAAAAAATTCTTCCACACATTTGGATTTCTTATTAAACACTCTATAAGCTTTACTTGAAGTAGAGTAACCCAGAAAAATTCCTTCATCACTTTTAGAAGCAAATTTGTCCAGATTATCCTTTGTAATAAGAATAAAGACTTTGCAACCAAAAACTCTGAAGTAATTAACCTTAGGCTTCCTATTGTTCCATAACTCATATGGGGTTTTCGTAAGAACAGGTCAGATCAAGACTCTATTGATAACATAACAAGCTGTATTTACAGCTTCAGCCCAAAAGTAAATAGGCAGTTCATATTCATTAAGCATGGTTCTAGCTATTTCTTGAAGGGTTCAGTTTCTCCTTTCTACTACACCATTCTTGCTGAGGTGTCCTAGGAGCTGAAAAGTTATGAGTGTAGCCATTGTGTAAGCAATAAGATTCAAAGTCTTGATTTTCAAACTCACGGCCATGATCACTTCTCAGGGTCTTAATTTTGAGTCCACTAAGATTTTCTGCAGACTTGGAGTATTTAACAAAGGAAGAATAAGCTTCACTTTTGTGAGCTAAGAAATATACCCAAGTATATCTAGAGAAGTCATCTACTAGAACACAGACATAGTGCTTCCCATTTAAACTAGAAACTCTTGATGGTCCAAACAAATCCATGTGAACCAACTCAATTGGTTGAGAAGTTGAGACTTATTTCTTTGATTTAAAAGAAACTTTGCGTTGTTTTCCCTTTTGACAGGGATTACACACTTTGTCATTTGGGAATTCTAATTTAGGTAAGTCTCTAACTATGTTTTTCCTAGACAGTTATCTAAGTGAGTGAATGTTGCAGTGTCCTAATCTTCTGTGCCATAGCCAAGATTCTTTATGAAAAGCATTCAAACAAGAAATATTTTGTTTGGCTAAAGAATTTAAATCGAAAGCATAAACATTTTCATTCCTTAGAGCAGAAAATACTAAAGCATTTTTGGAGTTAAAAACATCACAGGAATCATTTTCAAACTTGACATTGAAACCATCGTCAGATAATTGAGATATACTAAGCAAGTTATATTTAAGTCCATCAACGAATAAAACTTTAGAAATTAATACCGAGTCAGCGTTACCAATCTAGCCTAGGCCGACAATTTTTCCTTTAGAGTTGTCACCAAAGGTGACATGACCACCATCAACCTTTATTAAGCTCTTGAAGCAAGAATAATCTCCAGTCATGTGTCTTGAGCACCCACTGTCTAAATACCATATCTTCTTGTGACAGCTCTTCAAGCAGGTCTCCTATAAAACAGATTTAAACAGGAAATGACTTTGGTACCCAGATTTTCTTGGGTCCAGATAGGTTAGCAATCAGGGCTTTAGGTACCCAGATTTGTTTTATTGGTTTTATACAATTAACAGAAGTAACAGATTATGAAATATAAACTTTATTTGGTCTATAACCATATGAATATCTTGTTGAAGCATATGAATTTCCAAAACTGGAACTAGAAATATTTTTTTCAGACTTAGGAATAAATCGGGTTCTGGTGAACTGTCTCTGTCCAGGTTGGTATCCTAAACTAATAGCCTAACTAGGTGCAACTTGCTTTCCTAGCATTTGAGTTAGAGCATCCTTTCCATTTGTGAATTTTTCTAAGTCCTTTCTGAGTTGCTCATTTTACAGTTTCAGTTCTGTATTTTCCTTTAGTAGTTGAGCATTCTTTTCCTTTTCTATATCAAGATCAGATTTATGCTTAACACTTAAAGCATACTGTTTCTTTAAACCTTTGTATTTGTCTTTAAGCTCATTATAGGTTTCTTCTAACATATCACAGTACTCAAATAGTTCAGATTTTGACATGTTTTCCGAATCAGAATCATCTTCAGTATAATATGAATTTAAAATAGGAGTGTCAGATGTTACCTCAGAAGTATTTGTCATGAAACACATGTTGGCTCGATTCCTTTCAGAGTCCGAAGATTCGGCTTCACTAATGCTGTCTTCTGAAGCACTCCAGGTATCCTTCATGGATTTCTTGTACTTCTTGTCTTTGTAATCATATTTCTTTTTGAATTTTAACTTTGGACAGTCTGCTTTGATATGTCCTTTTCGCTTGCATTCGTAGCAGACAACTTCATCAGTCCTGTTAGCTTTCTTCCAATCCTTTTTCCATTTGCCTTGTTGATCATACTTTCCTTTGTAATTTGTTTTCCTAATAAATTTCTTTTTCCTATAAAACTTCTTGAATCTCCTGTCTATCTGAGCCATTTCTGCGTCACTTTCATACTATGAGTTTTCACTTGTTGAACTCTCATCTTCCATTTGTATTTTTTCCTTCTCCTTACTCTTCAAAGTAGTAGACTTGAAAGCTACAGATTTTCTTTTCGGTTCATCATCTTCCTCTTTGTTTACCTTGAGCTCTTCTTCATACATCATCAATTTTCTAATAAGTTCTTTGACATGTAGAGAAGAAATGTCACATGATTCTCTGATTGAGACAGATGTGCCTCTCCATCGGTCTGGTAGACATCTCAAGATTCTCATAATTTGTTCCTTTGGTGGAACAGATTTTCCGAGTGAATTCTTCGTATTGACTATCTCATTAAACCTGAGATACATGTCAGAAATAGGTTCATCAGACTTCATTTTAAAATTATCATACTTAATAGTATAAGTGTTCAATCTCATTTCTTTAACATTATTTGTTCCTTCATGAGAAACATCCAAGGTATCCCAAATTTCAAAAGCAGTTTTGCATGCAGAAATTCTGTTGAATTCTTCATCTCCTAGAGCACAGTACAAAGCATTCATAGCTTTACAATTATTATTGTAAGCAGTATTTGTAGGTTCATCCCAAGTAGATCTATCAGTAGTGGGAATTTTGTATTCAGATTCAATAGCAGTCCAAATATCAAAACTCATGCTTTCTAGATGAATTTTCATTTTAAGTTTCCACTGAGCATAGTTATTTCCATTAAAGAAAGGTGGACGGTTAGTAGCAGCACCCTCAAGTCTATTATCCATTATAAACAAACTTTAAAGAGATAAAAATTTAGAAATAACAGAAATTTTAAGAACATTAAAATACAACTAAAATCACAGTTGAAAAGCAGAGAGTAAATAAAAAGTTTTGCAGAACAAACAACCTTTGATACCAAATTTTGGTCGGAGTGGACACTCAAGAGGGGGGTGAATTGAGTTCCAATTAAAATTTATGTTAAAAACAATTTCTATTAAAATCCCCCAATTTCAAAAACAAACTAAACTGTAGTGAATTTATACAGATTATAATGGTTCAATTAGTTTCTCAAAGATTGATTAATTCTCAGTTAACTTAATCTGATGATTAGATTAACTTTTGAAACTAACTTACTGGTTTATAATAAATATAAACACATGCGAGTTTAACTATCGAAGTAGCTTTGAAAATAAATTATATTTCAAAGTAATAGCAGCGAAATATGAAATAAATGTATATAGTATGGATATTGGTTGTAACCAAAAACACAAGAGTTAACCAAGAGGTTCAGTCTCAAGCCGAAAAATAGTCCTCTCAAAATTTATATAAAGTGATCCACACCCTGGATCTGGGTTAACAACAGTGATCACACTGTTCAGGTCAAGAGACCTCTACCACAGTTATACGTGGGATAACTAACAACAGCTCAAAGCTATCCAGGTCACACTCGACCTCTACCACTATCCACAGTGGGAAATAAAGGATGTAAAGATTGTGAGTGAGGATTTACAAATCCTCCAGTTAAGGTTCAGGAGACAGTGTGTGTGTAATAATTAATAGGATACACACACTGATCGTAATGCAAATACTAAATCACTTAGATCAAGATATAGAGTTTGTAATGGCTCTGGTGATTAAAGTGCAGCTCTGGACTCCTTTGGATTTGATCAGAAATGGTTTTGAGTCCTTCTTTAGTATTTGACTGAAAAAAAGAGTATCGTTTCTTCTTTCAGTGCTTCCAGGTTCAGCTTGGTTATCAGCTCAGAAAGTGAAGTGTTCTGTGTAGTTCTTCTTTAGCATAGATTGCTCGTTGTATGCTCTGTGTTCTGGAGTCTGGTAGTAGTAGTCTTGTGAGGGCAAGTTCTCCAGTTGTTCTTGGCACGTTTTGAGCTTGATCGCAAGTGTGTTCTGTGTGCTCGATCTCTTCAAGTCTCTTGTCTCTCTCTCTTTACTGATACATACATGATGTCTTTTTATGCCTTTTTTTGTTTTTCTGAGAAGAAGGAATGATTATGCTTTTCGATCGTACTTGGTACGGTTTCCTGAAATGGAAACATAAATCATTTAATAACATTAAATGCATCAAAAGTAACAAATGTAACTGTTAGTATAATAAACAAATAGTTTCGAGGATATAGGATTTGACTCTGCAGTTCAATATCGGTAGCCGTTTGTTTGTAGACCTGTACGGTTGACTCGGTGTAGGATCTTCCATCGGTAGCTCTTCAAACTCTTATCGGTGGCTCTTATCGGTAGCTCTTATCGGTAGCTCTTATCGGTAGCTCGATGTCCATCGGTAGCTCTGTGCATCGGTAGCTCTCTCTCCATCGGTAGCTATGTGCATCGGTATCTCTCTCTCCATCGGTAGCTCTGTGCATCGGTAGCTCTGTGCATCAGTAGCTCTCTGTCCATCGGTAGCTCTGTGCATTGGTAGCTCTGTGCATCGGTAGCTCTGGCTATCGGTAGCTCTGGCAATCTGTAGCTCTGACTATTATGCATATCTGTAGCTCTCTTTAGGTCAGTGATACTTACACTTGGCTGTCTTATGCATAACACATCTAATTCACTTAGAATCATTTCAAAACATATATAAACATGGATAAGCGAGATTAACATAAATCAGAAATTATTTTAACATTATTATTAAATTAATCATCGATTTGAAAGTATTAAAGTGTAGATCAACAGTAATTGTGAATATCATAATATATGAAAACATAATTGGGATTGTTAAAACATGTGAATACATGATTGGGATTATCAAAACAGGTGAGGTCAACACTAAATGTGGAGGAGTACACTTCATGGAACTATATAATAAAATATGTTGTATCATCTTGTCTCCAGTTACAATGAGTTTTATCCATGTTTTGAAACATGTTGATTTTCACTAATTGGGTTGCACATATGTGATTCCAAGTCATCATGTTTATGATTGATGACTAATTTTAAGATGGGTGACCCTTCAACCTATTCGTCATGAAACATGATTTTCAATATTATTCTCTTGATCACTCTCAATAGTTCAATACCTCTTAATGGTTTTTTAGTCCCTACTAATTACAAATTTTATATATATGTGAGAACTTCTTATGTTATATATTCAAAAATATATCTAAAATCCATAATTTTCTATTCCACACAAGACTACTAAATGTCTCATGGGTTGAGGAATCATTTTTAAACATAAATGATTCTATAAACATGATGAATATGAAAAAAAATCATGATATGTCCCACATCTTATGGTATTATTAATGATATTGTAAGAGATACTATTGAAGATAGGTCATATAACTTTTCATTCCATGATGAGGTTCATATATATAATTTAGACGATATAATCAATTTTGAGATTTACAAATCTTATAGACTTTCACATCAATTTCACTACGCTGATAAAAATGTTTCTGTCTTCCTTTATAATGTTTACGCAATATAAAAAATTTCCCGACAAAATTAATAACTTCTAGAAGATTATTTAGAATGAGGATACTAATTTTAAGACCACCTTTCTACCTATTATTGATCTTTATTATATGTTATGGGACTGTTCGCAATCATGGATAATCTATTACCTAGAATGTGTGGTGAGATAACCAGTTCGATGATTTGACAAACCCAATATCTCTACAAGCCACATTCTCAGGGATTCAATGGAACACATTTATGCAATGGGATTCCCGTTGAACGAATTTCCACTTTATGAAAAAGTCTCTACTAATATGGATTTTGTGCATATTTTGGAACTAAACCATCAATTCTAATATAGGATGATTTATGAATGGGAGGAGGGACATAGTATGTCAGTAGAAAAGGGAGAATACCTCATAAACACTTTTTATAGGCTATGAAATCCAACGTTGTATTTGATATATGAATTTTTATTGAACACAATACCTCGTAACGATGGACCCATTTAAATTGAAGTTGAGAGCATTATGGCATGAAGAATGATTTTATGATATATTAATTCCTTTAAAATTGGGTTTCCCTTACAATAAAGTCATTTTATATTGTTGTGTTCCCACTATCTCTTCCAAAACATGGGGTTTGGTGAATTTAACATCATAGATTATATGAATTCATACTACGTATAGTATCTTCTTTACAACTCTCCATCAATATGAATAATATACATATCATTGATAATAAATATTATCTACTTCATTATATTAGATTTTACTCAGATAATATTGGCCAGAAACATCATAAAGTCTCATAGTTCAGTGATCAGATAAGAAACATGGACACACAATAGTGTAACATAAATTGTTCATAGAATGGGTGAAGGATAATTTCTCAATGGAACATTATTTACTGGATGAAAATCGAAAATAATTTTTGGATTTATCTTCATCCATTTAGGCATGTCTTACATAATTATTAGTGGAGGAAATGAAGTTGTTGACACTTAATCATTCAATTTACACCTCATATCACGCTCTAGATGATCTTGAGAATCCGCTATACCAAATTTTTTAAACTTTATATTTCTTATAGGTAAATACTAGATATTCTCAGACAATGTAGATTAATCTGTATTTAAAATGTTTTTAAGGAAATTATATTTCAGACTCCATAAATTTCTTTAATTTTATCATTTATTTTATCTTATGCATGATATTTTTCACCTCTGAATCATACATATTATTAAGTAGAAAAAAAATGTTATAATAAAAATTTTCATAATACCTTAGCTGAGACACCTAAATAATTAATGTAATATCATGATAAAAGAACTCAAATTATTGAAGTCATAATCAATCTCTTTAATTCAATGATGATATCCCTTAAGAAATCAACTTGATCAAAAATATAATAGGGTAAAATATTCCATAGAAGGATAAAACTCAAATATTTACACTATGACACAAATATTTCTGTCTAGGGATGAGGGAATTGACTTTTTCTTATGATAACCTTTCTGAATCTTAATCATGTGGAGTCTGGTGTCTATTTCAGTTGGATTTGTACTTTATTATAATCCAAACTAATGGTGTACTTGGTTGTTCGGAAGAATAACGTATACATTCGTTTTCTAGATTATTGGGTCTTATATCATGGACCTTAATATCATTTAGTTTATGTTATTATATCATATAAATTATTTTTATATAGTTTAAAGGCTTCTACCTAGTGATTTATTTTTCTATGGTATATGTTCTAATGATTGGACCATATTTTACTATTCCTTAAGGTCTTATTATTGTGAATATATACTTATTTATCTACAAACAACATAGAGTGGGTTTTGAATGATTCATACCCATTAAGGTTCTTGGTCCCTTCCATCCTTACATGGATTATAAATAATATGTAAATCATGTCTCAAGGAGTCTGAGTTGAGGATAATAAAGTGGGGGATACATATAAGTAATTATCCCAAAACACACCAAGGTGATGAGTTCTTCTACAATGTTATGTGGACCCATGTGGATCATAGGTCCATCCATAAAAGATCATACATATTTGGAAGATGGTTCAGGGGACAATTTGTAGATTATACTCATTCATGACCAATTAGAGTGTTCCCCACTCATTCCCAAAATGCTGTTTTTGGTTGTTTGGAATTCAAATACTACGATAGTGAAATAGGGTATTGGGAAACGACTATCCCTATATATTTCTTAGACACTATGGGTATTTATGTTTTTGGTCATGAATCATGGAATATATATATGTCTAATAATTAAGTAACTAATTTATATTTTAATAATGCATACAATTAATTATGATAAAATTTTCAGGATGTTGATTCAATAAGGATAGTTTGGGTTATAAGAATGATAAATCATAATATGAGAATATCTATGTCAAATTAAAACTAATGATAGTGGTTACATGTCATCCATTAGTAATATTTAAATCATGTAACACATGTATTCATGATATTATATCATGAATTTAATGTGTTCCATTCATACAGAACCAAAAATATCACTTAGCCACAACCACATAGTCATCAAGTTATTCACCAATGAATCCTATTGTTGTCTTTTTAGATCATTCAATCCCAATCAAAATTACACATAATTAAAGAAGAAAATAAAATTTCCATAGTATTAGGGGTCCTAGTAAATGTGGAAAATAAAACTGAATTAGTGAGTATTGATTCTTACATCAATATAATGAAGTTGGTTTATGGAAATCATATTATTCAGTAATGACTAAAACAATTTTATTGTTGTATATTCATGTAATGAAAATATATCATTGTGAGGCCATGTTTTAAATCATTGTTCTAATTTTTTTCTAGACTAGAGAGATCCACCATGAATATAAAATCTCATGGAGGTGACATAATATATCCATAATGATATTTCTTATTTTTTTTATTTCACCTATAATGTTTTTATAAACTCTATAATCAATGTCTTTAACAGGAATATCAATGACATTTTCTCTTATTATCCTTTACATGTTTTCTCCCAAACAATTTTTCACATTTAAATATATGTTTAATTTAATTATATTTATATAATTGAATGAAAATATTAATGGTCATACAATATTTACCAATGTGTAAATGAATTTTGATCATGATACGATAGAATCATCTATTAGTCCAGTGTTAAAAAAATCCCAAATTAGCATTCCAAAGTTCAAGAGTGCTAAAAAACACCATTGAGAAAAAAAGGTGATGCAAATTAGGACTCAATGTTTATAAATATTTTATAATATTAAATGATATTTATGGAGAAGGTGATAAAAAATCAAGATTTTATAACTAGTTTCAGTGTTATGTAGTCAAAGATCACAAGTGTCATATGGGACTTCATGTAGGGCCAAGATACATCTGGATGGTGATTTTAAATCCCTAATGCAAATATAACCCATATGATGTTCAACATAGGGAAAAATTATCCATTTGATGAATAGTGGAATGGTTTCAGTGACATGAGATAAAATTGTCCCTAAGAGTTATTTATGGATTTATATGATTAGAAATACGATGAAAGAAAACTAGACATTGGTTGAATAGGATAAGGACCCCAAGGTCCTTTTATAATCAGTGAAAATATATGATGAACTTCATATTTTATTGTCATGAAATAGATATTCACTCAATATTTATTTTAACATCATGTGACAAATATGTGATTTTTTTGAACCGGCATAAAATATACGAAACATGTCATTAATAAAGTCGAGCATTATTTCGAAAAATTCAAATAAAATATACTTTTGTGTCCTTGCATAGTGTTATCAGTGGATATAGAGATGTTGGGTTCCCCGTTGAACTTATCTGATTCATTCATAAACGGTCTACATGAAAATAAAATTCATTCCAATGTAAATAAATTTTAAACAACATGACTACTCATAAATATTTTATGGTGTACAAAGGTGGACCAGAGATTAGGAGAATATTTAGTTTCCATGGATGGGATATCCTTGGTTTCCCAATGAATTTTGTTATGGAATTAATTTATTCCATGGTAATATCTTTTAATGTTACCCCTATATAGATCTATCTCATACATAAAAGGGCGAAGAATTATTTTAATTATTGGACTTTGATTAATATTAACTGATATTAGATTCATTATGTTTCCTATAACAATAGGAATTAATCCATGAATAGTTCACACACACCCACACACACACCTAGACAGATCAAAATATTTTTTTTTCTGGAGAGGGAATTTTCTTTTTATAGAAATTCATTTCTTGGATTGATGATGGGGTGTCAGAATGTCATTATGTATCCTTTATGGATATAAATCAAGCAATATGATGTTTTTTAAATGTTGATTTCCCCCATATATTTACCTGACTCATATATATGTGAGAGGGGAAGGTTCTCCACTAATGATAATTCACCCAATATCATTTCAGTACATGTTATCTAATTTTCACTGATACCTATGAGGTGTATGGATGTTATATTGGTAGGAAAATTATCTATAAGGGGATCTTTACATTCTTGTTTCCATTCATGTCTGAAATTATTCTATGCAAATAGTTCACTATGGAAGGTTATAATAGTGGATAACTTGTGGATTCATACTATAAAATTTACATGATCTTCAATAATATCCTAATAAGTTCGGAATTTTGTCATATTTTGTTCTATTGAGAGAATATTATCTTCATAGAACATGGCCATTTACAGGGATATGGAACATGTCATCATTGTAACATGGCATTGGACATGGGATCCTGACAACTATACATATATTATAGTGATGATAATCAACAAACATATCATTCTTATAGAAATATAATCCCCTTATAACTCATTCGCATACGTAAAAAGAGGGAATATGTTTTCTTCTCATAATTATCCTTGAATCAATTGTCAGCTAAGTGATCTTCTATGTAGATTGAGCTCTTATATATAGAAATTTAATTTACATATTTGATTTTTGTATAAGGATAAAATATCTAATACTATAAAAATTTATTTTATTTTAATAATTCCACATATATCTGCATGGATCCTAACCTAATGTAGGAAATTGAAACCATCTAATGGTCCTATTAATTATGTTTTGGGTCTTATGGATTATAGGATATATAATTTAAATTAACATCATGAAAAACATGTATATGATGATGATGTTTTATGGTTTTTCAAATATGACCAAACTGGATAAATTTGACGACTAATTATTCATAAGTAATTTTTGTATTCATAGTATATTCCTAATGCAAAATGAATGTATAAAAAAATATGATTCCACAATATTTTGTTTTATATGAGTACAATGAGAATGTTGAGTAACATTGAGGGTATCTGAATTTCATTGAATAACTAGGTTATTGATATTATATATTATACCAGAATTGTTTTATTCAAGGATATATTTAAATTAGTTTGTAAATGTCTACCATTAATAATTATGGAAGGTTGTATAGGTCACATCCCTGAAATTTGATCATAGATTATATGGTGGTCCTTTCATGGGGGATTAGAACATCCCCTAAGAAAAATGTATTAGGAATTGAGTTATTATATATCATATCCTTATCAGGTATCAATGAATTTCCAAATCTCTTTTTCAATTTTTGTAGAGGGGAAAACCAAGACCATGTAGGCTATAGGTTATCATGGTTCCATATGTGGGATGGAAACTCAAGAAATTGATTTAATTAACTCAAAAAATTATGTTCTGAAGTTGCTTAAATTAGAATGTAGGATTCTATAGGTGTATGATAACACTAATTGATACTCCATCTTGAATTGAACTCATATTTGTGGCCAAGGGATAAAAAAAATTCTTTCCAAATACAATGCCATTATGAGATATGATCTATTCTATGTGATTTCCTCATGTTCTTTAGTTTTAAATCATGAGTCAAGGATGTTTTGTGGTATATAATTATATTAGAATATGTTATTTTTTTTGTATTTATTGACTAAAACTCTATTTATAGATCCAATTTTTGTTTTTGGTAGTAACCTAATCTTTATAGGGGATGTTTCAATGGTTTATCCATAGATTCTAGGATCTGGAGAAGTTTTCATAGCATCTCTCTTTGTGTTGTGTGAGATCGGTAAATTTTTCATTTGAACCATCTTGTTGTCAAACCTTTTTTGATGTCTAACTAAAAAATCTTGTAAATCACCCCCACATTTTAGTTGGTGGTGGTTATTTCAGTCACATACAAAGAGGATTTTACTACTGTCACCTATGTAGAACCAATAGTTATTTGGGGTTTGTATTTGAAATAAATGAAGTAAGAAATAGTGTGACCTATTCTCAAAAGAAAGTAGAAATAATCAAAGAAGTAATCGAGGGTGGTTTTTCTAGTTTTTTATCATAGGGGGGAGGAATATAGTTAATCTAGACCTAACATGGACCTCATTGAGAACCATTATTGGATTGAGGCGTATATAAATTTAACTATTATAACACGTCGTTTTCTATGATCTGTGGATATGGATGATATTTAGATTGATTTTACCAAATGGAATCTTATAGGTGCTATGTAATTTCTACAAAATCAAAGAATCCAACTGGGTATTTCATAAGGTTCAATGCTATATGTATCATATCTTAAAGTATCTCATCATAATGATTCAATAATTGATATTCCAATAGTTTGATACTAAGTGATAAAATTAAACCCATTCATTTTGAGAGGAATTTAGAGACTCTCACATTTTAACACTATTTAAAATTAGTGAGGTTAGAGATTGTGATTTTATTTATTGTAGAGAATAATTAATATATGGATTGAAGATGATGATATTCCAATACCATGATAGACCCTAATGGATTGTTGTTATAAATGAAAATAGATTTCTTGATACGATCATGTATAAATAATATCATTTTTACCGCTGTCTAGTCTCTTAAGACCGATATATGGTCACAATGGGACACAATGTGTGAGTAATACTATTCTAGATCACATGTACAATTAAACTATGTTATATTTGGATTTATAAATTTGGGAGGGAAAATATTCACCAAACCATTAAGGATATCAATTATTTTGATGTGGTTCTTTGGCATGCCACCCTACCGTGGATCCCATCCTTGTCACTAGGGACTCATTGTTCTTGAGTAGTTATGTTGTTACTGTTGTATAGATCTCTAATAAATCCCTCACATCTTGTGAGTGTTGAGAAGCTGTTCCTTGCATCTACTCCTATTTACTACCAATTCATTTCAACGTAGTATAATCAGCCCATTATGGTGGATTTTTTCCACATGATGGAGGAAGATTATAGTCATCTTTATCTTCCCCTTTTATATAAACAATTTTTATAGATACCGAGATTATTTTATTCTCAAACATAAATATAATGGAAAATTTAATTCCACCTAGAAGGGTTAGAAGATGGATTCACAATTCCACATGACGGTAATAGTTAGTAGAAAAATCCCCCATGTATAATTCCCCACTAAACCATTTGTGTTTATGTATCTGACTATGTATATGGGATACTCATTTTTCTATTGAAGGTATTTTAGACCATATAAATGGTGATTGGGATATAGCCTCACCCTTCCATTTATTCTTTCTGTAATTTCATTAAATATGATGTATCACATACATCAATTGTTCAAGGATTTGATTCCACATTTGATTCCATATATGTGCAGCCTATGTTTGATCATCAACATCACTGTCCTATTATGGAATAATTTCATCTTTTCTATACTCTTCTTTCATACATTTTTTTGTATAAAAGTTTTATTATGTTTTTTATGACTGTCGGTAAGTCATACATTTCATCTCTAGTCACCACTATAGTCAATATAATGTATGGAAGCTCTGTACCACCTATTTCCTCTCTATTTGTAGATGGAGGTCATTCATGTTGACCTTGATCTTGTTTGGACATATTTTATTACAACACCTGTTATATTTGATTATCTTTTCTAAATAATTCAATTTTTTTATCATGTTAATAGTGACCTTCATTGATTTTGTAATCATTTTTTGTCCAGAAATCCCCAAATAAAAGGTTTACATATCATGGTAGGAGGAACATCATGAATTTCAGTCATTTTTATTTATTTCATAGACAAAAAATGACTTATATTCTATTGGGTGATAATAAAGATACCCCATCCCTATGGATTGGGGTGATTAGGGGCCATCGTTTACAGACATTGATCATATTGTGGAGGATATAATTAATTATATAGTATTAGTTTATATAAAAAACATCAACCCTTAAAAATGGGGTTTATTTATAGTTAGAACCGATTTATTTAGGACCCTTTGTGGGTTTGTTGACCCTCTGGGAAATTTATGTGAGAAAATACCCCCAATCACGTGGGTTGGGCTATCTCATGGATGGGTTCGATGGTGCATCCCCTCATGACCAAATTAATACTATGAAATTTCATTCCATTGTGGAATGGCTATTGTGTCTACATGTGATAGTATTAACTTACAAAATTAATTTGTTGGTTACTCTCTGAAATTGGCTTCCATGATTTAGAGGTGTTCTATTATTTTGAGAGTTCATGCATAGGAACGTGTTAGTGTACCTCTCCATCATTTCGTGTTGTTTTTTCAATCACAGTGTCAGAGAGAATTTTTAGGTTGACCAATTGGCCCTTTATTTTCAGATTCTATTATCACTATTGTGGATATCTTATTGTAGAATGTTTCATGTGGGGAACTTCTCTATAGTGGGGATTTGGTGAAGTGAAATTCTATATAGTCACCCCATCCTCATATAATAATGCCTTGAGATGCTACATTTATTAATTTCTGTAGAGCATCTATTCTATAGATAAAATCATGCTATAATATTTTTTTATTCACATAATATCAGATACCTGATTCATAGATAAAAAATCTAGATCTATCTGAAAAAAATAATTGTTATTCCCTAAAGGATATCATCAAATCCATTATAAGGGGGTTTCTAGCTAGTAGCTTTTGAAATGTTTCCCACATGTTCATGTGTATGTAATGCATGCAGTCAAATTTTAATAGTTTTGGGACTTTGTTATCAAAATTAGAGATTGGTGATAACATATTTTGGAGGTTTTATCTAACTCTATCTCACCTTATATAAATTTTTAACTTTTATATATCAAGAAAATATTCATCCATTTATTCACAAAATAATGGCCACATCTCTTGTTCCATTACGGACCATGGTGAGGATTTCATTGAATTTCATAGGGAACTATGTTTTTCTAACAAAAATGTTTCAATAACCTACCTAACTGATGTTTCCATAATAGTGTGTTTATTTCCAATCCTGGAAGAGATATTATTGTATAGAGTTTCCCATGTTGGATTTCTAAAATTTTATTATAATAATCAATATATATACTAGTATCAGTATGATTGTCCTGGTAATTATCATTTTCTTCATTAGATGAGGAGTCATAAATCTTGAAAGCATTGTATAGACTAATGGTTAGAGTCTATGAGTATATTTGGACTATGATCAGCATCCGACATTACGTGTAGATTATTTTGACCTAACATTTGTTGTCGATATGAAATATAACACTATTAAATGACAATATTCAGTGTATGTTGAGGAATTTTTTTTGTTCATTGTAATTTTATTCTACTACCTAATAATATCTGGATTATTATGGTGTCCTTCTATACATTCATTAGCGATGTGTATTATCCTATAAGTGGTTTCGTGGATATGTTGTTCTACCATTTTTGTTGAAGGGGATGATACTGGTTAGAAGATGAATTCCCTATAAGAATATGTTAGTGGAAATCTAGATTAGGAAAAGGGATATGGGCCCCCTTATATATGCAATATATAGAATGAAAAAATATTCTATAAATTTCTTGGAGTAATAAAATGATTTCATCTCTTGTATCTTATTATATTACATTGAGTATCTTTATCTGTATAAATATGAGCCTATTCTATGGTAATTTTTTAACTATGGTGACATACCTCAAATAATATTAGTATATGGATATAATATTGAATGGAAATTGGAATAAAATGAAAAATAATTTCATAAGAATGTGCACCTAACTTGAGGTGATTGAAAAACCATGATTATGGCCCGTAGTCAGAAAAGGGTTATGAGCCCTATCATTTTCCTCATCCGTTATTGAAATATATTACTAATATTCCCAGGAAAGATAAATAATATGTTTTTTATATGGAGTATCCACCTATTCAAGTATATCATGGTGAAATAGTACTCAATATATATATATTGATTTAGTTATATGATCATATCAATATATCATTTTTTTCAATATACCAGGTAATTTTCTCTTTTACATCAACAATATAGTGTCATTTTCGAAGGTTTTATATGGGTACAAATTCCTCTACATTCTCAGTCTATTTGAGATATTTCCAAATTTATTTTACTAGAGTATGAATATATTCCCACCAAAGTACTGATTGATCCATTGTGACATATTGATGAGATTCACGTGTGTGGATAAGAATTCTCCCCCATGCTTTTTATCAATACATGGTAGATTGATTTGTTTGTGTGAGCATGGATATTATAATACATACTGGAATCCACTAGGGTGTTCTGGTGACATTCATTAGTATATACATTGATGTGATCCCACTCTCCTTGGAATGATACTTTTCATGATTGATACGATATCATTGGTGCTCTAGTATGAGTTTCTACATTGTTAACCTCTTCGGTAGTGACCTCGCCAGGGAATTGAGGGGAATTGATAGTATAAAACTATTGGTGGAAATCGATAGGATATCACCATAGTAGCTCTTAAATTTTGATGGATCCATGATCGATGAATTGATCCATCATCTAATGATAAAAAAGTTATTGATAATCACACTCTAGGGATAAGATCATGAATCAGTTAGCAGTAGTGACAAACATCAACAGTTTCCTCATTGGCTTCTCTAAGGGAGGCATGATTATATGGTTTAGGTCCTCGATACCATTTTTCTCGATCTCACTGAATTTTATTATTAAATTTAATTGTTAATCCGTGACTTCCTTGTTTTCAACATGATGTTGAATGCATCGGGTGGGTGGCAAAATTTGTTGATACATAGAGTCCATTGTCATAGTTTAGGTTCCAAATGGTTTTCTGGATAATGTAATGGATTTAGTTCTAGGTGAATACTATGAGTATATTATATATAACCACAATAGAAAAAATTAACTATTATTCTAATTAATACATTATTTTGACTATAACATATGCTTAAACATCCATTCCACAATAATCAATTTGTTTATTTTGAAAATCAATCATGGAATCTCTCATGTGTATAATTTTTAAAACAATGGATTTCCCCATGGGAAACCCAATTACATGTAATTACTAAATGATTCAGATTGATATGATTAATATTTTCTAAAAAAGTCTATATGTAGAACAAATTTTCATTGAGGGTGATTTTGCGTCATTTCACAATCATTTTCACTCTGTTTACCATGTTTTCTCTTACATCAAATACCCATAGATCCCATATTTCTAGTGATATATGGACCTCTTTTCTAAGGAATGATGGGTAATATTCTTAAATGATGGTGACAATTAAGTATAATCATTGGTCAATATCATGGGTGTTCGGGCTCATCACAACATTTTTAGTGGAATTATTTCATATAGTATGATATTATTATAGATTAATGATAATTTTTTGAATCGTTCTCAGGCCCCAAAATAGTACTCAATACCCTAGAAAAATTATCATCTGTCATATACTGATGTATATAAAACATATTTATATGAATAACACTATATTGAAGAATCAAAGATTTCCATCTTGTTTCCCATTATTTGATAAAAGGTGTAGACTACATATGAATTGATTTTATATAACTAATAAATGTTTAGATTAATTTTATCCAAGGTAGATAATAGTTTTTTGGGATCTGGATTGGACATCCAAGATAATTCTCACACATCCTTTGATAACAAGAATCAAAACTCAAATAGTTATTTGGAATATTTTATGGTCATTGTATATGACTAGAAAATAAAGTTTAACATGATTCTTTAAGTATGTATATGAGAGTATTTTATGCCTTTGATATGGATCTTGTAACACCCTAAGATTTCATAGTGTGTTATTTCTTCAAAATAATTCAATAACTTGCACTACACGCAACACTGAGTTCAAGAACACCATGACTTACCAAACAAGCCATTCAAAAGAGGTTATGAATAGTATTAACTAAATTTTAAACTTTATGTAATCCTTATAATTTTAGAATCCATATTATGAGTTTCTTAGACATAATGTAAGAACAAATTCATTTTCAGTATTGCACTTTTACCAACTTTTAATAGTGAACCCTTTTTAAATACAATATTTTAAACTTTTTGACTAAATGGGTACATCAAAAATTTTAAATGAAACATCCCAAGATTCCATTGTACTCTTTCCTTTGAATAATATAGCAGTGTGTGTTGTACGCAACATCGAGTTCTAACACACACCACAACCAATCAAACTAGTTGTTATGAATAGTAATACCTACTTTTAGAAATTATTTATATTTTATATTTCAAAATGGACGTCATTTTTGGATTCGGAATATCGAATTTAGCCTAGGGTAAAATTTTGGAACTTTTCGGATAACACTTATATTTTGATTATTAGTGAAAATTACTAAATTTTAATTAAAAACAACTTTTTAATCGAAATAATTTATATAGATAAATTATGAATTTGAGTGGTTTTAAATTATAATTATTATATATTTTTACCATTTAATATAATTTTGGTCATTGTACATAATTTTACAATTAAACCGAACTTAAATAAGTGTCAATCTTTTGATAGTTATTATCTCTTAAAAACACGCTTTTTGTTTTAACAATGGGAATTAATTTTAAATTAATTTCTTCCACTTTTGTGTTTTGAATTTGGAAAAATTGATTCCAAATTTCGAATCAGGATATTCATATTGTGTAAATAGGTAACTTTTATTTTTAAACATTTTGAATAATTTCTGCTGTAAATATTTTATTTACCATGGTTAAGGGTAAATCCGGTAAATAAGGGTTAAAAATAATATTAAAATAATACTAAATTACCCTAAAACGTGTCCTAATCTTATTTGTGGATACATGTCCGACCATGGGCATCTTTGGGTCGATTTAGGGACCCCATGGAGCCACATGTAGGTAATAGGGACACTTTATTTTAATTTAGTTAAAATAAGTACAAAAATGACATAAGCATATATCTTTTAGAAAAACAATTTTTAAATGGGGTTATATATGTTGGATTTTCTACTATAAATATTCATTAGAAACCTAAACCTATTTCCTACATAATGAAATTTTATTTATAATTTTTAGACATTAAATAATTTAATTTATTTATGACACAATAATGATGCAGTAATTACCATAATAGTGAAAAATTAAAATAATTGATATTATAAATACCAAAATAAATATAATTGGAGACTTTTATTGAATTAAAATGATTTTATAGGTTAATATGACATATTATAATTTATTTAATGGACTTTTTTCGAAGTAATCATTCTGTTATGAGTTTCACAAAAATCAATTATTGAATAGTGTCAAAATTGACATAAAAGAGTTTTAAAAAAAATATTATATTATTAGTTGATATAAAATTATTAAAAATCTAAGTTTCGGCCAAGATACTTATATCATGATATTTGCATCATTAATGGACCAATTGGGGGTATCTTGGATATATATAGTATGTTTATGAACCATATATTATAAAAATACAAAGAGACATTGTAAAAGTGAAACTAATTAACTAAGAGTTAATACTTAAATATAAGGTTAATATAATGACCCAAACCTGTCTAAATTCTATTGTTTGAGTGTTTTTCGACCCATCCCCACATTAAACTTTAAATAATCAACTTTTGAGCCATTAGAAACCGAATATAAATTTATTATAAATTAATATTTACAGCATTTCCAAAGGTGCCCCTCACCCCTCTTATAAAAGGGCACTCTCCCTTCCCATTTACTCAAACCTTCAAAGCCTTTTGGCTCGGCAAAACTCTGCCCAACTACTCTCTCAAAATCCCTCAATTAATCCAATAGGCCGTCCATTAGTCAGAAATCCATCCTAAGATCCATTTTGATCAAATCAAAAGGAAGAACCCGAAGAAGAGGTAATGTTTTCACCACCCTTTTTCAAGTTCCTTTCTTCTTCCACTTCCTCTTCCTTTGTTGTTACCATTCTAAAATAATAACTCCAGTATCTTATATATACTTTGATTTTATTATAAACATGGTACAGCCATATTCAGTATTCTATCCACCCTTTGAATAACATGTCACCATACGTGCGTACGTACGGCTTACCGTCTCCACATCGTGGTGTAATTGTTATTCAATAAATTTTTATTTGGATCGGTATAATAATGATGTTTAATTCATTTAAATAATAAATATAACATGATAATTATTCTGTATATATGATATACCATCCATTTATATATTATTTTAATATCAAAAGAATGATATTGTCGCTCGTGCGTACGTACGGACTACCGTCTCCACGAACGCGATGAGATTCATTCTCAATCGTATCCATTCAAGTATAACTATCATTTGATGATTTAAAAAAATGTTTAAGGACTTGATATCATTATGTATATGAAAAAGAAACAACCAATCTATGACAAACATGGCTTACGTAACAAAACATATAAATGAAAACGTGTAAGTTAACACCTGAAACGATGATAATTCTAAGATATTATTAACAAAGCAATGTTAAAAGATCATATATGATATCATATTAATGTATATGATTATTCAATAATTTAATAAAAATTATGTCACCATTATATAGGAGGATAACCTACCCCCAACCAAGGAAAAGTACAAGGTAAGGGTTTATTTCACAATCTCTTCATTATCTGAGGTTGTTTATACGTAATTATCTACTGGGATCTCTTTATCATCCAAATCCATGTTCCTTAAAAATGTATTTAAAAACATATTTAATATTTACTAGACAATGGGTTGAAGTCATTTATACTCTTATGTTTTTTGAAAGGAATCTTTCCGTCATTTTCCAAACAAGGCACTTTTAACCTTTTCGACAAATTTAAGGTAATGAATGTTTTTTTTAACTTATAAGGCAGGTGCGGCTATTTACCGCCATTATAATTTTGTCAAAGATTCCCTTACAAGCTTATAAGATTACATTCAAAGTAAATGTTTTATTTTATAATTATGTGACTTTTAAATGATTTCAGAATGAATATTTTAAGAATTTTTAAAAGGTACTCTTTTTCAAGATCGTAATTTTAAATGTTTTAAAGATTTATCTTTCTAAATATTTTAATTAATGTCCATGTTTTCAAAATGATTTTAAAAATTTATTTATATGGACATGAATGTTTTGAAATTATATTTCTTTTCAAAAGTTTCAAAGTGGTATGAGACACTTTGATTCAAAAATCTCTTTTAAATTACTTCCTTTATAAATGTGTGACATTTCAATGATTTCGAGAAAAGAGGTATTTCTCTCAAATAGTTTTGATTTCATCTATGTCAACATCCTTTGATGGATTTTAAGCTTATTTGAAGTTGATTTATTATGATATAAAACTTTTGTAATGTATTGAAGGTTTTGTGATATGTTTTACTATGGATGTGTTATTTTTATACCATTCATGGTTTCTGGAGAAAGTATTGACATTTCGTACGCTAGTTTTAATAAGAATGTTTATGTAATGTTTAAACCTTTTCATATGGGAATGCATTGGACTTATTAAGTGACGGGTGGAGCCCGATATAACTCCTTGATGCATCGGTAGGTCTCATGAGACAAACTAGTGTCTTGGCACAAGGCCTTGGCACAATCTTATTTTTAGTCTTGGCATGAGGCCTTGGCTATGTGGTTATGATAGTCTGGCATTATGCATTCCATTATTATGAAAGTGGTTATTGATATTGTATGTGATTGGTCGACTAGTAGAACATCCATGTGAATAAGTAAATGGAATTATTTCATTTTATCTTTTCCATATTATGTTTAAGTTCAATTTTAAAAGGCTTTTATTTTAGTTATACATTGCCTTAAATGTTTATGCATATTTATGAAAGTTTCCACTATATTGCTTACCCTTACGGAGCATTTCAGCTCACCCCTTTGCTATGTTTTATTTTTCCCAGGATTCCAAGAAGTATATTATGATTGATAATAAGGGTTAAGACAAGGGAATAATGGAATTCATAAAGGATTATTTATGTTTTTTTGTATGTTATGAAGTGTAATGTAACATTCTTGTATGTAATCTATTTTACAAGACTGCTAAACTAATCAGTCCTTTGGGACTTGATTCCGTGTAATCATGCCAATGTATTAAAATAATGCACCGACTTTGGGTAACTGGGGTCGGGGCATTACAGTTGGTATCAGAGGAAGTTTATCAATAACCTTGGAAAATAGATTTAGATAAACTCTGATTAGAGAACATAGCCCTAAGATAGAATTTGCGGATTAGTATAGAAGAACTTCCTAGAATTTTGGTATTGTAGAGATTTTTTGAGTTTTCCGAGAAATACATCCATGTCTGGATACGAGCAGGTAGAGGCGGCTCTGGAACAGATGTACCTAGGGGTAAAACCTGAAAACACTGCTTTGAGCTAGACTCTAATGGGAACTAGTGCACGACAACGGGCCTTGTTGCACTCTTGGTTACGAAACTCCTGGGGGATATGCTTAAGATAATTCTCATTTTATTTTCAAAACATTATGAAGGGATCATGAGTATATACTTAAATCAAAGAATACATTTCTATGATTATGGATTGTATCCATAAACTGTTCAATTTGCGTTAAGTATTTTACAAGTTTGGAATTATTCATGGCAATTCATAAACTGACCTAGTTTATGCTATTGTATAGAAATGGGCAGTAGAAACTCCAGTAATACGTATGATCCAAAGAGTAAGAAGGATCATATCTTTCATGGTATTAAGCCATCATTTAGAAGGGAAATATTCTCCCACGTATTATCATCATATGAAGAAATAGTATCATGTGTGGATAAGATAACTAAAGAGTTTACTGAGTTCTATGGATTTGAAGGGAAGCAAGAGAAGAAAAGGATGGAAGAGAGAAAGGTGGATAAAGGGAAGAGGGAAAAGAAGAATTTCCCCATATGTGATAACTGTGGGAAGAAACACCCTGGAAGTTGCCTGTAAGGAATGGGTGTTTGTTATAAGTGTGCAGGAAAAGGGCACAAAGTATGTGACTGCAAGGGTAAGAAAATGGTTTCAAATGTGCAATGCTTCATTTTCAAGGAGTTTGGACACTATGAGAACCTATTTCCCAGCCATCAGACTATGCTGCAAATGATGCTATTCGATAATAATCAACTTATGATAGTACCACAGATGAAGAGGAATGATTAGAGTTCTTGTGTTGATTATGTCATTTGAGTGTTGTATCAACAATGTACTTGTTATAATAATTATGGAGAATATAAGGATTGTACTGCAGTACTATTTCATTAAGGACTTGAGATTGTGTGAAACCAAGAAAAGTGACTCAATAGCAGGATAAATTTTTGGAAAATATATGGTTGAGAGAATGATAAACCATAATATAGTTCTGATACCGAGGTAGTGATTTTGGAATAATACATGATTGATTTGGATAAATTATATTGGATATTCTTGACTACCTTGAAGCTGATTAATGATTTTTATATTCCATCATTGATGGGGTTTAAAACATTTTTGGATTGAAAGATTATATCTATTATTCATTAAGGAATAAGGGATCATGAATGTAATCAATAAGGTTTTATGGTAATTCAGGATGTTGCAGTGTTTTAAAAGGATACATGATGAAGGTGTTCACATGTTATTACGTAGAAAAAATGATCTTCATTTTTGGACTAAAGCATTTTGGATAGTTCTAGTTTGGATTATTTTTGGATTTCGATAAAAGGACAACCCGGAGGTTGGGCGGCAACCCATCGCGCCTGGCAAGGCCGCGAGACTTGAACCCACAACCGAAGGGCGACAAGGGTGTATCACCTACCACTGGCCCACATAATGTCCAAGATTAAATAATGTATTTTTTTTAAAAGATCTGGTAGATGAAATATAAAATCATTATTTTTGGAACCCTATACGAATAGGATAAATAGAATATATTTTTTACGTTCTATTATCTTTTAGAGTGAAAGATGAGTTTGTTGTAGAAATTATTTAAAGGATGGAACTCTACTTGTCAAGAATATATTTTTCTTCTTCTCTTATTCTATGAAGAAATTAATTATTATACTTTATTTAAGGAATCCTAAAACCAAATATGTGTTATCCTAATACCCTATGTTTTGTTGAACCGATGGTATTTCAAATCATCATAGATTGATGAATTTAAGGACCTCAATTTTACACTTGTTTGTGATTGATGACCTCAATCACTACCTATAAATATTTTCGTTTTTCCTCCAATTACAAGTCTCTAATTGCCACCAATGTTCTCCTAATCGAGATCATAATTTGGTGGTGACCCTTTCATTTCTCATTTCCTCATATTAAGACTAAATTTTAGTAACCCAATTTCCGATGTGGGTTTACCCGCAAAGATATTTTCTATTTTCAACCTTTTATTTTCGAAGAACAATTTCAAATTGTGAGGATGCAATTTATTGAAGGATGGGAGAATGTAACACCCCAAGATTTCATAGTGTGTTATTTCTTCAAAATAATTCAATAACTTGCACTACACATAACACCGAGTTCAAGCGCACCATGACTTACCAAACAAGCCATTGAAAAGAGTTTATGAATAGTATTAACTAAATTTTAAACTTTATATAATCCTTATAATTTTAGATTCTATATTATGAGTTTCTTAGAGATAATGTAGGAACAAATTCATTTTCAGTATTCCACTTTTACCAAATTTTAATAGTAAACCCTTTTTAAATAAAATATTTTAAACTTTTTGACTAAATGGGGACATCAAAAATTTAAAATGAAACATCCCAGGCTTCCAAGGTAAACTTTCCTTTGAATAATACAGTAGCGTGTGTTGTACGCGACGTCGAGTTCTAACACACACCACAACCAATCAAACTAGCCGTTATGAATAGTAATACCTACTTTTTGAAATTATATATATTTTATATTTGAAAATGGACTTCATTTTTGGATTTGGAGTATCGAATTTATCCTAGGGTGAAAGTTTGGAACTTTTCGGATAACACTTATATTTTGATGAATAGTGAAAAATAATAAATTTTAATTAAAAACAAATTTTTTAATTGAAATAATTTATATTGATAAATTATGAATTTGAATGGTTTTAAAGTATATTTAGAATATATTTTTACCATTTAATATAATTTTGGTCATTGTACATAATATTTCAATTAAACCGGACATAAAAAAATGTCAATCTTTTGAGAATTATTATCTCTTAAAAACACGCTTTTGGATTTAACAACGAGAATTAATTTTAAATTAATTTCTTCCACATCTATGTTTTGAATTTGGAAAAATTTATTCCATATTTGGAATCAGGATGTTCATATTTTGTAAATAGATAACTTTTATTATTAGACATTTTGAATAATTACTGCGGTAAATATTTTATTTACCATGGTTAAGGGTAAATCCGGTAAAGAAGGGTTAAAAAATAATATTATAATAATACTAAATTACACTAAAACATGTCCTAACCTTATTTGTGGATACATGTCCGACCATGGTCATCTTTGGGTCGATTTTGGGACCCCATAGAGCCACTTGTAGGTAATAGGGACACTTTATTTTAATTAAGTTAAAATAAGTACAAAAATGACATAAGCATATATCTTTTAGAAAAACAATTTTTACATAGGGTTATATATGTTGTATTTTCGACTATAAATATTAATTAGAAATATAAAAAGTGTTCCTACATAATGATATTTTATTTATAATTTTTAGACATTAAATAATTTAATTTATTTATGACACAATGATGATGCAGTAATTACCATAATAGTGAAAAATTAAAATAATTGATATTATAAATACCCAAATAAATATAATTTGAGACTTTTATTAAATTAATCTATTTTATAGGTTAATATTACATATTAAGATTGATTTAATTGACTTTGTTCTAAGTAATGATTCTGTTATGAGTTTCACAAAAATCAATTATTGAATAGTGTCAAAATTGACATAAAAGAGTTTTTAAAACAAATATTATATTATTAATTGATATTAAATTCCTAAAAGTCTAAAATTCGGCCAAGAGACATATATCATGATATTTGTATCATTAATGGACCACTTGGGGGCCTCTTGGATGTATATAGTATGTTTATTAACCATATAATATAAAAATACAAAGAGACATTGTAAAAGTGAAACTAATTAACTAAGAGTTAATACTTAATGATAAGGTTAATATAATGACCTAAACCTGTCTAAATTTTATTGGTTGAGTGGTTTTAGACCCATACCAACCTTGAGCTTTAAATAATCAACTTTTGAGCCATTAGAAACCGAATATGAATATATTATAAATTAATATTTCTAGCTTTTCCAAAGGTGTCCCTCACCCCTCTTATAAAATGGCACTCTCCCTTCTCATTAACTCACACCATAAACGCCTTTTGGCTCGGCCAAACTCTACCCAAATACTCTCTCAACATCCCCAACTTCATCCAATAGGCCTTCATTTAGTCAGAAAGCCAACCTAAGAGCCCTTTTGACCAAATCAAAAGTAAGAACCTGAAGAAGAGGTAATGTTTTCACCACCCTTTTTCAAGTTCCTTTCTTCTTCCACTTCCTCTTCCTTTGTTGTTACCATTCTAAAATAATAACTCCAGTATCTTATATATAATTTGATGTTATTATAAACTGGGTACAACCATATTCAGTATTCTATCCACCCTTTGAATAACATGTCACCATATGTGCGTACGTACGGCTTACCGTCTCCACGTCGTGGTGTAATTGTTATTCAATAAATTATTATTTGGATGGATTTAATAATGATGTTTAATTAAAATAAATAATAAATATAAAATGATAATTATTCTATATATATGATATACCATCCAATTATATATTATTTTAATATCAAAACAATGATATTGTCGCTCCTGCGTACGTACGGACTACCGTCTCCAAGAACGCGATGAGATTCATTCTCTATCGTATCCATTCAAGTATAATTATCATTTGAAGATTTAAAAATAATGTTTAAGGACTTTATATAATTATGGATATGAACAAGATACCACCTATCCATGAAAAACATTACTTACGTTACAAAACATATAAAAGAAAATGAGTAAGTTAACACCCGAAACGACGATAATTCTAAGATATTATTAACAAAGCAATGTTAAAAGATCATATATGATATCATATTAATGTATATGATTATTGAATAATTTAATAACAATTATTTCACCATTATACAGGAGGTTAACCTACCACCAACCAAGGAAAAGTACAAGGTAAGGGTTTATTTCACAATCTCTTCATTATCTGAGGTTATTTATACGTAATTATCTATTGGGATCACTTTATCATCCACATCCATGTTCCTTAAAAATGTATTTAAAAACATTTGTACTATTTACTAGACAATGGGTTAAAGTCATTTATACCCTTATGTGTTTTGAAATTAATCTTTCCGTTGTTTTCCAAACAAGGCACTTTTATCCTTTTTGACAAATTTAAGGTAAGAATGTTTTTTTAACTTATACAGAGGGTGCGGCTATTTACCGCCGTTATAAATTTGTCAAAGAATAACTTACAAGATTATAATATTATTTTCAAATTAAATGTTTAATTTTTTAATTATGTGACTTCTAAATGATTTCAAAATGAATATTTTAAGAATTTTTAAAAGTTACTCTTTTTCAAGATCGTAATTTTAAATGTTTTAAAGATTTATCTTTCTAAATATTTTAATTAATGTCCATGTTTTTAAAATGATTTTAAGGATTTATTTATATGGACATGAATGTTTTGAAATGATATTTCTTTTCAAAAGTTTCAATGTGGTATGGGACACATTGATTCAAAAATCTCTTTTAAATTACTTCCTTTATAAATGTGTGACTTTTCAATGATTTCGAGAAAAAAGGTATTTCTCTCAAATAGTTTTGATTTCATCTATGTCAACATCCTTTGATGGATCTTAAGCTTATTTGAAGTTGATTTATTATGATATAAAACTTTTGTATTTTATTGAAGGTTTTGTGATATGTTTTACGGTGGATGTGTTATTTTTATACCATTCATGGTTTATGGAGAACGTATTGAAATTTCATATGCTAGTTTTAATACGAATGTTTATGTTATGTTTAAACTTTTTCATATGGGAATGCATTGGACTTAGTAAGTGACGGGTGGAGCCCACTATAGCTCCTCGATGAATCGGTAGGTCTCATGAGACAAACTTGTGTCTTGGCACAAGGCCTTGGCAAAATCTTTTTTGTAGTCTTGGCACGAAGCCTTGGCTATGTGGTTTTGATAGTCTGGCATTATGCATTCCATTATTATGAAAATTGTTATTGACATTGCATGTGATTGTTCGACTATTAGAACATCCATGTGAATAAGTAAACGACATTATTTCATTTTATCTCTTCCATATTATGTTGAAGTTCAAGTTTAAAAGGCTTTTTTTAGTTATACATTGGATTAAATGTTTATGCTTATTTATGAAAGTTTCCGCTGTATTGCTTACCGTTACGAAGCGTTTGAGCTCACCCCTTTGTTATGTTTAATTTTTTACAGGATTCCAAGAAGTATATTGTGATTGATAAGAAGGGTTAAGACAAGGGAATAATGGCATTAATAAAGGATTATTTATGTTGTTTTGTATGTTATGAAGTGTAATGTAACATTCATGTATGTAATCTATTTTCCAAGACTACTAAACTAATCGGTCCTTTGGGACTTGTTTCTTTGTAATCATGACAATGTATTAAAATAATGCACCGATTCTGGGTAACTGGGGTCGGGGAGTTAAAGATATTAATACATATGAAGTCATTCTATAAATCTATAATATAATTTGAATTATATTCCTTATAGATAATTCTTTAGGGTTGTCCCTATCATTAAATTTATGATACAAAATATTCAATTAAAATTTTTTCATATTGGGAGTCTGACCTTTTAAAGGATGGGAAGATACAATTAGACATACATATGGATATATTACTACAATGGAGTACATTAATCAAGATTATGCAACAATTTTCATCAGTCTCTATGCTCATGTTAGTGATTCTTAGTGTAGGAATCAAGATAAAACGAAATATTAGACTCATTACATGAGAGAACATAACTGAATCTTATGATGAAAAAATTACTATAGATGCCCTGATTTTTTTCATTATTATCATTATTTATATTTCAAAAAATGTTAATATAATTAGGTAATAGACAATGAAAGGAATACCATGTCACATATCTATCATTTAGCCTCTGACAGACAATGTGAGGGGACATGAGAGGTCTATTGAATATGACTAAATAGTGTGGGAGATCATTCAGGATTATGGAATGGAGAAGCTTTCATCAATCGAAACACCTTTTTCATTACAGAAACATGAATCATATAGTGGAGTTCTTTACTGAAGGCCCATTGTTGGGGGTTGATAGAGTTCGAGGGCTCATGTACATGTGTGCTCCCATATTTGGATGACATTTCAAAGAAAATCAAAATTTCAAGGATGAAATGTCATGGGGAATTCACATAGGCATGACTATTCTATATGGTTCCCTCATGCGATTCATAAATTTATCAAAATTATAACCTTATATGGGTTACTTGTCTGGGGTTCTATCAGATGATCCATCTAACATGTTTGACAGGTGTCTTCTAGAAATGACTTGTCTATCTATTAATGTAACACCCCGAGATTTTATGAAAAATACTCTTTGTAATTTCATTAATGTCTTGTGTTGTACGCTACACCAAAAGGATCTTGCACAACACGCATACTTGACTTGCCTTGCATTACACGCAATCACGACCTTCCTCGATAGCGTGTGTAATACACAATACCGAGTTTCACTAAACAACGATATGCTATTAAAATATTATTAAAACTAGCCATTATGAATAGTAATAACCACTTTTTGAAAAAAAAAATCAAAGTGGACTTCATTTTTGGATTCGGAATATCGAAATTAGATTAGGGTGAAATTTTGGTACTTTTCGGATAACTTTCATTTTCTGATGAATAGTGAAAATTACTAAATTTTAATTAAAAACAACCTTTTTATTCGAAATAATTAATAGTGATAAATTATTAATTTTAGTGGTTTTAATGTATATTTAGAATATATTTTTACAATTTAATACAATGTTGGTCATTGGATGTAATTTCACATTTAAACCAAACATAAACAAGTGTCAATCTTTTGATTGTTATTATCTCTTAAGAACACGCTATTTGTTTTGACGACGGGAATTAATTTTTAAATTAATTAATGAAACTGATATGTTTTGAATTTGGTAAAATAGAAATCATTTTTGAGTTCATAATATCAAATATATCTTAGGCCAAATTTTTGGTATTTTTCTGAAAACTTTCAATTTTTGATGAATAGTGAAACCACTAAGTGGTAGTTAAAAAAAACTGAATTTTTCAAAAAACTTAATTTTACCGCTTCTGTGAGTGGAATTTCAAAAATCTGAGAGACACGGTTGATGTCAGTAAGTAAAATTTGGTTCAATGAGATGAAAATAATTTTGGGTGAATAGTAACTTTTTACTTTTATTTACCACGGTTAAAAGTAAATAGGGTAATTAAGGGTAGAAATGATATTATTATTACCCTAACACATGTCCTAATTCTATTGTACAAGTGTAATTCGACCAAAAACAAACTTAGAAATAAAATATGACCATTTAGGCCCACTTGGATTAGATTAGGACATTTATTATTAATTTATTTAAAGAAGGGTTAAAAGAGTTAAAATCAAAGTTTATTTACTAAAACATTTTTAATATAGGGTTATACATAAGATAAATTCGATTGTAAATATTCATTAGAAATCTAAAAAGATTTCCTATATAATGGTATTCATTAGAATAATTGATATTATAAATACCCAAATAAATATAATTTGAGACTTTTTATGAATTAAACTAATTTTATAGGTTAATATGACATTTTATGATTGATTTACGTAACTTTTGTTGAAGTAATCATTCTGTTATGAGTTTCAAAAAAATCAACTATTGAATAGTGTCAAAATTGACATAAAATAGTTTTTAAAACAAATATTATATTATTGATTGTTATTTTATTCCTAAAAATCTAAGGTTCGGCCAAGATACTTATATCAAGATAGGTGTATCATTAAGGGACCACTTGGGGGGTCTCTTGGATGTATATGGTAAGTTTATTAACTGTATAATATAAAAATACAAAGTGATATGGTAAATGTCAATCTAATTAACTAAGAGTTAAAACTAAAAGATAAGGTTAGTATAATGACCTAAACTTGTCTAAATTATATTGTATGAGAGGATTTCAACCCATCCCCACCTTAGATTATAAATAAATCAATTTGGAGCTATTTAAAACCGAATATTTCTTTATAATAAATTAATATTTTTAGTTATTCCAAAGGTGCCCCTCTCCTCCCTTATAAAAGGGAACATCCTCCCCCTCTTCCTCAAACCACTTTGAGCCTTCAAGATCGGCCAACCCATGCCAAATTCTCTTCTTCACTTCCCTAGAAACATCCTAGAGGTCCTGGTGTTCTTCAAATACCAATTTTAGTGCCCTAGAAGGAGGACTCAAAGAGGCGCTTCAAAGAATAGGTAATGTCCGTTACCGATTCTTTCATCTTTATTTCTACTTCCACTTCTTATTCATAGGTTGTTTCAATATGAAGTAATAACATCAGTATCAATCATATACTGATATGTTATTATAAGTATGAAAATCCCTATTTCACCATCTATCCATCCTACGGAAAATGAAATCACTGCGCGTGCGTACGTACGGAATACCGTCTCCACGCCGTGGTGTAATATATTTTCCACCACCACCTTACTTGGATGGGTATAATGGTGTAAATAATAACTATATATGATTATTTTAAAGTGATATTTATTCTGAAATAGTATACATAAAATCCAATACATTCCCACAATCATGGGAACGATATCTTCGCTCGTGCGTACGTACGGAATACCGTCTCCACGATGTGATGCGACTCGTTCTGTATGATCTTCATTGAATAATGATTATATAAATGAATTTAATGAATTAATATGATATATGTTACACTAATACCATTCTGGAAATGTGGTATCTATAACCTAAAGAGAATAATAAGAATTTATTCGACAAAACCCAAATAAGAACAAAAAGTAATAAACACCCGAATAACAAGTAGTAATTAAATATTACTAATAAGAAGCTAAGAATATGACCATATATGATATAATAACAATAAGTATGATTCTAGAATAAGTCAATAACATTATTTAAATCATTATACAGGAGGTTCGGACACTTACGAAGCAAATCAGACCTAAGGTAAAGGAAATATCACAATCTCATTTTTATCCCAGATTGTTTATACTTTGAAAATTTCTGGGGTGTATTTTATCATCCACATCCATGTTTCCTCAATATGTAATATTATTTCCATCCCCCTACAAACGTTTAAATACAATTTTACTATTCGTTGAGTTTTTAGTAAAAGATATGAAAGGAATCATTTGTCGTTTTTCGTACGAGGTACTTTGTGACTTTTCCGACAAAAGTACGAGAAGAATGTTTTTCTAACTTATACGGCATGAATGGATTTTTAAAACCAAATTTCCAAGAATCTTCCTTTACAGGGTTTCAAGTTTATTTTTAATCAATCTCTTTTTGTTTATAATTTTATGAGACGTTAAGAAAGGAAAAGTGTTTTTGACGTAGAAAGGATATTTTCCTCAAGAATGGAGTTCATGTGTTTTATCAAAATTATATTCCATCTAAGATAATAAAGAGTTCTGTTTCTATCCCTATTATTACATTGGTTTGATTATGTTGTGATGGAATTATTTTTATGAATTATTTTATCTTATATGATTTTTTTATGATCTCGTGTTGTTTAAGAATCCCATTTTTATTACATGAGTTATGCAATGATGTATGATTTATGATTTTGTGGCACACATAAGAATGGTATCATTATGAGATGGGTGGGACCTATATCTCCCTCCAATGCATTGGGTAAATATTCTATATCTCATGAGATAGACATGGCTAGAACGACAAGTTAAACCGGTTCAGTGAAACAGGACTGAAACGAGGAGTGAACTCAGTTTAGAAATGGACTTTGTCCACTAAGATAGTCTTGGAAATGAGTCTTGACTAATAAGAAATGATTCTCTATGATTATGTGTATATGGACACAAAGTTTCATGTTTTAACTTATGATTATTGGGGTTACATTTCACTATTATGATTTATCCCATGTTATGATATTATGATCTCTTTTGCAGGTTAAGATTCCCAAAATGTTATGTTCTTATGAATATGATGTGATTGATATTTATTTTGTTTACCCTTACTAAGCATTTGAGCTCACCCTTTTATGTTTTCTTTTCCCAAGGATATAAAGAAAGATTTTAGGTAAGAAAAAAAGGGAAGATCTTTACGGGATATGTTGAAGATATTTCACCATGATGAGAAGATTACGTTCCCTATTTCCAAAGACACTAAACCATTACGGTCCTTGTGTGTGTGTTTTTATTATGTACTAAGAATTCCGCAAATGTAATGTAATGTCCATGTACGTTAAGCTTTGGGTCTCTACAGTTGGTATCAGAGGAAAGGTTTAGTCAACCTTTGGAAACTAGGATGCGAGAACTTTAGTGAGATCCCTAGAGATATTTCTAAGGTATGTCTAGCGATGTCCCTAAGGTTAAGTATAAGTATAGGTTATAGTACTAGAATTACGGTAACCCAAGATGTTAGATATTGAAGGTACTCCTCCTTTATTGTGTTGTTTTCCCTAGCATGATTTTTGCCTCTCACACTATTCTTATTGGGTTTTAGATGATGGCTGGAACCCGAAGGAACCGTGTTGATCAATGAAATGGACAATGCAATGATTTTCCTCCTGAACAAACAAATGTTATGGGAGATGGAGTGAAAAATCTTATTTCTATACTTACACTAGCTATGAATCATTCTGGACTTCCAAATGAGCAGAGAAGGGAACGATATTCTATTGAGTCCTTCATGAGGCAACGTCCACCTTCTTTCAGTGGGTCTTCTGATCCACTTGTTGCTGAACAATGGATCAGTACCACTGAAAAGATATTTTCAGTTCTTCAATGTTCGGAACATGATAAAGTCATCTTAGCAGTATATTGTTTGGAAGGTGAAGCTGATCAATGGTTGAATCTTATCAAGATTACGAGGCAAAGAGATGAAATCGAGTCCATGGAATGGGACGAGTTCATGAACAGATTTTTCAATAAGTAATTCCCTCGTATTCTTCAAAAAAATATGGAGAAGGAGTTTCTTGAACTAAATCAAAAGGATGATGAATCTGTTGGTATATACGAAGCGAATATTACAAGGCTTGCAAGGTATGCATCTGGATTTATCATCCAACTTGAAAGTAAAGTTGATCACTTCTTCAGTGGCTTAAAACCAAATCTTCAAAGGGCATTAGCTATAAGAGACTTAAGTAGCTATGAAGAAATTGTGCATTGTGCTATCAAGGTAGAAATGAAAGTTGGTGTTACTTATCCATCTCATAGTTTTGATAAGAAACGAAAGATGGAGTTCAAGGAAAAATCTCAGAATAATGGTGAAAAGAAGATGAATGTTTCCTTATGCTCAAAGTGTGGAAAGAAGCATGGTGGAGATTTTCTTAAAGGGACAAGTAAATGTTTCAAATGTGGAAAGGAAGGTCATCGAGCATTTGAATGCCGTAATGATGGGAAGAATATGTCAAATGATGGAAACAAAGGAAGGGATACATAGAATGAACCTACTACACATCAATGCTTCAAGTACAAGGAAATGGGGCATTATGCTAATAAATTCCCTAATCCAAGGGTTAGTGATGATCGACATGAGCAACCACTTAAGGCAAAGGACAAAGGGAAGTCACATGCGATCACCATTGGCGATGTTGAATATGACAACGATGTGGTGGAATGATTAAGTGTTTATGTAATGGGATTCCAAAATAATGTTGTATATATTATCGTGGAATATTGGAATATTTATGTATTGGTCTATTGTGGTTTTCAATAATTTTATGGTACCGGTAACCATGGAAAGTGATTGAGATATTTTTGGTAAGAAGATGATATGCGCATAATGAAGGGATAAGAAGATAATGATATGTTTGATTGTATTCATGACCTCATGATTGATATAAGGACTGAGTGATATCATGGTTTGAGTATAAAAGCATTTTGAGGATTTTGGTTTGTGGAAAAAGTTAACATTTAACATCATTCATTTTTTCAATAAGGTTCAATTGGTATTCATTTTTTTTCAATAGAATACATGATTAAGGCTTTCGAATGTTTGGAAAGTGACCAACAAGGCCTATCTCATGATATATGGGGATCAACGATGGTATTAACATGCTAGTTGTATGAACCCTTTGGTAATCGTTTTCACTATAATATGAGATTGGACATCAGTATTTTGGATAACCCTAAAGATTGGAATGGATTATGTTGGACATAGGTTAGTATTGTTTAAGGATAGAAGTTTTTTCGATATTATTTATGGGATGTTATAGTAATGTAGTTTTAGAAAAAGGAAAACCTGTAAGATGGGAGGCAACCCATTGCGTCGGACAAGGCTGTGGGAATTGAACCCACAATCGAAGTGCGACTGGCCTTTATTGCCTACCACTGGCCTAGAGGAAGTCCCAGTTTAGTAGATACTAGTTTTATTATATTAAGCAGTATGATATATGAAGTATAAGTCCATTTTAGGAATCATATATGACTATTCTCACTATAGATGGACTTATGTATTTTTTGATAACTTTTCTAACCTTTTGTTTGAGATAGATGGAATGACCCATCATTCTATCACATGATCTGCTAACACATCACGAATGACAAATTCAACTACATTTTTTAAGAGATGATGTGTAAATTGTCCAAAGAACGAGCAATGGTGAGACTATACCAAAATCACGAAGGTATTTCTTCTAATTCCAATTTCATCAACTTTAGGGAAATGATCTTGGAAACCAAAAATGTTGTCTTAGTTCTCTTACATCTGATGAATCAGATGGTACCTTAGATCTTCACAAATTTATGGCTTTGTGATTGATGGCTTTTCCATAGCCATGTTCTCTACCACTCTTCATCAGAACATGATGGTTAGATTGCTCTTCCATATCCATATTTTCACCTAGGTGGAAACCCAGTGATTACTTTTTTTGGGTAACCGTTACTTTTCATAATTTTGTTTTTAATGAATGGTTTTGGTATTCCTCATTATGATGTGGGTTTCTATTAAAGAAAATTTTGAGTAGTAAACCATTTATAACCCCGAAGAATTTCAAGGGCGAAATTCATTTTAAGGGGGGTAGAATGTAACACCCCGAGATTTTATGAAAAATATTCTTTTTAATTTCATTAATGTCTTTTGTTGTACGCTACACCAAAAGGATCTTTCACAACACGCATCCTTGACATTCCTTTCATTACACGCAATCGCGACCTTCCTCGATAGCGTGTGTAATACGCAATACCGAGTTTCACTAAACAACGATATGCTATTAAAATATTATTAAAACTAGCCATTATGAATAGTAATAACCACTTTTTGAATTTTTTTTTTCAAAATGGACTTCATTTTTGGATTCGGAATATCTAAATTAGCTTAGGGTGAAATTTTGGTACTTTTCGGATAACTTTCATTTTCTAATGAATAGTGAAAATTACTAAATTTTAATTAAAAACAACCTTTTTAATCGAAATAATTAATAGTGATAAATTATTAATTTTAGTGGTTTTAAATTATATTTAGAATATATTTTTACAAATTAATACAATTTTGGTCATTGGATGTAATTTCACTTTTAAACTAGACATAAACAAGTGTCAATCATTTGATAGTTATTATCTCTTAAGAAAACGCTATTTGTTTTGACGACGGAAATTAATTTTTAAATTAATTAATGCAACTGATATGTTTTGAATTTGGTAAAATAGACATCATTTTTGAGTTCATAATATCAAATATATCTTAGGCCGAATTTTTGGTATTTTTCTGGAAACTTTAATTTTTTGATGAATAGTGAAACCACTAAGTGGTAGTTAAAAAAAACTGAATTTTTCATAAAACATAATTTTACCGCTTCTGTGAGTGGAATTTCAAAAATTCGAGAGACACGGTTGATTTCAGTAAGTAAAATGTGGTTCAATGAGATGAAAATAATTTTTGGTGAATAGTAACTTTTTACTTTTTTTTACAACGGTTAAAAGTAAATAGGGTAATTAAGGGTAAAAATGATATTATTATTACCCTAACACATGTCCTAATTTTATTGGATAAGTGTAATTCGACCAAAAACAAACTTATGAATAAAATATGACCATTTAGGCCCACTTGGATTAGATTAGGACATTTATTATTATTTAATTTAAAGAACAGTTAAAAGAGTTAAAATCAAAGTTTATTTACTAAAACATTTTTAATATAGGGTAATACAAACGATAAATTAGATTGTAAATATTCATTAGAAACATAATAAGATTTCATACATAATTATATTTTATTTATAATTTTTAGACATTAAATAATGTAATATATTTTTGACACAATGATGATGCAGTAATTACCATAATAGTGAAAAATTCGAACAATTGATATTATAAATACCCAAATAAATATAATTTGAGACTTTTTATGAATTCAACTAATTTTATTGGTTAATATGACATGTTAGGATTGATTTAAGTAACTTTGGTCGAAGTAATCATTCTGTTATGAGTTTTACAAAAATCAACTATTGAATAGTGTCAAAATTGACATAAATTAGTTTTTAAAACAAATATTATATTATTGATTGTTATTTTATTCCTAAAAATCTAAGGTTCGGCCAAGATAATTATATCAAGATAGGCGTATCATTAATGGACAACTTGGGGGTCGCTTGGATGTATATGGTATGTTTATTAACAATATAATATAAAAATACAAAGTGATATGGTAAATGTCAATCTAATTAACTAAGAGTTAAAACTAAAAGATAAGGTTAGTATAATGACCTAAACTTGTCTAAATTATATTGGTTGAGAGGATTTAGACCCATCCCCACCTTAGCTTCAAAATAAATCAATTTGGAGGTAGTTAAAACCGAATTTGGCTTTATAATAAAATAATATTTTTTGTTATTCCAAAGGTGCCCCTCTCCTCCCTTATAAAAGGGCACCTCCTCCCCCTCTTCCTCACACCACTTTGAGCCTTCAAGATTGGCCAAACCATGCAAAATTCTCTTCTTCACTTCCCTATAAACATCCTAGAGGTCCTGATCTTCTTCAACGACCAATTTAATGCCCTAAGAGAAGGACTCAAAGAGGCACTTCAAAGAAGAGGTAATGTCTGTTACTGATTCTTTCATCTTTATTTCTTCTTCCACTTCTTCTTCTTAGGTTTTTTCAATATGAAGTAATAACATCAGACTCATATACTAATATGTTATTATAAGTATTAAACAACCCTATTTCACCATCTATCCATCCTATGGAAAATGAAATCACCGCGCGTGCGTACGTACGGAATACCGTCTCCACGCTGTGGTGTAATCTATTTTCCACCACCACCTTACTTGGATGGGTATAATGGTGTAAATAATAGATATATATGATTATTTTAAAGTGATATTGATTCTGAAATAGTATACATACAGTCCAATACAGTCCCACGATCATGGGAACGATATCTTCGCTCATGCGTACGTACGGAATACCGTCTCCACGATGTGATGTGACTCGTTCTACATGATCTTAATTGCATAATGATTATATAAATGAATTTAATGAATTAATGTGATATATATTAACCTAATACCATTCTGTAAATGAGTTATCTAAAACCTAAAGAGAGGAATAAGAATTTATTCGAAAAAACACACGTAAGAACAAAAAGTAATAAACACCTGAATAACAAGTAGTAATGAAATATTACTAACAAGAAGCTAATAATATGACCATATATGATATAATAACTATAAGTATGATTCTGTAATAAGTCAATAACATTATTTAAATCACTATACAAGAGGTTCAGACACTTACGAAGCAAATCAGACCTAAGGGAAGGGAAATATCACAATCTCATTTTTATCCGAGATTGTTTTTACTTTGAAATTTACTGGGGTGCATTTTATCATCCACATCCATGTTTCCTCAATATGTAATATTATTTCCATCCACCTACAATTGTTTAAATACAATTTTACCCTTCAGTGAGTTTTTAGTAAAAGATATGAAAGGAATCTTTTGTCGTTTTTCGTACGAGGTACTTTTTTGACTTTTCTGACAAAAGTAAGAGAAGAATGTTTTTTAACATATAAGGAATGAATAGATTTTTAATACAAAATTTCCAAGAATCTTCCTTTACAAGTTTTCAAGTTTATTTTTAATCAACTTGTTTTAGTTTATAATTGTACGACACGTTAAGAATGGAAAAGTGTTTTTGAGGTAGAAAGGATATTTTCTTCAAGAATAGAGTTCAAGTGTTTTATCAAAATTATTTTCCATCTAAGATAATAAAGGTTTCTGCTTCTATCCCTATTATTACATTGATTTGATTATGTTGTGATGGAATTATTTTTATGAATTCTTTTATCTTATATGAATTTTTTTATGATGTCATGTTGTTTAAGAAACCCATTTTTATTACATGAGTTATGAAATGATGAATGATTTATGATTTTGTGGCACACATAAGTATGGTATCATTATGAGATGGGTTTGACCTATATCTCCCTCCAATTCATTGGGTAAAGATTCTATATCTCATGAGATAGACATGGCTGGAACAGCAGGTTAAACCGGTTCAGTGAAACAGGACTGAAACGAGGAGTGAACTCGGTTCTGAAATGGACTTTGTCCACTAAGATAGTCTTAGTAATGAGTCTTGAATAATAAGAAATGATTCTCTATGATTATGTGTGTATGGCCACAAAGTTTCATGTTTTAAGTTATGATTATTGGGTTTATATTTCACTACTATGATTTATCCCATGTTATGATATTATGATCTCTTTTTCAGGTTAAGATTTCCAAATTGTTATGTTCTTATGAATATGATGTGATTGATATTTGTTTTTTTTACCCTTACTGAGCATTTGAGCTCAACCTTTTATGTTATATTTTCCCCAGGATATAAAGAATGATTTTAGGTAAGAAAAAAAGGTACGATCTTTATGGGAGATGTTTAAGATCTTTCACCATGATGAGAAGATTACGTTCCGTGTTTCCAAAGACACTAAACCATTACGGTCCTTTTGTGTGTGTTTTTGTTATGTACTAAGTATTCCGCAAAAGTAATGTAATGTCCATGTACGTTAAGCTTCGGGTCTTTACAATTAAGCTTTCCTTAACTATAAACTAATCACTTAATCCATGTTGTCCTTCTTACCTATATAATGGGTATTTTTTATGATCCACCTAACATAATTGAGGGTTTATATTATAAAATAATAGAATTACTAGGGCCCTTTTAAAGTTAAATTAATTGATCACTTGAACAACATGAACAATTAATTTGATGAAAACTTGACTCCACTAACATTATGCTTTGATCATTTATAACATTAATTAAATTAATCTCATAATATTTTTTTTCTCCATAAAGGGTCTATATGAAAATAATGGAATATCTATTGGATATTAAATTATCAATAGTTCATCAAAGATAAATTTTTTTCCTCAAATGTAATGTTTCTATACCATAAGTTACTCAACATATGTTTCTATATGGAGGGACCTTGTGATATTGTATCCCCTTCACATTGAAAGTACTAATTATATTTGTTAGTGATCTTAGTAATATAATGGTGGGTATTATAGGAATCATCAACGATGTATATATTCTATGTTTCATAGGATAGAATCCATGTACCACTTCTTTTGTTAGTAGATCGATGGTCCACATTAGTCAGCATCAAATTATGCCCCTTTAGTGATCAAGGGACACATTATCTATTGTGTAATTCTATTATCACGTGATAAATAATGATTGTGTGACTTTTTTATCATTACTTCTTTTCATGTACTGCTTTTATATATGGGGTCACACATATGAAAATGGGAATCGCTTAGAATTCAATATGAATATGTTAGAAAGGCCTTCACGTAATTACACTAGTATGTTTTGGCCCCTTTGTTTAATCCATATTATATTTCCATGAGAATTTACTTTATCAATATACTTGTCATATTATTTCGGATGCTTTCATTAGGTCATGTGCATCCGTGTACTTGAGTACGAATGGGAAAGTTTCGTTGTGCCACATTCCCTCTTTCCAAACACGGGTGACATCCGTTCCTTATTTGGGGAAGTTATCTCCTTGACCGAAACAGGATGATGGGATGTCGGTTATTCTTTTTGAGGATTATTCCTCGGAACATGTCACCTAGTCTGGGTCTCCCTTATATTTTTAAGATGTTGTTCATGAAACTCTTCCTAGTTCCATATCTTCATGGACACCAGTTAATTACACTGCTTCTGTTGGGACAATCCAAAGGGTCTGGTTAGGGCAGCAACCATCAGTCTGGGGAGTAGTCACGTTGGACATCACTGGATTTTCTGGACGCTGGGAAACTGGTGCGTCTGGTTTTATTCTCATTATTATAGGGCTTATCGATGACGCAAAAGCCCGAGACATACCACGTCGAATGCGGGGAATCATATTCATAGGAATGTATCTGGGGTTTTCCTTAGCTTCCCATGTTTAAAACAGGGTATGCCACAGGATTAGTGTCTAGTAGAGATGGATTAGTCTGATCATAACACTGATTAATGTAGATAAGATAGGTGCAACCTCTAGAGGGAACATTGATGTTGGGGGTGAGTTTTCATGACCTCATCAGGATGTGGCAGCCCAGGTAAAAATCTAGATGGATGATGGAGTGTTTGAATGAAGTGGATGGGGGATGGGATGGCACTGCCGTGAGGATGACGTTAATGCTGGGCTTGAGTCTCGAGGAGAATTCCTAAGTATCCTCTTGGCAGGGATTCACGGTCCTTGTAGTTCGTTAGGGCGAACTGATGCCTAAAGTGGTGGCCTGTGAGAATGGGTGCATGTATTCGACCCGGAGGAAATTGAACCTCTGGGTTGGGGCATGTCCTTCTCTAAACACATAGTCTCAAAGAGAAGATAAGGAAATGGACTTGAATTTGGGGCATATACATAGGAATACAACTCAATGATATGTATGGGGCTCACGCATGGTTGGTAGCCCATGTTGATCTGATGCCACTAGGACGGACCAAAAATGAGGGTCCCAACCAATAGAATTACAACAACATGCAGATGAGTAGGGTACATAATGGCTTACCACTGATTGAGGTCATAATGTCTTACCACTGTATAGGGTCACAATAGATTACCAACGGGTGGGTTCATAATGGCATACCCCTGTATGGGGTTGATCCTCATGAAAGATTCCAACATATCCTTCCTAGGAGACAGAGATCAATCCCACATTGTTCATATGAGATGAGGATTGGTGGACCGATGTGAAGGAGGACCTGGGGTCCAATTGGATTTTGGGCATGATCCTCGTGGAGGATTCTTACGTACCACGCCTTGGAAATGATCAAATACCTAGTTGTTCATGGAGGAGTTTTGTGAACCAATGTAAAGTGGGTCAGAACCAATGGGTGGTGGGTATGACCCTTAGGGAGGCTTCCTATGTACCTCACCATGGTGAGGATCAAAGTCTACATAATTCAGGTGGGTGCAACAGATTACCACTGATAGGGGGAAACAATGGCTTACCTTTGATCGAGGGTGAAAAAGGATTAACACTAATTTAGGTTCACATTTTAATGTCTTACAGGATTGGGGTGAACCAATGTTAAGGAGGACCTGGTGACTAGATAGATGGTGGGATTGAACCTCATAGAGGCTTCCTACGTACCTTTCCAAGGTAAAGATCAAAGACCTCGTAGTTCTGGTTGGAGTTCGGTAAACCGACATGAAAGGTTTGGAACTACTGAGTGTTGGGATAGAACCCCTTGGAGGATTATTTTGTACCTCGCCTTGGCAAGGATCAAAGACCACATAGTTCAAGATGGTGTTTTGGGCATACACTCTAGGATTCCTGGAGAGGATGTCGTGGTTGATACTTTCTCTAAGCCCACGTGAGTCATACTCAGTGTGAGAAATAAGAGATAGAAAAGACCTGGTGATCATGTCATGAAAGGTGAATCTATGGGAAGTGAAGTGGGACTCATTCGTGGTTAACATACCAAAGAGGAAATAAGGGATTACACACTGTTCACCGCCAATGGAGATGGATATTAGGACATACTCCATGGTAGGGGGTCCAGATGGTGGGAAAGCCCAGTGAGAGAGGAACATGGCACCCAAAAAGAGAGGAGGATCAGGGGTGCTGCCTCCTGTAAGGAAAGATAGGGGCTCACACCAGTTTGGTTTCCCTTTCCCTGCAGACAGATGCTACTCCGATAAAGAGGACCACATTCCATGTGAGGAATGATTTCACTCTTACGGAGACCAGTGGGTGTAGAGAATATCCATGGTGGGGTACCCCATGTATGATGCATGAGGCGAGGCCACAGTTTAATGTTATGTGATGAGGATGAAGGTACATAGCGGTTTAACATCCTACAGCTCGAACGAGGTGGGATTACTCTGCACCCCTAGGACTTTCATAAACGGAACCCTCTACACCTTAGTGAAGCGAAGGGACTGGAAACACCATGGTTGGGGGGTTTTATAGAGCGTACCATTAGGGGGTACACATTAGCATGGATATGTGAACAAGAAATAGTTGTTAGCTTGCCTGGGATTCACAATGGAGTGCCAATTATGGATGGGGATTACGCATGGAAGCTGACCGGGTGCCGCTATGGAGTAGCAATGGTGAATGGGGATTACGCAAGGATGTTGCCCGGGTGTTGCTATAGAGCGACAATGGTGAATAGCGCTTACACAAGGATGCTTCTAGGGTACCGCTATGGAGTGACAATGGTGAATGGGGCTTATGAAAGGATGCGGCCCATAATGGCTTCCTCATGTCTGGCCATGAGGGTATATCAAATCACTGGTGGGTTGAGGTATATAATTGAGGCATACACCAATGCGCTAGTGAAAAAGTGGGATAACGCCCAGGGCGCTGGAATCTGTCCAAATAAAATGACGATGAAAAACCTGAATCACATTCTCAACATTCAGAATGTGGTAAGGGTGGCGTGGCGATGGAGGATAATTTTTTACTGTGTTGGAAGCACAACATCCATATTCTGTTAGCCTGAAATGGGGACAAACAAATGAGGTTTGACTATTGACCATGTTCGAAACATAGGAACTAACTCAAAGTGTCGTCCACTGTCCTCCTAAGTGTAGGTCCAAGACAGTAGTTGAGTCAAGGTGGCATGGGACTAGGCCGTTAGGCAGTCCCTTCATATATGGAAGATGATGATGATCCAAATGAAGGGCACACATTGTGTGATGTGGTGTGATGGAATCTTTGATCATATTCCATTGCTCGTGAATTTATTCCACTGTGATCATGGGATAATGCATCATATTCTTTTCATATAAGACATCTCTTATTTGGATCAAGAGAGATCATATTATTGAATGATAGGGCATGCTACAATTTATAGTCCTGTAAAGAGGACTATTGGCATCTTATGATTGGCGCATAAGGAATCTCTTATTTAGAACAAGAGACATAATATTATTTAATAATAGGGTGTACTATAATTTATAATCATATAGAGATGAATTTTGGTATATCGTGCTTGGTTAATAAGGCATTAATTGATTAGAGAAAGAGGCATCCAATATTTGGAACATAGGGAGTACTACCATTTATAGTGATATATATAGGACCATTGGCATCTCAGGTTTGGAGCATAAGGCATCTTTGGTTTGGTGTAAGAGTCCTCTTATGTTTGGAACATATATTCCACTATATTTTATAGTCATATAGATAATACTATTGGCATCTTATGCTCGGAGCATAAGGCATATCTTGTTTGGAGTAAGAGGAATCCGATTATTTTTTAGATAGGGAGTACTACAATTTATAGTCATGTATATTTGACTATTGGAATCTTATGCTTGGAGCCTAAGGCATCTCTTGTTTGGATCAAGAGGGATCCTATGATTGGAACATAGAGTGTACTATAGTTTATAGCCTTGTATATAAGACCGTTAGGAATAAGGGGCATAGAAATGGATGGTGTTGGGTCTTACGAAGGAGAGGCCCTTTCTGGTTCAACATGGCAATGGAGAATAGTGATTGGGATTGGAGGATTTGTCTGAGGAATGGTTCCACTCAAGGTACTCAGGGAATTTATGATGAGAATCTCAAATCACGACATGGGAATAGAACCAAGAAGAATATGTCGACTCAAAGTGTTTCAGGGTTTGTGGAAAAGTCTCTCAAATCACGATATTCCGTAGGTGGAAGGAGGCTATGCATAAGGGCGTAATGGAAAATGATGACGTCCTTGCCCGAAAAGTTCATGGAGTGACTATCCATTTTTGATGGGGGTCAATGAGGGTAGTGAAAAGACTGACCATGAGGACCGGGACTACAGCACGACACTGACCCCGAGCGGGGGTGTGGGGGCACAACTGCCGCGGTATAGACCAGCGGGTGTAGGCCTGTGTACTATATCGTGTAAAATACACTACATGCATGATAGGTTACGTGAAACATTGCACTGCGCGGTATAGATGCGCAAAAGATTGGAAAACATGGCACTGTTTCACGTAATAAGCAAGGTTGGAATACAATATTAATGTATATTCATGAAATGGGGAAGGATTGTGTGAAATAGGGGTGGTGTGCACAAAATATGGGAGATGTTCATGCAATAGGGGGTTGTGTGTGCAAAAGGGAAGGACATGAACACAATATGGGAGGTTTACGTGAAATAGGGGAGTTGTGCACGCAATAGCGAATGTGTGCACACAATTGGACAAGAGTTTCACTTGTGCGTGGAAAATTCGGAACCGTTTCTATGTTGCGCGAAAAAATAAAGTTTTTCATAAAAAATGGGGGCACAGTGGAGCGTTTTCATGAAAAAGTGATGTTTTATGCACAAGAGTGGGGGTTTTCTACGCAAGCACAGAAAATGTGTACTTACGCGCATTAGAGCGTTGGCCGATCTCTGGGGCCCATTGGGATGAAGGGGGGTGCACATGTACTTATAAGCGGAAACTAGGGAGGCACAACACGTAAAATTATACTCGACAAAGTGGTTTTCCGCGTGTGGTGGTGCACATAAAATTCTGTGAGTGCAAATGGTTTTCTGTGCAAGGTGGTGCACATAAACTTCCATAGGCACAACTGGTTTTCTATGAGAGGCGGTGTGCATAAAATTCCACACACGCAAATGGTTTTCCACATGAGGGGGTGTGCATAATGTTTCGTGGGTGCAATTGGTTTTCCCACCAAGGTGCTGTGTGTAAAAGACCGCGTGCACAAATGGTTTTCTGCGCGATGAGGTGTGCATAAAATTCCAGGTGCGCAACTGGTTTTCAACATGAGGTGGTGCACATAAAATTCTGTACACGCAAATGGATTACTGCGCGAACTACACCAGGCGTGCACGCAATGGGGCATTCGACGTTGCATTTGGAGGAGAATTAGTTTCTACATGTGGTTGCGTGTAATTACTTTATTGCACTCAATATTATGTTCTTGGGTGCAAAATGCCCTTTTTCACGCAAGATTCCATTTTTATGCACATGATTCCCTTTTTACGGCCAAATACATACACTACCTCAAAACCGTCCTGGATTTCCATTTCTAGCAGTCCAACTTTGAAAAGAAATTACTTTTCAACTGTAAATTCATTGGGACCCCACGACCAGTCAAATCGAAGCATCTTGAATGAGCTATGCTTCGAGGTCATATATGGATGTATTCTGTGAACTGCATAGACGCATTTTCAGGTTTCCACACATATCAATCAACAAAATTATTAATGTCAAAAAATAACATCTTCCTTCATATAATGATATTTTATTTTTAGACATTATTTCATAAAAACTTCTCTAACATCAACTGCATGTCCACTAGTGAATTGTAAGATCTATCTTAAATGACCAGGTTCCTTCATATGATCTGATTAGTGTATATGGGAACCATTGTATGATTAGGATAAAATTTATAATTGATTTTACATGACCATTGATTTTTTCAAGTGACCAATGTGATCCATTCATCTTACGAATATTATAACATCCTTTATATAATGATCCGATCATTTTTATTTTATATTGCATGAAATACTAAATGGAATTCATGAGTTATTATAACATCATGTCATGTGTAAAAATATAATTTTTGGTGTAATTATCAGGATAAATAAGAATTTTGAGGGGATTAACATGATCATTAAATATATCATGTGAATTATGTAACCCCCTCTTGTGATATCCAGATTATATAATGATTGGAAGGGTTTATAAATTTTACACAACTTGGTTTATGAGGTAACTTGATCCTTATGTGTCCATAGTTCAACCTTATTTACATTAAAGGGAAACAATACTTTTGATTTTTTTTTATTTCATTATCTAATTTTTTTCCTCATTTGTTTGACATCCACAATCATGTTAGCACATTTTTCATCTGGTAATATATGTAATCTAAGGAAATAAGGTTAACAATGGGTGTGTGGTAGAATGTTATGTTTCCCCAATGAATAACCCATTGGAATAATAGATGGAGGGAAAAAATTATAGAAGTACCTACTCAAATATCTCAATTAGTGAATACTAACATATACCGAATTGGAACCGTGAAAAAAATAGACCAATAAGTAATATATTGATTGATTCAAGTGGAAATAAAAAACATCTTTTAGTTTCACTTAAAATTTGCATATCACATAAGAATGGATCAATGCAATTGAAAATATTGTGTACATTTTCATGTATTATAACATGAGTATCTTTTTTTTACTATTTAGTATTTGGAATATGAGTTCTATTTCAGGTGGATTATTTTGAATAATAAAATTTTGAAAGAAGAAGTTTACTCAATTGAATGGGTAGGATTTAATAAATTATTTCATATCAGCAATTTTCATCAAAATAATCACATGAATATATTGTGGGAATTATTTAAGTTGATTCCAATGTTGTATGAATTCATTGGTAGATATGACTCGAGCTTCAAAAATCATCCAATATATTCCCTTGGATTTCTCTCTGATTTTGAAGGTGAAATTTGTCATTATTTCTCTTGAATAAATGCTATTATTTGAAAAAATTCCTCCATAATATAAAATGAAATATTGAAATATAATGTTTCATATTCATTAATTATTGATTTAGAATCCGGTGGTTCTCAATAATCTATCACATGAGAGAGAATGTTTGGATGAATACTAACAAAGTTCTGATTATATGTTACATAAGAGAAAAAAATTTCAACTAAAATATTTTAAATGGTTTTGAAGGAAGCAGTAGAATAATTTTTTCAAAAATTTTAAAATTATTTTTAAGTGGTTTATAAAATTCATCAAAACTCAATACTAGAAACATTATTAAAATGATTTTGGTTAGCACAGAATAGAAGGATAAGGTCCCAACTAATGATCTAATCCCACTAAAATTATTCAAATTCAAAGTGTTTCAAAAAAAATCCTTTCAATTCCCCAATCCTTGGATATATGAATAAAATACGTATTTTGGCCAAAATAAATGATTTATTAAGGAATTAATTTATTAAGGAATTCCATGTAATTATATCATATTACATTTGTTTTATGTACAATTACTCTTTCTTATAAATCAATAATTATATTAGTTTATATGGTTCATCAAATTTTGTATGTCCCTTGAATTTAAAATAAATGTGGAATCAACCCCCCAATAAAGGGATATTTAAATATCGATTAAAAAACTGAAATTAAAAATTATGATTTCTAATATATATTAATATTCTCTATTAGATATTTGGGACGTCATGCTTTTTTCAGATACCATCCTAATACTTGTAGTTTAATTTGATGTGATTTTTTCTAAATATTTTTTATCCGTATATAGATTCCAAATAAATTTTTGGGATATTGAGATCTACGTTTTTGTTCAAGATTTTATTTTTATCAGGGATCAACATAAGAATGATAACCATATGAGAGAGGACTATAAATTATGGGTTTTGATTCCCTATAATGAGGAATTCGTGACTCTAACTATCTAGGAATACATAGATTTTAGTTAAATTATTATTTTTCGAAAATATACTGATCATTTTTTTGATTAACTATATGTTCATCCCAAAGAGATTGAGGATGAGTTATTGACAAACATATACGAGAATATATTCGTAGCTTTGGGAGACGATTTATAATTGAACCCATTGAATGAGTGGAAGTGAAGATGAAGCTAAATGATAATTTGGACATGGGTTTACTCACCCAAATGTTTCACCATGGTGATAATCAATTCACATTGTAAGGAACTAAAATTGATTAAAGAAACCATTCATTTAATATCATTAACTCCTCAAGATCATAATTATGATGAAATAGCATTTTCCCCATGTTAAAATCCATTTTTATCAACTCATAGGTGCTAGGTAATTCACATTGATTCACCATTGATATGGATGTCATGTGTTTAAGGTCAAATGTGGTGATTTTTCGAAAACATTATTCCACAATATTTATGAAATTTTTAGTTTATATCCATCATTTTTTGATTGATTAATTTTAAAACTGTATTCTTATGTAAAATTAATTGAGACTTTAGGGAATGTTGGTAAATATTTTTTTCTTTATTGATGATATTATTATATTCATGAAAAGTAATGAATTGAATGAATATCATTAATGTATTTCATTTATATCTTTTTTAAAGTATATGTTTTATTCAATATTGATCACATTTGAATTACACCTACAAAATGTTTCATCATTGGGTTACATAATCATCAATAATTGAATAACTATTGAGTTATCAAAATATAGATGCCATTGGATAGTGTCCTACACCCTCCATAATAACAAATATAAAAAATAATAATGTTAGTGGAATACTGTCATGAATTTTTATACATATTCTCATTTATATCAAATAATACAACTATTTTATCATGATAGGTATTTATGTTCATTTGGATAGAATAGTATTAAAAAACATTAATGTAACCTGTGAAGAGGTAAGTCATTGCTCCAATTCTATCATTACCCAAATATAGAAGAAGGTTTTTTATTTTATTATGACCCCTCAATGAAGGCATTGGGATCCATCTATATGAAAAACTAAAATATAGTTACATATTCATAATTATAATTAGTAAATCATTATATTTATTTTTATAGAATATGATTTAGAGCTACAATAATTGATCTTTTCATTAATGTTTTGGAATAATTATCTTTATTCAGAAAAAAAATTATATTTATGTACTAATAATATTATCAGAAAATATATATTCACAATGCAGTAATTGAATATAAAACAAATGAGATTGGATGATTTGAAAAGCTATTTTGAATCCCCAAAAATTATTACATGAGGAAGGTAAACGAGGTGGCTAATGCACATAGCATGAAGGACCATCATACAATATCCATGATGAGTTTTGAAATACACCCAATACTCATGAATATATAGATGATGATTATTTATGAAATAATTTTAGTAGAAAAGTATTCTATTTCTAATGAAACATCTCAATAATAAAATTGATGTTAATTTCAGAGATTCCAAAAAAATGTGATAGAGAAATATAGAATGGTATGAAATATTATGTTGTTCAAAAATAATAAATATGGATTTATTTGTTTTTGATTCCCTATATCTGACATGTAAAAACAAAAATAAAATAGGGATACTTTGAATGATTCTCATTTATCATCCTTTTTTTTCATTTTGGACTATTCAAAAGTATAGATATGTAATTGAAATTTTTTTTGGGGTTGTATGAATAAAGATAATACAATGTACAGAAGATGATTGCTGGTAAGCAAGAAGGGTAAGGAGGAATGGAAAATCTAAAATTGTTTTGTTGTAATACTTTTCAACTATAGAATGGTAATTGTAAAACATCACCATGAAATCTTCATAGGAATCCAAAAAAGGTCTAATGGCCATAATGGTAGACAGGTTTTCATAGATCCCCATCCATATTTATCAAATTGTATTTGTATTATATAATAGTTATCATTTAACTCAGTCATATTGATATATATAATGGATGAGATGAAGTTGAATTGAGTATTAATATCTAATAAATATGATTAGAATTCGACATATACCTCATGGTTATAGGAAATTCTTCACAAAACATTAGAGAGATATGAGATTCAACACTAGTTTTCAGGCACACAAATATTTCCAATCATAGGGGACATCATAAATTCTGGAGGTCATATTAAGATCCTTTTTTGAAGGATTTGCATGGAATTTTAAAATTCCACCTACTCTGGTAATTATAATTAAATAACTGAAATTTATATTATAATATTTATATGACATTATAAGTTGATTGGTGGAAGATATCAAGGGACCCATCATAAAAGGATGATATTGCATTGATTATCCTTAGGTTTTAAGAACATGTCCAAGAAAAAAAGGAAGTGGTACAATGAATTTAGCATCATTTTAATAAGAATCAATGTTGATATATGTGTTCTGTAAATAATCTTTGAAAATATGTAGTGATTGAATTTTTTCACATGGTTTCCCTTTAAATATGCCCACATAAACATATTATAATATTTGGTATGAAATTAAAACTGATCCCATGGAACACTAGCCTCTTTAAGATACATTATTATGTCATTGTGGTGGCTTATAACATAACACAACCACATGACCTTTCCAATATACATTTTCTATTACATTTATATTTAATATGAAATTAAACATTATAAAAATATCTTATAATGAACATAGAGGTCATGAAATTAGAACGTGATCTCTAATATGAGGAACAACCATTATCACTACTTGATTGAATAGAATTGTTTCTCTAGAAAAATATCACTCATTGTTAATGGTTTATTCATAAGAAATATGATTACAAAGTGACATGGGAACCTTAGGATTTCATGTGGAAAATTTACTCCTAGTTGGTTTCTTTAATGTAATTATTTTTTTGGGAGGTAACATATAATGACCTCGTTATTATTCATCCATAAATAAAAACTATGTTTGAAAACATGTGTTACACAATAAAAAAACATTATCTAATAAAATAATTCCATAATAAAATTAATAAGGTAAATATAATGGATACCATAGTAATCTATTAAAATAATTTACTTTAATATGAAACATAATTAATATCGGTAAATATTAAAAATTAATTTTTTTAATAAAAACCACTACATTATATTTTATTTTATAACAAAATGTTTATTTAAAAATTTTATATTTTGTATATTATAAAATTAAAATCATTATTTAATCGACTATATTAAAAATAATATAGTATGAACTTCTCAAGAAAAATAAATTGTTAGTCATAATATACTTTTGTGCGAAACTTATAATATGTTGGATTTTATAATTTTCTAACAAAATTCATGATTAAAAAAAACATTGATTTAATAAAAAATATATTTTATGAATAAAATTAGGTATTAAAATATATTCTTTGATATCATAAATCCTATGTTCTTCATTTTTTTACCTATATTAAAATGTTGGTTTAATAAATATAATTTCATTATTTTCATTGAATTAAATACAATCAAAGTGAGATTGAGTTCTATATTTATTTGAGATCCTTATTAATATTATTTAATTTATATTAAATAAATTTGGCCTAAATATAATAATTCATGTAGATAATTTTATATAAAATATAATTTTAATAATGGGAAAATCACTTTTCTAAATATTGTACTTTCACAATTATGTGTGTCTATTTTAACTATAACATTTAACAAATTTATGAAATTGATATGAAAAAATAATTTTGAATTTTTTAATCATAAGTATCAAATTTATAAATAATGGTAATTTTAATTCCAGTCATGAATATTAATTAATATATTTAAAATGTACTTACTTCTATGAAAAACATAACATAAAATAATATTTTCAAGGGAGACTTATAAAAATCATGTTAATAAATATTATCTATTGAGGTGTTGATTGTTTTTTTTATGAAAAACCGGACATCCCTCTATTCTATTCTATTATTAATCCATTTATACCTGAATAATGTCATGGGTTTATTGAAAAATGCACAATGTTTCCAAATATTCCCATTTTATCTATTTTAAAAGGATACCAATTCAACCACTCAAAGATTAACACAACCTTATAACTACACCTAGAAACAAATATATGATCTTAAAAGATAGAAAAATAAAATAACTAAAATATCATTATCATTCTTAGTTAGGCTGTTCCCCTAAATTTCAAGGAGTTTTCAAAGTAAATAATAACTCTTCAATACATGTATCATCATTTACATTCCATTCATAATCATAATTTTTAAAATATAATACAAAAATAAAAAAATTATAAATTTATTATAACTAAAATTATTAAAATTATAATATTTTTAAAAAAAATTATTTTTTCAATTTAGTCAGTATGTGAAAAAAATGAACTTCAATTGTTATTGTGTGTGGATTACAACATCCTTAAAGAATCATTTTTATATTTTTCTAACAGTTTATAATAATTGTATTATTGATTGTAATATAATGTTGAACTTCATAAATATATATATAATATAACTTTTCATCTTTTGAATTTATTTTCTAAATAAACACAACCTTTATAAGGCCCCGGCCTTAAACCTTACTTAATATTGAATTAAATGAATAATTCACGTTGAGGATCTTTTCAGGTCTAGAGTTTTAGAGAATTAGAACATAACTATTACATCTCAAAAGATTACAAAGTAGTCACTTCTACTAAGATTCCATAATAAAAAAAACTCTTAAAAGAAACATGTCTAGTTCCATGTTTAATATAGCATGACATTCCCTTGATCCCATCCTTGACCTTATTCCACATTAAGTCCTGTGAAAAACATTTAAAAAAACTTGGGGTGAGTATAAAAAGCTCAGTAAGGGATACACAAAGAATGAAAACTGTTAGTTTTTCAAACATCAAGTAAACCATGTATACTCTATCAAAGTAATACCTTCACCTTCATGAAGTAGTAAAAACTCTTCACTGAAAAAAAAGTATCATTACTTACCTCTTTGTAACCAAAGGATTACCCATATAAAGAACACATAACATATATAAAGGTAACTTGGGACATAAACATACTTAAGTGGAATAACCATACGGTCGACTTCCACACATATCACTTAAATGGAATAGCCATATGGCCAATTTCCATATATACTTAATGGAATAGCCATACGGCCGACTTCCATACCCAATGCATTGGAGGTTATAACATAACCACCCGTACTGGTATTCACGGCACCACCCGTCATATGGTTTATCACGTAACCACCCGTCAAATGTCTAAGTACCAATATAAAATCATAAAACATAAAACCAATATAAAGGAATGATAACATTTCCACATTTCAATCACAATATATCATAATAGAATCCTTTATCAAAACCATTTTCAATACCAAAGTACATAAAAGAGTATATGGTATTTATTCCATTTTAAAAACATAACGGCTTGTTGAGGAAGCCAAAGACCAAATAATACTTGCGGCGGCGGAAAAGGTCGTTGTCACCGCGTACGTTAAAAAAACATTCCTTTTTGTCGTTTAGTAAGACGCTTCATAGAAAAATATTCCTTTTGTATAAAAGTCAAAGTCAAAGGTTTTTATACACCGTATAAAATAATGTTGTGTATAAAACGAAATATGCCTCAATGAAAGGAGATTGAGACGAAGTCCCTTACCTCGGGTCCGACTTGACTCGATCGTTCTTTAACGTCCTGAATAATAAACTTGAGTTAATTTATACTTGATTAAGAACCTTTTTAAAGTTCATTACTCCTTTTATATCACTTATTTCCATGTTATAAACATTATGTAACCATTTAAGTTAATAATGTTTGTTTTGTCAATATTTGGTTCTTAAGTCGAAAGTGGACTTCTTACAATTACATGTTGTTCGTGTGGTCAAAGGTTCTTTATATCCAGAATGACATTCCTGATTTGGATACCATATATATCATATATATCCATCATATACATAATATTACATAATCATTTAGAGTTAAGAAATGAAATGCACCGTTCATGGAGACGGTAAGCCGTACGTACGCATGAACACTACTTTCATTTCTTTGTCATATTAATGGAATTAATACTAAATGAGAGGTATGTATATTTTAATTCTAGAATTATATTCATCATTTAGATATATCATTCATTATATATATCCATTATATACACGTACTTTTAATAGTTCATTACATTTGGGGATAAGAAATGAAATGCACCGTTCATGGAGACGGTAAGCCGTACGTACGCATGAACGCTACTTTCATTTCTATGTCATACTTTAATGGAAAGAAATTATAATGATATAGAGGTATATTATAATTCTAGTATAACATCATATATAAGAACTTTAAATCCATCCTTTACACGTCCCACATATGGCATTAACGAATCACATCACTTTGTGGGGGCGGTAGTCCGCACTTCCTTAAATGAAGATATCGTGTTTACCCATAATGGAAACCATAAAGGTATGCCCAAAATGAAAAATACATAAGCTTAAAGGAAACATAAACATATTATATATCATATATAAAAATAGTGACATCATAATGGCCACCTTTGAAGGTGTTAAATGAGTATTGAACAATCATCATTTCGGGAGGCAGAATTTCGCCATCCACAGAAACCGTATGTTCTTTAACCATTTGATGTAGTTGTGTGAGAGTGTAGCTAGAATAAATATTATAAAAACATCCTAGTATATTGAAGATACTGTTTTTGTTACAAAATAAGTAAATAAAAAGAGTTTAGGGGGTTGGAGAAGCAAAATAAAACAAATGAACAAGAGAGAATGAATTACCTTTAAAAGTGTAACTCCTTTTGATTTGAGCCTAAAGGCTTCCTTTGAAAGGATTATGCTCAAAGGTAATCCTCTAGAATGAGGAGAGGGATGTGGAGAGAGTAAATGGGCAGGGGTTGGCCGAGCCAAAGGCTTGAGGAGTGTGTGAAATAAGGTAGAGGTGGGGGCCTTTTATAAGAGGAGAGGAGGGACACTTTTGGAAAGTAAAGATAAGTTACTTTATTTTAAAAAGAGTTTCAGATTCAAAAGGTCCCACATTGCTATAATTCGAGTATAAGGTGATACGTCTTATAAATACACTCATCCAATTGGTTTTGGCCATGTGTAGGTTTTATATTTTTCATTATCTTTCTATTTTATTTAAATCGATAAATTATGAGGTCATCGCTGCATCATCATGATGTCATAAATAATTTAATATATTTAAAGTCTAAAAATTATAAACAAAATACTATGATGTAGGAAATCGTTTTAGCTTTCCAATGACTATTTATAATCAAATATCTGATCTTTATAACCCCATGTAAAAATTGTTTTCTGAAAACATATTATGTTTGTGTCATTTTTACTTTTACATTAAATAAAAAGTTATTTATGTCATTTCCCAACAAAAGTGGATCCATGGGGTCCCCAAGTTGACCCATGGCTTGTCTGGGTCGGCCATGACACAACCAATGAGGGTAGGACATGTGTCAAGCTCATCTTATTTTATTAAAGCATTATTTTTACCTTAAACTACACTAATTACCACTAATCGCGATTAAAACTTAATAAGTTACTATTCACCAAAAAATTATTTTAATCTCATTGAACCACATTTTACTTCTTAATGACAACCATGTATGTTGGATTTTTGAAATTAAAAACACAATGATGGAAAAATTTAATTTAAACGGAAAAATCAGTTTTTATAAGTACCACTTAGTGGTTTCACTATTCATCAAAAATTGAAGTTTTTCAGAAAATTACCAAAAATCCACCCTAAGCTATATTTTATATTCCAAATTCAAAATTGAAGTCTATTTTACAAAATTCAAAACATATAATTCACATTAATTAATTTAATAATTAATTCCCGCTGTCAGAGCAAATAGCGTGTTTTTATAAAACAATAAGTATCAAAAGATTGACACTAGTTTAAGTCTAATTTCAAAGTGAAATTGATTCCAATGACCACCATAGGATTAAATGGTAAAAATATATTCATATTACACATTAAGACCAATTCAAAAGATAATCTAATCATATAAATAAATTAGATTAAGAAGTAGTTTTGATGTAAAATGCAGTATTATTCACTATTCATTAAAAAATGAACATTGTCAGAAAAATACCAAAAATTCACACAAAGTAAATTTTGATGTCCCAATCATAAAGAATAAGTTTATTTTGACAAAAATAGTTTATAAAATTGTCAAAATATATATTTAAAAAGGGTTTTCCATCATAAGGGAGTAAAACAATTTTTTAAGAATATTAGTGTATTCCATGCTTAAGATTGGATTTATTTTCATTTTAAGCCTCTAAAACACTATCTTAATCATTAATAGACATAGATAAAAATATCTATTATTCATTACTTACTTGGGATGTTACATCCTTCCCCCCTTTAGAAAATTGTGTCCTCGCAATTTATTTACTTATCAAATAATTGGTGGTACTTATCCCTCATTGCATTTTCAGATTCCCATGTTGCCTCATCAATCATGTGGTTTTTCCACAAAAACTTTACCTGGTGAATCACCTTATTCCGTAACACTTGCACCCTGTGGTCAAGAATCTGGACCGGTTGTTCCTCATAAGATAGGTTCTCTTCCAGCTGAACTACTTCTGGACTCAAAACATGAGATGGATCTGGCATATACTTTCTCAACATCGAAACGTGAAAAACATTGTGTACCTGAGATAAACTCGGAGGTAAAGCCACTTGATATGAAACTGATCCAACTCTTTCCAGAATTTCATATGGTCCAATAAACCTTGGACTCAGCTTTCCTTTCTTACCAAATCGCATCACACTTTTCCATGGTGATACTTTGAGAAAAACATGATCACCTACCTCAAAAGATAGATCCTTCCTCCTGTTGTCTGCATAACTCTTCTGCCTACTCTGAGCTGTTCTCATGTGCTTCTGAATCAACTGAACTTTTTCTGCCATCTCTTCTACCAATTCTGGTCCCATCAACTTCCTTTCACCCACTTCATCCTAGAAAATTGGGGTTCAACACCGCTTCCCATATAATGCCTGAAATGGTTCCATCTATATACTGGAATGAAAACTGTTATTATATAAAAATTCAACCAAAGAAAGATGTTGGTCCCAACTTCCCTGATAATCCATAGAACAAGCTTGTAGCATATCCTCCAATGTCTGAATTGTTTGTTCTGACTGCACATCTGATTGAGGATGAAAAGCTGTACTAAAATTTAATTCAGTACCCAACGACTTCTGAAGGCCTTTACAGAAGTTAGAAGTAAACCTGGGATCACGATCCAATACAATAGAGAGAGGAACTCAATGTAACCTGACTATCTATTTAAGATACAAACGGGAAAGTTGATCAAGAGAGAAAGTATCTCGTATAGCAAGGAAATGAGCAGATTTGGTCAAGCGATCAACAATAACCCATATTTCATTATTACCTCGAGATGTCTTCGGTAATCCAACAACAAAGTCCATGGATATATTCTCCCATTTCCACTCTGGCACTGGTAAAGGCTGAAGCATCCCTTTTGGTAACTGCTGCTCTTCTTTAACCTGCTGACAAGTCAAACACTTCACAGTAAAATCAGCAATATCGCTTTTCATTCCATCCAACCAGTAATACTCCCGCAGATCTCTATACATCTTAGTACTGCCCGGATGAACTGAAAACGGAGAACTATGAGCTTCACATAACAACTCTCTCTTCCACTGTGAATCACAAGGCACACACAATCTCTTCCCAAATCTCAAAACACAATCATTATCAATGTTGAATTCAGGCAACTTACCTTTCTGAACCAGCTCTACCTTTTTCTGCAACTCACTGTCTTGCTTCTGTGCTTGCTTGATTCTATCTGATAGAGAAGATCTCACTGATACCTGAAACAAAATAGAAGGACTTCTTGCACCAACAACTTCTATGCCAAAGTTAATCAAATCCTTAACCAAAGGATCACGTTCCAAACGCAACATTATTAATGAAACATTACTTTTTTGACTCAAAGCATCAACCACTTTATTTGCTTTTCCCGGATGGTAATGAATTGTACAATCATAATCCTTGATTAATTCTAGACATCTTTTCTGTCTCATGTTTAACTCTTTCTGAGAGAATATATACTTTAAACTTTTGTGATCGGTATATAATTCACACTTTACTCCATTCAAATGATGCCTCCAAATTTTTAAAGCAAAAAAAATAGCAGCTAATTCCAAATCATGTGTAGGGTAATTTACCTCATGAGTTTTCAACTGTCATGAAGCATAAGAAATTACCTGATCATTCTACATTAGGACGCAACCAAGTCCTTTCAATGAAGCATCACTGTATATAACAAACTCACCATTCCTGGAAGGTAGTGCCAAAACTGGAGCATTCACCAATGTTCTTTTCAATTCTGGAAAACAATCATCACATTCTTTTGTCCAGATAAACTTAACACCCTTCCGAGTTAGCTTAGTCACTGGACTAGATAACTGTGAAAAATTTCTAACAAACCTTTGGTAATAGCCCTCCAAACCAAGGAAGCTACGAATCTCGGTTACATTTGTGGGTCTTGGACATTCTTCTACAACTTTTGTTTTTGCAGTATCAACAGTTATTCCATATTTAGAAACAATGTGACCAAGGAAAGAAATTTGTTGCAACCAAAACTCACACTTGCTGAATTTCCCATACAGTTTCTTTTCTTTTATGGTTTGAAAGATAACCCTTAAATTTCTTTCATGCTCCTCTTTACTTTTAGAAAACACCAAAATATCATCAATGAAAACCACCACAAACTTATCCAAGAACTCATGGAAAATTCTATTCATTAAGTCCATGAATACAACAGGTGCATTGGTTAGCCCTAAAGGTATTACTAAAAATTCATAATGGCCATATCTCGTACGGAACGCGGTCTTCAGAATATCTTCCTCCTTTACCTTCAGCTGATGGTACCCCGATCTCAGGTCAATCTTTGAAAAAAACTGAGCTCCCTGGAGCTGACCAAACAAATCATCGATATGAGGCAAAGGATATTTTTTCTTAACAGTGATGTTATTCAAGGCTCTATAATCAATGCAAAGTCTCATAGAACCATCTTTCTTTTTAACAAATAAAACAGGAGCACCCCATGGTGATGTGCTAGGTCTAATGAAGCCTTTCTCTAATAAATCATGCAATTGCTCCTTCAACTCTAAAAGTTCAATTTGTGCCATTCGATAAGGGGGTTTTGAAATTGGCTTAGCATCATGAAATAAGTCAACAGTAAACTCAACTTCCCATTCTGGTATTATTCTAGGAAACTCATCAGGAAAAACATAAGGATAATCACTTACCACTGGCACATCATCAATCTGAACAGTTCCTTTATTTTCAACGACGTGTGCAAGGTAACATTCATTTCCATCTTTTACAAGTTTCTCGACCTCTTGATATGTTATCAAAAGTAAGGGTTCATTCTTGTAAACAATCTGAAAGACTTTATGAAAAGATACTTCTTCAGCTCTACAGTCAATCTTAGCATGGTAAATAGAGAGCCAATCCATACCCAGGATAACATCAAACTCTACTAGAGGTAGAACAATAAGGTTTGCAAGTAGGTTCTTTCCACATATAAGGATAGTAAGATTCTTATAAATTCTTTTTGCCTCAACATTTCCCCCAGGTGTTTTTACCAAAAGTTCTGGAGTCATTTCTTGAGATGTTATTCCCATTTTACTAGAAAAGCTTTCAGAGATGAAAGAATGTGTAGAAACCGAATCAAACAACACACTGGCATAATCTAAAAAAACAAACAAAGTACCTGATACAACTTCATTTGATGGCCCGACATCTGCTGAAGTAGTTGCAAAGGATTTCACCACCCCTTTCTGCTTGTAGTCTATCTGCTTCCCATCACTCAAGCTCTTTGCCGGACACTAATTTGCATAGTGACCCATCTCATTTCACTTATAACATTTCACTAACTGTAAATCAAATTTGTTCTTACCTTCACCTTGATCTTTTTCAGTGCAATCACGAGCCTCATGTCCCATCTTTCCACATCGGTAGCACTTTCCAGAATTCAGAAGACATTCCCCAGCATGCCTTTTGCCACATTTATCACAAACTAGAAACTTAGTTTTCTTACCATCAGCCTTTTTTGAAGAATTCTTACCTTTCTCCTGCCACCTCAGTCTCTTCTTCTGCTGGTTGTTATAGAACACTTGGTCATCGACAAACTCCATTTCCACCTTCTCAGCACATCAAACATGCTTTTAAAAACTTTTAAACTCACGAGAAGCTAATTCCCTTTGATATTTTGGCTTTAATCCTGAGTAAAAACGATTGATTTTACTATCAAGGTCTTGGATAAAATTTGGAGCATACCTTGCCAATCGAGTGAAACTTTCTTCAAAGGTAGCCACTGAGTCTTCCTCTTGCCTCAATTCCAAGAATTGATTTTCCATCCAAAGTCGAACAGCCTTAGTTAAATACTTCTCAAGAAACATACCTTTGAATTCATCCCAGTCGAGAGCATCAATCTCATCAGCGTCCCTGATATTTTTAACCATAGACCACCACTGATCTGCTTCACCCTCCAAATGGTAAATAGAAAGACTAACCTTTTGATTGTCTGAACACCCCATGACATCAAAAATCTTCTCCAGTGCTTTAATCCACCCTTCAGCTAGCATAGGGTCAGATGATCCTCTGAATGATGGTGGATGTTGCCTCATGAAATGTTCCACCACTGACATGTTCCTCTGCGGTTGATCTGGCTGATCTCATGCGTGGATACCACCACCATTTATCGCTTGAGTCAACTGCGCCATTACTGCAACAAACTGTTCAGTTCCAATTCCGACCATCTCAGGTTGCTGATTTGGAAGGTTGTCTTCCTCCTGATGTCGTCCCAACATATCTGCCTTGTTTCCTCTGCGGAAAACCATTCTGAACACAGAAATATCATAGGCGAAGCAACATGGTAATCTATAAATGCTATATCATTTCAATCATATCATAAATTAACTTATAATTTAACAATTTTATAACTCCTAAAGTTGTCTAAACCGACCTATGATACCAACTATAAGGCCACGGCCTTAAACCTTACTTAATATTGAATTAAATGAATAATTCACGTTGAGGATCTTTTCAGGTTTAGAGTTTTAGAGAATTATAACATAACTATTACATCTCAAAAGATTACAAAGTAGTCAATTCTACTAAGTTTCCATAATAAAAAAAACTCTTAAAAGAAACATGTCTAGTTCCATGTTTAATATAGCATGACATTCCCTTGATCCCATCCTTGACCTTATTCCACATTAAGTCCTGTGAAAAACATTTAAAAAACTTGGGGTGAGTATAAAAAGCTCAGTAAGGGATACACAAAGAATGAAAACTGTTAGTTTTTCAAACATCAAGTAAACCATGTATACTCTATCAAAGTAATACCTTCACCTTCATGAAGTAGTAAAAACTCTTCACTGAAAAAAGTATCATTACCTACCTTTTTGTAACCAAAGGATTACCCATATAAAGAACACATAACATATATAAAGGTAACTTGGGACATAAACATACTTAAGTGGAATAACCATACGGTCGACTTCCACACATATCACTTAAATGGAATAGCCATACGGCCAATTTCCATACATACTTAATGGAATAGCCATACGGCCGACTTCCATACCCAATGCATTGGATGTTATAACGTAACCACCCGTCCTGGTATTCACGGCACCACCCGTCATATGGTTTATCACGTAACCACCCGTCAAATGTCCAAGTACCAATATAAAATCATAAAACATAATACCAATATAAAGGAATGATAACATTTCCACATTTCAATCACAATATATCATAATAGAATCCTTTATCAAAACCATTTTCAATACCAAAATACATAAAAGAGTATATGGTATTTATTCCATTTTAAAAACATAACGGCTTGTTGAGGAAGCCAAAGACCAAATAATACTTGCGGCGGCGGATAAGGTCGTTGTCACCGCGTACGTTAAAAAAACATTCCTTTTTGTCATTTAGTAAAATGCTTCGTAGAAAAAGATACCTTTTGTATAAAAGTAAAAGTCAAAGGGTTTTATACACCGTATAAAAGAATGTTTTGTATAAAACGAAATATGCCTCAATGAAAGGAGATTGAGACGAAGTCCCTTACCTCGGGTCCGACTTGACTCGATCATTCTTTAACGTCCTGAATAATAAACTTGAGTTAATTTATACTTGATTAAGAACCTTTTTAAAGTTTATTATTCCTTTTATATCACTTATTGCCATGTTATTAACATTATGTAACCATTTAAGTTAATAATGTTTGTTTTGTAAATATTTGGTTCTTAAGTCGAAAGTGGACTTCTTACAATTACATGTTGTTCGTGTGGTCAAAGGTTCTTTATATCCAGAATGACATTCCTGATTTGGATACCATATATATCATATATATCTAGAATATACATAATATTACATAATCATTTAGAGGTAAAAAATGAAATGCACCGTTCATGGAGACGGTAAGCCGTACGTACGCATGAACGCTACTTTCATTTCTTTGTCATATTAATGGAATTAAAACTAAATGAGAGGTATGTATATTTTAATTCAAGAATTATATTAATCATTTAGATATATCATTCATTATATATATCCATTATATACATGTACTTTTAATAGTTCATTACATTTGGGGATAAGAAATGAAATGCACCGTTCATGGAGACGGTAAGCCGTACGTACGCATGAATGCTACTTTCATTTCTATCTCATAATTTAATGGAAAGAAATTATAATGATATAGAGGTATATTATAATTCCAGTATAAAATCATATATAATAACTTTAAATCCATCCTTTACATGTCCCACATATGGCATTAACGAATCACATCACTTTGAGGGGGCGGTAGTCCGCACTTCCTTAAATGAAGATATCGTGTTTACCCATAATGGAAACCATAAAGGTATGCCCAAAATGAAAAATACAGTTGCTTAAAGGAAACATAAAAATATTATATATCATATATAAAAATAGTGACATCATAATGGCCACCTTTGAAGGTGTCAAATGAGTATTGAACAATCATCGTTTCGGGAGGCAGAATTTCGCCATCCACGGAAACCGTATGTTCTTTAACCATTTGATATAGTTGTGTGAGAGTGTAGCTCGAATAAATATTATAACAACATCCTCGTATATTGAAGATACTGTTGTTGTTACAAAAGAAGAAAATAAAAAAGAGTTTATGGGGTTGGAGAAGCAAAATAAAACAAATGAACAAGAGAGAATGAATTACCTTTAAAAGTGTAACTCCTTTTGATTTGAGCCTAAAGGCTTCCTTTGAAAGGATTCTGCCCAAAGGGAATCCTCTAGAATTAGGAGAGGTATTTGGAGAGAGTAAATGGGCAGGGGTTGGCCGAGCCAAAGGCTTGAGGAGTGTGTGAAATAAGGTAGAGGTGGGGGCCTTTTATAAGAGGAGAGGAGGGGCACTTTTGGAAAGTAAAGATAAGTTACTTTATTTTAAAAAGAGTTTCAGATTCAAAAGGTCCCACATTGCTATAATTAGAGGATAAGGTGATAAGGCTTCGAAATACACTCATCCAATTGGTTTTTTCCATGTGTAGGTTTTAGATTTTTCATTATCTTTCCATTTTATTTAAATCGTTAAATAATGAGGTCATCGCTGCATCATCATGATGTGATAAATAATTTAGTATATTTAAAGTCTAAAAATTATAAAAATATACTATGATGTAGGAAATCGTTTTAGCTTTCCAATGACTATTTATAATAAAAAATATGATCTTTATAACCCCATGTAAAAATTGTTTTCGTAAAACATATTATGTTTGTGTCATTTTTACTTTTACATTAAATAAAAAGTTATTTATGTCATTTCCCAACCAAAGTGGATCCATGGGGTCCCCAAGTTGACCCATGGCTTTTCTTGGTCGGCCATGAAACAACCAATGAGGGTTGGACATGTTTAAAGCTCATCTTATTTTATTAAAGCATTATTTTTACCTTAAACTACACTAATTACCACTAATCGCGATTAAAACTTAATAAGTTACTATTCACAAAAAAATTATTTTAATCTCATTGGACCACATTTTACTTCTTAATGACAACCATGTATGTCGAATTTTTGAAATTCAATACACAATGATGACAAAATTTCATTTTAACGGAAAAATCAGTTTTTATAAGTACCACTTAGTGGTTTCACTATTCATCAAAAATTGAAGTTTTTCAGAAAATTACCAAAAATCTACCCTAAGCTATAATTGATATTCCAAATTCAAAAATGAATTCTATTTTACAAAAATCAAAACATATAAGTCACATTAATTAATTTAATAATTAATTCCCTCTGTTAGAGCAAATAGCGTGTTTTTATAAAACAATAATTATCAAAAGATTGACACCAGTTTAAGTCTAATTTCAAAGTGAAATTGATTCCAATGACCACCATTGGATTAAATGGTAAAAATATATTCAGATTAAACATTAAGACCAATTCAAAATATAATCTAATCATATAAATAAATTAGATTAAGAAACAGTTTTGATGTAAAATGCAGTATTTTTCACTATTCATTAAAAAATGAACATTGTCAGAAAAATACCAAAAATTCACACAAAGTAAATTTTGATGTCCCAATCATAAAGAATAAGTTTATTTTGACAAAAATAGTTTATAAAATTGTCAAAATATATATTTAAAAAGGGTTTTCCATCATAAGGCAGTAAAACAATCTTTTAAGAATATTAGTGTATTCCATGCTTAAGATTGGATTTCTTTTCATTTTAAGCCTCTAAAACACTATCTTAATCATTAATAGACATAGATAAAAATATCTATTATTCATTACTTACTTGGGATGTTAAAACCTTAACCATAATCACCCACATAGATAATGCATGTCTATTTTTTGGTCAGATGATCCACTTAAATGGATGATGCTATAAAATAATCTCATAAATGACTATGTTAACATAAATAATAATAATATTATAAAATTATTAGTTGTGAATTATTTATAATTTCTTATGAAATTATTATTTTAAATATTTATCATATTATAAAGGTATCATCTCATTTTTCTAAAATTATTGAAATAAGACAACACTATTAACATTTCTACACATATTAATTATAACCCTTATGGTATAATATATGAGATTTATAAACCAATCTATGTTATTTATTCTATAGTAATAAATGATACATTAATGATGGAATTGGAATAAGTTTATTTATACTGATATAAAATTTATACAACACCCACAATTTGTTAATATTTTCAACACCCAATATCAATTGGAGATTGAAAAAATTATAATAAATGGATAGAATTGTTATCAGAAAACAATATCAGTTTAAATGTATAAAAATAAACTTCCTATATATGAAATGTATACCTCAATTTTTGGATATAGAAGGATGAATATCTTACATGAAAATAAAGGGCAATGGTGATGGACATGGTAACACCAACCCCATTTGTTAAGTGATACAATTATTTATCTACAATTTATCATTATATAAATTTATCTTTTAAATGATAATATTTTTTATTTTTTTTAAAATGTATTATTAAAGAAAAATTAATTTTCATGAATGATTTTATTTTCATTTTTCCTAAACATAATCAAGTAATTCGTAAATATGACTCATAAATATTTATTTTTTAATGTTGAAAAGCGAAATTTTTTAAAATCTATTTTCATTATATGTTTTTAAATATGTTCCAAATTATATACCACCAACAGAAAAACGATTCATTTTACTATATTTTATATTTTTATGTGATTATTTGGGGTCATAATGTTTTCAATATTTAATGATTTATTTTTTTTGTTACACTGTACCATTTGGATGTTCTATGAAACATATTTAATTTAAATTTTTTCGATAAAATATTTTAATGATTTCTGTTTGGTTGTTTTTTTATGAGGATCTTATTTCCATGGATAATATTTTTACAAAATCTTAATAATTTTTATTGTAAAAAATATATATGGATGAGTCATGGGTAGTTCCATTTCCATCGAAGGATGTGTGGTTCTATTATAAACCATGGACGTGTGTTTACATTATAAAAATGAGATGAGTGGATCTATTGTACCCTCTAATGATTTTTTAAGAGATTATATATAATTTTTTAGGTAACCATGATTAGAAGTTAGTTTCTTGTAATAATTATAACTCATGTCACGATCATGATATTACTGTTTACATATACTTATAGTTGTCTCATAGTTAATGGATATTATTCGTTATGATCTTATTGACTCATAATTTAAGGTTTATGTTAAATTATTTTAATCTATTTAATAAATATTTTGTTACCATGTTCATATATTACATATTTATATAATTATAATGAGTTCTTTAATGTTAATTTATGTTTTAAGGTTATGATTTTTGATGGAATGAAATGTCTTTTATGATGATTTTATAGTTACTAATAGGATGTCATCCATGATGAAATTATTATTCACCCGATACTGAGCATTTTATATCACCATAATCTTATGTTTCAATTCCCATGATTATGAGGATGAGTCTTACTCGTGAGATATCTAGAATTAATACTTTTAGGGTTTCATTAGGGATGAATGATCCCAAAAATTATTAAATATATTTATTATGTTTCGTTTATCTGAAGACATTAATCCAATCTATTATTGTAATATTATTATGAATTCAATGTGATGTTTAAAATAGATTAAAATATGTAAAATAAATTAATTCTTACCCTATGACTCTACATATGCTGGGTCCATTATAAAACAATGATTTGTGGTTATATTATAAACTATATATGGGTTGGTATATTAGAGCCCTCCAATTCATTGGGGAAAAATGATATATCATATGATATTAAGAACATGAATGGAGAGTGGAAGTAGTTCAATAATGGAATCTATCCAATACAATAATATATGTAGTGAACCTTGATAAATGAAATAAATAAATAAAGATTAAACATAATCCTTTATAATATTATTGGAAATGAACAACGATGATGGAAATTATTTAAAAATTTTATATACATACATTAAATCATTTAATTATTCTTATGATATGGACTAAGGGGTGATGTTTTATTATTGATATTTCCACACACTTTTGACTTGTTTGTTTTTTTGATAGAACAATATTCTACTATTCTTGATTAAATATCCTAGATGAATTTATATGAACTTATTACGTTGTTATCATGTTACCATACCCTTATTCAAGTGATGACATTTGATCATTTTTTGATATGTAATATATTTACACATACTGAGAAATTATGATAAGATAATCTTATATTTACATTCCTCAAGTATTCAACATAGGCTTTAAGTAGATTATGCTTATGAAGAATGCAATTCGAGGCTGAAATTTTTGGAGATGATGATGATCTATCAATAAAATAAATATGATTATATAACTAGTATCCAATAAATAATAAACATTTCTGCTCTTGGGTATGTATAATTATAATAAATATTGAATATTAATATAAAATTATTTTTTGTTTATATATTCTACAAGGGGATTTCAATGGTTAATTTGAAAAAATGTTTTGTTAATTATTGGAAATTAGGTTTTTAAAAATCCATTAAAACTAATGGTTTTCTTTATATGTATTGAATAATATACAAAAAATTGTGTAATGTAATAAATTTTTCATTTCCTACAAAATAAATTCATCTATTGATAAGGGAATATGGATATGGTTATGGAAAAAATAAACCCAGTTTTTACAACTATAAATTATGTTGATTGGGTATTAAATTTTTTATCATCAATTCACAATGACTGGGCCAAATAATGAAAATCTCACAATACACTGTATGGGATATGCATGGATACAATAAAATTTTTCTTATAGACAATAATGATTTATTTTAAAATACATTTACCATGAATATCATATAGTAAACATAATATTTAACATTTTGAATAAAATGTGTCATTACTTATAAATATTTTTGATTTATTTATATGGATTACATAATAACATACTTTGATTATTGATTCACACACTATGTTTTTTGTTTATGTCAATGGTTGTAATTAGGAAGAATATTTTTCATTATTTAAATTACTGATAGTTCAATTATTTTCTTCATGAAAAATAAGATGGTATGGGGTCTGGAATGAATAAGTCTGTGATTATTCATTGATATCATTATCAAGATGTGAATCATGATGTGATAATAAATGATTAATGATAAGGAGAACCTAATATTGAGTCAATAAATAGGTAATATCATCCATCAGTTAGTGGATCCATTGATCCACTATTTTCTAAGAAATCATTCTATACCAATAGAATTATAATATTTGTTTCTAGTAATCATATCATGAAAATGTAATTTTGGTTGTTTACCATTTGCATGTTTAAGAAGATCAATACTGGACACATATAAACCATATAATGGAAATGTTTATGTTAACAACATATCATGGGAAGTGATTAAGAAGGTATTTTTCAGTATAAATTTTCACCAAACCCTTAACATTATAAATGAGATGTAATTTCTTAATTTGAAGCGTAATGTTTTTGATTCCATCAATATATATGAGGCCAAATTTAGAAAACATTCATGGTACTATTGTTCTTTTATCATCAATGATGACATTGAAATTGATTTAATCTCTAGTGGGTTAAACCATAAACAAAAAATGTATTTTCAATATCATACTTTGGTAAATATTTTGAAATAATTTTATCTGTTTTCAATTTTTAAATTATAATCGGTGACCTTATTTGTTCCCTTCACATTGTAGATAAGAAAAGAAAGATGGTATTTTTTGGAAATTCGAATCATAAAACCCTAAGAGGAATGAAAAATAAAATTTCATAAATATATATAATTTGATGGAAGAGTAATTGATTTTTCATTTTGGGGTCGAGTAAATATTTTTAATGTAGAAGCAAAGTCCACAAGAATAAAAAAACTAAAGTGATATAAATAGTTCGGTTAATGAATTAAACTATAAAATTTACAATTGAAATTACAACCAACACACTAATTCTATCAATTAGTTAAGTATGAAAATTACACCAATCAATTCATGATTTTGAGGTTTAACTTCATCAATCCTTGCTAGATTCAACTAATTTCAATTGGAAGGGAAAGGCCCATGCATTCTAAACTATTTAAGTTGTTCATGTTAATGGTATTTTTAAAGGAAGAATATCCATAACCTATATAAATGAAAATTTCTTATTTTATATAGTCTATACACACTTATTTTTATAAGATTACTTTTCATGTGGTTCCATGTTTCCACCTCAATAACTCCATGTTGTTATCTTAGTTAAAAATCATAAGGGTACATCATTAATTGAATTTTATGGGTTTTTTCTTTTGATAATATAATGATTATCTGTATCGCTTAATATTATATGATTTTGGATTGGATTGGGAAACATAATAGAGAAACCATATAAATTTAAATGAAGGGATGTAACAATATATTTTATAATTCAATATCTTATCATCATTATAATCAAGGGTAAATATAAACATCTGAAGGATGTAAAATATATTGAATGGGTAATACTACCACTTCATGAGGATGATTAGTCATAATTTTTTATGATGATTCACTACAATAAATTCATTTTAAGAGTTCTATATTATAATGAGGTCTTTTCTGAGGAATTTCAATATAATTTTTTGAATTGGAAAGTTGAGTTTTTAATCGAACCCATAACCACTGATACAGTAATTTCAAAGCCAATACAATGAATGGAATTGATTTATTTGTAATAATTTATAAAAAAAAACTTCAATAATCCCTAAACTGGATTCATATTCCTTTATGTATAACCATAGGGTAGAATTGTTCTCATTTTTATGAGGAAATATTTCACAATCTGACTTTCCAATGAATGTGAATATCATAATAAGATCAATCTCAAGAAAATATATCATCTACCTCATATTAATGACTTTTTTGATCGACTATATAGATCTCTATAGGTGAAAATGGCTGACCTTTATTCTAGATATCACCAATCAATGTACAAGAAGAAGGATATTCCCTAGATAGATTTTATTATGAGGTGTGGTAATAATAAATTTAGAGTTTTTACATTGTAATTACTAATTCCATCACTATCTTTATGTATTAATGAATATATTATTTATATATTACTTTGATAATTGTTCAGTAGAATTTATATATGATACTCACATATTTTCAATTATTGAGGAATATCATAATGAAAATATAATGACTATTTTCATGACATAGAAGAAGGTGAAGAAACATGAAAAATTAATAATGTCTAAATTTTGGTAACATATAGTATCATTATTTTCTCACATTATCTCATTCTATATAATATATTTAAAATGATTATGACATGAGTTTTTTATCAACATAGCAATAAATCCCTAGTGATCTAGATATGTTGTTTTTAGGTTATTTTTATACTACCAACATGTTGAGTTATTTACCACTTACATAAAATATAATAACCATGTTGAATTAAAAGTGATCCATGTTTCATCAAAATGATTAATGTGATGAATATTTCATGGAGAATAAAAGGCTTTCTATTTCACCTATTCTTAAACTACCATATAGAAAAGGTAGATTTTTTATCTACCTAGACTAATAAAAGAATTGATTTAGATGCACCATTTTATATAATATAATGGTGATTATTTAAATATCAGGATAATTGAGAAATAATTAGAAAAATATATCCAAATCATGATATATATATGACTAAAGTCATGTTTACAATTTAAATGTGGTGTAATTTTTTTTTGGGATGGTGTGATATATAAAATAATCGTAAAATAATGAGGTTTATATTCACCAAAAACAGATATATATATATATATAATTATAATTATATGGTTGTATATTATTATGTATTATGACTATTGAATACTTTACCGCATATGGATATAAAAAAATGTTTTTGATGCTCCGTGTAAGAAATATCACACTACTTTTTCTGTAATAAGGATTGAAATACATATAATAAATATGTATTTAAGGGTAATTGTTATTGAAATCAGTATGAATGGTGGGAAATATAATCATTATATCTTAGATTTTCATTATTCACCCATGTTATGAATAATAATGAGAATGTGTAATGTGTAGAAAAATAGATGAAGGTGGGGATTATTATAGAGTTCAACCATAATTGTAATTGATTTATTAGGTATCGGAATAAATTATCTATCTTAATAATAATAGACTTGAATAAGGTGTTATGAGATAAATTTTGTTTCTCATTATTCAAAATTTTCCTTTCATGTATGATGACCTATTGAGGTGTAAAAGCGTATTTCTATAGAAAAACATTTATAATGTTATTATAGAGTATATATATCAATTATTGGTATGTCATCACATTAAGGCTGAAATAAATAAATACAATGGTATATTTAAACCATTACACATAATATAATGTAAATAGGAAAACATCACTATCATTTAAATCGAGGGAATCTATAAATATATAAATAATATGATATATTTGGGTCATAGTTGATCACATTATAATGCTGGAACATTTAATTTCAATAAGAGATCATTTTTTCCTTGATCAATTTCTAAAGATATACGTCAAAACAGTTGTAAGATAATATATCTTACCACATTTTATTATATATTATTGGTATTGGAGGTGTGCCAAGTAATTCTACATAATTCATCATCTATATATATCTGTGTGTAGATTTTAATATTTATATTGAATTTTATAAATTGATATATGGATGATTTTTGAGGACCACTAATGACCTAGATAATGTCTTGAGATCTTATTTTATGGATTTAAATGGTATTTTTTATCAGACCTTCATTTAATTAAATTATTATTAATAAATATCTTCAAGAAAATATTTTTTAGGGTTCTTTAAGAATCCCTCTATTTCTGGACGTATGGGACCCCAATTTATTTGGATAATGTTGGAGAATATTATATTGATACATGAGTTAGATGATTAAATAACAAATATGGTTATATCCCTTCGACATCACATCAATGTTTCATAAAGAATACTGAATTTTTTTCTAAAAATTCCTTAGTGATATCTATAGATTGGAGTGTGTGACAAATGCTTTTATAAATGTATCCTTGTAAGAGGGTTATGATTTGTTTAAATAGAGGAAATATATTTCATATATATATTTTTCACCTAAAAATTCATGATCTGATTTGAATTGTGTCCTATTTCATAGTTCATATAACGACTCTTCCTCACTTTGATGATGTATACTATGCATCTATCTTGTGGAATTTCATACAGGATATGTCACATATTTTGAACACAGAAGATATAACACAATATAATGATATTTATGTTAGGTAAATTGGTAATATTTTGGATTATATTGATATTCTTTTTTGAATGAAGACCACTCAATTGGTAAATGTTATTTTGGTCATGCCACAAATTGGAGGATGAAACATGGGAACTTGATGATGAAATAAGACATAAGTTTTTTTAGTAGTTTTTATAAGAGTGGAATAATTTTGAGGAAATAAATCTTATTAATGTTGTTCAATATATCATTCATGAATAATATTATTTTCTCCCATTAAATAAATAAAATTTATTTGATATCACTATTCACATGATTTGAAGGATAAAATGATATATTATATAATATGAAATTATGACATTCAAATGTGAAATTTAACTAATTATTAATGGTTTGGAGAGTATGAATAATACCAAATAAAATTATGATTTTAAAAAAAATATAAAATATAAATAATATATTTATTAATTGGTAATAAATAAGTATAAAATAAATTTTGTGAAATGTGGTATTTTTTAGAAAACGGATCCTTTGTAGTAAAGGAGTTTCTATCAAAATAAATAAAATAAATAACCATTGATGATTGATTTTATTTAAAATTTTTATATAATATTGTCAATAAAATATTTTCACATTACTATTATTGTACATACATAGAATGTAATAAGAATAAATTTTTTTTACTATTATAATCATTTTTCTAACAAAAATTTTGTTTAATTTTACAGAAAACAAATTAAAATGAATTTTTCCAACTAATTGAAATTTAATATTCTAAAAAACACTATATTTTTATTAATAATTATTATAAAGACTCGACCTTAAAACATTACATAATCTTGAAATAAACAAACATTTCACATTGGGGATATTTATAGGTTTAGAGTTTAAGAGAATTATTCCATAACATATACATGACGAATTGAATAATACATGTAGACACATCTACTCAGTTTCCATTTTTTACAAAATAAAAACTGTTGAAAAAAAGAGTCATGTTTAGTTCCTTATTTTAAAAAGTATGACTTTTCTGTGATTCCATCCTCGACCCTATTCCACTTTCTGTCCTGTGAAAAACATTTCAAAAACAAGGGATGAGCATAAAATCTTAGTATGGGATACACAAGGAAGGAAAACGATTAGTTTTTCAAAAAAATAATTAAACCATGAATAATTTATCATAATTAATACATTTCACCATTATGAGGTACTAAATACACTTCACTGAATAAAAGATCATTTCTTACCTTTTTTTAACCTAAATATTAATATAAAACCTATATAAAGAACACATAACATATAATGGTAACATGGAACATAAATATTCTTATGTGGAATAACCATACATTCGACTTCCATACATCTCACTAAATGGAATAGCCATACGGCTGACTTCCATACCCAATGCATTGAAGGTTATAACGTAACAACCCATCCTTGTTTATCACGGCACCACCTATCATTTGGTTTATCAGGTAACCACCCGTCAAATGTCCAAGTACAATTATAAAATCATACCACATAAAATATTTCAAATATAAACATTTCACTAATAACAATTAATTTAAAGTCACAGTAAATAAATTCAAGATATTGAAATAATCAATCCATTTTAAAAAACATTTTCAATAAAATGAAACCTAAAAATAGAATAAGGGATTTCTTTTTCATTTTAAAAAAAAATAAGGCTTATAGAGGAAGCCAAATAACGATTAGGACGACTGAGAGGTCATTGTCGCCACAAACGTTAAAAAAAATTCGGTATGTCGTTAAGTAATCTTCTTCGTAGAAAAAATATTCCCTTTGTATTAAAGTAAAATTCAATGGGTTTAATTATAAATCATGTAAAAGAAGAAGGTATATATTATCAAAATATTCCTCAATGAAATGAGATTGAGATGAAGTCCCTTATCTTGTGTCTGACATGACTCGTTCGTTCTTTAATATCCTGAATAATAAACTAATGTTAATTTGTAGTTGATTAAGAAAATTTTTAAATATTATTATTCCTTTTATATAGCTTATTACCATGTTATAAGCCTTATGTAATTATTTAAGATAATAATGGTTGTTCTGTCGATATTTGGTACTTGTGTCACAAATGAACACCATATAATTACAAGTTGTCCATGTGGTCAATATTCCATTATCTCCTGAATGATATTCATGATTTAGATATCATATCAATCATATATATCTAGTATATATATGTATTTATAATAATATGTAACATTTTGGAGATAAGAAATGAAATGCACCGTTCATGGAGATGGTAAGCCGTACGTACACATGAACGCTACTTTCATGTCTATTTCGTACTATAAGGGTATTTAAACATAATGATATGTAGGTATATTATAATTCCTATTTAATATCATATATATTATCATTAACAATATCCTTTATACATCCCATATATGGCATTAACGAGTCATATCACTTTGAGGGGGCTATAATCCGCATTTCCTCAAATAAATTATCGCGTTTACCCATAATGGAAACCATAAAGGTATGATATAAAAGATAAATACAAAAGCATAGATAAATCATAATAATAATATATATCATATATAAACATAGTTATATATTAATTACCACCTTGATAGGGAGTAGGAGATAATCGAACAATCATTGTTTCATGTGGCGTAAGTTTTCCATCCACAGAAACAACACGTTATTCACCTAATAAATGGAGGTATATGTAAGTTTAGTTATAATAATTCTATTAATAACATCCTAGTATATTAAGGATATTGTTTTTGTTATAAAATAATCTAATAATCAGTGTTTATGGGTTGGAGGAGTAAAATTAATGAAAAAATGATAAGAGGAATTGTTACCTTTAATTTGGGTAACTTCCTTTGGTTTTACCAACAGGACTTCTTGAAGTGCATTATTCTTTAGGTAAGGCATCTAGTAGAAGTATAGGGATGTAGGGAGATTAATTGGTAAGAGCTTGGATGATCTAAAGGGCTTGAGAGGTGTGTGTAATGAGTAATAAGTGAGGGATTTTTATAAGGGTGAGGAGGGGCTCTTTAAGAATGTTTTCAAATATTATTTTATTATAAACATATATTCAGTTTCCAAAAATCCAAAATTCATTAATGACTAAGAAAAGATGACAAATGATCGAAATAAAATCACCAAATAATAATTGTACATGTTTTTGATATTTTTGTAATATTTATAATCTTATTTATATAAATTTTTTATTAATTGTTGTATATACTGAATCATTATTGTGTCAAAAATAATTTAATGCATTTGATGTCTAAAAATTATAAAAAAATAAAATTATTTAGGAAATCATTATATCTTTACAATGAATATATATAGTCTAAAATATAGCTTATACAACCCCATGTAAAAATTGATTTACTAAAAGATCTGTTTATGTCATTTTTCCATTATTTTATGTTAATTAAAATAAAGTGTCATTATCCCTCCCATGACTCTCCATGGGGTCCCAAAATAGACCAAAAAATGCCCATTGTCGTAAATAAATCAACCAATATAGTTAGGACAAGTATTAAGGTAATTTTGTATTATTATAATATTTTTTTACCTTGAATTACCTTATTTACCGTTAATCACTGTAAATAAAAGTAAAAAGTTACTATTCACCAAATATTATATTCATCATACTGAACCACATTTTACTTACTGATAACACCATGTATGTCAGATTTTGGAAATTAAATCCACATAAGCGGTATCATTTCTTTTAAATGAAAAAGTAACTTTTTAACTATGATTTAGTGGTTTCACTATTCTTCCAAAATTGTAGTTTTTGAGAAAAAATACAAAACATTCAGCCAAATATATATTTGATATTAGAAATTCAGAATCAATATCTATTTTACCAAATTCAAAACATATATGTTGCATTAATTAATTTAAAAGTAATTCCCGTTATCAAAACAAATAGCGTGTTTTTAAGAAACAATAACCATTAAAAGATTGGTAATTGTTTATGTCCAATTTCAATGTGATATTAATTCCAATGACCAAAATTGGATTAAATGGTATCAACATAATTACACATTAAAAACAATTAAAATGATAATCTAACCATATAAATAAATTAGATTAAATGGCACTGTTGAATTAAAGTACAATATTTTTTAGTATTCATAAAAATGAATTTTATCAGAAAATTACGAAAAATTTACCCAAAGTAAATTTTGATGCCCAAATTCTAAAGTATAATTATATTTTGACAAATAGAACATATAAAAATTACTAAAATAGATTTAAATATGGTTCTCCATTAAAAGGTGGTAAATCGTCCTTTTAGAATAAATTATGTATTAAATTAGTTTCATTCACATTTTAAGCCTCTAACTTTTATTTAACAAACTCGTATAATAAAATTTTAATTAGTTATATTCATTCCCACCAATACAACGGGTAGCCATTAAATACCATCTAAAATAATAATATTATATTGTTACTGTACAATGTAAGATTTCAAACAAACCCGCTGTTACGTATCGGGTATGCTATCGAACATATCAACCTCCTTAAAGTAAAATTAATATTTAATTCACAAATATTATTAAATATGAAAATGTATTATTTATTTATTTACTCTGGATTTTACATCCTTCCCCCTTTTGGAAATTATGTCCCTCAATTTTATTCAATTATCAAATAAGTGGGTCTATTTATCCCTCATAGCATTTTCTGATTCCCATGTTGCCTCTTCAACCATATGGTTTTTCCACAAAACCATTACCTAGTGAATTACCTTATTCCGCAACACTTTCTATCTATGGTCAAAAATCTGGACTGGTTGTTCCTCATAAGAGATATTCTCTTCCAACTGAACTACCTCTAGATTCAAACAATGCGATGGATCTGGCATATATTTTATCAGCATTGAAGCATGAAAAACATCGTGTACCTGGGATAATCTTGTATGAAAATACTCTCTATGAGAAAATGATCCAACTTTCTCCAAGATTTTTTAGGTCCAATAAACCATAGCCTCAATATTCCCTTATTTCAAAAATGCATCACACTTTTCCATGGAGAAACATTGATAAATACCTGATCACCTACCTCAAAAGAAAGAATATTCCTCTGATTATCTGTATAAAATTTCTGCCTACCCTTAGCTATTCTCATGTTCTTTTGAATCAACTAAACCTTTTCTACCATCTCTTTAACCAATTCTAGTCCCACCAGCTTCCTTTCACCTACTTCATCCCAAAAATCTGGTTTTCGACAACACATTCAATATAATTCCTCAAATGTATCCAACTGTATACAGGAATGAAAACTGTTATTATAAAAAAATTCAACCAAAGAAATATTTTGGTCACAACTTCCTTGGTAATCCCTTGAGAAAGCACATAGCATATCCTCCAAGGACTGAATTGTTCATTCTGATTTCCCATTTGATTGAGGATGAAAATCTATTCTAAAATCTAATTCAGTACCCAAGGACTTATGATGGCATTTCCAAAATTTAGAAGTAAACTAGGGATCACGATCAGATACAATGGAGAGAGGAACTCCAGGGAACCTAACAATCTATTTAACATACAACCGAGAAACTTTATCTAGAGACAAAGTATCTCTAATTTGAAGGGAATGAGAAGATTTAGTAAGCCAATCAACAATAACTCGGATTTCATTATTACCTCAAGATGAATTTGGTAATCTCACAATGAAGTCCATGGATATATTTTCCCATTTCCACTCTAGCACTGGTAAGGACTGAAGCATCCCATTCTGTAACCGCCGCTCCGCTTTAACCTACTGACAAGTCAAACACTTCACAATAAAATCAGTAATATCTCTTTTCATTGCATCCCACCAGTAACACTCGCGAAGACATCTGTACGTATTTGTATTTCCATGATCAACTAAACACGGGGATTTATGAGCTTCACATAACAACTCATCATTCAACTGTGAATCACATGGCACACATATTCTTTTCCCAATCCTCAAAAAAAAATTATTATAAACAATAAAATTAGGCAACATAAACTTCTGAACCAACACTACCATTTTATGTAACTCAAAGTCTTCCTTCTGCACTTGCTGAATTCTGTCTAAAAGATATGATTTCACTAAAACATGAAACAAAACAAAATAATTTCCTGCACCAACAACTTATATGCCAAAGTTCATCAAATAAAAAACCAAAGGATCTCATTCCAAACATAACATGGTTAATGAAGCATTACTTTTTCAACTCAAGGAATAAACCACTTTATTTTCTTTTCTCAGATGGTAATGGAACACGTAATCATTATCCTTGATTAATTCCAACCATCACCTCTGTCTCATGTTATATTATTTTTTAGTAAAGATATACTTTATACTTTTGTGATCAGTATATATTTCACACTTTTCTCCATAAAAATGATGCCTCTAAATTTTTAAAACAAAAGCAACATCAGTTAATTCCAAATCATGTGTAGGGTAATTTAACTCATGAGGTTTCAACTAACGTGAAGAATAATAAATTACCTTATAATTCTGCATAAGTATACCACCAATTCCATTCAATCAAACATCATTATAAATAACAAACTCTTCATTTCTAGATGGAAGTGCCAAAACTGAAGCATTAACCAATCTTCTTTTCAATTAATGGAAACAATCATCACATTATTTTTTCTAAATAAACTTAACACCTCTTTGAGTTAACTTATTCATTGGACAAGTAAAACTTGAAAAATATTCAACAAAAATTCAGTAATAACCGTCTAAACCAACAAAACTATGGATATGAGTTTTATTAGTTGGTCTTGGACATTCTCTAACTACTTTAGTTTTAGCAGGATCAATAGTTATTCCATCCTTATCAAAAATTTTAATAAGGAATGAAATTTGTTGCAACCAAAACTCTCACTTTCTAAACATCCCAAATATTTTCTATTCTCTTATGGTTTGTAAGAAAACCCTTAAATGACTTTAATGATCTTATTTACATTTAGAATAAAATAAAATATCATCAATGAAAAAAACCACAAACATATCTAAGTACTCATGAAAAATTATATTCATAAGATCGATCAATACAAGAGGCGCATTGGTTAAACCAATGGGAATAACTACAAATTTATAATGGCCATATCTATTATGAAACATGGTTTTCGGAATGCAATATTCCATTACTTTTAACTGATGGTACCCCGAACTCAAGTCAAACATTGAAAAATACTGAGCTCCCTGGAGCTGATCAAACAAATCATCGATATGAGGCAAAAGATACTTCTTCTTAACTGTGATGTTATTCAATGCTCTACAATCAATGCAATGTATAATTGAACCATCATTATTTTTAACAAACAATATTAGAGCACCCCATGGAGATGTTCTAGTTCAAATGAATCCTTTATCTAATAACTTCTGTAATTGCATATTTAACACTAAATGTTCTATTTGAGAAATTTGATAAAGGGGTTTTTAAATTGGATTAGCATCAGGAACTACATCAACAATAAATTCAACATGTGGATCAGGTATAATACCAAGAAACTCATCAGGAAAAACATTAAGGTACTCATTGACCACTGACACATCATTAATCTCAACACTTTCTTTTTTGTCAACAATATGTGAAAGGTAACATTCATTTCCATATTTTACAAGTTTCTCAACTTCATGATATGTTATAACAAACAAGGATTCGTTCTTGTATACAAATAAATAATCATTCTGAAAAGAATCCTCTTTACCCCTGCAGTCAATTTTAGCATGATAAAAAGACAGCCAATCCATGACCAAAATATCATCAAACTCTGTTAGAGGCAAGACAATAATGTTTGTAGGTAGATTCATTCTTCACACAAGGACATGATTGTTCTTATAATTTATTTTTGTCTCAACATTTCCTCTATGTGTTTTTACCATATGTTTAGTATTCATATAATGATATGGAATCCCCAATTTACTATAAAACTTATTTTAAATGAAATAATGTGTAGACCTTGATTCAAAAAACACATTGGCATAATCTGAACAAACAAACAGTATACCAAATACAACTTCATTCGATGGACCAACATCTACTGAAGTTGTCGCAATGGATTTCACCACCCCTTTCTACTTGAAGTATTGCTGCTTTCCCTCAGTTGAGTTCTTCTCTAGACACTAATTTTCATAATGACCCATTTTTTTGAACTTAAAACATCTTTCCTGTGTCTTTTTATTGACTGCTTGATAATTTTCCTTACAGTTATGAGTAATATGACTAGACATACAACATCAGAAGCACTTCCCAGACTTTGATAAACATTATCCATGATGATTTTTGTAACACCCCAGGTAAATAAAGAATATGAAATTTTTATATTTATCCCTATTTTTGAATAAAATTTCAATATTAATTTAAAGGGAACTCTTTGCTCTATGGATTATCCAATACGCAACAACGAGTTCCTTTGAAATGTTACGTTGCACTCTAATAATAAAATAATATTATTTTAAATGGTAGTTAACACGTAGCTGTGGTACTGGCGGGAATAAATAGAAATAACTAAAATATTATTATATATGTTTGTTAAATGTTTTTACATTTATCAAATAAAGGATAAAGGCTTAAAATATGAAGAGAATTCAATTTTAGGCTTATATACTCTAATTTTCACTAAAGGTCCACTTATCGCCTTTTGATGGCTAACCGTCATTAAATATAGTTTTGGTAACTCTTATACATTATATTGGACCAAATAGAATTTTTCTTTAGAATCGGGACATCAAAATTTACTTTCTGTAAATTTTTGGTATTTCTCCGATAAAGATCATTTTTTAATGAATAGTGAAAAGTGTTGTATTTTAATTCAAAAACTCTTTTTGATCTAATTTATTTATATAGTTAAATTATCTTTTTAATTGGTTTTAATGTGAAATTAGAATATATTTTTACCATTTAATCTAATAGTGGTTGTTGGAATTAATTTCACTTTGAAATCGGACTTAAACTAGTGTCAATCTTTTGATACATTTGGTTTCATAAAAACACGCTATTTGTTTTGACAGCAGGAATTAATTATTAAATTAATTAATGAAACTTATATGTTTTAAATTTTGTAAAATAGAAATCATTTTTGACTTCGGAATATAAAATATATCTTAGGGTGAAGTTTTGGTATTTTTATAAAAAACTTCAATTTTTGATGAATAGTGAAACCACTAAGTGGTACTTAAAAAAACTGATTTTTCATTTAAATGAAATTTTACCGCCTATGTGTTTTGAATTTAAAAAATCCGATATACATAGTTGTCATTAAGAATTAAAATTTAGTTCAATGGGTTTAAAATAATTTTTTGGTGAATAGTAACTTTTAAGTTTTTAATCGTGATTAGAGGTAATTAGTGTAATTTAAGATAAAAAATAATGTTTTAATAATATGAAATGAACTTGAAACATGTCATACCCTTATTAGTTGTGTCATGTCCGACCAAGAAAACCCATAGGTCTATTTTTGGGACCCCATGGAGCCACTTGGGTAAGATAATGATATTAATGCCTTTTATTTAAAGTCAAAGTAAAAATGACACAAACATGTACTGTTTTACTGAAAAAAATTACATAGGGTTATACAAGTCATATTTTTAACTATAAAAATTCAATGGAAATCTAAAAATATTTCCTAAATCATAGTATTTTTTCTATAATTTTTAGACATTAAATAAATTAAATTATTTATGACATCATGATGATGCAGCGATTACCTGATTATTTAACGATTTAAATAAAATGAAAAGATAATGTAAAATATAATAACTAAACTTGACCAAAAGCTATTGTATGGGTATATTTAGAACCCTTATCACCTTATCCTTGAATTATATCAGTGTGGGACCTTTAAAAACTGAAACTCATTCTAAAATAAAGTAACATTTCTTTACTTTCCAAGAGTGCCCCTCCTCTCCTCTGATAAAAGGCCTCCACCTCTACCACCTTGCACACACCTCTCAAGCCTTTTTCTCGGCCAACCCCTGCCCATTTCATCTCTCCACATACCTCTCTTCATCATTGAAGCCTCACTTTGGGAAGAATCCTTTCCAAGTAATCCATTTAGCTCAAATCAAAGAGAGTTACCCGATTTAAAGGTAGTGTCCTCTCTTGTGTTCTTATGTTTTATTTTGCTTCTCCAACCCTATAAACTCTTTTTATTCCTTTATTTTGTAACAAAACCAGTATCTTCAGTATACTAGGATGTTTTTATGTGAATTATTCGAGCTACACTTACAAACACCTTCGTCTAATGGTTAAAGAACATACTGTTTCTGTGGATGGTGAATTTCTGCCTCACGAAACGATGATTATTCGATATTCTCTTAACACCTTTCATGGTGGAAATTATGATGTCACTATATTTTATATATGATATATATGGTATTTATTTTTTCTATATGCTTCTGAATTTTATATTTAAAACATGCCTTTATGCTTTTTATTTTGTCAAAATGCGATAATTTCATACGAGGGAGTGTGGACTACCGCCCCCTCAAGTGATATGACTCGTTCATGAAATACATGGAATTTATAAAGAATTAAATTAATGAACATATGTGAACTATATAACATATATATTATACTGTAATTATAATATATATATCTCTCAATTATTTTTAATTACATTAATATGACAACGAAATGAAAGTAGCGTTCATGCGTACGTACGGCCTACCGTCTCCATGAACGGTGCTTTTCATTTATTTTAATCCCCAAATGTTATGTAGTAGTATAAAATGAATATTTACTGGATATATATGATATTTAAATCATTAATTCTATTCTGGAGATAATTTTCTTATAACTACATTGTCAATCATTTCCAAACAAGTTCGTTTTTGACTCATGTACCAAACATCGAAAAAAACATCTGATAAGAACTCTCATTATTAACCAATTATTATAAAATTATAACATGTGATATGAACTGAATAATAATATTTAAAAGAGGTCCTTAAGAAATTATAAATTGACCAAAGTTTATTATTCAGGAATATAAAGAAACGAACAAGACAAGTTGGACTTGATGTAAAGGATCCAACCCCTCTCTTTCTTTTTAAGTACACTCTTTTATGTCATTCCTTTTAAGCTACTATGTCTTATGATTGGGATGTTATTTTATATTAATCCTACTGTACGTTTTATGTTCATATGATAAGAGACCCTATTTGTTCTCACCAATCCATTTTGGATGTTTTGAGTGGCGCCGTTAGGCTGCCGATTTTTCGTAAGAGATCCAACCTCTCTCTTTCTTTTTAAGTACTCTCTTTTATGTCATTTCTTTTAAGCCCATATTTCTTATGTTTGGGGATGTTATTTTATATTCCTCATACATTAATTTTTATTTTAATATTATGGGAGACCCTATTTTATCTAAAAAATCCATTTTTGGAAGATTTAAGTGGCGTCGTTAGGCTGCCGAGTTTTCGTAAGGGATTTTTCATCTCACTTTTATTCCTATGACATTTATGCTACGTTTGCCACTATTTCATTTGAGTGTTGTATGTACTGCCCATTATTATACACTTTGTGTAGTATAATTTATTTTATTGGTATTTACATCTTCATTGTATGACCCTTCTTCCATGGGGTGTACTTTTCGAAAGTTACCCAACTCGGTAAGGGGACCTTTCACACTCCTCTTTTTAAAAGACTTATTTTGTTATGTCTTTTAATTCACATACTATTATGTTATTATATGTTCTTCTATATCCTTATTTATTTAAATTTCATTTCCAAGTGATGAGATACCCTTTATCTCTCTCATCAACCCTTTTTGTAAAATTTTATGTGACGTCGTTAGGCTGTTGAATTTTACCAAGGGAACTTCTTAACCCAATTTCGATTTCTTTGGGTTCAACATGTAGTTATTGAATATGTCATCCTTTGAATTTTTGTGAATGATCTTTGAGTTTTTTACACTTAATATCCACTTATATTGGGTGTATTTATATTTTTCACACATAATTATGAGATTGATTTATCCTTAATTTAAGGATACCTTCTTTATAATGGATTTCATCTCATTTTACATTTCTTTTGAGACTTAATTGTTGTTATGCACCAATTCACTCTTATATGGTGTGTATACTGTCCTTTGACATATTATATCATGAATCCCTTTATTCTCGTGATATTATAAAGTTCGGATAATATGTTATTCCACAATTATTTGTATTCAAGAGTCTCTCATTTTGATAAAAACTCTTTAACAAAAATATCATTTTAAATGTTTTAAAGATTTATTATTCTAAATATTTATCTTTAATGTCCATGTTTTCAAAATGGTTTTCAGTATTTATTTATATGGATATTAATGTTTTAAAATTATAATTCCAATAAAAGCTTCAAAGTGGTATGGGACACTTTGATTCAAAAATCTCTTTTAAATGATTTTTGAAAATGGATTGATTAATTCAATATCTTGGAATTACTTATCTTGATTAAAAATGAAATGTTGTTATTAAAATGTTTATATTTTCAATATTTTATGTGTAATGATGGTACTTGGACATTTTACGGTTGGTTACGTGATAAACCATATGACAGGTGGTTCCATGTATACCAGGACAGGTGGTTACGTTATAACCTCTAATGCATTGGGTATGAAAGTCGGCCATATGGCTATTCCATTAAGTATGTCTGGAAGTCGACCGTATGGTTTTTCCATTTAAGTATGTTTATGTCCCAAGTTACCTTTTTATGTTATGTGTTCTTTATATGGGTTTTATGGTAATATTTTGGTTACAAAAGGGTATGTAATGATCTTTTATTCATTGAAGAGTTTTTCTACTACTTCCTAAAGGTGAAAATTATTACTTTGATAAAGTATACATTGTTTACTTGTTTTTTTGTAAAACTAACAGTTTTCATTCTTTTTATATCCCTTACTGAGATTTTTATGCTCACCCCAAGTTTTTTTGAAATGTTTTTCATAGGAAATAATGTGGAATAGGGTCAAGGATGGGGTCAAGGGAAAATCATGCTATCTAAAACATGGAACTAAACATGTTTTTGTAAGAGTTTTTATTTTATGGAAACTTTGTAGAAGTGTATACTAAGTAATCTTTTGAGATGTAATAGTTATGTCCTAATTCTCTAAAACTCTAAACCATGAAAAGATCATCAATGTGAATTATTTATTTAATTCAATATTAAGTAAGGTGTAAGTCTAGGCCTTATAGTTGGTATCAGAGAATGGTTTAGACAACTTTAGGAATTATGAGTTTTTGTTAGACACATGGTTAGTACCTATATCTATTATTTCAGTTAAATCCTTGTTTTATAACTTTTCTCAGGTCAAGTAAAGTCAGTTATGAATGGAAGGAGGAGGATCTCAAATGACATTCTTATCTCTTCCTCATTACATGCTTGCAGTAATTATTGCAAAGTCATGTTCGGATGACTGTGAAACGTTTTCTAGCATACAACTCACTTGCAAGCACTTGTTTGAGATATCAAACACCTCCACTATACCACGTTATCATCGTGGATCATGGGTTGTATTTAGAAAAATCTATTTTCACAATATTCTCATATTTTCAAGAAGGTAAATATTATCAAGGTATTTTCAAATATTTTACCTTATCACAATAATTTGAAGCATATTATGATTTTAAAAATGGTGCTGAGGAAGGAGACCCGTGCACAACCTATTTATATTTTCTTTTAAAATATATTCTCATAGCACATACTTATGGTATTTTAAAAGGACCAATAATAGAATGTTTCAACTCAATTTTGGTCCGACTATTTTATAGAAATCATGTTTCATCAGATGTTTTGGAATTATATGTCATACATGATTATTTTCCAAAACTGTTTTTCTGTGAACACCCATATGACCCATGTTGTACAAGGTGTATTTTGATGGAGGAAGAAAATGATTTTGAAGGATCTCTAAATCATTTTTGTAATGCATGGGACTTATACCTACATGAACAAGATGATGATGAAACCGAGTGGACTCCATGAACAAGGGATGCTGTTATTTATTTTGGGAATCGTTTTATATTATCTTATGGTGGTGAAATAAGACATCAAGAATTAAGATTTTGAGATCATAAAGAATTTGGATGAAAATGAGAGGTATAAAGAAACTATTGATGGTAAAAACATGTTAGGGTTATTTTTGGAGTTTTATAAAAAGGAATACGCACAGACCGTGTGACAACCCGTCACGTCGGACAAAGCTGCTGGAATTGAACCCACAACCAAAGTGTGACTGGTATTTATCGCCTACCACTGGACTACGTGAATTCCCCTGTTAGTATGAATTATTCATTTTGGTTAGGTGATTTTATGAATTAAGAGTAAATTGATTTTGGGTTATATAGGGAAATTATTAAACTATCATGGAGGATATGTGATTAGGTTAATTACTTTTCAATATGCGACATTAAGAGTAACTGATGTTATTTGGAGATAAGTGTTAATTTGTACCGTGGAAGACTATGTGACTAAATCCTTCAAATATTTGGGTTTCAATATTAGTTTGGTTTACTTTGAAGTATTTTATGGACAATTTGATTATTGAATGGTCTTTGTTGAACTTTGGGTTTTGTTTGATAAATTCTGGAGATTAAGAATAGATTTGTTTTTTTAAAAGGATTTTCCTTTGTGGGTATTATCTGATCTTGTACTAACCTTTTTGGTTTTGGTTTTGGTTAAGGTCTAAAGATATGGGAAGTATGTAGTTCTCTTTTTTGGATTAGGTTATTCTTGAGAAGTTGATTATAGTACTCTTAATGTGAACAAGTCTTCCTAATTACTCATCATTTGGAGAAAGTATGAGTCTGTGTAAGAAATATAGTAAAAGTTGAAAGTAAACATGACAAGTAAGTATGTTTCCCTATGATTTAGTTAATCTCAAAAATAAATTCCACAATGAAAAGTAACTTAAATAAAAAAAATTTCTATTAACTTTTCTTACTGGGGAATCAAATACAGTTTAACCCATCACCAGTTTGTGATTTTCTGGTGGTTAACTTTCTCCAAAGCATGTTTTCTATCACTCTCCCTTAGAACATGACCCTTTGTTTTTTCATCCATATCCATATTTTCCTACTTGGAATCCTAGTATGGGTTAAGTCGGGTGACCATTGTACTTCTCTCCCTTTCTTTTAAAGTTATTGTTTTACCGACTCTTGTTCCGATGTGGGACTTTCAATGATGTTTTCGAGCCCAATTTTGAATTTGTAAGGATGCAATTCCCAAAAGGGGGAAGGATGTAACACCCCAGGTAAATAAAGAATATGACCTTTTTATATATATCCCTATTTGTGAATAAAATTTCAATATAAATTTAAAGGGAACGCTATGCTCGATGGCTTACCCAATACGCAACAACGAGTTCCTTTGAAATCGTACATTGCACTCTAATAATAAAATAATATTATTTTAAATGGTAGTTAACACATAGTCATTGTATTGGTGGGAATGAATATAAATATATAAATTATTATTATATATGTTTGTTAAATGTTTTTGCATTTATCCAATAAAGGATAAAGGCTTAAAATATGAAGAGAATTAAATTTTAGGCTTATATACTCTAATTTTCACTAAAGGTCCACTTATCGCCTTTTGATGGAGAACCGTCATTAAATATAGTTTTGGTCACTCTTACACATTATATTTTACCAAATAAAATTCTTCTTTAGAATCAGGACATCAAAATTTACTTTCTGTAAATTTTTGGTATTTCTCTGATAAAGATCATTTTTTAATGAATAGTGAAAAGTGTTGTATTTTAATTCAAAACCTCTTTTTAATATAATTTATTTATATAGTTAAATTATCTTTTTAATTGGTTTTAAAGTTAAATTAGAATATATTTTTACCATTTAATCCAATAGTGGTCGTTGGAATTAATATCACTTTGAAATCGGACTTAAACTAGTGTCAATCTTTTGATACATTTGGTTTCATAAAAACACGCTATTTGTTTGGAAAACAAGAATTAATTATTAAATTAATTAATGAAACTTATATGTTTTTAATTTTGTAAAATATAAATCATTTTTGAATTCGGAATATAAAATATAGCTTAGGGTGAAGTTTTGGTATTTTTCTGAAAAACTTCAATTTTTGATGAATAGTGAAACCACTAAGTGGTACTTAAAAAAACTGATTTTTCATTTAAATGAAATTTTACCACCTCTGTGTTTTGAATTTCAAAAATCTGACATACATGGTTGTCATTAAGAAGTAAAATATTGTTCAATGGGATTAAAATAATTTTTTGGTGAATAGTAACTTTTAAGTTTTTAATCGCGATTAGAGGTAATTAGTGTAATTTAAGATAAAAATAATGTTTTAATAATATGAAATGAACATGACACATTTCCTACCCCTATTATTTGTGTCATGTCCGACCAAGAAAATCCATAGGTCTATTTTTGGGACCCCATGGAGCCACTTGGGTAAGATAATGACATTAATGCCTTTTATTTAAAGTAAAAGAAAAAATGACACAAACATGTATTGTTTTAGTAAAACAATTTTTACATAGGGTTATACAAGTCAGATTTTTGACTAAAAATATTCATTGGAAATATCAAAAGATTTCCTAAATCATAGTATTTTTTCTATAATTTTTAGACATTAAATAAATTAAATTATTTTTGACATCATGATGATGCAGCGATTACCTCATTATTTAACGATTTAAATAAAATGAAAATATAATGTAACATATAAGAACTAAAATTGTCCAAAACCTATTGGATGGGTATATTTCGAACTACTATCACCTTATCGGCGAATTATATCAGTGTGGGACCTTTAAAATCCCAAACGCATTCTAAAATAAAGTAACATTTCTTTACTTTCCAAGAGTGCCCCTCCACTCCTCTTATAAAAGGCCCCCACCTCTACCACCTTACACACACCTCTCAAGCATTTGGCTCGGCCAACCCCTTGACATTTAATCTCTACACATCCCTCTCTTCATCATTTAATCCTCACTTTGGGAATAATCCTTTCCAAGGAAGCCATTGAGCTCAAATCAAAGAAAGTTACCCGATTTAAAGGTAGAGTCCTCTCTTGTGTTCTTATGTTTTATTTTTCTTCTCCAACCATATAAACTCTTTTTATTCCATTATTTTCTAACAACACCAGTATCTTAAATATACTAGGATATTTTTATGTTAAGGATTCGAGCTACACTTACAAAAACCTTCGTCTAATGGTTAAAGAACATACTGTTTCTGTGGATGGCGAATTTATGCCTCACGAAATGATGATTGTTCAATATTCTCTTAACACATTTCATGGTGGCCATTATGATGTCACTATATTTTATATATGATATATATGGTATTTATGTTTTCTATATGCTTCTTAATTTTATATTTAGAACATGCCTTTATGCTTTTCATGTTGTGAAAATGTGATAATTTCATTTGAGGAAGTGTGGACTACCGCCCCCTCAAGTGATGTGACTCGTTCATGCAATACATGGAATGTATAAAGAATTAAATTAATGAACATATGTGTCCTATATAACATATATATTATACTGTAATTATAATATATATATCTCTCAATTATTTTTAATTACATTAATATGACAATGAAATGAAAGTAGCGTTCATGCGTACGTACGGCCTACCATCTCAATGAACGGTGCATTTCATTTATTTTTATCCCCAAATGTTATGGAGTAGTATAAAATGAATATGTAATAGATATATATGATATTTAAATCATTAATACTATTCTAGAGCTAATTTACTTATAACTACATGGACAATCATTTTCAAACAAGTTCATTTTTGACTCATGTACCAAACATCGACAAAAACGTCGGATATGAAATCACATTATTAACCAATTATTATAACATTATAACATGTGATATGAACTGAATAATATTTTTTAAAATAGTTCCTTAAGAAATTATAAATTGACCAAATTTTATTATTCAGGAATATAAAGAAACGAACAAGACAAGTTGGACTTGAGGTAAGGGATCCAACCCCTCTCTTTCTTTTTAAGTACACTCTTTTATGTCATTCCTTTTAAGCTAATATTTCTTATGATTGGTATGTTATTTTATATTACTCCTACTATAAGTTTTATGTTCATATGATCAGAGACCCTATTTGTTCTCACCAATCCATTTTGGAAGTTTTGAGTGGCGTCGTTAGGTTGCTGAATTTTCGTAAGAGATCCAACCTCTCTCTTTCTTTTTAAGTACTCTCTTTTATGTCATTTCTTTTAAGCCCATATTTCTTATGTTTGGGGATGTTATTTTATATTCCTCATACATTACTTTTTATGTTAATATTATGGGAGAACCTATTTGATCTCATAAATCCATTTTTGGAAGATTTAAGTTGCGTCGTTAGGCTGCCGAGTTTTCGTAAGGGATTTTTCATCTCACTTTTATTCCCGTGACATTTATGCTATGATTGCCACTATTTACTTTGAGTGGTGTATGTACTTACCATTATTATACACTTTTTTTAGTATAATTTCATTTATGGGTATTTACATCTTCATTGTATGACCCTTCTTCCATGGGGTGTACTTTTCGAAAGTTACCCAACTCAGTAAGGGGACATTTCACCCTCCTCTTTTTAAAAGACTTCTTTTGTTATGTCTTTTAATTAACATACTATTATGTTGGGAAATGTTCTTCTATATCATTATTTATGTAAATTTTATGTCCAAGTGATGAGATACCCTTTATCTCTCTCATTAACCCTTTTTTGTAAAATTTTATATGACGTTGTTAGGCTGTCGAATTTTACCAATGGAACTTCTTAACCCAATTTCGATTTCTTTGGGTTCAACATGTAGTTATTGAATATTTCATCCTTTTAATATGTGTGAATGACCTTTGATTGTTTTATACTTAATATCCACTTATATTGTGTGTATTTATATTTTTCACACATAATTATGAATGATGCGGCGATTACCTCATTATTTAAAGATTTAAATAAAATGAAAACATAATGTAAAATATAAGAACTAAACTTTTAAAAAACCTATTTGATGGGTATATTTATAACCCTTATAACCTTATCCTAGAATTATATAAATGTTGGGAATTTTAAATCCTAAACTAATCCTAAAATAAAGTATCATTTCCTTACATTCCAAGAGTGCCCCTCCTCTCCTCTTATAAAAGGCCCCCACCTCTACCACCTTACACACACCTCTCAAGCCTTTGGCTTAGAAAAACCCTGCCATTTTCATCTCTCCACATACCTCTCTTCATCATTGAAGCCTAAATTTGGGCATAATCATTTCCAAGGAAGCCTTTGAGCTCAAATCCAAGAGAGTTACCCGATTTAAAGGTAGTGTCCTCTCTTGTGTTCTTATGTTTTATTTTGCTTCTCCAAACCTCTAAACTCTTTTTATTCCTTTATTTTGTAACAACACCAGCATCTTAAATATACTATAATCTTGTTATGTGAAGTATTAGAGCTATAATTACACACACCTTCGTCTAATGGTTAAACAACATACTGTTTCTGTGGATGGGGAATTTCTGCCTCATGAAACGATGATTGTTCAATCTTCTCTTAACACCTTTCATGGTGGCCATTATGATGTCACTATTTTATATATATTATATATATGGTATTTATGTTTTCTATATTCTTCTGAATTTTATATTTAAAACATTCCTTCATGCTTTTCATGTTGTGCAAATGCGATAATTTCATACGAGGAAGTGTGGACTACCGCCCCCTCAAGTGATGTGACTCGTTCATGAAATACATGGAATGTATAAAGAATTAAATTAATGAACATATGTGTCCTATATAACATATATATTATACGGTAATTATAATATATATATCTCTCAATTATTTGTAATTACATTAATGTGACAACGAAATGAAAGTAGAATTCATGCGTATGTACGGCCTACCGTCTCCATGAACGGTGCATTTCATTTCTTTTTATCCCCAAATGTTATGGAGTAGTATAAAATGAATATGTAATGGATATATATGATATTTAAATCATTAATACTTTTCTGGAGATAATTTACTTATAACTACATGGACAATCATTTTCAAACAAGTTCATTTTTGACTCATGTACCAAACATCGACAAAAACGTCTGATATGAACTCACATTATTAACCAATTATTATAACATTATAACATGTGATATGAACTGAATAATAATGTTTAAAATAGTTCCTTTAGAAATTATAAATTGACAAAATTTTATTATTCAGTAATATAAAGAAACGAACAAGACAAGTTGGACTTGAGGTAAGGGATCCAACCCCTCTCTTTCTTTTTTAGTACACTCTTTTATGTCATTCCTTTTGAGCTCATCTTTCTTATGATTGAGATGTTATTTTATATTAATACCACTGTACTTTTAATGTTCATATGATTAAAGACCATATTGTTTCTCACCAATCCATTTTGGAATTTTTGAGTGGCGCCGTTGGGCTGCCGAATTTTTATAAGAGATCCAACCTCTCTCTTTCTTTTTAAGTACACTCATTTATATAATTTCTTTTAAGCCCATATTTCTTATGTTTGGGGATGTTATTTTATATTCCTCATACATTACTTTTTATGTTAATATTATGGGAGACCCTATTTGATCTCATAAATCCATTTTTAGAAGATTTAAGTGGCGTCGTTAGGCTGCCGGGTTTTCTTAAGGGATTTTTCGTCTCACTTTTATTCCCGTGACATTTATGCTACGTTTGCCACTATTTCCTTTGAGTGGTGTATGTACATACCATTATTATACACTTTTTTTAGTATAATTTCATTTATGGGTATTTAAATCTTCATTTTATGACCCTTCTTCCATGGGGTGTACTTTTCGAAAGTTACCCAACTCGGTAAGGGGACCTTGCACCCTCCTCTTTTTAAAAGACTTCTTTTGTTATGTCTTTTAATTCACATAATATTATGTTGGGAAATGTTCTTCTATATCCTTATTTATGTAACTTTTATGTCCAAGTGATGAGATACCCTTTATCTCTCTCATCAACCCTTTTTTGTAAAAGTTTATGTGACGTCGTTAGGCAGTCGAATTTTACCAAGGGAACATCTTAACCCAATTTCGATTTCTTTGGGTTCAACATGTAGTTATTGAATATGTCATCCTTTGAATATGTGTGAATGACCTTTGATTGTTTTAGACTCAATATCCACTTATATTGGGTGTATTTATATTTTTCACACATAATTATGAGATTGATTTATCCTTAATTTAAGGATACCTTCTTTATAATGGATTTCATCTCATTTTACATTTCTTTTGAGACTTCATTTTTGTTATGCACCAATTCACTCTTATATGGTGTGTATACTATACTTTGACATATTATATCATGAATCCATTTATTCTCATGATATTATAAAGTTCGGATTAAATGTTATTCCACAATTATTTGTATTCAAGAGTCTCTAATTTTTCTTAAAAACCCTCTAACAAAAATATCCTTTTAAATGTATTAAAGATTCATTACTCTAAATCTTTATCTTTAATGTCCATGTTTTCAAAATGGTTTTAAGTATTTATTTATATGGACATTAATGTTTTAAAATTATAATTCCAATAAAAGCTTCAAAGTGGTATGTGACACTTTCCTTCAAAAATCTCTTTTAAATGATTTTTGAAAAATTATTGATTAATTCAATATCATGGAATTACTTATTTTGATTAAAAATGAAATGTTGTTATTGAAATGTTTATATTTTCAATATTATATGTGTAATGATGGTACTTGGAAATTTTACGAGTGGTTATGTGATAAACCATATGACGGGTGGTGTTGTGAATACCAGGATGGGTGGTTACATTATAACCTCCAATGCATTGGGTATGAAAGTCGGTCGTATGGATATTCCATTAAGTATGCGTGGAAGTCGACCGTATGGTTATTCCATTTATGTATGTTTATGTCCTAAGTTACCTTTTTATGTTATGTGTTCTTTATATGGGTTTTATGGTAATATTTTGGTTACAAAAGGGTAATTAATGATCTTTTATTCATTGAATATTTTTTTACTACTTCATAAAGGGGAAACTTATTACATTGATAAAGTATACATGGTTTACTTGTTGTTTTGTAAAACTAACAGTTTTCAATCTTTTTGTATCCCTTACTAAGCTTTTTATGCTCACCCCAAGATTTTTTGAAATGTTTTTCACATGACTTAATGTGGAATAGGGTCAAGGATGGGATCAAGGGAAAGTCATGATATCTAAAACATGGAACTAAACATGTTTCTTTTTAAGAGTTTTTATTTTATAGAAACTTCGTAGAAGTGTCTACATAGTAATCTTTTGAGATGTAAAATTTATGTCCTAATTCTCTAAAACTCTAAACCATGAAAAAATCCTCATGTGAATTATTCATTTAATTCAATATTAAGTAAGGTGTAAGGTTGGGCCTTATAATTCTTACCACAATTCTCACAGGATGGATATTTAGTGATCTTACCTCCAAGATTCTTTGATGAATTCACTCTCTTTTCCTGTGATCTGGACCTCTTATTCTGTTGTTTGGCAAAGAAAACCTGATCATTGGTAATCTCTATTTTCACGTTCTCAGCACAACCAAGAAGCTTATCATAACTTTTGAACTCATAAGAGGCTAATGCTCTTCGATATCAGGACTTCAATCCTGAGTAAAATTGATTTATCTAACTATCAAGATCTCAGATGAAATTTGGATCATACCTTACAAATCAAGGGAATTTTCCTTCGTAAATAGCCACGGATTCATCCTACTACCTCAATTCCATGAATTGTTTTCCATCCTAAGTCGAACCACTTTAGGAAAATATTTTAAAGGAACATACCTTTGAATTAATCCAAATCAAGAGCATCAATCTCCTCACTATCCTTATTATTTTTCACCACCTACCACAACTGATCAGCTTCACCTTCAAAATGGTCAACATTGAGACTAAAATTTTGATGTTCTGAACAACCCATGACATCAAAAAATTTCTCCAGTACATTAATCCACCATTCTGATAGCACAAGGTCAGATGATCCTCTAGATGATGGGGGATGTTGCTTCATGAAATGATCTACTACTAACATGTTTCTCTATAGTTGATCTGGTTGATCTCATTCATGGATACCACAACCATTTATTTCCTAATTCAATTGTGACATCACTACCACAAATAGTTCAGTTTTGATTCCGACCATCTAAGGTTCCTAATTTCGAAGGTTCTTTTCCTCCACATGTCGTCCCAACATAGCTTCCATGTTTCCTTTGCGGAAAAAAATTATAGACACAGAAATAGTTTAGGCGAAGCAACATGGTAATCTATAAATTCTATATAATTTCAATCATAACATGAACTAAAATAAGTTATGGATATTAATATAACTATATTATAACTCCTAAGGTTTTCTAAACTGACTTATGATATGAACTATAAGGACCCGACATTAAAAAATTACATAAACTTTAATTAAACAAATAATTCACACTAAGGATCTTTTTAGGATTAGAGTTTTAGATAATTAGGCCATAAAATATACATGAATACTTGAATAATACATGTATACACATCTACTCAGTTTCTATTTTTTCAAAAAATAAAATCTCTTGAAACAAAAAATTCATGTCTAGTTCCATATTTTAGATAGCATGACATTTACTTGATCCCATACTTGACCATATTCCAGTTTATGTCTTGTGAATAAAATTTAAAAAATGTGGGATGAGCATAAAAAGATCAGTAAGGGCTAAACAAAGAAGGGAGACTATTAGTTTTTCAAAACAACAAGTAAACCATGAATATTTATCATAAGTAATGCATTTAACCTTTATGAATAAGTAAATGTTGTTCACTGAAAAAAAGAACATTTCATACACTTTTGTTACCAAAAAATTACTATAAACCCCATATAAAGAACACATAACATATAAATGTTTCTTGGGACATAAACATTTTTAAGTGGAATAACCATACGGTTGACTTCCACACATATCACTAAATGGAATAACCATATAGCTGACTTCCATACCCAATGCATTAGTGGATATAACGTAACAACTTGTCTTGATATATCATGGCACCACCAGTCATTTGGTTTATTAAGTTACCACCCGTCAAATGTCCAAGTTCCATTATAAAATCATAACACACAATATATTTCAAATATATACATTTCACTAATAACTTTTATGTTGTAATAAAAACAAATAATTTCAAGATATTGAAGTAATCAATCCATTTAAAAAACCATTCTTCATACAAAAAACACCCAAAAATAGAATAAGGTATTTTGTTTTAATTTTAGAGAATATTAAGACTTATAGAGGAAGGAAAATAATGATTATGGCAGAAGAGAGGTCATTATCGTCACAAACGTTAAAAAATTATGTTTGTCGTTTAGTAAAATGATTCATAGAAAAAAGATTTAATTTTAATGAAATTATAATTCAAAGGGTTTTATTATAAACCATGTAAATTAAGAAGGTATATATTATCGAAATATGGCTCCATGAAAGGTGATTGAGATGAAATCCCTTACCTCATGTCTGACTTGACCCGTTCGTTATTTAATCTCCTGAATAATAAACTAAAGTTAATTTATACTTTCTTAATAACCTTTTAAAAGTTTATTATTCCTTTTACATCACTTATTACCATGTTATAAACATTTTATTATTATTTTTGTTTATAATGGTTGTTTTGTCGATATTTGGTAATTGAGTCACAAATGAACACCATATAATGACAAGTTGTCAATGTGGTCAATAATCCATTATCTCCAGAATGATATTCATGATATAGATATCATATAAATCATATTTATTCAATATATATATATATATATATATTATATTACATAACATTTTGAATATAATAAATTAAATGCACCGTTCATGGAGATGGTAAGCCGTATGTACGCATAAACACTACTTTCATTTATATTTTGTACATTAATTCAATTAAAACATAATGATACATAGGTATATTACAATTAAAATATAATATCATATATAATATAATTAACACTATCCTTTATACTTATCACATGTGGCATTAATGAGTCATATCACTCTGAAGGGGCGGTAGAACGCACTTCCTCAAATAAAATTATCTCGTTTACCCATAATGGAAACCACATGGGTATGATATAAAACATAAATACTGAATCATAACGAAACATAAACATAATATATATCATATATAAATACAGTTCCATCTTAATGTCCTCCATGATAGGCGGTAGGAGATAATCAAACATTCATCGTTTCGTGAGGTGATTGTTTGTCATCCATAGAAACAGTATGTTTTCACCCATTAGATGGTGGTGTTTGTAAGTGTAGTTCGAATACTTCTCATAAAAAATCATAGTATATCGATGATAGTGGTTATTTTATAAAATAAAGTAATAAAAAGAGTTTATGGGTTGGAGAAGTCAAATAAAAGAAAAGAAGTAAAGTGGAATTGTTTCCTTTAATTTGGGTAGAATTCTTTGGTTTGAACCAAATGGACTTCTTATAAGGCCCCAGCCTTAAACCTTACATAATATTGAGTTATTACAAGATTAAACATTGAGGATATTTTTAGGTTTAGAGTTTTAGAGAATTAGATCATGAAACTTGCATTACATTCCACATTTAAACAAAGTGGTTACATAAAAGATAGTATTCATTCTTCCCATCAACGGAAACATATTGAAAATAAAACATGGATTATTTCTTGACACATCCTTGACACTATAATCAAATCATGTACCTTTCCCTTGACCTGTGAAAAACATTTCAAAAAAACTTGGGATGAGCATAAAACTCTTAGTAAGGGTTATAAAAATATGGAAAGGAAACATGAGTTCATATATACATAAGAATGAAATCATACTTTACCAATAAAACATAGGCACTTTAACATACCTCATAAAATCATGAATAAATCATAGAAGTTATAAGACATAAAAGTAACTTGAGGCATTCATAACATTCTTACGTAGGGAGTAACCCTCTTGGTTACGTTTGGAATACCCATCACAGTATATTCCCTAAATCTCTTCAGAGAAACCTTCATGTTTCACTCCTTCGCGTTACCCAATGCATTGGAGAGGTATATCGGGCTCACCCGCCCTTAGTTTATCATAGAACAACCCGTCTTCATAATAATGCCCAAGAACCTCAACATAATCGTATCACATAAAACATGCATAAAGGAAACATAACATTTCCACCTTTCAATCAAAAGATATCAATACAACACATTGATATAAAAACATTATGAAAACCATTTTCAATACCGAAATAAAAGAAAAGTAAAACATGGTATTTATTTTTATTTTTAAAAAAAGGTATGTCTTGTAGAGGAAGCCGAAACTCAAATAATGGTCACAGCGGCAGAGAAGTCGTTGTCGCCGCATACGTACGACAAAAACATTCCCTTTTGTCGTTTAGTAAAATGCTTTGTATAAAAATATTCGTTTTGGATAAATGTAAAAGTAAAAGAGGTTTATAAACCTTATAAAAGAAAGTTGTGTATAAAACAAAATATGCCTCAATGAAAGGAGATTGAGACGAAGTCCCATACAAAGACAATATCCTTGGATTAAGGATAAATCAGTTACATAACTATGTGTGACAAACGAATACAAAAAATATAAGTGGGTGTTAAGTGTAAAACAATCAGAGGACTTTCACACATAATCATATAACGACATATTCAAGGTGTACAAGTTTATCCCAAAGAATCGAAATTGGGTTAAGAAGTTCCCTTGCAATAATTAGACAGCCTAACGGCGCCACTTCAAAATTCAGAAAAAGAGTTAATGAGAGATAAAAAGGGTATCTCATCACTTGGACATAAAATTTACATCAATAAGGATATATGAGAACATATCCCAACATAACAATATGTAAATTAAAAGACCCAACAAAATAAGTATTTTAAAAAAGAGGAGGGTGAAAGGTTCCCTTACCTACTTGGGTATCTTTCAAAACATACACCCCATGAAAGAAGGACAATAAATCATTGATGTAAATACTCATAAATGAAATTATATTACACAAAGAGTAGAATAATGGGCATTACATACAACACTCAAAGGAAATTGTGGAAAATGTAGCCTAAATCTTACGGGAATAAAAGTGAGATGAAAAATCCCTTACGAAAACTCGGCAGCCTAACGGCGCCACATAAAACTTACAAAAATGGATTGATGAGATCAAATAGGGTATCTCATCATATTAACTTAAAGTTTATAGAAATAGTAATATAAAATAACATCCCCCAACATAAAAAATAGGAGCTTAAAAGAAGTGACATAAAGGAGAGTACTTAAAAAGAAAGAGAGAGGTTAGATCTCTTACGAAAATTCGGCAGCCTAACGACGCCACTCAAAACATCCAAAATGGATTGATGAGAGAGAATAGGGTCTCTCATCACATGAACATAAAAATTACAGTAAGTGTAATATAAAATAACATCCCAATAACAAGAATGATGAGCTTTAGAGAGAATGACATAAAAGAGTGTACTTAAAAAGAAAGAGAGGAGTAAGATCTCTTACCTCAAGTCCAATTTGTCTTGTTCGTTTCTTTATATTCCTGAATAATAAACTTTGTTTGATTAATAATTGCCTAATTACCTCCTTTAGAGATTATTATTCAGTTCATATCACATATTATAATGTTATAATAATTGTTTAATAATGTTAGTTCATATCATACGTTTTTGTCGATGTTTGGTACATGAGTCAAGAATGAACTGGTTTGAAAAAAGATTGCCCATGTAGTTATAAGTAAATAATTTCCAAAATAGTATTAATGATTAAAATATCATATATATCCAGTAAATATTCATTTCATACTATTCCATATCATTTGGACATAAAAAACGAAAAGCACCGTTCATGGAGACGGTAGGCCGTACGTACGCATGAACGCTACTTTCATTTTTTGTCATATTAATGGAATTAAAACAAAATGAGAGAGATATATATATGTTATAATTCCAGAATGATATCCATAATTTTGATGTAATATATTACATATATATCCATTATATATATGTACATATAATATTACATAACATTTTGAGATAAGAAATGAAATGTACCGTTCATGGAGACGGTAAGCCGTACGTACGCATGAACGCTACTTCCATTTCTATTTCATATTTAATGGAATTAAAAAATAATGATATATAATAGTATTTTAATTCCAGTTTGGTATCATATATAATATTATTAAATATATCCTTTATACGTACCACATATGGTATTAACGAATCAAATCACTTTGAGGGGGTGGTAGTCCGCACTTCCTTAAATGAAGATATCGCGTTTACCCATAATGGAAACCAAAAAGGTATGCCAAAAATGAAAAATACAGAAGCTTAAGGAAAACATAAACATATTATATATCACATATAAATATAGTGTCATCTTAATGTCCACCTTTTAAGGTGTTAAAAGAATGTTGAACAATCATCGTTTTGGGAGGCCGAAATTCACCATCCACGGAAACAGTATGTTCATTAACCATTATATGTAGGTGTGTGAAAGTGTTGCTCGAATCCTTATTATAACAAAATATTAGTATATTGATGATACTGGATTTGTTACAAAAGAAATTAATAAAAAGTGTTTAGGGGGTTGGAGAAGCAAAATAAAACAAAAGGACTCAAGTGAAGACATTACCTTAAAATCGGGTAACTCCCTTTGGTTTGAGATCAAAGGCTTCCTTGGGAAGTCTTCTGCCCAAGGTGAGGCTTCAAGGAGTAATATAGGGAAGTGGAGAGACCAAATGGGAAGAATATGTCCAAGCCAAAGGCTTTGGGAGTGTGGGTATGGAGGTAGAGGTGGGGGCCTTTTATAAGAGGAGAGGAGGGGCACTCTTGGAAGGTAAAGAAAAGTCACTTTATTTTAAAATGGTATTCGGATTTAAGAGGTCCCAAATTGATGTGTTTTGAGGATAAGGTGATAAGGGTTAGAAATCCACTCATCCAATAGGTTTTGGACATGTTTAGGTCTTAGATATTATATTATCTTTCCATTTTATTTAAATCGTTAAATAATGAGGTCATCACTGCATCATCATGATGTCATAAATAATTTAATTTAATTTATTGTCTAAAAATTATAAAAAAAATAATATGATGTAGGAAATCGTTTTATCTTTCCAATGAATATTTATACTCAAGAATAGGATTTGTATAACCCCATGTAAAAATTGTTTTAGTAAAACATTTCATGTTTGTCTCATTTTTACTTTAACTTTAAATAAAAAGATATTAATTTCATTTTCCAACAAAAGTGGCTCCATGGGGTCCCCAAGTTGACCCATGGATTTTCTTGGTCGGACATTACACATCCAATGAGGGTAGGACATGTTTCTAGGTCATTTCATTTTATTAAAACATTATTCTTACCATAAACTACACTGATTACCTCTAATCGCGATTAAAAACTTAATAAGTTACTATTCAGCAAAAAATTATTTTTATCCAATTGAACCAAATTTTACTTCTTAATGACAACCATGTATGTCAGATTTTTGAAATCCAAAACACAAAGATGGAAAATTTTCATTTAAACAGAAAAATCAGTTTTTATAAGTACCACTTAGTGGTTTCACTATTCATCAAAAATTGATGTTTTTCAGAAAAATCCTAAAAATTCACCCTAATCTATATTTGATATTCTGAATTCAAAAATGAAGTCTATTTTACAAAATTCAAAACATATAAGTCACATTAATTAATTTTATAATTAATTCCCATTGTCAGATCAAATAGCGTGTTTTTATGAAACAATAAGTATCAAAAGATTGACACTAGTTTAAGTCTGATTTCAAAGTGAAATTAATTCCAACGACCACTATTGGATTTCATGGTAAAAATATATTCTAATTTCACTTTTAAACCAATTCAAAAGATAATCTAATCATATAAATAAATTAGATTAAAAAAAGGTTTTGAATTAAAATACAACATTTTACACTATTCATTTTAAAAAATGAACTTTATCAGAAAGATACCAAAAATTTACACAAAGTAAATTTTGATGTCCCAATTATTAAGAAGAGATTTATTTGGTCCAAAAGGATGTATAAGAGTGAAAAAAACTATATTTAATGACGGTTCTCCATCAAAAGGCAATAAGTGAACCTTTAGTGAAAACTAGGGCATATACGCCTAAAATCGAATTATTTCCATATTTTATGCCTTTATCTTTTATTGGATAAATGTAAAAAACATTAAAAAAACATATATAATCATATTTTAGTTATTTCTATCCATTCCCGCCAATACAACGGCTACATGTTAACTACCATTTAAAATAATATTATTTTATTATTAGAGTGCAACGTAAGATTCCCAAGAAACTCATTGTTGCGTGTTGGGTACGCCATCGAGCATAGCGTCCCCTTTAAAGTCATATTACTACTTTATTCACAAATATGGATAAATATGAAAATGTAAAATTCTTTATTTACCTAGGGTGTTACATCCTTCCCCTCTTTTGGGAATTTCATCCTCGCAATTTTTAAAATTGAGCTTGGAAACATCCTTGAAAATCCCACATCGGAACAAGAGTCGGTAAAGCAATAACTTTAAAATAAAGAAAGATAAGTACGGAGGTCACCCGAGCTAACCCATACTAGGACTCCATGTAGGAAAACATGGACATGGAGGAGAAAACATAGGGTCATGTTCTGATGGAAGGTGATAGAAAACATGTTTAGGAGAAAGTTAACAATAAGAAAATCACAAACTTGTGATGGGTTAAACGGTGTTGGGTTCCCCAGTAAGAAAAGTTAATAGAAAACATTTTTGTTTTAAGTTACTTTTTATTGAGGAATTTATTCATAAGGAAACATAATCACTTATCATGTTGACTTTCAACTTTTACTAGATTCCTTAATCAAACTCATATTTTTTCCAAAAGAAGAGTATTTAGGGAGACTTGTTCGCATTAAGAGAACTATAATCAACTTCTATAGAATCACTTAATCCACAAAAGAGAACTATATACATCCCATGTATTTAGGCTTTAACCAAAACCAAAACCTGAAAGGTTAGTACAAGGTCAGATAATCCAAAAAAGGATAACCCTTTATAAAAAGAAAATCTATTCTTAATCTCAAAATTTGTCCAACAAAACCCAAAGTTCAACGAGGACCATTAGATAACCAATTTGTCCATAAAATTCTTCAAAGTAATCCAATCTAAGATTGAAACCCAAATCTTTGAAGGATTTAGTAACATAGTCTTCCAAGTTAAATCGTAACATTTATCTCCAAACAACATCAGTTGCTCCTAAAGTTTCGTATTGAAAAGTAATTAACCTAATCACATATCCTCCATGATAGGTTAATCATTTTCATAAATATTCCTAAATCAACTTACTCTTAATTCATAAAATCATCTAACTTAAAAGAATCGGTCAAACTAACCAGGTACTTCACGTAGTCCAGTGGTAGGCGATAAATACCAGTCGCACTTTGGTTATGGGTTCGATTCCTGCAGCTTTGTCCGACGCGACAGGTTGTCACACGGTCTGCGTGTTGTCCTTTTTCCAAAACTATATAATTCGTAAATCATTCCCCAAAATGAGATAAAATCATCAAAAATGATCATAACATATTTTAACCTCAAGTTTATCTCATGCATTTCATTTTCCTACATATCATATAATAACCCATAATTACCTCAAAAGTAAGGATCATATAAACTCTAATGGTTACCTTTATAATTATTACCTTAACTTTCACATGGATTGGTCATCTCGTACATGATGCATTAAAGATCATACAAAGGTTCAAGTGGTTGATCATGACTCATTGATAGTTGGTTTAGAACAACCACGAGTTTCCTCATTGAATACCCCATTTTATCTAGTATCTTAATCATAGAACCACCATAGTTTCCTTCAAACCTTTTGTCTCTTTGGTGCCTGCTAGATCCATCCATTCACTAAAAACAGAAATTTCAGTGTGAGTATATCAACAAAACCATCATGTACTAATGAGTAAGGTAAACACTAAGATACACTTACTCATTCACTTTATCTAAAACTAGGACTCTTTCTGAAATCCTAACCATTATGGTAATGCCACTTATGCTTAAAGAATACCCTAACCTCTAAAGTTATCTAAACCGACCTTTGATACCAACTATAAGGCCCCAGCCTTAAACCTTACTTAATCTTGATTTATTACAAGATTACACGTTGAAGATCTTTTCAGGTTTATAGTTTTAGAGAATTAGATCATTAAACTTGCATTACATTCCACATTTAAACAATGTGGTTACATAAAAGATAGTATTCATTCTTCCCATCAACGGAAACATATTGAAAATAAAACATGGATTGTTTCTTGACACATCCTTGACACTATCATCACATCATGTACCTTTCCCTTGACCTGTGAAAAACATTTCAAAAAAAACATGGGATGAGCATAAAAAGCTCAGTAAGGGTTATAAAAATATGGAAAGGAAACATGAGTTCATATATACATAAGAATGAAATCATACTTTACCCATAAATCATAGGCACTTTAACATACCTCATCAAATCATGAATAAATCATAGAAGTTATAAGACATAAAAGTAACTTGAGGCATTCATAACATTCTTACGTAGGAAGTAACCCTCTTGGTTACATTTGGAATACCCATCACAGTATATTCCCTAAATCTCTTCGGAGAAACCTTAACGTTTCACTCCTTCGCGTTACCCAATGCATTGGAGAGCTATATCGGGCTCACCCGCCCTTATTTTATCACGGAACCACCCGTCTTCATAATAATTCCCAAGAACCTCAACATAATCGTATCACATAAAACATGTATAAAGGAAACATAACATTTCCACCTTTCAATCACAAGATATCAATACAACACATTGATATAAAAACATTAAGAAAACCATTTTCAATACCAAAATAAAAGAAAAGTAAAACATGGTATTTATTTTTCTTTTTAAAAAAAGGTATGGCTTGTAGGGGAAGCCGAAACTCAAATAATGGTCACGGCGGCAGAGAAGTCATTGTCGCCGCATACGTACGACAAAAACATTCCCTTTTGTCGTTTAGTAAAACGCTTCGTATAAAAATATTCCTTTTGGATAAATATAAAAGTAAAAGGGTTTTATACACTGTATAAAATAAAGTTGTGTATAAAACAAAATATGCCTCAATGAAATGAGATTGAGACGGAGTCCCATACAAAGACGGTATCCTTGGATTAAGGATAAATCAGTTACATAACTATGTGTGACAAACGAATACACGAAATATAAGTGGGTATTAAGTGTAAAACAATCAGAGTACTTTCACACATAATCATATAACGACATATTCAAGGTGTAAAAGTTTATCCCAAAGAATCAAAATTGGGTTACGAAGTTCCCCTGCAATAATTAGACAGCCTAACGGCGTCACTTCAAAATTCAGAAAAAGAGTTGATGAGAGATAAAAAGGGTATCTCATCACTTGGACATAAAATTTACATCAATAAGGATATATTAGAACATATCCCAACATAACAATATGTAAATTAAAAGACCCAACAAAAGAAGTCTTTTAAAAAAGAGGAGGGTGAAAGGTTCCCTTACTGACTTGGGTATCTTTCAAAATATACACCCCATGAAAGAAGGACAATAAATCATTAATGTAAATACTAATAAACGAAATTATATTACACAAATAGTAGAATACTGGGCAGTACATACACCACTAAAATGAAATTGTTGCAAATGTAGCATAAATCTTACGGGAATAAAAGTGAGCTGAAAAATCCCTTATGAAAACTCGGCAGCCTAACGACGCCACATAAAACTTACAAAAATGGATTGATGAGATAAAATAGGGTATCTCATCATATTAACTTAAAGTTTATAGAAATATGAATATAAAATAACATCCCCCAACATAACAAAGAGGAGCTTAAATGAAGTGACATAAAGGAGAGTACTTAAAAAGAAAGAGAGAGGTTAGATCTCTTATAAAAATTCGGCAGCCTAACGGCGCCACTCAAAACATCCAAAATGGATTGATGAGAGAGAATAGGGTCTCTCATCACATGAACATAAAAATTACAGTAAGTGTAATATAAAATAACATCCCAATAACAAGAACGATTAGCTTTAGAGGGAATGACATAAAAGAGTGTACTTAAAAAGAAAGAGAGAAGTAAGATCCCTTACCTCAAGTCCAACTTGTCTTGTTCGTTTCTTTATATTCCTGAATAATAAACTTTGGTCAATTAATAATTGCCTAAGTAACTGCTTTAGAGATTAATATTCAGTTCATATCACATATTATAATGTTATAATAATTGTTTAATAATGTTAGTTCATATCAGACGTTTTTGCCGATGTTTGGTACATGAGTCAAAAATGAACTTGTTTGAAAAAAGATTTCCCATGTAGTTATAAGTAAATAATTTCCAGAATAGTATTAATGATAAAAATATCATATATATCCAGTAAATATTCATTTTATACTATTCCATATCTTTTGGAGATAAAAAACGAAAAGCACCGTTCATGGAGACGGTAGGTCGTACGTACGCATGAACGCTACTTTCATTTTTTGTCATATTAATGGAATTAAAACAAAATGAGAGAGATATATTAATGTTATAATTCCAGAATGATATCCATAATTTTGATGTAATATATTACATATATATCCATTATATATATGTACTTATAATATTACATAACATTTTGAGATAGGATATGAAATGTACCGTTCATGGAGACGGTAAGCCGTACGTATTCATGAACGCTACTTCCATTTCTATTTCATATTTAATGGAATTAAAACATAATGATACATAATAGTATTTTAATTCAAGTATGGTATCATATATAATATTATTAAATATATCCTTTATACGTACCACATATGGTATTAACGAATCAAATCACTTTGAGGGGGCCGTAGTCCGCACTTCCTTAAATGAAGATATCGCGTTTACCCATAATGGAAACCATAAAGGTATTCCCAAAATGAAAAATACAGAAGCATAAGGAAAACATAAACATATTATATATCACATATAAATATAGTGTCTTCTTAATGGCCACCTTTGAAGGTGTTAAAAGAATGTTGAACAATCATCGTTTCGGGAGGCCGAAATTCTCCATCCATGGAAACAATATGTTCTTTAACCATTAGATGTAGGTGTGTGAAAGTGTAGCTCGAATCCTTCTTATAAAAACATCATAGTATATTTATGATACTGTATTTGTTACAAAATAAATGAATAAAAAGAGTTTAGGGGGTTGGAGAAGCAAAATAAAACAAAAGGACTCAAGTGAAGACATTACCTTAAAATCGGGTAACTCCCTTTGGTTTGAGCTCAAAGGCTTCCTTGGGAAGACTTCTGCCCAAAGTGAGGCTTCACGGAGTAAGAGAGGGACGTGGATAGACAAAATGGGCAAGGGTTAGCCGAGACAAAGGCTTTGGGAGTGTGGGTAAGGAGGTAGAGGTGGGGGCCTTTTATAAGAGGAGAGGAGGGGCACTCTTGGAAGGTAAAGAAAAGTCACATTATTTTAAAATGGTATTCGGATTTAAGAGGTCCCACATTGATTTTTTTCGAGGATAAGGTGATAAGGGTTCTAAATCCACTCATACAATAGGTTTTGGATATGTGTAGGGCTTAGATATTACATTATCTTTCCATTTTATTTAAACCATTAAATAATGAGGTCATTACTGCATCATCATGATGTTATAAATAATTTAATTTATATAATGCCTAAAAATTATAAAAAAAATACTATGATTTAGGAAATCTTTTTAAATTTCCAATGAATATTTATAGTTAAAAATTGGATTTGTATAACCCCATGTAAAAATTGTTTTAGTAAAAAATTTCATGTTTGTCTCATTTTTACTTTAACTTTAAATAAAAAGATATTAATGTCATTTTCCAACCAAAGTGGCTCCATGGGGTCCCCAAGTTGACCCATGGATTGTCTTGGTCGGCCATTCCACATCCAATGAGGGTAGGACATGTGTCTAGGTCATTTCATTTTATTAAAACATTATTCTTACCATAAACTACACTAATTACCTCTAATCTTGATTAAAAACTTAATAAGTTACTATTCACCAAAAAAATTATTTTTATCCCATTGAAGCACATTTTAATTCTTAATGACAACCATGTATGTCAGATTTTTGAAATCCAAAACACAAAGATGGAAAAATTTCATTTAAATAGAAAAATCAGTTTTTATAAGTACCACTAAGTGGTTTCACTATTCATCAAAAATTGAAGTTTTTCAGAAAAATCCCAAAAATTCTCTCTAAGCTATATTTGATATTCCGAATTCAAAAATGAAGTCTATTTTACAAAATTCAAAACATATAAGTCACATTAATTAATTTAATAATTACTTCTCGTTGTCAGATCAAATAGCGTGTTTTTATGAAACAATAATTATCAAAAGATTGACACTAGTTTAAGTCTGATTTCAAAGTAAAATTAATTCCAACGACAACTATTGGATTTAATGGTAAAAATATATTCTAATTTCACTTCAAAACCAATTCAAAAGATAATATAATCATATAAATAAATTATATTAAAAAGTAGTTTTGAATTAAATTACAACATTTTACACTATTCATTTTAAAAAATGAACTTTATCGGAAAGATACCAAAAATTTACACAAAGTAAATTTTGATGTCCCAATTCTTAAGAAGAGTTATATTTGGTCCAAAAGGATTTATAATAGCGAACAAAACTATATTTAATGACGGTTCTCCATCAAAAGGCGATAAGTGAACCTTTAGTGAAAACTAGGGCATATTCGCCTAAAATCGAATTATTTCCATATTTTATGCCTTTATATTTTATTGGATAAATGTTAAAAACATTAAAAACCTATATAATCATATTTTAGTTATTTCTATCCATTCCTGCCAATACAACGGCTACATGTTAACTACCATTTAAAATAATATTATTTTATTATTAGAGTGCAACGTAAGATTCCCAAGAAACTCGTTGTTGCGTGTTGGGTACGCCATCGAGCATAGAGTCCCATTTAAAGTCATATTAATACTTTATTCACAAATATGGATCAATATGAAAATGTCAAATTTTTTATTTACCTGGGGTGTAACACTTCTTGAACTGCCTTATGCCTAAAGTAAGGCTTCTAGAAGGAGGGAGATGTAGAGAGATTAATTTGGTAGAGGTTGGATGAGCCAAGGTGCTTGAGAGGTGTGAGGAATGAGTAAAAAGTGAGGGATTTTTATAAGGGGGAGGAGGTTCTCTTTTGGAATGTTTGAAAATATTATTTTATTATGAACCTATCTTCGGTTTCTAAAGATCCAAATATAATTAAAGAGGAATATAAGAATACTCATGGTTGAAATAAAATCTTCAAACATGAATTGGACAAATATTGGATATTGTTTTAATATTTATATTCTTTTTTATTTCATTATTATATAAATGAGGTAAATACTAAATCATTATTGTGTCATAAATAATATAATTTATTTTATCTCTAAAAATTATAAAACAAATACCATTATGTAGGAAATATTTTTTCTCTCAAATGAATATTTATAGTCGAAATGATATTTTATATTACTTCATGTAAAAACTTATTTACTAGATGATATTTGTTTATGTCATTTTTGCCTTTATTTTAAGTTAATTAAAATAATGTTTCATTATTACTCCCTTATCGCTGCATGGGGACCCAAAATTGATCCAAATATTCCCACGGTCGTAAATGACTAAACCAATAAGGTTAGGACAAATGTTAAGGTAATTTTATGTTATTATAATATTATTTTTTACCTTGAATTACCCTATTTACCTTTAACCGCGGTAAATAAAAGTAAAAAATTTATTATTCACTAAAAATTATTTTCATCTTATTGAACCAGATTTTACAAAATAATAACAACCACGTATGTCTGATTTTTGAAATTCAATACACAGAAATGGTAAAATTTTATTTAAATGAAATAGTCATTTTTTAACTCTGATTTAGTGGTTTCACGATTCTTAAAAAATTGTTGTCTTCTTGGAAAATAAGTAAAAAATTTCCTATGATATATTTGATATTTTGAATTCAAAAATGATGTCTATTTTACCAAATTCAAAACAAAAATGTTTCGTTAATTAATATAAAATCAATTCTTGTTATCAAAACAAATAGAATGTTTTTAAGAAATAATAACTATCACAAGATTGATATTTGTTTATGTCCAATTTCAATGTGAAATTAATTCCAATGACCCACATTAGATTAAATGATAAAAAAATAAATACACATTAAAAGAAATTAAAAATATAATCGAACCATATAAATAAATTAGATTAAAAGGAACTTTTGATTAAAATACTGTATTCTTCAGTATTCATAAAAAATGTATCTTATCAGGAAAATACCAAAAATTTACCCAAAGTAAATTTTGATGTCCCGATTCTAAAAAATAATTTTATTTTGTCAAATAAAACATATAAATATGACTGGAAATAGATTTAAATAGGGTTCACCATTAAAAGGTGGTAAATCGACCTTTTAATGTAAATTATGCCTAAAATTAGATTTATTCAAATTTTAAGACACTAAATTTTATTTAACAAACTTGTATAATCATATTGTATTAAGTTCTATTAATTCCCGCCAATACAATGGATATTTCCTAACCACCATTTAAAATAATAAAATTATATTGTTAGTGTGCAATGTAAGATTTCAAAGAAACTATTTATTGTGTATTGGGTACGCTATTGAACATATCAACCCCATTAAAGTAAAATTAATATTTAATTCAAAAATATTAATAAATATGAAAATGTATTATTTCTTTATCTACCCGATATTTTTCAAATATAATTATAATTTATTAGTCTAAATATAATATTTTTAATGAATAGTAAATAAAGTCAAAATTTGTCACCGAAGGAATGGTAAAATATGAAAAATGGGTAAAAAAAGTTAAACATATGGAGTAGTGCTTTAAATGAAAAAAAATGTGAAATAATAATATTGTATTATTGGTGGTTGAAAAATATATGTTTTTTAAAGAAAAAAAATATTCTAAAAAATAATTATGAATTTGATAAACATGATATACTTTTATAGAAAACAAATTTTTTCCAAAAAAAAATTTTGAGGTCTTTTATTTTAATGTTATCTGTACAAGGATACATTCAGTTTAGTATTAATCCAAAAAAATAAAATAAAAGTTGACAACTAAATTTTAATGAAATAAACTTATTAAATTATTACAATAAGAAATAATTTTTAAACATAAATTATTTATTTTCTTAAAAATATTTTTTTCGATTATATTTTTGATATTATATTTAATTTAATTTATAAAACATATTGATTTTATTCCCTAAAAATGTATCCAAAACATGATTCCTCATGTCCAAATTCTATTATAGGGACCCTTATAATTTTTTCTTATAATTTTCTTATCTTCTTAGAAAAGATATGCCTTCATGATTATGGTTATATTAGGTTGAATAGGGTTTTAACAAACTGATATAGATACAAATGACCCTAAAACATATATAAATTTCATTAGTTGAGTTTATTTCTACCACATCACATCTAATATATGAATTTTGGGTTAATTGGGGCAACTTTAACATATCTAAGACCTTATATATTTGTTAATAATTTATTAATATCAAGTATTCCACTCCAGTCACATGTAAAAAGGAATCTACTGATCCACTTATCCCAATATACATGATCATCATAGCTCAATAAATCTTAATAAAAATCCCTAACTATCTTACTTCACAGCATATTATACCTTTCAGCCCTATTATAATAACATCCAATCATATAATAAGGTGAAATCTGTAGTAGGACTCTTAACAAATAGGTAATCAAATTACATTACTCTTTCGAGGATTATCAACACCTGTAAATACTATAAATATGTTATATGAAACCTAAAACAATGAATACACTATCAAAAATATAATTATATATTATTATCATTATCTGAAAACATTTTCTTGTATCATTCTCATCCATTGAAAGTTTATAATGTAGGTCATGTGTATGTGTGGATTACCACCTCTATCAAGTGAAGTATTTTTAATTTATTTATTCAATAGATGGGTGGATACAATGATATGTATAATAATATATATGAAATTTATTTATTAATTAAAATAATATAACGTTGGATTATTATTTACATTCCATTAATTTTTTCTTTCAAAATGTAGAAAACTGTTCTGCGTACTTACATACTACCGTCTCCATATAGTGATGTAACTATTTATTCATTACCACATTATATGAATTTTTATAAAAGATTGTATTTTGAAAAAATATAATAGAAATGTAATTATTACCATTATTTAAATTTTGAAACCATAGTCAAGGATAAATTACTTGAACTATCAAACCATAACATGCATTGAAAACATTGATATTTTCAATAGAATGTTCCTTTTAATGAATGTTTTTAACATATAGATAATTGAAAAATATAATTTAATGGTACATAGTATTTTATGAGTAAATATGGGGTTTTAATATATTAAAATAGTTCACAATTTTATATATGTTATTTTAATTGTTATGCCGATATACAATAGATGAGGTAAAGGTTTCTCATCATAATTTGATTATTGCGTGACACATTCATAGTCTGAACTTTTATCATCATATGGGGTTTATACCGACCCTATGACATGATATATAACGAATATATTCACATTCATTGAATTTATAATTTCATTTATTTATATTTATTTTAAGGGGTTATGATTAAAAAATTCTTGAATTATTAAGGAATATATTTTATAATATCATTTCATTTTATGATTGTGTATGATAAATTTTTTCTGAGGCAAATAATATAGATCATATAATTTGATCTGCATTTATTTTATTCCTATAATGTTGTTATTTTAATTTTTAAACATTCATCCGTTTTCCTTTCACAGTTCATTAATTTTATTAATAATATTTTTTACTAAAGGACATTCATATTTCCAATTTAGTAAAAAAATACTTTCTCCATTTAAGTACTCTTCAAAATTGGTTTTTGAATATATATATATACATAATGTTTCGAAAAGGTGACTTCCACTATACCATAATTTATTTAAAATTATTTAAATGGATATTGTTGAATAAATGTTTTCAAAAATTTCAACATTGTTCTTTTATATATGTGTTAAGAAAATGTTCTCTTTTAACATTTATGAAATGAACATATTTCCCTAATGTCATCAATTATATTTGTCTTAAAAATTATATTTCAATGCTTCCATGGTGATTTTATTGAAAATAAAATTTCAATATTCTTGTTGTTAGTATTATTAATGATTCATAAATAGAATGTAATTTTTTATAATATTTTAAATTAATGGATGAAAGTTTATTTAAAAGAAATTTTTCATCTATGTCAAAATCCCTAAAGGATTTTTCTTCTTCACCTGGGATATTCACATATTTTAACCCATATATTTGGATGACCAATATTTATTAAGATCATAGGTTGATTTCATGGAAATAAATTCATTCCCACAATCCAATTGGAAATTGATGACATAATGAATGCTCTTATTATATGATCCACTTATTTTATCTGGATGGTATATATGTGTTGTTGAGATTACTACAAATTTTTTCTAAATAATGTATAATTTGATGATATTACAAATTTTATATGATATAAATGAATCTATATTTATGGTTTTCATTATGTGATGGGCTGTTATAATTTAAAACATGGATGGGTGATTCCATTATAAACCAATGATGAGTGCTTATGTTAAAAACCAGTTATTGGTGGATATGTTATTTCCATCATATTAAATTGGTAATGAATGATATCTCATGATATATTAACAACTGGAATGGGTAGTTAAACCAAATTAGTAGGTTATCTATACACTATTAAAATTTAGTGACTAGTCATTCACTATGAAAATAATATAATTGGTATTAAATAAAATGAACTATTATAAACTTGCTAGTGAAAATTAATTATGGAAATTATTTTCTCTTATTATTTTCATCCCATGATCCATTAAATTTTTCTTATGATACAACCTCAAGGATCAACAATTTTTTGTGATTCAAAACACACATGAACGATGTATTTTATTATGATAAAACTATTTTCCTTGATTTTTGATTAATTATATTTTAGTGATTGGGTATGGATTTATTAATTTATTATAATTTTCAAATACCCATATTCTTATTCTCACTTACAATCCCTGGTTGATGTCTCATATTTTTTCCCTTATTGTGAATTTTATATCTCTCATTTGTATAAATAAATTCCCCAAATCATGATGAAAGGATTTATGTAGGGTATGTGTAATATGTGTTCCATTTTAGAATATTGTTTTTCTATATATCGATTGTATTTCATTAAATAAGATGGATAAGAGTTTATTATTCAAATAAACTAAACCATTCCAGTTCCGAGGGATGATTTTTAATGAGATGTATTTAATATTTAGTTACAATAATGAAATAATTGTGAATGTTATTCATTGGTATCCCCAAATATATTTTTTGATTCTTTCATATGAATTCATTTCAGGGTTCTTCTAATGAAACTCGTTGATTAAGTGTTTCTAAAATAATTATTTCTTATATTATCAGTTCAAAAATCAAAAAAAAGTTAAAATTCCGACATACATTCATGTAATTACTATGTTATAAAAATTACATTTTAAGGTGTTGTATCCGTTGTCATTTGGTTATGTTACACATTATATATTAAATATTATTACCAACATCATGAAACAATTCATCAGTAGAATTTTAATCCCCTTTGAAAATGAAATACCTTTTATATAGACCCCATATTTTGAAAGAATCTAAATTCTTGTAAAACACATTTACACCATTCAAAATGTATGGCACCAATGAATATTGTGTTTATGGTAACCGAATATATTAAAATTTTCACATATATGAAGCACACGTGCAGTTACTATATCAATTCCATGAGTTGATATTCCCCTCTTGGTTTCCGATAATTCCTTGAGTTAGTATACCTTTCCTGGAATATCAAATAACGATGATTTTAGAAATTTGTTGTTTTGATAAAAAACTTATTTTTCTAGATATAAACCACATATAATTTATATATCCAATTACTCATTATAATCCTACACATTTGGATACATTCCGTGATTTAAGATTCATGAATTAGTTTAATTAAATTCCATGGGCCTGGATACTTATCTTAGTATTATAATGTCATATGAGTTAGAACACTATCATTTCATTATTCATATTACTTCAATGATAATTTTACCATTGGTTTAAAAAATTATATTTATTGATATAATCCACTTTTTTTCGAATAATAATTGAGCCACGATACATATTTTTTCTTCTCAAGAACCTTGAGTTAAGGTACTACTCATGGATTTATTAATTACATTGAGTAAAATCACCCAAATGGTTTTCAAAAAATTAATTCATCAGGATATCTTAATAGATTTTAAAAATAAAGTTATAACACCTGAATAAAACATAATAAATAAAATTGAATTGATATAATCCTCTGAATATCATCATATGGCTTGCATCATGATACTAATAATGGTTTATTCTTATAAACTGTGTCAAGATAATTCTCTTTAATTTTCATGTAACCTATTTAGGGATAATCCATAGGGATTACTTATACTAATTGAGTTGAGATTCATCGTTGTTTACCAAAATAACATGATTTCTAATAAACATATTCATTTCAAAATGTACCTTTAACTATGAAATCTCGATGGGTTTCCAAACAAACACTAATTAATGTTCCCCCTCTTTGTTTCCTTTTTTTCCTCGATTCAACATAATTATATTGGTATAACAGTACCCCTCATGTTAATATTATCCTCTATGATTCATTAAATTTTATTCAATCAAAAAAATATGCATGCATTCAAAAAAATAATTTCACCTTGGTCTCCTAACATTGTAAACTATGATCACCTAAATCAGAATAACTCACACACCAAACCATATTTGTATACGTTTAAAAATTAGTCATTAAATTATCACATTAAATTGTATGACATTAAAATAAATGGAATTTCAATTTTTTATAAAATAAAATTTGAAACACTGTATATATTGGATTTGATTCCAGTTTTGATATGATACAAAGGATTTCATATTGAGCTAAAATACCAAAAACAATTATATTTCTATATCACCCATGAGGGGATTTGTATTTTAATCTGTATAATACATTTTATATAATGGGAATAAAATTTCAAATGAATTATGTTAAAATTATATAATTACATATTTGAGAGAAATATGAGGATTCATTTTTCCTTATATATCATATATATGATGGAATATATAATAGCTCCCCAATACATAATTATTTGTGGGGATCATCAGTGTATAATTGGGTTTAGATGGAATATAATCACTATGATTGTATTATTAGTGATTCTTCATTAATTTCATTGGTTTGAAGGCTAGGAGGTATCGCTAATCACAAATGTTTTTGTGATATTTTCATACTCATGGACTATCTTATTAATTTATGATTCATTCAGGGATTCAAAAAATTTCTATTGTTGGAGTTTTTACTTTTTGACCAATGATTTTATTTAAATGACCTATATATGTAAAAATGTTATGTCTTATAGGGTTTCCATCATCCTATTTTATTTGATGATAATTTTATTTTGTTAATAAAAGTAGAGAGTTATTGTGTTTATCACCACCCAAGGAGGCATTGTGTGTTTTGGAGTTGTGATTGAACCCATGTGATAGAATCAAGAATATCCAAATTATGGGATTCAAATCCCACATTTTGTGATGAAAAATTATGGGTAATTATTATCTATGTATTTATAAATTACATGGAACAATCCAATAATTTTATCATTATATCATAAGGAATATTAGGTAAAATATAGCAGGAAATGGGAAGTGTTGGACATATCTATTAATTAACCCCATTCTAGCAGCTATATAACTATGGAATGAATTTTTATAGAATTAATAATAAATATTAATTAATTACATATGTGGAAATTTTTTATAGAGAATCATTGTTAATATATTAAAATGAAAAGGCATTAATCGTAGAAATTAAATATGATTGATCTATACTATTCAATCAGTTCAATGATTGTCTTATACCTCCTCGGTTCATCTAGATGTATTGTGCATCAGGATTTTGTTATGATGCATCATTTAATTTCTCTGGTTAGGAATTCAGGAACCATTTTTTTATCCTAAGGAATCGAATATAATCTAATAAACACAAAATAGTTTATTAATGATAGGAGAACTCATAATGCATAGACATATAGTTTGAATAAAATTTGATATTCGTCATGAGATAGATTAGTTTCCTAAAATGATTTACTGAAGCCATCAAAAGATGGTATAATATAGTGAAATAAGTGGATGTCCATGATAATCGTAGCACTAATCCAGTTTTGATAACTCTAAGAATAACTCAATATTTGGCCATTTTTACTCTAAGAATAAAACATATCTTGGAGAGATTATCAAAAGAGATAAAAAGAAAAAGAGGCCCAAAAGCATTTAGTTTTTCTGATAATGTTCTATGACTTTGTCCAATAAATTATAAATCACATTCACAAGAATCTTTTCTGATTCCCTGAGGATGTTAGGAAAATTTTTTTATAGTAACTAACTATGTTACACATAGGAGAAATATGAACAGTTCCCCATACACAGTAATAGGAAATGGACATCATAATCATGCATGAAATGATATACATGACTAAAATTATTTTCACATGCCTTATTATAGGAATATATCATGTAATCCCTTATTACATGATGATAAAATAGAATCATGTGATGATATATCTCAAAGGAATCTGAAATATTGATTCATAATACATGAATGTGATGTAATAAAAAAAATGTTATTGATTGAACTAGTATATGTCATTGGGTTAATGATAATGTGTGTGTTTTAAAATGACATAGTGTTGGGAATTAATATATAATATACTATTTGAAATGAATTTTTGAATATAGCATGGTCAATATGTTATAAAAAATTATACATCAAACTTATTTTTGAAGGATGTTCATACATTGTGTATATATGAATTCACATGATATGATGCATTCATTTAATGTGATATTCTTTTTATTTTGATTTTTTAGATATTTTTTTGAGGAGACCATGATCTGTACTATATAAATGCAAGACGTTTGATGGAATTCATATGTATGAAAATTATGAAGTGCTTTCAGACTGAATTAAGGATTTAATTTGAAATATATAATCAATTACTCATTAAAAAAATATATGCCTAGATCGTTTTTTGATCTGCATACAGTTAGAAGGATTATGATGTTTTTTAGCAGTTTATAATTATGAAGAGGATTTTACACAAACAGATCAACTGATTTAGTATTTTGGTGATAAAATAATTCATATCAATAATGTGAAAAATAAGTTGTAAGTTGATATTTACATTGATATTTTTTGGATCATATCTTGATTGAACCACAATTTGAGGATGTATTCAATGTGGTTTTGAATTATAAAAAGTCTCTAGTGGGACTCTATAAGTGGTATTTGGTATGCTGGTAACAATATGTAAGGCATTATAATGATCATATTGATGACATAGGTGTATATAATGTATGTGGTAACTTTTAATCACTAGTGGGACACAATAGTGGAACATTGTGGTACTAAGAGTTGATGGAAATGTGACATTAACTATTTGTAACCACAAAAAAATAGTGACGATTTTGAAACATGGGGAATAACGAATTTCTGCAAGGAGTACATATGTTTATCGAGAATTATAGGAATTCTTCCATGTTGTCATTTTTTTATTTCTTGATGGGATATGAGGATAGTTATTAACATTGAATTAATACATTAGTCACTCATATATATTGGATTAAATGAATGTATTTTTTAAAATCAATGTATAAATTGATTAACTACACACTAGTGATACCTAACCAATCATTGGAAATATAAAAAATTACTGTCCATTTTTAGTCTTTACAGTCACTATATAATTAAAGAGTATAATGTATAGATCATCTTATTTTCATAAACATATATGTCCAATTATTTTTACCAAAAAAGGATGTTTATCTTCATTCTCATCAACATAATTTTTTTATATGCACTCTATATATGAGGAATCTACCCTTGTATGTTGTTTAAACAATATCAGTGGCACATATATGGGAACCAATAATATTTTATTAAATCAATGAATTTTAAGATACCAAAATGAGAATAATAAATTTTCATGTATTAAAAAATGTAGAGAATATCAACTTAAGGGGAATGAATAAACTAACATTACTATATTGACTAAATGTATAATGTGTAATTTTATTCTCATCACATTAAATTCTAACATTTTTTTGGGTTTTCTATATTGAACCACTATTAAGGATACACCATATACTATCAGAAAAATAATGAAATCTAACATTGGTTGAGATCTTATAGAATCAAATATGAAGAATGGACTATATAGTTTAATGTCATGTAGAATGGTTGTAATCTATGCATATTAAAGTCATAGAACTCATACATGAAGATGATTATTGTGCTCCATCACAAATATGATAATAGAATGATAAAATATACCTATAAACCCAAATTTACCATGCTCTGTGTGATAGATAAATATTTACATGTTTTATTAGAATGTGTAATAATTAATTGAATGGTTAATATGCATGAGATCCCCAAAAGTCATATTAAACTGATAGGTGACATATTTTACGATGTTATGGATTGGGATAAAGACCAATTAAGCCGTCCATATTAATATCAACACGATACAAAATTTGAGATAATAGGATTTTTATAAGGGGTTTTCCATGATATATTCAATAAGTTATTGTCAATGGTTAAAAATAATATTATTAATACATATAAGAACACTAAGGGGTATTTCAACTCTTATTTATTGTTGTGATAATATAAATTTGTGCTTCCCTAATTTTTGAAACATATGAATTAACATGGGGAAGGAAATATTGGGGCGTATAATAAACTTGAGGCCCATGAATGACTGATATGTTGTTAAATTTTGGATTATATAATAGATAGTGGGTATTATAAATAAACTTCCTAGAGATTCATGACTTTCTCAATGAGTAATCTTAAGGTTTTTTTATTTACACCATAGAGGAGGAAAATACCTAGTAACAATTAGAATATATACAATAGAGATGAATAAATAATCAATAATTTTAATATTGAATTATGGTTAACAATGATAACTAATATCTATATTATAACGACATGTCAATAATGATATTAAAGGGGAATATATCAACTTGAGATAATTATTAAAACCAGAAGAGTATATTAACTCATGTGAATATGTTTGGATTGCATATGTGTTCTTCAAAAAAGAATATATCCTTATTAGTGATGCGGGTGAAGGTATGACATGATTTTAAAATACCTTAAATATAATTTCATTATATAATTGTATAAAGAGAAACATGTTGACTAACTAAGATTTTTGAATGAAGATGAATATATATACTAAAGGTGTTTTCTGGACTACTTAAGTAGTATAAGGATTAAAGGTTTCTATGAATCATGGATTTATATATATGTATAAACAAGTATTTTTTAAAATGTTTCAGATATTTATTTAGTGAGGATACACCAAATAGAAAATTTCATGATGGTTATCACATATCGTACTAAGGTTTAGGTTGTCATAGATGTGACTCGAATGGGACTTCCACTGTCCTTGATTCGATATGAATAATTACCTGAGTTTTTCTTCTTATACTATAATGCTTAAATTATTGATAAAATAACAGAATTTATGATAGTAAATAAAGTTACTTCTTGTTAATTTACGTAAAAAATAGAATGAATCAATGTGATCTATGTTCTATATGAATATATTACTATGTTATTTAGTGGGAACAAAATTATCACCTCTAAAATTGAAAATAACTTTTTAATAATTATTGATATTCTATTTCATTATGAAAAGTAATATGAATACAAATTGATCTTATACATTTAATTAGTTCTTCAAGGAGAACATTGATTTATATGATTAGATACTAATTTTTCTTACAGTGTACATTCCTTTGACAATATCATTAATTCCAATGTTTTTTTGATATCAAATGGTCATAACTTTTGATTTTTCATTTAGTTTCACCACCATGATTAGTCTAATTAAATACTATGAATTGAATGGTGGTAATTTTTATGGTGTATAAAAGATGAAAAGTTGTTTTCCCTTGAAAAGTACCTTATGGTCTTCCAAATGTTATTGTAAGGCCTCAATATCATATTCATTTGTAATTGATGAAATACATGCCCTACCCTAAGAGGGAGATTCTAATAAATATGTCATTGGATTGGGATGTGATTTTAAAAAATCTACATCACTTGGTGTCTATGTAATAAATAAATAGATATAATTCTCATTACATTTTTCATTCAATAATGAAAATATTTTTTTACTCACACACAATATATGTTATCTATGTGAGGAAATTATTATAGGTACCATGAAAATGATTGTGGCTTGAATATTTTCATACTAAAAGTGAGTTCAATAAAATCATAAATGTGATGATAATAGGTGTAACTATCCTTATTAATTTTTTGATAATAATATACCCCCATGTTGTGAAATGAGAATTATATTGCCCATTATAGCCCATTATTAAAATATAATAATACCATTTTATTTTCCCATAACTCATGAAGGATGTGGAATTTTCTAAAAAAATATTAGTCCACTATGTATAACATTAAAATGATTCTAATAAATCACAAATGAATAATAAAAAAATAAACAACTATAATCCTTGTTACATGACCTAAAATTATATAGAATACCTTATTGAGTGAAACCATACTACATTAGCTCTGATCCCATTATGATGATACCTAGGAAGCCACATTAAAAAGTCTGATCAAAACTAAAAAACTACTCCTTCTCTATTTCATATGATTTTAATTCATACATATATACAAACAATCTATATATATATATATATATTATATATATAACACAATATATAGTGTTTCCAAATATTCAGATGAAGTGATAATGATTTTAATCCAAATATACTCCTTCTAACATTAATATTTGTATCCAAACTATAGTTTGAAAATACATTTGTATCAAATAAGAGATATTATAATCAACATATATATTTTTACCTTCAATATATGTTTTCATACACTAATATTATATGGGTTACTTGTAATATTATTAGGAAATATTTCTATACATGTATTAATTATATTATTGTGTGTCCAACTATGAAATAAGACCTCTAAGGGACTAGATGATCTCATAACCCCTTGTATGATAAAAGGATTCATTTTCACCTCCCCAGTGATCAAGTGTATTGTTTCATATAGATTTTCTTAGAGCCACATGAGATCAGAAAGGCCAAAATGATTTTTCCTAGAGTAGAAATCCATCATAAAAGAATAATGAATTAATATATTTTTCCCATAGACCCATGAATTAAAAGACCATTCATGGTGCTTATACTATTCCCTGGATTCATCCAATTTCATCCCTTTTCTAATAGATTAGATTTTGTCATATGAGTAGCAGAATATAAATACTGTGGATTGTGATATATTCATATGGGTTTATTAAATTAATTTTTTTAATTAACTTGATAAATACAATTAAATAAATAATACATTTCAAGGATTATTATTTTAATCATGAATTCAATGATGAATTTGTTTAAATTATTAATAAAATAACCTAGATAACGGTATCATCAATGGGGAGCTTATTTTATTCTAGTTAGGATGAGGGGAGGGAACAAACATTTTCAAATTAAAGGTTCTTAAACAATGTATTTTCTAAAAAAATAATATTTTCTATAGACTATAAGTAATATTTTTTTTAATGAGTTTGTTATAAACCATTTTATATTAATCCGTTAATTCCATATATAGTTTTACAGATCATGTAATTAATAAAAACATAAAATAAACTGTTTTAAAATCCATGTACAATTGTTTAATAAATCATTTTGTTATATCATTGAATAGAAAATGATTATTTTTATTGTGTTCTACTATATTATATATCATTGTTATGAAACATTTTATCAAATTAAATGGTCACCTATATGGTATAAATCCATGAACTCATATATATCATTTAATTAAAAAATTGTCATGTTGATCAAACGTAATTTGTAATTTATTATACAAACATTTATTTAATAATTGTTTAATCTTGATATTGATAGCATTGATGAGGCAGCAGTTGTGGGGCCTTGAACAAAAAAAATTTAAACCTAAATTAAAATAGTAATTCTAAGATATAGTTTGTTCCATATAGAGGGGTTTTTGTGTTATTATATTTTTTGGGTCAGTTAAATGTGCTATTATGTTCAAATATTATAGAGAATAAAATTTTTTTAGTTTTACATTATTTATTGAAAATAGTGTTCGATATTGGATATTTATCTACCATCATGTTATATCACTATTACAATTTTATCTTTTATTCTATCTATAAAATAATTAAACCTCATGGATCAACAACATAGAATAAATTTCTCTTGTGTAATGAATTGGAATTAAAATTTCATCCACTAATATTAACAAGTGGAGTAAATGGTTATCTTATATTACTCTTGAATCCTAAAACTACTATCTATCATAGGTAGTGATGAATAATAAGGATTCTAGTTTTTGAAAAAATAATAGTGATAGATGATGATACATAATAAATGGATAATGAAAATATATTATTATAGAAATCCTTTATTAATATTTTGATACTTTAATAAAATAGAATAATCAAAAAAATGAATAATTAATCAAAACTAGTTAGAAAAATCACTTATTCTCAAGAACTATTTTTCTAGTCATACATGATATTATAAAATAAAAATATGAAAATATTGTGTGAAATTATGTTGATTTACAAATTTTAAAACTGCTAAACCTTCTCTTAGAGTAAAACATTTATCATATTAAGCATCATATGGGTTTCCTCATATGAAGTAGCTCCTTATTATATGTTAGTAAAACATAAAATCCCTTTCTCCATGATCTCATATAGAGTTTTTTTTATCCCTTTTCATTTTAGATCCACTCTATAATTTATGAATTTTACCCAAGTGTTTTTCTTTAGGGAGGTATTTCACCATGGGGAAATAACAATTATTTTATACTTCATTCCAATTCATCCCTTGATCTATATCCTTCTTTATAATTTATATGATCGATGTTAGGGTGGTTTATTAGTCATTCATCCAATTTTTGGAAAACCATATTAATGGAATTAAATTATAGAAAATTCCTTCCACATTGAGAAAAAATATTTTTAATTCATTCATCTCCAAAGACACATTTAAACCTACATTTTTTATTTGAGTAAACGTACATGGCTGTAGTTACATGGTGTTAATTTTACGAAACACCTCTCAATAATACATAGAATTCTAATATGAGAGGTTCCATTATATATCACACATCTACTCAGGTTACCCTTTTATAGGTAATATCATGCGATTTTAATTTCTTATTATTGGTTTATGTCATAAAATCACTCCATAAAAATACTGATTGGCTCTGAAGTCATATGATCCTTCATATAAAAATTTTAAAATGCCTCAAAATCATATGTATTTTAGGAATCTCACATCAAAATAATATTAATTTACATTAACCCATAATACGTTCTGTAATATCCAAATGATATATCAAAAATCATATGTTTTATAGTCACTGATGTCATACGCTCATTAACTAACGACTTAAGTTCATTGTTAGATTTTTCATATAGCTATTGTAGTGTAATAATTGTTGTAATTTTATATTATAAGTAAGAATGAATTTATACACTCATGTATTAATCATTCTTCAATGTTTAAAACCAACAACCATGAATCATCACTCTTTTTATTGATTCTTTATCTAATGTTATTTAAAAATGAAAACAACATTTATCTCTCATTAAAAATAAATTTAACGAAACACAAAGTCATTGATTATTTTTATTAAATATATATATAATCCTAAAAAATTATTCTATTAAAAAATATATATTATATTTACAAATAAACTTTGTGGGTAATTTAAAATCGAAAACAATTTATAATTTTATTTTTATTTTCTCTCATCATTCCCCCACAAAAACACTTTAACACTTTTGTGTAACATAATGATGTCAATTTTTTAAATTGTCATTACAATACATTAAAACACATTCAAAAGATGATTGAAATTATTGATTCATTTGTTATTTGAATTGTCATTATTTATATATGTATTTTCCACATTGATTTTGTTAAATTAAAGAAGAATGATTACTTATAGTTCGGTAAACTGAACAGATCATTGTTTAATAATGATTTTATCATGTGGGAATTTATTTTACCCATCTATATTAATCCACATATCTTAATGATCCATTTCACAATTACATTAAACATCTATAATGTCCTGAAGATATATTATAAATCTCTTCATTATTAATTTTTATAACTTCCCATATCTTTTAACTACCATTTTCAATTATAGAATATTAAATTTTTTCTCGCATCAATTTATTTAAATAACATATTTGGAGGTTAATGTTAAATCAAAAAGTAATCGATTCAAATAAATCACAGGTCCTTCTAGACTAATTGTAATAGAATAGTAATTGGAGAAATATTATAGAATTCATATCTCAAGTTTCTCTAGCACTAATTTACTTTCATAGGCACACATACACATTCCCTTATGTTTCTCTAGTTTGATTTCAAGATCAGTTCTCATTTTATTTTTTACCATATTTCAAACGACGTATATGATTTTCTTGTATGAAAGAAACCAAATTTGTGTAATTAAATAATAACTTTACACTATTTAGGTTTATTATTTTGATTCTACATTTCGAATGACATTATTATGACTTAATAATGTTATTTCAAATTTAAATTCCATTTCTTAATTATAATATAATAATATAACTGATAAAAATTTATAAATCGACAAATAAATATCACATTTTTCAAAAATTTAGAAACAATAAAATCATCATACATTTGTATAATATTTCATTCTAGTAAATACATCATTAAATCTTTTGTATTTTAATTTAAAATCACTCCTATAGTTAATAAAAGGAAAAAAATATAGAATATGTGTATATATTCATAAAATAGCTTCATTAAAAAAAATTCATTAAATAAAATTAAAAAAGAAAATTAATACCACATGAAATATTTACATCTATTTATTCTTTTCCCATGCGAGAAAATTCATATTGTATACAATGTAAAATTATTTTAATATTTTATCATCATGAAATAATAGTTATAGAGAAATATATCAAAACCTGAGTGATGGAAAGTGATAACATTTGGTTCCTTACTCAAAGGCATCAAGGACGATATTTGAAATATTTATTGGTTATATAAAAAATATTTTCTAAAAATGATTCATCTAATATCAATTTATATAAATAGGGTCTTATGATTCAACTCATTTGATATGATCTACCTGAAATATAAGTTTATAATTTCTTATAAATGTCATAGTATATTTGGAACTAATCATACCTACTAGAGCCTCATTCTATAAAAGAACCACACTTTTTATGACACATTAATGCATCTTTCCAAATAATAATGTATTGGAATTATAAAAATTTATCATTATTCAACTAGTATTTATTAATTTTTGATCCCATAAACTAATCTAATTTTATAATTTGGAAATTCCACTCATCTCAAGAATATCTAAATCCTAAAATTATCCTCTCTACAATTCAATAATCCTTGAGTAGTTTCTAAAAATTATTTTGGAAATTATTTTATTGAAAATTTATTTAGGTGAAATTCAAAGATTTATTGAATGTTTTCTTCATCGGAATGTGTTACTCAAATCATTTTTACCTAAGTCGTCTAAATTAGTTTGTGTTGTTTTCTTTCAAAATATTCTTAAATTTTTTATTGGATACATATGAATACCCATATATTTGGAAGTAAAATGAAGTATATCTCTAATGGTTCACTCTATATCTCTTTATAAGGGATTCCATCTTCCTATATGAAAAATTAATTCATCGGTCATTCATTATGCTTTAGGACTTGAAATCCCTAGAAAAAATAGAATTTTGACTCTAAATAACTATTTTTAATATATATACTATTTTTTATTTTCATAATATAAAAACATGATCTAATATAAACTGGGTATATTAAAGTCCAAAATATATAGATAATAGATAAATTTAATACTATCCCCAAAATAAAATATATCAGAAAAATTAACGGAGATTAATGTATTTTTTCATCATGGAAACTCAACTAGAAAATTATTAGTATAATAAAATTTCACAATGATCATATTATTATTATAAAATAAAGGGAAAATATAATTAATATTATCAAACATTACAATTTTTCTATGATTTACATTATGGAATCCCTATTTATGTTCCTCAAATAATGTAATATTATCATGACCACATCACTATGATACATATTCTAATATCATGGTCACAATAAATAATCCATAATTTGAGTACTCTTAGACATGAACATTTGATTTAGATTTTAGTTTGGTATTATTATTTTACATGGGAAATTAGCAGTAGTTTTGATGTAGAAAAATAATTTACCATGTTAGAATATCAAGGAACACAAGTTACATTATAGATATTTTCTATTGGTAACGGGTATGCTAATGCTTTTATTTTTTATGTTTCTAATTAGAAGTATGGGGATGTTAGATCATGTGGCTATTTAGTAATATTTTCATCCCTTTTATCAATGTTTTGATATTTCCATTCATGGAGAATAATAATCATTCCCACCCGTCATATCGTAAAATTACCATTAATGATGAAATTCCATTTTCTATAGGGTTAGAAAAAATTGCAACCGTACATATTAATATATCTGGGTGAAATTTATTTAATAAAATATTTATTAAAAAATTATTCTCTATCATTATGTAGTTGATTTGGTAATTGACTATTGTATATAATGTGGATGATATCACTTATAAATTTCACTTAATATTCTAGGATAGTACTAATCTAACAAAAATTATTTAGTTATCACAAAAGACATCAAATGTTGTATTCTAATTCCATGTCTAAATCACGTTATATGTGGCTATATCCATTTATATTTTTTGAAATATATACTTCATGAACAATCAAATAGAATATTTATTTCAATTTTTATAAATTTATTCATGGGTAATGAAATATTAATGAATATTTTTTTGTAGAAAAAGTATTAAACTATTCATGTCATATGGATGATATAATTTATCTAAAACTGGTAGGGATATTTGATGTATAAATTTTTTTGAACATTAAATTATATACTTCAATCATATCATTAAAAAATATGTTTCCAAACAAATTTCCCCCATCCACCATAAAATAAAACATTCCATAATTATAATCAAATTACATCTCAATTCATTTTTGTGAATTTCATTCCTAAAATTCCTAAATATTCTCAAATAATGAACCATAAATTGAAAAATAATCATGAAATATAATTAATAAACACTAAAACGGGTCTATAATTCTTCTTAATAGGAATTATTGAAATTTACCAATGGAATTGAAAGAATTGCAGTGTACCCTTTGATATTTGACAACTATAAAAGAGATATATAAATGTTTTCCCACAATATTATTATGCAAAAGAGGTAGGAAAATATCTCATCAAACCATTATGAAAATATTAATTTCATTATCATCAATAATCTATAATTTTTTTTCTTCAAAATGGTCGTTTAAATTTTCCATTCATGTCACATGATTGAATCTATTATAAACATTACAGGACACCATAATGTTATGAATTATTGTCTTAAATACATCATTAATCTGATTTTTTACTATACTGAATCTACTTATTTAGTTAATCTCAAAATTAGAATCACGATGTAAATATCACATTTGGGGTATAAAATTCCATCACAAAAAAATATTACAAATATATTTTTTTTATAAATTCTATAAGGGTCGGGATTATCTATATTGTGGAATGACATAATAATATAGAGTCACTTCCTTGAAATAACATATATGAAAAACGTAGTGGACAATTTTTTTGAATTAATCCTAATGAATATCCATTAAAAAAAAATTTTATTATGGTATCTATAAATTTATACTCTTTATTAGGATTGATGTTGATTGAAATTATGATAATTAGTTTGAAATTTACTTCAACAAAAAATATATATTAGTTTTAGAGGAAAAATTTAATTTTTATTCTTGATTATTCTATAATGATGTCTTGAAATCCATAATTTTTTATCTTTTCATCATACACATGTAAATTTAAAATTTTAATGGTATTTTTTATTATACAATGAAAATATCATTCATCTATTTCCAAAAAATCCCCATCATGTAATACTAATTATCTATTTATCTCATTTCATAAATAAAATAATCTAAAAAATCTGGTGATTTCCATGATTCTTCTACAATAAATATATCTTAATATTTTTTATTTCATCCTTATTAAAATTTTAATTTCACATTTTTCTACTATAAAAATACATTTATTATCATGGGCCTACTATATTGAATAAAAAATCCAAACATTCACCATTTGGTTAAAAAGTTTCCTTTAAATTGTTCCTTAATTAAAATCTATTATAATTTTATTTTTATAATGAAATTTATTACAAATATTAATTAGTGAATAATATATAATACATTCATGATTCATTTTTAAAATGTAATTTTTAGTTAGAAGTAAAATTCTTTTCAATATCATCATAACAACACCAAAAGTCCAACTAGGTTGGTAGGTGTTTAGTTGGAAGATTTAATTCTAGCCATGTTATATTGAGTTATATTTTTTTTGGTGAAAAAATTGTGTATGTAATGTGATTTATTGATGATCCAAAATCACATAATGAATTATTATAAGTTACCTCTACTATAGTGAAATATTTAGTGAATGTACCCAGATCAATAAATGTCCATGATTATTGGGGGATTACATGGGAAAATAAATTTATTATTATACATTACTATTTATTCCATTTAAACTTAATATTACATGGGGAAATATGTTCAAGGAATATTTAATAATAATAGTTTTAGTGAATGGTATCTGACAAAGGTATGTTGATCACCGTACTCTTGAATGTATTTAATACTTGTTGATATAATTCATATTTATTGGTTTTCCTCAATGTATTTATTCTAGAAGGAAACAATGTATGGTGATGAAATTAGTCTTCCATCTTAGAATTCCATTTAAATTATTCTCTATTTATCAATCAAAAATGAATTTTTATATAGTTTTATTTTTTGTGGTAGATTCTTAATTCTCATTGAACTATCCTCCTCTGCCACCAATCTTCATATTTATTCTTCATTTCTTCTTAAATCCTGAAAAATACTCAAATATAAAGAGATTATATTTTTTTAATGGTTGTAAATTAAATTAGTAATGGGTTTACTAGTTCCATATCATTCCTGGTGGTTTAGAGTGTATATTATCTATATATACGTATAATTCATCTCTATCAAAATTCAGCCATTGGTAGTGAGGGTAGACCGTTACATGGTTCTAAACTCCACCAATTTTTTATATTGTTACGCCATTATTGGATTGGGATAATATTTTTTATGGTACCTTAAAGAATGATAATAATTATTCCTTTAAATAATAGAGTTTAGAAATGATATTGAATATATTAATGAAAATGTGGACTTAATAATTTTTTATTTATACCCTTATATTTGATATTTGAGTATACCATGTATCCATAACTGTCTGTTAGATTAATTTTTTTACCTACATTGGTAAATATATTGACAATATTTATTTACATGGACTTGAGTTTAACTATTTGTGTTCTATAATAGGGATATACAGACATGACATGTTATTAGGGGTGTGGTTTATGATAATTTGTGGATTTCATAAAATAATAAATCTCAAAAAGATATTATATTTATGTAAATATATTTATCATGTAATGTTGAATTCATCTCTTTCAAAAATTTATTCCTTTTATTTGTAATCATATTCTAGTCTATTGTAAATTTTAGGAAATACCTTCTATTAATTCCCAAACATCATCCATTACCTTTTTGATCAGTTCCTCTCTAAAGGAAAAATAATGTTGGTTCTAGTAATTTCAATTAATAATGTTTAAAATCACTCCTTGACAAGATGGTCTACAAAATGATTCTATGGGAATAATATTTTCATCCACTAGAATCTGCCCAAAAATTCATATAGTATCCCCTCATGATTTTTTTTCTATAGATATCATTCAACCAATGCATACTTCTTAATGTTTTGAAAATATTTTTAGACCGATAATCTACTAATCATCCCTAATTTTTAATTAATTATTATATAGAATTGTATTTCCAAATATTGAAATATCCTTTAATGGATAATGGGAATACCATTAATATAATATGGTATTTTTATGTCCTCTAGGAATGAACATATACAACAACTACTACAGTCTTTCAATTTCTGATTATAATTCTATCATATCATTAAATAAAGATTATGAAGGAGTTAAGTAATTATTTTTCTAAAATTGATTTCATATTAGTTTCCTTGTTATGAAATCATGTTATTTTTTAAAAAACTTTATCATTTATAATCCTATCAATGATGTGTTTATCCAAGAAAAATTATCATCTAAATAATAACTACCTAAAGATACTCTAGTCTAGAGAGATATAAGGTGTGTGTTTCTATCAATGAGACAGTGAGAAAATCATTTAAAACATATTCATGTATCATTAAAATTATAATCAATTCCCAATATTTTCTTCCTACATTTCAATAAAACCTATTTATTATTTTAAAAAGAACAATTATTGAATAAAAATCATTTAAAATGGAACAAATATTTTAGAAAACATTAGAATCGCAATAAATGATGTGTTATTAACAAGGATCCAATATTGGGGTCCAAAAAATTGATCATTTTGAACTCAAATTTTTGCATGTTTTGTGGGGCTATGGGTTTCCCTCAATAGCCGGGTGTCTTAGTATGTTATTTTTTTTATTATGTGATCAATGTGTGTAATATGGTGATTGAATTTTCAAAAAAAAAGAGTGTTTATTTGTTGAAGATTCATTAATAATTTTTTCATCCTTGGAAATCCTATATATTCCAAATAAACCATTATTCCATTTTTCATTTTTGTTCTATCACAATATCTATATCACCTCACAGATCACCCCAACATAGTATTTATATCATGTATAGTTAAATGGAATAACTAATACATCCACTAATCATATCATTATGAGTAATTAGATATCTATACTAGAGCTAGATCATCCCAATATGGACTATCATAGGCAATGTATAATTTCCATGTATATTTTTTATGGAAACCATGGAGTGGGATATGAAATAATTTAATTGAAACTATGTATTTTATCTATTATTTTGAAACACCCCTATTAAAATCCACTGAGATTAAAATAATATAATAATATATAAAATTCAAAAATATTTTACATTTTTATGGGGGATTATCTTTAACATAACCAATAAGGGTCTAATATAACATAATAAGTGATCAAAGATAATGATTAAATTAAATTGATACATTCATTATAATAGATACCTCAAATAGTTATAATCATCCTATTCAAATGAAAAGTGGTAAACATACAAAGACAGAGAGTGTTCGCTATATAATGTAGATCTCTCTTAAACATTAGTTATATAGACTCCCCCTTCTTTCTTAATCCGATTTTGTATCATTGATAAACATTTTGAGTTTACTTCATATCTCCCATACTTCAAAATATAATATATTATTTGCTCTATTGTGTGGTTCATCTATTAGAATATCCATTATCTTTGAACTCATTAATATTTTTACCACGATCACCATCCTTATTCCCCAAATGGATAATTTCCCCATTTTAATATTATTATACATTCTTCCTGATTTATCCAAACATGAAGAATAAATTTTGATTTATATTTATTCCCTTTCAATATTATTGACATAATTAATATATTTCTACAAGAATTATGATCATAAAAATTATAACATTTTCATATGATTATCATTAGATTGATTTTATACCATGTTAGTATCACTACACACCCCCTTCGACTTTACAAACACATCAAAAATGTGAAGGCACCCTTATGTGTCACGTACCCATCCATGTAACACATATGTTGCTCATATAATTTGACTTCAATGCCTTGCAATCAGTGAAATTCATTTGATCTCTCCTAGATTCATATGATGAGAATCCAATTAAAATTATTGTTATCATCAATATGTGGAAATTTCCTAATGTCATATGATTGATAGACAGATCAATTCCTATGAAATTTAAGTTATATGATATTGGGTCACGTTATATGATGACATGTTGATGTATCTCATGTTATACAACCAGGAGTCATGATGTCATAGAATGAAGTTATACACAGTCTATCCAAAGACATACCACCATAGTAATCCAAATGATATATCAACTGACGTATTATTATTAATGGGACTTCATATGACTACAACGAATGAATTCATCTAATTGAGGCATTATCATTTTACCCTAAATAGGACATGAAAAAATAAAATATCTTATTTCTAATATTAGAATTTTCCTAAATAGTCTAAATAATGTAACACTTAATTTAACATCCTTATACATAGGAGCTTATATATTAACAATATCAATGAATTTATTGTTCAATAAAAATATATATTTATATTCCCACTAAAACTCATTATTTCAGATATTAGTATGGTAATTAATATATTTTAAAAAATATGATTGGGTTAAAAAATATTTAAATGATTGATAGGGTGAATTTATAATGTGAAAATACTTAATGTTTCATTGGTTTAAACATCCATTAATGAATATGATATATTTTATATTATTTAATGTAACAAATGATTAATTATTTTAATCTAGGTTATCTCCATTCATTAATTTCAATTGTTCTACGTTTTATATTCTATTTTTTCAAGAATAATACCCCCATTCATTTTTATTAATTTGAAAATTATTTAAAATATAATATAATTAACAATAAGTAGTATGATCTTAAATACTCTAATACTATCCATTCAACTGATGGACCTGATTTACCAGTATGATCCATTATTGGTTTTCATGAAATATATATGGATGTACCCTAAGAAGATTCACATCAAGGGTTTCACACATTTTTTTGTAAATGGTCAATTACATGAAAAATAACTTATTATATTCCATCTAGTGAAGCTTTATCCCGTTCATTTTCTAACAAATTTCATTTTCAAGAAGGAAAATTATTAAAGAATAATGTTTTTTTTACACCCTTGTTTATATAATATTTCACACTTTCCATTCAGTTGTAGTATTTTATGAAATTATTTTATTGTGAATTATGTAATTTTCTATAAATCACCTTATACCATACATGTATTTATTATTAAATTTTCGTGCTATTTTATCTAGAAGAAATAAACCTCATGATTTAATTACAATTATTGCATAAGGAATCTTGTCTACAATGTGTATTGAATTTGATTATATTCTTTATATCATTGAAATTCATTTTTCATGGGTATTACATGATATTATTATGAGTATTCTGGAGAGGGTGTGGGTATTTTTTATTTATTGTATATTCTTAAACATCATCTAACCTTTAACATATATTCACATTACATGGGATGATATTTTATGGCCCCACTTACATTACAACTTCCCCTATTAAACAGGATGGGATTATCTACCAAAAAAAGTATACAACATCCCCTTACCATGGGTTGGGATTAAACTATACCACAAGAAGATAAACAAGGTTCTATGTAGTATAATATATTATCTTAATGTGTATAGATCTAATGTGTTGTAAGAATGACCCACTAAAGTCCAAATATCCACAAAATAAATTTATTTTTCTGGTGAGTTTTGGTGTAATACATGCGATTATACTATATTATGTAGACACTACATTCATGAACAATATTAGTATTCACATTCCATTTCCTTATCATAACAATATAATAAAAAATATTCTTAATCAATAATTTTAAAAAAACTTATGATTCCAAATATTTTAAATTTGAATTTATAATAAAAAAGTATTTTCTATTTGAACATGAAATAATCATTTCAATGTTATTTTATTGGATTTTCTTATGTGGTTGATTTTTTTGGTAAAATTTCAAAATATTATTTTTCAAATATGATAATTGGTATGGAATAATTATAATAATCAAATATAATTATATGATAAATATTTATCTAAAAATAAACATATATCTTAAAGTGAGTCATTAAGAAATATTTTAATTAATTGGAAATCCCTTGATTTTTAGTTTGGCACATAATTCATATTGAAATTAACTAAAAATTTAATCATGTTTGCATTTTTTATATCATGTGAAACATCCATTAATTTAATAATTCATTTTAATGTCATATTACTCTATTATAGTCATTTCAATCAAATAAATTTTATTAGTGTCAAATTTATAAATTATTGTGGTGAAAATAACTTTTAGGATAAAAATGATTTTTTTAATATATAAGTGTGTATCATTTATGTATTAAATGTTATTTTTACAATGAAAGTAGATTAAATTGTTGATGAATACCAAATGAGAATAAAAAAAGAACTTATATTTTGATCATCACACACTTCTCGTGAACCATATCGATCACACAACATCAACAAGGAATTCTATATAGATTATATGACACTCCTTTGTATTACTATTTGAATACTGAGATGTCCCCTAGACATGTCAGATCTATTCACATGGCACCCACCCTACTCAATATAACAACTGAGTCAGGGAAAACCATCTAGACTAGCATATCAATCATTGTGATGTCATCAAAGAATGTCACCTATAGCATATGGATAAATTGATACCTATCAGATAAGTCCCGTAGTAACACCATTCTATGTCAACATTCTCTTACGATGTCCCTCATACATGTCAGTGGGCTATCAATATGTCTTCCACACATGTTAGACCAGACATGTGAATCCCTTCGAGGAATGTCACATTGACTCATATGATTAACGCCTAGAGTGCAAGCATTATATCACAATGGAAGCAAAGAAATTCATATGGATCATATAACACTATCTATAAAATCTATCCAAGATCATTCATTGACATCAAAGAAAATATGGTTTTATCTTGATATATCCCATGGAAATTCCATCCTTGATCATGGGAAAACCTTTAGAATTTCAATCAATGTCTGGAAAATTCCATCAAACAAGTCCAACAAATCATATAATTTCCCATGAAAATGTCATGTATGCATCCTCAATCCAGACCAAAACCGAATAAAGACATGATGTGTGGAAAATCCAAATATTTCAGGAATACATGTCATCCTTGATTATAACGTCAACCTCAGTGTGTATTCCCCAATTTATTGAACTATGTTGTCACGACCCGTCCTCGGGGCCCGTGCTGTGACTACCCCAAGCCCGCCTTCCATAGGCCAGGGGCTGGTGAACAGCACCAAGGCGTAAATCCCTGTAAAAATGGAAGGCATTGCCTTTGTAAGTAAACAAGCACCACAGAGTACAAGTGGAAGTAAAAAACTAAGTAACAAAATGAAACAAGCTATGCTGAAAGTAAAGGGGCCGGAAATACAAGCCCAACTGTAAAGTACAACTGAAAGGGAAAAAACAGGAACTGAAAGGAAAAGCCGTAGCGTCGAGCCGTCCTCTAGAAGTCCCACCTGAAGGGTGAGTATAGAAAGCCTCCACTGCTCCTCGGGTCCAGCCTACCGCTCTGAGTACACCCCGCCCAGTGGTCCACCTCTAGGTAACGTCCTGCTCCGCAAGCCTCCACCACGATCAGCGATGTCCGTCGTCTGCATCCAACTTGACGTAGTGCGAGCATAGCCCGTGCAGGGGTGAGTATAAGCTACTCAGTAGGGACCCAGAGACCCACGAAGGTCTCCCAGAATTCACAAAGGATAATCCACAAAGGAAAAATACAATCATGAAGTAACATCCGACACTGCTTAGGTATATTCCCATACATATACCTAAGTCATCAATTCTCGCTCGGCTCCAACATCTGAGCTCAAGTACAACCCAGTCGACACAGCAAAGAAAAACGTAAATCCACACAGGATAGCACAACACAATCCACAAAGGAAAGTAAAATAGGATTCAGCTCACACAGGTATACTTCTTCGAATGATGATAGAGATGATCAGTGATCCCTCTAAGTCGTCGGACCCACAAAGGATCGATAGGTACTAACCCCCGGAAAGACCCACATAGGATCTGACCCAAAAAGGATTGATAGGTAACTAACCCCCACAAGACCCACACAGGATCGGGCCCACACAGGACCTGTAGGCGCTGGCCCACACAGGACCGCTGAGCGCTGACCCACACAGGATCGGACCCACACAGGATCGGTAGCACTGACCCACAAAGGATCGCTGAGTGTTGTAGTCGTCGCCATCGAATCCACTAAGGATCTCTGTACAGTCGTCATCGACATTGTAGCAGTCGCAGCCAGCTCTAGGGTTCCCGCACACAGCAAGCTCGTTCAGGAGGGTCCGCTCCACGAGCCGAGGGGCTGATACATCAACTGACACATTGTCCAGATTTGATGTATCCAAAAGTTCCGTATCGTCAACAGGAACTCAACGCCACAGACGGCACGTCAATCGGACGCCCGGTCTGAGAGTTATTGGCTTTTTCGTCCTAGGGGCATGGTTGGTTTTTAAGGAAAATCCAACCCGACCTTACTCCACCTACGTCCAAACCTCGGGCGGAGTAAGCCAAAAGATCCGTCTCACCTAGAGGAATTCAACAAAGTCGGCGACATGTCAATCGGACATCCGAAGCTCAAGATATGAGCATTTACTCTCTGAGGGCCCGGTTGGTTTCGTGTACGAACCAACCCGGCCGAACCCAAAGTATTCCGAAACCTTGAGTGTGATATACTGAAACGACCGTCTCGATCCAAGGATCGTAGCGCCGCTGACGGTGCATCGTCCGGAGTCCCTTAGCTCATGATATGGGCAAAAGACCGAAAATGGTCCGAAAATGGGGGGTCTGGGCCAGGATCGACCCGGCCCGGCCTAGGCGCGACCCGGCCAGCGGGTCGGCTTGGCTCGGCTCCGCCGAGCGGCCGAGCAAAGGAACCGCGGTTCTCGGCCGCGGCTTTAGCCGCGTCCCACCTCCCGGTTCCGCGCAGCTGCGGCGGGTTTTGCCAGTGGCGCGCCGGGAGCCGCCGCCGCGCCGGCGGGGCACGCTGATGGAAGTTTTCGCGGGCCACCGAATGCGCTCTGGTGGTCCGTTTTGCGTGCGGTCTTCGCTAGTGGTCCTCCCGGGGCCCGATCATAACTGCCAGGCCCTCAAATCGCCATTGCAGCCACGTTTGTCATCGTCCTCGGTTTCTCGCACCAAGAACGAAAAAAGTGCGGTGGTTTCAGACTTGTTCGTTAGTCCGCACCCACCGCGTTAGCGGTTTAAAAAATATTACACAACAAAAATTTAACAAACGTCGCAGGTATAAATCACAAAGATTTTTAAGAATCAAACCCCTACCTCGTCGAAGTTTTCGAACGTGCGTTCTTCGCGGAATTGATTGTCGTGGAAGAAGAGGTTCGTCGCGTCGCGGAAGGGCGTCGCGTCGTCGCGGTTTACGGCGTCGCATCGACGATCTCCGAGGGGTAAAGAAAACACACGGATTTAATTTACAATAATTAAATCCATGTCAAGCATAAAATCCAAAAAGGAATTTAAAAGATTCGTAAAATCCTACCTTAAACGGATGTTCGAAGATCTGTGACGGAAGAAGGAACGTCACAGAAGAACGTTGCAGGAGGAGAATCGTTGGCATCACGGAACATGGCATCACATCGTCGATCTCTGAGGGTTCGGCATTCTTCGTCGCCTTTCGTCGAAGGCTGGCGTTCTTCATGTTCTTCGCATTCTTTGCATTCTTCGCGAAGGAGGTTGAAGGACTTAAGGTTTCTGTCAAATCCTCTCAACGAACAACACTCAAGAAGAAAAATGTTGGCCTTATTTTATTACATGCCAAAAAACAAACAAATTAAAGTAAGAAACGAACAAATTAATTCATAGAATTATTTTCAACGAATTAACCACCCAATTAATAGGAGCGCTTAATTGTTTAAGAAAACGCCTCAGTTGACCTTCATTAAAAAGGTTTTTCGCGGGTGCGTTACTTAGCGGAAAAGAAACGGTGGGGCTCGTAAGGGCCCCACCTCACAAATATCCTACCATGAGGGTAGGATATTTTGGGTTCCACCCTATCCGCTTCAACTCAGCGTAAGAAGCTTTAAGTGGCTTTATGTGGCATTAAGTGAAATAAAATAATGTTTGTTGTACCGCATTATTTTAAAGTCTTAACATAAGCCCAAAAATTAAAAACCACACCCGAGAAAACACAATTCCGGAAGAGGCGTTTCTAAGAAAGTACCGGTGTTGCGATTCCATCGGTGCCCTCGGAATTCGATTCCGATAACCGGTTTAAAAGTTAGAAAAACTCTCTTGTTCGTTCACTGAACATACCAGAGCCAAACTTCAAAAAATGATTCCGGGCACACCGGGCCTCGGAATCAGGTGTCGTCAGAAACTGCGTTCTAGTAAAATTCCAAAGAAAATTAAGAAAAAAAATTTCCTTGAAATTTATGGGTCTTTACATCACTACCACCTCAGGGCTTTACGTCCCCGAAAAGATACATCATAATCTATGGAAACAAATGTGGGTACTAAGCACGCATCTGAGCCTCCCGCTCCCAAGTGCTCTCCTAGAGGTTCTCATGCTTCCATCTGATGTGCACTAGAGGAATCAACCGTCCACATAGGACCCGCTCCTGTCGATCCTCGATCTCCACTGGGACCTCTGCAAAAGTCTCCCCATTATCAACGTCTAGCTCCCCATGGTCAATGATGTTTATCGAGTTGTGCATGTATCTCCTCAGCTGAGATACGTGGAAGACGTCGTTTACCTGGTGCAATTGAGGTGGTAGAGCCAGGTGATAAGACACCTCACCAATCTTGCTGAGGACCTGGAAAGGTCCGATGAAGCATGGAGACAACTTGCCGCCTCGTCCAAATCTCCGTAATCCACGTCGAGGTGAGACATGCAAGAAGACGTGGTCGCCATCCTCGAACTCTAGTGGCCTCCGCCTCCTGTCAGCATAAGACTTTTGCCAGCTGTAAGCTGTCCTCATCCGCTCTTAGAGGACCTGGACATTCTTTGTCGTGGCCCGGACCATCTCTGGTCCCACAAGTGCGGACTCCCTAGGGTATGTCTAGCACAAAGGAGATCTACAAGGTCTGCCATACAATGCCTCGTATGGTGCCATCCTGATGGTGGAGTGGTAGCTGTTGTTGTACGTGAACTCCACCAAGGGTAGGTGGTCCTCCCAGCTGTGACCAAAGTCGAGTACACATGCGCGGAGCATGTCCTCGAGAGTCTGAATGGTCCTCTTTGTCTGACCATCCGTCTGAGGGTGAAAGGCGGTGCTCAGACGTAGCTGCGTCCCGAACGCCTCCTGCAACCCCTTCCAAAGCCGAGAAGTAAAGTGAGAATCTCGATCAGAGACAATAGATGATGTCACACGGTGAAGCCGTACAATCTCCTAAACGTAGAGACGCCCCATGCTCTCAACTGAACCCGGCTCTATGATGGGTAAGAAGTGAGCCGACTTGGTGAGTCGGTCGACAATCACCCAGAAGGAGTCGTGACCTCTGGAAGTGCATGGAAGTCCAGTCACGAAGTCCATAGATATCCCGCCCCACATCCACTCCGGGACATCCAAGGTTTGTTCCAAGCCTGCTCGTACCTGATGCTCTGCCTCCACCTGCTGGAAGGTGAGGCATCATGAAACGAACTCTACCACAGCCTTCTTCATGCCCGACCACCAGTGCTGTCGTCTGAGGTCCTGGTACATCTTCGCCACTCCAGGATGTACCGCCAAAGGAGAAGTGTGAAACTCTATCAGCACCTCCTCTCGTAAAGCGACTAGTACTAAGGTTTGTCATTGGAAAAGGATGCCGTGCTTTGTTCCAAAGGAGAAACCATTAGGTGCCTATCCTGAGGATATCTGTGCACACCGCGTCTCACAGTCAGCGTCCCCACGCTGTGCCTCTCTGACCCGCTGCTGTAGTGGAGAAGTGACTGTGAGTTACTGAAGGAAGTTTTCTCTATCCCTATCCACGAAGGATATCTGCAAAGCAGCTAGCTGCTCTGTCGCCTCCTCAAGTAGCTGAATTCCAATCCTCCTGCTGAGAGCATCGGCTACCACGTTCCCCTTCCCAGGAGTATAGACTATCTCAAAGTCATAGTCCTGGAGGAACTCAATCCATCTCCGCTGTCTCAGGTTCAGGTCCTTATGAGAGAAGATTTACCCGAGACTCTAACGGTCAGAAAAGACTGTAATGTGCTCACCCATCAGGTAGTGTCGCCATGTCTTCAGAGCGAAGACCACTACTGCTAACTCCAGGTCATGGGTAGCGTAGTTCTGCTCATGCGGCCTCGACTGATGTGATCCATAGGCGATCACGGCCCGCTCCTGCATCAGGACACATCTAAGTCCGGTCCTTGATGTATCACAGTAGACTACGTACCCTACTCCCTCCTCAGGCAACCTTAAGATAGGGGCGCTGGTCAATCTCTGTCTCAGCTCCTGGAAGCTCTGTTGACATCTGTCTGACCACACAAAGGGTATCCACTTCTTCGTAAGAGCTGAGAGTGGTGCCCCAACACTGGAGATGTCTGGTACAAATCTCTGATAGTATCCAGCTAGTCCCAAGAAACTCTGCACCTCCATTGTAACAGCCCAAGATTTTATAAAGAAATATTCTTTTTAATTTTATTAATGTCTTGTGTTGTACGCTACACCAAAAGGAGCTTGCACAACACGCATCCTTGACTTGCCTTGCATTACACGCAATCTCAACCTTCCTCGATAGCGTGTGTGGTACGTAATACTGAGTTTCACGAAACAATGATATGCTATTAAAATATTATTAAAACTAGCCGTTATGAATAGTAATAACCACTTTTTAAATTTTAGAAATTTTAACTCTCAAAATGGACTTCATTTTTGGATTCGGAGTATCGAATTTAGCCTAAGGTGAAATTTTAGTGATTTTCGGATAACTTTCATATTTTGATGAATAGTGAAAATTACTAAATTTTAGTTAAAAACAACTTTTTCAATCGAAATAATTAATAGTGATAAATTATTAATTTGAGTGGTTTTAAAGTATATTTAGAATATATTTTTACAATTTAATACAATGTTGGTCATTGGATGTAATTTCACATTTAAACTAGACATAAACAAGTGTCAATCTTTTGATAGATATTGTTTCTTAAAAACACGCTATTTGTTTTAACAGCGGGATTTAATTATAAAATTAATTAATGCAACTTTTATGTTATGAATTTGGTAAAATAGACTTCATTTTTGAATTCGGAATATGAAATATAGCTTGGGATGAAATTTTGGCATTGTTCTGAAAAACATCAATTTTTGATGAATAGTGAAACTACTAAGTGGTAGGTTAAAAACTGAATTTTGCATAAAACTTAATTTTACCGCTTCTGTGAATGGAATTTCGAAAATCCGAGAGACACGGTTAATATCAAGGACTAAAATGTGGTTCAATGAGATGAAAATAATTTTTTGGTGAATAGTATCTTTTTACTTTTTTTACCACGGTTAATAGTAAATAGGGTAACTAAGGGTAAATATGATATTAATATTACCCTAACACATGTCCTAATTCTATTGGACAAGTGTAATTCGACCAAAAACAAACTTAGGAATAAAATATGACCATTTAGGCCCACTTGGATTAGATTAGGACATTTATTATTAATTTATTTAAAGAAGGGTTAAAATAGTTAAAATCAAAGATTAATAAGTAAATCATTTTTAATATGGGGTTATACATAAGATAAATTCGACTATAAATATTCATTAGAAAGCTAAAACGATTTCCTACATGATGGTATTTTATTTGTAATTTTTAGACATCAAATAATATAATTTATTTATGACACAAAGATGATGCAGTAATTATCTTATTAATGAAATATTGACATAATTGATAATATAAATACCAAAATAAATGTAATTTAAGACTTTTTATGAATTCCACTAATTTTCTAGGTCACTATGATATATGAGTGTTGATTTAATCAACTTTGTTCGAGCATATAATTCTGTTATGACTTTCACAAAAATCATATATCAAATAGTGTCAAAATTGACACAAAATAGTTTTTAAATCAAATATTATATTATTAATTGTTATTTTATTCCTAAAAATCTAAGGTTCGGCCAAATGACTTAGATAAGGATATATGTATTAATAATATACAATTTGGGGTTCGTTTGGCATGTTATAGTAAGTGTATTTACCATATAGTGAAAGAAAACAAAAAGACACGGTAAAAGTTAAATTATTTAACTTAGAGTTAATTCTAATTGATAAGGTTAAAATAATACCCTAAACTTGTATAAATCTTATTGGTTGATAGGATTTCGACACATCCCCACTTTAGCTTCGAAATAAGACCCTTTGGAACCATTATAAACCTATTTTGACTTTAATATAAAATAATATTTTGAGGTATTCCTAAGGTGCCCCTCTCCTCCCTTATAAAAGGACACCTCCTCCCCCTCCTCCTCACACCAATTTGAGCACTCAAGCTCGGCCAACCCCTGCCAAAATCTCTTCTCCACTTCCCTAGAAACATCCTAGAGGTTCTGGTCTTCCTCAAAGACCAATTTTAGTTCCCTAAGAGGAGGTCTCCAAAAGGCGCTTCAAAGAAGAGGTAATTACCGTTACCAATTCTTTCATCTTTATTTCTTCTTCCACTTTTTCTTCTTAGGTTGTTTCATTATGAAGTAATAACATCAGTATCACTCATATACTGATATGTTATTTTAAGTATGAAACAACCCTATTTCACCATCTATCCATCCTACGGAAAAAGAAATCACCGCGCGTGCGTACGTACGGAATACCGTCTCCACGCCGTGGTGTAATATATTTTCCACCACCACCTTACATGGATGGGTATAATGGTGTAAAGAATAACTATACATAGTTATTACAACATCATATTGATTCTGATATATTGTATAATCCACTCCAATTCAATTCAATATTTATAGAAATGATATCATCGCTCGTGCGTACGTACGGACTACCGTCTCCACGACGCGATGAGATTCATTCTCCATGTTAACCATTTAAGAATGATTATAAAGTATATATAAGAAATAATAATGAAATATATGACATTATAAAGCTACTGGATTTATGTATATATATACATATGTATTTCATCTACTTACTTCCATTTCAAGACAATAAGGAAAGGAAAACAGCGTTCATGCGTACGTACGGACTACCGTCTCCATGAACGGTGTTTTTCATTTCATTTATCTATCTATTATATATATATATATACTGAATATATATGATATATAAATCATATTTTATATTCTGGAAGTAAGTAAATCATGATATAAGTAATAATAATGTCAAGAACAACAAGTCAAAACACCTACGATAAATGAAACGATTTTACCCAAAACGCTTCTTTAACATGGAATTTACAAAAGAACGGATAATATAAAGTCATAAGTGAACCATATATGATATCATAACAATGAATATGATTCTGTAATAAGTCAATGACATTATTTAAATCATTATACAGGAGGTTCGGACACTTACAAAGCAAGTCGGACCTAAGGTAAGGGAAATATCACAATCTCACGTTTATCCGAGATTGTTTTTACTTTGGTAATTACTGGGGTGTATTTTATCATCCACATCCATGTTCCCTCAATATGTAATATTATTTCCATCCTTCTACAATAGTTTATATCCAATTTTACCCTTTGGTGAGTTTTTTGTAAAAGATATGAAAGGAATATTTTGTCCTTTTCGTACGAGGTACTTTTGGACTTTTCCGACAAAAGTACGAGAAGAATGTTTTTTTAACTTATACGGCACGAACGGATTTTTACGGTTTTATAAAGCCTTATTTTCATGAAGCTTCCTCCAAAAACTTTCATGACTATTTTCAATAAAATCTCTTTCTTTTAAAATTGCATGACGTTTTGTGAAAAGAAATTGATTTTGAAGAAGAAAGGATATTTTTCTCAAGAATTCATTTCAAGTATTTTATCAAAATTATTTTCCATCTAAGATAACATAGGGTTCTGTTTCTATCCCTATTATTACATTGATTTGGTTATGTTGTGATGGAATTATTTTTTATGAATTCCTTTATCTCATATGAATTGTTTTATGATGTCACAATGTTTACAAATCCCATTTTTACTACATGGGTTATGAAATGATGTATGATTTATGATTTTGTGGCACACATAATAAAGGATTCATTAAGAGATGGGTGGGACCTATATCTCCCTCCAATTCATTGGGTAAAGATTTTATATCTCATGAGATAGACATGGCTGGAATGGTAGGTTATACCGGTTCAGTGAAACAGGACTGAAACGAGGATTACTCGATTCAGAAAAGGGACTTTGTCCACTAAGATAGTCTTGGCAATGAGTCTTGACTAACAAGAAATGATTCTCTATGATTATGTGTGTATGCCACAATGAGTAATGTTTTAAGTTATGATTTCATTTCACTACTATGATTTATCCCATGTTATGAAATTATGCTCTCTTTTGCAGGTTAAGATTTCCAAAAGCTATGTTCTTATGTATATGATGTGATTGATATTTCTTTTGTTTACCCTTACTGAGCATTTGAGCTCACCCTTTTATGTTTTCTTTTCCCCAGGATATAAACAATGGTTTTAGGTATAAAAAGGAAGATCTTTATGGGATATGTTGAAGATCTTCCACCACAATTAGAAGTTTACGTTCCGAGTTTCCAAAGACACTAAACTATTACGGTCCTTGTGTGTGTGTTTTTGTTATGTACTGAGTATTCCGCAAATGTAATGTAATGTCCATGTACGTCAAGATACGGGTCTTTACAGTTGGTATCAGAGGAAAGGTTTAGTCAACCTTTGGAAACTAGGATGCAAAAACGTTAGTGAGATCCCTAGAGATATTTCTAAGGTATGTCTAGGGATGCCCCTAAGGATAAGTATACGTATAGGATATAGTTCTAGAACTATGGTAACGATATTAGATTAAACCAAAGATGATAGATATTTAAGTTACTCCCCCTTTATTACGATTTTTGCATCTAACACTATTCTGTTTGGGTTTTAGAAAATGGCTGGAAACAAGATGATTCACAATAATGGAGGATATGATGGAAAATGGAATGATATTCTTCATGAGAAACCAAATGATATGGGATTTGGATGTCCAAACATCATTATTATGCCGAATCAGCAATCTCACAACATGATCAATAAAGTAAAATTTGGTAAGTTTCCTGACTCGACTAATAAGAGAAAGATGGAGTTCCATGATGATCATAGAGGAAAGAAAGTTCAATTTCCCCTATGTAAATCATGTGGGAAGAGGAATCAAGGAGAATGTTTCAAGGGAACTGGAAGATGCTTTGGGTGTGGAAAATAAGGACACAAATCAAGTAAGTGCAAAGGAAAAGGGTCGGTTAACACCATGGATGAGGATAATTGTATTGCTACAACATCAAAAATGGTTAAGTGTTTTAAATGTGGAATGTATGGGCATTATGCAAACAAATTCCCTAAGGGAAAGACTCATGAAGAGAATCAGTATGGTCATATGGGTAGTATTTATGTGGATGATGATGAAGAGACTACAAATGATATGTGAGATGAAAGAATTTTTGAAGCTCGGTCAATGGTTTGAGAATGTAGTGGAATGATTACATGTTTATCATGTGTAATTTTGGAATAAAGAGACATCTATGGATTGTTACACTGTTGTCTTTCCTTGTGTTTTGAAAGTGTATGATTAATGTTACCAGTATCCATGAAAGGTTATTCAGATATTTTTGGAATGTAGATGATATGCACATAATGAAGGGATAAGGAGAAAATTAAATGTTTGATAGTATTCATGAGCTCATGATTGATATAAGGACTAAGTGATATCATGGTTTGAGTATATAGAATTTTGAGGATTTTGTTATGTGTAAAGTGTTAACTTTTAACTGCACTCATGTTTTCACTAAGGTATTCAAGAGAATACACGATTAAGGACTTTGAATGTTTGGAATGTGACCAAAAAGACATATCTTATGATATGTGGGGATCAACGACAGTATTAAATCTCTGGTAATCGATGTCACTATATTATGAGAGTGGACTGCAGTATTATGTATAAGCCTAAAGATTAGACTGGATTATGTTGGACATAAGTTAGTATTGTTTAAGGATAGAAGATGGGATGTTATAGTAACGTAGTTTTAGAAAAAGGGACAACCTGCAGGACGGGCGACAGCCCATCGCTTCGGACAAGGCTGTAGGAATCGAACCCACAACCGAAGTGCGACTGGCCTTTATCGCCTACCACTGGCCTACAGGAAGTCCCTGTTTAGTAGAAACTAGTTTTATTATATTAAGCAGTATGATATATGAAGTATAAGTCCATTTTAGGAACCATATATGATTAATCTCACTATAGAATGACTTGTGTATATTTAATAACTTTTTCTAACCTTTTGTTTGAGACAGATGGAATGACCCGTCATTCTATCACATGATCTGCTAACACTTCACGAATAACAAATTCAACTTCATTTATTTAAGAGATGAAGTGGAAATTGTTAAAGGCACGATCAACAGTGAGATTGTACCAAAATAAAGTAAGTATTTATTCTAATTCAAATTTTCAACTTTAGGGAAATGATCTTGAAAACCAAAAATGTTGTCCTAGTGATCTTATACCTGATGAATCAGATGGTACCTTAGATCGTCACAAATTTATGTATTTGTGATTACTGGCCTTTCCATAGCCATGTTCTCTACCACTCTCCATCAGAACATGATGGTTAGATTTCTCTTCCATATCCATATTTTCACCTATGTGGAAACCCAGTGATTAGTTTATTTGGGTAATCGTTACATTTCATACTTTAGTTTTTAAAGCCAAGTTTTGGTATTCCTTTTTACGATGTGGGTTTCTATTAAAGAAACTTTCGAATAGTAAACCATTTATAACCCCGACGAATTTCGAGGGCGAAATTCATTTTAAGGGGGGGTAGAATGTAATAGCCCAAGATTTTATAAAGAAATATTCTTTTTAATTTTATTAATGTCTTGTGTTGTACGCTACACCAAAAGGAGCTTGCACAACACGCATCCTTGACTTGCCTTGCATTACACGCAATCGCAACCTTCCTCGATAGCGTGTGTGGTACGTAATACTGAGTTTCACGAAACAATGATATGCTATTAAAATATTATTAAAACTAGCCGTTATGAATAGTAATAACCACTTTTTAAATTTTAGAAATTTTAACTCTCAAAATGGACTTCATTTTTGGATTCGGAGTATCGAATTTAGCCTAAGGTGAAATTTTAGTGATTTTCGGATAACTTTCATATTTTGATGAATAGTGAAAATTACTAAATTTTAGTTAAAAACAACTTTTTCAATCGAAATAATTAATAGTGATAAATTATTAATTTGAGTGGTTTTAAAGTATATTTAGAATATATTTTTACAATTTAATACAATGTTGGTCATTGGATGTAATTTCACATTTAAACAAGACATAAACTAGTGTCAATCTTTTGATAGATATTGTTTCTTAAAAACACGCTATTTGTTTTAACAGCGGGATTTAAATATAAAATTAATTAATGCAACTTTTATGTTATGAATTTGGTAAAATAGACTTCATTTTTGAATTCGGAATATGAAATATAGCTTGGGATGAAATTTTGGCATTGTTCTGAAAAACATCAATTTTTGATGAATAGTGAAACTACTAAGTGGTAGGTTAAAAACTGAATTTTGCATAAAACTTAATTTTACCGCTTCTGTGAATGGAATTTCGAAAATCCGAGAGACACGGTTAATATCAAGGACTAAAATGTGGTTCAATGAGATGAAAATAATTTTTTGGTGAATAGTATCTTTTTACTTTTTTTACCACGGTTAATAGTAAATAGGGTAACTAAGGGTAAATATGATATTAATATTACCCTAACACATGTCCTAATTCTATTGGACAAGTGTAATTCGACCAAAAACAAACTTAGGAATAAAATATGACCATTTAGGCCCACTTGGATTAGATTAGGACATTTATTATTAATTTATTTAAAGAAGGGTTAAAATAGTTAAAATCAAAGTTTAATAAGTAAATCATTTTTAATATGGGGTTATACATAATATAAATTCGACTATAAATATTCATTATAAAGCTAAAAAGATTTCCTACATGATGGTATTTTATTTGTAATTTTTAGACATCAAATAATATAATTTATTTATGACACAAAGATGATGCAGTAATTATCTTATTAATGAAATATTGACATAATTGATAATATAAATACCAAAATAAATGTAATTTAAGACTTTTTATGAATTACACTAATTTTCTAGGTTACTATGATATATTAGTGTTGATTTAATCAACTTGGTTCGAGCATATAATTCTGTTATGACTTTCACAAAAATCATATATCAAATAGTGTCAAAATTGACACAAAATAGTTTTTAAATCAAATATTATATTATTAATTGTTATTTTATTCCTAAAAATCTAAGGTTCGGCCAAATGACTTAGATAAGGATATATGTATTAATAATATACAATTTGGGGTTCGTTTGGCATGTTATAGTAAGTGTATTTACCATATAGTGAAAGAAAACAAAAAGACACGGTAAAAGTTAAATTATTTAACTTAGAGTTAAATCTAATTGATAAGGTTAAAATAATACCCTAAACTTGTCTAAATCTTATTGGTTGATAGGATTTCGACCCATCCCCACTTTAGCTTCGAAATAAGACCCTTTGGAACCATTATAAACCGATTTTGACTTTAATATAAAATAATATTTTGAGGTATTCCTAAGGTGCCCCTCTCCTCCCTTATAAAAGGACACCTCCTCCCCCTCCTCCTCACACCAATTTGAGCACTCAAGCTCGGCCAACCCCTGCCAAAATCTCTTCTCCACTTCCCTAGAAACATCCTAGAGGTTCTGGTCTTCCTCAAAGACCAATTTTAGTTCCCTAAGAGGAGGTCTCCAAAAGGCGCTTCAAAGAAGAGGTAATTACAGTTACCAATTCTTTCATCTTTATTTCTTCTTCCACTTTTTCTTCTTAGGTTGTTTCATTATGAAGTAATAACATAAGTATCACTCATATACTGATATGTTATTTTAAGTATGAAACAACCCTATTTCACCATCTATCCATCCTACGGAAAAAGAAATTACCGCGCGTGCGTACGTACGGAATACCGTCTCCACGCCGTGGTGTAATATATTTTCCACCACCACCTTACATGGATGGGTATAATGGTGTAAAGAATAACTATACATAGTTATTACAACATCATATTGATTCTGATATATTTTATAATCCACTCCAATTCAATTCAATATTTATAGAAATGATATCATCGCTCGTGCGTACGTACGGACTACCGTCTCCACGACGCGATGAGATTCATTCTCCATGTTAACCATTTAAGAATGATTATAAAGTATATATAAGAAATAATAATGAAATATATGACATTATAAAGCTACTGGATTTATGTATATATATACATATGTATGTCATCTACTTACTTCCATTTCAAGACAATAAGGAAAGGAAAACAGCGTTCATGCGTACGTACGGACTACCGTCTCCATGAACGGTGTTTTTCATTTCATTTATCTATCTATTATATATATATATATATATACTGAATATATATGATATATAAATCATATTTTATATTCTGGAAGTAAGTAAATCATGATATAAGTAATAATAATGTCAAGAACAACAAGTCAAAACACCTACGATAAATGAAACGATTTTACCCAAAACGCTTCTTTAACATGGAATTTACAAAAGAACGGATAATATAAAGTCATAAGTGAACCATATATGATATCATAACAATGAATATGATTATGTAATAAGTCAATGACATTATTTAAATCATTATACAGGAGGTTCGGACACTTACAAAGCAAGTCGGACCTAAGGTAAGGGAAATATCACAATCTCACTTTTATCCGAGATTGTTTTTACTTTGGTAATTACTGGGGTGTATTTTATCATCCACATCCATGTTCCCTCAATATGTAATATTATTTCCATCCTTCTACAATAGTTTATATCCAATTTTACCCTTCGGTGAGTTTTTTGTAAAAGATATGAAAGGAATCTTTTGTCCTTTTCGTACGAGGTACTTTTTGACTTTTACGACAAAAGTACGAGAAGAATGTTTTTTTAACTTATACGGCACGAACGGATTTTTACGGTTTTATAAAGCCTTATTTTCATGAAGCTTCCTCCAAAAAATTTCATGACTATTTTCAATAAAATCTCTTTCTTTTAAAATTGCAGGACGTTTTGTGAAAAGAAATTGATTTTGAAGAAGAAAGGATATTTTCCTCAAGAATTCATTTCAAGTATTTTATCAAAATTATTTTCCATCTAAGATAACATAGGGTTCTGTTTCTATCCCTATTATTACATTGATTTGGTTATGTTGTGATGGAATTATTTTTTATGAATTCCTTTATCTTATATGAATTGTTTTATGATGTCACAATGTTTACAAATCCCATTTTTACTACATGGGTTATGAAATGATGTATGATTTATGATTTTGTGGCACACATAAGAAAGGATTCATTAAGAGATGGGTGGGACCTATATCTCCCTCCAATTCATTGGGTAAAGATTTTATATCTCATGAGATAGACATGGCTGGAATGGTAGGTTATACCGGTTCAGTGAAACAGGACTGAAACGAGGATTACTCGATTCAGAAAAGGGACTTTGTCCACTAAGATAGTCTTGGCAATGAGTCTTGACTAACAAGAAATGATTCTCTATGATTATGTGTGTATGCCACAATGAGTAATGTTTTAAGTTATGATTTCATTTCACTACTATGATTTATCCCATGTTATGAAATTATGCTCTCTTTTGCAGGTTAAGATTTCCAAAAGCTATGTTCTTATGTATATGATGTGATTGATATTTCTTTTGTTTACCCTTACTGAGCATTTGAGCTCACCCTTTTATGTTTTCTTTTCCCCAGGATATAAACAATGGTTTTAGGTATAAAAAGGAAGATCTTTATGGGATATGTTGAAGATCTTCCACCACAATTAGAAGTTTACGTTCCGAGTTTCCAAAGACACTAAACTATTACGGTCCTTGTGTGTGTGTTTTTGTTATGTACTGAGTATTCCGCAAATGTAATGTAATGTCCATGTACGTCAAGATACGGGTCTTTACATCCATCACGCTCTTGGGTGGCTCCCAAGCTAGCACTACCTCGATCTTCGCAGGATCCACCGCAACTCCCACCTCAGAAATGACGTGTCCCAAGAAGTGGACCTCACGTATCTAGAACTGACACTTCGAGAGCTTTCCATAAAGCTGGTGCTCATGGAGTGTGTCCAGTACAACCCGAAAGTGGCATGCGTGCTCCTCCTCAGTCGTCGAGTAAATAAAAATGTCGTCAATGAAGACTACGACAAATCGATCGAGGTATGGCTGAAAGATCCTGTTCATAAGGCCCATGAACACTACTGGAGCATTTGTTATGCCGAATGGCATAACCAAGAACTCATAGTGGCCATACCGACATCTGAAGTCCGTCTTCTGCACGTCCTCATCCCGAAATCTGAGCTGATGATAGTCTGACCTGAGGTCTATCTTCGAGAACCACCATGCTCCCTTGAGCTGATCGAAGAGGTCATCAATACTCAGTAGCATATACTTTCCCTCCCTTTCACCTGGTTCAGGCGACGATAGTCGACACACAGTCGCAAGCTCCCGTCCGCCTTCTTGGCGAACAATATCGGGGAAGCCCAGGGTGAAACACTGGGTCGGATGAATCCCTTGCCCTGCAAGTCCTCCAACTGTACCCGTAGCTCTCAAAGCTCAGCGGGGGCCATCCGATATGCTGGAGTCGATATCGGGGTTTTCCCGGGGTACAGGTCAATATGAAAGTCTACATCTCTGCGAGGAGGTAGCCCTGGAACGTCATCGGGAAAGAAGTTTGCATACTGATCCCCCACTACAGGAAAACTTGGACTCTGGACGTCAACAACTCCTAGGATGAGGCTAGCCAACTGTTGAGTGATGGGATGTCCTCTCCTCTGTGGAAGTCCATCCTGTGTTGCGAAGGCTCCCTTCTCGCCGGTGAAGGTGAACCTTCTCCCGTCGGTGCGTACACATCGCACCTTGCGCCTAATATAGTCGATCTGAGCATGAACTATAGATAACCAATCCATGCCCAAGATGACGTCGTAAGGCCTCGACGCCGCTACAAGAAGATCCCAGCCTAAGATCTTGCCTCCTAGAGTAAGCTCACACTACTGGCACCAGTGCGTAATCGTCGAGTCTGCACTCGTAGGAGTCTCTAGCCGTAAGGATCGAGCCAACGGCTCTGTCGGAATCTCCGAGTTCCGAACAAAGGCAGCGGCTATGAAAGATTTACTCACTCCCATGTCTATAAGAACATAAGAAAGGGTGGAATGGACACAGATTGTACCTTGAATCATCTCGAGTGCGCCGTGGTCGTAGGCCTCTGCTGCCTAGAGTTGTCCCTATCTCTGCCAGCCAGCTCCCTATGGTTGGGGTGGACCTCCTGGTGGTGGTGGTGGTAGAGCCTCAAAGCGTCGGCCAACACCTACTGATTGGCCAGCTCCTCTTCCTCGTCCGCCTCCTCCCTGCGGACCACCACGGTCGACCCTCTGCCTCTGCCTGGGTGGCCCCTCAACTGTCTTCTGCTCCTCGGCATGGTCGGTCGGGCAGTCACGAGCCATGTGGCCCTGTCCGCCACATGTGTAGCACTGCCTGCCTCTCGAAAGACTGGCTCCGCGCTGTGTTCCCCGCACTACTGAGCCAGTGTCCTGAGGCCGTCTATGTGAGGTTCTGGTCTGCCTGGACCCCTGAGTCATCCGTCGACTGCTTGGTGTGGAAGACTCTACTACGTGCCGACCCGCGGTAGGTCTTGCCGCAGGAGAAGTCTCAGTAAGAAAGCTCTCGATCAAAAGGGCTCGCTCCAGTACTCATGCCTGAGTCGGAATGCTGAGGGAGATCAGCGATGCCCTGATCTCATGTCTCAATCCCTGCTCAACGGTCCGGGCCTGGAAGAATGGGTCACATACCATGTCGGTCGAGTAGCGCGAGAGATCGGTAAATCTTGCCGAGTACTGGGCGACCGTCAAGCTGCCATACCGCAGCTGAAGAAGCTCCTGGATGTGCACCGCACGGAGGGTGGTTGGGATGAACTCCGAGCGGAAGAGGCTCTCAAACTCCGTCCAGAGAAGAGATGCCCCATCGTGCACCTGGAGCATCATGCTCCACCATCGGTCTGCTCCCGCGTGCATTAGGCTCACTGCGAGGATCACCATGAGGTCTGCTAGTGTCCTCACTAACCGAAAAAACTCGTACCACTGCCTCCAGCCAGTCCTCGGCAGCCTGGGGGTCCGTCTCCCCACGGAACCTAGGCGGTCGCTGGTGCTGGAACACATGCAGTGCACTGAGGCGACGTGCATCATTAGCGACTGGTGCTGGAAGCATCAATTGCTCGGCGGGTAAAGGTACCGCCGGTGCCTCTGCTGTCAAAGGGCCCTACACCAAGGCCTCGTCGCTCGGCGGGCGGTCATCACGTACAACTCTCGGAACCCTAGCTGGCTGCCGTCGTGGGGCCATCCTGAAAAGAAACAGGTGCGCCACGGTCAGATTAGTATACCTAGTGAGCTGACATAAAGTAATCACAAAGAAAACGAGAAACATACGTGCAATCAATGTTTTCATGCATTAAGTCAGAAATCAGAAGTCAGGGTCCAGGTGTACGGATACGTTGGCCGCCGCACCAACACTGGACTCCCCGGACTGGTAACCACACCCAATACGCTAAACACTATTGTTTCACATAGAAAAAGATCAGAGTCTGCGGTAGAACCGAACCTCCCTCTGATACCAATTTATCACGACCTGTCCTCGGGGCCCATGCCGTGACTACCCCAAGCCCGCCTTCCATATGCCAGGGGCTGGCGACTAGCACCAAGGCGTAAATCCCGGTAAAAAGGGAAGGCATTGCCTTTGTATGTAAACAAGCACCACATAGTACAAGCCGAAGTAAAACAGTAAGTAAAAAACTGAAACAAGCTGTGCTGAAAGTAAAGGGGCCAGAAATACAAGCCCAACTGTAAAGTACAACTGAAAGGGGAAAACAACAACAGAGAGGAAAAGCCGCAGCGTCGAGCCATCCTCTGGAAGTCCCACGTGAAGGGTGAGTACAGAAAGCCTCCACTGCTCCTCGGGTCCAGCCTACCGCTCCAAGTACACCCCGCCCAGTGGTCCACCTCTAGGTACCGTCCTGCTCCGCAAGCCTCCACCACGATCAGCGTTGTCCGTCGTCTACAACCAACATGACATAGTGTGGGCATAACCCGTGCAGGGGTGAGTATAAGCTACTCAGTAGGGAACCCGAGACCCCCGAAGGTCTCCCAGAATCCACAAAGGATAATCCACAAATGAAAAATACAATCACGAAGTAACATCCGACACTTCTTAGGTATATGCCAATACATTTACCTAAGTCATCAATTCTCGCTCGGCTCTAACATCCGAGCTCAAGTACAACCCAGTCGACACAGGAAAGCAAAACGTAAATCCACACAGGATAGCACAACACAATCCACAAAGGAAAGTAAAACCGGATTCAGCTCACACAGGTATACTTCTTCGAATGACGATAGAGATGATCACTGATCCATCTAAGTCGTCAGACCCATGAAGGATCGATAGGTACTAACCCCCGCAATGACCCACAGAGGATCTGACCCACAAAGGATCGATAGGTAACTAACACCCGCAAGACCCACACAGGATCGGGCCCACAGAGGACCTGTAGGCGCTGGCCCACACAGGACCACTGAGCGATGACCCACACAGGATCAGACCCACACAGGATCAGTAGCACTGACCCACAAAGGATCGCTGAGTGATGTAGTTGTCGTCGTCAAATCCACTGAGGATCACTGTACAGTCGTCGTCGTCACAGTATCAGTCACAGCCCGCTCTAGGGTTCCCGCACACAGCAAGCTCGTTCGGGAGGGTCCGCTCCACGAGCCGAGGGGCTGATACATCAACTAACACATAATCCAGAGTTGATGTATTCAAAAGTTCCGTATCATCAACAGAAACTCAACGTCGTAGACGGCGGGTCAATCAGACGCCCGGTCTGAGAGTTATTGGCTTTTTCATCCCAAGGGCCCGGTTGGTTTATAAGGAAAAACCAACCTGATCATACTCCACCTGCATCCACACCTCGGGCGGAGTAAGCCAAAAGATCCGTCTCACTTAGAGGAATTCAACAAAGTCAACGGTACGTCAATCGGACGTCCGAAGATCATGATATGAGCGTTTCTGCTCCGAGGGCCCAGTTGGTTTCGTGTACGAACCAACCCGGCCGAACCCAAAGTATTTCGAAACCTTGAGTGTAATATAACGAAATGACCGTCTCGATCCAAGGATCACATCGCTGCCAACGGCATGTCGTTCGGAGGTCTGTAGCTCAAGATATGGGAAAAAGACCGAAAACGGTCCGAAAATGAGGGGTCTGGGCCCGGACCGACCCAGCCCATCACCCCCGGGTCGACCTGACCCGGGTCCGGGTCGGACCCGGTTGGGCGCAACCCAGACCGGCCTGGGCGGCCCGGCCTGGGCGCGACCCGGCCGGCGGGTCGGCTCGGCTCAGCTCGGCCAAGCGGCCGAGCGAAGGAACCGCAGCCCCCGCACGGGGGCCGCTCCGCGGTTCCCGGACGCGGCTTGAGCCGCTTCCTGCCTCCCGGTTCCAGCCGGCCATGGAACCGCCTCACCGCCGCGGCTTCAGCCACGGTGGGTTTTACCAGCGGCGTGCCGGCGGAAGATTTCGCAGGCCACCGGACGCGCTTCGGTGGTCCGTTTTGCGTGCGGTCTTCGCTAGTGGTCCTCCCGGGACCCGATCTTCACTGCCAGGCCCTCAAATCTCCATTGCGGCCCCGTTTCTCATCGTCCGCCGTTTCACGCACCAAGAACAAAAAAAGTGTTGTGGGATCAGACTTGTTCATTAGTCCGCACCCACCGTGTTAGCGGTTTTAAAAAATATTACACAACAAAAGTTTAACAAACGTCGCGGGTATAAATCACAAATATTTTTAAGAATCAAACACCTACCTTGTCGAAGTCATGAAACGTGCATTCTTCACGGAATTGATCATCACGGAAGAAGAGGATCTCCGCGTTGTGGAAGGGCATCGCGTCGTCGCGGTATACGGCGTCGCGTCGAAGATCTCCGAGGGGTAAAGAAAACAGACGGATATAATTTACATGAATTAAATCCATGTCAAGAATAAAATCCACAAAGGAATTTAAAAGATTCATAAACTCTTACCTCAAACGGATGTTCAAAGATCTGTCACGGAAGAAGGAACGTCGCATAAGAACGTCGCAGGAGGAGAATTGTTGGCGTCACGGAACACGGCGTCGTGTCGTCTATCTCCGAGGGTTTGGCGTTCTTCGTCACCTTTCGTCGAAGGCTGGCGTTCTTCGCGTTCTTCGCGAAGGAGGATGAAGGACTGAAGGTTTCTGTCAAATCCTCTCAACGAACAACTCTCAAGAAGAAAAATGTTGGTCTTATTTTATTACATGCCAATAAACAAACAATTAAAGTAAGAAACGAACAAATTAATTAATAGAATTAATTTCAATGAATTAACCGCCCAATTAATAGGATCGTTTAATTGTTTAAGAAAACGCCCCAGTTGACCTTCATTAAAAAGGGTTTTCGCGGGTGCGTTACTTAGTGGAAAAGAAACGGTGGGGCTCATGCGGGCCCCAACTCACAAATATCCAACCATGAGGGTAGGATATTTTGGGTTCCACCCTATCCTCTTCAACTCAGCTTAAGCAGCTTTAAGTGGCTTTAAGCAGCTTTAAGTGAAATAAAATAAAGTTTGTCGTACCACATTATTTTATTTCTTAACTTAAGCCCAAAAATTAAAAACCACACCCGAGAAAACGCAACTCCGGAAGAGGCGATTCTATGCAAGTATCGGCGCTGTGATTCCATCGGTGCCCTCGGAATTTGATTCCGAGCACCGGTTTAAAAGTTAGAAAAACCCGCTCGTTCGTTCACTGAAGGTACCAAAGCCAGACATTGAAAAATGATTCCGGGCACACCGGGCCTCATAATCAGGTGCTGTCAGAAACTGCATTCTTGTAAAATTTCAAAGCAAATTAAAAAAAAATTCCCTTGAAATTTATGGGTCTTTACATATGTTAACTATGATTTCTTCCATAACCAAGATACATAAGATGTATCTCTGAGGCCCGCACAATATATTATCCTTCAAATGGATTCCATGATGAAACATATATGCATAAATAGTATTGAGACCGATCATTTGACATCTCATGTTTTTCAATTTAATAATAGATCACATGAGATTTGGGATATGTAGAAATCGTGTCACTAGAATCGTAAGACTATACAACGGAAAGCGAAACCTCAGTTTGTATGCCTATATAAATGGAATTATATTTTATTTCTAGAATATATGGGAATCCATAATGTGTAAGCCTTGAATAGGTGAACTATGTTAACATAGATTCCTGTAATAACTATAATACCTAGGATTCCATTCCATGGTCCGAGATTTAACAAGCATCCATTTCACTATAATACTCAAGGTCACTAACATCTCAACCATCATAAACCAATAATTCCCATGGGATAATCACTATACTAAATCCATCACCATATTTATAAGTGAAGTAAACCATGATGAACATTATTATTTACACAACTATGAGATGTTGGTCGCCTTCCTAAGGCTCGAGCTATGCATTAAATATCAAAATGTCTATCAGATTAAATAATTTCCACTTCTATGTGAAATGAGAATTGTTTCATGATTTATCTAGTATCTCAAACTATTAATTGATCACATGTGGTTAGGGATTTTTAATAGTGATATCATTCCCATAAGGAACCTCTAAAAGCCAGGGAAACCATGGTGGGTAAGCCCCGACAATTATCATGATATGACTGCCTCCACATAATAGAAGGTACCTTAGGTCTTGTCCATTGGTAATGAATGAAATATGAGAACACTTATTCTTGAAATACCTTAAATATGTATGATTTCTATCAATGAACCAACCTATGATAAGATTCCACTTCTGTGTAAGTCCATATATGTCCCCAATATTTCACCCATTGGGACCAAATAATTCACATGGGTCGAGCATTCAACATCATCTTTCAGTGGAATGAGAAACAAAATTAAGTATTCACACTCTAATTCATGACATAATCAAGATTTATATGATGTCTTCTCATTAATTGATCTATAATACCTGGTGCCTATGTTTCATTGACATTTTTCTTCCATATTATGCTAAACTGCATGTGTTTAATGAAATTCATGGGTTTTGATTCATCTAATAACTGAGATATATAGGAGTCCTCATAAGGGATGTATTCCCTCCTCGAAATATTAGTTGCGTCCATAAATAAAAATAAATTTTTTATTACCTAGTTAGAAAATATTATGAAACAATAAAATTTCCATTTATGTGAAAGGGAATTATAGAAATTAGAAACATAACAATAGATTAAATAATTTGATCCCCTTCATTCTATCATAATATGGGTTAAACAATTATCATTGTTTTTGTGTAACGAGTCTTTTATTAGGATTTAGAAGAAAATCGTGAAAATATCTAAAATATTTAATAGGGTATTTAATTAGGAAAAAATTCCCCCCACCCCTTAGGTTGAGGATATCCCAACCTACAAATCTATTGGCCAGTGTGTCTTCCAAATAATTGTTTAGTTTTAAAACCCTTCTGACAACATGCATTCTATAGTATGTCTATACACAATTATGGATGTGGGAACCATTTGGAGTTTCCAAGGAAGGATAAAATAATGGAAAACATGGCACGGGCAACTAATAAAGGCACTACCACCCCAAATATAAATACTTGGATAATATTTATTAAATACAAATCTTATTGATTATAAAATGGATAGATTGGCAGGTTCATGTCAATTCATTTTAATCATCAGATGAGGTAACCTCATCCTCGAGGCCATTTCCCCAAAAAACATAAATTATGTAAAATAGTTTTCATATTTTTAACCAACTTATATAAAGACAATTAGGGCTTATTCTTAGTTTTTGAGCCTGAATTATAATTTTCCTGGGAAAATGTTATCACAGCTGTAAGTGTTGGAATGAATTTAATGTTATTACAAATATGATCTCTTGATTAAAAAAATTAAAAAACAATATATTTCAATTATTGGATGAGAGTATTTATACATCCCTCCTGTTACATTAAAATTATTCTTATTTTTTTAGAATCACAATGAAAATGTCATTATATTATTTTAATGTTTAAATAATATACAATAGATTCACCTATCTTGATTATTAAATTATCCATTTAGTCATATATTTTTGAATCACTATGAGAACATTTTTTGGACCAATAATTATATAAGAAACATCGCAAAAAACCTCTACATGGCCATTAAGTTATCAAATAACCAAATTACTAGCCTAGAAGACATAAAGATAGATCGAAATGAGGATACCCATGGAAGCGTTAATGGCCTCAACGAGTTCATCATTGTTTCCTTCTTATACATATTAAAAATCATCTAAAACCCGAAATACATAATGAATAATTATAAATAGGATAAAAATTATTATTATTCCGATATAACAAACATTTTTTAGATCTATTCTCTATGTTGTTAAATGAAAACATCTATCATGTGTACTTTTCGAGTACTACCACGATGACTAAAATATTTCATATTAATCACAATCGAAAATGGATATTAAAAAATATGTATTAAATTAAGAAATATGAAATATATGACATAATAATTATTCATAATATATTAATCAATATTATCCTTCCTTTATAAAGAATCAATGATGATGGAAGATTCCATAAGTGTGTTTGTGAAGACTATTAACTCCATGTATGACGTAATTAAATTTTCAACACAACATATCACAGATTGTAATAAAGATGGGTTTAATAAATATAATGGAATATTTAGAAATGATCATGAATTATAAAATAATAATAAATTTATACTTATATTTCATTCTATTGGTTGGAAAACTAAAATTTCATTAATAAATACCCATAGACTACCGCCATCATAAAAGATATATATTATTTTCTATCACGTCATCACATGGATGATTATAAATATGATGATAATAAATAAATATGATATAAATACAACAAATATGATTATATAAATATAATTCATTATAATTCATTATTTTTATACACCCTAATATATAAAAATGTTCCATGTGTGTATGTGAATAATATATCTTACATGAAAAGTACATTTCAATTTTCATCACCTTTTAAAATGGAATAATATTGTGATATATTTATAGAATTAATATTATATATATTAAATACTTATTATTATTTAAATATAAATCATTATTAACTATCTTTTCATTCTATCCATTTAATGATGAAAAATTATCTATTGTTTACATCCTGACCATTACCACAGTTGATAAATCAATAATTTTTCATATCATCATTACATGGATTGTTTTTAATGAATAATTAAAATATAATTATGACATTTATTATAAAAATAATTTTATTGAATTAAAAATATTTCATTTTAATAATAATGTGCATAATAAATTTATATTGTAAAATTTAATCCCCTAAATGGAGCATAATAATATTATTTTATTAATTTGATTCTTTTTTAATACCCAACAAATTATAAAAATTATTGTCTGTGATAATTATAATGATAATATTTTTCTATGCTAATATATATTATAAAACAATGAACATGGGTCCATTACATATGTTTATATCCCAAACATGCGTTGAAATGGGAAATGTTAAATGAATTTTTTTTCACATTGAAATATTAATAGTTTTGTTGTGGGAAATTGAAATTGAATGGAATATTGTAAGATATTTTTTTGAAGTGGATTTATAAAAAAAATATTCATATATTATATATGGGGGTAGATCTTTTTTATATAAATCAAATGTCCAATATGACAATTTATTATATAATCTAACTTTTTCATGTTATAGGTTTTGTTCTAATTTTAATTGGGAGAAATATATGTTGTATCTGGCATAAATAATATATATTACAATATTACATATCAATATTTAGTTTTTTATGCATTAATTCCATTTTTACTCTCTTTGATACTCTAGTCCCTCGAATGATTATTTTTTATAAAATCTTATCATATTTCTCTTTTTTAGTTAAGAATAGTTTTTCCTTCATATCAATATTCCTAATTTATATTCTTGAATAGTATGTCTTATATATCAATTATTTGTTATTATACATTTATTTTTATATTTAATCTATAATTAGTTGTTTAAATGGAATATATAATTAATTTTCAAGATGAGTCACTTTTTTCTCTGAAAATGTTAGAATCGTTTTTATCATTTTCAACAATAATAAATTTTCATACCATCATTAAAATTATTCATTATTTTGATTCATATCTATATATTTATATTTCTAAAATGAATTAAATATCCAAATTATTCAAATAAAATTTTTCTGAATGGATATTAACTTACTAAATTATTTCATATGGTAGATTACTATGAATGTTACCCTTTTGTTTTTGTAACATTGATATATCAAATACTTGATTAAATTTAGAAATCTATCTCTTTCAGGTGGATATTTCTGATATTATTATGGTTCGTTTAATATGTTGTAAATGGACAAGAAATATTTAAATGAATTTTGGGGCCCTAGTTTGTGAATCCCCATAATGTATCGAGTTCGGTCTGATGAAAAAAACCCCAAATTAGCATTGCTGACGATATTCCATTCCATAAAATTATAATGTGTTGGTATAAAGGATATAATGATATCTATGATGTTTTGGGGAATATTTCCGAGTGGTATATAATATTTTTTATTTTATAGGAAATAAAAATATGTATGATGTATTTATTGAGAGGAATTTTAAATATGTATGATTTCTAGGAATAATGCATTGAAAAGGAGATTGAGTTGTCCAATATTAATTGTTCCATCACCATGACATCAATTATTATTTTTCATGATTTTTTTAAAAACATTGTTCTCCATTGATTGGTATAAAAATTATTTTATTGATGTTATGGGATATTTATTGATTATTCACCTTCCCATAATGTTAATTCCTTTAGAATTGATGATATATTCTCTTATGAAAAACCCATACTAAGAATTTAATCTCAACTATTAATATTTAATCCTTTACCTATGGATCAAACCTTGGATATGTTAATAAGATCACGTATTTTGTAATTTGAATATGAATGTTTCATAGTGGTTAGATGTTATTTATTATAATGCATGTATAACATCAAAATCATATATGTATATTGTTTCCCCAAACTATTAATTGTTTCATCTTATGTGATGCGATCACTTATTTCTCACACAAATGTAATATAATAATAATCATTTTATTATTATTGGATTTTTTTCATATTATAAATGTTATCATAATTTTTTTTATTTAGATCCTTGATAACAATATTTTAGAATTAAATAAATAGCATAATAATTATAAAAAATCCATATATTTCTCAACAACATTTACAAAATATATATGTTTTAGAAGAATATTAATGATGTTATTTTTCTAATTTTATTATCTTAATAACGATTTTTAGAATGTACCATTTGGAATTGAACATATTTTGACTCCCAAATTCAATGTAGGGGCTTGCCATTAATTTTGGTCAGCATGGATTGTGTGGGAACAGTGATAATTCTTTATTTAATATGGAATATCATTCACATAAAAAAAGAGAAATATTCTTATTTGGTATAACACATTTCTACATATCATGATAAAATGTTGTTATACTGATTCATGTTGTATAAGACACTATCCCTGACTAAATCTACTAATCCATTACTACTTAAAAATATTGATATGTCACTCTAAAATTTATTTATAGCATGAGAGTGAAAAAATGTGAAAATATAATTTTGGAAGTAAATTTTTTAATCGATATACTATAATAATGCAGCCATTGACTCAAAATAAAAAAGTGTACAAAGAGGTACATAGTATGGAATTGATGAATATTATGGTAATAATTTGTTTTATAAATGATTCCTTGAGAAAAATGATATGATATTGAAACAAAATTTCTTAATTTAAAAAAAGGATGAAGAATGTGTTTCGAATTGTGAGGAAATAATTATTTGGGTTGAACTGATTGTTAGTGACTATATAAGTAGTTACGAAAGAAATACTAAAACTTTTATTGAAATTATTATTTCGAGCAAACAAAGGGAACTAGTATCTAAAATATTCTCATCATATGATGATATGGAATCATGTACTATCAATATTGATAAATATTTATACATTTATTATATAGAAAATGGATATGAAATGACGAAGAGGAGTATTGAGGGCCATGGAAAAAATAAATGTGGTGATGAAGAATACATGATGGGGTGAATATACAACATGTAATAATTATTATGGGAAATACCATAGAACTTATATTAAGGTAATAATAGATTTTTTCAGGGTAGTGATAATGTCCATAAGTCTTATGAATGAATATTTATGAAATAAGTTTTTAACAACAAATTCATGAATTGTATATATAAGTGGAACTATTATAATAAACTCCATAAGTTTCATGGGAATTTAACTCATTTTTTGAATTATGTTTCCTAGAGGATCATTTCAATAACTATATATATGATTGATGTTATGAATGATGTAGTAATATGTAATTAGATTCTAAAAATTATGTTATCTATATCATTATTTTTTTAATGATATATAGACAACATTATATCAATAATGTTTTATATAAATTTTTAATCAACCTATAATTCTATAGGGATGGTGTTTTTTAATCATGAATCTTATTAGAAATATTCTTGTAATAGGCATGTATATGGAAATCTCTATTAAACTGTTGTGAAATTTCACTATTACAAACACTAATATTAAGTTTATGAGTAACACTGATATAATCATTAATATAGATTGGTAATCAATATATATTAGAATATACAAATTTAAAGATATGTAAAATAAAATTTGTGAGTTAGTAATAAAATCCATTATTTTCAATGGGGAACCTTATTATATATGAATTATCTATATCCACTATATATATATATATGACATTAATGTTATTTAAGAGATGGGGGATATCCATCATAATCTATATATGGGAATGAAAACCTATGAATATAGGATATACTAATTTTATGATAATACAATGTTTTTTTCAAAATTATTTATCTAGATATCCACTTGAGCATTAAGTTTAATTTTTTATCAATCATTTACTATTTGAAAAATTGATATCTATGGGACCCTAGAGATCTACCTTATTGAAATTTTTGGATTCTAAGATATATGTATTTTATTTTTGTGCTAATTGATTCATATTTCATAAAGTGTCATTATAGGGATACCCTCTAAAATTTACTAATATAATGAAATTGACTATGAGGTTGTTCATTTATTATTATCATATAAATCACATTACTATAATGATTAATAATCATTTTTTAGTATTTTATGATATATTTAATTTTCTATGGTCTACTCAATAGTTTTCAAAAATCAATGTTTTCTATAGTATTAAATTATTAATCAAAAAATTGAATAATATAAAAAAGAATATATTACACAAGATAGATGGAATAAATGCATTTAACATATTGTAACTCGGTTTAACTAATTAAAATAATTTTTTGATTTATAAAATTTATTGTATATTCAATGATCTTCTCAATACCAACATAGTATTATTCATTAATTATATATTTATATAAACTATAATCTGTATAGTGTATAGGAATGATTCCAGAAAATCTGAATGAATTTAAGTTTTATTATAAAATTATTATGTGATAACTTATAAAAAATATGTTTTATTCTCTTATCAATAATCTCTCCATGGAAGAAAAATATATTTATCCTTTAATGATAATGAAAAGAAGTTATTTAAACATGATGATAAATATAATTGGGGTAAATAATGTCAATGTTTTAAATGTTTATTATTTAGGATATGATCATTCTTTTTTTATAAAATTGGTTTTTGTGCATATAGTATGTAACTAGATTTATGGATTAGGTAGATGTGGATTCGACAATCATTAGAGGTGTCATCATTATTGCATCCACAATAGTAATTTATTTACTTTCTATTGTTGTTCTCTAATTATTAATATCATTTTTTTCATGTTATTATCCCTCCAACTGATATTATGAACATTAGTATGGAGTTACTAAAACCTTTTTGGATTTGGAATGAGTTTTGGATTCAATCTCTTTCTTTTGCACTATCTATAGCAGATGTAGAGTTTGTATGTGATTTCCTTGTTCTTGATCTAGATATTCATGAGGTTATTATCTCTACCGATAGGATTATTCCTCATAATACTAATGATGATTGTTATCATTGAAGGTCCTCATATTCCATGGAGGATGGGAGCTAAGGGGTGTTTCTTGGAGGGTCGGAACTGAGTTATGTTTATTAAAGAACTGTAAAATTCTAGGGATCATGATTATTATTTAATTTGTAATGTTCCTAGTGATGTTTATTCTATTTGATTATTTTTTCATCATTGATCACGATTTTCTTAATGTTTTCCCAAATGATTTCATTGTTCTTCATCTAGAGAGATAGTGTTAGAGTTTAATATTAATTTGTTCTAAGTACGTAGGTGATATTAATAATGTTTTATCATATGAAACAAGTAATTATAAAAGTGTTCATGATATAGTCGAATGAATTTTTGGATAAGTGTTTTTTCATCTCAAGTGAAATTCCTTTGGTAGCCTATTTATCTTTTCAATGAAGGTATATGGTTCAATAAAACTGTGTTTGGATTTTAACTCATTAATGGTTTAGAATAAGAATCATTTCCCTTATGTTAAATATTTTTGTGTTCAGTTAACATGGAAAAAGTTGTTTTCTTTGACTGGTCTTTACTAGGGTTGTCTTCACCTCATAGTTACAATGTATGATTTAATAAAGGAAAAATTGATGAGTTGGTTTGGCTATTATGAAGAAATTGTGATGTCATTTGGACTGATTAACACAAATACAATTTTTATTGCTTTGGTGAATTATAAATTCAATTATTTTCTCAATACTTTTGGGGTAGTATTTTTGATGATATATTGTTGTATTCAATATTTGAGAATGAAAACGAGCTCTATCTGAGATTGGTTTTAAAAATACTGACATTTCTCTATTTGAATCGAAATATTTTTCAATTCATCATCTTGATTCATTTGGTGATATTCTTGGGGAACATGATTCTTAATGAAATATTTTCAGTAGTTCTTTATAAAACAATGGTTGTTTTTCATGGGAATATCCACGGAATGACTTTTAGATTTGGAGATTCCATGGTTATGATGGATACTATAGATGGTTAATCAATGAATTATTTGATTTGGTGTTATATTTAACTTCTATTACCAGAAATGGGGTGAAATTCATATAGTATTAAAAGTGTTGGTCTTTATTCCACAAACTAAAAATACTTCTAACACCCACACTTATTTTGATCATTCATGCAACCAGTAAGGGGTGGTTATTTTTCTATGATGGATAAATTTGTAGTTTTATTTTTTTGATCATGTGGTACGATCTTGTATTGTCTTATGATTCTCATCTTCTTAGAGATTATAAAATGAATTACCCCACTCGTTATTTAAAAGAATACATAATTATTCATGCACTGAAGTGTTGGAATTATTATAATTTTGGGGAAATGTTCATAATCTATTTAGACCATAATAGTTTGAGGTATATCTTTTTTCTATAGGACATGAAAAGTAGGTAAAGATGATGGTTAGAATACTTATATACGTTTTAATTGGATAGAATTTATACCTAGGGGAAGGAGAATGTTGGTTCATCTTCTATTAGTTGGAATATCCAATATCTGGTTGTTTTTGGAATCTTTGGGAGAATATATTCTTATGTGGAATTTTTCTTTGTTGTATTTTTATACACAAGAGAATGATTAAGGGATAGTATTGACTAGTGGAAAATTACCATCATCTCTTTAAAAGTATATTTTTCAAACTAAGACACATGATGTAATATTTATAGGAATTTATGAAAACCTACATAGAGGGGATACTATTTTAGTTTAGTACCCTTCTTCAGATGGTGATATGTGTTTTAGGGATCAGTGTTTAATCCCAACAATTAGAAGGTGATCTGTTTTGTTTTCTTATTAAAATTCCTTTTATTCCATTCATTTTAGTCACTTTAATGATGAATTATTACATGATATGGTGATTATGGTGGCCAAATATGAAGCATGACATTGCTGATTATCTGTCTCATTGTTAGAATATACAACTAATCATGTTAGTGCATTTGAAAGAATCTTCTATTCTCTAGCCTCTTCAAACCATGTATTAGAAACGGTATGAGGTATCGATGGATTTTTGTGGGATTGAAATAGACTCTACGAGGGAGGAATTCTATCTAGGTTGTACATGATCATTGGAAAAAGAAATCTCATTTCATTCCAATCAATGGTATCAATAAATTTATAGATCTAAGAATGTTATGTGTACAATATGTTGTGATGAAAACGTGGGCTACTTCTACGATTGATTTATATAGGTAACATGGGTTTTCGTCAATATTATGGATAAGCTTATAAGAGGTTACAATTACTTTGGACAAATTTAGTATAGTATATCATCCATATAGTGAAATTCAGAATGAAAATTATATTCATACCATAAAGGGTATTCTTCATGCTTCTGTCTTGAATATTTTTGGATTTTAGGAGATCTATATGGGACAAGAAGGGCATTTTATAAAAATAGTTATCATTATTTGATCAAAATGGCAACTTTTGAGGCATTTTATGGTTTCAAGTGGGATCACCACATTGTTCGGTCAAGGTTAGTGAATCTCCTATGGTTGTACAATATTTTTTACCATGAGATGTCAATGGGGTTTTAAAATATACATTAACATGTTGTTATAGAACAAATTTAGTAGATGTATTTTTTGGAATAAAAATATTTCTCCTTGGATTTTTCCTTATGTTGTCGTGTTTTTTCATTATGTTATCATCGGTTTGGTAACTATCAACCTGGAAAATAGTGAATTTTCTATTCAAGATAGGTTGTATCATCTGATGTCATTGACCATATTCGGAATATTTTTTAATAGTTTTTATTTATATAATAGTTCACATTAATTCGTGATGTTTTCCTCATATTTCAACATGAATATATCATCATAATTCATCTCATTATATGAGTTTGAAAGATATTTATTTGTAGGTTAATGAATCACATATTTAGCATCCACTTGATATCATTAATTATTAAGAATAACTCATCCATGGGATTTCCATTATGCTTTTTAGATAGTTAGGGTGGCCTCAATAATATTCTCATGAGTAAAGGAAGAGGGAGTAGTGGAATCACATGTTTTTTTATCTTTATTCTTTCATATTACTTTCCCTTTATGGAATTACTTATATTGTGGAGTTTGTAAAATCTTGAAGAATTATCTCAGGTATTTAATATTCTCATTGATTTCTATCCTTTTATATTCGGTGAGTCATGTGACTCAGAATTTGGTAGAAAAATTTATGAGGATATTAACCTGTATTTTGGGGATGTATATTTTTTTGAATGAATGGAGTCTGGGTATAATTGTGTTAATGGATTTTTTTGTTCTCCACAATATTGTAGAGAACATGAGTTAGTTTTTTTTGTATTATAATTTTTAGTTTTGATGTCTATATGAGAATAACATGCCATGTAATTAGAGTCCATGAAATTTAATCTAATTGGGTAGATTCATTGAATATGTTATACATCATGAAGTAAGTACACTTCATGTATATAATAAATGTTGTGTAATATTAAAATAATAGTTTATTATAGAAAGGTGATGTGTTTTTCATTGTTTGGGGTCCCTATGGATTATACAACATCTAAAGTGTTTTCTCATTGTATAATTTTTTTTAGAATGGATTTTAGGGTTCAATAAGAGTGATAAATTGTTTCATTAGTGCATTTATTTTTACCTCTGGACCAAGATCTATGTTTTGATGATTCTATGATCCTCTATTGATAGAGATTGATTTGTTTAGTATTTCATCCTTGTATTGGTTATATTTCATCTATGTTGTTGTGTAATAATTCATGCATATTTAATTAATAATGTCTTGTAATATCCATTATGATTGTTTATTTTCTTTTTCCCGAGTGATTTTATATTGTCTTATCTCTGGATGGATTATGTGACTTTTTTGTGTCATTTACTTATTGGTTGTGGTGAGGAAGGTGTGTGTTATTGAGGTATGTGGTTATTCTTCTTCTCTTATAGAACCCTTGGTTAAATTGAAGAAATTTTTAGTTTTTTTTATATTAATTATAGATCCTATTTCTCTATGTTTTTCCTTATTGTTGGTGGATTCCACAGTGAGTGTGTGTGACCAGAGTTTTGAGGTTGGTGGTTCTGTCTCTAGACTATATTAGTGAACGACATTACACCTGTTTTTGTAAAAATTTTATAATAAATTAAAAATAATTATTATAATGATTGATTTCTGTTTTTTCAAATGGGTTTTAATTAATTATGGGGTTTACCTTGTTTTTTAAAATGGAAAATGGATTTCAAACAATTATGAAATGGTTATCAAAACATTATGGAATTTATTTCTGAAATGGATTCAATGTATTGTTTGATGGAATTTTTTTTGATTAATCAATTAAGAAAATAGAGCAAATGGGAAACGTTGGGTTCTTTGGTTGATGGAATTGTAATAGGTATCATCCTTCATTAGGAGGTTTTCTCTTATAAAAAACCCTTATCTTTAGGCCCATTGATCGAATGATATGTTAGACCTGTTAGGGTTTTCACTTTCTTGGTCGTTAATCTACTCTCAATAACGTATCTTTATGTAAAGTTTCTTGATGAATATGTCATTTTATATGTTAGGTGTGTGTTTCATAGCTATCCCTGACAATGTATGATCCATAGCATGATGTGACCTATGCCTTTTTAATGGTTTGTACTATTTAGTTTGTATTGTTTGTTGTACATCCATGGATTTGATATATTATATTGTACAAGAATTTATTTATTTTAAATTACATATCCTTTACGATATATTCTGATAATGGTTTTTGAATATATTTTTTATATTTTATTTGGAAATTTGGAAAAGGTGGAAATTAATGTTTTCCCATGCTTTTGTTGTAAAAACTATTTAACAATTTTCATGCCTTGTTTTTATTAAAGTATATCACGATCAGATTATTATTAAGATACACGATATGGAAAACCTAGATGAGACACTCTGGATCCTATTCCACCATGCCCTGTATACCCAATCAGTGGTGTGTGGTCCTGAATATTTATTTTTCATGGAATTAGAAGGGTCTATTGTGAGGTGGTGATGTTTTCTGCAAGTTGGGACTTATGTAGATTCTATTGATAGATATGTAGGTTTCCCACATTATCACATCAAGTTGTTGGAGTAGTTTTTAATTGTTTTTTCTTCCTTTTGGTTGGAATTTTTACTTGAATATTTTTACTGTGTTTTCTTGTATTACATGAGATGTTCTGAATTGGTTATGGAATAACAATATATCATATAGAGTTTCTTTCAGTTTTAGGTACATATTACATGTTTTATTCATATAGGTTTGTAGAACCGGGTCCCTCTAATTTTATTTTTATTACATTGTTCTTTTTGCCAACCCATGTTCATCAGGAACGCCCTTTGGGTATATCACAGACTCGGTTGGGTACATGTTTTTATAGGGTATTCTGGTTGATTCGTTACATTATAGAATTAATCAAATGGAAATAACAAAATTATTTAACAGGTGAATTTTTATTTTTTTCATGGATAAATTTTATGGAATATAATACTTAAATTCCATGTAATTAAGATCTCTTAATAAATATCATATATTTATAGAGTATTTATTCTTTGCCTGAAAATTACAATGCCTCATAAAATTATTAAAAATTTACTTAAAAAATTTATTGACGTTCATAATAAAAAAATAATATTTATTTCATCAAAATAATTATATGTAATTAATAAATTACACATCTAAATGCATATCTATATTTATTGAAAAATGCAGAATTTTTTGGACAACAACAATATCTTGAGCCTTATGAACATTATCTTAATACTTCTGAAAATTATATTATCATTTATATTAATGAAAATTATTTAATAAAAATATGTACTTGAACGATAGAGGCTTCCAACTAGCAGTGAGGGCCTTAGGTGATATATTGGGGAAACTATGCTCTCATTGGCCAAGTAATGCATCTAAAAGAAATAGATAACAATAGAAGAACCTGTAATAACATTACATAAGTAAAAAATAGAAGACTAGAAGTAATAACCAACTGGGAAACATATATATAAATGATTCCTGATACATATTCCTAGGAAAGAAACCAAACCAGTCACAATGGTGGAATACATTACCAAACCGAAGTTCAATGAAACCAAATAAACTCCAAAAGCATCGCAAACCACAACTTCTTCCCATGATCTCCATATTCAAAGAAGTCAATTACCTAAAGTAGAGTGCTAATTTCATTATCTGTACCTGCATCCATGTAATATATTTGGGCCCAAAAGAATGACCCAAATAGAATTCAGATGAATCCATGTAGGCAGCCACACAAATATCTGTGCCTAATAGTAAGTGAAAATATATATTGCATGAAATATGGAAAATATATCAATAAACAACAAATGAATCAAATGTAAACATTCATTCAGTTTACATTTTATTCATTTTCATATATCAATTAAGTATATAGTCAAAAACACGTTACCCTATTAGAATTATTCATAGAAAATCCTTTCTTGTTCAACCAATCAAACACAATAAATCGTCTTGAAAGTACTCATAGTCTAACCCCTCTGCTTCTAATTTAGCAAAGACTCTCTGAAGAATCACTCACCATCAATTCTGATTGTGGTCTTTTATTGGTGAACTACAGACACTCTGGGGAAGAACTCAATGTCCAATTCCCCATGTGTTTTTGAGATGTGTAACTATAGGAACTCTGAGGGATAATTGACTTCTATACCCCCTAGGTTCTCGCAATGTGAAAAGTAAACAAACACTACGGAAATTCTCTCAATGTACATTCTTCCTATAGTCTACTACACATGTATCCCACAACCCTACGTAAGAAAATCATCCACGATTATGACTAATAGACAATGTATGCATCAAGAACTACTTGGTTAACAAATTCCATGAACTACTTTTCTAAATTTCTTTAAGCATAAAACAACATCATATAAATCACTCCATCATAACCACACTAGGGATGGAAGGAAAGCAGTGTAATAGGAAAAGCTTGACCAAAAGGTCAATATATAAACCAACATGGGAAACACATCCATAGCATGGAAAATAAACCTATTCCAAATCAACAACCTCTACTTAGGATCACATGGAATATCAAGAATTAACAGCGCCAAAATCCTTAAACGCGCAATACAGTATTCTAGGGTGTTGGGAACTTATTCACATAATATACAATGACTCACAATGGATAGGAACAAACCACCTAACTCAACATTGTACGAACAACACCCTCGAACATCAGACCTTGAATCGGCTTGGAATGATGTATATCTACAAAAAGTTCAATAATGTTCATCATTGAATATCTAAAACAAGAGGAGAAATCAAGAGAAGAGGATATTGATGAAGTAAGAACTCGTCATTGTGATTTAAATGCAATTAACTATAGTTGATTCATAGAACCGATGGCGGGTCAGGGGCTCATGGATGATTAGTCATCCTCGGTTACTTCTATATGAGATAGACCAAGAAGAAGTGTTTTTTGTGATAGAGACGCAATCCTAATTTATTTAATGAAATAAAAGAAAAAGGGCATGGTGTGTCATTTAAAATTACATGGAGTTTATATTCCTTTACTATACCCTACTTTAGGATGTCTCTAGCTCACCCCACATAGCCATTTACTCGGCCGTTACACATCCAGTACACGGTCAGCTGCAGCAACCAGGTACACGACATGTACTCCAATGTATACGACATGTACACCACAAATTTTAAGAAACTTCTACATTTATAAAAACATGAGAATAATTGGATCAATACCTAAAAACGAATATATTGGTTCTTAAAAATTTACGCCCTTAAAAAAATTGTCTCAAAATTTCTTTAAGAAGGTGAAGTAGAAGAAAAATCCTCAAACAGCTCTGGTCACTACAATCATACGTCAGCATCCCTCTCCAATGTCTCATCCTGTACTCGCCCGTTCTGCCATAGTACCCATACCAGAGGAATAGACTTTCCATAGAGAACCTTTAATCTGTAATCACGAATCTATATAAAATTATCCTCAAATTATGTGTTCACCTCTAACTCAACATTCTTATATTAAAAAACATGGGACATGTCTGATAAGTAACATCATAGCTGAGAAACATGGATGATGTTGTACATATCCTTATACGTCTAACGGAACTACAGTTGATAGGAATCTGGACTGAATCTCTCAAAAACCTCAAATAGCCTAACATATCTTGATGAAATCATTCCTTGTCATATAATCCTCGTGTGTCAAAAACCGAATGTGACATGAAGGAAAAACTGATCTCTGACATCGTACTATAGTAGTCTTCTATGTAAATCAGCAGAAGAATTATGCCATGAATGTGTAGTAGCCTTCCTATTCTGAATTATCTATATCTGTTTTGTGGTCTCCTGAACAAGATGAGGTCCCAACATAGCTGCCTCTCCTGCCTCAATCCAACACAAGGGTGGTCAGCATGGCCTACCATACAAATCCTCATAATGATCCATCTGAATAGTTTCTTGGAAAAAATTATTCTAAGTAAAAAAGCACAAGAGGTGTGTGCATCTCCCATGATCCACCAAAATCTAAGACACATGCTCAAATAATTTCATGTATAACATGAATTGTATCCTTGGATTGGCCTTTTTATGGGGGATGGTAAGTTGTACTCTGAATTACATGTGTACACAAAGACTTTTGTAGTCCCTTCCAGACACATGATGTAAAACGGGGATCCCTATCTTGTACAATGTAGGGTGGCACCCCATGTAGATGTATAATCTAATGGATGTATAGCCTTTCGAGATTATACACACTGAAGGCCTCCTTGATCGGAAAGAAGTGGGAAACCTTCTTCTGTCTGTCAATGAGAACCCAAACTGCATCATTCCCTTGAGGTGAACTCAGTAAACCTGTCACGATGCCCATTAGGACATCATTCAACTTCTAATCAAGAATGGTTAGCTGCTGCAAAAGCCCTGATCATCACTGATGCTCCACCTTCACCTGCTTATAGGTGGAACACCTCATTACAACCCCAACAACATCTCTCTTCATTCCTAGCCACCAATACTGATGGTGCAGATCTTGATACTTCTTGGTGACATATTGATGAACTAACTAATCATAGGAATGAAATTATTGCATAAGCTCCTCTTGTATGTTTGCTGACACCCTCATGTTCCTAGTAAAAAGAAAGATCTCATCCCATCCTATGATCCATCTATAAATAGGGTCCTCTCCGGACTCACTCTCTTGTAGAACTAAGCCTTCAGAATCAGATAGTTGCCTCCTTCGCATGTGATCAAATAGAGTAGATGTAACAATTATAAAAAAATAAATGAATTTCCTTATTTGTCATGCAACTCCAAATTCATCTCTAAGAATAATTTCATATGCTTCCACTAACAACTGGCCTCTTGAACTGCCTGTATCTGAGTCCTGCTCAGCTCATCGGCCAATGCATTGAATTTCCTAGGCATTTAGGAATACTCAAAGTCAAAAGAGGAAGGTACTCAACCCACCTTCAATGCCTCAAATTTAGATAGCACTGTGTAAATATGCACTTGAGACTTTTTGGGTTGGTGAAAACAAAAAAATTCTCTCCAAATAGATAATGTCTCCAACAACATAAGGCATGATCAACTGAAACAATATTGACATCGTGTGTCGGTTAATTTCTTTCATATGGCCTCAACTTCTGAGACTTATACAAAAAAACTCCTTCTGCCTGCAAAAGAACTGCTCCCAAACTAATACATGATGCATGAGAGTATATAGTATGGCTCTTTCCATTCTTTAGAAGTCATTGAATTTGTGAAAAATCCATCCTCCCTTTCAACTCTTGAATGGCTGACTCACTATAATCTGACCACAGGTACATCACACCAATCTTAGCCAGGCCCTTTAGTGGCGCTACTAAGATTGAAATGTCTTGTATGAAACATCAATAGTATATTTCCATCCATAGAAAACACTATACCTCAATGACGTTCTTTGGATGATCCCATGAAACTATTTCTCTCACTTTATCTGGGTCTAATGATACTCCAGTATCTGAGATAACATGACCAAAGAAGGGAATATGATCCATCCAAAAGAGGCATTTTGAGAACTTATCAAATAACTGATGGTCTCTAAGCATACTAAAAATGATATCAAGATGTGTGTCATGGTATTTTCGAGTGTGATATTACACCAATATATCATCCACAAATACTACCACAAATGAATCCACGTACGGATGGCATACTTGGTTCATCAGTTGCATTAAAATTGCGGGCGTGTTTGTGATACCAATCAACACAAACTTTTTTCGTATAGACCAAACCTACTATGAAATGATGTATGCCATATATCTAATAGTCAAACATGCAACCGATGATGACCAAATCTCATGTCTATCTTCAAGAACCCTCGGGCTCCTCGATGCTAATCAAAGAGATCATCAATCCTTGGAAAGTGATATTGGTTCTTGATCATCAACTGGTTCATCTTTTGACAATATATACAATTGTTTAGGGTACCATCCTCCATCTTCACAAACTAGGATAGGAGAACCCCATTGAGAAGTGTTGGGTCGGACCAAACCCTTCACCTGTTGCTACAATATCAGCATCTTGATCAACAGTAACTCTAGTGTGGCCATTCTATAGAGAGGAATGGACACCAAGGACTCTCCTAGAACAAGCTCAATAAAAAACCCTAACTCTCGCATAGGATTAAAAATTGAAAATTCATCTACAAAGGAATCCCTTCAATGATGGACCACTAGAGGATTGTCTAACTGTGATGTCCCCTGGTCATCAAAATATAGTCTAGCAATCTGGGCTGTAATTCCTCCCAACCCAAGATTTTTGGGTCCTAATATGCTCTCCATAACATCCCATTCACCATTATGTAAGAACAAACCACCCTCTAGTGATGTGAAAATCACCCTACGACAATAGTAGTCGACAAAATCTTGGAAGGTCACTAACCATTCCATTGTGATAATTACATCGTAGCTTGTCATCTCTATGACATAGAGGTCCCAAACGAACGAACACCCTCCAATATCAAGAGGAAACTCTTTTCACTGACATAGACTTTCCGTTCTAGTCCCAAATAGAGCGTCAAGTGTCAATACATTAGCATAAATAAGGATATAGAGCCTAGGGCTCCCTACAATAGCTATATATATGAAACTAGGGGATGTTCCTATATAGAAAAGTATAGAATCTAGAATTAAGTCAACTAGAATCGTACCTCTAACTGTAGAGACTTCAGGATCCTGCTCATACTATGTCTACTCCACTACAAATTTCTATCCTATACCAAAACCCTGCAACCATTATTGACCACCCTTAGTAGATCCAACATGTTTTCGTTGAATGCCTATCGACTGGCTACAAGGACCATGACCTCCACCTTGGCCAGAGTGACCAGATGAACTCTAGTTAATTGAGAGATGATAAATTGATGGCCCTGCTATTGTATGAGGAGTCACCATAGAACCTATATCACTAGTTACTTGTGAGATAAAGTAACAAAAACACTGAAGATGGCCCATCTTGTGGCAAGATCAACACTTAACTTGGTCTCTAGAGCATTGTGGCCCCGTATGCAAACTCATCCTTCACTAGGATCACACCACTTGGCCACGAGAGGAAGTATTTCTCCTCATCAGATCTTTGTGTGTAGACTCCCTATGGTGCTTTCTACTATCAGTCGGAGGGGTACTAACTCTAGATACTGAGATGCCCTGGATCACAGCTCCAGAATCTGTCAAGTTTTTATCTCTGATTAGCACCTATTTTACTATAGTGGTGATGGAAGTCAACCTGGAGATTATCACCTGATATCAGATGTCATGTATGAGAACATCCTCAAACATCATCTCTAGGAATAACTCATCTAACCCTAGAATGGGTGTGAAGTGTTGCAGTTCTGTGAAGCGAGAAGAATATTTCATGACTGAGGGAGTACCCTGCTCCAATCTGATGAATTATTGGGCTCGATCGACCCTCATGGTCATTGGGTAGAAGTAGGCTTAGAAGGCATGATAGAACTCATCCCATGTAATAACCTGCTGGTGTCCCGCGTGTGGGATCACATACCACCATCTCCTAGTGGAATAATGAAGCATATAAGTAGCAAGCTTCACCATCCTTTATAGAGGAGTCTCCAGATTCTCAAAGATCGAAAGCATGGCCTCTAACCATGATTCTACTACCTGGGGTCCTCTATTCCCTGTAACAGTGGGACGATGCTACTACTGAAAACCCCATTTCAAATCTTCCATAGATAGGGTAGGTGGTGTTACTCATCGAACGGTCTACATTAACATCATGAAGCACTCTCGAAACTATGCATCAATACTTGTATCCAAAATGACATCTATTGCCAAGACATGCATGACTGTAGGGTCGGCTGGCAGTTCATGATCATCCATGTTCGGTGTCTGGTCACTGGCCTGTAATAGGTATACAACTGGAGGATGTCCTGTTTTCATGACTATGTAAGGTCAAACACACACATTAGATAAGATTAACAAGGATAAAAACATTGATGTAAAATAAGGGAACTGGAGAAAGAAAGCATTCTTGATTTCCAAAAGGTAGGTACATGACGTTTACAACTCTTACATGGCGTGTTCCCTTATGCTTTCATATGGACATGTACTTTTTACAATGCAGGTTATGTAACACCACAAACACACGACATGTTCTCCGAAGACACAACATGTACATGAATCGTCATCCCAAGCCTGAGTTATTCTATACAATTATTCCAAATGGTTCTCCTATAGAAAGAATACACATCGTGATTGTTCTAGACATGGTGTGTAATATAATTATTTCACTGACCCATGTCGTTAGTCACACGGCTGGGTACATGGCTGACTCTACAGGGTGTGTTTGTGATAGAAACTACGGGCACTAACTACCCAAAATGCACTCATGTTGTTGGTCACACAGCTGAACACACGGTCTTTACAACATTGTGTGTACGTCTGGTACACAGTGTGTGTAACACCCCGAGATTTTATGAAAAATATTCTTTTTAATTTCATTAATGTCTTGTACGCTACATCAAAATGATCTTACACAACACGCATCCTTGACTTGCCTTATATTACACGCAATCGAGACCTTCCTTGATAGCGTGTGTAGTACGCAATACCGAATTTCACTAAACAACGATATGCTATTAAAATATTATTAAAACTAGCCGTTATGAATAGTAATAACCACTTTTTGAAATTTTGTAAATTTTATTTTTCAAAATGGACTTCATTTTTGGATTCGGAATATCAAAATTAGCTTAGGGTGAAATTTTGGTACTTTTCGAATAACTTTCATATTCTGATGAATAGTGAAAATTACTAAATTTTAATTAAAAACAACTTTTTTTAATCAAAATAATTAATAGTGATAAATTATTGATTTTATTGGTTTTAAAGTATATTTAGAATATATTTTTACAATTTAATACAATGTTGGTCATTGGATGTAATTTCACATTTAAACCAGACATAAACAAGTGTCAATCTTTTGATAGTTATTATCTCTTAAGAACACGCTATTTGTTTTGACGACGGGAATTAATTTTTAAATTAAATAATGCAATTGATATGTTTTGAATTTGGTAAAATAGAAATCATTTTTGAGTTCATAATATCAAATATAGCTTAGGCCAAATTTTTGGTATTTTTCTGAAAGCTTTCAATTTTTGATGAATAGTGAAACCACTAAGTGGTAGTTAAAAAAAACTGAATTTTTCAAAAAACATAATTTCACCGCTTCTATGAGTGGAATTTCAAAAATCCGAGAGACACGGTTGATGTCAGTAAGTAAAATGTGGTTCAATGAGATGAAAAAAAGTTTGGGTGAATAGTAACTTTTTATTTTTATTTTCCACGGTTAAAATTAAATAGGGTAATTAAGGGTAGAAATGATATTATTTTTACCCTAACACATGTCCTAATTCTATTGTACAAGTGTAATTCGACCAAAAACAAACTTAGGAATAAAATATGACCATTTAGGCCCACTTGGATTAGATTAGGACATTTATTATTAATTTATTTAAAGAAGGGTTAAAAGAGTTAAAATCAAAGTTTATTTACTAAAACAATTTTAATATAGGGTTATACATAAGATAAATTCGATTGTAAATTTTCATTAGAAATATCAAAAAGATTTCCTATATAATGGTATTTTATTTTTAATTTTTAGACATTAAATAATTTAATTTATTTATGACACAACGATGATGAAGTAATTATCTTATTAATGAAATATTGACATAATTGATGTTATAAATACCCAAATAAATATAATTTGAGACTTTTTATGAATTCCACTAATTTTCTAGGTTAATATGACATGTTAGTATTGATTTAATTAACTTTGTTCGAAATTATCATTCTGTTATGATTTTCACAAAAATCAATTACTAAATAGTGTCAAAATTGACATAAAATAGTTTTTAAAACAAATATTATATTATAAATTGTTATTTTATTCCCAAAAATCTAAGGTTTGGCCAAATGACTTAGATAAGGTTATATATATTAATAATAAACAACTTGGGGTTATATTGGCTTCTTATAGTATGTTTATTAACCTTATAGTGTAAGAACACAAGAAGACACGGTAAAAGTAAAATTATTTAACTTAATGTGAAATCTAAATGATAAGGTTAAAATAGGAACCTAAACTTTTCTAAATTCTATTGGATGAGAGTATTTCGACCCATCCCCACCTTATCCTCGAAATAAATCAATTTGGAGCTATTTAAAACCGAACATGACTTTATAATAAAATAATATTTTTAGTTTTCCCAAAGGTGCCCCTCTCCTCCCTTATAAAAGGGCACCTCCTCCCCCTCTTCCTCACACCACATTGAGCCTTCAAGCTCGGCAAACCCCTTACAAATTATCTTCTCCACTTCCCTAGAAACATCCTAGAGGTTCTGGTCTTCCTCAAAGAACAATATTAGTGCCCTAAGAGGAGGTCTCAAAGAGGTGCTTCAAAGAAGAGGAGGTTCAGCCACTTACGAAGCAAATCAGATCTAAGGTAAGGGAAAATATCACAATCTCATATTTATCCGAGATTGTTTATACTTTGGTATTTACTGGGGTGTATTTTATCATCCACATCCATGTTCCCTCAATATGTAATATTGTTTCCATCCACTTACAATAGTTTAAATCCAATTTTACCCTTCGGTGAGTTTTTAGTAAAGATTATGAAAGGAATCTTTTGTCGTTTTTTTTCGTACGAGGTATTTTTTGACTTTTCCGACAAAAGTATGAGAAGAATGTTTTTTTTAACTTATACGGCATGAATGTATTTTTAAAACATTATTTCCAAGAAACTTCCTTTATAAGTTTTCAAGTTTATTTTTAATCAACTTCTTTTAGTTTATAATTGTATGACATGTTAAGAAAAGAAAAGTGTTTTTGAAGTAGAAATGATATTTTCCTCAAGAATGGAGTTCCAATGCTTTATCAAAATTATTTTCCATCTAAGATAATATAGGGTTCTGTTTTTATCCCTATTATTACATTTATTTGATTATGTTTTGAGGAAATTATTTTTATGAAGTCATTTACCTTATATGATTTGTTTTATGATGTCATGATGTTTCAAGAATCCCATTTTTGTTACATGTGTTATGCGATGATTTATGATTTATCATTATGTGGCACACATAAGAAAGGATTCATTATAAGATTTGTCGGACCTATATCTCCCTCCAATGCATTGGGTAATGATTTTATATCTCATGAGATAGACATGGCTGGAACGGTAGGTTATACCGGTTCAGTGAAACAGGACTGGAACGAGGGTGACTCGGTTCAGAAAGGGACTTTGTCCACTAAGATAGTCTTGGCAATGAGTCATTACTAACAAGAAATTATTTTCCATGATTATGTGTGCATGCCACAAAGTTTCAAGTTTCATGTTGTGATTATGGGGATCTCATTTTCACTTCTATGACTTGTTCCATGTTAAGATATTACGATCTCTTTTGCAGGTTATGATTTTCAAAAAGATATGATATGATTTTTATTTCCTTTATTTGCCCTTGCTGAGCATTTGAGCTCACCCTTTCATGTTTTCTTTTCCCCAGGATATAAGGAAAGGTTTTAGGTATAAAAAAAGGAAGATCTTTATGGGAGATGTTGCAGATCTTTCACCAGGATTAGAAGATTATATTCCGAGTTTCCAAAGACACTAAACTATTACGATCCTTGTGTGTGTGTTTTTTTAATGTACTAAGTATTCCTCAAAAGTAATGTAATGTCCATGTACAATAAGCTTCGGGTCTCTACAGTTGGTATCAGAGGAAAGGTTTAGTCAACCTTTGGTAACTAGGACGCGAAAACGTTAGTGAGATCCCTAGAGATATTTCTAAGGTATGTCTAGGGATGTCCCTAAGGATAAGTATATGTATAGGATATAGTCCTAGAACTATGGTAACTATATTAGATTAAACAAAAGATGTTAGATATTGAAGTTACTCCCCCTTTATTATGATTTTTTCCTCTCACACTATTCTTTTTGGGTTTTAGAAAATGGCTGGAAACAAGATGATTCACAATAATGGAGGATATGATGGACAATGGAATGATATTCTTCATAAGCAATCAAATGAAATGGGATTTGGAAGTCCAAACATCATTATTATACCGAATCAGCAATCTCATAATATGATCAATAAAGTAAAATTGGTTAAGTTTCCTGACTCGGCTAATAAGAGAAAGATGGAGTTTCATGATGATCATAGAGGAAAGAAAGTTCAATTTCCCCTATGTAAATCATGTGGGAAGAGGCATCATGGAGAATGTTTCAAAGGAACTGGAAGATGCTTTGGGTGTGGAAAAGAAAGACACAAAGCCAGTAAGTGCAATGGAAAAGTATCAGTTAACACCATGGATGAGGTTAATGGTGTTGCTACGACATCAATAATGGTTAAATGTTTTAAATGTGGAATGTACAGGAATTATGCAAACCAATGCCCTAAGGGAATGTCTCATGAAGAGAATCGGTATGGTCGTATGGGTAGTATTTTTGTTGATGATGATGAAGAGACTACAAATGATATGTGAGATGAAAGAATTGTTGAAGCTCGGTCAATGGTTTAAGAAGGTAGTGGAATGATTACATGTTTATCAAGTTTAATGTTGTACTATAGAATAAAAATACATCTAGGGATTGTTACACTGTTGTCTTTCCTTATGTTTTGAAAGTTTATGATCAATGGTATGAGTAAAAATGAAATGTTATTCAGATATTTTTTGGAAAGTGGATGATATGCGCATAATGAAGTGATAAAGAAAAAATGAAATGTTTGACAGTATTCATGAGCTCATGATTGATATAAGGACTAAGTGATATCATGGTTTATAGAATTTTTGGATTTTGGTATGTGGAAAGAGTTAACTTTTGACAGCATTCATGTTTTCACTAAGGTTTAATTGGTATTCATTTTTCAAGAGAATACATGATTAAGGTATTCACATGATTGGAATGTGACCAACAAGACATATCTTATGATATATGGGGATCAATGATAGTATTAAATCTCTGGTAATTGTTTTCACTATATTATGAGAGTGGACTGCAGTATTATGGATAAGCCTAAAGATTGGAATGGATTATGTTGGACATAAGATAGTATTGTTGAAGGATAGAAGTTTTTCGACATTATTGATGGGATGTTATAGTAATATAGTTTTAGAAAAAGGACAACCTGCAGGACGGGCGACAGCCCATCGCGTCGGACAAGGCCGTGGGAATCGAACCCACAACCGAAGTGCGACTGGCTTTTATCGCCTACCACTGGCCTACAGGAAGTCCCTATTTAGTAGAAACTAGTTTTATTTTATTAAGAGTTATGATATATGAAGTATAAGTCCATTTTAGGAACCATATATGATTAATCTAACTAAAGAATGACTTATGTATATTTAATAACTTTTTCTAACCTTTTGTTTGAGACAGATGGAATGACCTGTCATACTAACACTTCACGAATAACAAATTCAACTTCATTTATTTAAGATATGAAGTGACAATTGTTCAAGGCACGAACAACAGTGAGATTTTACCAAAATAAAGTAAGTATTTATTCTAATTCAAATTCTTCAACTTTAGGGAAACGATCTTGAAAGCCAAAAATGTTGTCCTAGTGCTCTTATATCTGATTAATCAGATGGTACCTTAGATCATCACAAATTTATGTATTTGTGAATGCTGGCTTTTCCATAGCCATGTTCTCTACCACTCTCCATCAGAACATGATGGTTAGATTTCTCTTCCATATCCATATTTTCACCTATGTGGAAATCCAGTGATTAGTTTATTTGGGTAACCATTACGTTTCATACTTTTGTTTTTAAAGATTGGTTTTGGTATTCCTTTTTACGATGTGGGTTTCGATTAAAGAAACTTTCGAATAGTAAACCATTTATAACCCCGACGAATTTCGAGGGCGAAATTCATTTTAAGGGGGGTAGAATGTAACACCCCGAGATTTTATGAAAAATATTCTTTTTAATTTCATTAATGTCTTGTACGCTACACCAAAATGAGCTTACACAACACGCATCCTTGACTTGCCTTGCATTACACGCAATCGATACCTTCCTTGATAGCGTGTGTAGTACGCAATACCGAGTTTCTCTAAACAACGATATGCTATTAAAATATTATTAAAACTAGCCGTTATGAATAGTAATAACCACTTTTTAAAATTTTGTAAATTTTATTTTTCAAAATGGACTCCATTTTTGGATTCGGAATATCGAAATTAGCTTATGGTGAAATTTTGGTACTTTTCGGATAACTTTCATATTCTGAGGAATAGTGAAAATTACTAAATTTTAATTAAAAACAACTTTTTTTAATAAAAATAATTAATAGTGATAAATTATTGATTTGATTGATTTTAAACTATATTTAGAATATATTTTTACAATTTAATACAATGTTGGTCATTGGATGTAATTTCACATTTAAACAAGACATAAACAAGTGTCAATCTTTTGATAGTTATTATCTCTTAAGAACACGCTATTTGTTTTGACGACGGGAATTAATTTTTAAATTAATTAATGCAACTGATATGTTTTGAATTTGGTAAAATAGAAATCATTTTTGAGTTTATAATATCAAATATATCTTAGGCCAAATTTTTGGTATTTTTCTGAAAACATTCAATTTTTGATGAATAGTGAAACCACTAAGTGGTAGTTAAAAAAATGAATTTTTCAAAAAACGTAATTTTACGGCTTCTGTGAGTGGAATTTCAAAAATCCGAGAGACACAGTTGATGTCAGTAAGTAAAATGTGGTTCAATGAGATGAAAATAATTTTTGGTGAATAGTAACTTTTTTACTTTTATTTACCACGGTTAAAAGTAAATAGGGTAATTAATGGTAGAAATGATATTATTATTACCTAACACATGTCCTAATTCTATTGGACAAATGTAATTCGACCAAAAACAAACTTAGGAATAAAATATGACCATTTAGGCCCACTTGGATTAGATTATGACATTTATTATTAATTTATTTAAAGAAGGGTTAAAAGAGTTAAAATCAAAGTTTATTTACTAAAACATTTTTAATATAGGGTTATACATAAGATAAATTCGATTGTAAATATTCATTAGAAATATAAAAATATTTCCTATATAATGGTATTTTATTTGTAATTTTTAGACATTAAATAATTTAATTTATTTATGACACAATGATGATGCAGTAATTATCTTATTAATGAAATATTGACATAATTGATGTTATAAATACCCAAATAAATATAATTTGAGACTTTTTATGAATTCCACTAATTTTATAGGTTAATATGACATGTTATTATTGATTTAATTAACTTTGTTCGAAATTATCATTCTGTTATGATTTTCACAAAAATCAATTACTAAATAGTGTCAAAATTGACATAAAATAGTTTTTAAAACAAATATTATATTATAAATTGTTATTTTATTCCTAAAAATCTAAGGTTCGGACAAATGACTTAGGTAAGGTTATATATATTAATAATAAACAACTTGGGGTTCGATTGGTTTCTTATAGTAAGTTTATTAAACTTATAGTGTAAGAACACAAGAAGACACGGTAAAAGTAAAATTATTTAACTTAATGTTAAATCTAAATGATAAGGTTAAAATAGGAACCTAAACTTGTCTAAATTATATTGGATGAGAGGATTTCGACCCATCCCCACTTTAGCCTCGAAATAAATCAATTTGGAGCTATTTAAAACTGAACATGACTTTATAATAAAGTAATATTTTTAGTTTTCCCAAAGGTGCCCCTCTCCTCCCTTATAAAAGGGCACCTCCTCCCCCTCTTCCTCACACCACATTGAGCCTTCATGCTCGGCCAACCCCTGCCAAATTCTCTTCTCCACTTCCCTAGCAACATCCTAGATGTTCTGGTCTTCCTCAAAGACCAATCTTAGTGCCCTAAGAGGAGGTCTCAAAGAGGCGCTTCAAAGAAGAGGAGGTTCGGACACTTACAAAGCAAATCGGACCTAAGGTAAGGGAAAATATCACAATCTCATTTTTATCCGAGATTGTTTATACTTTGGTATTTACTGGGGTGTATTTTATCATCCACATCCATGTTCCCTCAATATGTAATATTTTTTCCATCCACTTACAATATTTTAAATCCAATTTTACCCTTCGGTGAGTTTTTAGTAAAGAATATGAAAGGAATCTTTTGTCGTTTTTTTTCGTATGAGGTATTTTTTGACTTTTCCGACAAAAGTATGAGAAGAATGTTTTTTTAACTTATACGGCATGAATGGATTTTTAAAACATTATTTCCAAGAAACTTCCTTTATAAGTTTTCAAGTTTATTTTTAATCAACTTCTTTTAGTTTATAATTGTATGACAAGTTAAGAAAAGAAAAGTGTTTTTGAAGTAGAAAGGATATTTTCCTCAAGAATGGAGTTCCAATGCTTTATCAAAATTATTTTCCATCTAAGATAATACAGGGTTTTGTTTTTATCCCTATTATTACATTGATTTGATTATGTTTTGAGGAAATTATTTTTATGAAGTCATTTACCTTATATGATTTGTTTTATGATGTCATGATGTTTCAAGAATCCCATTTTTGTTACATGTGTTATGCGATGATGTATGATTTATGATTATGTGGAACACATAAGAAATGATTCATTATAAGATGGGTGGGACCTAGATCTCCCTCCAATGCATTGGGTAAAGATTTTATATCTCATGAGATAGACATGGCTGGAACGGTAGGTTATACCGGTTCGGTGAAACAGGACTGGAACGAGGGTGACTCGGTTCAGAAAGGGACTTTGTCCACTAAGATAGTCTTGGAAATGAGTCATGACTAACAAGAAATGATTTTCCATGATTATGTGTGCATGCCACAAAGTTTCAAGTTTCATGTTATGATTATGGGAATCTCATTTTCACTTCTATGATTTGTTCCATGTTAAGATATTACGATCTCTTTTGCAGGTTATGATTTTAAAAAAGATATGATATGATTTTTATTTCCTTTATTTGCCCTTGCTGAGCATTTCAGCTCACCCTTTCATGTTTTCTTTTCCCCAGGATATAAGGAAAGATTTTAGGTATAAAAAAAAGGAAGATCTTTATGGGAGATGTTGAAGATCTTTCACCAGGATTAGAAGATTATATTCCGAGTTTCCAAAGACACTAAACTATTACGATCCTTGTGTGTATGTGTTTTTAATGTACTAAGTATTCCGCAAAAGTAATGTAATGTCCATGTATGATAAGCTTCAGGTATCTACAGTGTGTTCCTACATATATTTCCCATCCAATTGTCTCTTCCCACGCATCCAGTGACATGGTTAGAGACTACACGGTTTGTACATACAGTACACGACATGTACTTAAGAAAAGTAGTTCCTTCCAAAAATGATGGACACATGGCGTGTATTCTGCAGTACACAGCATTTATTCTGAGTTTTTCTGGATTGTAAGACTTAGAAACTATCCCAGAAGCCCAAAAAATATTGAATCAACATCAACGTTCTAAATTCCAATCTGTGGGGGCCCATACACCCCATGAATCAATGTTTTCTATCTTATAGATGTCATATACAAGCATAAGAATTCAATGATCCACCAAATTATGATCCATGAGGGCCCATAAAACCTCAAGAACCAAAGTATTTCATTCATTCAAAAAACATAAAGATATTCAATACCCTATCAATTAGAATGTATTATATCAAGACATTTGTCACAAAATCATGCATATCTTGCACAACATCTATCACAACAACATCCAGTCGTTAATGCACTCTAAATGGCATGACATGAATGAATGAAATGTGATATGTAACATGTGCCTATATGATTCTTGAGAGGGAATACCCTTATCTCATCAGGTAGCAATCGAAATAGAACCTCAATAATATCAAAAATAATAGAAAAAATGTGTGAATCACCCAACAGTAAAATCAAGTCAATTGATATAATTACAAAACTATTAAAATTTCAATATACGATGAAAATTGGCATTTCTATGTTCATGTATTAGCTACTCCTCAGAACAACTTATTACCAAGTACCAATTCTTTCATATCCTTAATAAAGGATCCAAAAATAATTTCAATAAGATAAGAATTCCTATGATACCACTTTGTAACAACCTTGTTCTTTGTGCAACCTAGAGGTGCCCCATACCAGATTGGTCTCATGGCCTCATGTGCATTCCCCCATTAACAATTGGTTTCCGACTATAATCGAGGTCCTCGGGTGTGATAGTGGGGAACAAATTCCATCATTGGATGAGTAATGTAGCCTAATGACACATAAAACAATAACAGAAGCAGTAATCACATGCAATAAGTAAACAATGGAACCCTTGAAGAAATAACCAACTGGAGCACATATATAAATAATGAATGATACATATGTCTAGGAAATCATCCAAACACGACACAATGCAGGAATATAGTACATAACCAAATTACAGTGTAAAAAATAAACTCCAGTAGCATCCCAATCCTCGACTTGATCCCATGCTCCCCAACTCCACATCAATAATGTATTTGAAGTTGAAGGGAATATTCCATAATCTATACTTGAATCCATATAATCTACTTGGGCCCAAAAGAAGAACCCAAATAAGGGGTTAGATGAATACTAGTATGAAACCACCCAATGATTTGTGCCTAAAAGTTAGTGAATATATATGGAAGGCCATAACCAAAATGAAGCAGTAAACAAGAAATTTTTCAAAAGTAAACAATCATACATTTTCAATTGCATTCATTTTCACATATCATATAAGTATCTAATCAAAAATATGTTACCCTCTTGGAAGTAATCACAGCTTATCCCCTGTTTTCCAACTAATAAATCACAAGAAACCCTAATTAAAGAACTCGTAGTCTATTCCCTATGGTTCAGCTTTAGCATAGACTCTCTAAGGAAGCAGTCACCATCAATTCCCCATGTGCTCTTTTATTATTAAACTATAGACACTCTGGGGAAGAACATAATGTAAAATTACCCATGTTTCCTTGAAACATGGTACAAAATTCACTGTGACGGAGCACTCACATCCATCCCCCATATGGTCCAGTAACCTGAAAAGTAAACAAACAATCTTGAGATGCCCTCAACGTTCTTTCTCTCTATGGTCTACTACAGTAGGTTCCAACAACCCTGTTTATGTCAATCATGCACAATGATGATTAAGCGAAAAAGTATTCTTTTAGAACAACTTGGCTAATATCATTCAATAACTCCATGTCTAAACAGCTGTAAGTATAAAACAACATTAGATAAATAACTCCATCATAACAACACATGGAATGTAAAGAAATAAGCCTAAAAGGAAAAGATATACCAAACAGTCAATATCAAAATAAACATTGGAAACACATCCATAGAGTGGAAAATAACAATTTTCACAATCAAAAACCTCTAATCAGGAACACAAGGCAAAGTAGGAATTAACAGGGCTAAAATCGGTAAACATGCAATACCCCATTCAAGGATATTGGGAAATTTTGCACATAATATTCAATGACTGACTACATAATGGCATAAACCACCAACCTCAGTGTTGTACGAAGAACCCTCTCGAACGTAAACCCTTGAATCGGCCTAGAATAACGTAGATATACAAATTGGTCAAAATCTTTCATCCATGAATATATCACACAGAAGGAGAAATCAAGAGAAGATGCCCTTGAAGAAGAACTCACTCTGGAGATTAAAATGTAATCAAAGATGGTTGATTCAGAGAATGGATGGTAGGTTGGAGGCTTAGGGAAGATTCATCGGCATCCTTCTCTCCTAGAAGAGATGTTCTGAGAAAATGTGTTTTCTGTGAATGATATGCTATCCCGGTCCATTTAAGGAAATAAATGAAAATGTACACAACATGACTTTGAAAACAAAATGGTGATTATATGCCTTTAACGAGATCTGCATTAGGCAGTCTCCAGGTCACCCCATATAACCATGTTATCAGCAGGTACTCTGTGAGCAAACTATCACTCGTGAAAACTGTGTACACAACATGTACTCCATAGTACCACGAATGTACTTTTTAAATATTATGAAACTCCCATACTTCTGCAAACACAAAAAGAAAGGATCCAAACCAAAAAAGAATATTCGGGTTCTTACATATTAGTTCGTGTTCAAAAAATTCATCCCAACATTAAAGTGTTCTATATATCTTCCCATATAATGGAACATATAGAGCCTCATGGATTCTTAATTTAATTCTATTATTATATATAAACATAACCATAGGAGAACGTCAATCATATCTTCCTTTGAATTTTATTGGGCCTGATCTAAACATTTTTTCATGAGTAGAAATAGATAACTATAATTTCGCATTAGTTTCAAGGTGATTGAGCATAATAATGTTTATGTTATCATTTAGAGCATGTTAGAGACTCCTCCAGTGCTTAGAGGTAAACATTAGAACTCGATCAGATATAATCAAGAATAGTGTTACATGAATACTTATAATCTATGAAAAATTATAATGTGATAAGTTCAAATGAATTCCAATGATGTTATTAATCTTTATTAGAAGACCCACCACATAACATATAGCATTATTTCCACTTGATGTATTTTAGAAAATCACAAAAAAAAATTGTGGATATTTTATCAAAATTCTTTGTAGTCTTTCATATTAGATTGATCACCCCCATGTACTTTTTCATTTCATGTATCTCTTCTTGAAATAATTTTCCCCATGTTGTTTATTAAATGATCACATTCTTTATATTATCCCATAAATAACTCCCTTGAAAATATATATACATATTCTATATACATGGATGTATGGATATGGTTGAGCTCTGTGATTAATCTAATATCTCCTTGTTTAAATCGGGATATGATGGTAAACTAAGTCAGGAATCCAATAATAAAATTACTTCATCATTAATGGTTATCCTTGAGGATTTACATTTTCATATTGCTTCAAAAAAATATTCTATTTTAATATAATCTCATTTAGAATACATTATCTTCTCTAGAAGGGATGATTGATAAGTCATTTCTATAAGGATTAATGATGTTCCTTCCATTGTGATTCTCATTTATGTCATCATTAAGTATAATAAGAAAGGACCCTCCTTAATTTTTATTAGTGGTAAGGTTGTTGGATACTTTATACATAAATAATATTCCATATTAATTTATTTCTCAATATTGAAGTGGATTGAGTATTTATATTAATTTATAAACTCTAACTATTATTCTATTTCATATTAATCTTTTTTTATATGAATATATATTTTAGTCTCATATGATTGGTATATATTTCACAATTCTACCCATATTGATAACACCAAATTATTTTCAATGAAATGATCATGGATACAAACCCAAGATCATTATTTTCACTATTCTACACATCAAATTTAAACTACATTAGGGAAACATCTATCAGTATATCATTTTATTGAAGAAAATTGCCAAAACACGTTGATTAAAGATTGGTGTCTGGTGAAACGAGTGTCCCACTTTTGGTTACTTTTTTTGTATAATTGTATGGATAATAATATCTTTCATCTAATTGAATATATCATTGCACTCAGCATTCAAAACTATATTTACACCCTTATATGCCAACTTGGAGAGAGGGTTTGAAAATTATGAGATGTTTCTGGAATATAGATGATAATATTCAACTAGTCCAAGGAAACTGTGGATATCAATCATAGTTCATGGTCTAAGAAATCCTATTATTTCCACTATCTTATAGGGGTCCTAATATTTCCCATTTCACGTGGAAAATTGCCCAATAATGATACTTATTTTAACCAAATTTTTTTACATTGTATAATAATTATCCTTCAATAATGTATATATTATTGTAATAAATTGCTTCTTATACTCCTCCTTTAATTTTTAGGAGTCTATAATATCATCTACAATAACTTTCACAACTATTTCAACATTATCCTTAAGGAATAAAATCATCATGTCCATGAACATTTACGGAGACATTGTGAGTCCAAATGGAATCAATATAAACTCATAGTGAATATACCTTCTATAAATAAAAATCTTGTGGATATATTCCTACTTTTCCATTACAAGGTATTATCCCAAATTAAATCCCACATTAGAGAAGAATTGGGATGCATAATTTTTCTAGATAATGCTTCAATTCGTGGAATATGATAATATTACATTATTGATATGTTGTTGAGATAACGATAATTGATGTAATGGAAAATTCACACATACTACTTCTTGATTATGAGGAAAATTTTACTCCATAGTGAACTACATTAATTTTTATAACAATTATTAATATTATCATGTAGTTTTTTTATTTCAATGGGATCAAAAATATACATTCTATTTGGATTCCTGGTCATCAGAAATTACCAATGTATAAGATTTAATGATAATTGAACCACTTTGATAGGAGGGAGACCTAAAAAATATTTTGGAAACAAATAAAGTTATTCTCTCACGTTGGTACTATCTTCTTGGATGTTATTTTCCTTCTCATAAATAATTCGATCTATATATTCATTCTCATAGGTAAAAAAATCCATTATTGTGATAATTGTACCAAATAAGATTCATAATCCCCCATTCAATTTCATTAAATCATAAGTTGATAATTTTTGATGAGTGTAGCTTAATTATACTAAAAATTAATGTTGAACTATAGAAGAAAATCCAATCTATTTCTTATATTGCATCAAATTAAACTACCATGAGTATCAAGGGTTTCTTTGGGATGTTCATCCAAAATAACATAAAATGGGATGATTTATATAATTTTGATGAAATAATTTCCCAATAATCTACTTTCATGGGCAGGTCAAAATCCACATTTTTAGTAGTTTTTGAAATGTTATACAAAACTTGTATGATATGAATGAATGTGTTCAATTAAAATAAAAAATATGTTCACCATTAATGAAAAACTGCTGTACCATTCACCACATTTTTATTTGGATACACTTCGTATGTTGTGATGGAACATGGTAACCCTTGTTTCGATTGAGATTTTTTACATTGATTATATCTGATAACCTTTTTCTTTGGTTAAGGGGTTAACATAGAACCACCTTTCCTTCTAGTTGAAACATTGGATAATAGGTAGAGTTTTTACTGGATTATTTATATCTTCTATTATATTAGTGGCTTTCTCCCATTAGTAATATCTCTCTATTTTCATTTTTATTCCTTGTCAAATTAATTTCCACATCCCCATTAAGAAATTTCATGTATGATTCATCCCCTAAGGTAGATAAGTTTGATGTTGTAATTTCTGTCTATCCTAATATTTCTATATTATACCACAAAATATAAACTAATATTTATCTTTATTAACTCCAATGAAACATTGAAATTTACATAGCTACATTTTTAAATGGTGGAAACATTTAAAAATATCATCACATATATGAATGTCTCAAATCAATATGAACAACCATAGACCTGGCTTCATCACACCGATGAAGCGGTCAACATCTCATTTTAGTGAAATGGAAATGTTGGAGGTTTATCTTGAATTTCACTTGTTCTTTTCATAATACTCCCATATGTATTATTATATTTGTTTTGTACTTGAGGTAAAGGAAATTCATCAATATTTTGAGTCAAATTGCACCATTAAAATATATTTTGGTGTTTTTTATACTATTCCTTCGACTCCATATCTTCAATATCATCCCCATGATTTTTATATTTGATCATTGTCAACCAATGAAAATATTATCCAACCAAATGATACATATAAAACACATCTTTATCATTCAAAAATTATTTAACAATGAAAAATATTTTCTAAATGGAGTCAATTGATTGTTATGTGATTATGGGATTTGATGATTCATTGAATTTTATATGGATTTATCACATATATGTAAAAACTATATCTTGTTATTTCTTAGAGATATATTTTAATTCCTCTTGATTCATGTTTATATACAGAACATGATCCAATAGAGAATGCATCATTACCAATTTCATGATTTCTTATCCCATTGGGTTGGAAATATCTTTTGAGAGGTCATCAATTTTCCCCTCAGAATGTCTGTTGGTCTAATTTCTGTTAATTCAATCAATTGAAAGAATAAATGGAAAATTTGGTATGAGTTATTTAAAAATATTGGCCATACAAATTGTAAAGCAATAAAATCAAAAATGGCCATAAATTATGTATATTACATAACAGTTAGATTTATGTATGTGAATATATTTTATCCATGATCTATTTGTTAACATAAAATATTACGCGGTTTTTTGGTCCCATAATAATAGTTCTTATTGAGATTGTGAACTTACCAAAGAATATCACCTAGGAGTTTCAAAAAAAAATCATCAAATCTTGTTTTCACAAACTCGTTCATAATCGATTATAACATAATTTTTTGTTTTTTTGTTTTTACTGAAAACCACATATGTGCCAGAGCAACATCAACATGTATTATCAATACATGAATATATTTTCTTAGAATCAACTTATTCAATATAATAACAAAATTTATAGATTCTAAAATATATGTATTCTTATTTATAAAGAATTCAGTATAGTTTTAAATACAAATCCCAAAATTAACTTGACATTTAATTGAAACAAACTATAATAACCCATATATTAATAACACATTAATTCATGATTTATCACATATTGTTTAACTTAATAAAACCCATAAGATCTATAATATTTGTTTATATAGTAGATTTGGTATACAACATACCAACATAATATATGGATACATTAACTTTTATCAAAATGATCTTCACATGCTCATAAATGATCACCATTTGCCTAAAATTGAATGGGAAAACTTGGGGACAAACATAAGAAATCAGTTCACTATAACGCCTAGTAAGGGAATGAATATATCATAACATTATGAATGTATTACATTTATATAAAATTTTAATATCAATTAGAAACAAAAGAGATGATATTCATAATCAGGATTATTGATGCATAGTACATGATTATAAAGTAACATAAATATAGGAATTAGTAAAAAACATTAAACCTAACATATTAAGAATAATACAATGTTAACTACCAAAACATAATAACATATTATTCTTAGGAAGACCATTATTGCACCATATATGGAATATTTTTCAACTAAAACATTACCCAATGTATTAGAGTGCTATATGTGGGACCCCTTTCGTAATCCTATCATTTAAATTTGTATGAGTGAGTCATATATCAAATAACATAGTAATTATTATCATAAATTTGAGTCACATAATAAAGTAGTTTGTGTTTCATACATACATGTCAAAAATAAATGAGAGAATGATATATCTAGAGAAAAACCTTGAGTGTAATTATTGGTGGACATTCACAACCAAATTGTTAGTCATGAAAAATAATCATAAAATATCATCTTTATAACATTTGTACCTAAATAATCATAAAATTTTATAATGAGATACAACATGTTCTACTATAATTTGAAAATTTAAATTATATATTTAGGGATGTGGAAAAACAAAACCGATCAATAGGAATTCGATATCCTTGTCATAAAATAATAAAGGTGTTGACTAAATAAGAGAAGGATGCGATCCCTTACATTTAGTGGGTGCTAATAAAAGCATTTTAGGACATTGATGATACATTATGTGACTATTGGGAGGGATATAGAGATAACAGGGTACATTACTGATGTGATATATTGTTTTCATTGATGTTAAATGGTATAATTTATAGTTTTCTATAAGAAAAGAGAGCGTATTCTTTTTATTATGTCCAAAATATTGTTTTTGGAAAATATAAAATAATATAAATAACATAAACATTCCAATTTTATTATTTTATGGTTATAAAAATTGAGAGGGGTGTAATTAATTTTTATAGAAAAATAAAAAACTCACTAAAATATTATTATTGGTGATGGGGATGTGATTCATTTTAATAATAATTTAATTTAAAAACATAATATAATATTTAGGTTTTGGAGAATTCCATTTTTCTTTTAAAATTAATAAGATAACCTAAAAATATAATATTTTAAAGGGGAAATATGTATTTTTGTATAATATTGTGGAATATATTACCTAATGTTTGGTTGACGATTTCATAATATATTCAAAATATAATAAATAATATATAATTTTACATGAAAATTATACTATTTTATAAAAATATGAAAAATTATCAACAAGATAATTTTAACATGAAAAATAAAATAAAAAAAAAATTTAATTTTTTTTTATAAATATTAGAAATTAAAAATTGGAAATAAAATCACCATTTATTGAAAAATGCGAGGATTTTGTAAAATAGAATTTTTTGACCCTTATAAAAGGTACATTTTGACATTATAAAATTATATTACCATTTCTAATAAAAATGTACTATTAAATAAAAATATTCAATTATATTATTATTTATTTAAAAAAAATTCAAAGAAAAAAATATTTTCTTGATTAAAACTAAGAATTACACAGATACATTTTGATTATTATTGTATCAAAATGTTATTTTTAACAAAATAATTTTTAATAATTTATAAATTATAGAAAATAAAAAATAATTATAAACATTATTTTATTGAAAATGAAATTTAAATATAGACACTTCTATATTTGAGACATGTATCCCTTTATAACATAAGAAAACACTATAAAGGTGACATGTGCGACATCAATATTTTCATAGGGGGGTTTGGTGAACATGGATTGGGATGCGATCCCCATGATCTTGATCATATACCTTAAACAATTTCGCTCATGATTTCGATGTTGGTTATCATATTAATATTTTTCACGGTTAGATCCCAGAGATATTTCCAACCTAAGATACCATGATAAATGGGCTTCATTGGGAATGCCCTAATGATCGAGGTCATCACTTCTTTTTTATTTGTCAAAAAAAAACATTATCATAACTATTAAGGTATAATTGTCATATTATCACTATTTAATGAATATAATACCAATGGTTATGTTATTTTGATGAAATTTAAATCTTATAGGATAAAATATTCAAAAACCCCTAAATTAAATCATTCGTTTTATATATCTATATTACGTAAAATTGTATAAAATCATTTTAAAAGGTAATTTGTATTTGTGAATGTCGAGGACCTTACACCTGTACATGTAGATAACATCATAGAAACTTGATCCATCATATAAAGATATTGATCCATCCTTTTTTATCACCGTAAATATTTTTTCTACCTTAATATGGCTTATTAGGATTCAAAATGTTCCTCAATTTCACAATTTATTCCTCAATGGGATCTGGGAATAAAGGAAATGTTCAAAAATGGTATCCCAAAACATTAATCAATCACATCAATTTTATTATGGAACAAAGTATAATGAAAATTAAATTATTAAATGTATTCCAAAATTATATGAAAATTCCAATGAAGGTAAATGCACATCCCATATACCCTGAGAGTCAACTTAGCACGACCTCAAAAATTATTATAATGTATAAATTGACCTTATATACTACCCATCGGTTTGAAGATGATAGGTGTTTCAAAAATATATCTATGATTCAGTATCATATTAATGAAAATTTCATAATTTTTATGAATATAGTGGATCCTGATCGCATAAAATCGAAACTATTAAATTATGAAATCAAACCAAGCACCATTTTTATACTTTCTTGAGAGGAATCCAATAGGCATATCTTTATTTATAGTTGTGAAATTTATTGAATTCATAAGGATCTCAATAATTTTTATCTATAATAATTCATTCTATGATTATTTTTTTGATCCAACGATAAAGCCCATAAAAATATCATCCCATTTCCACATAATAATATGAAGCCATTGTAACACCCTTTGATTTTGTAAAATAATATTTTCTCCCACTGAATTTAATAATTTTTAAATTTTATGTTAAATGTAGAAATATTTTAATATTATATTACACACAAAAAATTATTTAATAAAACTGCTAATTGATTTTTTATTTAGTTACCCAAAACGCCATATTCAGTTTTTTCTACACACTACATTGAGTTTAAAAAAATCATGACGTACTATTAAAATATTTTTATATAAAACAATACATATCATATATAAATTATAATATATGTTACGAATAAAATTAATTTATTTATGAAAGTATATGTTATACACATTTATATAATATTTATTTTTTATGGCACCAATTAATTACAAACTTGAAAATATTACTTTAAAATAATGGAAATGTTTTTCTGGGAGCAATTTTTATGTACACAAATGTGTTTTACATTACTAATGTAATCCAACCACTTTGGGGGATTTATTTTGTTGATATATATATTTCATAAATTAAATAAAATAATAAAATTATTATTTATGTGTTTTCGATATAATAGAATAGAATAAATCCAATATTTCCCATAAAACGATATTTTTTCTAAAAAATGTTTATTTTCTCTTTTTCTACCCTATTTTAATTAAATATTTTAAAATTTTTTGAAAATTTATTTGATAAATTAAACTATATTTCTTAAATCGTAATATCGAATTTCTATTTGTGTTATTTTATTTATAATTTTTAGTAAATAAATAATTTTTTGATGGAATGCAATATATTGAATTTTAATTGAAAACATACTTTCATTTAATTTTTTTATAAATATAAATTTTAATTTATAATTGTTTTATTTTCAAAATTGTTCAGTTTTTTATAAATTAATACAATTTATTTTCTTTTCTTTTTTATGTGATGACATTTCATATATATTATCATTTTCTCCTTAGAACCTCGCTTTGTCAAGGCATCTACAGAATTAATTTAAAATTGAAATTTTAAAATAATGTGAATTGAATTTAAAAGAATGACTTCCTTGTTAATATTTATAATAATTATAATATCTATTAATTTTAATTTAATTTTTAGCATATTGACAAGTGAAAATAGTTAAAAATTAGTTATTGTTATTAAGGTTAAAATTTTGGTTTTCACATTACTAAAACGAGTATTTAATTAATTTTTGACCCATAATATCTTTATTTGATAAAATTTATGGATAACATGTGATAACACATCCTTAATTTCTTAAAATACTCATTTTTTCGATTTAAATTATAAATTAATATTGTTACAATATCTATTTAACATGGTGGAAATTAAATGTGTAAAAAAAAGTATAAAATAATTAATAAGGAGTGACATGATTAAAAGATATGATTTTAATAGTGGAGGGGTTTCAATGAATTTTAATCCCTAAGATACATTATTTATCATTTTTTTGAGTCACATTAGAAATAGTGACATTACATTATTGAAAACATTTGTTTATTTTAAAAAATTTCACTCCGCCTCAATTATTAATGAGTGCCCACTCCACTAAATGATTCTTACATATGAAACCATTTTTCATGAACAAAACATAAAAAAATCAGTTCAACATTTACTCTTCACATATTAAAATCCTTATTATTGTAATATATACAATCATGTAATTATTTTGGTGAAAACCTAAGAACAATTCGTGTGGAAGAGTATGTCTGATTGTGTTATGATGAAGTCGATGCTAAAGGTAAGGGATTTATATCTCAATTATATTTTTGTACGACAGACATGCCATATTCAATCTGTTTCTATTTTATCTGGCCTATAAACTACCCATAAATATATTTTATGATGATTCTAAATAATATTTTTTATATTTACATATCCATTTTAGGATCTCTCCTTCATGGGGTTTACTATTAAAAAGTTACAAAATTGGTATGTTATATTTGTATAAATTTTCATATTAAGAGACATAAATAATGTCATTAAACTATATTATATTTTTAGTTATATATAAATAAAATTGGCATGTAATATATTGAATTTATTGATTCTCATGATATTAATTTTTTTTAACATTTTTAATTAATGGGGATAAGATTAAATGTTACCAAGGCGATAATGATTTTATGTCACTGTCACATGGTTAATTGATATTTTTTTAAAATTTTGTTTCAAAGGATAATATATTATGAACCACCTCTAAATAAAATAACGTAATTTTTTATCCAGTAGTTATTAATTATATTTAAAATTATTATTGTTTTTTTCTATTGTGTGGTACATAAAACAAGTGAGAAACTTTTTTGGAAAATGATACTTTATTCCACATCTCGATCAAAAACCCATTATTCTTCTAAAAGGATGTTTTCTAAAAAAACATGTTTTTACATTCTCAAAAGGATTTTCAAAATGTATAATTTAAAATAAATTATTGATTAATTGAAATTTTTCTAATGGAATTATTTAAATGATTTTTAAAATAATAATTTATATGATTTCAAATTTATTTTAAAAGAATAGAATTTTTAGACTTATATATATATTAATAATTAATTTTAAATAAAAATTATCATTTTCTATAAAAATTCAATCTGATTTTCCATTCAATATAATTTTCCAACTGAGATGGAATTCATTGATGTATGATAAAATTTAATGAGGATATACACCAAAGAGTATATTTATATTTTTTATTTGAATCATTTATAAATAAATAGTAATAAATCCCATATATTTTCAATGTTTTATATCATGATAATGTTATAATGAAACCTGCTTCATTTTTTATAATTTGATATATGATTATATAATGAAAATATTAAGAAACCTATATATTTTTCAAATATTATGAAATTATGTAATGTTTCTAAAACAAATTTTCATTCTCTACATTATGATATGATGATTATTTAATGATATTTTGGTATACATATGATTTATTTTCATTATGATATTGGTGGGATCAATATCACTAACAGAATAATTGGGTTATTATTTAGTTCCCTTGAGTTAATAATATCAAACCTGTTTATGGGATTTATACACTACTAGAAATAGTTGTGTCAAATTTAGTTATGGGAAACATGTGTGTACTAATTTTCTAAAGTAAATATATGTTCCATGTTTCATTATGTGAAATATATTACGATTACTTGTCCACTATGTAAAATGTATTAGTATTTAACATTTAAATATGAAGTGTTTTTCAATATTAGTGATGATTCTGCTCTTTTAGAACATGAGTTTAGGGTTCATGATTAATTTGTTATGACTTATCACTATTTTGGGCCTTATTTCCAGAAATTATTATATTTTATTTGATTGCCCATTTTTATTTTCTGAAGAAGGATGTCTATGAACTTCATAATTTATTTTCCTAATCTCATAAATATATTTTAATCTTATTTATTAACTTGATTGTAGATTTATTTCAATTATGTTTCCCATATTTTGTATCTAAGACCACAATTTATTTTATTTCATTTCATATGTTTATGATTGGAATGCCATAGTGGAGTACTATGTAAGAAGATATTGGTGGTTGATGTTTAATATACATCACCATATTTAAATATTTTGTATATAGTCTCAAACTATACTAATATATTATGATATTCTAGAATTTTTTTTGTAATGGATTGAATATTATTCATCATTTATGTAATATGTATAAATATATAGATATATGTATGTGAAAATCTAGGTTCACTAGAGTTTGTATCATCAGAATGGTTTTGCAGAAATTTAGAATCAAGGATGATAAAAATTAATTGAGATACCTTGAGATATTTTGATGTATATTTTATGCATATTGTAGTGTCCCGATCCTCTTCGGTCCATTAAAATGATAAAATATGGTGTTTTAGGTGTTCTAGGAGGTCATGATGACTTATTCCCAACACATTTCCAAATTTCAAGATCATGAACAGTGTTTCAAGAATGGTAGGGTTCCAACAGCTTCCTCTATTTCCTTTGCCAAATTTCATGTTCATGAAGAGTGTTTCCAGAATGGTGAGGTTCTAACCACACCCTCTAATTCCTTTTCCAAATTTTGAGTTCGTGAACAATATTTCCAGAATGGTGAGGTTCCAATAGAAATATCTATTTCCTTTTCCAAATATCATTTCCACGAACAATGTTCTCAAAATGGTGAGGTTATAACTATATCCCCTATTTTTTTCCAAATTTATAGTTCTATAGTGTTTCCGAACCTGTGAGGTTTCCATAATAGCGAGGTTCTATAATATTTCTAGACTAGTGACATTTCCAAACAATGGAGTTTCTAAAGTGTTTCTAGATAGGTGAGGTTTCCAGAAGAATGAGGTTCTATATTCTTTCCATACCAATGTGGTATCCATAATGGTGATTCATATAATACGTTTTTAAAATTTATGTTTGGTGTACGTTTTTTCAAGCTTCCTACAGTTTCACCCCTTATACATTTCATTTGATGTAAACTGTAGTAAAGTAATTTTTAATTAGATTTAAGGCTGAATAAAATACCATAACTCCTATATAAATTTTCATAATCTTCGGGATTCTTTTACTTGGTTAAACCTCATGTTTTACTGCAATATTATTTTAATGTAAAATCAAACGAATCATAAAACGCTACTCTATTAAATCTTTTGAAGGGATGTTATATCTTCCTCCCTTTTTCTTCTTCCATTCTCTCTGGTGTGAGATTATTGAACCTTTCTTTCCTTCCATTTAGTGTTGTGTGATCAAACATTCCTCCTTGATTGGTTCCCCTTTAATTTTTTCGTGCTGCAAGTGAAAACTCTATTTTGGGTGCAATCAAGCAATATCGATTAATCTTCGATATAAGGTATGATCAATAACCAAGATTTTGGGATCATCTCATTCAATTTCTCTATTCCCATTAAGGAATATTATCACTATGTTCCTAATGAACTTTTCATGGGTGTTGTCCAATGTGGTGGTGTCTCTACATCTACGAGTTGATGCAGTTCTCTAAGAGAGGGTATTGTGATATGTTTTGTTAGTCTATTCAAAGAGCATCAGAAACATTTTGAGGAAGGGGATTTGTTGCTTCTCATTTCTTTTAATTTATAATGTGGAGTTATCATGTTTTAGCGCACTAGATCATAGTGGAATTGTCTTATTAAATGTTAAACCAGATAAATAAAATGATATTAATAGTATGTTACTACCTCTTAATTTGTAGGGTGGTTTGATATCTATGATTTCTTTGTTTAGATTTTCATTTTTGATTGAAATTCATAAAGAACGTAAACCCAGGATTAATTGATAATTATTGGGATAAAGAGAAAGAGGCATTAAAATGAATCTAGTTGTTGTTGTTGAAATTTTAGGTTCATCAAAATTATATAGAAATCATCATTAATTTTTTGTGATAGATTACTATTTAGGATTCCCATAAATGTATCCTTAGAATAATAAATCGGTCAATTAAAGATGTGTTAATGAATTGGTGGTTTGGTAAAAGATAATTCCTTATAGGGTTCTGAGTTACCATCTTGCTTTTGTAAGGGCCAAGATCACATTTGATATAATTTTTGTCTTCCTGCTACATTTATTATGATGTGAGCCTAGAAGACTGTTTTCATATGTGGTAGTAGAGAAGCCTATTGGTTGTGTTAGAAGTTGATTCCTAGAGTCGTTAGAAGCATCTGTTTATGCATGTGGGTGTAAGGGAGGACACCATAGATGATAGAACATGTATAGTGTGAATGTTTGGATGCTTACTATTTTTTTGGATGCTTATATTTATTAATTTTCCCACTTATCAAGGAATTTGGTTTGCTTACCCTACTTCCAAAAGGGAAAAGACTTGTAGGGTATTCCATGTGACTTCTGTGTTTATCTTCCCGGTGGAGGATGGATCTATTCTCTTGCTATAGGTGGAAAATACCTGATCGGTAGTTCACATACTCACTGTTTTGATCCCCTTGTGTTTAGTAGCATATAATCATTTTATAAAATGTTTGGGAATATGAGAAATTAATAATGTAGTTAATAAATTATTGAATAAATGACATTAAACCATAGGGATTTATCTTGATGGGATGCAATGCAAAGTTTTTAATTTAATGCAACGATTAACATTAGGTGTGACAGTAAAGAAATAAAATGTGGAAATTGTTAATGGTTAATTAATGTTAAATTTATTAATTAATGTAATTTCCAAGTGATAAAAAGGGATTAATGTAATGTAATAAAGCTATTTAAATATGTTGTGTGCTTATAAGAACCCTAGTCGTAGAAATGGAAATCGAGAGTTCAAGAGACGTTAGCTGTTCCTGAGTCTAAGACAAGGTTATGCGTATAGTGTGGTTGTGAAATATATTATATTCTTAACTATTTGTGTTTCTATACGTTACTCCAACCCATCAGTTAGGGAAACTAACACCCCATGGATTCTGAGCCATGGGGGTGTTTCCCCTGATCTTTTGGTGATATGTTGGATGGCTGACAACCCCCTTTGGCCTCACTCTCTTCTCCTTTTAGTTACCTATGCTGGAAGGCACAACTATTAGTTTTCCCCATAAATTTGTGTAGAGGGATATTATGTATTGTGGTTATTCACTCACATATATTCTATATATAGTTTTGTATGAACTACTATAGGTGTAACATGTATAGGTTGTGATAGATTTAGGATCCTTATTCGTTGTATGCGCTGTAATGGCAAGAGGTATAATTCATGACGTATTATGCTCGTTATGCACATTGTGCTGGCTTCTATAAACTACTTGGTTATTTTTTTACATAGATGTGGTAGTTTTGTAAGAAGATATGCATGTTGTGGTTATTTTCCTTGGTGTCTGCGGGAAATCCTTTTTTGGGAGAGATGGATTAGGACTTGCGACGGTGGGGAAAAGCGGAAAAGCAGTGGGGAAGTAGTAGTAGGGTACCATTGATATTATTTATTATATTATATTATCTTTTATGTGATAAATGGTTAGAGTATCCATGGTAAGGTAGGGAACTTAGTATACTTGTTTAGGTGACGAGTTAGTTTCACGTGTTGTTAACTGTGCTTTATCATTCTTTCTTTACTTTTTCATGAGAGGATATGAGGAGTATCATACTGATTATATAGTTATACTCACCTGATGTCCATATAAACTATTTTATAGGTCACATGGAGCATGTTGGAGATCATGATTGTTTCTATTATATTGGGGTTGTAGGAACTATTTGGACTTCTAGGTTGCAACTCTTTTTTCATTACTTTGGGTATTTTTAGATTTTCCACTTTCAGTTATAGTAGTTTTTCAAAACATTAAATATGTGTACTTGTGATTTCATTTATATTTATGTCCTCCTTGGAGATGGTTGTTTTCTGTATTATCTCTTTATTTCGATGGTGTTCTTTTTTGAGGGTAATTTCTACCATTTGTGTGTTTATTATACCCTCTTTTCTATTAACTAACCCAGATCCTACTAGAGGTGGTACTCAAGGGTCATTATCTCTTTTCTCGCATTGTCAGCCCAGTAGGGGAACACCTTGTGGGGAGGGGGTTGCGGTAGAGTGGTTTCATAGGTCTGGTTGAGGGATTGGATGGAGTTTGGTGTTAGGCATAGGTGAGGTAGCCCCGGTTGGTTGGGAAACAGTGTTAGAAATGTTTAGAAAGTGATGTAAAAATTGGATACCAGCTGATACATAGGCATTTTCTCCCCCATATGATCTAATGCACAAACAATTAAGATTACAATTACTAAAAAATAAGGTGGCATTATTTTCAAGGTAGTGTCTTTAGAAAGGATCACACAACATTCTTCTTTCTTACTATGTTTGAATGGGTATATCATTGGATAGGTTACCTTAAAATGAATAAAATAAATCAATTAATTAAATAATGTTGAGTCTTCCATATTCTATTTTTAGGAGCTCAATCAATTTTTTTTTCAGGTATGGCTCCAGGTCAATTTTCTCTTAAGGATCGCATAGAATTTGTTTGACATGTCGGTCCAGCATCTCACTGTATGGTAGAAAATGATGAGGACGACACATGGAGGAGTATATTCAATTAGTATCAGCACCAAAGTCTGAAAAAGTACGAGGGCTTCATTTTAGATGCAGTCATGGACGACTGGTTAGAGTAGATCGAGATTGGATTTAGTTTGATCTATGCTCAGAAAGAAAACTCGGTGTCATTGGTTGTGGAGAAGATACATGGAGTAGCGATAGAGTTGTGTTTATTGTTCCTCAAGGATAGTGAGGATTCAAGGATCTCATGGGCGGAGTTCTGATAAAATATAAGAGTCATGTTTCTTTCTATGACTGTGAAGGAATCCAGTCACCAAGAGCTTCTTACCCTTAGACAAGGTAGCTCTATTGTGAAATATTTGGAATTGGTTAGATGAACCTTTTATGATATTATTTGGACTCGTTTCCAGATTGGAAGGCTATGAAGAGGAATTCTGAGGATTCTTTGTGTCCATTGATCTAACCCCAAGTCACCCCATTTATGCTGTAGACATGTCTTGAGGTTCTGGTGAGGGTAGAGTTCATCGAGAGGACATTGGCCAGAACCGGTTCACCACGAGAGGGGAGTCTTCTTGATTCCTCACAAAAAATATTTGGGATCTGGGTTTCCTGGATTTCAGGGCAGAAGTGTTTCCATTTGGCTAGGGGTAGGTCCTAGTGCTCAACATCTCATTTCTCTAGGGGCAGCGGCTCTATGTCCTATACCAAGGGATCGGGGGATTTTTTTCATATAGGGTTCGAGTTGAACGGTATAGAGATAGCTAGTCCTTTCAGAGTAGTCATCTTCCACCAGTTGTTCTGCTCTAGGTTCCTATGTTGAGGTAATTATATCCAAGGAAGTAGCATTAGGATGTAGCAGCATTGGATCCACATAGGGTAGATGGGGTAGGTAGAGGATATCCCTGTGACACTCTACAATCTCTGAGAGCAGAGTGCGACCATGGTGGTTCTATAGTGATTCTATAAATGTGAGGTTTCCAGACCTGTGAGGTTATACTATGTTTTTAGATAGGTGATGTTTCAAGACCAGTGACGTTCTAAAATGTTTCCAGACTAGTGAGGTTTCCAGAATGGTGAGTCATCCAACACTTTGTCATAATTCATGTTTGTTGTACATTTTTTCCAGCTTCCTACAGTTTCACCCCAATGACGTTTCTTTTGTCGTAAAATTAATTTGAGGCCTTGTTTTATGGTATTTAAGGCCAAATTAAATCCCATAACTCCTATATAAATTTTCATAAGGATTGTTATGCTTCTACGTGGTCAAACCACGTGGTGTGTTTTGATCATCCTTTAATGGATAATTTAGTGTATCATAAATAGTTACTCAATTAAATATTCTAAAATGATGAGATATATTTTTCCCTTGTTTATCCTCCTTATTCTCTGTTCTGATATTCTCTAACCGTTCATTCTTTCACATAAGAGTTGTGGGATCAAACATTCCTCCTTGGATTGTTTCCCCATGAATTTATTCTTGATACACATGAACCCTCCATTTTTGGTGCAACAATGTAGTATCAATCAATATTAGATATAAGGTAGGATCTATCATCCTTATTTTGGGTTAATCTCTTTATTTGTATCCTTTAACATTTATGGAATGTTATATCCATGTTCATAATGAACTTTTCATGGGTGTTTGATGGTGTGGTGGTGTCTCTGTATCCTCGGGTGGATGTAGTCCTCTAAGGGAGGTGATTGTGAACTGTTTTGGTAGTCGGTTCAAAGATTATCCAATAAATTTTGAGGGAGGGGATTTGTTTCAACTCTTTCCTTTTATGTGAAAATGTAGAGTTAGTGTGTTTGATCCCACTATATCATAATGAAATTGACATATTAAATAATCGAATCAGATAAATAAATTGATATCGAATGTATGTTATTGCCTCTAGTTTTTCTTGATTGTGTGATATTTGTGCCTTATTTGTTTAGATTTTCATTCATGATGGAATTGAAAAAGAACATAAACCTGGAATTAATTGATAATTATTTGGATAAAGTTAAAGAGGTAATAAAATGAATCAGGATTTTGTTTTTTTTTGTTTTTGTAATTGGATGCTAATGAAATTTATACAGAAAGCATGTTTAATTATTTGTGATATCTTACTGTTTAGGTTTACCCCCATTGGAACCAAAAAATAATAAATCGGTTAATTAATGATGTATTTATGAACTAGTTGTTTGATAAAAGATAATTTATTTTAGGGTTCTGAGTTACCCTCTTGATTGATTAAGGGCCAATATCCCCATTGATACAATGTTAGTTTTCCTGATTCTTATGTTGTGATGTGATCCTCTATGGCTGTTGGGATATATAGGGGTGGGGAGGCATATTGGTTGTGGCTGATTTTGATGCCTAGAGTAGTGAGATGCATCAATTTATGGATTTGGTTTTCGGGGAGGACACTAGAGATGATGGAATGGGTTGGATGTGAATGGTTTAATGCTAGCAACTTCATTTTGGTTGTTTATCATCTTTATATTCCCCACAACTCAAGGCAACTAGTTTTCATACTCTCCTTCCAAAAGGGTCAAAGACCCAGAGGTTATGCCATGTGATTTCTATGTTTAGCTTCCCGAGGTAAGATGGCTCTACGGTATTTCTATAGGTGGAAAATACTCGATGTCTAGTTCACCGACTCACCGTGTTAATCCCCTTGTTTTTAGAAAAATAGAATGTTTTTCTAGAATGTCTAGGAATATAGAAATGTAATAATTTTTTTAATAAACTATTGAATAAATGATGTTAACCCATGGGGCTTAAGAATTTTGTGGCACAATGATGAGTTTGAAATTTAAAAGAACATCGAACATTGGGTGTTATGGTAAGGAAATATAATGAATAATTTATTAATATTTAATAAATTTTTTATAAATTAATTGAGGTAATGTGAAACTGGTTAAAAGGTAATGATGTAATGTAATAAATAACTTTCATTGGATTTGTGCTTATTAGATACCTAGTCTTAGAAGTTGTAGTTGGGAGTCCATGAGACATTAGTTGCAGGTGAGTCAAAGACTAGTGTATTCCCATAGTGTGGTTTCCATCTATAGTTTATTCTTAAAATTTTTTGTTTCTATATGCTATTCCACCTGCATAATATAGGGGAACTGACTCCCGGGGAATTCTGAGCCCTAGGGGGTGTTTCTCCAACTTTCTTGTGGAATGATGGCCGGCTGACTACCACCTTTGGCCCTGCTCCCCTCTCTTGGAAGTTACATGTACTGGAAAGCACAATAGTTAGTTTTCCCCATATATGTGTTTAAATGGATTTAATGGCTTGTTGTTATTAACAAACACATATTTTAGATAATGTTTCCTACGAACTACTATAAGAGTAACATGTATATATTTTGATGGATTGAGGATCCCTACCTTGTGTATGGGTTGTCATGCCTTTAATTATAATGCCCGACGTATGATACATGTTATGCGAGCTAAGGTGGCTCCTAGAAACTACTTGGTAAATTTTATTACGTGGACATGTTGGTTTTGTTTCATGTGGTGCATGTTGTGGTGCTTCTCCCAAGTGTCTGCAAGTTATCCTTTTTGGAGATAGATGTATTAGGATGTGCGACGTTGGGGAAAAGCAGAAAACCTATGGGTAAGTAGTAGTGGGGTACCCTGGATATTATTTATAATGTTATATAATCTTGTATGAAATACCTGGTGAGAGTATCCATAGTGAGGTTGGGAACATAGTATACCTTTTTAACTGACGAGTCAGTTTCACATGTTGTTCATTGTGCTTTAGCATTCTTTATTTACTTTTACACGAGAGGCTCTAGGGATGATTCAACTAAGTATACTGTTATACTCTCCCTATGTCTTTATGAATTATTTCCAGGTCATTTGGAGTATCTTGGAGATTATGCTGGTTTCTTCTAGCACTGGTGGTAGGTGCTGGTTGGACATCATGGTTACATCTATTTTTTTTCTTTCATTTGGTTATTCGCAGTTTTCCCCTTTCAGTTGAAGTAGTTTTTCATTTCATTACATATTTGTACACCATAATTCTTTTATATTGTTATCCTCTATGGATTTGGTTCACTATTTTTGCATCTATCACATTCACTTGTTTTATCTTAGAGGTAAATTCCTACCAATTGTGTTTTTTTTATACCCTCAGTGCCAGTTTCCAACCATTGGCCTACTAGAGTCGGGACTCAGGGGTCTTTATCTCCCTTCCCACATTGTCATGTTGGGAGAGGTACACCTTATAGAGATTGGGTCATGATAGATATCTCTAAGGATAAGTCCAACTCTGATTCAATGTATACTAAAATTTCCTAGAATTTTAGTAAAGGATAGTCCAAGTGGTTTCCATGAAAATAAATCCACATTTAGATACAACAAGAGGATGTTGGTAGGAACAATGATAATAATTGTTAATAATATTGAAAAGTTTTCATTGATCTATAATTGATCATAATAAGGTGTATGATATTGGACATTAATGAAAAACTAGTTTTACACTACAAGAGGATATTATTGGAAAATTATAAAACTCCATTTGAACCACTGTTAAGGATTTTAAAAGATTATGACTGTATATTATATTGGATAATCCTATGTTTTAAATGATTAAATAGAAGATTTCATGATTATTATATCATATAAATTATTTTATGATGATTATGTGATTTCCAAATATTGTTTCTGTATATCAAATTTTTTTTCAGTTTTATACAATGGATGGAACTTGGAGGAACATGTATGAAATTTAATGTGATGAAATGTTTTATGAAGAGTATCAAAATGGATCTGTGACTAAGGTGAAGGATTTTATGATTATTCCAAATCATTTATCATGGATAATGAATGACTATGTGAATCATAACCAACTCTATGTGTCACCCAAAAAGATATGGATATATTTTGAATACTATTTTTGTAGTAGAGACCATATAGGAAAGAATATTCAATTTCATTTATGCCAGGAATGTGGGATGAAGATCCCAAGGGATTATATCATAGTGGTCACGACGCGTCCCCCGAGGGACGTGCTGTGACAACCTAAAGACCTCCTTCTATAGGCCTGGGGCTGGCGACTAGCATCAAAGGCGTAATTCCCTAAAACTAGGAAGGCATCACCTTTATAAACTATAAACCCACACATAAGAGCACACAGATCGATGCAAAACACTAATTAAATTGTATAAATAAGGAGTGCTAAAAAGTAAAAGGGGATGGAAATACAAGACCATCTGTAAAGTACAAGGAACTGGAAGTACAAGTACAACTGAAGAATTGAAAAATAGTTGTTGGGTCATCCTCTAGAGTTCCTACCTGAAGGGTATGTATAGATATCCTCCTCAGCACTCCACATTCGTCAGTCTCTTCCATGTACCGACTCGTCGTAAGGTCCACCATTGGGTACCGTCCAGTCCTGTTACTCTCAGCCTCAGTCAGCACAGTCCATCGTCTACAACCAACACAACAAGGTGTAGGCATAGCCCTTGCATGGGTGAGTATAATGATACTTAGTAGGGACCCTGATACCCATAAGGTCTCACTAAATCCACCAATGATAAACCACAATTATGAAATCAATAGATAACCCCACATAGTTATATTCCCAAACATATACCTAAGTTATCAAGTAATCCATCTCAATCATGAGGAAAACACAAAAGTTACTTACTCAGCTCAACCGGGATTTTTATTCCCATTATCGAAACCACGACTACTTTAGAACTCCTCCATTGTTGAGTACAGTGGGTCTCCCACGACACCATTCACGCTTCCCACTACCCTCGTACTATTGAGGTACTTTCTTTTTGAGTACCTTTGGATTGATGTGTCGCACAGAGGCGCTCCCCATCGTGGGTCTACCGCCACAACCAGCCGTTCCTCCTCATAGCCTGTAGAGGTACTCCTCCTGTCGAGTACCATGGGTCTGCCACCAAAACTAGGTCCTCCTATGTCATGGGTCTTCTCCACAGACAGGAACTACCCCTGGGCAAGTCTAGTCACTCTGAGTCAATTGGTCAGCAGTCTTCAATTCTCATCCAGCTACTAGGTCTCTTCACTTTTCTCTCTCATCAGTGGTAGGATCCGCTCCACGAGCTACTGGTCAATATGCCAATTGTCCCGGAGTCCCACGAATAATTATCTTAAATATAATCCATTTTATAGGGGTCTCAATGAAATAGATGACGTGTCAATCAGAATCCCGGTCTGTGAGTTATTAGTCTTTTAGTCCCGAGAGCCTAGTTAGATTTGTGTACGATCAAACCTGACCGTATCTCAACTATACCCGAAACTCCAGTGGTGTATACTCAACGGGACAATTATACTCAAATATTACTAGCACCTCATACAGTTCATCAAACGGACGTCTGATTCCAATGATATGGAAAAATGAAAGTAAAGGGTCGTAGTGGCCTCGGGTCTAGTCTGACCCGGCCGGAATGACCCGGCCTGACCCAGTCTAGGTCGACCCAATTGGGGTGGACCCGGCTTAACCCGTTGGGTCTGGCCCGGAATGTTGGGCTAGCCAACCCACAGGGCCCAACCTAGCTGGCCACAAGGGGACGCAGAGGGTCGCAAGGGTGCAGACCGGTCACGATGGTGCGAACCTGCCATGGGTCGGCACAAGGGAGGGTCAGCCTGGAGGGTGTCGCAGGGGCGCGACGTGGCCCGAAGGGTGCCGTGAGGTTGCAGGCCGGTTAGGTTGCAGTGTTGCAAGGTGCGCACAGAGGCCAGCTCTGTCAGGGTGCTGCCTAGGCCACGGGAGGGCTGCTCGGCCGGGGTACCGCAAGGGGTGCAGGGGGCCGGCTCGGTCTGGGTTCCGTGAGGGGCGTGGGAGGCCCGCACGACTGGGGCTCCATGAGGGGAGAGGGTGGCCGGCTTGCCCGGGGCACAGGAGGTCGACGAACAATATGGTCGGGGTAGCTCAGGACAGCACCACGAGGCCAGATCAGTTGAGAGGGATGGCATACGGGAGCCGGGGTGCAGCGCGACTGGGGTGCGGCTCAGCCAGTTTGAGGCACGGCTCGGGCCGGTTCGGCCGACAGGGGGTACGGCCGACAGGCAGTGCGACCGGGGTGTCTCGGAACACGGAGGGCAGCGCAGTTCAGCCCAGGGTAGAAGAGCCGGTTCATTGAAGGTGCCTGAGCATCAAAGGGGTGGCACAGGTTTCCTTCTTCCACTTCGTCAATTCGTCGCCTCGTTGCCATGCCGAAGAACATCACAAAAAAGAATGACTGAGGGGGGTCGACCCTTGTTATATTGGCCCGCACCCTCTACATTTAGTGTGGTAGTAATCAGTTCATCCAAAACATCAACAAAGAATAAGCTTGGAAGATATCTTAAAATAATCAATTCCCACAATCCCTCATTAAAAAAATATTCCCAACCTGGAAGGAAAAACACTGCGGATCAACAAGATAATAAGTTGGTCAACATTCATTGTTTTGGAAGGGATGATATAGGGGAATAATATCATACATAAATAAAATCCCACCCTTGATCATTGTTCGTCGACGTTAGCACGAGAAGGCGGACGTCGATTCGTTGTAGATGACCACGTCCTACGTCAAAGAAAGTTCCATGAAATGAAGTCGAAGTCGAGTTCATTCTTCGTAGTCGAAGGTGTTCCTCGATGTTGTTCTTCGACAGTGGAGCTTTCTTCATGGAAGAAAACGTTCTTCATTGGAGGGCATAATCCTCCAAGTGTTGGGCGTCGCGTCACTTTACTAGTGCTTCATCTCTTGGTGAAGCCATACCAAATCCTCCTCCCAAGCTACATATATATAGGAGAGAGGGGAGGCAGGTAACGATCATTGGAATTTATCACGGTTCATTTATTAGAAACCTTCATAAATTACAATGGCATTATTACTTAATTTAAAAAGAGGCAAGCCAAATAATTTACACTGGCACAATGATGTGGCGCATTGGCAAGATTAATGATATGTGCATTGGCACAATTAAGGTGGATGAGGTCAAGAGGCTCTCCCCAATTAATTGTGAGAGATGAGGGTTTCTCCCAAATAAATGGGGTTTTTAAGAGGGTTTAATCCTGGGTGGTCCCCAAAACCATAACATCTCATGGGAGGTTATAGTTTGGGTGGTCCCTGCCACCATATCCTCTCATGGGAGGTTATGTTGTGGTGGTCCCCACTTCGAACTTCTACATAGAGGATTAGATCCGGTGGACCCCCTGAAATATCCACATGGAATATCAATATAATTTTAAATGAATTTTATTTTATTTTATTATTTCCATGAGAAAACCCGAAAACTAACATTCTTTCTAGTCCATCTATCATCTAGGAGAAAGTCTCCTTAAATGAATACCGGCGATGTGTGTTCAATGGTGCCCTCAGATTTAAATTCCGAGCACGGGTTCAAAAGTTATAAAATTCCACTCAGGTGTTTACTGAATGTAACCGAAAAAAGTTCAGTTAAATATTAATAGTCACCCTTGACCCGTTCCAGTCGAGGATAGGCCATTCTTAGGTGAAACACACCCCAAATAACCCAACGGTACTCTCAGATTTTCAATATGAGTTACCGTTTAGATGCTATGAATTTTACAATGAAATAAATGTCATTTAATTATTTTATTTGCAGCCAAATTTTTTTTTCTGGTAGCCCACACCGGCCATATTTAGTATCTATTTAAATAAAGAATACCCTCACAAGTTCAGCGGTGGTCTCATATTTTTAATCTGATCTACCATTTGTGAGTTATAACCATTTTAAAAATAAAATAATTTATTTCATTATTTTATTTACAGTTATGAAAATTTGGGTTTTCTCACAGGAGGCACGCGCTGACAAATATTAAGTCGCACCTAGGGTAAAACCACCATCCTTAGCACAATGGTTCCCTCTAATTTCTGATCTGAGTAACCTTTTAAGAGTTATTCCACTTTTTTTAGGAAAATTTCTTATGCACATTAACTTAATCATAACAAAACTTCAAGGAATCATTTCGGGCACTCTGGGCCTCGGAATCACGTGCCGTCTGATTTTACAGACTCGTAAAATATCAATATATTTAAAAAAAATTACATGGAAATTCCATGTCTTTAAATTCTCCCAACCACAAGGCTCTACGTCACCGTGAGACAAAACTCAAACAATGGAAACAAATGGGGGTACTGTGAACGCATCTGAGCCTCCCTCCCACATGTGCTCTCCTGGAGGTTCCCGAGCTACCGACGAACGTGCACCAGAGGTATTCAACATAAATTATGGACCCACTTTTATCGATCCTCAATATCTACTGGAACCTCTGTAAAATTCACCCCATCGCCGACGTCCATCTCTCCATGGTCGATGACGTGAGAAGGGTCGTGCACGTATCTCCTTAGTTGGGATACATGGAAGACGTCGTGCACCAGGTGGAACCGAGGTGGAAGTGCTAAGTGGTATGCCACCTCACCAAATCATCCGAGGACCTGTAAAAGTCTGATGAATCTCAGAGATAACTTTCCGCCTTAGCCATATCTCCACAAACCTCATCGAGGTGAGACCTATAGAATGATGTGGTCACCATCCTCACACTCTATAGGTCTCCATATTCTGTCATCATACAACTTCTTCCTTCTCTGTGTAATCATCATCTTCTCCTAGATGATCTACACTTTCTCTGTGGTTTCTCGTACCATATTTGCTCCCACGGGTGCTGACTCCCCTGGGTCAGTCCAGAACAAAGCTTATCTACATGTTTTCTAGTACAACTCCTCGAAATGTTCTATCCTAATGGTGGAGTGAAAGCTATTGTGGTATTAAAACTCCACCAATGGTAAGAGATCATCCCAACTGTGACTCATGTCAAGGACTCAAGCACGCATCATTTCCTCGAGGTTCTGAATGGTCCACTCAATCTGACTATCTGTTTGAGGATGGATGGCGGTGCTCAAAATAAGTTGTGTACCAAATGCCTCCTGCAACACCTTCCATAGTCAGTAAGTAAATGTGCCTCATGATCAGAGACAATCGTCAAATGTACTCCTTGTAGCTGCACAATCACATGCACATATAGGCATCACAAGCCCTCTACTAAACTACTCTCTCTGATTGGTAGGATGTGGGCCGACATGGTGAGTCGGTCGACAATCACCCAAATCAAATCATGTCCTCTGGATGTACGTGGATGTACTGTCATGAAGTCCATGGATATCATATCCCACTTCCACTCTAGGACCTCCAAATATTGAACTAATCCATCTGGTACCTGATGCTCCGCCTTCACTTGCTGACAAGTGAGGAATCGAAAGACAAACTCTGCAACTGCTTTCATAATTCTCGTCCACCAGTGTTGTCGTCAGTGATCCTGGAAAATCTTTTCCACTCTTGGATGTACCTCCAGAGGTGATGTTTGGAACTCCCACAACGCATCATATTGAAGTGACACTGGTACCATAGTACGTTCTCAGAATAGGATGGCATGCTCCACAACTTTAGAAAATCCATCAGGTGCCTGCCCTATGGATATCTGAGCATGTCATGTCTCGCAGTCAGTGTCCCCATGTTGTGCCTCCCTAACATGACGAAGAAGTGGGGGAGTGGGTTTAATAGACTGAAGGAAGGCTTCTCCATATCTATCCACAAAGGATATCTGTAAAGCATCTAGCTGCTCTATCTTCTCACTCAGCAGATGCATGCCAGACCTCTTGCTGATTTTGTCTGCTACCAAGTTTTCATTCTCAGTAGTTCAGACTATCTCAATTTCAACTTCTTCTTCCATGAGGGTGTCGTTGGCCAACTCATGAGTGATTGGCTGAAACCTATTATACATTAGTTTATCATGTGCTTTCTGGGATACATTTTTCACTGACTGAGGAAAAACCCATCCCAATGCTGTAGATAAACCACAACCTCTTTGCATAATACAATTAATCTGAGTGTGAAATGTGGATGTTAAGTCCAAACCCAAACTATCATCATAAGGTCACGACACATCCACCAAGAGGTTCCAACCAAAACTCTCACTTCAAGGGTTATATCACATCGTCGGCATAAGTGTGATTATCGAGTCTCCTTCCAAATGTATCTCCAAACGTGAGGGTCAAGTCAACAGTTTAACCGGAAACTCTAGGTCCTGGAGAAGATTCGTGAAATTAATTAATGATTTCTACCTATGACTATTGATATGGAATCTATTAATAGACTTAGACGGTACCTCAAATCATTCCTAGAGCCCTTGGGCCACATTCGTTGATCACATGCAACAAATCTCTTCCACTTTTCTCCAGCTCCCTGAGCCTGGAGGGGTCCACAAAAAGGGGTTGGTTGTAACATGTAAAAATGTGCACCACTACATGATTTTCTCCTAGCTCTGCTTCTACGTCTGCTGCCATGTACATTCATTTGTCCCTAACACATTTTACATGCCCAAATCCCTGATACTAGTGTCAGTTCCTTACTTTCCCACTTCCAACATTGACTAGCTGTATTCGTTCAGTCAAAGTACATTCAACCAAAAAGGTTCTCTCTATCACCCTAGAATAAATAGGAATACATAGAGGAATAGTGATGGTTTAGATGTATTTTAAACACACCTCTGTCAGAATTTTGAACCCCGAATCACTGATCTTTTTTTATTCATCATGTACCTGGAATGATCGGTATGCCACGATGAATACTCAGCTACCAACAAGTCATTCTGCGGAATCTTTAGAAGTTCTAGAGAACTCTCAACCACCTCCTCGAGCCAGTCCTCATTCGCATGTGAGTCGAGATCGCCTTGGAACCTGAGGGGTATCTGATTCTGAAACATGTGTAAGGCAGTAAGCCTACATGTGTCCTATACAGGTATCTCCGGTTGTAACTGCTGACCAATGAGTAGTGATATAGCTGGCACACTACCCAAAGGTACTATCTCGGGGAAAAGTCCACGTATAGAATCCTCATCACTAAGCGGGCCATTCATAATTTCACTCACAGAAAAATACTAGTAGCTAAGAACATCATCTACTCTATTGGTGTCTCAACTAGATAGGAAACTCTAGCAATCGATTCCAGCCAGCACTTAACTGCGTGGGAATCTGTTTCTCCTCGAAAACTCAGAGTCCTCTGCTACTGGAACTCATGAAATGCACTTAGTTGGCATGCACCATATACTATTGTGGCTAGTGGTATCTTCAGTACAATTGGTGTTGGTGTTACTGGTACACCACCCGAAGGTTCCAACATAATAAGAGGACCCTACACTAGAGCCTCATCGCTCGGTGGGCTATCAGTGCATGGAACTCATGGAACTCTAATTGGATGTCTCCATGGATGCATCCTAAAAGAAATAGATGTGACACAATCTAAAGATTATACCTAGTGAGATGTCCTAGTGAGCTGCCTTAATAAATCACAAAGAAAAAACACACGCAATTAGTGTTTTCATGCACTGGGAATAAAATCAGAAGTCAGGGTCCTGTTGTATGGTTACGTCAGCTGCCACACCAACACTGGAATCCCTGAACTAAAAACCACACACACTACACTTAAAACATTTGCTTCATAGAATAGATTATAGTCCTATGATCTGTAGTAGAACTGACTCCTCTGATACCAATTTGTCACGACCCGTCCCCCAGGGCCTGTGTCGTGACTACCCCCAGCCCCCCTTCCATAGGCCAGCGGCTGGAAACTAGCACCAAAAGGTTAATTTTCTAAAACTAGGAAGTCATTTCCTCTAAAACCTGTAAAAGAACACATCAGAGCACACAGCTGGATACAAATCGCTAAGAAAAATATATAAGTAAAGATTACTGAAAAGTAAAAGTGGCCGGAAATACAATCCCAACTGTAAGGTAAAAGGAACTATAAGTACAAGTACATGTAAAGAAAAGAAAAATATATGTTGGGTCATCATCTGGAATTCGTACATGAATGGTAGGTACAAAGAGCCTCCTCGGCACTCCATTTCTATCAGTATCCTCCTTGTATTGAATCGTTGTATGGTCCACCTCCAGGTACCATCCAGTCCGGGTACTCTCAGCCTCAGTCAGTGTTGTCTATCATCTGCAACCAAAACAATAAGGTGCGGGCATAGCCCATGCAATGGTGATTATAATGATACAATGTAGGGACCCCGAGACCCTAAAGGCCTCACAAAATCCACAATGGATAAAAAAAGTATGAAATCAACAGATAACCCCACATAGGTATATTCCCATAGATATACCTATGTTATCAAGTAATCCATCTCAATCATGATGGAAACAGAAAATTTACTAACACAGCTCAACTGGGACTTTTATTCACATGTTCAAAACCATTACTGCTAGATAAGTCCTCCTCTGTCGAGTACAATGGGCATGTCGCGACACCAAGCGTGCTTCCCACTAACCTGGGACTGCTGAAGTACTCCTCCTATCAAGTACCGTGGGTCTTCCTCCACAACCAGGCTCTCCTCCACCATAGGTCTACCGTGACAACCAGGTGCTCCCCACTAGGCTAGTAGACTCACTCTAAGTTAATCATTCAGCAGTTGTCTAGTCTTAACCAGCTACTAGGTATCTGCACTCTGCTTGCTCGTCATCGATGGATCTGCTCCACGAGCTACTGGTTGATACTCCAACTGTCATGAATTCCCATGATGAAGTATATCAAAGGTCCACTACATCATAGTTGTCTCAACGCAATAGATAGTGATTCAACCAGATGCCCGACCTGTGAGTAATTTTTCTTTTAGACTCGGGTCCTAGTTGGATTCATGCATGATCCAACAAGACCATATCTCAACTATACCCTAAACACTAGTGGGATATACTCAAAGGGACTGTCATACTCCAATATTACCTACGTCGTAGATGGTTCATCAAACAGATGTCTGGTGCCAATGATATGGCCAAAAGAAAGTAAAGGGTCCTAGTGGGCCTGGGTCTGGTCAAACCCGGTCAGACCAACCCGGCCCAACCCCGTCTGGGCCGACCTGGACTCGGTCGACCTGGCCTGACCCATTAGGTTTATCCCGTCCTGTAGGGTGGTCCAGCCAGTTAGGTTTGGTCCGGCCTACAGTGCCCAGCCCCGGTGGCCACAAGGGGTCGTTGAGGGCCGCGAGGCCGTAGACCGGTCACGAGTGTGCGGACCGACCACAGGTCGACATAAGGGAGGTTTGGCACGGAGGGTTCTACAGGGGCGATGATCGGCCTAAAGGGAACCAGAAGGGCATGGGCTGGTTCGACCGGGGTGCTGCGAGGGGTGCACGGAGGCCGACTCTCCTAGGCGCCACGTGGGGCACGGATGGCCAGCTCGGCCGGGGAACTGCAAGGGGTGCAAGAGGCTGGCTCGGCCGGGGGGTCACGAGGGGCACGAGAGTCCGGCTCGGTCATGGTTCCGCGAGGGGCACAGGAGGCCTCCGCGGCCAGGGCGCTGCGTGGGGCGTGGATGGCCAGCTCGGGCTGGCCTCTGGAAGTCAGAGACCAGTGCAGCTGGGGCGGCCTGGGTGGATGCCGCGAGGCCGGCTCTGTGATGACCCAGACTCTCCTGGTCCTTTACTTTTCCAAAAATCCGAATCTTAAAGCGATAGGATCTCGGCGCGACCGATCGGCGTGACTGAGACCGATCAACGCAACCGAGACCGATCGGTGCGTCCGATCGGCGCAACCGATTAGTGAGACCGATCGGTGCGACCGATCGGTGAGATAGATCGGTGGGACCGATCGGCCCGACCGATCGAGGAGACCGATCAGGGAGACCGATCGGTGGGACCGATCAGCGCGACTGATCGGCACGACTGATCGTTGAGACCGATCGGCGTCACCCTGCTTTATCGGGGTTTTTCTAGTGACGTGCGCAAATTGAGTTTTAAAACCTTCTTTGACGCCCTTTAAGCTCGTTTTAAAGCCCGGTAGCGCCCATAAATGTTATAATTAAATATTTAATAATTTAACCTTGTGTGTGCATCGGTTTAAACCACCTGACCCCTTTAATAACGTGTGGGGCTGCGTGGCCAACCCATGACCCCCGCTCCTTACGCGGTTTGGCGTTCTTATCTCAACTGTCTACAGATCTTATAAACTAAGGGTTATCCATGGTTTCTTCTTTTCTTGATAACTCTGTGCTAAGAGAACCATTCGTCCAGACGAGCATCTTTTCGTTCAAACAAGCTGCATCGCTATGCGTGAAGTTCCGCGCCTGGCCTAAGTGTCGATCTTTCATCAACAGGTAGGGAATTTCTTCATCTCTCGCTTTTGTGTATCGTGTGGGGTGGTCATGATTTTGATTCTATAGAATTGGTTAAACCAGACCTAAATAAAGATAATCGACTGATTATATGATGAAAGAAGGGGAAGGGTTGTGATCGTTGATGCTGTTTTATCTTATCATCATCTTTCTGAATTGTGCGGGCTTACGCCTATTGAAAATCATGGTCGTTGGTGGTCTTTCTCTGTGCACTAATGAACCCGTGGGGATGTTTTAAATGACTTGTTTGTGGTTGTGAACTCCTGTTGTAAAAAGGGACATTGGTTAATCACGTACACCTGGCTAAATGAATTGACTGCACTAGAATCAACCCTTCTATGATAACCCCCTATTAAAGCACACGAAATTGAAATCAGGGAGGGTGTTAAATCATATAAATCTGAAAATACCGGCATGGACCTGATTTGTGTTGGTGGTAGTGGTTTGGTTGTTTTCTTTTATGGGCCTATTTTTGGAGATGTGGGAGGGGATGGGATCCCCAATTTATATGGATTCGGTGGTTGTGAGTTTCAAGACCGGGTGGTTACCTTGTTTATATCACGAATTGGGGTGGGATCCTCTATTTATGAGAAAACATTTTGGGGGACACGGGGTAGTGTCTCGGGGGTTTTCTTTGGTTCTAGTCCTTCGAGGGATCTAACTTATCCCTTGGTTATTATAACATTACAAGAGAACTGGGTGTGGATGTTTAAATTGACGTTTGGATGGATTCTTTCCTTGGATATGCTTATGGTGTTAGTTTCCCAAGTAGGAGCATAAACTTATTTAAACCTTGTTACTGAACATGAAAACAAGAATGGGACAAATGAGTTTTGTTGGCGAGAGTCGTGACTCAGACTTGAGTGCGGTTGTGATCTGTAGGCTGTCTGAAGAAAAACCTAACTTGGGGTGAGTACTTGTTACCTATGTATATACTTGTAGTTTTTTGTTTCTTATTCGTGGCCCACCCAAGTTGAGCACTTAGTTTCGAACACCCCCATTTCATGGGGGAGGGTGTTTTTACCAAAACTATTCTTAGTGGATGGTTATTAGCTTCTTTTCTGGTCCCTTTCCCAGATATCCCAAGTACCTTCGGGTAGGCTGTGATGGCCTGAGGTCCATTATTAGCCCCAGAAACTTTGGGCGGGGTAGTGTGGTGGTTGTGGCCTAGGTGAGTGCAGGCAGGTGGTTTCCCAAGTATCTTCGGGATGAGTCCCAGGTGTCTTCAGGCGTGGCAGTGGATCTTCTAGCCCAGGTGCATTCAGGTGTGGTGGTGGTTGTTCTGGACTAGGTGTTTTCAGGTGTGGTACGTGTGACAGTTGTGGCCCATGTGTTTGCGGGTGGGATTCGGTAGTGGGACTGTGTGCGGTTGTGGCCCAGGTGTGTGTGGGCGGGTGTGGCAGTGGGACTACGGTGAGAATTGTGGGATTGGTTCGACACGTAGGATGTCTCAATAACCAGTGGGAAAGTTCCGTGGGGTACCCAAACATCGATGTACTCTTATTATATATATTACCTGGTTTGCGTTACTTGGTGAGTGTAGCCGGTGAGTGGGATGGGTGAACTCTTTCATAGTAATGGTGGTCTGCTTCTCACAGGACTTTAGTACGTTCCCCAAATTATGCACGAAAGTCATTGGTTTTCCCTACTCGGTGTACCTGTATGCTCACCCTACGTATATAAAACTATTTTCAGGTTTCCAGGAGGACTTCGGGGATCGCACAGGACCATACTAGCTCGGATCTTTGGGGAAGTCGCAGTTGCTGTTTTTCTTTCTTTGGTACTTACCCTTGTAGTCACTTTCGTACCATGTGGATTTTACTTTTGGAACATGCATGTGGGAATGGTTTACCTTTGGCTTTACTTTTCTTTTACTTTTGGTGTTGTTGGGTTTCATCATCTTATCTCCCGATCCTATAAAATAAAAAGGGTAATGCCTTCCAATTGTGTGTAATTTCCATACCCTTGGTGCTAGTTACCACTCCGGAACCTATAGAAGGCGAGTTTTGGGGGTCACTATCTCTTCTTCAACTTAAAGAAGGAAGGGCTTGGCAACCTGCTGACCCTTCCCTCCTTTTGGTGAAGGTCGGTCGTGACAGAATGGTATCAGAGGGAGGTTGAGAGATAGGATGGAGTCTGGAGTTAGGCACAGTGAGGATTGCATGGGATGGTAGGGAAAAAGTTTTGGGGGACCTTGGTACGAGAATTAGGCTAGGGAAGACTGGCTAGGACACGGGATTTTAGGCCCCCACGTGATCCAATGCAAGGACTCTGGACCTACCGAACGACCAAGTGAGGCCATGCTGATTGCAGCGTAGAGTCCCTAGGAAAGGTACATGCATCATAATGAATTGTGTTCTCGTGTTTCTGGGATGTCTTTGGAATTAAGAGTAAATGAAAAGTTTAAGAAATTTTAAGAACAATATTCTTCACTACTTGGGCTTAGGCATTCCTTGTTTACCTTATAGTTATGGCACCTGGAAGGAAATCACGTGTGGTACATGCGATCGTGGCCCCAGAGACTACTTTGGCCAATCGGTAGAGAGATTATCGAGAGGAAGAGGATGATCAGTTTCAAAAGACTCTTCAAGCCTTCCAGCGACAGACCCTCGAGAAGTACAAGGACAACACCTCTGACATGAAGATGGAAGGATGTCTAGAGGATCTAGTTATAGAATTCGTCCTGATTCGGGCCCCGAGCGAGTACTGGGTTCCTCTGGCCTTCAGCCAGATGTAGGGAGCGGCGCATCAGGGGTGGACGCTTTACCTGGGGGAGAGGAGAGAGGCTGAGGTGCCATGGGATAATTTTGAGAAGGAGTTCTGGGAAGAATTCCACTCCTCGACGATGAAGGCAGAAAATAGATAGGAGATAATCTCCCTCCAAAAGGGGAGTATGTTAGTGAGGGAGCTAGGAATCAAGTTCAAAGACCTCCTACATTTTTCTCCGGACCTCTTTTTCAATGAGGAGTCTTGGGCAAGACGTCTAGAGGAGGCGCTCCGATCCTCTCTCCAGTATGATGTTGCCCCGTTTACCCTGCTGACGTACTTGGAGGTCCAGAAGAAGGCCGAAGTGGTGGAGAGGATGCATGATCTAGGAGGTGTGTCACGAGAGGGGATCCAGCTAGGACCATCGAAGGGGAAGGCCGTTAGTACCAGGCCTCCAACGTCAGGACCCTCCAGATTCTGACCAGTAGGGAGTAGGGTGCAGCAGTTTAAGTTTTGATCCCTCGGTCCTCGCCCTTTTCCTTCGGGCCAGAGACTGCGATGCTCCGTCTGTGGGAGCCATGGACATATCTGGATTCAGTTCCCGGACCAGGTATAGTACGGCGGTGGCAGACAACCCCAGCACCCGTGCAAGCATTAGCTTCTAGCCAGGCCTTTCTAGTAGCAGCAGCAGGGACAGCGAGCTCTCGCTCCTCCGAGGACAGATGTAGGAGGAGGGGGCTGACCTCAGGTCACTCCTCAGGGACCTCGACCAGGGCATGGTCGGGGAGGTGGCCGACAACCGAGGGGCAGAGGATCTGAGCGTAGACAGCTACACACCGCGGAGGCAGCAGTTCCAATAGGGCCGGAGGTTATTCGAGGTACGATCAGTTTTTTTAGCACTCTTTCTTATGCCTTGTTCGATACCGGAGCTTCGCACTCCTTTGTTTCACCCAGTCTAGCCCGTGCCTTGGGCCTTGATGCCAAAAGACTTCCAGTGCCCCTAGTGTTGAGCACACCAGTCGGAGGTCTGACCGACGTGTTGTTTGTTTTTCGGGGATGCAGACTGATGATATGGCCACATCAGTCGGTTAGAGACCTTCTTCTGCTACAGATACAACCATACAATGTATTCCTAGGCATCGACTGGCTATTTTCTGTGTGTTCCGTCATTGACTGCTTCCAAGGAAGGGTTGTGTTCTTGGACTTGGGTGGCCGGCGTGTTACCTTCACCGGTGAGCGGAGCAGTTAGAAGGGCAGCATCCGAGAGGAACCCCTCCTCTACTTGTTGGTCGAGCTGTCAATGGAATCAGTAGATGCTGAGATGGTGGAGGTTCCATATGTTGTATATGAATTTATGGACATCTTTACTGAGGAGGTAACGACTCTACCCCCTCAACGGGATATCGAGTTCGGGATAGACCTGCAGCCCGGTGCTCGTCCGATCTCAATGGCTCTTTACCGGATGGCACCTTCAGAGCTACGGGAGTTGCGGATCCAGATTGATGATCTAATGAAGAGGGGTTATGTTTGGCCAAGTGCGTCACTGTGGGGTGCTCCAGTCTTGTTTTCAAAGAAGGAAGATGGTTGTCTCAGGTTGTGCATAGACCACAGGAGGCTGAATCAGGTGACGATCAAGAATCGCTACCCTCTTCTGAGGATAGACGATCTTTTCGACCAGCTGAATGGGACAGGATGGTTCTCAAACATCGACCTGCAGTCTGGGTACCACCAGCTAAGAGTGAAGGAGGGAGACATCCTGAAGACGGTGTTTAGGTATAGATATGGAAACTTCGAGTTCATATTCATGCCCTTCAGTATTACGAACGCCCAGCTGTGTTCACGGGGCTTATGAACTCCATCTTCAGGGAGTACCTAGATCGGTTCGTAGTTGTGTTAATCGGCGACATCCTGGTCTACTCGAGATCAGAGGATGACCATGCAGAGCACTTGAGGACAGTTCTGGAGGCCCTCCGACATCATCTTCTCTATGGGAAGTTGTCGAACTGAAAGTTCTGCACACGAGAAGTGCACTTCCTTGGGCACGTGGTGTCCGAGTAGGGGGTAGCGGTGGACCCATCAATGGTTGAGGTAGTTGTTTTTTGGGAAGCACCCAAGAATGTGGCAGAGGTCCATAGTTTCCTCGGGCTGGAAGGCTACTATCAGAGGTTCGTACCCAACTTCTCCTGAGTTACAGCCCCTTTGACAGCCCTGACCAAGAAAGACCAGGTTTTCGTGTGGAGTGAGCAGTGTGAGTCATCCTTTAGCTATCTGAAGGAGAAGTTGCTCAGTGCCCCAGTGCTTAGACTGCCAGAAGAAGGGGCGGCGTATGAGGTGTTCTACGACGCTTCAGGACAGAGCCTAGGATGTGTGTTGATGCAGGAACAAGGGGTGATCTCCTATGGTTCCAGGCAGCTACGTCATCATGAGCGTAATTGCACCACCCACGACCTGGTTCTTGCAGCAGTCATTTTTGCGCTAAAGTTATGGCAGCACTACCTCAATGGAGAACGCTTTGTGGTATTCATAGATAAAAAAACCTTGAGGTATATCTTCTCCCAGTGGGACCAAAACTTGCGACAGCAGAGATGGGTGGAGTTCCTCCAGGATTACAACTTCGAGATCTCTTATACTGAGGGAAAGTAAAATGTAGTGGCCGATGCCTTGAGCAGGAGGACGTGGAAGGATGCGGTCCGAGAGTCGGTGGACGCCTGGAAGGAGATGGAGGAGTTGGCTGCCATACACCTGGATGTGGGGATGGATGGTGGAAGAGGTTGCCTATATCAGATGGTAGTGCAGTCATCTATATTGCAGCAAGTGGAGGAGACTTAGTGTGGAGACCCAGAGTACGAAGTGATGCGTGGCCGAGTTGACCAGGGAAATGCTCCAAAAGGATAGACAAAGGATGGCTAGAACCAGATGCTTTTCTAGGGAAGGTTGTTTGTTCCAGGAGTGATGCGCGGAAAGGTTCTCAGTGATTTCCACAACTCACCCCTGGCAGTACACCCAGGAGTTTCCAAGATGTACCAGAGACTAAAGAGATAGTTTTTGTTGCGTGGAGTGAAATGAGAAGTGGTAGAGTTTGTGGCCAAGTGCTTAGTGTGCCAGGAAGTGAAGGGTGAACACCAAGTTCCTGGTGTCCTACTGCAGTATCTAGCTGTCCCCGAGTGGAACTGGGACGACATCTCGATGGATTTAGTCACGGGACTTCCCAAGGTCCAAGGGGCATAAGACACCATCTGGTTTGTAGTGGAACCGTTGAATAAATCGTCCCACTTTCTGGCGATCAGGGAGTCGAGTAATGTGGATTATTTGGCACGAAAGTACGTGGATGAGGTGGTGCGGTTTCATGGAGTTTTGAAGTCTATAGTCTCAGATAGGGATGCACGGTTTACCACGTGGGTCTAGAAAGGATTTCAGCATGCTTTTGGCACACAATTATGCCTTAGCACTGCTTTCCATCCCCATACAGAAGGACAAATAGAGCGCACCATCCAGACCATGGAGGATATGTTGTGGGCATGTGTTCTGGACTCAAGAGGATCATGGGTGAGACACTTGCCCCTTGTAGAGTTCACCTACAAAAATAGCTATCACTCTACCATCGGTATGGACCCATTTGAATCCTTGTACGGGAGGCCATACCGTTCACCTGTGTGTTGGGCCGAAGTAGGAGAGGCAGGAATCCTTGGCCCGAAGGTGGTGCAAAGAACGACATAGAATTTTCAGCTCATACGGGAAAGGATGAAGGCGGCCCAGGACCGGCATAAGTCGTATGCTGATACTAGGAGGAGGCCCTTGGAATTTGAGGTTAGAGACCACGTGTTCTTAAGGGTCTCCCCTTGGCGCGGACAATGGAGGTTCGGTAAGGGGAGTAAACTTTCTCCCAGGTTAATCGGTCCCTTCGAAGTGTTGCGGCGGGTCGGCGAAGTGGCTTATCAGCTAGCGTTACCACCGCCGCTACTGAGGATACATGACGTCTTCCTTGTGTCCCACCTCCTTCATTACCTGCACGACATTTCAAACATCCTTGACTGGGGATAGCTAGACATCGACGATGAAGTGACCTTTGTGGAAAGACCATTGATGATCAGGGATCGCAAAAAAACGTGCTTCGTGGGAGAACCATTCCCTTGGTTTGTGTGTTGTGGAAACATGGTAGGCTTGAGGAGAGTACGTGGGATAGGGAAGCACAGATGCATGCCTAGTACCCAGAGTTGTTTTGAGTTTTGTTCTGTTTGTTATAACTGTTGTGGTAGAACGTTTTACATTGTTGGATATGAAATGTTATTACTCTGAATGTGTGTGAAAAGTCCTGGCTATGAGGGAGGAGAGAACTCGAACCCTAATCAAGACGCATTAAGGTGGATGCGATTAAACCCGTGCGGGCGAGTCATTGCCGCCCAAAGCAGATAATATCTTGACATGTGGAAGGAGAATCCACAACCCCCTCATGCCTGGGCAGTTTGACATGATATGTTTCTTTGTTCATGAAAAGAATGTTTTCTTAGTTAACAACGAGGTTCACTCTTGAGAGGTATCTTTCGAGGTGGTTGTTCAGACCCGCTCTTTCCTTCTGGGTTGTTTAAATTCTCGGGGGTGGGAATAGATTGAGAGGTATCTGATGTGATGACCCAGACTCTCTTGGTCCTTTCCTTTTCCAAAAATCCAGAACCTAAAGGGGTAGCGTCTCGGCACGACCGATCGGTGAGACCGATCGGTGGGACCGATCGACGCGACCGATAAGTGAGACCGATCGGTGAGACTGAGACCGACTGTTGCGACCGAGACCGATCGATGCAAATAATTGGTGAGACAGATCGTTGAGGCTGATCTGCGCGATGGATCGGTAGGACCAATCGGTGAGACTGATCTACGTCACCCGACTTTGTCGGGGTTTTTCCAGTGATGTTCGCAAATTGAGTTTTAAACCCTTCTTTGAACCCCTTTAAGCTTGGTTTAAAGCCTAGTAGCGCCCATAAATGTTATAATTAAATATTTAATAATTTAACCTAGTGTGTGCGTCGTTTTAAACCACTCGACCCCTTTAATAACATGTGGGGCCGCGTGGTCAACCCACGACCCCCTCTCCTTACACGGTTTGGCGTTCATATCTCAACCGTCCACAGATCTTATAAACTAAGGGTTAGCCTTGGTTTCTTCTTTTCTCGATCACCCTGTGCTAAGAGAACCCTTCATCCAGACGAGAAGCTTTTCATTCAGACAAGCCGCATCGCTATGCGTGAAGTTCTACGCCCGACCTAAGCGTCGATCGTTGATCAACAGGTATGAAATTTATTCATCTCTCGCTTTTGTGTATCATGTGGGGTGGGCGCGCTTTTGATTCTGTAGAAATGGTTAAACCCGACCTAAATAAAGATAATTAACTGGTTATATGAAGAAAGAAGGGGGTTGGGCAGTGATCGTTGATGCTGCTTTATGTTATGATCATCTTTCTAAATTGTGCGGGCTTACGCCTACTGAAAATCATTGTTGTTGGTGGTATTTCTCTGTGCACTAATGAACCATTGGGGATGTTTTAAATGACTTTTTTGTTGTTGTGAACTCCTTCTGTGAAAAGGGAAATTGGTTAATCACGTACACCTGGCTAAATGAATTGAAAGCACCAGGATCAACACTTCTGTGATAACCCCCTATTAAAGCACACGAAATTCAAATCATGGAGTGTGTTAAATCTTATAAATATGAAAATACTGGCATGACCCTACTTTGAGGTGGTGGTAGTGGTTTGGTTGTTTTCTTTTATGGGCCAATTTCTATAGATGTGGGAGGGGATGGGATCCCCTGTTGATATAGATGCGGTTGTTGTGAGTTTTAAGAACGGGCGGTTACCTTGTTTATATCATGAATTGGGGTGGGATCCTCTGTTGATGAGAAAACTTTTTGGGGGACATGGGGTAGTGTCTCGGGGGGGTTTCTTTGGTTCCAGTACATCGAGGGATCTCACTTATCCCTTGGTTGTTGTAACATTACAAGAGAACCAGGTGTGAATGTTTAAATTGGCGTTTGGCGGGATTCTTTCCTTGGTTATTCTTATGGTGTTAGTTTCCCAAGTAGGTGCATGAACTTATTTAAACATTGTTACCGAACATGAAAACAAGAATGGGACAAACGAGTTTTTTTGGCGAGAGTCGTGACTTAGACTTGAGTGTGGTTGTGATCTGTAGGATGTCTGAAGAAAAACCTAACTTGGGGTGAGTGCTTGTTACCTATGTATATACTTGTAGTTTTGTTTTTCTTATTCAAGCCCCTCCCAAGTTGAGTACTTAGTGCCGAACACACCCATTTCATGGGGGAGGGTGTTTTTCCCAACACTATTCTTATTGGCTGGTTATTAACTCTTTTTTATGCTCCCTTTTCCGAATAGACCAAGTACCATCAGTAAGGATGTGATGGCCTGAGATCCATTATTAACCCAAGAATATTCAGGCAGGGTAGTGTGGTGGTTATGGACCAGGTGAGTGTGGGAAGGTTGTTTCCCAAGTATCTTCGGGATGAGGCCCAGGTGTCTTCGGGCGTGGTAGTGGATATTCTAGCCCAGTTGTCTTCGAGCATGGTGGTGGTTGTTCTGGCCTACATTTTCGCTAGTGTGGTACATGTGACAGTTGTGGCCCAGGTGTTTGCAGGCAGGATTTGGTAGTGGGACTGCGTGCGGTTGTGGACCAGGTGTGTATGGGCGGGTGTGGCAGTGGGACTGTGGTGAGAATGGCGGGATTGGTTCGATGCATAGGATGTCTCAATAACCAGTGGGAAAATGGCACGGGGTACCCAAACATCGATGTGCTCTTATTATATATATTACTTGGTTTGTGTTACTTGGTGAGTGTAGCCGGTGAGTGGGATGGGTGAACTCCTTCATAGTAATGGTTCTATGCTTCTCACGGGACTTTAGTACGTTCCCCCACTTTTGCACAACAGTCTTTGGTTTTCCCTACAGAGTGTTCTTGTATGCTCACCCTACGTATATAAAACTCTTTTCAGGTTTCTGGGAGGACTTAGGGGATCGCGCAGGACCGTACTAGCTTAGATCTTTGGGGTAGTCGTAGTTGCTGTTTTCCTTCCTTTAGTACTTACCCTTGTAGTCACCTTTTTACCCTATGGCTTTTACTTTTGGAACATGCATGTGGGAATGGTTTACCTTTGGATTTAATTTTCTTTTACTTTTGGTGTTGTTGGGTTTCATCATCTTATCTCCTGATCCTATAAAATAAAATGGGTAATGCCTTCCACTTGTGTATAATTTCCATACCCTTGGTGCTAGTCGCCACTCCGGGACCTATAAGAAGACGGGTTTCGGGGGTCATTATCTCTCCTTCAACTTAAAGAAGGAAGGGCTTGTCAACCTGCTGATCCTTCCCTGCTTTTGGTGAAGGCGGGTTGGGATAGGCTCGGCCGGGTGAAGCGGCAGCTGGTAGCTGAGGTGGGGTGCGGCTCGGCTGGGGCATGGCACGGCATGGGCATGTTCGACCGGCGGGTGGTGCAGCCATCGGGCAGCAAGGCCAGGGAGGCTAGGAAGTGGAAGGGAGGCGTGGTTCGACCCTGGGCGGTAGTGCCTGTTTGGCCGAGGCGCTAGAGCATCGAGGGGGCGGCACATGTTGCCTTCATCATCTTGTCGCCTTGCCTAAGAACATCATAAAGAAGAACGGCAGAGGGGTTCTAGCCATGTTAGTTCGGCTCGTACCCTCCGCATTTAGGGTGGTAGAAACTGATTCATCAAAAATGTAAAAAAATAATGAGCATGGAAGTTAACATTAAATCATAAATTCTTATAATCCCTCATTAACAAAATGTTCCCAACTAGCAAGGAAAAATATTCGCAGATCAGCATTATAATAAGTTGGTTCACATTCTTTTTTTTAAGGAAAAAACATCAGAATAATATAATACTTAAAATAAAATCCCTACATTGAACATTGTTCGTCGATGTTGGTGCGAGAAGGCGGACGTCGATTCGTTGTAGACTAACATGTCCTACGTCAAGGGAAGTTCTGAAAATGGAAGTCTAAGTTGAGGTCATTCTTTTTAGGCGAAGGAATTCCACATCGTCTTTCTTCATCGGTGGAGTGTTCTTTATGGGAGAACACATTCTTCTTTGGAGAGTTTAATCCTACAATTTTTGGGCATCGCGTCACATTACCAATGCTACGTCGCTTAGCGAACCGGTCCCAAATCCTCCTCCCAAGATCTATATATATAAGAGAGGGGGCAGGTAGGTAACGATTGTTGAAATATATGACGGTTCATTTATTAGGAACCTTACAAATTTCCAATGATGATGTTACCTAATTTAAAAAGGGGTAAGCTATTTAATTTACATTGTCACAACGATGTGGAGAGTTCGCAAGATTAATGGTATGTGTGTTGGCACAATTAATGTGGAGAATGTCCAGAGGCTCTCCCTCATTAATTGTGGGATAAGAGGGTTTCTCCCAATCAAGGGGGGTTTCAAGGCGGTTTAATTATGGGTGGTCCCCACAACCATAACCTCTCATGGGAGGTTATGGTTCGGGTGGTCCCCACCACCTTAACCTCTCATGGGAGGTTATGGTCTGGTGGTCCCCACTTCTAACTTCCACATAGAATATTTTTTCTGATGGACCCCACCTGAAATATCCACATGGAAGCTCAAAATAGAATAAAATGAATTTTATGTTATTTTATTATTTCCACAAAAACCCAAAAACTAACTTTCACCCTCATCCATCTATCATCGAGGTGAATGTTTCATCAAGAGAATACTGACACTGCGAGTTCAACGGTGCCCTCAGATTTCAATTCCGAGCACCGGCTCAAAAGTTATAAAAGGCCTCTTGCGCGTTTACTGAATGTACCCGAAAGGAAGTTCAGAAAACTATTATCTATCACACTTGACCCACGCTGGTCGAGGATAGGACCTACCTAGGTGAACGATTCCCCAACGAACATAATGGTACTCTCAGATTTTCAATCTGAGTTACCATTCTGATGTTTGGAATTTTACAATAAAATAATTTTCACAGAATTATTTTATTTTTGGCCAAAAACTAACTATTCTAGTGGCCCGCACTGGCCAATGATAGTATCTGCTTAAATAAATCTTGCCCTCACAAGTTCAGCAGTGGTCTCTTATTTTTATTCTGAGCTACAATTTTTTAGTTATACGCTTTTGAAAAATTAAAAAAAATATTTTATTATTTTATTTATGGTAATGCCAATTTTTGGTTTTCTCACAGGAGGCGCACGCTAATTAATCTTAAGTCTTGCCTAGGGAAAACCCACCATCCTGAGCGCAACTATGCCTTCAGATTTATGATCTCAATAACCGTTTAAGATTCATTCCACTTCTTTAGGAAAGCTTCTTAAGCGCATTAACATAAGCTTAACAAAACATCAACGTATCATTCTGGGCACTCCGGTCCTCAGAATCATGTGCCGTCTGATTTCGAGGACTCAAAAAATTCCCATATATTTAAACAAAATTATATAGAAATTCTAGGTCTTTACCATAGGTAAGATAAGAAGTTCCAATTGTAGAGAAGAATGATATAATGAATTTAATTATCAAGGAATAATGAAATGATTACCTAACCAAGTGTATTGGAATATTTATCTCCCTAAGATATCTATGATGGTTAAATGTTTCATAAATGAAATTTTTTCATATTATTCAAATTAGTACCCAAAAGGGAATGAACATAAAGATATTACAAAATGTTGTACAATTAATTGATTTTTCATTGATGATGAAGATATGTCAAATGAAATTTTATAGTAAATAGGTATTATAGGAAAAGATTATGAAGACCATTTCATGTTTAGAGTAGGAAATGTGATTTTTAATGTATTTTTGTATTTTAATTTTGGAATAAGAACATATCTAAAGATTTTTCAGTATATGTTTTTCATCATGAATTTGAATAAATTTATTGAATGATATTGATGACCTTGAAATGTGATTTAATATAATGGTTATATTTTATGTAAACACATGATTAATGGTAAGATTTTATATAATATCTTCCTAATGTTATGATAATGATATTAGAGTAATGAGATGATCTATACGGTTAATATATATTGGATAATATTAATTACATTAAAATAAATTAATGTTTTATTAATTAAGTGATTTATTCTAACATTTATTTATTTTATATAATTTTGGATTTAATGAATATATCGAATATTATATAGTTAATATAACGAATAAAGTTGCATGTATTCATTCATCATGGATTTATGGTAATATATTTTATTACCATGTTTTATGATAATACATGATGATGATATAAAAATGATGTTCTATTAAAATAAAATATACTTCGTGTAGTTTGGGTGACTATTGATAAGTTATTTTTTCAAACATAGTGACCTACATTATAATGATTTTAAATTTTAATCACATTAAAGGGTCATAAGGATTTCCATTTATAGAATTTTTTATGATTAATATTGAATATTATTTATAGATTAATCTATTACATCCTCATGTAATTATTTATGTAGATTTGATAAAAACTTCTTGCCATTAATTGTGATGATAACTAAGGATAGATATACTAACTTATAATTTTACGAATTGGCCTAATAGTCCCATAGTTAATTAGGCAACCATAAATTTAGCTTTGATTTTTAATGTATTATATGGAATGGAAACTAATCAAGGAACTACCAAAGGTGATTCTTCTAATTATGAAATGTAATTAAATCATGTAAGTATATATTATTATGAAAATTCATCAACATTGGGAAAGGGGTCATAAACTAAAATGTTATCCAGTTTCCATCATTTTTTATGATGTCAATTAATTTTTTTTCATTCCAGTTTATTTTATGTATTTATATTTATTAAAATTATACTGATAACGTTTTCTATAACTCTCCATAATTATTTGGTTGATATTTTTCTCTTATATATCTTCATCTTAACATCCCACCCATTTTATTTTTTCTGAAAACCTAGTATCTGTTTTTCTAAAAGACGTTCTCACAACCATTCATCTTTTTAAAGACTATATATTTTAACTCATTTTTGGATGATTTTTTCTGTTGAAAAATTGTTAAATTTTAATAATTTTAAAACCAATATTATTTTGAGGGAAAAAGTAATTTTATAGGGAGTATTATGTAACACCTTGAGATTTTCTAAAAAAACATTTCAATTGAATTTTATCTTTTTGATATTTCATGTTACATGTAACACTAATTTCTGATTAAATTATCAAAATATATGAGTTTATCATGTGTAAAATTTGAAAATTATTTTAGATTATATTTTAAGAAAAACTGTGTTTGTCTTTCATAATAGATAACGCTGAGATTAAATGAAACATCACATTATATAAAAATATTATTATTTTCAATGATAATAATCACCTAGAAATTAGAATGGAAGGTATGAAAAGAATAATTTATATTATGAAAATATATTGTCTAAAAATGATGATAAAATGAATTATTTGGTAACCAATAAATTAAATATTAAAATAAAAACTATTTGTAAATAATTGAATTATTTTTCTGAAAAGACAATTTTTATTCACAAAAAACATTTTACATTATCAAATTATAAAAACACTTGGGTTAAATTTTTATAATTACATTATTAAAGTATATATTAAATAAAATAATTAAAATTTGTATTTAGTTTTTTATACAAAACATATTGAGAAATATAATTTTCCACAAAAAATAGTATTATTTTTAAAAATTAGTTTTCTCTTATTTGTATAACCTTACTTTAATGATAGTTTTTGAAAATTTTATAATTTTTATATTAAAAAAATAAAATTTTCAATTAATAATATAAAAACTATCTTAGGGTTAATTTTTATTATATTTCTAAAATGATATAGATTAGGATTATTAGTGGATGACTAAATTATAATCGAAAACCTCATTTTCATTTAAATTATATTAAAATTTTAATTATATATTAAAATTTTTTAAAAAATAATTTTCGTTAAATAATATATATTTTTATATAATGTCGTTCGTTATAATAAATTTTATATTTATATTTGAAACTATACTATTTCATAATTTTTAGCATTTTTTCCCTTATGAAACTACTTTTCCTAACGTATGTGTGATTAATTTAAATTTAAATTTCCCACTTCTATGAAATGATTTTAGAAAAATCGATTCAATTTTGAGAGTAATTTTTTAATATAATATCATAATGTAATATTAATTTTTTTACTATAATTATTAGCAAAAATAGTTAAAATTAAATTGTTTTTATTTATGTTACTACACTGTTATTCATGATAGATGCAATTCTATAAATTTTAATTTTTAACCCACAAGATTTTAATTTGATAAATTAGATTTTTATTTTATATTAGATAGGTAAAAATTATATAATAAGACTAGTTTTATTTATGATAAATTTATGATTTCCATTGGTTATAAAACAAGGTAACATGGTGAAAATTAAATTGGTAAATGTGAGTAATGAATAATAAATATGGAATAAAATTATTAGAACATGTTTTCATTCTTTAATAGAAGTTATTATAGGGCATGGAATACCTAACAATAATTTTTTAACAATTTTTAGTGACATAAGAGGTGATAGTGACCTTCCATTATTGAATACAGTTTGTTATTTACAAAAATGTCATTCCTCTGAATTTATAAAAGGTCACTCACTCTCAAAGGTTGTCCAAACCTCTGAATCAGTTTTTCATGAAAAAACATATCAAAATCACTATCCATAATATCAATTTTCATCCTTGAATATATATTTTTGTCATAAACATATCCATATAATTATTTTCTTTAAAATATATGTATGTTTCATAAGGAAGTTGTTGTACAATTGTGTATAAATGAATTCTTGACTTAAGTTAAGTAATTTATGTCTCACATTTTATATTATGTGTTACATATATCATAGTTACAATTCTATTCATTTATGTTGTGTATATAACATGAATTAATTTATTTTAAGGTTCACTCAATTTCAATTCTTGGAATTTACAAATCCATTATTATATCTCTATTTATTTTGGATTACAGTTACAATGATATCAATTTGGTGATGGGTGGTTTTTAAAATTTTCTTCCTTTTAGACATATATTATGTGAGGCCCCTGTCTTCTTTTATGAGTTTTATATACATCCCCTTCAATATGTAATATCATTAATTTATTAGTTCTCATTATGTTATATTTTTAATTTATTTTTATTCTTTAATGGGGTGTATAGTTTATTGTCACCAATGTGATATGTATTTTAGGATATAATATTATCGTTTATCAAGATTATTTTTGATTATGTATTCGATGATTAAATATTATGATCCTTATCAAATTAGAATCATGAATTTTCTTCTCATATGGTAATTCATGTTATTTCAAACTAATAATACCAATTTTAAACTCTTTTGAACATAAAATAATTTATGGTTTTTTCATGAAAAGTATTTATTTCTCAACTCTATTGAAAACCCATTTTCTTTTAAAACCATGTTTTCTCAAAAAAAAATTCAAATTCCCTTAAAATTATAAAAACAATTTTCAAAATTTTATTTGTTTTAAAAACTTATTTTCATATCTGATGTAATATTTTTGAAATGAATGTTTTTAATAAATTTTTTAATGCTTCCATTATATTTTTAAGGATTATATTTAATGAAAAGTATTTTCAAAATGTAAAATTTTTTAAGAAATGGTTTTCAATGTAAATTTATCATACATAATAAAAATAAAATGTTATTTATTTTTCATATAAATTTATCATCTATGATGAAATCCTTTGAGGAAATTATTCTCTAATATGGATATAAACCATGGATACAATTTTTAATCTATCTCAAAATTGTTTTTGATGAAATTATTATGATGCCCATATCATTTATAAAGTTTATACCATGATATATATCTTAATACACCCATTTATTTTCATACATGATATGCTATAATGAAATTATGCAATGACTATGAATCTAATATCCTTACCATGGGGTATGATTTGAATAAATTCTAATGAAACCCATATTCAATTTGTTGGTTATGATATAATGAAATTTCAATGATCTTTTGAAAAAAATATGTATTAATTTTCTAGGTGATGGGTGTAACCTATATCACCATCCAATTATTTTGTTAATGATTGTTATATCATTATATAACAGTGGAAAATTATTCCATGTAGATTATATACTATTGTAAAATGGTGTGTCCTAATCCACTATAGGAAACAGAAGTTTCCTAATCCACAACAGGAAACTGTAGTTTCATGATCCACAATGAGAAATATGTGATGATTAATGATCAACTATATTTTTGATCTATTTTTTTATCCTTAAAATATGAATTTATTTTTAATATTTATGATGGTGATCTTGTAGTTCATGATTTATTTATGATGATTTATCACCATTATGGGCCTTGTTATCGAAAATGATAATGTTTTATGCGATGAATAATGTTTATGACCTATGAAATGTTGGTTATGAACATTGTATGTTATTTTCTATATGAGATAACCTTACGATATTATGATTATTACGTTTGATCATAGATTTATATCTCCTTTTTTTTACTTTAATGATCATATGATCTCACACATTCATATTTTTCATTCCCCATTTTATGAAGAAATGTTTAAGTAGGTTATTTAATAGAGGATTAATATATGTAAATATCATTATGAGAAATGTGGTATATCATAAAATAAATTATATGATTTGTTATCCAGTCTCCTAAGACACCAAACTATTATAATATTCAAGAATATATTTGAATAATGAATTGAATATTCAACTAGAAAGCAAAAATATCTTGATATTAAAATCCTTCATCACTATAAATTTTTCATGGTTACATTATGATGTCTCTATTCAAACTATTCAAACTATTAAATGAAAAATCAAGATAAAACATCGATACTATCAAATTTCATACCATACCATATAAAATATTCATTCAAATTAAAATAAATTTTCAAGATACTATATTTTATAGTGATATATGAGTTATGAGAATTATCTAATAATTCTATTTTCATCTCATTAAGTGATTGGACATATAAACTCTATTCAAATTTCTATATACCATATTGATATATGATTTCTAACTAATTCCTATAATTTTGTGCTTCGGTTTTAATTTGAATATTTCTATCATAATGAATGGCACAATTAATTTTTTCCAATAAAGATGTTTTTGAAACCATCAATAATAAATTTCATATGATCCCTTCCTTTATAATTACCATATCAAACATTAACAAACCCATGAATATTTGATATTATATAATAAAAATATTAGTAAAAAATTGTATTTATTCATACTCACACACACTATCTTTCATAATTTCTTTCCCATGGTGGTTGTGTATTGAGAAATTATAATCCATAAGTAGTTATAATCCTCACATTATCCACAGGTTGATCACTTTATATATGAGTTCTAATTTCCCATAATTCTAACCTATATATATTTCAAAACATTAACTATTAAATTAATTTCTCCATTTCAACAATAAAAACATTATGAATTACAGTTAAAGATAATGTGATTGATAATTTATTCCTGAATCATTAACTACTGACATTTATAATAAACCACTCTATCTTTTTATATAATGATACATCTAATTCCATTCAGTGATGAGTCACTAAATGTAACATATCTATCCCTTCATAATGGAAAATTAAATATGTATATAAATACAAATGTCTTCTTTAATTATTAAAAACATATATTTAATTAATCATAACATATGATCCTTGACCCATTGTGTTTCATCATGTTTAAAATGATAGATATTTGATAAAACACTTGAAATTTTATCAACATTTACATATTAATCGAAATAAAAAAAATGTACCATGGTACTATTCAATAAGATTTTACATTCCATCACTACCATTTTATTTGAATGATCATATAATATTCTATCCTTATAAATAATATGGGTTTTAAAATAAATAACCACATACAAGAACTAGCATATTAAAAATTTTCTAGAAAATATTATTCTATCTAATAGTCTAGAGAATGAATCTAAATTGAATATTATGCTAATGAATTATTTAGTTCATATTAAGATATCATCAATATATAAAATAACAAAAAACATCAAAATAATCCATCAATAATTTTTATCGTCATATCCATAATACTAGTGGCTTTATTACTAAATACAAATGTAATTACAATGAAATCAAACAGTTCAAAACTCATATGAAATTTTTTCATTATACTATCATCCTTCATCAATAACAGATGATAATAGAAACAATGATGATCACTCATTAATATATATTAAAGACTGTGTTATTGATCAAGTATGTTATTAGTAAGGGGAAGAGGATACATATTCACTATATTAATGAAATTTATTTCTATTTATTTAATGCACAACATCATATCCCCATATTTATTCTTACTGAAATACTTGGATTACCCTTTGGTGAATCCCTTTGTAATATAATTATCATCTCATCCAACACCACACGTTGTTTCATAAATTCATGTAATAAAAATATACACAAATATTTTGGAGTCATAGATATATGTTTCATAGAATGGGTGAAATCAATGGAAAACACAACATCAAAATATGGTGGGTGACCATGTAGTTCATCCGGAGATATATTAATGTATTCATATGTAAAATTAGTATCATAAATTATAAGGATGAATTTTATATTCAAAGGGTATTTATAATATTATTATTAAATAATTTCATTATGTAGATTCATTATAAGTGTATTTAAAAATGATTTAGATTCTTTTTTCTCCACTATTATGTTAAGGGATTCCATATAATTATCACTAATAATTGTATTATTAAAATAGAAATATATTTTCTCATTATATTTTGAAATATAAAACAATAAATAGATTATATCATTATCATTCATTATTATAATATTCAGGTTTAATAATATGTTATGCCTATGCATCCTGATGGGAAAGACCAAAACATCTTGATTATAGATTGATTCCACATGGATTCGTGATTGAAAACTAGTTTTATAATGTAGAATGGAAGTATTTTTATTTTATTGATAAAGATCAATGATATAAAAGAATATTATGATCTAGAATCGAATTGATCATTAACTAAATTTCAAGAAAAAATAAATTTTCTTACCACTATATATTAAGGGAAATTAACTTCAGATGTAGTTACTATATATGATTGGATTTTTTATCAGGTAAATATATAAGGATAATTTTCATGAATCCTCTAAATTTCAATAAAATAGTTCAAATTATCCCCAAAAATGAAGAAATTAACTTTTTAAGTCTCTTTATTAATATTATATTGGTGATATAAAAAGCATTTATATCCATTGATGAAGAAATATCTCATTACCATCAACAATGTTCCATGATGTTTCTTTTTAACTTATTATAAGCCTATAATTAGAAAATTATCTAATTATAGTTTTGATGTTTCATATTCATGATTGCTCATACTTATACTTCATTTATATTTTTTCTTTTAAAAGACAAATAATTGATAAATTTTTATGTATGTATATACATTTTTATACTATAAAACAATATACTGAAGATGCCAAAAATACCAATTCTATTTTATATCTATGAATTATCTCATCGATGAATTGTTCAATTTTGTACCTTAGATAATCTAAATATTATATATAAATTGAAGTTATCCTTGGTATGAATGAATCATATTCTTTTTCACTATATTAGTAATTTTGAATTAAAATGAAGAATTTCCTCTCTAAATGATAATTTTTCTCAAGAGGGATTGTTGTCATGAATAAATCTATTTAAATATAATCTCCATTATCCAATTCATTTTATCCAACTCCATTGTGTTCAAGTTAAATGAAAACAATTTATTTGAATATACCTGATGTTAATATACATCATTGATAACATTGAATTTTTATTTAATTCTAAATGTATGTATATATTCACTGGTGACAAGATCTATTTCTCTCTTACTAATGTATTTTTAGAACTATTGAATTATTTAATTTTATGAAAACTTATGTGGTGTAAAATTTACTCACCATATTGTGTTTTTTCATGCTTCTCCATAAGTGTGAGGGTATTAGTCATACCATGAAGAATATACACCAAAATAATTATAATTTGTTCATATCCACATCCAAATCTACAAAACATTTATTTTGTTTTTTGAGGTGGTATACATAAATATATCACCTGAATTTATATAGAATTAATTCCTTTCAGAATTTTACAATTGAAAATAATAATATATATTGATTTGAATCATATAGTTTACAAATTATTACATTATATATGATTCTAAATCTACTGTAACACTTAAAATAAATTGATAATTTATTCATAACTAGTAATATAATCACATTCTTAGTATATTTAGGATTATATTAAAATCAAAAATTCATTAATAATTTTTTTGTAATGTGCATGGATATCAATGGGATCTTTTTCCTCTGGAGGGTCATGATAATTGTATAGTAATATACCAACTCATCAAGAAATAGTTACAAATAATTTAATTCTCAATCCACCACATTTAATGTTTTTACCCATAATATCATATATTCCATAGAATCATTATCTAACTTTTATAATTACTGGGAATTATTTTCTACAAATATCAAATAATATTTAATTTATAAAATATTTGATTTAACATAAAATAAAAATAAATACAATCATAACCAATGGAAGGGCTATCTTATTTAATCAATTTTTTACTAAATTTGTTCCTAGAGTTTTAATTTACCTTCCATTAAGACAAACTATAATTCCCAGAATGTTGCAACCCAGTGCTGGTTATTATTCTATTTCTTCTGAAAAAATATAAGTGATGAAATTTTTTAGTGTTGAATTTTTTAGTATAATTATGAGACTTAATTCCAATATATTTCACAATTCATTTCTCATAAAATTAAATAAAACAAATAATTATATTAATAGATTTATTATTTCTTCAAATAAATCATTGATATCATTCAAATGTACTCAATTATTATCCAATGGATTGGAAAACAAAATAATGGATGTGATCATATGCTCATTGATGTAAGGAATTGAACTAAATCTATAATAGGACAAATAATGAATAAATAATAATGCATGTATAAACATTAATCAAATATACATTAAAAATAAAATCATATAAATGGGGATAACAAAAAGGATGAAATATGGAAATATATATTAACCTAGATAATAAGAACTAGATTCATATTTATATAACAAATAGTTTTGGATATATTAACTTAGCATCAATTCCTCACCGAAAAAATAATATACAAATTTGTTTGAATTACACCACATACCCATACTAGTTTGACTCTTGAGACATACTAATGTATTCTAGGGATATAGAGTTCCCCTCTCATCATATACTATGTCTGATCCTTTTATCATATTGAATAAATGAATAATAATTCATTATATAATCAATGTAATCATTTTTAATAAAAAACTGACATATAAAATCATAATTATCCAATGAAAAAAATTTATACAAAATGATCAGAATATATTCTTGTTAATATATTTGACGATATCATTATAATATATCTCATATAGTGTGTATTATACTTCAAGGTATATTGAAAAATATGAAAATAGTATTAAAAGACCTTTATTTTATTTTTTGGAATAATACCTTTTTCATATGAAATAACTTATTTAAAATTTAAAAAATTTCATCTTATTGGAACAAAATTTCTTTGAAAATAACAATTCACACATGAAATTAAGTGTTCGATCAAAAATATATTAATGACAATGGGAGAAGTTTTCCAGGTCATAAGTGTGAAAACAATGATTTCATTCATACAATGAAAAACATGTTACTCCTTTAGAAAATGAAAATAATATAATTTTTTATCACTATAGAAGAATGTATATCATGGGTAACAATATCCATAAAAATTATTTCTAAACACTAAAAAAAGTTTATATAATTTTTTAATTAAAAATATACAATGATGAAAATTATTCATGGTAGAATATAAAAAATATTATAATGTTTATACAAACTTTTTTTTTAATTTTAAGTTAAATAAAAGAGGAAAATAATATGATAAATTTTAATTTAAAAAAATAATTTAAGATAAATATATATTATGTTTAATTTATAATGATAATATAATTACATCAATTGAAACATTATAATAAACAATACTTAATGAGGATTATATTTTGAAATAAATCTGAACCGTAATGATGAAATTCATCATTAGATATTTTAACCTGATGTATGATAAATTTAAATCTCAAATTTTCCTTCATTTGAATTATATTCATTCATAAAATACATAAAAATTATACATGTAACATATTATCAAACATTAATTAACAACCATAATTATTAACAATAATTCTGAGTGTTAGCTACATCAAATTCCACATATGTTTTAATTCAGAAATTGTGGCCCACGAATCATCATTATTATTGCATCATAAAATTTATTATAATCAAGATATAATTATAATATATATTATTTATATAAAATATTATAACAATCCATTAAATTTTTCCATGAAAAATTAATCACATCTGTACATATATGTGGTAGTCCATACGTATGCACAAGTGAAGTTACCATTTTTATCCTAAAATCAATAAAGTAAATGAAATAATAAATTTCCATATTTATAATTTTTAATAAAATATAATAATTAGTAATTATTTCAATCTTTATAACAATCCATGTAAATTAGTGATGAAAAAATTATCACTACACTACATTGAGAGGTCAGGTCGTATGTATACAAGGGAGATATATTTATTTTCCATAGGATGGAAATGATGTGGAAAAACGTTATACCATCATAAAAAAATTATAAATTATTTATGAATCTATATAAAATAGTATATAAATGGATCCATTAATATAGAGGGTTTATAGTAAGTAAAAAATTTGAACTATTTGGTATAGAATTGTATGTCTTATTTGAGAGGCCTCTATTGGCATATAGAGTAATCATTCATGATATTGTATTTCGAGAATATCTAATGATCAGTAACCAAGTGAAGGAATCTATAATAGTTATGGTCTGGATTTTGGAAATATATATTGATCAATTATGGTGAATTATTTTATTGAAAATTCTCACTTTTATAAGTGATTAGTATGTTTCATAAGGATTAACTAAAAGGATTTAAATAATATTAATCAAAATACATTTGAATGATAAAAAATAGCCTTGAAATCAAATTTTTAATTCCATCATGTCAATTTATAATAAAAATTAATACATATATATGTTTTTAGGAATTTTTACCCTTGTATAATTATTTAACACATTGGTAAACATAATTTAACCCTACCCACAATGAAATTTCTTTATATATTAACTATTCATGATAACCAAAAAATGTGATTGTAAAATCATGGTTTTTTCTATGATGTAAATATTCATTATTCTATAGTTGAAGTATTTATTTTTATCTTTAGGGATGTTCCCGAGATAATGAGAACCATTTCAGGGCTGTCTGCTACTTTTTTGGAGCCAAGAACCACAAAATTTAGAGAAACATTATTAGGTGTGTAGTTGGTGTATGATTAATAGTAAATGTGAATGCAATTTTGAGACGGATCATGGTTTGTGAATCCATTCATAGGATGTAAGAACCAGTTTATTATTTGATATTCAAATCAATTTTTATATCAATGCTCAGTTTAAATTATTAAATTTTGAGTAATATGATTTTTCTTTGAGGATGTGGAGGTATCGAGGGTGTCCGAGGCTGGTTCAAATCCCGAAACTCATGTATTGTTGAAAAATAATGTTTGGTTTATGGTCAGATAAAACCATGCTAGGTAAGATGAATTGTTATAAGAAATAGGTTGAGGTTGGGAAATGGGATGTTATAGGCAACATGGTTAGGCCAAACCGTGTGATTTGTGTTGTATGGTCTTGTTGAAGGTCAATAATGTTTGATAGTGGGATTTTATAGGGTTTTTGCATGGTTGGTAAAACTGTGTGGACAGACCATGTGGGTTTCCCTACCCTATAGATAAATGTGGTCTATTAGTGCATGATTTTATCAAATCATTTAGCAAACAATGAAGTGCATAATATTAAGTGAAATTCTTATTTTTTAACTAATTGAAAATAATTTTTTTAAAACATAATTTTCCTCATTCTCGTAAATGGAAAAATCTAAATACAGAGATATCCTATTATGAATCCAGATCATGGAATTGAGGGAATTTCTATATAAAATTTTCAAAATGATGTTATTTCATCTCCTTTGATCTACAATGGTGATTTATCAAATCCATATTAGTTGTTATTAAGTCTTAAATATATCATATGTGCTACTTAGGTGCAATTTAGTGTGTCCATTTATAAGGGTTTTCACAGTTATTCAATTTTTACATTATCTATGTTTAAAAAGGAGCTGACATTGGATTATCTATTAACCATGAACCTAAGGTAGGTGGTATCAAGAATTTCGCAAAATTTTGTGGTATTTATATATGTCATTGTGCCACACACCCATTTCCTGGGTGTCATTATAAAATTAAATTTAGCACATGATTTAATGGGAATGTAATGTGAAATTAAAATTTTATGTTAAATAAAAAATATAGTTTTTAGAACCAGCAAAATAAACCAACTCATGGGTTTGTTGATTAATTTAACGATACCACTGTGGGTGGTTCTTGAGAAAGGATACCTTTGGGTGTGACTATTTACCTACCATTTTCTTGTATTGTGAAATGATAAAAAAAAAGTATACCTATTGATGAATTGTCTTACTTATCAAATTGATAATTAAATTGTAATATTAATTGTGAATAGCATATTGAAATGATTAAAGGGGGGATGGGTGATCAAGACCATGTGCCCAAGTCTTTTGTTTCTTGTTTATGATAAAATTTCTCATTATATGTGAATTACCATGGTAGTTTTATAGAGGATATTCTATGTGAAATAATGATTAAGAATGAGATACTAGTATAAATGAAAACCCAAGTGGGTATATCAAGTGTATGACATCTCTTTTTAGCCCAATGACTTTAGTCTCCTTTTTTAGTTTAGTTGCAAATGAGAATATATTAGTATTGACTTGGAATTGTACATGATATTTTTTGATGGGATTGAACAATTTTCTAGTATTTTTTAGATATTTATTATTTAATGGTGAGACATTGATTCATAGGGTAATTCCATGGAAGGAATCATCTAGTTAATGACTTCTATACAACAGTGATACTTAGTTTCTATGGATGGAATCTTAGTGGCATTGACTATTAAATACTAATTGAAACACGGATTCCTTATATATTTTGAAATATATATTGAATTAAGTTTAATCATATATATATATATGGGGTTATATTTGGTATCCCATATTAATAGACAACGATGATATCTATTGGTTAGGATATTGTATCACATATAGATCAATTCATCAGCTATTGAGGATCTACATAGATGGCATTTTCTGGTGTTGGTTCCTATTACTCATGGAGTGATATATAAGTTTCATCATTGGAATTACAAGGATGGTCACTGTTTCAATATTGAATAAGGAATAAAATTATTTTCCTAATGTGTCTTCCAAGACAATGACTAATCTTGGATCCAGTCTTCACTTTCATCTTTATTGATGCATTTTTAAGTATCATGGCACAAATGATCTTATGGGGAATGATGTGATTACTCCTAGTATATAAGATTATTAATAAAATGAACTATTTTACAATGAGAATTTTGAAAATGAAAATTGGATTAATGTTAAATCAATTATTTATCTTTTAAATGAAATTGATTAAATTAAATTAACTATAAATGAGAAGTTTGATCTTATTGGATGTTTACATTTAAGTAAATAATTTTATTATCATTGTTATTTTTCGAACACTCTGGTATATTTATTCAATGACATATTGGAATCTAATCTTGGGTGGTTTCTTATTGATATTATATCGAATGACCCGTTTGGTCCACCTCTAGCTACAGAAGTAGCCTATATGATTCCAAGTGTTACAAAGGAAATGATTTATAATAAAAAAATTATTAATGCTTGGATTAGGGGAGTAGAGGACAGATTTAAGGATTGTGGTGCTAGATAGATACATTTTACTTATTTTTAATTCTATTGTTTGTATTGTATATCTTCCTTGTATAAATGTTTTTTCTATATTCGTATAGTCCTAAGATATGTGTCACCATTTTTTATGTGAGATGCTTTTTTGGATTGTTTATAATATAAGCCTTTTATTGTTTACTTCTATTATGGTTATTATACTATTTTCTATACATTTATAATTTTTTTCTACTATTTAACACTATGGGGATGAGGTCATAGTCTCCCCAAATACACACTTATTCTGTTGATGATATTCGGCATCCTATGGAATTTGGGGAGATGTACTTGAGCCAGTGTGGCTAACCGGGATCGAGTAACTATTGAGTAGAATATACATCCCGGATATTACATATGAGGCCACACATTATTGAATGAAACTATAGATCATTTACATAGAGTACCCACATTATTATCACATATGTTCTTCCACTATTCTCCAAGACCACACACATATTTGAAGGACCCATCAAAGGAGAGCATGTGCCATGATTACCCCAATCCCACCTCTGATAGGCAAGGGGAGGAAAACTGTCTTCGAGTAGCCATATCCAACAAATGGTTGTCATTATCCTACTTTACATGAACACACACACATCTCTATGATCACATAATAGTTAAATGTAAAATAACGTAAAGGAAGAATTCATACACCCAATATCCCATAAGAGTGTACGATAGCAATGTCCTAAAAATAGAAAAAGGGAAAAAAATAATCCCAACCCAAAATTGTAAAGATTCAAACCTAGTCCAATTTAGAGGACTAAGTCAAAATCATTCTCTTATTAAACACCTTATTTTTTTCGGGATCAATCTATGCTCTACGCACACCCTTTCCTCCTAGAACACCATTAATTGGGTCGTCATCTACATAATATGTGCCATGTGTGTGTAAATCCCATGAAGGGGTGTGTAAAAAATACATACCAGGACACCCATAAAATACCAAACATGAATCACCAAGTATACTCACATTAATAAAATATTTAACAATCACCATATAAATGAAATAACAATGATATACTCATTAACGACACCTCACCATCAGGCGGTCATAACCATTTATCTGCCACATTATTTGGCTTAAATAAATTCTCATTTTTGGAGAACTCAATTTTATGAGCCACGATCTAATTGGAGATACTCGACCACAATGACTAGGTCATTGGGGCCCACCATATGAGAATGCACTTTTATAAGGAGACATCATTACAAATATAGGTGGTCATGCCTAGAATAATAAGGGGACACCATGAACCCAATATAGATCAACTAGATTTGTAGGGGATTATACATAAACTATTCCATGAACCATGTCGATGTCATCTAATATATGGAGGATCTATTCCTTGTTCAGGGTGGTCATGTTGATAAAAAATAACTAGGTATGATATAGGATCACGTTGTGGTTTCACAACGGGACACAACAACTCTATCTTAGACTCTACCTATAATGGGGATCATAATCTAGTAATATGGATTTAATGACTCACAATATCATTGAGGGTAAAGACCAAGGGATCACACTCATCCTATAAAAGTCAAAAGTAAGAAAAGGAAGATCCTCATGTACTATTTTAGGGAATACATTGTGTGTCCCAATCAGTACATAACCAATCTAGTAATCCCAATTCCTACTTATGTGGAAGACCCTCACATAGCTTGTAATATCAATATAGATGGTGTGTATAAGAATATAAATGGAATGTATATAATCATGGGGTTCATACCATGTTTCTTGGTTGTGTCCATGTACTAAAGCTGTGATCGAGTACTGGTATGTGTGTTCCATGTCGGGTCTGTTTGGGATTACATGGCATGTCCTTGATTGTATACTCAATCCAATGTACTTTTACTCTTCAGAGTATAGGTTGAGTCAACCATGGAAGGTCACATGCTGTTTGATAGGGTTCACACTCTATGTGATTCTTATGTTACTCCTATAACCATTATCACCGTTAATGCGGACCCACATGCTATGTAATATTGGATTACATGTCGTTTCCTGTGGGATGTTTTAGAATCCCATGTTTAGTCAACAAATATCCCTTATCAATTTGGATGCTGATTCATGACAAGACATGCCAGAAAAACATAGATTGATCCTTATCAAGCCAATACATTACCATGTAAACTATATTCGACCTACAATCCAATCAGATATTGTATTCCATTGGTCTAAATATTATCCATTCAATCTCACTCGATTAACTAGTTCTTCCAAACTAGTTTGGTCCTTTCACCTACACCATCATCGTATCTACATCATTCCATTTTGAGTCCAAATCTACACTCTCATATCGTTTCACCAAGAATATTATGAGAAATGATGAAACCATCAATAGGGTGTTAATCCTAAAATGTGTATTTAATGATAGAACTAGTTCCATACATCAAAAAAATATTAAATAATTTTATTTATTATACTCCCATGAAAACTATTCTACAAAATTTTCATGACTCAAAATGTTATGTAAATCATATGGTATAAATTCCATCATAAATCAATTGTGACATATTTTTTTGGATCCATGCACCTTTATATAAGTTATTCAATTTTTTCAGGATAATTATGATGGTATTATGTTTAATGTATATAATATATTTTAAACATTTATTTCAGGAACATCAAGCCTAAAAATCAAATGTTGTATCATCACAGGGTAAAACTATCCATATAGTATTTATAAAAAATACACTTAAAATTAAAGACATTAATTTCTCCCCACCTTGATGATTTATGTCCATGAATATAAAAACCTAGGGCTAATAAAAATAATGTTAGTACTAATTCGGAATCCTAGAATCCATATCCCATGTGCTATCCTAGAGATTATTGTGCTTCTAATATATATGCACCATGGGAATCGATCACCCTTGAAGGATTATCTCTTGTTGATCATTGATCTCTATTGGGTACACATTAATAGTGTCTCCACCCTATATTTCCAACTCACTGTAGTCGATATCATGTGATAGGTTAAGAACAAACCTTCTCTACTATGTCATGTGGAATATTTCATGTACCTTGTATAACTTCGATGGTTTATATATGTGGATCTCCACCTCTTAAAATATATATAGTATATGTAAATTGATTAAGAACCATGTAGATTGATTTTTTGCCTGCTCAAAATCTATTTAATCCATATCGAGGTGATTCCCATTGGAATACATGGTCTCCTTCCTCGAAAGTCAATGGCCTCTATTATCTATTAGGAAATGACATATATGGTCTCTCTACAGTCTTCATCTTCTCCATTATGTCATGTAGCTTCTCTACTATAGCTCACACCCACTCTGGACCATGAGTGTTGACTCTCCTAGGTCAGTTCAAAAGTGTGGTAACCTACTGTATATCCTATTCAAATCCTAAAATGGTTCTATACCAATAGTGTTATTTTAGTTTTTTAAACAAAACCCACTAGTGTTAGGAGATCCTCAAAAATATTTCCAATGTCTTACATGAAATGTCATAACATTTATTCCATAATATGATTGGTCCACTGCTTCTATCCTTTATTTTATGGGTGAAATGTTCTGCTGAGACATAACTGGGTCCAAAAGACCACCAATAATCACTTCTACAATAGGGATGTAATGTGATAATCATGATCATAAATAATCTCTAGTTTAACTCCATGCATTTGAAAAATCTCCATCATGTAGAGGCATCCAAATATCTCCTCTGAAAAAATCCATCAAATAGCTAAGAAGTTAGACAGTTTGGGGAGTTGATCTATGATCACCCATATGGTATCATTTCCCTTGAATGTGAATCGAAATCATGTCACAATGTCCCCAAATATTCCAACCCAGTTCTACTCCGTAACCTCAATGTGTTGAACTAACCCCACTTAAAATTGGTTTTCATCCTTTACTAGCTATCAAGTAAGGCATCGAGAGACAAACTCTGCAATTCCTTTCGTCATCCATGTCCACCAAAACTGACGTTGGAGGTCTTGGAACATATTTTCCACACATGTATGTAACTCCAAGGGATATATATGGAACTCTCTCAAAACCCCCTCCCACAACGTCACTACTCCCATTTTCTATCATTTTAAAAGAACTATATACTCCCCATATTTTGAAAATCCATCAGGAGCATGACCTATACATATATGAGAATGTAGTGTAGGATGTTAGATATCACCATGTTGTGTATCCATAAATCACATTAAGATTGGATGGGTTAAAATAATATATTAGTGGTGAAAACCTAAATATTTATCCAAAAAAGATAAATGATATGATTCTAACTACTCTTATGCCTCATTGAGTAACTACGAAGTAAATACCAATTTGAGAGAATATACTATTGTGTTCCCATTACCTTGGGTATAGATAATATCAATGTTATAGATGTATAGGAACTCTATGAATCACCTATATCTTCAGTTATGATATTTCATAGATAGTATATAGTTGATACTCATGTGGTCAGACTACATGATAAATCAATCTCCCATCAGGTAGTGTTTCCACACCAACAATCTAAAAACTAATTCTACTAACACAAGTTTGGGGATGAAATAGGGTTTATAATGTGATATAAAATGGAATAAACTATATGTAATAACTACTTAACTCTACATGAAAACAGAACCATGTACAGTACTGGATGTGTCATCGAACACTTTATACTTCCCACCCTCCTATGATAAATTCTATATGGGAGTTCTTATCATCATCTTCCTCAATGCCTAAATATACATTTTGGACATCTTTTCCACATAAAAGGCTTCCATTTCATGTTTACGGTTCTCATGGGTTTCTACACTCAAGTAAATTTGGTTATATTGCTTTTATAGTAACCATCCAATTTATGGAATCATAATACCTTAGTAACACAATTTGGTGGCTCCTAAGAAAGAACAACTTTTACCTTCACTGGATCCACAACAGCTCTAGCCTCTAAGATAATGTGTCCTCCAAAATGGTCCTCTCATATCAAAATATGAAACTTTGAGTGCATCCCGTATTGTCGGGGCTCAAGGAGTGTGCCAATGTCAATTCTTTAGTGTCATGTGTGCATCGACAAAGTCGTCAAATACATTATGATTTAATCAATTAAGACTACCATAAACTTTCCTATTAATGGTAGAATGATCTAATCCAAGAGCCACATGAACCTTATTGGTGTATTATTCTTGACAAATAGAATCAGAAAATACACATAGTTACTATATGAATATCTGAATGTGGTATTATATATATCCATGTCTCAAACATTTATATGGTGATAGCTTGACCTGATTTCAATCATTGAGAAACATCATCCCACAATAAACAGATCCATAAGATCATCCATATGTGGTAGTGGATAATATTTCATCATGGTCACATGGTTCGAGAACTGGTAATCTATACAGAACCACATGAAACTATCTTCTAAATTTGAATATGACACTAGGGATTCCCAAAAGGAAACAATGGCTCTTACAAGTAATATCCCATGGAAATCCCCAAATTTAATCATGAGACCTCGAAACACTTTAGGAGACATCCAATACACTGGTGTAGATATCAGTTCCTTACTAGGATCCATGTCGATGCTAAAATCTACCTCCTGATGGGGAGGTGAACCTATTATATCTTTAGGAACAATTTCCTTGAACTCCTTTACCACATTAGGAAACCCGTAACCCACAGCATAAACTGCATCAATATTTAATCATTAAAAATGTTTAGTAATATAATGCACCTTTTGAGGCACGAGTCCATCCTGTGTGGTAAGTGTTTCAATTTTACCAACAATGGAAAACATGGTACCGTCACTATGGAGACACATCACATATAACCATAAACAATCAATCGGGGCATGGAATATAGTTAGTCATCCCTTACAAAAGATTATGTCAAAAGTCCTCACTGTAGAAACAAATATTTCCCATACGAAAATCTCACATCCAAGAATCAACTCGAATTGTTGGAATAATTTTGAAATCACTGATTCAACAACAACTGAATTCTCCAACTACATGGTTTGAGTCAAAAGGTCAACTAGAATCATTATTTTTCATACCAAATATGAGGAAAGGAATGAATATATATCACCAATTTTCAATAAATATTGTGGGTAAAGTATTAATGGAACATATTTTACCTTATATCATCATTGGAGCCTTGTGGTCAATGGAATCCATATATTGTTGCTGAAATCATCCCTAGCCAGCATCTCTCTAATCCTGGCATGGACCACCTGGGTGAGGTGGTGGTAATAGGCTGAACCTCTGACCTTCTCCTTCTTCCCTACCGGTCCATCTTCGATGTCCTCACTCTATTGACAACCATACTCTTGCCTCTATCTCTGTCACTGGGGTCCCTCAAATGTATCATGATTTGTTGTATAATGGGTCATGAAATTTCTTCCCAGATTTCCTAAAACATCAAAATAGAAACACCACATATCCCTTGTATAATTCCTGCCACAATGATATCTTGGTACCACTTACCCTGAGTCTTGGGATTGCATCCTCATGTGTCTATCCTTGTTGGATCCCTATGAATTACATCTGCTTCATGATTTTGATGCCTCAACAACTGGGGACCCACTCGTAGCTCGCATTACTAGTGAATGATTTCCAGAATTCATTTTACAAAAATGTATTTCTCAAGCACTCCAATATAGGTGGGAATTCTAAGAGATACAACAGCTCCCCAGATTCCCACATGAAATCCCTAAAAATCGGTCCACACCATATCCATGGTGTAACATGAGAGATGAGATAACATTACTAAATACTCAATTGTTGTAATACTATGATGATAATGATATAGAATCACATGTATGCATAAAGAACAAAATGTTGATGGATATAACCCCTTTATGAAAATATTCACAAATTCTATCTTGCAGAGAGTTGTTGTGTCATGTGACTAAGTGACCAAACGCCTTGATCTACTCATATTGCCATGAAGATGGCTTGATTCATGGACATCCTTGTGATTGATAGATGTCCTTATAAGGTCTAAAACAAGATTGAATACCTCTAGCAAGTCCCCTACCAACTATGGGTCTTGCTCACCACAAAACCATAGATGTCTCTCCCTCTGAATATCATGCAAAATAATAAACATACGTTCATTCTATTTTTTTAGTGCTATATGGAGTTTCTGCTCAATAGATGGTGGTATAAATGGTAAACGAAATAGAGGTTTTATCTCATTTACAAACCCCTGGTATCGATGCCTCTTCACTATGTCAAAAATCCTCGACATACCTTGGTGGAATCCTAGTGGTTGTGTATGTGGAGGAATCCTGATATAAAATATAATGAACCATATTTAACAGTGTATATATATGGGGTGTGTACAAAAATTTACATGGAATGCACAACCCATTATAATATGATGCATGGACCATTATTTAACCTATAACCATTGTTCTCATTTACTGAGTCAAAAATAATCTGATCAGTATTCTACAATATCGATACGTTATCCATCACCCAAACCGTATAGTCCATGTCCTAGAATCTAAACATAAATCACATATCACAATTTCCCCAAACTAATGTCATAGAATGTTGATCCTAAATTTGAACTGACTACTCTAATACCACTCTATCACAACCCGTCCTAGGGGTTCCCATGCCGCCAATACCCAAATACTGATTATGGTGGGACTAGGGATCTAAACTAGTGTGGAGTAGGCATATCACAGAAATGGGATACTTTTTCCTAATGTAACTATACAAACTCACACATCACTAATTCCAAAAAATATGGAATTGTAAAACAACTCAAATAATGCATCAATGTAGCTTCAAACCCATAACACTGTATGACAATAATGTTATTAAAATATAAAAGGTCCAAAAACAATATGAACCAAAAAATGTAATGAGTCTAACCTATGCCATTGGAATGTATAAATTCAATAGCATTATCTCGGTAAAAACTCACTTTTTTCGAACTCCAGCTACTTTCCACCCACTGCCTGTCCTCGTTGGACACCATCACCAAGGCTGTTGTCAATACAATACCCAACCCATTTTGGAAATGATCATGCATAGGTGAGTATAACAATACATAGTAGGATACCAAAAAATCACCTAACAAAAAATAGTATTTAATATTAGCTCTATAAAACATATATAAATCTATGTATAATAGAAATACCATTATATACTCAGTAAATAAACCTCCCAATAATGGGGGGGAAACAAAATATTAGCCACATGATTATATTCAATGAAATTCGCATTAATGAAGATCTCAGTCCATGAGATATGCTATCATCATATACACTCAATAAAGTGGTCTATCTCATGGGGACCCACCGAAGAAGAACGTATTGGTCAAAGAATACATTTATACATAGATTAGGGGACACACCAATAATCACTTGGGGATACCATGAACCAAATAAGGATCAACCCATGATGTAGGGGATAATACGTCAACTATCCAACACATCCTATTGATGCATCATTCTATATAGAGTATATATTCCCTACTCATGGAGGTAAATAAAATTCCATAAATTATTACTAGAGATGATATAGGGTTTCAGTACATTATCACAGAGGGTCACAAAAACTCTATATGAGACTCAACAGATATAGGGGATCAAAATCTACTGATGTGGATGTAATGTTTCAATATACTCTGTGTCTGGATATCACAATTCCTTCCAATGTCGAATATCCCCACATGGAATTCAGTGTCCATATACACTACATGTAGAAGGATATACATTGTTTGTAGTGATAGATGGTGTCCATACCTTGTTTCCTAGCTGTGTTTGTGAATAGAATAATTTTCCATGTATTAGTTTGTGTATGCCAAAAAGTGTCTATGTTGGAGAACATGGCATGTCTATTCCCGTGTACTCAATCTCTTATCCATGTACAGTACGAAGTGCACACTAAGTATATTGGAGAAGTAACATGCCATGGGAGTGGTTTCATATGTTGTGGTGACATTATCATCTTCCATAATCTTTAGCCCCCAGTAATGGGGTCCCACACACCCTGTAATCAAGGATTAAATGTTGTGTCATATAGGATTATCCAGAACCCCAGATCTAGTTCATCATGTGTCCTCTATCAATATTGTCTTTGATACCAGCCACTACATTCGGAAAAAATGTAGATAAAACATCATAGACACTAACCATCACCAAAATAAACAACGTATATCATTCGATCCACTCAAAAACCATATTTCATTTATCTGAATAAAATTTCATGCATCTCACTTGATGAAAGGGGGTTTTCATGCTATTCTGATCTATTTAATTCCACCTATTATGCATCTCCACAAAATTATACTGAGTCTGGATCTACACACTTAGATCATTTATCTATTAATATCATAGTAAATTATCGATATATTATTATGGTTTTGAATAGAAAACCAATGGGTCTCTAGAATTGAAAGAAACAAAGTGATAAAATCACACAAACTGCCATGAGAAACAATCCGAGGAAGTTGTTCGTCTCATCCTCAATTAATTTCCATTATAACGATAACAAATAAAGAATCCAAAAATCATAAGAAATCTCCCATATAAGCCCCTCAAATATGATCACTCCCTATAAGGATATTAGTACACAAATAAATCTATTAATTAATTGATTTTGTGCTACTTGTAGATTGTAATAGTGGGGAAATTCCACATAAATCTGCAAACTTACTTTTATTCAGTTCGATCTCTACTGAATAATGATTGTTATTTCATGTTCACTAGAAATAGCTATTTAATCTATGTTTTGTTCGTTATTGATTTGAAATTCCATTGTTTTATTCGAATGGGAATTTATCTAACACTCTTAAGTAATTCATAAAATTCTTAGGGTTATATAGTAAACATTTTGAATAATTCAGATGTCTATATTTAATGAGAAAACTAGGTGGATACCTAAAAATAATGTTTTTGAAAATATCTTATATACTTTAAACCAAAAATATCTATTCTACAAATAAATTTCTCTTACTAATGTCATGTCATGCCTAGGGTAAAACCACTATTATGAACTCAATGTTTACCATGAATTTAAGATGTGTGAACCTGTTTAGAATTCATTCTACTTTTTATAGGATACCATTAACTCATGATATTTAATATATTTAATATTTTTCAATAATTTTGTTTGGAACAACTGGCCTTGGAATCATGTTTGTGTCCACACCTAGTCACTAAAATATTCCATTTAATATTTAAAAATAATTCATAGATAATATAAGAGATTTCGCTTATTGCAACATAATCTATATCATCGCATTGTTGGGCTCATGGTTTGGGAAACCATGCAGCCAAACTATGTTCCCCATGAAATGATGGATGAAAAGAAATTTTTTCCCTAGATTTTTTAAACATAATCATCATTATATTTTAAATTTTTTCTTATGGACCACATATCTGGAGAGAATCTTTTTCTCACCACCTTGGCTTGGAGTTCCCACATTCATCTGAACACTAATTATTCCATCATTGCTTGTGTTGGATAACAAGATGTCATCTATTTGATCCCCTTCTGTTACTTATTTATCTCACCCTCCTGAGTTATATTTTCAGGATTTCTAAAATGCCATAGTTTTGGGGATTTCAACTCTCCATTTTGATTACCCAATCTAAATCTTAACAATAGATGATACTAGATGAGGAGTATTCTATAATCATAAGGAATGTGGTCTCGTTATTTTTCGCTAAATGATCAATAATTATTTTATGTGCCACTCTTTGACGTTCCAAACCATCTGTTGGAAACCTTTTAAATTTATAATTATTTAAACTAATTTTATTTCGATTCATAGAGTAGTATTAGATACCCAAGAAATCAATGCTAGTGTTTTTCCACCTCAATGTAAGCTATAATTTATAGTGTTCTAGTAAGACCCTGAGATTTTGTTAAATTATTTTTTAAAACAGACATTTTTTTGGACATCATTTTCTGTTAAATGTATAAATTTGTATAGTGTAAGTTATATAAAAACAAAATGTTTGGCATCAATATAATACAATTGTGAGTCTATTTGATATCATGCATGAAAAGAGACATCAATAATCAGAAAATAATAAAATATTATTATTTAAAATATAACTATCATGAAATACCCATTAAATAAGAATGAAGAATAACATTAACCACATTATGAAATATATTTATATATATTGATTAATTTCATACAAAATATAAATTTAGTTATAAAATATTATTAAATAATCAATAAATTTTTTGAAATGTAATTGTATTCATTAATAAAATGAAATATATTGGTTATTATGAGAAAATATTATAATCAATTAACATAGATTTTTTAAAAATGAATGTTATAAAATGAATTTTTTTAAACAATATTATATAATTTAAAATAAGGTGAAATTTCCGGAATTTTAGGAAACTATTGATTTTCTAGTGAACAATGATAAATGCCAATTTTTGTAAAAATATCATTTATTTTAAATAAATTGTTTAATTAAAAATCCAACGTATGTTTTAAATTAACCAAGTTATTATAATGTAATAACTAATACACATGGTTACTTTTGAGTCAACATTATACTAGATTTGAATATAATCTGTTTTTGGGGATTTAAAATAAGGTTTATCTAAAAACTCTTTTAAAGTGTATAATCATCCACCATTTTATTTATTTAATGTATTTCCTAATGAATAATTTTTTAAATTATTTTTATGGAATAAATATAAATAAATTTTAAGAAACATCCAAAAAATTATTATTATTAACTATAGAGATGATCTAAAATCATCTAATTCTCAAAATAATATGCTTCTCGAAAACCTTCTTTTCCATCGCATCCCGCATGTTTTTTATAAAATTTAATTTTTTATATGTTTATATTTTTATTTAAATAAAAAAATTATTTTATTAATAATAATTTCAATAATTATTGTATGGTGAAAATTTTCATTTTTTTATGAAAAGTATCATTTTTTTGTTGAATACAGAAAGGAATAGATAATGAATTGAAAAATAAATATCTGTTTAATCATTTTATAAATATAAAATTTATTATACATTTATTTTATAGTAAAATTATTTCGAATATTAATCCTTTTATTCAATTTATGTCATTAGAATAAACTTTATATGGAATTTTGATATGAGATACTTGTAATATTTTGAAAAATTTATCTTTAAAAACATGTTTTCTCATTACTCCTGTGAGAATGATGTTATATTAAATCCTTCTACAAATATGTATTAATTATTTATAAATTTGTTATAAATTAATAATAATAATAATAATGTATTTACTATATTATGGTTAGGTAATGTTATGATAAAAATAAATAGTTATTGTATTTAAAATTAAATATCGTGGTTTTGGTAATAATGGATTTAGTATGGGTTAAACTACAATGATAAGGGTAAAGATGAAATATAAAATTGTCTAATAAGTATTTTATTTCCATATTTTTACCATTTAACCTATTATATTAATTAATATAATATTTTGGACAATTTTCATGTATGATGAATATTTTAGAGCTCAATTCATTTAAAAAATACCAACTCCTTCATTTCCCTCAATTTTAAATGGATTCCCCTATCCTATCCTCTTCACAATTCCAATAAATTTTTAAGGAAAATCAATGAAAAAACTATTAATAATTTACCTCCAATAATCATATAATCCCAATTATGAATGTAAATAAAATAAAATATGGATTTTGGTGAAACATAATGAGGTTACAATAAGAATATGTAACCTTCATCAATAATCATGTCTTCATTATTTCATAATACACCTCATTAAATAATTATAATACCATGATGATATAATAATAATAGTATATCAAATATTAACAATTGCTTTTATGTTATTAAAATGACTATAACCATGCCCACTTCCATTAAATGGCTTATGAATTCATTGTTCATGTGTACGATGGACTACTGCCTCACAAACCGATGACATTTTTTCATGCATTTCAAGATATCATGGATATCTATGATGATGAATATAATGTTTATTTATGTTGTTTAATAACATATTATACGTCTGGATTAATTAAATCATATATATTGTTTTTAATTTCAATTACATATGAGATATGGCAATGTCTCTCTTGTGTGTGACAGAGAACAATTTCAACAAGGGATGTGAATCATTTTTCAAAAACAGTTTACATAGAAGTTAATAACAATAAATATATGTGATATACATGCAATAATTATGATATTAATTAAATTTTTATCATTTTAAATAATATTGTATTATTTTATATGTTATATTTTCTATCATTAATAGATAATATCATATCAATTTTGTTTATGGGACTACTACCTTAGCAAAGCAATGTGACTTTATATTTTCATCCCAAACCACATGGAATATATTTGTCAGTATATTTCAAAAAAAAATTATATTTTAATTATTAAAATATTATCATTTTTTAAAAATTATATGTTTCTTACCCTATTTTCATAATGGTCATCAATAAATAGAAACATCACTCATGTGTATGTACATCCTACCATCTCTATGAATTTAACACACTTCATTTCACAAAAACATATTTTAGATTGGACCTAAAATTATAATTAATTTATAAATAAGATAACTATTTTATGATTAATGTTATATATATTATGAAACTATGATCAATGTAATATAGAGTAAAATAAAAAAAACAAAACTAATATTAAAAACATAGATCTTATTACCTAAAATATGATTTTAACAAGAAATCAAAAAAAAATATGTAATAAAAGGTCATAGGCAAATCATATATGATATGATATACTTATATATATATATATAAGTGTGTGTGTGTGGTATATAATATAATAATAATGAAAATATCACTACAGGAAATTTAGGCTATATCCATGGTTTCAAACCGTGGCTGTAGGTTATAGCCACGGTTAAATGAACCATGGATATAGGTTATAGCCACGGTTAAATGTACCGTGGCTAGTATTGGCGGGGAAATAGGCCAACTCCTATAGCCACGGTTTCAAGACGTTGCTAAAGCCTATAGCCACGGTTCATACCGTGGCTAAAGCCCTATAACCACAATTTTAAACAGTTTCTAAAGCATTATAGCAACGGTTTCAAACCGTGGAAGAAGGTAAAACACAAACAAGACATATAGCCACGGTTAGAAACCGTGGCTATAGATCAAATTTCAATAAAAAAACATAGCAGGCATGCAGGCCTGCCCGCCCCCCCTGCCCCCTGCCAGTCCCCCCTGCCAGTACCCCCCTGCCCCCTCCTAGTCCCCCCCTGCCACCCCCCTACCAGTCCCCCCTGCCCCCTGCGAGTCCCCCACTGCCACCCCCTGCCAGTCCCCCCTACCCCCTGCCAGCCCCCAGCCCCCTACCACCCCCTACCAGTCCCCTCTACCCCCTCCTAGTCCCCCCTACCCCTGTTAGTCCCCCCTGCCAGTCCCCCTACCCCCTGCGAGTCCCCCTTCTAGTCCCCCCTGCCCCCTGCTAGTCCCCCTGCCCCCTGCAAGTCGCCCTTCAAGTCCCCTGCTAGTACCCTACCCCTTGCCCTGTTAGTCCCCCTGCCAGTCCCCATGCACCCTACCACCCCCTATTGGCCCCCTATCCCTACTAGTCCCCCCTCCCACCCCCCTTACGGTCCCCCCTGCCCCCTTCCAGCCCCCCTGCCCCCTACCACCCCCTGCCCGTCCCCCATGCCCCTGCTAGTCCCCCTGCCCCTGCTAGTCCCCCCTGCCAGTCCCCCCCTGCAACCTGCTAGGCCCCCTGCCAGTCCCCTACTAGTCCCCCTGCCCCCTGCCCCCTGCTAGTCCCCCTGCTAGTCTCCCTACCCCCTGCCACCCCCTGCCAGTCCCCACTGCCAGTCTCCCTACCCCCTGCCACCCCCTGCCAGTCCCCACTGCCCTTTCTAGTCCCCCTACCTAGACACCCCCTACTGTACATATGTTGGAGTTTTTCAAAGTAGCAACACATCAGAATCCTGTCAGAGTACTGGAAGGTTTTCTTAGGTGGGATAAATAGACTATGGATGAGCATCACTTGGTTTTTTGAATGGTTAATAAAGGCTATAGTTGGGATGCCATTACAGCTGGGCTATCTATGCTGAAACTGTTTAGTTTTACATGGGTTGTTGGTAGATGAAAGGACATAATGGTTCAAGAAGAACTACACCTAAAGGAGCTCCTACTTGTTCTAGATAATTCTATTATGGAGGGAGAGATGAATATTGTAGTTATATCCAAAAACCATCTTAAAGATGAAATGAGACAATATAAACACTACCCTCCCCTGTCTTTCACCCCCCTAGACACACCCCCATCCCCTCCCCTGCACAGACACCCCCCACCCAGGACAGACACCCCCTGGACAGACAGACAACCCTGGACAGACAACCCTGGACACCCCCTCCCCTAGACAGACCCCCCCCCATGGATAGACACCCCCCACCCTAGACAGACACCCCCCGGACAGACACCCTTAGACACACCCCCTCCCTTGGATAGACCCCCCCCCCCGGACACCCCCCTCCCTGGACAGATACCCCTGGACACCCCCTCCCTGGACATATACTCCCGGACGGACACCCCCCCCCCGGACAGACACCCCCCTCGGCCGGACAGACAACCCCCTAGACAGAACACTCCCACTCCCTTGACAAACACCCCCCTCCCCTGGACAGACACCCCCTGTAGACTCCCACTCCCCTGGACAGACGCCCCCTGGAGACTCCCCCTCCCCTGGACCGAAACCCCCTATAATGATAATACAGTTGGACATGCAATTTGAAATCAAAGAAAACAAATAAAACAGAATACATTGCAACCCCCCCCCCCCTCAAGGACACTCCCCCCACCCCCACCCTTGGAATGCTAATAAAGTAAGTCATAAAATTTTAATCCAAAGAAAAAAACTAAAATAGAACACATTGCAACACCCCCTGGAATGCTAATACAGTTTGCCATGACATTTGAAATCAAAAACTAAAACAAAAACTGAACACATTGCAACCCCCCCTTTTTTACTCATTATATGATTTTTTAAGGATACTAAATTCTTAACGGGGTCACAAATCCCTGAAGTTGATTCCCAATGATACTCATCCTCTATATGTTGAAGGAGAATGCATTCATCTCAGTTTCATCAATTTTTTTCTGTAGGTTTACTTCGAGATAATTTTTTAGACTACATTAGGATGGTCATGATTATTGTCTCACATGCCTAATTTCTTAAGGCAATAATCATGTCACCACAAGAGTGATAATGTTGGAACCCTTCATTGAAATGGGAGTATAGGATTTGAAAACATATCTTTATGGTTTTAATTTCCTAGCCCATATTTCTGTTTCGGAATCGTCAGGAGGCGCAACGACAGAGGTTTTTCCAGTGGTAACCCTAGCCCGAAAATGGGCTATAAAATGGAGAAGAAGATAAATATTCCGAAAAATAATCCCACTTCGCTATAGTGAACGATGGCCCCTTTGTCAAAAACTGCTACAGTGGTCAGAGATGCTACAGTCGGCCCGCGACAGTTGCGATCCACAAGCATTCGGCCCAACTGGATCGGGCAACACCAATCCAAAAATTTCTCTTATATAATTAACACATTCCCATGAATCTTGTTCTTGATTCCATATCCATGTGGACATCGGTTAGTAATGTCACTTTATTCCTTATCAACGTGACAACCTAATGATCATATTTTACTAGAATTTCAATTACATTGTATATTTATACAATCCCATAAATATCATTCTCAATTCTGGAAGTGAGGGAATCTTATGCTTGCCACATATAAGTAAAGGATGGATCTTCTGTTATGATCTGGGCAGGAAGGTTGTTATATCTTTGTTTGACAACACATATAGAAATATTAAGAATACATAGTCAGTTGACTACTTTGGAAGCTATTTGTGAGTACCTGATCAAGGATAGAGACAACTGTGAGACCTTTTTTTGCTGTTGGACAATAGCAGCATCATCCGGGCATGATCAGGGCCAAATCATGGCATTACTGTGGCATGACCGTGGCGTGTTGGCCCGGTCCAGCAACATCTGCGGGGCAGAATCTTCCAGCCAGGAGTGAAGGGAGAGGGAGGAGGCGGGGAAACATTTCGGTCATCGCCCCATCGGCAGAAATTGTGATTAGTCAGTCTCAACATTGATCACAAGACTCATGGAATACTATCACTGTGAACTATCACGGGGTGTCGTCCTGAAGCAGGGCTAAACCGCGGTGTGATTGCGGTGTCACTGCGACATGACCGCGGCGTGACCGCTGCGTAACCGCGGTGTGACTGCGACATGACCGCGGCGTGACCGCTGCGTAACCGCGGTGTGACCCCCCCCCCCCCAACAGACCCCCTCTGGACAGCCCCCATCCCTCATGGACACCCACATCCCCCATCCCCCTGGACAATCCCCCTCCTTTCTGGACATACCCCCCCTTTTGGACACCCCCCTCTCCTTCTTGGACAGACCCCCCTAGACAGCCCCCCATCTCTCCTGGACACCCCCTGGACAGAAAAATGCATCATTCGAATTGATCGAATTCCAAGTGTCTTTTACAATTTTATTACAATCCTCCACAGTGTTCTAGGAATTATTGAATCTAAAAACAAGATTATGTTTGTTGTCTCTAGTCTTGTGGCTCACCAAAATTGGATGATGATCAAAATTAATACTAGGTAAAGTAATACTAGAGATGATATTCCCGATATCGAGAGCTTTTATGCTTGTGAAAGCTCTGTCAAGTTTACTTGATAAAATTCTATTGTGTTTCCTTCTATACTTGGTATACTTATCCCCAACCAGATTAATCTCAACAAGGTTATTATCATCAATACAGTGATTAAAATCTTTACTGGAAGTGTTTGAGTTCAATGTCCCTAGCTTTTCACTAGTTCTAAGGATAAAATTGAAATTACCGATAATGACCCAGGGCACTTGAATAGTGTTGTTAAGGGAGGATATATTGTGCCACAACGTTCTTCTGTCTTGATATTTCTTGCAGGAATACAAAAAATTACAACAGAAAGTATTATCATGCAATTTTATTTCACTCAGTACTTGTCCATCCAAGCAGGTACCCAAATATAACCTCACCAAAAATGCCGAACCCACACTGGGTAGGAGGGATACAATATCTCCACCTATTCACATAAAAGACAATGATTATAGATTAAGAACTGAAACTAAGCACAATGTTGATCATTTTCTACATGCTGTGGTTGAACCCAGCTGCTCAGATATGATTTCTGGACAGAACCAAAAACCATCCCTACTGACTTCTACTGCTACTCAAGAGATAATAAATGGGACCAACACTCAGACAAATGTCTTAGGTTCCCTTCCCTCTATTCAGACAATGACACAATCAAATATCACCAAGGTTAATTTCGGTACTAAAGCATTAGAATCTTTTAAATTTGTAAATTAGAACACACCTGCGGTGCAAGTTCCTCTACAAATGTAGGATAACAGTGACTCTGGTGATCAGAAACAGTGTCCCACATATGCTTCAGACACTGTCCAGGAACCCTATGTAACAGATTCTTCTACTGTGGAAGTGATTCCAGGTATGCTGCTTCCAAATTTTCCTCATTTAGCTACTCAAGATGTAGGAAAAGACTGTAATGATCCCTTGATTCCATGTAATTTGACCCCTTATGGAATCAAATCTAAATACTTCTCACCCTAATCACATTAAATCTGTCAACAGTCCTAATGAGATAGAGACCACTGGTTGTCCTATAAATTTTGCAAGTCCTAATATTAGTCCAATGTCTGTTCAAGCTAAGACACAAACCAAACATTCTAAAACTGATAAACAAGATTCCATAACACTGGAACCTGTAAAACATACAAAATCACTCCCTCGGTACAGTTAAAATATAAAATATTCATTTATACTTACGTTTGGGGCTAGGACCCTTGTTTTTGTTACCTCCTGAATTCTTTCCGCACTTGGATTTTCTTAATTGCTTGGTAGAATGCTCTTTAGGTGTCGCTGCATTTTATCCCTGCAGACCTGCCCCCTGCCCCCCCTCCACCCTCCCCCTGCCCCCTTCCCCCTGCCCAACAGTCCTGCCCCCTGCCCCCTTCCCTGCAGACCTGCCCCCTGCCCCCTATCCCCTGCCCCCTCCCCCTCCCCCCTCCAACCACACCTTGCACCCTACCCCTACCCCCTGCTCTGCAGACCTTCCCCTACCCCACTCCACCCTCCCCACTGTCCCCTGCCCTCTGACCTACAGAACTTCCCCTGCCCCCTTCCCCGTCCCTTGCATACATGCCCCCTTCCCCCTGCCCCCCTCCACCCTCCCCCTTGCCCCGACCCTGTCCCCTGCCCCCTGCCCCCTGCCCCCTGCCCCCTGCATAATGGATGTAGGTTTCATATAATAAAAATGAAATATTGTGGCTGGACCCAAGACAATAGATATGGTTGTCACTATGTATCAAGTCATGGGAGAATTAAACCCACATGTAGTTCATGAACAGGTTGTTCCCTATATAGGTTTGGCCCAAATGTAGAGTTTTCCACATACAACTATTTGTAGCGATGGAAACTGGACTTCAATGGGAAAAACTATCTCAGTTTTTTGTGCTTTTTTTCTTGGGTAGTAGTTCACATGGTGGTATGGTAGGCCCATAAATCATATAAGAGCTTGTCCATCTAAGAATTATTCTATATTTCAACCATATTATACAACTTATTCGATAGAGATTTATTAGAGGCCTGAATCTGTCCATTTATTGCTACATGATAGTGGTATTGGTGGTTAGTGATAGGTGTTCAAGTCAGAGAGAGAAGAAAAACAAGAGTTTCTATTGTTTTCTACTATAATAACGAGCAGAATTTACAGTAGGAAAAAAGAAGAATAGTTGAATAAAGGACTCCCCGTGGTCGCACCGAGAGGCCGATGGCCGCTCGTGTGGGATAGATGTGGCTGGATCAGGACCAAATCACGGAATGACCGCAGCATGACCATGACGTGACCGCGGTGTGACCGCGGCTTGACCGCGGTTTGACCGCGGCATGACCGCAACGTTTTGGCCTGGTCCAATGACATCCGCGGGGCAGCATCTTCCACTTAGTTTCAAATAGGATGATATGTATGGCATGAGAGAATGTTTCTCATAATATTTAATGAAATTAATGTTAATATGTAATGACTAGAGGATTGGATGACCCCTGATATACCTAATTCGTTGAGGGCTCGAATGATGGTTGAAGGGGGCTGGTTGCAGGTACTGGGGGGATGGTGCGGGCTTATTCAAAGGCAACAGGGGGGCTGTTGCGGGTTGGAATGCTGGTGGCAGTGGGCTGAAATTAAGGTTGAAGGGGGATGGTGTGGGCTGGATGTGGCTGGAGCAGGGCCAAATCACAGCATTACCGCGGCGTGACCGCGGCATGACCGCAACGTGTTGGCCCAGTCCAGTGATATCTGTGGGGCGGCATCTTCCACATAGTTTCAAATAAGATGGTATGGATAGCATGAGAGGATGTTTTCTCAGAATATTAAAACAAATGAATGATAATATGTGATTACTAGAGGATTGGATGACCCCTGATATACCTAATTTGATGAGGGCTTGAATGTAGGTGGAAGGGGGCTGGTTGCAGGTGCTGGGGGGGATGGTGCGGGCTGATTCGAAGGTGGCAGGGGGGGCTGTTGTGGGCATGAATGCTGGTGGGAGCGGGCTGAAATGAAGGTAGAAGGGGGCTTTTGTGGGATGGATGTGTTTGGAACAGGACCAAATCACGGCATTACCACTACGTGACCAGGGCGTGACCGCGGCGTGACCGCGTCGTGACCGCATCATGTTGCCCCGGTCCAGCGACATCCGCGGGGCAACAGCTTCCAATTAGTTTCAAATAGGATGATATTAATGGCATGAGAGGATGTTTTATCAGAATATTTAAAGAAATGAATGCTAATCTTTGATGACTAGAGGATTGGATGACCCCTGATATACCTAATTCGGTGAGGGATCAAGTGATGGTGGAAGGGGGCTGGTTGCAACTGCTGGGGGGATGGTGTGGGCTGATTCAAAGGAGGCAGGGGGGCTGTTGCGGGCTGAAATGAAGGTGGAAGGGGGCTGGTGTGGGATGGATGTGGCTGGAGTAGGGCCGAATCGCAGCATTACCGCAGCGTGACCACTGCCTGACTGCGGCCTGACCGTGGCGTGATCGCCGCGTGACCACAGCGTGTTGGCCCGGTCCAGCGACATCTGCAGGGCGTCATCTTCCACTTAGTTTCAAATATGATTATATGGATGGAATGAGAGGATGTTTTCTTAGAATATTTAATGATATGAATGATAATTTGTGATGAGTAGAGGATTGGATGACCCCTGATATACCTAATTCGGTGAGGGCTCAAATGCAGGTGGAAGGGGGCTGGTTGCAGGTGCTGGGGGGATGGTGCGGGCTGATTCGAAGGTGGAAGGGGGGCTGTTGCGGGCTAGAATGCAGGTGGAAGCAGGCTAAAATGAATGTGGAAGGGGGCTTGTGTTGGCTAGATGTGACTGGAGTAGGACCAAATCACGGCATTACCGCGGTGTGACCGCGGCGTGACCGCAGTGTGACCACAACGTGTTGGCCCGGTCCAACGACATCTGCGGGGTAGTATCTTCCACTTAGTTTCAAATAGGATGATATGGATGGCATGAGAGGATGTTTTCTCAGAATATTTAAAGAAATGAATGCTAATATATGATGACTAGAGGATTAGATGACCTCTGATATACCTAATTCGGTGAGGGCTCGAATACTGGTGGAAGGGGGCTGGTTGCAGGTGCTGGGGGGATGGTGTGGGCTGATTCGAAGGTGGCAGGGGGCTGTTGCGGGCTGGAATGCTAGTGGCAGTGGGCTGAAATGAAGGTGGAAGGGGGCTGGTGTGGGATGGATGTGGCTGGAGTAGGGCCAAATCACGGAATTACCGCGGCGTGACCGCAGCGTGACCGCGGCCTAATCGTGGCGTGACCGCATCGTGTTGGCCCGGTCCAGCGACATCCGCGAGGCAGCATCTTCCACTTAGTTTCAAATAGGATGATTTGGATGGCATGAGAGGATGTTTTCTCAGAATATTTAAAGAAATGAATGATAATCTATGATGACTAGAGGATTGGAAGACCCCTGATATACCTAATTCGGTGAGGGCTCGAATGCAGGTGGAAAGAGGCTGGTTGCAGGGGCTGGGGGGATGGTGTGGGCTGATTCGAAGGTGGCAGGGGGGCTGTTGCGGGCTTGAATGCAGGTGGCAGCAGGCTGAAATTAATGTGGAAAGGGGCTGTTGTGGGCTGGATGTGGCTGGAGCAGGGCCAAATCACGGCATTACCGTGGTGTGACTGTGGCATGAGAAGATGTTTTCTCAGAATATTTAAATTCTGTCTTTTTCTGGGTTATGTGTTTCACAATAATGTTACTGAAAAAAGAATCAAGTTTTCAAAGCCAGTTGTTTGTGTTTGATGAAATGAAAACCAATATTTTCTTTAAGTTTTAGATTTTAATGAAAATTCTCGGTTGATGTTTTCTCAAAATGAGGACACTGTCTTCTCTAAAGTGAATTAAATTTCAATTTCTACTATTTAGTTGGCTGAAACTTTCTACTAGTCCACGTTGAAGGCTTAGGGAAATCATTTAAAACAGGCGAAAATGTCATTATAAAGAGCCACAAGAAATTTGAATAGCATATAAAGATTATATAATAATGAAAAAGTTTTTAAAATACTTGAGAAATTATAGAATTCAAATTAAAGTGTTATGCAAAGGAAACTTACCTCAACCTCAAGGCGCTGATTTTAACGACAACTCGAATCTTCCTTTTTTCCGCTTGTACACTTATGCAACTTCACATATAAATAAGGGCACCTAGCCCCTATGTACATATTTTCATGGACAAATATGCACAAGGGGATCCTTAGATATATGTTTATACTTGCATATACCCCTTTACACTTACACATGTATGCATTTTTCAAATCAATATATAATCACACCTATCCCAAATATATATATTCATACTGCCATGAGTGAATATATATAAAGTGGGAACTTATATATTTATATTCCTACCTATTCATACACATGTAAGACTTCATCAACGACAACTCGAATCCACCTCAATGAGATCCAGAAAGCACTACAAAATATAAAGAACCCAAAAATCAAAAATGGAAAAAATTAAAATTTGGCCAAAAAATAAAAACGAAATAACTCTTACCAAAATCAAATGTTGAACTCACTATCATCGATGGTGGTGGATAGAACCAGCCTCATCATAAATTCTATAATTCCTTTCTATTATTACCACAATATCAACATTTAGTCACTCCTATTGGACTGATAAATTATGGTGGTCATGTCAACATTGGAATGATATTAAATCAAAAATCATATTCAATGTAATATTTTCAAATATTGATAACATTTATCATTATATACAAGTACAAGGGTCTGATGTTACTCGTCATAATGACGTACTAATATTTATCTATGATGGATATAGCATTATTATATTCCATAGTAATTGTACCTGGTTGGATTATGCATGGGGATTTTCCTTCTCCTACTAGACTCACTAAATGGGTCATCAACGGTTTCTACAACATTGATTGTCTACGTAGGGACATGGCTAGAATTATTAATTCTTCCATGAATGTTCCTTATTTGACATACTCGAGTCCTACTAAATCGTTCTGTAGTTCCCTATTTGGGTTCAAGGAACTCAAGTTCATCTCCATACCCATCCACCTGCCCAACCCCCCAACTACCACACCTGCACAGCCCCCCTTCCCATCCCCCCTCCCCCTACCTAGCCTAACCCACTGCACATCCCAACCCCTCCTCACCTGCACAACCACCACTCCCACCTACACAACCACCCTTCCCAACCCCCCTCACCCATCTGCCCTGCCCCCCCTCTCCCTCTCCCCCACCTGCACAGCCACCTCCAACCCCCTATCCAGCCTCCCTCCTCCTCACCTCACCCCTACCCATCCCCCCCCTCCAGAACATCCCCCCTCCTCCCCCACCTCATTTTGACCTCTTCAATATCAATCAAAATGATACTATACTAGTAAATTACAACAAAACTGCATCCTAAAATGATATATTGCTTGTGTTCATAAGGGGATCATAATAGATAGTACATTGCAGTGAAATGGAACCAAAAAATCAAAAATAAATGAAGGAATAAATACTGATTTAATGTGAATGAAAAAAAATTACTTGAATCCAAGATAAGAATATCGGTTGGAAAGTAGAGTTAGAACCCTTGAGAGCAGCGGGGAGCTGGGAGCGGAGATCGGCAAGCAGCGAAGGGTGGTTGGGATGGGAGCAGCGGCGAGGGGTGGTCGGTATGGGAGCGGCGGCGAGGACAGGAGGAGTATGGGATTGTCGCCGAGGGTTTGGAGAAGTGCGGCTTAGGGATAAGAGAAGTATCCCAACGGGACTGCGAACCGCCACAGGGTGTCGTCCTTGAGCAGGGCCAAATCATGGTGTGACCGCGGCGTGACCGCGGCGTGACCGCGGCATGACCATGGTGTGACCGCGGCCGGACCATGGCGTGACCACGACGTTACCACGGCTTGTTGGCCTGGTCCAGTGACATTTGCAGGGCAACATCTTCAGGTTCCCATGGTAGATGCCTGCATTAGAAAGCCATGAAAAATGCACAGCCCTTCTTTGCTTGATAAAGAAATGCAGTTCACTATAGGAAATATTATAGGCATAAAAAAACTAGTAATATACTCTGAGTGGGAAACCATGGCTTTTAAACTACCTTAATTTTCATGTGCATTCAAAAAAGGGTGTTTTGCATTTATAAATAGTTGTTTCCAATTTATAAAACATGACCCATTTAAAAAAAATCATTCAATTCAAACATGTATTTCAACATAAACCTACTAAAATTTAAATATCTATGACTATTAATACCTTTAGACCAAAAAAATCAACAAACCTACCTATTTGGTATTTCACCAGGAAGTTCCATGAAATGAACATGCCGGTTTAAATAACCAAAAAATGAGTCTGAAAATCAACCAGCAATCAATAAGCATTAATATTTCATATCGAATGGCCAAATATTAGCAATAAAGGTTGGGAGGTGCAACATGTTCTGCTTCCATTCTCATAACACATTAGATTTTCATGGAAAGGTAGCATTGCATAAATGATAGTGGAAGAATAACATGATAATTTCATTTAATATCTTGAGAGTAATGTATAGTATGGGAAGACAGAAATGTTTCGTATTTTCTAAAACAAGATTAAAAAATTCCGGGTCCCACATGGAGAGGCTACTCAGAAGAGAACTTACTTCTAGAGATCCAATCCAAGTGAAAGAATATAGTCGTGTAGGAGTAACACCCATAACATAATATCTAGTCCCATCAGTGACAACAACTGTTTCCATCTATAAAATGACACAGAATGAAAAAGATAAGCACAATTTTTACTCGAAATTGTAAACGTGGTATGGATTTTCCTGCAACATCCAAACCTATGTAGACAGCCACAGCCTACGCATCAAGCTCCCTTGCACTAAGGGAATGCGTGGTCTGCAAAACTGGGGGCTAGGAAAGAAAGATGAGAAGTGGGGAAGGGTATCTACTAGAAACACCTTTCCAAAAGCCAATGATGGAGCCCTTTTTCATACCTTTCTGGAAGCAGTCTTTCTATAGAAATGTGATTCCTTCAAACCAAGAATATATTCATAGGAAACCCCTAGAATCAGCTCTTCTTGAAAGGGTTTCTCTAGTGTACCAAACATCCCCTCTTAGATCCCCTCAACATATATTCAAAATTTTCATGGGTTATCCCTCTACCATTCAAAGGTTTCTATCTCACCTATACAAACCACTTTTGACAAAACTCTCTTCCATAATGCTTTTAATATGAAAGAAAACTGTAAAACCAAATTACAAGGGTTGAGGAAGATGTACCTGTAGACCAATAAAATCCTCTATAAGATTTTGGAATACAACGAGAAACTTCATGTACTTATCCTTCTCATCCTTCTCATCCATGGCCATCTCATATAGCTGTCCATTGTCTGTGCCATGAATTGTCTCTTTTGTAGAAGCTGTGTTAGACATATATACCCAAGGAAAATATTTTATCAAAATATTTCATAAATTGTAATGACCAGAAAATAGAAAAAATAATAATTTAAAAAAACATGCCTTTAGTGATCTGCTGCCTATTCCAAGCAACATAGTTCACCACAAGACCTTTCAAGGTGGTTAGAATGCAAGGTTTGCTCCATTTTGCATGCATATAGTATGTATCAACACCTTCATCACCATGTATGGTCGCAGTACAATGGCTCCCACCAGGATCAATTAAAACTCTATGTATTGATTGCTCTCCAGCTCGCCCAACACAGAGATCAATATCTGTGTTTGAATTTTACATGGAATAAAAACATCACTTCATCACGTAAGATGTAAAGAGGTAAGTTCATGAATGTTTCTCCATCCAAACTTCACTTGTAGGATACTTTGAGCACATAATGCATGCACTAAATGCATGAGATCATAAATTCAATGATGATAAATTCAGCCTCTCATGTGAAACTTAATTAAGAAATATTTACATCCAAATTTTTTTTTCCCAGCCTTGCTAATTAGAGGCAGAGATTGACAAATATTAAACCAATACCTAAGCTTAGAATGCATCCCGGAAGTACAACATACAATCAAACCAATATTTAATTTAATTTTTCATAATAAAAGTCAATCAAATATGAGAATATTACCAAAATGGGTTGCATTTTTTCAATTTAAAAGCCAACACCTATCCTGTTTGGAAGTCACAGACTCCTCTATTTACACATGTTCTTCATCGCAGCTAAAGATAGATTCTAGAACTTAGACAATATTCCAGGGTCGTGAAGAGCGATAAGCTTCTACCTGCAAATGGTGAGACCACTGCGAAGAGGTCATTGGGGAGGAGGGCACCACTGTTGGAGTGTTCTTCGGGGAGGAGGGTGCCACTCTGAGAGAGGGATTCATGGTGAGATCGTCGGGGAGATCGTTGGGAGGAGGATACGTCATCGAGGAGGAGGGCTATGTGGTGAAATGGATGCGAACCAGGGGAGGAGGAGGAGGCCTGCAGGGAGGAGGAGACGCCGTTGGGGAGGAGGGTTACACATTGATAGGGTTGCGAATCGGGGGAAGAGATGAGGGATGCAGGGAGGAGGAGACGTCATCGGGGAGTGGTGTGCGAATCGGGGGAGGAGGAGGACAGTTGCAGATCGGGGGACGAGGAGGAGCCCGATACAAATTGGGGGGAAAAATCACACACCAGTGTAATATTGATTTTGCCATGGTGAATGAATTATACCGTGAAAATATAAAATTTATAGCCACGAACCTATAAAACTGTGGCTATAGGTCCATTGCTATAGCCCAAATTTGTAGTAGTGTGTACCTAGAAATTTTAATTTCCCATTATTTTATCTCTCCATTATTGATAAAAAATACAATTTATAGGAGATATAATGGTATCATTTCATACTCAAGTAATGCACCCTCAATTATTCCACTCTAAGTCCACATGTTTCCTAAACAATGCATAAAAAGGTGGGTTTGATTTAGACATCAAAGCTCTCCATTTAACTATAGTGGTCTCCAAACATCTTTTATATATTTAGTTAATGTTGTAGATTTCAACCATTCTATGTGAAACTAGGCCGAAGACACCTTGAATCGCTATCACACAAGTACTAGTCTACCCACCTAGTTACTCGTTCTTCCCTTAGTGGTAATTCATGTTCCAAGATCACATAATATATTAGTTACACCTTTTTATGCCAAACAATATACTACACATACCAAAGACACCATTTTCATAACTAAATCCTTTATTTAAAACTAAAGGCATTCCAAAAACCATTTTAATGCATGATACGCGACACCTTAATGATTTAATAAATCATTTAAACTAATTTTAAAAAATCATTTCAAGAAACCCCCATAAGTCTTTACACTCAAAATACACCCAAAATCCTATCATTAAACCCAAACTCACTCCAAACCACATTTCAATCCTGATTCACATCCCATGATTAATTTAAAAAATCATTTACTCAATTAATAAAACATTTCAAAAGAGCACATTAATGGATTACATCAAGAACGCACAAATTTCATATGTGATGTCCATTTTAAAATCAATTTCACATCAAATATTTTCAAAAACTACTTTATCACCAATTATATTATTTAATAAGCCTATTAAAAAATTTGTAAATAATTTATAAGATGTGAAACAAGGCCATACAAAAAAATGCACTCAAAATTTTCTCTTTGAAATAAAACACAGAGTAGAACATTTTACATACACCCATCACATAATTTATTCAACTTAATAAATCACTTTCACGGTTTAATAAATTATTTTCACATTTCACAAAACATTTCAAGATGCACAACCGGGGTTTACAACAAAAATATACCCAATTTCACTTGTAAAAAATTAAATTTCACAAAACCCCGTTGAAAATATCTTCAAAGACCACTCACTTACCCCACATATATTTTAATAAACATTAAAAATTAAACAATTAAGAAAACAAATTCATAAATTAATGGTTAATAATGGAATTACCTGCCTTTGGGGTCAAAAACCCTTAAACATACTGTGAATAAGAAATAACACCCTTGCTGAACCCAATAAAAACAACCTCTAACCCTACACATAGACATTAAACCTAGATAAAAAAATTGGACCCCTAAAATGAAACCATAGCTTCTGAAAAAAGGAAACACCAACCAAGAGGAGGAGGAAACTACCAGAAGGAGGAAGCCACCGGAGGAGGAGGGCGCCGGTTAGGTCGCATCCACCGGAGAGGAGGTTGATCGGTTGGGTTGTGCACTGTAAATGGATTTTCTAGAAGGGGGATTACGTCACCGAGAGGGGGTCGCACTGCTGGTAGGGGATCACGACATTGGAAGGAAGGCTGGTAGGGGCTTCGCACCGGAGCTTTATCGGAAGAGACGTTGTCCAGGTGAAACCGGTGTAGGTGGGGATGGGAGATAGGTTTGCATGAAGATATAGATAGGTAGGGTGAGAGGGTTCAGTGGGAATGGGGTGAGGGGAGGGGTGATATTCGAAGAGGGAGCAATGAGACCGTGACAGAGCCACATCGGAACCGTGTCGGAGCCGAGTCGGAGAAGGAGAGTCGTGGGGAGGTGGGGTGGCCGCATTAGAGATGTCGAGAGAGGAGGAAGACTGTGAGAGGGAGGAGGATTGCATGGGCAGTGGGGATGGGAAATTCGTGAGGGCGGGGGGAAAGTGATCGCGTGGGGAGCTATTACCACAGACATCAAAAACAGTCGTGGGTATAAGCGATCTATAGCCATGGTTTCAGTTGTCCGTGGCTGTAGATCCGTAACTATAAGTTCAAATTCTAGTAGTGTATATTTATTATTCCAGAGGTTCAAATGATTTTGAAGGAAGATGAGAGTTACAATAAGATAATTATAGTCACTATTTTATTTCTGGAAGAGATTTATAAATTCATCACCCTGTAGTTTTGTGTTGTTTATATAATTGAACAATAAAATGTTATATAATGATTCCATTTTTCATGATATTTAATGTTTAATTTCATGTTATTCTTTATTTTGGATTACACTTCACTATATTATTACCACTGTAATATATTTATTTCTTAATTATAATTACTTATGATATATTTTATGTTGCTTCTATATATTATCTAAATAAGGAAAAATAGATCCTCATTTACATGTAATTTAATGAATTATTTATCCTCACTTTTTTAGTTTCTATTCATGTTATTTTTTAGTGGGGCTTTTCATTAAATGTATCCAATGTGTTAATGATTTCATCATACCATGTCATCACTTTTCAATAGTATTTATAATTGTGTTTCTGATGATAAAATCATATAATACATATCTTATGAAATATATGAATTTTCTTTTCTTATGGTTATTCATTATATCTTCATGAAAAAGTACATTTTTCCACTCCATGGTACATTAAATAAATAATGATTTTTAAGGAAAATATGATTTTATTTCACTCATCAGTCATTAATAAATTATATTTTTGAATCATTATTTCTAAAATAAATTTAATAATTTTTTTTTATTCACCAATGTTTTATAAAAGAATATTTGAACCATATTTGAAAATTTATTTAAATATTGAAATGATTAATAATGTATTTTTCCAAAAAATATCACATGTGTATTTTATTGAATTATTGAATGGATTTTTTGTATTTTTCTGGTACAAAATAAATGAATCATTCTATCATGAAGGTTATTGTTTTGTTTGAAGCTCACATTATATTTTTTAATTGGTATTTTAAAATGAAAATAATTTCAAAAAAAATCTTTAGTATATTGTTTATTTTCATAATTTAAAGAATATTTTTCACATTAATTATTTTAAATGATTTCTTAATTCCTCTATTAAATGTTTGTAATGTTATTTTCTAATAAAATTATTTTGAAACTATTTATTAACATGTCATTTTCAATGATATGTTATATTTTATAATAATTTTTTCATGTTATCTTTTGAAATAATTGTCCATCTAAGATGAAATCATTTTATATATTTTATTCACTAAATAATATATGAACCAAGTATAAAATTTAAATTTTTTAATCTTAATAATTTATATTTATGATAAAATGTTGTTTTTTTGTCCCATTTATCTTCCATGGTTTATAATAGATAAAACTCTTATAATATCCTCTTATATTTATATGTGATTATATGAAGAAATGATGACATGATTATGAATACTTACACTTTTACATAGATTATGATATGATAAAATGATTATGAAACCATTTTAATTTTTGGGGATCAGATATGATAGATGTTCTATGATATTATGGACCACATATGTCTAATTATAATTATGTGATAGTGGTTATGTCATAACTATGTGTAGTTGTATGTTGAAACTAAGGATGGTAGTAACATTATAACTTTTGATAATTTTTTTTTATAAGAAATGTTTGGTGGGATTTATATATCACTATCGAAAGTATTGGGTAATGATTTATATCTTTTTAGTTATGTAGTATTGGATCATAGAGTAAACCTGGTTCATTAATGGAATTTGTGGGAGAAAACCTTGACAACTATAATGTTTTGTGCATGAATCCATTCCACTAAGAGGAAAGAAATGACAGTGGATATAATGGTTTCTCACAAAGGGGGCATATATCCATACATAGTGATCCCATACATTTATTATTTCAATTATACTATACTACTTAGGATATTATTCTCAACAATTATATGAATCTCACAATTCTATATCTTATTCCAACATTATTGTAACACCCCAGGTAAATAAAGAATATGACATTATCATATTTATCCATATTTGTGAATAAAATATTAATATGACATTAAAGGGGATGCTATGCTCGATGGCGTACCCAACACGCAACAACGAGTTTCTTGGGAATCTTACGTTGCAATTTAATAATAAAATAATATTATTTTAAATGGTAGTTAACGCCTAGGTGTTGTGATGGAAGGAATGAATAGAACTAACTACAAAATTATTATATATGTTTGTCAAATATTTTTACTTTTATCCAATAAATATTAGAGGCTTATGATGCAAATGAATCCAATTTTAAGCATAAATCTTCATTAAACGGTCGATTAACCGCCTTTTGATGGAGAACCCTATTTAAATATAGTTTTGGTCACTCTTATACAATCTATTGGACCAAATAAAATTCTTATTTATAATCGGTACCTCAAAATTTACTTTGTGTAAATTTTTGGTATTTTTCCGAAAAAAGTTCAATTTTTAATGAATAGTGAAAAATGTTGTATTTTAATTCAAAACCTCATTTTAATCTAATTTATTTATATGATTAGATTATATGTTGAATTTGTTTTAAAGTAAAATTGGATTATATTTTTACAATTTAGTCCAATAGTGTTCATTGTAATTAATTTCACTTTGAAATCGGACTTAAACTAGTGTCAATCTTTTGATAATTTTGTTTCATAAAAATACGCTATTTGTTTTGACAGCAGGAATTAATTATTAAATTAGTTAATTCAACTTATATGTTTTGAATTTTTTAAAATAGACATCATTTTTTAATTCGGAATATCAAATATATCTTAGGGCGAATTTTTGGTAATTTTCTGAAAAACTTCAATTTTTGATGAATAGTGAAACCAGTAAGTGGTACTTATAAAAAACTAATTTTCCGTTTAAATGAAAATTTTCCATCTTTGTGTTTTGAATTTCAAAAATCCGACATACATGGTTGTCATTAAGACGTAAAATGTGGTTCAATGGGATAAAAATAATTTTTGGGTGAATAGTAACTTATTAAGTTTTTAATCGCGATTAGAGGTAATTAGTGTAGTTTAATGTAAGAATAATGTTTTAATAAAATAAAATGACCTAGACACATGTTTTACCCAAATTGGATGTCTCATGGCCGACCAAGACAATCCATGGGTCAACTTGGGGACCCCATGGATCCACATTGGTTGGAAAAATACATAAATACCTTTTTATTTAATGTTAAAGTAAAAATGACACAAACATGAGATGTTTTACTAAAAAAAATTTACATGGGGTTATACAAGTCCTATTTTTGACTATAAATTTTCATTGGAAATATAAAAATATTTCCTACATCATATTATTTTTTTTATAATTTTTAGACATTAAATAAATTAAATTATTTATGACATCATGATGATGCAGCGATGACCTCATTATTTAACGATTTAAATAAAATGGAAAGATAATGTAATATATAAGACTACACTTGTCAAAAACCTATTGTATGAGTGGATTTAGAACCCTTATCACCTTATACGCGAAATACATCAATGTGGGACCTTTAAAATCCGAAACTCTTTTGAAAATAAAGTAACATTTTGTAACTTTACAAGAGTGCCCTCCTCTGCTCTTATAAAAGGCCCCCACCTCTACCTCCTTACCCACACTCCCAAAGCCTTTGGCTCGTCCAAACTCTTCCCATTTTGTCTCTCCACTTCCCTCTATAACTACTTGATTCCTCACTTTGGGCATAAGTCTTCCCAAGGAAGCGTTTGAGCTCAAATCAAAGGAAGTTACCCGATTTAAAGGTAATGTCTTCACTTGTGTCCTTTTGTTTTATTTTGCTTCTCCAACCCCCTAAACTCTTTTGATTCATTAATTTTGTAACAAATCCAGTATCTTAAATATACTAGGATGTTTTTATAAGAAGTATTCGAGATACACTTACACACACCTACATCTAATGGTTAAAAAAACATACTATTTCCGTGGATGGCGAATTTCTGCCTCCCGAAACGATGATTGTTCAACATTCTTCTAAAACCTTCAAAGGTGGAAATTAAGATGACAATATATTTATATATAATATCTAATATGTTTATGTTTTACTAAAGCTTCTGTATTTTTCATTTATGGAATACCTTTATGGTTTCCATTATGTGTAAACGCGATATCTTCATTTAAGGAAGTGCGGACTACCACCCCCTCAAAGTGATTTGATTCGTTAATACCATATGTGGTATATATAAAGGATATATTTAATGATATTATATATGATACCATACTGGAATTAAAATACTATTATGAATAATTTTGTTTTAATTCCATTAAATATGAAATAGAAATGGAAGTAGCGTTCATGCGTACGTACGGCTTACTGTCTCCATGAACGGTACATTTCGTTTCTTAACTCTAAATGTTATGTAATATTATAAATGAATGAATATAATTGATATATATGATATATATGATATCTACGTCATGAATACAACTCTGGATATAATGATCCATTGACCACATGAACAACATGTAATTGTAAGAAGTCCACTTTTGACTTAAGAACCAAATATCGACAAAACAAACATTATTAACTTAAATGATTACATAATGTTTATGACATAGTAATAAGTGATATAAAAGGAATAATGAACTTGAAAAAGGTTATTAAGGAAGTAGAAATTAACTTATGTTTATTATTTAGGAGATTAAAGAACGATCGAGTCAAGTCAGACCCGAGGTAAGGGATCCTACTCCTCTCTTTCTTTTTAAGTACACTGTTTTATGTCATTCCTTTTAAGATCATCTTTATTATGATTGGTATGTTATTTTATATTACTCTAACTGTAATTTTTATGTTCATATGATGAGAGACCCTATTCTCTCTCATCAATCCATTTTGGGTGTTTTGAGTGGCGTCGTTAGGCTGCCGAGTTTTCGTAAGGGATTTTTCATCTCACTTTTATATCCGTGAGATTTATGCTACATTTACCACAATCTCCTTTGAGTGGTGTATGTACTGCCCATTATTTTAATCATTGTGTAATATACGTTCATTAATGAGTATTTACATCAATGTTGTATTGTCCTTCTTTCATGGGGTGCGTGTCTTGAAAGATACCCATGTCGGCAAGGGAACCTTTCACCCTCCTTTTTTTAAGACTTATTTTGTTATGTCTTTTAATTCACATACTATTATGTTGGGATATGTTCTTATATATCCTTATTTATGTAAATTTTATTTCCAATTGATTATATGCCCTTTATCTCTCTCATCAACCCTTTTTGTAAAATTTTATGTGACGTCGTTAGGCTGTCGAATTTTACCAAGGGAACTTCTTAACCCAATTTCGATTTCTTTGGGTTCAACATGTAGCTATTGAATATGTCATCCTTTGAATATGTGTGAATAACCTTTGATTGTTTTAAACTTAATATCCACTTATATTGGGTGTATTTATATTTTTCACACATAATTATGAGATTGATTTATCCTTAATTTAAGGATACCTTCTTTATAATGGATTTCATCTCATTTTACATTTATTTTGAGACTTCATTGTTGTTATGAACCAATTCACTCTTATATGGTTTGTATACTATCCTTTGACATATTATATCATTAATCCATTTATTCTCGTTATATTATAAAGTTCGGATTAAATGTTATTCCGCTATTATTTGTATTCAAGAGTCTCTCATTTTGTTAAAAAACTATTTAACAAAAATATAATTTTAAATGTTTTAAATATTTATTATTCTAAATATTTATCATTAATGTCCATGTTTTCAAAATGGTTTTCAGTATTTATTTATATGGATATTAATGTTTTAAAATTATAATTCCATTAAAAGATTCAAAGTGGTATGGGACACTTTGATTCAAAAATATCTTTTAAATGGTTTTTGAAAATGGATTGATTAATTCAATATCTGGGAATTAATTATTGTGATAGAAAATGAAATGTTGTTATTGAAATGTTTATATTTTCAATATTTTATGTGTAATGATGGTACTTGGACATTTTACGGGTGGTTACGTGATAAACCATATGACGGGTGGTGCCGTGAATACCAGGACGGGTGGTTACGTTATAACCTCCAATGCATTGGGTACGGAAGTCGGCCATATGGATATTCCATTAAGTATGTATGGAAATTGGCCGAATGGCTATTCCATTAAGTGATATGTGTTGAAGTAGACCTTATGGTTATTCCACTTAAGTATGTTTATGTACCAAGTTACCTTTATATGTTATGTGATCTTTATATGGTTTCTATGGTAATCTTTTGGTTACAAAATGGTAAGTAATGATCTTTTATTCAGTGAAGTGTTTTTACTACTTCGAAAAGGTGAAAAGTATTACTTTGATAAAGTATACATGGTTTACTTGTTGTTTTGAAAAACTAACAGTTTTCATTCTTTGTGTATCCCTTACTGAGCTTTTTATGATCATCCCAAGTTTTTGAAATGTTTTTCACAGGACTTAACGTGGAATAGGGTCAAGGATGAGATCAAGGGAAGGTCATGCTACCTAAAACATGGAACTAGACATGTTTCTTTTTAAGAGTTTTTATTTTTTGGAAACTTAGTAAAAGTTTCTACTTTGTAATATTTTGAGATGTAATAGTTATGTCCTAATTCTCTAAAATTATAAACCTGAAAAGATCTTCAATGTGAATTATTAATTTAATTCAATATTAAGTAAGGTTTAAGTCCGGAGCCTTATAGTTGGTATCAGAGGTCGGTTTCGATACCTTTATAGGTTAGGTTATTCTTTATGCATAAGTGACATGACCATAATGGTTAGGATTTCATGAAAAGTCCTAGTTTTAGATAAATTGAATGAGTATGTATATCTTAGTGTTTATCTTCCTCTTTAGTACATGATGGTTTTGTTGATATACTCACACTGACCTTCTTGGTTTTAGTAAATGGCTGGATCTAGCAGGCACCAAGGTAATGGTGGATGTGAAGGAAACTGTGACAGTTTTCTGAGCGAGCAACTGAACGATATGGGAGCTGCAATGAGAACTCTTGTGTTTATCCTCAACCAACTATCTGGAGTCATGATTGACCACCTAAACCTTGGTGATTTCTATAAGTCATCATATATGCGAGAAACAAATCCCAACGGAACTACAGGTAATAATCATAAAGTTAAGTGTGTACAAGAACCTATGTGTCAATGTGGTTGAAAGAAACACCTAGGAAAATGTTTCAAAGGGACAGAAATATGCTATAGATGTGGAAATGAAGGTCATAAAGTAAGAACCTTCCATGGAAAAAGGAAGCAACTAGTTGACTCAAGGAAAGGGAAATAAGTTATTTCTGAGGGATCAATTTAATGTTTTAAATGTGATTTGCATGGTCATTATGCAAACACATGTCTTATGAAGAAGTTTCGGGAATGGGATCACCAAGATCGTAAAAATATTCATTTACCAATACCTAATGTCATTCCGATTGAGGATGAAGAAACTGACAATGACCAATCAAAGGTATGTATTATTTCATGACTATTGTTTTCCTATTTTGGAATCTTAGGATATAATTCATGATTTTGTTTGTAGGAATCAGGTGTTTCGGAATAATATGGAAAGGAATGGTTAATTGATCATGAAGAATGTTGAATGAGTAAGATGTCAACATATAAGGGCTTCAAGAGTTATGGTGAAATTCTTAAGAGTGTTAAGCCTCTTTTGATGATGGGGTTACATTAGAAGACTTTTTATATTATGTGTAACCCTGATGTTTAATATATACAAATTTTATTCAAGGAATATTTATCTTTTCTTTTGTGGACATAGTTATAAAGAACCATTTGGGTTTATATGATCCTTAATTTTGAGGTAATTATGGGTTACTATATGTTATGATTCAAGTGAAAGGCATGAGATAAAATTGAGGTTAAATTATGTTATGGTTATTTTTTATGATTTTATCCTTTTTTTGGGAATTATTTGAGAATTATATAGTTTGGGAAAAATGACAACACGCAGACCGTGTGACTACCCGTCACGTCGGATAAAGCTGTGGGAATCGAACCCACAACCAATGTGCGACTGGTATTTATCACCTACCACTGGACTACGTGAAGTCCCTGGTTAGTTTGACTGATTCTTTTTAGTTATATGATTTTATGAATTAAGAGTAAGTTGATTTTGGGTTATTTATGAAATTGATTAACCTATCATGGATGATATGTGATTAGGTTAATTACTTTTCAATACGATACTTTAGGAGCAACTGATGTTGTTTGGAGAAAAATGTTACGATTTAACTTGGAAGACTATCTGACTAAATCCTTCAAATATTTGGGTTTCAATCTTAGATTGGTTTACTTTGAAGAATTTTATAGACAAATTGTTTATCGGATGTTCCTTGTTGAACTTTGGGTTTTGTTGGACAAATTTTGGAGATTAAGCATAGATTTTTTTTAAGGGGTTATCCTTTTCTGGATTATCTGATCTTGTACTAAATTTTTTGGTTTTGGTTTTGGTTAAAGCCTAAAGACACGGGAAGTATATAGTTCTCTTTGGTAGATTAGGTGATTCTCTAAAAGTTGATTATAGTACTCTTAGTGTGAACAAGTCTTCCTAAATACTCGTCTTTTGGGGAAAGTATGAGTTTGTGTAAGAAATCTAGTAAAAGTTGAAAGTCAACATGACAAGTAAGTATGTTTCCTTAAGATCAAAAATAAATTCCTCAATGAATAGTAACTTAAAACAAAAATTTTGTCTGTTAACTTTTCCTACTGGGGAATCGAATACCGTTTAACCCATCACAAGTTTGTGATTTTCTTGTGGTTAACTTTCTCCTAAACATGTTTTCTATCTCTCTCCATCAGAACATGACCCTATGTTTTCTCCTCCATGTCCATATTTTCATAATTGGAATCCTAGTATGGGTTAACTCGGGTGACCTTTGTACTTATCTTTCTTTATTTTAATGTGATTGTTTTACTGACTCTTGTTCCGATGTGGGACTTTCAAGGATGTTTCCAAGCCCAATTTTAAAATTGCGAGGACGCAATTCCCAAAAGGGGGGAAGGATGTAACACCCCAGGTAAATAAAGAATATGATATTTTCATATTTATCCATATTTGTGAATAAAATATTAATATGACATTAAAGGGGATGCTATACTCGATGGCGTACCCAACACGCAACAACGAGTTTCTTGGGAATCTTACGTTGCACTCTAATAATAAAATAATATTATTTTAAATGGTAGTTAATTCCTAGATGTTGTGATGGTGGGAATTAATATAACTAACTACAAAATTATTATATATGTTTTTCAAATATTTTTACTTTTATCCAATAAATATTAGAGGCTTAAGATGCAAATGAATCCAATTTTAAGCATAAATCTTCATTAAACGGTCGATTAACCGCCTTTTGATGGAAAAACCTCTTTAAATATAGTTTTGGTCACTTTTATACATTCTATTGGACCAAATAAAATTCTTCTTTAGAATCGGCACTTCAAAATTTAATTTATGTAAATTTTTGGTATTTTTCCGAAAAAGTTCAATTTTTAATGAATAGTGAAAAATGTTGTATTTTAATTCAAAACCTCATTTTATTCTAATTTATTTATATGATTAGATTATCTTTTGAAATTGTTTTAAAGTAAAATTGGAGTATTTTTTTACAATTTAGTCCAATAGTGTTCATTGGAATTAATTTCACTTTGAAATCAGACTTAAACTAGTGTCAATCTTTTGATACATTTTGTTTCATAAAAATACGCTATTTGTTTTGACAGCGGGAATTAATTATTAAATTAATTAATTCAACTTATATGTTTTTAATTTTTTAAAATAGACATCATTTTTGAATTCAGAATATCAAATATAGCTTAGGGTGAATTTTTTGTAATTTTCTGAAAAACATCAATTTTTGATGAATAGTTAAACCACTAAGTGGTACTTATAAAAACTGATTTTCCGTTTAAATGAAAATTTTCCATCTTTGTGTTTTAAATTTCAAAAATCCGACATACATGGTCGTAATTAAGAAGTAAAATGTGGTTCAATGGGATAAAACTAAATTTTTTGTGAATAGTAAATTATTATGTTTTTAATCGCGATTAGAGGAAATTAGTGTGGTTTAATGTAAGAATAATGTTTTAATAAAATGAAATGACCAATACACATGTCCTACCATAATTGTATGTGTCATGGGTGACCAAGAAAATCCAGGGGTCAACTTGGGGACCCCATGGATCCACTTTGGTTGGAAAAAGACATAAATACCTTTTTATTTAATGTTAAAGTAAAAATGACACAAACATTAGATGTTTTACTAAAACAATTTTTACATGGGGTTATACAAGCCCTATTTTTTACTATAAATTTTCATTGGAAATATAAAAATATTTCCTACATCATAGTATTTTTTTTATAATTTTTAGACATTAAATAAATTAAATTATATATGACATCATGATGATGCAGCGATGACCTCATTATTTAACGATTTAAATAAAATGGAAAGATAATGTAATATCTAAGACCTACACATGTCCAAAACCTATTGTATGAGTGGATTTATAACCCTTATCACCTTATAATTGAAATACATCAATGTGGGACCTTTAAAATCCGAAACTCTTTTGAAAATAAAGTAACATTTTGTAACTTTACAAGAGTGCCCCTCCTCTGCTCTTATAAAAGGCCCCCACCTCTACCTCCTTACCCACAATCCCAAAGACTTTTGCTCGGCCAACCTCTGCCCATTTTGTCTCTCCACTTCCCTCTATTACTACGTGAATCCTCACTTTGGGCATAAGTCTTCCCAAGGAAGCCTTTGAGCTCAAATCAAAGGAAGTTACCCGATTTAAAGGTAATGTCTTCACTTGTGTCCTTTTGTTTTTTTTTGCTTCTCCAACCCCCTAAACTCTTTTGATTCATTTATTTTGTAACAAATACAGTATCTTCAATATACTAGGATGTTGTTATAAGAAGTATTTGAGCTACACTTACACACACCTACATCTAATGGTTAATGAATATACGGTTTCCGTGGATGGTGAATTTCTGCCTCCCGAAACGATGATTCTTCAACTTTCTTCTAACACCTTCAAAGGTGGCCATTAAGATGACACTATATTTATATATGATATATAATATGTTTATGTTTTAATTATTCTTCTGTATTTTTCGTTTATGGCATACCTTTATGGTTTCCATTATGGGTAAATGTGATATCTTCATTTAAGGAAGTGCGGACTACCGCCCCCTCAAAGTGATTTGATTCGTTAATACCATATGTGGTATGTATAAAGGATATATTTAATTATATTATATATGATACCATACTGGAATTAAAATAATATTATGAATAATTATGTTTTAATTCCATTAAATATGAAAAAGAAATGGAAGTAGCGTTCATGCGTACGTACGGCTTACCGTCTCCATGAACGGTGCATTTCATTTCTTAACTCTAAATGTTATATAATATTATAAATGCATGAATATAATGGATATATATGATATATATGATATCTAAATCATGAATACAACACAGGATATAATGAACCTTTGACCACATGAACAACATGTAATTGTAAGATGTCCACTTTCGACTTAAGAACCAAATATCGACAAAACAAACATTATTAACTTAAATGATTACATAATGTTTATGACATGGTAATAAGTGATATAAAAGAAATAATGAACTTTAAAAAGGTTCTTAAGGATGTATAAATTAAATCAAGTTTATTATTCAGGAGATTAAAGAACGATCGATTCATGTCGGACCCGAGGCAAGGGATCCTACTCCTCTCTTTCTTTTTAAGTACACTCTTTTTTGTCATTCCTTTTAAGATCATATTTATTATGATTGGGATGTTATTTTATATTACTCTTACTGTAATTTTTATGTTCATATTATGAGAGACCCTATTCTCTCTCATCAATCCATTTTGGGAGTTTTGAGTGGCGCCGTTAGGCTGCCGAGTTTTCGTAAGGGATTTTTCATCTCACTTTTATATCCGTGAGATTTATGCTACATTAATCACAATCTCCTTTGAGTGGTGTATGTACTGCCCATTATTTTACTCATTGTGTAATATAAGTTCATTTATGAGTATTTACATCAATGTTGTATTGTCCTTCTTTCACGGGGTGCGTGTCTTGAAAGATACCCATGTCGGTAAGGGAACCTTTCACCCTCCTTTTTTTAAAAGACTTCTTTTGTTATGTCTTTTAATTCACATACTATTATGTTGGGATATGTTCTTCTATATCCTTATTTATGTAAATTTTATGTCCAAGTGATGATATCCCCTTTATCTCTCTCATCAACCCTTTTTTTAAAATTTTATGTGATGCTGTTAGGCTGTCGAATTTTACCAAGGGACCTTCTTAACCAAATTTCGATTTCATTGGGTTCAACATGTAGTTATTGAATATGTCATCCTTTGAATATGTTTGAATAACCTCTGATTGTTTTACAATTAATATCCACTTATATTTTGTGTATTTATATTTGTCACACATAATTATGAGATTGATTTATCCTTAATTTAAGGATACCTTCTTTATAATGGATTTCATCTCATTTTACATTTCTTTTGAGACTTCATTGTTGTTATGCACCAATTCACTCTTATATGGTGTGTATACTGTCCTTTGACATATTATATCATTAATCCCTTCATTCTCATGATATTATAAAGTTTGGATTAAATTTTATTCTGCTATTATTTGTATTCAAGAGTATCTCATTTTGTTAAAAAACTATTTAACAAAAATATCATTTTAAATGTTTTAATGATTTATTATTCTAAATCTTTATCTTTAATGTCCATGTTTTCAAAATGGTTTTCAGTATTTATTTATATGGACATTAATGTTTTAAAATTATAATTCCATTAAAAGCTTCAAAGTGGTATGGGACACTTTGATTCAAAAATCTCTTTTAAATGGTTTTTGAAAATGGATTGATTAATTCAGTATCTGGGAATTACTTATTGTGATTGCAAATGAAATGTTGTTATTAAAAAGTTTATATTTTCAATATTTTATGTGTAATGATGGTACTTGGACATTTTACGAGTGGTTACGTGATAAACCATATGACGGGTGGTGCCGTGAATACCAGGATGGGTGGTTACGTTATAACCTCTAATGCATTGGGTATGGAAGTCGACCATATGGCTATTCCATTAAGTATGTATGGAAGTTGGCCAAATGGCTATTCCATAAAGTGATATGTGTGGAATTCAATCTTATGGTTATTCCACTTAAGTATGTTTATGTCCCAAGTCACCTTTATATGTTATGTGATCTTTATATGGGTTCTATGGTAATCGTTTGGTTACAAAATGGCCAGTAATGATCTTTTATTCAGTGTAGAGTTTTTACTACTTCGAAAAGTTGAAAAGTATTACTTTGATAAAGTATACATGGTTTACTTGTTGTTTTGAAAAAATAACAGTTTTCATTCTTTGTGTATCCCTTACTGAGCTTTTTATGCTCATCCCAAGTTTTTGAAATGTTTTTCACATGACTTAACATGGAATAGGGTCAAGGATGGGATCAAGGGAAAGTCATGCTACCTAAAACATGGAACTAGACATGTTTCATTTTAAGAGTTTTTATTTTATGGAAACTTAGTAAAAGTTTCTACTTTGTAATCTTTTGAGATGTAATAGTTATGTCCAAATTCTCTAAAACTCTAAACCTGAAAAGTTCCTTAATGTGAATTATTCATTTAATTCAATATTAAGTAAGATTTAAGGCCAGGGCCTTATAGTTATTCTCTATTGGATCATGATATTTAATTGCCTTGTGATTATTTTCATATGAAATACCAATATGTTTTCAATGAGTTGGGATTATGAATATTGATATGTAGGGTATGATTTTCAATTCTTATTCACATATTCTTATACCCTTATGTTCATTTTACTCTTACGTACCACAGTTGTTTTATATTACTTAGAATATGAGCTCTCTATTTCTTATTATTTCATTCCATATGTTATGATGAATGTATTTATGTATAAATACTAAAAGGAATGATCATTATATATGAAATTGATGATTATTCATGATGTAATAATAATGTGTTCTAAGATTCTAAAGTCCCGAAACAATTATTGTTCTCTAGAAAATTTTTATTTAATCTAATAAATATTCAAATTAAAATCTATAATATCGATGTTTGAAAATCCTAGGTCATCTTGATTGGGATCCAAGAAAATATATAATCAATGATTGTAAACTAGGATGATAAAATCATTATGAGATCGATAGGTTCATTTCTAGGGATATGTACATGAATTTATCTAATGATAATTAAAATCATATGTAAATTTATTTGAAAATTTCATTGAATTATGATAATGGATAGGGAATTTTATACCCAAATATTTACATCATTCTCTAGATACTAAAATAGATGTAGCTCTCAAGAACTTGCACATAAGGGTAAAAATTTCTATGCATGCACATTTATTTGCATTTGATCAACACCTGGTTAACAAAAATATTCATTACTACACACTTGGATTTGCACTCTAATGGGATATGATTTTGAAATTAATAAAATAATTATGAACCCTCAATATTGAAATAAATATATGATGACAATGAATGATTTTGGATAAATAAGATAATTCATTGATTAAAAATAAGGTGTCTCGAGTTAAATATACTAAATTAATTTTCAAAATATATGATTTTCCATTGTGAATAATGTTTTTACACTATGATTTTTTATTTTTGTCAATGGAGGGAACCAGAAGGGAATGGTTTAACATTGACGATGGTGGATGGTTTTCTGATTATAATCCAAAAGGTATGATGGCTGGAGTAACGTTAGTTTTGATTCTTCCTAATTAATATTAATTGGACATGATTAACAACATAAACCTTACCCAAATCTAAAAATCACATAATTAGAGAATGATTGATTTTATAAATTTTGAGTTATTAGAGACCATGGAGGATATGAGATCTAATTTCTTTTGTGTTATGAATGTGTGATGAATCACCCAATTTGATGTCTTGGATGAACATGAAGATATTTATACTATTTTTATGGACATAAAGAAAGACAATGCACTAAAAAATGGTTCTTTTGGTCAACATAATGGGTGAAAATATTGGTCCCTCAAAGTTATTATCAATTGATGAATACTTTAAATGAGGTTATTATTGTAATTATGAAATTAATTTTCCTTTGGGAAAATCCAGTGAAAAACATCATCATTGTGGTATAAGTAATGGTTATATTTCTAATGATGACGATTCCACAAATTATGAATGTTAAGAATGAAACGTTAAAGAATAACAAAAAAACATTACTGGTAAAATATTTGAGATGTTAGTGGGATGATAGAAGAATTTATTTATTAAAAATCGGGGAATATGTAATATTAATCATAAAATATATATGGATTTTTCATTATCTGTTTTTCTATATGAATTAAAAAAACATGTTAAATGATATTTATAGAATAGAAATTTTTTTTAATTTAAAATTGGTATTTTAATTGATTGAAGATAACCTGTAATATTTTATTAATCATGAGAAAATGTTGTTTATTTTTGATTAAGTGGTGGTTGGTATGTATAATGAAAATTTAATATTATTTGGATCATCAGAATTGATAATAAAGTTATAGAAAATGTGTTTTATGTTATCATTGATGGAGTTTACAACATTATTTATTATATATAATATTTTTAATAATCTATGAGTATATCCATGATATGAGTAAGGTTGAATGTTTTAATTGATTATTTTTGGTTATTCTAGTTATTACCTTTTTTTGGAATATTATATGACCATCATATTAACAAATTTGGAATCACACAATTAATTGTTGAATAATAATATTTTTTTGGATTATTGTTAAGTTGATTGGGTGAAATTGAGTTAACTTCTTTATAAATGTTGAAATATGTTATGGATATATGTTTAACAATTTATGGAATGGAATAAGATTATATTTAGAATAATTTGTATATATTAACTTATTACTTCAACACATGAATATTTATCCATATTTAAAAACTTGATATAACCTTATTTTATAGATTTAATGAAAGATTTCTCATTCTATTAAGGATCTTCTAATCCATTAAAACATTTAGCATTACAGAAGTCATCTTTTTTCACATAGTAAGAACTAATGTTGAAATTGGTTGAAGAACAATTGATGGATGAAATTGTGATAATGCTAAAAGGAAAATTAAATGAAAGGATCCTATAGATTCGTTCCTATACCAATACCCTATTAGTTTTATGATTTGTTAGATTATTCCCACTTGAGGATAAAAATTTAGTTATATCACATACACTGAAATCACATGTTGTACTGCTAGATCCTGCTATTTCATATCTAGAATGACAAGTAGAGATTATGGACGAATTGCGAATGTTCTACAAAAAATACCACTAACGTAGTAAGTGTTTTATAGTGAAACCACCAGAATTAGGATGCTATATGGGATGTTGAGAATGTATTGAAACATATTTATCTTCAGTTTTTTTTCACCATAGAAAATAATTTCATGCGTGAAATACATTTTAGGGGGGTAGAATGTAACATCAAAATATTTTTTTTTTGAAATTATTTTTTGTGAAATAAATTTTAAATTTCAGATAGTTCATGTTACACACAAAAATTATTATTGATATAATTACAAATAAATGAATGTTTAGATTTATTTACATAGAAAAAATGAATTTCATTGACAGTGTGCATGGAATGTGACACCAAGCATCATTGAACCATGTACTTATATTATTTTAGATATAACAATTATGAATCAACCATTAAATATACTAGTACTAAAATAATTAAGCAATTAATAAATATACATATAAATTTTCATCAAAATATTTATTTATTTATTATCACATTATAAATAATAAAAAAATTTAGGTAATGTAATTTGATTCATATAAAATATGTTTTCTTGAAAAAATACTATAATTGGTTTTTAGGATATAATTTTGTAAATAATTTTTAGATAATTTGAAAAATTTATTTGATAAAATTAACATATTTTGTTTGAATCATCATATCCAAGTTAACTTTTGTTGAAATTTTGGGATTTTTTAGAAAAGTGTAGTTTTTTAGTGACAAGTGAAAAATGAAAAATGTTTTAAAAACCATCTTTTATTTTCAAATAAATCATTCATTTAAACACAGTATTTTGTTTTAAATTAACATAATTTTTATTTAGTATTGCTCATACCACATTTTAATTTATTAATAATTTTTTTGTTTTTTATAATATGTTTATTTTTTTTAATAAAGGTTCTTTCTGAAAAATATTTTAAAGTGAATAATCATTCATGGTTTTAATTAATTAAAATAATAGCTGATGAAGAATATTTTAAATTAAACTTATAAATAATATATAAATATATTTTTATTTAAATACAAACAATGATTATTCATATACATAGAGTTAATATATAATCATATTTTTCCCAGAAAAATATACTTTTTGATAACTAAAATTTTCATCACATCTATAAGTATTTTAATAAATTTAATTTTATCCATTTCAAGAAAATATAATTGAAAAAATAACCAAAATTCTATAAATAATTACTTGAAATTAATATAAGTGTCATTTTTTTATTTTTTCTAAAAATATTCATTTTTGATGAATAGTTACAAATATAAAAAATAATTTGAAAACTCATTTTCATTTAATTTATTTATATACATTACATAAATTTAAAATTTATTTTAATGGTTAATTAGTCTATATATCCATCCAGTAATCTAATTAATATCATTTTATTAAACTTCAATTTTTATTTTTTATCTAATCACTTTGTAAACTTTTGAATTGTTTTCCATTAAACAACTACATTCTTATTACATCTATAGGATTAATTTTCAATTAGATGTTTCTAATTCCATTAATGGAATTTGGGAAAAAAATACATATTTTCAATCTTGATATTATATACTATATAATAAGTTCAAATTATTTCTTACCGCAATTCATAGGGAATGTAGTAAATATTAATTACTATAATTTTGTTTAAAATGGGTTTATTGGGGTAATCTAAAATGATAAGGGTCTAAATTAACTACACATTTGTATATATTATATTTTATTGATATATTTAGAAAATAACACTTATATATTCTGATTATGTGACATTTTTTACCCTTTTGATATTTTAAAAATTTTAGAGCACTAATTTTTTTTAAAAAATAAGTATGTCCTCTCCAAATCATATAAAAGGCCACATTCTCTCCTCTTTTCATCATACCATTCAACACATTTTTTTATCCATTACCAACCCAAAACACATCTTAAATTACCTCTTAAACCATATATTCTATATTTTTAACATATAATCATCCATGCACAATTTTTGGTCAAATCTTATAAAGGATACTTATATAAGCGATAACGTTCAGCAACAAGCATTTTTTATTTCCTCCTCCAACTTCTTCAATTATTATTATAACATACTGATATAATAATCTCAGTATCTCGCATATACTAATATTTTTCTATGTAATCTAAAATACCTATAACTATTTCCACTTATATTAAATGGGTTACAAAATCATTCTTCTTATATACAACGGACAACCAGCTTGCGAAGAGATGTTATTAAATTTTCCACTAATAGCTTTAATGTTTTATAATTATTATGGTTATAAAATATTTATATGATATTTATGACCTCATTATAACTATTTATACATCATTTATTATATATCTTTTTTATTTTCCATTCCTTTTGGGATACAATAATGCCATTTGTTTTTATGACGGACTACCACCTTGTGAGGCGATATAGTTTTGTTTCACTGACCCTTTACATGGAATATAATAATGACCAATATATGTGATATAAATGAAATAATTATGATATAAATGATATATTTATCATTTTTAAAAGATAATATATCATTTTATTTTTAATCTTTTCTCCCACTGAATGATGATAACATCGTTCTTGTTCTTGTAGTTCCATCATGAAAGGATGTCATTCCTTCTTTTCATCACGATAGATAATGGAAAAAATTTAAAAGTATATTTAATGAAAGAATAATTTATTTATTATATTTTTTTATTCATTTAAGATAATATATTTCTTACCTACTTTCCATAATGTTCATTGAAAAATGGAAATGTTACTCATGCATGTGTATGGGCTACTATCTCTATGATCGTAACATAAATCATTTATCAAAAAAATCATTAATCAATGTTATAAAATTTATAATTGTTTTAAAAATATGATATTTAATTAATTATTATTAATTTGGATAATTCAACCCAATTATCAATGCAATAGAATCCAAATTAACAAATAAAAAATATATTTTAAAAACAATGTAGTTATTACCAAAAAAGATATTTTAACAAAGAATTAATAATATATAGATAATAAAAAATAAAAATAAATTTTTATATCATAAAATGTAAATATATGTGTGTGTGTCTCGGATTAATAAAGTAATTATATTTTACTTAAATGTTTTATGCATGGTGTCTAAACATGTACAAATGAAGTTTGGAATAAGTATAATGGATTTCTACAATCTATTTTCTACTTGTAGACATATGAAAATTCACCACATGAATCTTTTCGGTACTGTATATACTAACCGTTTTACATGTTATATCAAGACTAACATTAGTTTCATGATATATAATTTTTTATTTCATTCTATCATTATTGGGGATTAAAATTAAAATTATTAATAATGTAGTAAAAGATTAGTTTTTCCATTTTCATTATTTGAGATATATGTTTTGTTATGAACATATGTTATTTTATAAGGTACATATATAACCTCTTTGACATGTAATATACCTAATATATTTACCCATATGATATTTTTTATGTTTCATTTTATTTTATTCCATCATGGGTATTAAGATTAAAATTTACTAATCTGGTAATGATTTTATGTTACAATCTTATCGTTTAACATGATTGTTTATGATTATATTTTCAGTGAAAAAGTTTAATAATAAAAATCCAAATAAAATAAGAAATTTTCTTTTCCAATGTATAGTTATGATCTCTTCATGTAATAATATCATTCACCAAATCTTTATAACATAATACCGATTGAGAATATTTTTTTTACAAAAACCGAACATCATTTATCTCATAGGAAAGAAATATACATTATAAAAAAATTAATGCATTCTAAAAATGTTATAAAAAATGATTCATTATTCTCCAAATATTATTAAAATAAATTTTTCACATTTTTTAATTTAGAAAATAGATTTGAAAAACTATACATATCCTTTTTTAAATAATTGAAATTACAATTTTTCAAGAAATGTGAAAAGTATATTTTTTACTTTTATATAATTATCGAAACATCTTATCATCATTAATTTTTTTTCATAAAATAATTTTCTTATAATATTTTAAGGTTATATTAAAAAAATTGAAATGATTTATGTTTTAAAAAGTAGTTTACCGAGAATATGTATATTTTCCTCATGAAAAATTTTAATTTATTTGTTTCCATTATAAGATTTCAATGTTATTTTAAAATAAATATATTATGAATAAAAATCTGATTTAAAATGGGATTTAAATTTTAAGGCTTTTATCTTTAAGGGATTTTTGAATAAATCCTTAAAAATATTTCTCTATCTAATAAGACATTTTTTTTATATAATTTACACTTCACTACATATATGAACCAAGGAAATCATTTTTATTCATTATTTGAATTATTTATGCTGATTACGATAAAAAAATTATATAACCCAGTTCTCATTAATTGGTTATACCGTGGTAGAAATATTATGAAAACAGCTTCATTTAATGGATTATTCTATAAGGAAATAATATTATTATTCAAAACTATATCTTTTTAAAAGTTTAAAATATGATAAAATGTTTAGAAACCAATTTTCATTTAAGGGGTTATGATATGATGAATATTATAGGATCTTTTGGTACACATATGTATTATTTTTATTATTTTAATGTGGTTACATTATAAGTTCGAAGGTTTTTATGTTATAACCATGTAATGTAATTCTATTGTAACCAGAGAAGGTTGTTATATTTTAATCAATGATATGTGGGACCTATATCTCTATATAATCAATTGGGTAAGGATTTATATCACAATATATATATAAGAATGAAATAGGGTGTGACCTTGATTAAGTAAGGGTGTTTGTAATCTATTATGGTATTATAAATAAAAATTTACTATTATGATTCATTTGGGAGTGAACCCATCCAATTATGAGGAATGTGATACCCCTATTAATGGTGGTGTTTCCATCCTCTAGTGATGTAGCCACTCATATATATATATTATAAATATTTGATGTGGTAAATAACAACTATGGAAATTATTTTCTATATTTATGTTTGTGTCACAATTCTATATATTATTCCCAGGCTATACTCTCAAGGATCATGTTCATTGATTAACTTATTATTCATATATTATTAACATCCAATAATTATTCAATAGCTTTGGACAACGATATTTGTTATGATGGTTATGGTTTTCAAATATTATTATTATTTTCTCATACACTTATGGTCATCCTATGGGTAGGTATCTCATTATTTTACACCAATGGAGTATTGGAGAACACCCTTTCTTAGGATTATACTACCCATGTTAGGAAAAATTGTTTTATGTTGGAGTGGTAAAAGGATGATCATTATGGGAGAAATTTAAGATCATTAAAAAATTGGGAATAACGTGTTCCATGTTTCTATTTCCACAAACATTTTATGGTTTCAGGTCAATTTTTGTATAATGTAATGAAGATTAATAAAAAAGGATGCAATATCACTCTATGTATGGGATAAGTCACTATACATACTTTATTAATGTCATATTATCCTTATTATATGGAATTAAATGAACCACCACTTAATGTGTGTAAATATTGCCTTTGTAAATGAAATTTATTTTCAAATAATCCCATAGAAAATGGTATACCACATGAATATAACCTTTATTCTGTTTTTATTACTTGATTTACCATATGGAATGAATTATCCAAATGTAATTATGTTTATTGTTTAAATTGAATTATATTATTGTTATCCATGACCATGTTTTTTCACATTCATTTTGTCATCACAAAGTCCTTCCACATGGAGGTGATTTGTTGCATTATATTTCCCTAAAATTTCACTTTACAATGGTGTGATTATTTCATCACATTCAATGGTGTTTACTTCTCTATGATCAATGTGATATGATGGGATAGTAGTTACTATTTCCTTGGATTCCTCCACAAAGCTATCTCCATATTTTGGCTCTCCCTCATTGATTTATGTAACATTAAAGAAACCCATTTCTTTCCCCATCTTGAGGTGGTAGTTGGTTAATTACTTAGTTTTTTTCATTAAATGGAAAAATATTTTCTCCAAGTAGGTAATTGAATTATTAATGTTGTGAATATGAAGATGTTATGTATGATGAGAACCTATAATGTCATTAAATTTTCAAGGGCATCACATGTGTGACAAATATTCGTCTTAAAAAAGGTATCTTATGTTGGTGAAAAGGTAGTTTGTTCTATGGGAATAAGTATTCCGATACTTTTTACATCAGGAATTCAAAATCTATAGTATTTTGTAGGGTTATATATTTTTTACAAGTTTAATATGTATCTGAGTAAAGTGCTTGTTTAATGTCTAACGAATATGGGATGGGCATGTTACATGTTTCACAAATGGGGAAGATTTTACACTTCATGCTGTCTGGAGTAATCATTAGGATGGTTTCATACATATCATATTTAATAGAAACATATCAAACCCCACTTAGTTTTACAGTGTAGTTTATGTTCTTATCATAGGACTAGTCTATACAGTTTAACCATCCGTGAAAAGGATGATCTTGTTGTTGAATAAGAATCGATTAGTGTTGGTGATTGGATTATGTCTACAAATTTCATGATACTATAGGATCACTACATTGTGGGATGGTGAGGGGGGTTATGCATGATATCATCCTAATTTAAGATGATCCTTTTGTAGAGATATGTGTGGAAGGTGGCATCTCATGCTGATTGTACATGGAGAATATTAGGTTCATTTATAATTGTAAATCCATTTTTAAAAGTAATTTTTTTGAGGATGATGTCTTGTAGTTTTAACATCACAATATTAGGATGCTAATACAGGATGATTTACATCTTCAATATCATACAACGATGTGTCTTACTCCCCAAGGGGGTCAATATAATGACTTGACCTTAAACATTACATAATCATGAATTAAATGAGTAATTCACAGTGATGATATTTTCAGATTTATATAATTAGAGAATTCTTCCATAACTATTACAATACAGATATAAAATTACAAGGTAGACACTTCTACTAAGATTCTATTTTTTTAATAAAATGAAAACTCTTGAAAAAAAGGGTCACATCTAGATCCATGTTTTAGATATCATGACTTTTCCTTAATCACATCATTGACCCTATTCATCTTTAAGACCTGAGAAACACATTTCAAAACATGGGGTGAGCATAAAAAATCTCACTATGGGTTATAAAATAAGTAATGGAAACATTAACCCATCAATAAATACAAATCAATGAAACCATACTTTTTAATAATAACATACCTCATGAAATCGTATGATTTATGAATAAAACATAAAAATCAAAAATCATAAATGTCACGTGTGGCATCCATATCATACATACATTATATCTTTCAAAGCTACATAGGTAGTTACATTTATAATACCCATCACAGTATATTTACTAAATCTCTTAGGAGAAACATTCACATTTACCTCCATCACTTTACCCAATGCATTGGAGAGTTATCTCGGCCTCACCTGCCCTAGGTTTATCACAGAACCACCCATTTACGTAAACAATTCCCAAGAACTATAACATATGCACAAAACACAAAACAAGAATAAACGAAATATAACATTTCCACATTTCAATCACAACATATCATTTCAAGATATAGACATAATGAATGCTTTTTCAAACCATTTTAAACCATTTAAAACATTTAATGAAGAGATTTTTGAATAAAAGTGTTACATACCACATTAATTATTTTATATAAATTATCATTTGAAAAGATTAATTTCCATATAAATAAATCCATAAAATCCTTTTTAAAACATGGAAATTAATGATAAAGATTTATAATAATAAATATTTAAAACATTTAAAATTATATTTTAGTTAAAGTGTTTTTTAAAAAATGATAGACTATTGAATACAAATAATTGAGTTATAGCATTGAATAAGAACTTTATTATATCACGAGAATAAAGAGATTCATGATGTAATATGTCAAAGGGAAGTATATACACCATATAATAGTTAATTGCTACATAACCTCGATGAAGTGACAGTGGAATGTAAGTTTAGAAGAAATCCCCTATAAAAAATGTATCCTTAGATTAAGGATAAATCAATTACATAATAATCCGTGCAAAAAATAAATAAACTCAATATTATTGGAAATTCAGTTTAAATCAATCATAGGACATTCATAGTTTTTCTTTTTAAGATAAAACCAATGACATTTATGTTTTACTCAATGAATGGAAATTGTGTTAAAATTACTTTTATCAAGTTCATATAGATGACTTGAGAATTTATTAATGGAGTGAATATGTTTATGAAAAGTATATCCACAAATATGGGAGTGTAAATTACAACATAAATAAATAAATAGTGATTCCACACATAATCATAGCATGAAATAATTATGAATTACATGATTAACCCAAGGAATATAAATTTTGTTAAAATATTACCTTACCGATTTTGTATCTTACAAAACATACAACCCATGAAAAAATGATCATAAAATGAAGATGTAAATACGCATAAATTAAATTATAATACATAAATAATATAATATATGGTATTAAATACACCACACAAAAAGAAAATAGTGGAAAATTTATCATGAATCTCAAGGGAAGAAAAAGTGTGATGAAAATCTCTTACCATTTTGTAATCAATCGAGTCATATGAGAAAATGTTAATAACCACCAAATGATTCATATATTTACATGAATATAAAGAGAGTCACTATAATATATATCAAATGGAAGTATACAATACACCAGATGAAAAAAATTAGTGGCGAATAATGAAAATCTCTCGAAATTAAAAGTGAGATAAGAAACCCCTTACCTCATGTCCGACTTGACGTGTGTGTTCTTTTTTCGTCATGAATAATAAAAATAAGTCCATTTATACATGATTAATAACATTTTTCATGTTTATTATTACTTTTATATCACACATTACAATGTCATAAACATTATGTAATTGTTTTAGTTAATAACGGTCGTTTAGTCGATATTTGGTACTTTAGTAAAAAATGAACATATTATATTTATAAGTTGACTATGTTTCCAAAATTCCATTGTCTCCAGAATGAGATTAAAATTTTATATATCATATATATCTTATATATCCTTTATATATATTTATTTATAATAGTACATAACATTTGGAGATATGAAATGAAATGAACCGTTTGTGGAGACGGTATGTCGTACGTACGCATAAATGCTACTTTCATTTATATTTCAAAATTAATGGAATTAAAACATAATGATATCTAGGTATATTATAATTCCAGTATAATATCATATATAATATCATTTAATTCATCCATGATACATCCAAAATATTTTATTAACGACTAATATCACTTTGAGGGGGTGGTAGTCTGCACTTCCTCCAATTAAAATATCATGTTTACCCATAATGGAAACCTTGAAGGTATAGTATAAATGTAAAATACAGAATAATAAATAAAATATAAACATAATATATATCATATATCAATACATTTCCATCATAATAGCCACCATGAGAGGTGATAAAAGATAATAAAACAACCATCATTTCGTGAGGCGTTAGTTTTACATCCACAAAAACAGTATGTTCTATACCCATTAGAAGGAGGTGTGTGAAGGTGTAGTTTTAATCTATCTCATAATAAAATCTTATTATAATTCATAGACTGGTGTTGTTTTAGAATAAAATAACAAAAATATTTTAGGGATTTTAGAAGTAAAATAAAACAAAATAACATAAGAGAAGTTGTTGCCTTTAAATTAGGTAACTCTCATTGGTTTGAACCAAAAGGGTTTCTTGATGTGACTTATGCCTGTGTTAAGGCTTCTATGTGAAATAGAGAGATAATTATAGAATATTAGGGTAGGATTTGGATGAGCCAAAGGGATTTTAAGGTTTGAGCAATGGGTAAGAGGTGAGGGATTTTTATAGGGGGAGGGGCTCTTTAGGAAAGTGTGAAACTATTATTTTATTATATAATTATCTTCACTTTATGAAGGTCATAAAATTATTAAATAATAAGATAATATGACTAATTGCTTAGATAAAATCATCCAATAATAATTGAACAGGTTTTGGACATTATTTAAATAATTATAATTTTATATTTTAAAATAATTTATTAATGAGGTAAACGCTGCATCATTATTGTATCATAAATAATTTTATTTATTTGATGCCTAAAATTTATAAAATAATTACCATGATATTGGAAATATTTTTGAATTTAAAAATAATATATATAGTTGAAAATATAACATATATATTTCTATTTAAATATTACTTTGCTAAAAGATATTTGTTTGTGTCATTTTTATCTTTACATTAATTAAATTAAAATAAACTATCGTTATCACTCCATTGTGGCTCCATGGGGTCCCAAAATCGACCCAAATATGCCCATGGTAAAATATGTATCAACCAATTGGATTAGGGCACATGTTAGAATAATTTTATATTATAATATTAATATTTTTTTACCCTTATTTACCAGATTTACCCTTTAACTGTGGTAAATAAAATTTTTAGCAAAGTAAATATTATAATGTCTAAAAATAAAAGCAACCTATTTACACAAAATTGACCTCATGATTCCAAATATAAAATCTCATTTTCCAAATTAAAGACACATATGTGGAATAAATTAATTTAAAATTAATTTCTGCTGTCAAAACGAAAAGCACATTTTTTTTAATATTAACTATCAAAAGATTGACACTTCTTAATGTTCAATTTCAAAGTGAAATTAATTCCATTTACCAACATCAGATTAAATAGTATAAATATAATATAATTAAACATTAAAACCAATTATGAATATAATCTATAAATATATATAAATTAGATTAAAATCTAGTTTTGAATTAAAATACGGTATTTTTCACTATTCGTCAAAAAATGAATTTTATAATAAAAATACCAAAATTTTACCCCAAGTGAATTCTGATATCCTGATTCAAAAGCATAATTTTATTTTTTCAAATATAACATATAAAAGTGACCAAAAAATAATTTAAAAATGGTTCTCCATTAAAAGGTGGTAAATCAACCTTTTAATATAAATTAGATTCGTTCACATTTTATGCCTCTAAAATTTATCAGATAAATGAAAAAATATTTAAAAAACATGTGTAATAATTTGGTATTTAGTTCTATTTATTCACACAATTACAACATCTAGGCATTAACTAACATTTAAAATAATAATAATATTACATTATTTTTCACTACAACTCAACATCGTGTGCAATGTATGTTATCAAAGAAACTCATTGTTGTGTATCCAGTATGTCATCAAACATATCATCCCCTTTAATGTAAAATAAAACATTAATTTAAAAATATTAATAAATATGAAAATGTACTATTCTTTATTTAGCATGGATTTTACATCCTTCCCAACTTTTGAGAATTGGGTTCTCAATATTTTAAAATTTGGCTCGGAAACGTCATTGAAAGACCCACATCAGAAAAAAGAGTCAATGAATATATCAATTTAATATAAAATAAGATATGTACAAAGGTCAACCAATAAAATAGATACTAGGATTCCATGTTAACAAGGATGTGATGGAGAAAAAAACCATCATATTCTGATAGAGAGTTATAGAAGACATTATTAGGAGAAAGTTAACCACCTGAAAATCACAAACATGTGAATGGGTTAAATAGTCCTTGATTCCCCATTAGGAAAAGATAATAGACAATGTATTTATTTTAAGTTACTTTTGATAAAGTTGAGGAATTTATTTATGAGCTCAACTAAAAATATAGGAAAGCATGGTTACTTTTCATGTAAACTTGCATCCTTTACTAGATTTATACAACAAAATCATCTTTTCTCCAAACGCTGAGTATTCAAGAGGACTTGTTCTCATTGAAAGCACAATAATAAACTTCTTTAGAATCACATAATCCAAAAAAGATAAAATATATTTTTCCCATGTCATTAAACATTATGAAAAACCAAAATGGTTAGTTTGAGATCAGATAATACCCAAAAAGGATAATCATTTGAAAAAAAATTAAATACTACTCTTAATCTCTAAAATTCAACAAACAATACCCCAAGACTAGCAATGACCATTCAATAAACAAATTTCCATTAAATTCTTCACAGTAACCCAAACTAATGTTGTAACCAAAAACTTAGATATATTTGATCACATAGTCTTCCACAGTAAATCTCAACATTTATCTCCAAATAAAATCAACTACTCTTAAATTCTCATAATTAAGTGTTACTAAAAAAATCACATATCTATAAAATAGGTTAATCATTTCCATAAATAACCCAAATCACCATATGTACATAATAAAAACATAGATTCATAAAAAATATAATTCCACCATTACTCATCAAAAAATGTTAATTATTCCTTGAATAACATTTTTATATATCAAACATAAGTGTTTAATATTATAAAAATACTTCCAATGTAATCCCATCATAAAAAAGCGCCTTAATACTTTTAAGCATTTCATCATCATAAAATCTACCATAACTCATGAATTCCTTATATTTTGACTCCTTACTCATTCAACATTCCTCATGATACATTAACTATTATTTATGATCTTTTTATGAACTACTTATCTCCTACAAATAAAATCATGAAGCATATCCAAAGATTCAATAATATCATAACATATGTTAAGAAATAATACTTACCTTTCATTGTCCATTCTCAGTTTCCTCATCCTAAATTAGAATTTTATTAGGTATTGGAAAACATATATTTGTATGATCCAGGTGATCCCATTCCCAAGGATTCTTTATAGGAAATCTATTTGTATAATGACCTCTCCCACCACATTTATAACCTTCAATTGATACCTTAGAAAGAACATCTACCTCTTTCCTTGATTCAACTGGATGATTCCTTTTCCATGGTAGGTTCTTTCATTATGACCTTTATTCCCACATCTATATCATCTTACAATCCCTTTGATTCAATTTAATAGGAATTTCATTCCATATACTTGACACATAGGTTTTTGAACATACATACCTTTATAATTATTACCTAAACATTAGTAGGGATTTAATTCTTGCATATATGATGCCTTATAAAAATCACCATGGTTCAGGTGGTCAATATTGAATCTAGATAGTTGGTTGTGAATAACTACATGGGTTGTCATTGTTTATTCCAATTCATTCAGTTGATCATTCAAAAAACTGTCACACTTTTCTTCACATCCACTGTTACTTTGCTGCCTGGTTGATCTATCCATTTACTAAAACAAAAAAGGTCAGTTTGAGTATATCATGAAAATCGTCATTTAATATCTTATGAGGAGGGTAAATACAAAGATATAATTATTCATGTTATATTAAACTCATTCAATTTATATAAAATAACTATGGATCTTTATAATATGCTAAAAAGTGTGGTTATGTTACTGATGCTTAAATAACTCCCTATCCTCTAATGTAATATAAACTAACCTCTGATACCAACAACAAGGAACCGTCCTTAAACATTAGATAGTCATGAATTAAATGAATTATTCCCATTGAGGATCTTTTCAGGTTTAGAATTTTAGATAATAAGGCCATAACTATTACATAACATCTTAAAATTCCAAGGTAGACACTTCTAGTTAATTTCCATTTTTTCATAAAATAAACACTATGGAAAAAAGAGTCATGTGTAGTTCCAAGATTTAGATATCATGACTTTTACTTAATCCCTTCCATGAAACTATTCATCTTTAAGACCTATGAAACACATTTAAAATTATAGGGTGAGTATAAAAAGATCAATAAGGTTTATAAAATATGAAAATCAGACATTAACCCATTAATAAATACAAATCAATGAAACTATCCTTTTCAATCGTAACATACATCATGAAATCGTATGATTTATGAATAACACATTGAAATCCAAAATCATAAAGGTAAATTGTGGCATCCATGTCATACTTACATTAAAGCTTTTATATCTACGTAGGGAGTTACATTTTGGATATCCATCAAATAATAATCCCTAAATCTATTAAGAGAAACATTAATGTTTACCTCCTTTACATTACCGAATGCATTGGAGAAATATCTCGGGCTCACCCACCCTAGGTTTATCACAGAACCACCCGTAGACATAAAAAAACGCCCAAGAACCATAACATATTCATAACACATAATACAATAATAAAGGAAATATAATATTTACATATTGAAATCATAATATATCATTTCAATATATAGACATACTCAATTCATTATCAACCCATTTTCATAACCATTTAGAATAGTTAATATAAATATTTTTTAATTAATGTGTCCCATACCACTTTGAATCTTTTAAATACATTTTCAGTTTGAAGAAATAATTTCCATATAAATAAATCCTTAAAAATATTTTTAATACATCGACATTAATGATAATGATTTGGAAGAATTAATCTTTAAACCATTGAAAATGATATTTTAGTAAGAGAGTTTTTAACAAAATGAGGGAATATTGAATAAAAATAATTGAGGAATAACATTGAATCAAAACATTATAATATCATGAGAATAAAGAGATTCAAGATTTAATATGTAAAAGGATGGTGTATACACCCTATAGGAGTTAATTGGTGCATAATAACAATAAACTCTCAATGGAATGTAAATTGAGATGAAATCCCTTATAAAAAACGATATCCTTAGATTAAGGATAAATAAAATACATAATAATTTGTGACATAAATAAATAAACTCAATATTATTTTACATTCAGTGAAAATCAATCATAGGAAATTCACCCAAGTTATTTTTAAGACAAACCCAATGACTTGGATGTTTAACTCAACGAATGGAAATTGAGTGAAAATTACTCTTATCAAGTTCATATCAATGACTTGAGAATTTATCAATGGAGTGATTGTGTATATCAAAAGAATATCCACACAAAGGGTAATATAAATTACAACATAATAAATAAATAGTTATTCCACACATAACCATAGCATGACATAATTATGAATTAGAAGATTATCCCAGGGAATGGAAATTTGGTTAAAATATTCCCTAACTGATTTGGTAACTTACAAGACATACAACCCATGAAATAAGGATCATAAAATGAAGATATAAATACACATAAATTGAATTATATTACACAATGAATAAAATCATGGGTTGTAAATACACCACTCCAAAGGAAATAGTTCCAAATATAGCATGAATCTCATGGGAATAAAAAGTGAGATGAAAATCCCTTACCACATTGTAATCAATCTAGTCGTATGACCAAAAGTTAATAACCAACAAATGATTCACAAATTAACATGTATATAAAGAGAATAATGATGATACATATCAAATGGCGGTACACAGTACCCAACATGCAATAAATTAGTTGTGAAAAATAGAAATCTCAGGTAATTAAAAGTGAGATAAGAATCCACTTACCTCTAGTCTGACATGACTTGTTTGTTCCATGTTCTTCTTTAATAATAAACATAAATTCATTTATAATTTCCTAAGAACATTTTTTCATGTTTATTATTCCTTTTATATCACATATTAACATGTAATAAACATTATGTAATCATTTATGTTAATTATGGATGTTTTTTTGATATTTGGTACTTGAGTCAAAAATGAACTTCTTAGATACAAAAGTTGTCCATGTGTTCAAAATTCTGTTTTCCCCAGAATGATATTAATGATTTAGATAGTATATATATCTTATATATCAATTATATATATGTATTTATAGTTGTAAATAACATTTAGAGGTCTGATATGAAATGCACCATTGAGGGAGATGGTATGACCTACGTACGTATGATTGCTACTTTAATTTCTATTTCATATTTAATGGAATCAAAAAAATAATGATACATTGTTTTATTATAATTCCAGTATAATATCATATATAATATCATTAACCCTTTGGTTTGAACCAAAAGGGTTATTTTATGTTTCTTCTCCTACCTGAAGGCTTCTAGGTGGAACGGTGGGATCTTGAGAGCTTATTTTCGTAGGGGTCGGATGAGCCAAGGGGCATAAGAGGTGTGAGTACTGGGTTATAGGTGAGGTCTTTTTATTAGGGGGAGGAGGGGTTATTTAGGAAAGAGTGAAACTACGATTTTATTATATAATGATTCTCTATTTATAAAGGTCCAAAACATATTAAAGATTAAGATAAGAAGACTCATGGTTGAAATAAAATCATTTAATATGAATTGAACTAGTTTTTGAAATTATTTTAATGTTTATAATCTTGTTTATTTAAATATTTTATAAATGAAGTAAACACTACATCATTATTGTGTTGGAATTAATTTAATTTATTTGATGTCTAAAAATTATAAAACAATCTACCATGATTTATTAAATCATTTTATCTTTCCGAAGAATATTTATAGTTGAAAATATATCTTATATAATCCTATGTTAAAATTACTTTACTTAAATATATTAATTTATGTCATTTTTTTCATTACTTTATGTTATTTAAAATAAAGTGTCATTATCACACCCATGTGGCTCCATTGGGTCCCAAAATAGACCCAAAGAGGCCCATATTCGGATATGTATCAACCAATAGGATTAGGACACATTTTAGGGTAAATTTATATTATTATAATAATATTTTTTAACCCTTATATACCAGATTTACCCTCTAATCATGGTAAATAAATTTTTTACTAAAGTAAATATTCTTAATGTCTAAGAATAAATGTAACTAACTTACCCAGTTTCGAACTCCTAATTACCAATATGAAATCTCTTTTTCCCAATTCAAACCACATAAGTGGCAGAAATAAATTTAAAATTAATTCCTGCTTCCAAAATAAAAAAATAGTTTTTTTGAATTGTTAAATATCAAAAGATTAACACTTTTCTATGTCCAATTTCAAATTGAAATTAATTCCAATGACCAATATTGTAATAAATGGTAAAACGAAAATCTAATTACTCTTTAAAACCAATTAAAATTTTAATCTATCAAAATAAATAAATTATATTAAAATGCAGTTTTGAATTAAAATACAGTATTTTTCACTGTTCATCAATAAAATGAATATTATGAGAAAAATTCCAAAATTTTACCCAAAGTAAATTTTGATGTCCCAATTCTAATTAAGAATTTTTTGTTTTGAAAAATAACTTATAAAACTGACCAAAACAATATTCAAAGAGGGTTCACCAATAAAAGGCCGTAAATCAACCATTTAAAGTAAATTAGATTCATTCACATTTTATGCCTCTAACTATTATTGGATAAATTTAAAAATATTTAACAAACATGTATGCTCATATGGTAGTTAGTTTTATTTATTCCATCCAATTAAATGGATAGGCGTTAACTACCATTTAAAATAATAATATTAATATATTATTTTTCAGTACAACTCAACATCATGTGCAACATATGATTTCAAAGAAATGCGTTGTTGGGTATCGGGTATGCCATTAAACCTAGAACCTACTTTAATGTAAAATTAATAATTTATTTACCAATATTAATAAATATGAAAATTTCATATTCTTTATTTACCTAGAATGTTACAATAAATTTTCAAGGTTGTCAGAATATTCATCATATGGAATATAAATTGAGACATGTAAATAGTTTCCTAAACTGATATACCACTAGGTCATACATTTACACTATTCATAAACTTCTGAGTTGAGTATGGAATTGGTACTATCATGGGGGATTAGGAATATGGAGGCCTTAATTGAGGCTACCAATGATTTGGAACCATGCAAATTAGGGTACCTAGTCTTTGGAAATATAGGTAAGAAAATGTCCCATTCATCCCTTGGGATAAAGTGGGTGGACATGATAGTTCGTGGAACAAATCACAAAATCACTTAGTGAATAGTTGAAAATATCATAGAGTATTATGTGTCCCTAGTTGTTAAACATTAATGGGAGTTTTTGTAGCATATGAAACAACCATAATGAGGCTTGAATGACAGGATGTGTAATGGTTGGGGCATCGTGAAATCCACTGTTCAAATGAAGGTTAATGGTGTAATAAAATAGTGTGTTTGTTAAACATGTTAACCTATCCAAGAGGTAATGTCTTGTTTCCAATGGTTTTATATCCACAAAATTTAGTTATATCACATTACCATAATATACCTAAGGGGATTTTTTCATACAAGAACCCTATAGACCTTCGTGAAAGGCATATTCACCTTGTTTTGTTGTTCTAAAAAACTGAAGGGATTTAGTTTCATGAAATGTTGTTGACATAGGAGGTATACCTCTTCATTGGATTATAAAAATTCTATGTATCAAGAGATCGTATATTCTATCAGGATCTGAAAGTTCTAGTCTCCCTGAAATTTGGGAAAAAGTTTTTTTCCATATGCCAAATGGAGGAAAGAGAACAAGATACCGAAAAGATAGAGGATTAGGTTATATTTTTTCAGTTTATAAAGAATTTTTGTTATTTTAATGTGATAAATATGATGTGGATGGAATTATTCATTCTCCACATGTTCGGTGAATCTATCAAAATGATGCTCTATGAAATAAAAGAAATTTATATAGTGTTTACCATAAAACATCTATACAGTTGGGGCATTCAGAAGTTATGGCCATTGGGGAAATTTTGGACCTACACAAATCGAGTCCCTTATCAGGAATTTTTTCCCCCATTTTGGACCAAATTCAGTAAAAATTTATCCCTAATTCCTCGACCAATATAATTAAATGCATATTTAAGCCCACAAAATTCCCCCATTATAAAAAATCAAATAGGGAAAATGAGGGTCATATTAGCAATGAAAAATATTGAAAATTGGATGTGAAAAATTACCATTCCAAAACTCCATTACAACACTCATCCTGACCATATTATTATAAGTAATGGTTACACTCTCTAGGGGGAAAATAATTTCACAAAATGTAGGCATATTGTCCCTTTTCATAAAGCTCATTTCCTTGCAGTGAATTTTTTTCTTTATCAATCCTCACTACTTGTGAAACTAGACTCTTCCACGCACCACTTTTCATTGAACATAATTCAATGATTGGAATTATACAAAAATACATTTTTGATTAGTCCAAAATTATAAAACCATAATGAATCTATCTGTAAAACCTAGTTCTAAAACATTCTATTACTTTGATGAATGGCCTTTAAAGGTGTTGATGCAACATCAACACACAACTATGATACAGTCCGGATTTATCTAATTACTAAGAGAATCTAGAGAACATCATATTCAATACACTCAATGCACTACTAAAGGATCCATTGTATGAGTTCCCACTATGAAATAGACTTCCATTGTATAATTTTAATTAAGGGATGATGTGTTCAACCAAGATTTTGATTGAGATGAGAGAGCATAATGGTTCGGGAGCACACTTAGATTGTACCAATAGCATAGGGGCTCTCATGTCCACATCTTGAATCATCATGAATATCTTACGACACACATCATCTAGAACTATGTAAAAACTATCAATATGGTGGCATTGGAGGTGTAGAAAAACCCTTCACACCTATATATGTGAAAATTCCCAAGGAGGTCTTGGATAAATCACTCTAGTGGTGTACAGATTGCTATAAATTATGATAGGGTAGATATTTTACAATTGTATGGTAATTTATATTTAGGGAATTCCATCCTTTCAATGATTATCAGGGATAGATAAAAAGAATTTGGATTTACAATGAATCATGGTCCATATAGTTCCATGTTAATATAAAAATATACATCATGTTGTAGCTATTGATAATGGCATCAATGGGGACTAAAACATTTCATATATAAAATAAAGAGGTAGAATTCATATTATTGGATATTTAATAGATTGATGGATCCCAATACTTGGGGTTTTGTATAATTAATTCCTCCCAATGTAGAATGATTGGGAGGTAATGAAAAAAATTCAATCTATAGAAGTGGTGCATCTATGCATGGTACAAAGAATCAATGATCATAAGCTGGGGATGAATGAAATCTTTTTCATGTATTGTTTTGTGTATTTTAAAAGAAATCTAGTCAACATGACCCATGGGAGGACACATCATGTTCCCAAAGAGTTCCAGTAACGTAAAAGGGATGTCATAATAGAGAAACAAGGTTTAATGTCAGTTGAATCTATGGGGTCATAGTGTGAATAAAGAGTCATCCATAGTCAAAAGGGTTATATTAATTGTTGTGTTTATATGAATATCTATAATCATGTTTTGGGATATGTACATGGGGTGTGGCCGAGATCATTCATTATGTAATAGGTGATAGAAATATGGAAAATCATCATCCATGTGGGGTTGGTACTAGAGAATATGTACAATGTGATCTTCCAGATTTTATAGTGGAAGAATCATCTTTTTTTAACTGGACCTTCAATTTTCTATATTGTGGGTAGCCACAAACATGGGGGTATGAGTATCATAACCATATCTCACCTCCAAACATGAACTTATGATGTCAAATTCTCAACATAGTTTGGATTCACCCTCTAACTTGATATCATTGGACAAGTTAGTGATGATCAGGTTGTCGAACTGCTTTATTTTCTTCACATTCCACATGCTCATGGGTACGGTGACTGAGGATAGTGTAGGATCCATCAAGAATATTCCATACCAACTATCCTTTCGAGGATGGGTAATAGGGGTGAGGGTCTATTGATATGTAATCTATGTTATATACACCCCATATTATTTTGTGATGTAGTTTTGATTCCTCCAATGGTTGATGATAATGGTATACATAGAGAATAATTTTGAGTGGCAACCCACAATACTCTAAAATTTCTAGAACATGATTACATGGGATGATTTGAGGGGTCAAAATGAGATACCACCACCCCTTCTACTTATGGGATTACCCATGATTATGCTTCGATATTTGATATCTCATACCCAATGGATATTATGAGGATATTTATTACTCAGGATAATGAAGGATAGGTTTGAAAACTGTGGGGTTGAGGGAGATATTATTACAGAGCTCACCAGGTTGAAAATGTTTTCTTAGTGTGGATGGTGGCTTTAGCTGTAGTGATTATTATTTTTGGGCCCAAACAAGTGGAATTATTATGGAAGGAATTGGAAACATGATTAATTCATTAGAGATGGTTTCCCTAGGACGAAGGAAGACCCACTGGGGATGTCCCAAGGTTACATTTTCAAATGTCCATGAAATAATTTTCATAAATAATATGTACATTTTGACAATCCTAACCTCATACTATGAATGTTGGTCTATCAAAAAACCAATCATCAATGCCTAATGGATATCACATTACCTCTACTTTGATGGGATACTCCTCAAAATATTAAGTCATGCAAGGTATGCAATCCATATCCCCTATGCCGAGTAGGTGAAATACATGATGGAGAAGGTGACATGGTCAAATCACCTAGCACTATATTTCTCATGACCACCCAGGAAAAGGTGGTACTATAAATTCCATATACCATAGACCTCTTTTAATGCGTGTTATATATGATAATGCCTCTACTTGAGTGTTCAATAGATGACTCTTGTGGATGTGAATTCTGTCGTAACTTCCCCATGGTAGGGGATCCAGATGTCGTTCTAGTAAAATTCTTGATCAAATGAACATTTTATATAATCCAAACATTAGTATTGATAATTACATCCTTTTTAAATGTGTAGTAATCTGAGATCATGGTGGTGTGTAAGGATCATAATAATCCCTAGGTATAGGAAAGGATAACCTTATCCCTTGAAAGGGAGATCATGGGGCCCCTCCATGATGTTGTGAGACAAATAAACCAAATGTTCTCTAAGGGGAACATATAGTTGAGGTAATGATAACTACAATGGTGCTAATGTTTTATTGATTTCCATTAAATTTGTATAACCTCCTCACCGAGATAAACTATTCTTGTAATCAATTTTTTTTTTTTTTTTTGACATTTTCATTCTAATATTTCCCTTAGATGAATGAATGGATCAAGCATAAATTTAAGTTAAAACTATGTTTTTGGATTATCCCATAATTCCAACGTTTGAGTTACTGGTGCCTAAAGATGAGGTAGGGGCATCAAGTGTCATTACCCTCTCAAAGAAGGATGGAGAGGCTTCTAAAGTCTATCAAACAACTGAGGCAGAAGTGGAATAATCTATCAATACCATACCCTTTATAGGGGGGGTTTCAATCGATTCCCAAAACGCTGCTAAAAAATGGGGTTGTGGGGGGGGAGTGAATAATAAAATCCCCACCAATAGTGACTATTTAAGACGAGGCTTCAACAGAGAAGGGAATACTTGTGCTAGAAACTGAGGTAATTGAGTGGAATGCGATAGAAGTAGCTTCCTCAAAACATCTATCAATATCAGATGATGGAGTTATGTCTTCAATTGTGGTTTTTATATCATTTTAAAAGCGATGGAAGTTGGGGTGTTATGATTATGTATTAATCAAAGATGTGTCAGGAGTAGTTTTCGGATCCCACTATGAATTTGGGGATGCTAGAGGGCAATCATACCCTAGACATAGAGTTTATACCCCATGAGGTCAAGCCTGAAGATGATCCAACCACTTATATTTTGGCTATTTTCCCCCATATAAGCCCACACCACCTAGGGACATCAATGATTTTGGTTCATATTCCTCTAAGGAGAACCTATTAATAAGTTTCATGGTGTGGATATATGTTTAGAAAATATTCACTTTTACAACACTTGTTTACATTCCAAATAATTTTAGACTTCTCATATATTGTTTATTCATCATAGGGATCAATGAGGTGGACTCTAGTGGCATAGACACACTAGTTACGGTCTTTCCTATCGAGTGGGTGTCTATTGAGTGGAAGGATCCTTTTCCCTAGAAAAAACATACTTGTGCAGGCACCATGAAACTTCATATAGTTTTGGATGAGATTTTCCAAATTGAATATATGGATAATGAAAATTCCAATATCTTTAACACTCATGCAGAGATTGACAGCCAACTAATTTCAAATTTGGTTGTAGTAGAGGATAAGTGAGTGGAGGTGGAATCTCTGGTGTGTGAGTGTTAGAGCCAGTATGTTTAAACATAGATAAGGGACAATGAAGCCCATACTAAATTGGAGGAAGAGGAAGTGGATCCAATGAAGAAGAATAAGACTCAAGATGGTAATCAATATATGTTGTTTAAGTTCTAGAACTCAATCACTGGGGATGAAAAAGAAGGAAATTTTTTAAAATATAGAAATAAATGTGTCACTCGAGTATATGGATGAACCTCCTAGCATGGGAAGGGTTTTCATTAAATAGAAATAATATTTTTGATGGTTTCTTTTGATGTATATCAATAAACATGAAAATAGAACCAACAACAAGTACCTACATCCATATGAGATATTATAGGTATGGGAAACAAGGTATGAACTATGATTTCTTATTATATGAGAGTACCAGATATGTTATGAGCAACTAGTTTTTTAACATGTTAATTGGACACATAGAGTGTCCTTCCTTGGATAGGATGTGGATGGATAAAGTGGTTCAGGGAATAGTCATCATTCATTCCTAATGTTTGTGAGAACACAAAATGGGTAATTCAATGGGAATTGGAATCCACCTAGACAATGGTGTTATGAGGATCATGAATTGAAATGATAAGGTATTGGAACACAATTGAGATGTCATAATGATATAGGACAACTACTGTCCATTATAGAATCACTAACTCTGTTATGGTTTTACAATGATGGGGAAAAACATGTTATGGTCGATTGCTAACCCTGTTACAATAATGGGGCTTATCTCAAGAATTTGGTAGAAGTATATGGGTGTTTTTACTTTGGATTAAAGGTGAGACAATGGGTTATTAGACAATGTTTTCTGGAGGGACTTTTTGGACATGGAGGATGATGGGGATACATGTCAAGGGAGAGACGAATTATAGAGGAGAAATTATGAATTTTATAAATGGTTTCCAAAACTCATGGAATAAAGACACCATGGATTTTAGCACATTGGAAAGGCATGTTAGTCTATAATATGATCAAACTCATCTTCCAAGGGATCATCATATCAGATGTTGATAAACTATAAAAGAAGATGAATGATGTGGAAGTAGAAAGACATCGATGATGGAATGAGGATTATCTGGTGGGGGAGTAATTTTATATTTAGTTTAACATCTTGAAATTAGGACGACAGATAAAATTTTTAACCTCATTTGGTAAGGAAGATGCACAAAATTTTTATAATAATATAGTGATGACAATGGACACATAATTTAACATCATAAAATGAAGACTATGGGTCACATAGTTTATTGTTGTGTGATTGGTATGTTTAAACTGATGGAAATAACATCATTTAATGCAATGTGTCTAAGGAATATAAGTTTGGAACTATGGTGTATTCCCTATAGGGTTTGATGAAGTAAACGTCACTTAATATAAATATGTATATTTTTTGTAACTAAAGGGTTTATAGAGTGTAGCCTTATTATTTATAAGGCCCAAAGTTGTTCCCATGATGGCTTGGTAATTCTATTTTTTGTAGTTTTATGTCATACCAGTCAGACCAAGAATTTTATGACAGTATAGGGTTATAATTCTAAACCAATTAATTGTTTAAGGTCATAGAACATGGACCATAGGGTTTCATGCAGTTTAAGGTCATTAAAATTTGACATAAGGGGGGATCACTCTCATACATGTTCTCGAGATGATGTTAGATTAAAAAAATGAGGGAATTGGTTTCACAAGGATGGCATAGACCATGATTAATAATCTCATGTGTGACACACAAATTTTATGGTTGTAATTCATGGAAAATATGGTTATTTGTATCTATGGGGGTTCGTTTGGTCCAGGGGGGAGGCAACCCAACGTACATGTGGATCATGGGATACCCTATAACAAAGATAATCTTAGACATATTATGCATACGAACTCATGTGGAAATGTGACGTCTATTTAGATTGAAAGAGGATTGACCAAATACAACTCATTTATAGACCAATTTTCACATTGTTAAACTAATTATTCTTAGAAAATGGATCCTAGTTTAAGGATGTAGAGTTTTGAAAATTTCAAAATATTTCAAGTTCATAATGCATGGATATTTGGATTTATATTTAAAAAAATAAGGAATTGTCGGAGAAAGATAACCTTACATGAATAGAGGGACCTAATAGGATAATTGATGCAATAAAAACAACTTTGAGGCTACATACACTTAGTTTATGTTCTTTATTATTGGAGCTCTGCATGAGGATCATATAATGACTTGTTTACCATGAATGGAGGACAACCCAAAATGAATTAAGAGACAATGAGGCCTAAAACTATATATCACATTCATAGGATCACATTCACAAAGTATAAGGTCATATTTCTCAAAATTGGGATTGAAGACTAAGGTAGTAAATTTCACACCAATGGAGTACTCATGAATCTCAACCTTATTTTATGAAATCTCCCTTAAAACACCTACACCATCATGAGCCTTCCTCCATAAAAGAAACAAGAGTGATATGGAGTTTTTTATGGTAACAGGTGAGAAACAAATTGAGGGTGAAGGGGACTAAAAATCAATAAGAGGGTTATTGTGAATTTATATATTTTTATATTAAAGGTGGAATAACTTATGAGTGATGAAAAACTATTAACTATATTCAAAACACATGTTCAATATCCTCATCATTTAAGGATGGGGTGAAAATGCAGAATTGACTATAGAATATGTTTGAAATATGATTGATTATTTTTCTAACCCCATACCCATATACGCATAAGCCTAAGATGGTAGGTGAGCCATTGTGGAATAGGATTATTACTACTAATGATCCTGTTCTTAATTGTAGGATAATGGTTATCAAAATAAATGAAATCATAAATCATTGAAGGAGGGACTGATGATTCCCTCAGATAGAATATTGTGTTCCCTATTATTTATTCAATCATTGATTCAAATTTACACTATTAACATTGTAGAATGAATGAATCAATTTTGGTTCATAGGTAAAAAAACTGTTGAATGATTTAACAGTAGTTTTTGCATGTGATGAACTATCAAATCATCAATGCATATCCCATGAGGATTAAAATCAAGAAGGACAATGATAGATGATGCAATGTTGAAGGAGTCTATCTCTATAGGGGTGAAATACTCACTAGAGAGGATATGAATTCATATGATATTAACAAGAATTCTAGTTTTAAATAAGCTATTGTTTCTTGATTTTTTAATATTTATCTTATTTGGAATCTTTATTTTATATGAGGTACCCATTTTTATTATCCCATACTTATCATATAAGGAATATAATATTTGTATGGGGTATCATGTTTTGATCATCCCATACATATCATTTGAATAATTCTTATTTTATATTGGGAAATTTTTTTTCATCATCCAATACATTTTGAAGGGTAAATACTAGATTCACATGGTTTAAAATATTACATTACCTACACTAACTAATAAAATTGTGTTTTTTAGTTTGATGGCATACCACTCAAACTATGGTTTCTACTATTTTAATGACATATAGCTCGAACTTTATGGTAATTTATTAGTTTATGGCCAACATTCATTGACTAAAGGATTCTATGTGGGACATATGGGTTATTGTGGGGAATGAAATTATGATAAAATAACATGAAAGGAGGAAATAAGGAGTATATTCCATAAAAATTGGAAATCCATATATTGGTTGATATTATGTTTCAGGTGTTGGAAGTACCCCGTATTGAGTCAGTGAAGGTGGATAGGGCTGAGATGTGATATCCAATCATCACTATGTATCCCATGAGGGAAGGAATCACACAACACATAGTTATAGAACAAAAAAGTGTATAATACCAATTCTAGTAGGGGATTTTCCACTTGATTGAGGATACTGAAACATCTCATATTGTGATGTGAGTAATCCCAAACTCGAACATGTAATGATATAAGATTAACATCATACGCTGGTGATTTTGGAAGGCATAATTGAGATATATTCTCAATTGTTTCATCCTCATGGTGGTACATTTAATAATCTCAGCCCTCTAATGAATCATGGAAAACGATTGGTGGGTACACATGAAGAGGAAATCCATGGGATAATTTTTTGGTGATATCACTATGGGTGACAGATGGTTCTGTAATGATTGTGGTTGGTTGAGAAAAAATGTGATTTAGGTGTCACTATTTGACATAGGGGAATGGTAATCAAGCCAGATGTTGTTTTTGAATGTTGTGTGGGAATAGGTTTTCTAAAACACCAACGGTGAATAAAATAATGAGATATTGTATTGGATGTATAAATTATAAGGTCATACTTCATGGACCAGTACTCCTAGTAGAAGTTAATAGAGAATAGAAATTGGTTCAGTACATCAAGGATGTCTAGGTGATTTCAATGAGGTATAACCCAACATTTTTTTATCCAAGGATTCTCAGCATCATGTGATGTGACACCAAATACATCCTCACATATTTTAGCATCATAATTCATGTTGAATGGAAAATTTGAAAAAATAAATATTCTTGTTTCTCGGACTAAGAGGAGATGTTTGTTTAAATGGTATCCATGTGGTAAATAAGAGGTAAAACCCAACATCAATAGATGGAATTCAGGCTCATTTACCATATAAGGACTATGATAAAAAATGATATATATTTTAAAGTCATAATTTGTGTACAAAATGTAGGGGAAAAAGGGACAACGTTTAGTGAATATAAATCTGGCCATGAATAAAGAATATCTAAGAATAACTACACTTCAAATTTAAATGTAAATAAATCTGAATTATAATCACGATTGTGGAGTGGTATGTAGATAATACTATAATTTGTGCAAACATTCACTGATGATGGAATTGAGGAATACCATGATCATAAGGGGAATCATGTGTTTACTACACCTAGTAAGGTTGTAGTTTAACATCAATCGCTAAGGAAGTTTTCCTTTTAACTCATCTATCATTTTTCATTTCCAAAATTCTATTTGAATTACCCAATGTTTGATAAATATTTTACTCTATATACTAAGGATGTTGGGATTTTCAGTTTAATGTAATGAAGCTCGGACTATAGCTAGTACAATTTTAAGGTAATGGATCTTGGAAGAAAGCGGGTGTAAATATTTTAATTTCATAATCATTGGACTATTAATCATAGTTTGAGGTCATTGATTTCATAACATGGTTTCTCCAGTTTAAGGTCAAAGATATTTGGCCATTCACAAACATTATATGGTCATAGTGCATGGACCATCAGATTTACTCTCATGAATTATTTCTTTTGAAACATGGATTTGGTGGGAGTTGTAATATTTCATCCATCCATTTTGACTAGATGGTATTCTATATTTTAATATACATTATAGATAATGTACGGTACATCACATTTAATCTCCAACATCAATATCATTTTTTTGGGTACCATTAGTGTTCTGAGATCTATTACCATCTCATCCTAGAAGAAGATTTGGAGGTGAACATTTATGTAAAAATCATTATCTATCATGTTCTATTGCCTAATTAAGATACACTATTCATGAATCCTATTTTCTGTATGTTCTTATAGCATTGATATATGGACTTCGTCCATTACATATAGAGTCTTATGGTCATAAACAACTCTTTAGTGTGATAGTGAAATAAAATCATTGCACAAGTACACTAGTGTTCCAAAATCCACACATTATGGGGTCTCATAGGTGTAATTTCATGTTTTTGTTAAATAATACCATATAATTCAATATCTTTTAAGGAAAAGTAATTTATTTTTGGGAAATAATATTCTATAATATGTTAAATATGGACAATAAAAATTCCTTAATCTCTATATTTTACTACCAATGGTATTGGAAAGTATGGTTTGACTTAGTGTTGTACATGGACAAAAATTTCACTAGATTAACCAACTACATTATGGTAAAATTGTGCGTATTGATTTTATGAGGAACCCAAAATTGATTGATGACATGGGAGCTTATAGACTAAATCATAACAATGATTTTAATTCTTTGAGTGGAACTTCTTATTTTTTTTGTAGAAGAAGTGGGTTGTGGTAAAAATTTACTTTCACTGTCAATTCAAAAATGATAGGTATGGCCCAATAACATCAAGACACCACACTACAAATGGCCCGATGTACATGATGATTTGAAGAAGCAGTAGTAGATGATACCCAATGTTGGAGAGGATCTGAAATGCATGAAACCTATTAGATATCTCATTGATGTTATGAAACATATTGGGATCAAAATATCCCAATATATAAATTAGTCGGGATAACATCAATATATTTTGATGGGTTCCACATGATCTGGCAAGGAACACTCCCATGCATTGTGGTATCTCATGTCCATCTACTTAACAATGGTTAATTTCATCAAACATATGTTTTTATATTGTTTTTTGAATATCGTCTCACACTATAGTGTAAAATTCACTACATGATGGAATATTATTTCATAATAATATATGTATAGAAGGAGAATGTCATTCCAGATATACTAAGAAAGGAGGTTGGTCAATTGGGTGTTTCCTCTACTCTATGGGAGGGGGGTTGATAGATCTTGAAAAAATGTTCCAGAAATTTGTTGTTTTCCTTCTTAATTCAATTTTCTAAAGTGGTTGGGAGATTACCCTCTAGTGTTCCAAATAAATGACCAGGTTATTCTGATCATGTTATTCAAGAAATACAAATAGAACTTATAAGGATTCATATATACTATTTTGTATCCTATGACCATGGTTCACCATTTTTTTAGAATATAAATGGTCTATCACCAAATAGGTACATTCCATCAGGGCCACCATCTAATTATTCAGAATGATATTGTCACCATTTATTTTCTTGATGATTAGTAAAGGGTATCCCTTCAAATGTAATAAATGGAAATCAATTTCAAGGACCAACATGAGACTATTAATGAGGTCTTAATACTTTTCCTTGCCTTTTCTGCAGTCTTATAAAAATTGGTACATGTATGGAAAGAGGGATTCCAATGGAGAAATGAAATCAATTATCATGACTACCAAACTAAGATTGGGATTTTTGATATTTCAACCTATCAGGGTCTTGGAGGAAGTATAAAAATATTTATATCAACCCGGTACATCCAGATCCACATAATGAATAGATTTATTGAGGAAATAAATGTCTATGGGAAGTTCCTCAGGGGTAGGATGTATGTCATGGAATTCTTCTAATCAATACACATTTATGGACTACCATTGGATTAGCCTCATGTCTAACTACTGGAGGATAACCGAAAATCATTCCAAAATTCCCATAAATGTTGTGAAATTGGGGATATATATTAGCAGGACTACTCATGAATTATGCTATATGTCATGACACAATATATAATTTCACCACTTATACTCATAAAATTATAGTTTGAGGAAACTCCTCTCACTAAATAAGTATCTGGTCTTATTTTCAAAGAGCATATGGCAGGGACAATATATTTTTTTCACTTCCAGTTTTTTTTCTAGGCTAAGAGGGAACCATGTGTCCATTACAGGGCTTCACATAAAGAAGCAAAGGCTTCCTTGAGATGGGTTCCCTTATAAATTTATTCTGCATAAGGAAGTAGATAAAATTCTCAAAGGTAGTTTTTCACACCCTATATCATTGGTAATCAATTACCAATTCTATAGTTCATGGTAATGGATTACACTTATAGCCTAGCTATTCAAAATATTATCCTATAAAGTAATAGTAGATTTAGAGGCCCCACATCTCACAAATATTTATTAGGGGTGTAATTTGATTTATGGACATAATATTATATAGGTTAATATAGAATCGTCTCTAACAAATGTCGAAGAAGATGATTTTCCTACACTACTACAAAAATGGGAAAGAGCAGTGCCACCTTATATCAGCACTAAGCAAACACCACAGATAAAGAAACCTTGTATCAGTGCTAAAATTTTAGTGCTGATATAGGGTAACCTTTATCAGTGCTAAAAAGAGTTGATAATGAATCCTTATATCAGCCCTAGAAAAGCGCTGATAAATAATCCATGTATCAGCGCTAAAATTTTTGCACTGATACATGGAAGATTTATCAGCTCTTTTGTAGCGCTGATAAAGAAGAACATTATCAGTGCTAAAAAAAGCTCTGATAAAGGATACCTTTATCAGTGCTAAAATTTTAGCACTGATAAAGGTAGTCTTTATCAGTAATTTGTTAGCGCTGATAACACCATAGTCCATTTTTTTTATAATGTCGGTCGCACAGTGCCCCGTTTTATCGCGACCTAAAGCTCTCGCGGTACTAGAACCCTGCGACTCCCCTCCGCCACCCGCTGAGTTCGTGTTGCTGGACCTCTACCACCCTCGAGCTTCTCATTGTCGTAACTCCTCCACCTGTTGATCTTCACGGTTCCGGACCTCCACCACCCACGAGCTTCGCTTGGTCGGACCTCCGTCTCCGGTAACGCCCTTGAGCTTCGCATTGTCAGACCACCGCCGCCCGCTGAGCTTCGCCTTCTCGGACATCCCTTTAAGGCATGTTTTCCAATTCATTTTTTAATATTCTTTTCCTCCCCCAGAAGACAAAACCATATGTTGATTTGGAATGATATATTTAATTGATTTAATATTTTGATGGTTCTAGCCTACATGATACATCCTTTTCTTCATCATGTTTGTCCCTAGGGTAATGCCCCCTATCGAAGCACGAGTTTGGTCCAACTTCTTCGAATGGTTCTAGAACTATTATTCTATAAATAATATCACACTATTAAAACATTGTTAATTGGAGTTTTGGGATGTGAGGCTTTCCCATAAATGGTGTTCTAGTGGATTTTTTTGAATTATTTCATCCCTAGGTTTCATTTCATCTGGTGGTGATGATTCTACTTCATCGTAGATTCATGAGTGTTATTCCTAGTTATTGTAATGGGGTTATTGGGGGTGATTATCCAATATATTTCTATTACTCCTAAGGTATCACCTTTTTTCTAATGACTATGGTGGGTTTTTAGGTTATTTGGTATTTGTTTATTTTAGAACCTAGAAACCATTCAATTTGATGGTGGTATAGATGGATATGTTTTATAAATTCATCCAACAATCACCTTTATGAGAAGGTGTGGTTTGAATTATAGAATATATATTCATTGATTTAATTTTATTATTAGGTTATGTTGGGTTGGAAATTGGTGATGAGGTTCCTAAGGTGATGAATTCTAGTTTGTTATCTTGTTAGGGAAGTTATTGATGATGATGTTGATCAGGCACATCACAGGGAAAGTATCAAGGCATAAGTATCATCATGATTTGAGGCATGATTCAATATCATATTTTTGTTTGAAATTTTAATTTAGTGGTGTTTTATAGGGTATTTTTTATAATTTCACATACTATTTAAACATTTTTTGCTATGATATATTTATTTTTTCTTTTATCATTACACCATTATTCTTGGATTTTCTATTAGTATAGTTTTTTTACTGTAAAACAAAATGTGGAATCATTGGTGAATGTTTGACATGGGTTGATTTTCTTTAAAAGGGATGGTTTATTCATGTAAAATATCTCTTGGGAATCCTATTATTGGTGTAAGGATTGATATGCTCATCATCAATGGAGATCAATGAGTTTACACAATCAGTGTGAAGTTTATGAAAAATTTAAGGTTCTTCCCACTTGGATTCCAGTTTCACTAGATTTCTCCTAGGTGTCATCGATTTCCTTAGATCTAACACCATGTCACTGTAAATTATGGAATGAAGTATAACCTTTTTCATTAAGGACAACACCACCCAGTTTTGATTCATTTCTAGGTCATCCAATTCTTGATCCCAATTCTCTTTGAGGGTTTCCCCCCTTCATTCCCTCATACTATCTAAGTGACATTGTCTGGAAGTGCACTTGAATGGCATGATTCCTAGACCACTAGGATTTCTAGCCTTTCCACCCTTACCCCCATCTCTGTCCTTCTCCCTCGTTGAGGTTACTGACTGCTTCTCTGTAGTGGTTGGTCCCCTTCCTAACAGTGTTTATTCTATCTCCCTTGGCTCTGAGCCTATCATCCAGCTCCAAATACTTATTGATCTAGAGAGAACTCCCTCACTGGCCCCCTAGTTTCATTACCTATCCTTCCCCTACCCCTTTGGATCCTCATCTCCCACTCATATGAAGGTTACCAACCAGAAGGGATTATAAACATGCTTCAAAATCAAGGTACCTCAATGAGAGATCATCCTCCCACTTCAATAAGGCTACTAGCTCTAGATCCAATGTCAGATCCCTATCTTACCCATAATTATTATCTTTATATGTAATGCTCATGGTCCTAGTGGCCATGTTAAATCTGACTTCTTCACTATAGAAATCAAAAAGCATAATGTCATTGTTGTTGTTGTCAAATAACACAAAAAACCCCTATAATAATCATACAATTCTCCTGGAAGATTATGTTGCATGGATTTCTACACTATGTCCCCTCCAAAAGACAGGAATGGATATTTTGGAACAACAAATATGTTTTTGAGACTCTTCAAGATTACAATAAATTCATCACTACCAAGGTGTCCAACGGTGGCACCTCCTTCCTTATGAATTTTGTTTTTCGAATCTATGACTCTCTTCATAGGGAATCTCTATGGAGTGAACAAAATACCTTACATCCCGGCCACCATCCATTGTTTGTTGGGGTGACTTTAATGTAATTTACAACCCAAAGGAAAGGAAAGGTAGAAGCTATTTCCAGAGGAAGGCCATCATAGAGATTGTTCAGTTCATTGTTGGGAAGGGCCTCATTGATCTCAGCTTCTCAGGTGACAGTTTCTCCTAGTGCATCAACTATAGGGGCCATCGCCGCTTATAGACTCTATTGGAAAAGTTTCTATCCAACATGAAATCCAATAACCTATTCTCAAATACTATGTTTTCCATCTTGCTTGAGGTATTTTGAACCACTCCCCCCTCTATGTTTCCATTTCTTCTTGGCATGATCATCAGGAACGGTTTCACTTCCACCAGTAGTGGGTTAACATCATAGGGTAACAGGACATGGTTTGTGAAATATGGAAAGAACCCTTGTAGGAGTATTGGGCCACCTTCAACCTCAGTGACCTGAACTCTAACCCTGATATGTGAGTGTTCTCCCCTTCCTCCTCAGGAACCTTCACCACCTGGTACTACTGTTGCATACGGGCTCCTTCAGAGTATTTTGATAGATGGAATGATACCTTGGGTTTATTGGATTATTAACACCAATTTTAGATTTATGTGTGACTATATACTTATATTATTCTCTTATTATTTCTTACACACCACCACGTGAGTCGAGTAACCTGATTGAAATCCATATTGGTACTTTGGTTCTGATGTGGATATTGTTTTTTATGTGTTTGTGAAATGTGTATCTATGGATATATGGTTATTTAGGCATGCTGATATTAAATGTCGGGCAGAGACCTAGGAGTGGTAGATGTATAATTCATGATTATTCTTGTGTTTGGTATGGGGTGATTTGAGGAAACTATAATTAATCTAAAGTAATTATATTTAATGAAGATCAATAAATACTAATGGTTACGCTATGTTAATCTCTATTTTTATAAGGAAGTGGTTATATTATTCAGTATTTGGAAGTCCTGTTTTCTGTACGAGAACCATAAATAGTAATATATGAGATTAAAATAGGATGAAGATGAATAAAAATTGGATGGATGCTAATCCTTTGACAATAGAGTACAAGAACTGAGTGAAAGAGTTCATCAATTTTTCAAAGGATCACACAAAGGATCCTTCTCAAATCCTTTTTACATGTTTACATTGTTGTTATTATAGAATAATTACTCCAGGGGATTTTTAAGAACATTTGGTATGTCACGGAATAGATCAGAGTTATAAATGTTGGAATAAACACGGAGAAAAGGCGAATGTAGCTCCTGGATGGGATAAAACTGTGTTTTATGGATCATCAGATATGAATACAAATATGGATAATGAATAAGACTATATGGAGGATGTGATTATAGATGTCAATGATGATGAATATCTTATTGAGGTAATGAAAAACAAAATTGAAGATGAACTTCATGATTTCCCAAAATTGTTTAAGAAGTTAAATAGTTGTGAAAAGACGCCATTGTATGTTGGTTTCACAAAGTATACAACATTGTCAGCTGTACTAAAGATGTATAAATTGAAAGCAGGCAACCGATGGAGTGATGTTAGTTTTATAGAACTACTTTCTCTCTTGAATGACATTCTCCCTGAAGATAATGAGCTCCCAAGTCGGACATATGAAGCTAAACGAATGCTACACTCGATGGGTATGATTTCTGAAAGAATACATGCCTACTAGAAATATTGTATATTGTTTCACAAGGAGAAAAAATCACTTACAGAATCCCCAAATTGTGCTTATTCTTGATAGAAGAAAGATGAATCCAATGATAAAAAAATTTTATGATACTTTCCAATCATTCCAAGGTTTAGGTGTCTATATGGAAGTGAAGAAACAGCAAGAAAATTGTCGTGGAATGCAGATAAAATAAATAAAGATATTAAATTACGTCATCCGACCAACACTCCTCAATGGAAGAAAATTGATTATGAGTATCCTAAATTTGTAAAAGAGTTGCGAAAACATCGTATAGCATTATCTAAATATGGAGTAAATCCTTTTGGTTTTCATACTAGCACTCATCGTACATGACCTTTTATGTTGGTAAATTATACCTTGCCACCCTGGTTATGCATAAAGTGGAAATTCATCATGTTATTTATGCTTATATCAGGACCAAAACAACCAGGTAATGATATCGATGTTTATTTGGATCCTTTGATCGATGATTTGAAGTTATTGTGGCATTCAGGTGTTATGTTTTATGATGATTATAAAAGTGAATACTTCACGTTGAGAGAGATATTGTATTGGACAATAAATGATTTCCCTGCTTATCGAAATTTTTCAGGCTATAGGATTAAAGGAACTCAAGGGTGTCCCGTGTGCGAAAGAAGATACAGAATCAATTAGGTTGAAACATTCATCGAAATTTGTGTTTCTAGGACATCGTAGATTTCTACCTCATCGTAATTTGTAACGATCTTGGATGACATCATTCAATGGAAGATCAGAACAATGCGCATCATCGTCTCCACTAATAGGTGAGCAGCTATTTGAGAAAGTAAAAGATGTGAACACAGTTTTTGGTAAACCTTTTTCAAAAAACCGTATGAAAATCAGTTGGAAAAAGAGATCAGAATTTTTTGAATTACCATACTGGAATTGTTTGTACATCTGACATTTTCTTGATGTGATGCATGTGGAAAAAAAATGTTTGTGACAGTGTTATCAGAACATTGCTAAATGCCTCTGGCAAAACAAAGGATGGAATTAAATCACGTTTGGACATGGTTGACATGGGAATACGAGAAGATTTGGCTCCCGTGAAGGGTGAAAATCGAATGTTTCTTCTTCCATATATTGAAACTCACAAAGAAATTATTAAGCAGTTGAATCCATCAAGGGCTAAAAAATGGTTATCAAACACACATTTTCACCAGTTTATAGGATGGTTTCTAGACCATATTTTTAAGAAGTTGGATGATAATCTTAATTCAATTTCAGAACAACTTTGATGGCTATCTTATTGACCAAGTGTGTATGTCTTATCTTACAGAGGTTATATAATTAATGGTTATACATTCTATAAAAATGAACATGATAAAGATAGTACCATATAAAATATTATAGTTACACTAGTGGCTGAAGCGATGCATGTTTCTGGTAGTAAGGACAAAAATCCAGTTTATGCAAATATGTCATACTTTGGCATTATCAAACTAATATGGGAGATGGGTTATACGACATTCCAATTTCTGATTTTTCAATGAAAATTTGTTGATGACAATAGTGTTGTTAAAATAGATGAATGGGTATTTTTGAAAGTTGATTTTAGTAAACAAGGGTACAAAGGTGAATATTTTATAATGGCATCACCAGCGGTACATGTTTTTTATGTTCCAGATCCCGCAAACCGAAAGTGTTCGATTGTTCTGTTAGCGTACAAAACTGCTGAAGGTTCTGATGAAAATTTAGTTGAGAAAAATCCTGTCAGTGGTAAGTCATAATCATTTAAGAGCGGTCCCAATGTAGACGATGTTTTTTATGTCAGAGGAGACCACAATGAAGGGATTTGGATAATCAATAGAGGTTCAAATCACTTTTGCCACTGAAAAAAAGAGAGTTCAATAAACAGGTTATATTTTGATTGTAATATTGATCTTGTTATCTCATGTTATTATATTATCATTTCTGAATTTCTTTAATCTAAATTAGATGTTCAAACACTTTATCAGATAATGACTTCTGAAAATTCTGGTGCTCTGAACCTTGAGGCTGAACAAGTCTCTCATGCTACTGCTGCGGCTATTGTGGCTGCTTCTGCAGCTACTGCTGCTCCTGCTGTTGCTCGTACTACTGCTCCTGCTGCTCCTACTGCTCCTACTGCTCCTATTGCTCCTGCTACTGCGGCTCTTGCGGCTCCTACTGCTCCTAGTGTTGAGGTCGAACAACCAACACCACATGTCATTGCTACCATATCAGATGAACATATAGATTAGGTTGATATCGATGAAATGGCCGGGAATGAAGGATCGATGTTGTAGAAAACACAGGTGCACCGTAGTTTGATGGTGTTAGCCAAAGGTCTTAAGGGGAAAAGAAAAGGCATCAAATTTGACATCGGATGGAATACACGAGGCCAACATGTGAATCCCAACAAGTCTATGTTTATTAGTTACATTGGAGTTGTCACTCGGCAACGCGTGCCGATTGACATAGATTCATGGCACCATGTTGTGTCCGGGCTGAAGGCTATGATCTGGGATGAAATTACAGTAACATTATGAATTTATTTATTTAATTTACTAGAAAATAAAATAATTAAACAATTGCTTACTCTTCTCAATCTCTTGCAGAATATATTTTTAGTAGACGATTCACACAAGAATTATGTACTAAGGCTTGCAGGAAGGATTTATTGAGGTTTTTCCACTATTTTAACAAGATGTCACCTAAAAGATTCGAAAGGTAAAATAATCCCACACCCACCCATTTTCTATGCCCACATAATATCCCAAGAATCAAAGGATGCATTTATTAGCCGCTATGGGGATGAGAAGTTTCAAGTACATTTTGGGTGATTATATGTTGTCTGAGGATATGTGTATTCATCACTTTGATTGTCAATATTTCATTTATGAAACAGCAACTCTGTAAAGATATTTAGGAAAGTGAATCAAAACCAACATACCCATATCGTAAAGAAATGATGGGGTATGCTTCACTAGAAAAGAAAAGGGTACAAATTTTAAATTTACTGTAATATTGTTAGGTGAAAACAAACAACATCATAATTATCTTTCTATGTTTATATATTAGATTGATGAGTCTAAAACCAAATACACTTCCATCCCATGTCATGTGCATTGGAAGGAGGCACGTGTGAATAAAGAAGGGAAGCTAGTAGATGAGAACTCACAAAAAGTGTTGGAAATTTGAGTAAGTATGACACGACATTAAAAAGATTTGTTTTAAATTTCTATTACATAAAAACAATTAGTTATTTTCCTATATTCGACAGTCATAGGAATCAACTACTCCTGTAGTGGATGCACACCTATTATCGACGACTTTGAAGCAGCCATAAAAATACGGTCATGTCATGGGTACGGGGTTTGGGGTGACACCCCGAGTATATTTTGAGAAGAAAAAAAACGGATTATATAGATGAAACATTGAACCAAATGTGAAAAAAACTAGCAACCCTTGAATAATGATTGCAATGGGATGGAGAGTTGATTACATCTTTTATGGGTGGGATGCAAGGAGAAGACAAAACTCAGGACCAACCAGCGTGTGAAGATCCCGCCCCACCCCCACCAGCTTTGAGGTGACCGATTCACCTCAAAGAGTTGTCTTAGCCATGGTAATCAATATTCTAATAATTCTTCCCTTGAAATGTGAATCAGACAAACACTGATAATTTTCTTATACTGATTTCTATAGGGTGATAATGATTGTGATTTGTATCTTTCAACACCCACCTATCACCTTGTAGCTAGGGATATAGTGTTCAACATCCCAGATGTCACGCTGCATAATAGACCACTTCTGAAATATCATCTGAAAGTGACGATTATTGTAGCTCATGAGCCAAAGACAGAGCTCCCTGTTCTACTTGATGACGATGATATTTATACGGTCAAAAAGGTTATTGAGACATTCATCGCATGGTCTTCACAACTTGTAAGAGTACATGAGGACAAAGAGGTATTTATTTTCATTTTTTCAATCTAAACCATTAACAATTAATGAAAAAAGGGTCTGAACCAATGAATGTTATTATAGATGGAGAAAGGGAAGGGGGTGACAAAAATTTTCTCAAACCCATCTAAAGGATCGACCAACCTATACCATGGAGCTACTGAAAGCACAATAACACCACATGTTATCTATCCACATTTACTAGAATTGAAGACTCATGTGGATACAAATATAAGATGTGGTAGTAGTCATATAGTGGTTTTCAAAGATTATATATACGGCTTGGAAGGTCAAGATTTTGTTGCTGCTGAAAATGTAAATTATATCCTTGAAACGGTTGGCTAGTCGTTACAGTTTTAAATATATATATATATATGAGGAACATTTCCGTGAATTGATTTTCCAAAAGCTGATCTAATGTGAAATGTATGACTAAATGAATTTTATATTGTTGACATACATATATATGAAAAACAGTTGAAGGAATTTTCGCATGAGACAGGATTTGGACTCATTAGTCCTCATACCACATCATCACATCTGACAAAAATAGAGACATCAAAAAAGAATGAAATTGTGAACGGCCTGCAGAAAACATTTGAATGCAAGATTTTAGATAACAGAATATTCTTAACACCAACCATGAAGGCGTAAAACTCTACGATTAAAATTATATGAATTATATTTTGAATTATTTTATTACTTATTCCTTTTTCTGTTTTAGGAAAAATTTGATGCTAATTGCAGTGAACTTGGATTCTCTAAAGATTTATTTTCTAGATTCAAATCATGGATATCCATCAAACCAACCACACATGATGGTGTTTGTGAATCTGTATGAAACTACATCCTACGTTTTAGTTCTAAACATCAAGTAATATAATTTATATTATATTTTACTGAGTATTATGTTATGATAGGGCAGTGTATAATTATCATCTAAAAAAGTAATGAGGATAGGGGATAATAATAAAGAGGTGGGCAAGTACTACGTCTGGAAAAATATCTTGGTATATATAATAAAATTTCACTATCCAAACACATCTCAACACAAGTTACTTATTCCCTTAATGATCAATTTCTTTACAGTGTCCAAAACAAACAAACGATAATGATTGCGGTTATTATGTTTGTATATTTATGAAGGAGATCATTTTTCATCAAGAAACAAGCATCCCAAAAGAGGTATTTTCAAAAACAACTTCTAGTTCTTTTTATTTATTTATTAATTCTTTATTTTTATATTTTGCAGTACTAATAAGACTACCAAGAATACTTATACTCACAAGAAGATATATATATGTTAAAAATGAGTGGGTTTCATACCTGATGAAATATTATACAAAAATAACATGATGATCTGACTTAGGGACATGTACAACCTGCATAAATTTTTAAGAGGGGTCTAGGGGATCAAAAGATAACACATTGTGTGTCTGTAAATGTTTGTTGGAATATTTTAATATTTATTAAATAAAACATCCTTTTTATAATGATTAAATTTCCTATTACAACAGATGATATACACTAACAACATGCAAGAATTATTAACCACTCAAAGAGCGTTTATTTTGTTTAAAATGGACAGATGTTTAAGTGAAAACAACAACTAACCTATGGAAATCCAACCAAACACATTCGGATTGTGTTGATCTTTTTATAGAACGATCCATGGGTGCATTGGGGACGTGCACAAGTCATCCCTGCCTCAATTTGTGGCACGGTGTGTCTGGTACCACTCAAAGGTTCTCACTTTTGTTTAAAATGGACATATTTTTAAGTGAAAAAACAATTGACCTACAAAAAGCTGACAAAAAGCATTCGTATTGTCTTGATCCTTTAGGAGAATGATTCACGGGTCGTTTTTGACATGCAAGAGTGATCCCCACTTCAATCTGAGGCACGGTGTGGATGGTACCACTCAAATGGTCTCACTTATGTTTAAATTGGACAAATTTTTAAGTGAAAACAACAACTAACCTACAAAAATACAACCAAATGCATTTGGATTGTCTTGATAATTTATGAGAACGATCAATGGGTCCTTTTGGACGTGTAAGATTCAACCCTGCCTCAATTAGAGGGATTATGTGGTCGGTTCCATTCAAAGGGTCTCTCTTTTGTTTAAATTGGACACAATTTTAAGTGAAAACAAAAACTGACCTATAGAAATCATACCAAACACATGCATATTGCCTTTATCCTTTAATAGAATGATCCAAGGGTATGTTGGGGATGTGTACGAGTAATCCCTGCCTCCATCCAAGGCACAGTGTGGCCGGTACCACTCATAGGGTCTCTCTTTTGTTTAAAATGGGCATATTTTTTAAGTGAAAAGAACAACTGGCATACGGAAATCCAACCAAACGCATTCGTATTGTCATGATCCTTTATGATAATGATCCACTGGTCATTTTTGACATGCATGAGTCATCCCCACCTCAATACGAGGCACGGTGTGGCCGGTACAACTCAAAGTTTTCTCTCTTCTGTTTAAATTGGACAGATTTTTATGTGAAAACAACAACTGAACTACAAAAATCCAACCAAACGCATTTGTATTGTGTTGATCCTTTAATATAATTATCCATGGTAGAATTGGGGATGTTCAAGAGTCATCCACACCTCCATCCGAGGCACGGTGTGGCCGGTACCACTCAAAGGTTCTCTATTCTATTTAAATTGGACATATTTTTATGTGAAAACAACAAATGTCCTACCGAAATATGAACAAACACATTTGGATTGTGTTGATACATTATGAGAAAAATCCACTGGTGTGTTGGAGATGTGAACGAGTCATCCCCTCCTCAATCCGTGTCACGGTGTGGCCGATACCACTAAAAGGGTCTCTCTTCTGTTTAAATTAGACAAATTTTTATGTGAAAACAACAACTGACCTATGGAAATCTAACCAAACACATTCAGATTGTGTTGATCCTTCATGAAAACAATCCAAGGGTGTGTTTTGGATGTGCTAGAGTCATCCTCACCTCAATCCAATGCATGGTGTGGCCGGTACCACTCAAAGGGTCTCACTTTTGTTTAAAATGGACATATTTTTAAGTGAAAACAACAACTGAACTATGAAAATCCAACCAAACTCATTCGGATTGTTATGATTATTTAAGAGAATTATTTAAGAGTCCATTGTGATGTGAAAAAGTGATCCCCACATCAATATGAGGCATGGTGTGGCCGGTACCACTCAAAGGGTCTCACTTTTGTATAAATTGAACTAATTTTTAAGTGAAAACAAAAATTGACCTACAAAAATCTGAGCAAACACATTTGGATTGTCTTGATTCTTTATGAGAACGATCCATGTGTCCTTTTGGACACATAATAGTCAACCCCACCTCAATAAGTGGGACGGTGTGGCCAGTTCCACTCAAAGGGTCTCTCTTTTGTTTAAATTTGACACAATTTTAAGTGAAAACAACAACTGACCTATGGAAATCTGACCAAACACCATTGGATTGTCTTGATCCTTTAAGATAACGATACACGGGTGCGTTGGGACATGTAAGAGTAACCCCCACCTCAATATGAGGAACGGTGTGGCCGGTACCACTCAAAGGGACTCTCTTTTGTTTAAATTGGAGTGATTTTTAAGTGAAAACAACAACTGACCTACGGAAATCTAACCAAATGCATTCGGATTGTGTTGATCCATTAATATAACGATCCATGGGTGCATTGGAGACATGAAAAAGTCATCCCCGCCGCAATCCGAGGCATGGTGTGGCCGGTACCACTCAAAGGGTCTCTCTTCTGTTTAAATTGGATAGATTTTTAAGTGAAAACAAAACATACCATTGGAAATATGAACAAACACATTAGGATTGTGTTTATCATTTACGATAATGATCCACGGGTGCATTGGGGATGTGCATGAGTCATCCCTACCTCAAAATGAGGCAAGGTATGTCCGGTACCACTCAAAGGGTTTCACTTTTGTTTAAAATAGACATATTTTTAAGTGAAAACAACAAATAACCTACGAAATACTGACCAAACGCATTAAGATTGACTTTATCCTTTATTAGAAAGATTCATGGGTCCTTTTTGATGCGCACGAGTCATCCTTGTCTCAATCCGAGGCATTGTGTAGCTGGTACCACTCAAAGGGTCTCACTTTTGTTTAAACTGGACAACTTTTTAAGTGAAAACAACAACTGACCTACGAAAATCAGACCAAACGCATTCAGATTGTATTGATCCTTTATGAGAACGATCCATGGGTTATTTTTGACATGTAAGAGTCCACCCTGCCTCAATCTGAGGCATGGTGTGGCCGGTAACACTCTAAGGGTCTCTTTTTTTAAATGGACAGATTTTTAAGATAAAACAACAACTGGCCTATGGAAATCCAAACAAACACATCCAGATTGCCTTGATACATTATGAAAACAATACATAGGTCCTTTTTGATGTGCAGAAGTCATCTCCACATCAATCTGAGGCACGGTGTGGCCGGTACCACTCAAAGGGTCTCTCTTCTGTTTAATATGGACACAATTTTAAGTGAAAACAACAACTGACCTACAGAAATCTGAACAAACGCATTCGGATTGACTTGATCCTTTAATAGAACGATACATAGGTGAATTTGGGTGGTGCATGAGTCATCCACACCTCAATATGAGGAATGGTGTGGCTGGTACAGCTCAAAGGGTCTCTCTTCTGTTTAAATTGGACAAATTTTTAAGTGAAAACAACAACTGACCTGTGGAAATCCAACCAAATGCATTCATATTGTGTTGATACTTTAAGAGAACGATCCACGGGTGAATTGGGGATGTGCACGAGTCATCCCCGCCTCAATCGGAGTCACGGTGTAGCCAGTACCACTCAAAGGGTCTCTCTTCTAATTGAAATGGACAAATTTTTAAGTGAAAAAAACAACTGACCTATGGAAATTAGACAAAATGCATTCGGATTGTCTTTATCTTTTAGAAGAATGATCAATGGGTTCTTTTTGATGTGTATGAGTCGTCCTTGCCTCAATCCAAGGCACGGTGTGGCTGGTACCACTCAAAGGGTCTCTCTTCTGTTTAAATTGGACACAATTTTAAATGAAAACAACTACTGACCTACAAAAATCCGACCAAACTTATTCGTATTGTCTTGATCCTTTATGAGAACGATACATGGGTCATTTTTGAAATGTAAGTTTCAACCCCTCCTCAATCCGAGGCATGGTGTGGCCAGTACCACTCAAAGGGTCTCTCTTCTGTTTAAATTTGACACAATTTTAGGTGAAAACAACAAATAACCTATGAGAATCTGACCAAATGCATTCGGATTATCTTGATCAGTTATGATAACAATATATGGGTCCTTTTGGACGTGTAAGAGTAAACCCCGCCTCAATCCGAGGCATAGTGTGGCCGGTACCACTCAAAGGGTTTCTCTTTTGTTTAAAATAGACATATTTTTACCTGAAAACAACAACTGACCTACGTAAATTAGACCAAATGCATTTGAATTGTCTTGATCCATTATTAGAATGATACATGGGTCCTTTTTGATGTGAACTAGTCAATTCCTCCTCAATCCGAGGCATGTTGTGGCTGGTACCACTTAAAGGGTCTCTCTTTTCTTTAATATGGAAACAATTTGAAGTGAAAACAACAACTGACCTACGGAAATCTAACTAAACACATTCGGATTTCATTTATCCTTTAATAGAATGATCCAAGGGTTTGTTTGGGACGTTTATGTGTAATCCCCGCCTCACTCTGAGGCATGGTGTGGCTGGTACCACTCAAAGGGTCTCTCTTCTGTTTAAATTGGACATATTTTTAAGTGAAAACAACCACTGGCCTACAGAAATCCAACCAAAAGCATTCAGATTGTGTTTATCCATTACAATAATGATACATGGCTGCGTTGGGGATTTGAATGAGTCATCCCATCCTCAATCTGAGGCACGGTGTGGACGGTACCACTCAAAGGGTCTCAATTTTGTTTAAAATGGACATATTTTAAGTGAAAACAACAACTAACCTACAAAAATTCGACCAAATGCATTATGATTGTATGGATCCTTTAGGAGAACGATCCATGTGTCCATTGTTATGTTCACAAGTCATCCTCATATCAATCCGAGGCACGGTGTGGCTGGTACCACTCAATGGGTCTCTCTTTTAATTAAAATAGACACAATTTTAAGTGAAAACAACAACTGATCTACAGAAATCCGACAAAACGCATTCGGATTGTCTAGATCCTTTAAGAGAATGATCTACGAGTGCGTTGGAGACATGTACGAGTAATATCCACCTCAATCTGAGGAACGGTGTTTCCAGTACCACTCAAAGGGTCTCTCTTCTGTTTAAATTGGACAGTTTTTTAAGTGAAAACAACAATTGACCTACAGAAATCTGACCAAACGCATTCGGATTGTGTTGATATTTTAAGAGAATGATCCATGGGTGCATTGGGGATGTGCACGAGTCATCCCCGCCTCCATCCGAGGCATGGTGTGGGTGGTACCACTCAAAGGGTCTCACTTTTGCTTAAAATGGACATATTTTTAAGTGAAAACAACAACTGACCTACAGAAATTTTACCAAACACATTAAGATTGTATTGATCCATTAGGAGAACGATCAAAGGGTCCTTTTTGACGTTCAAGATTCATCTCCTCCTCAATCCTAGGAATGGTGTGGCCTGTACCACTCAAAGGGTATCTCTTTTCTTTAAAATGGACACAATTTTAAGTGAAAAAAACAACTGACCTACGGAAATCCGACCAAACGCATTTGGATTGTCTTGATCCTTTAAGAGAATGATCCACAGGTGTGTTGGGGATGTGTATGAGTAATACCTGCCTCAATCTGAGTCACAGTGTGGCCGATACCACTCAAAGGGCCTCTCTTCTGTTTAAATTGGATAGATATTAAGTGAAAACAACAACTGACCTACGGAAATCCGACCAAACTCATTCAGATTATTTTGATCCTTTAATAGAACGATCCACAGGTGCGTTGGGGACGTGCATGAGTCATCCTTGTAACACCCCGAGCTTTTATGAGATATATTTTTTTTTCATATCTTCTGTTGTAAGCTACACCAATATTACCTTGCGCTATACGCAAGACCGTATTAGCTTGCAGTATACGCAACACTATTCTTGGATCATGTTACACACAATTTTGATAGTAGTTATTCTACGAAACATTGAGTGTGTATATATATATATAAATTCAATGTATAAATGAAATATGGTTGGATTCTATTATACAAAACAACAGAGGAGTCTTTCACAACATGCAACCCTGACCTGGCTTGTATTACACGCAATTGCGACCTTCCTCGATTGCGTGTGTTGTATGAAATACCGAGTTTCACTAAACAATGATTTATTGTTATAATATTACTATGGACTAGACATTATGAATAGTATTAGATACATTTTAAATTTTATAACATTATTATTCATCTTACACATTTTCTAGAATACGGTATGAGAACAAAATAAATATTTTCGGTAAAATAAGTATTTTTCAAAAAATGTTGTTTTGCCGCCTTTTGATGGTGCACCCACTTTAAATATAGTTTTTAACATGTTTATAAGTTTAATTTGAAAAAATAAAATTTTTCTTTGTGATTAAGTTAAGAAAATTTACTTTGGATAAAATTCTAATATTATTCTGATAACTTTCATATTTTAATGAATAGTAAAAACACACTATATTTTAATTAAAAACAAATTTTTTTTAATCGTAATAATTTATATGGTTAAATTATAATATTTAATAGTTTAAAAGTATAAGCAGAATATATTTTTACCATTTAAGATAATTTATTTCATTAGCATTGAATTTACATTGAATACATAGGTAAAATCATTTCAATATTCTGCATTGTTTTAAATAGAAACCCATTTTCTTTCGACAATGGGATTAATTTTAATTTATTTTCATCAACATCTGTGTATTGAATTTGGGAAAATGGATTCCATATTTGGAATCAGTGGGTCCATGTTATATTAACAGACTACTTTTTTTATGGGCATTATGAATAGTAACTACGGTAAATTTTATTTACCATAGTAAAAGGTAAATCGGGTATCTAAGGGTAAATATAATATTATAAAATTACCCTAAATTTTTTTTAATACATTTGGATGATTATATTTCTTAATAATTCATAATAAGTTCCTAATGGAATCCATTAGAACCCACATGGAGGTTATTAAGACCTTTAGTTTATTATATTTAAAGGAAAGTGAAATATGTCTCACTCAAACTTTAATAATTAAAGTATTTTTAATATAAGGTAATAAGGAATATAATTCAGTTATAAATACTCATTTGGTAGCTAAAATGTTTTTATTTATCATGGTAATTTATTTGTAATTTTTAAGTGTTTTATAATTACCTTATTATTTTATACATTAATGATGCAGAAATTATTTATTTAGTAAAAAATTCAATAATATTGTTTTTATTGAAATAGTAATACATATCAAAGGGCTCCCAAACCTGAACAAAACTTATTGGTAGTGTTTCTATACACCATAATCATTTAATGACCGACTAAATGACCGTTTGGAGTCTTATAAATGTGATTATGACACTTATATTATATTATTTTATATGATGTCAAAGTTTTCACCATCATAATTTAATAAATATAACATTTTAAAATTTGGGTGTTTTAGAGGATAAATCAGACTAAATATATTATTATGAAATATATAAGATTTATCTTCATCCTAGAACTTTATTTTTAATTTTTATTCAACAAATAAGTATATTTAATAATTATACAAAAATGTTGTAGTAATTATTTTATTAAGAGAAATATCAAATAAATTGTTTTACAAATAGTAAAATAAATATTATATAAACTATTTAATGTTCTCTAGTAATTTTCTAGATTACTATGACATTTTAGGAGCCTATTAAATATTTTATTTTGAATATATCCTTTCTGTGGATTTAATTTAAATTCAAATAAATGAATAGTGTCAAAATTGAAAATATTGTTATTTTATAAAAATAACAGATTATTAATTTGTTTAAAAATCACAAAAATATTTAAAAAATATAAATTGAAATTTATATAGTCTAAAATGTCATAAATTATCTAATTATGGATAATTCACAGTACATAAGTAATTATTTATAACAATTTATAATTTATAATCTTATTACAACAAATAAAATTTAATAGATTAAATAAGAATAAATCAAGTTGATAGTGTTTAAAATAAATTCCCTACACGTCTAAATTTTATTGGTTGATGATATTACAACCCTATATTATCTGATATTCGAATATGAGTCATTTTTGGAGGTTTTTAAGTGGGGTTATATTTATTATAAATTAATATTTTTGAGATTTCCTAAGGTGCCCCTCTCCTCCCTTATAAAAAGGTAACCCATTCCCACTTCTCTTCACACCCTATTGAGCCTTGATGCTGGGCCAAACCCTACCCATTACACTACTCCACTTCCCTATAAACATTCTGGAGGTTCTGGTCTTCTCAAAAGACCAACTCTACTTCCTTAAGAGAAGGCTTAATAGAGGTGCGTCGAAGAAGAGGTAATCTCTTCTTCTGATTCTCTCAAGTTTCTTCCTTCTTCTACTTCTTCTTCTTTAGTTGACTCATTATAAAGTAATAACATAAGTATTACTTATATACTGATATGTTATTATAAATATGAAACAACCTTATTTAACCTTCTATCCATCATACAAAAAATGAAATCACCACGCGTGCGTACGTACAGAATACCGTCTCCACACCGTGGTGTAATCTGTTTTCAACCACCACCTTACTTGGATGGGTATAATGGTGTAAATAAATAACTATATATGATTTTTTGAAGTTATATTTATTCAAAAATATTATATATACACTTCAATAAAATTCCATTATCATGGTAATGATATCATCGCTCGTGCGTACGTACGGACTACCATCTCCACGACGCGATGTGATTTATTCTCCATGTTAACCATTCATGAATGATTATAAAGTATATATAATGAAAAATAATGAAATATATGACATATTTAAGCTACTATATTTACTTATATATATATATATATCATATAATTACTTCCATTCAAGTCAATAAAGAAAGGAAAATAGCGTTCATGCGTACGTACGGCCTACCGTCTCCATGAACGGTGTGTTTCATTTCATTTATCTATCTATTATATATATATATACTGAATATATATGATATATAAATCATTTTTAAAATTAATGAAGTACGTAAATCATGATATAAGTAATAATAATATCAACAAAAACAAGTCCAAACACGTACGATAAATGAAACAATTTTACCCAAAACGCTACTTTAACATGGAATTGACAAATCGACGGGTAATATAAATTCCTAAATGAACCATATATGATATAATAACAATTAATATGATTCTGTAATAATTCAATGAAATTATCTAAATCATTATATAGGAGGTTCGGATACATACGAAGCATATCAGACATAAGTTAAGGGATAATTATTCCAATCTCATTCTAATCCGAGATTGTTTATTCCTAATTATTTACTGGGGTTATGTTTTTTATCCATGTCCATATGTTCTAAAAATGTCTTCATAAAATGTTTAATTTTCATTCATGTATGTTTAGAGTCATTCTTTACCCGTTTTTTACTTTTACCACATAGAATTCAAGGAACCTTTCTTTTGTTTACCATACGAGGTACTTTTTGACTTTTCCAACAAAAGTATGAGAAAAATGTTTTTTTACTTATACAGCGTGAACAGATTTTTACAGTTTCATAACGCCTCATTTTCATGAATCTTACTCTATAATATTTTATGACTATTTCCAAAAAAATACTTTTCTTTTAAAATTTCATGGAATTTTGTGAAAAGAAAATGATTTTGAAGAAGAAAGGATATTTTCCTCAAGAATTCATTTCAAAGTGTTTTATCAAAACCATTTTCCATCTAAGATGACATTACTTCATATGTGCATGTTTCATGTATAATTTCTCTATGATTTACATGGTTTCAAGTTTCTTATGATGAAATATCCATTTGTTTTATATGGATTCTGTGATGATGGGATGATGTTTATGAAACCCATTTTATTCTTTGGGTTATGATGAATGTTTTAAGTTTATTTTGTGGAACAAGTAATAATGATTTCATTTTGAGATGGGCGGGACCTATATCTCCCTAAAATGCATTGGGTAAAGATTTATATCTCATGTTATAGACATGGATGGAATGGTAAGTTAATCCATTTCAGTGTTACAGGACTGAAATGAGGAGTGAACTCGATTCAGAAAGGGACTATGTCCACTAAGATGGTCTTGGCAGCAATGCCTTGGCTACTATGGAAATCATAACATGTGCTGAATGGTTGCCACAATTACATGTTTTATTCCCATTATATTTTATGAAAGTTGATGTTACATTATGATATATTCCTTACATACTTCCACGATTTATGTCTTTTCTCAAGATTTTGATGTTTAAATTTCATGTTCATGTTTTTGTTTTCAAATGTTTATGTATTGTTTTATGTTCTCAATGTTTTCCCTTACTGAGCATTTGAGCTCACCTTTTTTATGTTTTATTTTCCCCTGGAAATAAAGGAATGTTTTAGGTAAGGAAACAAAAAGGGGAAGATCGTTAGGGGAGATGTTGAAGATCTTTCAACATGATTAGAAGTTTATATTCCAAGTATCCAAAGATACTAAAATATTACGGTCATTTGGTGTCTATTTTTGTTATGTATTAAGTATTATTAAAAATTAATGTAATTCCCATGTACGTCAAGCTTTGGGTCTCTACAGTTGTTATCAAAGGAAAGGTTAAGTTAAACTTTGGAAACTAGGATACGAAAACGTTAGTGAGATCCCTAGAGATATTTATAAGGTATGTCTAGGGATGTCCCTAAGGTTAAGAATACGTATAGGTTATAGTCCTAGAATTGTGATAACGATCTTATAATTAAACCAAAGATGTTAGATATTGAAGGTACTCCTCATTTATTATTTTGTTTTCCCTAGAATGGTATTTTCCTCTCACACTATTATTTTTGGGTTTTTGACGATGGCTAGAACCCGAAGGAACCGTGCTGATCAATGTAATGGACAATTCAATGATTGTTCTCCTGACCAAACCAATGTCATAGGAGATGGAGTGCACGATCTTATTTCTATACATACACAAGCTATGAATCATTCTGGACATCAAAATGAGAAGATAAAGGAGCAACATTCTATTGAATCCTTCATGAGGCAGCCTCCACCTTCATTCAGCGGGTCTTCTGATCCCTTAGTGGCTGAACAATGGATCAGTACCACTAAAAATATATTTTCAGTTCTACAATGATCTGAGTATGATAAATTCATCTTAGAAGTATATTGTTTGGAAGGTGATGCTGATCAATGGGGTAATCTTATCAAGAATACGAGGCTAAGAGATGAAATTGAGTCCATGGAATGGGACGAGTTCAAGAACTTGTTTTTTCAGTAAGTACTTCTCTCATATTCTTCGAGAAAAGATGGAAAAGTAGTTTCTTGAGCTTATGCAGAAGGATGATGAATCTTTTGGTATATACGAAGAAATTTTATAAGACTTGCAAGGTATGCATCTGCCTTTATCATCCAACCTGAAAGTAAAGTTGATCGATTTTTCAGTGGCTTAAAACCAAGTCTTCAAAGGTCATTAACTATAAGAGACTTCAGTAGCATTGAAGAAATTGTGCATTGTGATATCAAGGTAGAACTGAAAGTTGGTGTAACATATCCATATCATGGTTTTGACAAGAAACGAAAGATGGAGTTCAAGGAGAAATCTCAGAACAATGTTGAAAAGAAGATGAATGTTTCTTTATGCTCAAAGTGTGGAATGAAGAATGGTGGAGATTGCCTAAAAGGTACTAGAAAATTATTTAAGTGTGGAAAATATGGTCATAGAGCAGTTGATTGTCGAAGTAATGGGAAAAAGGTTTCTAATGATGTGAATAGATAAAAGACTATAGAGAACTCTCCACCAAAACTTCAATGCTTCAAGTGCAAGGGAATGGGTCATTTAATAAATTCCCTAATTCACGGGTTAATGATGATCAAAGTGAGCAACCACTTAAGGCAAAGGATAAAGGGAAGTCTCATGCGATCACTATTTGTGATGTTGAGTATTAAAATGATTTTGTGTAAGGATTAAGTGTTTATGTAATGGGATTTCAAAATAGTATCATGGAATCTCATTTATGGTTTTGTGGAATTTTGGAATATCTATGTATTGGTTTTCCATAATTATACGGTATTGGTAACCATGAAAAAGTGATTGAAATATTTTTGGAAAGAAGATAAAATGCACATAATGAAGGGATAAAGAGAAAATAATATGATAGTAATCATGAGATCATGACTAAAATAAGGACAATGTGATATCATGGTTTGAGTATATAGAAATTTTGGGATTTTGGTATGTGGAAAGAGCTAACTTTTGACAGCATTCATGTTTTCATGAAGGTTAAATGGGTATTCTTTTTTTCAAGAGAATACATGATTAAGGTATTCACATGATTGGAATGTGATAAAAAAATATATATCGGGGATAAATGATGGTATTCACATGCTCAATAGATGAAATTTCTAGTAATTGTTTTCATTATACTCTAAGCTTGGACAGAAGTATTTTGGATAAGCCTAATGATTTGAAATAGATTATGTTGAAAAGAAGTTGGTTTAAGGATAGAACTGTTTTCGATATTATCGATAGAATGTCATAATGATGTAATTTTAGAAAAAGGAAAACATGTAGGATGTGCGACAACCCATCGTGTTGGACAAGGCTGTGGGAATCGAACCCACAACCGAAGTGCGACTGGACTTTATCGCATACCACTGGCCTACAGGAAGTCTCTAGTTAGTAGAAACTATTTTTATTTTATTAATCGGTATGATGCCTAAAGTATAAGTTCATTTTTGGAATCATATATGATTAAACACACCATAGATGGACTTATATATATTTGATAACTTTTGATAACCTTTTTTTTGAAACAGATGGAATGACCCATCATTCTATCACATGATCTGTTAACACTTCACGAATAACAAATTCAACTTCATTTCTTTAAGAGATGAAGTGGAAATTGTTCAAGACACGAACAATAGTGAGATTTTACCAAACTCAAGTAAATATTTCATTTAATTCATCAAATTTAGGGAAATGATCTTGAAAATCAAAAATGTTGTCCAAGTTCCCTCATACCTGATGAATCAGATGGCACCTTAGATCATCACAAATTTATGTCTTTATGATTGTTGGCTTTTTCATATCCATGTTCTCTACCACTCTCCATCAGAACATAATGGTTAGATTTATCTTCCATATCCATATTTTCACCTATGTTCACCTATGTGGAAACCCCGTGATTAGTTAATTTGGGTAACCGTTATGTTTCATACTTTAGTTTTTAAAGATAAGTTTTAGTATTCCTTTTCATGATGTGGGTTTCTATGAAAGAAACTCTCAAGTAAAAAACCATTTATAACCACGACGAATTTCGAGGGAGAAATTAATTTTAAGGGGGGTAGAATGTAAAACCCCAAGATTTTATGAGATATTTTTTTTATATCTTCTATTGTAAGCTACACCAAGATTACCTTGCGCTATACTCAAGACCGTACTAGCCTGCAGTATACGCAACACTATTCTTGGATCATGTTACACACAATATTGATAGTATTTATTCTACGAAACCTTGAGTATATATATATATATATTCAATGTATAAATGAAATATGGTAGGATTATGTTATACGAAACAATAGAGGAGTCTTTCACTACACGCATCCATGAGCTGGCTTGCATTACACGCAATCGTGACCTTCCTCGAAGCGTGGGTTGTACGAAATATCGAGTTTCACTAAACAACGATATATTGTTATAATATTATTATGGACCAGCCGTTATGAATATTATTAGCTACATTTTTTATTTTATAACATTATTATTCATCTTACACATTTTCTAAAACATGTTTTGTCAACCAAATAAATGTTTCGTGTAAAATAAGTATTTTTCAAAAAATGCAGTTTTGTTGCCTTTTGATGGCGCACCAACTTTAAATCTAGTTTTTGACATTTTTATAAGTTAAATTTGAAAAATTAAAATTATTCATTGTGATTAAGATATAATAATTTACTTTCGATAAAATTCTCATATTATTCTGATAACTTTCATATTTTAATAAATAGTTAAAACACACTATATTTTAATTAAAAACAAATTTTTTCATTGTAATAATTTATATGATTAAATTATAATATTTAATGTTTTTAAAGTATAATTAGAATATATTTTTACCATTTAATATAATGTATGTCATTAGCATTGATTTTACATTGAATTCATGGGTAAAATCATTTCAATCTTTTGCAATGTTTTAAACAAAAACCCGTTTTCTATCGACAATGGGATTCATTTAAATTTAATTTCTGAAAATTCTGTGTATTTAATTTAGAAAAATGGATTCCATACTTGGAATCAGTGGGTCCAAATTATATCAATAGACTAGTTTTTATTTTTGATCATTATGAATAGTAACTACGGTAAATTTTGTTTACCATAGTAAAAGGTAAATCGTGTAATTAAGGGTAAGTATAATATTATAAAATTACCATAACACTTGTCTTAATACAATTGGATGCTTATATTTCTTCCTAAGTCATATTTGGGTCGAAAAGAAATCCATTAGAACCCACTTGTAGGTGATTAAAACCTTTAGTTTATTTTATTTAAAGGAAAGTGAAATATGTCTCACTCAAACTTTAATAATTAAAGTATTTTTAACATAAGGTTATACAGAATATAAATTCGGTTATAAATACTAATTTTGAAGCTAAAATTATTTTCTTTATCATGGTAATTTATTTGTAATTTTTAATAGTTTTTTAATTACCTTATTAGTTTATACATTAATGATGCCAAAATTATTTATTTACTAAAAAAATCAATAATATTGTTTTTATTGAAATATTAATACAAATTAAATGGCTCCCAAACCTGACCAAAACTTATTGGTAGGGTTTACATACACCATAATCAATTAATGACCAAATATATGACCGTTTGGAGTCCTATAAATGTGATTATGACACTTATATTATTTTATTTTATAAGATGTCAAAGTTGTTACCTTCATAATTTAATAAATATAACATTTTAAAATTTTTGTTTTTAGAAGATAAATCTGATTAAATGTATTATTATGAAATATATAAGATTTATCATCATCCTAGTATTTTATTTTTAATTTTTATGCAACGAATAAGTATATTTAATAATTATACAAAAATGTTGTAGTAATTATTCTATTAAGAGAAATATCAAATAAATGGTTTTACAAATAGTAAAATAAATATTATATGAACTATTTAATGTTCTCCACTAATTTTGTAGATTACTATGATATGTTAGGAACCTATTAAATATTTTATTCTGAATATATCCTTTGTGTGGATTTAATTTTAATTCAAATAAATGAATAGTGTCAGAATTGACACTATTATTATTTTATAAAAATAACAAATTATTAAGTTATTTAAAAATACCAAATATATTTAAAATTTATAAATTTAAATTTATATAGTCTAAAATGTCATAAATTATCTAATTATGGATAATTCATAGAACATAAGTAATTATTTATAACAATTTAAAATTTAGAATCTTATTACCACAAATAAAATGCAATAGATTAAATAAGGATAAATCAAGTTGATAATGTTTAAAATAAATTCCCTACATGTATAAATTTTATTGTTTGATGAGATTAAAAAACTATCTCATCTAATCTTCTAATATGAGTCATTTTTGGAGGTTTTTATGTGGGGTTAGATTTATTATAAATTTATATTTTTAATATTTCCAAAGGTGCCCCTCGCCTCCCTTATAAAAAGAGAACCCCTTCCCACTTCTCTTCACACTCTTTTGAGCCTTGAAGCTCGGACAACCCCTGCCCATTCCTATTCTACACTTCCCTAGAAACATTCTGGAGGTTCGGGTCTTCTCAAAAGACCAACTATACTTCTTTAAGAGAAGTCTTAAAGGAGGTGCGTCGAAGAAGAGGTAATCTTTTCTTTCGATTCTCTCAAGTTTATTTCTTCTTATAATTATTCTTATTTAGTTGAATCATTATAAATTAATAACATAATTATTACTTATATACTGATATGTTATTATAAATATGAAACAACCTTATTTCACCTTCTATCCATCCTACGGAAAATGAAATCACCGCTCGTGCGTACATATGGAATACCATCTTCACGCCGTGGTGTAATATGTTATCAACCACCACCTTACTTGGATAGGTATAATGGTGTAAATAAATAACTATATATGATTATTTTAAAGTGATATAGATTCTGAAATATTATATATACACTTAAATACAACTCCACGATCATGGGAATGATATTATTGCTCGTGCGTACGTACGGACTACCGTCTCCACGACGCGATGAGATTCATTCTCCATGTTTACCATTCATGAATGATTATAAAGTATATATAATGAATAATAATGAAATATATGACATAATGAAGCTACTGGATTTATTTATATATGTACATATCATCTACTTACTTCCATTCAAGTCAATAAAGAAAGGAAAACAGCGTTCATGCGTACGTACGGCCTACCGTCTCCATGAACGGTGTGTTTCAATTCATTTATCTATCTATTATATATATAATGAATATATATGATATATAAATCATGTTTTAAATTCTTTAAGTAATTAAATCATGATTTAAGTATTAATAATATTGATAAAAACAAGCCCAAACTTGTATGATAAATGAAACAATTTTACCCAAAACGATACTTTAACATGGAATTGAAAAATGAACGGGTAATATAAATACCTAAGTGAACCATATTTGACATAATGACAATGAATATGATTTTGTAATAAGTCAATGACATTATTTAAATCATTATACCAGAGGTTCAGATACATACGAAGCATATCAGACATAAGGTAAGGGATAATTATTCCAATCTCATTCTTATCCGAGATTGTTTATTCGTAAGTATTTACTGGGGTTATGTTTATTATCCATGTCCATATGTTCTCAAAATTATTTCATAAAATTTTTAATTTTCATCACTGTATGTTTAAAGTCATTCTTTACCCTTTTTACTTTTACCACATCGAATGGAAGGAATATTTCTTTTGTTTACCATACGAGGTACTTTTTGACTTTTCCATCAAAAGTACGAGAAGAATGTTATTTTTTACTTATATGGCATGAATGTATTTTTACGGTTTCATAACGCCTCATTTTCATGAATCTTACTCTACATGATTTTATTACTATTCTAAACAAAATACTTTTCTTTTAAAATTTCATGGAATTTTGTGAAAAGAAAATGATTTTGAAGAAGAAAGGATATTTTCCTCAAGAATTCATTTCAATGTGTTTTACCAAAACCATTTTCCATCTAATATAACATTATTTCATATGTTTATGTTTCATGTATAATGTCTCTATAATTTAGATGGTTTAAATTTTCTTATTATGAAATATCCATTTGTTTTATATGAATTATTTGATGATGGGATGATTTTTATGAAACCCATTTTATTCTTTGGGTTATTATTAATGTTTTAAGATTATTTTGCAGAACAAGTAATAATGATTTCATTATGAGATGGGTGAGACCTATATCTCCCTCCAATGCATTGGTTAAAGATTTATATCTCATGAGATAGACATGGCTGGGACGATTAGTTAATCCAGTCCAGTGTTACAGGACTGAAATGAGGAGTTAACTTGATTCAGAAAGGGTCTTTATCCACTAAGATGGTCTTGGAAGCACTTCCTTGGCTACTATGGAAATCATAACATGTGCTGAATGGTTTCCACAACTACATGTTTTATTCCCATTATATTTTATCATGGTTGATGTTTCATTATTATATATGTCTTATGTAATTCCACGATTTATGTCTTTGCTTGTGATTTTGATGTTTAAATTTCATGTTCAAGTTTTTGCTTTCAAATTTTTATGGATTGTTTTATGTTATCTATGTTTGCCCTTAATCAGAATTTGAGATCACCCTTTTTTTGTTTTATTTTCCCAAGAAAATAATAAAAGGTTTTAGGTGAGGAAATAAAAAGGTTAAGATCGTTATAGGAGATGTTCAAGATTTTTCAACATGATTAGAAGTTTATATTCCATGTTTCCTAAGATACTAAACTATTAAGGCCCTTTGGTGTCTATTTTTGTTATGTATTATGTATTCCGAAAAAGTAATGTAATGCCCATGTACATCAAGATTTGGGTCTCTACAATACCCGCCTCAATCTGAGTCATGGTGTGCCTGGTACCACTCAAATGGTCTCACTTTTGTTTAAAATTACATATTTTTAAGTGAAAAAAACATCTGACCTACAGAAATTCAACTAAACGCATTCGGATTGTATTGATCCTTTAAGAGAATGATCCACAGGTCATTTGTAACATCTAAGAGTCATCCCCGCCTCAATCCGAGGAATAGTGTGGCCGGTACCACTCAAAGGGTCTAACTTTTGTTTAAAATGGAAAATATTTTAAGTGAGAACAACGACTGACCTACGAAAATCTGACCAAACGCATTCGGATTGTCTTGATCTTTTAGGAGAACGATCTACAGGTCCATTGTGACGTGTACGAGTCATCCCCCCCCTCAATTAGATGCACGGTGTGGCTGGTACCATGATTTTAAATCCCATATATTATCAGTTATCATCAATACCATTTTATTACAATAGGTTATTCATTATTTATAAGTCCTAATTTTTTCATATAATATATTATTCTCAAAAACATCATCCAAATATTTTCTTAATAATTCTATAAATGGTTAACCTTATAACCATTCCCAAATATGACAATCCATAAAATTAGAGGGAGGTTCATAAAATAATCTTAACAATGGTGCCCCATATATCATAAATTATATCTTGGTTATCACATAACAATCATGCGAATAACCTCATCATATATTCTTTTAGAACATGGAAATAACATAAATTACCATAAATAATTTTGGAAAACATGCATGATTTCGTATTACAATGGATACTTAATATATTACTTAAATCCAATAATTTGGAAACATCATATATTGTGAAATGTACATCATTTCAACAAATAGATAATCAGATCCATGGTAATCATTGCTATCACATTTACTTTATCCACATCAATAATCACAGTATCCAAGATTAACACAATTTTCCCAACTTCTTTATTGAAATATGGGTTGCCTTACCTTAATGAAAATATCTCATTTCTATGTATTTATCACCATTAAACATATAAATTCCAATCATTAATAGAAACATTAACTCAAAATACTTTTATATTTCACGATTCATATAACATAATTTTTGAATTCTAAAATATATGTAAATTATTCATCTAACATTTTTCTTAAACCATTACTCCGACTTCATCGACATAATCCGTAATACATATATCCTATAATTAAAAATATTAATCATTTATTAGGGTTCCTCCCCATCAATATATTCATGATATTTTTGTTTAATGTAAAAAATACTAAAATTTCATCACCTACCATTCACATATCGTTTACGGTCTCTTTATAATCAGAAGTATAACCAATACTCATACCACCTTCCTCGTTCTCTATATGATATTTCCACTTAGGAAATAAATTATCATAATTTTCATACTTTACACATCTAAAACATTCATCATTATCCATGTTCCTTCATGCTCTCTCTATTTTCAAAATTGAAAAACCACCGGGTGAGAAACACATATAATAGATTAAAACCAACTAATCGTGAAAAATTACTTACATGATGTATAAATCATAACAAACACCTTTTAATAAACGTCACCTTAAGTTATTCACAGTTATATTCTATTAAAATACTTCATAATGGTTTGTGAATTGTTTTTGAATTTACAAATTATATCCTTAAGAGTGTCAAAACTGGTTTAGATCAAGGCCCATAGTCGTGTACCAGATTACCCCATGTCTGGACCTTGATATCTTATCAAAGTTGTAACCCCCTAGACGACACCGCCACCCTCCTTGACACCACCTTACCACATGAAAACCCCAAACCCCCATGTACACCCCCACTCATTGTTTGCAACCCCCACCCTCCCAAACACCATCCCACTCCCCTTGTACAGCCCCACCAACCAACTGGACAACCCCCCCCCCCACCGGACATCCCCCCACCCACAAGAAAGCCCCCCCAACACCCTAGACACCAGTCCACCCCCATGGACACCCCATAGACCCCCCCCCACCTGGACAACCCTTTTATTTGACACCACCCCACCCCCTTTGATATCCCTACCAACATGCTGGACCGCCCCCCACCCCCTGGACACCCTGATCCCCCAGACTCCCCCATCCCACCCTCTTGGACACCACCCCACCCCCTTGGACAGCCCCACCAACCCCCCAGACCACCCCCAGCCCCCGGACACCACACCCACCTCCTAGAAATCCCCCCCCCTGATACCCTGGACACCACCCCACCCCCTGGACAGCCCCCCCCCCCCACCTGGACATCCCCCCTCCTAGACACCAAAACACCACCTAGACACCCCCACCCCCCTGAACACCACCACCCTCCTTAGACAGCCCCCCAACCTCCCGGACCGCTCCCCCACCCCCCCCCCCCCTTTGACACCCCATCCCCCCAGACTCCCCCTACCCCCCTTGGAGAGCCACCTGAAACCCCTGAAAAGCCTCCCCAACCCCTTGATTTCTTAATAGAATTCTTTATGTATTTAATTAACTTATGAACTATGTGTTAATGGTGTATGGGTATACTAGGTGTAATTAGCTTATGATTTATCTATTAATTTTGTATGGGTATACTTATTGAGATGCTGAATTATTTGCATGTGTTGTTTGGCTGTGCTGTTGAGAATTTAGTTTTGCAGCCAACAGGGATTTTATCAGCACTTTTTTAGTGCTGATAAAATAAAACTTTATCAGTGCTAAAAAATAATTGATAAAATAACCATTTATCAGCGCTAATAGAGCAACGATAAAGGAAGCCTTTATCAGCACTCTCTTAGCACTGATAAAATGTACATTTATCAGCGCTGAGCTTTACAGCACTTTTTTAGCACTGATAAAGCCTATTTTGAGCGCTGATAAAGCCTGTTTTTGTAGTAGTGCTATAGGTATCCCCAAATATTCACATCATCAGTTTCATTTTAATGAATTTGGATCAGATTAAACTAATCTCTTTTTCAGGATCTTGGATATATTCATGAATATTCTCATATTTTACCACGAGATCATCTATGTAAAATTCTTCTAATATCCCTAATATTGGTTTAAATATGTGGTGCATGTCTGGAAAATAAGTGCATCCTTCATTGTTAAAGATTAAATTAATAAAGATATAGTATAATGTACCTTTGAAAACGCTGATAGTAGTGGAATCCTCATATTCATGGTCCATTTCAATCTAATTTTACCCAGATTACCTATCCATGTAGAAGAGATCCTAGAAAAAATCTATAGCATTTATCAATAGTTATGTCAGCGGATGGGGAGAAAATCCTTCTACAAAGGGTGGTTGATGTTCTAGAAGTCGAAAAAAACATTGGTGTGGCTACTCTTATTCAGTTCAATAATAATGTTTTCTAGAAATATAGGCTTCTATGATTCCTCGACGAATATGTATTTCATGATATTTTCATCTTCCTTATAAACCACATAACATTTATAGGGGTTAATCATCTGGGGATTCTTTTTAATCCCATGATGACACACTAGGAGTCCAATATGGATAATCGAGACCTATGGTCCAACCCTATAATATAATCATAGCTCTAAAAAAGATGACATTGTGATTCTATAAGAAGGTTGTATTATACTACTGCTCTTATCGAAATTTGACATCACTGGTCTGTGTTTTCCTTGGATCTTCTTCACTACTAAGGATCACATTGTATATTTCATCGATGGTTGTGAATACAACACTATAAAATGAAAGATAATCATCTCCGATGTCCACTTTGCCTTCTAATAAAGGATAATCAGAGATCGGAGGCTTCTCTTCTAGGATATTCGATCCAAGAGCTTCATTGGTGTCTACACTAGAGGATGTAGAAATCAAGATGGTGGTTCCATCAATATTATGACTATGTAAAATGAATATGTTCAGCCAATTACATCTGGTTTTGACTTCTATGACAACCATTGACATCGAAGCAATAACGATAGTTATACCTTCCTCAAGATGGACATGATTCCTAGACTATGTGGAAATACCATGGATCAGTGGATATGGTTAAACATCTCTGTACTACACTATAGTGGGTTCATCTAGTATTAGCTAGGCCAATCTAGTGAACATGTATGATGTAATCTCTAGGCCATCATTTTCAGGGAGACACTAAAAACCATTATTTTGGAGATAATGAAAATTCCATCATGTTTAGAATTTTGGGCCCAAAGTGATGAATCGGGAGAATATATTGTCTTTCTAGTCTATATGTGGAAGTGTTGTAGGGGTATCTAGGTATTTAGGTGAATTTATTCAATCAAAACCATTGTTCTCAATCTATTTTACATTTCTTTTATATTACTTGACATCTAGATAATGTCCAAAAAATGAGTCAAAGAGAGATGCATCACCATTGGGTACCCATACTCAACATTTAAGAACTTACTAGAGGCACTAGTGGTATGATGAGGTGACCACAAAATGTAAATGAAGCCATAATCTTCCCAAATTTTTTTAGTCAGCATCATGTGATACTACCATGAATTAAGTGCTTGATACCAGTCCACTAGACTGAGCCTCTACATTAATATTCCCATAGGGATTGTGTTCACTCATATCATGCTCCAAAATTTCTAGGTTGGAGGGAGTCTAACCTACTTATATAATTCCTATTTTATAGAGTTTTAGGATTAGGATGAGTTTTATCCTAGAGCCAGTATCAAATAGGTCATGATGGATCTCGAAAACATTTAACTAACTGATGATTTACAATTGATGTAGGTTCCCCTTAATGGGGAAACTCTTGTAATCCAAAAAAAGATATTATGGAATGACATTCCTCTTTCTCGACCTATTCTATATTGTAATCCCCAATAACATCTATCTATGCATCAATCATGAGTATGATTTTCAATGATTCAGCGACATCCTTACACATTTCTATAGATCGATGGAATTCCTTAAGGATATAACGTATCATATGCATTCAGTCATGTTGATTTATCACATTATATTTTCATTAAAGGGGAATTTTCGTGCTTATATAAATAAATTCAGTCACAGGGAGTGCAGTAGTGGCCACTGGATGAACTGGTGGGGTATGTATTGTAGTGTACATAGACTATGGTATCCTAGATAGATTGTAATGAGAAAATTAAATATGGATATAAATTGACTATGTAAAGGACCTAGCTAGATGTGATAGATCACATCATTTCTATGGTTGAGCTATATGGTCAACTAATATTTTCACTTCAGGTGGCAGACATGAAAGTGTGGAAAATGAGGGGTACAACTACTGGGATATGTGTAAGGCCAAATTTATGCTTTCAATATCATAAATATTCTTTATTAAGGAACATGTATCATATTGCTGAAGGATCACATATCTTCTACATATCCTTTGATGATGTGAGTAGGATGCACTCATGGGATTAACATGTCATCCCTAATTTCCTTGCATTATGAAACAATCTACTAGATCAATGAAAATAATGATGGTGTAATACTTTTCATCCAAAATGGATTATTCTAGTGCTACAAAGACCCTATAAAATATCCTAACTCTAGAGGCATGAAATCTTCAAGATTGTGAGATGGTTTCGACAGGGTTAGGGGATTCATATTTCCATTTCACTATAGCTCCATATGATTTTGATACCTAGGAGGGTACAATGAATATTTAAAGGAAAAGACCAGAGGATGTGCGATATCAACCAGAGGTTATGGATTTTCCATCAAAGAATAGATAATACCATATGTGTGAGAGAAATCCTTGAGAGCCGAATATACATCATACTTCAACATCCCATGTCTAGCAACGTATAGCATCTCATTGGTGCCTTTACTATCGCTATTTAGGTAAGTAGAGATATATTACACATACAATGGAATGTAACCCAAATGTACTATATTATGGTGCATGTTTTTTTAGAAAACATTTTGTCAAAAAAGATTTTTTCTATTATATTTTATGATCCTATGATATGGGAAATGAACTACACATACAATGTGTTGATCCTCCTAGGGTCACCAAAACACTAAAAATATTGTGATTAGCTTCTCTATGTTTAATAATAATTACCATAATACCTATGAATCCCTATAATACCATGCCATATTTCTTCTATATGGGAAAGAAACCTAGCGATCCTAGCCTTTACAATGAAATAGATCCACATTATCTCAATGATGTGGCAACAAATGGTAGCGTTCTACACGGAGAGTTTTTGAATTGAGAGCCAATTATTAGTGGCCCCGTCCTCGGGGCCCATGCCGTGACTACCCCAAGCCCGCCTTCCATAGGCCAGGGGTTGGCGACTAGCACCAAGGCGTAAATACCGGTAAAAAGGGAAGGCATTGACTTTGTAAAGTAAACAAGCGCCACACAGTAAGCAAGCGGAAAAGTAAACACTTAGTAAGAACAGAGTACAACTGAAAGTGCGGAAAAGTAAATGGGCCAGTATAAAAACCCAAACTGAAAGTAAAGTACAACTCGAAAGGGAACACAGCAACTGTAAAGTAAAAGCCGCTACACCGAGCCGTCCACTGGAGATCCTACCTGAAGGGTGGGTACAGATAGCTCCACTGCTCCTCGGGTCCCGTCGTCCGCTCCGGGCACGTCCCGCCCAGTGGTGCACCTCCAGGTACCATTCTGCTCTGTAAGCCTCAGCCACGATCAATGTTGTCCGTCGTCTGCAACCAACACAACGTAGTGTGGGCATAGCCCGTGTAGGGCTGAGTATAAGCTACTCAGTAGGGACCCCGAGACCCCTGAAGGTCTCCCAAAATCCACAAAGGATAAACCACAAAGGAAGATAGAATCACGAAGCAACAACCAACACTGCTTAGGTATATGCCCATACATATACCTAAGTCATCAATTCCAATACGCTCCAACCTCCGAGCCCAAGTATAACTCAGTGCACACAGGAAAGTAAACGTATTCCACACAGGAAAGCAAAATGTAATCCACACAGGATAGCACAACACAATCCACACAGGAAAGTAAACGTATTCCACACAGGAAAGAAAAACGTAATCCACACAGGATAGCACAACACAATCCACACAGAAAAGCAACAGGATTCAGCTCACACAGGTATACTTCTTCGAAAGATAATAAAGATGATCTCTGATCCATCTAAGTCGTCGGACCCACGAAGGATCGATATGTAACTAACCCCCGCAAAGACCCACACAGGATCGGGCCCACACAGGACCTGTAGGAGTTTGTTCACACAGGACCGCTGAGCGCAATGACCCACACAGGATCGGACCCACACAGGATTGGGCCCACACAGGACCTGTAGCACTGATCCACGTAGGATCGCTGAGTGCTGTAGTCGTCGTCGAAGTCATAGTAGCAGTCACAGTCGCAGCCAGCTCTAGGGTTCCCGCAAACAGCATGCTCGTTCGGAAGGGTCCGCTCCACGAGCCGAGAGTCTGATACATCAACTGTCACACAGTCTAGAATTGATGTATCCAAAAGTTCCGTATCGTCAACATGAACTCAACGCAACAGACGGCGCGTCAATCGGATGCCTGGTCTGAGAGTTATTGACTTTTTCGTCCCAGGGGCCCGGTTAGTTTTTAAGGCAAAACCAACCCGACCGTACTCCGCCTGCATCCAAACCTCGGGCAGAGTATTCCGAAAGATCTGTCTCACTAAGAGGAACTTAACAAAGATGACAGCACGTCAATCGGACGTCCGTAGCTCAAGATATGAGCGTTTCCGCTCCGAGGGCCCGGTTGGTTTCGTGTACGAACCAACCCGGCCGAACTCAAAGTAATCCAAAACCTTGAGTGCGATATACCGAATCGACCGTCTCGATCTAAGGATCGCATCTCCGCTGACAGTTCGTCAATCGGAGGTCCGAAGATCATGTTATGGGCAAAAGACCGAAATCGATTTGAAAACGGGGGGTCCGGGTCCGGGCCCACCCGGCCCGACCCCCCCTGGGTCGACCCGACCCGGGTCCGACCCGGCCCGGCCGGCGGCGCGGTCCGGCGCGGCGCAGCCTGGGCGCCACTCGGGTGCCACGCGCGGGGGGCAAGGCCCCCGGCCTTCTCTGCTGGCGGCGCGGCTGAGAGCCGCGCCTTGATCAAACGCCCCCCCTCGTGGGGGCCTGCCTTTGAGAAAAACGGGGGGGGGGGGGGCGCTGCCCCCCCTTTGTGAAACCACCCCCCCCCCACGTGGGGGGCCTGCTTTGAGGAAAACGGGGGGGCGCTGCCCCCCCCCCCCTTGGTGTAACCGCGGCCCCCTCTTTATGGGGGGCCGGTTTTGGCCAGCCGGTGGAATTTATTCCCCCGGTCCTTCTCCCTTCCGGCTGGCCCAACATGGCCGGCCGGTTCTTCCTCAACGGGACCGGCAAGGCCGGTCCCCCTTCCGGCTTCCGACACCGGCGGCCCGAATAGCCGCCGGTCTTCACGTCCCGCCGTGGCCCGGAACCGGCCGCGGCCTTCGTCGTTCGGCGCGGTGCGACAACACCGTGCCCCACCGCCGCGACCCCCGCTCCGGCCGCGGTGCCTTCAACTTTCTTCTACGCGGCGCGACGGCGTCGCGTCCTTGCATTATTTTACGACGCGGCGCGACGGCCCCACGCATTTCTTGTCGTATGATCCTGCGCGGTGTGACGGCACCGCGCCTCACCCGTTTCAATCCACAACAAAATCAATATGAAAAGGAGGAGGGTCGGTCGTGTTCGTACGGTCCGGCCCCCTCGCGTTAATTGCTAACAATTGGATAAATTTGACAAAGAACATGAAGAACACTCAAGCTCCGACGAAGAACGCTGCTCCTCTCTTCTTCATAGCCGGTTTGTTTCCGAAGATCGACGACACCTTCCGTGTCAACGAAAGGCGGCACTATTTGATGCGGAGGCCGACGTATCCGTACACCAGGACCCTGACTTCTAATTTCTGACTTAATGCGTGAAAACATTGATTGCATGTGTGTTTCAAAGTTTTCTTTGTGATTACTTATATCAGCTCACCAGGTATACTGTTCTAACCGTGGCGCACCTGTTTCCTTTTCAGGATGGCCCCACGACGGCAGCCAGCTAGGGTTCCGAGATTCGAGTGTGACGACAGCCCACCAAGCGATGAGGCCTCGGTGCAGGGCCCTTTGTCAGCTGTGGCACCGGCGGTAGCACTACCCGTCGAGCCACCGATGCTTCCAGCACCAGCTGCTGACGATGCACGTCGCCTCAGCGCACTGCATGAGTATCAGGGCCAGCGACCACCCAGGTTTCGTGGGGAGACGGACCCCCAGGCAGCCGAGGACTGGCTGGAGGCAGTGGTACGTCTGTTTAGGCTAGTGAGGACACTAGCAGACCTCATTGTCACGACCCGTCCTCGGGGCCCGTGCCGTGACTACCCCAAGCCTGCCTTCCATAGGCCAGGGGCTGGCGACTAGCACCAAAGAGTAAATCCCAACAAAAGGGAAGGCATTGCCTTTGAAAAGTAAACAAGCACCATAGAGTAAGCAAGCGGAAAAGTAAACACTAAGTAAAACTGTAACAAGCTGTGCTGGTAGTAAAAGGGCCAGAAATACAAGCCCAACTGTAAAGTACAACTGAAAGGGGAAAACAGCAACTGTAAAGAAAAGCCGCAGCGTCGAGCCATCCTCTGAAGGTCCCACCTGAAGCGTGGGTACAAATAGCCTCCACAGCTCCTCGGTCCAGCCGTCCGCTCCGAGCACGTCCCGCCCAGTGGTCCACCTCCAGGTACCGTCCTGCTCCGCATGCCTCCACCACGGTCAGTGTTGTCCGTCGTCTGCAACCAACACCACGAAGTGCGGCCATAGCCCGTGCAGGGGTGAGTATAAGCTACTGAGTAGGGACCCCGAGACCCCTGAAGGTCTCCCCAAATCCACGAAGGATAATCCACAAAGGAAAGATACAATCACGAAGTAACATCTGACATGGCTTAGGTATATGCCCATAAAAATACTTAAGTCATCAATTCCAGTTCGGCTCCAGCGTACGAGTCCAAGCACAACCCAGTCCACACAGGAAAGAAAAACGTATACCCACACAGGATAGCACAACACAATCCACAAAGGAGAGTAAACTGTAAATCCACACAGGATAGCTCAACACAATCCACAAAGGAGAGTAAACAGAAGATTTAGCTCACACAAGTATACATCATCGAAAAGGGTGAAAGAGATTATCAGACATAGATACTGAATCATCTAAGCTGGGACCCACATAGGATACAAGACCAGCCATCCTCATCGTTTCATTTATGCTGGGACCCACATAGGATACAAGACCAACACGAAGTCATCTAAGCTGGGACCCACATAGGATACAAGACCAGCACTCTTTATTGATTTATCTATACTGGGACCCACATAGGATACAAGACCAGTATTGAATCATCTAAGCTGGGACCCACATAGGATACAAGACCAGCATTGAATCATCTAAGCTGGGACCCACATAGGATACAAGACCATCACAGCTAGGACCCACATAGGATACAAGACCAGCTGTCTTCATTGATTCAACTATACTGGGACCCACATAGGATACAAGACAAGTATTGAATCATCTAAGCTGGGACCCACATAGGATACAAGACCAGCACAGCTAGGACCCACATAGGATACAAGACCAGCTGTCTTCATTGATTCAACTATACTGGGACCCACATAGGATACAAGACCTGTATTGAATCATCTAAGGTGGGACCCACATAAGATATAAGACCAGCACAGCTAGGACCCACATAGGATACACGACCAGCTGTCTTCATTGATTCAACTATACTGGGACCCACATAGGATACAAGACCAGCATTGAATCATCTATGCTGGGACCCACATAGGATACAAGACCAGCACAGCTAGGACCCACATAGGATACAAGACCAGTCGTCTTCATCGTCGTAGTCCACTGAGGATCTCTGCACCGTCGTCGTCGCAGTCCACTAAGGATCTCTGCACAGTCGTCGCTGTAGTCCACTGAGGATCTCTGCACGGTCGTCGTCGCAGTCCACTGATGTTCTCTGCACGGTCTTCGTCGCAGTCCACTAAGGATCTCTGCACGGTCATCGCTGTCGAAGTAGCAGTCGCAGCCAGCACTAGGGTTCCCGCACACAGCAAGCTCGTTCGGGAGGGTCCGCTCCATGAGCCGAGAGGACGATACATCAACTATCACAAAGTCCGAAGTTGATGTATCCAAAAGTTCCGTACCGTCAACAGGAACTCAACGTTGCAGACGGCGCGTCATTCAGACGCCCGGTCTGAGAGTTATTGGCATTTTCGTCCCAGGGGCCCGGTTAGTTTTTAAGGCAAAACCAACCCGACCATACTCCACCTGCGTCCGAACCTCGGGAGGAGTATGCCAAAAGATCCTTCTCACTTAGAGGAATCCACCAAAACTGACGGCACGTCAATCGGACGTCCGTAGCTCAAGATATGAGTGTTTCCGCTCCGAGGGCCCGGTTGGTTTCGTGTACGAACCAACCCGGCCGAACTCAAAGTATTCCGAAACCTTGAGAGTGATAAACCGAAACGCCCGTCTCAATCCAAGGATCGTGTCGCCACTGACGGCGAGTCGTTTGGAGGCCCGTAGCTCAAGTTATGGGCGTTTGAACGAAAACCGTCCGAAGACGGGGGTCCGGACCCGGGCCGACCCGGCCCGACCCAGCCCGACCCGGCCCGACCCGGCCCGACCCGGAAGACCCGGTTCGACCCGGTCGGACCGGTCTGGCTCGGCCGAGTGACCGAGCGGCTGATGCGGGAGGAGCCGCCGCTCCCACGTGACACCGCGGGACACCTGCGGGACACCCGCTGGACACCCGCGGGACACCCTGGGGGCGCCGTGTGACAACCCCGCGGCACCCACGGGGTGCCGCCCTGGACACCTGCGGGGTGTCGCGGGACAACCCCGCGGCACACGCGGGGTGACGCCCTGGACACCCGGGGGGTGTCGCGTGACAACCCCGCGACACCCGCGGGGTGCCCCCCTGGACACCCGGGGGCGCCGCGTGCCAACCCCGCGGCACCCGCGGGGTGCCACCCTGGACACCCGGGGGCGCCGCGTGCCAACCCCGCGGCACCCGCGGGGTGCCGCCCTGGACACCTGGGTGCGCCGGACCCGCGCGGCCGCGGGTCCACGGGCGCCGCCGCCTCCGGCCGCCGGCGCCGCCGCCGGCTTCCGCGGGCCGCCGGAGTCGCTCCGGTGGCCCGTTTCCCTTCCCGTCTGCACCGTTGTTCCTCCCGGGTTCCGTTCTTCACTGAAGGATCATCAAACATCCATTGCGGCACGTTCCGTCATCGCCCGCCAAATCCGCAAAACACGAAGAACGACGGAGGGTTGCCGGGACGTGTTCGTTTGACCCGCACCCTCCGCGTTAGATAAAAACAACGGAAGAAATTGTTCAACGTATGAACCAACAATTTTAATAAAATATAATTGTTCATTTGAAACCGGTTCTTTAATTTTTAAAGAACGTTCACGGGAATATAAAGAGGGGTATTCCAAAATTATAAAATCCCTACCTCGTTGGCCGTCGCGCGTGAGCGTTCTTCGCGGAATTGCTCGTCGCGGATGGTGGAGATCGTCGCGTCGTCGTGGAAGGGCGTCGCGTCATCGCGGAACACGGCTTTGAGTCGACGAACTCAACGCACTATGAAACAACAGATTTAATTTAATTAATTAAATCCGTGTTTTGGTAAAGAACTACGAAGGAGATAAAAAGGAAGGTCCGAGACTCTTACCTCAAGCAGCCGATCGACGATCCGTCGCGGAGGAAGAGACGTCGCAGAAGAACGTTGTCAGCGTCGCGGATCACGGTGTCACGTCGTCGATTTTCAGGTTCTGCATTCTTCACCTTCTTCGCGTTCTTCGCGTTCTTCACGAAGGAGGAAGAAGATACAAGGATTCTGTCTCAACGAGTAATCCTCCAAAAAAAGATTTTGGTTGTTCTTATTTTATTATTATGCCAACACACGAAAAATGGTAAGTAACGACCCATCAATTCGTTGAATTAATTCAACGAAAGAAACATCACATTTAATTTACGAAATAAACCGCCCAATTAAATGGTCTGTTAAGAATTTAAGAAACGCGTCAGTTGACTTTCATAATGACGGGTTTTCGCGGGTGCGTTACTTAGAGGTAAGAAACGGCAGGGCCCGTGCGGGCCCCACCTCACAAATATCCTACAAAGGGGGTAGGATATTTCTGGATAGCATCCTATCCAAATCAACTCAGTTTAAGCCGTCTTTAAGTGGCTTCAAGTGGCTTCCATGTTGCTTAAGTGAAATAAAATAAAGTTGTCGTAAAATTATTTTATTTCTTAACTTTAAGCCCGAAAATTAAAAACCACACCTGAGCAAACGCAACTCCGGAAGAGGCATTTCTAGGCGAATACCGGCGCTGCGATTTCATCGGTGCCCTCAGAATTCGATTCCAGGCACCGGTTCAAAAGTTAGAAAAACCCGCTCGTCCGTTCACTAAACGTACCCGAGCCAAACTTCGGAAATTGATTCCGGGCACACCAGGCCTCAGAATCAGGTGCCGTCAGAAACTGTGTTCTTGTAAAATTCCAAAGAAAATTAGGAAAAAAATTTCCTCGAAATTTACGGGTCTTTACATTACTCCCACCACAGGACTTTACGTCCCCGTAAAGATACATCATAAACTAGGGAAACAAATGTGGGTACTGAGCACGCATCTGAGCCTCCCGCTCCCATGTTCTCTCCTGAAGGTTCCTGTGCTTCCATATGATGCGCACAAGAGGAATCGATCGCCCACGTAGGACCCACTCCTGTCGATCCTCTATCTCCACCGGGACCTCCGCAAAAGTCGCCCCATCATCCACGTCTAGCTCCCCATAGTCAATGATGTGCGTCGGGTCGTACACGTATCTCCTCAGTTGAGATACGTGAAAGACGTCGTGTACCCGGTGCAACTGAGGTGGCAGAGCCAGGAGATAAGCCACCTCGCCAATCCTGCTGAGGACCTGGAAAGGCCCGATGAAGCGTGGAGACAACTTGCTGCCTCGGCCAAATCTCCGCAAACCACGCCGAGGTGAGACCTGCAAGAAGACGTGGTCGCCATCCTCGAACTCTAGTGGCCTCCGCCTCCTGTCAGCATATGACTTCTGCCGGCTCTGAGCTGTACTCATCCGCCCCTGGATGACCTGGACCATCTCAGCCATGGCCTGGACCATCTCCAGCCCCACAAGAGCTACTAAGATTTCTTCTATGCCGATAAGAGAAAATCCGGTCCCATCCCCTGGATGAACCACATTCTCTGCCTAATACAATCAATCCCGACATGGATGATACTAATCCATACCAAGGATAACGTCGTAAGGCCTCGACGCTACTACCAAGAGATCCAACTGTTACTCTCGCCTCTGAGGGTTGAGTCACACCGTCGGCATTAGTGTGTGGTAACTGGGTCTCCTCTAGTAGATGTCTCACAAGTGAGGGTCAAGTCAACAGTCAAAACTGGAACCTCTTAGTAACAACACAAAATAGGATAGGAATGAAAACATCACAAAGGTATGTGTCTTTTATTATTGCAGCTCATAATACAAAAACGCTACACAATAGCAACAAGGAACTAGAAGTACAAAAGACGTATCCACTAGTTCCGCTCTTGTCCACTTTCTCCCAAAGCTCCATGATCGAAGGCCTCAGCTGCCTAAAGCTGATCTCTCCCCTATCCACCAACTCCCATGCTGTCGGGGTGGACCTCCTGGTGATGCTGGTGGTAACACCTCGAAGTGTCTCCCACCATCGGCTACTCGGCCAGCTCCTCTGCCTCGTCCGCCTGTACCCTGCGGACCACCGTGGACGAATCTCTGTCTGGGAGGTCCCTCTACCGCCTGCTGCTCATCTGTAAGACGAGTCGGGCAGTCTCGAGCCATGTGACCTCGCCCACTGCATGCGTAGCAATGTTTTCCCCTCGCGTATCTGGCTCTCTTTCGGGTGCCCCGCACAACCGAATCTTCATACTGTGACTGCCCATCTGATGGTCTGGCCCACTTGGACCTCTACGTCACCTGTCTACTGCCAGCTGCAGAAGACCCTGCTACGGGCCGTCCTGCGGAGGGTCCTGTCACTGGAGCCTGCTCGGCGAGAAAACTCTCCACTAGAAGGTCCCTCTCCAACACCTCTACCTGTGTCGGAATGTTGAGGGAGATCATCGAAGCCCTGATCTCGTGCCTCAATCCCTGCTCGAAGGTCCGGGCCCGGAAGAAGGGGTCCCGTACCATGTCGGTCGAGTAGCGTGAGAGATCAGTAAATCTCGCTGAGTACTGGGCCTCTGTCAAGCTGCCATGCCGCAGCTGAAGAAGCTCCTGTATGCGTACCGCACGGAGGGTGGCTGGGATGAACTCGGAGCGGATGATGCTCTAAAAGTCCGTCCAGAGGAGAGATGTCTCGTCGTGCACCTGGAGCATCAAGCTCCACCATCTGCCTGCTGCCGCGTGCAGGAGGCTCACTGCGAGAATCACCATGAGGTCTGCTGGTGTCCTCACTAGCCTGAAAACTCGCACCACTGCCTCCAGCCAGTCCTCGGCTGCCTGGGGGTCCGTCTCCTTGCAGAACCTAGGTGGTCGCTGACGATGGAACTCGTGCAGCGCGCTAAGGCGACGTGCATCATCAGCGGCTGGGGCTGGTAGCATCGGTGGCTCGGCGGGTAAAGGTATCGTCGGTGCCTCTGCTGACAAGGATCCCTGCACCGAGGCCTCGTCGCTCGGTGGGCTGTCATCACGCTCCACTCTCGGAACCCTAGCTGGATGCCATCGTGGGGCCATCCTGAAAGAAGCAGGTGCACCACGGTCAGAACAGTATACCTAGTGAGCTGACACAAGTAATCACAATGAAAACATGAACACACATGCAATCAATGTTTTCGTGTATTAAGTCGGAAATCAGAAGTCAGGGTCCTGGTGTATGGATACGTTGGCCGCCGCACCAACACTGGACTCCCTAGACTGATAACCACACCCAATATGCTAAACACTATTGCTTCACAAAAGAAGAAAGATCAGAGTCTCCAATAGAACCGACCACCTCTGATACCAATTTGTCACGACCCGTCCTCGGGGCCCGTGCCGTGACTACCCCAAGCCCGCCTTCCATAGTCCAGAGGCTTGCAACTAGAACCAAGGCGTAAATCCCAACAAAAGGGAAGGCATTGCCTTTGAAAAGTAAACAAGCACCACAGAGTAAGCAAGCGGAAAAGTAAACACTAAGTAAAACTTTAACAAGCTATGCTGGAAGTAAAAGGGCCGGAAATACAAGCCCAACTGTAAAGTACAACTGAAAGGGGAAAACAACAACTGTAAAGAAAAGCCGCAGCGTCGAGCCCTCCTCTGAAGGTCCCACCTGAAGGGTGGGTACAGATCGCCTCCACAGCTCCTCGGTCCAGCAGTCCGCTCCGAGCACGTCCCGCCCAGTGGTCCACCTCCAGGTACCGTCCTGCTCCGCACACCTTCACCACGGTCAGTGTTGTCCGTCGTCTGCAACCAACACCATGAAGTACGGGCATAGCCCGTGCTGGGGTGAGTATAAGCTACTCAGTAGGGACCCCGAGACCCCCGAAGGTCTCCCGAAATCCACGAAGGATAATCCACAAAGGAATGATACAATCACGAAGTAACATCTGACACGGCTTAGGTATATGCCCATACATATACCTAAGTCATCAATTCCCGTTCGACTCCAGCATCCGAGCCCAAGCACAACCCAGTCCACACAGGAAAGCAAAACGTATACCCACACAGGATAACACAACACAATCCACAAAGGAGAGTAAACTGTAAATCCACACAGGATAGCTCAACACAATCCACAAAGGAGAGTAAACAGAAGATTCAGCTCACACTGGTATACATCATCGAAAAGGGTGAAAGAGATGATCAGACATAGATACAGAATCATCTAAGCTGGGACCCACATAGGATACAAGACCAGCCATCCTCATCGTTTCATTTATGCTGGGACCCACATAGGATACAAGACCAACACGGAGTCATCTAAGATGGGACCCACATAGGATACAAGACCAGCACTCTTCATTAATTCATCTATACTGGGACCCACATAGGATACAAGACCAGTATTGAATCATCTAAGCTGGGACCCACATAAGATACAAGACCTGCATAGCTAGGACCCACATAGGATACAAGACCAGCTGTCTTCATTGATTCAACTATACTGGGACCCACATAGGATACAAGACCAACCCGACTGTACTCCACCTGCGTCCGAACCTCGGGCGGAGTATGCCAAAATATCTGTCTCACTTAGAGGAATCCACCAAAACTGACGGCACATCAATCAGACGTCCGTAGCTCAAGATATGAGTGTTTCCGCTCCGAGGGCCCGGTTGGTTTCATGTACGAACCAACCCGGCTGAACTCAAAGTATTCTAAAACATTGACTGTGATAAACCGAAACGACCGTCTCGATCCAAGGATTGTGTTTCCGTGTACGGCGAGTCGTTTGGAGGCCCGTAGCTCAAGTTACGGGCGTTTGAACGAAAACAGTCCGAAGACGGGGGTCCGGGCCCGGGCCGACCCGGCCCGCCCCGGTCCGACCCGGCCGACCCGGTCTGGCTCAGCCGGCCCTACTCGGCTCGGCTGAGTGACCGAGCGGCCGACGCGAGAGGAGCCGCCGCTCCCGCGTGACACCGCGGGACACCCGCGGGACACCCGCGGGACACCCTGGGGGCGCCGCGTGACAACCCCGCTGCACCCGCGGGGTGCCGCCCTGGACAGCCGGGGGGGTGACGCGTGACAACCCCGCGGCACCCACGGGGTGCCGCCCTGGACACCTGGGGGGTGTCACGTGACAACCCCGCGGCACCCGCGGGGTGCCACCCTCGACACCCGGGGGCGCCGCGTGACAACCCCGCGGCACCCGCGGGGTGCCGCCCTGGACACCCGGGGGGTGTCGCGTGACAACCCAGCGGCACCCACGGGGTGCCCCCCTGGACACCCGGGGGCGCCGCGTGACAACCCCGCGACACCCGTGGGGTGCCGCCCTGGACACCCGGGGGGTGTCGCGTGACAACCCCGCGGCACCCGCGGGGTGCCACCCTGGACACCCGGGGGTGCCGCGTGACAACCCCGCGGCACTCGCGGGGTGCCGCCCTGGACACCCGGGCGCGCCGGACCCACGCGGTCGCGGGTCCCCGGGCGCCGCCGCCTTCGGCCGCTGGCGCCGCCGCGCCGGCGACCCGTGCCGCTGCCGGCTTCCGCGGGCCGCCAGAGTCGCTCCGGTGGCCCGTTTCCCTTTCCGTCTGCGCCGTTGTTCCTCCCGGGATCCTTTCATCATTGTGGGATCATCAAACATCCATTGCGGCACGTTCCGTCATCGCCCACCAAATCCGAAAACACGAAGAACGACGGAGGGTTTCTGTGACGTGTTCGTTTGACCCGCACCCTCCGCGTTAGATAAAAACAACGGGAGAAATTGTTCAACGCATGAACCGAAAATTTTAATAAAATAAAATTGTTCATTTGAAACCGGTTCTTTAATTTTTAAAGAACGTTCACGGGAATATAAAGAGGGGTATTCCAAAATTATAAAATCCCTACCTCGTTGGCCGTCGCGCCTGAGCGTTCTTTGCGGAATTGCTCGTCGTGGAAGGTGGAGATCGTCGCGTCGTCGCGGAAGGGTGTCGCGTCGTCGCGGAACACGGCGTTGAGTCGGCGAACTCAACGCACCATGAAACAACAGATTTAATTTAATTAATTAAATCCATGTTTTGGTAAAGAACCACGAAGGAGATAAAAAGGAAGGTCCGAGACTCTTACATCAAGCAGCCGATCGAAGATCCGTCGCGGAGGAAGAGACGTCGCAGAAGAACGTTGTCGGTGTCGCGGATCACGGCGTCGCGTCGTCGATTTTCGGGTTCGGCATTCTTCGCGTTCTTCGTGTTCTTCGCGTTCTTCATGAAGGAGGAAGAAGATACAAGGATTCTGTCTCAACGAGTAATCCTCCAAAAAAAGATTTTGGTTGGTCTTATTTTATTATTATGCCAACACACGAAAACGGGTAAGTAACGACCCATCAATTCGTTGAATTAATTCAACGAAAGAAACAGCTCATTTAATTTACGAAATAAACCGCCCAATTAAATGGTCTGTTATGAATTTAAGAAACGCGTCAGTTGACTTTCATAATGATGGGTTTTCGCGGGTGCGTTACTTTGCAGCAAGAAACGGCGGGGCTCATGCGGGCCCCACCTCACAAATATCCTACATAGGGGGTAGGATATTTCTGGATAGAATCCTATCCAGATGAACTCAGTTTAAGCCTTCTTTAAGTGGCTTCAAGTGGCTTCCACGTGGCTTAAGTGAAATAAAATAAATTTGTCGTAAAATTATTTTATTTCTTAACTTTAAGCCCGAAAATTAAAAACCACACCCGAGCAAACGCAACTCTGGAAGAGGCATTTCTAGGCGAATACCGGCACTGTGATTTCATCAGTGCCCTCAGAATTTGATTCCGGGCACCGGTTCAAAAGTTAGAAAAACCCGCTCGTCCGTTCACTGAACGTACCCGAGCCAAACTTTGAAAATTGATTCCGGGCACACCGGGCCTCGGAATCAGGTGCCGTCAGAAACTGCGTTCTTGTAAAATTCCAAAGAAAATTAAGAAAAAAAATTTCCTTGAAATTTACGGGTCTTTACAGGTGGTACATTCAATGAGAATTATACTATAAAAATACATTAAGAGAACTAGTTATGGAACCAATTAATGAGCAATTGTGGTTGTATGTATCATCATAAAAAAATTTGAATGAGATAAAAGTGGAAATTGGTGTGATTTGTTTATAGTATTCTATGTGGATTAATCTGGAATCCAAGACATTTTAGGGATCTCCCATTATCATTCAAGGTAGTTGAGAGGTATTGGGGTGGGAACCTACTCATTCATGATGGTCCCAAAGAACATCATGATAATTATTTCATTGGAAACTAACATATCAACTATTAATGTAACTCCCTTATATTAGGAAATATTGACAGTGCCTCACTAATCTATCCTATAAAATATTTTAAAGAATTGTATGTTGATAATATTTCATGTGGTTGATCTAATAAAGTATAGTGACTATCTTAAGAGATCAATCCAACACAGAACATACCCTATGGAAACCTGGCTATAAAAAACAAACCCAAGCCCATATATTGTTTGGATGAAATAATGGTGATTGGAGGGAATTTTTTGTCTATGGGACCACATAATTAGACCCCACCATGATTTGATGTGGTACATGTGTTTTAGTGGGTAACCCTCCCCATTTAATATATTAATTCAAGTATTAAAACACTATTGAGGCGCACAAACATTTTTAACCCATTTTGGTTACAAATTTCTATGAGGTGGGATTTCCACTTATGAAATTTCTAGAGCCTTAAGACTAGAAATAATTGAACTTAAAAAATCATCTTGGGGAGGGTCTCTGAAAAACATTAAATTTATAGGCTCATCAGCTCAGAGAGAATCAAAAACTTCATCCTGAGGTGGATAGACACACTACTCAGGTATGATAGGTGACTATAACCTCTATCATTTTCCATATCCCCTAGATTCATCCCTTACCATGTGTGCAGGGCCCCCGTGATCGAATTAGTGTTTTTATATATTGATTATTGGGTTCTCATATGAGGGAGAAAAAGGGTCCCTAATAGTGTTTCCTTGGACAAGGAATTTCTCAACAATGAGATCAATGGCGATCCTTCTATTTTCAATGAGTTGTTGGAGCATGACCACTACCATTCATTCAGACTCTTATTTCAATGAATCAATGAAATGGATGGAATGTGTTACGTGTCCCTTTCCATTTTCAATGAATTTTTTTGAAGGAACAAATGTCTCATTTGGGAGAAAATCATTGCCCAATTCCCATATCTGCTGATAAGTGAGGAAACCTACTGAGGGGTCTTTCTAGTACTATGTATACCCATGTGGAGTGTCTTCACAACCATTCCATGTATCACCAACCCTGAATATTTTTTTTACACATTGTCATTTCATTTATGAGAAAATTTTCCATGATGTTAATCAGATGAGAATATTCATCAATGGTGGATAGGTCAACAAATCCTCTTGATCGCCTCTAGAAACCTAAAAATTGGTGGGGGGTATTTATACGCATAATTTAGGAAATGGAGTTGTATTGTTAAAAATGTAGGTTTATTCAAATAATTATATGTTTCAAAAATATTTAGGTTCCAAAAACTAGAGATACATTACATGAGGTTTCTGTAAAACCTCCAGACTACTAGGATATCCCATGAAGTATAACTCAGTGAACTAGATGTCACTTTATGTGGAGGTTATCATTAATACTTTATTATCCTGGGGCTTTTTATACTTACAGTCATTCATGAATGTGTGTAACATAACAAAGTATATCCATTATGTGTATTTTTGGGCCAAATGTTTTTAGATACTATGGCCTCTCACTTGAAAGGTATATTTAAGTATTAATAACTATACAACCTAAAATTACATGGGAAATACAGTGGTTTTTGTTTGGAATTATACAGAATGCCTCATAGATAATAATAATTATCTGTTTAAAATTAATTATATTGGTATATGATAAATGAATTAGTTCTTAAAAGAAAATCTCAAATGATCATATTTAGAGGATTTCTTCATATAAACCCTATGTATACCTAGTTCCTAAATTGTTTTTCCTTAAATGGGATTTGTGGGAAAAACATTATTCCTTTCCATGAGAAACTCCTAGTTCCCTTTTTCATAATACCATTATTGGTATAATATTGTGATGCATCTAATCTAAGATTTGAGTGATACATGGGTTCCATGTATGGAATTATGTGGATGGGAATTTATGAGAATGGTGTTTTTAGTATGCTGAGATTGATACCAAGGTTACTTATTAATGAAAGCCCGAGAATTGGATTAGGATTTTGATAAATTAAATTAATTGAATCATCTTCCAAGTCAAGGAACATGATTGGAGTTGGTATTTTATTTACTTATCGGACAAACTCGTTACACATCATTCTAAATAATGTATTTCATCAATATCAAGAAACATATTATGATTATGCATGGACATAATGATAATATATCTTTGGTGTATGATATTTTATTTACTTATATAAATACTTATATGTTCCCTTGTATAAGATGAATATATACAAATTAATATATATTCAAGGTTATATCTATTTCAAGAAAAATTGGATTAGGATGAAGTTTGTAGTAATGGTCATGTGTCCCCTAATGAACCACAATAGATATGATATATTTTATTTACTACAATTCATTTACTACTACCTATTATTTAATCATTATATATTCACATATAGGATGGTTTTAGACATAATTATTTGTGTCCTACTGAGTATATCTCACTCCTTGTTCATGATGTCAATTTGATATCTGAATAAAATATTTTGATGATTTTAGTTACAAAGTGGATAGTCTAATGTTTGATGCATAATTTAAGGAACTATAATGGTGTCCAGGATAAGATGATTGATATTATTCTCATGATTCAATATGAGATATAATTTATCTTTTTTTAAATTATGTTTAATATGTTTTGTATGCATGTTCTTATATTTCTCATCTACATCCAATTTTTTTATAGCACCATGACAAGATTATATTGGTATATTTGATATTGTATCTGCCTTTTTATATTATCATATATGGTAGGATAATTCTTATGCCATTCATTTATGATATTTTGATGTGTTGTACTATTATTAACCACTGTTGTGATCTACTCTGATTATGATGGTATGGTCTGTCCACACTAAAATTACATACCCTCTTTAATAATCATCAGCCTCTAGCATACGAGGAGGCATGATTGAGCCCATGTGACCGACCTGTTATGCTATTATGATAGTGTAGGAAATGTCACAATGTTATAAACCGGTATTAGAGATGTGTTTTACATTTTTTATTGTTTTACTTAATATATAAGTAAAAAGTTATGTGTCATGATATGGTCATGATATTTTTCATAAGAGTATCTAGAAAACATATTAGGAATGCCTAATGACCTACACCAGGAATTGATGTTCCTAATTATTCATATTATAATTTTATTAACATCATTTTAGTGTGACAATCATTAATTTATTTGTTATTAGTGTCATTATTATTAGGTATTTTAATTTTTCACTATCCTATTAATGTAAGGGGGAATTGATCATGCAACATATTAGGCATAATAGGATTTATAGGTCATGATTATTCAATGGCATATTTATATTTTTGACATCTATTTCCATCTTCAAATAGCGGGTTACTTAAGTGTCATATTTTGGAGTATACTAATGTTTCATTAATGAATAAAATACACAGATGAATCAAAAAAAATTCATCCTCGTAGATGGGGTTTTCTATAAAATAAGTGGGTGTACCCTTAGTTAACCAATTATTATTTCTTTGATCCATATACCTCTATTATAATTGGATGGAATGATATATTATTTGATTACATGAATCCCAATTTAAATTTATGATGCATGTACTTCAATAAATAAAAAATGGTGACTCATCTAATGAAATCATTTTAAATGACATTTTTTATACTTATACTAGATGTATTGGTCATGCCATAGTTACATGATGAGATAATTGTAATGTATATATATTATTCGTTTATAATATGGAAATTTTAACCCATATACGTAGATCAGTATATTTATATATGTATAATTTGTTAGAAAATGAATAATTTGAAATCATAAATTAAATGGTTACCATTAACTAGGGATTTCATTTTCAATTTAATGTTTTTTTGATATAAATTTATATTAACAATACATATACTAGAGAAAATACTATTTGATATATAAACCTAACGCAAACCTATCCTTTGTTGTGGGTAGTTGGGAGTTCCTATTGTTACTTGTCATGATCATTAATGAAACAATTAACTAGGTTTTGGAATAGTTATATGGGTTGAATCTCATATAGAATAATTATTTTTATGCAATTTTAAAATATTAGATGACCATATCTACTATAAGTTACTATTATGACATGTTTGTTTAAAATTATGGAGATATTCTATAACCATGGACATGGGTCATGCCCCAAGAAGGTGGTGATGATGAATTTTTATAAGTGTTGGGAACTGATCTACTAGTAATATCTCCTAAACTACCTCTACTTACACAACCAATTATTTTTAATCCAAATGATTATGTTAATTTTCGAGAGGGTTTCATACAACTATAAACATCTATGTATAGAGTCCCATGACATTTTTCTATAATGGTAGAACTAAGATGGGTGTTCAAGAAGATCTATTTACATACATTCTCCTGGGTTGGTGGCCCTAGATTCAAGTTCATGTATATAAACTAAACTATTGATATTCAGGCATTTATAAATGCCTCTTTTTAGGACATTCATGATCATGAATTATATGCATTTTTTATCTAAGCATTGGTGTGAAAAGATTGACAAGGATCATCATTATAATTATATGTCCAAGGAAGACATTCAAATAGAATTATATTAATACTTCCACCCTCAGACACTGAGACATGACCATAATATGGTTTTTATGGATTTAGGGTTGCTTACATTTCCTTGAGGTAATATTAATCTCATTTTACCCTTCATCCATCCTTCATACCAATATGTTTTGGGGACGAGTTAATGATAATGATACATTTAGTTGGTGGGATTACATATTCCTTCTTATCATTGGTCAACATGAATCGGCTGACTACCATTTATGAGATAGTATACCATGAACACATCACCCAGTGAATCCTATTAAAGGATTGTAGTGTGGGACATTGAATTTGAAATATGAGACTAGTATACATTTTATATAGTGTTAGGAAAAATCACATTGATTTTTCTCAAATGGGATGAGGAAAACAGGTAGGATGCACTTACTATTGTCTATTTTGTCACATGTATGGTACGTCAGGCCATAAGAAGTCTTAGTCTACCATGTTCCAATTTTATTACCAATAAAGTAGGATTATGGGGAACCATAAATTATTATTATGAAAAATCCATATAGTTCATATTGAGAAAATATCTACCAAAACTTCATATTCGCGAACATGATCAGTAGCCGCACACTTGGAAGGGAGCATGACTACAATGATATGATCATATGAGAGTGGAGGATGTTGTTTTCAAAGATAGTTATAACAAATATAATATTAGTTGAGAGGGTATAATTTTGATTTTTAGAACATGGGTCAAAGAAATAAAATATGAATGTTTCAAAAAGTGTATCATATACTAGAGGAGTTGAGTGATGGATCTTCTACAATTCAATGTATAATTATAGTTTATTTCAATCTTGTTTATAACTTAATTCACATAAGTGCTTCGAATTATATAATGTTCGTTAAAATTATTGAAATTATATGACATGAGATACTTTATATATATAGAATATTGAAACTCAACATAGTATTGGGGATCGGATTTGGGAGTGCACACTGATGTATGGCGTTCCCCCTTGAGGTAGGTGGTTTTCTTCTTTTTTTTATGGACCCAATTTTTTCTTGAAATGATTGACATTTCAATCATACATAAGATAGTATTTCGTGTATGTTATAATGCTCAAATAGAATTCTATCACTGTATGGTTACTTTAAAAACACCAAAGGGGTGTATTTTTGTTCAAAATGGAGAATGGGATGTCCTAATGAGTCGAGGTGGATCCAAACATCTTGGGTTGGGTAGTGTGAAAGCCTAGATTGATTTCCATTTTATATGTTATTAGAGAATGAGAAACATGGATTTATTTCATATAATGGACTTTTTTATACGTATTCACTGATTAATTTTGTAGTATAAAATTTTGAAGATAAGTGGTGGTCCTTATTGAGATTGTAATAGGCTCAGAACTAACAGAAATTACTCCATACAGGACGGTGCCCATTTAGATTTAGGAACTCAACAACTAGCGTGATAACTTGAATATTATTGTTTTATATGTACCAACAATTCACCAGGGGTTTCTACTATTATTCATGAAAAACATTTTAATAGTACCATCATAGTTTCTGTATATTTTTTTAGGATGAATATTCCTAAAATTATGAATAGTAATCCATTAAATCATAATGAATACCTCTTTTACCTACTCCATAGTTCTAGGGTTTCTAGGAAATTAATTTGAGGTTTGGATATCACCAGATGACTGCGAGACCCTATGATATACCATGTATATAATTCCTTTATTGATATATATTTTATTATCATATTCTTATCCTCTTCGGTCTCATTAATGTGCCCTCTATTTCCATGCCTAATTGAATCTGCATTTCAACCCTTATCTAGATTTGTTTCTTATAGTATTCATGAAAGAATTACTAGTGTATTCTAATAAATGAAACAACCATTCCAAATATCGTGATATCATGATGAATAAACTGAGATAGATCTACAGGTATGATTATCTCACAAAATGAAACTTCTGTAAAAAAAGGTTTACTTACTGGGTTACAAAATTTACTTGGAATTAGTATCATTTGAACTATGTAGTGTTAGAGATAAAAATTAATGTGAGAATCTAAATGAAGTAATTTATATATGAATTTTCACAGGGTTTTCAAGATAATACAGTTTTATTATTCGTCACATTTCATGCTGATAAGTTCCACATATGGGCTTGAATACAAATGGTGTTTTGGTTTTATGGTCTGAAGATTATGATACAACCATAATAGAGTTAAATTGAATATTGACATCATAACTTATCATATTTCTTCTTATGTAAGGTATATGATATATAGTTTATTTTGATATGCTAGTTAATGAGTTGAGATTCATTCAATGTAGTATGATCACATCTTGGCATAAATATCATACAATTGAGGTTTCATTAGAATAATTACTGAATTAATGATCAGTAGTTAGTAGTTTTCTTAATAATTTGTTTTTTTAAGTCACTATTAGATTGGGGACTAATTTTTAATTTATACATAAAAAATGAAAAAAAATAAATATTTATCAAGATTCATTTAATTATCATTAATTGAAGGTGTGTTAAATACCTATAGTCCTTTGATATTGATATTGATTATATTCCATGTAATGGAGTTTTTATTATTGATTATTTAAGATATATGGTTTAGAAAAAGGATGTTTATAAGGCTATTACTAAAATGTATTTTATTGAATAGTTTGTTAAGATGCATCTGGAGGTGTGGGACCATCATGCGAAGCATATTCTCACATATTTATTAGTCCAATATTTTATTCCTTATATACCTAATACATTCCAAATCTATGATCATAAGGTTTTTGTATTATTAGAGATTATTATATTCAATGACCCACCCACTGGATCAGTATTGATTATAATTTGATCCTATTAATTCATTGTAGTGTCTTGGTTTCTTCTGATATTTGAGGTAAATTAATGTTAGAGTCTCATTCATAAATTTTGGAGTGAATCATAGGATTAGAAAGGTGTATCACAAATTACACCACTAGAATTGGTGGATGAGGATATTAAGTGGAATATCGTGTTTCATTACAAAGTGTTCCACCTCTTAGTAGGTGAAGGATGAAAACTAGTAACTATTATTCATTATAAAACCACTAACAATTCCTATGTGGAAACAGGAAGATGTCACCATAAATTTTTTTACTTGATTATAGAGATATCTTCATGGAATTGATTAAATATGGGTTATCACTGAAAAATTGAAAAAAATATCAAAAAATCATCCTATCTATAATTCCTTTTTAGTATATTCACTTGGTAGACTATATGTTCATGATATCATAAAAATCACAGGAATTAAATACACTATCATATCAGATATAGATCCTCATATTATATTATGATTCTTCAAGGAGTTGAAAAATTATCTAGGTTCATAAGTTCTTGTGAGAACATCCTTTAAACAATAAATTGATGGTAAACTGATGTTTATGATTCAGATATTTAAGTACATGACCCAAGAATGTGTCTTTAATTTTAGTGGTTCATGATAGAAACACCTACCATATTAAAAACTTGTTTATTTTAAAATCATTAATGAAACTATAAATATGAATCCATACTAGTCCATATATATAGTACAACATGTCATTCACCAATGTTATGATTGGGGTTTGGAGTGGAAGTTCTAATAGGACATTATCCCATTCGAGAGATTATAGAGTAGATGTAGTGTATATGAAAACATATGTTAATAGCTTCTTCTGTGAAGAACAATTTTTTTGATGGTCACTACAAACACCTAAAGAATGGGGTGGGAAATCAGGTATCCTAATATGATTCAAAAATATGTATCTTATATTGATTTATATACCATGAAATATATCCCTTTATCATGTTGGGTCTTTTTATATTCTAGAGATATTCTGGATGGTAGCCTAAAAATTTCATGTAAATCAGTGGTACTGATCCAAGAATGAAATCTATAACACCCTGATATTTTGAGTAAAAATATTCAAAAGTATTTAATCTTTTAGATATTTTAATTTTTACACATCACCATGATTTTCTTTCATTACATGAAACACTAATTTTTCCACGTGTTACACACAACCCCAATTTTAAACAAAATGTGACATCCTATTAAAATTTTGTTATTTATTATTACAATAATCACAAAGGAGTTTGAATGGAATGTATGAATTATATTTCACAAATTATTGGAAATATTGATTAAACAATTATATATAATGAATTTTTTAATGATGAATTGATTATAAATTAAAATAAGAACAAGATTAGAATAATATAAATCTTTTTCTGATAAAATATTTTTGTATAAACAGAAATTTTTATGTAAATAAATTACACAAATAATTATTTTTAATGATTTCAGTGAAATAAATACCCTATATATTAAATAATATTTTTTAACATTTATATTTTGTGTTTTTTGTAGAAGATAAATGAATAAATCCAATTTATAATCTTTAGAAATTTATTTTTCTAAAATATTAGAATTCATATTTTTTCACACATTTTAAAATAAATTGTTTCCAATTTCAAAATATTTTATTATAAATTAAATATTTTTATAAATCACAGTGTAAAATGTAATATTATTTTTATTTTTTTCTAATTTTGAGAAAATATAATTTTTTTGAAGAATACTACAAAATAATGATTTATTAATAGTTGTGATTTATTTTAACAAAATTAAAAACAACTTAAATTTTTTATGATAGTTTAATTAATAAATATTGTTCAGTTACATATTGATTAATTTTTTTTTGTTTATATAGAATAAATTTGTTATTTACTTTTAACTTAACAATGTTTTAAACTTTTAAACATTTTTCGTTTGTGAAATAGTTTTTCGTTGTGACTGCATGATAAATTTAAAATTAAAATTTTCCCTTCATATGAAACAAATTTAGAAAAAATGGATACCACATTTGAATTAAAAAATCTATATTATATAATAACATCCACTTTATATTAAACCATAATTAATAGTGAAAACACTAAAAAATATTTATAGTAGGTAAGGTAAAAAATGGGTTTTGGTCTGGGGGTAGGGGTTAAAAAGAAAATCTAAAGGTAAAAAATAATCCATAACTGCTAAAAAAATATTCAAGGAAATATATTTACCATATCTCTTATATTATCAATAATGGGGAATTTGGGAGACATATGGAATGTGAAAAAAGTCGGTATTCCTTATTATTTTCAAATATTACAAATGCGTCACTCGCCTCACTTATGAAATGACACCCACTCTCCTCTCATCTTCACACTTCCAAAACCTATTGGAAGGGGAATTAAAAACCCATATTATATCCTTAATTCCATCTTATAATCATGAAATACATATTTTGGTAAGAATTATTACGAATTATTACTTTTGGTAAAAGATAACGGCGTTTTCTTAAGAATATTTAATGTCCCTACATGAGCATTCTATTTTTTAAATTCTCAAACTCGATAATTTTTATTAAAAAATGATGATATAAATAAGTTCCCAGCCATAAACATTACATAATCTTGAAATAAGTAAATTATTATCATTTAGGATCTTCTACGGTTTAGAGCATTAGAGAATTAGGTCATAACATAAACAAATCATCATGAATATTACATATAGTCACTTCTACAAACTATTCATTTTTTTTATAAAAAAAATCTTAAATGAAAAGAAACATGTTTAGTTCTATGTTTTAAACATCATGACTTTTCCTTGATTTCACTTGTTACCCTATTCCACATTAATTCCCGTGAAAAAAACAATTCAAAAACATGAGATTAGCATAAAATGTTTAGTAAGTGATACAAAAAGAAGGAAAGATGTTTGTTTTCAGAACATCATGTAAACCATGAATACTGAATCATAAACTAATACTTTTCACCTTAAATATGTATCAAAAAACATTATTGAATATAATATCATTGAATACAATTTTTTTAACAAAAATATTGCCATAAATCCCTTAGAAAACAACATATTGCATATAATGGTAACAAGGGACATAAAAATACTTAAATAGAATAACTATACGGTTAACTTCCAAACATATCACTAATTGAAATAGCCATACGACCATCTTCCATACACATTAAATTGGTGGTTATAATGTAACCACCCTTACTTGTTTAATCTCCGAACAACCCATCATTTTGTTTATCATGTAACCACCCGTCAAATGTCAATGTACCACTATATAATCATGACACATAAAATATATCAAATATTAACATTTTAAGAAGAGAATTTTTTTTAAATCAAACGAAATAATTTGTATATGTTGAAATAATCAATCAATTTCAAAAACCATTTTTAATACTAAAACACCCAAAAAAATACGTAGTTTCTTTTTTCCTTTTAAAAACATTTAGGCTTATAGAGGAACCCAAATAATGATTAAGGCAGGAGAGAGGTCATTGCCACTACAAAATTTAAAAACATATATTTTTCCATTTAGTATAATTTTTCAAAGAAGAAATATTCCCTTTTATTGAAAGTAAAATTAAATGGTGTTTTTCTACACCATGTAAAAGAAGGAGGAGTATAATATCAAAACATGCCTCAATGAATGGAGATTGAGACAAAGTCCTTTACATCTTCTCCAACTTAACTCATTCATTCATTAATTTCCTGAATAATAAAGAAAATGTAATTTATAATTACATCAGAATTATTATCATCTATTATTCCTTTTATATCACTTATTACCATACTATAACAATTACATAATTCTTTGAGTTCATAATGGACATTTTGTTGATGCTCATAACTAGAGTAAGAAAGATATCTTTTTATAATTATAAATTGTTCATCGAGTAACAATTCCATTATTTACAGAATTATATACATTATTTAGATTTCATATATATCATATACATGTAGTATATATGTATTTAGAATTTTCTATAACATTTTGATATAAAAATTAATTGCACAGTTCATAGAGATGGTAAGTCGTACGTAAGAAAGAACGCTACATTAATTAATTTTTCATATTTAATGAAATCAAAACTATATAATACATAGGTATATTATAATTAATTTATAATATATATTTTATATATGTTACATAATATTACTAATTCTATATTTTATATGTTCTATGAATAGCATGGACGAGTCATATAACTTGGAGTGGATGGTAATCCGTACTTCCTCAAATAAAATTATCATATATATACTTCATGAAAAACATAAAGTTATGTTTTAAATGATAATTAAATAATCATATATATTAAATAAATATCATAAGTATTATATAAAATTTCATTTTCATCACAATGGCCACCCTGATAGGTGTTATGGGAAAATTGAACAATCATTATTTCATGAGGTAGTAGTTAACCATACACAGAAACAATATGTTCGTATCCATTAGATGGATGTGTGTGTAAGTGTTGTTATAATAATTAATATAACAAAAACATAGTATATAGAGGCTTCTGGATTTGTTATATAATCGAATAATAATAAGATCATAGGGAGTGGTGAAGGAAAAATAATAGAAAGAAACTTGATAGAAGACGTTACCTCAAATCGGGTAACTTCATTTGATTTTAGCCAAATGGACTTCTTGGATTTTTTTCTACCTAGGGGAAGGATTCTAGGAGTAACATATTGTTTTTTGGTAGCATATTTGGGTAGATGCTGGATGAGCCAAGGTCTTTGAGACGTTTGACTAATGTGTTAGATGTGATTCCCTTTTATAAAAGGGAGGATTGATAATTAAAGAATATCTTGAAATATTATTTTATTATAAGTTAAATTTTGATTATAAATGAGTAAAACTTTAGTTAATTTGAATATAAGATAAATATAAGTTGAAATAACCTAATCCAATAATAATTTGACTGGTTTTTGATAATTTTAATCCATATCTATGTTATTTAACCCTTTTTTACTTTAAACGTTTTATCAACCATTTAACATTTTGAGAATCAATATATTTACCCAAACATGAAAATATCAAATTAAAAATTCCATAATAATATTTTAGACTTCTGATATATTTTTGGAAGAATATTATAATTTTTTGTAATTTTATAACATTTAATAAAATATTTTATATTTTAAAATATGAATTATTTCAATTTTGACATTATTCATATCATGACACTTTTAAACATCCATAACAACTTGATTAGTTAAAAGAAACATCCTTTATACAAATATAACTTGTATCTTTCATAAAAAAATTGGATGACATCAACATAACAATATTAAATTTATTTAAACATTTATAATATCATTTGTTTGAATCCTTGATTAATAAATCAATCAATGCATCACCATTGTGTCATAATTAAATTTATTTATTTAATGTATAAAAATTATTAATAAAATAACATAATGTAGGAAATATTTGTTTCCTTAAAATTAACATTTAATGTCAAAATGATAACTTATATAACCCAATATAAAAATAATTTTTATAAAATAAATATGTTTAAGTTATATTTTTCTTAACATTAAATTAAATGTAATTAAATGACATATTCACACACATGTGGCTCCATGGGGTCCTAAAATCGACCCAAAAATGCACATAGTCATATATATCTCATATAATAGGATTAAGACACATGTTAGGGTAATTTAATATTATTATAATATTATTTTTTACCCATATTTACTTGATATACCCTTTACCAATTGTAAATAAAATATTTATTGAAGTTAAAATTCATAATGTTTGAAAATAAATGTTACCTATTTTGACAATTTATATTACCTGATTCCAAATATTGAATCAATTTTTACAAATTCAAAACACAGAATTTTCAAAAATTAATTTAAAATTAATTCTCAATGACAAAACCAAAAAACGTGCTTTTATAAAAATAATATCTATGAAATGGTTGACATATTTTTATGTATAATTAAAAAATTAAATTACATCAAATGAAAATAACATTATTAAATGGTAAAAAAATTATCTAATTACATTTTAAAACTAATTAAAATTTTAATCTACCCATATAAATAAATTAGAGGAAAAGAAAGTTTTGACTTAAAATGCCTTATTTCTCACTATTACTTAAAAATGATCTTTATAAGAAAAATACCAACATTTTACCCAAAGTAAATTTTTATGTCCCTCTTCTAAATAAGATGTTTATTTTGTCAAATATATCATATAAAAGTGACAAAAACTAGATTTAAAATGCGTTCTCCATCAAATGGAAGCAAAAATACTTTTAAAAAATATTTGATTATTTATGTTTAAAATTGCAATCATTCTCATTTTAAGCATATAAATTTTATTAGATATATATATGAACATTTAACAAACATGGTTATTCATAATATTTTTAGTTGTGGTCATTCCATCTAATACAACTACAATGCATTAAATACCATTTAAAATAATTATAATATTATTATGTTATAATTTTTAGGAATGAATCTGCCTTGTGTGCAACATGAGATCTCGGAGAAACCCATTGTTGTGTGTTGGGTACACCATCAAACATAGACTACCATTTAAAGTAAAATTTAAATCTTATTCATAAGTATATATAAAAATAAAAAGTAGTATTCTATAAATACCTCGGTCATTACAACCTTCCCCTATTTTGGGAATTGAGACATCCTAATTTTAAATTTGTGTTTGGAAATATCATTGAATGTCCTATATCAGAAAGATAGTCAATAAGAATATCACATTCAATGAAATAATGAAAAATATAACGGTCACCAAAGATGACCCATACTAGGAATTCATGTAAAAAAACATGCATATAGAGGAGAAATTAAGTCTCCAATTTTGATAGAGAGTGATAGAAAACATGATCAGGAGAAAGATAACCACTTAAAAATCACAAAATTGTGATCGGCTAAACAGTATATGATTTCAAAATGGAAAACTAAACGAACAACGTTTTTGTTTTAAAATACTTTTTTATAATGTTGAGGAATTTAGCTATGAGATAGAATAAGAAAATAAGGAATCATACTTACTTGTCATGTGGGCATTCATCCTTTACAAAATATCTACCACAAACTCCTCTTTTCTCCAAACTATTAGTATTCAAGATGACATGATCACATCCATTGAATTAGAATCAACTTCTAGATAATCACATAATACACAAAAGAGGAATAAAGATAATTCCCCTATCTTTAGAAATTAAACAAAATCAAAATGGTTAGTACAAGAATAGATGATACCAAGTATAATATTTAATGAAATGAAAAAATATTCTTAATATCCAAAATTGAAAAAACAATAAACAATGTTCAACAAAGGCCATTCAATATGAAATTGTCCACAAATTCATCAAAATAAACCAAAATATTTTTGAACGAAAAAGTGTAGAGGAATTAGATCACATGGCCTTCCACTATAAATATTAACATTTATCTCCAAATAACATAGACTACACTGAAATTATCCTAGTAAAAATTAATTAACCTAACAACATATTCTCTATGATAGTTTAATCATTTCCATTAATAACCCAAATCACTATTTTTCCACTATAAAAACATAGATTCTTGAAAAATAAAATTCCACCAATAATCCACAATTAAAATCCCAAAGTATTCTATTTTCCATAGGCATATAGTTTTCACAAAACAGAAAACGTATTCCAAAATAACCTTTATTACTTAATCACCAAATCGTTTTCCTATCGTATGATATCCAGTTGATAAAACAAAATATCCATAAATCAACATATTATTGAACAATAAATTCATTTTACTAAAAATAATAAATTATACTATCCAAGGACATCAGGTATGTTAGTGGTAAGTGATGCGCCATTGCCGCCCTTCGGTTGTGGGTTCGATTCCTGTAGGCTTGCCGGATGTGATGGGTTGTCACCCATCCCATGGGATGTCCTTTTTCTAAAACAATATCATTCTTATAACATTCTCAAAAAATAATATAATTTCCACAAAATAACCATAACCTATATTATCCTCAATGAATTTTTAAAAACATTTATTTTGTATCCCAAAATGTAATAACCATTAGTCACCTCAAAAGAAAAGATAATATGATACCCTATGGTTATCAATTATTTATACACAGGAAAAGGAAATTCTTCCATGAATAACATTTTCACATATATAACATCATGGTTTCACATATTAGAAAAATTCTTCCAAAGTAGTCCTCTAATCCAAATAGACTTGATAATTTTAAGAATTTCATCATCCTAAAATGTACAATAACTCTTGAATCACTAATATGTTGACATTATACTATTTATAATCACATCATGATCTATTAACCATTATTTTTTACTTATTTTTTAATACATCATTCCTACAAACAAAATCAGGAATCATATCTGTAGATTCAATAATGTCAAAACATCAACTAAGAAATAATCCATACATTTTATTGGTCACTTTTAGATTCCCCATCCTCAATTGGAATAGAATTAGGTATTTCTGAACATATATTTGTACGGTCCTACTGATACCATTCCCAAACCTTCTTCGTAGTACATATATTTGTATAATAACTATTCACACCACATTTATAACATTAAAATGATCCCTCATAAAGAACTTATTTCCCTTTCATGGATTCAAATAGACACTTCCTTTTTCCAGGGAAGGTTTTTGCTTTAAAACCATCATTACCACATATATAGAATCTTACCATCCCATTGAATCATTTTATGGGGTGTTTCATTCCACATCCTTGACACATAGGTTTTTGAAAATTCATACCTTTATTATTATTACCTAAAAAATCCATAGGGATTCATTTGTTGCATTTTCAGTGCCTTATAAAAATCACCATGGTTTAGGAGGTCAATAATAAATCCATGTAGTAGGTTGAGAATCGAAAAAGAGTTATCATTGAATCTCCTTTTCATTCAGTTTCATATTCAGAAAACCATTAATGTTTTCATAACACCCATTGTTACTTTGGTTCCTACTAGAACCAGCCATTTAGTAAAACCAAAAAGGCCAGTGTGAGTATATTAGTAAAATCAGCATATAATATCTTATGAGGAAGTTAAAAACTGAGATATACTTATTCATGTTATCTTATCCTCATTCAATTTTTTGAAAAAATATCTATGAATCTTCCTAATATGATATTTATTTTGGTTATGCCACTATTCTTAAATAACTCCCTAAACTCTAGAGTTATCTAAATTGACCTTGGATACCAACTATAATGCCCAATACATTAAAATTACATAATCATAAATTAAGTAAACAATTAACATAAATGATCTTTCTGGGTTTAGAGTATTAGATAATTATGTCATAACTTATACAAATAATCTTGAATATTACATGCAGACACTTTTAGTCAATATCCATATTTTTCATAAATTAAAAATTATTAAAAGAATAGAAAATGTTTAGTTCCTTGTTTTTTACAGCATGAATTTTCCATAATCCCATCCTTGACCCTATTCCAAATTATGTCCTATGAAATACATTTCAATAACTTGGGATGAGTATAAAAATCTCAGTAAGGGGTGCACAAAAAAGGAAGGCTGTAATTTTTCAAAACAACATGTAAACCAGGAATAATTAATAAAAAATTAATAAATTTAACCTTAAACAAGTAGAAAAAAAACTATACTAAATTTAAGATAAAAAAATATCAATTTTTAACAAAATTATTACTCTAATTCCCATTGAAAACAATGTACAAAATATAAATGTAACTTGGGACACTGGCACACTTAAATGGAAGAACCATACAGTCGACGTCCACACATATCACTAAATGGAATATCTATATAGCCAACGTCCATACCCAATTTAGTAGAGGTTATAAAGTAACAACCCTTACATGGTTTATCATGAAACCACTCATCATTTGGTTTATCCCATTACCAGCTGTAAAATGTCTAAGTACCATTATATAATCATTACATCGAAAATATTGAAAATATTTACATTTAACTAATAACATATCATTTTCAATCACAACAAATCATTTAATGATATTGAAATACAAAATTCATTTCAAAAAACATTTTCAATTCAATACACCCAAAAATAGAGTAATCAGTTTCTTTTTCATTTTAAAAACATTAAGGCTTTTAGGGGAAGAAAAATAACGAATATGACGGTGGAGAGGTCATTGTTTCCCCAAACGTTAAAAACATTACTATTTTAATTTAGTAAAAATATTAATTGAAAAAATATTCAATATGAAATAATTTAAATTTCAAAGGGTTTTATTATACACCGTGTAATAGAAGGAGGTGTATATTATCAAAACATGCCCCAATGAAAGGAGATTGAGATGGATTCTCATACCTACTGTCCGACTTGTCTTCTTCATTATTTAACATCATGAATAATAATCCTAATTTAATTACATCCTACTATAGAATCGTTTTCATGTTTATTATTCCTTTTATATAACATGTTACTTTGCTATAACAATTAGTTAACTATTTGAGTTCATATCAGACATTGTGTCGATGTTTGGAACATCAGTCAAAAATGAAGTTGTTATAATTATAAAAGGTCCATGTGGTCAATGTTCCATTATATCAACACTCAAATTCATAAATTATATATCATATATATCATATATATCTAGTATATATGTTTTGATAATATTCCAAAGCATTTTGATATAATAAATGAAATTCACCAGTCATAGAAGAGGTAAGTTGTACGTATACATGAATGCTACTTTAATTTTTTTCATATATAATGTAATGAAAAATGATTAAGAAATTGGAATATTATAATTATACTATAATACCTATGTTATATATGTTACAAAATTTCATTAATTAAATCCTTTAAATGTTCCATGTATATCATGAAAGAGTCATATCACATTTAGGGGGTGGTAGTCCACAATTCCTCAAATAAAATTATCATATTTATAAAACATGAAAAGAATAAAGGTATGTTATAAATGATAATTACATAAGAATATAGAAAAAATAAATAACATATATATCCTATATAATGATAGTTCCATCATAATGGCCATCATGATATGTGGTAGGGGAAAATCTAATAATCATCATTTCGTGAGTCAGTTTTTCATCGTACATAGAAACAGTATGTTCGTATCTATTATATGGAGGTCTTTTTAAGTGCAGTTAGAATCCTTCTTATGAAAACTACCTAGTATATTTTTTATAGTATTTTAGTTATATAAAAAAGTATAAGAATATCTTAGGGAGTGGAGAAGGAAAAATAATAGAATGAATATTGAGAGAAGACGTTAGCTCAAATCGGGTAACCTGTTTGCATTAGAGACAAAGAGCTATGTTGAATTGCTTTATGCCTCGGGTAAATTTCTAATAGGATGATACAGATGCTGGGAGATTATTTGGGTAGAGATAGGATGAGCCAATAGGGCTTGAGAGGTGTTAGTAATGGGTTAGATGTGGTTCTATTTTATAATAGTGAGGATGTGCACTTAAGGAATATCTTGAAATAATATTTTATTATAAATTATATTTCAATTATAAATGCTTCCAATTTTTTTAGTTAGATTATAATATGATCATAAGTCTAAATTAAATCATAGAATATGAAATTTATAGGTTTTGGATATTTTTTAATCCTTATCTTTTTTATTTATCCTTGTTTTACTCTTACTATTCTATCAAGCATTTAACACTTTGAGAATTAAAATAGTTACCAAAACATGAAAAATATCCCATTAAAGAGTCAATAATAATTTTTTTGACTTATGATAAATTTTTGGACGAATAGTAGATATTTTATTTGTATGTTTATAATATTTAATAATGTATTTTATATTTAAAAAAATGAATTATGTAAATGTTGACACTATTCATATCATGACTTTATTAAATTTCCATAACAACTTGATTACTTTGAAAAACCATCATTAATACAATGATAACATGTAAATGAAATCCAAATAATTCGTGGATGACATCAAAATATCCAAATTATATATATTTTAACATTTATAATATCATTTATTTGAATCCTCTATTAAAAAAGCAATCATGACATCAACATTGTGTTATAATTAAATTTATTTATTTAATGTCTAAAAATTATAAATAAAACAATATGAAGTAGGAAATGTTTTTAGATTTCAATTTTATTTTTATAGTCCAAGATATCACTTATATAACCCCAAATAAATATTTTCTTACTAAAAGATATATGTTTAGGTCATATTTACCGATATTTTAAATTAAATGTTATTGAATGCCATTTTCACAAACAAGTGGCTCCACGGGGTCATAAAATCGACCCAAGGATGACAATAGTCATATGTATCACATAATATGGGATTTTAACACCTATTAGATTAATTTAATATTATTATAATTTCATTTTGTACCCTTATTTAATAGATTTACAATTAAACCGTGTTAAATAAAATATTTACTGAAGTTACTATTAATAATGTCTAAAAATAAATGATACCTATTTACACAATTTGGACCTCCAGTTTAAAAATATAGAATCGATTTTTCCTTATTCATAACACATAGGTTGCATAAATTAGTTTCAATTTAATTCTCATAGTCAAAACCAAAAATCGTGTTTTTAAAAAATAATAAATATACAAATACTGCCATGTGTTAATGTCTAATTAAAAAGTGAAAGTACATAGTATAACCAAAATTGGATTAAATGGTAAAACATAATCTAATTACACTTTGAAACCAATTAAAAATATTATCGAACCACATAAATATATCAGATGAAAATATTGTTTTGACTAAAAATGATGTATTTTTCACTATTCATTAAAAATTACACATTATCAGAAAAAACCAACATTCTACCCAAAGTAAATGTTTATGTCCCTATTCAAAATAAAATGTTTATTTTTTAAAATGGAATATATAAAAGTTTAAAAAATTATATTTAAAAGGGGATCTTCATAAAAAGGCGGTAAAACTACCTTGTAAAAATATTAGAGTATTTATGCTTAAAATTGAGTTTATTATTATTATAAGCAACTAAATTTTGTTAGATAAATATAAAAAACATTTAAAAATATGTTTAATTATAGTATGGATTTTTCTATTCACTCCCTCTAAAACCACATTGAGGCATTGACTAGCATTTAAAATAATAATATTATGTTAATATTTTTCAGTATTACTCAACCTTGTCTGCAACATGACATTTCAGAGAAACCCATTATTGTGTGTCAAGTATGCCACTGTACATAGAATACCATTTTAGGTAAAATTAATATCTTACTCATAAGTATTAATAAAAATAAAAAATATAATTCTTTAAATACCTAGGCTGTTAAAATATAATAAACTTAATATTTTAAATATTCCATGATATTATTATGTTAATTTTATAACATAAATCCTTGTATTCTTTAATTGAATTGGTTAAAACCCATCGTTAGTGTGTCTAGTGGGATATCGCCTCATAAATCAATATTATTATTTTTTAAATCACCACCTCAAATGGATTTATATTTAAATGGAATTATTTTTTATATGTATTATTAATTATATGATTATGATTCTGAAATCATGATATTACATGAAACTTCTTAGAATAAATTATTTTGGAATACTGTAATGTTGTTTAAGTGCACATAATCCTATCACCTTGTAAAGAAATTTGATTCATTCATAGTTTATATATAAGGAAATAAGGTTGATTTTAATTAACATATGTGTTGAATAATATATACAAATTCTTATATACATATAAAATATTATTTATGTTTATTTATTTCACACATATATCCTAGCACTCCATTAATAGTGTATTTCATTTTCTATCTCAAAATTTTATATATTTTTATAATTAAATATACACTACATATATATAATAATTATATCATAGTTAACAAGATTGACATGATATAATCATGATCAATGTAAGCTGATCAAAAAATAACAATTCAAGACATATATGAAAATCCATGCAGTTATTAATAGAAATGTTATTATATTACAGAATTATTGTTAAATAGGTAATAAAATTTTATATATAAATAAGATATTGTATGATTAATATTTTTATGGTCCCATTTAAATTTATAATAAAAAATATTTATTATATTATTCATCTTAATATGTATGAATGAATTTGAGACTAGAGGTAGGGGATTATCCTCTCACTTTTTGCTTTTACGAGACACATGTCATATTTACCACTTATTTATTTTAAATAGTTTTTCTAAATCATTTTAATTTTTTTAAGTTCATTATAATGAAAATATTTTTGTATTTAGTTAACCATTTAAGTATCACTTCATGATTTGAGGTTCATTTCAACATTTACAAAATGAACTATGGATTTCTTTCTCAAAATTGTTTCATAGAGACACATGTTAGGTTATGGAAGAATCATTCTTTACGAGGTGTATATACATCAAATTTGACATTTAATATTATGAATTAATTTATTCTATTCTATTTTATGTCTCATATAATGTTATTACATTATATGACATAAAATTCAAAGCCACCATTTTGTAGTATTTTTATGTTATAATCTCATAGTTTATCAGGATTGTATACGATTATTTTTTCTATAAATAAATCTTATGATAAATCTATAAAGGAAATAAATAAATTTTCTATAATAATGTTATTATATTATAATAGATATTTTACATTAATTATCTTTTATCTATGTAATTATGAGTTCAAAAATATGACTTTAAAAAAAATCATCATTATTTATCACTTTAGTTAAAACCATTTTTTTATAAAGATTATTTTTCTAAAAAAATAATTAATATTATTAAAATAGTTTATATAAGATATTTATATTCATTATTTAATATTGTATATTTTTTATAAATTAATCATTATGTTTTTACAAAATAATTAACTAATTTTCTTTTACAGAAAATACGAAATGAATTATTATTATTATGTGTATGAACTTAATTGTATTTTTCACTGCCATTTCCACTAGATATTTAAACCATACATTATAAGAATGAATTTTTGTTTTCATGGAAATGGATTTCAATTTTTTTTCTAAATTTTATGCTTTCTGTATTGATTTTATAAAAATGAAAATTTTCTTCCAGAAATGTTTTAAATTATTATTAAAGCTACCAACAAATTATTCCAAATTTATTTTTGAGGAAAATTAATTTTTAATTTTTTTATACTATAAATAAATATTATTAAATGTGGAAAAGATATTTTATTCAATTAAATATTTTAACTAATATTTGATAATCAACTTCTATCTAAGATGACATCCTTTGATGTGACCATTGTTTTAGTAGTGATATAGTCAAAGTAAACCATTATTATTCTCATTCTAAATGGATTGGGTTTATGATGAAATATTTTTATGAAACCCATCCATCTTAAAAAGGTTATACCATGATAAAAATATTATGAAACCTACTTTTTTCCATGGGTTATGTTTTTATGAAATGAATAAATGTTAATGAAGCTAAATATTTTTCTATTAATAATGTTATAACAAAACTTTTATGAAACTCAATTATTAACAATGATTACGATATTATTTATGTTTTATAGTTTTTAATAAAATATATGTAGGGTTTTAATTATGTGATGGGGGTTATGTTATGAAACGTTTTTCCAACTGACCACTAAACAGGTATCTAGACTGGTCACCACACGTCCCCAAGCATGCCACCCCATACTCCAGTGGCTCCTAACTAGTAGTAAGGGTCTATTGGTGGTACATTTTTGAGACTATAGCCTCTTTGTATGAGTATAGGAATGGTGTATCATGTGTAAATCAATAAACAAAGGCACACATAGGAATAATAAATCATAAGAATTGGATGAAAAATATATTGAATAAGAATATCATGTAAACTGCCAATATAAAATTAACCATGCCTGAATTCCTACATTATACTAACTAATAATGTAGTAAAAAAATAACAATTGATATAATAAAATAAATGAACAAGTATATTAATAACAAGTCATTGAGGGTGGACTCATTATGAATCTTGCATACTAGTGCAGTTCTATTCTCCCTAGTCCCATGTACGTAGTACATCATAGGAAATAGCTCAATGGATATAAAAACATGTAGAACTTCCTACGTACCCTAGTGAAATGGTATCCTGAGTAGGGTGTGAGATATAATTCTATTAGGTACCAACCAATTGTATCTATATCAATATATTTCGTTCTCTATAAAACGTGCATTGTACAATTATGTTTTATAGTATGAATCACATAAAAAATAACCCTTCATCCTAGGTTGCCAAATAGATATCCGACTAATTATACAAGCTTTCTCATATAGTGGATATTTGAAAAAATAAAACCTATACAATTATTTTTAATATTCACGTCTGTATAAATGATGAAGGAAAAGTGGGTTAACACCAAGATTATGCTTTGAATCGGTTATAACAACCTTATGACAACATCAAAGAATTCTATAAAAAATTATAATCATAACAGTAATTATAATTATATTAATTCACCAAAATTAATGCATACATATAATACATTAATTATAATTATTGCATCGTGATCAAGTCCAAGGTATCCATAATGGAATCCCAAGGGTCTCTATTAGAGCCGTCATAATAACCAATACCAATGTGTCTATTCAAGGAAACCTATAATGGCTTCCCTCATATAACTCATACTATGGAAAACTATGAGTTGAAACTATGTATCTCTCATAGGGGACTAGGTGTCACCAAATGCAGTTCATGACCATGTATTCAAGGAATATGTCCATATTTTCTCCCCTAGGTAACTGGTGTCAACATTGTGTATGTTAATCAACTACAAGTGACCATCAAAGGTTACCTAAAGTATATCTCATAGCATGTCAAGTTGTACCAAGACAATAATGGTGTGTCCATAAACTATTTCATGATGTTAGAACCCATGTTCACTACCAGACCAGAATAAGACAAGGAATGACATTTAAAAATTTAAATATCATCAACAATGTGTGGAAGAATACATTGTAACATTCCCATCCATGAATTTCATAAATTTCTTAAAAATAATGTATAAGTCCAACTACAGAATTCATTAATATTAATCATTAGCACAGGGGTACCAGGAAATAAACACATGGAACACAACATAAGAATTAAACCAATTTAACAAATTTGATGTAATAACATTTAATTTATATGCACATAATCATGATTATAGTCATAAGACAAATTATGTAGTAAATTTAGTAGAAGACATAACAAATATAAATAAACCATAAGGCATTAGTCACAAGGTGATATGAGAAAATAATAATGTGTTAGGAATAATAAATAAGCAATTATACATGAATAATATGGTATGAGGTTTAAAATATAAAAAATATAACATAAGGGATAAATTGTTATGTTTATAGAATAAAAAATATAATGTAAACTTGAGACACAAACCTCATTGGCCTAACCTATGACATCGAATTTATATTAATTCAATTATATACATATATAATTTATTACGAGTACACCTAACCATCAAGGGTGGTCATACAACTGGTGAAATTGGGAATTAGGGCTAAAAGGGAAATGTTTCTATAGAAAAGCTAATCAACCAATGGTTGATTTTATGAATACTAGGGTTGTGTTAATCTTAGTAATTAGATAAATTAAATTTATGTTGAAATGTTAAATGTGATTTTATAAGATTTTAGTGTTCGAAACAACATATAAACACATAGAATTATAAAAATTAAGGATATAGGCTAGAATACCTACATTATACCAACGACAACACACTCTTCTAATATCAATATTTTATTTGGTCGGGTATGTGAGAAAAAGATGAAACTAAAAAATTCTCTAAACATAGGTTGAATTTTCTCATACTAAAATAAATTCCAACAGAGAGGGATAAATAGAAATTTATTCAAGGTGAATATATATCATACCGAGACAAATCCATTGGGACCTATGACACTCAAATATTATATTGATTGGAGTGGACCGATAAAACTCTAGGTTTTTCATGGGGGGCCCTTACACATGAGGGAGGATGATACACCCACTAGAAAGAAGAGATAATGATTTGGAATATGGTGATTAAAAAATTCATTCCCTAAGATGAAAAATGTTAATTTATCCTTTTAACTGGGTCTCATTTTTTGGTCACATGGTTTTTCCAAACATTGTACTTTCCATGTGATGAAAAGTGCACACACACTGCCAAAATAGAACAACACATGCATTGTTGGCGCATTTTTTGTGAACACATGCACATCCAATATAAATCATGTATACTACACCATACAATTGGGATAATTGAACTATACAATTAAATATTTAATTAGTTCTCCAAATGAAACTCTTGGATTTTTTCACATCATAAATGATTAGTAGACTTCAAATTGACCTTAGAAGAAGGTTCAATATGAATTTTCATAGATGTCTCAAATGAAATTCAATAAAATTCTTAAATTTAAAACATCCCATTAGGATATTTCTCACTAATAGAGTACGATAAAAGAGATATGGGTAGAGATAACCAACTGAACCATCTTCTATTTACAACCCTTAAAGCACTGAGGTTAGAAGATTTATGAATTTTAAATGATGAAACCCATGACATTACAAAAGGTTACCTTAATATTTACCTATGAATACCCACCGAATCCTATATCCATACTATGGGTATGTATCTAGCCAAAAAATTTACCTTACACTATCATTCCACAAAAAAAACATGGGTACATGCCGAAACTAGCTTAATATGATCGTCACCATCTAACACATCATCCAAGACTGACTGAAAATTCGGGTAGCCTCATAATAATTATGTAGAGTTCAATGATCTCATCCAAGGAAATAATTAAATAAATTTACTAGATATATATCAATATCAATTCAAACTTCTATATATCAAGAAACCTGAGAGAGTCCAAATTAGAATCTTCTAGGAGACCAAGTCAAAAGCAAAAAATATTGTGTGCATGAGTCCACCTTGGAGTTCTTACATGGAAACCCAAGTTTCACTCAAGACAAACTAACTTCTGAAACCCTCTCAAATAGAGACCACTAAGAAAGACCAATTACTTTTAAATTTCAGCGCAGCTTATAACCGGGCCTCTATCAGTGAATGATGAAAATTCTAAGATTGGGAACATCGTTGTAATTCATACAATGTACACCAATATGAAAAATTGATTTAATATAATACTAAGTACATATGCAACATAAACAAGAATATGGACTTAGTATAGTTTTATCAAACAATAAAATACAAAAAAATGAGGAACAGTCAAACCACTAATGCTCGACTTATTCTTGAAATGCTTATCCTCAACTACTAACACATCAACAGTAACTAACCATGGAACCTTTTCCAAATGTAATCACATTCATTATTAAGCACATAAATCTATGTATATTTACTACTAAAATTATTTTGAAAGTGTTTCATTGAAACAAACATTCTACCATTTTTTATCCTCACAATCACTATCATGGTTTAAACATGTCTACTACAAGGCTTTTAAAGGGAAGAACTGAACATTTCCAAAAGGCCATCTTGGTTTAATTCTGTTTACATATAACGAACTTTTTGAGCTTATACAAAGTGGTTAAACCCATGATAATAGTGTCCTTTATTTTTAATTTATATATAATGGTATCTCATCCCATGAGATACACACCATCAACCACAATCCATGACTTCAAGAGGTGGCCATCACGCTTTAACAAGCACTAAACTGAGATATAAGAAGACAAACACTTAAGAGTTTAAGAGTTTTAAATATAGGAATACATGTTAATATCATCTCTAGTTAAACCCATGTGCACCATAGTATCAGGCTTTAATACAAAAACAATTGATCATCGTGTTAAGACACTCAATCCTCTTAAGGGAGTCTCCTTGAGATTTGGGATTAGTTTGATTCTCCAAAATGTCCATTTAACACTTCTTTGTATATGAAAAATGATTATTTAATAAAATATCAATATTATGATGATTCTCACCAAACAAAATAGCTTTATTTACCTTTATGAAACATGAATAGTACCATGTGAAAAAACACTTACTACATCGAGTGAAACAGAAAATCATTGACACCACCCATCATCTTATCAACACTATGAATTAATGTATCTGATGCCCAATGCTGAAGAACTAAAACAAATTCATGTTACTACATAATATTTTAGAATAATATTATTTTCACATGTTTTCCAACATAGAAAAGGAATGAAGATAATATTCATAATATATACTAAAAGGCTGACCATGTGCTTGGCATGTCTAGCCTACTTGAACTACAAATATTTATTACCAGACATATAAATGGGTTCATAAAAATACATGGAATATTGAAAAAACATTGGGGTCAATTTTTAATGAATTATAATCTTATTAGTGATAGAAAACACCAAGATAGTATGGCATGTGAATAATTTATTATAAGCAACTAGAATGGCCTTTAGAACCAAGCCACTACCAGAAAAAAATTACCTATTATCGAATTAAAAATATTTACCCAAAAATTTTGTAAAGCTTAATAAATTATCACTATAATTATGATAATGTAACATAGTTTGAATCTATTTTAGAAGATGCTTATAGGAAATTTTAATGCTTCGGTTTGATGGGAAACTCAACGAAACTACCCATATGTGAGGGCCTGATCAATAACCATGATTAAGGTTCTATACCAATGAATTAAACCAAACATAATTTAAATATTTGAAAATTTAAAGGTTTGGTTTTAATAAAATATATCACTGGTCATAAGAAAAAAATGTTGTTAAGACCACAAGGAAAAATAATTTTTTTTATTAAACATCTTTTTTAAATATTATTATTTAGTGGCATTAAATTATAATATATCCGTTTTATCAAATAACATTTTTAAAAACACCATTAATTTTTTATAAGGCCTCACACAAGTATATTTGATATCATATCTAATGTTCATTTATTAACAAATGAGTTAATAGAAAAAATTATGTCACTCTTTGTGTACAATAATATCCATATAAGTGACTAAAACGCATTAAATATCCACCAATATGTATCATAAACATTCCCTAATGGAATAAAAACTATGAAGTAGAAAAAAAAACTGTGAGTTATGAGGGTCCCGTCAAGACACCTTCAGTTCAATGAAAATAGTCTATTAATCCTTTTGTGAAAACTAAAAGAAGTTTTCCAAATAAGTGGTGTCGTCCATAAACAAGTGTTTTATTTTATTTATTAATCAACAACATTAAATTATTATTAAAACACTATGATACAAAAACTTTAGTATCTTACACAAAATTATACTTTAATATTTAATTTTAATGAGATAAATCCTTCTTCTACTCTACCAAATGGGTTGCAAAATCAGTATTCATGTATTTGGAGATCAACCACATCGCAAATCAATGTTATTAGATTTCTATCACCGCATATCACATATTTATATGATGATGGATTTACTTTTTATAAATAGTATTTATGATATTCTTATTCTTATGCAATAAAAATATATTATGTTTCTGATTCCATTCCATTTGTTTGGAATATGATAATTTTTTTCTTGTGTGTGGGGGACTATCTCTTTGCAAAGCGATGTGATTAGTTCACACTATACAAGGAATAAAATAAGGATGATTTTAATGAGATTATATGAAATATATGACATATAAATGTCTCTATATTAATTTTATATTATTTAACCATCATTTTTTAATCATTGGTGAAATGAAAACAATGTTGATTTGTATGTATGGTCAACCATCTCCGTGAATAGTGCATACCATTTTTTATCTCTAATTTGTATTTATTAATATAAATAAATAAATAATAAATATATATCATATTTATATAATGGTTCAAAATATATTGATTTTAAAATTTTATCATTGTAATAGAGATATAAATTTATCAAATCAAAACAAAAACTATAAAAAATGTAATAATTTCACAAAATATGATTTTAAAAATAAATTCTTGATAAAAGAGTAATACACGGTCATATGTAAATAATATATGGTATGATACATATCATCATGATTCATTAATTGATTTATAATAAACATATATGTATTATATAGGAGTCTTATTCATATATAAATGATGTTTATATATAATGTAAGGATGTTTCTTCTCACTTTTTACTTCCATAAGACATATTCAATATTCAACACCTATTTTTTTATATGGTATATATACTAATCAAAAATAAATATTATTATTATGATCCTATAAATAATTTTTTTTAAATATCCATTTTATCATCTCTATTTCAAGTGGTTTGTGATTCAAAATTTTCCAAATCATTAGAGATTCTTCTCTCCATTTGTCTTCCTTGAGAAATATGGTTTTTAATTCACATATGTTCATTTATAATTTGAATATATAGAAAAATTTACATGTAATATCATGAATTTATATATTATAACTACATTTGTGTTTCATTCAATATTCTTCTTTCATGTGGATTACAAGTCAAAGCTACCATTGGTAAGGGATTTATGTTACCATATCATTGTTTATAATAAATTTTTCCGATTATGATTTCAATGTTAAAGTATTTTGATATTTCTCTAAATATTTTCATGAAACATCATTAAATTTGGTTAAGCATGGGAATTCATGTTTTCCTACCTTATTCCTCGCTTTATGTACTCAAGTGTTTGAATATTGTTTTTAGAAAATTCATCATTGTACATCTATTTCGGTGAAACACCTCTTTCTTATAGACAAATGTTTTTAAAAAAATGTTGTTGATTTTTTAAATAATTCAAATGATTAATTTAAGATATTCTTACCCATATTTCACTATTTTACTATATGTTTTGTATTGAATATTCATTATATTTTTAAAAAAAATCTAATTTTTCTTTGACCAAAATTGTTAATGAATTTATTATTTTGATGCATATAGGATTAACGATATTTTACTATTTCCTAGCCAATAAATTTTTAAACAATTATTTATAAGTAGAATATTTCATTTCAATTAAAAGGATTTCCAGAATGATTTATAAATTTTTAGTATTAAAAATATATTATAAATTAAATGGTATTTTCCTCAAAAATGATTTAAATTATTTATAACAATACCTATGTATGATTGCAATTTTATTTTCAATGAAGGATATATTGAAAATTATTTATATTTGAAAAAGATATTTTTTAATGTGGAAATTAATTATTCCCCAAGAAATTTTCCAATTAATGTTCCAAAATCATTTCAAATAAAAGATAAAATCAATTGATATAATCTATGATTTACTTGGGATATTATCCAAGGAAAAAATTATTATTTTTTATCTGAAGTGTTTATTATTATGATGATAATATTTTTACAAAACTCATTTATCAAGATTTGGTTATACAATGATAAAATGATTATGAAGCCAATATATTTTTGAAAGGGTTATGATTTGATGAAATGATGAAATTATTATGAAACGTGATTTATTTATTCAGTTTATGTAATGATGTAATGTTTATGAATAACAATTATATTCGTGTATTTAGATATGATGAATGTTTTATGGTATTTTGGAACAAGTTTTTAGGATATTAATTTTATGATGGTGGGTATGTTATAACAAGGGAAGGTTTTTTCATTATAACCAAAGATTCATGGGACTTATATCTCCCCCCAATTAATTGTGTAATATTTGATCTCTCAAGATATTGTGAGGAATATAATGAGGAGTGATCCCTTTTCAAGAAGTTTTGTTGTTCACTTTGATCATATTTTGAGTGAACCTTGGTCAATGTGATGCTTTTTGTATTGAAACCATTCTACAATTATATCCTTGTATGTAAACCACGAATAATATGAGAGTGATTTTTTTATACATATATGTAAGCCAAATATCTAATCACTCTATCTATTTTATGCTCTCATGGATCATGTTCATTGATTTTTTTATGATTCAATTATTTTGAACAAATAATATTTATTCCCTGATACACTATTTTTATATATGAAATAAATGTTATGGTTTTAATATCTTATTATCATGTTATAATACCCTTATTATCATGTTAGATTTGAATATTTTCCATTGATTTTTCATTATAATAATCCAATGTCAACCATTCTTCTGATTTTATTCCCAAGGCTAAAATGAAATTATTTAATTAAGGGATGTTTATAAAGTATAATAAATGGGAATATCATTTTGGGAAAGATTTCAGATTAATCACTAAATAAGAAGATTGATTTCCTAGTCCCTAAATGAAGTAAACCATTTTGATAATCTTATGTTTTTTAATGTACAAAATTTTCATCTAAAATGATGTTATATATATTTATTTGATGTTTGGTTCGTTAAAACATATTACATGAATATCTGTTATGTTTTTTTTCACTCAATACCATATCATGGTATTCATCATGAATAGTATTTTGTTATATGCATATGCATCTACTGAGGAACATTCTCTATGTGTCATAGATTAGAGCACAAAATCATTACTTGGTAGGTATGTTCAACTAGTACAAATTCTATTGAAGAATGACCATATAATTTATGATAATTAGGATTGAGATGTTGACATACAATATCCTTTCCAACAGTTATTCTTGAAATATTATATAACACCCTAATGAAACTCATACATAATTTTTTAAATATGGGTAGATTGCAAGATCCAGGTTTTTCCTATGATGTACGGATCCATTAATTTTTTTTTTGAAATAAATTTATTATCTTTATTGATGTTTTTTATATAATTTGGAACAATTAGATGGCGTCTAGGGATTATTAGATCTGAGAGACCCAATTTTTTTGTGAAATGATATGTGGTTCATGGTTCGTACCAGATTAGTAGTATCTACCATTCCTAACCATGAGGAACAGTAAAGGGGAGATTCAAAATTATATTAACCATTCAAAAGATGCTGTATGGATGTACAAGACACTACTATGTATTCTTATAGGATACCAACACTATATTTTCATGAGTTATCAAAACATTAACCTAAAACACACACTTAATACCACTTAACCACTATATACATTCATCTTATCAAAATGTTTTGGAAAAACATGTAGATAAACTATGATCCCATTTTTATTTTGGGTGAAATTTCATCGTCCTCATAAAATTTATTAATATTATAAACCCGTGTTTTTTTCATTTTGCACAAAATACATCACACATATAGGTATCAATTTTCTCTCCTCCATGTCTTTTATCTGACACAATCATCCAAACACCAATTACTCTAAAGTCCGTTGAGTTTGACATTTAACTGTATGATCTTTTATCTTCTTCATTATTTTATTATATTACCTCTACATTTTTAATTTTATTCTAATGTGATCTAATATGATTTTTTTATTCTATTTTTCTATTTTATCATTTTCCCCAATTCAACATGAAATTAAAAGATAATAATAGTTGAGGAGACATCTATCTTCATAATCTTGGTTGTATAGTTATTTTACACTAATGTCACTGTATTTATATTATGATTTATTTATTCAAGCATTAAAACATCAATGAGACCCCTTATAAATATAAAATTAGATAAATTAATTGTTATTTAAATTCTAGTAATTGTTATAAATCCCCAAAAATCAACACAGAATGTTTCCCATCATGATATAATCCACCCTGAGATTGTTTCCCTTCTTAAATGACAATGATATATATTCATTTCAATTAATTTTAACTACCACTTAAGGTGTATTGAGTTTTACCTTGTAAAATAATTGTATTTCTGTGTAAGACACTGGAAAATGGTGGGTGATATGCATAAGCCCATTAATTTTTATTCACAGATTAGGATAACTCATTAAATTATTTTTCTAAACTAAATGAAATGAATTTTTAAAATGGAAAGTGATTAATGATAGCCTATAGAATCCTATATGAAAAATTGAAGGTGATACAAAGGATTGCATTCAAAATGACATATATGGGACCATCGAGCATAATAAATATAATTTTATAAATTATCATAAACATTTCATCAGTGATAAATTGGTTCATCATAGAACTACATGGACTAGAATATCGGTATAGTGAATTTTTCTGACCTCATAAGTTATTCCTACTTTTGTAAGTGGATTAACTTATATATTCTAGGTATGAAGTTGTTCTGTATGATTCCATTTAGTGAAACTGCATTCTGTTTTTGGAACACCAAGGATGTGTTTAAGGGTTTTTGATTTTATATAATTCCTAGAGTGATACATGGGTTCTTTATATGAAATTATGTGTACATAATTCTATGGGAATTGGATTTTTAGTATATCAATATCAATAATAGAGTTTATCTTTACTAAACAACTTGGATGAGTTTAGGTTTCTGATTAATTGTATTAATTGATAACAATGCCTAGTTGAAGAAATTTTTTGGAGTTGACCTATTATTTGCTTATATGACTGTCTAATTGCACTACATTCAAAAGAACATATAAATTGAGTCTTAGGATACCTATTATGACTATTCATGGACATCTTTGGTATACACCACTAGTCGTAGCTATATTAAACTAGCACACACACACATATAGTTATATATATATATATGTTTATGTATGTATGTACACATATATGTTCTTACATATATGACATATGATATATATATATATATATGAGTGTGTGTGTGTGTGTGTTTGTGTATGTGTGTGTTGCGTGACATATTTTCCAACAAAAACCGGATTAGGCTGAAGTTGGTAGTTATGGTAGGGTGTCCTATGTAGAACACCGATTGATGGGATTTATTTTATTTCACATTATCCATTTATTATTACCTATGAAAGTATCATTAAATATATAAAAACTAGGTACTTCTATACAATAATGTCATTGGACTACTGATTATATCTCACACTCAGTTCCGGCCATAGATTTGGTACCTGAACAGACATCATAAATTCTAGTAGGGACAAAGGGAATTATTCATCTTTGGAAGACTGATTACCACATTTGGAAGATATACAATATTATTGGACTAAGATTATAACCATGGGGTGATTAAATATTTCTTTTAGTATTTTACCATTAATTATCATATTATATATATTTTTTACTCAATGTCACATGTACTTCCCATTTAATTATAGTATCATGTTTGTCTAATCAGTTTATATATGATATTGGATATATTTTTCCAATTATTATTTATTGACGACATTTGATTCTGAATCTTATTAATGAATCTATCACACTGATTACTAATATTCAATATTTTTAGGTTCACTTATATCTTAGGAAATATTCTACCCACTTTACCATCATAGACCCTCACTGGTAGTTGGAAAACATCTCATATGGGGTGGTGCACCAAAGGCAAGGAGACCAACAACATTGGCTACTATTATCGAGAGAGGTGGGATTGAATTTTACAATGACGACATTAATACTAATATTAATTATTATTAACTCAAAATGAAAATATTTTATATATGATTCAATTTATATGACAATAAAAAATTAATTTTCATATACATGTTTAAAATGAAACAATGTTTTTTTGGAATATTTTAATAATAAAAATTACTTTATATAAAAAATAGTAATCATGTTGATTTAAAATTTTACTAGGATTATGAAAAACATAATAAGACATAATTTTATTCAAACATAAATGAAAATAGTGAAGAAACATATAAACTAATAATTTAAATTATAGAATGAAAAACATTTTTAATTTGAAAAAAACCATTACCTAATTTTTCATAATTGAATGAATATTTTCATTAATTCAACATTATATTTTTATATTAATTTTTTTACATTTTAAATAAAAATATTCTCAATAAAATATATTTCATAATATTTGAATTTATTAATATACAACTTAAATCTTATAAACATGATAATTTTTTTAAATTCCCTAATCATTCACTATTAAGAAAAAATATAATATTCTTAAAAAATATCAAAAATATAATTGAATGATACATTACAAAAGATGACTTTGAAATTAAAAAATACTTCATAATTTCATTATTTTAATAATTTTTAATTATGATTTTCATAAAAATATTAAATAAACATATATGTGTTGTGATACATTTTTTATTGAAGGAGACTCTTACTATAATTTAAACTCTCGTGTTACGCTACATTGTAGAAAAATGAATTCCTCAATTTAGATTTTAAATATCACATTTCACTAATGAAATAGTGAATCACCATAAATCCAATTAATCATCAATATATTTCTAAAAGACTGTGGTTTGGTCGTCCCTGGAATACATAGATGGTTCATCAGTAATCAATGACTCATTTGAATAAAACATCTTCTCATAGATTCATACAGTTCAAAGTTATCCATAAAATTCATCATGTCTTCATCCATTAGGATTTTATATTTATCCATGCATGATCACATATACATTGAATCTGTTTTTTTCTCTTTCCATAATTTATAAGAAATATATTTTTTTCTAATTTTTGTTAATAACTAGTTATATGTATTTTAACAATTTCATTTTCTCTTCAGCTATTTTATTAAATATCATCATTTTCTACTATTAGATTCAAAGAATAAAATATTTAGGATTTATAGTGGAATGTATCAACATTTAATTTTATATGACATCATTGGATTCCTTTTAGAATAAAATAATTTTATTCAAGAGTACATATTCTTTCTAATTATAATAATCAAAATCAAGTTTTTCACTTTAAAAATTGGAAATAAAAAATTCCAATAATGGATTTTTTCTTAAATCATTACTCAATGATACACTAAGTAATCATTGTAAATTTAAATGATTTTTACATTGATAGATTTACCATAATTTTAAATTAAAGATCTATATTAATTAGTGTATCATGGGATGTGATATAATAGTACAAAAATATTTGGTTGTATTATAAAAAAAGTAATGAAATTTTTTCATGGAATAATATTTTTCATTGACGGTTTAGATACCTTATACATAAATGTGTTATATTTTTTTAATCAAAAATATCTTATATTTAGCATCAATTAGTATTATTAATTTACTATATGTACTGAAATAATTTAATAATATTAATTTTACTTTAATGTGATTTATTATTTTACCGATTTGATACATAAAAATATATTATAATGAAAATATATATTCAATTAATAATATAGATAAAATCTATCATAATGAAATTTTTTTTAATTTATATATAAATTATTAACAGATTATTTAGATTACATGATCATGTCTATTAAAAAGAAATAATACATAAAAAATTTAATGATTATCCCTGAATTTAAAAAATAAGATATTGAACAAAATTGATTAATAATAGTAACTAGTAGTTTTGTTAAAAAAAGTGATATCCATTGTTGAATACTCATGGAAATAATACCTTCGGGCTTATAATTTCTCAAATTTCATTGCCCACTAATCTCAACAGTTTCAAATTTTTGGTATTCAACATATATTAGAGTAGGAATTGTCTTATCTAGATGGGAACTAAATCATCAAGTCAGTTATACAAAAAATCATGTTAAGAGTACCCAGGTTTTAAATTAATAAAAAACATACATGGATAAATAGGAACAAATATATTAAATGATGGATAGATTATGCATAGATAATAATTTATTATTTATTATTATTTATCACATAATAACCAATGAATAAAATAATTCATATATACTTATTAATCAAAAACATATAAAGGTTGATAAAATATCATGATAATTTGTAACATGTATCAAATAAAACATATAGATACACTATAATAAATTTACATTGTTTCATATTATGAAAAAAATGAAAATGAAAATTATAAATAAATTTAGAATATTAAAACATTATCTTGAAATCAACAGATAGTTAATCCTTTGAATTATTTAAGAATCCCATCGAATTTTTTTAATAAAATATATAAATTTTAAATATAATTTAAAATAACTAATAATCCAAAATGTTTTATGGAGGAAACAATACATGAATGTCTATAATAATATTAAATTATATATTATATGATTGAATGCTTACGATGAGATATTGATAATTTAACTTGGGCTACAAGGAATGTAACACCAAATGTTATTCCAATATAAACATGACATGTTTTTTACATGGAAAAACCTCATAGTAGTTGTAACATGTATTTACAAATGAAAATTTGTTAATATATATGGCATGTATTTCAGTAATACATCTATAGTATATAAAATGTAGTGGTAATGAACATTTTTTGTACAATATGTTAGTATTGTTTTTGTAATCACAATTTCTGTAAACATAGAATGTATATGTTGAATTACTTATTGTTTATATACTATGGAGGGACAAGTGACAAATAGTTAGTATGTTAGAAACATTCCATTTTGTTAGTTTCATTAAAGGTATAATGATTGAAGTCAATATTTGGAATGTATTGATAATATGTATTGACCTATGAGAAGTCCAATGAAGTATATTTCATGTACACATTTTAGTGTTATATAACAGATAATTAACCATTACATCATACTTTTTGAATTTAAAATGTAATTTCGGGATTGTAATCAATAATATACTTCGTGATTCAATATATTTACACATGCGATGTACAATGAAACTCATAACATGTATTTTGAACTGAGTTACATAGTTAATGCTAAAATTCTTAATGAGGTGTGGTTGTGTTAACCTTTCAATAACCTCGATAAACTATGAATGGGTTCCTCTATAACTCTTCTTATGAATTGAGACTTCACATGGATAGAAATTGTCATCATAACAAACATATCTACTATTATAACCTAAAAAGTTTTCTATATGTGAACACTAAAAATCTAATTCCTGAAACTTTTGAAATAGACTGAAAACTTTAATAATTTTTTTTTATGATTGTGAAAAATATATGGATCATCTATGTAGTTTAATCCTTTATTGTGGCCTAATTTTGTGTTTTATTCGATCTCAGTTGATAAATTTAAAGAACTAGTTGAAAAACATTATAATAACACAGATATGATCTTTATCATTTAGTATTTAGCTAATATAAATTTATAATTTCTTTACCTACATTATTAATCTTGATCATATTTGTGCCATAATTCTTATCTCACTTGAATTATGATATCGAATCCATATAAGGATTCCACTACACATATCAACACATGCTCTAAGAATATTGTAGGGAAGTTCATGATCTCTATTGATCTAGTTTAATGTGGAGAATGTATATAGAATTATAATCTATACATCACTATATTGTTCTCTTTTTTATTCTCTTAGATCATGAAAGGTAAAAATATAGAACATTCAATATGGGGTTTTAATTTTTTTCCTATCACGGTCAAAATCAATCGTCAAAATAACATAATTTTTATTATATTATTATTTTTAAAATAATTTATTTATAGAAATTCGATTTCCATATTATTTAATATATATAATTCCCCATATCTAAATAACATAAAAATTTGTAATTTAATTATTTCCCATCGTATATACTATATATGGCCTTTAAATTAAATAAATAACTAAAAATGATTATATATTATTGTTAATATTTCATTCTTTCATATTATAAAACCAAATTAATATTGTGGAATATAATTCCTCGAAACATTGAATTGTAAAATATATACATATATTAAATATAAAAAATATTATTTTTCTAAATAGATGAATACATATTTATATTTAGTTATTCATTTAATGTGAATAAATTTATATATTATGTTATCTTTAAACATGTGAATAAATGATCAATATATTAATCAGTTTGTGAAAAATTAAATAATATTTAAAATTTGAATTACTTATTCTAATCATGAATATAAAATTATTACATTTATATGATAGAAATTAACTGATATAAAATTTATTTTTATATTAAAGAAACACTTTTTGGAAAAGTGATAAACCATACATGTTCTATCAAAGGAAACATCATACAGAATTAAAAGAGTTCAAAAATATTAAAGAAATGCTTTTTTCCTATTAGAAGAATTCCCCCTATAAATATTCATGAAAATGTAATTTAACAATAGGACTTGTTCATCATTGATAATGTCCTCAATTGTGTAGGTCATCTGGTCCCATGCTTATATGAATTCTTCCACTAATAAATTTTTTTATCGATTCCTCATAAAAGTATTGTGTTTTTCATGTTAATACAATTTATTTTCACCTAATTTGTGTCCAACTAAAATAGCCTTTCGCCCCTAATAATTTCATATAGTTTAGTGGCAACAATAATCTATTCCTCCTCTAACATTTTTCCATTAGAATTTAGATTAATTTACCACTTTATTAATTCCTCTTCACCATTTCCCACATAGTTCTGGTAATAACAACCAATGATTCAACGACTAATACATCCTCACTACCTTCTAACCCCTAATGAACTATCAGATCGATAATTAACACATATAATCCTGCAAAAAAATACTCCTCATGTCACCCATCTTCCAAATGTAACCTTCTTTTGATCCACCATTCTTATCCATAAAATTTTCATTAAACATATTTGTACTTATTTCCATGACCGAATCCTTCATAGAAATATCACCACAACTCGAATTGGACCAAATTTTTTGGGTTGACCATGTCTCCATTGGTTTTGGAAGATTTGGATAATCATTATTCCCTATGGATCTATTACACTTAATTATAATTAAACTCTTTGTATCCTTGATAACTCGCTTCCAATTTTTCCTCTATTGTATGTCCAAGTCTCTATCAAGAACTTCATTAGAGCTATCATGTATGACATGGGTATCACTCTCCTCCCAGATTCATCTCGTAAATAGTTTGTTTTCTAAGCCCGAAAATATTCTCCAAGGACATTAAAACTATTATATTCAAATATGATTTGGTATGTCTTATTTTAGATCCATTATTAACCTCCCCCCACTCCACAAACCATTACAACAGTTTCTCCTAGACCATACAACCACATAAGCTTTCTACATTTGAGATCTATACCGCCTCAGCCCATGTAAATCCTATTCCATATCACTTTTCCCCTATATATGATCTCATAGATGTATTTTTTGGATTGGAACTAAATTCAACAACACTAATAACATCTTCAAAACCCACTAAATTTGAAAGAACCTGACCAATAGACTTAGGGTCATCCAAATCTATCGTTAATAATTTCATGATGTATTTCACCATCGGGTGTCTATTTTGAATGATGCTATAAATGAGTTCTTCCTAAATTAGAAATACTTGAATTCCTAAATTATTCATCAGGACTTCACTAGAAATAATAACCAAAACTTGAAGATTTCATCCTCCATCTACATCAATCATCTAGTCTAATTTCTTATCCTACGACAACAAAAAGTAATGGAATGACACCATATCTTACGTGATGAACAATAATACAACCACTACTCGAAGTCCACACATTGTTTTGAACAAAACTTTTCTCCAACTTTAATCCAAAAAAATAAACCGGCCTTCATGATTAATCAACATCCAAAAATATTTGTGGAATAATCAGGTGATGAACTTAGTTGTTCCTACTATCAAAGAATATAAATAAACACTTCATATGTCCTAGTATATTAAAGAGTTCAAGGATTTTGAAATTATAATGGAATATCAGGAAATCATAAATAGATCATCATGGTCAAAATATCATGTTTCATGTGAATGACGTAATAAAACCAGAATAAATATAATTGATGTCTGTTGTAGGAGTGAGGGAATGGGGAAAGGATTTAATCAGGTCATCCGTAGAAGAGAACCAAAAAATTATGTGTTTTCTATCAAGAATCCCCACCTTTTAATGATACTTAAAACCCTAAAAATTAGATTATATGAATGTCAAAGGAATCCCCTGAAGTATAGGCCTTTTTTAATTGGGTAAATTAAGATGATATTCAAGAGAGTCAATCCCTCATCGAATTCTAAAGATGTGATCTGGTGGTGAGGGCATCTGTTGAACCAATCACAAAACAATATAGAAAAGAGATATCACTGGGAATGGGGGAATACAATTGGGATTGGAGAATGGAACAAAGAGAAGAGGTGAATACTTCACATGGGATGTCTAAGGTAAATCCAACATAAAGGGGGGATAACATAGTGGCCATGAGTGTTATGTATAAATAGTGACTCTATCGCGACACGAGATCTCAATCATGCTATATGATAAACGTTAACATTAAAAAAATTCAACAATTAAAACATTAAAAATTATTATTAATCAGATTAAATTTTGATCAATTTTATGAGATTCTAGAAACACAAAATGTTTTACCATCTTGGACACTTTATTATTTAATACTAGTTAGAGTTAACTAATGTCCATGTGTAAAATTTAAAAACATGTGAAGGAACATATCAATATTGAGTTGAGTGTAGAAATAATAATATTCATCTTATGATTTATATTATATATTATAAAACATATATCCCTTGATATCTTATATCATAAGATTATTTTTTCTTTCATGAAGATATATTCATTATCAAAATTCTTTTTACTTATTGAAATGAATATTTATGTTAACTACCATGGACTTCAATTTTTGTAGATTGTTACATTTAATACAATGAGAATGAGATATAGTTTACAATTAATATATAATGTTAACATAAATTAAACATTACTCTTTATTTTCAATATCACTAATATTGTTCACAAAATATGTTTCCTCCTTGTGGGAATATATATTAATGGTATTTATCAACATAATCAATGTATATTATTCATGATTCACAATAGGAATATTCAAAATATTAATGATTAATAAAAAAATTGAAGGATTATTTTTTAAAATGAAACATAAATCAGATGAAACATAAAAATTTATGTTTTTTCACACTATATACATTCATAAGGATAACTAAAAAAACAATTCATGAGATTAATCCTCGATGCTTTTGAAACGACAACACCATATAGTAAAAAAAATCTTTTTGAAATATGTATTAATAATAAAGGTCATATTAATTTAACAAATATAATTATTTCATTTTCATATTCTCATTATAGATGAGAACTACTATAAACCAACAACATGTTAAATATTTTTATGAAAATTTAACATTAATTTTAATGATAATAAAAATAACTTAATGATAACACAGACACACACATATATATATATTATGGTAATCTAATAAATAATGTCAATTGGTCAGAGAAAACGAACACAAACATACAACAATGAATATAAGAAAAATCTACTGAATATCACAAGGATTCTACTAACATATTTGAATTAGATAAAAAAATACATAAACCCATCATAGAGTATAATTTGGATTACATCACAAAATTTTAAAAACATTACAAACTCTGGAAATAACAGTATATGAATTAATAATAACCAATAAAAGTCTAATAAGTGTAATATCAAAAATCATGAATATATAAAAGTAAATAATTGAACACTATACATATATTCACACTCTAATGGAACAACCATGTTGAATTCAAAACTATAGCCATAAATTCTATAAATAGAGGCAAAAATTATTCAAATAAATGAAATCACTGATATCTAGAAAATTTCTAATAAAAATATATAAAATTAAATATAATATCATTCATCATATATATAATCATCAATATAACGCAAATATAAGATCACATAACATCATCATCTATATCTTCTCATAGATTCAATAATAAAAAAACAATGATAAATTATGTCATAGGAATATATGCACTATATATATGAAAATAGAAATCCTACTGATATTGAAACACACAAACAAAATGATATAAATATATATATATAATCAAATAAAATAAATCATTGGTAGCATTATTCATACTTAATTTTTATAGGCATATATCATAACACAAATCTCTTAATAATTTCTTCATAAACAATTATCACTAAATAATATCATCTAGGTGTAGTAATGTATTTCCATATACACTTTGTTAATTAATCATAATTAAAATATTATGAAATCCAAAAAAACATGATACAAGAGATACCTTTTTTTATAATTACAAAAAAATGGTTCAATCACACATCCAATGAATATCTTAACTACTTAATCCAGTGGAAAATAATTTCTATTTAAATAAATACTTTTCTCAAATCCATAATGGTTTTGACACAATTAAGACTTTGATATATTTTATTTTTTTAATAAGAATAATGGATTTATAAAATATTACAATAAAAAATTCAATTAATATATATTTAATATGACATAAAAATGAAATATGATCCAATAATGGATAATTTTGTGGCCTTTATTATCATCAATATGTCACTGGTCCATGATAATTATTCCACATAAATACTTTGGGCCACTATTTTTCCTTGAATTTTCACCCCTTGATTTTTTATTCCTACGATACCATCATGAAAATAAATCCACACATGGATTACATAAATTTTCATTATATCACCCATAATTTAATGTGGGAAAAATTATATAGATCAAAATTAATTTTAATAGGCAAAAACCATACAATTTTTATAAAACACATTTCCATATGAAATATAGGTTATTTATATTCCCAATAATTCAATTATTTTAATGTGTAACTCAACCATTGGTTCATTTTATATAATTACAATTATTCACCATATAATAATTTATTTTTACATACTAAATTCATTTAACAATAGATTATTTTTTTTGGACAATATAAATTCCTTCCACATAGCTTGATCAGTCGCTTGGAATTTAATTCAATATTTAAAAAACCAACTAACATTAAAATAATGTACTTTAATTTAGTTAAATTAATCCCCTAACCATTGGTACATTCCATTCACTTACCATTATTCACCATACAATCGTTGATTTTTTACATACTAAATTCATTTTAAAAATTATTTTATTTTGACAATATAAATTCTATCCACATAGCTTGATCAATCGCTATGAATTTAATTCAATATTTAAACAACCAAATAACATTAATATAATATACTCCATGATAATCATATTTAAATGTAAAAAAAATCATTCATTAGGCATGCACCACATCAAACCATTTATATATACCAAAATACTCTAATTTCCTACAGTGCTCCTAATACATTAATTTTGATTTATTATCAAGAATTCTGTGATCCATAGGTAGCTGATATCCAAAATTACCAAGATCAAGGATAAAATAATGTGGTTATTTTAGTTAATAATTGTGTAAAATAGATGTTGGTAACTAGGATTCATTGTCAATGTGACCATCTTATTGTGTTTACTTTATGTGAATATCACCCAAAAGAATTTCTCCGCTATGAGTATTATTATTATAAAATATAATTATATATATATTTTTAATAAGTACCACTAAATATCTTAATTTATAATCTTAAAAATATTAATATAAATGATTTTTATACCTAAATTTATGTATACTAATTATAAACAAAGTGTGTTAATTTGTTTACCCTATGCAATCTAATATATACCTAAAGACTAACTATATTTCACATGATTCAAACTATGTTAAATATTTATCCCATTTGAAAACAATTATGTCCTTGTCAAACTAATGGGGTGAAATTTAATTTAAATATATAAAATTATCCAATTATGAGGATATATTTTAGAAATTTAGTTTTTTATAACTAACGAAAATGTAGTAACCCAATTCATATGTTGATGAGGAATTTTTAATTCAATTTTTCTAATGTAATATTTTTTCTACTAGGCCCCATTTTCAATTAATAGTTTGATAATATATTATATTAAACTAAATTTAGAAATTATTTAAATATATTAACAATTACATAATTAAATATATTATTATGTAAATGTTCTAGTAAAATTCCAATGATTATAAAAAATTAAGCTATGTGATAAAAATGATAGTCAATATGTAAAATTACCCAAAGATTTTATTTATTATGAATGTAAAACATAAAAATATAGTTGAATAGATTAGGATATAACATGGATTTCCTACTCCTATATGTTCTCCTATATTTTTTTGGATACAATAAAATTGAACTAAGGACTTCATAAAACTTATTATAATTATTTATTTATGATTATTAATGTTAATATATTATTATGTGAATTTTAAATTTCATTACATGTCTAAATCAACATAATAAATTATATTAGTTGGATATATCAAGTAGGATAAGTGAAATTATAATATGAAAATGTTTGTTCACCACTATGTATCATTTTTATTCCCATCGACATAGAACTAAATTTGTTTTCCTCTTCATTTAGGTGGAAAATGGGACTTTTTAGATTTGTTTCCTTCTCAAAAAAGTTATAACAATAAAAATTAAATGGATTATTTTATTGTGATTCCCTAAATGATATAGACCCCATTAATGGGGGATCATTGGAATTATTTTTTAAATTCTTCAATTTTAAATAAACATATTGTATTATTAAAGGTGCTAATGACCACATTTTATTATAATATCCACCCTAAATATATGATAAATTTTAATATATTTAATCACATAATAATTTACAAGGATTGATGTAATGGAATACCCATTAAAATTATTTTTATTCACCTAAATTATATATCATCTACTTTAGGCACAAGTGGTTACAACATGAAATCATCTCATCCTGACCATCAAAGAGAAACATTGTGTTTCAACTAAAAATTCATAAAACACACAATGTATATTCGATCGACCCTATACATAGAATGATCAAAAATATAAATATACTTTTATAATACATGATTCTACATCCCTATATGAAAAATATCATATTTAATGATCAAAACACAACAATATTCCTTCATTTCTCACCAATATGTTTTTAATTGAATTTTTTTTAAAAGGGCAACACTTGAACACCTTCAATTCATCAAGCCCATTTATTATTGAGAACATGAACACCCAAATGGATAATATTTTGATATCATTATATCTTATTATTCTCCCTAGATCATTGAATACTAAGGAACTAATTATCTTTGAAAATTCTATAGATCTTGGATTAAAACTATATCTTAACAGTTGGGTATGAATAAAATATTAACAATATAAATCTTCTAAGATATCCCTCATTTTCTATATGAGTTATCTCAAAATTCACTACTCCACTATTCTTATTATCATAAAATAAATATTCATAAAATAATAAAACGAATAATATAAGTTTTCAAAACAAACTTATGAAAACAATATGAACTTTGTAAATAATTTTCATATGGAATTAATCTCGTTTTTAAATTTATGAATTTATTTCTCCTGTAAATTATGAGTCAATACTTCCAATTAAATTTTCTGATGATATTTCATTATCTATTCACATGAAATTTTCATATATAAATATTATTATTTAATTAAATATTATTAATTAAAGTCTTATCAGATCAATAATTTATAAAATATTATAGATTTTTTTAAATTACATAATGTTGTTTGGAACTCATATCATCACAAGAATATTTATAAGAAATGATTTCTTCAATATCCACTAGAATCATAATCATATTCAATTATTTTGATATCATTTATGGTCATAACATTCATCAATACCAATTAATATTTATTTATTTATATTTTTTTAATATTCCTTATATATTTAAAAATACTTCATTTTAATGACTTTTTCATCATAATGTATGTTCAAAAAAATAATACCAAGTAAAATATGATTATAGATATCATGAATATCATGATTATTGTTTCTATGAGGACATAATAATTCATATTTTTTAATGTAGAGTATTTCATATAATATTTTTCGACTATCACATACAAATTGTGTGGAATTACATTCCCCATGGATCGAAAATATTGATATATAAAAATTAATTCATATAATAAATCATGAATGACTATTTTCTGAAATATTGGAATATCTCCTAAACAGAATCTTCAATTGGATTACTATGACCACTATTAATTTGATAATGTGTGTTTTACTATAGGTGAAATAGAATTTTTATACAGTGCTGATATTTTTCCAGTATTGTCTACATCAAAAAATTATATAAAACTCATTATTTAAATTAAATTATTAATTAATTATATAATGAGTATTTTGAAATATTAAAAACTATTAAATAAATTATTAGGAACATAACTGATGTTAGTTCCTCAAAAAAAAAATCATGAGAAATAGTTGAGGCTCATGGAGTGATAGTATTGGTAGATAAAATTGTATTTTTGTGTATATATCATCATAATTCAATAATGCATATCATCTTCTTTAATACATATTTTCTCATCCCCATAGATTGATCTAATATATGGTATATATATATTTATTTTTTTCTCAATCATTATTTCCCAAAAAACAATGAGTTAGTTTTTTATAAATAATATTTTGGATCACATGTGTTGATTTTTCATTGAATATTATTATTTATAGAATAAGAATATGATAATTATTTGACTCAAAATATATATCATTCATCAAACCATTGTATCGTAAAAAAATAAAATGAACAATTTTTGTTTTTATCACTTTGGTTTTTTCTGATGCTATCATACCATTCAATATTTTTTCATCACTGGAACTTGATTAACTAGTGGCTCGACCTTTTTATATGAACCATTTTTGTTGATTCATCATGGATAGTTCCACAATATTATAATGTGATTTAAGATAGTTGGATATTGTACTGTTGTATGAATATTAAATATGATAATATTTTAGAATAAAAAAAATTGATGACGGTTTTAAAAGATGGGGTGTATATATCAAAATGAATCGATGTCATATTATTTATCCATTAATGAGAAGTAGGAATCCTTCATTAATATTTATATTTATAAATTTTTTATATATAATGGGATTTGTGGGAATTAAATTCTTTAGTGGAAATTTAAATGGTATAGGGATTTGGAAAATTCCCCAAAAAATTATTCGTTAAAAAAACTAGCAACTACATGACATATAGTTCAGAAGAGAACTAGACATTTGACTGAAAAAAATTTGGATTGATTTTTGCAATGTTAATATTGTCACGTAATTTTTTACTTGGTATAAATTTTTTTGAATACCTAAGATAATATATAAACACCCACCATCTAGCATGGAAGAGAACAAACACTGGGATGTTACATAGACTCAAGTATAGTACATATAAACATTGAGAGTATGTGAACATGGATACATGTTGGACCATTCATTTTTAGATATTCTAGGATTCCCCTTTACCTAATGTTTAATCCTTCCACGGTATGATAGATCACTTTTTTCCTCATTCTATATTTTGAATTTCCATTCCCTCATTCCCATGAACTAATTCATTTTGGGTATGTTCCTTGGATTCATCCCTATGAGTGTATGGTATGGTAACTCATCAGGAGAATTTGAATTTGTTTCCTATAAGAGATAGTTCTAGATAGGATCGAGTATCCATTATTTTGTCCCATAATAAAATATTATATCCCATTTTTCACAATGTTTGATCAACTATCCCATATCATATTTCTAATAGATGTGATTCAATTTATAATGGTTTTTTCTAGATATTTTTATGTATCAAAAACAGGCCTTAAATGTTATTACCTACCTATATAAAAACATTTTTAATATCCCAATGAGGCGTATCCTCATTTATTGAATATATAAAATGACCATCAATGTTACATTGTTCATTAACATTGAGAGTCTCAATGACTTTTTCATCATAGATGACTTCTATAAGTGTTATCGAGACCCATCTTGTGAATTATATTAGATACTTATTACCATGAAGAATAAAGATGAATTACTATGATTTAAGTTAGGTCACTACATCAGCTTGAGACTTGGAGTCTTCAATGATAATCTATGTGTCATAAAATTCATTAGTTTTTTATTATTTAGAGTCAAATCCCTCTTTTATGTTTTGATTGTTGTTGTTTAGGGGGTGTAGTAGTATTCCATTCATGGGAACTTCCTATAGGTGTCATGTCTAATAAAGATCATATTCTTGCAATAGGGTCCAAAAGTGGCCACGATCATGTATAAGTTAGATTGTATAGAGCAGACATAGACAGATCTTAGATATGTATTTTAGAAACAATAAATTTTTTAGTGGGTCCTAATCTATTACATTATATGGTGAGATTATAAATTTCCCATTTTTCTTTACCATACTATTTTTATATACAAAAATATGGGATTAGATATCAAGAATTCATTTAGATTATCTATTATTTACATTGTACCCCATAATGGTTTATATAGATGTGTTCTTATGTATAGGTACTGTAGGATATATCCTCCCCTAGGTATGATATTCTGACTTGGTGTCATTCATCTACCATTGGGCTATTTGAGATTGAATTTTATTATAACCATTAGCTTACATCTATCCTAGTGTACCCTATCTGGTCAGCTAATGATAGAATAGTGTCAATGACTCATACTTTCTGGACCTGAGTTTATAGAAATTCTATCTATGATAATTGGTTTCTTTACTAAGGTAAAAAATGTTAATCTATCATACATAGGGATTTCATATAATATAAAATAGTTATTTTGTGGTAGTCAATGTATACATTCACCATGTCTTTGACACTGTTCTTTTTGAATCATTGCATTTAAGGATAAGTTTAAGGGAAAACATAGGTCAATTAATCATATAATAATTTATTATTGGATCTGAATCCTTCATAATTGTTCTCCATATATATCATCTTTAAAATGTTTGTCTCTTTAACCTTAATTTATATCAGTACGACTATAAACAAATAGGATTACATAGTAGGATCATTGTGAAAACCATTATACTGATGAGGCCTTAGTCTAAAGAATTTTGTAAGACGTAGATCCTTATGGTATATTTCCAATTCCACCTCGACCCATTGAGTATTATATTTTTCTAAAACTATGAATACATTATACATGTTGGGTGAGGAAATATTAAAAGTTACACAGGTAGTGAATTTTCATGATTTAAGGAGATATAGACACCTTGGAAGTAAAGGAAATTATCAGGATAGTAGAATATGTTTTTAATATTTTATGGTACCACCCAAAAATAGTAGTGGTCCTAGTAGAGATACTTCTTTGTTTTTTAGAAGAATTATTATCAACCATGATGTTGAAAACATATTAAAAGTTGAAACACTCTTGGATAGAGTTCAATCAAATATTTGAATATTATTTTTTAAAATGTGATGTTGTATGATTTTGTGATCCAAAATCTTATAAAGATTTATTAGGGAAGCATGGTTGTCATTGAGTATATGTAAAGGTGAACCAACCTATCATGGTATTCTATGTACATGGATCCTGGTAGATACATTTGAGAATTGAAAATAGACTTGGATTCACTGATATATCCTTGTTGGTGTTGTATATCATTCCACCCCATCATACTATTGGGTTATTGAAAATTATTTGATTGTGTATATTTAATTAATATACTAGTAATCGACCATCGGTTATGATAGTGAACACCATAGAACTAACACTGAATCAGTAGGTAGATGGCTTCAGATACAAGGATCTTCCATGTGAGATAGAGTAGGCCGTAATTTTAGGATATATGGACATGAACATAATATTATCGTTGAAGTTTTGATCAATATTGATAGGGTATATACTACTCTAGTGACAGGTGGGGATATATCAAACATGAATTCTAAACCAATATTTTAGTTGATAGCGAGGTAATTTATTGGATATTATGCCATATATATCATCTTGAGAAAAGTAACCAGTTGGGTGGAAACAAGGATGATGATTGGGTAGATATCATATAATGTAAATCTTATGTTATGTTACCATTTCTAACATATATAATAGGATCATTCAATAATCATAGATATGGTGTCAAGGGATGTTGAAATATAGAAAACTTGAAGGCATATCACCAAGATGAACGATGTATGATCTGAGGTACTAAGTATTTCATCACTAATTTGGATAAATTTTATATTAAAAATAGCACAAGACTTCTATTCATGGTTGTATTCCAAAATTGATACATAACGATTATAGTAGATCCTTTATGTAAACCTTTATGATTTCACAATCCAATAGGGGGAAATATAGTGATCCAAATCTTCATTATATTTTGTTAGATGACCCTTTATTGAGATAAATTTATATCGAATATCATAATAGTTGTTATAATACATTGTGATATCATTCTATGTATGGAAATTATCTCTGTAGTCAATAATTTAATTGACTATTTTTGATTATTGATTAAATCAATATTGGTATGTTGGATGAAGTTACCTTATTATGATGGTATAGAATCTAGGGAATATAAGGACTAGATTATAGAATTAATTATACATCCAATTTCTCCTTCACATAATAGTAAGGACATTAGAACAATAGACTATGATATTTCATATTCATGGCATATTAAAAGACTATAAGGAATTCATCCATGAGGATTGTAGATATTTTTACCCCATTTAACGAATAACTTATGTACAAACCTACACCTATATTCTATACTAACATATATTTTATAAAATAATATTTCACTTATATTTGTTAGAAATCTATGAATTTTATAGTCTTTTTGTTGATTAATTTGTTCCTTAGACATAGTGTGTCACCATGGGTTACCACAATGATTTTATGAAAGTTGGTGGAAGGGAGAAGGAGGTTATTAACATATTATCACAATTTGAACGAGTTAAAATTAATTGTTTATTATCTACATTTAGGAATAATTGATAACTTTTATTGGTTCATGGGGTAAATTAATTTTTTAATATTTACCATAGTTCATGTTGTTATCATCACCTCGTCTGAAAAGAAGAGAAGAAAAAGACCATATTATGGTGTTTTAATGGTCACCATGACTACTTATTGATACCCATCAAAATTATAAACATCCCAAACTATCTATGTGACTTAGTAATTGGATTTTCCATCATATTATTTACTGGTTCATGTTAGTATTTAGGGATAGCATCCTTGTGTAATCAATGTTTTTGGAGGACCATATGGGACATTGGTGGAAGGTATTTGAAAAATTCTACATGTACTAAAATTATGAGACTTTATGGATGTTTTAGATCATGATTTTGGATTTAACTTCCATTTGCATTCCATCATTGGGGAGTGAGTGGTAGTGGATGTAGTAATGGTCAAGATGGTGCAACAATGGGGTCAACCGATGTGAATGACCATGAAGAAGGACTTCATTAGTTTTACATGACATTATCATACATTCCTGAAATATTTCTCTATGATCACGTATACTATGAGTTTTGTAACGCCCCGACCCCAGCTACCCAGAGTCGGTGCCTTACTTCGTAACATTGGCATGATCACAAAAGATCAAGTCTCGAAAGACCGATTAGTTTAGTAGCCTTGGAAACACTAGAAACATTCGTAAACGTTACATTACATCATAAAGTGAAAAACTACAATAACAAAGTCTCCATAGTCCACCCTCATATCCTCTTCTCACAAACCCTACAGGTCATTCATAAAATACTTCTTCACATCCTGGAAAATATTAAAACATTGAAAGGGGTGAGCTCAGATGCTCAGTAAGGATAACAATATAGAGGAAGCTTTCATCAATAAACATAAACATTTAAGGCAATGTATAACTAAAACAAAAGCCTTTTAAACATGAACTTCAACATAATATGGAAAAAGTAAAATAAGATAATGCCATTCACTTCTTCACATGGATATTCTACTGGTCGAATAATCACATGCAATATCAATAACCACTTTCATAATGAGGGAATGTATAATGCCGGACATTCTGAAACATTTTTTCAAGGCCTCGGCCAAGACGTCTAAAATGATTAAGGCCTCGGCCAAAACCATAAATCAAATTGGGAAAGGGCCTCGGCCAATTCCACGTCTAGTTGTCTCATGAGACCTACCGATGAATCGAGGAGCTATAGCGGGCTCCACCCGTCACTTATTAAGTCCAATACATTCCTCATATGAATAGGTTTAAACATATCATAAACCATAATATAATCGTATCACATAAAACATGCATAAAGGAAATATAACATTTCCACATTTCAATCACAAGATATCAATACAACACGTTGATATCATAAAAACGCTTTCAAAACCATTTTCAATACCAAAATAAAAGAAAGTTAAAACTTTGTATTTATTTTTTTCATCAAAAAAAAATGATGGCTTGTAGAGGAAGCCGAAACTCAAATAATGGTCACGGCGGCAGAGAAGTCATTGTCGCCGCATATGTACGAAAAAAAACATTCCCTTTTTGTCGTTTAGTAAAACTCTTCGTATAAAAATATTCCTTTTGAATAAACGTAAAAGTCAAAGGGGTTTATACACCGTATAAAAGAAAATTGTGTATAAAACCAAATATGCCTCAATGAAAGGAGATTGAGACGAAGTCCTTAAAATGATCATTTTTAAAATAAAATAGATCTATTATGTGTATTCACTATAGGTACAAATAAGTAAAGTAAAAATACAAAATAGGACATAATAATATCATGACATAATTTCAAAGTAGGAGATTAACCCAAAGAATGGAAGTTGGGTTAAGAAATTTCCTTACCTTGTGTCTGACTTGACTCAACCATTCTTTAACCTCCTGAATAATAAACTAGAGTTAATATCTACCTTATTAAGAACCATTTTCAATTTCATTATCCTTTTTATATCACTTATTACAATGATATGAACATTATGTAATTATTTATGTTAATAACGGTCGTTTTGTCGATCTTTGGTACTTGAGTCAACAATAAACTTCTTATAATTACAAGTTGTTTATGTGGTAGAATATCCATTATCTCCAGAATTATATTCATGATTTAAATTTCATATATGTAATATATATCCAGTATATACATTCATTTATAATATTACGTAACATTTAGAGGTAAGAAATGAAATGCACCGTTCATGGAGACGGTAAGCCGTACGTACGCATGAACGCTACTTTCATTTCTATTTCATATTTAATGGAATTAAATCATAATTATATAAAGGTATAATATAGTTCCAGTATAATATCATATATAATATCATTTACTCCATCCTTTATACATCCCACATATGGCATTAACGATTCACATCACTTTGAGGGGGCGGTAGTCCGCACTTCCTAAAATGAAATTATCGTGTTTTACCCATAATGGAAATCATAAAGTATGCCATAAATGAGAAATACAGAAGCATAAGTAAAACATAAACATATTATATATCATATATAAAAATAGTGACATCTTAATGGCCACCTTTGAAGGTGTTATATGAGTGTTGAACAATCATCGTTTTGTGAGGCAGAAATTCGCCATCCACAGAAACCGTATGTTCATTAACCATTAGATGTAGGTGTGTGTAAGTGTATCTCAAATCCTTCTTATAAAAACATAATAGTATATTGAGGATACTGGTGTTGTTACAAAAGAAATGAATAAAAAGAGTTTAGGGGGTTTTAGAAGAAAAATAAAACAAAACAACATTAGAGAAGACATTACCTCAAAATCGGGTAACTCTTTTTGATTTGAGCCAAAGGCTTCCTTGGGAAGCGTTCTACCCAAAGTGAGGCTTCTAGGAGAAAGAGAGGGATGTTGGGAGAGTATTTGGGCAGAGGTTGGCTGAGCCAAATGGCTTGAACGTGTGAATAAGGTGGGAGTGGTGGGGGGCTTTTATAAGTGGAGAGGAGGGGCACTTTTGGAAATTAATGAAATGTTACATTATTACACAATGATTTTAGGATTCTAAAGGTCCCACATTTATATAATTCTAGGATAAGGTGATAAGGGTTCGAAATCGCCTCATCCAATTGGATTTGGACAAGTGTAAGCCTTAGATTTTGCATTATCTTCCCATTTTATTTAAATCGTTAAATAATGAGGTCATCGCTGCATCATCATGATGTCATAAATAATTTAATTTATTTAATGTCTAAAAATTATAAAAAAAATAATATGATGTAGGAAATCTTTTTATCTTTCTAATGAATATTTATAATCAAAATTTGGACTTGTGTAACCTCACTTAAAAACTGTTTTAGTAAAACAACTCATGTTTGTGTCAATTTAATTTTAACATTAAATAAATATATATTAATGTCATTTTCCAACCAAAGTGGCTCCATGGGGTCCCCAAGTTGACCCATGGGTTGTCTTGGTCGGGCATGACTCATCCAATAGGAGTAGGACAAGTGTCATGCTCATCTCATATTATTATAACATTATTTGTACCTTAAACTACACTAATTACCTCTAATCGCGATTAAGAACATCAAAGTTACTATTCACCAAAAAATTATTTTAATCTCATTGAACCACATTTTACTTCTTAATGAAAACCATGTATGTCGGATTTTTGAAAATCAAATCACAGAAGTGGTAATATTTCATTTAAACGAAAAATCAGTTATTTAACTACCACTTAGTGGATTCACTATTCATCAAAAATTGAAGTTTTTCAGAACAATGCCAAAATTTCACCCTAAGCTATAATTGATATTCCGAATTCAAAAATGATGTCTATTTTACAAAATTCCAATCATATAAGTTGCATTAATTAATTTTATAATTAATTCCCGTTGTCACAACAAATAGCGTGTTTTTAAGAAACAATTTATATCAAAAGATTGACAATTGTTTATGTCCAATTTTAATGTTAAATTAATTATAATGACCACCATTGGATAAAATGGTAAAAATATATTCTAATTATACTTTAAAACCACTCAGTATTATAACTTATCACTATAAATTATTTTGGTTAAAAAAGTTGTTTTATGTATTTTTCACTATTCATAAAAATTTTGAAGTTCTCAGAAAATTACAAAAAATTCAACTTAGGATAATTTCGATATTACGAATACAAAAATGAAGTCCATTTTGAAATATAAAATTTCTATAATTTTAAAAAGTGGTTATTACTATTCATAACGGCTACTTTGATTAGTCGCGGTGTTTTAGAACTCGAAGTTGCGTACAATGCAAGCTATTGCATTATTGAATGAGAAGCGTATCGTGGAAGCTCAGGGTGTTACATTCTCCCCTCCTTCAATAAATTGCGTCCTCACAATTTGAAATTTTTCTTTGAAAATAAAAGGTTTAAAAGAGAAAATACCTTTGAGGAAAACCCACATCGGAAATAAGATTAATAAAATTTAGCCTTAATAAGAGGTAAAGGGAAATGAAAAAGTCACCACCCAATTATGATCTCGATTAGGAGAAAATTGGTGGCAATTAGAGACATATAATTGGAGGAAAAACGTAAATTTTTGTAGGGAGCGATTGGGGTCATCAATCACAATCAACTGTCAAATTGAGGGCCTCAAAGCCTTCAATCTATGTTGATTTAAAATATCATCAGTTCAACAAGACATAAGGTATTAAGATAACACATTTTTTTGTTTTAATATCCCTTTACTAAAGTTTAAGAATTAATTTATTCATTGAATACGAGATAGGTATATATATATTTATGCTTGACAATTAGAGTTTCAACCTTCAACTCATCTTTCACTCAAAAAGATAATAGAACTCAAAAATATTATACTTATCCTAATTGTATAAGGTTCCAAATGTTAACACATACCATTTAGATTAGTAAAATTATTTTGTAATAACCAGGGACTTCCTGTAGGCTAGTGGTAGGAAATAAAGGCCTGTCACACTATGATTGTGGGTTCGATTCCTGAAGCTTTTTCGGACGCGACGGGTTATGCCCCACCCTGCAGGTTGTCCTTTTCCTAAAACTATAGTATCATAATATTACAAAAATAATCTTCAGAAATTCTTTAACCTTAAACAATACTATCCATGGTTCAACTTAATCCATTCCAACCTTAATAGTTATCCAAAAAACCTCCGTCCAGACTTTCTCTAAAGGGTCGTTAAATTCCAAAATCAATTGTAACCTCAGATTCCCCAAACAAAGTAAAGTTTCTCTTATTGTCACATACTAAAAATATGATTACCTTCATCATATTAAATCCTTAATGAAAACAACATGTACTGAAGTACAATCCTTATATATCACATTATTCTTATAACCATAATCTAGTTCTTGAGTCCAAAAACACAAATACAATAATTATTACGCTTCAATTGTAGTCACAGCATAAGATTGGCCTTGATCCCTTGGCCTTTTCTGAGGTAAGTTTCCTTGATGCTTAGGACATTCATTTGAATAATGACCCATTTCTCTACAATTGTAGCATTCAACTTTGACAGCCTCTTTCTTTCCCTTGCAATCACGAGCCTGGTGACCCTTTTCTCCACATTTATAACAAACTCCCATTCCTTTTAGGCACGTACCAGGGTGATTCTTCCCACAATTATCAAATAATGGAAAATCCTTCTTTCCCTTTTTCCCTTTATCTGTCTCTTGTTCCACCGTTCTCTTCTTCTCTTGCTTTACTTTGTTGTCATAAGACTTAGAGAATTCCTTTTCTGTCTTGATAGCACACGAGACAATATCTTCGTATGAAGAGAAGGATTGTGATACTAAAGCTCGTCGGAGAAATGGTTTTAACCCATCAAAGAAACGATCAATCTTACTTCTTGGGTTACGTATATAATCGGAAGCATGCCTCGCTAACCTTGTAAAGTTAGCCTCATACTTTGCGACATTCTCATCCTCCTTCTGCCTCAGACTCAGAAATTGCCTTTCCATATCTGCTCGATGGTCACGAGGAAAGTATTTTTCTAAGAAAAGCTCTTTAAACTCCCTCCATTCCATATTCGATACATCATCATCTTCCTTTGTGTTTTGAATCAGCAACCACCACTGATCGGCATCTCCAGTGAGGCGGTAAACTTCCATGACAACCTTCTCCCTTTCACTACTCCCCAAGGCATGAAATATTTTCTCTAAGGAATTTATCCATTGCTCAGCTACTATAGGATTTGAACTCCCATTGAAGGTTGGTGGTTGTTTCCTCATGAATCGATCTAACATTGATCCTCCACGATGTGGATCAGGGTGCTCCATACGGGTAAGGTTATTATTCATAACCTGAGTAAGTTGTCCCAGTATGGTGATTAGCTGATCGGCACCAGTTGCATCACCAGCCCCACTATAATTATCTTGAGAAGGAGGGCAATCCCTACATGGAGTGCGTGCATTGATATGGTTTCCATTTCTTCCACTAGGCACAATTTCTAAACAATTGCGTAAACTAGATCAGTTTATGAATCAAAATACATAATCCCATACTTATAAAACACTTAACATAAATTGAACTATTTATGGATATAATCCATAATCATAAAAAAAATTTCTTTGAGGAAGTATATACTCATAAACCCTTTATAATGATTTGTAAAGAAAATGAGAGTTATCCTAAGCATATCCCCCGGGAGTGTCGTAACCAAGAGTGCAGCAAGGCCCGTTGTCGTGCACCAGTTCCCGTTCGAGTCTAGCTCAAAGCGGTGTTTTTGGGTTTTACCCCTAGGTACATCTGTTCCAGAGCCGCCTCTACCTGCTCGTATCCAGACATGGATGTATTGCTCGGAAAACTCATAACATCTCTATAATACCAAAATTCTAGGAAGTTCTTCTATAATAATCCTCAAAGTCTATCTTCAGGCTATGTGATCTAATCAGAGTTTATCTAAATCTAGCTTCCAAGTTTAGTACTAAACTTCCTCTGATACCAACTGTAACTCCCCGACCCTAGCTACCCAGAGTCGGTGCCTTACTTCGTAACATTGGCATGATCACAAAAGATCAAGTCTCGAAAGACTGATTAGTTTAGTAGCCTTGGAAACACTAGATACATTCGTAAACGTTACATTACATCATAAAGTGAAAAACTACAATAACAAAGTCTCCATAGTCCACCCTCATATCCTCTTCTCACAAACCCTACAGGTCATTCATAAAATACTTCTTCACATCCTGGAAAATATTAAAACATTGAAAGGGGTGAGCTCAGATGCTCAGTAAGGATAACAATATAGAGGAAGCTTTTATCAATAAACATAAACATTTAAGGCAATGTATAACTAAAACAAAAGCCTTTTAAACATGAACTTCAACATAATATGGAAAAAGTAAAATAAGATAATGCCATTCACTTCTTCACATGGATATTCTACTGGTCGAATAATCACATGCAATATCAATAACCACTTTCATAATGAGGGAATGTATAATGCCGGACATTCTAAAACATTTTGTCAAGGCCTCGTCCAAGACGTCTAAAATGATTAAGGCCTCGGCCAAAACCATAAATCAAATTTGGAAAGGGCCTCGGCCAATTCCACGTCTAGTTGTCTCATGAGACATACCGATGCATCGAGGAGCTATAGCGGGCTCCACCCGTCACTTATTAAGTCCAATACATTCCTCATATGAATAGGTTTAAACATATCATAAACCATAACATAATCGTATCACATAAAACATGCATAAAGGAAACATAACATTTCCACATTTCAATCACAAGATATCAATACAACACGTTGATATAATAAAAACGCTTTCAAAACCATTTTCAATACCAAAATAAAAGAAAGTTAAAACTTTGTATTTATTTTTTCATCAAAAAAAATGATGGCTTGTAGAGGAAGCCGAAACTCAAATAATGGTCACGGCAGCGGAGAAGTCGTTGTAGCCGCATATATACGGAAAAAAAACATTCCCTTTTTGTCGTTTAGTAAAACGCTTCGTATAAAAAGATTCCTTTTGAATAAACGTAAAAGTCAAAGGGGTTTATACACCGTATAAAAGAAAATTGTGTATAAAACCAAATATGCCTCAATGAAAGGAGATTGAGACGAAGTCCTTAAAATGATCATTTTTAAAATAAAATAGATCTATTATGTGTATTCACTATAGGTACACATAAGGAAAGTAAAAATACAAAATAGGACATAATAATATCATGACATAATTTCAATGTAGGAGATTAACCCAAAGAATGGAAGTTGGGTTAAGAAATTCCCTTGCCTTGTGTCTGACTTGACTCAACCGTTCTTTAACCTCATGAATAATAAACTAGAGTTAATATCTACCTTATTAAGAACCATTTTCAATTTCATTATCCTTTTTATATCACTTATTACAATGATATGAACATTATGTAATTATTTAAGTTAATAATGGTCGTTTTGTCGATCTTTGGTACTTGAGTCAACAATAAACTTCTTATAATTACAAGTTGTTTATGTGGTAGAATATCCATTATCTCCAGAATTATATTCATGATTTAGATGTCATATATGTCATATATATCCAGTATATACATTCATTTATAATATTACGTAACATTTAGAGGTAAGAAATGAAATGCACCGTTCATGGAGACGGTAAGCCGTACGTACGCATGAACGCTACTTTCATTTCTATTTCATATTTAAAGGAATGAAATCATAATTATATAAAGGTATAATATAGTTCCAGTATAATATCATATATAATATCATTTACTCCATCATTTATACATCCCACATATGGCATTAACGATTCACATCACTTTGAGGGGGCGGTAGTCCGCACTTCCTAAAATGAAATTATTGCGTTTTACCCATAATGGAAATCATAAAGTATGCCATAAATGAGAAATACATAAGCATAAGTAAAACATAAAAATATTATATATCATATATAAAAATAGTGATATATTAATGGCCACCTTTGAAGGTGTTATATGAGTGTTGAACAATCATCGTTTCGTGAGGCAGAAATTCGCCATCCACAGAAACCATATGTTCATTAACCATTAGATGTAGGTGTGTGTAAGTGTAGCTCGAATACTTCTTATAACAACATAATAGTATATTGAGGATACTGGTGTTGTTACAAAAGAAATGAATAAAAAGAGTTTAGGGGGTTGGAGAAGAAAAATAAAACAAAACAACATTAGAGAAGACATTACCTCAAAATCGGGTAACTCTTTTTGATTTGAGCCAAAGGCTTCCTTGGGAAGAGTTCTGCCCAAACTGAGGCTTCTAGGAGTAAGAGAGGGATGTTGGGAGAGTATTTGGGCAGAGTTTGGCCGATCCAAATGGCGTGAAGGTGTGAATAAGGTGGGAGTGGTGGGGGCCTTTTATAAGTGGAGAGGAGGGGCACTTTTGGAAAGTAATGAAATGTTACATTATTACACAATGATTTTCGGATTATAAAGGTCCCACACTTATATAATTAGAGGCTAAGGTTATAAGGGTTCGAAATCGCCTCATCCAATTGGCTTTGGACAAGTGTAATCCTTGTATTCTTCATTATCTTCCCATTTTATTTAAATCGTTAAATAATGAGGTCATCGCTGCATCATCATGATGTCATAAATAATTAAATTTATTTAACGTCTAAAAATTATAAAAAAAATACTATGATGTAGGAAATAATTTTAGCTTTCTAATGAATATTTATAATCAAAATTTGGACTTTTTTAACCTCACTTAAAAACTGTTTTAGTAAAACAACTCATGTTTGTGTCAATTTAATTTTAACATTAAATAAATATATATTAATGTCATTTTCCAACCAAAGTGGCTCCATGGGGTCCCCAAGTTGACCCATCGGTTGTCTTGGTCGGCCATGACTCATCCAATAGGAGTAGGACAAGTGTCATGCTCATCTCATATTATTATAACATTATTTGTACCTTAAACTACACTAATTACCTCTAATCGCGATTAAGAACTTAAAAGTTACTTTTCACCAAAAAATTATTTTAATCTCATTGAACCACATTTTACTTCTTAATGACAACCATGTATGTCAGATTTTTGAAAATCAAATCACAGAAGTGGTAATATTTCATTTAAATGAAAAATCAGTTATTTAACTACCACTTAGTGGTTTCACTATTCATCAAAAATTGAAGTTTTTCAGAACAATGCCAAAATTTCACCCTAAGCTATAATTGATATTCCGAATTCAAAAATGATGTCTATTTTAAAAAATTCCAATCATATAAGTTGAATTAATTAATTTTATAATTAATTCCCGCTGTCACAACAAATAGCGTGTTTTTAAGAAACAATTTACATCAAAAGATTGACAATTGTTTATGTCCGATTTTAATGTTAAATTAATTCTAATGACCACCATTGGATAAAATGGTTAAAATATATTCTAATTATACTTTAAAACCACTCAATATTATAACTTACCACTATAAATTATTTTGATTAAAAAATTTGTTTTAAGTATTTTTCACTATTCATAAACATTTTGAAGTTCTCAGAAAATTACAAAAAATTCAACTTAGGATAATTTCGATATTACGAATACAAAAATGAAGTCCATTTTGAAATATAAAATTTCTATAATTTTAAAAAGTGGTTATTACTATTCATAACAGCTACTTTGATTAGTCGCGGTGTTTTAGAACTCGAAGTTGCGTACAATGCAAGCTATTGCATTATTGAATGAGAAGCGTATCGTGGAAGCTCGGGGTGTTACAAGTTTTGTTTCCCTTAAAGGGATATCTATTTAATTAGATGGAGGTGTTTTTGTTGACATTTAATGGGCTACAGAATAGGTTGTAATGGTTTCCCATTTCGATACTACCAAAGGATGGTGTTGAGTACATGGTGTTCAGTTAAACCTCCATGCCAAGTCCTATATATATTCCGATGATATGGATGGTAGCAACTGATTATAGGTCTCAATAGCTAGGTCACTAGTAGATGTATTATGTGACCCATGGAATTGAGATAAAAGTTTTCTTTTTCATTAATATTTCTAAGAGATACAAGATTATAGGAGATCATTAGATCATTTTTATAGATGATTAGAGACTGATATATATTTTCCTACAAAATGATCTTAACGATTTAATATGTGATAAAAGGATATTATAATTGAATATTTCTTTGAAATATTATATATAGTTATTAAATATAATGTGGTGCTAAATTCTGTCAACAAAAAAAATCCAATAACTGTTTTCATGTGAGGTAATGGTGTATTTTTCCTCATTGTAGTTACCCATGTGGATGAGTATTAAAAATTGTATTTATAATTTATGGTTTTTCCTCAAAAACCTCACCAGTGAGATAAGAAAGATAAATTTTAAATTTTAAATTATGAGGTCTTTTATTAAGACATATTCATAATACATTCTCCTAGTTGGTTTTTAGAAAGTGGTGAGTGAATTATCACTTTATGAGGAAGAATATTTGTCATATTAATCATGATATAGTATTGAAACATATTGATTCAAAAAATATACTTATTTGTAAATCGAGGATGGGTGAATATATACATGTTCCTTCTTAATCAATTTTGGTGGATAAGGATGATGATGAATGTTATTGAGTTTTTCTCTTGAGGCCTCACCAAATAAAATGTAAATGTTGAACACTATGTTCAATAAGGTTTTCCCCTACTCCTTTAGGTATCATAGAGTATTTGGGATGGTATATCAAAATATTTCATGGTTGATCCTCCAATTTCATCTTGAGTTCAGGATTCAATCTATGTGACCATAAACCAACTCACTAATTAAACCCAATTTCAAGCATACCAACTGAAATATTCAATAGAGATATTAGGATGCATGTAAATGTGTGAGATAAGTTGGATTCACTAAGTTCCCATCAAAGTTGATTTATACCAGGATAATCACATTAAATCTACATTTTTTAGAGGAATATATGATGATTTTGGAACTATGTTGCAGATGAGAATGAAATTCCAATACCAGAAATATGACCAAATATAGTGGTAAATTATTCGTCTAGAGAACAATTTTTGGATTTAATAATTTCTTTTGGAAATAACATGGACGGTATTTTCCATTGGTTGTGTTTCAGGAAAACAATAATCATCAATCCATAATGTTTGTTTCACCATTTTATGACTAGGATAGATGAACATATCTATAACCATTGTAAAATAATGTTTTAAGAGAGATTTTGTATATGGGACTAGAATTTGTGTTTTATATGACAATAATGGTTGGTATTATCCATGAGTAAATTAGGACTTCCTTAATCAATCATAATTCCATTGTAGAAAATGGATATAGGTCAATTTACTTTTATTATCGAGAAAATGTGTTCCTGGATGTCACTACCTAGTAATGAAAATATATATTTTGTGAAGGTGGAAATATATATTTAAGATTACAAGGAACATTTCTAATATTGAATAAGATTAAGGAGATATGATTCTATATAGCCCCACATCCACTATTGGAGCACATTCCCAATGTTTTCCATGGTTCTAAACCGGGGAGAAATGTGTAAAAATTACTACATGTTATTGACCAAGGAGAGAATAAAATATAGGATGAAGATACCAATTCAAGGTACCTAGTGTCCAGTACAGTTATATAGAATAATATTCCTCACGCATTTACATTTTATATATTCTGTCTCCATTTTCAATATAATAATCATTAGGAGATAACCTGGGTGAATCTGAACTATATGTAAGATTAGTAACCCCACATAAATTTTAGGTGTTTTTTCAGTATGATAATACCTAGGGGTTAGGATAATATAGGGATATTTTTAAAATTTTAGAACATTATATGATTATAAATAATTTTTTTAGATTAATGCTTGGAGTATTATAATTTTGTTCCTCATCAATTCTTAGTATTGATATATTAAAATTAAAAAATATAATATATTAAACACATGATATTTAAAATAAGAAGTTGAATATATCCAATATGTTTTCTTAAATGGGAAAATTTATTGTGCACTTATTTCTAAAATTAGAGTTTTACACATGGTGTGATATTAACATTATATGGATCAAGAGATTTTTCGTATTGCAATTTCCATTATAACATTAGGTAAAATAAATTATTTCATCATAATTTTTATTAACAATTCAACAAAAAATTTATCATAAAAACAAAATATCAAAAACACTAAATTTAAAATCATTTGTTTTAGTATCTCAAATATCAGTCATCAATAGAAAGATATGAATCTCAAATAGCTTGGAAATAAAAAAAATAAAAAAAATTGGACAGCTGATTTGAACTCAATAGAGCTCAACAACTGCTCTAAAAATTATTCTATCGCCATATATTAATGGAAAATCTCATGGTAGGTCATTTTTATAATTTTATTATTCACCAATCATGATTACTATGAAAAATAGGAAAGTGCCCTTCTAGAAAATATTTTCAAGCTATCAATGTTAAATTGCCATTAATTATTTCAAATACTAAATTAAATATGTTATTATTATTTCACCCTAAAAATAACTCATTCATCCTCAAAAATATTTTTAAATCTAAAAAAATAAATAATAAATTTTTTCTCTCATTTTTCGTTGGCGGGTTTCTCCTATTGCTCTACATGTATTCAATGATTTTACACGATTGATAGGTCTTTAATATATTTCTTCAAGAACCCATTTTCATATGTCATTTATAAGAGGTTATATAGTTTTTTAAAATAATTTTATTGTTATCAATTTATATAATTATAGATAAAAAATGTCAATGAAGTGAACATGACTTGTAAATTGATGATGATGATTTTGTAAACCTGTGTACATGTAGTAATGGGAATCAATGACAAAATATTTTTCTTCAAATAATGAAAATAATATGATTCTATTTTTCCATTGATGATTTCAAACATGGTTATTTTATTTGTATGAATAAGTACCAGTTGATAAAATGAAATGGGATACCACTTCCAAAAATATGTCATAGATTTAAATTTTTATAAATTAATGACTGCATAGTCTAAAGTTCAAAAGAAATGACATTGTGTTTTTTGAAGACATAATACTATGGTATAATTTAGGTAAAAATATCACACTACCATATACTTGATCAAAATATTGTGTGATCCATTGTCTGAAATAATGGAATATTCTATGCAGTGTACATGAGCACAAACATTGGTAGTGTACATAGAAATTGTTCTAGTACACAAAAAAATGAACATTTCCAAACATATAAAAACAACCTACATATCCAATTTACATGGCATTTACATGTTTTGGGTTAGGGTAGAGCCCTTTTTTCTTATCTCCTGCATTTGTACCACAATGTATGGCTTCCTTCTATGAATATTTTGTTGAAGCATTCCTATAATGGTGTAGTGGAATCTCATATTGATCATATTATGATTTATCTGATTTATTGGGTAGTTTTATATTAATTTAGGTACACCTAGACATGCCTTGTACTGTTGGCCTCTATCTCATTTATCCCTAATTTTTTTTCACTTAATGCATAACTAACATTCATTTTATTTTATTAAAAGGAATCCACCTTAACCATTAAATAATCATGAGTTATGTCATGAATTTTACTTTAATTAACATTTATGATCATTTCATGTTTATCTATTTAGATAGTTAGTCCATTATTGTTACATTACAAAACTATATTACTACAATGTGGACACTTCCAATAGTATCCATTTCTATCATAATAAAATAAATAAAAACAAAACATGATTTATTTTCATAATAATAAATCCTTGATTACATCCATGACTATATTATCCCTTTAATTTGGTGAAAAATATTAAAAAACTTGGGATGGATACAAAACCTCATTATGGGTCATAAAAAGACGAAAATCCATTAGTCTTGTGAAAACATGGTGTCCCATTTAATATTATTTGGGTTAATGAAACAAAAAATTTCACATGAATAAGACACATAGTTTTCTCTCAAGAAAAACATTAAAACATGAACAAAGGAATTAAAACTTATTTAGGTGAATTAAATCATCATATACATAAATCCTTTTCAAACCCATTTCAATTAGAATTACCATATGGCCAACTTCCATTTATATTTTTACCCAATTAATTGAAGATCTATATTGGGGATCTCCCATTGTATAAGATATATCTAACTCAACCATGAGCTAAAATGGGGATAAAATTTTCATTTAATCTATATTGGGCACACCCATTTGATATAATTTACAATTTCCATTTCATGAATAAAATATGTTCATCACAAAACCCTTCTGAAAAAAGATTCTATTCCTATATAAAAACATTTCAGTATAAGAATAACACATCCATTTATGAAACTATTTTAAATAAAATGAATCCAAAAAAATAAATGACGGATTTATTTTTATTTTAAATATTAATATGTCCTTTAGAAGAATCCATGTATCATATACTGGTTATGTAGGCAGAGAAGTTGTGGTTTTGTATATATAAAAAGGAACATTCCTTTATTAATTTTTCAAAAAATTCTATATAAAATTCAAAAAAAATATTAATTTTGAAAACCATTGAATTATATTATAAATATATAATTCAATCCTTTAAAATCCTTATGTATCTATATAATAAATATAAAAATTAATATCAAGATGAAAAATATTTGATTCTTAAATCATTAACATTCATGGTGTCTCAAACCTCATAGTAAAAATAATTCTTAATCTCCCTGAATTAATAAATTTACCAAAATATTAAATAAAATTATTATAGATAAAATATTGATATGAATTTCGCAATTTATGTATACACATATTTTAAAAGAATGAATGTGCATATTATCAAAAAATGCATCAATGAGAAGAGATGAAGATGAAATCCATTAAAAATATAATTTTGTTAATAAAATTGTTTAATTATGTGGTTTAACAATAAATCCACATTACAAAATTAGAAAAAAATATAATATTTGGAAAATTAATTTCACACATAACATTTTAATGACATAATCAATAAGTAGAAGTTTAACCTAGTGAATGAAAAATGGGTTATAAAATTATCATACCATGAGTGTGGATCATCACATAAAATAATTCTATTCGTAAATAATAAATATAAATTAATTTATAATTTCCTAAGAAACTTTCTCAATTTTATTATTTAATTTACATCACATATTTCAATTTTATAAAAAATACATAATTATACATGTTCATGTCTGACGGTTTTTTCTATTTATTACATGAGTTTTAAATGAATTTTCTAGGATATATATAGTCCATTTGGTCATAAGTTAGTCATATCTAGAATATAAAATATGATATAAATATATTATATAATCATTGTCTTTTAATATATTAATATATAAATAAAAACTAAAAACATCACATATAGAGACGGTAGGTCGTACATAAACATGAACAATATTTTCATTTTTCATACCATTTTAAAAGAACAACACTAAATTAAATGTTGGGATAAATATATATAATATCATTAAAGTAGAATTAATATTTCATTTAGATTATATCTTTTTTCTTAAACAATACCTAAAACAATTATGTGATGTATGAATAAATGACAACATTTTGAGGTGACAGTTGACCACACGTACCCAAACTAAGTTATCAAATTACCACATTATGAAAATAATGAATGTATGTTTAATTTAAATTTTTAATAAGATTTAATAGGTTAAAATGTATATATTAAAATATTATTATACCACAAAATAGTTTTAAGACTATCCATGAAGGCAGCATTGGAAAAAATAAAAAAACTATATTCATAGAGGTGATTAACTAACATAACATGGACAATAATTTAATTTCTTTGAATAAGAGAGTATGAGAAATGAAATGGTTATGATATATTACATTATAAAAATAACACCCTTCTATATACATGATTAAGTATTTATCATCCATTTATGTATTAAAGAGGTGGTGACAATATAGATAATAAAATGAAATTAAAAGAGGTATATTGAGAAAATTATCTCTTTAATATCCCTTCCTTGAAAGGCCCTTGATGACCTTGGATACAACCTTTTGGTTAGAACTGAATCACTTGTACGTTGGGAGAGTGAGGAGGGGAGGTTTTCAAAGATATTTGAGGTGATATAAGTCTTTTTCATTTGAAATTTAGATGTGAGGGGTGGTATTTACACACGAGGTGAGGTGGGATAAAGTAATTAAATTATTAATTATTTTATATTTATAGCTAACCACGTTGAGGTGGAATTAATTTCCATAAATCAAAAATAAAATTAATGTTTTTTTGGCTTGTTAGGATTGATACACACGTCAAAAAACCTTTAAATGTTGCAGTTTTTATACGTTTGAAGCCTTTACCCTTTTAACTCTAAAATGTTTTCTTTTTTACCTATTATACTAACAATGGTTTTTTACCTGATAACTATTTTATATCAAAAAATGATACTAACTACACAACCTTATTTGGATATTATTATTCCAAATATGGACTATATTTTACTAAATTAAATTCACATGATTTGATTATTTACATTTAATATTAATTCCACAAACAGAATGAAAAGATGGGTTTTTAAAGCTAAAAATTCAAAAGATTGAAATGTTTTTATATATAATATAAATTTTAAATTAATTCTTAATACAATAATTGGATAAAATTATATAAAATCAAAACATATTTTCAAACACATTAAGAAGATATACTAATATTACAAATAAATTTGTAAATAAATTAGTTCTGAATTAAAATGTAGTATTTTTTAATATTCATTATAATAAAAAAGTTATCATAAATATACCAAAAATTTATCCATACTAGTTTTTTATTCCCGAATTCCATAAAATATGATTATTATGTAAAATATATCTTATAAAAGGGTTAAAAAATATATTTAATTTTTTTTTGTCCATCAAAATATGGTAAAATTGTTTATTATAAAAATACTTCTTTTATCCAAAAAATGTAATTTGTTATTATGAAATATCTTGAAAACATAAAATAGTAATCCTGAAAATTAAATTGAAAATATAATATATATATATTTCATTAAAAAAAGTCAAAAATATTTATTTTATTATTTTATAAACTCGATTAGTTTCAATTAAATTGGTTTTATGAAAAAAAATGTCCATTTATTTATAAAGGGGTTTACCTTCATTTATTGCTAATTTTGCACCGAATAATTAATTAAAAACATGTGTAAAAATTATTTTCATAATATACTGAATATTTTTCATTATAACCATTTTAACAGCTAGGTTTTTAAATAATAATATGTAGTTATTTGCTTAAAATCAATGTGGCGTATCATGTATGATACTAAACATAATCTCTTTTTTAACATGGGATGTAAAATCCTCCCACATTTAATAAATCACATCCTCAAAATTTGAATTCAATTTCTATAACAACTGTATTACTTTTAAAAATACATTTATTTAATCCCAACATCAAAAGAAGTATTAATAAATATTTAAATTCAAAATAAAGAAAGACAAATATGAAGATCACATAAGATAATAAATACAAGGGTTCCATGGAGAAAAAAATTGATATAAAAGATAAAAATTTCCATTAGGATTTGAAGAATTGTGATAGAAAAAAAATTCAAGAGAAACATAGAGATCACAAAACCATAAATTTATGATGGGTTAAAGAGTATTTTATTTTGTTGTAGGAAAAGAAAGTAGATTTTTATTGTTTTAGATAATTTTCATGGAGTTGTGTAATTCATTTAAATAAATGAGTATGAATATAATGAAACATACATACTTGATATATTTCTATTTTATAATTCCTATTCAATTTTTATGATATTCCCATTATGTTGATGTGCATCCCTAAGAATGCCTATAAACAAAAAATATCACAAAAACTATAAATATTATGAATATCTAAAAACTGGATTCCAAAAGTAAATTAATACTCCACATTAAAAAAATTCTTTTAATAAACATTACCCTAAAAAACATCTCCCAGAAATTTACTTAATAAATAATTATCACATTTATTAAAACCTATGATGGTTTGACTAAAACCATGAACTTACGGTTTTACTTCAAAAAATATCAAGATTTCAGGTGCTCTCTTTACTTCCCAAGATGTCTAAAAATAAACAGTATAACAAAAAAAATATTTCAAAACCTTTTTTAATCATATCATAATGATTTCCACATTGTGTAATAATATTCATAAACTTATATTAATAATGTACTAACACATTGTAGCTAAATAATCATACTGTATACTGGATATTTGTTATATCATTGTTAGACTGTTCATTACTTTTTGCCTTCCTATCATGAACATTGTCCCCAATGTTACAACCCTGATATCACATTCTATATGATAGAATTTATTTTCATGAATGCATTTCACTATATTTGGAACATTTTTTAGGCTTTCCTACAGAAATATTATTTGGGTTCTTCTCCATTAACTATGACTCTGATTGTTTATTATTATTATCATTAAGGGACAAATAAGTTCCTGAAAACAACATTTCGACATTATCAACACAATGAACAAATTTTTCATGAAAATTAAATTATTTGGAGGAAAATTTTATTCATATACAAATATTAAATCCAGAATAAAATATATTAATTTTATTTTCCATGTATCAAATAAAATAAATAACATACCTAGACAATCATGTGAATTTTTCTTTTTATGTGGAAACTCAATCATCATAAATTTTCTCTAATTCAATGAAATATTTCATTAACCTAAGCTTAAAAACATTGGGGAAATATTTCTCCTGTAAGATATCCTTAAATTCATTCTATTCTATGACATAAAGATCATTATTTTCTAAAGTATTCTGAACTAATGATCAACATCAATTAGATTACCCTTCCAAATGATATAAGAAAAGTGTTCCCTTTTGAAATTCCAAGAATCCAATTAAATCAGATGCTTTCTACGGCCCATGTGTGAATTTTCATAGTGATATGCTCTTATGGCCTCATGTTTTCACTTTCCAAAGGTAGATGACATTTGCCACTTCATCATAGATTACTCTTCCTTGATTTAAATGGGATGAGGTGATGTCAGCCCCTCCTTTTGTGGATTTATCCTTAGAATTCACTTCCTTGTTCGAGTATCCATCATAGATTTGAGTCGTGGTTTGTGAATCTCATTCTTGTTTTATGACATTGTGGATGCCGTTTAATTATGATGCTTTCATCATGACATTACAAGGGATCTTAAAAGGACATATCCCTTCGATTGGATTAGATGGTTACATCAGACAATTCAGGGAATCACAAGATATATGGACATCAGGAGACTTGTATTATTCCACATAAGAGGGTATCTAAAGGGCCTAGAATTTGGTTCATCCCACATCAGTCATGTGGTATATTATGTCGGAGGCATGTATCTATGCTTTTACTCAGCTTCCCATTTTGAACACGTGGTTTTAACATGTTTAACCAATTAAATAGAAGGTTATTCCAAAGTCATAGTTTCCATGGTTTAACTTAGTAATTCAATGTCAATAATAAGGTAGTTCATGAGTTTAATTTCATTAAATTATTGAATAATAGTGATAAAAATGACCCATGGAGACACATGATATTGGTACATCACAATTGGGAGCACCTGGAAGGTTTATCAGATGGATATATCAAAACACGCAAAAAGAGTGGGACCATGGTGGCTTGTCTCAATAAGGGAAGATGTCACAACATGAAAGTGTATCCTAAAAAGGGAGAACCATATAGATGGATCAGAACACCTAAAAAGTGTGGACCCTAGTTAGTTCATCCCAAAAAGGGAAGATGTGACACTGTGAGAGTGTATCCCCCCAACAGAGCACTATATGGATGGATTATAACAAAAAAAAAGAGATGAACAAGGATGGTGTGTCCCATAAGGTAATATGTCCTACTATAATAGATAATATTGAAACCAGTGAGGGAGGCTCATGGTGGTGGACCCCCAAATAAGGGAACACTAATGATTTCCATTGTCTAGGATTATACTTCAGGGAGGCTTCCTACATACATTGTGTATATGAAAGGGTTCAAAACCCTTTTAGTTCGAAGGGGTGGTTTAGGGAATACACATGGATATGTTCCCTTCCCGAGAAGGGCACTCTTTGTTAGAAGATATGGATGTGTGTGTCATAATAGTGGATATCATCCCAGGTGCTGCTAGAAGATCTGATGAAGTTAATGTCATGATCTCACTGAGATGTGGCAACCTGGGTAATAATCAGGATGGATGATGTAGGATTAGAATGAAATCTATGAAATTAAAGGGGTTCAACCGACATAAATATGACAACATTAGGCTTGAACCTCATGGATATTTCTTACATACTTCTATGGTATTAAATCAATGTCCTTGTTGTTCTAGAATGGGGTGATGACTCACTAGAGGAGGCGATTCATGAGAATAGATTCATGTATGGGATGTGAAGGAAATATTTCCAACGAGTTGGGGAATGATCCTCTTGTAACAAAAAGGCTCAAGAGATAGAGTACAATGAAATATCTTCGATGGGAATGAACCATTAAGTATGTTTTCTACATACCCTATGTCAATGAAAGGGAACAAAGTCCTTGTAGTTTAATAATGGGTAACATAATTATAGTGTACACAAAGGAAAAAAACCTGAATAAATGATGTGGTATGTGCATGGTTGGTTTCCTATTACAAGAGGGACACTCATGGTTGGGTGGATGTAGATTATTGTGGGATTATGTATGGTTATCTACCTCTGGGGATCAGAATACCTCCTGGAAGAGGATCTAGGAGACGTTCCAAAAAATGGAATATATAACATAAAGAGGGTACACCCCTAGAATGGAGAAACATAGTTTACCATTTGTTGGAATTGATCCTTTAAGAGGCTACCTATATATCCTTGAAAGAGAAAAGTGATCAAAACCAATGAATTTTGATTATTTGAGGCATGAAATTTGGGTGTACACAATGGAGAATGATTTGCAGATTTGTTGGGGATTAGGTATCTTTAGAATCCTGGGTACTACAAATAGAAATGAGGTGAATTTGGATTACACATGGTTATCTTCCCAAAATCTATTAAGGAGTGGATATTGGTGGTTGGTTCATACATGTGGAATCATCCCATGCACCACAAATAATCCACTATGGTGGATGGGGAATAGTCATGAAATATCCTTAGGTGCCTCTAGGGAGAAGAAATAGGTGGTTGGGACTTATGTGTGGAAGTTTTCCATGAATTCATCATCATGTTTTGGCCATGAGGGCATCCAATGTGAATTGCAAGGGGTAATGATTCAGTTCAACGTCATTTAAAGGGATTAGTGATGTGTGGATTATGTTATTAACTACCTGTGATGTGTTCCTCATGTCAGGAAATGAGGTCATCTCAAATTGAATAAGGGTCGAGGTTTATGGTTTGGGACTTGCACTTGATGAGGAGGCCTATAGTTTTTGTCTAATATTATTCTCATGATGAGGCATCTTATGTTGGATTCATAAGGAATCTTATTCTCGAGTGATAGGGTATGCTACAATTTAACTTCATGTACTGAGGAATATTTTCATCTCATTATTGGTGCATAAGGCATCTCTTATTCAGGATAAGAGGCGTTATATGTTTTACATATAGGTTCTTCTATAGTTTACTACCAGGATTTGTGAACTATTATTTATAAGAATCCTAGAAATAGATGTTGTGAGACTTAAAAAAGAAGGCCCTTTTGGTTTTAACTAAGCATGGAATCTAGGTGATGGGGTTTGGATATCTTTTATGAGGAATTTCTTGACTCAAAGAACTTGGGTAATTCAAGATGAGTGTAACTCCCCGACCCTAGATTCCCACAGCTAGTACATTATTGTAATACAATGGAATATTTACAAGGAATCATGTCTCAAAAGACCGATCAGTTCAGCAGACATAGAAAATAGATTACATACATGAATATTAAATTACACATTCAAACATATAACAAAAAAATAATCCTTTTATAATGCCATTGATCCCATAGCTTAACCCTTCATCTCAAACATAAAACACTTCTTTGGATCCTGGGAAAGTAAAAAATTATAAAGGGGTGGGCTCAGATGCTCAGTATGGGTAAATAATTTAGTGGAATATGACTTAAACAACAGGCATGGTGAATAATTGAAAAAAAGTCTTTAGAAATAATAAACATGAAGAATTTATGGAAGAAATATGAGCTGAGTAAATAATTCCATAATAAAACATAGTCATGGGTATTCTACTAGTCGAATAACCACATGAACCATCAATATTATTTTTATAATGAGGGAATGTATAATTTCATACATTCTGAAACATTCTGTCAATATCTCATCCAAGACATCTAAAAATTATTAATGCCTCGCCCAAAACCATATATCATATTGGGAAGTGCCTCGGACAATTATACGTCTAATTGTATCATTAGACCAGCTGATGCATCGAGTAGCTATAGTAGGCTCCACCCGTCACATACTATGTCCAATACATTCCTCATATAAATAGATTGAAACATAAAATAAACATTAGTATTAGAACTATCATAAGAAATGTCAATACTTTAACCATAAACCATGAATGGTATAAAAATAACACATCCACAATCAAACATATCACAAAACCTTCAATACAATATGGATGATTTTTATCTTAATAAATCAACTTCAAAAATGTTTAAAATCCATCAATGTATGTTGACATATATGAAAATGATTTGTAAAAATCTTCAAGAGAAATATCCATTTTCATGAAAAAAATTATAAGTTACATAATTTATAAAGGAAGGAATTTGAATACATTTTTGAATCAAAGTGTCCCATACCAATTTGAATCTTTTGAATGGAATGATCATTTTAAAAACATTCATGTATAAATAAATAAATACTTAAAACTATTTTGAAAACAATGACATTAATGAGAATGATTTAGAATAATAAATATTTGAAAATTTTAAAATGATGTTTTAATAAAAGAGACCCTTAGAAAATCCCATTGAAATATATTTTATGGAACATGGACATGGATAATAAATATGTACCATTATAAACTTACCCAAAAACAATATTGAATATTAATGAGATTGAGGAATTAACCCTTACCATGCACTTTACATTGGTCGAGGGTACGTTTAACCTTTTGTATAATGACCATAGTATGTTATTAAATTATACCTGAACCATATTCATATTTATTATATAATACATGATTCATTTATGACTTTATAATTCCCATTTAACAATGATTTCCATGTTAAATTAATATTTTGGATAATAATCACATTCTTTATCGTATGTGTTTTAACTTGTTATTCATGACCGTATCATTTAGATTATGATTTAAATGTTTCCATAATATAATAATTGACTTATATATAAAATATATTTAGAATATAAATATTTATAATAGATGTATATATGAAATGGAATGCACTGTTTATGGAGACGGTAGGCCGTACGTATGCATAAACGTTGTTTCCGTTTTCATATCGTATTGAACAAAAGTAAGTGAATAAGATATATGTTAGTAAATACATAAATACATACATATATATATATATATTATAATTATTATATCATAAATTACATACTTATTAATAATATATATTTCTATAATCATCGTTTAATGGTGAACAATGAAATGAATCTCATCGCGTCGTGGAGACGGTAATCCGTACATACGCACGAGCGACAATATCATTCTTTTGATATTAAAATCGTATATAATTGGATGGTATATCATATATAAAGAATAATTAACATGTTATATTTATTATTTAAATCAATTCTACATCATTATTATACCCATCCAAATAATAATGTATTGAATAAGAACTACACCACGACATGGGGATGGTAAGCCGTACGTACACATGTATGGTGACATGTCATTCATAGGATGGTTAAAATAATGAATATGATTGTACCATATTTATAATAACATCATAGTATATATAATATAGTAGATCTATTTTTTTATAATGGAAACAACAAGGAAAGAAGAATAGGATGATGAAATGAACTAGAAATATGTGATGAAATATTTTCCTCTTATTCGGGTTCATCCTTTTGATTTGATCAAAATGGCTCCTTAGGTTATATTTCTGTCCAAAAAAAGGATTATAGGAAGAATTTAGGATAGTTGAGAGGATATTTTTGTCAGTTTTGGTCGATGAAAATGGATATTAAGGTGTGAATTTGAGAGAAGGGGGGTGACCTTTTATAAGAGGGGTGAGGGGCACCATAGAAAAATATTGAAATATTATTTTATAATAAACAAATATTTGGTTTATCATGGATCGAAATTGATCTATTTATAAGATAAAGTGATTATGGGTCGAAATCCACTAAAGAAATATTTTTTAGAAAATTTTAGGTTACCATTTTTACCTTATCTTTTAGATTTAACTATAAGTTAAAAAAATTTATCATTTACCGTGTCTTCTTCTATTCTTACACTATATAGTTAATAAACATAAAATAAACTACTATGTAAACCTAATGTTTTTAATTAATGAAATATATAATATTATTTAATCCCTTTTTCCAAACCTTATATATTTAGGAATAATATATCTACCATTAATATTGTATTTGATTCAAATTTTAATTTATGCCAATTTTAACACTCTTTGGTATTTTGTTTTGGTGAATGTCATAACAACCATATCACTTAGATTTTTTTTGAATCAACCCTATCATGTCATATTATCCTGGTAATTAGTGGAATTCATCAAAAGTCTCAAATTACATTTATTTTGAAATTTATAATATCAATTATATTAATCTTCTATTAATAAAGTAATTATTGCATCATCATTGTGTCATAAATAAATTAAATTTTTTAATATCTAGAAATTATAAATAAAATAAAATTATTTATAAAATAATTATATATTTCTAATGAATATTTATAGTCGAATTTATATTATGTAAAACCCTATATTAAAATGTTTTATTTTTGGAAACATGAATTTAACACTTTTAACTCTTCTTTAAAATAAATAATAATAAATGTCATAATATAATCTAAGTGTACCTAAATGGTCATATATAATTCATAAGGTTGTTTTTTGTCATCTTTCACTTATCCAATATAATTATAACATGTGTTAGGATAATAATAATACCATTTCTACCTTTAATTATGCTTTTTTTCTTTTAAAAGTGGTAAATAAAAGTCAAAAGTTATTTTTCACCAAAAATTTTTTTTATCTTATTAAACCACATTTTACATACTCATATCAACTATGTCTCTCGGATTTTTTAAATTCAATTCTCTTATGTAGTAAATTTGTGTTTTATACAAATTTGCAAATGATTCTAGGAGGTGGGTAAAAGATGATAAAACGTTCAATAAAAACATTATATATCTAAACGTATTATAAAACGACATCAGTTAATTAAATTGAACATATATAGATATTATGTATCTCTTTTGACCTAAAATAAATTTAAATTAAATAAATAATTATTTAAATAAAAAGTCAGTTTTAAACAATAACTCAGTGTTTTTCACTATTCATCAAAATTTTAAAGCGTTTAGAAAAATAACAAAAAATCACCCTAAGATAATTTTGATATTCCAAATTACAAAAAGACTCATATTTTACAAAATTCAAAACATAGAAGTTTAATTTATTAATTTAAAATTAATTCCCATTGTCAAAACCAAAAAAACTGGTTTTTTAAAAAGTAAAAACAATCAAAAGACTGATATGTGTTTATGTCGAATTTAAATTTGAAATTACTTATAGAGAGAAATTTTTTATTAAATTATAAAAATAAAATCTAATTATACTTCCAAACCATTCAAATTTATAATCAAACACTATAAATTCTTTGTGTTAAAAAGTTGTTTTCAATTAAAATTTAGTAATTTTAACTATTCACCCAAATATGAATGCTATCAGAAAAACACCATATATATATCAAAACTAAATTTTTATTTCTCGATTCTAAATAAGAATATTATTTTTTGAAATTTAATATATAAAAGTTTCAAATATTTTATTAAAAAAGTGTTCACCATTAAAAGGCAGTAAAATTGCATTTTTGGAAAAATACTTCTTTTATCTGAATAAATGAATTTATTCTTATATTATGTCTAAGAAAGACATAATATGGATTTTTAAATTATATATTGTATATAAGTTTTAAAATTCATTTAATACTATTTATAACCACTTTTTGAGTGTCTAGTTTGGTAATGTTGTGGTTCACTCGAACTCGGTGTTGCGTGTAGCCTAAGTTATTAAATTACTTTAATAAGATAACGTACTATGAGATCTTGTGGTGTTACATTCTCCTCTCCTCCAATAAATTTCATACTCACAATTTTAAATTTTTCTTCGACAAAAAAAAGGATAAAAATAGAGAAATAGATTTGTGGAAAACAAACATCAGAAATTGGGTTATTAAAATTTAGTCATAATAAGAGGGAAATGAAAATGAAAAAGTTACCACCAATTTATGATCTCTATTAGGAGAACATTGGTCGCAATTTGAGACACATAATTGGAGGGAAAACTTAGATATTTATAGGGTGTGATTGAGTTCATCAATCACAATATATCATTACTTATATTGACCTAAAAATCCTTTATCAAAACTATTCTCTATACAAAAATATGTAAAAAGAGTATATGGTATTTATTTTCTTTTTTAAAAAACATTTTGTCTTGTTAAGGAAGCCAAATATCAAATAAATCATGCGACATCATAATGGTCGTTGTCCCCGCTTACGTTAAAATAAACATTCCTTTTTTTATTATTTAGTAAAACTCTTCATAGAAAAAAATTCCCCTTGAAATGAAAAGTCAAATGGTTTATACACCATATAAAAGAATGTCGTTCAGAAATAAAATGATTCCTCAATGAAAGAATATTAAGACGAAGTGCTTTAACTAATGTTTAATAATTAATTTAGTCATAGAATAAGGGGGAATATATATATATTTATACTTGACAAGTAGAGTTACATCCTTTCACTAATTCATACCACAAACTCATCTTTTACTCAGTAAGACTTCAAAAAAATATTCTATTTATCCTAATCATATAGGGTTCCAAAAATAATGAATTTATAATTCATTTATCAAAGATTTTAAATAAGAATCTATATTATACAATCTAGGACGTCGCTGTCACGACCTGTCCTCAGGGCCCGTGCCGTGACTACCCCAAGCCCGCCTTCCATAGGCCAGGGGCTGGTGACTCGCACCAAAGTAATAAATACTGAAATAATTGAAGGCATTTCCTTTAAGTAAGATAACAAAACACCCCAGAGTATGAAAGTAGAAGTAAACACTAAGTATACTCAGTACAAAGGTAAGTGCTGGAAAGTAAATGTGCTGGAATACAAACCCAACCGAAAGTAAAGTACAACTGAAAAGAGAGTTAAGTGGCAGAAAAGTAAAGCAGCAACACTGAGACGTCCTCAGGAAATATCATCTGAAGGGTCGGTACAGATAGTCTCCTCCACTCCTCGGCTCCAGTCGTCCGCTCTGTGTACGTCTCATCTAGTGATCCACCTCCAGGTACCGCCCACCTCCATGAGCTCCTACCTCGATCAGTGTTATCCGTCGTCTGCATCCAACACAACGTAGTGCAGGTATAGCCCGTGCAGGGGTGAGTATACGCTACTCAGTAGGGACCCCGATACCCCCGAAGGTCTCCCAGAATCCACATAGGATAATCCACAGAGGAAAGATATAATCACGAAGTTACAACTAACTCTACTTAGGTATATGCCCATACATATACCTATGTCATCAATCCTCGTTCGGCTCCAACATCCGAGCCCAAGTTCGATCTAGTCCACATAGGATAGCACAATCCAATCCACAAAGGATAACACAACCCAATCCACATAGGAAAGCAAGTAAATCATATCGAAGATAATGATTGAAAGTCAAGACTCATCTCACACAGGTATACTCTTCTTAAGGTGATAGAGATGATCAGATGTATCCACTAATTCATCTAAGTTGTAGGACCCATATAGGATACAAGACCAGCTAAGATGTCAGACCAACAAAGGATACAATACCAACCACTCTGTCGGACCCACGTAGGATACAAGTACAGAGTCAAATACTGCCGGACCCACATAAGATACAAGAACAGTAGTCACGTACTGCCGGACCCACATAGGATACAAGAACAGTAGTCATCATCGTTGAACCCATGGAGGATTTCAGTATGGTCGTCGTCGCTGCCGAACCCATGGAGGATCCCAGTACAGTCGACATCGTCGTCGTAGTTGCAGCCAGCTCTAGGGTTCCCGCACACAACATGCTCGATTCCGGGAGGGTACGCTCTATAATCCAAGGGGGTCGATACATCAACTGAGATGAAGTCTGGATTTGATGTATCCCAATGTTTCGTCTCGTCAAATGGAACTCAACGAGACAGATGACGCATCAATCGGACGCCCGGTCTGAGAGTTATTGGCTTTTTCCTCCCAGGGGCCCGGTTGGTTTTCAAGTAAAAACCAATCCGACCGTACTCCAACTACATCCAAACCTCGAGCGTAGTTAGACAAAAGAACCATATCACTAATAGGAATGCAACAAAGTCTACAGCACGTCAATCGGAAGTCCGGAGCTCAAGTTATAAGTGTTTCAGCTCCGAAGGCCCGGTTGGTTTCTTGTTCGAACCAACCATTCCGTACACAAAATTCCCCTAAAACTTGAGTGTAATATACCGAAACGACCTTCTCTATCCAAGGATTACAACTCAACTGACGGTTTGTCGATCGGAGGTCCGTAGCCCAAGATATGGGTGTTTGAACGAAACTACCCGAAAATAGGGGGTTTGGGCCCGGTCCGACCCAGACCAATACCCCATAGGTCGGCCCGAACCGGGTCCGGGTCCAACCTAGTTAGACATGGGCCGGCCCGGCTGGCGCAGTCCGGCGCAGCTGGTGTGGCCCAGCCCGGCGCGGGGGTCCGGCCCGGCGCGGGCGGTCCGGCCCAGTGCAGCCGGTCCGTCCTGGGCGCCCACGCGCTGAGCGGACATGGGGGGGGGGGGGGGCGCTACCTTCCTTGCTTTGAAACGGTGAACCCAAGGGTCTAACCTTTTGTGCTGGTTGGGGGTTCAACCCCCCAGTTTTTCAGGATCTGGCCGGCCGTAACGGCCGGCTGGTTGCGCCGCGCGGGACCAGCCGATCCCATCTCTTGAGTGCTGGTGGCCGGTGGTTCCAACCGCCCTCCCCTGCTCCGCCGCAGCCAAAGGCCGCGACCTTGGTCCGACCGGTGCACTGTGATGGCACCGTTCCCCCCTACCATGGACCGACTTCGGCTGCGGCTTCTTCGTCCTCAACGGAGCGGCGCGATGGCGCCACGCTCCTCCACCGTGTTTTCCCTCGTTCTCGCGCGGTGTCGTTGCACCATGCCGCCTTGGTTCCAAACCCCGATAGTGAACATCAACAAAGGGGGAGGAGGATCAGCCGTGTTCATGCGGTCCGACCTCCTCCCGTTAATTTGATAACAGGAAGCTATGAAAATTTAGCAACGAATGCCAAAATAGGCCACGAACATAAAACATTCCCCTACCTCGAAAAAGTTGTCGAACGAAGATCGTCGCGGGAAACTGCATCGCGAGGTGAAGCCCCGTATATGTCGACGGAGAATATCTGAGGAGGAGCGGCGTCTCCCTTCCTTGACGTGAGAATAAGAATGAAGGAAGGCACTTTTTTCGTTCTTCAAGGAAGGCATCGCACACCGGCTGCGGAGAGGAGATGAGACAGCACGTCGATCTCTCCTTTTGGCGACAACGTTCTTCGTCGAATTCTTGGCATTCCTCGCGTTCTCCAATGAAGAAGATGAAGATCCCCAAGGCTTGTGTATTTTCTCCCCAATTCTTCTCACACAAAAATTCCGCAAAAAAAATAAGGTTCACCCTTATTTTATTAATCCCAAGCCATGAATTCAAAATTCAACTATTAATTAAATACATTGAATAACTTAATCAAATAATTTAATAAGAGAGTTGACTTGTAATTAAGAGTGGGAGAGGATGAGTTACACAATTAAGATATAGGAGGGGGGGTTTAATGGGGTGTTAAGAAATTTAAGGAGGTGGGGGATCATGTGGGCCCCACCCCAACTTCCTCACAACTTCCTTTTCCCTAAGACTTTAACCACTATTGGTAAAATTAAATTATAATTGTAAAACAAATATAATTGTATTCTTCACATTTTTAACAACTCCTCCTGAGAAAACTAACCTTCAGGAAAGGTGTTCCTAAGAAATTACCGGTGCTGGGGTTTCATCAGTGCCCTCAGATTTCGATTCCGAGCACCGGTTCAGAAGTTAGAAAGAGCTACTCTTTCTTTCACCGATCGTACCCGAGCTAAACTTTGGAAATTGATTTCAGGCACACCGGGCCTCGGAATCAGGTGCTGTCAGAAACTGAATACTCGTAAAATTCCAAAGAAATTATAAAAAAAATTCCTTGAAATTTATGGGTCTTTACATTACTCCCACCTCAGGGCGTTACATCCCCTTAAAGATACATCACAAACTAGGGGAACAAATTAGGGTACTGAGCACGCATCTGAGCCTCCCGCTCCCATGTTCTCTCCTGAAGATTCTCGTGCTTCCACCTAATGTGCACTAGAGTAATCGACCGCCCACATAGGACCCGCTCCTGTCGATCCTCGATTTCCCCCAGGACTTCCGGAAAAGTCGCCCTGTCATCAATGTCCAGCTCCCCATGGTCGATGATATGTGTTGGGTTGTGCACGTATCTCCTCAGGTAAGATATGTGGAAGATGTCGTGAACCCGATACAACTGAGGTGGTAGAGACAGGCGATAAGCCACCTCACATATCCTGTTGAGAACCTGGAATGGTCCGATGAAGTGTGGAGATAACTTGTTGCCCCAGCCAAATCTTCGTAATCCACGTCGAGGTGAGACCCGCAAGAAAATGTGGTCACCATCCTCAAACTCTAGTGGTCTCTGCCTCCTGTCTGCACAAGACTTCTGTCGGCTCTGAGATGTCCTCATCCCCTCCTGGATGACCTGGACCTTCTCTGTCGTGGCCTGGACCAACTCTGGTCCCACAAGTGCTGACTCCCCAAGGTCTGTCCACCACAGAGGTGATCCGTAAGTTCAGTTGTACAATGCCTCATATGGTGCCATCCCGATGGTGGAGTGGTAGCTGTTGTTGTACGCAAACTCCACCAAGGGTAGGTGATCCTCCCAACTGCATCCAAAGTCAAGAACACATGCACAGAGCATGTCCTCGAGAGTCTGAATGGTCCTCTCCGTCTGACCATCCGCCTGAGGGTGAAAGGTGGTGCTCAGACCTAGATGCGTCTCGAATGCCTCCCGCAACCCCTTCCAAAGCTGGGAAGTAAAGTGAGCATCTCGATCAGTGAAGATAGATGATGGCACACCATGAAGCCGTACGATCTCCTAAATGTAGTGGCGTCCCAATCTCTCCACTGAGACCTGCTTTCTAATGGGTAAGAAGTGGGCCAACTTGGTGAGTCAGTCGACAATCACCCAAATGGAGTCGTAACCTCTGAAAGTACATGTAATTACAATCATGAAATCCATAGATATTCCGTCCCACCTTCACTCCGGGACCTCCAAGGGATGTACCAAGACTTCTGGTACCTGGTGCTCTGCCTTCACCTGCTGACAGGTAAGGCGTCGAGAAACGAACACTACTACAGCCTTCTTCTTACCCGGACACCAGTGTTGTCGTCTGAGATCCTAGTACATCTTCGCTACTCTCGGATGTACCTCCAAAGGGGAAGTTTGAAACTCTCTCAAAACCTGTTCCTCTAGTGAAGCTGGTACCATGGTATGTCCTCTAAAAAGTATGACGTGATCTCCACCTATAGAAAATCCATATAGTGCCTGAACAGTGGAAATCTGTGCACGACGCATCTCACAGTCATCGTCCCCACGTTGTGCCTCTCTGAGCCGCTGATGTAGTGGATGAGTTACTATGAGTGACTGAAGGAAGGATTCTCCATCTCTGTCCATGAAGGATATCTACAATGCGGCTAACTGCTCTGTCACCTCTCCAAGTAGCTGAATGCTCGTCCTCATGCTGAGAGCATCGGCTACTACATTCCCCTTTCTAGGAGTATAGACTATATCAAATTCATAGTCCTGGAGGAACTTGAGCCATCGCCACTGTCTCAGGTTCAGTTCCTTCTGTGAGAAGATGTACCTGAGACTCTGGTGGTCAGAATAGACTGTAAAGCGCTCGCCCATCAGATAGTGCCATCACATCTTCAAGGAAATGACCATTGCTACTAACTCCAGGTCATGGGTAGCATAGTTCTGCTTGTGCTGCCTCAACTATCATGATCCATAGTCAATCACTGCCCACTCCTACATCAGGACACACCTGAGTCTGGTCCCTGATGCATCGCAGTAGAATACATACCCTACTCCCTCCTCTGGTAGCCTCAAGATGGGTGCACTGGTCAATCTTTGTCTCAGCTCCTGGAAGCTCTACTAACATCTTTCTGACCACAAGAAGGGTTTCCCCTTCTTTGTAAAAGCTGAAAGCTGTGATGCAACTCTGGAGAAGTATGGCATGAATCTCTGGTAGTACCCACATAGACCCAGGAAACTCCGCACCTATATCACGCTCCTGGGCGACTCCCAAGCTAGTACTGCCTCAATCTTCGTAGGATCCACCACAACTCCCACCTTAGAGATGATGTGTCCCAAGAAGTGGAACTCAAGTATCCATAACTAATACTTCGAGAGCTTACCATAAATCAGGTGCTCTCAGAGTGTGTCCAGTATAACCCGCAAGTGGTATGCATGCTCCTCCTCAGTGGTCGAGTATATCAATATGTCGTTAATGAAGACCACAACAAATCGATCAAGGTAAGGATGAATGATCCTATTCATGAGACTCATAAACACTTCTGGGGCATTGGTTATGCCGAATGGCATAACCAATAACTCATAGTGGCCATACCGACATCTGAGGGTCGTCTTCTTCACATCCTCGTCCCAAACTCTGAGCTGATGATAGCCTGACCTGAGGTCTGTCTTTGAGAACCACCGTTCTCCCTTGAGATGATCGAAGAGGTCATCAATCCTCGGTAGCAGATACTTGTTCCTCACGGTAACATGGTTTAGGCGACGATAGTCGACACAAAGTCACAAGCTCTCGTCCGCCTACTTGGCGAACAAAATCTGGGAAGCCCAGTTTGAAACACTAGGTCGGATGAATCCTTTGCCCTGCATGTCCTATGGCTGTACCCGTAGCTCTTGAAACTCAGTGGGGGACATCCGATATGCTGGAGTGGATTTCGGGTCTGTCCCGGAGTATAGGTCAATATAAAAGTCTATCTCTCTATGAGGAGGTAGTCCTGGAACGTTGTCATGAAAAAATGTCTACATACTGATCCACCACTATAGGAAAACTCGGACTCCGAACGTCAACTGCTCCTAGGATGAGGCTAGCCAATTGATGAGTGATCGGTTGTCCTATCCTCTTCATGAGTCCATCCTACACTACAAAGGCTCCCTTCTCACCGGTGAAGTTGAACCTGCTCCCATCGGTGCGGACACACCGCACCATGCTCCAAATATAGTCAATCTGAGCATGGACTGTAGGTAACAAATCCATGCCCAAGATGAAGTCGTAAGGCCTCGACGCCACTACAAGAAGATCCCAGTCGAATCTCTCGCCTCCTAGAGTAAGCTCACACTGTCGGCACCAGTGTGTAATCGTCGAGTCTGCTTCTGTATGAGTCTCTAGTCGTAAGGATTGAGCCAACAACCTCGTCAGAATCTTCAAGCTCAGAACAAGGGCAGCGGCAATGAAAGAATGACTCGCTCCTGTGTCTATAAGAACTGAAGAAAGGGGGGAGTAGACACATGTAGTACCTCAAATCATCTATGGTGTGTCGTGGTCATAGGAATACACTACATGAAGCTGAGCCTGCCTCTACCCGCCAGCTTCATGTGGTTGGAGTGGACCTCCTGGTGGTGGTGGTGGTAAAGCCTCAAAGCGTCGCCCACCACCTGCTGCTCGGCCAGATCCTTTGAATCATCTTATTGCTCCCTGCGAACCGCCATAGTCGACCCTCTGCCTCTTCCTGGGTGGCCCCTCAACCGTCTACTTCTCCTCTGCACGGCGGGTCTGGCATTCACGAGCCATGTGGCCCTGCCCGCTGCATGCGTAGCACTGTCTGCTCCTCGTATGACTAGCTATGCACCGTGTGCCCCACACTTCTGAGCCAGTGTCCTGAGGTCATCTGCCTAATGGTCTGGTCCACCTGGACCCCTGTGACATCCATCGAATGACAGCTACAGAAGACTCTACTATGTGCCGCCCTACGGTAGTTCTCGCTGCTGGTGTAGGCTCAGCGAGAAAGCTCTACAAGAAGGGCTCGCTCCCGTACTCCTGCCTGTGTTGGTATACTGAGGGAGATCATCGAAGCCCTGATCTCATGCCCCAATCCCTGCTCAAAGGTCTGGTCCCAGAAGAATGGGTCATGTACCATATCCATGGAATAGCACGAGAGATCGGTAAATCTCGCCGAGTACTAGGCTACCGTAATGCTACCCTACCGCAGCTGTAGTTGCTCCTGAATGCGCACCACACGAAGGGTGGCTGGGATGAACTCCGAGCGAAAGAGGCTCTCAATGTCCAACAAAAGGAGAGATGCCTCATCGTTCACATAGAGAATCAGGCTCTACCATCTGCCCGTTGCCGCGTGCTGGAGGCTCGCTGCAAGGATCACCATGAGGTCAGCTGGTGTCCCCACTAACCTGAAAACTTGAACTAAAGCCTCCAGCCAATCCTCGGTTGCCTGAGGTTCCGTCTCCCCAAAGAACCTGGGCGGTCTCTGATGCTGAAACTCGTGCAGTACACTAAGGTGACGTGCACTCTCAGCGGCTGGAGATGGTGGCATCAGCGGCTCGATGGGTAGAGGTACCGTTGGTGCCTCCGCTGTAATAGGGCCCTGCACAGAGGCCTCGTCGCTCGGTGGGTTGTCATCTCGCACAAATCTCAGAACCCTAACTGGATACCATCATGGGGCCATCCTGAAAAGAAACAGGTGCGCCACGGCCAATAAAGTATACCTTGTGAGCTGACACAAAGTAATCACAATGAAAACTTTTGAAACACACATACAATCAGTGTTTTCATGCACTGAGTCGGAAATCAGAAGTCATGGTCCTTGTGTACGGATACGTCGGCCGCCGCACCAACACTAGACTCCCTGGACTGATAACTACACTCAATACCTTTAACACTATTGATTCACACAGAAGAAAGATCAGAGTCCTAAGTTATGCGGTAGAACTGAACTCCTCTGATACCAATTTGCCACGACACATCCTCGGGGCTCGTGCCATGACTACCCCAAGCCCACCTTCCATAGGCCAGGGGCTAGCGACTAGCACCAAAGGTGTAAATCCCGATATAAGGGAAGGCATTTCCTTTAAGTAAGATAACAAAACACCATAGAGTATGCAATCAGAAGGAAACACTAAGTAAACTGAGTACAAAGGTAAGTGCTGAAAAGTAAATGGGCCAGAATACAAACCCAACTGAAAGTAAAGTACAACTGAAAAGAGAGTACAGTGGCAGAAAAGTAAAGCAGCAACACCGAGCTATCCTCTCGAAATCCCACCTGAAGGGTGGATACAGATAGTCTCCTCTACTCCTCGGCTCCAGTTGTCCGCTCCGTGTACGTCTCAACCACTGATCCAACTCTAGGTACCGCCCAGCTCCATAAGCTCCTACCTCGATCAGTTTTGTCCATCGTCTGCATCCAACACAATGTAGTGTGGAATAGCCCGTGCATGGGTGATTATACGCTACTCAGTAGGGACCCCGAGACCCCCGACGGTCTCCCAGAATCCACAAAAGATAATCCACAAAGCATAATCCACAAAGGAAAGATACAATCACGAAGTAACAACCAACTCTACTTAGGTATATGCCAATACATATACCTAAGTCATCAATACCAGTTCAGCTCCAACATCCGGGCCCAAGTTCGATCTAGTCCACACAGGATAGCACAATCCAATCCACACAGGATAACACAAACCAATCCACATAGGAAAGAAAGGCAATCATATCGAAGATAATGATTGAAAGTCAAGACTCAGCTCACACAGGTATACTCTTCGTAAGGTGATAGAGATGATCAGATGTACCCAATGATTCATCTAAGCTGTCTGAACCATATAGGATACAAGGCCAGCTAAGCTGTCATACCCACAATGGATACAAGACCAACCACTCTGTCAGACCCACGTAGGATACACGTACAGAGTCAAATTCTACCGGACCCACGTAGGATACAAGAACAGTAGTCACATACTGCCAGACCCACATAGGATATAAGAACATTAGTCATCATCGTCGAACCCACAGAGGATTTCAGTACGGTCGTCGTTGCTTCCGAACCCTTGGAGGATCCTAGTACAGTCATCCTCATCGTCGCTGTCGCAGCCAGATCTAGGGTTCCCGCACACAGCATGCTCGATTCCGGGAGGGTCTGCTCCACGATCCAAGGCGGTTGATACATCTACTGACACGAAGTCCATAGTTGATGTATCTCAATGTTCCGTCTCGTCAAAAGGAACTCAACGCGATAGACGGCACGTCAATCAGACGCCCGGTCTGAGAGTTATTGGCCTTTTCGTCCTAGGGGCCCGGTTGGTTTTTAAATTAAAACCAACCCGACCATACTATAACTATGTCCAAACCTTGAGTGGAGTAATCCAAAAGAACTATCTCACTAATAGGAATCCAACAAAGTCAACGACACATCAATCCGACGTCCGGAGCTCAAGTTATATGTGTTTCCGCTCCGAGGGCCCGATTGGTTTCGTGTTCGAACCAAACAGGACGTACTCAAAGTTCTCCAAAAACTTCGGTGTAATATATCGAAACGACCGTCTCAATCCAAGGCTCGCTACGCATTTGACGGTGTGTCGATCTGAGGTCCTTATCTAAAGATATGGGTGTTTGAACGAAACTGCCCGAAAATAGGGGGTTTGGGCCCGGTCCGACCCAGCCCAATACCCCCTGGGTCGGCCCGAACTGGTTCCGGACCTGTTGGGCACGGCCCGGCCTGGAGCGGGCGCTCCGGCTCGGTGCGACCGGTCCGGGCAGGGCACCCACGCGCTGAGCGGGCATGGGGGGGGGGCTACCCCTTTGCTTCGAAACGGCGGACCCGAGGGTCCGCCCTGTGGAGCTGGCCAAGGGTTTAACCCCCTGGTTTTTCTGGATCAGACCGGCCGATTGTGCCGCATGGGCCCAACCGATCCCGCCTCCTAAGCACCGGCGGCCGGCGGTTCCGTCCGCCCTTCCATTCTCTGCCCGACCAAAGGCCGCGGCCTTGGTCCGACCGGCGCGGTGCGACGAGGCTGCGCTCCTTCGCCGCGTTTTTCCTCGATCCCACGCAGTGCCGTTGCACCGTGTCGCCTTTCTTCCAAACCCCGATGGTGAACATCAACAAAGGGGGAGGAGGATCGACCGTCCTCGTCTGGTCCGGCCTCCTCCCGTTAATTTGATAATCGGCGGCTAAGAAAATTTAACAACAAACGCTAAAATAATCCATGAACATAAAACATTCCCTTACCTCGAAGAAGTTGTCGAACGAAGATCGTCTTGGGAAATAGCGTCGCGAGGTGAAGCTCTGTATATGTCGCTGGAGTACGGCAGAGGAGGAGCAGTGTCACCCTTCCTTGATGTGATAAGAAGAATGAAGGAACGCGCGTCGTCGTTCTTCGGGGAAGGCGTCGCACACTGGCTGCAGAGAGGAGATGAGACGGCACGTCGATCTCTCCTTGTGGCGACAGCGTTCTTCGTCGAAGTCTTAGTGTTCCTTGTGTTCTCCATCGAAGAAGATGAAGATCCCCAAGGATTTTGTATTATCTCCCCAATTCTTCTCACACAAAAATTCCCTAAACAAAATAAGGTTCACCCTTCTTTTATTAATCCCAAGCCATGAATTCAAAATTCAACTCTTAATTAAATACATTGAATAACTTAATCAAATAATTTAATAAGAGAGTTTACATGTAATTAAGAGGGGGAGAGGATGAGTTAAAAAATTAAGCTAGATGGGGGGGTTTAATGGGGTGTTAGGAAATTTAAGGAGGTGGGGGCTCGTGTGGGTCCCACCCCAACTTCCTCACAACTTCTTTTTCCCTAACAATTAAACCACTAGTGGTAAAATAAAATTATAATTGTAAAACAACTATAATTTTATTCTTCACATTTTTAACAACTCCTCCCGAGCAAACGCACCTTCGGAAAAGGTGTTCCTAAGAAATTACTGGTGCTGCGGTTTCATCAGTGCCCTCATATTTCGATTCCAAGCACCAGTTCAGAAGTTAGAAAAACTGGCTTGTTCGTTCACTGAACGTACCCGAGCTAAACTTTGGAAATTTATTACGGGCACACCAGGACTCGAAATCATGTGCCATAAGAAACTGCATACTCATAAAATTCTAAATAAATTAAGAAAAAAATCCTTGAAATTTACGGGTCTTTACATTCACGTAGGCCAGTGGTCGGTGATTCACCCTTGTCGCCCTTCGATTGCGGGTTCAAGTCTCACGGCCCTGCCGGACACCGCTGGTGGTCACTTGACCTCAGAGTTGTCCTTTTTTATGACTGTCCAAAAATCACCTTAACAATTGAATCCATTTTGAAACATAATCCATTCCAACCTTTAGAATTATCCAAAATACTTCTATCCAAACTCAAAATACAAATTTTATAAGGAAGTTAAACACAATGAAGATCTTTTTTTTCATGTAATAAAATATGAACACCATCATCATGTATTATTTTCAAACATGGTAACACCCTGAATTACCATAAAACATTATTGATTACATTAATCACCACTAATTATTTATAGAATACTGGATATATTCCTTATATCTGAAAATTTTGAATATTCCAACAATGATGAAATAAACAAACTATTAATTAGTTCCAAGGAAGTCAAGAATATCCCAAATAATTTATCCAAATCAACCATCTTGTATTCTCAAATCACTACATCATTATCAGGACCACATTAAAAATTACCATTCCTTTAACCATATATTTTCCAAAAAAAGTGTATCTTACTATTAAGTCACATTTTTAGAACCATATATTCTCAAATCCATAATAAAATAGTGCAGTAGTACAATCCTTATTTATCTCCTTAATTCATATAAATAGTATATTTTTGATACAACACTAAAATTTAATAATTCTATAATAACAACATAAGAGCACTAGTCATTCCTCTTCATCTAAGGTAGTATAACAACTTGATTATTATCCATTAGCATCAATTGTTGTATACTTTGATGACTGGGACATTGATTCACGTAGTGTCCCAGCACCATGTTGAGGAATCATTTTATATTTAAAACTTTTTTCTTTCCCTTGGAATCACATACTTGGTGTCCTTTTTCTCCCCGCATATAACAAACTCACATTCCCTTCATGTTCTTATGAAGGTGGTTCTTTCTACATTTATCACATATGAGAAAATCCTTCTTTTCATTATTCTATTTATCCATCTTTATCTCTACCATCATTTTCTTCTCTTGATTTCCTTCAAAACAATTTGACTCAAGGAATTATTCACTTATCTTATTAACACGTGAAATTAATTCATCATATTTTTAGAATACATGGGAGACTATTTCCCTTATAAATGTTGGCTTAATACCATGAATGATATGATCCTTCTTACACTTTGGATCATATTTATTGCTGGAGTTCTCATTCCTTCTATTGGGTGCCATTTTTAAACAATGGCATACACAAGGTTAGTTTATGAATCGCAATGAATAATTCCAAAATTGTTAATTACCAAAATTAAATTGAACAATTTATAGATATAATCCATAATAATAAAAATAAAATTCATTGAGGAAGTATTTACTCCCAAATCTATCATAATGGATTGTAATGAAAACTTAAATTATCCTATGAATATCCCCCAGGAGTGTCGTAACCCAGAGTGCAGCAAGGCCCATTTTCATGCATCAGTTTCGGTTCTTGTCTACCTCAAACTGGTGCTTTCACGTTTTACCCCTAGGTACATATGTTCCTGAGCCACCTCTACCTACTTGTATCTAGAAAAGGATGTATTTCTTGGAAAACTGACAAAATATCTAAATTACCAACATTCTAGAATGTTCTTCTATACTAATCCTCAAAGTCTATCTTAGGGTGATGTTATCTAATAATATTTTATCTAAATATCTTTACAAGGTTGTTACTAAACATCTACTGATACCAACTGTAACGCCCTGGCCTTATATTCCCAGAGTCAGTGAATTATTTTAATACAATGCCATGAATATTAGGACTCATGTCCTGAATGAACGATTTGTTTAATAGTCTTATAAAATAGATTGGATACATGAACATTACATTATAATTTCTAACATACAACAAAAAAATAATCCTTTGAGAATGCCATTGTTCCTTTTTCATAACCCTGCATCTCAAACATAAATCACTTTTGGGATCCTGGGAAAATAAAACATAAGAAAGGGTTGATCTTAGATGCTCAATAAGGGTAAATAATTTAGCCGAAGATAGCCTAAACAATAGGCATGGTGAATAATTTAAAACATATGTCATTACAAAAAATAGACATGAACCATTTATGGAAGAAATATGAGCTGAGTAAATAATGCCATAGAAAAACATTGTCATGGGTATTCTAATAGTTGAATAACCACAAGAACCATCAATATTATTTTCATAATGAGAGAATGTATAATTCCAGACATTCTGAAAAAAATTATCAAGGCCTCGGCCTAGACGTCAAAAAATGATTAAGTCCTCGGCCAAAAAAATCTATAAAATTGGGAAAGGCCTCAACCAATTCCACGTATAAATGCCTTATGATACCTACTAATTCATCGGGGAGCTATAACAGGCTCCACCTGTCATTTACAATGTCCAATACATTACTATATGAAAAGGTTGAAACATAACACAAACATTCGTGTCAGAGATAGCATACAAAATGTCAATAAATTAACCATAAACCATGAATGGTATATGAATAACACATCCACAGTCAAATATATCAAAAATCCATCAATACAATATGTAATATTTGTATCATAATAAATCAACATCAAACAAGTTTAAAATCCATAAAAGGATATAGACATAGATGAAAATGATTTGTAAAAATCATTGCGAGAAATTTCCTTTTTTCATGAAAACATTTAAAAGTCATACAATTTAGAGGGGAAGATATTTTTGAATAAATGTGTCCCATAACACTTTGATTATTTTAAATGGAATTAACATTTTAAAAACATTCATGTCCATACAAAAAAATCCTTAAAAACCATTTTGAAAACATGGATATTGATGGGAATGATTTCGAAGAATAAATATTTAAACCCGTTAAAATGATGTTTCAATAAAAGAGTACCGTAATAGAATCCCATTGAAAAATATTTTATGAAACATGTAAATGGAAAATAAATATTTCCCAGTAAAAACAAACCCATAAACAATCTCGAATAATAATGACACTGAGAAATTAACCCTTACCTTCCACTTTCCTTTGATCTAGGGTATGTTTAACCTCCTGTATAATTAACATAGTATGTTATTAAATTATACCTGATCCATATTAATATTTGATATATCATACATGATTAATTTATGACTTTATACTACCCATTTAATAATGATTTCCATGTTAAAATTAACATTTTGGGTAATAATCACTTTCTTTATCGTATGTGTTTTGACTTTTTATGCTTGATCATGTCATTTAGATCATGAATTAAATGATTCTAGAATATAAACCTTGATTTATATTTCATATATATTTTGAATATAAATATTTATAATCGATGTATATATGAAGTGGATGGCACTGTTAATGGAGATGGTAGGTCGTACATACGCATAAACGTTGTTTCTGTTTTCATACCGTATTGAACGGAATTAAGTGAATAAGATATATGTTAGTAAATACATACATACATTTATATATATATCTAGAAGAATTATTATGTCTCATATTACACACTTATTAATAATATATATTGTTATAATCATTGTTGAATGATGAACATTGAAATGAATCTCATCGCATAGTGGAGACGGAAATCTGTACGTATGAACGAGCGACAATATCAATTTTTTATAATAAAATCATATATAATTGGATTATATATCATATATACCGAATCATTTGTATTTTATATTTATTATTTACATCAATTATACATCATTATTAAAACCATACAAATATTAATGTGTTGAATAACAACTAAACCATGACGTGTAGACGGTAAGTCGTATGTAAACATGTATGGTGACATGTCATTCATAGGATAAATAAAATAATGAATAAGGTTTTCCAATTTTTATAATAATATAATAGTATATAGAAGATACTGGGGTTATAGTTTTACAATGGAAACAACATGGAAATAAGAAGTGGAAGAAGAAAAGAACTTGAAAGAGGTGATGAAATATTTACCTCTTCTTGGAGTTCTTTCTTTTGATTTCATAAAAAGGGATCCATAGGTAATCATTCTGACCAATTTAAGGCCTCTAAGATTAAGGGAGGATAGTTGATAGTATATTTGGGTATCATTTTTCCGATAAAAATGTCTTTTAAGGTGTGAATTTGAGAGAAGTTTTAGTTCCCTTTTATAAGATGGGTGAGGGGTACCTTAGAAAAAGATTGAAATATTATTTTATAATAAAATAATATTCGGTTTATGATTGCTAAAAATTATTTTATTTCAAAGATAAAGTGGAGATGGGTCTATATCCATTCATCCAATAGGTTTTATACAAGTTTATGTTACCATTTTTACCATACCGAATAGATTTAACTGTAAGTTAACTAATTTATCTTTTTATCGTGTATTCTTGTATTCTTACACTATATGGTTAATAAACATACTATAAATAAAAAAGTGAACCTCAAGTGGTGTATTAATGAAATATAAAATATTATTTAATCCCTTTTTAGGAACTTATGTTTTTTAGTAATATTATATCAACCAATAATATAGTATTTGTTTTAAAAATTAATTTAGGTCAATTTTGACACTATTTGGTATCTTGTTTTTGTCAAAGTCATAAAAACCTTATCACTTTGAAATAAATTTATCTAATAATCACTAACATGTAATATTAACCTATAAAATTATTGGAATTCATAAAAAGACTCAAATTACATTTATTTTCAAATTTATAATATCAATTATTTTAATTATTCATTGATAAGGAAATTTTTGCATCATCGTTATGTCAAAAATAAATAAAAATTATAACGTATAAAAATTATAATTTAAATAAAATTATGTAGAAAATATTTTTATATTTCTATTTAATATTTATAGTCGAATTTATCTTATATATAACCCTATATTAAAATGTTTTAGTTATGATAACTTTAATTTAACACTTTTAACTATTCTTTTTATTAAATAATAATAAATGTTCAAATCTAATGCTAGTGGAGAAAATGGGTCATATTTTATTCCTAAGGGTTTTTTGGTCTATTTACACTTGTCCAGGAGAATTATAGCATGTGTTAGGGTAATAATAATATCATTTTTACATTTAATTACCCTTTTTACTTTTAATCGTGGTAAATAAGTAAAACATTACTATTCACCAAAAATTATTTTTATCTTATTAAACCAAATAATACATGCTGAAATCGACCGTGTCTTTCAGAATTTTGAAATTAAGTTCATAGTAGTGGTAAAATTAAGTTTTATATAAATTTTCAAATGCTCCTTGGAGGTGGGTAAAAGACGGTAAAAAATTCAATAAAATTTTAAAATATCTAAACTAATTATAAAATAAATCCAATGAATTAAATTAAACATAAATAGATATTATGTATCAATATTGACCTAAAATATATTGAAATAATATAAATATTTATTTAAATAAAAAGTATGTTTTAAACAATATCTCTGTGTTTCTCACTATTCATCAAAAATTGAATGTTTTCAGAAAAATACCAAAAATTCACCCTAAGATAATTTTGATATTCTGAATTCAAAAATGAATTCTATTTTACAAAGTTAAAAACATAGAAGTTTAATTTATTTATTTAAAATTAATTCCCGTTTTCAAAACAAAAAAATAACGGGTTTTTAAAAAAGTAAAAACTATCAAAAGATTGACATGTGTTTATGTCAAATTTAAATGTGAAATTACTTATAAGGACCAACATTGTATTAAATAATAAAAATAAAATATAATTATTATTTCAAAACATTAAAATGTATAATTAAACACAATAAATTATTTTCATTAAAAAAGTTGTTTTTAGTTAAAATTTAGTAATTTTCACTATTCGCCCAAATATGAACATTATCAGAAAAACAAAAAAAAATTATTGAAAATACATTTTTAAGTCTTGATTATAAATAAGATGTTTATTTTGAAAAATTGAATATATAAAAGTATAAAAATTGGATTTAAAAATGGTTCTCCATTAAAAGGCGGTAAAATTGAATTTTTTGAAAAATACATCATTTATCTGAAAAAAATGAATTTATTCTTATATTATGTCTAAGAAACACATAATATGGATGTTAAAATTATATAGACTATATAATATTCAAAATGAAGTTTTTACAATTTATAACTTCTTTTTGAATGGTGATTTTGGTAATGTTGTTGTGCGCTGGAACTTGGGGTTGCGTGTAGCGTAAGCTATTAAATTACTTTAATGAGATAATGTACTATCCGAAATTGGGGTGTTACAATGAGGATCTCTAATCATGGCATTTTAAAGGGACCAAGAGGAATATGTTGAGTCATGGTGTTCGAGGTGTTCGAAAGAGTGCCTCAAATCATGGTGTTCAATAAGTTGATGTGGGTGTGCATAAGGGATAAAGGAAACATGTTGGTGACCCATCCCAAAAATATGATAGTGTGACTATCCATTTTCATTTGTTTTGTTGATGGTAGGGAAGGGATGGTCCGGATAGTGTTATGTAGAGGGCGTGCATGGACGTAGCCACCAAGGTGAGGTCTAGCGAGCATAGGCCTCAACATCATTTCACATAAGATGGGAAATGCAAAAGATGAATGTGGACAAGGTTGGGTTTCACAAAACATGTGTGTAGAAGCGAGAACATTATCATAGTTTTTCATAAGATTATGAAACATGGAAATGTTTCATGTAATATTGATGTTTTGGTACGTATTATTTGATGTCTTGCATTCAATATTGGAATCTTGTGAACATGAAGGAATCTTTCACACCTGTAGATATCTCACACAAAAATTACATATGATGGGAATAAATCGAGTGAGGACAAACCACTGTGGTCCCAATAAAGAGATGACATTAATGGAAACTATCGTGCAAGATCTCACAAGAAGGGTTACATTCTTTTTCACAAGTGTGGAACATGTGGTCTTATGCACAATAGAGCTTCGACAGACTTCCAAATATGTATCCCGATGGGAGGGGTTGGATTATATATATATAAAACTTTGAGAGGTGGAACATAATTTTAATGGTGTGGAAGGGGTCTTTCACAGACCCTAAATTGGGTTCACATGAAAAGGGGTGTCTGATGTTGCATTGGGCACGTAATAGCCTCGGATGCAGATAATAATCTTGCGTGAACATATCAAACAATGTGAAAAATGACCTTAGTCTTTTTCACATAACTACAAAAAAAATTCCAGATATACATCGCATTGGGCCGGTAAGAATATTTTCTGTGGATTTTGATCATTCCCACACATCTCAAAACTATTGAGCTCATTACATAGCTATTTTTTGGGTGGTTGGGGTAGAATATGACATCGCATTGGTCACACAAAAGGAATGTGTGATTGATTTCACATATGAAATTATTTTTTCTTGAATTATTCAATTCTTGTGCACATGATATCAATTATTGCATGAAAAACATTCATTCTATAATGAAAAATAATACATTTCCCCCAAATCATCTTGAATGGCCATTTTCACTTATCTAACTTCAAACGACCATAAAATCTAATATGATACTCCATTTTAGCTCTTCAAAATATCAAATTTAATCCCATTGAATGAGATACGCCCATGGATGAATTATGAAAGCATTAGGTGCATCTGGTGAATTAATTTTCTAGTGCCCAAAAACCTTCTATGAATGGGGTTAAATGAGGACGAGAAGGGTGTGACGAACCTAATTATGAATAGCCATGAAAATTAAATTCCTAGCTTGGGGTCCACTATATCTCGATCGCATTGATGAATCAACCAACTAAATCTCTAATCCCACATGAACCATTATCATTGTGGAAAAAAATTAATAATAGACTATCATTCACCTATATGAGTGTGATAAACAGTGGAAGAATATGTCGAGATATAAATGGTCTATCGATCACATTTGGGAGGGTCTTGAACAAGAGGTATTGTTACTAGAGAACATGTCTCTCAGAACTACGGACAATACAATCCCAATGTACAATAGTGCAGTATAGGTATAACACTAGGGGTGTTGGAATCCATCTAACCAAAGGGAAGTAGAGAGTGTGAATCACAATACCAAACATTTAAAACAAAATGTGGGATGTATGATGATAATGGATAATTGTTGAACATATTCAGAAAACATCATAGATATTGTGTTCTCTAGTAATGAGGAAAACGAGGGCCAAATACTAACCAAATATAAAAAAGGATCCTAACTCGAAAATAATCTGATTCCATATGGAACATTGTCCTGGGATGGTAGGTTAGCCAAAATATATTGGGAATACCATTAGGGGGATCCCTTGTACATGAAAAGGGATGGAGATACATATAATGTGAATTAAAACAATTAAGATTGAGTGATGGGCTGCTTGAAGGGTTTCCAACAATCATGAAAATATTCAACCATGGCAAAACAACATTGGATGGGTGTATTGGTGTGAATGCTGATGAATCATATTTCCCAATGTCACAACACTATAGAGGATTTTGAATACCTTACAGTTTTACCTCATGAAAATTCAAACTATAGAAACATAGTTCTAGCATCATTAGGTGTAGATGATGGGATCTCAGGTAGCATGATACATATCCTGATGTGATTGGGGACATAATAATTTTTCATGCCACATCACAAGTTCATATAAGGAGGATAGGGTCAAGTGTCCATGAATATGTAAGGCGTTGTGTCTGGACTTTATATGAGGATTCTAAGTGTCACTATGTATCCCATGATAATGGGAATCAAGCCATACATAGTTCTAGATCATGGTATCGAATATGTCCTATGCTTAATTGAGTGATATCCACTTTTTATGGGATATTTATAGTTATTATTTAGTTTAGCATCATGTGAAATTAGACACCAACATTCTTAGATTAAAGGTCATAGAGTTCAGACATTATGGGATAAAGACATGCAGAATAGAACCATTGAGGTGGACCTAACATGGGTGAGGGCATAAAAAGTGAAAATGAAATCACAACCGTCCAAGAAGAAAACCCCGTACCCAGAAAGGGGTAGAAGAGGTTCATGACCCTGCAGCTGGACATAGAGGTAATGTACCAGAGTGTGACTACATATCTCATAGGAGTGATAACAAAGCGAATTGTTGTTCTTGGATCATGGTCGGAAGGGGGCCGATTCCAAAGGGGAAACATGTTCTCAAATAATGGCATTATATGATTGTGTATTTTATCAGTACACAACCCGGGTGTTATATGTATAGTTTAAAATCATATGACCAAGATTCAATAGATCATCATTTATCATCATAGAACATGGACCAACGGGAAGTTTGATTTATCCATACAGGTAAAAACCTTAACCATATCCCTAAGCCAATGGGATCCATGTTCAGTGTTGGAAAAAGTGAGGAGATGATATTTATAACACCTAGAAGCATGTGATGGGGAATGAATGTGTATAGTCAAGGATGACCTCCATGTTGTCGGTTTGTCCTCTAAATGTGAAAATGTTCACGGAGGGATAACACCAAGGGTGTCAAAGCTTTATCTAAACCTGATGAAATGGGAAGGGATGTGAATCATGGAACCAATATTTAAGGAATAAAGAAGTTGTTTCAATTATAAATGATAGTTTCTAACCATATTCGACACAGAATATAAATATTGTGTTACCAGAATTGGCAACAAACAAATGAGGGTCGACCACAGCCATATTCACAATGTGTGACCTATATCAAATGACGTTCGATATCATCCAGAACTTTGGACCAAAATTATAGGTGATCCATAAGGTTTTTCATCCATATCGATAGGGGGTCCTTTAGTATTTGAAAGATGAATTAGACCCAAAAATTGGGTTCATGAAGCATGAAAATGCTATGACGGAATTCCCCTACATAATTTAATACTCTCGGCTGTAAATCACAATGTCTATGAGTGCATTGATAAGGTGTAATAGAGGTCATGGAAGTTGATGTAAGTCCATAGATAAATGGTCCATGTTTCACTACGTATCCCATAAGGATGGGAATCAATCCATACATAGTTCTTGATATTCATTATAGTTTAACATCATGTGACAATGACATGAAGAAAGAAGGATATTATGGAGGGAGCGGAACAGGATGCAGCTATTGTAAAATCGATGTGAATGGGGACTAATGATGACCCCAACACATCATATGCATAACTAAAATTAAACTAAGACTGTAGAGGTTAGCAATGGATATGAAGATATTTTTGGGGGTGGACCTGAAGAAATAACGTCTGGGAATTTCTACATATCCTGCGAGGGAAGGAACTAAGCCAAGCGTAGTTATTTAAATTCAATGCAGTTCAACTTCATGTGTTAAGGAATTATCGAAGGGTTTTTCAAATGGATGTTTGTGGAGTGGAAATTTAATCCTGATGTGAATAATGAAATAAGAGTTTGTACCACACCGCACAATCTCAAGGGAGAGTGTGGTCCTAGTGGATGGAAAGGTCGAGGGACCTGATGTTCCGATATGGTTGAAGGTTTCTGGTGTCATTATGTATCCCATAAGGATAAAAATAATTCCATATAAATTTCATGAAATTCCATGCAGTTTAACATCATGGGACAAGGATATAAATTTTCTTTGTTTAGTATTGTAGTTATCGGACCGTAGGAGCCCAGTATAATGTCGTTTGTGTGGAATAGAAGGGAATAAAAAGTTAAATCATCATGCCTGATATTTGGGTGGCCATGTGTATGGAGATAAAGGTATAGGATATTTTTTTACAATTTTCACAACATTGTATCTTTATCGTGAGTTAGGATGGGAAAAAACAAGCGAGGGTCGATCGCTGACCATATTCTCAATGTGAGACATGTCTCAAATTTCGTTCAAGATCATCCTGGACATTGGCCTAGAACTATAGGTGAGACAAGGTGGCATGATACCATAATTCCATAGGGTCCTTTGGGATGTGAAATATGAAGGATACCCAATCAAGGGGATGTATAAAGTGTGGCATTACTCATTAATTTTAACATCTTGCAGTACAGATGAAAGAGAACATAGTTTACGGTCGTAGATCTTAGTACTAGGGGAAGTGCATTCACCGTTTGCATTTAGTAATCATGCATGACGAAGGGGTCTTAGATTAATGTTATAGAACTCAAACCATATACATTTTCTTGTCTTTCAAGACCAATGGGTCTTACTTAAAGGTCATTAAGATCAATCCATATAGAGTATAACAACTTACATGATGTAATGATCATAGTTTAAGATCATAGATCTTCGAAATTGTGGTGTGTTAACCTTTTGCAATTAATCATCAAACCTGTTGAAATAGATCTTAATTTAAGGTCATAGTGCTTGGTACATTTATTTTTTATCATCATGTAGGATGATAAATCAGTTTAATGGAATGTGGGATGAATATAATATGTTTAATGTTATAGAAGCTGATAAATAAGTTTAACATCATACGGGATGAATATGATAATCATAACGTCATGAAGGAAGATAAATTTGTTTAACTATGGGATAAAGAGAATTAATTTATCAACTCTTTATATGATAATGTGGTTTAACATCATACAAGATGAAGATGATAATTTAAATTCCATGCATGATGATAAAGTAGTTGAATGTCATGAAAGATTAAGATGAGCAGTTCAATGTCATGCAGGTTTATAATGATGTTTAATGTAATATAGGGAAATTATAACATGTTTAATGTCATGAAAGATTATAAGGAAGTTTAATATCATGCAGGTAAAATATGATTATATTAATTTCATGATAAATGATAAATTAGTTCAACATCATGTAGAATGAAGATGAGTAGTTTAATTTCATGAAGGACAATAAATCAGTTATGAAGTGACAAAGATGAGCAATTTAACATCATATAGGACGAAAAAGTATCTTTATTTCATACAGTAATAAGATGAGCATTTTAATTCCATGTAGGATGATAAATAATTTTAATTCCATGATGGATGAAGATGAGAAGTTTAATGTCATGCACAATTATAAAGTAGATTAACAACATGAAGGATAAAAAATAACAGTTTAATGTCATGTAAGATGGTAATGTATTTTAACTTCATGTGGGACAAAGATGATCATTTTAATGTCATGCAGATTGATAAAAAATTTATCCTCATTCAGGACAAAGATGAGCAGTTAAATGTCAGGCATGATGATAATGGATTGTAACATTATGAGGGAAAACGATGAAAATTTTAATGTCACAAAAGATGATAATTTATTTTAACATCATGTGAGACCCAGATGAGCATCTTAATTTCTTGCATGATGAAAAATCTGTTTAATATCATATGGGACAATGATGAGAAATTTAATGTCATGCATGATGATAAGAAAGATTAATTTCAGGTTGGATGAAAATTATATGTTTAATTTCATGTACTGCTATACTGAATTTTAATTTCATATGGGATGGAGAGGTGCATATTAAAGTCATGTAGGATGATAATGTATTTTATCATCATGAAGGAGGAATATGAGCATTTTAATATCATGTAGGATGGTAAATCATGTGTGTATCAAACATATCAGTACACATCAATCCAAAACTACTTATCCCATGTGATTCATTCTCATTGATGGAGACAAGGAGTAGTGAAGATAATTTCTTGACACAAGGACACACACAGCAAGGGAAATAGAAAGCAGGGTGAATAATTTCCCTATAATATAACAAACCTATTCAATGAAAATAGATGAATTGAATAACTTCACAATGAGTGTTGGAGTTACACCTCAACATTAGTTGGTGGAATGATTTAATGTCAAAAACCAATGTCTTGATAACAATGTGAATGGAATAGCGATGGAGGATGACATCTGACAATATTAAAAATGTTGTAACTATATTAGTTATCCTTAAATGTGGACAAACAAATGAGGGCCAACTACTGAACATATACAATAACATTGATCCTATGTTAAAATTGCATCCATGTCTGTTTATGATATTGTCCCAATACAGTAGGTGAGACAATGTTCCATGAGGATATGCAATTTGTGGGTACCTTTAAACATAGAGGATGATTGGGATCCAACTATAGGGATTCTGAGAAGCATGGACATAGACTGAGGGAATTTCCACATGGATTCCAACACTCTATATTATATTCCACAATTAATTTTAGTACATTAATGATACTACCCATATAGAGGTAGTAAAACCCCTTATCAAGAATGATGGTCTTGAGGATGTAATCATCTAGTTCAAAGTCATAGATTTGACCATAAACATGTAGTTTAGGGTCATGGAATTTGTACTATTGGAATGAAACTCTTTTTCATTTGAATGTACTCATGGGGGAGAAGAAGAAAAACCTGTCATTAATTAGGGATAAAGAGGATGCTCGCCTTATGAAATATTATGATGAATAGCTGCACACAGTTTAATGTCAGGATGCTTGGACTGTGGGTATGAAATTTAATGACATGGATTTTAGACTATATATAAAAGCTTATAGTCATCTGGGATGGGGGAGACTGTGTGGCCCATCCGTATCAGTACACATCCAATAAAACTACTAATACCACGTGAGTCATGCTTTGTGTGCGGAAAAAGGAGTAGTGATTGGATTTTCATTCACATGGAAGCACATAGAAGAGGAATAATGATTTTAGGGTGAGAATATATTTTGGATTATGACCCCTTACTCGAAACATATTCATGCATGGAGAGAACACACAAAGATTTTTGGAGTTACACCTAATCATAATGAGGTGGAACACTATGAATCACGACATATGATATCAAGATCACAATATGTTAATGTCATGATGGAAGAAAAAAATTGATCGTGTTTCAAACACATCATCAATATTGTGTGGCTTGGGATTGGGAAAACAAATTATAGACAACCATTAACTATGTTGAAAACACATGACCTGTCTCAAAATGTTTTCCAATGCCTTTAGGGGTGTTGGACGAATTTAATAAGTGAGACAAAGGGCCATGAGACCATTTCATTAGGGGGACTTGATACATTAATGTGGATGGGTTACATGATAAATGGATGGATGAAGCATGAAAATTTATTGGGAGTATGCCCATTTGGATTCCAACATTTATGTTTATACGCTAGATTGCATTTTTTTCATTTCAATAGGGAACATCATAAAGAGGGATTCAAATCCATTTTCATGGATGAGATTCATGTGGTAGTATCTGAACATGTCATGGTTTTAGACCAGTTCTGAATGTAGAGAAATCTCTAAAGTGGGAGATAATGGCATTGAATAGTTTTTCATCATGCTATTCAGATGGAGATCCATCTCATAAATAGAGTATGATGCATCATATGACCTCAAGACAGGGTAAAGCTATAGTTTAACATCATGTTATAAGGACATGGACATGTCTATTAACATAATACACAAAGGAAGTTGTAATGTATAGTTTAATTTCATGTAATTTTTAAAAAAGAGTTGCAGGAATTTAAGGACTCATTTCTATGACCATGGTTTCTAAAGTTTAAGTCTCGTTGTTTTGAACAAAATGTCATACGGTTTAACATTATGTGAGTTGGATGATTGTTTATATGTATTTTATTGTCAGGATTCCTGGACGTGAAACCATAAGGATTGTGTCGTTATAGGGATGTTCATCTAAACCCCATTCTAATGGCTGGGTATTCTTGATGTTGAGGGGGAATACATATAATACGATTACCATAAAATGATCCATGTTTATGCATTTATATTTTCAATGCAAGAGCTGAGCTATCTCAAGGATAACATTCTATAAGTTGGTTTTAATGTGGTAGGGATAACTTCTTCGGTTTAAGTAGTGTAACAGTTGGGGTTACATAGAGTGTGTCATGGGTGGTATGGGCCACATGATATGTTGGAGGGATGTTGACTGGGGAAGGGATAATAGAATTCTATTTTTCAAGTTGGGTGATGGTTCCTGAACAGTGAGTATTCTTGTACTATCATTAGAATAGGGAAAATGGAGCTTGGATAGCTTGGAATCCTAGATCATCAATATGGCGCGGGATATGGAACCCAAAATGTGTTTAATCCTGGTTATTCATTACAATGAGGTGATGGATACTACAAGGCACAAAATCCAAAACCTTTTTACAACATGTTGATGGGACCTTGAAGGAGTGTAATCATGGAGCATCGTTCTAATGTGGAAATGGATCCCAATAATAGTGTAATCCAAGATGGTCAGTATGATGGGGCAATGGAGCCCAGATAGTGTGGAATCCTGGACTTTCCATATGAAGTGAGTGATGGTTCCCAAAAGGAATTCAAGCCTTGAACATCGGTATGTTGGGGGATATGGTTCCCAGAAGGCTTGGAATCCCGATCTGCCAGTATAATGGGGGAAATGGTTCTAAAGAGGCATGGATTCTTTGAATGACATCACAAAATCTAGAGAAAACAGAATATTGATATGATCAACCTACACCGAGTTGTGGTACTTCAGTGAACGTCATTTCTTCAGCATAGGGAGGACAAAAATATTGTATTGTAGTCGTTCAGGATGGACCACCACAATGGATAGTGATCATTATGGGGAACATATTTGTTCAATATTATGACAGTGTGGGGAGGACCTTCGCAATGGCTAAGGAAGGTTATGGGGATGACCTCTGTTCTTAATTATGGATGTGTAGGGAGGAGCTACTCAGTGGATGAACATGGTAAAGGGGAAGACCTCTAGGTCTGAAGATGGAAGTGTGGGGAAGACCACCGTAGTGGCTAATGCTGATATTGTCAAGGCACCACTAGGTTGGGGGTGGTTTCCCCTGATGTAGCTCGCGAGGGTTTTTGTGTTAGTGAGGAGCCGATGGAGTTGGGGGGGAGTATTCCCCTGACACGACATATGATGGTGGAGGATTTAGGTAAGAGTTGAGGGAGTCGAGGGGTGGATGTCCTCTACCCGGCCTATGAAGGCGATAGTTTTTGTGGGGTTACTGATGGAGTTGTGTGTAGGATTCCCTTTTTGTAACCTGTGAAGGAAGCGAAGTTGGCGAGGAGCTTATGGAGTTGGGGGTGGGATTCCCCCTACATTTACTGTGATGGAGGTGATTTCAAAAAAGAGCTGATGGTGTTATGAGGGGGGGATACCCCCTGTGTGACCTGTAAAGGGAGTGAAGTTGGTAAAGAGATTATGGAGTAGGGGGGATGATTCCTTGGGTGTGGCCTCTAAAACCACCAATGTTGGCGATGATCCTTTTGGTGTTTGGGAGAGGATGCCCCCTGATTGGACCGTGAATGAATAGGATTCAGAAATTATCCAATGGATTCAAGCGTTGGATTCCCCCTACATAGCCTATGAAGGTGGTAATCTAGGTGAAGAGATGTTGTTTTCGGGGGGTGGTGATTCCCCCTCTGTGTCATGTGAATTTGGTGGAATCAGCAAGGAGATAATGGTGTTGGCGGCAGGATACCCCCTACACAGCTTATGAAGACGTAGGAGTTGATGAAGAGTCGACAGAGTCAAGGGGGGTGGAATCCCCCTAGGCGGACTATTAATCAGGAAGAGTCATTGAGGAGTTGATTGTGTTAGGGGAAGGATTCCACCTATATGGAATGTGGAGGTGACAAAGTGGCTGAGGAGCCGAGGGAGTCGGGGGAAGGATACCCCTAGCGTGGCCCATGATGGTGGGTGTGTCATTGATGAGCTGATGGAGTCTAGGGGAGGATACCCCCTATGTGGCCTGTGAAGGAAGTATAGTGAGTGAGGAGCTGATGGAGATGGGTGTGGATGCACAATGCATCTTCTATAAAGTCATCAGAGTCGATGATGATCTAATGATATTAGGGCCAGATTCTCCCTTCATGGAATGTGATGGTGGAGAAGTTGGAAAGGAGAAAATAGATTTGGTGGGTGGATTCCTCCTACACATCTTGTGAACGTGGATGAGTCAGTGAGGGCCCCATGGATTCAGGGGTTGGATTCCCTCTGAGTGGCCTGTGAAGACTAAAGTTAGTGATTACCTTATGGTTTCTGGTGGGTATGGGGGAGGATTCACCCAAAAAATCCATGATGTAAACATAATCAATGAGGAGCTGATAATGTCAGGGGGTTGATTCCTCATGCATGTCCTATGAAGGAGGAAGAGTTAGTGAGGAGATGATGGTGTTAGGAATATGATCTCATTATGTGGCATGTGAAGGCAGAAAAGTCATTGAGGAGTTGATGTAGTTGGTTTGGATTCCCCCTGCGCATCCTATGAAGGTGGAAGAGTCGGTGATGTTCTAAGGGACTAAGGGGGGATTCCACTTACATGAACTATTAAGGGAGAGAAGTCTGAGAGGAGTTGATGGGTTCAGGGGTGGATGAACCCTACACAACCAATGAAGGCAGCGATGTCTGCGAGGAGATGTTGGGTACATGTCCATGATTCACTATGTGTGACCTATGATGGTAGCTTAGATGGTGAGGATCCAATAGAGTCTAGTATGGATGCCCCTACATGGCTTTTGAAGGTGGTATAGTCTGTCAGGAGGCCAGGAATTCGGGGTGCGGATGACCCATATGTGGCCTGTTAAGGTAGCAGAGTCGGTGAAAAGCCAATTGTGTCGGTGGAAGAATGTCCCCTGTGAGACCTATGAATTTGAAATCATCAGTGATGATCTGATATAGTTGGGGGGATTGATGCCCCCTGAGTAGCATGAAAGGGTGGCGAAGATGGAATGTAGACATGGGGTCTAGGGTAGGATCCCCTTATGCATCCTCTGATGGTTGCAGAGTCGGCAAGGATCTGAAGGAGTCATGGTGGGTTTCTACTATGCATCCTGTGAAGGCAGCAGTGTCAGTGAGAAACTGATGGAGTCGGGGGGGGGGGGTGGATGCCCCCTTCACAGTGAGTGAAGGTAGAGAATTCAGTGAGGAATCAATGGATTCAAGGGTGGATTCCCCCGTGTGACCTGTTAATGTGGCAGAGCTGGTGATGAGCTGATATATCATAGCCTTCATCTACCTGATGCAACGAATCCTCTCACATATGAAGGATAGGGGGTTCACCTGGGTGATCCTCACATTACACAATATTTTTTCCCATTCACTATTAAATGAAAAAAGATACACATTAGGTTCACCATTTTTGTTTCTGATGCTTTTCTAAGCCGATGTGTGCATCATGTTCCCACTTTACAAAGGCAGGAAATATTTGTCACATCCTGAGAGGCATTTGATCTTTGATCGAAACGTGACGATTGGATGTTGATCCCTCATTCTGTGAATTCCTCCTCAGAATGCTTCACCTAGTATGGGTCTCCCTCATATATTTGAATTGTTGTTTATGAATCTCAATCCCAGTTCTATATAGTTATTGGCACCAATTAATTATTATACTTCCATCTAGAAATTATAAGCGGTCTCTAATGGAATAAAACTTCCGGTCGGAGTTTATGGTATCATCAGGAATGTAGGGGCATCACTGGATGTGGGGATAATGAAAGACATGTATTCTTCCATATAATATTGGTATCTCAATTGAATAGAACTCAATTCATCCCATGTATTTAGGGGATATCATATGCTAAAGGAATTTCTCTAAGGTTTTCTTCATCTTCCCATGTTTAACTCATGGTACAACACAGGGTTAATGTCTTGCAATGATGGTTACACCAAATACATATTTTCTGATTTTTTCCTTAGACATCAATTGTTCACCATGTGTTGGTTCGAAGTTTAATTTCTTGTAGAGATGGAAAAATAGTGTCCTAATTACTCACGCAGACAGATAAGATTGGTATATTACTAGGATGGATCACCTTGAAGGTTGACTCGATGGATGGATCGAAATGCTTAAAATGATTGGGCTTGGGGTACCGTATCCCAAAAAAAGAAGATGTCAAACAAAGATGGTGTATCCCAAAAAAAATGTGCACCATATGGATGGATCTAAACACCCAAAAAGTGGACCTTGTATGATGTGTCCCAATAAAGGTGGATGTCACACCATGAAGGTGTCTCCCCAAAAGAGAGCACAATATTCATAGATCACAACAACAAAAATGAGGGGACCGAGGGTGTTGTGTCCCAAAAAGAGATGATTTCACACTATGAAGGCTAATCTAGACACCACTAATGGTGGATTAGGGTGGTGGACCCCAAAGAGGGGAACACCAAGGATTACCATTAGCTGGGATTGAACCTCATAGAGGAATCCTATATACATTGTGTCAAATAAATCGATCAAAAGAAATGTATTTTTAAGGTTATTATTAGTTCATACACATATTTAGCTACCCATTAAAAGATGTCAATCTTGTTTATATGAGATAGATATGTGGGGATTAAAAAGTGTTACATTCCTAGGTGATGCTAGAAGAAATAATGAAATATATGTAATGATATCACCAAAATGTGGCGGTATGGTTATGAATCAGGATAGATAATGGAGGATTTGAATGATGTCAGAGAAATGAAAAGGGAGGAATTGATGAGAAGATGGAATTAATGGGAAATAATATCCCCATGGTAGGGAATCAATGTCCACACAGTTCAATAGTGGGGAGATGATTCTCTATATGAGGCGACTCATGATAATGGATGCATGGATGTGAAATAAAGGAAACATATCCAATGGGATGGTGTATGATCTTCCTGAAACAAAAATTCTTGAGGGAGATAAATTGATGAGAAATTTATGATGGGATTGAACCTTTAAAAGGGGTTTCTACGTACCATGTGTTTAAGTAAGATATCAAAGTCTGTGTAGTTTAGGAATGGGGCAAAGGATCACGGTGTACACAAAGGCAAACATCTTGTTGAGATGTTGGGGATTAAACATTGTAATAATCCTATTGCAAGAGGGACACTCAAGTATTGGTGGTTGTAGATTGTGTGGGTCTTAGGTAGGGTTTTCTTACTAGGGAGGATCAGAACACATCAGGCAGACTAATCTTGGAGATGCATCCCAAAAAGGGCATATATCTCATTAGGAGGGTAAATCCATAGGATGGAGCATGAGAGTTCCCCATTTAAAGGTATTTAACCAAAAAGAGTATTCCTACATATCATATATAGAAGGAAGGGATCAAAACCCATGTAGTTCAAGTTGGTGAGAAATGAAATCAGGGTGTACACAATGAACAACAACCCAATGATTTGATGGGTCTTACACATGGTTAGTCGCCCGAGTAATGCAAAGTGTAATGGGGTGAATTGGGCATAAACCTGGTTATAGTCCCAGGTACTGATAAAGACTAGTGATTAGTGTTTGAGGAATATGGGTGGAATCTATTTAGGTGTCACTATGTAGCAACAACAATGGATGGGGCATACACATGAAATCATCACGAGAGACACTAAGGAAAAGGAATCGGTGGTTGGGGATTATGCATGGAATCTACCCATGATGTCATCCTCATATCTAGCCATTTTTTAATCCCTTGTGCATTTCATGGGGTAAGGATTCAGTTTAATGTTGTGTGAATGGATGATATGTGTGGGTCTTATTAAATTAACTTCCCATGATGACTTCCTAATGTCAAGCCATGAGGGAATCTCAACTAGCAGATGGGTCAAGCGGTAAGGTTTGGGGGTTTCACCTGATGAGGAGGCCCTAATTTTTGTTTATTATTCATATCATGATGAGGTATATTATGATATATGCATAATTCATCATATTCTCAAGTGATAGGGTATCCTATAGTTTAAAGTAAAGTATTTAGGACTGTTTACATCGCATGATTGGCTCGTAAGGCATATCTTATTCGGAACACGAGGCATCTGATGTTTTTCATATAGGGTGTAATACATTTAAAATCATTAAATGATGACTAATAGGTATAAGGTTCTGAGTAATTACTAGTTTGGGACTTATTCAAGAGTGTAGTTTCTGGTTTAAATGGGCATTGATGCCAGGTGATTGGGGTTTGAGGAGTTTCATGAAGAATTTCTAGACTCAAGGCACTCAAGGAATCTAATATGAGGATATCAACCCACAACATGGTAATGAGAACAAGGGGAATATGTCGACTCAAGGTCTTTCAAGGATTTAAAATGAGTATCTCAAATCTTGTTATTCCATTGGTTGAAGTGTGGTGCGCATAAGAGGGAAACGTATAATATCATCAACTAGGCCAAATATTTTTTTGGTGGGACTCTCCATTATTCATGGGGGTTAGTGATGGTAGAAAAGTGACAAGACTGATAGTTATCATGAGTGGGTGCGTGGGGGCACATCCCTCATGGTATAGACCGGAGGTTGTGTGAATCAATATTTTTGTGTGTAAGATGAGTTACACATAGGATAAATTGTTCACATGAATGGGTTGTGTGACATAGGTTCATGTAAGATGAAAATATTGGCACGGTTGCATGAATTATTTGGAAAACGGAAATGTCCCACATAAGATTGATGTTTTGGTGTGCATGATTAGAATTCTAGCTCACATGATTGGAATCATGAATGTAGAAATAGAATCGTATGCCCAAGAGGATATCATGAGTGCACATCCCTTAGGAAAAAATGATATCAGGTGAGGATCAAACAACTATGGGGTTGTGTGAAGGATGAAACATATGGGACCTTCTGCGCAAGATCTCACATGGAGGGTTCAATTATTCCGCAATGGCACAGAATAGGTGGATATACGCTCACTAAAAAGGGGAATGTCTTCAAAATACATACCCAAAGGGGTGGCGGATAAATTTTTTGTATAGGTGAAACCTTGATAAGTTGCATGCTTGATTATGGGTGCTGATTAGATATTATGCGCACTCTGTGGCTGGTGTGTGGGAAATGGGGTGATTGATGTCGGAATGGGCGCATAATAGTCTTGCACATAGATTCTAATCATGCAAGCCCATCTCAAAATTTGCTTGAAACTTCCTTAGAGTATTTCATTGGACATTGCGTATAATTCCCAAAAGTTTTCACATTTGGTGATTGATAATCATTGGCGTAGATGTTGATCTTGTGCACATGTCTCAAAACATGCAATAACATTACATATAGGTTTTTAGAATGGTCAAGGAGAAAGATAACATCCCATTGGGTGCATAAAAAGTTTACATGACGGGTTGTGAAAATTTTTCTGTTATGGAATGCAATATTACTTTCATGCATGTAAAAAATTAATTCACCCAAGGGAAAATCCATTTTTTGCATGAAAACCCAAAATTTACCACAAAATCATCCAAGATGTCCATTTACACATGTATAACACCAAATGTCCATAAAATCTAATTTTTAAATCTATTTGGGATCTATTACTAGTCAAATTGATTCGTCAGGAACAAGCTACACTCTTGGATCAAGTATGAAATCATTTGGAGCGACCTTAGAATGTGTTTTTTTTCAAAATTCCCATGACTTCAATTATCATATCTATTGTATTGATCCATCCTTCATCTACCAATGTGTCTGATGATCTATTTAATGGTTGGGGATATTGCATCATAAAATGTTCTACTATTGGAATATTATTTTATTTTTGAAATGTATGACCTCATGCACATATGCCACCTGCATTTATAGCTTCTTTGACTACACCCATCACAACAACAAAAAAAATTAGTTCCAATTAAGGACACCTCATGTTGTTGATTTGAAAGGCTATTTTCCTCTATATTCCTTACAATTATAGTTTTATATTTCCTCTATAAAAAACCTTTCTGAATATACATATTTTATATGAAGCAATAAGGTAATCTTAAAATTATAATTAATTTCAATTTAATTATAAATTAAAATATTCTAAAAGAAAGAAATTAACACCATCCTAACGAATTTTTTTATAAACCAGAATCTGATAACATGTATTAGGATACGACCTTAAAAATTACATACCATTGTGTTATGTCCAGTATTTTACTTCATTTTACATTGGAGATCTTTTTATTTTTACAACATTTGAGAATTATTACATAAATATTACATAACTAAGGAATAGAAATAAATTTTTTTCACATATAATAATATCTATTTCTATCATAACATAAAAGATTTTTAAATAAAACATTATTTATTTTCATAAAATCTTTTCCTTTACTCTCTTCTATATTAAATCATGTTGAAAATATTTAAAAACCTCAGCTGAGAAAAAAAGGTAAGTGAGGATATAAAATTAAATAAATCCATTAGTCCCACGACAACATTGTAAGCCATTTAATGTTCTTTTACAGAATGATGCAATAAATTTTAACATAAATAAAACACATAATTTTCTCTCATGAAAAATATTAAAACCAATATGATGCAATTAAAACTCCATTAGACGACTCTGAGAATCATATATAAAACCCACTCAAACCCAATTCAATTGGAATAACTACATGGCTGACATCCAATGTTATTACTACTCAATGAATTTAAGATCTACAAATGGGATGAACCTTTGTATAAGATATATCATGCTCACATGTGATCTATAATAAGACACATCCCATCATATAAGCTATAATGGCTCACCCATGAGCTATAATGGGGGTCAACTATTTGTATATCCTATGTCAAGTTCACCTATATTCTATTATGAGGCTCAAAACATTTTATAAGATATATCATGCACTCCTGTTGTGTATAATTCTCTAGTACAATTTCATGAATAAAAATTTTTCATCACAAATCCAATTTGAAAACTTCTTTTAATACCATATGAAAACAATATTGTCTAAAAATATATTTTTCAGTTATGAACTTATTTTCAATACCAATATACCCAAAAAGGGAATAAGGGATTTATTTTTCCATTTTCAAAAACTAATGACAATAGAGGAAGCCAAGTATCAGATAATGGATTTGGATGTAGATAAGATGTTTTTTCCATATACATTAAAAAAGAACATTCCTTTGCATTCTATCAAAAAATTCCACATAAAAATGTAAAAAGATTCATTTTAAAGACACATTAATTAAACTAAAAATATATAAATTCTTTTCTATAATATCATTTCATATATGTATAAAATAAATGTAAATTAATATCACGAAGAAAATGATTTGATAATTAAACCTTCCAATGTTCTAAGTGCCGCATACCTTTTTGAACATTTAAATAATAATCATCATGAATTAGTACATTCAAAAAAACATTAAATAAAAATATTATATATAAAATATACAAAAGAATTTTCATAGAGTCTGTATAAATTATTTTTAAAATAATAAAGGTTCATATTATCACGAAATACCTCAATGAAAGGAGATTGAGATAAAATCCCATAAAAATATCATTTTTAATGATACTGTTCAATTATGTTTTTTAATATAAATCCACATAATAAAAATAGATAAAAATATAACATATGATAAACCCATTTCACACATAATATTTGAATGACATAATCAACAAGTTGATGTCTATCCAAACTATTGGAAATTGGGATATGAAATTCCATTACCTTTAGTCTAGATATTCACATAAAATATTAGTACTCATAAATAATAAACAATAGGTACATTATAATATAATGAGAAACTTTTTCATTTTTATTATTCCTTTTATGTAACTTCATACCATGTTATAAAAAATATAAATTTATTTATGTTCATTTTTGACATTTTGTTGATATTCATACTTGAGTCAAAAATGAACTTGATAAGATGTCAATAATCCATGTGATCATAATTACGTCATCTTTATAATATAAAATAAGAAATAATTATATTATGTATTCATTATATATGTATTTTTAATAATATTTAATGATAAACTACTAACATCCTTCATGGAGATGACACACCATTCATTCATTGTATCATTATTTTCATTTTTCCTGTCATATTGAATGAAAAAAAATTTATGAAATGAATTTAAATTTATATATATATAATATCATAAAATTTACATTAATATTTTATTTATATCATTTATTTTAACTAATTCAATACTTAATAAATTCTATATTATGTGTGAATGAATCACATCTTTTTAGGTGGCGGTTTTCCACATGTTGGCAGGAGAAATAATTGTATAAGAAAAAAATGGAAAGCATGGTGGTTTTTATAATATAACATTTAAATAATATTTAATAGTTTTTAATATACAATGTAAAGTATTATTTTACAATAGATAATGATTTTGTACAAGCCATGATTGTGGTAATGTAAGAAGACCAAAAACATTATTCACTAAGGTGATTAACCAGAATAACAAGGACACCTATTTCGTTTCATTGAATAACATGATGTTAGAAATGAAAATGAAATAATCGTTTCCAATATAAAAATATCAATAAAGTATATATATGATACTAAATTTATCATCAATTTATGGGTTATGAATTTTAGGATAAAGTAGATAAGGAAAAGAAATTTATAGAGGTACTTTGAGAAAATTACCTCTTGAATATCCCCAACATAAAAGAACCTTGTGGGCCGTGGATTTGGACTTTTGGAAAGACGTTTTGTACATGGACATGGGGAGTTTTAGAAGGGGAGTTACTGTCAGATATTGTTTTGAGCTACAAGGCATTGTGGGTTGAAAAAATGAGGTGATGGTTGGTATTTATACTTGAGGAGAGGTGGGTTCAAGTGATTAAATTATTCATTATTTTCTATTTTAAGATAACCACATTGAGATTGAATTAATTTAAACATATAATTCTTTAAATTAATGTTGTGTTGGACATTTATAGAATATACACACCTCTTACAACCATTATATATTGTAATTTTTAGGTATTTTAACACTTTATCCTTTCAACATTAATATGTTTCCTTATTTTCCAATATCGTAGTAAAATATTGTTTTACCTTTGTAAATTTTTTTTACCAAAAAATTAGATTGAACATACAACCTAATTTAGAAATTTTTATTCCAAATATGTAATCTATTTTACCTAATTTAACTCGCATAATTTTAATAATTATATTAAAAATTAACTCCACAGTCAAAACTAGAAAACCATGTATTTAATGTGAAATGTTCAAAATTATGAAATTTTTTTATATATAATATCAAATTGAAATTTTTTAAAATGAAAAAATTGGATTATATTATAAAAAATAATATAAATATACTTTAAATCCATTAAATATTATAATAAATAAATATAAATAAATTATATTAAATGCATTTTGAATTAAAACCCAAAATGTGTTTCAATACACATTAAAATAATTAACACATCAAAAAATACCAAAAAATTATCCAAAATAAATTATTAATCTCCATTTCCAAATAAGATATTTATTATGTAAAGTTGATCTTATAAATGTGTCCAATTATAATTAAAATTTTTTCTTCCCCAAAAGTTGGAAAAACTGATTTTATAAAAATACTTCTTTTATTTGAAAAATTGAATTTGTTCTTATGTATTGTCTTGAAAACATATAAGATGTATATTAAAAAATAAATAATATAAATAAACCATATATTTTATTAATAAAACCCAAAAATATTAATATTTTTAATTTATAAATTCACTTATTTTAATTTAAATATTTATCAGGAAAACATTTATTTTTATTAAAAAAGTTTATTGCATTCAACTATAATTAGTTATGAAGTAAATAATTAATGATGAACATGTGTGATCAATATATTTATTATTAAATTACTATTGTTCATTCCCACCATTAGTACTATTCATTCCCACCATTTTATCCAAAATATGTAACCCCTACACATTTTCAAGAGTAAATTTAGAAATTTTATGTAAATGATGAATTTCCAACAATATCATAATGTTATTTAATCATTCAACTATAATTCCTCAGAAATATGTATTACATAAAAAAAATAATATATTTTTTTTGTGATTCAAGTACATCAATTCCAATTTATCACATCTTTCTCGAATTTTGTGATACTATTTAAGCTTCAAAAGTTAAATCAAGTCCTCTTTATATGTACCCCTCAATGTTTTCACACCCTTAATATCGATCATAGAAGATTATACTCCCAACGATATACCATCAATTTTATGAATTGTGAGTATATTACTCATTTTCCTACACGAATTCCTGTTAATGTTTGTTAAAGATAATAAATTTAAATGTAAATAAAGAGATATTATTTTTTTATCAAAGGCATCAATGAGGATGAGTGTTTTATATAAATATATTCCAGTCATTTCTACTGAGCATATTATGGGAGATGTTTTTCAAGAATTCATACTGTTATGAGTCACAACAAGATAAATTTAATCCTCTTCCAATAAACTACTCCCTTATAAGAAATATATTAACTCACCTCCATGATAACAGAAACATTAATTCAAAAACAATTTATTATATAGATGACAAATTAGCATTGGGATAATAAGATTGTAAAAACATAAATTGAACCACGACCATACTCACTATTACAATAACAAATTTTCCTTTAAATTTTTATATCACATATTAATAATAACTTCCCAACCATAAAAATAGGTTCATCTGTAACCAATTTCATTATATTGTGATATGAATTTATATATACAATATTAATTATATTTCCCATCTACCATGGAATTAAAAATATATTAAGATATCTCATTTTATTTTTTGTTTCTTATTTATTTTTCTATAATTCATTCATTTCATCCAAAATATCACTTGACATTTTTTGATTTAATTTGCATTATATTTAGATGTACCAAATAGGGAACTTCTCTAAGGAGAATTTTAAATAAAACCTTACCTTGGTTACCATCATTATCACATATCCTCTATTAATATTCTGAAATAAAAAATGTATTTTTGGATGAAATGTTTTATGCATTACAGAACCAATATTTAATCATCTAAAATTATATAATAAAATCCTCAATATAAAACACCTTTGTTTCCTAAATTTATCCTATAAATGACATATTATACCAGAATTATCATTTTTAGATCATACCATCCACATAACCAAAAAAATAATATCAATGTTAATATATCCAACTAACTATTTAAATGTCAAGATTGATATTTCAATTTTCATACTGTAAATTGATCCTTATATTCCCTATGGGTTCTAGTTTAAATGTAATATTAAATCACCATTTTAATTTAGAAGAGGGATTACCATTTTTTTTCTTTGTCAATACAGATTTTATATTATTTTTTCCTAAAAAAACATGATATTGAATTTTTATTTGGGATATATTAAGACCATGTTTGACTTACCTATTCGAAAAAATTATTTTAAAAGGTTTTATTGATTAAAATATATCTTCAATAGTCTATTAGAATACTTTAATAATAGTTTTATGCACATTATGATCAATAATAAATATATATTTATTCATAAACATCACATTATTAATGGAATAATAATTCTCACCATCATCTCTCAAAATATTTTTTTCTTAGACAAAATAAAGTTATTCTTCGTATTCAAAAAATAATAATTGACTTATTAAATTTCATACAAATACTTCATAATTGATATATTTTTATTTTCATTCTCTATAATTATGTTTTGTTTCTGGATATTGGTGATTTTAAAAAAAATATTCTTACTCACCATTTTGTAGCTACTCAACTTGATCCATTAATCATCACCATGAAAACATGATTTGTTTTAACCTTTATTTTAATGAGTGTGAAATTAATAAAATAAAATAATCAAATACATAAAAAAATTATATCTATATTTAACATTAGGCTTATTTTAATGCTACAAGGATATATCTTTATGATTTTACCATTTTATTAATTATTTTATTTTATAATATCCTCATATAATTCAAAATCATCATCCTTATTTATGGGGATGTCCATGGGAAAATAAGAAATTTCATTAATATTGTAGTGCCATGTTTGTTACATTCAATTTAATTTGACGATTTATTTCTAGAATCTATTTTGTAGAAAATTTTATTTGATTATTTATTCATCATTATCATCATTATCTATATCAAATTAATTCATGGCTTCACTATCTTTGACTATGAATTTTCTCATAGTCACATAAGAAATCTATAAATTTAAATTTTGGATATATTTCTTTTCTCATCACATAAAAATGAGTATATGAGTAACTCATAAATTTAAAATAATTACATATCATATATCACTAATAGTTATGGATAAAATAAATCTAGAAAATTTCTTATAATCATTTTAACAAGGGTGGAATATTCTAACATTTCATTAGACAACTAGAATATTCTCACAATCTGAAAGAATATATAGTAATATTCATCAAATATTTCGTTATCATCCATATAAATTTATTCAAATATAATAATAAATTCATTTATTTTGGATTCATTAACATTTACATTCACATTATAACAACTCTATTGTTTTTTCCAAATCCCTTTTGGTATTTAGAGACACATAATCGTGGTGTATAACTATTCAATAAGGGTTGTTAAAATGGGTTTTTATACTTTTAAATCAAAATTAAATAATATATATCTAGAAAATGACATAAGTCTTACTCTATAATAAGAGTAAAATAAATAGATTCATTGTATCATACCTATAGAGATTGTTATAAAAGGTGGGATATTATCATATTACATTTGTTCTGGGGGTTTATAGCATATATTTTATAGAAAAATCATATATATATAGAATATTAATTCATTATACTCGTGATCTTATTAAACCATTATTTTTGAACATATAATTTATATGATATAACATAATATTCCCTAGCCTATATTAATAAATCCATGAGGGAAAGGTGAATATGTTATATTATTTTACAAATTATCCCTTTTTAACTCAAACACTTGGACATGTGGAAAGCATGATCAAATGAATCTTTGATCACAACGTCAACATGATTGAAATATATGTAAAATATTTATAATTAAAATAATTTACATTTTATGTGCTTAAAAGACTACATATTTTCATTGATTAGATACCCACCCTATTCATATATTCTGAATTATATAAATAAGTTGATATAACCACAAACTATATTAGTATAATAAACATTGTATTACACAATTTTCTATAATTTTAGTGACACATGATAGTGTTTATGTTCGAAAAGTAATCAAAAATGAATGATTCAATATATAATGATAATTTTATTCTACAATTCGCTATTACACCACATGAAAATAATGATATTCCACCATTAACATTGATGATCAAAATGTATTAACATGAATAAAATAAATAATATAGGATTAGTTATTCATATTAAAATTGAAATCCTTCATTTTAAAAAACTCAGAACAAAAAATGATATATTCCCATTACTACATTGAATATTAAGGCACATCAAATATCATTACACTACAATGGATCCCTATATTTTTATATCTGATCTGCCTTTGAAACAATAGTATTATTGGAGTCTAAAATTCATAGAACAAAACCAATCAATGTTTCTATATTCTCCAACTAATAAAAAATCAAAATTCCATCACATTGAACAATATATATTCAAAAGAAGACATTCCAAATAAAATTAGTTTACACGACAATGTTTTTGTAACTCATTGCTATTTCCCCATGATATTCTCATTAAAAATATACGAGTTCATCAAATTTTCTATTATATTAATAATTCAAATTCATATAAAATCCAAAGAAATAAAATCATTGTCAAATATATATTTATTTTTTCACATGGTATTACATATTACAATCCTCTTGTAACCACAAAATTCACTCCATTAAAATATAATTGATTTAATATCTATGTGTTTATTAACACATTCAATTAACATGGATCCTCTTATTATGGTAATGAAATATTCATAGCCATATCTTATCTACCCCTGATTCATCCATTGATGTTATATTAAATCACAATTATACTAAATTATAATAATATTTGATCCAAAAAATATGTGTTCAAAAATAAACAGATTGATTCGTTATTTAATCATAATATTTATTTAAAATATTGCAAATCTTTATAATATAAATTATCTTCATGATTTTTTATCATTTACAACATTCTTAATATTCTTATATCAATATTATTCTACTACTAATCATTCCTAAACATATGATATTTACAAATGATAATAAATTATTTATATATAGTCCCATGGATGATGTTTATACAACACTTGAAATGATTCTTATAAATATTGAATACTAGGTAGATGGTCCTAGTGAAACCATGTTCTTTTACAAATTCTCATCCATCCATGTAGACCATAATTAAAAATTGTTCCACCTAAAGAAATATTTATTCCTATATAATCAACTCTACACTCATGAAAAAATCATAGTTCATAATATAATGTGTCATCATCTCATGATACAAAAACATTAATATTCAACACTCTTTTTAGGTTTTATCCACTTAATCAATGGAATGACCCATTTTAACATGGTACATCAATTTCTCTTTATTAAAACATCTTGTAACACTAATGAAATACTGTACACATTAATTTCAAGTCATTAATACAAGTACTCTATATGTAGATCAGTTCCACAATTTTCAAAATTCATATAATTCATTTTTTTTTGAATTTTTCTCTGTTATTACATCAAGTTACAACCTAAAAATTTAGTGTATAAAAATGGTATTCCATAAATATAGATATTCCATGTTAAATCAATATTGATAGTAATAAAATATTGAAAACATAATAATACTACATTCAAGACAACATTCCACTATTAAAAAAATATCAACTACTTTTCCTCACAATAAGAGTTTTCTCTTTTTTCAACTAATAAAATTTAGTCATTAGAACATCAATTAACTTCACATTTTATCCATTTTATAGCTCATATTTCCATCATAATCAATATGAATTTTATTTCAGGATAACATACTTTATATAAATTTTATATTATATAAATTATATTATGATTATGATAAGTTTTAAATACACTAGGTGGCTCATCAATTTATAACAATTTATTTTCTAGGACTATTTTGAACATTAATGTATTCCATATAGTTTTTAAAAATATTGAATTCTATTAGTTGATTGTTATTGTATTTTAATAGACTCCAATAATGGTGATTAATTTCACATTTTCTTGTGAACAACATAGTTATTTTTTAAAAAAATCATTGAACACAAAATATTTTCCCTTAAAAATACCAATATTCAAATAGTTTTTATCTTGGATCAAACATATAGGTGACATAATATCCTAATATAACAATATATACATAAAATATATCATATGTGTATCTTAAAAAAAAAATATGGCCCTTTATGGTTACTTTTTCATTTAAACAAGTTATTCCATATATATAAATATATATATTTATGTTCCATGTCCTAAAATAATTATACCCCAAAAAAATAAAACATTAGGATAATGTATTAAAAAATGACTTAAAATAATAATATAATAATTCTCATTATTTTGGAATTTTATTTTATCTTTCCTGAATAATAATGTGTTCTTCTACTTACAATGCAGAATTATTAGAATTTGAAAAAATAATTCAAATATATAGTGCTAGTAAATTTCCAACTATTATAAAAAATATTTAAATTACAAATATAACTATTTAATTAATTCATATTCTCCATTAAAATCATTCAGTGTCCTCAAAAATATATTTGGAACAAATATAACCACAATAAGGTGAATGTGAATAATTCACCATAAATATTATATAGGGTTATGTAAAACAATTATATGAATCTATCTATTAATATTTTCCTCGCAATAATCAGATTATGTTTCAAATCTTCTTTTGAAAAAAAAAATTCAATTTAGACCACATTGTTGTGGTACTAATGTAATTCCATCATCAATAAATGAGAATGATATTTATTCAAATTCATTGAACCTATATAGGGAATATATACCACATTATTACTATAAAAATGAATCAATTTCAAATACTATATCATATGATACATCTAAGAAACCTCCATCCTCAACTAAGTTAAAATTTTCTCATTAATTGAATTTGAAACAATGATTCCTTATGTTTATATAAAATATCTTTATCTGAGTACTATATGAAAAGATATATATGTGATCTGAAATTTGTATAAGTCCTTTTAAATTTAAATGTCACCCATTCCTGGGAAATATAAGCCATAAATTACGTTAGTAAAATATATACTCTATATGAATTTTGAAAGAAGAAAACATGTTTCATCTATAGGACATCTACGAAGTAATTTTTCTAATTGGGTGATAGTGACCAATAACCATGATATAGTATTAATTTTGAAATAAAAAATTAACATCCATGTTCTATCTCACTATAATTATAGTAGTAAAAATTTTAAATTCACTATTAATGGATCGCATTTGATAGTTCACTAGAAAACCATATAATCATGAATGAAAATGATTCGATATATTTATAAAACAATAAATGTATTTTCAATTTATTGTCTGTGATGTTATATGATATAAAATATGAAAACAATATGTTAATTTTTTTAAAAAAATTATATTAGAGAAATAAATCTTCCATATATACATTCTTAGGTTTCTTATAGTAATGAATGTTTTTACTTATATAATATAAAAAATAATTATACCCTATAAGATGATGAAACTAAAAATGTATACCTCAAATATTTAATAACTAGAACATGTGATGATTATCATAAATTGATTTCATCCCATATAATGTCACGCATAACAATAAAATATTATCCCATCCTACCATATCATATAATCCATTATCTCAGTGTGTGATATCTAAAATGATCATAACATGGTAATTTTAATCACCTCACTCATCATTAAAACATATAAATTTCTTATCTTGTATATAACCGATAATTTAGTATTGGAATAAATTTATAATTGTTTTTACATAACAAAAAATTACAACTTGATTAATAACATTGAAAAGTTAAAGAATAAATAGTATTAATGAAATAGTATGTAACTCCATCCACTTACGCCCAACCCAACAAAAATAAAATATCTAATTCCAAGGATTTATCATCAACTAAATAAATATGAACCTTATAGTATTAGAATCTTTTTTCTAGATGTAATTTTTTTAGAAAAAATATAAAGAAATTTATAATAAGGATGTTCTCCATTTTAGAAAAAATTGGTTTCATAGGAATATTACATGATTTATTCACTGTGGGTACTATTTTTTTACCAAAAAATAAGAAGCATTGAATTCAAAATTTAATGGAAATCCACAAAAATTAAATGTTAGTTAGTGGAAAATAATAATTTAGTGGAATTAATTTTTTTAAAAATTCTAGTAGTTAACTGAAAAAACTCTCATACTTTTATTTATGTTGTTAATAAACTATCTTGGTGTCCTTCCTATGATCCACTATAAAATATGATGTCAATTGGGAAGACTCGAATCCACAATTTTGACAGTCCGATGGAAAGGGTCCGTGTATTTAATAAAAAATAGAAAATATTGTTTTTTTATTTCAGTGGTATACTCGCTCTCATCAGTAATGATTGTTCACGAATTCCCATGAAAGTATAATAAATTAATATGGAAGAAAAAACCACTTCTATCTATGAAAAACACCACTATAGATTTTACTAATACACCCAATAATATGGCCATTTAAATTGGTCAATACAGTCACACATAGTGAAATATTTCAAATAAGGTATTGTAAATACTATAACTTTTGAATAATTTATATAATTCATGAAGGCTAATCCATAATGGGAAAAGTTGTTGGAGTATTGGATGTAGTCCAAAAAAATTAATGAAGAAATTACTTAATACTAATAGCTTATTGTAATTGATATTTTATGGAAATTATTTTCTTCTATAACCATTGTGGTATTATTTATCAAATTCATAGTTAATTAGATGTTTCAATTCATAAATTGGGCAATCCTTTTATGATGACTATTAGTTTTTATAATAATAGTTATTGAATGATGTTCTGAACATGGTATTTGTTTCAATGAGGCCATATATTACTTAATATATGTTAATGAAGAATTTGGTGATGAAATAATGGTATCATTTATTATCATCTTGATGGATAACATGGAATAGTTGTCATGTTTTTACCACTATAATATTGTATTTTGATCCTAAAACTATTATTCAGTCAGTAATGTCCGATACGATCTTAAAGCATAGGATATATCATTATAATGGAAAACCAATATATAAGAATTATATTTTATATCTTGGAATATATGGAAATTTTTTTCCCTGTATAAAATTTCATCTAATGGAATGGTATTTCCCAATCCTTAGATGTATTGTTCTATATACATCTAAACATGGAAATAAATGATCATCATTTTATAATATTGTAATAGGTGTAATTACTCTTCAATGTTTTTTGAATTATTCTATGTGTCTCAATTATTATATGTTCTATTAAAAAAATATAAAATTGATTGTTTATCAATATGATTTTTGTGACAATGTAGATTAGACTCACACTGAGGTGTTATTTATGGCACTCGGTCTAATGGTAGTTAGGGAATGGGGCTAGGAACCATAAATCATAGTAATAAACTATTAAATTTTAATTTATAAATCATATAATAATCAAAAATACACATTATTTTGTATATTCAGTACCTCCACATTGTGAAATTATCTCCTTCGATTATTCTATCACCAAAAAGGTGAAACTAGAATTGAAAAGGGATTATAGATTACCTGGAAGAAGATTAATAAAAGGACGAGGTTCCTGATATAGATAAATAAACTTCATGAAAATAATAGTTAAACACCTTAACACACACAAATATATGAAATTTAAATAATAATACATTATCAATGATAATGACCCACTCAATAATATAAATTTAATTAGAAATTCACTAAATTAATTTGAATATATATTTAATTTACCTACTCTAAATTTCATAATTTGAGGAACTCTAAAAATACAACGTTCTATGATAATATATTTAACTATGTTAACATGGTAGAAAAATTAATGAGGTTAATTAATTCATTATATATGATCAAATAACATCTAATACAACATTCTTTGTTTATTTGGTTATAAATACATTTTTATGAATCACTAAAACCAATACTATAAAATAATATGTTATTGTACATCATGAAAGGACATCAACCACTAGATTATATGTATCTCGATTAAATGGGGGGATACTATAACTAACATTAGAACATAGGTTTAATAAAATAGTCATAAAAATTGATTTGAATGCACCTATCATGTAATCCACTTCTATAGGGTCTTCATAAAAATAAAATATTATAGTTTCCTAGAAATTATGAAAAAGAAAATTTGTTTGGGTTGAAAAACCAAATTAACGTATATACACTTCTTAATCACTAGTGGATATTAAAATTATGTAATTATTTAACAAGATAAATTAAGTTTTTATTTAATATAACAGATATAATTATTATATTTACATAAAACATATATGAAATAAATGATTCATAGACAAAATAAATTATAATAATCCATATATGAATGTAATGTCATGTAATTACACAAAAAATTCCTCCCAATCAAATGTATATGAATTTTATAGGCATTTAACAGACATATATACATATATAAATGTAATTATGACTCAATCTCCACAAAATTATATATCCATGATCCACGGACCATACATTATTACACATATCGAACATGAAATCATCATTATTTTCTTTAACCTAAACTTTTCTATTAATTGTTAGTTAACTAGAAATTAAATGTAAAAATATTTTTCATCCACCACATCATATATACTATTTTAAATCTTATTTATTTATATAATTATAGCATCCCCATCCCATGAGCTACATGAAGGGTTCCCCGAGCTGAGTTAGCCACATAACCTCTCGTGCATCTCCCTGAATGCAAGAGGTTGTCGACTAGAAGTGAGGGCTATTATCATGTCCTAGGGGGAGACTATTCCCTCATAGGTAACCGTTAGTATCATAGAGGAAGTAAAAAATAATTAATAATAAATAGCAGAATCATATATATATGAATAAGCTGCAATAGAAGCAATATTAATAATCCAACTGAATAATAATCAAGTGCAGAAGCTCACAAAAAAAGTCAATAAAAAGAATAATATCAACTAAAAATAATAGATAAAAAGAAAAAACAACATCACAATCAAGTCATAGTGCTCTTCCCTAGTCTCCATCCTATGTAGAATGAATCAACAAAGAATTAGAAGTACTACACCTCTCAATGTCAATACCTACAAGAATTTAATCTACTCAGGTTTCAACGTTCCCCAAGCATGGTGTGAGAAAAAATCCTAGTAGGCCAACACCATCACTGTTTAATACTTTCCATTTCGTGAAATAATAAAATACTGTGTTCCATTACATAAAAAATGTAGAAAATTAATGAAGTGCAAGGAAAAAAATAACTCTTCTCGTGTTCCCAACATCACCCATCCTCAATCACCTACTTGGGCCTATGCCGAGAGTCTGAATGAAGTACATGTAATCAGAATGCACATATACATATATATATATAAATCCTGGAATACCTAGGTAAAACCTGGAATTGGTATATCCCCAAGCTTGTGATTTATCATGGGGTTTAAGTCATGTGTCAACCTGGTGTGTTTCAAAATACAAAAAAATATCAATAATATCAAGGGACTCGAAGAGGCATTAATATAAACATTAAATGCATCATTATTAAGGATCAAGTTGAGAGTTGGATTCCGTGCCCATCCCGAAAAAATCACTATGTAATATCCTTCAAATTATCCAATACCAACTTTCCTGTCCAACGAAATCTTTCGAATGTTCTAGTATTTATCGAGGCATGGTTTTCCATGAGTCTGATATGATATCAAAAAAAGTGTTCAAGAATCATTTGAGGTTTTCATATCCACATTTCCAATAGATCCCTCCTTGATGGACCCTTTTGGAACTAGTGTCACTCATAAGTACTAACAATCTTGGGGAAGCCTCGATCTGGAAAATCCAAAGAAACTGCCCCCAATGCATAGGGGTAACCAGTCAAGAATGGAGGGTCTAAGTGTGGCCCTAAATACATGACCCACATTATTTCCCATTCTAAATTTAATTATTTTTTTCCAATATAAGATATGACATAGAATTCATAAGTAATTGTAGTTTTAAATCTATGCAAAAACACTTGTGGATCACGTGGTATAAATTTAATATTGCAGCGTAAAAACATTACACAGGTAGATACCATGTCCACAAGAGTAGACAAATGATTTTTTTAAAAAAATCATAATTAATTTAAATTAATTATTAAAATTAAATAAATCAAAAAAAGGTTGCGCAACACATATAGTTAATCAAATTAAATGCCATGGATAATGGAATTTATACCAGAAATGTTGGAATTCCCAAAGGGGTTTCCGAACATGGTTACACAATTAAAATAATTTAATACATGATAAATAAGGATCCAACAATTATTCAAAATAATTAAATTTAAAATATTGGGTGAATTTTCCCGAAGACAATAGGTACTGATCACTACAATGCATTTTAATAAATTGCAATGAAATAGTGGGAAAGAATTTATACACCATATGTTATAGTTTTATATGATTATATTATTTTTGGTAGGATTTTATTTAACCTAAAATGGAAGAAAAAATATGATTTTAGGAAACCCCCAAAATAGTGTAAAATCCTTCCACAAAGAACTGCGTAAAGGATACACAATGAAACTCTACGATTTCAAATGAATTTTTTTATCCATGCCTTAAGGTTTACAGCACTCATAATGGTGAAGAAAATATATGATTAATGGAGGGGTGATGGTCTTCTGAAGATGGATCAAGGGGTGCGCCACCTAGGGAGAGGGGGAGGCGCGACCTGAAAGAGAGGATAATGTTATGAGTGGAGGAAAAAAATAATGAAAATAAAGAAAATGAAAAAATATAGGAAAATAAATTAAAAGAAAAAGGTAAAATAACATAAAAAATAAAATAAAATGGTTGGAAAAGAAAAAGGAAAAAAATAATAAAAAATGGTAATCTCGAATTTCAATTATTTTTACTTTTATGTAACCCCTTTCTATTTTAATTATATATTTCTTTGTATCCTTTCTTGCATTATTATAAATTTTATTTAAATATCTTCTAATATCCTTTTAATTATAAATTAATTATTTTAATCCTGAACTATGTTTAAAGGAGAGATATAACATTTTTCATAAAACCCATCTAATAATTTAATTAATTTAAAAAGGTTTCATGGGACCTCCATTGAGGTGTCCATGCGCATGCACTGGGTCACTTTAATGATTTATATATAAAAATTTTAATTATTTTGTACAAGACTAAATCTAGGATTTTACAACCTCCTCTATTTAAGACATCACTTCCCTGAGTTTCCCTTCATATGGTTGTGGAAGGTTATTAGAGAAAATATATGTCCACTACGCATGTTCAAACATCTCTTGCTCCCTTGTCTCATCGTAAATGTGTTTGTGTTGTTGTAAAACCCAAACTTGAGGGATTGACCTGACTCAAAGTATTTTGGTGCTACGGATGATGATACATATTAGATTCTCCGCAAAGGATGAATCTTCATCAATATAGATGTCGTTATGGTCAAAAAATGAGATATGTTTATATGATATTTCCAGAGCTGATATACATGGAAAATGTCTTACATGGCACATTACCTCTGAGGTAGCATCAACTTGTAGGCTACCTGCCCAAATCTCTCTACTATCTAGAATGGCCCGATGTATCTAGTTGATAACTTCAACTATCTCTTGATCCGCATGTCATGAACCTCAGAGAAACACACATAAAGACTCGATGTCAAACCTCAAACATCAGAGGACTGAAGCGAAGATAGGTATAAGACTTCTGCCTTGATTGAGTTGTAGTCATACAAATCCGATCAGCTGACCTTTTTCAAAAGTCTCCTAAATGTGATGAGGACCTAATAGAGCTGCATCACTTACTTTGAGTAGCCATAACAGTGAACAGAACAGTCTACCAAAGAGGGCCTCATACGGAGCCATTTGAATTGTCTCATAAATGATTTTATTACTATTTAAACCCCACAAATGGTATATTCTTCTCTCAAAAACCTCTAAATTCAAGCATACAGGACCATAACATATCCTCTAACACTCGTATAGTTCTCTCGGACTACCCCTGGGTTTGAGGGTGATATGAGATACTTAGAAGTACCTATGAACTTATCACCATTTTCAACCCTTTATAGAACTATGTTGTAATGAAGGCATCCCCGTCTAAGATAATAGAATGAGGTACACCATGAAATCACAAAATCTCCTGAATATACACCATTCTGAACTCATTAATTGTAAAGGTCTCTCGGATGGGTAAGATGTGTGCAACCATGGACAACCTATCGACCACCACCCATAATTCATCACAGTCTAATAGAGATTTTGGAAGGCCTATAACATAATTCATGGTGATTTCATTCCATTTAGATTCATGAATGTATAGAGGATGTAGGAGTCTAGCATGTCGCAGGTGCTCTGCATTAACCTGTTGGCAGGTGGAGCACTGACTGATGAAACCCACTATATTCTTTTTTATATCGGGCATCCAGAAATGAAAACACATGTTTCTATATATCTTGGTTAGCCCAGGATGAACTACCCAAAAAAAGTTGTGATATCTCTTCACCATCTCTTCTGGTATAACAAATGTTACCCATACATGGACATGGTAAGGAACAGTTTCACTTCCTTAAAAAACCAAATCATGAGGTGGGTTCTCTCCTATAACTCTTTCCATCAAAAAAGACACTCTGAATTAAAATTTTGTTTCCTATAAACTTACTATAGGAGAGGTGACATAACTGTGAGATCTTCTAGAACTGGTCATCGATTCTGCTCTTGAACCTCCAGATGTATCTCTAAAAACATGTCCATCCACTACCACTCACTACTGGTTACCTGTAAGTATTTTTTATGTGTCTTTTAGTATAAAAAATCTAACATGGCATTTCCCTTACCATGGGTATAATCAAGCTATATGTCAAACCAATGCATATATTCAACCCACCCAAGCATTCTTAGTCTCATGTGTCATTGAGTGGAGATATATATTAATCTTTTATGATCGTTGTAGACAACAAACCTTTCACCCAAAAAGTTGTGTCTCCAATATCAAACAAAATTAACCACAAATTCCAGCTCAAGGTTGTGTGTAGGATGGTTTCACTTATGAGGTCTTAATTGGAGGGATCTATAAGCCATGACATGATCACCCTATATCAAAACTACTACCAGTCAATTTCCAAAATTGTCATAATAAACAGTATAGATTTTACCTAGTTCAGGTAGAATTAGGATCAGAGGTGTGGTTTTTCTTCCCTTTATCTACTGAAAAGAGTTTTGAAAATCTTCATACAAGATAAACTATATTACTTTTTTAGTTGATTCCATATGAGGAACTTCTAAGGAAAAGAAATCTAGGATGAAAAGAATATAATTTTCAACAAGTCCAATGAAACTGCATATGTCAAAGACAATCTTGGATGTCTCCCATAAAACTACTGTGCTAGATTTTATAGGTCAGCTGATACACATGTTTATATATTAGATGACCCACTAAGTGAAAATTTTCAATCTCGAAGTCACATTTTCTCAGCACAACTTATATCTGGTGCTCTCTCAGTGTACTCAGCATGATCTCAAGATGGGTTCCATGGCCATTTTTAGAATGAGAATACACAAATATTTCATCTATGAGTACTACCAAACAAGAATAAATGGACAAGTAAAAACCTAGTTCATCAGAGAAATGAAGACAACCGTCACATTCGTGAGACCAAATGGCATAACCAAATACTCGTACAAGCCTTGCCTTCTTCAGAATGTTTTGTTTGGTATGTCTGATGATCGCACACGCTCATATTGATATCCTGACCTTATATCATTTTTGGAGAAAATAGTTTCTCCCTGGAGCTGGTCAAAGAGATCATCTATATGAGGAAATGGATATCGATTATTTACTATGAGATTTTTGAGTCAAAGATAATCCATGCTTAACCTGAGGGCATCATTTTACTTCTTGGAAAAAATAATATGTGAACCCCACGAGGATGTGCTAGGTCTGATGACACCCTTAGCCTCATGTTCTTTAACCTGCATTTTAATTTCTTGTAGCTATGGTGGTTATATCTATATAGAATAATAGAAATGAGTGTCACACCTTGCATGTGATCTATAGTGAACTCCATGTCCCTCAAAGGAGGTAAGCCAGATAAATCATCATGGATGGTTTCCCCAAAAAGTTACACCATAGGAGGGAATTCAAAAAGATGGTTCGCACAATTTTTAATGAAGATACATTCAAATTGAGCTGTCTCTCTACCCAACCCTGCATATTTAGGTATAGTTCGGTCTTCCTGCATATCCCATTCTCCTTTGTGTCGATATGTGTCTCCATTAGGGGAAGTAAAGGACACCCAAAGGCGATAGAAATCCACTTGATCATGATAAAGGGCGTGCCAGTTGATACAAATAATGACCTTGATGCTATACATATCAAGGATATAGAAAATTATAAATGAAATGGTACCCACCTATCTTGAGGGGAACTTTTGGAACTGGAACATGCCCTCTTTCTTAACCCAAGAGGAGTGTCAAGATACATGATGCTGAAAATGAACTAAAGTGGAAATCCAAAACATTCCACAACAACAGTAGATAAAAAGTAGTGTGATGAACTAATAACTAAAGAAAAAAACAAAGCTGGAGGCTACTAGAAAAGTAACTCTATGATAATATGGTCTTTCACTCTAATCCACTCGTGTTGATAGCCCTGTGTACATGAGACATGAACTAGAACCCTAATAAGATTCTTGGTTGGCCTAAGCAGGTCCACTCTAAAGACGTTGATACTCTGGAACATGGTTTCCTCGACCATAATATCCACCATTACATCAGCCTGATATCTAGAGGAAAAAAACATCCATCTTTATGGGAAGGGATATATCTCAAACCTGAGGAAGTTTAAGGTGTGGACCCTCTAACACTAGTTGATGAAGAGAAGGAAGGGAATGAATGCTAATGGTGACCCATTGTGCTGCAATCTAAGCACTCTTTTAGGTCTCTCATGAAATTTGGATTCTTGTGACCATCTCTAGTGCACGGATAACATGTGACAGGGCCCTCTGGGAAAATTTTATACTGACTACATAAACATGAGGATACTATCCCTAAAATGAGTGGAAGGGTCACTAAGAAGATCAACATGAGGTAACACCATATTAGGCACTACAAGAGGTACCACTGGAGGTTCAAGACCCACCATCCCTGGAATATTCTCATTGCCACTCTCCTGAGGCACGGCACGAAGACGTCGCAGAGGCATTGGTCTACAACATACAAACACACACCTGTAGCTAAAGTGTATGAATGATGTGGAAAATAGTAAGGAGGAAAAAGAAGAGCGGTATATATCCTTCCTTTGATCACTACATAACATATTACTACATTAAGAGCGTGATTTCGATATGGAAGTGACAACTTAAATGGATTTCTAAACATGGCCTACTATCCATTTCCATGTCAAGTGAGGTTAACATTTAACAAACTATCACAACTGTATATTTATCAAACCATTATTTCAAAGAAACAATTACCACTAGGTACAATAGCACTCACATGAAAATATTAAAATGCAAACTGACATTAGATATGGGATCCCAATATACTTTTCATTTCAATCTTATGCTTCCTAATATGATGCATGCAAGGTTTTTTCCTCGTATCATCAGGGTGAATGGTAAAAACCCATTATCTCAATAATACTAATACAAATAACAATGAAAAACATGTGAGTCATCCAGAGGTGAAATCATATCAACAATAACTGAAAAACTCAATAACTATAATCCCAACCCAGGAATTTTGGTTTCCCCTGTACAAGGGTTTGCAACATCCAAGCATAGGGTATATTCCAAATACCTATATCTAAGTCTCCTATCTAACTAAAGTAGTAAGACAAAAGTATAAACTCCTCTGATATCACTTTGTATCATCCCCATCCCAGGATCCACCTGAAAGGTTCCCTAAGCTGGGCGGACCACATAACCTCAAGCACATCTCCATGAATGCCATAGGCTGCCGAATATGAGTGAGGGAATTTATTGTGTCCGTGGGGGAGACTATGCCCTCATGGGTAATAGTTATTAGAACAAAAAATTTATAAAACAATTAATAATAAATATCAGAAGAATATAAGTGAATAATCTGTAGTAGAATCCATATTAATAATCCAACTAAATAATAATCATGTGTGGAATCTCACAAAAAAATGTTATGCCATGAAGTCTATGTAAACTGAAAGCACATAAAACATAAACCTGAGTATACTATTAAAAAATACACAAAAAATCAACTAGATCACAAGTAAGGATCAGTCCTCTACCTTGGTCTCCATCCTAAGAAGCAAGAAACAATCTTGCATCGGAAGCAGCACACATCCCATTTGTCAGTACCTACATGAATGTAATCCACTCGGGTGTCAATGATTCCCCATCAAGTTGTGAGATAAAATCCTATTAGGCCAACACCAAATGTGTCCAAAACATTCCATTTATTTCAGTTATAATGTGCAATGTCCTCTTTTATAAAAAATGATGATAATCAATTATGTTAAATGAAATAAATAACTGTTCCCAAGTTCCAATTGACAATTGTACCTAATAACCTACTTCGGCCTAAATTGAGAGTCTTAAGGAAGTACCTGTAAGAAGAATGCACATATACATATATATAAATCCTATAAGATAAATGTAATATAAGGAAGAGGCATACCCCTCAGCTTGTGCTTTAACTTGGGGTCTATGTCATGAGTCAACCAGGTGTGCCTCAACATACCAAAAAAAATATCCCAAATCTCAAGAGACTCAAAGAGGCATTAATATAAACATTCATTGCATTATTATTAATGTTGAAGTTGATAGTAGGAGTCAGAGCCTGTCCAGAAGGTATTGCTACAGAAAAACCATCCAATTATCTTATAACAATGAGCCTATCCAAGGAAATCTTTCGACAGACCATGTATCGATTGAGACATGGATTTACCATTTGTTTGTTCGGATCCCACAGAAATGGGTCTAGCATCATCCAAGACTGGCTTAGCCACATTTACAATGGATCTGTCCTTGATGGGCTATTTTGGAACCAATGTCACTCATAAGTATTAGAATTACATGGGAATATTAGGCTTGGAAAAGCCAAAGACACCTCCCCTGATGCATAGTGGCAACTAGTCTGGAATGCAGGGTCTAAGAATGGCCCTAAATACGGGACCTTCCATCTTTATTCACCCTAAATTTAATTAGTGTTTCACAAAAATAGTTATTAAATTGCATGAATATGTAATTTTAGTTTGAAATATAAGCTCATACACCTCTTCAACACAAGGTATTAATTTAATATTGAAATGAAAAAACATAATATAGAAAGATACTATATCAGAACAAGTAGATAAATGAACTTTTTAATAAATAAATAAATCAGTAAAAACAAATACCCCTGATCCAACAATTCATTGTTCATTATTATTCTAAATTAATTATTTAAATTATACAAAACAAAAACATGCTTCGTAACACATGCAGTTAATAAAATTAAATGAATTTGCTAAGGGAATTTATATCAGCCACGTCGGAGCACCCACATGAGTTTTCCAACATGTTGGAAAAAATAAAGCAATTTATTTACTGATAAATATTTTAAAACAATTAGGCGAACAATTAATATAAAATGATTGGGTGCATTTCCATAATGTTTTTAGGCACCGACGACCGACACAACCTTGAGTTTTTATAAATCGCAATGAAATATAGGGAAAGTGAGTAGAAGACCTATCTTATAGTATTAGATGATTATAATATCCATTATAAGATTCGATTTTTCCTAAAATAGTTGAAAATAGATGATTTTTAAAAATACCCCCAAAATAGGAAAAAATCAATCTGCAACGAACTGCGCAAAGGATACTCAATGAAACTCTTCAATTCCAAATAGACAAGGTTATCCTTTCCTTAAAGATTACAAAGAACATGATAACGAAGACCACATATGATGAATGGAGGCATATCGGTCTTCAGAAGAGGTAACTGGGTGGGTGCGCCACATATGGAGAGGGTGAGGCACAACGTGATGGAGAGGATGAGAGGAAGAGATGATAATAAAAAGAAAGAATAGAAAAGAAAGAAAAAGAGAATAATAAAAAATAGAAAAATAAAGAAAATAAAATGAAAAATAAAATGAATATTAAAATAGCATAAAAATGATTGAACATGTAAAGGATAAAAATAATAAAAAATGGAAATCTCTTATTTTAATTATTTTTACTTTTTCTCTAACCCCCTTTCTATTTTATTTGATAATTTATTTTTATCCCTTTATTGCTTCTTTTAAATTGATTTTAAACTATTATTACTTCTTATTAGATCATTAATTAAGTATTTTAATAATGAACATCATGTTAAGGCACAAGAGAAATGTTTTTATAAAACACCTATAATCATTCAATTAATTTAAAAACGCTACATGGGACTTGCAGCGGGGTTTGCAGGCGTGTGCCCTAGGTTGCATTAAAGATTTAGAAAAGAAAAATTTAAATTGTATGTATCTGACTAAATACATGATGTTAAAATATTTAATGTCTTTTATAATACTTCTTCATATATTATATATGGAAATGTCATCGAATACATTTTATATTAAAAATCTATTGTTGATTCAAGATAAATTGAGAACCTAGATATAATATTTTTATAATCATAAACATATATATAAATGTATAAAATGAATAAAATGATATCACACCAATGAGTTATGACTATCATGTGATATAGTCACATCTGAAATTAGACATTATTTTTGAGTAAATTACTCACTTCTTTTCATTGTTTTTAAAATCACTATGCACATTATAAGAATATAATCGACCCTTATTTTTTTCTAGTTGATATGTCTATAAAGGAAATGCATATAATAATTGAAAAACCATAGAAGCTAATAATGTTATTGAAAATATTCAGATCTAAACATTCATTATAGATTAAAACTATCATATAAAAGAGCATTGTAGAAGTGTTGACAAACTCATTGGTAAATGAATCAACATATTAATTTCAATACTATTTGATATTTTATTATTAGTGATGTCATAACTTAAATAGGGATTCATGGACTATAACCAATGTAGTATGTTAAAATGTATTATATAAATTGATCTTCACATCAATAATATTTATATATCTATATAATAGATTAAAATTAAAATGAAAGTTATTTATTTATTTTGAATCAATTTCACTGATTTTTTTGGTAGTGCTTTCGATCAGTGTATTTTTTTTTATTTAAAAATTTCATTAATAATAGACATATATTATGATGATTCCATATAATTATCATATATATTCCATTAAAAATTTATTTTTTCAAACGTTTTGTTATTTATTTATTTTGGTTATAGAATACATAGAGATTAATGATCTTCCATATCGAGGGATTAAATGAATAGGAAGACCATGATCTATAACAAATGTTTTATAGAAGGGAGAAGCTACCAATAAATTATATTTTTGGATTCCAAGGAAGGTAAAATATATTGTTCAATAATTATTCAAATTAGATATCCTATAACAGTTTTAATATTATTGATACATTGAACTTGATCTGTACATTTACCATACATATTGGTTTCAAATTGTGGTTTGAACATTTACATTAATTTCTTATTTATTTTGTAAAGTAATACCCAATATTTTTTAATTCATTTCATGTTATTTATTTATGTTTTATTCTGTTTTTTTATTGGTAGATTCATTAATAAAAGTAACATGAAATTACATTTTGTAAACAATTTCATGGGCCGTTTTTTTATCTGTATCTAACTTTAATAAATACATTTTATATTTCTATTGAACACAATATTGAACGCTAATCCTTTTTTTATCTATAAATAAAAAGACACATAAATTTGATAGCATTAATGAATGTATGTTTTAAGAATATATAAAAAATATAATGATCCATCCACCCATATTGTATTCATATTTTAATTTTATATAGAGGAAAAACATTTTATTAGTATGAGTATTAATTTGATTTTAAATTTATATTTAATTTAAAATTGTTTAACAGATTCCCTTGACAATTTCCATACAATTACATTGACAGTATAACATTGGTATTTTAGGGATGTTTCATTTTTCTATTACACTTGAAAATTTAAATTTTACTAATCCTTTAATCATTATTGGAGAATATTAGGATTCATTATGTGATTTATTGGAGGCATATTGTAATAATACTAGAGTTCACCATATTATAATGATAAGTAAAAACTATGTAGATACCATGAACGAAATTATTCATTCCCATAAAGATATAAGTTTTGAATATATTGTAAATTATAATGTTGATAATACTATATTATGTTCAATGAAAATGAATAACTATATAGATCAATCATCTTTTGAAACAAAAAACCCACTTTTGATGAATCGATAAATTACACATTTTTTATATTAAAATGCATCAGAGACATAGAATTATTTCTTGAGAGAATATATTATAGATAGAGATTTTATTCTTAAAAAAAGTAGTAAAATTTTTCAATCTTTGAAGACTATAGTAAATAGAATATAATATATGAGTAAGAATGATTTATCATATGATCGTATTATTAAAAATAATTTCAATATAATTATTTGATAATGATAATCAATGAGGAAAACTATCAATGATATTACACTATTGAAAATGATACTTCTAGATGAATTATTAGGTACATTAAATTTATATGAGAGTTTCAAGAAAATAATAATAAAAATTAGAAAATGAAAAATATATAATTATTTTCAACAATATAGTGTAATACTATATCAAATACTATTAATACACACACTAATAGTACAAAAATCTAATTTTTCAGTTAGGAAATGAAATTAATGGAATATACATAGTTTATATTATTTTAATAGTTAACATTATATAATTACTAGAGATTTAATAAACATGTTATTAATGTGAATTTTTCATATAATAATCACAACAGAAGGAATGAAATTCATGATATGAATGAATAATAAAATGTGTTTTTAATTAATGTATTATAGATTACCATATCATAATAGATTTTAATTAATCGAATAATAAGAACATAATGTTAAAAAAATAATATTAATGAAACATACTAATAAATTTGAATTATTTACGAACATATAGTGAGGTGATCATTACTGAGGATAAATTTATTTTACAGAATTTAAATATTTAAAATATTACATAACATAATAATATCAACATCAAATAAGTTGAATGGTTTTTTACATTATAGACTAGATAAATGATAAATTAATTTTAAAATTCTAGAAAACATTTCTTTTAATTTCCTTATACTTAATATTCTCTTATATGTCTCACAAGATATACTCTTCCTCATAACATGGGAAATTGAATCATAAGAAATATGTGAAATGAAAATATCCTTATAAGATTAATATACATGTCAATTTGTTTCCCAACAAGATATCATAATAAAATGGGAAAATAAATGATGCATATATATATCTAATTAAAATTACTGTCATGAAAACATTTCATTTATAAAAATTGGATAAATAGTAATATTTTATGATAAAACCCAAAACATATAATATATTTTATGAATGAATGTGACATTTTGAAATAAATAAGGGCATAACATAGTCACATATTAAAATATAGTGGAATTAGTATAATAAAATATTCTCAATAGTGTGGATAAAGAATCATTATGTGTCTCCTATATAAGTTTAGGAATAACTTCCCTTTTCCCTTAGTTGATCAGGAATCAAAACTAGTTTCCAATTTTCGAATGAATAAAACTATATACTTCACCATTATATATATAGATTTAGAGTGTTATCCAATTCATTGGTCAGATATATAGAAAAAAACCCATCATTTAATGATTAACCATACAATTTTTTTACCACACAAAAACATCTAATCATCCCATCATTTGAATCATTGTTATAAGAATAAGGTTAATATTATATTTTATATGTTATCAAGTATCATACTATTGGTTAGATATATAATCTCAATAGAGGGTGAATACAATACCCAATAAAAAAAATCTATTAAAAATTGGATTAAATAAAATACAACAAATATTTAAAATAGATAATTTAATAAAAATAACATATTTATATATGTTTCTTTATTTATAAACAATTCTCAGAGTTAATAAGTATTATCAAATAAAATATTTAAATATTTCACTAAATTTTGAAATAATGTTACTTAATCAAATAATTCTATACAAACTAATTTAGACTAACTATAAAAATAGATTTTTTGATTATTATTTAAATTTCTCAATTTAATCTTTATAAATAAATCAAAACAAAAAAACACACTGGAATATATTCAAGAGGTTCAGTCTCAAGCCGATACATAATCATCTCCACATGGAAATCACCTTCATCCAATCATATTATAAAAAATAATATGAATCCAAAACATAGATCTTATATACAAAAAAAGCTAGATATATTGTCCATGCCTTACCTAATCTATAATACCCGTGGGAATAAAATAAACACAGGACACATTGGGACCTTTTACACAACACTATATATAAAATTTACTATGGTTTGAGAAGAAATAAGGTATAATTATGATTATTTATATAAATAAATGTGAATGATTAATATAATGAGTAAACAACACACTACTCAAAAATTAAATCTATTAATAAAAAGGTATTTAAATATTTACGGAGGTTACATTTTCTCAGTGTGATGTTCTATTAATCTTGAGATTTCTTGGATGTAGCATGAATATATTTATTTCTCTTGTTTCTGAAAATTGTAAAAGAATAGAGTGTCATGAACTCATTTTTTCAGAAAATGGGAATGAACTGGATGTTCCACGTGATTAAATATTCTATAGAGGGTTGTAAGTAAGATGCAGCAGGTAATATATCATCATGTGTACCACTTCAGGATTATTTAATATGGATTTAGATCCCTTCGTAGGTACATATATATATATATATATATATACATTTGACTCTCTCAACACATCACTGCATGAGGGAGTCTACTACATTATTTTAATTTCATCATACATGAACAATCATCCAAATTTTCTAATCCTCAATCTGGATGACTAACAAAAACATTAATCTTCCTCTACAATAGTTTAAGAATAATATTCAAATTATATATCAACATTAAACTCTATAATATTTATATTAGAATTAATTAATTCGAATTAATAATATTGGTAATGATGATTATTTTGAATGATGAGAAAAGTCTAGAAGAGAGTATATATAGGGGTGAGTGATGCCAACAGCAATTCACGATCATTAATTACTCATCTCGATGGTAGGTCATTTCATCACATCGATAAATTTTCATTCTGAAAGTTGGTAAATTCTAATGGTGGTTCATTTGATGGATGTAGGTCATATCAACACTTTTTCAAATTTTTTGTTGACAATAATCTGATAGTGAGTCATCCTATATCAGTTATTATTTTCCATTATTATTAAATTATCCTCCAAATGATCACTCATTGTTGATGGTGAGTGTTTTCCACACACAATCATTTTTGGAAGTTACTACATTCTGATGGTGAGTCGAGAATAGTGGTTGGTCTTTCCAATTCATAGCCAAAGTTTGTCCAATATATCTTATATTATAAAATTCTATCATTAAATATTAATAACATTAATAACACAATACTCAATATTTTTTTATCATTAAATTTATGGAACCAAAAATCCCCCCTTTTGATGATCAAAAACCATAGAATATTATACATCATGTAAATAATGACCCATTGGTTTTAAAAATATATCATGTTAACTTTTTTGAATAGATAAATTGATTGGATGATCATAATGGAAATTCATAAGTAATCAATGGTAATTAGATATTAAATAGTTTACAAAAATAAGACGGTATAATAATATAGAATTTATCATATATGTAATCATAAGGAATATCATAAATTAAAGTGACAAATAAATATTACAAAAAACATAAAGAATTTATATAGCATATTATCCCTTTTTTTGGATTATCATAATGGATAAAATAATACCGTAAATGTATTGGAACAAAAAAAATATAAATTCAATTGCAAAAATAAATTGATGTACATAAACAGATAATAAAAGTTAAAAAAATATCCCCATCAAATACTAAATGTATCATGTAAACTCGTGTCATACATGGTAGTAACTACAATTTGTAATTTTCACTTCTCTTTCTCAAAATAAAACATTTCAGAAGCAGATTTGGTTGTATATTTAGGGATGTATATAAGAATATAATGTAAATAATGAGTCTAACTAATAATTATAGGCATGAGATTCTTAAAAAATTATCTATGATTTACACTGAACGAAGGTAAATGAGTAGGTAAGTGTGTATTTAGATATTGGGTTACACATGTTATGAAAAAACCTAGAGCAATGGAATGAGGGTTAAGATAAGTGATAACTGAAATGCCATCCTGATCCACAACTATATTTTAAGAAATTTAAAGATTTGGATTCATCAGATTAACGATGTCCATAATAATATTTCCACCCCTTTCTATAGAACTGATAAATTACCCTCTCTCTTCTATAAACTGTTTGAGAACTAGGGTCATAGCCATCAATATATTAACATGTTATTTAAAATCAAGATCCACTATAGGTATCCTTATATTAAATGTAATTAATACTAAATAAAATATGATTTCATGCAATAGTGTATATTCGAGATAGATAATAACATATATCCTTTGTTATTTCTTCTCCATCAATATTCATAGACATTATATTTTCTCTAACCATCATATTTACATGATCATTGCTATGCTAGATTTTCCTTAATATCTTTTGAAGGATGCCTGAAAAATCATGAAAAAAACCCATGAGTATCTTCTATAGACACAGATTAGATCTATTCAACATCAATGGGAGAGGTGGAGCACTAGATGTAGAATATATAGTTGAAATATTCTACAAAATCTTCTGTAATGAATCCATGGAATTTTTAAATGAAGATTTCATTTCATCTAATATGTTCATCAAAGGTTGTATATCATTTAATAACATCCTATTTTATACATCCACTTCAAAAATATGAATCATAATGTCGGGATTGATGTGTTTCATTATATGTTCTAACATATTACATTCATCCTTATCACTAATCTTACAAACCAAAGAAAGTTGATATTTTAATAACATACCAAAATCAGAGAGTGTCATCTCTTTAAATTATTCATGGTCACTATTCATGACAACATTGACTAGAACATGTGAAATATTATGTGCCGGTTATGATTCAACAACTCTCTAAATCATAGATGCCTTTGTAGGCTCAGATCTGGTTGACACATCAAAAGAAAACCTCATTATTTCTCCTTCAACATCTATCTAGTCTACTAATGATCGCTTATAATCTCATGCCTCTCCAATTGATGGTCCACTATGTTTTGGAAGACTTTTATATTCACCTAAACCATAGTATTCTAGGAATAGCCTCATATATCAAGAAAAAATATTCCATTACTCATGGGATCGGTCCCCCAAACTAAAATAAGACCTATAATAGGTCTAACCAACAATATGTTTAGTATATATACACTAAACAATAGTAGGTAACCTATCCATCTTCTCATCATATATTTACACACAATTATTTACTCAAAAAATGATATCTCACCAATAATAGGCACAACATCCATATGATCATCCAAACACAAGTTAGAAACTATCTTCTCAGCATCCTTCCACACATAAAATGATTGCACACTAATTACATCATTAGAAGTAAGATCAAATTGTTTACTATTTATATTTTTGGATTCCTCCCCATCAAAAGATGCACCATGTCTTCTCTAGATTTCTATCTTCATATTCATCTAATCATGGTCTATATTCTGGTATATATTTAACAAAAAAAATTGGAGAAGAGATATGTTCTCGAGGAATCTAAACATCCTTAGAACAAATTCTTATAATATGACCATCACATGTATATCCTCAATTACTATCTTCTCCAACCCAAACTCAATTTTACAAATCATACCCATCCTCTTATTCATTTTATTCATCTTCACCATTATCCCAACATCTATTTTTTTCAGAGGGTATTGATGTTCCCTTAATATATTTGTCACTTGAAAATTATGTTTCTTCTTTATCAGATACTTATTTTAATAGTGTCTCTTGGATGTACATAGAGATAGTTGGACTAGGAGAACCATAATATATACCAGGACAGAACATAGTAAGATCATGTTCACTACCTTTTTCTACTAGGAACCCGTTATCCTCGTCACATGAGGCAGCTACCTCCTCTTCCTCATTTGAATATTCATCCACCTCATCTAGATCAAATCTATGATTTACAAGATTCTTATATATAGAAGTATGATCAACTAAATTGAAATCATATTAAATACTATAACCAAAATCTATCCAATAAATCTTCCAGAGGTTCCAAATTATCTTAATTATTATATAGGTGATCATTGTACTAAAAAATACACCTCAGTTTTATACTGTTTCTTATCCTTTTTAACATATCATGTGGCCTCTAACATTTTTGAAAGAAACCTATGATATATTTGGAAATTTCATCTAGAATATTGTTCTCACATCTCAATCTTGTAAACAATTGGATAGATTCGAAAATTAATCATTTCACCAATCTTCATATGTAATAAAATAAAAAAATCTTGATTATCTTTTGTTTATAAATCATTTTTCTTTAGTCATTTCATATTTTGAATAAATGAAAAAATAAAATAACAATCACCATCAAGATTATTAGAAAATGGCCTTCTGACTATATGAGCTATAGTAAACACTTCTAATGTATCCTCATAAAATAATTATCTCCATCAAAATGAATAGTTCATTGATTTTAATTCAATACTCCTTCACAAGGAACTCTCAAACATGTAGACCATTTTCTTCAAGAGAAAACAATTTTGAGACAGTTAATCAACTTTTTACCCAATCTTCATCATTCTCCAAACTCATCTCAACATAGTAATCGAAATTGGGTACTAAAATATGATAGAATAGACCTTGGTGGGAATAAATATATTCCACCCATCTTTACACTTGGATAACTCTGAGCCCAAAATACATTCTCAATTCTATCAATTCATCAAGAACTTATTTATTGGGTTTTACTTTTCACTTAGAAAGCATCAAGTTAACTAGCCCAACACCAGTTACACGGATCAAATCCCCCTTCTACTTCTTTGAAGAATGTGACTCATCCTAATAAGATTCAAAAACTCACATAATTATAACCATTGTAATTTGATCAGAAGGTTTGAGTGAAGGGAAGGTAAGGTTAACAGTTGGGAATGAAAGGGTCACAATAAGTCATGAATGCATGACTTGAGAGAGTAAGAATTAATTTTATAAAAATCTCTTATTCTAGCATTAAATATTTAAGGATTTCAAAAAATCAAAATCAAAATAAAATTTTATTGAATTAATTATTAATTAAATAAGTTATGAAAAATTTAAAATAGTGGCTTAAATACAAGAGGTGGTACATTTTATATGGGAAGGTAGACATTATTAGTGGTAACAACATCAATGGTGGTAATAACAACAATGGCGGGTAAACCACGAACTATGGGTAAAACAAAAACGGTTGGTAAAACAAAAATGGTGTGTAAAATACCAAGGTGGGTAAAACATCAGTAGTGGTTAAAACACCAATGGTGGGTCCCAATATTTTATTTTAACTAAAAATAATCATTTCCAATTCTTATTTTATGTAGTGAACACTCTTATAAATCATTGTGATAGTGAAATCATCTGAAATTTGATGTTTAATAACAATGTATTCTAGAATTATATAACACACTTAAAAATGATTTCCCAAAAATTGATTTATTTAATCAATGTGTGTTACACTACAATTTGATAAATGGTTTTTAAGAAATTTTTATAAAAATCGTATTTCCCCAATTTATAGGTACAAGATAAAATTGATATCTAAATGCTAAGAACTTGTGTTTCATCTAGATAATTTGTGCACCGAATATACCTTACGCTATGTAATTAGCATTAGTAGTAGACAGTGCAAAATTATTTGGTTTATTACTACACAATGACACAATAGACCTTCCTAAAGGTGACATGTTCATGAGGTATTTTTTTATATTACTAACAACAAGAAAATTAAGTATCCTAATATCTAACTAGTTTGAATCTTTTTATCAGGGATAAATAAGTTCTATGTTTGTTCTATACATGATGTATTTGAAAAAAAGTTTACATCATGTAAGATTAACTCTTTTGGGGTTTCATGAAAACCAACACACAAAAACACAATAAAAAAATATCTGGTTGTCTAGGAGTTATGTATGGAAGACATTCAATCTTATTTATATAATTGGATTAATCCACTTGTTTCCCAACATCATCAAGGTCCAATTTAAATGTGTTATTGATAGGAGGTACACTACTCATAGTGATATCCATATTAAAACGTTTTAATAAAAATTTATTATATTTAGATTAATTTAAAATAATACATTATTTACTAATAAAAATATAAAAACAAATAAATAATTTATGTTTACTAATTAAAATAATATAAAATACATTTTTTATTGTTTATAAAATATCAATCAATAAATAATTTCAAAAATATCCAAAAATAATATCATCTACATAAATTTTACAAACAAGAAAATTTTAAAATTCTATTTATAAATAGGGATTGTTAATATATATCATTTGAAAATAATTTTGAATAATAATTGAGAAGATTTTGTCTTACATATATCTATAATTGTTTTTTAAACAATAAAAATATTTTTCAAAATAAAATTGAGATTTAAAAAATGATGATTTTGAAATCTAGGGTTTTTTCAACAACAATATCCTCAATAATATACCAATTCATGAATAATATTTTGAAAACACATTTATATATTTTGAAATATAGATGTGATGCATAGGAAATAAGTATTATAAGGGATTCATGTCTAGCTACTGGTGAAAAATATTATTCAATGTCTATATACTATTCATGACTATATCCTTGTGAAACTAATATATCTTTATTTTATATTGTTGTTCTAAATTACTCAAAATCGTTTCAAAAAATAGATTTTATCCTATTTTCAAGGTGTCATTAGGTCTATCAGAGAATCCAAAAATTTATTTCATCCAATATATTTAGGTTTTTTTCAAAACCATAACCCAAAATTTATCATTAATTATATAATTGATGTTCTTAGGTTATATCCATGACATGAAATCCTGATGTTCATCCAGGATTTCAGATAAGTTCTAGTTTGGGTACCTATGTCAATGTTTCAAAAAATATCATCTATAGAATGGTATTTAAAGTTCTTAATATCTCTAGAAGAATAAGGGATGGTCACCTATGTTACTTATATAGGTTCTGTTTCTTGACGATCCTCATAAATAGATTATATTTCATCATAATTAGAGATGAATTGGAATGTTTAGATTTTATTATCACAGGGGATGAATCGTTCATATGAAATTTTTAATGGAATTTTGGGCTCATGTGGATCTTTCATATTAACCATTAAAAGGAAATAATCTTCCATAGTCTTGGATCTTTTGATAAAAACTCTCTGATTTGGTTGAGTTAAATACCCAATTAAAATTCATTAATCATTTTGGATGGAAATAGGTAATGAATGTTCTTTGTGTTAAAAATAAAGTCTTTTCAACCAAAAAAAATTATGTATTTTTCAATAATATTCCATTTTTTCCAAATTTAATACATGTTTTTCATCATGAAATATCTAATTAAAACCCTATTAATTATTTGGGAGGTTTTATTTATAGCCTCATCACTAAGGTAGACATGTAATTCAGTCTAATTAAGAAATTTCTTGCCTATCTTTTGAATTTTTTCGTTCTTTCCACACCTCCATTCTTCTGAGGGGTTCTATGAGAATAGAAGTTATGACTATAGACATTTTTGGGGGAAAAGGATTCAATGGATTTATTTCCAAACTCATCACCCTGGTCACTTCTTAAGGTGTAAATTATATGTCTACACATGTTTTTTATATATTCATAATATATGGTAATATTATGCTTCTCTCTTTTGAGATTAAAAGAATAACTATGTATTCCTAAAAAAAGTTATCTTTAAGTACATATATTATTATCTTCCCATTTAATCCATAAAATCTATATTGTCCAATCAATTCCATGTGAAAAAACTGAATAGGTGGAACACATGAAATTTATTTCATTATTTTAAAATATATGTAGCATTGTTTCAATTTTTTATTGGGCATAACAGCTTTATCATTTAAGAACTCAATTTTGGATATTTCCCTAAGAAACCCTTACCTACTAAGATTTAAGGTGGATATGAATGGTTAGGATACGGTGGGGATGTTTTGTCATGATACTCATGGATTTTTTAGCTAAATTATATGAACCTAAATTAATTATATTTCAAATAAATGGAATAATAAACAAAACAAACATTCAATGTTATGACTATTACCTCTTCTAAGACCATCACATCAAGATTATACCTAATATGTTCCTATAATGTATGTTCAACCAAAAAAACGATTCTAAGATGAGGTTATAAAATTTTCTATGTTATTTGGTCAGGTTTATGTTGATATAAAAGTTTTAAAGGTGTGGAAAAGATAGAAGTGTGGGGTTCCTTTATAACTAGTGTGAGTGGAAGGCATATATTTTTTCGAAAATAAAAAAAGATACAAACTATTTTCACAATTTAATAAATGGTCCCAAAATGGATTATTTTTTACAATTAGACATGATTATTTCAAAATTTAGGAATAAAACAGATTTTGGAAAAGTTTCTTGGTCATTTTAATCCTTTTCTTTTTTAGTTTAACATCTCTGGTAAACCCATATCGGATGGCTGCCGCTGAGCTTCGTGAGATGCGGGTACATGTGGAGGACTTTCAGGGGTAGGGATTTATCCAACCCATTGTTTCACCCTGATCATCACCGATTTTCTTTGCCAAGAAGGTGGAAGGGAGCATGCGACTGTGTGTCGACAACCGTCACCTGAATTAGGTGACTGTGAAGAACAAGTACCCAATCCCAAGGATTGAAGACCCCTTTGATCAGCTCAAGGGAGCACGATGGTTCTCTAAGATAAACCTTAGGTCAGGCTATCACCAGCACAGACTTCAAGAAGAGGATATGAAGAAGAAAGGCTTTAGGTGTTGGTATGGAAACTACGAGTTCTTGGTTATGCCCTTCGGCATAACCAACACACCATCAATGATCATTAGTCTCATAAACAGGATATTCTAGCCTAACCTCGATCAATTTGTCGTAGTATTCATCGACGACATACTAATTTACTTGACTACTGAGGAGGAGTATGCCTACCATTTGTGGGTGGTACTGGATACACTCTGAGAAAACAAGCTTTTTGGTAAAATCTCAAAGTTCCAGTTCTGGATTAGAGAGGTTCACTTCTTGGGACACGTCATCTCAGAGGCTAGAGTTTCAGTGGATCCAACAGAGATCGAGGAAGTACTTTCTTGGGATCCAACCTCGAGTGTGACGAAGGATCGGAGATTCCTGGGACTAGCTGTGTACTATCAAAGATTTTTTCAAGACTTCCCCAGAGTTGCAGCACTGCTTTCAGCTATGACAAAGAAGGGGAAACCCTTCGTATGGTCAGAGAGATGCCAATAATGCTTTTAAGATTTGAGGCAGTGGTTGACTAGTGCGCCCATCTTGAGGCTACTAGAGTATGGAGTAGGGTACGTAGTTTACTATGACACATCACAGACGTGACTCGGGTGTGTCCTGATGCAGGAGCGAGCAGTGATCGCATATGGTTCATTGCAGTTGAGACAGCACAAGAAGAACTACGCTACCCATGACCTGGAGTTAGCAACAGTGGTCTTTTCCTTGAAGTTATGGTGACACTATCTGATGGGAGGGCATTTTAAAATCTACTCTGACCACTAGAGTATCAGGTATATCTTCTCGCAAGAGAAACTGAACTTGATACTGCGACTGTGGCTCGAGTTTTTCTAGTACTATGACTTTGAGATAGTCTATACTCCTGGGAAGGGGAACGTTGTAGAAGATGCTCTCAGTAAGAGATCAGGCATTCACCTTATAGGAGAGGCGATATAGCAGATGGCTACATTATAGATATCATTTGTGGATAGAGATGGTGCAACCTTTCTATAGTCTCTCACAGTCACTCCTCTAATTCTTCAGTGAGTCAAAGAGGCACACCGTGGGGAAGTTGACTGTGAGACGTGACGTCCTCAGATATCCTTAGGGAAGGAACCTGATGGGTTTTCTAAAGTTGGGGAGCACATTATCTTTTTCAGAGGACATACCATGGTTCCAGTTGCACTATAGGAGGAGGTGTTGATGGAGTTCCACACTTCCCCACTATAGGTACATCCAAGAGTATGGAAGATGTATCGGGACCTCAGATGATAGCACTAGTGGCTAGGTATGATGAAATAAGTAGAAGATTTTGTCTCTTTATGCCTCACTCATCAGCAAGTGGAGGCGGAGCACTAGGTTCTAGCAGGCTTGGTTCAACCCTTATATGTTCCAGAGTGGAAGTGGGATGTGATATCCATGGATTTCATGACGAGATTTCCATGTACATCCAGAGGAAACGACTGTATCTGGGTGATCGGAGACCGACTCACCATGTCGGCGCACTTCATACTGATCAGAGAGAAGGGATCAGTAGAGATCTTGGGACACCTTTACAAGAGATCATACGGATTCATGGTGTTCCATAAACTATCGTCTCTGATCGAGATTCTTGTTTCACTTCCCGGTTATGGAAAGGGTTACATGAGGCTTTTGGAACGCAGCTTCCCTTGAGCACAACTTTCCATCCTCACACAGATGGTCAGACTGAGAGGACCATTTAGACTCTCGAGGAAATGCTCCGTGCATGTGTCCTTGACTTTGGTCACAGCTGGGAGGATCACTTACCCTTGGTGGATTTTGTGTACAACAACAGCTACCACTCCACCATCGGGATGGCCACTTACGAGGAATTGTACGGGCGACCTTGCATATCACCTCTGTGCTGGACTGACCCAGGGGAGTCAGCACATGTAGGACCAGAGATGGTTCATGCTATGGCGGAGAAGGTGCATATCATCCAGGAGTGGATGAAGAATTCACAGAGCAGACAGAAGTCCTATGCTGATAGGAGACGGAGACCACTGGAGTTCGAGGACGGTGACCACATCTTCTTACGGGTCTCACCTCGACATGTTATATGGAGATTTGGCCGATGCGGAAAGTTATCTCTATGATTCATCGGACCTTTTCTAGTCCTCAGCATGGTAGGCAAGGTGGCTTAACTCCTGGCCCTTCCACCTTAGTTACACCAGGTGAATGACGTCTTCCACGTATCTCAGCTAAAGAGATACGTGCATGACCCATCACACATCATCGACCATGGGGAGATAGACATCGATGATGGGGTGAATTTCATGGAGGTTCCAATGGAGATTGAGGATCAATAGTATAGGGTCCTATGTGGATGGTTGATTCCTCTAGTGCACGTTCTCTGGAATCATGGGAACCTCTAGGATAACACATGAGAGTGGGAGGCTCAGATGCGTGCTAAGTACCATATTATGTTTTCCTAGTGTGTGTAGTAGCCATACGAGGACGTATAGTCTGGATGTGGAGGTATTTTAAAGACCTAGAAATTTCATGTAGATTTTTTTAATAAATTATTTGGAATTTTGCGAGTCTAAAGTATAATTCCCCAGCCTTAAACCTTACTTAATCTTGAGTTATTACAAGATTACACATTGAGGATCTTTTCAGGTTTAGAGTTTTAGATAATTAGATCATGAAACTTGCATTACATTCCACATTTAAACAAATTGGTTACATAAAAGACAGTATTCATTCTTCCTGTCAACGGAAACATATTTAAAATAAAACATGGATTCTTTCTTGACACATCCTTGACACTATCACCACATCATGTACCTTTCCCTTGACCTGTGAAAATCATTTCAAAAACTTGGGATGAGCATAAAAAGCTCAGTAAGGGATATAAAAATATGGAAAGGAAACATGGGTACATATATACATAAGAATGAAATCATACTTTACCCATAAAACATAAGCACTTTAACCTACCTCATCAAATCATGAATAAATCATAGAAATCATAATACATAAAGGTAACTTGAGGCATTCATAACATTCTTACGTTGGGAGTAACCCTCTTGGTTACGTTTGGAATACCAATCATAGTATATTCCCTAAATATATTCAGAGAAACCTTAACGTTTCACTCCTTCGCGTTACCCAATGCATTGGAGATCTATATCGGGCTCACCCGCCCTTAGTTTATCATAGAACCACCCGTCTTCATAATAATGCCCAAGAACCTCAACATAATAGTATCACATAAAACATGCATAAAGGAAACATAACATTTCCACCTTTCAATCACAAGATATCAATACAACACGTTGATATAAAAACATTATGAAAACAATTTTCAATACCAAAAAAAAAGTAAAACATGGTATTTATTTTTCTTTTAAAAAGAAGGCATGGCTTGTAGAAGAAGTCTAAACTCAAATAATGGTCACGACAGTGGAGAATTCGTTGTCACCGCATACGTACGACAAAAAAATTCCATTTTGTCATTTAATAAACACTTCGTATAAAAAAGATTCCTTTTGAATAAATGTAAAAGTCAAAGGGGTTTATACACCGTATAAAAGAAGGTTGTGTATAAAATAGAATGTGCCTCAATGAAAGGAGATTGAGACGAAGTCCCTTACAAAGACGGTATCCTTGGTTTAAGGATAAATAAATTACATAATTATGTGTGACAAACTAATACACCAAATATAAGTGGATATTAAGTGTAAAATAATCAAAGGTCATTCACACATATTCAAAGGATGACATATTCAATAACTACACGTCGAACCTAAAGAAATCGAAATTGGGTTAAGAAGTTCCCTTGACAGCCTAACGACGTCACATCAAAATGAGTTGATGAGAGATAAAAAAAGGGTATCTCATCACTGGGACATAAAATTTGCATCAATAAGGATATATGAGAACATATCCCAATATAACAGTATGTAAATTAAAAGACCCAACAAAATAAGTCTTTTAAAAAGAGGAGGGTGAAAGGTTCCCTTACCGACTTGGGTATCTTTCGAAACATACACCCCATGAAAGAAGGTCAATACATCATTGATATAAATACTCATAAACAAAAGTATATTACACAAATAGTAGAATAATGGGAAGTACATACACCAGTCAAAGGAAATTGTGGGAAATGTAGCATAAATCTCACGGGAATAAAAGTGAGATGAAAAATCCCTTATGAAAACTCGGCAGCCTAACGGAGCCACTTAAAACTTCCAAAATGGATTGATGAGAAAAAATAGCGTCTCTCATCATATGAACAATAAAAATTACAGTAAGATTAATATAAAATAACATCCCAATAACAAGAAAGATGAGCCTTAAAAGGAATGACATAAAGAGCATACTTAAAAAGAAAGAGAGGAGTAGGATCCCTTACCTCGGGTCCGACTAGACTCGATCGTTCTTTAACGTCCTGAATAATAAATGTGAGTTAATTTCTATTCGCTTAAGAACCTTTTCAAGTTAATTATTCCTTTTATATCACTTATTTACATTTTATAAACATTATGTAATCATTTAAGTAAATAATTTTTGTTTTGTCGATATTTGGTTCTTAAGTCGAAAGTGAACTTCTTACAATTAAATGTTGTTCGTGTGGTCAATGGTTCATTATATACAGAATTATATTCATGATTTGGATGTCATATATATCATATATATCCAGCATATACATCTATTTATAATATTACATAATCATTTAGAGGTATGAAATGAAATGCACCGTTCATGGAGACGGTAAGCCGTACGTACACATGAACGCTACTTTCATTTCTATCTCATAGATTAATGGAAGGAAATAATAATGATATAGAGGTATATTATAATTCTAGTATAACATCATATATAATAACCTTAAATCTGTCCTTTATACGGCCCACATATGGCATTAACGAATCACATCACTTTGAGGGGGCGGTAGTCCGCACTTCCTAAAATGAAATTATCGTGTTTACCCACAATGGATACCATAATGGTATGACACAAAAGAAAAATACAGAAGCTTAAGTAAAACATAAACATATTATATATCATATATAAATATAGCGACATCTTAATGGCCACCTTTTAAGGTGTTATATGAGTGTTGAACAATCATCATTTCGTGAGGTAGAAATTCGTCATCCACGGAAACAGTATGTTCTTTAACCATTAGATGTAGGTGTGTGTAAGTGTAGCTCAAATCCTTCTTATAAAAACATCCTAGTATATTTAAGATACTGTATTTGTTACAAAATAAATAAATAAAAAGAGTTTAGGGGGTTGGAGAGGTAAAATAAAACAAAAGGACTCAAGTGAAGACATTACCTTAAAATCGGGTAACTCCCTTTGGTTTGAGCTAAAAGGCTTCCTTGGGAAAGACTTATTCCCAAAGTGAGGCTTCAAGGAGTAAGAGAGGGAAGTGGAGAGACAAAATGGGCAGATTTTGGACGATCCAAAGGCTTTGGGAGTGTGGGTAAGGAGGTAGAGGTGGGGGCCTTTTATAAGAGGAGAGGAGGGGCACTCTTGTAAAGTTACAAAATGTTACTTTATTTTCAAAAGCTTTTCGGATTTTAAAGGTCCCACATTGATTTATTTCGAGGATAAGGTGATAAGGGTTTGAAATCCACTCATCCAATAGGTTTTGGACATGTTTAGGTCTTAGATATTACATTATCTTTCCATTTTATTTAAATCGTTAAATAATGAGATCATCGCTGCATCATCATGATGTCATAAATAATTTAATTTATTTAATGTCTAAAAATTATAAAAAAAATACTATGATGTAGGAAATATTTTTAGATTTCCAATGACTATTTATAGTCCAAAATATGACTTTTATAACCCCAAGTAAAAATTGTTTTAGTAAAACATTTCATGTTTGTGTCATTTTTACTTTAACATTAAATAAAAAGATATGTATGTCATTTTCCAACCAAAGTGGCTCCATGGGGTCCCCAAGTTGACCCATGGATTTTCTTGGTCGGCCATGACACATCCAACGAGGGTAGGACATGTGTCTAGGTCATTTCGTTTTATTAAAACATTATTCTTACCAAAAACTACACTAATTACCTCTAATCGCGATTAAAAACTTAATAAGTTACTATTCACCAAAAAATTATTTTTTCCCCATTGAACCACATTTCACTTCTTAATGACAACCATGTATGTCGGATTTTTGAAATTCAAAACACAAAGATGACAAAATTTCATTTAAACGGAAAAATCAGTTTTTATAAGTACCACTTAGTGGTTTCACTATTCATCAAAAATTGAAGTTTTTCTGAAAAATCCCAAAAATTCACCCTAAGCTATATTTGATATTCCAAATTCAAAAATGAAGTCTATTTTACAAAATTCAAAACATATATGTCACATTAATTAATTTAATAATTAATTCCCGCTGTCAGAGTAAATAGCGTGTTTTTATGAAACAATAAGTATCAAAAGATTGACACTAGTTTATGTCTAATTTCAAAGTGAAATTAATTCCAACGACCACTATTGGATTTAATGGTAAAAATATATTCTAATTTCACTTTAAAACCAATTAAAAAGATAATATAATCATATAAATACATTAGATTAAAAAGGGGTTTTGAATTAAAATACAACATTTTACACTATTCATTAAAAAATGAACTTTATCGGAAAGATACCAAAAATTTACACAAAGTAAATTTTGATGTCCCGATTCTTAAGAAGAGTTTTATTTGGTCCAATATAATGTATAAGAGTGAACAAAACTATATTTAATGATGGTTCTCCATCAAAAGGTGATAAGTGAACCTTTAGAGAAAACTAGGGCATATACGCCTAAAATTGAATTCTTTCCGTATTTTAAGCCTTTATCTTTTATTGGATAAATGTAAAAACATTTAAAAACATATATAATCATATTTTAGTTATTTCTATCCATTCCTGCCAATACAAAGACTACATTTAACTACCATTTAAAATAATATTATTTTATTATTAGAGTGCAACGTAAGATTCCCAAGAAACTCGTTGTTGCGTGTTGGGTACGTCATCGAGCATAGCGTCCCCTTTAAAGTAATATTAATATTTTATTCACAAATATGGATAAATATAAAAATTTCATATTCTTTATTTACCTGGGGTGTTACATCCTTCCCCCCTTTTGGGAATTGCGTCCTCGAAATTTTTAAAATTGAGCTTGGAAACATCCTTTAAAGTCCCACATCAGAACAAGATTCGGTAAAACAATCACTTTAAAATAAAGGAAGATAAGTACAGAGGTCACCCGAGTTAACCCATAATAGGATTCCATGTAGAAAAACATGGACATGGAAGAAAAAGCAAAGGGTCATGTTCTTGAGGGAGAGTGATAGTAAACATGTCTAGGAGAAAGTTAACCATAAGAAAATCACAAACTTGTGATGGGTTAAACGATATTCGATTCCCCAATAGGAAAAGTTAATAGACAAAATTTTTGTTTTAAGTTACTTTTTATTGTGGAATATATTCATAATGAAACATAACCACTTATCATGTTGACTTTCAACTTTTACTAGATTCCTTAATCAAACTCATATTTTTTTCCAAAAGATGAGTATTTAGGGAGACTTGTTCGCATTAATAGTACTATAATCAACTTCTAGAGAATCACCTAATCCACCAAAGAGAACTATATACTTCCCATGTCTTTAGACATTAACCAAAACCAAACCAAAAAGGTTAGTACAAGATCAGATAATCCAGAAAAGGATAACCCTTTATAAAAAGAAAATCTATTATTAATCTCCAAAATTTGTCCAACAAAACCCAAAGTTCATCGAGGACCATTCGATAAACAATTTGTCCATAAAATTCTTCAAAGTAAACCAATCTAAGATTGAAACCCAAATATTTGAAGGATTTAGTCACAAAGTCTTCCAAGTTAAATCGTAACATTTATCTCCAAACAACATCAGTTGCTCCTAAAGTCTCGTATTGAAAAGTAATTAACCTAATCACATATCCTCCACGATAGGTTAATAAATTTCAATAGATAACCCAAAATCAACTTACTCTTAATTAATATAATTATATAACTAAAAATAATCAGTCAAACTAACCAGGGACTTCATGTAGTCCAGTGGTAGGCGATAAATACCAGTAGCACTTTGGTTGTGGGTTCGATTCCCGCAGCTTTTTCCGACGCGACGGGTAGTCACACGGTCTGCATGTTGTCCTTTTTCCAAAACTATATAATTATCAAAACATTTCCCAAAACGAGATAAAATCTTCAAAAATAAACATAACATATTTTAACCTCAAGTTTATCTCATGCCTTTCACTTCCATCATAACATATAGTATCCCATAATTACCTCAAAAGTAAGGATCATATAAACCCAAATGGTTACCTTTATAATTATTACCTGAACTTCCACATCGATTGGTCATCTCTTAAATGATGCATTACAAAACATTCCAAGGTTTAAGTGGATGATCATGACTCCTTGATAGTTGTATTAGAACAACCACGAGTTTCCTCATTGAATACCCCATTTCATCCAGTCTCTTAATCAGAGAACCACCACAGTTTCCTTCAAACCCATTGTCACTTTGGTGCCTGCTAGATCCATCCATTTACTAAAACCAAAATGGTCAGTGTGAGTATATCAATATAACCATCATTTACTAAAGAGGAAGATAAACACTAATATATACTTACTCATTCACTTTATCTAAAAACTATGACACTTTCTAAAATCCTAGCCAATATGGTAATGTCACTTATTCTTAAAGAATACCCTAACCTCTAAAGTTTTCTAAACTGACCTCTGATACCAACTATAAGGCCCCAGCCTTAAACCTTAATTAATCTTTAGTTATTACAAGATTACACATTGAGGATCTTTTCAGGTTTAGAGATTTAGAGAATTAGATCATGAAACTTGAATTACATTCCTCATTTAAACAAAGTGGTTACATAAAAGACAGTATTCATTCTTCCCGTCAATGGAAACATATTTAAAATAAAACAGGGATTCTTTCATGACACATCCTTGACACTATCATCACATCATGTACCTTTCCCTTGACCTGTGAAAAACATTTCAAAAACATGGGATGAGCATAAAAAGCTCAGTAAGGGATATAAAAATATGGAAAGGAAACATGGGTACATATATACATAAGAATGAAATCATACTTTACCCATAAAACATAAGCACTTTAACATACCTCATCAAATCATGAATAAATCATAGAAATCATAAGACATAAAGGTAACTTGAGGCGTTCATAACATTCTTACGTAGGGAGTAACCCTCTTGGTTATGTTTGGAATACCCATCACAGTATATTCCCTAAATCTCTTCGGAGAAACCTTAACGTTTCACTCCTTCACGTTACCTAATGCATTGGAGATCTATATCGGGCTCACCCGCCCTTAGTTTATCACGGAACCACCCATCTTCATAATAATTCCCAATAACCTCAACATAATCGTATCACATAAAACATGAATAAAGGAAACATAACATTTCCACCTTTCAATCACAAGATATCATACAACATATTGATATAAAAACATTATGAAAACCATTTTCAATACCAAAAAAAAAGTAAAACATGGTATTTATTTTTCTTTTAAAAACAAGGTATGGCTTGTAGAGTAAGCCAAAACTCAAATAATGGTCACGACGGCGGAGAAGTCGTTGTCACCGCATACGTACGACAAAAACATTCCCTTTTGTCGTTTAATAAACACTTCATATAAAAAAGATTCCTTTTGAATAAATGTAAAAGTCAAAGGGGTTTATACACCATATAAAAGAAGGTTGTGTATAAAACATAATATGCCTCAATGAAAGGAGATTGAGATGAAGTCCCTTACAAAGACAGTATCCTTGGTTTAAGGATAAAGAAAATACATAATTATTTGTGACAAACGAATACACCAAATATAAGTGGATATTAAGTGTAAAATAATCAATGGTCATTCAAAAATATTCAAAGGATGACATATTCAATAACTACATGTTGAACCCAAAGAAATCGAAATTGGGTTAAGAAGTTCCCTAGACAGCCTAACGGCATCAGATCAAAATGAGTTGATGAGAGATTAAAAAAAGGTTATCTCATCACTTGGACATAAAATTTACATCAATAAGGATATATGAGAACATATCACAACATAAAAATATGTAAATTAAAATACCCAACAAAATAAGTCTTTTAAAAAGAGGAGGGTGAAAGGTTCCCTTACCGACTTGGGTATCTTTCGAAACATACACCCCATGAAAGAAGGTCAATACATAATTGATTTAAATACTCATAAACGAAATTATATTACACAAAGATTAGAATAATGGGAAGTACATACATCACTCAAAGGAAATTGTGGTAAATGTAGCATAAATCTCACGTGAATAAAAGTGAGATGAAAAATCCCTTACGAAAACTCGGCAGCCTAACGACGCAACTTAAAACTTCCAAAATGGATTGATGAGAGAAAATAGGGTCTCTCATAATATGAACAATAAAAATTATAGTAAGAGTAATATAAAAGAACATCCCAATAACAAGAAAGATGAGCTTTAAAAGGAATGACATAAAGAGCGTACTTAAAAAGAAAGAGAGGAGTAGGATCCCTTACCTCGGGTCCGACTTGACTCGATCGTTCTTTAACGTCCTAAATAAAAAACTTGAGTTAATTTCTATTTTCTTAAGAACCTTTTAAAGTTAATTATTCCTTTTATATCACTTATTTACATTTTATAAACATTATGTAATCATTTAAGTAAATAATGTTTGTTTGGTCGATATTTGGTTCTTAAGTCGAAAGTGAACTTCTTACAATTACATGTTGTTCATGTGGTCAATGGTTCATTATATCCAGAATGATATTCATGATTTGGATATCATATATATCATATATATCCATCATATACATGTATTTATAATATTACATAATCATTTAGAGGTAAGAAATGAAATGCACCGTTCATGGAGTCGGTAAGCCGTACGTACGCATGAACGCTACTTTCATTTCTATCTCATACATTAATGGAAAGAAATAATAATGATATAGAGGTTATTATAATTCCAGTATAACATCATATATAATAACTTTAAATACATCCTTTATACGTCCCACATATGGCATTAACGAATCACATCACTTTGAGGGGGCGGTAGTCCGCACTTCCTAAAATGAAATTATCGTGTTTACCCACAATGGAGACCATAAAGGTATGCCACAAAAGAAAAATACAGAATCTTAAGTAAAACATAAACATATTATATATCATATATAAATATATTGACATCTTAATGGCCAGCTTTGAAGGTGTTATATGAGTGTTGAATAATCATCGTTTCGTGAGGTAGAAATTCGCCATCCACGGAAACAGTATGTTCTTTAACCATTAATGTAGGTGTGTGTAAGTGTAGCTCTAATACTTCTTATAAAAACATACTAGTATATTTAAGATACTGGAGTTGTTACAAAAGAAATGAATAAAAAGAGTTTATGGGGTTGGAGAGGCAAAATAAAACAAAAGGACTCAAGTGAAGACATTACCTTAAAATCGGGTAACTCCATTTGGTTTGAGCTAAAAGGCTTCCTTGAGAATACTTCTGCACAAAGTGAGGCTTCAAGGAGTAAGAGAGGGAAGTGGAGAGACAAAATGGGTAGAGTTTGGCCGAGCCAAAGGCTTTGGGAGTGTGGGTAAAGAGGTAGAGGTGGGGGCCTTTTATAAGAGGAGAGGAGGGGCACTCTTGTGAAGTTACAAAATGTTACTTTATTTTCAAAAGCTTTTCGGATTTTAAAGGTCCCAAATTGATGTATTTCTAGGATTAGGTGATAAGGGTTCTAACTCCACTCATAAAATAGGTTTTGGACATGTTTAGGTCTTAGATATTACATTATCTTTCCATTTTATTTAAATCGTTAAATGATGAGGTCATCGCTGCATCATCATGATGTCATAAATAATTTACTTTATTTAATGTTTAAAAATTATAAAAAAATACTATGATGTAGGAAATATATTTATCTTTCCAATTAATATTTATAGTCAAAAATATGAATTTTATAACCCCATGAAAAAATTGTTTTAGTAAAACATCTCATGTTTGTGTCATTTTTACTTTAACATTAAATAAAAAGATATTTATGTCATTTTCCAACCAAAGTGGCTCCATGGGGTCCCCAAGTTGACCCATGGATTTTCTTGGTCGGCAATGACACATCCAATGAGGGTAGGATATGTGTCTAGGTCATTTCATTTTATTAAAACATTATTCTTACCAAAAACTACACTAATTACCTCTAATTGCGATTAAAAACTTAATAAGTTACTATTCACCAAAAAATTATTTTTATCCCATTGAACCACATTTTACTTCTTAATGACAATCATGTATGTCAGAATTTTCAAATTCAAAACACAAAGATGACAAAATTTCATTTAAACAGAAAAGTCAGTTTTTATAAGTACCACTTAGTGGTTTCACTATTCATCAAAAATTGAAGTTTTTCAGAAAAATCACAAAAATTCACCCTAAGATATATTTGATATTCCGAATTAAAAAATGAAGTCTATTTTAAAAAATTCCAAACATATAAGTCACATTAATTAATTTAATAATTAATCCCTGCTGTCAGAGCAAATAGCGTGTTTTTATGAAACAATAATTATCAAAAGATTGACACTAGTTTATGTCTGATTTCAAAGTGAAATTAATTCCAACGACCACTATTGGATTTAATGGTAAAAATATATTCTAATTTCACTTTAAAACCAATTTAAAAGATAATCTAATCATATAAATAAATTATATTAAAAAGAGGTTTTGAATTAAAATACAACATTTTACACTATTCATTAAAAAAATGATCTTTATCGGAAAGATACCAAAAATTTACACAAAGTAAATTTTGATGTCCAAATTATTAAGAAGCGTTTTATTTGGTCTAATAGAATTTATAAGATTGAAAAAAACTATATTTAATTACGTTTCGCCATCAAAAGGCGATAAGTGAACCTTTAGTGAAAACTAGGGCATATACGCCTAAAATTGAATTCTTTCCGTATTTTAAGCCTTTATCTTTTATTTGATAAATATAAAAATATTTAAAAACATATATAATCATATTTTAGTTATTTCTATCCATTCCCGCCAATAAAACGGCTACATGTTAACTACCATTTAAAATAATATAATTTTATTATTAGAGTGCAACGTAAGATTCCCAAGAAACTCGTTGTTGCGTGTTGGGTACGCCATATAGAATAGTGTCCCCTTTAAAGTCATATTAATATTTTATTCACAAATATGGATAAATATGAAAATGTCATATTCTTTATTTACCTAGGGTGTTACATAAAGTTTCTGACGGTGCCTGATTCTGAAGCCTGGTGTGCCCCGAATCATTTTCTGATGTTTGGTTCATGAACGTTAAGTAAACGTTTGATCGAGTTTTTTTATATTTTGAACTGATGCATGGAAATGAAATCTGAGGACACTGATGATCTCACAACGTTGGTATTTCATTAAGGGGGCCTTTAACGCAGATTCATTTTATCGGGAGGAGATGTTAATTTTGTTGGGATTGTTAATAAATTAAAAATTATGTGTGACATAATTTTTAGGTGGTTCTTAAATCCACCAAAGGGATTTTGGGGTGGATACCACACACCACATAACCTCCCATGGTAGGATAATGTGTTCTGGTCCTCACACGAACACCAACCCCTCAACTCCTATTAAACCCACGTTTGCAATTCTTGGACTCCCCTTGAATTAATGATGCCACCTCTTCTCTATTAATTTTGAAAACTCTCTACCTCCCACCATCTCTCATTAATGTTCCATCACCGTCAAATTAATTAATTAAGCTCCCTAAATTAACTGATTAATTTTAATTGTTTTGAAATGCATGGAAATATTAGTATTGGGGAGCCTTTTATTTCATTTTCCTTGGAAAATATCCTGTGGGGATACTTTGGGAGGATTAGAAAGAAAGTGTTCTTACATGAAGAACACCTTTATCTCGATGAAGAACACGAATAATGCTCCACGTCTCGATGAACGTGAATAAACTCCTTCTACCTTCTTCAACAGGGTCAAGAACATGATGCGATGCCCACGAGGAATGCAGTCTTCATTCCTCTTCCTCTGCGTTAAGGGAGAAGACGCCACCCACGAAGAACGTCGCCAACAACGACGCTTCCTCCTTGGACACACCCTGACGTCAAAAAGTCGACGCCATCGACAAAGAATGATATTCGAATAAATCTAGGGGGTTTTGTATAATTTTAAATGAATAAAATTATACCCTCATTCTTGATGTACGCTTTGGTTCGTATTTGGATATTTGTTATCACCTAACGTGGAGGGTGCATGCCGAAAAAAAATACCCCGACAACCCTCCGTTGATTCTTGTTTATTTTGGAGACAGAGACGGTGTTGGAAAAGGCGAAGGCCACCAAAGTTGGTGGTGACCGGAGGCAGCAGAAACCGAAGGTAGCGGCGGTCGCGCATCATCCGCGTGAAGAGACCGACGGTCACTCGGGCCGCCCGGTCCACGGAATGACCGGCCGGCCAATCCGGTTGGCCCACTGAGAACCGCGGAACCCACAGGTACCACGCGACGGAGGGAACCACGTCTCGAAAACCACAGACCTCTTTCTGGATGAACCGTCTGGCTACGGTCGACTGGGCAGAAGACTGTGACCCTGCCTGGCACCATGCTGTGGAGAAGACCACGGCCCGCAATCTACGGGCCGCTCAATGGGCGAACCGGTCGGCCGCCTACTGGCCGGACTGAAGGAAACCGTGGTTCTGCATGGTTCTTCATGGGAGGAACATCGGCCTGCTCTGTGTTCCACTCATTCCGGAGAGAACCGGCTAACTTCGGCTGGCCGGGCAGGGAGAGGTGGCGCCGCTCGGTGCTGCCGGGCGAACAAGATCGGCCTGCTCTGCGGGCCGGGACCGCTGGTGGGATATGGCCTACCAGACCGGGCTGACCCCCCAATCGTGTCAGACCCGCCAAACCGGGTTGGGATGACCCCCAGTCGGGTCGGACCTTCCGAACCAGGTCAGGCCGACCCGCCAACCCACTACGCTTGATGGGTCAGGCCCATTTCGATTAAACATGAATAACTTCTAGACCGCGCGTCTGATCGACACACCGTTTGCGGTACTAGGACCCTTTCAACGAGGTGGTACTTTAGATATATTCTATGTGAGTTTTGGAAAAATTTCAAAAAATGGCCGGGTTTGGATTGAGCGTAAATCTAGCCGGGCCCCTGGAACGAAAAATCCAATAACTCTTAGACCGTGCATCTGATTCACGCGTCGTCTGTCATGTTTGGTTTCTTTTGATGAAACGGATCTTCGAGATACATTAAATTAGTAATTCATGATTTTTTATGTATCGACCCTTTTCTTGAGGAGCGTACCCTCCCGAGATTGAGGGTGTTGTGTGAGGGAACCCTAGAGCTGGCTGTGACTACGATGATGACTATCGTATTAGAATCCTTTGTGGGTTCGACGCCGACAACAACTGTACCGCAATCCTATATGTGATAGAAATTTCTTAAAGTGTAGCTGGTCCTATATCATGTGTGGTCCCGACAGATTAAACAAGATAGCTAGCATGTATCCTGTGTGGGTCCGACAGCTTAGACGAGATTACTAGCATGTATCCTGTGTGGGTCTGATAGCTTAGATGGTCATGTATCCTGTGTAGGTCCGATAACATAGATAATCCAGTGGCTACATCTGATCATCTATATCTCTCTACAATTGTGGCATACCTGTGTGAGCAGTTTCATGTCTTTCAACCATTATCATCATGGTGTTTGACTTTACTTCCATGTGGAATTGGTTTGTGCTTGGGATCGAGAGTTGGAGCCGAACTGAGATTGGTAACTTAGGTATATGTTTGGGCATATACCTATGTAGGATTGGTTGATACTTCATGATAGTAGCCTTCTTATTTTGGTTATCCTTTGTGGATACTGTGAGACCTTGCAGGTCTCGGGGTCCCTACTAAGTATGGTTATACTCACCCCTACAAGGGCTATGCCCGCACCTCGTTGTGTTGGATGCAGACGACATACATCACTGATGGAGGCCAAGTGCGCCACGATTGGATGGTACCCGGAGGTGGACCTTGCAACGAGTCGTAACACGGAGGAGACTGAAGGATTTGTGTGCTGAAGAGGCTATCTGTACTTTCCCTTCAGGTAGAAATCCCCGGAGGACGATCCAGGAGCTGTTCTTTACATTCAACTGTTTGTCCCTTTTTACTTGTACAAGGTGTTTAGTTGGGCTTGTATACTGGCCCATTTACTTTCCAGCACACTCTTTTGTATTCATTTTTACTTAGTGTTACTTCCTTTTGCATACTCTATCATGTTGGTTCTCTTTCATAAAGTAAATGCCTTCCCAGCTTAGGTATTTATGCCTTTGGTGCTAGTGGCCAGCCCCTGGCCTATGGAAGGCGGGCTTGGGGTAGTCACGGCATGGGCCCCAATGATAGTTTGTGACAGTCTCTAGTGTCTATTCCTCCATACAATATGATACCAACTGAGATTCATGAGCTCATGAGGCAGATAGAGGTCCTTGTGTCAAAAGGATATATAAGTCCTAATACACAATTTTGGGGTCACTCATGCTTTTATCCAAGAAGGATAATAGAACCTTACGTCTATGTGGTTATTATAGATGGTTGAACAATCTTATGGTCAAGAATTGCTATCCACTTCTTCGAATTGTTAATTTATTTTAACAGGTCTAAGGAGAAATGGTTTTCTCTAAGATCAACATGATATCATGTTATCATCAAGAGTGATTAATACTATCATACCTACCTTGTACATCTATCCATATCAGGTATAGTCTGTATGAGTATCTAGTTATGTTGTTATGTTTTTTGAATGCACCAACTATTTTCATGGCTTTCATGAATTGGGTTTAACACCCCTATTTGGACTCTATTGTCATGGTCTTTATGGATGGCCTCTTGGTTTATTATCTCACTCATAACGTCCATGTCAAGCATCTTGAGATCATTCTGATTATACTGAGAGAAAATTTATGTTATTGAATTATTTCTATGTGAAACTACTATATTGAAAATGTCCACTTATTGGGTCATATTATCTTGGAACAAGGACTATCTGTTGAACCTAAAAAATAGTGTTGCAACATCCTGAGATAATCCCAAGAACGTGTTTGATATCAAGATATTCTTGGGGAGTTTTTGATATTACCAGTGACCATACATGACTTCTAATGTCTTGCATCACTTGTTAATGAAAATACAATGAAAGGTGTTATGTTTATGTGGATATAATCATTCTAGGAATCCTTTAGGGTACTAAAAGGGATTCTTGCCTCGACACTGATTCTGATTCTTCCTGAAAAAGGTAAAGGTTATATCATCGCCTACGATTAATCAGGTATAAGCCTAGAAGTAGTTTTGATTCAGGAAGACAAATTCATCCATATTGATCTTGGTAGTTTATGCCTCATGGGATAAATTACAAGACGCACAAACTTGAGGAAGCAACATTTTTTCAGGCCTTAGGTTGTTGGAGAATTTACCTATTGGGTGTGCGCTTCATGGTGTATACTGATCTCAATAACTTCAATTATATATTTTTATAGTGTGACATGAACCTCAAATAGTTATTATGGGTCGAATATCTTTAATCATTTGATATTGATCTTTCTTATATGCCTAGAAAGGGAAATGTGGTCTCTAATTCATTGATTCGGGACACTCCAACATAGGCTGTCCAAGATTCTAGTTATGAATGGATGTTAATGGTCCTTTTATTATAATCGTTTTGAGTTTCATTATAGTCAATATCAGTCTTTCCTGTATGCCATAACAGTTACCTATATCCTCCTTAAGAAGGTGAAGTGTTGGAAGTTTTCATATCCGGGTGGTTTGGTTCCCCGAGAGAATACATCAAGGGATAACCAACCTTTAGATACGTCTTTGGATAGAGATGATGTTCTGCATCTATGTGGAAGTATCTAGGTTCCTATAGAATGATAGATGTGTTTATGAATGTTTCTCACACTTCATAGTGCGCTGTTCAACTAGGAATCTCTAGGATGTATCCAGATTTGGGATGCCAATATTGGTGACCTGAAATGAAATGAAATATTGCAGGTTTCATCACTTGGGGTTCCACCTATCATTAGTTGAAGGAGGAGCACCAGGGGTAGAAATTCTATCTAGGTAGTTATATACCAGCAAAATAAATCTTCCCACTAGATTCTTATATAAGATACATTCTCATTCGATGAGCTAGTACAACTATATGACCAAGAGATAATTGAACTACATGGGGTTTTAGGTACTATTGTTTCAAATACAAATGCTAGTTTTACATAACATTAATGAAAGTCTTACATAAATTAATTGGGACTTAGGTAATTTAAAGCCCAATATTTCACACTCCTAATTATGGTCAATCCAATTAGAAAATACAGGTTCTAGATAATATTCTCTGACCATGTGTCTAAAATTTCAAAGGATCATGGGAGAGGGAAATACCTCTCATGTAGTTCACTTATAATAACATTTTCCTAGTGATGATTTAGATGGATTCATTTGAGGGCTAATATGGTAGGCATCTTCGTTCACCATTGTGATGACTAGTGGCGGGTGATTCATTCTTACTAGGTATTCATCTTTTTTCAGAGACTTCAGGATAGGTTCAATTGATCAGAAAGAGTATGAATACTGCTCAATATAAGAAGAAATATTAATTTGATCTTCAAAGATGAACTCTTTATTTTGAGGTTAGAGATCATTTTTTTCGTCAAGTATCACCTAGTATAGGACTTAAATGGTCAAGAAAGCCCAAAAAGGTGTTAACTCATTAAGTCGGGCCATTCAATTACCTAGAGATAGTCAGGAAATTAACCTATCGGTTACTACCACCTCAGAAGTACAACTCATTGCCTATCATATTTCATGTCTCGCAGCCTCTCTAATATCATGATGACCCGTCTCATAATTTTGATCCCAAGGAAGTTGAGTTGGATGTTGATGCTACCTTTGAGGTGTGTCCAGTATGTATCATTAACCGAAGAATGAAATCTCTAAGAGGCATGTATGTCCCTCTCGTACGGGTGATATGGTAGTACGTCTGACTATAGGATGATACATGGGAGAGGGAAGCTGGCGTACGTTCCCAATGGCCATATTGTTTCTCAAATAGTGTTTCTTAACCCTTTGAAGGAGATCTCAGGGGAGATTTCTTATTTTGGGGGTAGACTGCAAGATCCTGGTAGATTATCTGGTATGGATCCTTTATATTTCTGTTTAAATCATTACATAGGACCTAATGTGGATGAAAACTAATTTAGTAAAGGCTCCAAGGGTTTCTGGGGCTTGATCGGTTCCTGAAACCCATCATTATGGAAAAACAAACCTGGTGCACGGTTTAGAGAAAATCATATGGATTGGGTTTTTCCGAGTAGAGACACCACACAATAATTGTGCATGGACGTGTGGCCTAACTATGAGAAATACCCTTTTCCCAAGTACTCCAGCATGTCTTGCACACTATTTGATAAAACCATGTGGATGATATTTTTTTGGGCAGAGAAATCTCGCACAGGTTGCAAACAGTTTGAATAATCATTAGGAAAAACTGTGTGCCAGCTAAAATTATGTGTAAATTTCGCAAATATTACATTAATTATCTATTTACCCTTTATTATTCCCTAATAATAGATATATAGGTATTATGACCTTTTCCTCTCATTTTGGATCTTTTTGAAGGCCAAAACTGGGGATCAAAAGAACTCATTCGACTGATATCTGATCTAGCTTCTATTCATCACGTTGGATGTGCAAGGGTATGTACTCGAGTCCTCTTTACCCATTATTTTTCTCTCTAGCTCTAAACATGGATATCTTAATGTGCGCTTTTTTCAGAATTTTATTGATCTACTCGAGTCCGATCCAATCTGAGGGCCAATACCAGAGGAGGAGGGACACACAACACTAATGTGGGTGGTTTATAACTCACCCCTAAATTTCATTTGTTATGGAATATTCGTTTCAAGCCTACCAATTTCATGGGAAATTATTTCATAAATTTAAATTATATGATTATACATGTTAGAATCATATGGGTTTCTATTTCTAAATATTGGATCAATTGTTGGAGGTTACACCCACCACTCAATTCAACCTATTTCGACGGTTGTTCCATAATTTGGGTTTTAGTGTTTCTTCATGTTTGGGTCACCATTTTAGTGTGCCTTTTCCTGACCATCCTAAATGTGATCCCTCATATAATGAATGGGTTGTTATTAATGAAAAATTAAAAATGGGATGTACCATGTATGCTTACCACTTGACCTGCCTAAGGTAAGTGCTTCAATTGATGATTACATGAAAAATGTGAAATGGAATGTTTACTAAGTATATAACAGAGACTTAACAAATAAGATTGAATAATGGTTACATGTCCGTAGGACACTTTTCCATATTGATGGAAGGTAGAAGAGTGAACATCAATAATATGATATTTCTTAATGGTTAATTAAGACTTCATTTATAGGATGCAATGATACTTAGCCTATCCACAATAATGAAATAAAAGGCATGAATCTAAAGAATGATTACATAATTACAATGTTAAATAGGAATGGACTGACTTGAGCTCACCTTGGATTATGGTAAAAGAGTCCTTGGGGTATCGAGAACCCCATTCCGATTTAAAGATGTTGTTTTCTTAGGGAGATACCCACCTAGACTTCAGTTCTTGTCAATTCCTTGTATGTCTGGTATTCTTCCATAGGGTCCTTTACATTACAACATTATACCTCCAACACACTCTTGGATTCAACATTGACTTGTAGGTTCTGTGGTTAATGCCGAAAAAGGTTAGTCATTGCTTAACCATATTTTACCTTGTGCGATCAGCATGTACTCAGTAGGTGCCTTATTGTGGAATGCCATTGATTACACTCTTACCCCTTAGTTGGACTTGTATGCTACTGAATTTTCATTCCATGATCCCTATGTTACTTAGGTCAATACACTAAAACTCTTTCACTGGATATCAATTTTAGGATTATTTGTCATGTCTTAGGACCATCACAACATAAAACATCACGGGTAATGACTTAATTAATGAACTTGTTACATGTTCAAACACCAGCCAAGGGATGATGTAGGTACGTGGGCATTATGTTTCTTTTATACTACATAATTTACATTGGATATGCATGCCTGGACACTAAAATATTCTATTACACAGGACTGATTTAATAGACACCATTGGTGGTGGCCCACTGAGATTTTTCTCACACCCTCTTTGAAATATGTTTCGTAACTGGAGTAGATTACACGGTTTTAGGTGTTGAAAAAGGGAATCATAAGTCTTATAAAATGATTGCTTGTTGTTTATGATGGATCTTGATAGTAGATTACTGAGTTGGATCTAGGGATTCTTGGTGTACCCTTTTTTCTTTTACTTTTTATACCATGTTATTCATGTTGTCTTAATCCATGTATTCAAATTTTTTAATGACACGACATTACATCATCATTATTCTAGTTGATACAGTCATTATTTTTTTTATCTAGTGCATCAATGATATTTCAATTTTTATTTATATTACTTCCTCTATTTTTATATTTTCTATATTCCTTTCACTATACTACACTCAACTAATAAGGGAAGAGTCTCCCCATAGACTCACCCCAGGACCTCACTGTTATAAGGCATCCTCTGGCATTTGGGGAGATGTGCTTGCGGCCATTTGGCCCACCTGGCTCGGGGCACCCTTTGGCTGCAAACTGGGACCATGAAGTCATATCCGTCATATGTCAGGATTTATGAAAAACACATGTATCTTGTAAAAAAATTTATTATAAATACCAAGTCTTGTTAAATTAATGGGTTTAATTGAAATTCATTGATTTCATAAAACTTTTCCATACATTTATGTACCTTAATTTATAACCCCATTACTGGAAATTTGGGTTTCTTATATAAAAATTCCCAACAATTATATTTTGTAAACATTTTGGTTAATAACCATTGTAGTGGAGGAGGATTGGATTTTGTCCATATAAAACTATTTCATGTAAAAGATAGAAAATTAAGAAGTGATATAAATTAAAGGATTAGTATATAATGTGCATTAATTAATGTGAATAATGAGAGTGGAAGTGCATATCTAATTTATAAAACACTATTTTTCCTATACATGGATAGTAAGATGTGTATGAAAAAAAATTCATTCAACATCTTGGAGATATACCAAAAAATATATATACTTTAATGGAAATGATGTTTAGGTCAGTTCCCTTACCATGGAATGTAAATTTTAAAAACATTAAGAGGGAGACCATAAGGCCACATAAACATATTGAAAAAAATTTAGAGAGAATAAATGAGTATAATTTCATTTTTAAGATATTTGGATTTGATAAGAATGGGGGGGATGGGTAGTTTTTCATAGTAAAATTGGTGGTATATTTTTTACAATTTCTAAATATTTGTCTTGGAATCTAGTTTGTGGAAATTAAATAACCATTAGAATATGAATGGGGTTTTCTCATTTTTAAATATATTTATGCATTTCATTATAATATTTTCTTATATATGAACATGAATTATTTTTTAAAATATTATTTTAGAAATGGAAAATCAAATTTTACATACAAAACTTATTATAAAATATTTCATCCAATTTTTAGAAATTGAATAGATGTTTTTACGTTTATAAAATAAAAAAATCTATCCAAATACATAATAGTTAGTAAATAATAAATTTTTTTATATGAAATAATAAACCTAAAAATTATATCACATTTTTGTATTTATTATGCCATAATATTTACTATATAATATACCTTATGTTATATTTTTTATTAAAAAAATGGATGTATAAACAATAGAAAAATTTGTGTGTTATCTCTTTTAGATATACTAGATTCAATAATTTCATCCCTTTTATGAAGAAAATTAACAATATTTATGAAATTTAATGTTTACATATACAACAAGTATTTATTGAAAATAAAATGTTTTTATTGTACAATTTATTTTTATCCCATATAATTTCAATATATACATTTAGACAAATATTTTATAAATAAATATTATTATTTTCAACCATTAATAGTGCTTATTTCATAATATATATTTAAAATATATATTTTCTAGAAACAAACAATAATTTTCAATTAATAAAAACTATTATTTTAACATTTTATTTAATGATATGAATTTTATATAAGATTCTCAATGAAATTAATAATTAAAAATTAATAAAACATTTGTTACATATATAATGTAATTACACCATAATAATATAGTTTATTGGATACCTAAAACAATATTACACTTACAAATACATTAATGGTATGGTGTGAACCTTTGGTAGATTCATGAGGTTGTTCGATTAAAATTTATCTTGTGGCGATATGTATCTACTAGAACATCTATTAGAGGAATTTTTTATTCCTCACATGTTATGGTTATGCTTGGTCTTGATCATAACAAAATATGCAATAATTCCTCCTCCATCCATTTCTCTAAAGAATTTATCTCACAAGGCATGGTTTTACCAGTTGAGTCCATCATTTATTTCTTATTTTTTCTATTATATATCCTCATTTAATTTAATATACACTAAAATAATGGTTACAATATATCGACTACATTAAAAATTTTCATCATGGTCTATATTCATATATGAAAATAGTCATCAAAACTAATAATCGTGCAATAGTAATGTAATGATCATTTCTTAATTATAATATCATGGATTGCAACATATATCTAAATCCCAAAACATTTATATTTAATAATTCATTCCCATAAATTCTTTTATTTACATAGAGAATATCAATAATATTACTAATGTTTCATTTCTATTTATCAAATTTCATGGAAGGTGTAATCATCCTCATAGATTTTGATTCCATGGAATATACAATTACGTGAGGTTCTATTTTTATATTTGTATATCCAAGTAGTAGTCTTATATTGAGTTATAAAAACTATTAATTTTCATGTTATATATATTGTTATATTGTATTTTAATGTAATTCCATTTTGAAATATAATAAAATGGTCATTTACAATGAAATTAATGATTTTTTAATTTATATTTTAAGATATTTTCATGTAGTTTCACATTCTATTAATATTCCTACTACACACACTATATTTTTCTGAATATTATATTTAATTGGTAATTATTAAAATAAGTCAACTAAATAATTATGTAGGAAAAGAAATTGAATGTTATTTTAGAAACTATAATTCAAAGCCCTCTAGTATTCACATTGACCTGTTATCATTTGATGACCATTACTCAATGATTTTTTTTTCAATTATTATTCTCTATTTTATGAAATCATGCTCATTGTAAGATAAAGAAGTATATTTAATATTTAATGGAACTACATATTATTATTCATGTTGTCAGTATTTTCACTCTAATTTTTATCATTATCAACAAAGTTTTATAATTAATAAATTATTTATTTCTTATTTAAATAATTAAAAATTATATTCTATGGGGATGTATCATGAATTACGATGACAGTTAGTGACAGAAAAATGATTAATTTATTAATACATTTTTTTTTCTATGTAGATTATAAAGATATATATTTATAATATGATGGGATGTGAATCCTAATATATATTCATGATAGTCATAGATGTGGGAATGATAATCGAATTTAGTCATTGAAAAAAATGACATATAACTATGGTGACCCAATGTACAAATTTTACATTATAAGTAATTAAGAGATAAATGAACATTATAATATAATATAATTTTTTGTAATGTCGTCCTTGCTATGAAATTTAAGTATATTTATAAAGTATAATATCGGTTTCTATATATTCATCTAAATCTATGATTATTTCTCAGTACTGTCTTTATAAATTTATGGAAATTCAAAAAAACAATATATATAAAATATCATCAATTTTATATGAATTGGACTTTTAGAAAATCATAGAACATATTTAGTTGTTTCATATAAATTATAGTCTTAATGATCACATATAAGTGATTGTATAAAAATAAATATGTATTTTTCAAATTTATTATAATATAAATTTTATTTCATTATAATTGTCTTCACAATATATATATATATACTTAATTTTTAATTTTTAAATAAATCAAAGAAATATTATTAGCTCAAGGAATATTAATTCCATTAAAAACTAAATTGATATATTTTTTAATTATCTTTTTTTCATTATTATTAGATCAACCATATATGATTTATCAAAGACAACCATGAAATCCCACCTGATATGATGTTATAACAAAACGATAGACAATTTTATTTGATAGTACCTATTTAAAATGAATTTTTTTCCCAAATATTTAATGATGTAAAATTTAATAAATTAAATTACCTTATTAATTAATATTATTTAATATAAATTATCTATATATAGAAAACACATTCACTATATTTCAATTGTCATTTTGAACCATTAAAAAATATAGTAATAATTCATATTTCAAGCATAAAATGATTTTATGAATCATAATGTTTTTTACAATAGTTATTCTATAGTAAAAACTATAATTTTTATATATTAAGTTCAATAATAAATTTTACCCACCACATAAAGAATAATACATCGCATTGACTGGTTGGATCACACCCATTGAAGCCTATTTATCTAATTCTCCAACAGAGAGGGTTTCACTTTTCATTACCGTTGGCCAATATTATTTTGATATTCAATATATGAAAAATAATTAGAACCATTTACTAGATAATTTAATTATTGTAGAAATTACATCCCAATCCATGTTTTCTGAAACAATATAATAAATTGCCACAGTCTCACACTTAACACTTAAGGTGTATGTTTGTGTAATAAAATGTTACATTAATAGAACGTATTTTTATAATTTTTAATATTTATTTAAAATAATGTGATGATTATATTTAACCATTTTCATTGTTATATTATATATATTTATGATGATATAATGAGTTTGATAAAAATAAAATTTTCATATGAAAATCCCAATTTTTTCAAGAATATATACGTTCAATATATATACTCTTTTTGATAAATACATGATTTTTGAATTTAATATTATATTCTTAAAAGTATCATATTAATTAATATTTCTTAAATGAAATGGTATTATACTTTAATATAGGTCAATGTAAATTTTATAATGTAAAAAAGTTATTTCTGTCATAAAAATTTCGTTTTTCAATAAATAATAAATTATATTTAAAATTATAAAATATCACATGTAGAAAATAATTCTTGTAAGATAAATAATATATTTTCAACAATATCAATTAAATAATCCACTATTTTATTTTCAATAATTTTATGGTATAGTTGAATTTTTTGGTCAAATTTAAATGTGGCTAAAATATATAGTATAATATATAAGAACACAATAGAAAATTGTAAAATAATAAATACTATAATGTTAATGCATGACCAAAATTAGATTTATCCATTTATATAATATATTTTTTTGTCATTAAATTATTTTTATAAACCTATAATAGATCCTTTAAATCCTATGTTATAATTTATGTTTTTAAAAATCAATTTTTTTGAGAATGACGCACATCCACATTAGGGATGGTATTAGCTTATTCATTTTCATTAATAAATTAATAAAATAATTTAATTAACTGCTATCTATTAGAAACAATAGAGAAAACACATGTGGTTTTTTGTTTTCATAAATTCCTATTTTTATTGATTTTGAAGACTACTTTGGGTTGAGTGGGAACCAAAAACAAAATTGCTCATGAAATAGAATTAAAAAACACTCATAGTGTTAGATTAATTACATCAGAAGTATGGATAAATGTTTCCTTCTTATAATTGTATTGGTTTTTAATTAGTTTCTTACTTAAAGACAAAATCATTTGTTTAGAACTTAAGAAAAAATTACAATCTCTTTTTCTATAAATACCCATTAAACCTGTTATTTTTGTTCACTCAGAACCCATTAAGCATGATGATCCTCTCCCTATCTCGATATATATCCCTCCCTAGGTAGATTAATGGTCATAATTTGGAATTCAAAAAATTTTGATGATGCCTATCAACATATGTTATTCTCTTCCTCTTACACATTATTCATGTTCATTCATTGAATTATGATTTTTTATTTCCAACTGATCATATTAACATGTGATTATACAAAAAAATTCATTTTCCTCATTATTCCTAATTTTTTAGATACCACATTTCAAACCCGTGAATCCTTTTAATAAATATTTCTAGACACATGTTATGATACTAGAATTTCTTCACGAATTTCCATGAAATAGATTTATGTTTTTAGTACTCATATCCAATTTCATTAAAGGGTATTCAGGTATGTGAAATAATTATTCATTAATTGGGTATATCTAAATATACAATCCATACTACTTAATCATGGTATTAATAGTGAAATGAGAAGATTTTATATTTTATGATCTATGTGGTATAAAAGTGAGAGTACATAATATGAATATGATCAGTGTTAATATAATTACAAATTCCAAAAATTAATTGGGTAATGATTTTATCTCATGAGATCCCATATATGGTTCTTGGCAAGTCATATTAAGAAAACTGTGTTATAAATTCTTAGTGGTAAGACTTGAATAATGATTATGATGTCAGCTATTTTTCATTACACATTATTATGATCCTTCATGTCATCATCTTTTATAATTCCTTGATGTTCATGAACTTTATTATCATTTTTATATGTCACCATGGAATGGCTCTTGACTACAATTTATTAAATTAATTTATTCTATCATTTCATTACTTCCTTACTAGTCTCTATAACTCACATATCTTATATATTAATCCCTAGGTTATACCATGAATTATAAGAAGAACAATGTAATTTTAATATTTTTTATTTTTCATCTATTAATATGTTCCCCATGTCAATTTTATATTCTATGATTAAAATTTCCCAAAGGCATTTTCCCTCTCAATCATTAAGTATGGTATTATGTATTTATTTATGTAATAAATAAAAAAATAATGTCTTTAAATCATATACCCAATCCACATATGTATTATAGTCTGGTTACAGTTCTTTTTAGGAATTTATATCTAAAATCCACATTTAAAAACCATATGTATTATACTAGACATATGAAAACATCCTAGAATTTAGTTCTATTATATATAAATATATATACATATTTTTCTCTCAAGAAAATACATCCCTTTATTGATACCAAAATGTTGATGTGGATGTGGAATAGATATTCCATTGGGTAATCACTCCAAAAGGGGTGACTAGGGTTAACTCAACTTATACCTAGTTCTTGATAATGAATTGTGAAATTGTACACATGGTTGGATACTCTTGATGGATATTATTTGTGTAGTCATTTTCATTTTAGATACTACTATAAATTTAACAACTATTACTATGCATGATATTCTTATAAAATTTATCTGTGATAACTTTTTCATAATCCTAGATATTAATATGTTGTATAATACATGTCATTAATGAGTTATCCATTGAATTTTTATTATTTCTATTCTATATGATTAATATTTTTAAAATTACCTTACATATTTTATCTTTAATTTTACTCTATTATTGTAAATAAGAGGAACCAATTTAATAATCAATGTTATGGGTAATGTTATGGCTAGCCAAATGTGATTATAAGACCATCGGGTAATGTGTTGGAACATCATAAAATACATACTCAATTAAATAATGTTTAAAATAGTAAAATGAATTTTGGGGACAACCACACCCCTTTGTGAAATAGAATTTATAAGTGTGAGTTTTAGGTGACAAATTCTTCCAAATTTTTGTGGATATTCCCTTCCCTTAATTTATTTTTAATGGATGAAATATATTTAAATAACAACCATACCCTTTAATAGATTAATAATGATATTTCCATCAGGGATATTTATTTCTTGAATAGAGAATTTGGTCGATTATAGAGAATTATCAATATTACAATGATCGGGGTAGAAATAGAAATTATAGATAGGGATGAATATAGTAAACCATTATTTAATTAATAATTTCCCATCATTAAATAAAATAAAAATTTTAGGGTGTTTCTTAGTGTCGTACAAAATGATGGAAAATCTATTTTTGTTTACATGGAATGCATCCCAAGGAATTCTCTATATGGTTCTATATTTTTTATTAACCCCAATGTAATGATCAATAATTCTATAACGGTTTAAAGTTAAATATATTAAATGTTTTGGTAATTCAATGATTTAATGCCTATGATGAAATTTAGTGATATTACCTCCACAAATAAATAGTTATATGTAAATATAAATAGTCTTATAGGTCTCTAGGAAAAATGTTGATAATGATGTTTTATTACGGGGAAGAGAAAATGAAATCCAACAGTGATATGGACTTGTAACATCCCACATAGATAAAATATTGGAAAAAGAATCTCGAAAATTGCCTAAAATGAGTAATAATTGTTGTATTTGTGGAATAGAGGGGCACCATGATAGTGAATGTCTATGGGATATACTATTTTAAGTGATGGAAGAAATAAATGTACCATAAATCCATTGTACTATTAAATAATGTTTCAATTAGAATGAATATGGACACTATATAGATTAATTCTTTAATCCCATTGTGGTTAATAATATATGGAATAAAAAACCTCCAGTTCAACGAGAGGAAGTGAGAGAATACACCCAAAAACAACTAAAGATGATCTAAGTAATGATTTTTTGGATATGTACTTTTCATATACATTCAATAATACATAATAGAACTATTTTATTCTTTTTCTACCCATTTATTCAAATCATTTGTTTTTGGTTGAACTATTATAACACCACCTAACAACAAATAATTTATTTTGGCAATAAAAATTATAAATGGTAAAATCATTTCTTCTAATGTATATACCCAATAATCTATTTATGTTTTAGGATTAATTTGATAGAGAAAATTCTGATAATCAATTTACTAGTAATTGATCCTCTTCTTCGTGTGGATTTTATTTTTATGTACATAGCTAGCTTATATTTTTTAAAGTAAGTCACCCATTATTTATTGAATCATCCAATGATTCTATACACGTGTAAAGAGATGGGTACATCTCATTTAGAATCATTTTTTATTGAATTCAGATTAAAATCCTTTTGTTAAAAGGTTATCTAGCTGGAATGATTAAGTATAACATAAACATCAACCTTGATTGAATTTCAATTTTATGATAATAAAATTATGTGTTACCTGAATAATTTGTTTCTCTTCATCCTGGAAAGAATTGATGAGTTATCAATTGAAATTATACATAGAGATTTACCAATATCTAATTTTCCATATAAAACATCCATTTTAAGACACAATTATATGAATAATAAACTATATGATAATCTAGATAAATGTTTTATATTCCCAACTCCATACCTTTGGGGTTTCATACTCATTTTTTGTCAAGAAAAGGGATGGTTCTATGTACCTCAACATTGATTATCACGATCTCATAGATATCTTGATAGTGAAAATTAATCCCTTTGGATGGATTTATTACTTCTTCCATCAGCCATATGGAGCCTAGAAAATATTTATGGCTCATCTTAGATCAGGATTTTAAAATGTTAAGGTGTAATAGTAGGATATCCCCTGGAATTCATTTACTACATGGTATGGAAAATACGAGTTCATATAAATAATATTTGGACATAATAATTCTCTAACAATATCATTGGAGATACATAAAATATTCATTAGGGATTATCATAATATTTTTGTTGTAGTATTTATAGATGATACACTTATCTACTCTACAAGAATAGAGAAAAATAAGGTGATTTTGAATAATATAATGAATACATTTAAACAGGAAACATTATATTTGATATATTTTAAATTGGATTTTTATGTAGATAATGTAGAATTTCTAAGGAATTTTTTAATAATAAAATGGATTTATGTTAATCATATGATGATAAATGTAATTGATAGAGAGCCTAGAAAAACATATTTAACATAGAATCATTATTCACTTACATCCGAGAGGTACTAAATTTGATATATGATAAACTACTCATGACTTTCAACCCCACCATCCAATATAAAACTGAATGGCATAAACTATTTATTGACCAATAAATGAAATGAGATCATTAATTTGAGAAATAATAGGATAAACACATCACTTTTACTCCCATTACTCACATGTGGGAAAGGATTTCTGATATATAATAATCTTGTTGTATTGTTCCTAGGTTGTGTACTCATGAAAAATGATCATGTAATAATATTATACATAATAATTAGTGATTATTTAGTATAAATTCCTGATGCATGATCATGAATTGGCTACTGTGATTATATCATTAATGATTTGGAGGCATTATATCTACATGATGAAGTGTGACATCTACTATAATGAACCAACCGGGTGTACCCTCAAAACATGGAATTAAAACAAATCCATAAATGGGTTGAAGGGAGTTATTTATCAAAATGGGATCGAAACCATGCAATGGGAATCAATACAACACATCGGGGAATATTTTCTTCCATTAATATTTTGACATATAATTATAATAGTTGAATGAAGATCTAAAAATGGAATAAACTGAGGAATCGTACATAAAAAAATATAAAATTAAAAAAAATAGTATTATAATTATTAACATAGACATAATATAAATCAATGAAAAATACACAAGAACACAAATATCTATATGTGCAAGTAAGTAATTTAAACTATACCTCCTTCAAAACTCAAAGGATATTATATATGATTTTCCACTATTTGGAGCTAAATACCAAACATATTAAATATATATGCATGTTGTAAAATCTGAGTAGGTCACCACCGACTAACTCAATTAATTAATCTTTATTTTAGATTCTACATTATGAAGTATTTATAATAATAATATAACATAAGTTTTCAAAATTTATAATCAATTAGACAAGGGTTGGTAATTTACATTAAAACAACCATTCCCAAAAAAATCATTTTATAAAAAAAATATTTTCACATATAAAAACATTAATTAATTTATGTATCAAATATTATTAAATGAAAAATTATGAGAATGGGTAATCCTTACATAATATTCCAAAATATACAGACCATGGAAAAGTTACACATGAATAATTGTCATGGAATCCATTGGTTTTGAATAGATCAGTCTAGAAATGATTCAATATATTCATCAATTAAATAATTAAGACGTACATAATCACATAAATATATCAATAAACCTCATCCCACACACCCAATATTACCCTATCTCCACCCAATAGAGGGTAAAATCCAATAAATTGTAAAATATCCCACATAATTCCACTATCTATTATATAAATCTATACTATTATGCATGTTTACCTACACTAACATCATGTATAATAGGTATCTTTAATAATTTCACATATATATTAAAATTTAGAAATTATATCATTATATAAATCTCAAAAAGTCATGATTTTTTAAAATGAATCATAATTATTTTGCACACCTCTAAACAACCATATATCAACATTCCTCTTTAACAATAATATCAAACCATTTCAACATAATTAATTTCATAAATCTAAAAATATTCATCTAATTAAATAAATTCAGTCACACATAAATTTATTTAGACAGAAATGGGAATATATTTTGGGTTTTAATTTCCCTAATAAATAATGTAAATTACATAATGGGAACTTCAATAGTCTGTGTAAAATTTTAATACGTTAAAACGATTCAAGGACATTGATAATACCAATTATAAATAATTTCAATTTAATAAATACTAATTTTATATCCATTGTTTTAATTTGTATTAATGAACCCAAGAATTATAGAACCACACATTTATATTTTTTTTGTAATATATCATCATAGAAATAACAAAAAATTAATCAAAACCCATATAATAAATTCGATTACAAAAAATTTGATACATTTCAGTGAAAATGGTTTCACATAAAATCATGTCAAATTTTCCTTTTATAATTATGTAAAAATATTATAAATTCATTAATCATCAATTTCATCACTAGATATTAATAGAAAAAATATATGTCACTGAAACCTCATAATGAAAACCCATGTAATCACATATTAAATTCTAAAGTGAGATTATCGAGACCCTTACCATAGAATTATATTATATTTATAAAAAACACATCATGATTAGATATTGTACTTTATAAAGTTAAAAAGGATCCCTAGATACAAAAATCACAATAATAAATCTGGGATTCATTGAACATAATTGTCCTTTGAACCCCTTGATCTAGAAAGATATGAAAAAAGAAGAGGATTAATGATAAAAATGGAGAATGACTAACTGATCCTGAACCACCAAGATTAATGTAACTAATATCTATCCTAAATTGAACATGGGATGAAAAAATCACCCACTTAGTTCATTTGGATTCACTGTGGACAAAGAATATTCTATGGATGAGATTAAAATAATAAAATAGGGTTTGTAGATAAAATAACATAAAACGCCTACCTAATCACATTTCCTATGATGCGACTGGCTACCCAATGGCCACCATTGGATATCATGTCATGCCAAAGATGATTTTTTTTGACATATAGAAATATTGAAGGTGATTTTAGGGGATTCTTTGGTTCATTTGTGGTTTTCTAATTAGAAATACACAGTTAAATAATTTCCCCATCTACCTAGTGACCCCACCAACTTGTTTTTGGACAACCTATATCTTTCTTAGATACATATCCATGTCCAACCAAACTCCATGATTCGGAGAAAACCAAATATCCATCGATCATATCATAAACAAAAAAGACCTCCCAAAGGTACATTTAATGCTATTATGTGACAACTCTCCAACCATAAGTATTTATACCCACTAAAATATTAAAAAAAATGATCAGTATAAAAGAAATAAAAAATTGATATCTTAATATAAAGGACCTCCCATGCTACACTAATTACCCTGAAACATAAAACTAGATTTGAGGGTTTATCTCTCATAGATATAAACATGAATGAATTAAAAAAATTATAGATGAAATCAATATCATTGGAAAACCACTTGAAGGCCTCAGTTTATATAATAATACATATATTAAACCATAAATTTAGTATTTGAAATGATAAGAAATCATATAATGTAGGTTCTCAAAATGTTCTAACTTATTAAACTATATTATATTATTTCCATAGTCAAAAAACAAATAAAATTTATACAAAGACATGTAACAACATTTAAATAACATAACCTAGAAACCTATAACACTACAACAAAATAGTATTCCCCAATTGAATAATATTTGGAGGAAACCCACCTAAAATATCACATGGGAAGAAATTAGAGTCAAAATGAAAATTCAAAATTTAGAAACACGAAATATCAAATTGCACATTTTCTTTCATTATGTAAAGTGATGGTGACCCTAGACCGAACTCTAAAAACAACATCACTAAGTAATTCCAAATAGAATAATTTTATTAGGAGAAATATGCACTCTTAGTTTCCCCAACACAATTTTAATATTTACGGTGTAAAAATATAAATTAAAATTTATACCCAATATATGTATCCCATCCTAAAAATTGTGGAGAATCACTACAATCACATAGGAACCGGTATATTCAATGAAACTACCATTCTATAGGTTATATAAATAATTATTGTCAAAAAGAGAGATCATCTATGTATAAAATCTAAAGAACTCAAACTCAAAATAAGGATAACTCACACATGGATCACTCATGATGAAGAATGTATATAGTACAAAAGGTAAATTAGATTTGGAATTATTTAATCAATCCTAAAACAAGATATAACATTTTAAAATTTAAAAAATATTTACCAATGGGTCACTTCATGAAAAAAATGATAAAATCTATAAAAAATCATAATTAATTAATAGAAGAAGGAGGAAGTGTTAATATTGAATTCTATAAGGAATTTAAAAACTATATAATGACATGAGAATTAATTTCGAAGGGAGATAAAGGTACCCAATTCAACATATGAAATTCAATAATGATGGTCTACACCACCATCATTGAATTTCCATTAGATTCGGACTCACATAAATGAACCCTTATAATTTTGATATATAAAAAATATAGATGAAAACATGAATTTTGATTACACTAGGTTCTTATATAAGTAATATAAAATCCATCAATGTGACAAGAAATTTTTTTTTATAATTAGCAAACTAGTGTAGAAAAAAATAAATCATATGATGTCACATGGTCCAAAAGATGTAAAAGTATTTAACAATAGAAAACTCATATGGTCATCACACCAACATTAGGATCAAAATTACGAACCCAAATATTCATCTATTGGATTCCCTTCTATTGTGTGATAATTATTCAGATCCACGCCTCAAGATATAGATATGCTTTTGTGAATTTATTCATGTAATGTTGTGTATTTAAAAGATGATGATCTTTAACAATGTCGAGATGTAGAGAACACCTAGAAATTATTATTATAATTTCAATATTTTCACATGTATAATAGGTTTTAGTTGATTAATAAAATAATTATTTATATGAAATATAATTCCACAGTAGAATAAAAAATTTTCTTTCATGGGGAATCAAGTGTGATGAAACATGATGTCCTTTCAGCTACACATATCATAGTGTTAGTCTAAAAATACTTCCATATTCAAATTAAAATATTCTTTAATAAAACATACGAATATACTATATTTAAAAATATTATGATTCCCTTTATATTCCTACTTTATCATTAATAGAGCACATCAGTGACATCTAAAATGAGACATGGATGAGTGAAAACTTATTATGTGACAGATGAGGTTAATTTACTTCGTAAAACCATGACATTAAAAAAACATCATGGTTTAGATTATAAATTCATGATTCCATATCGACAAAACAACAATAATAATCTAACACCATATTTCTTTCTATTATTATACTAACATAATCAATAATATTTTGTATAATCACTTTTAATAACCCGTTTTTTGCTATGAAAGACTTTGGAATATTCTTGATGATATTCCAGAGCAGCGCCTTCAGAAGGCGTGCGATTCCGAGCCCCAGAGTGGCCGGAATTAAATTTTCAGTGCGTTCACACTGGAAACACTAAATAAATGAGATAACTCCTAAACAGAGTTCTGGATCAGAGATCCGAGTGTACGGATGGATCCGGAATGAGGTGTTTACCCCGGGAATGACATAAAACTTGTCGGCGCGGGATGTTTGGACCCCACGCCCACTTCTGGAACATTAAACGGATTAAATAAATTAATTAATTCGTTTAATGGAGAAACGCGGGTTTCTCTTAACAAGTGGCTCAGATTGGAAAGCTGAAGGAACCGTTGAGTTCGTAGCGTGCCGTTTACCCTAGGATGGGTATAAGTTTTGCAGGCGCGGGCTGTCTGTGAAAAATGGCCCTATGGGCATTTTCGTAATTTGGCGGCTTTGGGCGTTCAGCTTTATAACTTTTGAACGGAAGCTCGGAATCAAATTCCGAGACCGCCGTTGTGCTTAGGAGGTGGTGTTTACCCTAGGGGAGGCTTAACCTCGACCCCGTCGGGCGTTTCGGGTGCGGGTCAAAATTGAAGATTAAATTAATTAAAATTTAATTAATTTAATTTTTCTTTTTAAACCCTAACCCCACCCCTCGCCTTCCCCTTTCCCCTGGCAGCCCCTCCTCTCCCTCTCCTCCTCCTCCTCCGGCGAGGCAGCTCCGGCAAGGCGGCGGTTCGGCAGCGAAGCTCCGGGCGAAGCCCCGCAAGGTAGGAGGTTACGTCGCGTTTTTAATTCCGCCCCTACCTTTGAACTCTTTTTCTAGCATCGTTTTGCCATCGAATTTGCAATCAAAGCCCGTGTTTGCGTAGTACATATTTTGAGCTTTCAAACTCTTGTTTTGGAATTGAAATCCGGGTTCGGATGGTGTCGCGGTCGTCCGCGGAAGTTTGGGGGATTAAGGGTGTTTCCGGCCGATTGTTTTTTTTTGGGTTCCGGTGGTCTAGAGCGGTGGTCCGGCAAGCGGGCGCGGCTGCGCGAGCGAGGTGGTCAGGTAGCCGGTGGTAGCGGTGTCGGCCGGGCAAGGCTGTTGTGGGCGTCGGCGCAAGGGCGAGCGGGGGAGGTCGACGGAGCGCCGGGGCTCATGGCGGAGCTCCTCAGGCGCGGCTGCGCGAGCGGGTGGCTGGGGCTCGCGGCAGAGCTCCTCAGGCGGGCGGCGTCGGTTGGGAGGCACCGGTCTCCAGTAGCGCCAGCGGAGGAGACGCGCCGCGCGGAGACCTGGCCGACCGGCCTTGCCGGTCGGCGTGCAGCGGGAGGGGACCGGGGTCGTCGGACCCCGACTGGCCGACGAGGACCCGCACGCGGTGGGTCCTGTTGGAAAAAGGAGACCAGACGAATGGCCGGTCTATCTTAAAAAAAGAGAAAATAAATAAAATTATAATTTAAGTTTAAAATAATTATAATAATAATACTATTATTATTATTATGGGAAATTATTTATGATTTATAAATCATAGACCGGGCGTCGGATTCGGGCGCCGTCTGCGGCGACGTGCTCCTTAAATTGCGACGAATATTTTGAGATGGTTTTGGGAATTTTTAATTCCCGAAACGATGGGTCTCGGAGACGCGACGTGTCTTTAAGTGTAATGTCGTTTTTCCGGGAATCTTGTTTTGAGCGGAGCGGACGTATCCGACGTCCACTTTGAGTGTCGTCAGTTGCTTTGGGACCCTGGCGTCGGGGCGAAATTTTCCAGGGTGGTTCCGGGCGTTGAAGCCGGAGTTGAGGCGCGGGCCCCACGACCCGCCTTTTGAACTACGGGCATCGTTTCACGACTTTTTCATCGGACATCCGTTTGGGGCGTGCGAGCAGTCTTTTCTGGATGTTTTTCCGAGGGGATCGCAATGGTGCAATCCGCCCACCCCGATTCGGCACGATGGTGCGGGGCCCACGAGGGTCGTTTGGGCGTCGACGGTGATTTTCCATCTTTATCACTGGGCGACCGTTTTGGACAAGTGAGTAGTCCATCTTGGGTGCTTTTTCGAGAGAATCACAATGGTGCGATCCGTTTGTTGAGTTTTGGGACCGGGATGCGGGTCCCACATGGAACCACTCGTGTGCGGTGCTCCGGGATGCATCTTTTTCTCCAGATATCCATTTCACTCATGTGAGTAGTGCTTTTGACGTGTTTTCCCAAGGGGATCACAATGGTGCGATGCGCCTGACTGTTTTCGGGGCCGAGGCTCAAGATCACGGGGCGTCGTTCGGGCGTGAGGCGGTGTTGGTGACTTTTTCGTCAAATATCTATTGGAGGTGATTAAGTAGTCGATCTTGCGTGTTTTTTCGCGAGGATTATAACGGTGTGATCCGTTTGGCTATGCAGAGCCTCTTGCACGATATTGGGAAATGTGGAATGTAAAAGGTGCTTCGGTGGTGGTTCGGCCTACCTTGTTTGTAGCGAACCCTCAGCGTGTGATCACGTACTCTTGGGAGAGAGATATAATTGGTCCACGAGATGTGCTTGGTTGTGCCTGGGCCTTTAAGGTGGAGTTGTTACGTCACGCCTTTGCATTGACGTTGGGTGCCATGTGCACTATCGCCTTAGGGATGGAACGAGGTATACTCTGGGAGTATACGGGAGCGCTTGGAGGTACGTGTGGTTATTTGTACCTGAGGATGTTTGTGCGCTCAGTTGGGGTTGACTTGGGGCCACACGTCATGTGGGCCCCACGTGCGTGTCGTGATCTGTTTTACGTACTTTGACCTCTCGCGACATAGAGGGTCACTCTGTGCTCGTTTGTTTGACCAGCATGGTTTAGTGGTCTCCCCTAGTTTCGTTCTCGATGGATCGGCCGGTAGCAGTGTTAGTGACACCTAGTGATGGGACAGGCGCTGAACCCCTTTGGGTGAGTTGTGCTGGAGTTGGGTGGTTGCGCGGTGCCCACTCCGTGTTTGGTTGGCCAGTGTTGTACCCTCCAGTGGAGATGGGCAGGGCAATTCTGAGTTCTACCCTCCAGTGGGGCTGGGCAGTGGGTTACTCATCGACCTCTTCGGGTTTACCCTCCAGCAGGGCTGGGCAGTGGGTTGCTCATTGACTTCTAGGGTTTACCCTCCAGCAGAGTCTGCGCAGTGGGTCACCCGATGCTATTAGGGTCTACCCTCCAGTAGAGGCTGGGCAGTGGGTCACCTGACGACCTCTTAGGGTCTACCCTCCAGCAGGGCTGGGTAGTGGGTCGCCCGTCGTCTAGTTCCAGGTCTACCCTCCAGCAAGGCTGGGCAGTGGGTTGCATGTAGACTTATTCCCGGTCTACCCTCCAGCATGGCTGGGTAGTGGGTCGCCTGATGATGTGTTATGGTTTACCGTCCAGCGGGGCTGGCTAGTGGGTCTCCTGATGATGTGTTATGGTTTACCCTCCAGCGGGGCTGGGTAGTGGGTCGCCTGATGATGTGTTATGGTTTACCCTCCAGCAGGGCTAGGAAGTGGGTCGCCTGATGATGTGTTATGGTTTACCCTCCAGCGGGGCTGGGCAATGGGTCACCCGATATCTGGTTATGAATTACCCTCCAGTAGGGCTGGGCAGTGGGACATCTGTTGGCATTCCAGGCTCAGTCCTTCTACTAGGCTAGCCTGTGGATTTCCTCCGTGATTACCGGAGTGGGACCCTTGGTTATACGGGTCAGTGTTGTGATGGGCTTTGACTTTGAGCAGACCTCTCGACTATAGGGCAGTGACGAGTTGTGGTTTGACGTTCCCCTAGAACTCTCAAGTACGAGGGGAACTTTCCCCACCGAGACGCGTTCGTGTGACGCGATCTAAAACCGTGCGGGTGAGTTAGTGCCGCCCAATGTGGATAGTGTCGAGGTGTGGTGATTGAGCACCTTGGCTTGCGGTTCGGGGAAGACGTGCGGGATGCTGGGCATCGATGGAGTTTACCTCTGGGACTGTTGGCTACTCTTTCTTGGGCTGAGCTATGGGACAGGGATCCCCTTACGATGTTGTTCGGGTTTCTTGTTGAGCATACAGATATTTATATACCTTGTTCGAGTACCCACTTCTTGGGCCTGGTTACTCTCCCTCCAGGAGAGGCAAAGACGCGCGGGGTATGCCACATGCATTCTGTGTCTAGCTTCTCGTGGTTGGATGAGTCTACTCTCCTGCTATAGGTAGCGAAGACTCGACAGGAAGTTTATCTTCTCACCATTTCCAACTCCTTGTGCCTGGACGAGTCTCCTTCCTATCTTTTGATGGGTTGAGATGGACCCTCTGCTTGTATTCTACTTCACTTTCAGTTGTACTCTTCTACTTTTCCTGTTCGCTCTACTACTCACCCTTGGGTACCTCCTTTGTTGCTCCCTCGAGCCTTCGGGGTATCCGACTGAGTATTTTTATACTCACCCTTTCTTGGGGTTTGCCTGCACTTGGTGTTCCCTTGCAGAAGACAGATAGGTTGGTCAAGACCTTAGTGGAGCGTAGGAGCTTGGGATCTTGGACCGCGTGCGGTGGTTGTGGCCGGGATCCAGGTGGGAGACCCATCAGCTGTTTCTTTTTGTTTACCTGTTGCCGGGTTGTGGCACTTGTTGGTTGGGCGCGTGTTTTGCCCCTTTTCTTTTCAGTGTACTTTCAGCTTTCTTTGTACTTGTAGTGGTCAATTCACTCTGTTGTTTATTTATAGCAGTTGTTCTTTTTACTCTGATTGTTCTTCCTTTTTATTCTGGACTTTTGAATTGAGTGTGCTGCGTGTGGGTGTGTACAGGTACCTACGCAAAGACCTCCCCGAGTTGTTGTGCCTTCGGCGCTGGTCGCCAGCCCCTGGCCTATGGAGGCAGGCTTGGGGTAGTTGCGGCTCGAGGCCGGATAGGGTCGGGTCGTGACAAAGTGGTATCAGAGGTGGTTCATTCCTTGGGACGTTGTTCGGACGTCCTTAAAATAAAAGGAATTGGTTGGGATTTAGGGCAACAGTGTTAATGTGTCTCGAGAGCGGCTCTCAGGCCAAGGAGTTCAGTGATGGTGTGGCGGACGACGTGTCCATTCACTAGGACATTGATAACCCGCTTGTCGACTCGGCATGCTTAGACACTTGTTGCAGGGAAAATTTGGTTTGTGCATCACATAGGATCGAGTCTTTGATTTTCCTTCTTGAGTCAGCTCCCCATCGTTGTTATTGGTATATACATATATGCTCATCTGGCCGCGGCACTTCTTGATAATATTCTGGATGTCTCCGCGTGTACAGCCAGCCAGGATATCAGCTTTGGTTTGTGACGACAACCTTGTGAGCTACGAGGCCTTTGTCCAGGACCCATCACGCGAGCCCTTTTCTCCGGGTGGGCCGGTAGCAGTACCCCCGCCTGTTGAGCAGTAGACAGTTTCAGCGGAGCAGGCTGAGTTTGAGCGCAGGTTGAGCACGCTCCATGAGTTCCAGCTGCAGAGACCGCGAGGTTCAGTGGTGAGCCGGACCCTCAGGTAGCAGAGGATTGGCTAGAGGCGGTGGTTAGCCTTTTCAGGCTTGTGCAGACGCCCGGAAGATCAGAGAGTGGCTTTGGAAGCCAGCCTTTTTCGTGGAGTAGCTTGGCGTTGGTGGAGTATGGTGACTCAGTTCCTTGACGAGTCATCACTTTCGTTGGACGACTTTCAGCTGTTGTTTCGTGAAAAGTTTTTCCCCTCCTTCTTGCGCTCCTTTCAGATTCAGGAGCTCCTGCAGTTTCAGAAGGGAGGGATGACGGTGGCTGAGTACGTGGCTAGTTTTGCCGACCGTGCACGCTTTTACCCGGACTTGGTCCATGACGACAACCTCTGAGCGTGGAAGTTTGAGCAGGGTCTCCACCGAGAGATTCGTGCTGTCAGAGTACCCTTGGGCATTTCCACATCTGTCAGGGTGCCAGAGCAGGCACCGGAGGATGGGACCTCGACGTAGGTGGCTATCTGATAACCGGACTCATGGGCGTAGTCGTACACTATAGTGGCATCGGAGGGCACTAGTGCAGCCTAGGGAGGGTCAGTGCTATGCTTGTGACGAGCGAGTTCACTTGGCACGAGACTGCCCGACCCGAGTTGCTGAGAGCTTCGGGCAGGCAGTAGGTGCACCACCACGGCAGAGGCAGCGCCATGATCGGAGTAGTGCCCAGATAGGTGGTGCTGGAAAAGGAGCGGGAGGAGCTGGAGGTGGGGGATGACGTTACTAAATCTCCCCATCACCACTAGGCGGTCCACGTCAGGCCCCGGGAGCTGACGGTTGGGACCACGGACAGTCGCGAGCTTTGGATGTCTACGATCCTACAGAGCATGGGATGGTGAGAGGTACCACTTGCGACTCTTCTACTTCTGGCAGTAGAATTGTTAGACTCTATGTGTGGAATGCTTTCCTCCCTGCTCCTTGCTTGAGGTGTTACCAGGGTTATGCAGGGCGTCGGGTGTAACCTTGTGTTGGTAAGGAAAAAGGTGTGAGACCTTTTCATTTAGTCGATGGTGTTGACTCCTTCACTTCCCGAGCGTGTAAGGGAGTCTTGGTTGTGAGACATCGACAGTGAAATCTTGCATGACCAGATATCCTTGGGTGTTACACCATATGGATATTCTGAAGGAGAGAATCACCGGGCCTTGTTCCAGGTGCGGGCAGTGATTCTAGTCGTGGCATGCGACGTAGAGGTTTGACCAGGGAGGTGAGCTACCCCCGAGGGCCTTCAGGACATTTGTGACCGTGCAAAGGGGTGGAGAGGTACCCTACCGCCTTGCCCTATCCCCAAAGTCTGGAGTGGGTGCACGACGTCGGCATGGGCCGAACTCGCATGAATGGATCAATCCTTTGGTCCGTGTGCGGTGACGCAGAGCTGTGCGTGAGTTCTTCTGGAATGAGGTGTTTACCCCGGGAATGACATAAAACTTGTCGGCGCGGGACGTTTGGACCCCGCGCCCGCTTCTGGAACGTTAAACAGATTAAATAAATTAATTAATTCTTTTAATGGAGAAAAGCAGGTATCTCTTAAACGGTGGATTGGATTGGAAATCTGAGGGCACCGTTGTGTTCGGAGAATGTCGTTTACCCTAGGAGGGGTATAAGTTTTGCGGGCGCGGGCCGTCTGTGAAAAATGGCACCAGAGGCGTTTTCGTAATTTGGTGGCTTTGGGCGTTCAGCTTTATAACTATTGAAAGGAAGCTCGGAATCAAATTCCGAGACCGCCTTTGTGCTATGGAGGTGGTGTTTACCCTAGGGGAGGCTTAACCTCGACCTCGTCGGGCGTTTCGGGTGCGGGTCAAAATTGAAGATTAAATTAATTAAAATTTAATTAATTTAATTTATCTTTTTAAACCCTAACCCCACCCCTATCCTTCCTCTTTCCCCTGGCAGCCCCTCCTCTCCCTCTCCTCCTCCTCCTCCGGTGAGGCAGCTCCGGCAATGCGGCGGTTCGGCGGCGAAGCCCAGCAAGGTAGGAGGTTATGTTGCGTTTTTAATTCTGCCCCTACCTTTGAACTCGTTTTCCAGCATCGTTTTGCCATCGAATTTGCAATCAAAGCACGTGTTTGCGTAGTACATATTTTGAGCTTTCAAACTCTTGTTTTGGAATTGAAATCCGGGTTTGGATGGTGTCGCGGTCGTCCGCCGAAGTTTGCGGGATTAATGGTGTTTCCGGCCGATTGTTTTTTTTTTTGGGTTCCGGTGGTCTAGAGCGGTGGTCCGGCGAGCGGGCGCGGCTGCGCGAGTGAGGTGGTCAGGCAGTCTGTAGTAGCGGTGTCGGCCGGGCGAGGCTGCTATGGGCCTCGGTGGAAGGGCGAGCGGAGGAGGCCGACGAAGCGTTGGGGCTCGTGGCGGAGCTCCTCAGGCGCGGCTGCACGAGCGGGTGGCCGGGGCTCGCGGCAGAGCTCCTCAGGCGGGCGGCGTCGGTTGGGAGCCGCCGGTCTCCAGCAGTGCCAGCGGAGGAGACGCGCCGCGCGGAGACCAGGCCGACCGGCCTTGCCGGTCGGCGTGCAGCGGGAGGGGACCGGGGTCGTCGGACCCCGGCTGGCCGACGAGGACCCGCATGCGGCGGGTCCTGTTGGAAAAAGGAGACCGTCCGAATGGCCGGTCTAGCTTTAAAAAAAAGTGAAAATAAATAATATTATAATTTAAGTTTAAAATAATAATAATAATAATATTATTATTATTATTATTATTAGGGGAAATTATTCATGATTTATAAATCATAGACCGATCATCGGATTCGGGCGCCGTCTGCGGCGACCTGCTCCTTAGATTGCGACGAATATTTTGAGATGGTTTCGGGAATTTTTAATTCCCGAAACGATGGGTCTCGGAGACGTGACACGTCTTTAAGTGTAATGTCGTTTTTCCGGGAATCTTGTTTTGAGCGGCGCAGACGTATCCGACGTCCGCTTTGAGTGTCGTCAGTTGCGTTGGGACCCTGGCGCCGGGGCAAAATTTTCCAGGGTGGTTCTGGGCATTGAAGCCGGAGTTGAGGCGCGGGCCCCATGACCCGTCTTTTGAGCTGCGGGCAGCGTTTCACGACTTTTTCATCGGACGTCCGTTTGGGGCATGCGAGCAGTCGTTTCTAGATGTTTTTCCGAGGGGGTTGCAATGGTGCAATCCGCCAGCCCTAATTCGGCACGATGGTGCGGGGCCCACGAGGGTCGTTTGGGCGTCGACGGTGATTTTCCATCTTTATCACTGGGCGACCGTTTTGGACAACTGAGTATTCCATCTTGTGTGCTCTTTCGAGAGGATCGCAACGATGTGATCCGTTCGTTGAGTTTCGGGACCGGGATGCGGGTCCCACGTGGCACCGCTCGTGTGCGGTGCGCTGGGATGTATCTTTTTCTCCGGATATCCATTACACTCACGTGAGTAGTGCTTTTGACGTGTTTTCCCAAGGGGATCGCAATGGTGTGATGCGCCCGACTGTTTTCGGGGCCGAGGCTCGGGATCACGGGGCATCGTTCGGGAGTGAGGCGGTGTTGGTGACTTTTTCGTCAGATATCCGTTGGAGGCGAGTAAGTAGTCGATCTTGCGTGTTTTTTCGCGAGGATTACAACGGTGTGATCTGTTTGTCTATGTGGAGCCTCTTGCACGATCTTGGGAAATGTGGAATGTGAAAGGTGCTCCGGTGGTGGTTCGGCCTACCTTGTTTGTAACAGACCCTCGGCGTGTGATCATGCACTCTTGGGAGAGTGATATAATTGGTCCACGGGATATGGTTGGCCGTTCCTGGGCCTTTAAGGTGGAGTTGTTACGTCACGCCTTTGCAGTGACGTTGGGTGCCGTGTGCACGATAGCCTTAGGGCTGGAACGAGGTATACTCTGGGAGTATACGGGAGCGCTTGGAGGTATGTGTGGTTGTTTGTACCTAAGGATGTTTGTGCGCTCAGTTGGGGTTGACTTGGGGCCACACGTTGTGTGGGACCCATGTGCGTGTCGTGATCTGTTTTACATACTTTGACCTCTCGCGACATAGAGGGTCCCTCTGTGCTCGTTTGTTTGACCAGTAGGGTTGAGTGGTCTCCCCCTGGTTTCGTTCTCGATGGATCGGCTGGTAGCGGTGTTAGTGACACCTAGTGATGGGACAGGCGCTGAACCCCTTTGGGTGAGTTTTGCTAGAGTTGGGTGGTTGCGTGGTGCCCACTCCGTGTTTGGTTGGCCAGTGTTGTACCCTCCAGTGGAGATGGCCAGGGCAATTCTGAGTTCTACCCTCCAGTGGGGCTGGGCAGTGGGTTACTCATCGACCTCTTCGGGTTTACCCTCCAGCAGGGCTGGGCAGTGGGTTGCTCACTGACTTCTAGGGTTTACCCTCTAGCAGAGACTATGCAGTGGTTCACTCGATGCTATTAGGGTCTACCCTCTAGCAGAGGCTGGGCAGTGGGTCACCCGATGACCTCTTAGGGTCTACCCTCCAGCAGGGCCGGGTAGTGGGTCGCCCATCGTCTAGTTCCAGGTCTACCCTCCAGCAAGGTTGGGAAGTGGGTCACATGTCGACTTATTCCAGGTCTTCCCTCCAGCATGGATGGGTAGTGGGTCACTTGATGATGTGTTATGGTTTACCCTCCAGCGGGGCTGGGTAGTGGGTCGCCTGATGATGTGTTATGGTTTACCCTCAACGGGGCTGGGCAGTGGGTCGCCTGATGATGTGTTATGGTTTACCCTCCAGCGGGGCTGGGGAGGGGGTCACCTGATGATGTGTAATGGTTTACCCTCCAGCGGGACTGGCCAGTGGGTCACCTGATATCTGGTTATGAATTACCCTCCAGTAGGGCTGGGCAGTGGGACAACTGTTGGCATTCCCGGCTCAGTCCTTCTACTAGGCTAGCCTGTGGCTTTCCTCCGTGATTACCGGAGTGGGACCCTTGGTTATACGGGTCAGTGTTGTGATGGGCTTTGACTTTGAGCAGACCTCTCGACTGCAGGGCAGTGACGAGTTGTGGTTTGACGTTCCCCTAGAACTCTCAAGTACGAGGGACACTTTCCCCACCGAGACGCGTTCTTGTGACGCGATCTAAAACCGTGCGGGAGAGTCAGTGCCGCCCAAAGCGGATAATGTTGAGGTGTGGTGATTGAGACCCTTGGCTTGCGGTTCGGGGAAAACATGCGGGATGCTGGGCATCGATGGAGTTTACCTCTTGGACTGTTGGCTACTCTTTCTTGGGCTGAGCTATGGGACGGGGATCCCCTTACGACGTTGTTCGGGTTTCTTGTTGAGCATACAGATATGTATATACCTTGTTCGAGTACCCACTTCTTGGGCCTGGTTAATCTCCCTCCAAGAGAGGCGAAGACGCGCGGGGTATGCCACGTGCTTTCCGTGTCTAGATTCTCGTGGTTGGATGAGTCTACTCTCCTTCTATAGGTAGCGAAGACTCGACGGGAAGTTCATCTTCTCACCGTTTCCAGCTCCTTGTGCCTGGACGAGTCTCCTTCCTTTCTTTTGATGGGTTGAGATGGACTCTCTGCTGGTATTCTACTTCACTTTCAGTTGTACTCCTCTACTTTTCATGTTTTCTCTACTGCTCACCCTTCGGTACCTCCTTTGTTGCTCCCTCGAGCCTTCGGGGTATCCTACTGAGTATTTTTATACTCACCCCTGCTTGGGCTTTTCCCACACTTGGTGTGCCCTTGCAAATGATGGACATGTTGGTCATGACCTCAATGGAGCGTAGGAGCTTGGGAGCTTGGACCGCGTGCGGTGGTCGTGGCCGGGATCCAGGTGGGATACCCGTCAGCTATTTCTTTTTGTTTACCTATTGCCGGGTTGTGGCACTTGTTGGTTGGGCGCGTGTTTTTTCCCTTTTCTTTTCAGTGTACTTTCATCTTTCTTTGTACTTGTAGTGGTTGATGCACTCTGTGGTTTATTTATAGCAGTTGTTCTTTTTTACTCTGCTTGTTATTCCTTTTTACTCTGCACTTTTGAATTGAGTGTGTTGCGTGTGGGTGTGTACAGGTACCTAGGCAAAGGCCTCCCTGAGTTGTTGTGCCTTCGGCGCTGGTCGCCAGCACCTGGCCTATGGAGGCAGGCTTGGGGTAGTTGCGGCTCGAGGCCGGGTAGGGTCGGGTCGTGACATCACTATGTTGTGAAACAATTCTAGAAAGATTCATTTCTTAACATCTATACAAGAATGGTATTTTGTGGATTTTCATAAGTAAAATACATCCATGATGTTCATCCAAGATACTAAAAAATTAAGGTCACAAACCAATCCTTGAGATATTAATGATTTTTTAAATGGATGAATATCTCCAAAATCTACATAATCAGATCCATTACCTCCTAGGAACCTCATTTCCCAATAATTTTAGTTGAGAAATACCCTTAAACCTTATATTTTAATCCTCATCCATGGGTATGTGAGGAAGCATAATGTTTTTTGTGATGTGAGAATATGTATTAACCATCCAAATAAAATTTTGATCACCCAAAGAGTCCATTAAATCCAAAAAATATGAATATAATAAAATAAGGACAACCCAAAAAAACTTCATTAATTTGGCACTAATATAATAATAATAAATTTTAAAATGATAGAAAATAGTAGATAAAATTGGAAAATATTATATTAAAATTAATTCCTATAAAAGAAAATTTATAATGTATTTATGAAATCAATTCCCCTCCATGAATATAATAATTTTATCAAATTTATTTCAATATGTATTTTCATTATATAATTAACCATATCAACTTTATTGAAATATTTTGCTGACCAAATTCTATATCATTGAAATATTTTAGAATCCATGTTATATATTATTTAAGAAATAACCACATTAAGTGATTCCAATTAATCATTTTTAACATCACGTATAACTAATGATGCTAAATTTTACATTAAGTAATTTCCATAATAATTAGCCATTATTTCTAAAAAAAGTCATGATTTTAAATTATTTATATTCAAGAGACACAAGAATCCAGAAAGCAAAATGAATTTTAGAAAAAAATGAGAGTTAATACCCCATTTATCCAAACAATGTTCCATTTTTTAAGGAATAAAACAATTAAAAAATGTTAATACCAAATGATATTCATTAAAATTTTCATATAAACCAATGTATTAAATTTAAATCGTAACTTATACTAATTAATACCCAACTACTATGATATATAAAGTAACTAAAACCTAATAAAATAATTTTTTATGTCTAAAAGCCCAAAAATTATATGTATGAAGATTTTTTTATGAGGTATGAATGATTTTTCATTAACTATGTAAAGTTAGTCAGATTTCAAGTAGATCCAGTCACATAATCATCACATGACTTTCATAAACATGTGTTGTATTTCTGCACCATGTAAATTTACATCAAAACCAACTACAAAACATGGACCATTCAAAATGATATAGAAAATTACCAAGAGAATAAATATACACATATCAATATCTAAAATTTAATAAAATTTTCAAAGCACATGATTGAATTGAAGATAAAGATAACATAGAAAACATGGGTAACTGATGTTTCACATATAACAACTATATTTTTTGTCATTGTTTTTCTAAAATTAATATAATAATCTAATTTTTTTCATCAAAAAAATTAAAAATATGTTTTTTTTATTATATAATAGTACTATGTTTTGGATTAAATTATGTGAAACACTAAATGAAATTGGCACTACACGTGACACTGACTTGTCTTCAGTTTCACGCAACACAAAATTTCTGAAAAAACATCACTGTTATAATTATTTAAATACGATAGTTACGAAGTAGATGTTAAATATGAGATATGAATAGTAATAACTACATTTAAATATTAGTTATATTTTTTTGAATATGAATAATATAATTTAATTAAAGGCCTTAATTTGTTAAAAACTATTATCTTATCAATTGAACTACTTTTCAAGTCCATCAATGATTAATAATAATATTAATTTTAGACACCTAGATAAATTGGATTTTAAAAAATAATAATTATATTTTATTTAATAATCTGAAAATTATCTTAGGTTTAATTTTTGGTTTTTCCCAAAAAAATTCAATTTTTGAGGAATAATGAAAAAATATTGTATAGTAGTTAAAAAACAACATTTCCATTTAAATAATTGTTTTTAATTTAAATTTATATTAAGTCACAAAAGATAAATAATACATATATTTATCTAGCATAGGAAATTGTAATAATTTTTCATAAAAGAATTATATATACAATAAATTATTTAACTTTGGAGCATCTCTATTACCAGCATTCAAACCACATTTGAAGGATTTCTAGTAATCTTAATTTTAAAGCTTCTATGAATTGAATTAAAAAATGGTTTTATTCAGTATTAAAAATCTTGTGTAATATGATAAAAATAAGTTTTTGTGAATATTAACTTTTTAATTTTATTTACCACAATTAATGGAAAATATGGTAATAGAAGGTATAAATAATATTATAATAATATAAAATTACCCAAAACGATTTACTATTTTAAATGGATATGGGTATTCAGAACAAAATTAAACATAGGTCCAAAATATGAACCTCTTTAAGAAATTTATGTTAGATTAATACATTTATAATATTTTATTAAAAGGATAGTTAAAATATAAAATTCAAGCTTTAATAACTAAATAACTATTAATTTTGGATAATACAAAAGATAAATTTTACTATAAATATTCATTAGAAATATATGAAATTAATCTACATCATGATAATTTATTTATAATTTTTTAATTTCAATTAAATAAATTTTATTGTGTCACAATGATGATGTGTTAATATATTTATTAAAGGAAGAATCAATTAACCGATATTAATAATATTTAAATAATTGTGATTTAATCAATATTATGTCACCCTAGAATTTTTTTTAAGACTAGGAAATGATAAGGCAGAGTTAATATATATTTTTTAATGGAATCATGTGGTTATTATTTTAGAAATACCCAAGTAATAAAGTGTGTCAAAATTGACATAAATGTTATTTTAAAATAAATAATATTTAAATGATAAAAAATATATAAAAATAAAAATAAGTCCAACTAACTTGGATAGTGTCCAATATGTCATAAATTAACAAATTGGGGTTATTTAAGCATTTAATGAAAATATATTAACCCTATAGTGTAAAAATACAAGTTGTCATGGTTAGAGTTAAAGTTTTTAACTATGGGTTAAATAAAAAATATAAGCTTCAAATATTGACCTAAACATGTCAAAAGTTAATAGTATAATGGTATTTAGATCTATAATCATCTGGAATTCTATATTACTCACTATGAAGATATTTTAAATCTAAAATCAACTTATAATAAATTAATAGTTTTCGAGTTTCCTAAAGTACCCCTCCTCCCGCTTATAAAAAGGGATCTTTTCATTCTATTTAATTCAAAAATCTAAATTCCATTGAATTAGAAAAACTCTATGAATTTATTCTCCCAACATCCCTCAATACATCTTAGGTTCCATACATTTTAATTAAATGTATCCTACATATTCATGTTGTGCTAATAAAGTGGAGATACCCAAAAAATATATAATTGTTTTATCACCACTTTCAAAAATATTTTTTCTTATACTTATTCATTCTATGTTGTTTCAATACAAAAGTAACAACTACAGAATCTAGTAAACTGTTATATTTTTTTATGATTATTGGAAACACATATTTTTTCTTTTACCAATCCCATGAAAAACAATATCACCATTCATGTGTAGGTATGACTTACCATCTCCGCGTCATGGGGTTAAATTTTTTGGATGTTTACATATTTCTATGTGTATGATGATCAATATACAGGTTTTATATAACAAAGATGAGATATCAATGATTCATTACAATTCATATTCCATCCAATTTTCTACCCTTTATCAAAACAAAATGATATTGTCGCTCATGCATACGTAGGACTTACCGTCTCCACGACGTGATGAAATTCGTCTTCCACATTCAACATTCAACGATGAATATAGAAATATATACTATTAATTTGCGTGAAATTTATGATATAATAATTCTACATGAATAATGATATATTTGTATATATACACATATTTATACATATGTCATTTACATATATTCATTCAACATGACAATTATAAATTGAATTAGCGTTTATGTGTATTTAGAACTTACAGTCTCCATGAACGTTGTATTCCATTTCATATATATTTATGAAATAGATAACTACAACATTAATTTACTAGAAATACATTATATTTATATAATGATATACATTCTAGAATCATTATTTAATTATAAGGTCGGATGACATAACTAATTAAGACACATGCAAAAAAGAAAGTGAGTTCTACCAGAAGTAAAACCTTATAATAGGGTAGTTAAAATGTGGAAAATATTATGTCATAACAAACACATATATGGTATTATTTATAATAATATTATTTTTATATTATTTATATTGAAATTATATTTATTATTCAGGATTACTTTTTGATTACGCTGAGATTCAAGAGACAAGGTAAGGGATAATATCGCGTTCTCATTGTTATTATAGATTGATTATACATAAGTATTTATTATGGATTATCTATTTTAATGGTATAGGTTTCCTAAATATACATTCATATAATTCTTTACAATTATCCAATGGATATTTATAGTCATTTTTATCCATTTTTTACTTTTTTACCACACAGTTTGGAAGAAATATTTCTTTAATTTACCCAATAAGAAAAATTGTAAATTTTCCAACAAAAGTATAAGAAAAATATTTTTTAAATATCATGGAATTTAACTGTTTTTAATACTTCATAATTAATTATTACCATTTAACATCCTCTATATCCTTACAAGGTTATTTTAAAATAAAAAATTTTATTTTAAAATTTCATGGAATTTTATGAAAATAAAATTATTTAAATAAAGAAAGTATATTTTCATCAAGAATTATTTTAAATTATTTTCATGATAACATTATATTTCTTCAATGAAAAGGGTTTTTAAAATAATTTCTATTTTAAAAATATAATTTAAAGTAAAATTCATGATCCAAGGGATCTTTTAAATTCCTTTCCCACCTGTGATGACATACTATGATATAGTTTAACAATACGATTCATATTGATTCTCAGAATGGTTTATGATTTAATTGAATGAGGTTTAAGATACCCACCTCTTTTAATTTGTTGTTATTTTGATGAAATGATTATAAAACATGAACCTCAATCAACATTTTACGATTTGTTTACATGTTAGTGAACCCCATTTCATTTCATGGGTTATGTTAAAAATTTTAAGGATCTTGTGCAACTTGTATATAATATTTCATTATGATATGGGTGTGACCTATATATCACATTGTTGCATTGGTTAATGATGTAAAACTCATGATATATACATTTTATGGGTGAAAATGATTTCATGTTCAAAATTTATTGTGGGGACCTGGTTTTCATAACTATGATTCTATTCCTTTTACAAGTTCTCATGACCATAAATCTATTTATGGACCTAGTTTCCATTCCATGATTTTATGAGGGGCCCTGGTTTTCATGTTCGTAATTCTATGTGTGTAATTTATTTTTATTTCCATAATGTTATGCATGGACCTAGTTTTCATGTCTATAATGTTTATCTGTGGACATGGTTTTCATGTCCTTAATGACAGAACATGTTACTATTTATACTTGTTCACAAAGTTGTAAGTTGAAGTTTATGGCACAATTTCATGCCTTATGTCAGTTTTATGATCTTATGGATTGTTTTATTTTATTTCCATATTAATCATGATTACCTTTGATATATTGGGTTTGATCTTGTAATGTTATGATCATATTCTCAATCAATTTATGCTCATGTTTATAATTACATAATTTCCTTGTCTACTATTACTAAGAACCTGAGATAACCCTTTCTTTTTTTCCTTTCCCTTGGCTACGTAGAATGAATTTCGGTATAATAACTAAAGGTTTATATTTTTATTTGATATGATGATGATATATCATGATGATAAAATATTTAATTTCTATGTTTCTAAAGGCACTAAACATTTATGGTTTTCAAGCATGTATTATGGAAATGTATTGAATCTAGAAATAAAACGATGTAATATCAATGTATGTTATTCCTGGGATTCTATACTTGGTATCAAAGGAAGGATTTACTCCACCATTGGAATCCATAATGAAAAACATTTGGTAAATCCATTGGTATATTTCTAAGGATATGTCTAGGGATGTCATTGTGGATAAGTATAATGATGTGTCAAAATTTATGAAAATTTCCTAAAATTATGGTAATTTGTAAAGTGTGTTTATTAAAAGTACATACCTTCTAGCATAATACAATTGGATGTTTCTTTGGAACAAATATACCTAGTTGTAACAACCATGACAAGATTTTTCGGGCCAAACATGGGGTAATCTGGTACCCAAAAACGAGCATTTATTTACACCTAGTTTCACACTCCCTTGGTAAAACAATATTTACATTCACATTATCTACACTAACCATAATGAAGAATTTATATATATATATTTAATGAATTACCTAGTGAGAAACTATACATAATATATTAAATAAGGCATCCAATGTGAGAAATTATATAAGTGACATCTCATGATTATGTGGTTCTACATTATTATAACAATTTCATAAACATTGATTTTGGTTTTAGTAAATGTGTGGAACCTAAAAGAAACACATTATTGATGGATGTGATGGACAATGTAATGGTTTTACTCAAATGCAATAGAATTATATGGGAGTTGGAATCTAGAATCTTGTTTCTATGACCCCAAAACATTATCATGCCATGAATCCTACTAGGCTTCAAAAATACCAATGGAGGGAAAACCCATCTCCAAAATCATTATGAGGGAAACATCCACTTTCTTCTAGTGGAATGGTGGATCCACTAGTAGCTGAAAAATGGATTTTCACCATTGAAAATATATTTTTCAATATTTGTTGTATAGAACAGGAATAAGATATATTTGGAACTTTTTTGTGGAAGGTAAAGTGAATCTAGTGCGGAGCTTTATCAGGTATACAAGGAAAAAAGATAATTTTTACTCTATATAATTAGATGATTTCATGAACTTATTTATGAATATAAACATTCCTCGTATTCTTCATATAATAAGGAATGTTGATTTCACTCATATATATCATGGTTTTGATAAGGAAATAAGGATAGATTTCAATGTAATAATGGATGACTATGAAGAGAAGAGGAATATATTTTCATTATGTTCTATGTGTGGAAGTAAACATGGAGGAAATTGTATAAAAGAGGTAAAATAAATGGTTTATGTGTTGAAAGGAATGTCATCAGGAATTTGAGTGATGATGTGATGGGAAGAATATTGATAATTACGCGAATGGAGTGAAATTCAACTAGGATAAACCTCCCCCACATCAATGTATAACTTCAGGTAAATGTGAAATTATATTAACCAGTTCCCAAACCTAATGTCTGGTGAAGATAATCGACATCATAAACCACATAAGAATAATGGGAGTGGAAAATACCATGTGATCGCTATTGGAGATGTGTTGAATGAGAACAATGTTATGGAATTATTGTGTATTTATATATTGGAATTCATGAAAAATGTTGATGATGTAATTTTATAGTATTAAGGAATAATGAAACATTAATGGATCGGTCTACTACAGTCATTAACTTTGGATATTCGAACATATGTCAAATGGTATTGGTAACTGTGAAGAATGATTGAGTTAATATTGTGATTTTATTTTAAAACACATGAATAAGGGAATAATAACCCCTAATATGAGCATGAGGGTATGATAATGATGTTTGGATGAATATATGTTATATATGAATACATATATTAGATGATACTAGTATTTTTCAACGAATTATGGATTTATTTTTTAGAGGTATATGATATCATGGATGATGTATACATTTTTTTGGACTTAAGGAACATATCCAATAAGATTTGTAATAAAGAAATAGGTATGTCTTCAATACAAATGTATGATAAATCAAGTTATTACCATGTTTCAAGAGAATACATGATTAATGAATAATAATTTTTAGAATGTCAGAACCATGAACAACCTTAAGATATAATGAAGATAAATTTTAATACAATTTAAAGGAATTCTTTCTAATGTTTTAAGATTTTCAGCTTTTAGAAATATTATGGGATTATCCATTTTTTTAAATTTTATATTAATATTTTGATGATTTAGTTAAGTTAAAACATAATCTCTCCATAATTATATTTACACTTATTTAATAAGTTCTAATTAAAGTTTTTTTGAATATAGATAGAATAACGAATTGTTATTCTCGTGATTTTCTAAAGTTTCAGGAATGAAAAATTCAACATTATTTTGTGGAATTAGAGATGAAGTGGAAAATGATCATGGAACAACAAAAGAGTGATTTTATGTCAAAATCATGTATGTATATCATTTATTAAAATTCATAAACATTAGGAAAATGGATCATGATGTAAAAGTAATTCCTATTATCATCATTTTTATTATATCAATAAACAATTCCGAACTTCTTTAGTTTATGGTTATGTGTTTTTTAACATAATCTTCATCAACCACTTCCTTGTGATTAGTTATCTTTATCAATCTATATTATTATTTATGTGTCCCCTCCATGCCCAAATCATAAGCGTTTTTATCCAATATAAAGACCTAGTCACTATATATTTGGAAAAAAAAATTTCCTGCTATTAAAAAAACATTTCATTTTTTTGTTTTTATGACGTGGGTCACTATATCATTATAACCCCGAAGAATTTCAACGGTGAAATTCATTTTAACAGGGGTAGAATGTAACAGGGTGAGATTTTGTGAATTTTTTCCCCAAATTAATTTAATCATCTTATTTTTTTACATCATGAAAAACTGAATATATATATATATACTATTTATTATATAACATCACTATGTTTTGGATATTTTATATTCAAAACCATGGGAATATTGCACAAAATGAAACACCATATTTTCTTGTGTTACACAAAACACTGAATTTTTACCAAAAAAATAATTTCCATTATAATTTTTTAAATAAGATAGTTATAAAATAACAGATAAACTTGTGATAATTATAGTACTAACTACTTTTAAATTTTATTTAAAATGTTTCTTTATAATTAATAATATAATTCATGGAAAAAACAATAAATGTTAAAACAAATATTTTCACTAATGAACTGTTTTTAATGTACTTCTATGAAAAATAATAAAATTAATTTTATAAACCTATATAAATTGAATGTTATAAAATAAACATTACTTTTGAATTCATAATATCAAAATTTTCATAGGGTGATTAATATTTATTTTTCTGAAAGGTTTCAATTTTTTATAAAAAGTGAAAAAATACAGCATAGTAGTGAAAAATAATCTTTTTCACTTAATGTTTTTTAATTTACATTGATTTTAAAGTTATATTAGATAAATAAGAAATAAATTAATCCAATTTAGGTCATTATAATAATTTTAATAAAAAATTAGCTATAAAAAATTATTTTACTTTTGATCGTCTCTTTTACCTGCCTTTTATCCATATTTGCAGGATTATAAATTAATGTGATTTTACAATTTTTGAGAATTAAATTTAGAAAAGGTGAAATATGTGGTTGAAATTAGTCTGAAAATATTGGTCATTTAGTTTCAAAATTATATTTTTTGAATAACAACATATCAATTTTATTCCACTATTAAAGGTAAATATGGTAATAAAATTTAAATAAAATATTATAATAATATAAAATTACCCTAATATATTTTCTAATTTCATTATAAATGTTTATTTTGAATCAAATCATACTGAGGTGAATAAAATTAAATTTTCTTATGCATCTTGTGTAAGATTAGGGAATTTATTATATTTTATTAAAAGAAGTGTTAAACGTGTCACATTTAAACATTAATAAATAAATAATAATTAATATTGAGATATATATAAAATAAGATCGACTATAAATATTCACTATAAATAAATAAAATTTATATACATCATGATGATTTATTTTATATTTTTTAAAATTTAAATAAATACATTTAATTTTGGCATTACGATGTTGTAGTAAATAATATGTTAAAGGAAGTATTAATTGAATGAAATTAATAATATTAAATGAAATATAATTTAACATATTTGATTCCATAAAATAGTTTTTTAGATTAATATGAAATGTTAGGGTTGATTTTTTGTATCTTTTTTAATGAATCAATTTGATTGGATTTTATAAAAAATCATGTAATAAATAGTGTCAAAATCGACAAAAATTTACATCTAAACTAAATAATATTTTATTAACTGTTCAAAATTCATTAAAATATATATTTATGATAAATAAATTTTATACTGTCAAATACTTCATAAATTATAGAATTGGGGTTTGATTGTCATTTTATAGTAACTATATTAACCATATATTGTAAAAATACAATTTTTCCGGGTAACATTTAAATTGTTTAACTAAGGGATAATCGAAAAAGATAATGATCAATTTTTAACCTAAACATGTCCCAAATTCATTGGATGATGGTATTTCAACACATAATCATAAAAAATTCTAAATAACTAACTTATGGGGTTTTTAAAATGAAAAATAAATATAAAATTAATTAACAGTTTGGGGGTTTTTTAATGGTCCCTTCCCCCTTATAAAAAGGGAACTTCTCGTTCTCATAATTTCACAACTCCAAAATTCCTTGGAACATCCACCCCTACCCATTTAGCCTCATATAATCCCAGAATACATTCTATAGTCCATACGTTGTGGAGAAATCCATCCTTTGTAATTATTTTGTGCAAATCAAAAGTAGATACCTGAAAATGGGAAAATTGATTTATCACTTCATTGAATGTTAATTTCTTCATCTACTTCTTATTTAAATTTTTTATCAATAAAAAAGTAATAAATATATCAAATATTATTTTTATAATTTCTAATGGTTATGGGAAAACCATATTTCTCATTTTACCCATCCAATGAAAATCAATATCACCATGTGTGTGTGTACGACATACTGTCTCCATGCCCTGGTGTAAATTTTTTTTCGTGTATACATTAGTTCTATGGGTATGAAGATGAATATAAATGATGTAAATAATAAATATGACATAATATTGTTTCGTTATAATTCATAATCAATCCAATTCCCTACCTTTTACCGATACATAATTTTATCATTGCTCATATGTACGTACGACTTACAGTCTCCACAACACAAAGAGATTAAACGTCGACATTAACAATTGAAGGATGATTATAAAAATCTATATTATTAATTCTTTTTAAATTTATTATATAATAATGGTTTAGGAATAATTATATTTTTATATACATACATATATATATACATATTTAAATTACATACATTTTTAAACATGAAAAAAAATGGAAACAATGTTCATGCGTACATATGACATACCAGCTCCATGAATGGTTAAATTTATTTCATAATTATTTATGTTATAGATTATTAAAATATATGTATATTGTATGTAAAATATATTTATATAATTATATATATTCTATATTGTTGATATATGTATAAGTACCAATGTTATAAAAAATTAAGACACATGTGAATAAAAAAGAGAATATTACCCAATATCAAACAATAAAATCCCAAAGTTAACAATAGGGTAATATATGATCATTATAAAACCATATATGGTATTATTTTTAATAATATTATTCATTAAAAATTTATATTAATCTTATATTTATTATACATGAAGATTTTATGAGTATTAGGAGAGTCAAGACACAAGATAAGGGATAATTTCACAATATTGTTGTTATTCAAGATTGTTAATACATTATCATTTATTGAGGTATATTTATATTTTTTTCTCCATTTTTTCTAAATATAATTTCTTACAATTATTAACTATTATCCTATTAATTGAAATTTCATTTTTATCTATTTTCTTATTACACGGTTTGGAATGAATATTTCTTTCAATTAAAAAAGGTACTTTTGGATTTTCTAGTAAAATTATGAGAAAATGGATTTTTAAAATGATACAACTTGAAGAGATTTTTCAGAATTAATGAGACCATATAACCTTTAATATTACCCTACTATATTATAATTTTTTTTTCGAATAAAATGTTTTAAATAAATATTTCATAGAGTTTTATGAAAAGAAAACCATATAAAAATGATATTTTACTCATGAACTATTTGAAATGATTTTCATATTTCCTTTATATGCTATCAATGTGATTTCAATAAAAACGGTTTTGAAACTATTTCATGTTCTGAAAAGCGACTATTGTGGAAAATTCATGTTCCAAGTGATCATTTAAAATCCATCCCCACCAAAGAAGCAATACATTGTTATAGTTCAATTATATCATTAATATTCATTCTAAGAATTGTTTATGTATTAATGGAATGATTTTTAAGAATCCCACATCATTAAATGAGTTATTATTTGGATGAAATGATTATGAAACTTGTATATCATTCCTTAGGTTATGATATGTTTACATATTTTTGATACCCATTTCATTTCACGGGGTATGTAATTAATTTTAAAGATATTGTGGAACATGTATATTTGACATCACAATGGTATGGGTGTGAACTATATCTCCAAATGATGCATTGGGTAATTATGGGAAACTCATGAGATATATATTCTCTTTATGAAAATTATTTCACGTTCAAAATTCAATGTGTTGACCTTGTTCTCTTGTCCATAATTTAATGTGAGGAACTATTTTTCATGTCCATAATTATATTCTTTTACATGATTTTCATGTCCATTATTTTATATATTTACATGTTATTCATGTGCACATGTAAATGAAAGGGAATGATATCATGTTCTTAAACACTGAACCTCTTAAAATTTATACATTTTCCTAAATATATATGTTGACGTGTATGCCAGAATTTTATTCCTTATGCCAATTTTATGATCATATGTATTATTTTATTTGATATTTTTATAATTTAAGAGTACCTTTGATATATAGGGTATGATCCTCTAATGATATTATTACATTATTATACCATGTGTTCTCATTTTTTGGGTCTATATATCACCCTTGTTTACTCATACTGAGCACATGAGATCAACCTTTCTTATGTTCCCTTTCCTCGGGTTATTATGAAAATTTTCTGGAAGATGTACTAACTGTAGATATCTTTATTTGATATATTGATGATATTTCACTAGGATATAATATTGTGTCCATGATTCCAAAGAAACTAAAATATTATGGTCATTGATAATGTATTATTGTAATGAAATATATATTCATCTAAAATGATGTAATATCTATATATGTTAATCATGTGTATCTATAGTTGGTATAAAATTAATGGTTTAGTAATCCTTTGTAAACTAGGATTAGAAATCATTTGTGATATCCCTAGGTATATTTTAAAGGATATGTATAAGGTTGTCTCTATGTATAAGTATAAGGATGATTCAACATTTAGGAAAATGTCCTATAATTTTGGTAAAGGGTAAAGTGAATATTTTCCGAGAAATAAATCCTTGTATGGATACTTCAAGTGAATGTGGCTCTATCAAAGATGTAACTAGAGGTAAAAAAATATTACAATAATATCTGAACCATTCTTGGGGTAATTTATTACATGAAAATGGGCCTTTATGCACACCAGGTTTGACAATCTTGTGGTATATGCATTGGAAATTTCCAAACCCTTCACGAACCATCCTGATTGATTTTAGGATATGTTATATATGAGTAAACTAGGGTGAAACTAAGTTATAATATATTAAATAAGGTGTCAAAGGATAGAAATTATATATATTACTTTTCAAGATTATGTGGTTCCTCATTATAATAACTATTTCTTACTCTATTATTTTGGTTTTAGTCAATGGATAAAACCCCAAGAAATGACATTAATGATGGATCTGATAGACAATGTAATGATTTTAGTACATTCAAACTAAATTATGTGGGATATGGAATACATAATCTTGTTTCTATAACTATAAAACCATCTAAACCCATGAATCATGATAGGTTTACAAATGACTAATAGTGGGGAAAATATTCTCTTGAATCCTTCAAAAAGAAACTTCTACCTTAATTAAGTGGAATAACATATTCACTAGTAGCTGAGAATTTTTTTTGTATAATTGAGACGATATTTTTCTATATTCATTGTTCATAATGATAAAACATTATGTTGTGAACTTATCTCTTGGAAGTTAAATTGAATATATGGTGGGAAGTTATCAATCATATAGGGAACCAAGAAAATATTTACTCCATGTATTAAGAAGAGTTAAAGAACTAATTTTTTAGATATACCTTCCTTGTATTCTTATTCCAAAAATAAAAATTTTAGTTACTCATCTACCTCAAGTTTATGATAAGAAAATAAGTATAAAATTCAATGTAAACTTTTATGACTATAGAAAAAGATAATTAGATTTTCTTTATGATAAATGTGTTGAATGTCTCATGAAAGAAATTGTATTATGGGGACAAATAAATGTTTTATGTGAGGAAAGGAAATTCATTAAGAATTTGAGACTGGATGTGATGGAAAGAAGTTATCTAATAGTGATAATGGAGTAAAATCCACACAAAATGAACCTCCCCCACTTCAATGATACAAGTTCAAAGAAATAGGGCATTGTGTTAAATATTTCCTAAACACAATGTCTAGTGAAGATTATCGATGTAATAAACCCTTTTAGGATAGTGGAAAATGAAAATCTCATATGATGACTATTGTACATGTGGAGAAAAACAAAACATTTGGGTAATGATTGAGTGTTTATGAATTGAAATTGAAGAAATATTTTTTTGATCTACTTTTGTAGTATTAAGGAATAATGAATCTTTTATGGATCGGTCCACTGTGATCTTTACATAATGATTATGAACATATGTTGAATGATGCTGGTAACCATGAAATGTGATTGTGGTAATAAAGTAAATTTTTTGGAAAACACGTGATTAACGGAAGGATAACCCTTAATATAATCATGATCTCAATATAATGATGATCGGACAATGTTATATTGGATATGAATAAGTATATTAGATTATACTAGTTTCTTTGTAACTAAAACTTGTTTTACTGTTATGATGGATATGCTATCATTGTTGAAGTATAAAACTTCATGGGAAATATGGATCATATCCAATAACCTATTGAATACAAAAACATTTGTGTTTAAATTATGATGTATGGTAAATCAATTTATTTCCTTATTTTAAGAGTATACATGGTTAACACATTCTGATGTTTGGAATGCCAGAACTATGAAATACCTTGTGATATATGAGAGATAAATGTTAATCCAATTTAATAAACTTCTTTATTAAGTATTGTATTTTCATCTATTGGATGGACTGTGGGATTATCCTTTTATGAAAAGATAATGTCAAATTTCAGATGATTTTGTTAAATTAATGTTTTATCTCACCATAGTTTGATTTACACATATTTTATAACTTTTGATAACCTTTTTCATGAATATAGACAAATGTACAATTATTATTTTCATGATTTTATAATTCTTCATTAATTAAAAATTAAAACACATTTTTTTTAGAATAAGAGAAAAATGTGAAAATGGTAATCAGAAAACAATGGGTGACGTTGTTCTAAAATAAAGTAATTATAACTTCTCTTTAATTCATTAACATTTAAAAAATTGATCATGATGTAAAAGGGTGTCATATCATCATCATTTTTAATGATATAAATAAACACTTTTACACATCTTTATTTTATGGTTTTTTGACTATTAATATTCCTTGGATGACCTAGTTCCTTCTGATTTGCAATCTTTATCAATCTCTATGACGTTTTTTGCTTTTCTTTCTTTCCCAAATCATCACCTATGTTCTCCAATGTAGATATATAGTCATTATTTAATTTGGGAAAATATTATTTTACAATTTAATTACATAAATTATTATTAATTCATTATTTTTATGATGTGGGTTTCGATTTTATTTATAACCAAGAAGAATTCCTAAATAGAAATTCATTTTAAGGGGGGTAGAATGCAACAACCCTATGTTTTGTGAATTTTTTCCAAAATTAATTTTATCTTTTTTTTCACATCATGTAACTCTGAATATATATTTTTTTTTATATAATATCACTATTCTTTGGATTATGAAATACGCAACACCACAGAAAACATATACTACATGCAACATCGAGGTCTCTTGTGTTACACAAAACACTGAGTTTTTGAAAATCAATACTATAATAGTATAATTATTTTAAAAAATAGTTATAATATAGCTATTAATCTGGTGAAATGAATTTTAATAAATACTTTTAAATATTAGTTATAATTATTTTGATAATGATAAATATAATATCTAGAAAATTTATTATATGTTTCAAACATCTATTTTCTCAAATAAATTAATTTTTATGTCATAATATGAAAAATAAGAAAATTAATCATAGACACTCAAAGAAATATAATCTAATAAAATAACAATTATGCTTGAATTAATAATATCAAAATTATCTTATGGATAATTTTAGGTATTTCATCTGAAATGTTTCAAAATTATATGAATAGGGAAAATACTACATAGTAGTTAAAAACTATCTTTTTCATTTAAATAATTATTTTTTACATTAAATTGATTTTAAAGTCAAATTAGATAAATAATTAATATATTAATCAAATTTAGGTCATTGGAAACATTTTTACTATAGAATTATATATAAAACAATTATTGAACTTTTGGAACATCTATTTTACCTGCCTTCAAACCGCATATATGGGATGAGAGTAAATACAATTTTACCACTTTTGTGAATGGAATTTCAAAAAACAGACATCCATTGTTGTAATAAGTATGAAAAATTTGTTCAAATAAGATCAAAATAATTTTTGTTCATTTGTAACTTTTGAATTTTGATTACTGCGATTAAAGGTAAATAATGTAATTAAAGGAAAAATATATATATTTGTAATATAAAATTACCCTAAAACTTTTCCTAATAACATTTTAAGTTTATTTAAAAACCCATCAAACTTAGGTAGAAAATATGATCTTATATAATCCACTTGTATTAGATTAAGAAAATTTTTATATTTTATTTAATGTAGAGTTAAAAATTTCATATTCAAAATTTAATAACTAAATAAGTATTAAGAGTGTATTATACATAAGATAAATTTGACTATAAATATTCAATATAAATCTATGATATTTTTCTACATCATAATAATTAATTTCTAATTTATATATATATAAATAAATTTAATTAGACATAATGATGATGTGGTAATATATTTATTAAAGGTTGAATAAATTAAATTATATTAATAATACTAAAATAATTATCATTTTATCTATTTTATGCCATACACAAATTTTTTGGATGACTATAACATGTTATATATTTTTTAGTGTATTTCTTTTAATGGAATCAGGTCGTTATTTTTTAATAAAAAGTCAATAATAATTTGTGTCAAAATTCACATAAATATTATTTAAAAATAATTAATATTTTATTAAATGGTAAAAAATTTAATATAAATCTCTATGTTGGAAAAAAACTAGGAATGTTTCAAAGATGTTATAAATGATCCAATTGGGGTTGTTAATTGGTTTTATGTTAACCTTATAGTGTAAAAAGATAAGTTTTCATGGTAAGAGTTAACTTATTTAACTAAAGGATAAGGATAAAAGATAATGAGTGTTTTGTTACCTATTCATGTCCTAAATTCATTGGATGGGCGGATTTAGACCCATACTTATCTAAACATATAAATAAATAACTTCAAGTATAGTTTAAATCCAATATAAATTTATAATATATTAATAGTTTTGTAGCTTCCTAATGTTCCCTTCCTCCCCCTAATAAAAAAATAACTTCTCATTCTCATTAATTCACACCTCCAAGTCCATTTGGATCAGCCAAACCCTCCCAATTTCATCTCCCAAATTCCGTAAATATATATAAGAGACCATAATTTCTTATTAAATATATACAATTAAATCCTTTTGTGAATATCAGAAGAAGATACCAAAAATAGGTAATTATTTTACCACCTCTTCCATAGTTCTTTTCTTCATCAACCACCCTTTTTATGTTATTTACATACAATACTAATAAACCGAGCATCCAAAATATAATGAGAATTTATTATTATTATTATTGTAAAACCATATTTCTCATTTTACCCATCCTTGAAAAATTAATATCACCATGTGTTCATATGTAGGGATTATCGTCGCTATATAATGGTGTAAACTATTTTCATGTATAAATTATTTCTATGGGTATGCCGATGAATATAAAGGGTGTAAATAAATAATATGACATACTATTGTTACTTTATAATTAATATTCCATCAAATCTAATACCATTTAATAATAAATATTTATTTCATTACTCGTACGTGCTTACAACTTATAATCTCAATGATGCGATATGATTCATCTTCAACATTCACCACTCCTGGATGATTATAAAAAAATATTATCAATAAGTCTGAAATTTATGATATAATAATTCTACATTAATAATAATATATTTATATAAATACATATATATATATATATATTTCTTTTAGATACCCTATTTCAACCTGATAATTAAAAATGGAAACAGTGTTCATGCGTACGTAAGAATTTCCAACTCCATAAATGATGTATTCAATTTCAAAATAATTTATGATATTGACTATTAAAATACACATATAGTGGATATATATTATATATATATCATTATATAAATTCTAAAATCATGATATGAGTGTATGGACCAATGATGTAACAAATTAAGACATATGTGAATAATAAAGCGAATATTACCCTAATAAAAACATTAACATTGGATTGTTAACAGGAGGGTAATAAAAAGTCATAAAATATTTTTTATTATGTATAAAAATATGCATCATTAAAATATTTATAATAAACTTATATTTATTATATAGTAATAACTTTTTAGTACAAAGAGATTCAAGACCCAAGGTAGGGGATAAATTGCAAATCTCATTATAATTCAATATTGTTTATACATTAGCATTTACGGGAGTTTATTTATCATCCATGTCCAAGATTTCAAAAAATTATTTGGTAAATTGTTTGAATATTTTATTATGTGTATTTAAAAATATTTTTACCCATTTTTACTTTTTACTACACTGTTGGTAATGAATCATCCTTTCGTTTAGCAAATGAGTGACTTTTTGACTTTTCTTGAAAAATTATGAGAATGATGTATTTTTAACTAATATATCACGAATGTATTTAATAACTTTAATGATGCCCTATTACCCTGAATCTTCACATACATGTTTATAAGGTTACTTTCAAATAAAATTTTTTCATTTAATATTGCAAGGAATTTTAAGGTAATAAAACAATTTCAACAATGAAATTATATTTTCTTTGAGAACTATTTTAAATGAATCTCATGATTAATTTATGTGTTTCAAAAGTTGTTTAAAAATTATTTTTTAATATTTTTTCTTCCATAAAAATTTATTTTATAAAAATTCAAGTTCTAAGAGATCTTTTGAAATCTTTCCCCACCTTTGATGAAATACATTGTTATAGTTTCATAATTCCATTAATATTCATTATAATAATATTTTATGTTTTGATGGTATGATGATTATGAAATAAAATTTGTTTCATGGTTTATTATCTTGATGAAAATATTATGAATGTTGAATATCTTTTTATATGTTATTATTTGTTAATATGTTTATGATACCCATTTCATTTCATGGTTTTTGTTATTATTCTTAATGATGTAGTGGTACATGTATGTATGGATTAATTATGAGATGGGTGGGACCTATATCTTCCTCTCATGAATTTGATAATGATAGAAAACTCATGGGTTGTATATGTTATGAATGAAACTTTTTCCATGTTCACAATTCTATGCATGGACCGGATTCTCTTGTACCAAATTATATGTGTAGGCCTAGTTTTCATGTCCATAATTATATGTGTGGACCTAGTTTTCATGTCCAAAATCTTATGCAAGGACCTGGTTTTCATGTTGATAATTGTATGCGTAGACCAGCATTTCATGTATATAATTTTATATATAGACAATGTTTTCATGTCCATATGTTTATTCAAGGGCATGATTTCATGTCCTTAGTGAGTGAACATGCTACTATTTATACATTTTCACAATGTTCTATGATGATGTGTATGTCCAAATTTCATAACTTATGTCAACTTTATGATCCTATTAGAATATCCAGTGCAAAGGGAAAAACACTAAACCTAATATATGTATTTTTTTAAAATATAATCATATATCACCATGCACTGACATAATTAATAATAAATTAAAAGTATTCTATATCATTATTTTTTCGAAAGGAGGATACAAAATAATTTTTTCTAATTTTTATATCATTTAAAATAGTACCAATTATCTCCCTAAAAACATCCATTAATACAAAACCAATCTTTTTTTCAAATAAATTGGCCATTCATTTTATCAAATGAAAACATCATTAAATTTTGGTTTAAAATAATTTTAATGTCCCACTAGTGAAAACATGTATACATATTATATTTTACATGAATAATAATTCTATGTTAAGATTTCACATAAATTTTCGTAATGGAATCCAATAGTGACAAAGTGAAACAATCTAGTATAGATTCAACCAGGATATAAATGATTAAAACTCCCTAATATAAAATTTAATAAATTCATCAAGGCCACTAGCCATATCATGATTCTAAACTGGTGAACATATGTACCTTAACCTCCACTATTCCATCCAAGTCATTATCTTACAATCAAATAGAGGTGATCATTTTAAAATTAAAACATACTAAATATAAAATCAGATCAACATGTATACAAATTAATCATAAATTATTCTCACATATTTGAACATCCACTACCAATATACCAATTATTTAAAGAATATTATATATATTCATTTAATTTCACATCACCACACTCAAAATAAATATCTCATAAAATATATTCAAGAGTACAACATTTCCAATACACATAATGGGCTATGTCTTATGGTATTTAATTTTCAAATTTCTCTTCTAAAGTGAGAAAAAATATATTACACATTCTAGTCAAATTATTGAATAATTATAAAAATTCATTACTTATTGTAAACCACTTAGTAAATAATTACACTTTAATAAGTAGACAATTTCAAATAATTATCTCAAAGAAGATTAAAACACCCATGCCTTATAAGACCACACATTACTCTTTATTATTGAATTAACCACAATAAATAATTCAAATCATGTTCCATGATCCAAATGGTTCATTAAATTTCCAAAATTAAAAAGATATATTCCATTAAAAACCAATTTCTCAATAACCAAAATCAAAATCGCCTTTTTATCATTTTTCAAAACCTATTGAATTGAAAAATTCTTCCAATAAGTACTACAAATGAAGAGAAATCATCAATTTCATTGAAAATTCATTTTCAAAACACATAAAATCATATATTTAATTCAAAAATAGATTATTTTTTCATATACTATGGAATACAAATCACTAAAATGAAACCAAAATCAATATATAGGAATCACTCCCGAAATAATGAAGGATATTCTCGATGGAAAAAAATCCAATTTTGAAAACATTGATTAAATAAAAATACAAGAATTTCATAGATCATATTCATGATGTATATTACCTATAAGGGAACCATCATCAAAATTGAGAAATACCTTCCTAGTGAGAACCACCGTGATGAATGGAATTAATGTCAATCAACAAAATAGGTTGGGGATGCCAAAATAAACCAAATAGATTATATATGTTCAAAAATATTCATTTAAGATTGAGGGATACCATTACATTAACCAAAAAATCATTATATAAAATTACATAAAATCTACAACGAGATCTTGCATCTAGTGACACCACTAGATACCAAGTGGCCACCACTGGGGAGTCCTTCATTACAAGAAGACTGCTTGGAAACCTATAAATTCCACCACTAGAGAGTGTGTCTTAATGCATCATTGGTGGGGTTGAAATAGGAAACATAGATTTATATCATTCTTAAAGAAACCTAATGGCCCTCTCAAACTAAATGGTACACCACATACAACTCTTTCATATCGGGGTCGATGTCAACACCCAATCTAGGCTTCTTGAAACCCTATGACCCCTTATGACACACAGGTAAAATAAAAAATACCACTCAATGATAATATAAATGTTAGGTTATGACTTATAAATATATATATATTATTCATAATATAATTTATTTTTTATTAACAAAAAAATAGCACAATATTTTTCAAAAATAGATGGTATAGCTACTCATGGATTATCAATATTTAATACATTATTATCCTTGAACGATGATTGAAATGGAATATTTTCTTAGAAAAATGAAACTATTAATATATACAAGTTGGTGATTGAATGCTATAAAACCTTTTTATAAATTAAATATATTTATATTGGATTCCTAATTTTAATATTATCCAACCGCAATCACATAACTACTAAATAATCAACTCTTAAAACGAACAAATAGGTTTAAAAAGAAAATGTTTCTCTATAGAGATTAGTATATAATATTCAACAGATTGTATTTTCATATGATATAATTATATAGTTTTGAGCCTAAATATTTTTCCTATTAATACTATTACTAGAGAGGGATTATATAGATTATTTACAAGGATCATCCTTTTCAATTCATCTGATAATCACTATAATATAAATAAATCTAAATCCAAACATTTTTTTGGATAAAGTAATGAGATATATTGAAGGGTTTGTATCATGATTCATTGGATTACATAATGTTATGGATGAAAGAAATAAGTCTAATTGTATAATGATACCATTACCCACAATATTATATAAATTAGAGATATATCCATTGATTTCAGGATATTAATATTGAGGACATCTAAAGGTAGTAATTTCATTTTGGTGGTAGTCGATCACCATATCAAATTCACATGTTTCATTACATTCATGGAATATTTATCTCTTCACCATTTCACTATCAGATACATAATATAATTAGTCAAACATTATGTATTACCATTATCCATTTTATATTACCTACACATATATTTGACCTCATTATTTTGGGTATGAACACTAAATGAAATATATATATATTTTATTTTTAGAACTTCTTATTTTAATTATAATGATGTTCTATCTTAGATAACAATTCATAATCACATGCTATAGTAAGATTAAATTTAACTAATTTCCAAGTATTTTGGGATCAACGCCTTAATGTTGTGGAGTTATCATATACATGAAATTTCCATTCCAATAATCAAATAGAATTGTATCATGATCTATATAGAAAGTGGTATCTGAAAAAAATGCAAGATCCCATTATTTATTTTAGATATAGATCATTTTGACTTTGATCCAATTCTATATTATGATCCTAATATAGAATTTTTTTGAGTTTAGAAAGGTTTTGTGAGTGTTAAAGTCCTATTCAGATCATTGAACCCTGGATGGTCGGTGAAACCAACTTTTACTTTGTTCGGAGAAACCATACGGGGTAGCATAGATGATTATCTGTATCAGTGTGTGGCTTAATAATGGGGTAAATATGGACATATAGATTTCCCAAACCATTCTATTGGGTCTTCATTCCCATGTGGAATGTTGATAGTTTTTAGAAGATAATATCCACATGATTAGCACATTGTTTTCCAAACCATGCGGCCAAACCGTATGGGTTTAATATTCAACCTATAAAAGGAGAACAATTGGGGAATAGTTTGTCCAACCAAGTCTCCATACAATTTGACCCAACAATTTTGGTTGAATTTCCCAAATTTCCTATAATATGTTATAAGTATACTCATCCTTCTATTTCCTATTATATCTATAATGAAGTGGGTTCATCTCTCTTTTTTATCTCTCCTCTGCCTAATTGTAGACATCATGATTACTCTATGATCGGGTGTATGATTCAGATTTTGTCAGTATCATTGGATTCCACTTAGTATGATATTTTATTATATAATACCTTTCTCTTTTTCCCTTCATCTTGAAAAATTAACTTATTTTCATTTAAATATTCCTTATTTCTAGGGTGTTAGTATGTTCATCATATATCATCTGATCCATGAAAAATAAAATGATGATACATGAAGAAGAGAGTTTTATGAGTACGAGTTTTTTGGATTATTATGTATCATTTATTTTTTTTATTTTTCATAATCTCCGATTTCATGAAACCAACATATTTGAATAATAATTGATACTATTTTTAATATTCTTTATATTAGTTGTCATATTTCGGGCCTAATGATTTGTTAGAGCCCCAATAATATCACATTCAACAACATTAGAGTTATCCATACATTTGGATACTCCCATGTCACGACTCAGCCCATAATGTGGATTGAGCTGCAACTACACCAATCCTACATCCATAGGCCAGGGGGTGGAGACTAGCATCGATGGAACACCAAACTAGGGGATGCATGTTCTTAATAAAGAGTATAAACACATTAAGCTATCTCAATAAATAGTACATAGGAGAAGAACGAAAGATACAATACTGTTATTAAAGGTAAACCAAAAATATATGAATCGGCCTCTAAATATAACAAGTACAAGGAAATTAAAGACTAAAATTAATGGGGGGAAAATACACACCTAACTAGAAATGTGCCAGAACCAAGAAATAGGTGAAAAATTAAAACATCTAGAGAGTCCCACTCATGAATCATAATCTATGACCATCGCATGTGGTCTAAGCACCATGTATATCTAAGCTCTCCGGATATCATGATCATCCTTTTTGTCATCTACAAGGGAACAACAAATGCTAGAAAATCCCTAGCCGGGGGGATTCTATGAATACTCACTAGGATGCCCTGAAGGCTCGAGAGAGCAGCAAGAGATGTACTAAAGAGAGGAGCAGTAAGATAGAGAAATGTACAATAAGAGTGAATATAAAGTGTACAACTCCACTCAACAATAGATATGATCGCTCAAAGTGAACCAAATGAATGATTAAGAGGAAATATATCTAATAGCTCAGCCCAAAAATGTAAGTAGAAAACAGTTCTAGGTAAATCCATCTGCAATTCCCAACACCTTTTCACATCATCCCAGGAATCCCATGTCAGAGGGGGCCAAAACATGGCACCTCGATACTATCCGCTTTGGGAAGCACTGACTCTCCCTCACTGTTTAGATCATATTATGATGACATGTATCAATGGGGAAAGTGCTTCTATTCCTTTTGGGTCCTTAGGTAAGTCGAACCATTCCTCACCACCACGTCGCACGTTTGAGGGTCTTCTCTGATCCATCGGGGACCGCACTACAGGGCCCGGTGGGAGGGTCAGGCTGATATCTCCATGGGTACGACATTGTGGGTAATCCCTGTATCTCCTCAGGGAATATACTCTTGGTCATCCAGGTATCTCATTAGGTACTACACTCTGGGTCATCCTAGTGTCTCCTCGAGGACTACACTACAAGGCCTGGCGGGAGGGTCAGCCTAGAACTACACGGGTCATCCTTGCAGTATGGTACCTCTCAGAAGGCATTGAGGATCATTGATCATCCCTGCTGGATGGTAAAGTTTAGAAAATCATCAAGGAACTTTGATCATCCCCATTGGATGGTACATCTCAGAAAAGAGTCGAGGAAATCTGATCATCCATGTTGGATGGTACATCTCGGAAAATAATCGAGGAACTGTTATCATCCACACTTTATTGTACATCTCAGAAAAGTATCAATGAACTATGATCATCCCCATCAGATGGTATGTCTCATAATGTCACTGAGGAACTATAATCATCCCCTCTTGATGGTACCTCTTACTAAAATGTCACTGCATTCATCGGTTGTCACCCTAGGTAGGCGTTACACTTGGAATATCTCACATCATATCTCAAATGCCACTAGAGAGGGAACCATCAAAATCTATGTAGATAAACACATAGTAAAGGGTACCCATATGCTAAAGTCTGAGTTCAAAAGATAGATATGCAAGAGATAGAATTTTCGTAATGCGGTAGATGATGCGTGTGGGGCCCACACGTTGTATGGCCTTGCCTCTTCGTAGGGCGTGTACCTATCCATACTCAAGTACTAATCCAATAATCATTTACCCCATGGTGTGTAAGTGTTCTCCTATAGTACATGATATCTATATCAAAAAAGTTGTCAAATGTGTATTGCTCATTGTAAAACTGAAGGGTGAAAACGTACTTTTACTGGAAGGCATCCTCAATGGAACTGTATTTCCAAATATATCACACCGTTACGATCTTAAGAGAATAATGCACAATATTGAATATTCATATTATATGAACAAACATCTGATGGAAATGTCATATATTGCCTCGTTGCGCTTGAATGGTGTTTTTTGGGGCCAATTCCTTGGTGATGAAACAAATTATTTGGATCATGTCATTGTAATCCTCTCAAAAAATTACACAGCATCATCTACCCATTCTCCTAGAATAGATACCTATTGAAAAATCACATTTCACCATAATAAAAGTAACCCGCCCTTGTGGGTCTGCATTTCAAATTTGTTTTAAAAACCTGGAATTAGTCATGAGAATTCAATTTCAATGTCAAGGTCATGACGTTGCTAACAGCTTGCCAATCCGATATCTTATGGAAGAGATACAACTGTTTCAAGATTCCACAACAATAGAAATATTATTATTGTTGGTCATTTCGTGGACCTAATCCATGAACAAGAATTTGATATCCAAAATTGGACCTGATTCGGCCGTTTTAATGTTTGGGTCATGTCCCCACTGATGGATATTTAATTGGATGTCAAACGTGGAAATTATGGCAGGTCAAACCATTAATAATTATAATTTATTATTATTATTTAGAAATTTTGGGGGGACCCGATCTTCAAACCTGACAAAGAAATCCAACATGAGTTTCAAGAATACCATCTTGAAAAATGGGTCATGCTTTCACAGACAACATTTCAAACTAACACTCTATGTCATATATAATTCAACTCATCATTTGAAAATAATAATATTATTATTATTTAAGGGAATTTAATAGACCTGATACATTGGTCAGAGAAAGGTACACAACATGCATCATAAAAAGTCTATCTTGAAAACATTGTCACATCACAGTTGATGACAATTCAATCAAACGTCGCAAGAAAGAGTTATGGCATGTCAAAGATTTAATAAAAATATTAAATATATTATTTCATGAGCATTTCGGATACCCGATCTGAATATCCAAAAAAAATCCCATATCGGACTTGTAATGTTTGTCTCGAAGTTAGGGTCATGATGTCGCTGATGTTTCATCAATCAGTCATCATTTGAAGTAGTTATGGATTGATTAAAAAATTACACAACAAAACAACTAATAATTAAATTATATTATTATCATTTATTTATTGTCCCTTCATTTTTTGAATGGTTACATGCATGATAAGGGTAATATTGTATTTCATTCCCCTCAATTCCCCAGGTCCACACTCTTTTTTATTTCATTTAGTTTTCCTTTCAATATTATTATTATATCATTATAATAAAATTGAGCCTTGTGAAGTGTGGACATCTCCCCCATTTACCATGTTCACATGGTGTGCCACCCATTATCAGGTGTTTTGATTTATTTAATCCATTTATTATTATTCTCTCTCATATCATCCTCAACCACATTCATAATTTTTCCTCAACTGAAACCCTATTTCCACCTCCAATATATTTCCACAACTCATGCACCCTGTAAACCCTAAATGCACCCTCTACACAGATCCTACTCATATGGAATCTAGAAATCTCTCACACGAACCGCTATCCCAATAATAGACTAATGGACTCCTCCACGTCGGAACAATATGTCACTGCCTTATTGTTAGTCGACGAGGGAGATTCCTCGTCATCGACCTCCACTATTCATTTCCACTAGTCACCTCAGAATTCCTCCACTGCTCGCCCCTCTCTGAAATCCCCTTAGAGTAATCACACATTTTTGTTCATATGAAGGTGCCCCCTCTGTTGAAATTTATTAGCCTCCATGTGATATGTCACTGGTGGTCAAATATCAACCACCTGATCTATTCGGGAAATGCTATCAGTGTGGCGCACCTCCACCTTACAAAACCGAGTACAAAAACCCTCGAATTGTTCTTCAATCCATTATATACTCCTGTAATACAATATCACACATCTATTGATCATGAATTTACATCCTCGTAAATGGTAAAATATGTGGGGGGTTTGTTTCACAACAATTTATTGTCTGGTATTTGATGAACCTCTGACCAAAATAAAATATGGCAATGATCTGAGGGAGAACAAAAAGAAAATCATGATTAACAAATTTGACAATTAACATGGCTATTTATTGGAGTATACATGACTCATTGACTTTAAAATGATGAATATAGAACAATAAAAATAATTTATAAATTGATAAAAGTAGATAATCTAAATATCTAGGATCGTGCAAGATGGCGGAGAATGAAGATGCAATTTTTCACATTCTCAACGTTTAATTAGAGGTGTAAATACACTGAAGACGATTCCTATATGGATTGGATCATTCTATTTCATTGATGTATGCATTTTTCAATGAAGGTGGATGATCTGTTGTTTTTTCTGCTTCATGATCCATCTAGAATCATAGGTTCATCATTGTCTGTTCTTCATTCGTCAACTGGAAGGAGAGTAGAGGATGGGGGGGTTGTCCGTCATTGGCGAAACTGAATTGTGAGGCCAACACCCTCTAAAAATGAATTTATAACCTCTCATTAAGTTAAATTAATTTAATCAAATAATTAAATGAAAAATTATTTAATTATTTAATTAATCTTCCACGTAGGAACATAAGCCATCCTCCAAACTCTGGAAATGTTAATACTCTTCATATAAAAAACATACGATCTAAACTCAGATGTGGTAGCATACTTCTCATATAACCCCACATCCCTAAATTATTTGGGTATTATCTATTAATTTAATAAATTAATAAATTAATTCATATATTTAACATATTTTCAATGAGTGAGGGGTACTAACATCTCGCGCCAACTTATATCATGTCGCGCCGAAGGGAAATAGAATGTTCATGGAGCCAACCGTCCTCTCAGATTTCCAATCCGACCAAAATTTTAAGATATATACATTTTTCTTTAGTAAATCACATGTGCGTAATGTAATATAATTTAAAATTTTTATAAAAGTAATTTCCGGCAAGTCGGGCCTCAGAATTGCATGTTGTCTCAGCACCAACCTCTGGAAATATTCTTAGAAATATTTCAATGTGTTATTAGGAAAAAAATGGGTATCTACATCCCACATTATGCCTAATTGGGTTTCAATATATAACTAAAATAACACTTAATGGTTTGTTTGGATTTTCTTCTATGTTATGATATCATTTGATAGTGAATAAATGATGTGTCATGACATTACTAGTGCCCATGAAAATTTTAATGCATTGAATTTGTTAAGGGTGAGTGGTAAGCTCATGTCACTTAATTAAATGAAATAATGGAAAACCCTTGTGGATATTAGTTATATATGAATTATGATTTATTTCATTTCTCATATTAATGTCAATGGATATTACTACTAAAGATTTGTGGGCCTGGAGACCCTATTTTGTTATGAAATATGGGCATGATTACCCTAATGCATGTTATAATATAATGGGTATGGTATCCATCTCACTTTAATACTAAATGAGAATAACGACCCTTTTAATAATTAAATTGGATTGGACCCGTATATAAATATCGTACTATTTGAGAATGATGTACCTTGTGATAAATTATAGGAATATAAATTTTATGATAATATATAGGCATGATATACATTGTGATCCTATACAAGCATGATTCCCTTTACTATGATATTGGGTCTAGAATCCCTATATGTGATATTGGGAGTGGAATCCCAATAATGTGATAATGGGCATGGTATCCCTTACAATTGATATACTCTGCAAGGAGTGTACTATTCTACTTTGTTACTGGGCATGGAAATATGTATAATTGTGATAATGGGAATTTTATCACAAGATACATTTTCATAGTTTTTCCAGAATGGGTTGATGTAGGTAGTGTAAGATTGTATATCCTTCAGGAACAAGACCTAACCCATGTTTAGTTATTATAACTATATATCATTGTTATATCTCTACACATTTATATTGTATAAATAGATAATATATTAATATTCATCATTGGTCCTAGCCTAATAAGGTTTATCTCACACCCAATCCATACCATATGTAGAACCAATGAATATTTTATGCTTATAGGTGGAGATGATGGAATGTGTCCACTTATGGTTGATTGTCTTCGTGAATAAATTAGAATGGGGCTAGGTACCATATGGATGGGTATGATCTCAGGATATCTGGATAGATTTTGGGATTCTTTAGTATTTCATGTATTATAAGGATGTATGCTACTTGTATCCATGTTTTCCAGCATTATATATACATGAAATACATTATCATCCTTTTTTATATTATTCAGTGTTTAGTTATCAGTTGATTATTACATCTTATTATATATTACACTTATTTAGATATATATATATATATATATATATATATATCGATAGTACCAATGTTCTACATGGATGATAAGGGAATAGTATATCCACAAAACACTTAAGACACTTTATTATAGATAGAAGCATATGGTGATCAGTGATATTCTCTTGAGGCCTTGTGGCCAACTATGATTGGGTCATCATTCAGTGACATCCTAGGCTGGGACTTCACAATGTGTTATCAGTGGGTTTCTATTCATTCCATAATAATTAGAGTCAACTGATATGGTATTAGGAATTCTATGGGATTTGGAAATTAAATTTTCCGTGGAGTAGCTAACCCATTTTGGAGAAAATCCATATTTCGTCGAATATAAATTTCTATTTTCAATATTTCCCTTATAATAGTTGTTTGGATTCCACCAATGACTGATGCCATTCAATTTTTCTAATAAAATTTATATGATTAAGGATTATATTTTTTTCATTGTTTCGATAAGACGAGGGAAATGAATCATTTATCAATTATTATATAAGGCACACTCTATAAAATTAACACACCATGCATATTCTATTCATATAGGATAATTGTGTTATTCTAATGACTTCTTTTTTACATGAGATATTTTATTCATATACATTTAATTGTTATCATCTATGGTATCTTCAAGAGATTGAGAAAAACATGGTTGTTACAAATATTTTTTTCTATAATCTAGTAGACTTTTCTTTCAATTTTAATAGAAAACACCCTAAACAGTCAACTATGGAACATTGAGTCCTGGACCTTTGGTCACATGGAATATAACATGTGATAGTATAGATTGACTAGATTCATTATTTCAGTTCATAAGCTATGTGTGACATTATGGATTATATGTGGATGACCATATATTCAATAATTTTAATCAAATTTCAATTTAATACAATTTTAAATTAAATTGAAATTGAAAAACACATATATTGACCCTGTAATAACCTTAATAGTGCGATGTATATTGAATGTATGTCGTTCTATATAAGTGTTTCTATTACAATGTGTTATATCTTTCAATTATAAGATAGATATTCCTATTACATGGAATATATTTATATAAGATCTATTTCTATATCATTGTTTTATATCATTATTGAATCCTTTTTTTTTGAGGTGTTTTTTTAAATTATACATTAATAGCACCACAACATCACACTGTCGTACACTATGAGGTATGTGATGAAAACACATTAGATGTGGTTGGCTCTAAGATGCCAGTTATAACTCTATTAGTGCATCCTGTGGAACATTTTCATGTTCTTGATATGGGGGACGATACAAGGTTTTGAGGACGTGTCCTACTGCTAATGTATATGTTACTTGGATCCCCATGCTCTACCTTTATATGGATGTGTTTACTATGTAATTATAGAAGAAACATCCACCCATGTTTTTAGGGAATGGAGGACTACGTGATATAATTTTTTGTTTGATAAAGTCATGTCTATATTTGAGACTCTAGAGACACCTCTAAATATGAGAGGGAATCTTAGTACATAAATTCTTATAGGTTCTGCTAATCATTAGGGGATATAAAAAATGAGGTATCTCAATGTTGGGATGAGACATAGAGGTATTTCTAGTCGAGGTTATTTGATTATATATTTTATAATACCATAATGGTTGATCATTCCAGGGAGTTTATGAATATTAAGCAGGGTTCAATGAGACTTGGGGAATATTCATCTCATTTTATAGAGCATAAGTGAATCAAGCCTATCTATAATTTTGATGAGAATATGAAGATGAAGATGATAATAGGATGGTCTAAGGAATAATATTTATTCTTAAGTTAATGGTTTTAGGTCTTATGAAATATCTAATATATTGAACCGTTATTTTATCACAGATATGAACAAAGGGTATGTAGACAGTATTTTCCCGGGATGTTTAGAACCCATAAATTGTATTGGTTCTACTAGTGGTTTTAAGTGACGCTTTCAGAAAGCATGCATGGGCTGTGAAAACTAAATTACATCAACATATATTTACATGGCATGATGAAATTTTTTTTATCAAGATAATATAAGTCCATTGGTTCCTAGAAACCCATTCGAGTGTTGAGGATGTGCCAGATTGGGCCAACATCAACATTTTTATAGGACTTTCCCATAAATTTCATATGGGATAGGATCTTTGCTTGCCCCACCATTAGGAGTAGGTTTAGTACATCCACTAAATTAGAGTATATAGAGTACTGTTGGACATACAAGAATTGTATAAATTCTTAGGTATGTTTGCCAAACAACATTTCTTCAGTTCCAATAGAGAGGACCCAGTTCATGTTGTTTTGTGGAAGAATGGGGCTAGGGATCAAGACATGTCTATTAAGTTAAGGAAATATAAAATGATATGGTTGTTGTTTCATCTATTTTATGAAGTAATATTATAGTAATATGTACTCTAATTTTTCATTAATTGATACTGGTGAAACAATTTCTTTTATGTCTATAATTTCTATATTGATACTAAAACTTTATGTTGAGTAATCATATAAAGTGATAACACTGGATAAAAAATTGGTTATATGATCATAGTGAATACACTAGTTAATGGAAAATTATATTGAGGTATGAAGAAATAATTTCTTATTGATCCTTTTCTTCCACAAGATGGAATGCATTGATGTCATTCTCGAGAGGGAAATGTTGGTTCCCTATCATTACGATGTGGATTGTTTATCACTAAAGGGTGTGGTTTACATCACTAGAGGGTAATTATTATATTACAAATTGTTAGATGGATATATAGTCTAATATAACATTAACAATGTATCATGTTATTTATGGTGGGACCATGATTATTTATAGCAATTATAAGGAGGGCCATGCACTTCATCAGGCAGAGTCCCCTCCTATTGTTGATCAATTCATAGATGTCTTCCATGATCGATTTTTAGGAAAAACGTTTGAGAAAAAGTTATCTTTTATTATCAATGTAGTTCATATAGTAGAACATGTTTTCGTTCCTCCTTAACAGATATGTACTACTATGTTACATGAGATTAAGAGGTTGTTATAGGATATATAGGCCAATGGTTTTATATAGATCAACACCTCTCCATAGGGTATTCCTAGCATTTTCTCTAATATAGTTGATGGAATCCATAGTTATTGTAGGTATTAGTGAATTATGTATCATTATATAGTGAAACAATATTATCATTTACATCATATAAATAATATCATTTACTAACTTAGAGTAGAGAGGCTATTCGTGAAGATCACACTAAGAGTGGTATATCATTATGTTCAATTCAGGACGTCAAATATTCCATGTATGGATTTCCATAGTCTATACGAATTAAATGAGTATAATGTAATGGATTTCTATCTTAAAAATGGTCCTCTAATTTTCATATAAATGATGAATAATGGTTTCTATCGATATCTAGATTCTATTGTGGTTGTATTCATAGATGATATCTTGGTGTATTCATGTACATGAAGCTACCATGACACTAAACTAGATATCCTTTTGAATATGCTAAGAGAAAGATAGATATACATTAATATCACTTGATTTATATTCTGTTTCAACACAATTCACTTATGTGGTCTCATTATCTCAGAGACATGAGTTTCAATACATCTATAGAAGGAGGGGAATGCTGTAATTTGGTAGTTAAAAAATAATTTCATTGATATTGAAGTTTAATGGGTATATTCAAATACTAAAATAATTTAATATTGTACTAATCATGCTAATCTTCTCATCTTATGGTCTTTGATATGTATTGTGTGATATTTATATGTTTTGATTTTAGCGAGACATCCTTTCAGGATATGAATGGGTGATTGAATTCATTGTTGATCATGATACTACCATACCTGGGTAGGAATTATATATTCTATTCTAAATCATTACGTATCAAGATAGTAATAGTTATGAAGTAGGATGAAAGAGTCATTACATATGAATCATGGATGTTGATGAGTCTTGTGCATAATTACACAACAGATAATCTAAAGTCCTTAGTTATTTTAAATTCCTTATGTTGTAGGAGGAATTTCCTGCTATAAGATCATTTTTGTGGTGTTTATGGCCAATAATATCATTTTATATATTTTTAATAAGTGTGACATAAATATCATATAGTGAATATGGTTTGAAAAGATGGAGTCCATTGACATTTATCTTTCCTTTACGCTTGGTAAGGGAAACATTGTTGTTGATGATCTATGTAGGGGGATTTAGACACATGTAGTTAAAGAGGATAGTAGTGAATGGAAGTTTATAAAAAAATATAGATATGTACAGAGAGTATCTATTCTTTCATGGAAATTCAGTAATAAGATCCCTACGAGTGACTTATTTGATTTTAGGTATGGTAATGATGATATGTTTTTCTGCTCTTGAGGGCATTATCCTACAATAGAGTATTTCTAGTGAAGATAGACCACATAATTGGTCTGTTGATGATGAAAATGTACTACATATACATATTAATATCTAAGGATTCACATAAATGATATAAGAGATGATGTGTGAGTCACATTCTTCTTAGTTGGGTATTCATCCATTTATCTTGAGGATGAATCCTGGCATGTGTTGAATGTATTGGTGGCCAAGGATGAAATCTCAGATATAATTCCTAATTACTAGGGCTTTAACTAGAAAGTTGGTTTAGGAGGAACACCAATAAACAAATCTCTTTTTACCTTCTTTAAAGATCATGGAATTGAAATGGGAGGATGTTGGAATGGATTTTGAAGTTGGTTTAACGAGATCACCTATAGATAGAGACGGTTTTATGGGTAGTTGTGGATCTACTAAAGAAAGTGTCCCACTTAATTACAACCTAGGATACATAATCATCAGAATTTTTGGGAGTATTATATGATCATGAGATTATCGAACTAAATTGGTTCCCATGCCTTATTATTTTTTATTGTTATTCTTTCCTGACATTAATGTTCTTGAAAGGTTTGTATAAGGATATGGGTACACTGATGTTTCTGAGCATAGCATGTCACCCTCATTCTGATGGCTAGTTGGGATTGACTATAAATATGTTAAAGTAAATTTTCTAAGCATGTGATCTTTACCTCATTATTTTATTGGATAATCATAGCCATCTCTTCATGTTCACCTACAATAATAGTTATTAAGAGACGATTCTTATGGATCCTTTTGAGGACATATACGGTTGGTCATGTCGAGCAACCATCTGATGGTTATATTTTAGATAGGTGGAGATACAGGTTCCTCATATTGATTAGGAGACATCAGATCGGTTTCAACCGATTATGGGATGGATTTCTACAACTCAGTATAGAATGAAATCATATATTTACCAACATTTATGACCTTTAGTGATTGAGTTCATGGGTCATATATTAATATCAGAATCACCCAAACATTTGAAGATACAGATATAAATGCATATGATTTTTTATCTTTACATTGGTGGGATGTTTGAGATTCTAGATATACAAATTCAGGTAGCCTATCAATTTCTTATACATCAATGGAACCATTCATTCTTGACATCCCCCATGTTTCATAGCTTGATCTTAATCATGTCGACTTGTCTAAGAATTATGACCAAGATGACATAGATCATGATGCTGATGATTATTATCAAGAGTATCTAATGCACATAATTTTCTAGGGAATAATGTTTCTATATGATCCTTTTATTCCTTTAGTGCAGCTGTTGTGGTATAAAGAACGTGTATATGTTGATACTTGGGTGTGGGAGGCTGATGCTCATGCTTATTGAACCAAATTTTTATTAGATGAATGTTTTATTTCCTTTTATGGTAAACACAAGGATGGATTCATTTAGGGAGATGATGATATGATATCATTAATTTTTTGAGGATAAAATCAATTTATATTTTGTTTAATTTTTTATTATAGACCTAATATAGATTCACTTTGAGGTTATAATGGTTTTTGGGGGTTTGAGGATATTTTAGAGAATGGAACCTCAGTAATTAGGAGAAACATACTATCCAAATGTTTAGGTGTAACTGTGCAGGGTAGCCCTCATGGTTATGCCCAACCATTAGGGGACGTATAGTGGTGTGAAGAAGGGAACATGGTTTCAAAAAACCATGACATAGGGGCCACACACTAATTCATAATGTTGTGAGTTTTAAGTAGAATGGATTCCCATGATTGTCATATGGTTTCCATAATGGTGAGGCCTAATTATATGGTTTCCCTCTATATGTATTGGGAGGAACATAATTGGTGAATTGTTTCACCAACTATGCCTCCAAATCATCTAACCTATTTATTCTACGAGAAATTCTAATTTTTCTCTTACTGAAGTATAATCTGTCCCCATAACTCTCTTTTCCCCTATTTCTAAAGTGTGGTGGGTTCTTCGTCTTTCATGATCTGTCCTCTGCCTAATTTTATTATTTGTGATATCTCATGGATTCATTGTTTGATTCATATTTTATCAGTCTCAATGGATTTCTTTTAGTATGTACAAAAGTAATATTTCACCTTTCTCTATTTTTCATCCTCTTAATAAATTTTTTGATGTGTGAGATCATATTTTCTTTTTAGAGTGCTTTTATTTCTCCATAATTATTTCTGAACCAGGAAAAAATAATGTTTGATACTAGAAATATTGTGTGGTATGATTAAAAGGCAGGAGATATATTAATTATCCATCTTTATTTTATTTTATATAGTATGTTTAATCATGATACATTCCATTTGAATAATTTTTTCTTTTTTTTCATATTCATAATTTTTTTCCAATATGGAACATAATGATTTTTTATATCCCAACTCCTATAATGTTCTATAACCTTATATTGATCCGTTATATTGGATGTTCCCTCCTAATGCCTACATGGATTTCAATATTTTACAGACAAAAAACACCTAATGGTCTATTTGTTCTTCCATATAAATGATGATAACATTCGATTTGGATTAAATCATGTGAAATAGAATGGATAGTTAATTTTAAAAATTTTATTAATTGAATTGGTTAGATATAAGTGGTAAGACCATATATCCTAATTAGATGAACAATAGCCCTACCCTTATAAATATTAAATGTAAATGAATTATGAACTATGACATGACTCATATGGAAGCAAATAAATATTATTACTATGGATGTGTGGGAATGTAAATCCTCTAAAATTATTGAATATTCCCTTGTGGAACCTTATGATAATTATAAATGACTGGTTATTAAGTCCCAACAATATTAATAAAAAATTAGCATGATGACAATAGTTATAATTTATTGGGATTGACTAACCATATATTAATGTGATATTATACGAGCATGATGTCCCTTGTTATACGATTTGAGTATGACCTTCCATTTCATACAATAAGGGAATGTCATTGATTATGATAATATATGAGAATGGAATCCCTTAAGGTGATATCGGTCATGGAATCCATATATGTGATTCCATACATGGAATCTCTATAATTTGATATTGGGAATAGTGTCCCTTACTACATTGATATTGGGAATCTTGTCCCTTATACTACTCAGATACAAACAATAATTTCCCTTGTAAATGCTATATTGGGAACTATTTCCTTAGATACATATTCAGAGTTATTTCATCAGAGTCTAAAGTAAAAAGTGATATCCTCATTTTCATAGATGAACCTAATCTATTCCATTTACTATTATTATTAAAAAAAATATTTTCACATCATCATACTTCCATATTCTACACACATACTAGATATTTATATACACCATTGGTTGTTCCCTACTATGATTTATCTAACACCATACCAGGGAAAAAATGGATATTGGGTATATTATATACTTGCAGGTGTAGATAAGGGAATGTTTCGATATACAGATGTTTGACATCGTGCATGACTTAGGATGGAGATAGGTAGTAGATGAAAATGCATGAGCATGGGATACATAGATATAGTTTTGTATTATTTTTCTGTTACATGTATTGTAATGCTCCCAACATATTGTATTTATGTATTCCATCTTTATAAATATTTGATATTACATGTTCATATTTTTATATGAATATATTTTCATTTAATAGTTTATTATTAGTGTTTATTCACTATTATACTAATTCATCTATTAATCTATTGACGGTACTATTGTGTTAATCTCGTACTAGTATAATAGTATCCCTATATCACACACATGGTTTTGGCTACTATTTGGAAGCTCTAGAGTTTGAGATGATGGGCATGAGGCCATGTGGCCAACTAGACTCGGGGTTCCATTAAGTAGAATCTAGGTCCTAGACGTCACATAAAATTATAGATGAAGTTATAGATTTGAAGATGATGTTATCAAATCACAACCATTATTGGACTAAGAATGTTGATACCATTCTTATTCTTAATAATTCCATGTAATTTCAATAGAATATTTAACAAAAAAACACCAATGATTCCTAGTGTTTTATATGAAATATACTTTTTTTTTCATTGTGCGATATATTGGTAGAATGTAATATGGTTTAGGAATAATGGATATATTATAACTATATATAATGACCTCTTTTGGATCAATTATCCCATCAAAACTATGACCTATCAACTGGAACTCACAACTAGTATACCTCTATTACATGAGTTTTTATATGTATACCTCTTGTAGAAGAATATACCCAACCAATCACATGAATTGAATAAATAGGTGGTACCTTTGTAGAAAGATCTTTCATATGTGGTGTATTATGTGAATATAAAATACCCTATATAGAATATTCATTTTACCTATATGACTCGTTTGGTCAATTTACCATTGGTAAGCAACATATTTGAGGAGGCAACATTGTAACCAAAGTTGGAAATTAAATAGATATACCATCATTTGATTTAGTCATTGAAATAAAATTTATGAGGTCAAATTTATGAAATGTGGTAGTGTAATAACCCATACTTTAATAAATGTATTACCCTTTTAAATAAATAAATTACATTATATGTAATGTAGTTATAAAAAATCCCATGCACTATATTTCATCTGATATTTTGGACCACTATAAAATATTTCCATAATATGACTATCATGTTTAAAATAACATAATCCATCATACCAATTTCTAATATAGTAATAATATAGTAAATATTATGATTATTAGACATTAAGTGTTATTATAGAATCTAGATGACATAGAAAGAAGAAACTAGGTCATTCACTAGGTGGATCATACCTTATGAATCTCGTTTGTTATATAATCATTGTGAGATTAAATCAGTGGTATTTTCCCTCAACTATACACATATCAATATTAATGAAAAAAATAGAGTCGTTTAAATTTATGGATGTTGATTGTTATTATAGTGGTTGAAAAAATTAAAAGTAATTATAGAAAAATACATTTTCAAATATATTAATATTTATCAATTACATAATAATTTAAATTTAAAGGGGATTTTATGTCTGGTAGCATACTCGTTAATAAAAAATGGGTTTCTCCAAAATCTTATATTGCACACAAGATTAAGTATTATCGAAAAATAAAATATTATAAATATAATTATTTTAAATGTTAGTCATCACATAGCTATTATATTGATGGGAATGAGAAGAACAAACTAGACTAATTTTACACATGTTTAATGAATATTTAATCATTTTTATAATAAATTCTAGAGGATTCAAATGATAATAAATCCAATTTTACGCATAAAATACTCTAAAATTTTTAAAAGGTAGTTTTACCAACTTTTAATTATGACAAAATTTTAAAACATATTTTTTTAACTTTTCTATGTAATATTGGTCAATATAAACATATTATTTAGAATAGTGACATCAATATTTACATTCGTTGAATTTTTTGAATTTTTATGATTAAATTAATATTTTATGGAATAATGGACAATACCACATTTTAATTCAAAATATCCTTTTCATATAATTTAGATATATAATAATATTTTCCTTTTAATTTGTTTTAATGTTTAATTTTATTGCATTTTTATCAATTAATCAAATGATGTTCATTGGAAGAAATTTTATATTGAAATTTAATAGAAAAAGTTTGTGAACTTTTGAACATTTTACAAAAACAAAAAGTTTTCTCATTCTGACAATGGGATTAATATTAAATTTAATTTTTCCACTTAATTGAATTAAATTTAAAAAAACTGAAAATTATGGTTGTAATCATTTTGAATTTTTTTTTCAAGTATGATCAAAATGATTTTTGGTGAATAAAGATGTCAGTATTTTATTTACCATGGTTATAGGTAATTATTGTACATAAAGGTAAAAAAAAATATTATTATAATATAAAACTACCCTAAAACAAGTCATAATATTATTTTATGAGCTATTTTGAACAATGAAAATCCAATAGTTGAAATTATGGACTATGGAAACCACTTGGGTGTCAATATATCTTTTATAACTTTTAATATTATGTAACGTAAAATATATCATTATAATATATATTTTACTAATGTAATTTTAATGTATATTATATAAGTGATATATTTTTCTATAAATAGTCCTTAGCATGAAAAAACATTTCCTTCATCGTGTAAATTTATTTATAATATTTATTAATAAATAATTAAATTAAATTTTTCCACAAAGATGATACACTAATAGATATTTTAAAGAATAAAACCAGAAAATGATATTATATATATTAATATAAATATGTAATAAAATATTTGATGAAAACCCCAAATTTTATTTATTAATATGACATGTTAGAATTTATTTAATATTGTTTTTTTGAAATGAATCATGTTTTAATTATTTGTAAAATATTCATGTAATGAAAAGTGTAAAAATTGATATAATTCATTTACAAATAATAAAATATATTTTTAAAAGATATAAAATTCATAAAAATATAAAATTCAAAATAAAAAAAGTTTATAATACTTTATAAATTTAATTAAGGACTCATTCTTTGGTCATCTAAAATGATATGGTAATTTTTTTACTCTCAATGTGTAAATTACTTAATAAAATAGTAAGAGTAAAAATGGGTTAAAAATTAAATGGATTAAAAATAATCTAAAACATCCCAAATTCTTATTGGATGATTATATTTCGACCCATCCCAATATAATTTTTAAACTATATCAACATGGACCCATTTGGAATAAAAATCAAATATATATTAATTTAATACTTTTAATAATACCAAGGGTGCCCCTACACACTACTATAAAAAGACACTCATTACTCTCTTTTAATATCATATTAAAAGACATTTGGTGGGAATGGATCTTCTGAAACCCCTTCCTAGATTCTATATATATATTCTTGAGTCTTTATTTCGAGCATTACACCATCCTTAGAGGTGTTAAGGGGTTCTTTAAAGCTGATCAACCAAATAAAATGAAGAATTTCTATAAATATTTCAATTTTTTTCTTTATCCACATCATTCAAATATTCTTCTTCCTAGATGAAAAAATTGTTTCAGAATCATAATATACATATATGTTATTATGAATATATCATCACATATATTCATCTCCACTTTCATTAAATTGGAATGGAATTAATCACTGGTGCTTACGTGTGAACTTTCATCTCCACAGGCCGATCTAATTTGTTTTTCCTAACCGCCTATCATAACTAGTAATAATTGTCACGACCCAATCCCTTGGGCCCGTATCATGACTAACCCATGCCCGACTTCTATAGGCCAAGGGTTGATGACTAGCACCAAAGACGTAAATCCCTAAAGTGGAAAGGCATTGCCTTTATAACAGTAAACAAATACATCAGAGTACACAACTAAATGAAAAACTCTAAGTCAAAACAGTATACAAAAATGAGTGATGGAAAGTAAAAGAGGCCAGAAATACAAGACCAAAAGTAAATTACAAGGAAACGGAAATGTAACAGAAAAACTGAATAAAGGTAAACAGCTGTTGGATCGTCCACCGGGAAACGGTACCGAAAGGGTAGGTACAGATAGACTTCTCATTGCTCCACGTCTTTCCGGATCCTCCATGTACCATCACGCCGAGTGGTCCACCTCTTTGTACCATCCATTCCTACTACTCTCTCTTCCTCAATCAACGTTGTCTGTCATCTGCAACCAACACAATGAGGTGCGGGCATAGCCCGTGCAGGGGTGAGTATAACAATACTCAGTAGGGACCCCGAGACCCTCAAGGTCTCATTAAGTCCAACAAGGATAATCCACAAAGTATGAAATCAATGAATAAACATTACTTAGGTATATTCCCATACATATACCTATGTTATCTAGTAACCCATCTCAATAATGAGGAAAACACAAAAGCCTTTGACTTAGCTCAAAACCATGATTTTATTCTGTGAGTGGTAACATGTAACACTCCCAGTCAAACTGTCAAAGCCTCGGATACTAGTGTAAAATTTCTCAAAAGAGTACTATGGGCATGTAGTGTCACACAGAGGATCTTCCCACTATCCTGGAATACTGTTGTACTCTTTCGGTCGAGTACCATGGGTCTACTGTGTCACACATAGGCGCTTCCCACTGTGGGTCCACCTCGTCACAAAAGGGAGCTCCCTCTCATATCCTACTGAGATAATCCTCATGTCAAGTACCGAGGGTCTACCGTGTCACACAGAGGCTCTCCCCACTATGGTTCTACCACATCACATAGAGGCGCTCCCTACTAGGCTAGTCGAAACACTCAGAGTTGAAAGGTCAGCAGTCGTCAGGTATCACCCAGCTACTAGGTCTTCATACACCACTCACTCGTACCCAGGAGGATCTTCTCCATGAGCTACTATTTGATACTCCAACTATCATAAATTCCAAAGTAGAAGTATATCAAAGTTCCGGCACATCATAGGGGTCTCAACGAAATAGACAATGCATCAATCAGACACTCGGTCTGTGAGTTATTGGCATTTCTGTTACAGGGGCAAGGTTGAATTTTAGGTTCAAACCAATCTGACCATACCCAACAATTTTAAAACCTTTCGTTGTGTATTCCAAAGGAACCTTATCACTCTATGCTTTCTGTCACCATAGATGGTTTGTCGATTGGACACCCGTAGCCCGAGTTATGAAGGAAAAGTTGTGTTCGGGTCAAACCGGTTCGGACTAGGGTCCGACCCAGTCCGCGAGTCCGACCCGGACCGCGGGTCCGACCTAGCCCGAGAGGGTGGCTCGACCGAGAGCGGATCGGCCTAAGGGAAGCCCAGTTCAAGGGGGCAGCCCATCCTGAGGCGGTCTAGCCAGAGGGCGGCCCGGTTTGAGGGGCGGCTCGTTGGCCCATGGGGGGGGGGGGGGTCCACCTATGACGCGTCTAGGGGGTACCGCGCACCCATGGTAATATTGAACGGATGAACCATTTAGGTGGGGACATAGCCGGCACCATGTGGCTCCAGTATTTGTCAAGCTAGACCCAGCGGGGTCCCTCTTTTCCTGGCTGGCCGAGAAGCCAGCCACTCTGCACCGTCGGTGGCCAGCCCGATGCTGACATCTTCTGCTCTTTCATTGCGGCCCTCCATGGCCACGGTTATTCTCCTCCACTGCGGTTCAGCTCCTCCGCATGGCCCGACGACACCATTCCCTTCCGTCGCGGCCTGGCCTGGCCCGACCCCCATTATTCCGCTCAGTACGACTGTGTCTCGCCCTTCCGTGGACCTGGTGGCCTTGGGCCACCGGTTTCTTTCACGGTCTGCCTGTCGCCGACCATCGTTTCCCCGCCAAGGTCCACTCATCTGGCAGCGCTATTACGCAGTCACCGCTGTCATCAATAAGCAATGTGAAACGAATGGGGAGGGTCGGGTCGTGTTTATGCGGCTCGAGCCTTCCACGTTTTGGTGATATCAATAGGCCTCAAATAGCATGAAAAACGACGAAGTTAAGAGGGTAAAACTCAATCATAAAACAACCCATACCTTTTATTGATGTTCGCTGATGATGTTGCAGAATACAAATTTTGATTCTTCATTTTGCATGTTCGTCACGCACTCCCAATTTCTAGATTGTGTGTCTGAAAGTTTCTGGGGTAGATGACCGATGAAGAAGTGTCGTCGGCGTTCTTCACGTTCTTCGTTGGGAGTTATTCTCCTCCCAAAGCTCCATTAAAATTCCAACGGAAAAATAATAGAAGAAGATGTCTATTATTTGTTGGCACACCAATTCAAATTGTTGTGTTTAATTAAATGATACAACTCATTTAATTAATGGGGTGGTGTTGGTTCAAATTCAAAATTAGGGGAGGTGGAGAGTTTCAATTAAATGAAGAGAGTTGGAAAAAAAATTAAACAAAGGGAAATTTAACGTTTTCTTCACTTAATTGGGTGGTTCCCAGGGGTTACAGGCCTGGGTGGTCCCCACCAAAAAATATCCTCCCAAAGGAGGTTAAGTGCCGGTGGGCCCCACCACCAAAACCATTCATGGGAGGATATGGGGTGGTGTCCCCCACCTTTAACCATCTCTTGGAGGTTTTAACTACCAAAAATAAAACAAATATACACACTTAATAATATTTAACTAAAAACCCAAAAACTAACATCCATTCTCGACCAACTGGTGTCGAGGTGAAAGTATTATTAAGAGAATATCGGCACTGTGAGTTCAACGATACCTTCAGATTTTAATTCCGAGCAATGTTTCAAAAGTTATAAAATCATTCTCGCACTTTTACTGAACGTACATGAAAAAAACTTCAAAATTTTTTCTAGGAACACCGGGGCTCATAATCAATCACCATAAATTTTCACAGACTCGTAAAATTCCCATGTATTTATGAAACAAATTTCCACAAAAATTATAGTTCTTTACAATTACAATGTAATTAATATTCATATTTGATATTAATTACATATTAATTTTTATAATATAATAATTTTTCAATTAAATTCATACTTTCCATACACAAAAAAATGGTATCTTCATTCATGCGTATATGTGAACAATCACCTCCATGAAGTGATGTGACTCATTTTTATTCATTATACCATTTTTATTATATATTTAAGTATATTTAAATAATTAATATGATTTTATGATTATTATCAAAAGATAATTTAATGGCCCGGACCTCTCTGGTCCATTCCTTTGTGAAAATGTGGTGCTGGAGGTGTTCCAGGAGGTCAAAGTGACTTGGGGTGTGTTTGGAAAAATCATTTAAGAAAAGATAAAGGAAAAAATCTTTCTCAAGGTTGGCGCACGGTTTTCCTAAACTGTGCTGCCAAATCGTGCAAGGTTGGTTTTGGAGGCATTGGATTCTGCATGGGAGGTGCATGGTTTGTCTAACCATGCAGCCAAACCGTGCGAGAGGGGTGGCCAAGGTAGTAGATAATGCACGGTTAGAACATGGTTTGTTAAACCGGGAGGACTAACCCTATGGGAACTTAAATCTAGATCCTAAAATTGTAGATCTAACTCCTTTTTCCTCTAAATGGTTCGTTTAAGCCCATAAGTGGCCATAACTCAAGATTTCCCATCCTTGAAGGTAGGAGAACCTCTCCCAAGCATTTTGGAGGTGATCTAAAGGCTTCTCTTGAAGAATCGATGTCGGCTTCTTGAGGTATGTGATCATTATTGTTTGGTTTCTTAGATCTACTTATATCTACCTTTCCTCTTCTCTCAGTTTCTTAGATGTACGCCCGTTATGGGTAGATCTACGTGTTTGGATGACAATTATGGTGAGATTTGGTCTTGATATTTCTAGGAGGATAGATCTAAGGTGGGTTTTTGGTGAATCAACCCGGGTTTCTTGATCATTCTTCGACCATCGTTGTTTTCATCAAAAACCTTGAGGTAGGGGATTCCTACTTCTCATTATTTTACATGTAAGTGTATTGTTAGAATGTTGAATCCCACTGGATGACAATGGAATTGACTTAATAAAATACTTTTAACGGAATAAAGAAATCCTATCGATTGTATGTTATTGCCTCATGTTTTTCTAGATAGTGTGATATATATGCTTGCCTTGCATAGCGGTTGTTCTTGGTGGAATTTTGTAAAGAACATAAACCGGGACTAATTGATATTTTTTTGGCTAAAGATAAAGATGCATGTGAACGAATCTAGTTCCTGTTGTAATTTGATGTTAATCAAATTGGCATAGTAAGCATGTATAAACTTTTGTGATAGCTTACTGGTTAGGTTCCTGATTTTGTAACCAATGGACTAAATCTGTTAATTCAATACGGTTTAAAGATTTGATTGTTTGATAATCCCTTGGGGGTTCTCAGTTACCATATTGTTTTTTTGAAAGGGCCATAGCCCAATTGATGTGATGTTTTATTTCTTTTTTCTTATGCTGTGATGTGACCCTAAAGGGGTGTTGTGATATGTGGAGGCATAAAGGCCTTTTGGTTGTGGCAGCGGATGACGCCTAGAGTGGTGAGATGCATCGGTTTATGCATGTGGGTGTTGGGGAGGATGCAAGGGATGAGGGAATGGGATGCATGTGATTGTTGGATTCTTGTTGATTCTTTGGTTGTTTATCATTTTTACTTCTTACCACTGCTCAAGGCAGCTGGTATTGCTTACCATTCTTCTGAAATAAGTGAAGACACGCGGGGAATGCCACGTGCTTTCTGTGTTTAGCCTCTCATGGGATAATGGGTCTACGCTCTTCCTATAGGTGGAAAAGACTCGACGGGTAGTACATATACTCACTATATTGATCCCCCTTGTGTTTAGTAGCATAGGATGCTTTTCTAGAATTCCTGGTAATATGGTAAAGTAATTCTGTAATGAATTTTTGAATAAATGATGTTAACCCATGGGGTTGGAGTTTGTTGAATCTTTATATGTGGTTGAGAACTTCTGAAAGGATAGTGGGATTTTTGGATGTGGTGTTAATGGAATTTAATGTGGAATTGGTTCATGGTAAATTAATGTCTATAAAACTAATTAACGTAAAGTGGAATTGATAAAAAGGTAATGAAGCAATCGAATAAAGCTCTTTAAATGGTTCTGTGCTTATAGGATACCAAGTCTTAGAAGTGGAATCCTGGAGATCGAGAGACGTTTGCTGCAGTTGTGTCTAAGAATAGGTTTTTCCCATAGTGTGGTTGTGAGTTATAATATATTATGTACTTTTTGTGTTTCTATACGCTACTCTACCATGTCAGTAAGGGCAACTGGCACACCAGGGGTTCTAAGCCCGGGGGGTGTTTTCCCCAACATTCTAGTAGGAGGATGAATGATTGAATGCCCCATTTGACCCCACTCTCTTCACTTGGTAGATACTAGTTCCATTAGGCACATCGGTTTGTTTTCCCTATATATGTGTGTAGAGGGAGGTAATGGCTTATAGTTATTCACAGACATATATTCTGGATACAGTATCCTATGGACTACTATATGTGTAACGTGTATAAGTTGTGACAGCTTGAAGATCCTTACTCGCTGTATGGGTTATAATGTCTTGAGGTATAATACCCGATGTATGATACATGTTATGCGAGATGTGGTGGCTCCCGGAAACTACCTGGTTACTTTTTTTTTGTGAGGATGGTGTGGTGCTTCGCCGAGGTGTCTGTGGGCAATCCTTTGTGGTGTAGGTGGTGCATATTGTTGAGCTTATCCAAGGTGCTTGCGGGAAAGCCTTTGGAGAGAGATGCACATGACGTATGTCGTTGGGGAAAAGCAGCAAACCAGTGGGGAATTAGTAGCTGGGTACCCTTAATATTCTTTACTATATGATATATTATTGTATTCGTTACTTGGTGAGAGTATCCATGGTGAGGTTGTGAACTTAGTATACTTATTTAGTTGATGAGTTGGTTTCCCTTGTTGATCACTGGGATTTAACATGCTTTCATTTCTTTTTCACGAGAGGATTCGGGGAGGATCCTACTGAGTATACTGTTATAATCACCTTAAATTTATATAAAATGTTTTCAGGTCACTTGGAGCAGGTTGGAGATGAAGTTGGTTTCTACTAGCTTGACATTTCAGGAGTTTTTCGGGATTGTGGTTGAAGCTGTTTTACTTTCTTTTGGGCCCTTGTAGTTTTCCCTTTCAGTTGTAGTACTTTTGCATGACATTACATATGAGAACTTGGGTTTTCTTTTATACTTCAGTTCTGAGTTGGATTTGGTTGGTGTCTATCTTATCTCTCTCTTTCGCAGGCATTCTCTTAGAGGGTAATTCCTCTCATTTGTGTGTTACTATACCCTCAGTGCTAGTCTCCAACCTGGGGCCTGCTGAAGTCGGGACTCGGGGGTCATTATCTCCCTTATCACATTGCTTTCCCAAGAGGGGTACACTTTGTGGGGAGGGGTCATGACAAAGTTGTATCAGAGTTCTGGTTGAGGGATAGGATGGTGTTTGGAGTTAGACACAGGTAAGGTTTCATGGGTTGGTAGGGAAATAGTGTCATTCATGTTTGGGATGTGAGGTAAACAATGGAGACCGGCTGAGACATAGGCATTTAGGGCCCCCTATGATCTGATGTACAGACCATTATGTTTATAATGGCTACTCAACAACGTTATACTGGTTGTAGGGTAGAGACCTAGGATAAGATCATGCATCATTCTTATTTGTGCCTATGTTTGAATGGGTAGACCTTGGGATAGGTTACCCTAAAACTAATAAAAGAAAACAATTAATTAATTAATGTTGAGTCTTCCATATTCCAGGATTAGAAGCACTATGTGTTTGTTATTTTACAGGTATTGACTCAGGTCGACATCATCATCAGGTTATCACAGAAAATTACTAGCAAGCTGTTCCAACAGATCGCCGCATGGTAGAGGATGATGACGATGACACTTGGAGGAAGACACTCTGAGAGTTTCAGTGCCAGATTCTACAGAAGTACGAGGGCTCCCTTTCAGATGCAGTCACGGAAGACTGGTTGGAGGAGGTCGATATAGGATTTAGTTAGATCCGTTCTATGAAGGATTAATGGGTGTCCTTATCTGTGATGATGCTAAGTGGAGAAGCGAGGCAGTGGTGGTTCTTATTCCTCGAGGATCGTGAATAATCAGTTATCTCATGGGAGGAGTTCCCAGACAAGTTTAGAGTTGAGTTCCATTATTTGACAGCGAAGGCATCCAATCACCAAGAGCTTCTTACCCTTAGACAGGGGAGCTCCAGTGTTCAAGATTTTGGAATTCGCTTTAGGAACCTTTTACGATATGCTTTAGACCTTCTTCTAGATGAAGAGGACAAGGTGATGCATTTCTAGGAGGCTTTTCATCCAGAGATCCTACGTCAGGTCACCCCATTTTTGCTGAAGACATGTCTTGAGGTGCTGGAGAGGGCCGAGGTTGTCGAGAGGACTTTGGCCAGGACTAGATCATCACAAGAGGGGGATCACCATGATCCCTCACTAAGCAAGGATATGGTCCAGGGTTCTCGGTTTTCAGGGCAGAAAACATTCATTTCATCCGGGGGTAGATCCCACCCCTTCACATCTCATTTCTACAAGGGAACAAACTCTCAAACCTATGCCAATGGATCAGGCGCTTGTTTTTCATGTGTTGGTCGTGGCCATCAGTAGTGGGAGTGCTCGTACTTTCAGAGCGGTCATCATGCACTGGGTGCTATGCTCTAGGTTCCTCCGTTGAGGCAGTTCCAGCAGAGGAAGCATCTGCCAGTTGCACCGGATTTAGATCATCAGAGGGTAGATGGGGCCAGCAGAGGATAGCCCCATGAAACTCCCCGTCCACAGAGAGCAGAGTGCAGCCATGGTGGTGGTCGTCATCAGGGTCAGAGAGGGTGTGGAGGAGGTTGTGGTCAGATTCATGCTCTATCATTTCCAGCACTATTTGAGCCGGCTATCATTCAAGGTGCCCTTTTCTTGTTTTCTACATTGGTGTATGCCTTGTTTTATTCAGGAGCGATGCACTCCATCATATCACCTAACCTTGTCCATGATTTGGGACTTGTGGTATAGAGTATTCCAGTGCCCTTGGCATTGACTACGCCAGTTGGAGGTCAAGCTGACTTGTTTGAAGTATGTAGAGACTGTGATCTAGTGTTGGGGCAATACCACTCTTAGGGAGATTTCCTGTTTTTACAAATACAACCATATGATGTCATCCACGACATGGATTCATTGTATTTGGTGCACGCTATCGTGGATTGCATCAGGAAGAAGGTTGTTTTTTTTGGTGTTGATGGAGAGCAAGTGGTTTTTGTTGGGGAGTGAGAACCTCGGATGGTTCATAGGCGCGTTCCATCCTTATCATCAATGATGGCCAAGATGATGCTGAGTTATGCAGAGGATCAACAGTTAGTGTTTCCTCGGGTCGTAGATAAGTACCCTGATGTCTTTCCGGAAGAGGTTGTAGCATTACCCCCTCGCTGAGAGATCGAGTTTGGGATCAAGTTATAGCTAGGATAGTATCTTATTTCTATGTATCCATATATGATGGACCCTTTTGAGTTACGAGAGCTACATATACATCTTGATGGTCTGTTGTTGTGCAGTTTTGTTTGGCCAATTGTGTCACCATGGGGTGCACCAGTTTTGTTTGTGAAGAAGGTCGGCAGCAGTTTGCGGTTGTGTGTCGATTATCATTTCTTTAACAAAATGACAATAAAGAATATTTATCCTCATCTACAGATTGATGACTTATTTGATCAAATAAAGGGTGAAAGTTTGTTATCAAATATCGACTTGCGGTAAGGATATCATCAGATGCGTGTGAAGGATGAGGATATTCTAAAGACTACATTCTGTTGTCATCATGGGCATTATGAGTTCGATGTAATTCCATTTGGCTTGACAAATGCTCTATCTGTATTCATGGGATTGATGAATTATATGTTCCATGAGTTCCAGGACATGTTCTTGGTAGTTTTCATCAACAAAATCATGGTGTACTCCATGTCTGAGGTGGAGAATGCATAGCATCAACACACCATTTTGGGAGTCCTTCGTCGACATCAGTTGTTTGGGAAGTTGTCGGAGTGTGAGTTTTGGGCTTGAGAAGTCCGTTTATTGGGGCATGTTGTTTCCCAATAGATATTTGGTGTGGATCCATCGAATATAGAAGCAGTTGTGTCTTGGGTAGCCCCCAAGACAGTTTTAGAGGTGCTAAGTTTCCTTGGTCTCACAGGCTACTATAGGAGGTTCGTAGCCAATTACTCACGATTTGCAACTCCTCTGACAGCTTTGACCAGGAAAGATTAGGCATTCATATGGACTGATCAGTGTTAGGCATATTTTCAGTATCTAAAAGAGAAGTTAGTAAGTGCTCCAGTCCTTTGTCTTCCAGCTTAGCGAGTTCAGTTTGATGTCTTCTGCGATGCTTCAAATCTGGGGTTAGGATGTGTTCTCATGCATCAGAGGTCAGATGTTTCTTATGGGTCTTGGCAGTTACGTCCCCATGAATGAAACTATGCCACCCATGATCTTGAGTTGGCATCTGTGGTGTTTTCTCTGATGTTGTGGAGACATTACCTCATTGGTGAGCGCTTTTTGGTTTTCACCGATCATAAGATTTTGAGGTATGTTTTCTCCCAAAGTGAATTGAACATACGAAAATGGTGGTGGATGGAGTTCTTACAAGAATATGACTTCGAAGTATCATATACACCTAGAAAAAGGCAATGTTGTGGCTAATGTTCTGGGCCAAAACACACATAGTGATGCGGTGCAAGAATCCGGCGATTCCTGGAGTGTAATTGAAGAACTGTCAGCATTACATCTTTATATGGGAGAAGTTGGGGGTAGAGGTTGTATCTTTCAGATGATGGTACAGTCATCCATGATGAAAAAGGTAGAATAGTCCCAGTTGGGGGATCTAGAGGTGGAATTATGGAGAGACCACGTTGTTTATAGTGAGGCCCTTGATGGTTTGTCGGAGGACGAACAACACCGAGTGTTGTATCATGGAAGGATTTTTGTTCCATTGATGATGCACAATATGGTCCTCAGAGAGTTAAATAGTTCCCCTTTAGTGGTACATCCCGGTGTGACTAATATGTACTGATCATTGAGGAGTCAGTTTTGGTGGCCTGGGCTGAAGCGTGCGGTTTCGGAGTATGTGTCTCGATGTTTAGTCTGCCAGAAGGTGAAGGTCGAACACTATTGTAACACCCTGAGATTTTATGAAAAACATTCTTTTAATTTATTTGATGTATTGTTTTGTATGATACCCCTGATATTATATTGCGTTATATGCGACACCGTATTAGCTTGTATTATATGCAACACTAATCTTGGATCGTGTTACACACAATTTTGAGTTTGTTTGATAGTAGTTATTCTACACAACATTGTGTGTATATATATATATATTCAATGTATTAATGAAATATGGTTGGATTTTGTTATACCCAACAAAAAAGGAGTCATGCACTACACGCAACCCTGACTTGGCTTGCATTACATGCAATCGCAACCTTCCTCGATAGCGTGTGTTGTACGCAATACCGGGTTTTACTAAACAATGATATATTATAATAATATTATTATGGACTAGCTGTTATGAATAGTATTAAATAAATTTTGAATTTTATAACATTATTATTTATCTTACAGATTTTCTAGAACATGGTATGAGAACTAAATAAATATTTTGGGTAAAATAAGTATTTTTCAAAAAAATGCAGTTTTGTCGCCTTTTGATGGCGCACCCACTTTAAATCTAGTTTTTGACATGTTTATAAGTTCAATTTGACAAAATAAAATTCTTTCTTTGAATCTGGATATAAAAATTTAATTGGGATAAATTTTTCATATTATTCTGATAACTTTTATATTTTGATGAATAGTAAAAACACGGTATATTTTAATTAAAAACAACTTATTTCATCACAATAATTTATATGGTTGGATTATATTTTTAATTGGTTTTAAAGTGTAATTAAATATATTTTTACCATTTAATTCAATGTTGTTCATTGGAATTAATTTCACTTTGAAATTGGATATAAACAAGTACCAATCTTTTGATAGTTATTGTTTCTTAAAAACACGCTATTTGTTTTGATAATGGGAATTAATTTTAAAATTAATTAATGCCACTTATATGTTTTTAATTTGGAAAAATAGAAATCAATTTTGAATTCGGAATATCAAATAAGGCTTAGTCTGAATTTTTGGTATTTTTCTGAAAAACTTCAATTTTCGATGAATAGTGAAACCACTTGGTAGTAGTTAAAAAACTGACTTTTCATTTAAATGAAATTTTACCACTTCTGTGAATTGAATTTAGAAAATCGGAGAGACACGGTTAATATCAAGGACTAAAATTTGGTTCAATGAGATGAAAATAAATTTGGGTGAATAGTAACTTTTTACTTTTTTTTACCACGGTTAAAAGTAAATAGGGTAATTAAGGGTTAAAATGATATTATTATTACCCTAACACGTGTCCTAATTCTATTGGATAAGTTTAATTTGACCAAAAACAACCTCAGGAATAAAATATGACCATTTCGGCCCACTTGGATTAGATTAGGACATTTATTATTAATTTATTTAAAGAAGGGTTAAAATAGTTAAAATCAATGTTTAATAACTAAATAATTTTTAATATAGGGATATACATAAGATAAATTTGACTATAAATATTCATTATAAATCTAAAAAAATTTCATACATAATGGTATTTTATTTATAATTTTTAGATATTAAATAATTTAATTTATTTATGACACAATGATGATGTTGTAGTTATCTTATTAATGAAATATTGACATAATTGATGTTATAAATACCCAAATAAATGTAATTTGAGACTTTTTATGAATTAAACTAATTTTATAGGTTAATATGAAATGTTAGTATTTATTTAATTAAATTTTTTCGAACTAATATTTTTGTTATGATTTTCACAAAAATCAATTACCAAATAGTGTCAAAATTGACATAAAATAGTTTTTAAAACAAATATTATATTATTAATTGTTATTTTATTCATAAAAATATAAGGTTCGGACAAATGACTTAGATAAGGTTATATATATTAATAATAAACAACTTGGGGTTCGTTTGACTTGTTATAGTAATTTTATTAACATTATAGTATAAGAAAAAAAGAAGACACGGTAAAAGTAAAATTATTTAACTTAAATTTAAATCTAAATGATAAGGTTAAAATAGAATTCTAAAATTGTGTAAATTCTATTGGATGAGATGGTTTCGACCCATCTCCACCTTACCTTCGAAATAAATCAATTTGGAGCTATTAAAAACCGAATATGGCTTTATAATAAAATAATATTTTGAGTTTTTCCAATGGTGCCCCTCTCCTCCCTTATAAAAGGGCACCACTTCCCTCTTCTCTTCCCACCATTTTGAGCCTTGATTCTCGGCCAACCCCTGCCAATTTCTCTTCTCCACTTCCCTAGAAAAATCCTAGAGGTTCTGGTCTTCTTAAAATACCATCTTTAGTGCCCTAATAGGAGGTTAAGAAGAGGCGCTTCAAAGAAGATGTAATGACCGTTACCGATTCTTTCGACTTTATTTCTTCTTCTAATTATTATTCTTTAGTTGTTTCATTATGAAGTAATAGCATCAGTTTCAATCATATACTGATATGTCATTATAAGTATGAAACAACCCTATTTCACCATCTATCCATCCTACGGAAAATGAAATCACCGCGCGTGCGTACGTACGAAATACTGTCTCCACGCCGTGGTGTAATCTGTTTTCGACCACCACCTTACATGGATGGGTATAATGGTGTAAATAAATAACTATATATGATTATTTTAAAATGATATTGATTCTGAAATATTATACATACACTTCAATACAATTCCATGATCATGGGAATGATATCATCGCTCGTGCGTACGTACGGACTATAGTCTCCACGACGCGATGAGATTCATTCTCCATGTTAACCATTCATGAATGATTATAAAGTATATATAATAAGTAATCATGAAATATATGAAATAATAATGATACTGGATTTATTTATATATATATTTATGTCATCTACTTAATTCCATTCAATTCAATAAGGAATCGAAAACAACGTTCATGCGTACGTACGGCCTACCATCTCCATGAACAGTGTATTTCATTCCATTTATCGATATATCATATATATATCTGTATATTCTGAATATATATTTCATATAAATAATGTTTTACATTATTTAATTATGTAAATCAGGATATAAGTAATAATATAAAGAACAACAAGTCCAAACATGTACGATCAATAAAACGATTTTACCCAAAACACTGCTTTAACATGGAACTTACAAAAGAACGGGTAATATAAAGTCATAAGTGAACCATATATGATATCATAAAAATGAATATGATTCTTTAATAAGTCAATGACATTATTTAAATCATTATACAGGAGATTTGCATACGTACGAAGCATATCATACCTAAGGTAGGGGATAACTATTCCAATCTCGTTCTGATCCGAGATTGTTATTCGTAAGAATTTACTGTGGTTATTTCTATCATCCATGTCCAAGTTTTATTAAAGTGTTTTCATGTATTTTTAATGTCCTTATTAACCATTTTTTACTTTTACTACATGGTATGTAAGGAATTTTTTTTACCATATGAGGTACTTTTTGACTTTTCCGACAAAAGTACGAGGATAATGTTATTTTTAACTTATACGGTGTGAATGGATTTTTACAGTTTCATAACGCCTCCTTTTCATGAAGCTTACTCTACATGAATATATGAATATTTTCAACAAAATAATTTTATTTTAAAAGTTCATTGCATTTTTGGAAAAGAAAATGATTTCGACAAAGAAAGGGTATTTTCCTCAAGAATTCATTTCAAGTGTTTTATCAAAACCATTTTTCAGCTAAGATGACATTATTTCATATTTGTATGTTTCAAGTATCATGCCTCTATGATTTACATGGTTTCACTTTTCTTATTATGAAATGATATCCATTTCTTTTATATGGATTATGTGATGATGGGATGATGTTTATGAAACCCATTTTATTTATTGGGTTATGTATGTTTATTTTGTGGCACAAGTAAGAATGATTTCATTATAAAATGGGTGGGACCTATATCTCCTTCGAATGCATTGGGTAAATATTTATATCTCATGAGATAGACATTGCTGGAACGGTACGTTAATCCGGTTCAGTGTTACAGGACTGAAACGAGGAGTGAACTCGATTCAGAAAGGGACTTTGTCCACTAAGATGGTCTTGGTAGCAATGCCTTGGCTAATATGGAAATCATATCATGTGCTTAATGTTTTTCCACAATTACAAGTTTTATTTACAAGATATTTTATCATGATTAATGTTTCTTTATTATTTATGCTTATGTACTACCATGTTTTATGTCATTGCCCAGGATTTTGATGTTTAAACATTATGTTCATGTTTTTAAGTTCAAATGTATATGATTTGTCTTATTTTATCCATGCTTGACCTTACTGAGAATTTGAGCTCACCCTTTATATGTTTTCTTTTCCCCGGGATTTAAATAAAGGTTTTAGGTAAGAAAACCAAAAATGGGAAGATCTTTATGGGAGATGTTGAAGATCTTTCACAAGGATTAGATGATTACGTTCCGAGTTTCCAAAGACACTAAACTATTACGGTCCTTGTGTGTCTGTTTTTGTTATGTATTATGTATTTTTCAAAATTAATGTAATGTCCATGTACGTCATGATATGGGTCTCTATAGTTGGTATCAGAGGAAAGGATTAGTTAACCTTTGGAAACTAGGATGCGAAAACGTTAGTGAGATCCCTAGAGATATTTCTAAGGTATGTCTAGGGATGTCCTTAAGGATAAGTTTACGTATAGGATATAGTCCTAGAACTACGGTAACGATCATAGAATTTAACCTAAGATGTTAGATATTGACGGTACTCCCCCTTTACTATGTTGTTTTCCCTAGCATGATTTTTTCCTCTCACACTATTCTTTTTGGGTTTTAGAAAATGGATTTAAATATGAAGATTCATGATAATGGAGGATATGACGGAAAATGGAATGATATTCTTCATGAGAAACCAAATGAAATGAGATTTGGAAGTCCAAACATCGTTATTATGCCTAATCAAAAATCTCATAATATGATCAATAATCTCAACTTTAATAAGTTTCCGGACTCATATAATAAGAGAAAGATGAAGTTTAATGATGATCATAGAGGAACGAAAGTTCAATTTACCTCATGTAATTCATGTGGGAAGAGGCATCGGGGAGATTGTTTCAATGGAACTGGAAGATTATTTGGGTGTGTAAAATAAGGACACAAAGACAGTAAGTGGAAAGAAAAAGGTTCAGTTAACACCATGGACAAGGATAATGGTATTGCTAAAACATCAACAATTATTAGATGTTTTAAATGTGGAATGTATGGGCATTATTCAAACCAATTCCCTAAGGGAAAATCTCATGAAGAGAATCAGTATGGTCATATGGGTAGTATTTATGTTGATGATGATGAAGAGACTAAAAATGATATGTGAGATGAAAGAATTGTTGATGATCGGTTAATGGTTTAAGAAGGTAGTGGAATGATTACATGTTTATCAAGTGTAATGTTGTATAAGTAATCTCATGGTACTATGGAATAAAGAGACATCTAAGGATTGTTACACTGTTGTATTTCCTTATGTTTTGAAAGTGTATGGTATCAGTAACAATGAGAGGTTATTCAGATATTTCTGGAAAGAAGATGATATGCGCATATTGAAGGGATAAAGAGAAAATGAAATGTTTGATAGTATTCATGAGCTCATGACTGATATAAGGACTAAGTGATATTATGGTTTGATTATATAGATTTTTTGGGATTTTGGTATGTGGAAAGAGTTACCTTTTGATAGTATTCATGTTTTCACCAAGGTTCTATGGTAATATATGATTCAAGATAATATATGACTAAGGTATTCAAGTGTTTGGAATGAAACCAACAAGATATATCTTATGATATATGTGAGATAAATCCTTGTATTCACATTCTTGGTAGATAACCTTTCTAGTAATTTTTTTCTTTATACTATGATCTTGGACCGAAGTATTTTAGATAAGCCTAAATATTGGAATGGATTATGTTGGACATAATTTAGTATTGTTTAAGGATAGAAATTTTTTCGATATTATTGATGGGATGTTATAATAATGTAGTTTAAGAAAATGGACAACCTGCAGGACGGGTGATAGCCTATGGCATCGGACAAGGCTGTGGGAATCGAACCCACAACTGAAGTGCGACATGCCTCTATTGCCTACCACTGGCCTATAGGAAGTCCCTGGTTTGTATAAACTAGTTTTATTATATTAAGTGGTATGATAGATGAAGTATAAGTCTATTTTTGGAACCATATACGTCTAATATCACCATAAATGGACTTATATATATATATATATTGATAACCTTATGTTTGAGACAGATGGAATGACCTATCATTCTATCACATGATCTGTTAACACTTCACGAAAGACAAATTCGACTTCATTTCTTTAAGAGATGAAGTGGAAATTTTTTAAGGCACAAAAAACAGTGAGATTATACCGAAATAAAGTAAGTATTCTTCTAATTCAAAATTTTCAACATTATGGAAATGATCTTAAAAACAAAAATGTTGTTCTAATACTCTCATATCTTATGAATCAGATGGTAACTTATATCATCATCAATTTATGGCTTTGTTGGCTTTTTCATAGCCATGTTCTCTACCACTCTCCATCAGAACATGATGGGTAATTTTTCTTCCATATCTATATTGTCACTTATGTTGTCCTATATGGAAACCCAATGCTGAGTTACTTTGGGTGACCGTTATGATTCTAACTTCCCTTTTTAAAAATATGTTTTAGTATTCCTTTTTACGATGTGGGTTTCTATAAAAGAATCTTTCAAATAGTAAAATATTTATAACCTCGACGAATTTCGAGGGCGAAATTCATTTTAAGGGGGGTAGAATGTAAAACCCTGAGATTTTATGAAAATCATTCTTTTAATTTATTTGATGTATTCTGTTTTATGATACCCCAATATTATCTTGTGTTATACGCAACACCGTATTAGATTGCAGTATATGAAACACTAATCTTGGATCGTGTTACACACAATTTTGAGTTTGTTTGATAGTAGTTATTCTATGAAACATTGATTATATATATATATATATATTCAATGTATTAATGAAATATGGTTGGATTTTGTTATATGCAACAAAAAAGGATTTGTGCATTACACGCAACCCTAACTTGTCTTTCATTACACGCAATCGCGACCTTCCTCGATAGCGTGTGTTGTACGCAATACCGAGTTTTACTAAACAACGATATATTATTATAATATTATTATGGACTAGCTGTTATTAATAGTATTAACTACATTTTTAATTTTATAACATTATTATTCATCTTACAGATTTTCTAGAACATGGTATGAGAACTAAATAAATTTTTCGGGTAAAATAAGTATTTTTCAAAAAATGCAGTTTTGCGGCCTTTTGATGGAACACCCACTTTAAATCTAGTTTTTTACATGTTTATAAGTTCAATTTGAAAAAATAAAATTCTTCCTTGGAATCTGGATAAAAAAATTTAATGGGGATAAATTTTTCATATTATTCTGATAACTTTCATATTTTGATGAATAGTAAAAACACACTATATTTTAATTAAAAACAACTTATTTCATCGCAATAATTTATATAGTTAGTTTATCTTTTTAATTGGATTTAAATTCTAATTAGAATTTATTTTTACTATTTAATCCAATGTTGGTCATTGGAATTAATTTCACTTTGAAATTGGATATAAACAAGTATCAATCTTTTGATAGTTATTATTTCTTAAAAACACGGTATTTGTTTTCATAACGGGAATTAAATTTAAAATTAATTAATTCCACTTATTTGTTTTGAATTTGGAAAAATAGAAATCAATTTTGAATTCGGAATATTAAATAATGCTTAGGCTGAATTTTTGGTATTTTTCTGAAAAACTTCAATTTTGGATGAATAGTGAAACCACTTAGGGGTAGTTAAAAAACTGACTTTTTCATTTAAATGAAATTTTACCACTTCTGTGAATTGAATTTCTAAAATCCAAGAGACACAGTTAATATCAAGCACTAAAATGTGGTTCAATGAGATGAAAATAATTTTTGGTGATTAGAAACTTTTTACTTTTTTTTTACCATGGTTAAAAGTAAATAGGGTAATTAAGGGTAAAAATGATATCATTATTACCCTAAAACTTGTCCTAATTCTATTGGATAAGTTTAATTAGACCAAAAACAACCTTAAGAATAACATATTATCATTTAGGCCCACTTGGATTAGATTAGGACATTTATTATTAATTTATTTAATGAAGGGTTAAAATAGTTAAAATCAATGTTTAATAACTAAAGCATTTTTAATATAGGGTTATACATAAGATAAATTATACTATAAATATTCATTAGAAATATAAAACGATTTCCTACATAATGGTAATTTATTTATAATTTTTAGACATCAAATAAGTTGATTTATATATGACAAAATGATGATGTAGTAATTATCTTATTAAAGAAATATTGACATAATTGATGTTATAAATACCCAAATAACTGTAATTTGAGACATTTTATGAATTACACTAATTTTCTAGGTTAATATGACATTTTAGTATTTATGTAATTAAATTTTTTCGAACTAATCATTTTTTATGATTTTCACAAAAATCAATTACCGAATAGTGTCAAAATTGACATAAAATAGTTTTTAAAACAAATATTATATTATTAATTGTTATTTTATTCCTAAAAATATAAGTTTCGGCAAAAAGACTTATATAAGGTTATATATATTAATAATAAACAACTTGGGGTTCTTTTATCTTGTTATAGAATGTTTATTAACCTTATAGTGTAAGAAAACAAGAACACACGATAAAAGTAAAATTATTTAACTTAAAGTTAAATCTAAATGATAAGGTTAACATAGAAACATAAACTTGTCTAAATTCTATTGGATGAGAGGATTTAGACCCATCCCCACCTTGGTTTAGAAATAAATCAATTTGGAGCTATTAAAAACTGAATATGAATTTATAATAAAATAATATTTTTAGTTTTTCCAATGGTGCCACTCTTCTCCCTTATAAAAGGGCACTCCTTCCCTCTTATCTTCACACCATTTTTAGCCTTGATTCTTGGACAACCCCTGACAATTTCTCTTCTACACTTACCTAGAAACATCCTAGAGGTTCTGGTATTCTTAAAAGACCATCTTTAATGCCTTAAGAGGAGGTTAAGAAGAGGCGCTTCAATGAAAAGGTAGTGTTCGTTACCAATTCTTTCAACTTTATTTATTCTTCTAATTATTCTTCTTTAGTTGTTTCATTATGAAGTAATAACATCAGTTTCACTCATATAATGATATGTTATTATAATTATGAAACAACCCTATTTCACCCTCTATCCATCCTACGGAAAAAGAAATCACCGCGCGTGCGTACGTACAGAATACTGGCTCCACGCCGTGATGTAATCTTTTTCGACCACCACCTTACTTGGATGGGTATAATGGTGTAAATAAATAGCTATATATGATTATTTTAAATTGATATTTATTCTGAAATATTATACCTACACTTCAATACAATTCCACGATCATGGGAATGATATCATCGCTTGTGCGTACGTACGGACTACCCTCTCCACGACGCGATGAGATTCATTCTCCATGTTAACCATTCATGAATGATTATAAAGTATAAATAATAAGTAATCATGAAATATATGAAATAATAATGATACTAGATTTATATATATATATATATATATATGTATGTCATCTACTTAATTCCATTCAATTCAATAAGGAAACGAAATCAGCGTTCATGCGTACGTATGGCCTACCGTCTCCATGATCGGTGTATTTCATTCGATTTATCGATCTATCATATATATATATATGATGAATATATATTACATATAAATCATGTTTTACATTCTGGAATTAATTAAATCAGGATATAAGTAATAATATCAAGAACAAAAAGTCCAAACATGTACGATAAATAAAATGATTTTATTCAAAACACTACTTTAACATGGAACTTTCAAAAGAATGGGTAATATAAAGTCATAAGTGAACCATATATGATATTATAACAATGAATATGATTCTGTATTAAGTCAATGACATTATTTAAATCATTATACAGGAGGTTTGGATACGTACAAAGCATATCAGACCTCTGGTAATGGATAACTATTCCAATCTCGTTCTTATCTGAGATTGTTATTCGTGAGTATTTACTGGTGTTATTTCTATCATCCATGTTCATGCTTAATAAAAGTGTTTTAATGTATGTTTAAAGTCCTTTTTAACCATTTTTTGACTTCTACTACATGGTATGTAAGGATATTTTTTTACCATATGAGGTACTTTTTGATTTTCTGACAAAAGTACAAGGAGAATGTTATTTTTTACTTATATGGCATGAACGGATTTTTACGGTTTCATAGCGCCTAATTTTCATGAAGCTTACTATACATGATTTTAGGACTATTTTCAACAAAATAATTTTATTTTAAAATTTCATGGCATTTTTTGAAAAGAAAATGATTTTGACGAAGAAAGGATATTTTTCTCAAGAATTCATTTCAAGTGTTTTATCAAACCCATTTTTCATCTAAAATGACATTATTTCATATGTGTATGTTTCAAGTATCATGTCTCTATGATTTACATGATTTTAAATTTCTTATTATGAAATGATATCCATTTATTTTATATGGATTATGTGATGATGGGATGATGTTTATGAAACCCATTTTATTTTTTGGGTTATGTATGTTTATTTTGTGGCACAAGTAAGAATGATTTAATTATGAGATGGGTGGGACATATATCTCCCTCCAATGCATTGGGTAATGATTTATATCTCATGAGATAGACATGGATAGAACGCTAAGTTAATATGGTTCAGTGTTACAGGACTGAAACAAGGAGTGAACTCGATTCAGAAAGGGACTTTGTCTACTAAGATGGTCTTGGCAGCAATGTCTTAGCTACTATGGAAATCATATCATGTGCTTAATGTTTTGACCCAATTAGAAGTTTTGGTTACAAGCTATTTTATCATTATTAATGTTTCTTTATGATCTATGCTTATGCACTACCATGCTTTATGTCATTACCAAATATTTTGATGTTTAAACATTATGTTCATGTTTTTAAGTTCAAATGTGTATGATTTGTTTTGTTTTATCCATGCTTTCCCTTATTGAGCATTTGAGCTCACCCTTTGTATGTTTTCTTTTCCCTAGTATTTAAAGAAAGGTTTTAGGTATGAAAACCAAAAATGTGAAGATATTTATGGGAGTTGTTGAAGATCTTTCACCATGATTAGAGATTATGTTCAGAGTTTCCAAAGACACTAAACTATTACGGTCCTTGTGTGTCTGTTTTTTTTATGTACTAAGTATTCCGCAAAAATAATGTAATGTCCATGTACGTCAATCTACGGGTCTCTACAGTTGGTATCAGAGGAAAGGTTTAGTAAAACTTTGGAAACTAGGATGCGAAAACGTTAGTGAGATCCCTAGAGAAATTTCTAAGGTATGTCTAGGGATGTCCCTAAGGATAAGTATACGTATAGGATATAGTCCTAGAACTATGGTAACGATCATAGAATTTAACCTAAGATGTTAGTTATTGATGGTACTCCCCCTTTACTATGTTGTTTTTCCTAGCATGGTTTTTTCCTCTCACACTATTCTTTTTGGGTTTTAGAAAATGGCTTGAAATATGAATATTCACGATAATGGAGGATATGACGGACAATGGAATGATATTCTTCATGAGAAAAAAAAATGAAATGAGATTTGGAAGTCCAAACATCGTTATTATGCCTAATCAAAAATCTCATAATATGATCAATAATCTCATCTCTGGTAAGTTTCCCGACTCAGATAATAAGAGAAAGATGGATTTTAATGATGATCATAGAGGAAAGAAATTTCAATTTCCCTCATGTAAATCATGTGGGAAGAGGCATCGGGGATACTGTTTCAATGGAACTGGAAGTTTCTTTGAGTGTGGAAAAGAAGGAAACAAAGCCAGTAAGTACAAAAGAAAAGGTTCAGTTAACACCATGGACAAGGATAATAGTATTTCTACGACGTCAATAATGATTAGATGTTTTAAATGTGGAATGTTTGGGCATTATTCAAACCAATGCCCTAAGGGAAAATCTCATGAAGAGAATTAGTATGGTCATATGGGTAGAATTTTTGTTGATGATGATGAAGAGACTACAAATGATTTGTGAGATTAAAAAATTGTTGAAGCTCGTTCAATGGTTTATGAAGGTAGTGGAATGATTACATGTTTATCAAGTGTAATGTTGTATAAGTAATCTCATGGTACTATGGAATAAAGATACATCTGAGGATTGTTACACTGTTGTCTTTCCTTAAGTTTTGAAAGTGTATGGTACCAGTAACCATGAAAGGTTATTCAGATATTTTTGGAAAGAAGATGATATGCGCATAATGAAGGGATAAAGAGACAATGAAATGTTTGACAGTATTCATGAGTTCATGACTGATATAAGAACTAAGTGATATTATGGTTTGATTATATAGATTTTTTGGGATTTTGGTATGTGGAAAGAGTTAACTTTTGGCGGTATTAATGTTTTCACTAAGGTTCAATGGTAATATATGTTTCAATAGAATAGATGACTAAGGTATTAATGTGTTTGGAATGCAACCAACAAGATATATCTTATGATATATATGAGATAAATGCTTGTATTCACATTCATGGTAGATAAACTTTCTAGTAATTGTTTTCTTTATACTATGATATTGGACCGAATTATTTTAGATAAGCCTAAAGATTGGAATGGATTATGTTGGACATAAGTTAGTATTTTTTAAGGATAGAAATTTTTTTCGATATTATTGATGGGATGATATAATAATGTATTTTTTTAAAACGGACAATCTGCAGGACGGGAGACAGCCCATCACGTCGAACAAGGCTGTGGAAATTGAACCCACAACCGAAGTGCGATAGGCCTCCATCGCCTAACACTGGTCTATAGGAAGTCTCTGGTTAGTAGAAACTAGTTTTATTATATTAAGCGGTATGATAGATGAATTATAAGTCTATTTTTGTAGCCATATATGATTAATCTCACCATAGAGGGACTTATATATATATATATATATATCTTTTTCTAACCATATGTTTGAGACAGATGGAATGACCTATCATTCTATCACATGATCTGATAACACTTCATAGAAGACAAATTCAACTTCATTTCTTTAAGAGATGAAGTGGAAATTGTTTAAGGCACATACAACGGTGAGATTATGATGAAAGAAAGTAAGTATTCTTCTAATTAAAATTATTCAACATTAGGGAAATGATCTTGAAAACAAAAATGTTGTTCTAGTACTCTCATATCTTATGAATCATATGGTACCTTAGACCATCATAAATTTATGGCTTTGTTGGCTTTTTTATAGCCCTGTTCTCTACCACTCTCCATCAGAACATGATGGTTGATTTTTCTTCCATATCCATATTGTCAATTATGTTGTCCTATATGGAAACCCCGTGTTGAGTTACTTTGGGTGACCGTTATGATTCTAACTTCCCTTTTTAAAAAGAAGTTTTAGTGTTCCTTTTAACGATGTGGGTTTCTAGGAAAGAAACTTTCAAATAGTAAACTATTTACAACCCTGACGAATTTTGAGGGCGAAATTCATTTTACGGGGGGTAGAATGCAACACCCTGAGATTTTATGAAAAACATTATTTTAATTTATTTGATGTATTGTGTTGTATGATAACCCAATATTATCTTGGTTTATACGCAACACTGTATTAGCGTACAGTATATGCAACACTAATCTTGGATCGTGTTACACACAATTTTGAGTTTGTTTGATAGTAGTTATTCTACGCAACATTGAGTATATATATATATATATATTCAATGTATTAATGAAATATGGTTGGATTTTGTTATAAGAAAAAAAGAGTCGTGCGCTACACGCAACCCTGACTTGGCTTGCAATACACGCAATCACAACCTTCCTCGATAGCATGTGTTGTACGTAATACCGGGTTTTACTAAACAACGATATATTAGTATAATATTATTATGGACTGGCTGTTATGAATAGTATTAACTACATTTTTAATTTTATAACATTATTATTCATCTTACAGATTTTCTAGAACATGGTATGAGAACTAAATAAATTTTTCGGGTAAAATAAGTGTTTTTAAAAAAATGCAGTTTTGCCGCCTTTTGATGGCGCACCCACATTAAATCTAGTTTTTGACATGTTTATAAGTTCAATTTGACAAAACAAAATTTTTCCTTGGAATGTGGATATAAAAATTTAATTGGGATAAATTTTTCATATTATTCTGATAACTTTCATATTTTGATGAATAGTAAAAACACGCTATATTTTAAATAAAAACAACTAATTTCATCGCAATAATTTATATGGTTAGATTATCTTTTTAATTGTTTATATAGTGTAATTGGAATATATTTTTACCATTTAATCCAATTTTGGTCATTGGAATTAATTTCACATTGAAATTGGATACAAAAAAGTATCAATCTTTAGAAAGTTATTGTTTCTTAAAAACATGTTATTTGTTTTGATAACGGGAATTATTTTTAAAATTAATTAATGCCACTTATATGTTTCGAATTTGGAAAAATAGACATCAATTTTGATTTCGGAATATCAAATAATGCTTATGCTGAATTTTAGGTATTTTTCTGAAAAACTTTGATTTTCGATGAATAGTGAAACCACTTCGTGGTAGTTAAAAAACTGACTTTTTCATTTAAATGAAATTTTATCACTTATGTGAATTGAATTTAAAAAATCCGAGAGACATGGTTAATATCAAGGACTAAAATGTGGTTCAATGAGATGAAAATAATTTTTGGTGAATAGTAACTTTTTAATTTTTTTAACACAGTTAAATTTAAATAGGGTAATTAAGGGTAAAAATCATACTATTATTACCCTAACACGTGTCCTAATTCTATTGAATAAGTTTAATTCAACCAAAAATAACCTTACGAATAAATTATGACCATTTATTCCCACTTGGATTAGATTTGGACATTTATTATTAATTTATTTAAAGAAGGGTTAAAATAGATAAAATCAATGTTTAATAACTAAATCAGTTTTAATATAGGGTTATACATAAGATAAATTCAACTATAAATATTCATTAGAAAGATAAATATATTTCCTACATAATTTTAGTTTATTTATAATTTTTATACATTAAATAAATGAATTTATTTATGACAAAATGATGATGCAGTAATTATCTTATTAATAAAATATTGACATAATTGATGTTATAAATACCCAAATAAATGTAATTTGAGACTTTTTATTAATTCCACTAATTTTATAGTTTAATATGACATGTTATAATTTATTTAATTAACATTTTTTGAACTAATATTTTTGTTATGAGTTTCACAAAAATCAATTACCAAATAGTGTCAAAATTGACATAAAATAGTTTTTAAAACAAATATTATATTATTAATTGTTATTTTATTCCTAAAAATATAAGGATCGTACAAAATACTTATATAAGATTATAGATATTAATAATAAACAACTTGGGGTTCGTTTGGCTTATTATAGTATGTTTATTAACCATATAGTGTAAGAAAACAAGAAGACACGGTAAAAGTAAAATTATTTAACATAAAGTTAAATCTAAATGATAAGGTTAAAATAGAAACCTAAACTTGTCTAAATTATATTGGATGAGAGTATTTCGACCCATACCAACCTTAGCTTCGAAATAAATCAATTTGGAGCTATTAAAAACCGAATATGACTTTATAATAAAATAATTTTTTTAGTTTTTCCAAAGGTGCCCCTCTCCTCCTTTATAAAAGGGAACCCCTTCCCTCTTCTCTTCACACCATTTTGAGCCTTGATGCTTGACCAACCCCTACCAATTTATCTAATCCACTTCCTTAGAAACATCCTAGAGGTTCTGGTCTTCTTAAAAGACCATCTTTAGTTCCCTAAGAGGAGGTTAAGAAGAGGCGCTTCAAAGAAGAGGTAATGTCTGTTACCGATTCTTTCAACATTATTTCTTCTTCTAATTATTCTTATTTAGTTTTTTTATTATGAAGTAATTAAATCAGTGTAACTAATATACTGATATGTTATTATAAGTATGAAACAACCCTATTTCACTATCTATCCATCCAACGGAAAACGAAATCACCGCGCATGCATACGTACGGAATACTGTCTCCACGCCGTGGTGTAATCTGTTTTCGACCACCACATTACTTGGATGGGTATAATGGTGTAAATAAATAACTATATATGATTATTTTAAAGTGATATTGATTCTAAAATATTATACATACACTTAAATACAATTCCACGATCATGGGAATGATATCATCGCTCGTACGTACGTGCGGACTACAGTCTCCACGACGCAATGGGATTCATTCTCCATGTTAACCATTCAAGAATGATTATAAAGTATATTTAATAAGTAATCATGAAATATATGACATAATAGTGATAATGGATTTATGTATATATATATTTATGTCATCTACTTAATTCCATTCAATTCAATAAGGAAACGAAAACAACGTTCATGCGTACGTACGGCCTACCGTCTCCATGAATGGTGTATTTCATTCCATTTATCGATATATCATATATATATATATATATATGTATATGCTGAATATATATTACATATAAATCATGTTTTAAATTCTGGAATTATTTAAATCAGGATATAAGTAATAATATCTAGAACAACAAGTCCAAACATGTACGATAAATAAAACGATTTTACCCAAAACACTACTTTAACATGGAACTTACAAAAGAACGGGTAATATAAAGTCATAAGTGAACCATATATGATATAATAACAATGAATATGATTCTTTAATAAGTCAATGACTTTATTTAAATCATTATTTAGGAGGTTTGGATACGTACGAAGCATATCAGACCTATGGTAAGGGATAACTATTCCAATCTCGTTCTTATCCGAGATTGTTATTCATAAGTATTTACTGGGGTTATTTGTATCATCCATGTCCATGTTTTATAAAAGTTTTTTCATGTATGTTTAAAGTCCTTTTTAACCATTTTTTTACTTTTACTACACGGTATTTACGGAATTGTTTTTTACCATACGAAGTACTTTTTGAATTTTCTGACAAAAGTACGAGGAGATTGTTATTTTTAACTTATATGGTGTGAACGGATTTTTACAGTTTCATAACGCCTCATTTTCATGAAGCTACTCTATATGATTTTATGACTATTTTCAACAAAAAAAATTTATTTTAAAAGTGCATGGCATTTTTTGAAAAGAAAATGACTTTGACGAAGAAAGGATATTTTCCTCAAGAATTCATTTCAAGTGTTTTATCAAAACCATTTTTCATCTAAGATGAAATTATTTCATATGTGTATGTTTCAAGTATCATGTCTCTATGATTTACATGGTTTAACTTTTCTTATTATGAAATGATATTCATTTCCTTTATATGGATTATGTGATGATGGGATGATGTTTATGAAACCCATTTTATTTATTGGGTTATGTATGTTTATTTTGTGGAACAAGTAAGAATGATTTCATTATGAGATGGGTGGGACCTATATCTCCCTCCAATGCATTGGGTAAAGATTTATATCTCATGAGATAGACATGGATGGAATGGTAGGTTAATTCGGTTTAGTGTTACAGTAATGAAATGAGGAGTGAACTCGATTAAGAAGGGGATTTTGTCCACTAAGATAGTCTTGGCAGCAATTCCTTGGCTACTATAGAAATCATATCATGTTCTTAATGTTTTTCCACAATTACAAGTTTTATTTACAAGCTATTTTATCATAATTAGTGTTTCTTTAAGATCTATTCTTATGCACTACCATGTTTTATGTCATTTCCCAAGATTTTGATGTTTAAACATTATGTTCATGTTCTTAAGTTCAAATGTTTATGATTTGTTTTATTTTATCCATGCTTGCCCTTACTAAGCATTTAATCTCACCCTTTATATGTTTTCTTTTCCCCAGGATTTAAAGAAAGGTTTTAGGTAAGAAAACCAAAAAGGGGAAGATCTTTATTGGAGATGTTGAAGATCTTTCACCATGATTAGAAGATTGCATTCCAAGTTTCCAAAGACACTAAACTATTACGGTCCTTGTGTGTTTATTTTTGTTATGTATTAAGTATTCCACAAAAGTAATGTAATTTCCATGTACGTCAAGCTACGGGTCTCTACAACTGTGTTCTATGTGGTCTTCTATAGCCATTATAGATTCCTCAATGGAATTAAAATGACATCTCAATGGGCATCATTACTGGTTTACCTCGAGCTCCGGGAGGACATGATGCTATTTGGGTGGTAGTGGATCATTTAACAAAATCGGCCCACTTTATAGCAATCAAGGAGTCAAGATCAGTGGATGTTTTGTTGAGGCAGTATCTAGAAGAGGTGGTGAGACTTCATGGATTCCATATGACGATCATTTCTGATCTAGATCCTCGTTTTACCTCTAGAGTGTGGAGAGTTCCCCAATATGCTTTTGGTTCTTAGCTATGCCGTAGCACAACTTTCCATCCTCAAACAGATGGTTAGACAGAGCGAACCATCCCAACTCTTGAAGACATGTTACACATCTGTGTTCTGGATTTTCGAGGCTCATGGATAAGGAACTTACCCTTGGTGGAGTTCTCTTACAATAATAGTTTTCACTCCACTATCGGCAGGGCGCCGTTTTAAGCCTTGTATGGATGGCCTTACCATTCTCCATTGTGATAGAAAGGGGTTGGAGAGTCAGAAAATCTCGGACCCGAACTATTACCTAATACAACAGAGATGGTCCAGGTGATTCATGAGAGGATGAAGACAATGAATGATCGTTAGAAATCATATGCTGATAAAAGAAGTATACCCTTTGAGTTTAGTGTTGGGTATCATGTGTTTCTGAAGGTGACTCCCCGTTGTGGGTAGCGAAGGTTTGGTCATGGGAGTAAACTTTCTTCCTGCATTGTTAGGTCATTCAAGGTGTTAGCTCGTGTTGGAGCTATGGCGTCTCGAGTAGCACTTCCCTCACAGATGAGACGAATACATGATGTTTTCCATGTATCACAGCTCTGTCGTTATCTCCATGAAAACTCTCACATCATCGATTGGGGAGAGGTCAATATTGATGATGATGCAACCGTTGAGGACCGACCTGTGGAGATCCAAGACCGCATGGAAAAGTTGTTGCGTGGGCATTCTATTCCTTTAATTTGTGTCTTTTGGCGACACGGTGGCTTGGAGGAGTGTACTTGGGAACGTGAGTCATAGATACATACTCAGTACATAGAGTTGTTTAATATTTAACTCTTTTCATGTATCGTTCTAGCTGATTTGGTTATGAGACATTCATGTTTATGAGATGTCTTCTTTTGTTGCTTTGGTGTCTTTCTCTCTTTTGAGAGGTATCTCAATGGGTGGTTTTTTAAAACACGTTTTGTTTTCTCTTTGAGTGGGTTTTGGATTCTTGAGGATGAGAATGTTTTGAGAGGTATCGGATGTAATGTCCCAGACCTCTCTGTTCCATTCCTTTGTGAAAATGTGGTGTTGGAGGTGTTCTGGGAGGTAAATGTGACTTGGGGGTGAGTTTGGGAGAATATTTTAAGAAAATCTAAAGGTAAATAGCTTTCGCACGGTTGGCGCATGGTTTTCCTAAACCGTGTAGCCAAACCGAGCAAGGTTGGTTTTAGAGGTAGTGGCTTCTACACATGAGGTGCACAGTTTGTCTAACTGTGAAGCCAAACCGTGCGAGTGGGGTGGCCAAGGCTGTAGCTAATGCACGGTTAGCGCAAATTTTGTTAAACCATGCAGACTAACAGTGTGAGCACTTAAATCTAGGTCCTAAAATTGTGGATCTAACTCCTTTTGCCTCTAAATGGTTCATTTAAGACCATAATCATGGATAACTCGGGATTACCCTTCCTTGAATTTAGGAGAACCTCTCCCATTCATTTTGGAGGCAATATGAAGGCTACTCTTGATGAGTCGAAGCCAGTTTCTTGAGGTATGTGATCATTCTTGTTTGGTTTCATAGGTCTACTTAGATAAACATATCCTCTTATCTTGGTTTCTTATATCTATTCCTGTTATGGGTAGATATATGTGTGTGTATGCCAATTATGTTGAGATTTGGCCTTGATCTTGCTATGATGAGAGATCTAAGGGGGGCTTTTAGAGAATCGACCTGGGTTTCTTGAGCGTTCTTTGACAGTCGTGGTTTTCGTCAAAAACCATGATGTAGGGGATTAATGCTTCTCTTTCTTTTACGTGCAACCATATTGTAAGCATGTTGAATCCTAGAGGATGAAAATGGAATTGACCTAATAAAATACTTTGAACTAGATAAAGAAATCGAATCGATTGAATGTTATTGCCTCATGTTTTTCTAGATAGTGTGATATCTATTCTTTCCTTGCTTAGAAGCTGTTCTTGGTGGAAATTGGTAACGAACGTAAATAAGGACTAATTGATATTTGTTTTGCTAATTATAATGAGGAATTTGAACGAATCTGGTTCCTGTTGTAATTTGATGTTAATCAAAATTACATAGTAAAAATTTATAACCTTTGTGATAGCTTAATAGTTAGGTTCCTGATTTTGGAACCAATAGACTAAATCTGTTAATTCAATATGGTTTAAATATTTGATTGTTTGATAATCCCTTGAAGGGTTCTGAGTTACCCTCTTGTTTGTTGAAAGGGCCATAGCCCAATTGATGTGATGTTTGATTTCCTGCTGCATGTGTTTTGATGTGACCCTGGAGGGGTGTTGTGATATGTGGAGGCATAGAGGCCTTCTGTTTGTGGCAGCGGATGATGCCTAGTGTGGCGAGATGCATCGTTTTATGTATGTGGGTGTCGGGGAGGACACCAGGGATGATGTAATGGGATGGATGTGATTATTGGATGCTTATTTATTCTTGGGTTGTTTATCTGCTTTAATTTTCCCCACTGCTTAAGGTAGATGGTCTTGCTTACCCTTCTTCCGAAAGAGGCGATGACACACAGGGTATGCCACTTGCTTTCCCTATTTTGCGTCTCAAGGGAGAATGGGTCTACGCTCTTGCTATAGGTGGAAAAGACTCGATGGGTAGTACATCTACTCACCGTGTTGATCCCCCTTGTGTTTAGTAGCATATGATGGTTTTCTAGAATTATTGGGAATATGGGAAAGTAATTCTGTAGTGTATGTTTGAATAAATGATGTTAACCTAGGGGGTTGGAGTTTGTTGGAACTTAATGATGAGGTTGAAATATTTTTAAAGGACAGTGGAATTTTTGGATGTGGTGTTAATGGAATTTAATGTGGAATTGGTTCATGGATAATCAATGTCTAAAGAATTAATTGAAGTAAAGTGGAACTGATAAAAAAGTAGTGAAGCAATCTAATAAAGCTCTTTAAATGTTTGTGTTCTTATAGGATAGCTTATCTTAGAAGTGGATGCCCGGAGTCCGAGAGACGTTAGCTACAGTTGTTTCTAAGACAAGGTTATTCCCATAGTGTGGTTGTGAGTTATAATATATTCTGTACTTTTTGTGTTTCTATACACAACTCCACCCTGTCAGATAGGGCAACTAGCACCCCATGGATTCTGAGCCCTAAGGGGTATTTTACCTAACATTCTGGTGGGAGGATGAATGGATGACCACCCACTTTGGGCCCACTCTCTTATCTTAGTAGATACTAGTTCCATTAGGGACAACTCTTATTTTTCTCCATATATGTGTGTAGAGGGCTACAATGGATTGTGGTTATTCACACACATATATTCTGGATATAGTATCCTATGGACTACTATAGGTGTAACGTGTATAGGTTGTGATGGGTTGAGTATACTTACTCAGTGTATTGGCTGTAATGGCTTGATGTATAACACCCGACATATGATACACATTATGCGAGCTGTGGTGACACTCGGAAACTACCTGGTTGCTTTTGGTTGTGAGGATGGTGAAATGCTTCGAACAGGTGTCTGCGAGCAAGCCTTTGGAGTGAGATGCACAGGACATATGTCATTGGGGAAAATCGGAAAACAAGTGGTGAAGTAGTAGCATAATACCCTTTATATTATTCACTATATGATATATTCTTGTATGAGTTACTTGGTGCGAGTATCCATGGTGAGGTTAGGAACTTAGTATACCTATTTAGGTGATGAGTTAGTTTCCCTTGTTGTTCACTAGGCTTTAGCATCATTTATTTACATTTTCATTAGAGGATTTTGGGAGGATCCTACTAAGTATACTATTATACTCACCCTATTTTTATATAAACTATTTTTCAGGTCACTTGGAGCAGGTTGGAGATCAAGCTGGTTTCTACTCGATTGAGGTTGCAGGAGCTGTTCGGGCTTGTGGTTGGAGCTATTTTACTTTCTTTTGGGTACTTCTAGTTTTTCCCTTTCAGTTGTATTACTTTTGCATGACATTACATATGTGCACTTGGGATTTTTTTTATACTTCAGTTCTGAGTTGGAGTTGGTTGGTTTCTATCTTATCTCTCTCTTCCGCATGTGTTATCTTAGAGGGTAATGCCTCCCAATTGTGTGTTACTATACCCTCGGTGCTAGTCTCCAACCAGGGGCCTACTGGAGGCGGGACTTGGGGGTCATTATCTCCCTTATCTCATTTTCGGCCTAGGAGGGGTACACGTTGTGGGGAGGGGGTTGTGACAGATAAAATAATACATAACTTATTTACATAATGATCAAAGAAAAATTTAAAATGTAACTCATGCGTACACAAAACTTGTCGTCTCCATTAATATATCATTGTTCATATTTACTAACAAAACATCATGGATTAATTTGAATTTATAATATATGTATAGTAATAAATATAATTTCTTGAATATTATTCTAAAAATGATGTAATTATTACCACATGTAATAGTGACGTCAATTCTTGTTCAATATTGATTCAAGTACTGAATATCGACAAAATGTCCAACATGAAAAAGATTAAGTATGTATTTCTCATAACATTATAAATAAATTAAATAAAGGGAATAATAAAAAAAAATGGATCAAAAGAAATTATAACTTAACATAATTTTATTATTCTATAAGGACAAGTAAAATATGTGATGAATCGAAAATAAGGTAAGGGATGTCATCTCAATCTCGTTTCATTGAGTCATGTTTTGATAACATACATCACAGTCCTTTATATGGTATTTAGTCAAAATTATTGACATATAATTTAAATCAAAGGTTTCTAGATAGAATATTTCTATATGATTTATTATAATAAATGAAAAAATTAATTATTATAACTCATACAGCGAAAAAATGTGTCTACCGATGTAACCAATATTTGATATTTGGCTCCCTCAATAAGACATAATGTTCTTAAATGAAAAAAAGGAATAAAATTTACCCTTTCATGGGTATTTTGATCTTTAAAATTGTATTGATAATGGATTTATTATTTCAATATCTTAAAATTATTTCTAGTGATTACAAATAAAAAATTATGAGTGAAATATTTGTTATTTTAATATTCAATTTTTTTTAATAATATAATCAAACATAGACATTTGATAGGTAGTTGAGTGATAAACCATTGATGATTGGTTATGTGATAAACCATATATAAGTCATTACATGACAACCCAAGGATTGATGGTTATGTTATATCCTATAATTCATTATTTGTAGACGTTGGTTGTATGGTTATACCATTTGTAAGAGTGATATGTGTGGAATTCGACCATATGATTATTCTATTAAGGTATTATATGTACCATGTTCTGTATATATGTTATAAATATAATTTTATGGGTATTAAGGTATTATTTGGATTAAAAAATGTGCAGGAATGAGCTTACATTCAGTGAAGTGTAATTATTACATCTTAAAGGAAAAGAGTATTAATTAATGATAATGTATTCATAGTTTACATGTTTTCTCAAGACTAATAATTTTCCTTCTTCATATATATAATATCATTCATTTTATGCTCATATCATTTTTTTAAATGTATTTTACATGATATAAGGTATAATAGATTCAATGATGGTATCAAAGAAAAAATTATGAAGTTTAAACGAGAAACGAAACCATTTTTTTCTATAAATCTTTTCTCTTTATGAAAAAATTTATTGTGTGTAAATGTGTCTCATTTTTAATGTTTGTGTTTTTGTGTCCAAGTTATGTATTAATTAACTAAATATATAAACAATAAAAGATTATTTATGTGAATGAATGTAAAATTATTTACATAACTCAAGATTATGTATTTTGTAAAAATGTGGCCTTATAGTTGGTATAAATGGTAAGCTTCAATAAATTTAAGAGTTAGAATATTATTAATAGAATATCCATAAATTATTTATACATTATAGTCAAATTGAAATGATATATAATTTAAAAATTACAATGTTTATTTGTATAAGATATGTCTATTCATGATGGTTTTTTGTAGTGGAAACATTTCGATTTTTCTACAAAGGAATACAGAAGAAAACAACATTCCAAATGAGCATATGAAGATGATCTGAATAAGAACAAAACAATGTTTTTAAATTGATGGATCAGTTTAATAGTTTGATAAATTGTGGTGGATTCCATTCCTGAAATCAATTAGTTTAACCCCATAAGAATATGTCCTTACTGGAGCATTTCATGAGGTAATTCCCCCCATTATTTAGAGGATCATCAGACTATGCGCAAGCTGAATGGTTGATTAATGCTGTGGAAAATATTTTTTATGTCATGTTGTATTGAGACAATGAAAAGGTTGTTTTTTTGTTTATTATTTTGATATTAAAGACAACAATTGGTGTTAAATGATTAAAAATATCAGAGTATGTGATGATATTGATTCCATTTAATTAGATTTATTTTATAATATTGTAACACACAATGATTTCACAGTACATTATCTCTTTAAGATATTCAATTGCTAGTGCTATACACAACACCATGTTCAAGCGCATCACAAACTATAAAACATGCCATTTAAAAAGCTTTTATGAAACGTATTAACAAAATTTTTAATTTTATATATATCATATATACTTTTAACATTTATATTTATAATTTCTTATACATAGTATTTCAAAAAATCAATTTTTCATATAAAAACAAGTATTTTTTAAAAAAATTATTTTTTTCCTTCTAATGGAGAACTATTTTTAAATCCAATATTTGACACTTTTCTATATTCAATTTCATGAAAATAAATACTATTTTAGAATAAAGACAAAAAAAATTAGTTTGGAATAAGTTCTTTACATTTTTGATAACCTTCATATTTTGATGAATAGTAAAAAGTACTAAATTTTAATTAAATTTTTTTTAATAGAAATAATTTATAGTGTTAAATTATTCATTCGAGTGGTTTTATATTATTATTAGATTATATTTTTATCTTTTAATATAATTTAGGTCATTTGATGTAATTTCACATTTAAAATATACACAAACAAATGTCAATATTTTGATAGTATTTACTTCTAAAAAACCTGCTTTATATTTTTGTCATAAAGAAGTATTTTTAATTTAATTAATGAATCTTTTATGTTTTTAATTTGATAAAATTGAAATTATTTTTTAATTTATAATAACAAAATTATGTTTGGGTGAATTTATGATATTTTTCTTTAAAACATTCAATTTTTTATTAATAGTGAAAAGCACTACGTTGTAGATAATATTCGATATTTTCATTTAAATAATTTTTATAATAAATCTTTTTTATCTTAGTCAAAATAGATAAATAATACATATATTAGACCAATTTAATTAATTGTATTTATTTTATAATAAAATTTGACATATGAAATTTTATTGAACATTTTTTACGTTTTTACCCACCATCTAGGCACATTTGAAAATTTTCATAAAACATAAATTTACCACATATGTGAATTGAATTTCAAAACTCTGATAGAAAATGTTGTCACCAGTAAGTTAAATTTTATTCAATAAGATGAAAATAATTTTTTTGAAGAGTAACTTCTGAATTCTATTTACCGCGTTTAAAAGTCTATAGGGTAATCAACGATAAAATTTATATTATAATTACTCTAAAACCTATCCAACTTCTATTGGAAAAAATTATTTTGACCAAAACCATCCTTACGGAAGAATATGATCCTTTCATCAACATGGATTAGATTAAGACATTTATTATATTTTAGTTAAAAAGGAGTTAAAAGGGTTAAATTAAAATTTTAATAACTTAAAAAAATTTAATATATGGTTATACATAAGATAAATTTCATTATAAATATTCTTCAGAAAGATAAAATATTTCCTACATCATGAAATTTTATTTATAATTACTAGTCTTTTAATTATTATATTCATATATGACCCAATGATGCTGCAATAATTACCTTATTAATGAAATAATAGAATAATTGATATTATAAATATAAAAATAAAAGTATATTGAGACTTTTGATGCATTCCATAAATTTTATAGGTTAATATGAAATTATAGGGTTAATTAAATGTAATTTTTCTATGAAATTAAATTTGTATGACTTTCACTAAAACCATATACTAAATAGTGTCAAAATTGATATAAATGAGTTTTTTTTTTTAAAACTATTTTATAAATTTATATAATGGTCCTATAAATCTAAGGATTAGCTAGAAGAATCAAATAATGATATATTTGTAATTAATGAATGGATTAAGGTTCTATTTTCATTTTATAGTATGTTCATTAACTATATAGTGTAAGAATACAAGAAGACATAGTAAGAGTTAAATTATTTAACTAAGGGTTAACTAAAAAATATAAGGTTAATATGCCGACCAAAACTTGTATTAAATCAATTTTCTGAGATGATTTCGAACTATAACCTCCTTTTCCTTTAAATAAATCTCTCTGAAAATATTAGAAACCGAAACTGATTTTATAATAAAATAATATTTCAAGCTTTTACTAAATTGCTCCTCACCTCTCTTATAAAATGGTGCACCTTATTCTATTAAATTCACACCTCCAAAGCCATTTGGATCGGCCAACCCCTACTCAAATCACCTACCAACTACCCAAAATTTATCCAAATGTCCTTAATTTTTGTAGATATAAATTCTACAGATCCCCTTTGTTCAAATAAAAATGAAACACCTGAAAAAGAGGTAATTATTTCATCACAACTTTCAAAGCTCTTTTTCTTCTTCCACATCCTCTTTCATTGTTTCTTCCAATAAAAAAGAATAAATATTGTATGTTTTTTATGATGTGATGTTATTATAAATAAGGTACAACAATATTTATTATTCTAACCATCCTATGAATTACAAAGTCATCATACATGTGTAAGTACATCTTATCATATCCACATCGTGGTGTAGTTTGTTATTCAAAACTACATTATTTTGATGAGTATAATAATGAGAATAATTAATTTAAATAATTAATATAACATGATAATGATTATGTATATATAATATTCCATCAAATTAAACATTGTTTTACCATCGACAGAATGATATTTTCACTCGTACATAGGTAAGGCTTACCGTCTCCAAGATGTGATGAGATTCATCTTCAACGATCACCATTCAAGATTTTTTTAAAATATATATATTGATTATGTATGAGATATATGAAATAATTTTTCTACATGAATAATATATAGTTATGTAGATATATATATTTCATTTACATACTTCTATACTATACAATAAGAAAACAGAAACAACGTTCATGCGTACATATGTACTATCGTGTCCTTGAACGGGTTTCCATTTTATATATCTATCTATTATAAATATTTATATTATGAATATATATAATATATAAATAATTTTTTATATTCTTGAAGTATGTAAATAATGATATCTATGATATGATCAAGATTAACATATTAATACATGTACAATAAAAATACAATTATTACCTGAAATGATAGATTAATATGGAAATTATTATTAAATGGGTAGTATAATGTCATAAATGAATCATATATTATATCATAAATATTAATATAGTTCTATTATAACTTAATAACATAATATGATTATTATACATGTGGTTAAACGTACCCTCGACTAAAAGGAAAGTACTAGGTAAGGGATATTTTCTAAATCTCATTATTTTATGAGATTGTTTATGTGTATGTTATTACTATGACATATTTATTAAACATTTCCAATATTCATAAAACTATTTTCAAAAGGATTATTTTTATGGGACTCATTAAAATATCATTTTAAATAGATTAAATTTTTATTCTTCTAAATCATTCTCTTTAATGTCTATATTCTCAAAATGGTTTTAAAATTTATTTATATGGACATGAATGTAATAAAATCTAATTCCTTTCAAATGTTTTAAATTGGTATGGTATGATTTTATTAAAAAAATATACTCAAAATGAATTCCATTATAAAATGTGTGACTTTTAAATGATTTCCAAATAGGTATATTTATCTCAAAGGGTTTTACTTACAATTTTTATCAATGTCAACATCCTTTATAGGATATTATTCATGATTGAGGTTTATTTATTATAAATCAATCTACCATGTTGTATTGAATGAATTATGATATGTTATACTATTTATGTGATATTTTTAGACCATTCATGGTTTATGGATAAAATATTGAAATTTCATATTCTAGTTTTAATGAGAATATTTGTGTTATGTTTCAACACTTTAATATGAGGAATGTATTGGATATAGAATGTGGCAAGAAGGGCATGATATAATTCCTTAATGAATCGGTAGTTATCATGAGACAAATTAGTTTCTTTGAAAAAGGCATTAAATTTCATTTTATTTGTAGTCTTAGAAGGAGGCCTTGACTATGTGGATATGATTTCCGGTATTATACAGTCCTCATTATGAAAATAGTTATTAAATGTGATTATTCGACTAGTAGAATATCCATGAGCATGTTCATATGGTATTTTTTTTTATTTCTAACATATTATGTTTGAGTTTTTGTTTAAAAGGCTATTTTTTTATTACACATCTTTCCATAAAATTTTATAGCTTCTGGAAAATAATTATCCTTAATGAGCATCTGAGCTCACCCATTTCTTATGTTTTATTTTCCCTGGATTCCAAGATGTGTATTACGATTTATATGTAAGGTTAAACTAAGCGGGCATGTGTGGTGTAATGTACTCACCTTTTTGTAATAGTCCCTTGTATTCTTTACTTCTCTATATCTTTTTAATGAATTTTTTTAGGGCCGACTTGGGTCGGATCTTGGAATTTTTGGGTAATAAAATAATGCACCAACTCTGGGTAAATGGGGTCGGGGAGTTACAGTTGGTATTAGAGGATGTTTAGAAATAACCTTGGAAACTAGACATAGATAAACTATTACTATTAAAGATTACCCTATGATATAATTTGAGTATTAGTATAGAATAAAATCTAAAAATTTGGTTAAGGTAGCTATTATATGAGTTTTCAAAAAAAATACATCCCTTTTGGGATACTACAAGTGGATGTGGTTCTGCCACATATGTACATAAAAGTGAAAACACCAACAAGGAGTTTCAGGTTTGACCCGAGTTATCCCAGTACACGACAATGAGCCTTACTGCTCACCATTTTTGACATTACAGGGGATTTTCTTATGATAATTCACATATTCTTTACTAACCATTATGATTGATTTATGAGTAAATATGTAAGAAAAAACCAATTTTTTATGAGACTAGATGTGTGAAAATCTTCAATTAATATCGATAATTTTTTCAGTATTTGGATTATACATTATGATATTAACAAACTTATGGTATTTTGACATTTAGAAATGGAGTCCAATATATGGAATGAGAACTCAGGAAATATTCATTATTTAAGGAGTAAGAAGGATCGTATCATTCATGGTCTTAAACCCACTTTTAGAAGGTAAATAGTCTCCACATATTTTTATCATGTAAAGAAATATTATCTTCTATTAATAGGATAACTAATGAATTTTTTGAGTCTTATGGCTTCGAAGGGATGCATGTGAAGAAGATGATGGTAGAGATAAAGATGGATAATGGGAAGACAGAAAAGAAGGATTTTCCCACATGTGATAACTGTGGAATAAATTAGCTTGCTAAATGATTTATATGAATGAGAGTTTGTTTTAAGTTTGAAAAAAGGGACACCATTTACGTGATTGTATGTGTATGAAAAAGTTTCAATTGTACAATGTTTAATCTGAAATGTGTTGGGACACTATGAGAATCAATGTCCCAACCATAAAAGTATACCTAAAATGATTAAATTAAATAATAATCAAGTTATGATACTATGATAGATGTTGATGAATGAATATAGTTATTAAGATGTTATTAAATAATTGTGTCCTTTGAGTATTGTATCAATGATGTACATATCATAATATTTTAAAAATATATAAGGATTATACCACAATACGTTTTCATTAAGGATTTGAGATTTTATGGTACTATGTAAAGTAACACAGTTACAAGTAAAAATTTTGGAAAATATATTGTTCAGTGAAATATAACCCTTAATAGGTTTATGAAACTGAGATAATGATTTCAGAATAAGATATGATTTATTTAGACAAATTATATTGGATATTCTTGCCTACCTAGAAACTAATTAATTGTATGTTTATTCCATCATTGTTGGAGTTTAAAACATTTTTTGATAGAAGGATTATATCCAGTATTCTATAAGTAATAATGGAAAATGAATGTAATTAATAATATTTTATGGTAATTAAGGGTGTTACCATGTTTTATGAGAATACATGATGAAGCTATTCTCATGTTATTATGTGGAAAAAGAGATATTCAATATATTTACCTTCATTATAAATTTTGGACTACGAGTTTAGACAGAATTATTTTTTATAATTCTAAAGAATGGAATGAATTATGTTGGACATTGGGAACTATTTTTTATGGTTAAATCATTTATTATGAATAATTTTTTATTGTTATAAATAGGATAACCTGGAGGTCGGGTGACAACACATCACGCCCATTAAGTCTTCAATACATGAATTTGTAACCGAAGGGCGAGAAGGGTGCATCACCTACCACTGGAATATGATATGTATTGTTTTGAATAATGTAGTTCTTTAAAGGGTGTGACATTTAAATAATAAATTCATTTTTTGAACCCTATACAATTAAGTTTAATAGAATATTTTTTACATCAATTTTCCTTTAGAGTAAAAGATGAGTTTGTGGTAGATATTATTTAAATGTTGGAACACTACTTGTCAAGTAATTTTTTATATAACCTTAGGGAAATAATAATAAAACCAAAAATTTGTTACCCTAATACCTTATGTTTTGTTAAACCAATGATATTTTAAATCATCATCATAGATTAATAGCTTTGAGGCCCTAAATTTTCCATTTATTATTTAATTGTTTATAATTCATGACATCAATAACTCCCTATAAATATTCATAATTTTCATCCAATTATGTTTCTATAATTTCCACCATTGTTCTCATATTCGAAACACTAATTTGGTGGTGTATTCTCATTTATTTTTCCCTCTTATTAAGACTAAATTGTATTTACCCTATTTTTGATGTGGGTTTTCCAAAAAGGTATTTTCAATTTTCAAATATGTATATTTGAAGAAAATTTTAAAATTGTGAGGACATATTTTTTTTAAGGGGATTATAATGTATCACCCCAATATTTCATAGAACATTATCTCTTTAAAGTAATTCAATATCTTGTGTTATACACAACACAAAGTTCAATATCATCACAACCTATCAAACATGCCATTTAAAAAGTGGTTGTGAATAGTATTAACAAAATATTTTAATTTATATATATCCTATATAATTTTGACATTCATATTTTGTGTTTCATAGAGATAATATATGGAAAAATTCAATTTTTTCGTATGAAAGATGGTTTATTTTCCAAAAAATACAGTTTTTCTGCTGTTAAATAGCATCCCCTTTTTAAATCCAATATTTGACACCTTTATATATTAAATTTAAATATATTTAATACTTATTTAGAATCAAAACATAAAATTTTAGTTGGATAAATTTGTCATAATTTTCTGATAATATTAATATTTTTATGAATAGAGAAAAATAGAGAATTTTTATAAGAAACCACTTTTTTAATCGAACTAATTTATAGTGATAAAATATAAATTTGAGTGGTTTTAAATTATCATTAGATTATATTTTTATAATTTAATATAATTTTTTTCATTGGGTGTAATTCCATTTTTAAATTTAATATAAAGACATGTCAATATTTTGAATGTTTTTAATTCTTAAAAACCCGCTTCTGGTCTTGAAAACGGTAATATATTTTAATTTAACTAAAGTAATATCTATATTTTGAATTTTGTAAAATTGATTTCAATTTTTAATTTTGGATTATCAAAAATATATTTTGGTGATTTTTTGGAATTTTCATTAGTACATTCAATTTTTGATTAGTAGTGAAAAACACTATGTTGTAGGTAAAACCCAACTTTTTTCATTTCAATAATTATTTTTATTTAAACATATATAATAGAGAAAAAAAGATATATAATACATATATTCATACTATTTAATTAATTAGATTCATTGTTTTAATAATATTATATATATAAAATTTTATTGATTTTTTAACCTATTTTACCCACCCTCAATGCACATTTACAAATTTTCATAAAACATAATTCTACCACTTCTGTGAATTGAATTTCAAAAATCCAACAGACAAGGTTTTTATCAGTAAGTGAAATGCAATTCAATAAAATTAAAATAATTTTTAGTGAATAGTATCTTTTTAATTTTATTTACCAAGGTGAAAAGTAAATAAGGTAATTAATGTTAAAAATGATATTATAAATACCATAAAGCATGTCCTAATTCTATTGCATAAGTGTATTTCGACCAAAATCAACCTTAGGAAAAAGATGATCCTTTTTTATCCACTTGTATTAGATTAGGAAACTTATTATATTTTATTTAATGAATATTTAAAAGTGTTAAATTGAAATTTTAATAAATAAAATACTTTTAATATATGGTTGTTAATAATATAAATTTGATAATAAATATTCATTATAAAGATAAAAATATTTCCTACATCACGGTAATTTATTTATAAGTTATAGAAATTTAATAATTAAATTTATTTATGACACAATGATGATGCAGTAATTACATTGTTAATGAATGAATAAAATAATTGTTATTAAAAATAAATAAAAAAAATTTAAATTGAGACTTTTTATGCATTACACAAATATAATTGGATAATATTTCATTTTTGGGTTTTTTCAATGTATATTTTCTAAGAGTTCATATTTTTATGACTTTAACAGAAACCAAATACTAAATAGTGTCAAAATTGACATAAATTAGTTTTTAAAACAAATTAATGTTTATTAAAATATATAATAGTACTAAAATAAAACGTTCTACCAACATATATAAATAATGTTATATGTCATAAATGAACCCCTTGAGGTTCTATTGTCATTTTTAGTATTTCAATTAACCATATAGTGTAAGAATAAAAGAAGACATGGTAAGAGTTAAACTTATTTTATAATAGTTAACTCAAAGAGTTGTGGTTAATATGGAGACCTAAAATTCACTAAAACCTATTGGTTGAGATAATTTCGACCCATACCGACCTTATCCTCAAAATGAATCTATTATGTGATATTTGAAACCAAAATATTGATCTTATAAAAAAATTCAAGCTTTTCTTAAAGTGCCCCTCACTTCTATTGTAAAATGGTACATCCCCTTCTATTAAATTCACACTTCAAAATCCATTTTCTTCCGCCATACCATGGTCAAATATACCACAACTACACTCAATTCATCATAGTGTGATTAATTTGATCATAAATAAAACCAAAGGATCCCTTTTTTCAAATCAAAAGGAAGAACCTAAAAAGGAGGTAATTATTTCATCTCCTCATTCAAAGTTGTTTTCTTCTTCAACGTCATCTTTATTTGATATTTTCATTCCCAAATAATAACTCCAAATCATTCTACTTAATTTGAAGTTATTATAAATATGTTAAAACCATATTCATTATTCTATCCATCCTATGAATGACAAATTCACCATACGTGTGTACGTATGGCTTACCATCTCTACGTCGTGGTGTAGTTTGTTATTTAACACTACATAATTAGGATGGGTATAATAATGAGTATAATTAATTTAAATAATTAATATAACATAGTAATGATTATATAAATATACCATCCAATTTAACACCATTTTATCATCGATATAATGTTATAGTTTCTCATGTGTACGTACGACATACCGTCTCCATGATATGATGAGATTCATCTTCAACAATCACCATTCATGATTTTCTATAAAAATATATATATTAATTAAGTATGATATATATGAAGTAATATTTCAACTTTAATAATATATATTTATGTAGAAAAATTTATGCAGTTTACAAACTTCTATACTAAACGGTAAGAAAATAGAAACAATGATCTTGCGTACGTACAGACTACCGTCTCCATGAACAGGTTACCATTTCATATATATATCTATTATAAATATTTATATTCTGAATATATATGATATATAAATCATTTTTTATATTCTTGATGTATTTAAATCATAAACTATATGATATGATCATGAATAATATGTTAAAACATGTACAATAATGAAAGTGATTACTACCTAAAATATTACTTTAACATGGAAATTATTATTAAATGGGTAGTATAATGTCATAAATGAATCTTATATGATATCAAAATTATTAATATGGTTCTGGTATATTTGAATAACATACATTTATCATTATAAATGAAATTAAATGTACACTTGACGGTAGAAATGTATAAGCTAAGGGTTCATGCCTCAATTTCGTTATTATCTGAGATTGTTTATGTGTATGTTTTTATTAGGGCATATTAATTAGCCATGTCCAAGTTTTATAATGGATTTTTAAAAATGATCCATTTTAAGGGTATCTTTAAAACATAATTTAAAATGGTATAAATATTTATTCTTCTAAATCATTCTCTTTAATGTCCATGTTTTTAAATTTTTTTAAGGATTTATTTATACAGACTCATATATATTAAAATTTTAATTCCATTAAAATGTTTCAAAGTGGTATGGGAATATTTGATTCAAAAATTTATTCTAAATGTCTTTATTTCAATAAATTTTTCTCCTTTAAACGATTTCACAAAAACATATATTTCTCTCAAATATTTTTACTTATCATTTCCAACTATGTCAACATCCTTTTCTAGATATTATTCTTTATTGAAGTCGATTTATTATAATATAATATTCTATGTTGTATTTATTGATTTATTATATTTTTCACTATTAATGTGTTATTTATATGCCATTCATGGTTTATAGACAATGTATTGACATTTCATATGCTAGTTTTAATGAGAATGTTTGTGTTATGCTAAAACATTTTCATATAAGGAATTCAATGGACATTGTATGTGATGTCCATGGCCCGCTATAGCCCATCGATGCATCGGTAAGTATTATGAGAAAAATTAGTTTCTTGCCACAAGGCATTGAAAAAAAAATTATTTGTAGTCTTGGAATGAGGCCTTGACTATGTGGTTCTGATGTCCGTCATTATGCATTTCCTTGTTATGAAATTAGTTATTACATGTGATTATACAACTAGTAGAATACACATGTGAATGTTTATATGGTAATGTTTGATTTATATTTCAATAATATGTTGAATTTTATTTTTAGATGTCTTTTTTTATTACACATATTTCATTAAAATTTTATAGCTTCCACTAAATTATTTACCATTTTAGAGCATCTAAGCTCACCCATTTCTTATGTTTTATTTTTTAGGATTCCAAGAAGCGTATTATTATTGATATGAAGGGTTATGCTAAGGGAATAATGGAATTATCAAAGGATTATTATTTCTATGTTGTATGTCAGAATTTGGAATGTGACATTAATGAATGTAATCTATTTTCCAAGCCAGAAAAATTGATCGGTCCTTCGGGAATGGATTCATTGTAATCATGCCAATGTATTAAAATAATGCACTGACTCTAGGTAACTGTGGTTGAGGCATTACAGTTTGTATCAAAATAAGTTTAGCAATATCCTTGGAAATTATATTTAGATAAACTATGATTAGAAAACATTACCCTTAGATAGTATTTGAGTATTAGTATAGAAGAACATCAAAAAATGTTAATTTAGATATTATATGGGTCTTCTAAACAATAAATCCCTATCAGGATACAATAAGTTGATGTAGTTCTAGAACAGATATACCTAAGAGTGAAAACTACGACAAGGGGTTTTGGGATTGACCCATGGTATCCTAGTAAACAACAATGAGCCTTTCTACTTACTAATTTTTACACTCCTGGGGGAAATTCTTATGATAATTCACATTTTCTTTAAAAATAATTATGAATGATTTATGAGTAAATATGTTAGTAATGAAACCGTTTTTATGAGGGAAGATATGTGAAAATCATCAATTATTGTTAATAATTTTTCTTGTTTCGGGATTACACATTATGATATGATCAAACCTAGTGTATTTAGATATTTATAATTGGCACCCAATTGACGGAATGAGAACTCTTTCAATACACATGACCCAATGTGTAAAAATAGATCGTATCTTTCATGGTCTTATGAAAAAATTTAGAAGTAAAATAGTCTCCCATGTATTCTAATCAAATGAATAAATAGTATCATTTGTTAATAAGATATGTAAATAATTTTCTGAGTCCTATGGCTTTGAAGGGAAGTAATAGAAGAATATGATGGTATAGATAATTATTGATAAATAGAAGACGAAAAAGAAAGATATTCCCAAATGTGATAACTGTGGAAAGAATATCCTTGGTAGATTATTGAAGAGAATGAGTATTTGTTATATGTGTGGAAAAAGGGACACCATGTATATGATTTTAAGTGTAAGAAAATTGTTTCAAATGTTCAATTCTTTATCCCTATATTGTTAGGAAACTACGCGAATCAATGTCCCAATCATCAGAGTATACCCCAAATGATGCTATTAAATAATTATGAAGTTCTGATATGATCACAGTTGATGAATAATGATTAGTGTTTCTAAGATGTGGTTGAATAATTGTGTAAATTGAGTATTGTATTAATGATGCATATGTTATATGAATTATAAATTATATAACATTTGTACATCAGTACATTTTCATTAAGGATTTACGATTTTATGGTACCATGTAAAGTGACACTATTTCAAGTTAAAAGTTTTGGAAAATATATATATGTGATAAATATTAACCTTAATATGTTTATGAAATTAAGATGATGATTTACGAATAAGATATTATTTATTTGGACAAATTATATTTGACATTCCAGACTACCTTGAAACTAAATAATTGTTTGTTTATTCCCTCATTATTGGAGTCAATAAAATTCGTGTATATAAGGATAATATACATTACTCTATAATGAATAAGGGAAAATTAGTTGAATCAATATGTTTTTATGTTAATTAATGGTGTCACCGTGTTTTAAGATAATACATCATGAAGGTATTATCATGTTATTATGTGGAAAAGAGGTCTTCAATATGTTTACCTTCCTTATAAATTTTGAAATATGAGTTTAGAAAGACGTATTTTGTATAAGTTTAAAGGTTGGAATGAATTAAATTGGACATTGGATACTATTATTTAGGGTTAAATAATTTCTTATTATTATTTTTGGATTGTTATAAAAAGGACAACTCAGAGGTCAGGTGAAAAACTCTCGCATCCGACAAGGCCGCGACACTGGAACACATAACCAAATGACGACAAGGGTGAATCACCTACTATGGGACCACATGATATCATGGATTTTATAATGTATTTTTTAAAATGATATGATAGATAAATTATAAATTACTTTTTTTTAATCCTAAAATATTAGGTTAAATAGAATAATTTCGGATTCTATTATCTTTTGGAGTGATAGATGAGTTTGTGGTGGATATTAGTTAAAGTATGGAACTCTATTTGTCAAGTATTTTTTCCCTTAAACAAAAGGTAATATATCTTAAAACCAAATATGTGCTATCCTAATACCTTATGTTTTTCTGAACCGATGAAATTTTAAATCATCATCATAGATTTGTGGATTTGAGGCCCTCAATTTTCCATTTATTGTTTTATTGTTTGTAATTGATGACCCCAATCACTATATATACATATTTAAATTATTCATTCAATTATATTTTTATAATTTCATCAAATGTTATTATATTTCAAACCCTAATTTGGTGGTGAATTTTTCCATTTCCATTTCCCTCTTATTAAGACTAAATTGTATTAACCATATTTCTGATGTGGATTTTCCCCAAAATCATTAACTATTTTCATCCTTTTAATTTTCAAAAACAATTTCAAATTGTGATGATAGAATTTAGGGAAGGAGGGGATAATTTAACATCGCAATATTTCATAGTACTTTATCACTTTAAAATAATTCTATATCTTGTGCTACACGCAACACTGAGCTCAACAGCATCACCACATATCAAACTAGCCATTTAAAAATCGGTTATGAATATTATTAAATACATTTTCTATATTATATATATCATATATAAATTTAACAATCATCTTTTGTGTTTCTTAGACATAATATAAAAAGAAATTCAATTTATCATATAAAAGAATTATTTTTTAAAAAAATGCTTTTTTTAACCTTTTAATATAAAATCCTTTTAAATTCAATATTTGAAACTATTATATAATCAATTTATAGAAATTAAATTCTAATTTAGAATAGGGAAGTAAAATATTAGTAGGATAATTTTTTGTTAATTTTCTGATAACAATAATATTTTGATTAATAGTGAAAATACTAACTTTTAATTGAAAACTACTTTTTTAATCAAAATAATTTATAGTGTTAAATTATTCATTTGAGTGGTTTTAATGTATAATTAGATTATATTTTTATCATTTAATATAATTTTTCTCATTATATGTAACTTCACATTTAAATTGTACAAAAACACATGTAAGTCTTTTGATTGTTTTTAATTCATAAAACTAGCTTTCTGGTTTTGACAATGTAAATTTATATAAATTTATTCAAATAATAATTTATATTTTTTATTTTTTATAATTGACGTAATTTTCTTAATTTTGAATATAAAAATTATCTTCGGGTGATTTTTGGTATTTTTTTAAAAAAATTCTATTTTTGATAAATATTGAAAAACAGGATGTTGTAGATAAAAACCATATTTTTCTTTTCAATAATTATTTTTATTAAAAAATTTATAAAAATGTAAAAATACATACATAATACATATATTAGTCCACTGTAATTCCTTGGAGTCATTTTATAATATCATTATACATATAAAGTTTTATTGATCTTTTTTAATGTCTTTTACCCACCTTCTAGGCACACTTAGAAATATGCATAAAACGTAATTATACCACATCTGTGAATTGAATTTAAAAAATCCCAAAGACATGGTTTTTTATAATTATGTGAAATTTTATTCAGTAATATGAAACTGATTTTTGGTGAATTGTATCTTTTCAATTTTATTTACCAAGGTGAAAAGTAAATAGGTTAATTAAAGGTAAAATTGATAATATAATTACAATAACACAAGTAATAATTATATTGGATAAATTTATTTAGACCAAAATAAACCATAGGACAAAATAAGGTCTTTTTTATCTAGTTGGGTTCGATTAGAAAATTTATTATATTTTATTTAATGAACAGTTAAAAGTGTTAAACTGATATTTTATAACTAAAAAAATTTCAATATAAGGTAATACATAAGATTAATTCCACTATAAATATTGAATGTAAAGATAAAGGGATTTACTATATCATGCTAATTTATACATAATTTATAAACATTTAATAATAATATTTATTTATGATACAATTATGATGTAGTAATTAACTAATTAATGAATGATTAAAATAATTTAGATTATATATAATAAAATAAATTTAAATTGAGACTTTTGATGAATTCCACGAATTATATAGGATAATATGACATGTTAGGGTAGTTTAAGGGATTTTTTAGATGAATTAAAATTTTTATGACTTAAAAAATCAAAAATGAAATAATGTCAAAATTGACATAAATATGTTTTTTAAAAAATAATATTTTATTAAATTATATAATAGTTTTAAAAATATAAAATCCTCCAAAGGACTTATATAATGTTATATATGTCATTAATGAACCACTTGATCATATATTTTCATTTTATAGTATGTTTATTAACCATATTGTGTATGAATAAAAGAATTCATTGTAAGAGTTAAACTATTTAACTAAGTGATATATATAAAAAATATTGTTAATATTGTGACCTAAACATGTATAAATCCTAGTAGTCGAGATTATTTCGACCCATACCCACCTTATCCTCGATATAAATTAATTTGGAGCTATTAGAAACCGAAAATTATTTTATAATAAAATAATATTTCAAACATTTCCTAATGTGCCCCTCGCCTCTTTTATAAAAGGGTACATCCCCTTTTCTTAATTTCACACATCCAAATCCATTTTTATCAGCCAAACCGTGTTAAATTATTCTCCCAAATATCCTAAATTATTCCTATAGGCCTTACTTTGATCATAAATCCATCTTATGGAGAACATTTTTTCAAATAAAAAGGAAGCACCCGATGAATAAATAATTATTTCATCACTTCTTTCAATGTTCTATTCTTATTCTACTTACTCTTTTGTTGTTGTTTCAATTACAAAAAAAATAAATCTCTCACCATCTAGATAATTTTATGTTATTATAAACATGGTAAAACAATATTAATTATTCTATCCATCCTAAGAATGAAAAAAGTCACCATACCTGCGTACATAAGGCTTATTGTCTCCACATCGTGGTGTAGTTTGTTATTCAACACTACATTATTTTGAGGGGTATAAAAATTAATATAATTATTTTAAATAGCTATATAACATAGTAATTATTCATTATATATAATTTACTATCCAATTAAACACTGTTTTACTATCGATAGAATGATATCGTTGCTCGTGCATACGTACGACTTACCATTTCCACGATACGATGATATTTATCGTCAACGATCACTAATCCTGAATTTATATATATATATATATATATATATATATATATATTATGTATGAGATATATGAAGTATTATTAAATTGTAATAATATATATTTTTGTTGAATAATATATGTATTTTACTTACTTATATATTGAACGATAAGAAAATAGAAACAACGTTCATGCATACGTACAGACTACCATCTCCATGAATGGGGTTCCATTTCATATATCTATCTATTATAAATATTTAAATTCTAAATATATTTGATATATAAATCATGGTTTATATTATATATGTACTTAAATCATGATCTATTTGATACAATCATGAATAACATGTTAAAACACGTACGAGAAAGAAAGTGATTATTACACAAAATATTACATTAACATTGAAATTATTATTAAATGGGTAGTACAAAGTCTTAAATGAATCATATATGATATAATAAATATTAATATGGTTTGGTATAATATAATAACATATTATTTTCATTATAAAGGAGGTCAGACATTCCTTTCACTAAATAAAATTACAAGGCAAGGGTTTATTCCTCAATCGCATTGTTATCCGAGATTATTTTTCTATACTTTTTTTTCTATGCCATATTTATTATCCATGTCCATGTTTCCTAAAAGTGTTTTCAAAAGTATTATTTTTAAGGGAATCTTTAAAATATCATTTTAAATGGTTTTAATATTTATTCTTCTAACACATTCTCTTTAATGTCTATATTTTCAAAATGTTTTTAAGGATTTATTTATATGGACATGAATGTTTTAAAATGTTAATTATTTTCAGACGATTCATAGTGGTATAGGAAACATTAATTCAAAAATGTCTTCTAAATTCCTTCTTTTCAAAAATGTTTGTATTTTAAATGATTCAAAAAAATATGTATATTTCTATCAGTGTTTTTACTGATCATTTTCAACTATGTCAACATTCTTTACTAGATATTATTTTTTATTATGGTTGATTTATTATAATTCAATATTCCATGTTGTATTGAATGATTTATGTTATGATTGACTATGGATGTGCTATTATAATACCATTTATTTTATATGATTAATGTATTTAGATTTTTTATGCTAGTTTTAATGATAATGTTTATGTTATGTTTCAACATTTTCATATGAGGAATGTATGTGACAAGTTGGGCCCGATATAGCTCCTTTATGCTTCAGTAGGTCTTTTGAGAAATTTTTTTTTCTTGGAACAAGGCATGGAAAAAATTTGGGTTTGTATTCTCAGCACGAGTCCTTGACTATGTGGTCATGATGTCAATTATTATGCATTCTCTCATTCTAGATTATTTACTTCATGTGATTATTCGACTAGTAGAATATCCATGTGCATGTTTATATGGTGATGTTTAGTTTATTCTTGACATATTATGGTCATGTTTAAATTTAAAAGGTTGTTGTTTTTATTACACATCTTGTCTTAAATGTTAATTGCTTTCTCAAAATTATATACCATTAATGAGCATCTGAGCTCACCCATTTCTTATGTTTATTTTTCCAGGAGTCCAATAAGTGTATTTTGATTGACTTTTTGGGTTATGCTAAGGGAATAATGGAATTGTAAAATGATTGTTTTTTATTGTTTGTATGTTATAATGTGTAATGTGACATTTATGTAATTAATCTATTTCTCAATACTTCAAATTGATCAGTCCTTCGGTACTTGATTCTTTGTAACCGTGCCAATGTATTAAAAAAATACACAGACTCTGGGTAACTGGGCTCGAGGAGTTATAGTTGTAATCATAGGAAGTTTAGAAATAACCTTGGAAATTAGATTTAGATAAACAATTATTATGAAACATTACCCTAATAAAGGAATTCCAAAATTTTTGGTAATATTGATATTATATGCGGTTTTTATGCAATATATCTCTGTTGGGATACTACAAGTATATGAGGTTCTATAAAAGATGCGCATTCGAGTGAAATATCTGACATAGAGTTTGAATCTTTACCCGAGGTATCATAGTATGTGACAATGGTCCCTACTATGCACCAGTTTTTACACTCTCAAGAGATATGCTTATGATAATTCAAATTTTATTTAAAAACCACTCTGAAGGATTTATGAGTAAATATGTTAGCAAAGAAAAAAAAATTATGAGACTATATTGTTGAAAATATTCTATTAATGTTGATAATTTTTCTAGTTTTTGGATTGTACATAATGAAATTATCTATCCTAGTGTATTTCATCATTCAGATATGGTTCCCAATAGAAGGAATGTGAACTCCAATAATACACATGATCCAATGATTTAGAAGGATCAACTATTTTATAGTCTTAAGATAACATTTATAAGGGAAATTGACCCCAATGTATTCTCATCTTATGAATAAATATTATCATTTGTTAATAAGATAAGAAAATAATTCTTTGAGTCCTATGACTTTTAGGGGAACCAATAGAAGAAGTGGTTGGTAGGGAGAAAGGTTGATAAGGGGAAGATGGAGAATAAGGATTTTCCCACATTTGACCATTGTGGAAAAATCACCTTGGTAAATGATTTAAGGGATCATTTTTTTCTTATATGTGTGGAAAAGGGACACAATGTATGTGATTTTTCGTGTAATAAAAAAGTTTCAAATGTATAATGTTTCATCTACAAGGAGTTGGGACACTACATGAATCAATGTTCTAATCATCAGAGTATACCCTAAATTATGCTATTGGATAATAACCATGTTATGATAATTTAATATATTAGGAGGAATGATTAGTGTTCTTAAAATTCTATTAATTAATTATGTGATTTTATTATTTTTTTACTGATATACAAGTTAGAAGAATTATAAAGTAGATAAATTTTGTACTATAGTACGTTTTCATTAAATATTTGTTATATTATGGTACCTAGTAAAGTGACACAATTTCAATTTAAACCATTTGGAAAATATATGGATGGGGGAAATATAATCCTTAATATGTTTCTGAAACTAAGATAATTACATCAAAATAATATATGGTTGATTTTGATAAATTATATTGAAATTCTTGACTACCATGAAACTAATTAACTGATTTTTTATTCCATTATTGTTGGAGTTTACTAAATTTTTGGATATGAAGACTACATCTAAAATTATATAAGGAATAATGGAGCATGAATGTTACAAATAAGTTTTTATATAAATTAAGTGTGTTACCATGTTTTAAGAGAATACATGATGAAGGTATTCTCATATTATTACATGGAAAAGATAAATATTCAATATGTTTACCTTCCTTATAAATTTTGTACTGACAGTTTAGACAAAAGTATTTTGGATAAGTATATTGGTTGGAATGAATTTATTTTTTACATTGTATTCTATTGTATAAGGTTAAATAATTTCTTATATTTATTAATTTATTGTTATAAAAAGGACAACACGGAGGTTGGGTGACAACCCATCCCATCCAGCAAATGCTACGAGACATGAACTCGCAACCAAAGGGTGTGAAGGGTGAACCACATACAACTATCCTATGTGATATCATGGTTTATATAATGTTTTTTAAATTGGTCTGACATATAAATTATAAAAAAAAAATTGAAACGTTATAAAATTATGATATATAAAATATTTTTGATTTCTATTATCTTTTGGAGTGAAAGTTGAGTTATTCGTATATATTATTTAAAGTATCAAAATCTACTTTTTAAATATGTTTTCCATAAAGATTAGGGAAAGTATCCTAAATCCAAAAATGTCTTATCCTAATACCTTATGTTTCATTGAACTAATGATATTTAAAATCATCCTTATAGATTTATGGATTTGGGCCCCGAAAGTTTCCATTTATTATTCAATTGTTTATAATTGATGACATAAATCACTCCGGATAAATATTTACATTTTTTATCCAATTATGCATTTATAATTTCCCCCAATGCTCTCCTATTAGAAAGTCTAATTTTTTTGGTGTCTTTTTTCATTTCCATTTCCCTCTTATTAAGACTAAATTGTATTGACCCTATTTCTAATTATGGTTTTCCACAAAGTTAATTTCTATTATCAACCTTTTATTTGTGAAGAACAACATCAAATTTTGAGGATACAATTTATTTATGGAGGGGAGAATATTACACCCCATGATTTCATAGTATGTTATATCTTTAATGTAATTCAATAGATTGTGTTATACGAAACACCGAGTTCAGGAGCATCACAACCCATCATAATAGATATTTAAAAATTGGTTATGAATCGTATTTATAATAATTTGAATTTTATATATATCCTATAAAATTTTAACATTCATCTTTTTTTTTCATGGACATAATATAAGGAAAAATTCAATTTTTCATATAAAAGAAGTATTTTTCAAAAAATGAAGATTTTCAGCATTTTAATAGCAAACCCTTTTTTAATCTGATATTTGACACTTTTTTATATTCAATTTTAAAAAATTCAATTCTTTTTATGAATCAGGACATAAAAATTTAGATGGATAAATTTTTGGTACATTTCTGATAACATTAATATTTTTATGAATAGTGAAAAATAATAAATTTAAATTAAAACTACATTCTTAATAGAAATAATTTATTGTGATAAATTTAAAATTTGACTGGTTTTAAAGATTCATTAGATTATATTTTTATCATTTAACATAATTTCGGTCATTGGATTTAATTTCACATTTAAATAGTTATTAAACACATGTTAATATTTTGATAGATTTTATTTCTTAAAAACCCACTTTTTGGTTTCGACAACATGAATTAATTTTAATTTAATTAATGAAAATTATTTATTTATTATTATTTAAAATTGAAATAATTTTGGAATTTGGAATATCAAAATTATCTTTTTGTGAATTTTGGGTATTTTTCTGAAAACATTCAATTTTTGATGAATAGTTAAAAACACTACGTTATAGATAAAAACTGACTTTTTCAATTAAATAATTATTTTTAATTAAAAATTTACCTTAAACTATAAATAGATATATATTACATATATTATTCCAATTCAATTAATTGTTGTAATTTTATTATAAGTTTAGACAAATAAATTTTTTCTGATCTTTTTATAACGTCTTTTACCAACCTTTTAGGCACATTTGCTAATTTGTATAAAAAATTATTCTACCACTTATATGAATTGAATTTCAAAAATCCTATAGACACGGTTTTCATTAGAATGTGAAATGTGTTTCAATAAGATTAAAATAATTTTTCTTGAATAGTTCCTTTTGAATTTTATTTACCAAGGTTAAAAGTAAATAGAGTAATTAAAGGTAAAAATGATATTATAACTACCCTAACACATGTCCTATTTCTATTAGATAAGTTTATTTGGACCAAAAAAACTTAGGAAAAAATAAGATCTTTTTTATCCACTTGGACTAGATTAGGACATTAATTATATTTTATTTATTGAAGAGTTAAAAGTGTTAAATTGAACTTTTAATAACAAAAACTATTTTAATAAATGGTTACACATAATATAAATTGGACTATAATTATTCATTATAAGGATAATAATATTTCCTACATCATGGTATTTTATTTAAAATTATTATAAATATAATAATTAAATTTATTTATGACATAATGATTATATAATAATTACATTATTAATGAAAGATTTAAATAAATGATATTATAATTATTAAAATAAATGTAAATTGATACATTTGATGCATTACACTAAATTTTTAGGTTAATATGACATGTTATGGTTATTTAAATTTATTTTTCCTGAAAATTTATATTTTTATTACCTAGAAAACAAATACTAAATAGTTTCTGAAATTGTAATTACTTAATTTTTAAAACAAATACTATTTTATTAAATTATATAACTATCCTAATAATCTAAGGTTTTGAAAAATGAATAAAATAATGTTATACATGTCATTAATTGACCACTAGAAGTTCTCTTGTCATTATATATAATGCTTTTTAACCATATAGTGTAAAAATAAAAGAAGACATGGTAAGAGTTAAACTATTTAACTAAGGGTCACATATACATGATAAGATAAATATGGTGTCCTAAACATGTCTAAAACATATTTTTAGATATTATTTTGACCCATACCCACCTTATCCTCTAAAAAACATTACATGGAGCTATTAGAAACCAAAAACGATTTTATAATAAAATAATTCTTCAAGATTTTCCAAATGTGACCCTCACCTCTCTTATAAATGGGTACTTCCCCATATCTTAAATTCACATCTCCAAATCAATTTTTATAAGCAATCCCATGATCAAATTTCCTCCAAACTACCCTAAAATTATCTTATATGCCTTAATTTAGTAATAAAGCTGACCTAAGGATCCCTTTTGATCAAATCAAAAGGAAGAATGCGAAGAAGAAGTAATTATTTCATCACCTCATTCAAAGTTCTTTTCATCTTCCACTATCTCATTCATTGTTGTTTCCATTCAAAAATAGTAACTATAGTACCTTCTACATATTTTTTTGTAATTATAAATATTTTACAACCATATACATTATTCTTTCTATCATATGAACAACAAAGTCACCATACTTGTGTGCGTGTGGCCTACCGTCTCTAAGTCGCGGTGTAGTTTGTTTTTCAAGAAAACATTATTTGGATGGGTATAATAATGAGTATAATTAATTTAAATAATTAATATAGAATATTAATGATTTTGTATAAATAATAAAACTTCCAATTAAACAAAATTTTTACCATTGATAGAATGTATTGTTGCTCCTGCGTATGTTCAACTTACCATCTCCACGATGTGATGAGAATCATCTTCATCAATCATCATTTGAAGATTTTTATATAGATATATATATGGAATAAGTATGAAAAATATGTAGAAATATTTCAACTATAAAAATATATATTTAGGTATAAAAATAAATTTTTATTACTTACTTATATACTAAATGATATGAAAATAGAAACAACCTTCATTCGTAAGTATGGACTACCTTCTCCATGAACGGGTTTCCATTTCATATATCTATCTATCAAAAATAATAAATTTTATGAATATATATATGATATATAAATCATGTTCTATATTCTAGAAGTACTTAAATAATGATCTAAGTGATATGATCATGTATAACAAGTTAAAGCACATATAATAATGAAAGTGATTATTAATCGAAATTTTACATTAACATGGAAATTATTATTAAATGGATAGTATAAAGTCATAAATGAATCATATATAAAATCATAAATATTAATATGGTTTTGGTATAGTTTAATAACATTCTATGGTTATTATACACAATATTAAATATACCCTCGACTAAGGGAAATTAAAAGTCAAGGGTTAATTCCACAATCTCATTATTATCCAATATTGTTTATGTGTTAGTTTTTACATGGCCATATAAATTATCCATGTCCAAGATTCATAAATGAATTTTCAAAACGATTTTTTTAATGGACTCTTAATAACATCATTTTAAATGGTTTAAATATTTATTCTTTGAACTCATTATTTTTAATGTCTAGGTTTTCAAAATGATTTGAAGGATTTATTTATATGGACATGAATGTTTTAAAATGTTAATTACATTCAAAAAATTTGAAGTGGTATAAGAAAAATTGATTAAAAATGTCTTCCAAAATTATTCATTTCTAATTTTTTTTTCATTTAAATGATTTTACAAGAGAGTTATATTTCTCTCAAAGAGTTTTTCTGATCATTTTCAACTATGTCAACACTGTTTACTGGATATTATACTTGATTGATATTTATTTATTATAATTAAATCTTCTATATTGTACGGAATTATTTATGATATTTTTGATTTTTGTTATGCTATTTTTATTCAATTAATGGTTTATGTTTAATGTATTGACATTTCGTATGGTAGTCTTGATGGGAATGTTTATGGTATGTTTCAATATTTTTATATGAGGAATTTATTGGACATAGTACGTGAGGGGTGGGGGCCACTATAGCCCCTCGATGCATTGGTATATCTTATGTAAAAATTTACTTTCTTGGGACAAGTCCTTGACAGAATTTGTATTTGTATTCTTGGAAAGAGGCCTTGATTATATGTTTATGATGTTCGTCATTATGCATTCCCTCTTTATTAAATTAGTTATTACATGTGATTATTTGACTAGTATAATATCTATATCCATGTATTTATGGTTATGTTTGATTTTTTTTCATATTATGTTCTAGATTATGTCTAATAGGCTATTGTTTTTGTTACACCTGTTACATTAAAATTTTAGAGCCTCTAATAAATTATTAACCCTTATTTAGCATCTGAGGTATCGCCTTTATAATGATTAAGTTTCCAATATTTTGGGATTTTTATAATGATTTATATGAATGGTTAATATAAGGGAATAATTTCATTCTCAACTAATTATTTATGCTATGTTTTATGTTAGAATGTGTAGTGTAACTTTCAAGTATGTAATTTATTTTCCAAGAATTCTAAACCAATCGGTCTTTCAGGACATGATTCCTTGTAATCAGGACAATGTATTAAAATATTGTGCTGACTCATGGTAACTGCGATTCGTTTCTTACAAATATCAACTTTGATAAATATTTTCTTAGGGATATTATAATTATAAGGGTAAATAAATTTGTGTAATTGGGAAAATGGATGATGATTATATAGCTCAATATGAAGAAAATTTCACATATTTTTCTAGGTATAAAGATGATATTATTTGGGATATTGATTATAGATTCATTAGTCTTACATAGGATTGAAGACAAAATATCCAATGACAAGAGATTCTCGTCATTTCAAATTCTATGAGAATAATTTTTAATGTGATGAAAAGGAATAAATATAGTTTTTTAATAATAATAAATTTAATAAGGGTATGAAAAAGAATAAATCCTGTAAACAGGAAATGGTAATGACTTCATCAATGAATTTTGGTTGTAAGAAAACTAATTTCCCTTATTGTGATAATTTTGGTAAAATAAATCCTGGATAACATCTGTCAATTTCCTTGAATTGATTCTGATGTTGTAAGATTGTTTATATGTCTCATGACTACTTGGGGGATTATTATACATGTAAAAAAATTAAGGGGTAAGAGGTTTTAGGGGGAATGAGTTTGTGAATTTGGACGATGTTTGTGAAACTTTTATTACCTAGGGTGAAAACAAGAAAGGTCGAATGTAGAATGGAATGGAATAATCATTTTATACTATTATGGTTAATGTGGGACCATCAAATGATGATAGGATATGTATTTGATGGGTTAATAAAAAATATTAAAATACTATATTTGTCTCTAGAATTTCATATTCATTCATTTATGAGTGATTTACAAGTAAATGGGATATATCACCCCATGAATGTGATATATAAATGTTGGTAAAAACTCTCGGTTAATGTATTAAAAGAAAAAATATTTATAGTTATCATCTGATTATCATTAGTGGGATTGGTTTTCATGAAAATAATATAGAACATCTCATAAAAGAATTTGATATGATTTTTTGTATGGATTTGATTTCATTTTACCATTCTAGAATAGACTACAAATCCTATAATTTTTTATTTGTTGATATAATTCCTTTTATAACATACCATGAAGATAACATACTTATTAAATATAAAATTTAATGTTATCTAGATCATGTTGTTCAAGGGAAAGAAAAAAATATTGATTAGTGACTTCATAGTATAGAATGAATATACATATGGTTTACCTCATTAATTTCATGGTATTATTCCTAATAAGAAAACTAAATTTAATATTGATTAAGTGCCTGATTGTAAGAATCTTTCTAAACTGATTTATCGAATTAGTCAAATATAATTGTTGGAATTGAAAAAATATCTACATGAATTTCTTGAAAAATGTTTCATTTGACATAGCACTTCACTATTGGGTTATACTATATTATTTGTGAAATATAAACATGGTTCTATGAGACTTTTTATTAATTACATATCCTTTAATAACATAACTATTAAAAAATCAATGCCTTATATCGATGATTTATTTGATCACCTCTAAGGAGTTCATTAATTTCCAAACATAGAGTTGAGGTGCGTGTACCATCAACTAATGGTGAAGGATGATGACCTCGCAAAGAAAATATTCTGAATTAGATATTACCATTATAAGTTTTTATTTATACACTTTGGGAGATCTAATGCACTTGATGTATTTTTGAATCTCAGGGATGGAGTATTTCATTAGTTTTTTGGATCGGTTTTTGGTTCTTTTAATAGCTGATATATTGGTATATTTTAAATATCTGTAGGAACATAAATGTCACATAAGGATTATTTTTTATAAAAATGAAAGAAGAGAATCTATATGTAATGTTTAGTAAGAGTGAATTTTGGTAAAAAAAATAATTAATTACATGGTTATATTATATCGATGTATGGAATAATTTTTGTCCCTTCAAAAACAAATGATGCTGTTGAGTGGCCGTGACCTACCAATATCATAGAGATTCACAGTTTTATTGGATTATCTAGTTACTACCAAAGGATTGTTGTCCTTATTTCATGGCTATATAGACCACTAAAAAAGATAACAAGAAGAGAGTTATGTTGATTTAGACAAACTATGGTTTCAATTGTTTTTAGGAAAAGAATATAAGATTCCTAATTGCTCCAATTTTGGAACATCCATCTAGGAATGATGGATTTTTCCATCTACATTTATAAATCATATCAAGTACATGGTTGAGTCCTAATTAATAATTAAAAAATTATATCTTATAAGTTAAATTAGTTGAAACCTCATGACATAAATTACCCTACACATTATTTGAAATTAGAAACTATTTTTTTAATAAAATTTTGGAGGCATCATTTTTATGGCCTATATTGGGAAATATATACCGACTGAAATATTGAATTATATATTAACATAGAATGATTTGGACAAGTAATAGAGTAGACGAATAGAATTAATCTAGGATTTTTATTTCACGATTCATTACCATCAATTAAAAGAAAATAATTTCGATGATGTTATGAGTCAGAAAAGTAGTGCTACATTTACCATGATTTATTTAGAATGAGATCCTTCGGTTAATGATTTAAGGAATATTTTTTTAATTTGTTGGTGCATGAAATTCCTCTATTTTTTTCATGTGGCAGTGAAATCATATTTATCAAATTGATTTATGAAATATAAAATTGATGATAGTGAGTTGTATAAAATGGTAGAATTGGTTCATAAAGGAATGTTTACTGAAATTAACAAGGGTAACGATTGTGTTTTGAGGTTTAAAAATAGATTATTTGTGACTTTTGATTCAGGTTGGAATAAATATTTGTTATTTGAAGCTAATAGTTCTCCATATTCATTTCATATGGGTTTCTATATGATGTACATTGATCATTGGTAGTATTACTGGTGGGATGGAATGAAAATGGATATTGCTGAATTTACCCTAAGATACTTGATATGTCAACAAGTTAAAGAAGAGTGGTGTATACCAAAATAGGTGATTCAACATTTTCTAATTCCAAATTTGAAATGGTAAAATTTATCCATGGATTTCTAAGTGGTATTTCCAAATGCATATCGATGTATCAATTTGATATGGGTTTTCATTGATCGATTGAAAAATTTTCTCATTTTCTTTCTATTTGAGATACTATCATTATATATCTAAAATCATGGTTGTATATTAAAGAAAATATCATTTTACAATGAGTTACCCTCTCCACTGTATCTGATCGTGATTGTAACAGCCCGAGATTTTATGAAAAATATTCTTTTTAATATTATTAATGTCTTGTGTTGTACGCTACACCAAAAGGAGCTTGCACAACACGCATCCTTGACTTGTATTTCATTACACGCAATCACGACCTTCCTTGATAGCGTGTGTAGTACGCAATACCGAGTTTTACTAAACAACGATATGCTATTAAAATATTATTAAAACTAACCGTTATGAATAGTAATAACCACTTTTTGAAATTTTGTAAATTCTATTTTTCAAAATGGACTTCATTTTTGTATTCGGAATATCGAAATTAGCTTAGGGTGAAATTTTGGTACATTTCGGATAACTTTCATATACGGATGAATACTGAAAATTACTAAATTTTAATTAAAAACAACTTTTTCAATCGAAATAATTAATAGTGATAAATTATTAATTTTAGTGGTTTTAAAGTATATTTAGAATATATTTTTACAATTTAATACAATAATGGTCATTGGATGTAATTTCACATTTAAACCACTTATAAACAAGTTTCAATCTTTTGATATTTATTATCTCTTAAAAACACGCTATTTGTTTTAACAGCGGGATTTAATTATAAAATTAATTAATGCAACTTCTATGTTATGAATTTGGTAAAATAGACTTCATTTTTGAATTCGTAATATGAAATATAGCTTATGATGAAATTTTGGCATTGTTCTGAAAAACATCAATTTTTGATGAATAGTTAAACTACTAAGTGGTAGTTAAAAAAATGAATTTTTCATAAAACTTAATTTTACCGCTTCTGTGAATGGAATTTCGAAAATCCAAGAGACACGGTTAATATCAAGGACTAATATGTGGTTCAATGAGATGAAAATAATTTTTGGTGAATAGTAACTTTTTACTTTTTTTTTACCACGGTTAAAAGTAAATAAGGTAATTAAGGGTAAAGATGATATTATTATTACCCTAACACATGTCCCAATTCTATTGGATAAGTTTAATTCGACCAGAAACAAACTTAGGAATAAAATATGACCATTTAGGCCCACTTGGATTAGATTAGGACATTTATTATTAATTTATTTAAAGAAGGGTTAAAAGAGTTAAAATCAATGTTTATTTACTAAAACATTTTTAATATGGGGTTATACATAAGATAAATTCGACTATAAATATTCATTAGAAAGATAAAACGATTTCCTACATAATGGTATTTTATTTGTAATTTTTAGACATTAAATAATTTAATTTATTTATGACACAATGATGATGCAGTAATTATCTTATTAATGAAATATTGACATAATTGATGTTATAAACACCAAAATAAATGTAATTTGAGACTTTTTATGAACTACACTAATTTTCTAGGTTACTATGATATATTAGTGTTGATTTAATCAACTTGGTTCGAACATATAATTCTGTTATGACTTTCACAAAAATCATATATCAAATAGTGTCAAAATTGACACAAAATAGTTTTTAAATAAAATAAAATATTATTAATTGTTATTTTATTCCTAAAAATCTAAGGTTCATCCAAATGACTTAGATAAGGATATATATATATTAATAATAAACAATTTGGGGTTCGTTTGTCATGTTATAGTAAGTTTATTAACCATATAGTGTAAGAAAACAAAAAGACACGGTAAAAGTTAAATTATTTAACTTAGAGTTAAATCTAATTGATAAGGTTAAAATAATAACCTAAACTTGTCTAAATCCTATTGGTTGATAGGATTTCGACCCATACCCACTTTATCTTTGAAATAAGACCCTTTGGAAGCATTATAAACCGATTTTGACTTTAATATAAAATAATATTTTGAGATATTCCTAAGGTGCCCCTCTCCTCCCTTATAAAAGGACACCTCCTCCTCCTCCTCCTCACACCAATTTGAGCACTCAAGCTCGTCCAACCCCTACCAAAATTCCTTCTCCACTTCCCTAGAATAATCCTAGAGGTCCTGGTCTTCTTAAAAGACCAATCTTAGTTCCCTAAGTGGAGGATTCAAAGAGGCGTTTCAAAGAAGAGGTAATATCCATTACCGATCTTTTCAATTTCTTTCTTCTTCAACTTCTTCTTCTTTAGTTGTTTCATGATAAAGTAATAACATCAGTTTTAATTACATACTGATATGTTATTATAAATATGAAACAACCCTAATTCACCTTCTATCCATCCTACGAAAAAATGAAATCACCACGCGTGCGTACGTACGGAATACCGTCTCCACGCCGTGGTGTAATCTATTTTCCTCCACCACCTTAATTGGATGGGTATAATGGTGTAATGAGTAACTATATATGATTATTATAAAGTGATATTGATACTGAAATAGTATACATACACTTCAACACAATTCCACGACCATGGGAATGATATCATCGCTCGTGCGTACGTACGGACTACCGTCTCCACAACGCGATGAGATTCATTCTCCATGTTAACCATTTAAGAATGATTATAAAGTATATATAAGAAATAATAATGAAATATATGACATTATAAAGCTACTGGATTTATGTATATATGTATGTCATCTACTTACTTCCATTCAAGATAATAAGGAAAGGAAAACAGTGTTCATGCGTACGTATGGACTACCGTCTCCATGAACGGTGTGTTTCATTTCATTTATCTATCTATTATATATATATATACTGAATATATATGATATATAAATCATGTTTTATATTCTGAAGTAAGTAAATCAAGATATAAGTAATAATAATTTCAAGAACAACAAGTCCAAACACCTACGATAAATGAAACGATTTTACCCAAAACACTTCTTTAACATCGAATTTACAAAAGAACGGGTAGTATAAAGTCATAAGTGAACCATATATGATATAATAACAATGAATATGATTCTGTAATAAGTTAATGACATTATTTAAATCATTATACAGGAGGTTTGGATACGTACAAAGCATATCGGACATAAGGTAAGGGAAATGTCACAATCTCATTTTTATCCGAGATTGTTTATACTTTGAAATTTACTGGGGTGTATTTTATCATCCACATCCATGTTTCTTCAATATGTAATATTATTTTCATTCACCAACAATTGTTTAAATCCTATTTTACCCTTCGGTGAGTTTTTAGTAAAAGATATGAATGGAATCTTTTGTCATTTTTCGTACGAGGTACTTTTTTGACTTTTCCGACAAAAGTACGAAGAATGTTTTTTTAACTTATACGGCATGAATGGATTTTTAAAACATTATTTCCAAGAATCTTCCTTTAAAAGTTTTCAAAATTATTTTTATTCAACTTCTTTTAGTTTATAATTGTATGACATATTAAGAAAGGAAAAGTGTTTTTGAAGAAGAAAGGATATTTTCCTCAAGAATTCATTTCAAGTGTTTTATCAAAATTACTTTCCATCTAAGATAATATAGGGTTCTATTTTTATCTCTATTATTACATTGATTTGATTATGTTGTGATGGAATTATTTTTATGAATTCCTTTATCTTATATGAATTGTTTTATGATGTCATGTTGTTTAAGAATCCCATTTTTATTACATGGGTTATGAAATGATGTATGGTTTATGATTTTGTGGCACACATAAGAATGGTATCATTATGAGATGGGTGGGACCTATATCTCCCTCCAATGCATTGGGTAAAGATTTTATATCTCATGAGATAGACATGGCTGGAATGGTAGGTTATACCGGTTCAGTGAAACAGGACTGAAACGAGGGTTACTCGATTCAGAAAGGGACTTTGTCCACTAAGATAGTCTTGGAAATGAGTCTTGACTAATAAGAAATGATTCTCTATGATTATGTGTTAATGCCACAAAGTTTCATGTTTTAAGTTATGATTATTGTGATTACATTTCACTACCATGATTTACCCCATGTTATGAAATTATGATCTCTTTTGCAGGTTAAGATTTCCAAAAGTTATGTGCTTATGTAGATGATGTGATTGATATTTCTTTTGTTTACCCTTACTGAGCATTTGAGCTCACCCTTTTATGTTTTCTTTTCCCCATGATATAAAGAAAGGTTTTAGGTATAATAAAAAGGAAGATCTTTATGGGAGATGTTGAAGATCTTTCACCAGGATTAGAGGATTATATTCCGAGTTTCCAAAGACACTAAACTATTACGGTCCTTGTGTGTGTGTTTTTGTTATGTACTAAGTATTCAGAAAATGTAATGTAATGTCAATGTACGTCAAGCTTCGGGTCTCTACAGTGATCTCATTTTCAATTATATCATATGAAAAATATTTCATATTTCGTTGGGTACAAAATTAAATATTAGTATAGCTTTTCATCTTCAATCATATGGGTAGTAAGAATAATTAATTTAGATATTGGAGGATATTAAAAATTCATGTTAAATAGATTACCAAGGAATATAAGATCATCATCATTCTTTTGTTGAGTTTTCTTATAAAAATATTTCTCATTCTGGTATTAAAATTGAAACAATTTAATGAAATATAGGGATAGTGGTGTCGGACCATTGGTTTTTGGGATTAATTGGGTGAATAGATGTTTATGGGACTAAAATTGGTAGATTAAATGGAAGTGAACATTTAGTTGATTCTAAGACACCTAAGGATAACACAAATAAGATAGAAGAGTTTAGCAGATATACATAGGGAGGATATTTAATTTGTGGAAGGTGATTATGTATTTATCAATGTTTCCCCATAGAAAATATTGATGCATTTTGGTAAGAAGGGGAAGTTGATTTAATGATTTTTTAGCCCTTGTGAAATTCATGAGAATTTTGGATTAGTTTTTTACCGAGTGGAATTACCTCTGAGTCTCTCTTTGGAACACAATTATTTCCATGTTTCAATAGTTTGAATGTATATTTTGGATCCATCTTATGTTTTGAGTCCAGAGATTGTTCAGTTGAAAGATAATATTTCTTAAGATGAATAGCCAGAACAGATTATTGACCGTAGATAGAAAGTGTTGTGTTATTCGAAATTCATTAGTTTACAGGATTATGGATGAACCATATAGTTGAAAATGTATCATGGGATTATGAAAAACCTATGACAGAGAAATACCCCCACTTATTTGATATGTAAATACAAATTTGAGGATGAAATTTCAAAAGGGAGATGGATGTAACATCCCATATAATTATAGAACAGGAATTTATAAACATTATTAATATTTTTGAAATAGATATTTATTTTTAATTTAAAAGGGATTCTATGTCTTATAGTTTACAAAACACGTAACAATGTGTTTCTATGAAATCTTATGTTGTATACAAGACTGAGATATTATGAAAAATAATATATTATTAATATTATTATTTAAAATGGTAGTTATCACCTAGATATTGCATATGAGGAATGAACATATATAACTATATTATTATTCCACATGTTTATTAAATATTTTTTTCTATTTACAATAAATTCTGGATGCATAATATGAGAATAAACCCAATCTTGGGAATAAAGTACACTAAGATTTTTAAAATGTACTTTTACTAGATTTTATGGGAGAACCATTTTAAATCTAGTATTTATCAAAAATTTTAATTCAATTTTAAAAATAAACATTTTATTTGGACGTGGGAAATAAATATTTACTTTGGATTAACTGTTTCAAATTTTCTAATTAAATTCATATTTTAGTGAATAGTGAGAAAACTGATTTTTTAATTCAAAGAAGTTTTTATTATAATTTAATTATGCAGATATAATTTCCTTTAATTTGGTTTTAATGTGTAAAAATTAATTTTTTAACATTTAATACAGTTTAGTTCATTTAATGGAATTTTATATTGAAATTTAATAGAAAAACTATGTGAACATTTGAATGTTTTTCTTTTAAAATTCTTGTTTTATAAATTCGATAATGAAAATAATTTTAAATTTAATTTTTCCACTCAAATGAATTCATTTTTCCAAAATAACATACATGTTTATAATCAGTATGAAAACGTTGGCCCCATAAGATGAAAATAATTTTTGTGAATATTTCTTTTAATATATTATTTAGTATGGTTAATGGTAAATATAGTCATTAATGTTAAAAATAATATTATAAAAATATAAAAATTAAATAAAAAATTGTTCTAATATTTTTTTAAGAGTTAACTTTGACCAAGAAACTCCTTGGGTTGATTTTTTGGCCTTTTTAGGCTACATGGGTGTGATTATAAAATTTATAACATTCAATTTAATGTATAGGAAAAAATGTCATAATAATGTATCATATTATTAAAACAATATTAATATGTGGTTATATATGCAATATTATAAACTATAAATAGTTCTTATGAAGATAAAAAATGTTATCTTCATATTGGTAATATATTTATAATGTTTATTAATTAAATAATAAAATTTAATTATGATAAAAATTTGATGCAGTAATTGATATATTAAAGAAAGAATCAAATAAATGATATTAAAAATATTAAACTAAATATAATTTGAAATATTTTACACTATACATGAACTTTAATCACTAATATGACTTTTTAGTATTGATATAATATTGTTTTTTTCAAAGTAATAATGTCTTTATGATTTTTTTGAAATGTCTGGTAATGAATGATGTCAAAATTGACATAATAGATAAGATATATTATAAAATATCTAATTAAAAGATATTAAATTTATAAAAAAATTATATTCCTCAAATATATTATGTAACTAAAAAAATTCATTAATTACTCATTCATTGGTCATTTTTAATGTTGGTATATTTATTTTAACTCTAAAACCGTAAATTAGTTAATAAAACAATAAGAGTTAAAAGTAGTTAAAACAAACAAGAAAATGACTCAAAAATATAAAATCATTTATAATGATTATTTTATGGTTATATATAGAACACTATAAATCCTATTATTTTAATTAATAAACCTTCATCCAATTGGAATCGAAATTGTTTTTATAGAAATTTAATACTTTTAATATGTCCAAAGGTGGCCCTCCCCTCTCCTATAAAAATTCACAGTTTCCTATATATTACAGATAATTAAAAACCGTTTTATTGTACAATATCTACCCAAAACCCTTTCAAGAATCCCTCGACACATTTTTTACGCTTTAGATTAGGAATAACACCCTCTATAATAGTTTTAAAATATTTATAAAAGGCGATCAACTGAAGAAGAGGAATCATGTTTTTAAGTATTTATATTTTATTTATTCTTCCAAATATTTAATACAGTATTCACCCTAGTTGAAATAATAATTATATTATACTCAATATTATATTACTTTATTATGATAATTTAATCACCTAAATCTATATCCACATATATGTAAATGGAAATTAATGAATCGTTCGTGCATATGTATGAACTATCACATCAACAAACTGATCCAATTCATTTTTCATAAACTTTTATCATGATAAGATATAATAATGTTATTAATTTAAATATGTTATATTTATGACTTATTAATAATTATAATATAATAACAAATCAATTATGTGCTTACATTCAATGCATATAAAAATGATAACGTCGTTCATTTGTACATGTGAACTATCACCTCCACAAAGTGATGCAACTCATTTTTATACATTATATCACTTATCTGATATATAAAAGTATATATAAAAGATAAATATTATATTAGTGATGTTATTATAATTATATAAATATAAAATAATATATAACTTATTTCCATAACGATCAATGAAATATGTATAACGTTACTCATGCGTACGTATGACTTACCATCACCAAGAATATAACATTGTTCAGTTTTAATAACCACACATCAGGATTTGAATTAAAGGAATAATTTAGGTATAAAAATGATAATAATTTCATGAATATTATTGTGGATATAATGTAATTATGAACACATATACTAGTGACATCAAACCATGTTCATTTTTTACTGAAGTACCAAATATCAACAAAAACGTTAGATGAGAAAATAAATAACTAAGTAATTTTTATAAAATTATAAATTTGTAAAATAATGTGAATAATAAAATCTAAATATGTTATAAAAAAAGGTAAAAATGTATATGTTTATTATTTAGTAAGAATAAGGAACATACATGACTAATCGAACTTAAGGCAAGGCACCTTGTCTCATTATCCTTTCATTAAGGCATATTTTGATAATATACACCCCCTTATTTTGTACGATTTATAGTACACCCCGTTGACGTATAATTTCAATAAAATGTTTTATAAATAAATATTTTAATATGATGTGTTTAACTAAATGTAAAAAAATGTGATTTTAATGTATATGTTGACAATAACTTCTCTTTATCCATAATCGTTATTTGATAGTTTGGTTCCTCTATAAACCTTACTATTTTTAAAATGGAAATGGAAATCACATTTTCCATTTTATAGGAAATTTGATATTGAATATGGTTTTTATAATGGGTTAATTATTTCAATATATTGAAATGGTTTCTCATTATTGAAAATGTTATTTACTGTGAAAAATGTTGAAAATTACAATATTCTATGTGTTATGATAATACAATGGTACATGGATATTTGATGGGTTGATAATTACAATATTCTATGTGTTAAAATATGAGCAAACACATCATTCCAAAATCGTTATGAATAAACTTTTCATATCCACACATGGCTATATCATGAGATATAAAGATAAACCAAAACTGTAGGGAGTGAAATAAGACCCAAAAACTAACATCAATACATATGTAGAACACATAAAAAATATCATAAACATATATTAAAGAACCCATCGAAAAAATGGGTTTTATAAATATATCACATAACATTATCTTAAGAAATTATTCTATATCAAAAAATATATCATTTTCTGAAAGGATTAATATCATTTATAGAAAATAACAATAAATAGTACATATAGAGTAATAAGTTTTATGGAAATTATTTAACAATACCATTCAATAAATAAAAAGGTGTATAGTTCCACGGTGAAATTGATGAAAATTAATTTTTAGGATATTTAGAAATAAATCAATGATAATAGAATATTTCATGGATAGTTAGAAATAATTTTAAAACAATTAGATTATTTAATTTGGAGAAAAATAAATTCTGCCCAAAATAATTTAAACAAATAAGAAATGATTCATATAAAATTATTTAAATTGAGAAAATATTTTTCACATAAAATATGTCATTAAAATATATTTTTAAAAACATTTTTATTTATAATGTATATAGTATAACATATAGGACACATTGAGAAGTTAATTTATAAATTTTCATGTAAAAAATTAGAAAAACAATTCCCATTTAACATGAATATATTATAATGTGTCATTGAATATATATTATTATTATCAAAAAATCATATGTATTCTGTTAATAATTTTATTTCAAAAGGTTGATAGACCATTTTTGAAAAAAAATATTTTTAAATAACTTTATTTATAAACTCACATCATAAAATCAGAATTAGATTTTCTTTTGGAATAACATTATAGAATATTTTGAGATACATATAAAATATTATATGTTATATTTACTAAATGAAAGGATACCAATGTTGTAATGTAAAATAAGAGAATGTAATAAAAAAATTATAGTAATAATTGGATTTAGTGTCACGAATGTTACCATTTTTCATTGGAATACTTTTTATCAAATAAGAAGACATTATTGATGAGTGATTATTTCATTAGAGGAAAAAAATGAAATGTAATATAAAATAAGTGAACAAATGTATAAATCAAATCATTAAAGGTATATTTAAGTAAAGAAGACTATTTCACAATTAGGCGAGAATTGAGTTAATGGAATTCTTAAGTAATGTGTAACATATGTACCTTAATAGACTGAAAAAAAGATAATAAAATAGAAATAAAAATAAAATGGAACCAATGATATTTTTATATTTTAAATAATTAGGTTAGTTATTTCACAATATAAAAGTAATTATTGTTCATGATATTAGACATAGCACTATAAAGTTTAAAATGGGACAAAAAATCACTTATATTTTTTCTATATTAGATGATTGTACTCTATGATCATACATAAAAAAAATATTATCAAAATATTCTATCTCAGAATTTATTCATATACATAACTCTCTATAAACTAATTTATAATTTTTTCCATATTTTATTAGTTAATTTTTTTAGATTTTTGATGTCGTTTGTCATTAATTTAGAGTGTTCTAAATTTTTTTATAAATAACACTATTTTTATTTATTCTTATAAAAAACGTGAACATTAAATATTATTTAGTGATACAATAATGGATAAAATTATGTTATTTATGGATATTTATTATAATTTAATGGTGATTCTAATATTTATCCTAGAACATGAAATCAAAAATGGTCATTTTTTGGGATTTTCCACCTATGAAGGTGGTTTTTAATTAATTATTTAAATATTCGTCTATAATTTATAGAATAAAAAATTTCAAGAAATGTATATATATCATATATATATATATATATATTCTTTCATAATATTCTATAATATAATTTCTTTTCATAGATCAAGTGGGAGGTCAAATCGAACCAAACTTGATCATACCATGGATAATGGATGTTTATGTGTTAATTTTGATATAATATTATTTCAAGCGTATAATAATGATATATTTTAGAGTTTATTTATGATCATTCAAAAAAACTCACGTAAAAAGTCATATAAGTCAAATAAGAAATTAAAATGGAATTCGATTGTTCTAGGGAGTTAGTAATCTATGTGGTGATGATTTCATTTTAACTAGAACATGAAAAATATTTTTAATGTATATGATTTATGAATTTTAAATATTTCATAAAAATTTTAATTATATTTTATATTCCCTATTAAAACTATACTTTTATAGTGCTGATATAAAATGAATCAAGTTGTGTCATTGAGTAGGTAGTTCACATAAAAAAAGAGTAACATTGTTATTCTCCTAATTGAAAAAGTGATGGAGTTAATCGTTTTTCTATCAATATAAAAATTAAAAGTATAATTTTGATATATATTATTTCATTTTATCACAGTGAAATGATCTTCTAGGAACAATATAATTATATAATGATATTTTGTAACACCTGAGACTTTTATGTTATATAAATCATCAAAGGGATCTTTTTCTACACAACACTTGTTTGGCTTGCTTTACACGCAATCGCGACCTTCCTCGATAGCTTGCGTCGTACGCAATACCGAGTTTCACTAAACAACAATATGCTATTAAAACTAGCCTTTATGAATAGTAATAACCACTTTTTGAAATTTTATAAATTTTATTTTTCAAAATGGACTTCATTTTCGGACTCAGAATATCGAAATTAGCCTAGGGTGAAATTTTGGTATTTTTCTGAAAACTTTCAATTTTTGATGAATAGTGAAACCACTAAGTGGTAGGTTAAAAACTGAATTTTGCATAAAACTTAATTTTACCTCTTCTGTGAATGGAATTTCGAAAATCCGACAGACACGGTTGATATCAGTAAGTAAAATGTGGTTCAATGAGATAAAAATAATTTTTTGGTGAATAGTAACTTTTTACTTTTTTTACCGCGGTTAATAGTAAATAGGGTAACTAAGGGTAAATATGATATTAATATTACCCTAACACATGTCCTAATTCTATTGGACAAGTGTAATTCGACCAAAAACAAACTTAGGAATAAAATAAGACCATTTAGGCCCACTTGGATTAGATTAGGACATTTATTATTAATTTATTTAAAGAAGGGTTAAAATAGTTAAAATCAAAGTTTAATAAGTAAATCATTTTTAATATGGAGTTATACATAAGATAAATTCAATTGTAAATATTCATTAGAAATCTAAAAAGATTTCCTACATGATGATAGTTTATTTTTAATTTTTAGACATCAAATAATTTAATTTATTTATGACACAAAGATGATGCAGTAATTATCTTATTAATGAAATATTGACAAAATTGATAATATAAATACCAAAATAAATGTAATTTAAGACGTTTTATGAATTCCACTAATTTTCTAGGTTACTATTATATATTAATGTTGATTTAATCAACTTGGTTAGAACATATAATTCTGTTATGACTTTCACAAAAATCATATATCAAATAGTGTCAAAATTGACACAAAATAGTTTTTAAATAAAATATTATATTATTAATTGTTATTTTATTGATAAAAATCTAAGGTTCGGCCAAATGACTTATATAAGGATATATATATTAATAATAAACAATTTGGGGTTCGTTTGGCATGTTATAGTAAGTGTATTAACCATATAGTGAAAGAAAACAAAAAGACACGGTAAAAGTTAAATTAATTAACTTAGAGTTAAATCTAATTGATAAGGTTAAAATAATACCCTAAACTTGTCTAAATCCTATTGTTTGATAGGATTTAGACCCATCCCCACTTTAGCTTCGAAATAAGACCCTTTGTAACTATTATAAACCGATTTTGACTTTAATATAAAATAATATTTTGAGATATTCCTAAGGTGCCCCTCTCCTCCCTTATAAAAGGGCACCTCCTCCCCCTCCTCCTCACACCAATTTGAGCACTAAAGCTCGGACAACCCCTGCCATTTTCTCCTCTCCACTTCCCTAGAATAATCCTAGAGGTCCTGGTCTTCTCCAAAGACCAATCTTAGTTCCTTAAGTGGAGGATTCAAAGAGGCGTTCCAAAGAAGAGGTGATATCCATTACCGATCTTTTCAATTTCTTTCTTCTTCAACTTCTTCTTCTTTAGTTGTTTCATGATAAAGTAATAAAATCAGTATTACTTACATACTTATATGTTATTATAAATATGAAACAACCCTAATTCACCTTCTATCCATCCTACGTAAAAATGAAATCCCCGCGCGTGCGTACATACGGAATACCGTCTCCACGCCGTGGTGTAATCTATTTTTCCACCATCACCTTACAAGGATGGGTATAATGGTGTAATGAGTAACTATATATGATTATTAAGAAGTAATATTGATACTGAAATAATATATATATATATACTCCAATACAATTCCACGATCATAGGAACGATATCATCACTCGTGCGTAAGTACGGAATACCGTCTCCACGATGTGATGCGACTCGTTCTACATGATATTCATTTCATGATGATTATATAAATGAATTTAATGAATGAATATGGTATATACTACACTAATAACATTCTGTAAATGAATTTTCTATAACCTAAAGATAAGAATAAGAATTTATTCGACAAAACACGCATAAGAACAAAAAGTTATAAAGACCCGAGTAACAAGTAACAATGAAATATTACTAATAAGAAGCTAATAATATGACCATATATGATATCATATCAATATGTATGATTCTTGAATAAGTCAATAACATTATTTAAACCATTATACAGGAGCTTCGGACACGAACAAAGCAAATCGGACCTAAGGTAAGGGAAATATCACAATCTCATTTTTATCCAAGATTGTTTGTTCATAAGTATTTACTGGGTTGTATTTTATCATCCACATCCATGTTTCATCAATATGTAATATTATTTCCATCCACCTCCAATTGTTTAAATCCATTTTTACCCTTCGGTGAGTTTTTAGTAATATCTATGAAAGGAATCTTTTGTCATACGAGGTACATTTTGACTTTTCCGACAAAAGTACGAAGAATGTTTTTTTTAACTTATACGGCACGAACGGATTTCTACTGTTTTATAAAGACTTATTTTCATGAAGCTTCGTCTAAAAGAATTCATGACTATTTTCAATAAAATCTCTTTCTTTTAAAATTGCATGATGTTTTGTGAAAAGAAATTGATTTTGAAGAAGAAAGGATATTTTCCTCAAGAATTCAATTCAAGTGTTTTATCAAAATTATTTTCCATCTAAGATAATAAAGGGTTCTGTTTCTATCCATATTTTTACATTGATTTGACTATGTTGTGATGGAATTATGTTTATGAATTCCTTTATCTTATATGAATTGATTTATGATGTCATGATGTTTCAAGAATCCCATTTTTGTTACATGTGTTATGCGATGATGTATGTTTTATGATTATGTGTCACACATAAGAAAGGATTCATTATAATATGGGTGGGACCTATATCTCCCTCCAATGCATTGGGTAAAGATTTTATATCTCATGAGATAGACATGGCTGGAACGGAAGGTTATTTCGGTTCAGTGATACAGGACTGAAACGAGGAGTGAACTCGGTTCAGAAAGGGACTTTGTCCACTAAGATAGTCTTGGAAATGAGTCATGACTAACAAGAAATGATTTTCCATGATTATGTGTGCATGCCACAAAGTTTCAAGTTTTATGTTATGATTATGGGGATCTCATTTTCACTTCTATGATTTATTCCATGTTAAGATATTATGATCTCTTTTGCAGGTTTTGATCTTCATAAAGATATGATATGATTTTTATTTCCTTTATTTTCCCTTGTTGAGCATTTGAGCTCACCCTTTTATGTTTTCTTTTCCCCAGGTCAGGAAGATGGATATTAAGTAGAATATGCTAAAAGGGACCCTAGATATGATGAAATAAATGGGAGACACTGTAGAAGATTTATGAACCAGTTGTTTATGTTTCCCAGTTTCTAAAGACACTATACCTATACGGTCCTTTGTGGTTTTGTCATATGTTGTAATAAGTGTGCTTGAATTTCGAAGTATTAACAATTTATGTAAAGAATGGGTCGTTATAGTTGGTATCAGAGGAAAGGTATAGTCAACCTTTGGAAACTAGGATGTGAAAGCCTTAGTAAGAACCCTAAGGATAAGTCTAAGCATAGAACACAATCTTAGTGTTTTAGAAATGGCCTTGAATAACCTAGGATAAGACCTTAAGCATGAAAATTTTATTCTTGAATTATGTGGTTTCCTATTATAATTAGTGTTGTTCACACTATTCTTCTTGGTTTTAGTCAATGGCTGGAACCCGAAGGAACCGTGTTAATGCGGAATGCGATGGGCAATGCAATGATTGTCCCCCTGAGCAACCAAACGATATGGGAGCTAGAATGCAAAATCTTGTAGCCATGCTCACACAACTTTCTCAAGCTATGAATCATGCAGGATTTCCAAACGAGCAAAGGAGGGAGCAACATTCTGTTGAATCCTTCATGAGGCAGCGTCCACCTTCTTTCAGCGGGTCTACTGATCCATTAGTTGCTGAACAATGGATTAGTACTACTGAAAAGATATTTTCAGTTCTTCAATGTTCTGAACATGATAAAGTCATCCTAGCAGTGTATCGTTTGGAAGGAGATGCTGATCAATGGTGGAATCTTGTTAAGAATACGAGGCAAAGGGATGAAATTGAGTCTATGGAATGGGACGAGTTCAAGAACTTATTTTTCTATAAGTACTTCCCTCGTATTCTCCGAACAAAGATGGAGAAAGAGTTTCTTGAACTGAAGCAAAGGGATGATGAATCTGTTGGTACCTATGAAGCAAATTTTACAAGACTTGCAAGGTACGCTTCTGGTATTATTATCCAACCTGAGAGTAAGATCGATCGATTCTTTAGTGGCTTAAAACCAAGTCTTCGAAGGGCATTAGCCATAAGGGACTTCAATAGCTACGAGGAAATCGTTCGATGTGCTCTCAAAGTCGAGATGGAGATTGGAGTAACCCATCAGTCACATGGGTTTGATAAGAAGAGGAAGATGGAATTCAAAGAAAAATCTAAAGAGCACACGGAAAAGAAGATGAGCTTTTCCTTATACTCAAAGTGTGGAAAGAAACATGGAGGGAGTTGTCTTAAAGGGACAAGTAAATGTTTTAAATGTGGAAAAGAAGGTCATCGGGCATTTGAATGCCGTGATAATGGGAAGAAGATGTCTAATGACGCAAACAAAGGAAGGGATACACAGAATGAACCTACTACACTTCAATGTTTCAAGTGCAAGGAGATGGGGCATTATGCCAATCAATGCCCAAATCCAAGGGTTGATGATGATGGTCGACGCCAACAAACTCTTAAGGATAAAGACAAAGGAAAGTCACATGCAATTTCTATCAGCGATGTGGAGTACGATAACGATGTGGTGAAAGGTACACTTACCATCCACTCTAAAGTAGCAAATGTTTTATTTGATTTTGGATCCACCCACTCTTTTATTTTTGAAGACTTTTCTAAGGGTATCACCATATTACCTCAACAATTAGATGTTGAGTTAGCTGTGACAACACCTAATGGCACATCAATCGCATCAAAAGTTTATAATTCTTCTCCGATCGAAGTTTGTGGGAAAGTGCTTCCTGAAAATCTTGTGATCCTTCCTTTAGTGGAATTTGATGTGATTCTTGGCATGGATTGGCTTTCTCTACATGGAGCTCATATCGATTGCCAAAGAAGGGAAGTCACATTTCATATTCCAGATCAATCTACGATCGTCTATCAATGCAAGGATGAACATAACCTTCCAATGGAAATTTCTTCCATCTTATGGGTATTGATTCCACTAAATGAAGGTTATTTATCTCAAATGGTTGGTGAGAAAATCACGATTAAGAATATGCCCATTGTACGGGAGTTTGATGATGTCTTTCCGGAGGAATTGCCGGGTCTTCCACCAAATCGTGAAGTTGAGTTTTCAATAGAACTCGTACCGGTTGCTTTGCCTATTTCAAAGACACCTTATAGAATGGCCCCAATTGAGTTGCAGGAATTGAAGAAGCAACTCCAAGAGAATCTTGATAAGGGATTCATACGCCCTAGTGCATCACCTTGGGGAGCACATGTTCTATTTGTTAAGAAGAAAGATGGATCAATGAGACTTTGCATTGATTATCGAGAACTTAACAAGATCACTATCAAGAACAAATATCCTCTCCCACGCATTGATGACTTATTTGACCAACTACGCGGAGCTCAATACTTTTCCAAGATTGATCTTCGTTCAGGGTATCATCAATTAAGGGTCAAAAGGGAGGATATACCAAAGACGGCTTTCCGTACAAGGTATGGACACTATGAATTTATAGTGATGCCATTTGGTCTTATTAATTCCCCTGCTATCTTCATGGATCTAATGAATAGAGTCTTTAGAGACTATCTTGATCAATTTGTGGTAGTCTTTATAGACGATATTCTTGTCTATTCAAAGAGCAAGGAAGAGCATGAAGATCACTTGAGAATTATATTGAAGACCCTGAGAAAGGAGAAGCTTTATGCCAAATTTACCAAGTGTGACTTTTGGCTTCAAAAAGTTGCATTTTTGGGTCATATAATCTCAAAAGAGGGGATATCTGTGGATCCAGCAAAAACAGAGGTTATCGAAAGATGGTCAAGACCAACAACAGTAACTGAGATCCGAAGTTTTCTTGGTTTGGCTGGATATTATCGACGTTTTGTAAAAGATTTTTCACGATTATCTAATCCAATCACCAAGTTGACTCGGAAGGGAGTTAAGTTTGTCTGGACAGAGGAATGTGAAGAGAATTTCAAGGAGTTGAAAAGAAGGTTATCCAGTGCACCTGTGCTCACACTGCCTTGTAGTGGAGAAAGGTTTGTGATCTACAGTGATGCATCCAAGAAGGTATTGGGGTGTGTTCTTATGCAAAATGATATGGTGATAGCTTATGCCTCACGACAGTTGAAAATACATGAGCAAAATTACCCAACACATGATTTGGAGTTGGCTGCGGTAATCTTTGCATTAAAGATTTGGAGGCATTACCTTTATGGTGAAAGGTGTGATATTTATACTGATCATAAAAGTTTAAAGTATATTTTCACACAAAAGGAATTGAATATGCGTCAAAGAAGATGGTTGTATATGATTAAGGATTATGACTGCTCAATCCATTACCACCCTGGGAAAGCAAACAAGGTGGCAGATGCATTAAGTCGACAAGACCATGCTAGTTTATCCATGATGAGGATCACAAAAGATCCAATATTTATGGATTTACAAAGGATGGATCTTGGAATTATAATGGAAGGGGAAAATCTTATCTTTCTCAATTGAATGTTCAAACATCTATACATGTGAAGATTAAAGAGGCACAGAAAGAAGATGTCGAGTTACAAAAGAAGGTGAGAAATGTTCCTGAATTCAACCTTGATTGTGATGGGATAATAAAGTTCAGGAATCGGGTTTGCGTTCCTCCCATCCCCGAATTAAAGAATGAGCTGCTGGATGAGGCTCATAGTTCATCATTCTCTATTCATCCTGGAAGCACGAAGATGTATAGGGACCTGAAAGAGTACTTCTGGTGGGATGGCATGAAAAGAGATGTTGCTGAATATGTCTCTCGATGCTTGGTTTGTCAACAAGTTAAAGCTGAGAGATAGAAGTCTAAGGGGATGTTACAACCATTACCCATACCCGAATGGAAATGGGAAAACATCACTATGGACTTTGTCAGAGGACATCCTAAAACATCCAAAGGCAATAATGCTATCTGGGTCATAGTTGATCGTCTTACAAAGTCTGCACACTTCATTGCTATTAGAGAGGATTTCTCTCTAGATCAGCTTGCCCGGATATATGTAAAGGAAGTGGTAAGATTTCATGGAGTACCACTTTCTATTATATCTGATCGAGATCCGAGATTTACCTCGAAGTTCTGGCGAAGTCTTCAGCATACTCTGGATACAGAGTTGAGTTTCAGCACTACTTATCATCCCCAGACAGACGGTCAGTCTGAGAGAACAATTCAAACCCTAGAAGATATGTTGAGAGCTTGCTCTATGGATTTCAAAGGAGGTTGGGATCAACACCTACCTTTGGTGGAATTTTCTTATAATAATAGCTTTCACTCCAGTATTCAGATGGCTCCTTATGAAGCTCTCTATGGAAAGAAATGCAGGACTCCAACTTGCTGGGATGAAGTTGGGGAAATAAAGCTATTAGGACCTGATCTCGTTGATGAAATGGTAGAAAAGGTCAGATCTATTCAACAACACATAAGAGAAGCTCAGAGTCGACAGAAAAGTTATGCCGACAACCGAAGAAAAGACCTAGAGTTTGAAGTGGGCGATAAAGTGTTCTTACGAATATCTCCCTAGAAGAGGGTTATGAGATTTGGAAAGAAGGGGAAGTTGAGCCCTAGATATATCGGTCCTTTTGAAATACTGGATCGTGTTGGGAAGGTAGCTTACCGATTGGCGCTTCCGCCGAATCTCTCTCAAGTTCACGATGTGTTCCATGTATCTCTCCTGAGAAAGTACATACCAGATCCTTCACATGTACTCAGCTCAGAAGTTGTACCGCTGGAGCAAGATCTTTCTTATGAAGAACAGCCGATAGAGATTCTGGATCATAGCGAAAAAGTCCTACGAAACAAGACCACTCGCTTGGTGAAAGTTTTATGGAGAAACCACCAACTTAAAGAAGCTACATGGGAGCTTGAGGATATGATGAGGGAGAAGTATCCTCATCTGTTTGTTGCAAAGTGACGAATTTCGAGGGCGAAATTCTTTTTTAAGGGGGGTAGAATGTAAAACCCAAGACTTTTATGTTATATAAATCATCAAAGGGATCTTTTTCTACACAACACTTGCTTGGCTTGCTTTACACGCAATCGCGACCTTCCTCGATAGCTTGCGTCGTACGCAATACCGAGTTTCACTAAACAACAATATGCTATTAAAACTAGCCGTTATGAATAGTAATAACCACTTTTTGAAATTTTATAAATTTTATTTTTCAAAATGGACTTCATTTTTGGACTCAGAATATCGAAATTAGCCTAGGGTGAAATTTTGGTATTTTTCTGAAAACTTTCAATTTTTGATGAATAGTGAAACCACTAAGTGGTAGGTTAAAAACTGAATTTTGCATAAAACTTAATTTTACCGCTTCTGTGAATGGAATTTCGAAAATCCTACAGACACGGTTGATATCAGTAAGTAAAATGTGGTTCAATGAGATAAAAATAATTTTTTGGTGAATAGTAACTTTTTACTTTTTTTTACCGCGGTTAATAGTAAATAGGGTAACTAAGGGTAAATATGATATTAATATTACCCTAACACATGTCCTAATTCTATTGGACAAGTGTAATTCGACCAAAAACAAACTTAGTAATAAAATAAGACCATTTAGGCCCACTTGGATTAGATTAGGACATTTATTATTAATTTATTTAAAGAAGGGTTAAAATAGTTAAAATCAAAGTTTAATAAGTAAATCATTTTTAATATGGGGTTATACATAATATAAATTCAATTGTAAATATTAATTAGAAAGATAAAAGGATTTCCTACATGATGATATTTTATTTGTAATTTTTAGACATCAAATAATTTAATTTAATTATGACACAAAGATGATGCAGTAATTATCTTATTAATGAAATATTGACAAAATTGATAATATAAATACCACAATAAATGTAATTTAAGACTTTTTATGAATTCCACTAATTTTCTAGGTTACTATGATATATTAATGTTGATTTAATCAACTTGGTTCGAACATATAATTCTGTTATGACTTTCACAAAAATCATATATCAAATAGTGTCAAAATTGACACAAAATGGTTTTTAAATCAAATATTATATTATTAATTGTTATTTTATTCCTAAAAATCTAAGGTTCGGCCAAATGACTTAGATAAGGATATATATATTAACACTAAACAATTTGGGGTTCTTTTGGAATGTTATAGTAAGTGTATTAACCATATAGTGAAAGAAAACAAAAAGACACGGTAAAAGTTAAATTAATTAACTTAGAGTTAAATCTAATTGATAAGGTTAAAATAATACCCTAAACTTGTCTAAATCCTATTGGTTGATAGGATTTCGACCCATCCCCACTTTAGATTCGAAATAAGACCCTTTGGAACTATTATAAACCGATTTTGACTTTAATATAAAATAATATTTTGAGATATTCCTAAGGTGCCCCTCTCCTCCCTTATAAAAGGGCACCTCCTCCCCCTCCTCCTCACACCAATTTGAGCACTAAATCTCGGCCAACCCCTGACATTTTCTCCTCTCCACTTCCCTAGAATAATCCTAGAGGTCCTGGTCTTCTCCAAAGACCAATATTAGTTCCTTAAGTGGAGGATTCAAAGAGGCGTTCCAAAGAAGAGGTAATATCCATTACCGATCTTTTCAATTTCTTTCTTCTTCAACTTCTTCTTCTTTAGTTATTTCATGATAAAGTAATAACATCAGTATTACTTACATACTGATATGTTATTATAAATATGAAACAACCCTAATTCACCTTCTATCCATCCTACGGAAAAATGAAATCACCGCGCGTGCGTACGTACGGAATACCGTCTCCACGCCGTGGTGTAATCTATTTTTCCACCATCACCTTACAAGGATGGGTATAATGGTGTAATGAGTAACTATATATGATTATTATGAAGTAATATTGATACTAAAATAATATATATATATATACTCCAATACAATTCCACGATCATAGGAACGATATCATCACTCGTGCGTACGTACGGAATACCGTCTCCACGATGTGATGCGACTCGTTCTACATGATCTTCATTTCATAATGATTATATAAATGAATTGAATGAATGAATATGGAATATACTACACTAATACCATTCTGTAAATGAATTTTCTATAACCTAAAGATAAGAATATAAATTTATTCGACAAAACACGCATAAGAACAAAAAGTTATAAAGACCCGAGTAACAAGTAACAATGAAATATTACTAACAAGAAGCTAATAATATGACCATATATGATATCATATCAATATTTATGATTCTGGAATAAGTCAATAACATTATTTAAACCATTATACAGGAGCTTCGGACACGAACAAAGCAAATCGGACCTAAGGTAAGGGAAATATCACAATCTCATTTTTATCCGAGATTGTTTATTCATAAGTATTTACTGGGGTGTATTTTATCATCCACATCCATGTTTCATCAATATGTAATATTATTTCCATCCATCTACAATTGTTTAAATCCATTTTTACCCTTCGGTGAGTTTTTAGTAATATCTATGAAAGGAATATTTTGTCATACGAGGTACTTTTTGACTTTTCCGACAAAAGTACGAAGAATGTTTTTTTTTAACTTATACGGCACGAACGGATTTATACTGTTTTATAAAGCCTTATTTTCATGAAGCTTACTCTAAAATATTTCATGACTATTTTCAATAAAATCTCTTTCTTTTAAAATTGCATGATGTTTTGTGAAAAGAAATTGATTTTGAAGAAGAAAGGATATTTTCCTCAAGAATTCAATTCAAGTGTTTTATCAAAATTATTTTCCATCTAAGATAATAAAGGGTTCTGTTTCTATCCATATTTTTACATTGATTTGACTATGTTGTGATGGAATTATGTTTATGAATTCCTTTATCTTATATGAATTGATTTATGATGTCATGATGTTTCAAGAATCCCATTTTTGTTACATGTGTTATGCGATGATGTATGTTTTATGATTATGTGGCACACATAAGAAAGGATTCATTATAAGATGGGTGGGACCTGTATCTCCCTCCAATGCATTGGGTAAAGATTTTATATCTCATGAGATAGACATGGCTGGAACGGAAGGTTATTTCGGTTCAGTGATACAGGACTGAAACGAGGAGTGAACTCGGTTCAGAAAGGGACTTTGTCCACTAAGATAGTCTTGGCAATGAGTCATGACTAACAAGAAATGATTTTCCATGATTATGTGTGCATGCCACAAAGTTTCAAGTTTTATGTTATGATTATGGGGATCTCATTTTCACTTCTATGATTTATTCCATGTTAAGATATTATGATCTCTTTTGCAGGTTTTGATCTTCATAAAGATATGATATGATTTTTATTTCCTTTATTTTCCCTTGCTGAGCATTTGAGCTCACCCTTTTATGTTTTCTTTTCCCCAGGTCAGCAAGATGGATATTAAGTAGAATATGCTAAAAGGGACCCTAGATATGATGAAATAAATGGGAGACACTGTAGAAGATTTATGAACCAGTTGTTTATGTTTCCCAGTTTCTAAAGACACTATACCTATACGGTCCTTTGTGGTTTTGTCATATGTTGTAATAAATGTGCTTCAATTTCGAAGTATTAACAATGTATGTAAAGTATGGGTCATTATATATTTTAATTGGAAGGAGGTGTTACGAACTTATAACTCATATATTGGATTTTTCTTTTATGAAAGGGATTAATTTTCTTGGAGATTGTTTAATGAGAAAGAAAAAAAAATGAAATCCTCATTTCCATATGTAGAATTATTTTGGTTATTGGTTAGGCTAAAAATAAGGTATTTTTTGTTATGGTAATTGATAAGAGGAATTCCCCAATTATAACTGAATCATAGTAGTACATTTAAAAATACGCCCAACATTAGAATTATAGGAATTCACACATAGGATATTTGTTCCAAAATTTATAAATTTATTTTTAAATATAAGTTTATGAAACACCAAAAACACTCAATTAAATCATGTATTTAGCATGTCAGTTCATTTACCTATTTGATTACTCATTTTAACTTTTTTCCCTTTGATAAAATCTATTGTCATGTGTAATCCTTTATTCTGAAAAACAATACCATCCAATATATATAATTTTTATTTAATTATTCCATATTTCAAATCCATTTTATGATTCCAAATTTCAATGTCTTAATATATTCTTTAAATATTTAACGTTTGATGTTTTAAATATTTTTTGAAAAATATTACATAAATTCTAAAATATAAAATATGGACTTAAAAATTACATCAAACATTTCAAATTTATAATTTCACACAATATATATATATATATTGTGTTATAATATATTTATATTTTATTGCAATTCATACATATATACCAATAATATCAAAAAAGTTATATTATTTTTGAAAACATTATTCTTCAATAAATTTTTAATAGTCAATATTTTTAGAAAAATATGTGAATTTTATGATTTGATAAATTTGATATTATAAATGAAAAAATGTTATAAGATTTTTAAAAATTATTTTCTATAATATATATAAATAATTAAATAAAAATAAAAAATATAAAGGTAAACTTTTTTATTTGAATTTGTCCTTTCTAGACATTAAGTGTTCATATAATTATTTCACATTATTTTATAAATTAAAATATATTAAACATATAATTTATATACAATAGTAATTTAATTGTGTTCAATTTAATCTTTTAGGATAAATTATTAAATACGTAAAAAATGAATTTCTCTTAAAAATGAAATATAATATACATACTAAATATTATTTAACCATTAAATATATTCATTATAAAGAATAATTTAACTAATCTATTAAAATTAATATAATATTTTAAATTTTACATATAAAATATATAATATTTTAATAATATATATATATATAATTCCTAAATATATATTTATAATATTTGAATATCATTTTTCAATCATTTTCAGTTATATTATATTTAATGTACTAATAAAAAATAAAAGAAAATAGTATAAATTTGGCATATATAATCGATGAAATTATTTTTTTCCAACATAACTCCAATGATCATATTTGATGAAATCATATTAATAAAGCCAAATTCTATTCCTATGTCTTAACATACTAAATCATTTGTTCTTTCCACTCACTCTATACAAGGCACAATTCATATTCAATATCATTTATTTTTCAGAATCCTTCATCATTTCTTCATGATATTCATCATTATAAATTTTTTGGGCTATTGGAAATCCTCATGGTTGACATTGATCAATGCGATTTTCTTTTTTGCAGATTTTTTTCAATTATGACTTATTTTTATATTATATCATAATTAATATATATTATCCACGATGAGTAATATGACATATTTTTCAATACATAGTTTTATTAACTTTTTATAATAATTAAACTTTTGAATAAAAATATATTCATTATTGTATTTTATAACATATAGTGAACTTTTTCTATTCACGTTTCAATCCTTTTGAAAAAATAGTGAAACAATATCTTAAATTAATGATATAATAAATCAATTTCACCTAAAACATTTCCCATTACATTTGACACCCCCCAAAATCATGTGTTTCATAATACTTTTAAAAATTTCTCACTAATGAATATAGGGGACTGTGTTGTTAAATTATACTTCATTCATTATAAATAATCTAATTTTAAATAAGAAAAACCTTCATTAATTATATCAATTCTCCTATATTTACTCAAATATCATTGATCATTTAAAAAATCATGTACCAAAATATGTGTATAAAAAAACCATATATTCTCCATAATAATCCTCTCAAAAAAATTTGATTCTCTTTGTCATTAAAATACTAAGAGATAATAAATTACACTAAAAATTATGTATATTTTTTATACTTAAATATGTTAATAAATATTTCATATTCTTAAAAAATAGTTAATTCATACAATACTCATTAAAAATTTAATAATAAAATCATTAAATAATATCATTATTTGAATTTTACAATTATTTAAAAATAAATTCAAATACTCACATCTTGAAAAAAACGATGAGTAACTTTTTATTATAACGTCATTCAAATAATATTCTAATGTGTTATCTGTAACTCAATCATGTGATCATAAAATTTAGTTTCTTAAAATATAACATGTTTATAAAATAAAATTTTAATTTTAATAATTCCAATTAAATATGAGTTTCAATAGCATTAAAAAATTCTATAAAAGTAAAAATAAAAGATATCAAATCCTATTACATTACATCGAGTATTTCATGAAATTTTTTTAATTTAAATATATATTATTTAAATTTTTTTATTTAGTAGATTAGGTGTGTAATTTTTTAAAATTGTTTTAGAGGGAATTGTTTATGTTTGAGTTCAATTGGAATAATTTTCTATGTTTTTCTACAAGAACTGGATCATTACTTTATGTAATAAATTTTCATGTAATGAATGTAATTCTCGAGGTTAATCATTCACTCACTAGATGATTTGTAATATATTAATTAGGTTAAAGTTATTTAATCGAGGAATAGTTTTCATGAGGGGAATTGGTTGTGATAGTGAGTTTCATTCCAAGTTGATACCTTTTTCATTTTATACACCACATAGAAGATAAATATGGTTAATGAAGGATTCAAATAATGAATTATTAATTCCCAATAATATTTTATGCACTATAACATAAAAGGATTTCTTTTAAAATGAATTTACATCCCTCAAACCTACGGGGCCACACAAAGTGATTATTGAGATATTCATTACCTTATAAACATATTTTTTTGGTGTTTGATCTTAAGAGTTTTCACCCATATTTTTTTCACCTTATATCTAAATCACTTATTTGAAATGGGTTTAAATATTTTTCTTATGAATTATTTAGAGTACTATCTCAATGGGGTTTCAAAATATATTTCCCTTTTTGATCACCATCACCTTCATTATTCGTTGGAATTTCTAATTCTGGATGTTTATTTGATCAATGACTAGCTGTTTATGGTTTCATAATCATTAACAACTAATTTAATTTAAAACTTTCTAAATTTATTTCAAATGTTTATTTTTATTATTTATCAACCTAGATTTGATATTATTTCTGTTGGATATTGTTGTGGATAGAAGCTTGTGAAAACACCCCATTCACAAAGGAATTAAAAATATTTGGTAGATTTGAGAAAAAAATAAGGGTTTTTTTAGTAAATTGATTACATGAAATTATTTTATCACGAAATTTATATATATATATATATTACATTGAATGATGATTTATAAAATGCATGACTTGATGGTAAAAATATTATTTGGTTTTGAAATGAAAAAGGAACGTTGATTAATTAATGGGGGAAACTATATTTTAATTTGATTTGAAACATCTTATTTGATTATCACTGATTGGATGATTGATTGAAGTACATGTGATCCTAGGTAGTTAGTAGGTAATTATGAAAATAAAACTATTGTCTAACACCAAGAAATGTATTGATGATGAAAACATTGAAATAAAGTTCTATATCATGATTTTTTTATGGGGAGTTGACTCCCAACAACTTGAGCTAAGGGATGTGTGAATACATTTATCTAACATCACTGATTGAGTAATGCGATGATATAATTACTAGAAAATAACATAATTCAGGGATTACAAAATGGTCTTATCATAACATACGATTTTATCTTTACATGTCATTAATTATAAAACTATTTATTCATTCCAACAACTTTATATAAATTTTTTTCTATAAAATTGTCATTTCATATTATTTTGATATATCATACATCCTTTATATAATGAAATAATGTTTTATAATATGTTAATACTGAATCATTCAATGATTTATTTAATTTTAAATAAATAATTGTTTATTTTTTTTAAATGCATATGAAATACCTACTAATACACTAATGATATATTTAACTCACACCCTATATTTCTTTTCAAATGATTATAGATTACCATATCCCATGTCCAAAAAAAGTTAAATAAACTCTTATAAGAGGTGAGTGTGATTATTTTGAGGCACCAAAAGTGATATAGGTGATCAGTAGAGTGGTGATCAACCCATTTCATGGGATGTATAAGATTTTATAGTGCCATATGTTTTATCTTTTGATTATTTATTGTTTTGGGTACTTTATACCTATTCATTTATTTTACTGTCCCATTGAGTAGTTTTGAAGTAACGATTTGTATACTATACACTCATTTTTAGGGGAAATTTTCTCCCTTGATTCTTGTAGGATTATAGTTTCACATCCCAAGTCCATCGGAATATAGAATGTATATTGTTCTATGTTAGAAACAATCAATGTATTACTGTAACATCAAATCTGGGTTGTTTCATGATAACGCATTTTTAGATAATCATGTTTATAAATCTTCTCAGTATTTTTCTTGGATTCTAGATTGTCCTGATAGATTAACGGTATGATTTTCGGGACATATGAGGTATTTTAATGTTACTCCATACTCAACTCTTATCTTCATGATCCAAAAGTCACCATGGTTGTTTTTTAAAATTTATTTAATTATTAATTTGAAATGATATCTAGACATTGACATAATATTGATCTTAGGTCATTGAAATCCATACCAATAATTCATCTTGATGGAATTTACATACCTAAATCTAATATTTTAGTTGATTATATTTGTATTCTTCATGATGAATTTTTTTTACCTTTTGATGTAATGTATCATGATACCTCATAAGAAATATTTGAATTAGGAATTGGAGGAAATGTCTAGTGAACCCCAATATGCTAATCCTATAATGGTACAGAATCTGGTTGAGATAGTGGTTCTATATGTACCTGGCCTTAAACATTACATAATCTTGATTTATATCAAGAATTACCATTGAAGATCTTTTTAGGGATAGATTTTTATAGAATTTGGCCATAACTATTACATATCAACTTGAATATTACAAAGGATAAACCTCTAATATAACTGATTTTTTTCTACAATAAAACTCAATAAATAAAACAAGATTTATTTTCTTGACATAAATCTTCTTGAATATATATTTTCTCTTACCCTTATTTATAACCTTTGAAAAAAATTTCAAAAACATGGGATGAGCATAAAAATCCTAGTAAGGTTTATAATTTAAGGAGAGGAAACATTAACACATCAATAAATTCAAATCAATGAAACCATAATTTTCAATCATAACATACCTTCTGAAATTACAATATTTATGAATAACACATTGTAATCATAAATCATAAATATTACTTGAGGCATCCATATCATACTTACATTGTAGCTATCCCAGCTATAGATGGAGTCACATTTGGAATACCCATAATAGTATATTTCTTAAATCACTTAGGATAAACATTCACATTTACCTATGTCCTGTTACCCAATGCATTGGAAAGATATCTCGGGCTCACCCACCATAGGTTTATCAAGGAACCACCGGTATACGTAAATAGTTCCCAATAACCATAAAATATTCATAACACATAACACAAACATAAATTAAGGATAAAATTTCCACATTCATTTCATAATATATCAAATCAATATAGTTAAATAAACAATTATTTTTCAAATCATTTTCAAAACCATTTAAAACATTCAATAAAGATAATCATGAATCAAAGTGTCCCATACCAATTTGAAGATTTTAAATGAATTGTCATTTTAAAACATTAATTTTCATATAAATAAATAAATCCTAAAAACAATATTGATAACATGGACATTAATGATAAATATTTTGAAGAATAAATCGTTAAAACATTTAAAACGATATTTTAGTAAAAGAGTTTTTAACAAAATGAGAGACGCTTGAATACAAATAATTGAGGAATAACATTTAATAAAAACTATATAATATCATGAGAATAAATGTATTCCTGATATAATATGAAAAAGGAAAACATACACACTAAATAAGTGTGAATTTTTGCATAACAACAATGATCTCTCAATGAAATGTAAAATGACACGAAATTACTTATAAATATAGCATCCTTAGATTAAGCATAAATAAATTACATAATAATGTTTGAAAATTTTAAAAACACTCAATATGATTGGATGTTCATTGAAAATAAATCAAAGGACATTCAGACATATCTTTTTTAATAAAAAACCAATGATGTGGATGTTTAACTCAATTAATGGAAATTGAGTTAAAATTACTCTTATCAAATTCATATCGATGACTTGAGAATTTATCAATGGAGTGATTATGTGTATATAAAGTATATCCACAAAAATTGGAGAGGAAATTACAACATAAATAAATAAACAATGATTCCACACATCATCCAAGCATGACATAATTACGAATTTAGAGATTAACCCAAGGAATGAAAATTTGGTAAAAAAGTTCTATTTCAGAAATTCGTCAGCCTAATTGCATCACTTTATAATTTAGAAAATGAGTTGATGAGATAAAAAAGTGTATCTCATCAAATGAACATAAAATTTAAATCATTAAGGATATATAATAACATATATTAACATAAGAATATGTAAATTAAAATATATAACTAAAATTAATGTTTTAAAAATAGGAGGGTGAAGAGGTTCCTTTACAGATTTGGTAACATATGAAACATACACTCTATGAAAGAAGGATAATTCAATAAAGATGTAAATACTCATAAATTAATGTATATTACATAAATAATACAATCATGGGTAGTAAATCCTCCACACTATTATAAATATTTGCAAATATATCATGAATCTCATGGGAATAAAAAGTGAGATGTAAACCCCTTACCACGTTGTAATCAATCGAGTCATATGAAAAAAAGTTAATAACTACCAAATTAATCATAGAATACCAATTATATAAAAAGAATCATGACAATATATATCAAATTATTGTACCCAATACACCACATGCAATAAATAATTGGCGAACAATGGAAATATCGTGGAATTGAAAGAGATATTATAAATCTCTTAACTCGAGTCCGTCTTGACGTGTTTGTTCCCTGTTCTTCAATTAATTCAGTTAACTCCCGTTGGTTTTAAAAAAAATACTTTTTGAAGTGACTTTTTCATATGGTTGTGATTTTATGTGGAAGAGAGGAATCTTAAGAGATTATATGGGTAGGGGTTGGATGATCCAAGGGGCTTGAGAGGTGTGAGGAATGAGTTAGAAGTGTGGGATTTTTATAAGGGGAAGGAGGGTATCTTTAGGAACGTGTGAAAATATTATTTTATTATTTAATGATATTTGGTTTATAAAGTTTCAACACTAATTAATGTCAAAGATTAGTTGTCTAATGGTCTAAATAAAATCATCCAATAAGAATTGGACCAGTTTTGGATATTGTTTTAATATTTATAATCTTATTTATTTAAATCATTTATTAAAGAGGTATATACTGTATCATTATTGTTTCATAAATAATTTTATTTATATGACGTATAAAAAATATAAAACAAATACCATGATGTTGGAAGTGGTTTTATCTTTCCAATGAATATTTATAGTCATGAAGATGACTTAAATTACCACATATAAAAATTAATTTACAAAAAGATATTTGTTTATGTCATTTTTGCCTCTAATTTAAGTTAAATAAATAACGATTCATTATCACTCCCATGTGGCCCATGGGGTCCCAATATAGACCAAAGTATTCTCATCGTTAGATTTTTATCGACCAATAGGATTAGGACACCTGGTAAAATAATTTTATATTATTATTGTAATATTTATTTACCATTATTTACCAGATTTACCCTTTAACCATGGTAATAAAATATTTTCTGAAGTAAATATTCATAATGTCAAAAAATTAAAGTTACATATTTGAACAATTTGGACTTTTTGATTCCAAATATTGAATAAATTTTTTCTAAATTCAAATCACAAAAGAGGGAAAATTAATTTAAAATTAATTCCCTCTCTCAAAATAAAAGGTGTGTTTTTATGATTTAATATCTATCATAATATTGACACTTGTTTATGTCCAATATTGAAGTCAAATTAATTCCAATGGCAACCATTGGATTAAATGGTCAAAATATAATCTAATTACACTATAAAAATAATTAAAAGTATATTCTAACCATATAAACAAATTAGATTAAAAGGCATTTTTTAATGGAAATACATTATTTTTTATTATCCATTAAAAATGAACTTTATCAGAAAAATACCAAATATTTATCCAAAGTAAATTTTGATATCCCTATTCTAAAAAAAATTTCATTTTGTAAAATATAAAAAAGAAAAGTGACCAAAACTAGATTTAAATAGGGTTCTCCATTAAAAGATGGTAAATCTAACTTTTAAAGAATGGTAGAGTATTTTTCCCATAATTGGATTCATCCACATTTTAAGAAAATAAATTTTATTAGATAAATGTAAAAACATTTAAAAAAAGGTATAATTATACAATAGTTAGTTCTAATCATTCTCTCTAATTAAATGAATAGACACTAACTACCATTTAAAATAATAATATATTATTATTATTCAGTATGATTCAACATTGTGTGCAACATAAGACATCATAGAAACCCATTGTTGAAGTCATGTATGCCCTTGAATATAAAATCACATTTAAAATTAATATTTAATTCAGAAATATTAATAAATATTAAAATTTCATATTAATTATTTTCCTGGGAGGTTACATCCTTCCCTAATTTTGAAAATTGTGTCCTTTCAATTTTAAAATTGGGCTTGGGAACATCATTGAATGTACCACATCAGAAAAAGTGTAAATTAAAATATCAAATTAAAAAAATAAAGATAATTACATAGGTCTCCTGATATAACCCATACTTGGATTCCATATATGAAAAAATGGATATGGATGAGAAAACAAATCGTCAAGTTCTGATGGAGAGTGATAGAAAACATGATTAAGAGAAAGTTAACCCCAAGAAAATGACATACTTATGATGTGTTAAACATTATTAGATTAACCAATATGAAATTTAAACCAACAATGTTTTTTTACATTCATTTTCATAATTTTAATGAATTCATTTACTAAATAGATTAAGAACATAAGGAAATATACTTACCTTCGAGTAGAGTTTCATCCTTTAATATGTTTCTACCAAAAAACTAATCTTATCTCCAAACAATGAGCATTCAAAAAGAATTAGTCACATCAAAATCACAAGAATATTCTTCTAGATAATCACATAATCCACAAATGAAGAACTATATATTTCCTTTGTCTTTAGACATAAACTAATACCAATATGCTTTGTACGAGATCATATAATCACTACTGGAAGTGGAAAAATTTCCAACAGTTCTGAACCATTGGGAAACCCTGCAGAACCATTGGTATATCTTATACCAATGGTTATGAAAACTGTTGGTAAGTAATCCGTTGGGAATGATTTTCCCAAAGGTTTACAAGGAACCGTTAGGATAGTTTTTCCCAATGGTTTGGCTTGAACCATTTGGAAAACCAACCATATGACTTCTTTCCCAACACTTTCTAAACCATTCAGAAAGGTTTTCTACCAACGGTTCATAGAGAACAATTGGAAAAAAACTGAGATTCCTATGCCAATGGTTTGAAACCATTGGCATAGACTATGTTCTGCTAATTGCACAGCATCCTGCAATTTTCACAGCAGGCACAGAGTAGGGTGTCCATTCCCTCTCCTTTAAAATTCCCTATCATTTCCAATTATTGTACCTACAATAATCAACTAACACATACATATACAATTACTATACCTACAATAACCAACTAACACATACATATACAGAACAAATTCATACACATTTAACATATAATGCATCCTGGAAATATACACATCCATAATTAAATCAGAATTCATAACGAAATTATAATCATACATAATTCATTTAGAATTCAATTTAAAATTTAGAAGGCAATTATATGTTGAATTTGGAATTCAATTCATAATTTGATCAGTTTTTCATATACGAGATGTTTTTACTAGAAATGATGTCCATTTTAAACAAAATACATACACTTGGAGTGATATCAGCCACACTGTGACTCGGATTGAGGCGAAGTTAACTCGTACATGTCACAAATGACCCGTGGATCATTTTCCTAAAGTATCAACATATTCCGAAAGAGTTTAGTCAGTTTTCCACATGTCATTTATTGTTTTCACTTAAAATGAATTGCTTTTTAAATAAAAGAGAGACACATTGAGTTGTTTCGGCCACACCGCGGCTCGGATTGAGGCGGGAATGACTCACACACATCACAAATGACCCATGGATCGTTGTGATAAAGTATCCACATAATCAAAATCCGTTTGGTTGGTTTTCCATATGTACTTAAAATTTTGTCCATTTTAAACATAAGGGAGACACTTTGGGTGGTTCCATCCACATCGCGGCTCGGATTGAGGCATGGTTGACTCGTACACGTCATATATGACCCATGGATCATTGTCCTAAGTTTTAATAGATTTCGAATGCATTTGGTCGGTTTTTCGTATGCCAATCGTTCTTTTCATATGTAATCATGTCCATTTTAAATAAAAGAGACACAATTAGAGTGGTACCGGCCACACCATGCCTTGGATTTAGATGGTGTTGACTTGTACACGTCTCAAATGACCCATTGATCATTTTCCTAAAGTATCAATGCAATCCAAAAATGTTTTCACTTAAAATGATATCCTTTTGAAACAAAACTGAGATATTTTGAGTGGTTCCACCCACAACACCCCTCAGATTGATGTGGGGTTGATTAGTACATGTCACATATGACCCATGGAACATTGTGCTAATGTATCAACACAATTAGAATCAGTTTGGTCAGTTTTTCGTATGTACTTAAAATGTTTTCCATTTTAAACAAAAGAGAGACACTTAGAGTGATCCCAGATACACCGTGCCTCGAATTGAGGCAGGGGTGACTCATACACGTCACATATGACCCATGGATCATTGTCCTAAAGCATAAACACATTCCGAATGCGTTTGGTTAGTTTTTCATATGACAGCTGTTGTTTTCACTTAAAATGATGTCTATTTTAAACAAAAGACAAACATTATGAATGGTTTTGGCCACACCGTGCATCAAATCGAGGCGAGGTTTACTCTTACATGTCACATATGACCCATGGATCTTATTTCTAAAGTATAAACACAATCAGAATCCATTTTTTCAGTTTTCCATATGCTAGTTGTTGTTTTCACTTGAAATGAAGTCCATTTTAAACAAAAGAGAGAAACTTTGAGTGGTGTCTGCCACAACACGCCTCGGATTACGGCAAGGTAGACTCGTACACGTCACATATGACCCATGCATCGTTCCTCTAATGTTTCAACGGAAACCGAATGCGTTTGGTAAAGTATCAACATAATCTGAATGTGTTTGGTTGGTTTTCTGTATGCCTTTTGTTCTTTTCACTTATAATCCTATCCATTTTAAATAAAAGAGACACAGTTAGATAGGTACCTACCACACCGCGCCTCAGATTTAGATGGGGTTGACTCGTACATGTCTCAAATGACCCATGGATCATTTTCCAAAATTATCAACACAATCTGAATGCGTTTGGTTGGTTTTCCATATACCAGTTGATGTTTTCACTTAAACTGATGTCATTTTGAAACAAAAGTGTGACACTTTGAGTGGTGTCGGACACACCGCACCTCGGATTGAGGCGGTGTTGACTCGTACACGTCACATATGACCCATGGATCGTTGTGGTAAAGTATCAACACAATCATTATCTGTTTGGTAAGTTTTCTATATTTACATAAAATGTAGTCCCTTTTATCGAAAATAGAGACACTTAGAGTGTTCCCAACCACACCACAACTCAGATTAAGCCGAGGATGACTCGTACACGTCATATATGACCCTTGGATCGTTGTGATAAAGTATCATTAGAATCCAAATGCATTTGGTCAGTTTTCTATATGCCAATTTTCTTTTCACTTATAATCCCGTCCACACCACTCCTCGAATTTAGATGGGGTTGACTCGTACACATCACATTGAGTGGTGTCGGCCACACCGCACCTTGGCCTTGCTTGCCAAGTATCTCTCATAGGGGACTGAGTATCACCTGAGGTATGGTATTACCATATTGTAATATAGAAATGTCCTTGGTTTACCTTCAAGGAACCAATATCACTCATGAGTAATATAAACCATCCTGGTAGCCCTCACCTAGAAACCAAAGCATTCATCCTGGAATTTCAAGTCTAAATTCCTTGAGCATAACGAGTCCGTCCATGAGCCCTTAACATGTAACCCATGTCTTATCTTAATAATTGAAAAGTAAACTAAATCTAATAAGGCACAATTCAAATAACATGGAGAATGTACAACAAGGCTTTGAATTCAATTTAAAGCATATCATCACATGCATTTGATGAGAATGAGCTAATAAGTTTACCAAGAAATTCATATAATTCAAGACATATAAAAATGGAATAATCCTAAATAACATTGCTTGATCAGAGAAATAAAAAAGGCATGTAAAATCAAGGAGGAGGGTGGGGGCTGTTTGGGGGTCCAGGGAGGAGGGTGGGGGCTGTCCGGGCACCAAGGAGGAGGGTGGGGGCTGTCAGGGGGGTGTCCGGGGGGCTGACCGAGGTCCAACGAGGAGGGGGGGCTATCCGGGGGGCTGTCTGGGGTCCAGGGAGGAGGGGGGGCTGTCCGGGGGCTGTCTGGGGGGCTGTCTGGTGGCTGTCCATGGGGCTGTCCGGGGACCAAGGAGGAGGGTGGGTGGCTGTCCGGGGGGCTGTCTGGGGGGTTGTCTGAGGTCCAAGGAGAAGGGTGGGGGGCTATCCGTGGGGATGTCCGTGGGGCTCTCTGGGGTCCATGGAGGAGGGTGGGGGCTATCCACAGGGTCGTCCTGGGTCTAGGGAGGAGGGTGGGGGCTGTTCGTGGAATGTTCACAGGGTGTCTGGGGGGCTGTCCAGAGTCCAAGGAGGAGGGTGGGGGGCTTTTCGGGGGGATTTCCGGGGAGTTCCCAAACACACAAAACTCTACAAACATTCTCAAGATAAAATGAAACCACTAAAATACATCAACGTCCATGAAAACATACAATATATAAAAATAATTCAGCTTCAATTTTATACAATGGGTCTAGATAAAACCAACAACTATAATAGATTAAACATAAAATCTCAGTAATATTATTCAAAAATGTAACGGATCAATTTTTCCCACATCACCATCACTATAATCACCATCATCATCTCCCTCATGCTCTTGTTCATCATTGTCCACATCATCTTCCCCGCCCACCTCAATTCCCTCATCCTCACCCTCTCCCACCGCCTCACCCTCCTCCTCCACCTATCCCTCCTCATCTCCCTCCTCTTCTGCATCAAACTCCTCGCCATCATCATCGTTAGGTTGGACATCGTATTGACCACCACTAGAACTACCACCTGTTGCACCATATATAGAACGTATCGATGACATATATTCATCAAATGATGGGATGGCCTCTGGTGGAATTGTTGGACGTAGAACATCAATAAATTTCATAAATTCACTGTTTTCCTTAGCAAACTATTCTGCCGTCTCTATGGCCCTTTTTTCAGCTTGTTCTTAATGTTCCCTAACTTTTTGTAGCTCGGTGGCACTACAACTCATACCTGAGGAGGGACAATACTTCATCAGGGCTATCCTAGTTCGGCAGTGTACTCTGCTAGAATTCTCCTCTCCCAACACCTGATTTAAGTGAGCAGTTGTCCCAAAATTTTCTGGTTTTTGGGCATCCAGGGCCTCTAAAGAAACCTCTTACAAATATAAATATATTATTAAGTTACAAAATAAATATTAAAATATAAAATAAATAGATTAAAACTTATAATCTACTGCTGAGTTAGTTCGTTGATGGCACTTCCATCGTTTTTCCATCTACTCGAGAAAAATAGTTTTGCTAGAGGCAGACATCCTTCAATATTCAGTTTTTTCCTCTAAAATGACATTGAAAACCAAAGTTATATGAAAAATTTAGCAAACGATTAAATAATTTAGGAAACAAAAGAATATATAAGTCGTAAATAGAACTTATAAAGAATTGTCATACCAGCTTCCTCTCATGATAGGGCATCGTAGTACGTCCTAGTGTGTGGAGGTATTTTTTTGCATCAATGTTTTTTTTATTTTTTTCATATGATTCTTAATTAAAATTATATATTGAAAAGGATAATATTAATGAAAAACATGAAAGTTATTATTTAAATTCCTCAAATGTAATTAATACCTTAAACTGAGTAGTCGTCCAATGAGCAATCATCTGCAGATACTGCTCTATTGGACAATCATCCACGACTGCTACTTCCTGTAACTCAGTGCCAACTCTAGAACGCCAGCCAATATACAACTCATACTTTTAGGCTCTCCAAAGCTCACCTAAATCCTTTAGATGCGTCTGTCGTGCACCCTCACCATCGAGAAAATTAAATCGAAGCTGACACCAAAATATTAATTCATATAAAGACAAAAATAATTCATGTCATTAAATACAAAAGATTTTTTACCCATATCTCTGACCAAGATCTATCCTTGATATCATGTGGGAACTCTCTCTATGATAGTGTGATAACGGGAATGATGTCGGAGTATTTTGCAAGAGTCACCAAAAAACACCGACATTGCTGCCCTGTTTTCTCAACCATTTGGTTTTCTTCATTGTAATCCACCTTTACCTGTGTGCGGCGGTTCCACACCGCATGCATGCGTCTATGACCCCGCCCCAGACTCCTGTCAGTAGATTTATCCGTCATGAAAGAAAAACAAATACTTTATCAAAACATGTTATAATGAAAATAAATATTGGTATAAAATTTTTTAAGGGTTCTATAAATATACCTGCGCCAGTCTGATCGCTGAGCGCCACTGGATCCACAAAAACTAATGGAACACCCTGTGGTGGAACAGGAGTCGAAGACGATGGAATATAGAATCTCAGAATGACAAAAGTAGAAGGAAAAGAATATGGGACAACTATATGACTGGATTCTGGCTGGGGAGTGGGAATCATCATGGGATATGAAAAAGATGGGTCAGAAGATGAAAAAGGTGGCGAAAACATGGGAGGCAAAAATTTCACGCGTGTCCCTAACAACACACTGGGATCAGAAAATGGGAAGTATGGCATGTTAGTTGGAGGGGCAGGGTCTAGTCGGGTACGCGGAGCTGCTCATCTACCTCTGGTACGAACCCCCCTCGTACCACCATCCTGAGTACTAGGACCAGTACTAGGATCCTCATCAAATAACTATCGACGTATAGGTGGATCCTACAAAAATGATTACAAAAAAATTAATCTCATGACATTATATATTATTTAAATATATATATTTGACATAATGTACTCATTATAGGAACTAATGGTGGAACTCCCTTTTCCTCCATTCGACGATTCTTCTCCATCATTTTTTTCCTACATCACTCTTCAATTCGATGCATTTCCTACATTTTAAAACAAATATGTAATTAATTAGAAAAAGTAAACTAATGTCTAACCCAAAAAAATATATATGAGGAAATAGGGGGATTCATTGGTAATCTTGATATCAATTGGTTTAGAAGATCTTGAATGGATTTAATAAATCATACAAGTAGTAATGTTCACCAACTTAGAAATATTGTTTGAATAGGTTTGAATACAGTTCAATTCCAAATTAGAAAATCCAATTCAAATAAAACTGCAACCAAAAAACATTGAAAACTCACATAACGGTAAAGTCGGCTAAAACATATTTGTGATCAATACTTAATCAATTTTAATTGTACCAACCTTAAAAACCCAAATTGAGGTAAACCAAAAGAATTTATAACATGGATGAATGATTCTATATATTTTCAACCACTACTTCATGTTCACAATCAACTCTGCCAATTGAGCTATTGGAGTCATCAAAAGAAATAAATGGATTGGTTCCAATGGCAGTGGGGATAGAGTCAATTCCATCATCATCATCATCAAAAATATGTCTTGTAATTACTTCAACTATGACACCAAATTCAATTCGAAGTCTCTCTTTGACATAAAAAACTTGTATATTCATTGATGCCAACACATATGGTTTTCAGTAGCAAGAGTGAGAGTCATATTAATTACTCGAAATCCACAATCATCAATAAATGTTCCATATCTCATCATCGAATCAAACCAATGACATTTAATCATCGTGACTCATCCATTAGAGTAATAATCCAATATTATTATTTTCTCAAAGACTCCATAATAACCCATATTTTCAAATCACGGTCTACTATCTGATTCACTGGCATAACAATCTGTTGTGGTAGTAACCGTAACACCATCATGTTTTCATCTCATGTTCTTTTCTCATTTAGTGACAATAAATTTATAATCATTGATAACAATTGATTTAGAGTCATAAACCATGGTTTTAGGACCAAAATCCCAATCTCTTATTTCCTCAGAGACAGAGTCAGCAGAAAAACGCAATACCTAAACTATAAATGATTATTACACTTAATTAAATATTTATTTAATAATTTTAAACAGTAATATTTTTACCTACAATTTTAACCAAGAAGATAACTATTCGCTATGCAAAATCCTCCCTCCTTCTCAAAGATAAATAATGATGATTTCTATTTATTATTGTTTTATGTTCCCTGAAGATGAAGATGTGAATAGTTTAATAGATATATATCTGTAAGATGTACATATTCAATTTAGTTACCTGATATAGTCATCGAACAAATCATAGTTGAACAAAACTATGCGATGTGCCATCTCCCGCTCTTCATGGATTAATGCATTCAATGTATATGATCCAGGAATTCCTCCTATTTGAGGAAGTGATGAAAAACTAGGTTCAATTTTCTCATAATGTTCTTCTTCATTTCTCATTGGTTTGTTCATTCTTGTAGTATGATCAGACAAAGACATTGAGCATAAATCAATACATTCTTGAGCCATGTAACTGTTCATGAAAGAACCTTCGGTATGATTCAGGTATCAGATATAAGACCTTAATGTGTACATATTTCATTCAGTTGGATACATCCAATGAAGAGAAATAGGTCCTTCGAGAAGTATTTCAGTGGGAATATGGACAGTCAGATGCAGCATGCATGTGAAAAATGATGGAGGAAATATTTTCTCCAACTCACACAAAATTAATGGGGAATATGTCAACTTTTTTTGAAATAAATACTTGGACATCTTCTTAGCACAAATATCTATAAACAAATGGCACAACCGAATAACAGTCACCCTTACATTATTGGACAAAAGAATATGGATTTCTATTGGAAGAAACTCATGAAGAAGAATGTTATAATCATGAGTCTTCAATGATTTTATCTTCAACTATCTTCTATTGATCAATTTAGATATGTTTCTTGAATAGCCATCAGGAACTCTAATAGTCTCTAATACTTTCAGAAATTTTTTTTTTCAATAGGTTTGATCACATAATAAGAACATGGAATTTTCCATTTATTTTCACTGATACACACATGATGCAATTATGGTATGATTCCCCAATCCACCAAGTCACTCTGAGATCATAAATCATCTTCTGTCTTCCCCTTGACATTAAGAAGAATCGAAAAGAACATTTTGCATATATTCTTTTCAATACGCATTACGTCTAAGCAATGATATAACAATTTGGTTTACCAATAAGGAAAATCTAAAAAGATACTCCTCTTCCTCCAATTGTAAAAAGTTTTCAGTGGAAACATTCTTTCTCTTTCCATATTTCATTTGACCCTTCCTGAATGAAAAACTGAAATCTTTGAATTCATTAAGAACATCAGTTCCAGAAATATGATGAGGTAGATCATCGGTCTCTATAGTATTATCAAATCTTCGATGATTATTTCTATATGGATGGTCCATTGGAAAGAATCGTCGACATCCTATAAAACTGAAACTACAGAAATGTTTCTATATTCTGGATCTTCTATTCTTCATAAAAATAAGACATGACAGTTTTCCCTTTGTGATCCATCCATAAATCATTACATAAGCCTGAAAATCATTGATCGTCCACATATGCGCAGCATGCCATTGAAATATGCCTTTTGAACATGCATCGTATGTACACACACCCACATCCCAAAGAAGTTTCAACTATTTTATTAAAGGTTTCATGTATACATCAATATCAATGTCAGGATCAGAAGGGCCAGATATGAGTATACTCATGAAAGTGAAAGGTTTTTTCATACACAACCATGGGGGAAGATTATAAATGTGCATAAAAACCAGCCATGTGTTGTGCGAAGTAAGAATCTTCCCAAACGGATTAAAACGGTCGCATGAAAGACCCATCCTCACATTATGCACGTCATCTACAAAATAAGGATGTCAAGCATCAAATCTCTACCATGCCAATCCATCTTCACGATGAACCAACTCATCCTTAGTCTTCTTTCTCTCGGTATCATTCCATCTCATTTATATTGATATGTCATCAGATATAAAAATATTCTGGAGTCTGGGGATCAATGGAAAGTGCCACATTACTTTCTATGGAACGTGGGATGGTCTTCCATCATATTTTGACATCCAGTGGGATGTGCAACATTTTATTCAATCATTTCGTTCAGTGGATTCCTCCCAGAATAAACTGCAATCTTTCGGGCAAGCATGAATTTTGTTTCTTGAAAATCTAAGTTCCTCAACTAACTTCCATTCCATATAGTGGTTTGAGAGAATATCTACCTCGTCTATAAGTAAATCCATCAAGAGGGTAATAATGTAATCGATTTATATATTAGAAATACCATACATAGTTTTCCCATGAAACAATCGGATTAAAAATTCTAGCTTTTTCATTTTATCGCATTGTCAATATACTGGAGTCGTGGCAGCATCATTCAAATTTTTCACACTATCAATATCATCATTTACACTAGATGCATCATCTATCCTCATATTTAAGTCTTATTGAGTTGAAATCCTTTCGTTTTCATGATGACGAATAAACAGAATCCGATCATCTAACAAATTCTCCATTCCAGTCCTTTCATTTCGATCATCACCAATTTGCGATTTAATTTTCTCCCCATTGTGATACCACAAAAACTAGTTTGCTTGAAAACCATATTTGGTTATGTGGTAGCTGAATTCTTTATGGCTCAACCAAAGTCTACCAACAAAATTGGAACATGGGCAGTGAATGAGACCACTATCTAAATCATTGTGAAATGAAAAATCTAAAAATCTATCTAAATTGTTTTGAAAATCGGTTGAGATCCGATTGGTTTCATACATCCAACTTTTGTCCATTCTGTAAATAGAATTTATATAAGTCATTTTTTCATAAACAATTAAATAGGATTGAACTTTAATATAAAATACATTTAAGTAAACGATAAAGGAAGAAGTTTCTAGACGATGTAGTGAACTATTAAAACAATGTAAAGAACAAGTACTCAAAAATTAAATTAAAATGTATTTATATTCATTTTCGTTAGGTCTATAAGAGGAACATGCCTTAGGTCCCATTATGTGTTATTGGCATCCCAAATCACTCACTCATATTCAATAACTCATTATTGGCACCTCTATGGCCATACCATTCATTACCCAATTACTTACCCAAGTCAAGTTCACCGCAGGGGTGAATAAATTTTAGTCTTCTACACTAATAGGTTGTTCATGGCTTGTAAAAAGATTTAATTTCATAAAGTATAGACAAAAAAATTAATTTTTAAAATTGAGATAAATAATAAAGTATGTCAATGATAACAACATTACTGAATTAAACTTGTGACTTATCTGAAATTTTTATGGATGTCTACACATGTCGGAATGGACAGTGAAAAGCACCCCACCCTCATAAATGTGAGTACTGGAAATGAAGGACACCTAATATACAACGTACAATGAGAACCATATTTAATTTACCCTAAATTTATATTAGTATAGCCATCTTGGGGGAAATGTAATATATGATCCCGGTTAACTGATGAATTCAAAAGCTCATATTCCATGTGTTGGACACTATCTGTGGTAAGAAATCATTTTAGGATGGGTATACATCATTCAATTTCTTACATGCTAGTGTGAAAGAAGGGTTGAATTAATGACTTGAGTTCACTGATTAAATGAGGGTTCGGTTGCATAGGATGTGTAAATAGAATGATTAAATAAGGGTAGAGGTTTTATACACTATGCATGGTGGGGTAGTATTATCCAATTTAGAAACTAAAATAAATTCCCATAATAGGTATCAATAAGAAACATCAGCATCATAAGAAAATTCAAATAAAAAGGTATAAAATAATTCAAACATTTCAAGAATTGACTACTATGCATGGTTTATCAACATGTTTAGCAGTAATAATATATCTTAATCATGAACCACCTTTACAGCTCCCAGTTTTCACCATTTTAAAAACATGGACATTAATGAGAAATATTTAGAAGAAAAAATCTTTAAAATGTTTAAAAAGATATTTTAGTTGAATAGTTTTTAACAAAATGAGAGATGCTTGGATACAAATAATTGAGGAATAAAATTTAATCAAAACATTTTAATATCCTAAGAATAATGGAATTCATGAATTAACATACCAAAATATTGTATATACAATATATAAGAGTTAATTGGTCCATAAATACTATGAAGTATCACTGGAATGTAAATTGAGACGAAATTCCTTATAATAACAGTAGCCCTAGATTAAGGAAAAATAAATTACATAATAATGTGTGACAAATATAAATACACTCAATATTATTCAATATTTAGTGTAAATAAATAAAAGGACATTCACAGATGTTCTTTTTAAGAAAAAACCATTGACTTGGGTGTTTAACTCAATGAATGGAAATTGAGTTAAAATTACTGTTATCAAGTTCATATTCATGAATTGAGAATTTATTAATGGAGTGATTATGTGTATCAAGAGTATTTCCACACAAAGGGGAGTGAAAATTACAATATAAATAAATAAAAAATTATTCCACACATAATCATAGAATAATATAATTATGAACTAGAAGATTAACCCAAGGAATGAAAATTGGGTTAAAAAGTTCCCTTACAAAAATTCGACTGCCTAATAGTGTCACTTTAAAATTCTGAAAATGATTTGATGAGAGAAAGAAGGGTATCTCATCACATGGACCTAAAATTTATAGCAATAAGGATATAAAAGAAGATATCCCAACATAAGAAGATTTAAATTAATAGACATAACAAATAGAAGTCTTTTAAAAAGAGGAGGGTGAAAAGGATCCCTTACAGATTTGGTAACTTACGTAACATACACCTCATTAATGAAGGATAATTCAATTAAGATGTAAATACTCATAAATTAAATTATCTTACATAAATAATACAATCATGGGCAGTACAACCACCATGAAAAAAGAAATAGTGGAAAATATAACATGAATCTCATGGCAATAAAAAGTGAGATGAAAACCCCTTACCACATTTTAATCAATCAGTTCATGTTACTAAATGTTAATAACCATCAAATGAATCACAAAATACCATGAATATAAAAAGAATCATGATAATATATATCAAATTCTAGTACCCAATACACCTTATTCAATAAATAAGTGGCGAAAAATAGAAATCTCATGGAATTGAATGTGAGATAAGAAATCCCTTACCTTGTGTCTGTCTTGACTTGTTTGTTTCTTGTTGTTCCTTTAATTCGGGTAACTTCCTTTGGTTTGAACCCAAAGAACATTGTTATGTGACTTCTGCCAATTTTATGGTTTCTAGGTGGAATAGCGGGATCATGAGAGATTATTTTTCCATGGGTTGGACTAGCCAATGGGCTTGATAGGTGTAAGGAATGAGTTATATGTGAGGTCCTTTTATAAGGTGGAGGATGGGATCTTCAAGAATGTATGAAAATATTATTTTATTATATAATGATATTCGGTTTTTAAAGGTCCAAAACTAATTAAAGAAAAATATACGATGACTAATGGTCGAAATAATATCATCCAATAAAATTTGGACAGTTTTTGGATATTTTTTTAATATTTATAATCTTATTTATTTAAATCGTTTATTTAAAAGGTAAATACATCATCATTATTATGTCATAAATAATTTAATTTATTTGATGTCCAAAAATTATCAAAAAAATACCATGATGTACGAAATCATTTTAGATTTCCAATGAATATTTATAGTTGAAAATATGACTTCTATAACCCCATGTAAAAATTAATTTACAAAAAGATATTTTTTTATGTCATTTTCCCTTTACATTAAGTAAATTAAAATAATGTGTCATTATCACGCCCATGTAGCCCCATGGAATCCCTAAATTGCCCCAAGGTTGCTCATGGTTGGATTATTATCAACCAATAAGATTAGGACACTAGTTAGGGTAATTTTATATAATTATAGTAATATTTTTTTACCCAAATTTAGTAGATTTACCCTTTACTCGTGGTAAATAAAATATTTACTGAAGTAAATAATCATAATGTCTAAAAATTAAAGGTACTTATTAAAAAATTTAGACCTTCTGATTTCAAATATGGAATCCATTTTTACAAATTCAAATTATTGTAGGGGCATAAATTAATTTCAAATTAATTTCTTGATTCTAAATAAGAATTTTATTTTTTCAAAAAGAACATATTAATGTGACCAAAACTATATTTGACTAGGGTTCTCTATTGAAAGATGATAAATCGACCTTTTAAAGAATATCATATTATCTGTGCTTAAATTTGGATTCATTCTCATTTTATGTTTTTATGTTTTATTAGACAAATGTTAAAAAAATTTAACAAACATGTATAATTATATAGTTTTTAGTTGTATTCATTCCCTCTATGAAAATGGCTAAGCATTAACTACCATTTTAAAAAATAAAATATTATTATTTTTCAGTATTATTCAACATTGTGTGCAACATTAGACTTCAAAGAAACCCGTTGTTGCGTTTCAAGTATTCCATTGAATATAAAATCCCCTTAAAAATTAATAATTAATTCAAAAATATTAAAAAAATGAAAATTTCATATTCTTTATTATCTTGGGATGTTACATGTTCATACCCTCTAAACACTACGACATGTATCAGCATTGATTCATGTTTAGAACCTTGTCATGGATCCTTGATGTGGTGAATCCAGATACAACTCTCAATATATTATTCATCATAAATCACCATCTTTGGAAGGAACAAATTAATCTCCATATATTGTTGACTAATTGAAAAACAAATATATTATTTTTGAGTTATTGGTAATGTGTAATTCGATTTACGTGAAATGATCTACCATCATCCATGAGGGACCTAGAAGAATATGGTGGGATTCGATGGTGAAGGTGATGAAGCATGAAGGATATTAGTGTAATGAAATTAGATTTATTTTAACATAATACTTATATCTAGAATCGATGGTTTTTTAAAAGAATATATAGTTCCTCAACCTCCGTTATGGAGATACAGATTTTTCCAATTATGATATCCATGTTGTGGAAGTTTTTATATTTTCTCCTAAGGATGTATCCAATGAGATGATGAGGGATTGAATGTTTGATATTAGTCTCTAATATAATATGTGATCAAAATTTTTTTTCCTAAATATGTTTCATTATATAGATTTTATTGAGAGACTATTCATTTTAATTTTTACTTGCCTAGTATGTTAGGGTCGATTGTTGTTCCTTCAACTCCTAGTGGTGGTTCTTGGTGTTCCATTAGAGAAAATAGATATACTAATGAATCTCAAGGCTGTTTTTTATAGCATAAATCATTGTAATTCCTAGTATTATTCATTTTCACATTAATTTAGTAATGCATGTTTGGTCATTCATATAGAAGATATATTGAGGAAAAAATGACATGTAGTTATTATGGTAAATCTATACACCTTTATATGTTCTTCAATATATTTAATTCTATGTGTAGTAGAACAAAAATAATTAGCATAAAAAATTAAATTGGATCAATCAGATGATTCATGAACTATGGGTTTCCATCCTGAGTAATCCTCCACAAAGATTAGTCATGTAGTGAAAGCGTTTCTATAAGAAATTGATACCATCTTGATAGTTATGAGATGTACCGTCACTATATATCCATCATTAATGGTCTATTTATTTTAAACTAGTTCATATCCCTCATTAATATCCACCCATGCTGTGAATTTTTGAAATATTCTAATAGAACATTTCCTTTACGCAACTGAAATTAATACGCCTATTATAATGAATAAAGAGTTGGGTATTTAGTGTTCTACTTGCGTTTTCTCAATCAAGGATTGTGCATACCTATATTTTTCTTATACAATAAATCAATCCTACCATGATAATTTTTTTTATGTATTTTTTAATTACTCATAAGCTTCAAATAGTTTTTTATCTTCGATGGGTCTCTTAGACTCCTCTTGATGGGGTGTGTCATGTCATTCAGGGATAATGGGAACTAGTGTTGAATATAGTTGGATCATATTTTCTAGTGTTGTGTTTAAAATAATGTATTTTATTTCAAATTTTAGGATGAATATTTGACTTATGATCTTTGTATAGTATCCATCTAGTTTCATAATGTTTTCCTTCTTATTTACCTGGATTTCCACCGGTAAAAAGGTAGTGTTTTCTTTTATTTTAGTCTTTAATACTCAGAAAGTATATATTGGTTTTTACAATATGTTACTAGTAAAGATAAAAGAGATGAAATATATATTTAATGATCTATATGATGAAGGTTTCATATGATTGAGTGTCTCGACTTGGGAAACACATATTCTCTTTATGAATAATGCATGTGGAACGCATAGATATTTTTCATTATTATCGTAATCATAATCGAGTCATACTAAACAAAAAATATCTACTTCAAAATAATGATGGTCTATTTGGACATTATATATTAGAGATTTTGTTGTCAAATATTGATATTTTTTCTCTTTATAACCAATTGAGAATAAAAGATCCTAGTATTCTGAATAAAACCATTTATAGTAGGTGAGACAATGAAGAGTATCTATTTGTAAAATTTATTCGAATCAAGGATCCTATAATCTTTTTGGCATTGTTGGAAATAAAATTTTAGGATTACCCAAACTCATTTTTTGTTTTTTTATGTATGGTATCCTAGTTTACACTCTAATTTTCTGTATCACGTTGAAAATAGGGAGGTTTATTTGGGTTTAAAAATATTGGAATCATTTTAATGATCTGATTACAATTTTGAAATTAGTTTTAGTGTTGAGCTTTCAAGAGGATGGGTAGGGTTGTGAGGTATCCTGTGATTCATTGGGTTTGGGGATGGGTTGTGTCATTATTTATCTCCCAAAAATTTTTGAACGACTGATCGAGGATTGGGGTAGAGTAACCACAATCTTTTATTGAGAAATTACCAACACCCATGAAAAGGGGAATGTCGTTGTTGATTAATTTTTTAGTAAATTTATACATCAATAGGGGAAAGAATAATCATAATAGTTTAATATGATGGTGGTATTTTCTCAAGAGCATTTGGGAGTCCAATAGAAAAAGTCTGACATTTTTAGCCAGAGTGAAATTGAACTCCCCTCATCTCAAAGTGATTCTTCTATAGATGATTTTTAATGATGGATTCAATGGAATTAAGAACAATCATTACAGTTGTTAGAGCGCAAATATGGGGATTTTTTCTTTAATAGGGTATCTAATGGTTATGGAGGTGATGAATTTTTCTTTTTCCAGTGATAAGGTCTATGATGGGGTATTATCATAATTTTCATTTAGAGTTGTACCTTGAAACCATGAATTAGGTATATGATGTACATTGATTATTATGGTGACCAGTTATGATAAAAAACAACATTATCTTTGTTTCTTTTGGATATTCCATTCAACATGTCAAAGATGAGAACCAGAGAGCTCTGAGATTGCTTTATCCTCTCCCAATGTCAACATGGAGGTGGGATGATATTTCTTTGGGATTTAAGTATGGGTTTCCATGAACCCCTAAAGGTAGTAATGTGATATGGTTGTTATTGCTAGGATGACATAATCATGTCACTTTATCACCATTCGAGATTCACAAATGTGGAAGACATTTGATGTCTCTAAATGAAGGATACTATCTTTTCCCATGAAGTTAAATCTATTACATCCTCTAATAGGGGACCCTATTTCAATTATATATTTTTTCGGAGAACCTAGGATGTCCTTGGTTCACATGTATAATTGACTATGATATATCATCTCCAAATGGATTACAAGGTATGGAACACCAAAAATTATGCATGACATGAAACATTAATGCATTCTTTAATTTATTGTTTATTACATTGTTCATCTTGGACTTGTTGAGTATTAGTAAAAAAGTAGTTACTAATACACTATAAAAATAGATCATTTTGAGGCCTTTTATATAAATCTTTTAAGATATATGTTTTCTTGATTTGATATTGGTTAATATTATATTGTGGGACAAATTTTTTTCCAATATATGATGGTGAGGATTAGGTTTATTCATCATTGAATGTTGATCGTTGATAGCTTGTGTATTTCCTCTGTTTATCTAATTGAATATTATTAATGTTTTCAGTCATTGGATAGGTTTTATTCTAAGTTTCAACTTGGTGGGGTCACTAACATCATTGGAAATAGAGAAATAATGTTACAGTGGTTTTGAGTCCTTTTATGATGGTTGATTAATTGGGAAAAGTGGAAAATATTTTTTAAAATCCACCATAGATTAAATCAATCTATTTCATGTTTCATATATTATTGATTATGATGTATCGATCTGAACCTTTAAATTCCTTTAGCTCTGAACATATTATTATTACACCATAATTATTTATAATTGTGCATCATGTCAGAATGATTAATTATTTGATAAAAGATCATTGTTAATAGATAATACATTTATTATACATTAATTAGAATCATGGTTTTGAGTCACCTGAGATGTGGGAGTGTGAGTAATTTATGAAAGTGTGGTGGAACAATATCATTGATATGTAATCTTATTGATAGTATTTCTGGGAATAATATTGATCATGGTAGAGTAGTTGAAGCACCCTGTTACATTATTTTTTTCATTTATTTGACCCTTGATATTATATAAATTTTGGGAAATAATATTTCTTAGATTGAATAGAGTCTTTGTATAAGTGTTTTAAAGGGTTATAGAGGGTTATTATTGGGTATAGGTTGGGTTCAATTAAATTTATAGGGTTTTTAAGTGGAAAATAATTTCAATATCGGTATACTGATTCATTCCATGAATGTAATTCCCAACATGAATCTATCAATAAAAATAAGCCATGAAATAATTTCATGATTTGAATGATATTTTTTACACCCTAGTATTTTGTTATTAAATTTAAAATAAATTATGTTATGAAAAATTATAATTTAAAATTAAGTGTTTTAATTAATATTAATACAGATAAATAATTATAATTTATATCATTCCAATTAATTAATGTTCAAAAAGAAAAATTTATTTTGCAGCATTATTATAGGTAAACAAATATTTTAATATGATTATATTTATTAGATAAATATATTATTTAATTAGAAATTTAAAAGAATAGTATATATATATATATATTTACAATTATAATTATTATGATAAATATTAAAATCTATTATGAATATATTCACTATTAGTATGACAACCTATGATTTTGTTGTATATTTCTTATGAAATAAATTCAATTCATTAGATAGATAATAATTCATGAAACAATGTGTCTCAGTGAAACAACTCTATTTAATTTATAAGAGATAGATATAACCAATAAAATAAATAAAAAATTCCCCTTTTCTCATTTGAATTTTGAAAAATGGACATACACTATTGCGTTCAGTAAGATAGCTAGATTCTGATAGGAGGGAATACATTTTTAGTGCATAGTAACTAAAGACATAGGAATACTGATACAACCTTATGAATAGTAATGTTACACTTATGAATAGTAATTTTCCCTTATGAATGATTACCTCCCCCATGTGAGTATTAAATACAATTTATGCACATTATATATTGGAGTGAATATTTGAATAATTAATAATTAAGTGTTGTTATTTTTTGTGAGTAATAAATATTTTGTTACAATATTATAATTAATAAATTAATATAAAATTTTATTCGTTTCAATAAAATGCATTCATAAATAAATATTTTGTTTTCTTAAGATTTTTTTACAATTTTATACGACCATAGTCAATTATTAATGGTATTATAAAATTAGTTATAGTTTTAAAAACAATATTTTTTTAGTAAAAAATTTTTTGAATTAAAAATTAAATTTATCACATAGGGATAATTATTTTCATAAAATGGAGTCCATTTATAAATTCTAAACTTCAAAATGGTTGTGGTAAATTTCTTGGATTTTCGGAAATACTTTTTTATTTGGTGAATATTGAAATTTGATAATTTACGAAATATGCTAAATAAATGAATTTCTGCTTCATTCTTGAGACTTGAATGATGAAAATGGAAATAGGTTCAAACTCACATGCACATATAAATTTTTGTAGTCATAATAATCAGGAATATTCATATGAATGAGTTACAATTTTTAAATAATGAAATACCCCTCCTCTCCTTAATTATAAAAACCACCACTCACTCCCTCTTCTCATCACTCCTTTAAGCCTTGATGTTTCTCCATGTTATTAAAAAATACTCTTCCCTCATACCTCTCTATTTATATGAGCAATTTGCCTTTTCAGAAGGCCAAAATCAATCCCCTTAAGGGTTTCTCAAGGAGGAGTATCCAAGGAGGTAAAATCCTCTCCTTTTTGCTTTTATTTTCTTTTTAAGTTCATTCCTTATTTATTATTATCTCATCAAATACTCTTTCTAAATGATCATTATAAATCCAGTATCATATATATAATTTAATTATATATTTTATTGTAATATACACCATTTATCTCCTTATTCTTTATCTATTATTTTACAAAACGAAATCATCATCTAAGAGGTATCGATTTACAATCTTCCAGGATGACAACACTTCATTCATCAATTTATCCTTAATGTTTGACCATGAATACATTTTTATTTTTTATCTATATTATAAAATATGTATTAAATCATAAATAATTTTGTGGAACCATTTAAAATACATTATATTTAATGATGTATCCAAACGTGTTCATTGTGATCGTGAAACTGGTAAAATTATGATTAATGGTTATCATTAACATGTTATCTAATGATTCATCCTCATAAAATATTACCAAATTATGTGTATAAAAATTTAAACCTATGGGTTCTCATTAATAAAATGTAATTCCAATTTTGGAAAATTATACACATTTTACATGAATTCTGTTACTTATAATTAAGTGAACCGATAATGAAATCAAGTTGATCAACATTCTGGAATGAGCGATTTAAAGATTATAAATTATCAAGAAGGACGTTAATGAACATAATAAAAATATAATGAACCAAAATACATGTTTAAAATATTATTAAATAATTAATTAATGTATTTAATATGATTATCGAGGGCATTAATATTTTCTGAAGAACACATTTGAGTATAAGTTAAGGGGTTTCTCATCTCACTTTTATTTCCATGATATTTCTATTGTTCACTACTTGTTAATTTTATGTGGTTTATTTATAATTCCTTTTGATATATAATATCATGATTCTATTTATATTCAAGGTATTAAATTATTTATTTGATTATTATTGATTTTTGGTCATGCGATTCGATTGATTATGATGTGGTAAGCGACTTTTTCTCAATGTCCATTTCTTTGATACTTACTTGGTATTTGAACCAAATAATTTTTATGGGGTTTATCTACTAACCCTTTGAGATAGCATTGATTTTAAACTAAATTCCTATTAAATATATATATATATATATATTCTTGTATGATATATTTGTTATTGTCTTAATTGTATATCCTTTTAAATATGATACTTATTATATATATTGTTTTAACTATTATAATATTGATGAATCAGTATCCTATACTCATTAAAGAAATTGATAAGGAATATTTTTCTGGAGTTAAAGATATGTATTAATATGCTTCAGACTTGCAACGATGGGTGGGGCCTTCTATATCCCCACATTTCCTCGATAGGTCTCATGAGACAACACAGTTGGTGACAAACCCTTTGGTTTTGCTTCTAATGAATAATTATATGGGTTTCTACTCTCATAATTTAACCATCACAATGCTATGATGGTTCATGTTCTAGGTGCATACCATAAAAATAATATGAATTCTCTATATTCATTATCAGTTATTTCATTCCATGAGGTTTTCACTATAACGCAGTCTAGGGATGCAAATTCATTCATTGTTTTTTTATGTTGTGTGTTTCAATGATTCATCTTGACAAATTAATTATGTCAAATTGATTATGATTCACTTATTATTTTATCATTCTTCTACTATAACTAACCCTTAAAGGGAATTTTTTTCACCCCTTTCATATGTTTTCCTTCACTGGGTTATGATTAAGAGATCAATTATTGAGTTTTAAAGGAATAATTTTGTTAGATTTTGTTGTTTATCGTATTTGTTTCCCTTCCAGATGTAAAATGGGTTCTATGTATGTATTTAGTTTCATTAAAACTACTAAATATATTGGTCCTTCGAGACATGATTCCTTGTAATACTTCTTATGTAATTAAATAATGTACATGCTCTAGTAATGTAGGTTCATGGCGTTATAGTTGGTATCAAAGGATGTTAAGTAGAATCCATGAAAACTTGAATTTTAAAATGTATATAAATGAAGAAAACCCAAATATAGATTTTGAGGATAATAATACAAGAACATCCTATAATATTGGTAATGAATATATTATGTGGATCTTAATAGAAAATAAATGTGTGTATATATACTATAAAGGGCCATAGTTATGGCACATATAAACCTTCTAGTAATGATACTATGAACCTGTTTTGATACTCCTTAGGGATATTCTTATGATAATTCACATTTTACTTACATATAATTTTGATGGATTTATGCTACCAAAGTAACCAAATTATATGGTTCTAGGAATTACGATTCCTAAATTTATTTTATGTTTTATACCATTATTATATATATATAATGTACATAATTATATTATCTAATATAGTATATGTAATTTTTAAGAAATGGTTCCAATCAGAAGGAATGAGAATGACCCCAATGCAGGTGATTAAAATTGTAAGATATATCATATCATTAATGGACATAAGCCAATATTTTGAACTAAAATGGTCTATAATTTATCTTAATCATATGAGAAAATAGTATCATATTTTAACAATATATGTAAATATTTCACTAAGTCATATGGAATTGATAGGAATCAAGAGATGAAAGGGATGGAAGAGAGAAACATGGATAATGTGAATGAGGGAATGAAGGGTTTTCTCACATGATATAACTGTGTAAATAATCACCCTATAAAATGATTGAATGGAATGGGAGTTTGTTATAAGTTTTGAGAAAAAGGACACTGATTTTATGATTCAAAGGCTAAGAAAAAGGATTCCAGTGTGTAATGCTTCATCTTTGATGATATGGGACTCTATGTGTATCTATATCTCAAGACTCAATGAAATATAAAAGAAATGATTCAATTGGATAGTGATCATGTTGATACAATGCCACAGATGAAGACAAAAAATATATATATTTGTATTCAGAAACTATTTCACTTGAATATTTTATCTATGATGTTCTGGTTATATTAATTTTGGAATATATTATGATTGTATTGTAGTAAGATTTCATTCATGATTTGAGATCATATATTTAATGGTACAAAGACTAGATAATCTATAGAAAGTCAATCATTTTGGAAAACACGTTTATGCTAAGAGATAACTTAATATTTTTCATATGTTGAGATAATGATGATGAAATGATTGATTTGGATGAGTACTGACTACTTTTGAACTGATTATTGTCTTGTCAATAAGTGGTCTATTCTATCATTGATGGATTGTACAATACTTATGGATGTACGGAGTATATCCAATAACATGTATATTACTTATGGAATATGGAAGAATGTGTGTTTCCAATAAGTTTTTAGAATAATTATTATTATTACCATATTTCAAGAGGATACATGATGAAGATATTAACATTTTTAAACGTGAAATTTTAGAGGGGCTTAATATTGATTAAGAGATAATGATAAATTCTTAATTGAAATTTAGTGACCTACATTATAAAGTGTTGGTTCATTATATTTTGTATTGTTTATCCATTTATGAGTGGTTTAATTTGATCATTGTATGAGGTTGTATAGGTTAATGTATTACCACACTACATGAAACAACCTACGCTGAGAGATGGAGTACAAATAGTTCAAGGAGTAATCAGAGGAAAATATTGTTTTTATGAAATTGAAACAAATAATTAAACTCTTATAAAGTATAATAATTCCTTGTCTCAATGAAAAGAGTCTTATATAAAAAAAATTTCTATTATCAATACATTTTAAATTATAAATTAAATTTTTTCATTAATGTAGTTTATAGTTTTTCAGTAATCAACTTTCATCTGAACATGATCTCTACCACTTTTCAAAAAACCTTCATCGTTTGATTTTTCTTCCATGTCATGGTTTTTAATTCCAAATAATGTCTCCCCATTCAAAAGAATAATTTTTTTGGTGACCATGTCATTTACCATAACTGTAACACCCCATGATTTTATAGTACTTTATCTCATTAAAGTAATTCAATAGCTTGTGCTATAGACAACATCGAGTTCGAGCGCACAAAAACTTAATAAAATAGCCATTAAAAAAGTATTTGTGAATATTATTAACTATATTTTGAATCTCATATACTCTATATAATTTTAACCTCCATATTATGTGTTTTTTAGACATAATATTAGAACAAATACATTTTTTCGGTTAAAATAATAATTTTAAAAAAATGAAAATTTTCCAATTTTTAATAGTAGACTCTTTTTAGAACCAATAGTTCAAAAATTTATATATTAAATTTAATGAAATTAAATTCTTTTTAGAAGCAGGACAAAAAAATTAGGTTGGATAATTATTTGGTACTTTTTTTATAACTTTCATATTTTGATGAATATTGAAACATTCTATGATTTAATTGAAGACAAATTTTTAAATAAAAATAATTTATAGTAATAAATAATGAATTTCAATGGTTTGGAAGTATAATTATATTATATTTTCTCATTTAATACAATTTAGGTCATTATAAGTAATTTCGCATTTAAATTTTACATAAATACACGTCAATATTTTGATAGTTTTTACTTTATAAAAACCCGGTTTTCAGTTGGGACAATGGGAATTAATATTTAATTACAAAATGAAACTCCAATGTTCTGAATTTTTTTAAATAGACATAATTTTTTAATTCATAATATCAAAATTATCTTAGGTTGATTTATTGGTATTTTTCTGAAAACATTCGATTTTTGATGAATAGTGAAAACATTACTTTATTATTTAAAATTGAGTTTTTATTTAAATAATATTTATTTTATTCAAATTTTTATTAAGTAAAAATAGATATATAATACCAATATATGTCCAATTTAATTCATTTGAGTCATGTTATATTAAAATTAGATTTATAAAATTCTATAGAACTTTTTAACCTCTTTTACCCACCTTCTAGACATGTTATTATATTTTCATAAAACATAATTTTACTACATCTATGAGTTGAATTTAAAAAATAAATGAGACATAGATGACATAATTATGTAATATGTGGTTCAATAATATGAAAATAATTTTTGGTCAATAGGAACTTTTGACTTTTATTTACCACGGTTAAATGTTAATAGGGTAATTAAAGGAAAATATGATATAATAATTACCCTAAAAATGTTATAATTATATTGGATTAGTATAATTCGACCCAGAAGAACCATAGGAATAAAATATGACCCCCTTTGGTCCACATGGATTAGATTAACTCATTTATTATTATTTTATTGAAAAAAGAGTTAAAAGAGTTAAATTCAATTTTTAATAACTAAAACAATTTTAATATTGGGTTATACATAAGAAAAATTGACTATAATTATTATTTAGAAATATAAAAAAAAAATCATACATAATGTTATTTTATTTATAATTTTTAGACATTAAATAATTTAACATATTTATGACACAATGATGATTTATTAATTACCTTATTATTGAATGATTAAAATTATTGATATTATAAATATCCAAATAAATGAAAATTGAGACTTTTGATGAATTAAACGAATTATACAGGTTAATATGACTTTATAGGGTTTATTAAATAATTTCCTTCTAAGTAATCAATATGTTATGTATTAAAAAAATCCAAATACGAAATAGTTTTAAAATTGGCATAATTGAGTTTTTAAAAAAATATTATATTATTAATTGATATAATATTCCTAAATATCTAAGATTTGGCCAAAGGATGTATATAAGGTTAAATATATTAATAATGAACCACTTGGGGTTCTATTTCCTTATTGTGGTAAGATTATTAACCATATAATATAAAAATAAAAATAGACATGTTAATGTCAAACTATTTAACTAAGAGTTAAATCTAGAAGATAAGGTAAATATGATGACCTAAACCTGTCTAAAACATATTGGTTGAACTTTTTTCGTATCATCCCCACCATATCCTCAAAATAATTAATTTTAGAGCCATTAGAAACTGAAAATGATTTTATTATAAAATAATATTTCAAACTATTCCAAAAGTGACCCTCGCCTCTCTTATAAAAGGGCACTTACCATTATATTAATATCACACCTCCAGATCTTTTTTCCTGGCTAAACCCTGCCCAAATATCATCCAATCGTTTCTCCCATCATCTTAGAGGCATTACATTAGTCAGAAAGCCAATTTATGGATCCCTTTTTATCAAATAAACAAGAAGAACCTAAAGAAATAGTAAATATTTCATCAACTCTTTCAAGTTCTTTTCTTCCACCACTACCTCTTTTTTTGTTGATTCCATTATAATATAATAAATAAAGTATCATATATATATTGTGATGTTATTATAAAAATGGGACAACCATTTTCATTACTCTATCCATCTTATAAATTACAAAGTCGCCATACGTGCATACATACGGATTACCGTCTCTACATTGTGGTGTAGTCTGTTATTCAAACACTTCTTTATTTAGATAGGTATAATGACTATAAATGATTTAAATAAATGATATAATATTTTAATTATTTTGTATATATGATATACCCTCATATTATATATGATTTCTCCATCAATATAATGATATTTTTTCTCGTGCGTACGTACGGATTACCGTCTCCACGATGCGATGAGTATCAATTTCCACGTTCACCAATCAATGATGATTAAAAAATATATATATCAATAATAATAATGTAATATATGACATTATAATTCTACTGGATATATATATATATATATATATATATATATATATTTACATATGTCTTATTCATTTTGTTATGTTTAATATGATATGAAAAAGGAAACATCGTTTCTGCATACGTACTACCTACCGTCTCCATAAACAGTGTTTTCCATTTCCTATATATGTTTATCATAAATATTTATATTCTAAATATATATGATATATAAATCATATTTTATATTCTAGAATTATTTAAATCAGGATCTAAGTGATACAATAAAAAGTAACAAGTTAAAACACGTACGTTAAAGAAAGTGATTATTAACCGAAATGTTAATTTGACATGGAAGTTATAATTAAATTTGTAATTTAAATTCATAAATGAATCATGTATGATATCAAAAATATTAATATGGTTCTAGTATAATATAATAACATACTACGGTCATTATATAGGAGGTTAAATGTACCCTCGACTAAAGGAATGTACAATGTAAGGGTTAGTTTTACAATCTCTTTATTAGTCGAGGTTGTTTTTATGTAAGTATCTATTGGGAAATATTTATTATCCTTGTCCATATTTCAAAAAATAGTTTTCAAAGGGATTATTTTAATGGGAATTTTTTACTAAAATATCATTTTAATTGATTTAAATATTTATTCTTCTATATTATTCTCATTAATGTCCATATTTTCAAAATGGTTTTTAAGGATTTATTTATATGGACATGAATGTTTTTAAAATGTTAATTCCTTTCAAAAGTTTCAAAGTTTTATGGGAAACTTTGATTAAAAAATGTCTTTAAATTTCTCCCTTTCTAAATTGTGTTACTTATAAATGTTTTCAGGAAAAAGGGATATTTTTCTCAAAGAGTTTTTCCAATTATTTTCATCTATGTCAACATCCTTTGATGGATTTTTAAACTTGTTTGGAATAGATTTATTATGATACAAATCATCCATATTGTATTGATGTTTTTGTGATATGTTTTACTATAGATGTGTTATTTTTATACCATTCATGGTTTATGGATAAAATATTGACATTTCATATTCTTGTTTTAATACTAATGTTTATGTTATGTATAATGATTTCCATATAAGGAATGTATTGGACATTGTAAGTTATGGGTGGAGCCCGATATAGCTCCTCTATGAATCATAAGTACTTATGAGACAAACTATTGTCTTTGCACAAGGCATTGAAAAATCTTATTTGTAGTCTTGGCACAAGGCTTTGACTATGTGGTTATGAAGTCTGGCATTATGCATTTCATCATTATGAAAGTGGTTGTTGATATTGCATGTGATTATTCGACTAGTAAAATATCCATGTGAATAAGTAAGTGTAATAATTTGATTTTACCTTTACCATATTATTTGGATGTTTAATTTGAAATGTATATTGTTTTATTCTTATACTTTGCCTTAAATGTTTATGATTATTTATGAAAGTTTCTGCTATATTGTTATCCTTACTAAGAATCTGAGCTCACCCATTTCTATGTTTTATTTCACTGGATTCCAAGAAGTGTTCTATGATTGATAAGTAGAGTTAGGCTAGGGTACTAATGGAATTCTCTAAGGATCATGGATGTTGTGTTTTATTTTCTAATGTGTATTGTAATGTTCGTGTTTGTAATCTATTTTCCAAGACTGTTAAACTAATCGGTCTTTTGAGACTTGATTCCTTATAATAATTCTAATGAATTAAAATAATGCACCAACTATGGGTAACTAGGGTAGGAGCATTACAGTTTTGTATCCAAGAAAATTTATCAATAACCATGGAAACTAGATTTATAAAAACTTGTATAAGAGAACATTACCCTAAGATATATATTAAGGATTAGTATAGAATAATTTCTTATAATTTTGGTAACATAGAGATTGTGTGAATTTTTTAATCAATACATCCATGTCTGGATACCAAGAGGTAGATGTGGCACTAGCACAGTTGTACCTAGGGGTAAAACCTAAAAACACTGCTTTGAGCTAGACTCGAATGGGAACTATTACATGACAATGGGCCTTGATGCACTCTTGGTTACGAAACTATCAGGGGATATATATAGGATAATTCACATTTTCATTACAAGACATTATGAAGGATTTTGGGGTAAATAGTTCCCCAAAGAAATTTTTATATTATTATAGATTATATGCATAATCATTTCTATTTACATTGGGTATTTTACAAGTTTCGATTTTTTCATTGTGATTCATAAACTAACCCAGTGTATGTAAATGTTTAGAAATGTATCCTAGTAGAAGGAATGAGATCATTAGCAATATGCATGATCGAAATAATTAAAAGGATCATTTCATTCATGGTATTAAGACAAAATTTAAAATGGAAATATTATCCCACGTATTCTCATCATAAGAAATATTGTATCACGTGTTAATAATATTAGCAAATAATTCTTTGAGTTATATGGATTTGAAGGGAAGTAGGAGAAGAAAACGATGGAAAAGAGAAATGTGGATAAAGGGAAGTGGGGAAAGTAGGATTTTCCCTTATGTGATAAAAGTGGAACGAATCACCAAGGTAAATGCTTGAAGGGAATGGGATTTTGTTATATGTCTGGAGAAAAAGGACACCATGTACATTATTGAAAGTGTGAGAAAAAGGTTTCAAATGTACAATACTTCATCTGCAAGGAGTTGGGATGCTATGCGACTCAATGTCCAAATCATCAGAGTATACCCTAAATTATGTTATTGGATAATAATCAAGTTATGAAACTACCAAAGATAAAGAGGAATGATTTAGAGTTATTATGTTTTTTTAATGTATTATGCCATTTCTGTATTGTATTAATGATGTACATGTTATAATAATTATAGAGACTATAAGTATTGTGTTGCAGTACTGTTTCATTAATGACATGAGATTGTGTGTAAAGAAGAAAAGTGACTCAAAAGCAGGTTAATATTTTTTGGAAAATATATGGTAGACAGAAAGATACACTATAATATTATTCTGATACTATTCTAGTGATTTTGGAATAAGATACGACTTATTTTGATAAATTATATTAGATATTCTTGACTACATTGAAACTTATTAAAGATTTGTATATTCCATCATTGTTGGAGTTTACAACATTTTTGGATATAAAGATTATATCGAGTATTCTATAAGGAGTAAGGGAAAATTAATGTAATTAATGTGGTTATATGATAATTCAAGGTTTCACCGTGTTTTAAAAGAATTCATGATGAAGGTATTCACATGTTATTATGTGGAAAAAAGGATCTTCATCGCGTTTACCTTCATTAAAATTTTTGGACAGTGTATTTGGAAAAAAGTATTTTGGATAAGTCTAAAGGTTAGAATTGATTAAGTTTGACTTTTAATACCATTGTTAAGGTTAAATCATTTATTTATATTATTTTTGGAGTGTAAAAAAATGATAACTTGGAGGTCGGGCGACAACTCATCACGTCTGGCAATGTCGCGAGACTTGAACCCGCAACTGATGGGTGAAAAGGGTACATCACCTACCAATAGACTGCGTGATGTCCTAGCTTGTATATTGTAGTTTTTTTAAAATATTTTGACTAATTAATTATTAATTAATTATTTTTGAAACCCTATACGATTAGGATAAATAGAATACTTTTGAATTATATTATCTTTTGGAGTGAAAGATGAGTTTGTGGTAGGAATTAGTTGAAGGATGAAACTATAATTCTCAATTATAATTTTTTCATCTTATTCTATGAATAAATTAATTCTTAAACATTATGTAAAGGATCATAAAACTAAAAATGTGTTATCCTAACACCTTATGTTTTGTTGAACTGATGATATTTTACATTATCTTAGATTTATGGCTTTGAGGACCTAAAATTTTCAATTGTTTGTGATTGATGACCTCAATCTCTCCCTATAAATACTAACAATTTTCCTCCAATTATGTGTCTATAATTTTCACTAATGTTCTCTTAATCGAGATCATAAATTGGAGGTGACTTTTTCATTTCCCTTTTCCTCTAATTAAGAGTAAAATTTATTAAACCAATTTCCATTGTGGGTTTTCCACATAAGTATTTTTCTATTTTTTTATAATTTATTTTTGAAGAACAATTTCAAATTGAGAGGAAACAATTTACATAAGGAGGGGAGAATGTAACACCCCATGATTTCATAGTACATTATCTCATTAAAGTGATTAAATAGCTTGCGCTACATGCAACAACCAGTTTGAGCACACCACAACTTTCTAAAATAACCATTCAAAAAGAGTTTATGAATAGTATTAACTGTATTGCAAATCTTATATACTCTATATAATTTTAAAATCCATGTTATGTGTTTCTTAGACATAATATAGAAACAAATTCATTTTTTCAGATAAAATAAGTATTTTTAAAAAATTGCAATTTTACCACTTTTAATGGAGAACCCATTTCAAAACCAATATTTGAAACTTTTATATATTGAATTTAATGAAATTAAATTATTCTATTTATGTGGGACATAAAAATTTATTTTGGATAAACTTTTGGTACTTTTTTGATAACTTTCTTATTTAGATGAATAGTGAAAAATAAAAAGTTATAATTGAAAATAACTATTTAAATCGAAATAATTTATAGTGATATATTATGAATTTGAATGGTTTGGAAGTATAATTTGATTATATTTTTAACATTTAATACAATGTATTTCATTAAAAATAATTTCGCATTTAAATTTGACATAAAAACGTGTCAATATTTTGTCAATGTTAAATTTTTAAAACCCCACTTTTCCGGTTTTGACAACGGGAATTAATTTTAAATTAATAAATTAAACATCAATGTTTTGAATATGGTAAAATAGTCTTTATTTTTTAATTCATAAAAACAAAATTATCTTAGGGTGAATTTTTGTTATTTTTCTGAAAGCATTCAATTTTTGATACATAGTGAAAAAAATTGTGTTATTATTTAAAACTGACGTTTTATTTACAGAATTATTTATTTTATTTAAATTTATTTTATGTAAAAATATATATATATAATAACTATATAAGTTCAATGTAATTCATTAGAGTCTTTTTATAATAAAATTACATGAATAAAATTCTATTGAACTTTTTAACCTCTTTTACATATCTTCTAGACACGTTAGAAAATTGGCATAAAACATAATTTTACCACTTATATGAATTGAATTTCAAAAATCCTAGAGGAAAGGTTGAAATCATAAATTAAAATTTGGTTCAATAAGAAGAATATATTTTTTGGTGAAGAGTAACTTTTGACTTTGTTTTACCACAACTAAAAGTTAATAGGGTAATTAAGGTTAAAAATGATGGTATAATTACCCTAACACATGTATTAATTCCATTGTATCGATATAATTCGACCAAAAACAACCTTAGGATTAAAATATTACCCCCTTTGTTCCACTTGGATATGATTAGTACATTTATTTTTATTTTAATTAAAGAAGAGTTAAAAGAGTTAAATTAAAATCTTAATAACTAAACCATTTTTAATATAGGTTTATACATATGATAAATTAGATTATAAAAATTAATTAGAAATATAAAAAAATTTACTACAAAAGTTAATTTTATTTATAATTTTTATACATTAAATAATCGAATTTATTTATGACACAATGATGATGTAGTAATTACCTTATTAATGAAAGATTAAAATAATTGATATTATAAATATCCAAATAAATGTAATTTTATACTTTTGGTGAAGTAACCTAATTCTATAGGTTATTATAAAATTTTAGGGTTGATTAAATAATTTCTTTTCAAAGTAATAATTATTTTATGATTTTTTTTAAAAACCAAATACTAAATACTGTCAAAATTGACATAATTGAGTTTCTTTAAAAAATATTATATTATTAATTGATATAATATTCCATAAAATATAAGGTTATAAAAAATGACTTATATAAGGTTATATATATTAATAATTAACCACATGTAGTTATCTTGTCTTGTTACAGTATGATTATTAAGCATATAATATAAAAATACAAAGAGATGTGCTAAATGTCAAACTATTTAACTAAAAGTTAAATCTAAAAGATAATGTTAATATGATGACCTAAACCTCTCGAAAACCTATTGGATGAGAGTTTTTAGACACATAACTACTGTATAATTTATATAATTCATTTTCGAGCCATCATAAATCGAAAATTATTTTATTATAAAATAATATATCAGGTTTTTCCTAAAGTGATCATCACCTCTCTTATAAAAGGGAAATTCCCCTTCTATTAATTTCACACCTCCATAGCATTTTGTCTTAGCCTGACCCTAACCAAATATCCTCCCAACATTATTCCCTTTATCCTAGAGGCCTTCCATTGGTCATAATGCTAACCTATGGAGCACTTTTGATCAAATCAAAAGGAAGAACCCAAAGAAGAGGTAAATATTTCATCACCTTTTCCAAGTTCTTTTTTCCTTCCACTTCTTATTTATTTTCTTTTTCCATTCTAAGATAATAAATATAGTATCTTCTATATACATTGATGTTATTATAAATATGGTACAAAAATTTTCATTACTTTATCCATCATATAAATGAAAAAGTCATCATATGTATGTACGTACGGATTATCCTCTCCACGTACAGGTGTAGTTTATTATTCAAACATATCATTATTTAGATGGGTATAATAATAAGTATAACTGAAATAATTAAGAATTATAACATGTTTATATTACTATATTAATGATATACCATCAAATTACATATGATTTCACCATCAATATAATGATATTATTGCTCGTGCGTACATATGGATTACCGTCTCCAAAACGCGATGAGATTCTTTTCCATGTTCACCATTCAACAATGATTATAAAAATATATATCATTAATAAGTATATAATATATGACATAACAATGATACTGGAGATATATATATGTGTGTTTGTGTGTACGTATATATCTCTTATTCACTTAGTTCTGTTCAATACGATATGAAGAAAGAAACAACGTTTATGCGTACGTACGACCTATCATCTCCATAAGCAGTGTTTTCTTTTTCTTATATATATCTATTATAAATATTTATATTCCAAATATATATGATATATAAATCAGGTTTTATATTCTGGATGTATTATATCATGATTTATGTGATATAATCAAGAGTAAAAAGTTAATACACGTACGATAATGAAAGCGATTATTACCTGAAATGTTAATTTAACATGAATATTATTATTAAATTGTTAGTATAAAGTCATAAATGAATCATGAAAGATATTATAAATATTAATATTGTTCTGGTATAATTTAATAAAAAAATAAGGTCTTTATACATGAGGTTAAACGTACCATCGACTAAAGGAAAGTACAAGGTAAAGGATAATTTCAAAAAAAAATTATTGTCTGAGGTTATTATTTCGGAAGTATGTACAAGAACATATTTATTATAAATGTAAATGTTTCATAAATGTGTATTCAAATGGATTCTTTAAAGTGAGTTTTTCACTAAAATATTATTTTAAATGTTTTAAATATTTATTCTTCCAAATCATTCTCATTAATGTCTACGTTTTCAATATATTTTTTAAGGATTTATTTATATGAACATGAATGTTTTTGAAATGATTATTCCATTCAAAAGTTTCAAAGTGGTATGGGACATATTGATTCAAAAATTTCATTGAATTTATTTCTTTCTAAATTGTGTGACTTCTAAATGTTTTCATGAAAAAGGTACATTTCACCTAAAGTGAGTTACAAATCATTTTCATATATGTCAACATCCATTGAAGGATTTTCAAACTTGATTGAAGTTGATTTATTATGATACAAATCTTCCATATTGTATTGAAGGTTTTCTGATATGTTTGACTATGGATGTGTTATTTTTATACCAATCCTTGTTTATGGATAATGTATTGACATTTTGTATAATAGTTTTAAAAAGAATGGTAATTTTATGTTTAAACCTTTTTATATGAGGAATACATTGGACATAGTAAGTTATGGGTGGATCTCACTATATCTCCTCGATGAATTCACAGGTTTCATGAGACAAACTTGAGTCTTGGAAAAACTCCTTGAGAAAATCTAATTAGTAGTTTTGGAAAAAGGCCTTGACTATGTGGTTATGAAGTCTGACATTTTTCATTCCATCATTATGAATTTGGATATTGATATTGCATTTGATTACTCGACTAGTAGAATATCCATGTGAATAAGTAAATTGAATTATTTGATTTTATATTTTCCATATTAGTATGAAGATTAAGTTTAAAAGGATTTTTTAGTCTTATATATTGCCTTAAATGTTTAAAATTATTTATGAATGTTTAAGTTATATTGTTATCCTTAATGAGAATTTTATCTCTCCCCTTTCTATGTTTTATTTTCCCAGGATTCCAAGAATTGTATTATGATTGATAAGGAGAGTTAAGCTTGGGGATTAATGACATTATAAAAGGATCATTGATGTTGTGTTTTATTTTATAATTTTCATTGTAACTTTCATGTATGTAATCTATTTTCCATGACTAGTAAATGGATCTGTCTTTCGGGAATTCATTCCTTATAATCATGTAAATGTTTTAAAATAATGCACTAACTTTGGGTAACTAGGTTCGAGCATTACATTAATCCATTTTAAGAGGATATGTTTTATCCCAATTTCATTTGTGGGATTCCCATAATTAAATTTTCAAATGTTAACCTTTAAATCTCGAGGACCAATTTTGAATTCTAAAGATATAATTCTTTTGAAGGGGGAATAATATAACTCCCTAAAATTTTGTTTTATAATTTTCAATACATTATGTTATGAAATATAATAATTAAAAATTATGTGTTTTATTTATTAATAATACTTATAAAGAATTATAATTTATAACACTCAATTTAAATAATATTTGTTCTAAAAAACAGATAACATTATAAACCATTATTTTTGGAAAATGAATATATTAATATGAATATCTTTATTCGATCAATCAATTATATATTTAATTATTTTAAATAATAAAATATAAACTTGTATAATTATATTAATAAATTTTAAATTATGGTATGAATATATTCACTATTAATATTGCACCCCATGATTTTAAGATGTATTTCATCACAAATCATTTTAACTCATTGGATAGATTGCATAGCAAGAAACACTACATCTTTGTGAATGAAAACAATTTCATTTATAGAATATAGTTATAAACTATCCATTTACCATAATTGTTTTCTCTATTTTGATTTTAATTCTGCCAAATAGACATACGCCATTCCATTCAGTATGATAATTAGAGTCTGATAAGATGAAATCAATTTCATTGTACAGAAACATGACCATTATGAATAGTAATTTACCATTTTGAAAAGTAATGTTACCATTATGAATAGTAATGTACTGTTATGAACAGTAACCTCACCCATGTGAGTATAAATAAAATATAGGCACCTTAACAATTAAAATAAATATTTTAAAAATTAATAATTGTGTTTTTAAATTTCATGAGCAATATATATTTAAATATAATTTAATAATTATCAAATTAATTAAAAAGATAAATAATTTTCATAAAATGTTTAGATTAATCCATATTTTGTTGTCCTGTGATTTTGGGGAGATTTAATGAGACATTATTAAATTTTTCATGGATTTATAAAATCTTTTATAATTTTACACACTGTATTTTCGAGTAAACGGTATTTTTAATTAAAAATTAAATTTATAATATTTTGAAAATTATTTCCATAATATTGAGTACAGTTTTAAATTCTATTATTTGATATTTTTTGGGTTTATTTTTTGGTATTTTTATGAAATAATTGATTTTTGGTGAATAGTGAAATTCGATAAATTACCAAATATGCTAAATAAATGAATTTCTGCATCATGCTTGAGACATGAATGAGGTAAATGGAAATTTTTTAGAACACACATGAAATATATATTATTTCTAGGCATTAAATTAATTAATATTAAAATTCTTGATATAAAATAATTAAATAGAGATTGAAATAATGGAAAACCCCTCCTCTCCTCCATTATAGTAACCACCCTCACTCCCTCTTCTCATCACTCATGAAAGCCTTAAAGTAGCTCAAATATATTCTAAAATACTCTTTCCAAGCCCCAAAAAATTTATAGAGCCTTATGCCTTTTTAAATAGAAAAAATCAATCCATTTAATGTGAGTGTCATGGAGGAGTATCCAAGAGGTAAAATCCTCTTCCTTTTCCTTTTATTTTTTTTTCAAGATCCTTCTTTATTGATTAAAATATCCTCCCCTAATCTGTGAAAATTATCAATATAACTATAGTAAAATCTATATAATTTAATTATATAATGTTAATTTAATATACATAATTAATCTCTTTAGTCACTCTCTCTCTCTTTTTCAAAACGAAATCATTATCCGAGAGGTGATGATTTACAACCTTATTGGATGAAAAAAGTTCGTTCTTAAATTTCCTTTTTATTTCTCATCATGAAACAAATTTAATTTTTGAAACAGATTATAATATATTTTTTAACTCTTGTATATGGTTTTGTAATCATATTATATACACGATATAAAATAATTATTCAAAACTAGTTCATAGTGATAAAAAATGCACTAAAATAAATAAAAATGATTATCATTCCATGTTATCTAATGATTCATCCTCGTAAAATATAACCAAATTATATTTATAAGCATAAAAAAAATTTAGTTCTAAAAAATATCATATATTTATAATTCTGTAAAATAATAAAACGTTTAGGTGAACTCCATTACTTATAATAAAGGGAACCAATCAAGAAATCAAGTAAACAAACACTCCGGAATGACATAATTAAATGATATAACTTATTAAAAAGTCCATAAATGAACTTAATAAAACAATAATGAATAAAATAAATTTATATAAGGTGAAAAAATAATAAATTAGTGGATTTTATTTTATTATATAAGACATTTAGATCATGTGATGAACACATTCAAGGATAAGGGATGGGCTTTCTCATCTCACTTTTATTTCCATGACATTTCCATTATTCGCCACATATTTATTGTATATGATGTATATATGCTTCCATTGGATATATAATATCATTATTCTATTTATATACATGGTTTAAAATGATTATTTGGATTATTATTGTATTTTGGAGATGTTATTCAATTGATTATAATATTGTAAAGGACATTACATCAATTTACATTTCATTGAGTCGTACTTTTTATTGTTCCCCAAATCTTTTTTATGTGGTGTATATGCAATACATTTGAGGCATTTTTTCATTTTAAATTACACACTTATTAAATGTCTATATTATTGTAAAATTCATATGATTATTGTCTTATCCATATAACCTTTTATGTATACTTTTTATTCTGATTGTTGTTATAACTATGGAAAGACTAATGAATCAATATCCTATACTCAATATAGAAATTAATAAGAAATATTTCTATGTAATTAAATATTTTCATATTAATTATTTTTATATCTATTGAAGGTAGGGGCCCCGTATAACCCATTAACATATCGACATGTCTCATGAGGAAAAATAGTTGATGACAAACCCTTTAAGCTTGTTTCGAAAACATAATCTGATGTGTTTATAAAAAACATAAACCATCTTGGTGGTATGATGGTTCTTCTTCCTTATACATGACATAATAATAATAACTAATCTCTATAGGAAATATTTTGTTTAACATTCCATGTGGGTTTCACTGAGATAAAATATATGGATTCAAATTTATTCTCATTTTATTGATGGCATGTGTTTCAATTATTCCTCATGCTATATTAATTTTGTTTAAATAATTATGATTCAATTATTTTGTATCATTATTTTCTATAATTAACCCTTACTGAGAATTTGATCGCTCCACTTGAATTTTTTCCCTTCCCCGCGTTATGATGAAGAGATTAATTATTGATTTTTTATGGATGTTATTTATTACCCATTATTTTGTATTGTATTTTGTTTCCTTTCCTGATGTAAAATGGGTTCTATTTATATATCTAGATTCTTTAAGACTACTAAGATAATAGGTCATTTGGGATATGATTAATTGGAATCATTCCAATGTAATAAAATAATGCACTAGTACTACGATTCTGATGTTGGTGCATTACAATTTTTTAGTAGTGAATGGATTTCACTCTGTGATTTAGTTGAGAATATAATTTTGAAACATATGTGATGAATTTTTATGTATACTACAGTCAAGATATTCACATCATGAATTGAGGCTTCACATTATTTATATTTCATGCCCCATGATTTTATGTGCAGCACATATTGAAACCATTTCTTTTGTTGTAAAACCCATTCACTACAACCCTCAGGAACACACTGGGTGATTTTTTTTTAATATTCCTTCCCTTATAGATGTCTTTGAATTTTTTACTTTTGTGATAATACTCATTTTGGATTTACCATTAAATTATTTCCATTTATTTATTTTTTTTATCATGTGATATATTGTTAAATACTATTTTTTATTATTATTTTTCATAGCGTTTTTTCCTTGTCAATCCTCTTTTACCTTCGTTCTCCATAGGATATTCCCAATGTGGGTGTTGATTTGATCACTGATTAATGTTAGATGGTACCATAATCCATTACCATATAGTTTAAATCCAAAAATATTTTATTGATTTAAAAATCAATTTCCAATTATTTTAAATCATAGTTTTGATATGTTCTGTGATCTATTATGAAAAGGCCATGTAAATTTTTTAAATAACCTGTTTCGAAGGAATTAAAATTGTATTATAAAACATTGATGTCGTCATTGTGAAATTGGATTGATGAATCAAATTGATGTTGAAAATTGAAATATATGGATTAAAATAAATATTTTTTGAAATTTAATCAATTGATAAAAACATATTATTTAGTTTTGAAATTTAAAAGTCATGGTGAAAACCGAAATTAAGAATCTATATTTTGAATTGAGATTTCTTATTTTCCAATTAATAATTGATTGACTGATTAAAACCCATGTGAAAATGGGTAGTTACATGGTAATTAATAAAAAAAATACTATGATCTTTGCCCTATAAATGGATTGATGATGAGATCATTGGCATAAATTTACAATGGCATGATTCTCTTGATTGGGAGTTAAGACGTGATATATTGAGTTGGGTGAAATTTCACACATTAAGATGAGATCACTAATTGAATAGTTTAAGTATTTTTTACAGAAAATAACATACCACAAATATTATTACATTATTCTAAGATATTTTCATATTTGATGATTAAATTTCATTGATTATATAAATATTTTATTCAAACTGTGTAATCTATATATATTTTCTTTATAAATATTTTTTATGTATCATCAAATTTTTTATTGAGCATGAATTTTTTAATGAAAATAAATAAATTAAATGTCATGACATGTTTGATATAAAAATAAATAATTAATGGTTTACTATAATATTATTTCTTGTAGAACAATTATTGAGATCCTACAAAAATTTTTGGCCAAAATCCTACTTTTTACTTCATGAATTTGAATATTAACTTACACTACTTCTAGGAAAAAAGAATATGCCTCTTAGAGGAGGAACGTCTCCTTCATTCAATGGACCTTGAGTGATGGAAGTGACAAGTGGAGATGTTATATTCATATTACTTGGTAGGTTTTAGATTTTATCCTTATAAATAATGTAATCTATGATGATGTACTATTTTGGGTATTATACTACATATTTGATTCAGATAATTTTTTCTTATGGTGTGTTCACATGCCAACATGGATATTTTACCTTCCACTAATTTAAGAAAAAAACATTCCCACTTGATTATTGTTGTCTTCCATGTGCTGGTAACAGACACCTGATGATTGGGATTGACCATTGGTTAATTTCAAGATCATCTTCAGTATTAGTGTACTATGATATCTGAGATGGTTTGTGAAAATATATGTTTCAAATAACACACATAACATCTAAAATAAATTTGATGAATATTAATAACTAATAAAAATATATATGATTTCAAAAAAAATTATTTATCTTTTACTATTAAACATTTTATCTTAGGTACGATTAAGAAACACATATTTGTTTTCATTATAATAAACTATTAATATTCTAAACTATTTATTTATTCTCCCTTATTCAGTTATAATACAATGAATTTTTTTGTTATACATAATGTAGATCCCCCATCTCCATTATCCTTGATTTGAGTGTGACATTGTTACCTCAACACAATATAGAATTAATTTCATCACAATAGACTACATTGTTTAGTATACTTTGTAAATTAGGCCAATAAATACTTCCCATATTACATTGAAAATATAAAAATGTAGAAATAAAAATTATTCTTAAATCCTTGATATCAATCATATTATCCTTCTTTATATAATTGTGAATGGATTAAAAAATAAAGGGTAATATCAGATGCTCAGTACTGCAAAATATATTTTGAGAAAATAAGGAATAATAAAAAATAAAGTGTGGATAATAAAAAAAATTCCACTAAATAAAATACATCTGTTAAATTAGGATCCTCATAAAAAACAGCATATCAAACAAATGGATAATTTCAATATATAAAACACATGGATACTGAAAACAGAATTCTAATAAAATAAAACTTATAATTTTAGATAATTATTATCAAGGCCTATGAACCATGAAATTAGTTATATTACTATCATTTCAATCTCAGCTATGACCATATAATTTTCTCAATTCATCATAGCTATGAAATTATCACAGTATGAGTAGGTATATCCCTAATACCAAACTGTATAAAATTATCTTACTACCTCAACATATACATTCTGACAACCTACTTTTACTCAAGATACCTCTTTGTGTATCTATGAGATATATATAGATAGGCCCCATCCATCTTATTCATGTCTATCAATTTCCTTGTATTTAATATCCCTAAGACAATTCATTAGGATATTTTTCTATATGAAAATATTTATCTATATTTAATCAAGAATATAGAACATAAATACATGATCATCATGGTCTTTAAAGGGTAATAATAAATATGGTATAACTGGATCATATCACCAGTAACATCAATGTGTTTTATCATATTAACATATGACAATGAATTCTATTTGGATCATTTATTGAGTAAATGTTCATTTTCAAATTGAAATTTATTATAAAAATATTAAAATTTCCAAAATTTTATAGAAATTATTTTATCTTAAATGAACCCTTTAAAAATAAAATTAATTCTTTAAAAGATGGAATATTCATTATTATGGGTTGTTTTTTCATTAATTTCATGTTGAATCCGAGATTTAATTTACATTTTCTATACAAATTCAAAAATACATCTCTTGTAAAGTGAAGATAAAAACCCATTTATATTTTTGTTTAGAACATGAATCATGGATAAAAATAACATTAAAAATCCTATAATGATATTTAAATAAATCATGAAATGATTTTTCTAATCATGGATATGTAATGTAATATCCCTACCCATGTCACTCCATGTATGGTATCTAGGAAAATTCTACAAATAACTTTAATAAGCCTCATCGTAAACTGTAGGCTATAAACTAATATGAGGGGTTAATGGATGTATTGTTTATAGACTATACTTGTAATAACAGAGTGTGTATAAATATTAAAAAACGAAATAAAATCTATTGTAGTAAATAATTAGTGTATGAATAATAATAATACATAAATAAATAACACATGAGACATGGTAATTGCTCAAATGGTTATGTCATAAGCCCATGACCACCCAATGGGAAGGTTACCTATATAGAATAGAAGAAGTGAAATATATATTAGAGGACCTCTATATAACTGATCCCAATAACATCCCAAAACATATGTACATATCTAATATATACCTCCAAACTAAACATGACCCTCATTGTAAACCAGTTCTGAGAATAAACATTTAAAAGATACTTGTGTACCCCTATGCATTAGAAGATTGAGCATGGTGTCAGTAATCTCAATAAGACACCAAAAATAGAGTTTAAAAATAATCTTATAATATAAATACATCCAATAGTAATCCAAAATAAAACATTAATGAAAAAACTAATTAATTTTATTAACTAATGATACCACCACTCCATCATTCAGGTGATGCTCGGGTTTATCCAAACCAACATCAGCTCCATAATGGTGTATCATGGAGAACATAGTGAAATCATTCCCACTATATCCATAACCATCACTAAGAATCCGACTCTAGGATAACTAAATCAATCAAAATCCTTTGATAATGGATTGTCACATCTATACACATGACCTAAAATAATATTAATATAGTCAATAACTTTTTCCATAGGAATCATTGAATAATTATGAACAACACATATAAGCATTATAACATCTTTTCCAAAAATGTATTCCAAATTATGAAATCCATTACAATAAATTTAATCATTAAAAAAATTCAAGAATAACGTAAATAAAAATTATAGAAGTCCATACATAATTCCTATAATAATTATAACATAATAGGGAACAATAAATATATAAATTATAAAATCAAAGCATAAAAACATTATGAATTACATCAATCACATTAAAAGGCCTACAATAAAAATATAAATCCACGAATAATGACAATGATAATTGAATTTATCCAGAGTGGTAGCATGATAAAAAAAATATTTTAGGTAAAAATCACATAACCAAGCACCAAGAATATCATACAAGTTATCTTGGGTCCAATTGATTAAACATCCTATTACTTTTTAAAATATAATAGATTTGTTTCATGTTGTTAAAAATTATCAGGTTATAAAAATTTCAGAGTAAAAAAATTCATATTTTACTCAACACAAATTCATCATCATTTCAATGGTAGGAACCCCTCTATGGTGGCCACATTTCTAGTCTCACCTCAAATGAATCGAATAGATTTTATGGAGGAATAAGCATAAGGATTTATAAAATTAGTGGATTTCAATTTAAATTTGGTCACACAAAAAGTTTTATTTTATGATTGTATATTTTTCATATAATTTAATGTTATTTAATATAGTATTAATGATATGCCATAGTCAAACCACTTCAAATTGAGTCAACTCTATGCAAAAATAATCCCAAAGATTTGTCTATTTCTGTAATTCATAGATTTTTTGTGAAAAAAGATTTTCATGTAAATTCAATAATTTATACATTTATCATTACACCCATAACAGATATAAATATATTTTTTAGGAAACCCGGACTATATATTATAATACACACGACACCAAGTTTTTGACTAATGTGACATACTATTTATATAATATTATTTAATATGATAATAATTTCATAACTTTTTGAATGGTGGATATGAATATTATTAAATAAAATGTGAAAATATATGGTATTATAACTTATATATAAATAATTATTATGTGATATATTATTTAAAAATTAAAATAAAATATATAGGAAAATGAAAAGAACCCATTTTTGAAAATCTATATTTATGCACATAAACTGGTTTCACTTCATTATATTTAAAAAATATTTTAATGAATTAATTAAATTAATTTTATATATTATATTCATAACCAAATTTTTAACATTCATCTTATATTTTTCTAGGAAATAGATAAGAAGAAATAAAATTCTTTACTTAATGATGTTAATATTTCTAAAAAATACTTTTGTTTCTATTATCAGAATGATATTAAAAAACCCCCCATTTAGAATATTTAATTTGAAATATAAAATTATTTTTTCAAAATCATAATGTCAAAATAATCCAAGTGTTAATTTTTTTTGATTTTCTTAATAGATATATATTTAGACGATGAGTAAAAATACTTATTTTTATTGAGGAATGTATTTTCATTTACAGCGTTTAAATATAATAATCATTTCTATAAGGTTTTAAAAGAATAATTAGTTATATAGTATATCTATTAATACAATTTAAGTTATTGTAATCAATTAAATACTGTAATTTTTTAAAAAACCTATAAAACATGTAATGCTTTTCTCATTGAGAAACTTCTTTTTCCTCGAATCTATGAGATAAATTTTTATTTTCCACTTTAGCACATAAAATTGGGAAAAATATACTACAAATTTTCAATCCAAATAAATTATATTTTTTATTAATTTAATTTAAATTTTTTATTATATTTAATAGTAATAACATAAAAATTTACACACATTAGTTAAGGTGACATTGGGTTTATAGGTAGTTAAACTTAAAAATAAGGTAGAAATTTTTGTATATTCTTGTAATAAAACCGTTCTTATGGCCATAATTCTGACCTATAACCTATTTGATCAGATAATGTAAAATTTTATATCATAATGTTATGACAATAACATTGGCATACCATTTTCTTTTTAATAATCACAAGTGTTCCACCCACCTCACTTATAAAAGGCCACCACCTCTCCTTTTCTATTTAAACATCCAAAAACCATTTCTTTTCCATGTTTCTAATCAAATTACATTATTAATTCACTACTATCATACTATAATCCATTATTTTTATAAATCCATCCTAATATTTAATTTTGTGATAAAAAATTAGTTTTATGAAGAAGATTTAATGTCCCTTACAGAGTGTTTTATTTTATTTATTACTACAACTCCTTCAAATATTTTTAAATCCAATATTATATAATAAAATTAGTATATTCATATATTTAGATGTTATTATTTCAATTAGATAACCTATATTCATCCCATATTTTATTCAATGGGATATGAAATCATAATTTCTTTGTACGGTGGACAACCACCTTGCGAATCGATGTTATTTTTTTCCTATCACCACCTCTCTTGGATGGATATAATGGTGAATTTAATGTTTATATATGATATTTATGATATTATTATACATAATTAATTATAATACCCAATATACCTTCTACCTCCAAACCCGCTGGAAAACAATAACTCTAATCTAGAGTAAAGCCGACTATTGACTCATGAACCGATGTGATGTTTGTACTTTTATCATTTAAACTTACGATAATAAGGATTTATTAAGTAAATATATATTTAATTTGTAAAATATTTTGGCCTTTATAAATATGATATCATATACACCTCATTAAATTCCATTCCATTGGAATATGATTACATCACTTGTTTTTATGGCGAAGTACAACCTTAGGGAGTGATGTGATTAATAATTCAAGTACTCTTTATAAGGAAGGTAATTAATATTGGTTTAAATAATCGTATTTGATATATATGTTTATATATATGACATAAAAATGAATCAATAATGGTTGTATGTATTATTTACCTATATTTCATTAAATATGTCGAGAAAATGGAAATAATGTTTATGTTACATATATCTTACCATCTCCATGAATGCTGTATTTTATTTTCTATATCTATATTTCATAAATTACTCTAAATAAAAATATATTCAATATATATTATATTGGTATAATTCTTTAAATTTGATAAATTATGGAACCATTATCCATGAAAGCTGACTATAAATAAAAAATCAAAACATACATTAAAAAGAAAGATGTTTTACCGAAAGCATGATTTTAAGAAGGTATTGTTTAATGATTCATGTGAAAAATAGGTAAAAAAATATGGTGCTTCAAATATTATTATTTTTCATTAATATATTTATAGAAAAATTATTATATAAGAGGTTCGAACAAGAATGATGGATGTCAAGAGTTAAGGTAATTGATTTTGTTTGGACTTTTATTTTTCATTAAGACACATGACATATTCACTAGGTCATTATTTTATTTATTTTATATTATAATAATAAATCTATTTTTTGATTCATAGCATTATAATTATGGTTATTTAAATATCTATATTATGATCTTTATTTTGTGGGGTTTATATAAAAAAATTAATCAAACTAGAAATAAATTATTGAATGAAATTGGATTCTTGGGGACCAATGTTATGTTATGAACCTATGATATTCTAGGAGCATTGTATAATGATTATTTAAAATATTATTATAAATATTATAATTTTTATTAAATTATATGTTTTATTTAATATTATTTATTCCTGGGTATTATGATTCAATAATATCAATGTTTAATGAGTGTTTTGTTACACTCTCATTGTTTACCAATGTTTTTGATGATTATGATTATAATGTTAAAATATTATAATATATATCTCAAGACACTCTTGAATTTTATTCTCCAATTATTAAATCATGAGAAGAAATTTTCCCTTTATTTTCATATATTTATGTAAAAAACATTTTAGAAGAATTTCTTTATGAAAAAATGTATTTATGTTTCCCATTGGTATTAATCCATTTTTCTTCCAAATCCACGGGTTTTAAAAATATTTTTGACTGTATTTTAAAAATCTGTGAAATGTTTTATTATATACATTTTTATTGATCATTAAGTGTTGAAAAAATGATTTAAATTTATTCATCATGTTATTTTACAAATAAAATCATATTTTTCTTCAATAAAAAATTTAAAAGAATTATTTATTTTAACATGCATTGCATGAAAAAATTTCATAACTTCAGTACCATTATTATTTTGATGATAATTTTAAATTTTTTCAATATGATTTTCAAATTTTTTTGAAACTGTTTAGGTTTGAAAATTTTTATTCTGAGACTATAAAGGTAATTTTCTTTGAAATTTTTCTAAAACAAATATTAACACTTTTGCTAAATTTTACAAGGATATTATAAAAAGATTTTCAAAATATTTTATGAAATTTTCATTTTAAAAATTGATCTTCAAATAATTATTTATTTTCCTAAAAAACTATTCCATGTAATTTTTCAAATTCATTTTTTATCTATGATGTCATCCATAGATATATCATATGCTTTACTATGAATATGAACTATTAAGAGCATTCTTATTATTTCTCTGGAAGGTTTATATTTATTTTGAAAATATGTTTACAAAATATATTTCTCTTCCATGGATTATATAGTGATTTTTTTTGAAACTCAGTTCTTTCTAAATGGGACATTATTTTATGAAATGAATAAATGATTATGAAGCATATTTCATTTATGTAGATTATGTTATAATGAAATTTTTTATAATGAAATTTCTTTTGAAGTGTTTTGATTGCAATATTGTTTCATAATCATGGAAAACACGTATGTATAATATTCATTATTTGGTATTTGTTACCTTATAAATGAATATAGTGGTAATATAATAACCAAGGATAGTGGTAATATTATAACCAATTATGCGTGTGACCTATAACTCAATAAAACTATTTAGATAATGATTGAAATTTCATAAGATTAAAAGGAATGTAATGGATGGTGAACCATGTTATGTAAGGGACATTGTCGACTGTAACATCCTACCCCATCCCATTGGATTGAGAGGGAGGAGGAATACTATTATCATTATGCGACGTTTAGAAGGTGTAAAAAGTCATGAAATAAATGAAAAGGGATTTTAGAATAAATTAGGGACTGATTTTACCTTTATATAAAATAAACCAACCCAAAAATCCATTACTAATATGACTACATGATTCATGTTAACATAGAAAACCAAACCATACATTTCCAAAAGACAACCAATTTGTTACATAAAAAATCCCAAAGACCAAAAAAAATTGATTTAGAGTACCATGCTAAACGCTAAAAAAATATCTAATATTTTAAGTACACCATACAAATCCCCACACCAATCTCTAAGCTCCAAGCACAACAACATCATGAAAGAATCCTGCTAAACCACTAGAAAAATGAGATGCACTACTCTACATATGTCCCGAAATACGACATATGTAAAATCTCCAACTTGAAAAAGAAGGCAGTGATTAAAAATACTCTGTCATTTTCCACCAAATGAATTCCCTACACCTTCACTAGGATAAAAACATTCGCACATTTATATAAAATAGTTTTTATAAATTATTACATTGTTCAAAAATTACCAATAATCCAATCAGACCCCTACCCGACAACCTTTACCCTTACCATGAAACCCAAGGAAAATATATTCAACCATTCCATAATCCATTTAAACGTTTCACTTTAGAATAAAAAATGGAATCCTTCCAATAAACACACAATATTTAATCAAACACAGTGGCACTTCCTATCCAAACTCATTTACTACTTTCCAAGTCAAGTGGTACTTCCTACCCACCTATCCTTGATGGTAACCCTTCCGTAAAATCTCTATCCACTTTTTATAGTTGTACTCCCCACCCATGTCACATCATTAGAATCACAAAAATAACATCCACAAGGAAATAACAAATCATATGGCACACTAAGGGTACATCAACATGCAAATAACCATTTCCATCACATGCCAATCCACTTCAATAAATCAACCATTTATTAAAACCACCACTAAAACATTTTCCATAAAAACCCATATTTCAGTAAGACAATATAATTATTGAATACTATTTTCATCATTTATATTCACAAATAATCCCATGAAACAGATTTAAAAATATCAATTTTGAAATCCAAGAACAAAAACATTTCACCACAAAAACCTTTTTCCCAAATAACTTAAAAACCATAAAAAATGAGTCTTCACTAATTATTCACATTAAAATTTCCAATTAATTCAAGAGTAATAAATTAATTGGAATACAACTTCGAGTTATAATAATGTGGAGTCGAGAGACTATCCACCCACCTTTATGGTTTTGGAAAAATCTACCAAGAATAAACCGCACCACAAATCTGAAAAAACTCTCCTCCAAAACAATTCTAGATATCCTTCCCTACCATCACAATTCCATAAAAAGAATGTCAAATGAAAAAAAACCCTATATCTACATGAAATATATGTTGATCAAGAAAATATAGAGATATAGAAGAGTAGGTATTGGGAATACCAAAAAACTGTTAAGATATTAGTGTTACCTATGATAAACATTGTTCAAACAACCATGAAAACCATCCAAATACCTTCCAAATTAAGAGGGAGAGCACCCTTAAGCCTTGAGAAGTAGAAATACCACATAGTGTTCATAAGGGTGATTATTGGGGTGATTTAGGCTGAATCCAGATGAACCCTATTTTTTAAAATACATTTTTAATGGGGCGCAAGGTTAGACCCCATGGATAGACACACCATGTGCTAAACATATACATTATTCATCCTCCTTGGAGAATCTTTCATGGCCTCCTTACATTGTGACAAACTATGAACAAGCCATGTGTAACCCCACTGCCCGCACAGTTCCATTAAGTGTTCTCAAATAGTGCCACCTTAAAAAGGCATCAAAATTTATTAAAATACATTCCAAACTCTCCCAAATTTATAAAAACTATCCCAACCAATTCCAAACTCATCCCAAGAACATTATAAACATAAAAAGACATAAACAAAGGGTATATACCTCAAACCTATGGTGCTTCATTATCCCTACCATTGGACATTCCATCCCCAGAAAGTAGAGAAACATCTCATTTCTAAAAGAACACGTGAAACTACTCAACCATTTCTTTTAACCACTACCAAGTCTCCTGCTGAATCTAAACATGATTCCATATAACCCAAATTGAAAAAACACATTTACCATGCAATAAATTCTCTTACATATCCACAATTCGTACTGGGACATGAACCAAGGAAGTATCTGGTTCAACCTCAACATGGCCCCAACGAATCGCATGGTCTCATTCGAATGATACTTTTTCAACTACCAAACAAGAAAAAAATTGTAAAACACCCTAAAACATGGTGGAAAAGCCTACCGATAGGCCACCTCTCTATTCCACTCAATTATCTCAAAAGTCCCAATATACCTTGGAGATAACTTACCCTACAACCAAAATATATGATGTACCAACATATGATATATTCTAAAAAACAAATGATCACCCACCTCAAATGAAAATGGTCATAAACAATCATACGTATAATATTTTTTATGGCATTGATTCATCACTATTATCTTTCCAATAAACATTATCTTCTCTATAGACTCTTGGACATGGTTTGGTCCAATAATCGATGTCTCACATGTTTCCACCCAACATAGTAGAGAAAAACACAGAAGCCCAAACAATGCCTCAAATGGATCTATATGTATTGAAGCCTGATAACTGTAATTATAGAATAACTCCACCAATAGTAAGTGATCCTCCTATGAACCTCCACTATCCATGTAACATTCCCTTAACATATCTTTTATAATTTGAATCTTCCTCTTGGATTGGCCATATATATGAGGATGAATGACGTGACCATCATCAACTGTGTCCCAACTTCTTACTTTAAGGGTTTCCAGAAAAGGAAATAAGATACTCACATCTCTATCACATACAATTGAAATTGAAACACCATTCATCCTTACCACTTATTGAATATATATATATATATATTGGATTCATCTTCCAATGTATGTGATTCACGAATTAGGATGAAATCGGATGACGTTGTGAGCCGATCTACAATCACCTATATAGAATTGTGTTACCTAAAAATTTTCAAAATACCAATCACAAAATCCATTTCTAATTGTTCCCACATCCATTCAAGAATAATAAAAGACAACAACATTCATTCTTGTCATCGACGCTCTTCCTTGATATACTGACAAGTTGAGAATCTCGAAACAAACTCTCCCACATGTCTTTTCATACCATCCCACTAAAAATACACATTCAATGCATTATAAATCTTTTGAATTATAGGATGGATAGCCAACCTGGAATGATGATAAGGTTAGATAATTTCTTCCAAAAAAGGCACCAGATCAACTTTCGAATTACTAGAACACAAAACCAAATGACAATTCAGATCCCAACGATCAACGGTCTCCCGACCACTGAGTATTGAACTCATTCCCAACCATTTAGTATCATATGTATTTACTTCTTCAACCAAAATATCCTGGTAAGGATCCAATGAAATCAGAATGATGATAGTACTTCCACCATGGTCGTCACACACCAACCGCATGTTGGCTATGAATGACATAAACTGCAGCTACTCTAATGCGTTTTTTACTAGCTGACAATTCGATTTTCTACTTAATTAATCCACCACTAAATAAAATAGTATATCATAAAAAAATACCACCAAAAAAGAATATAATTATCTCTGAAATATACAACTCATAAATGACATGAACATCGCTGGTGAATTCATTAGACCAATAGGCATAACCACAAAATCATAATGGCCATGTATACTTCTCAATATTGTTTTAGTAATATCCTCTTTCTTGAACTGCAATATATGATATCCTGACCACATTCAATCTTGGAGAACAACTGAAGTCCCATTAAATGGTCCACAAATTCATCAATGATTGGATGTGGATATTGGTTTTTTATCATAAACTGATTATGTCTACTACAATCAACACATAGCTACATTGTTATTTTCTCCTTTTTTATGAAAAAAAATGTGTGCTTCCCATGGAGAAATTCTAGGTCAAATGAACCTTGTGTTCTCTAACTCCACCAACTCAACCATCTATTCCTGATATTATTATGGTTCCATTTGGTAAGACTGATGTTTGATAGGACTCGTCTATGGAAGGAGATCAATCTTTAACTCCACTTCTCTCATGGGTGGAATCTTTGGGAATGTTCTTCGAATGAATTCCATAAATTGATACACAACTACTTGAAGAACACTATTCTCAACACCTTTCACGGATGCCTAAGACAATGATACTAACATATACAAAATATTCCAATAACAGGTGACATAAAATCCATTACACCCATATTTTCATTCTTCTCCCATCTAAATAGATGTTTGGCACCGTCCCCCGTTGAAAAACTAACCTTTTTCTCATAGCCATTGATATGGTACTTAAACATCACAAACCAATACATTACCATGATTATATTGTAATCAACCATCTCAAGGGCTGAGAAATCCCACATCAATTAAAATTCCTTCTACAACTAAACAACATACTTAACATAGGATGCTTAAACACTCTCTTCGACCCATGGGATTTTATTGTTTCAAAACAGAAGGAATCATTCCAACCTTTAAACCAAAAAATTCAACAATGTGACAAACAATAAAAGAATGTGAATCACCTGTATCAAATAAAGAGTGAATCAATATGAAATCTAAATGAACCATACCTCTTACCATGAATTGTCCCAACAGATCATCCATCATAGCCTACTTAGCTCCAAACAATGGCTTACGTGCCACACTCTGCTATTTGTTTCCCTACTGAGGAGTCATTATGTTCCTCTAATCTCTATATATTACATTACGCTACTAAAAAGAGGTATGATGTCTCCCCTGTCCCATCGAGGTATAAGACCACTGAAACCCATGAGGAGTGTCACAGTAGCTCGACCATGGAGCTTTCCAATAATAATGCTGATGAGGCCCCATCTTCTTACAAGTATGACATGCTCATGGTTGTTCCATACTATCTCAATTGATGTTACCTATAGAGACACATTGTAAACATCTCAACATACTCTGAGGCTTTGGAGGAATATTTTCTGATCCGACATTCATATTCTAAGTCGTACTCCCACCATTTAATAAATTTCCGACTTCTACATGAACCCAGCATTCAGGTTCCCACTATTCCTTGGGGGTACCAACATAATTCTCCCACCGTAGGCCCCAAAATATACTTCTCAGCCACCTTTACTCTATTCATAATTTCCATGTAATTATTTATACACAACACTACTAACATGTATATAATTTTCTAACTAAACCAAGATTTAATGATTCATGCCTTAAAGGATGTACTAACTACAACCATGGGTGAAACCCACACTATATTCATTTACATAATAACATATTATGTTTCCACCATGATCCCTTGCTTCATACTAAATAAATCCATTATATAATGTATTCTAAATGCATGGGGGAATATTTATTTTTTTAAAAATTCCTCAAAACCCTCGAATGTCACACAATGGTCTATACATCTAGGACCAATAGTTCCCCCCTGAAGGGAAAGATTGTCCATTATTTATGTGGCTAAATTCACATTCAACACATCTGGTGTTCCCAATAAGTGAAATATCTTATTCATTTTTTTTCAACCATGCATCAACCCTTTCTGGATATGAATCAATCCAAAACATGGGAGGATACTTCATTCAAAACTGAATAGCATGATCCACATGATTTGGCTCATCCACATTATTCCCACATTCCACAGTATGTAAATCTTTCACTATACTTTGGACTATCTGTTGGTTTAACTGAGTCATAGGTGTAACCACATTTTTCAAATCTCCCTTCAGTTGGTCTCTATGATTCCTACACAGTTCAATTTTTATCAATTAAAAAACAAGCATAAGTCATACACACTTAAAGAGAAAGTTTATACAATTTTTATATTCAATTACATTACAACTATCAAAACCAGGATTTCCATGAGTTCAAATTTCCCATGTTTCATTATTTTGAAAAATCCCCCATGTTGTGAAAATCATTACATTTTCAAAATACCACTAGTATCTATGTTTCAAATCCTTCTATTTTGAGACCCAATGCATATTTTTCAAAATACACAAAATCATATCACATAATTAATCATTATACCCCAATGAAATATGAATCCTAGAGGGACTTTATTTCTACCTTTCATTCCATGATCATCACATTGGATACGACAATCTTATTCCTTATTACCATCTTGAATCAAGTAATAATACACGAATGGGTGTTAATACTATAACCAATAGTCAAAGCCAAAGGACCCCACAAATTCTCTAACTTGAAAGCTAATGACTGAAAAAACTTATACCACTAGTAACATCGCACCCCATCCCATTTTTTTGAGAGGGAGGAGGAATGATAATTGAACTTAAGAGATGTTAACAAGGATGAAGAGGTTGTAAATACATATTGAGGGCTTTGAGAATAAATTGGGGTAATGATTTCCCTTGAGATAAAATCAAACAATCCAACAAGACATTACTAATAAACTACATGATGCTTGTTAACATAGAAACCCAAACCATAGATTTCCCAAATACAACAAATATTTCAATAACAATTCCAAAATAATAATACAAATAAATATAAATTAGAGTACCAAATGTATGAATACACAACATTACCCCCAAATAAATATGATACCATCCAAAGATCTACACCCAGATCAATAGTCCATGCACCCCAACATCTCTAAAGCATCATGACAAATTGCTAGAAAAATGGGATGATTTACTCTTACATATGTCTCATAATACAACCTCTGAAAAAGTACCAATGTTAAAATGATAGTGGTGAGAAAAAATACTCAGAATTTTTTCCCCAAATGGGATCCCTAGACATTCCACTAGGCTAAAACCATTATCACATTTCAGTAAAAAAAGTTTTTATTAATCATTACATAGTTCAACTATTTCCAATAAGACAAACACACCATTAACAAGCCACTTATACCCAACCCATTAAAAACATGGGAAACCAAACAACAACTCCATAAGCCATTTTACTATTTCACCTTAGCATCAAAAAAATCCATTTTAAATTAAATTCACCCCAAGGAAAAAAGCATTGTGGAACTTCCCATCCAATCCCATTTACTACATTCGATCTCACGTGGTACTTCCCACTAACCTATCCTTGATGGTGGCCCTTATGTCAACTCTCTATTCCATTTTTATAGTGGTAATTCCCACCCACTTTACACCATTCAAATCAAAAAAATAACATTTACAAGCCAATAACCAATCACATGACACACGAATACCCCAACAACATGAAAATAACCATTTCAATCACATGCTAATCCACTTCAATAAATAACCCATTTATTGAAACCACACTTCAATAACTTCCCATTACAAACAAAATTTTATTAAAACAACATATTTATTGAAAACCATTTTCATCAAACATTTTCAAAAATAAATCCAAGAAACCAATTTTAAAATCATCATTTTAAAATCCAAAATTAAGAATATCTCACCACAAAAACTATTTCTTCCCAAAAATCGACAAAAAATTATCAATGAGATTCATAAAAAATTTCTCAAATAAAATCACAAATTTAATCACGTGAATCTAATTAATTGGAACAATTATTCTAGTTCTATCAAAGTGGAGTTTAGAGGGAATCAACCTACCTTTAGGGTTCCGGTGAAATAGACCCAAAAGAAACCACACCACAAATCTAGACAAACGCACCACTAAAACTACTCTATAAAACCTTCATTGCCATCCCCAAGCCATAAAATAGACATACATGTAAAAACCATATTTTTATATAAAATGGTTGTATACCTAAAAAAATAAGAGAGATAGATGAGAGTCTATATATAGAAAACTACAAAACAACCAATAGATAAAACATACCTGAGACCAACCACCTTGAAACCACAAATAAAACCCTTCAAATACCATCTAAAATGTGTGGAAGAGCAAGCCTAACCCTATAGAAGGGGAAACACTACATAGAGTGTGTATTGGAGAAGTTTTGGGTGAGTTAGGGTAAATCACGACTAACCCTATTTTAAAAACCCATTTTAAGGTGATAAACATTTACACAAACCATGCACTCACTATGCACCTGCTTCTGCCTCAAAGTGGAAACATTCATGGACTCCCCAAACGGTTATACATACCATGTGCAAGCCATATATAACCCCACTTCCCTCATAGTTTCATCTCACACGATTTCAAATAGTCATGCTCAAACCATGCGGCCTTAAAAAAGGCTTACAAACTTATTGAAAACCTTTACAAACTCTCCAAACCACTTAACAACTCATCCCAAGAACTTTGAACACATAAAAAGGGATAAAAAGACTACATCCCTCAAATTGATGGTGCTATATAAACTTTTCTGGTCTTTGGAGTGAACCCTGACAACATTGATGGAATTTAGTGTGGACCCATTACACTATGATAGTTTTTGAGATGAACCATTAAAACTATGGAAATTATATTAAAATACTATGTTTAAACCACAAATATATGTCATATGCCAATGTTTGTCTCTCATTGATGATGTTCAATGATCCCATTTTGAGTCTTTTTTCATGAACTTCCTAGATTTATTCCATGAATCCTATTTAGGATATATGATATGTTCAGTATGGTTTTTAAATGTCATTCTTATTTTCTTATACTGTATTATAATTTTATATTGATATATTACTTGATTACCCTTAATAAGAATATAATAACACCCTTTCTAATTTTTCTTTTCTAATGTTATGAATAAATGTTTTTAGTAGGGTATGTCTATATAGATTAACAAATGGGAAGTTTTTTCGCTACATTGAATATCATTTAGGAAATAATAAGATTTTGTATCTAATATCCAATAGAACTAAAGCATTATGACCTTATGTCATGATTTGACAATGTAATGAATATTAATTTAAAATATGTATTATTCATGTATATTGTTGAACCCTCTGGAATTAAGTTGATTTATTATGTTTTGATAATCCCAACCATTCCTTATTTATATCTTGAAAGGGGGAGATTGTTGAACCCTATGGAATTAAGTTGCTTTATTATGTTTTGATAATCCCAACCATTCCTTTTTTATATCTTGATTTTGCATTATCGGATATATATTTACTGTGACTTAACTCATTCTGCCAAGAGAATGCTTAAACAGTTTACAGCTACCGTTATGACTTAAAGCTACCGATATCGAATAAGAGCTACCGATACGAAGTCTACCGCTACTCAAAGTCTACCGCTGCATCGGAGTAGACAGTTATCGTTACAGCAGAGCCACAGCTACCGTTATGACTTAAAGCTACCGATATCGAATAAGAGCTACCAATACGAAGTCTAACGCTACTCAAAGTCTACCGCTACTCAAAGTTCACTGATACTCAAAGTCTACCGCTGCATCGGAGTAGACAGTTATCGTTACAGCAGAGCCACAGCTACCGATAAAGAGTTACCGCTACTGGTAAAGGCAGAGCCACCGCTACTATTACAAGTCCACCGCTACCGATACATCAATTCTACCGACAGACAAGTCTACCATTACAGATGCCTACTGATACTCAGACCTACCATCACAAAGTCCACCGTTATCATGACCAACCGTTCAGAGACAGAACCCCGACATGCTTTAAATTTCATTATTATTATTTAATCTAACCAACGGTCACATTAGGTATATTTTAATGCACTGACATTTATTTAATATGTGTTGTTGGTTTTCACGAAACCGTACCTCGTACTTGCTAAAAGGGAATCGTATCTTTTTCCGAAGATGGTGCTTCAAAAGAAGGATGCAGAAAAGAGCACAGCAGATACAGAGCACATAATATACGCTGGCGATCAAGATCAAAACGTGCAACAAGAACAACTGTAGAACTTGCACTCACGAGACTAATACTACCACCCTCCAGAACATAGAGCATACATCGAGCAATTTATGCTGAAGAAGAACTACACAAATCTCTTCATTCTCTGAGCCGATAAGCAAGCTGAACCTGGAAGTCAAGGAAACAGATGATACTCTGTTTTCTAGACAAAAACCAGAAGAAGACTCAGAACGAATTCTAATCAACAAAAGGAGTCGAGAGTTGCACGAAGATCACTAGAGCCATTTCTACACTCTAAATATTTGCTTTTTGATTTATCTTTTTACATATTGAGCAGTGTGTGTTATCTGCTGCATTTAACACACACACTATCTCCTATGCTTTAACTGGAGGATTTGTAAATCCTCACTCAACACTCTTACATATTTGTTTTCCCACTGGGACAGCGGTAGAGGTCGTGTGTGACCTGGATATCTGGTTGCTGTTGTTTTGTTTCCCATGGATAACAGTGGTAGAGGTCTTGGACCTGGATAGTTGTAAACTGTTGAACCCTGATCCAGGGTGTGGATCATCCTTATATAAAACTTTTGAGAGGACTAAGTCTCGGCTTGAGACTGAACCTCTTGGTTAACTCCTCTGTGCTTTTAGTTAATGTTTATATCCATACAATACTTATCTATTTCATATTCCGCTGCTATTACTTTGAAATATAATTTATTTTCAAAGCTACTTTGATAGTTAAACTCGCAAGTGTTTATATTTATTGTAAACTAGTAAGTTAGTTTCAAAAGTTAAAGTAATCATAAGATTAAGTTAACTGAGATCTAATCAATCTTTGAGAAACTAAGTGAACCTTTATAATTTGTATAAATTCACTACAGTTTAATCTGTTTTTGAAATTGGGGGATTTTAATAGAAATTGTTTTTAGCAGAAATTTTAAATAGGAACTCAATTAACCCCCCTCTTGAGTATCCACTCCGACCAACATTTGGTATCAGAGGAATAAAATATTTTCTATATTACTCTGCTTTTTAACTGTGATTTTAGTTGTATTTTAAAGTTCTTAAAATTTCTGTTATTCCTAAATTTTTATCACTTTAAATTTTGTTTATAATGGATAATAGACTTGAGGGTGCTGCTACTAACCGGCCACCTTTCTTCAATGGAAATAACTATGCTCAATGGAAACTTAAAATGAAAATCCATTTAGAAAGTATGGGTTTTGATATCTGGACTGCTATAGAATCTCAATACAAAATTCCAGAAACTGAAAGAATAACTTGGGATGAACCTACTAAGGCTGCTTACAATAATAATTGTAAAGCCATAAATGCCCTCTACTGTGCTTTAGTAGATGAGGAATTCAATAGAATTTCTGCCTGCAAAACTGCTTTTGATATTTGGGATACCTTGGCTGTTTCTCATGAAGGAACAATTAATGTTAAGGAAATGCGGTTAAATACTTATACTATTAAATATGATAACTTTAAAACGAAAGCTGATGAACCCATTTCTGACATGTATCTCAGGTTCAATGAGATAGTGAACACAATGAGCTCACTCGGAAAGATTGTTCCTGCAAAAGAACAAATCATGAGAATACTGAGATGTTTACCAGATAGATGGAGAGGCACGTCTGTCTCAATCATAGAATCTTGTGACATTGGAACACTGCCTGTCAAGGAGTTAATTGGTAAACTAATGATGTATGAAGAAGAATTGAAGGTGAACAAAGAAGAAGATGATGAACCCAAGAAGAAATCTGTGGCATTTAAGACTACTGCATCAAAGAGTAAAGACAAGGAGAAAGTACATATGCCTACTGAAAGCTCGTCTAGTGAAGATTCAGATTCTGACAGTGATGAAGAAATGGCTCAAATAGCTAGGAGATTCAAGAAGTTCTATAGGAAGAAAAAGTTTTTCAGAAAACCTAGATACAAAGGTAAGTATGATCAACAAGGCAAGTAGAAGAAGTCGGATAAAGAAGATGATATAGTCTGCTATGAATGCAAGAGGAAAGGACACATCAAAGCCGGCTGTCCTAAGTTAAAATTTAAGAAAAAATATGACTATAAGAACAAGAGGTACAAGAAAGCTATGAAAGCAACCTGGAGTGCTTCGGAGGACAGCACAAGTGAATCAGAAGCTAGTGAATCTGAAAGAAATCGTGCTAATATGTGTTTCATGACTGACACATCTGAGGTACCTATTTCACCAGTTTTAAACAATTTTTATTCTGGAAATGACCATGATTCAGACAATGAGGAAAATATGTCTAAAGCTGAAATGTTTGAATATTGCAATATGCTGGAAGATACTTTCAATGAACTAAAGAATAAATATAAATCTTTGAAGAAACAACATGCTTTGACTAGTAATATTGAAACAGGTTTAAGTGTGGAAAAAGACAAGTATGCTCAACTATTGAAAGAGAACACTCAACTTAAATTATCAAATGAACAATTAAGAAAAGATATTGAAAATTTCACTGCTGGTAGGGATACCTTGACACAACTGCTAGGAAAACATATTGCTCCCAAATATACAACCGGTCTAGGATATCAGCCTGGACAGAGACAAGTAAGCAAAACCAAATTTGTCCCAAAATCTGGACAATTTTCTGCTAGTTCTAGTTCAGGACCATCTTATAAAAAAAAGTTTTCTAAAGGACCCAACAAAGTATTTTTGTCTCAAAATATGCTTTCTGGTCTTAGAAAAACTATAAAGCAAATATGGGTTCCCAAAGTTTTATTAGCTAACCTTTCTGGACCCAAAATGATCTGGGTACCAAAATTATCCTATGTCTAATCTGTTTTGCAGGGAAATTGTTTAAAGAGCATCTGGAACACTCTATGGTATTTGGACAGCGGATGTTCAAGACATATGACAGGAGACTATTCTTGCTTCAAGAGCCTGATTAAGGTTGATGGTGGGCATGTCACCTTTGGTGACAATGCAAAAGGAAAAATCATCGGCATAGGCCAGATTGGTAACCCTGATACAATTCTGATTTCTAAAGTACTTTTTGTTGACGGATTAAAGTATAATTTACTTAGTATATCTCAGTTGTGTGATGATGGGTTTAATGTTAAATTTGTAAATAATTCATGCAATGTTTTTAATTCAAAACATGACTTAGTTTTCACTGCATCTAGAAATGAGAATGTATATGCTGTTGATCTAAATTCCTTGGTCAAACAAAATGTTTCCTGCTTAAATGCTTTCTATAAAGAGTCTTGGTTGTGGCATAGGAGACTAGGACACTGTAATGTTCACTCACTTAGGAAACTTTCTGAGAAATGATTAGTTAGAGACCTACCCAAATTAGAATTCCCAAATGATAAAGTGTGCAATCCCTGTCAAAAGGGAAAACAACACAAAGTTTCTTTTAAACCAAAGAAAGAAGTTTCAACTTCTCAACCACTTGAATTGGTTCACATGGATTTGTTTGGACCTTCAAGAGTTTCAAGTTTAAATGGGAAGCACTATGTTTATGTTCTTGTAGATGATTTTTCTAGATACACTTGGGTATACTTTCTAGCTCACAAAAGTGAAGCATGTTCCTACTTTGTTAAATATTCCAAGACTGTAGAAAATCTTAGTGGACTCAAAATTAAGACCCTGAGGAGTGATCATGGGCGTGAGTTTGAGAATCATGAATTTGAATCCTACTGCTCACACAATGGCTATAATCACAACTTTTCTGCTCCTAGAACACCCCAACAGAATGGTGTAGTGGAAAGAAGAAATAGAACCCTTTAAGAAATTGCAAGGACTATGCTTAATGAGTATGACTTACCTATTTATTTTTGGGCTGAAGCTGTAAATACTGCTTGCTATGTCATTAATAGAGTTTTAATTAGACCTATTCTAAAAAGGACCCCTTATGAACTTTGGAATAATAGGAAGCCTAAGGTTAATTACTTCAAAGTTTTTGGTTGCAAAGTCTTTATCCTTAACACTAAAGACAATCTTGACAAATTTGCATCCAAGAGTGATGAAGGAATTTTCCTAGGTTACTCTATCTCTAGTAAAGCCTATGGAGTTTTCAATAAAAGAACCAAATGTGTGGAAGAATCAGTTCATGTCAAATTCGATGAGACTGGTCCACATGAGCCTAAATCCTACCTTGAAGATCTTGAGGAAGATTTGTCAAATCTGGACCTAAATGATAAGAATACTGAATCCCCTGTAAAAGAATCTAGTTCTGGAAATTTTCCAGAATCTGCTCATACCAATTCCAGATCTGTAGAAAACTCTGAAGAAGCTAGTTCAACTCCTTATAGAGGTGTTAGAACTCTCAAGAATCATCCTCTTGATGCTGTTGTAGGTGATTTAAATAGAGGAACACAAACTAGAGCTTCTCTAAGGAACCAGGTTGAACATCAAGCTTTTCTCTCACAACTTGAACCCAAAGATATCAATGATGCTATCAATGATGAATTCTGGGTAATGGCTATGCAAGAAGAACTAAATTAGTTTGAAAGAAACAAAGTTTGGGAATTAGTGGAAAGACCTAAGGACACTCCAACTATAGGCACTAAATGGGTGTTTAGGAACAAAGTTGATGAATCTGGAACTATCATTAGAAACAAGGCTAGGCTAGTTGCACAAGGCTATAGTCAAGAGGAAGGAATAGACTATGAGGAAACTTTTGCACCCGTAGCTAGATTAGAGGCCATTAGGATATTACTTTCTTATGCTGCTCATCTTAATTTCATACTCTATCAAATGGATGTTAAAAGCGCTTTTCTGAAAGGATATATAAATGAGGATGTATTTGTTGAACAACCTCCTGGTTTCACAAATCCCCATTTTTTCAATCATGTTTTCAAACTATCTAAAGCTTTATATGGTTTAGAGCAAGCTCCAAGAGCTTGGTATGATAGGCTCAGCTCTTTTCTTATTTCAAAAGGATTTACTAAAGGAATAGCTGATCCTACTCTTTTCATTAAATGGATTTCTAAAAATGTTTTAATAGTACAGATCTATGTAGATGATATTATTTTTGGATCTTCTAAAAATTCTTTATGTATTGATTTTTCAAAAATGATGCAAAACGAGTTTGAAATGAGCTTAATGGGAGAACTCAAATTTTTCCTTGGATTTCAAATCTTTCAAAACAAAAATGGTATTATTTTGAATCAAAGTAAATATATTAAAGATCTTCTAAAACGTTTTTCATTGGATAGTAGTAAAGGCAGTGATACACCTATGAGTACCACCTGTAAGTTGGATAGTGATGAAACTGGAGAACCAGTAAATCAAACCAACTACAGAGGTATGATAGGAAGTCTACTGTACCTTACTGCCAGTAGACCCGACATCATGTTCAGTGTATGCATGTGTGCTCGATTTCAAGAAAACCCAAAGGAGTCTCATTTGACTTCTGTTAAAAGAATTTTCAAATATCTAAAACATACTCCCAATTTAGGACTATTTTATCCAAAAGGACAATCATTTTATTTATTGAGTTATTCTGATGCTGATTTTGCTGGTTGTAAGTTAGACAGAAAAAGCACCTCTGGAACATGTCACATCTTAGGCAAATCGCTAGTATGTTGGTGTAGTAAGAAGCAGAATTATGTTGCATTATCTACTGCCGAAGCTGAGTATATAGCTGCTGGTAGTTGTTGTGCACAAATCTTGTGGATGAAACACACTTTACTAGACTATGGATATCAATTCAAACATGTCTCTATAAAGTGTGACAATACAAGTGCTATTAACATTTCCAAAAATCCGGTATCTCATGATAGGACAAAGCATATTGATGTGAGACATCACTTTTTGAGGGATCACTATCAAAAGGGTGATATCACTCTTGAATTCATTGGCACTGAACATCAGTTAGATGATATTTTTACAAAGCCATTGAATTCTGAGAGATAAAATTACATCAAACATGAGTTAGGTATGATTAACTATAGCTTATAGAAACCTCACCGTTAGAGAAACCTCACCGTTAGAGAAACCTCACCGTTAGAGAAACCTCACCGTTAGAGAAACCTCACCGTTAGAGAAACCTCACCGTTAGAGAAACCTCACCCTTAGAGAAACCTCACCGTTAGAGAAACCTCACCGTTAGAGAAACCTCACCGTTAGAGAAACCTCACCGTTAGAGAAACCTCACTGTTAAAGAAACCTCACCGTTAGAGAACTTTACCAGTACATTTGCATTTTTTTTAAACCGAGACATCGAACCGTTTTATTTTATTTTATGATTTATGTGTTTTTATGAATCCTAAATGATATTAAAACTCGAACTAGATTCACTCAATCTCATCACGAACATGTCTGCTCGAACTCTCCTAAACCTAAACCTCTCGACCTTCAGAACCCTAGCCCCAAATCCGTAATGGCCCGAGTCAATAGACCTCAGATGACTGATGGAAGTGAAGCGCTGGCACCGAAGAGACAAAAAGTAGCTAGTACTGATACAAGTGGAAGTGGCAAGGGAAGTTTAGCTTAGAGAAGATCAGTAAATCCACACCTATCGAAGCGCGAGATAGTTGTTGAAAAAGAGGTGTGTGAAGAATGGGTTATGGAAAGCAAGTCGCTGGTTCTTAGAGTGTTAAAAGAACAAGGTTGGCTAGAATGCTTCGCGAACAACAACGGACCTTACTATCCAGGATTGGTGAAATAGTTCTACGAATTCGTTCGTTTTGAAAAGTATGAAGAAGAAAGCAGAATGGTTTCTTATGTGAATGGTCAGGAAGTATTGTTTACTTCAGGAGAATGGGCTGAGAACCTAAGAGTTCCACATGAGGGTGATTTTACTTTTTATTCCAAGTCTGTACCTTTGACCAGTGATGTATTTCAATATGAAGATGCTTTGCTGAAACTCACAGGAAATGGGACCCCTAGAAAGGTGATTGCTGCATAGATGGAAGGAGAAGATAAGTTGTTATTTAAATTTATTCAGCATGTTGTTAGTCCGAGAAGAGGAGACTTTGCCACTTTAAGATTCCAAGACATATATTTGTTACATTTGCTGAATCACAGTGTGAAAATCAATCTATGTAGATTGATTATGGTTCAAGTAGAAGAGATGACTAGACCAAAGTCAAAATCAAATGCCCTGTTTTTCTCCAAACTAATTTCTGTGATGCTAAAAGTAAAGGAGATAGCTGGACCTCAGGATGAGCTGGTAGTGGTTAAGGATAACTTCTATATTATAAGAACTATTTGTAAATACATGAAAGTCAGCTGGAATCCTTGGAAGAAATCATGGGTAAATGATGATGGAAAAATTTATGAGAAATTCACTCCTGAGAATCATCCATCCAGACCAAAAGATGTTAGAGATCCTGGTCTTGGACCAGATGAGCCAGAACCAGTTTACAGTGATGATGAAGTTGAGGAGGAAGAGACTTCAGTTAAGGAAGGAGGAGATCCAGACTTACCCCCTAGTCCTATGCATCAAGTTATTTCTTATGGAGCAGCTAGCCCTCCAAAAGCACTACCAAAGAGAGAAATTTTCTTGAAGGATAATGATTCAGAGACTACAGAAGAAGGAGAAGAATCATGCCAATATGTTGTCAAAGACACCTCTGAGGAGGATGAGAGAACTGAATCCAATCATAGAGAACATGAGGCTGATGATGAAGCAGATGATGAGGAAAATGTTGAAAGAGAGCTCAGTTTGAGTCCCCTAATAGTCAGTACAGTCAGGATAGTGCCTGAGCAGGAAGATATAGCAGCAGCACCTGTTGATGAGAGAGTCATTAATGACTTAGAACTAATGGCTACTGAATCTGCTGAAATTGTGGAGAAAATTGCAGAATTACCTCAGGGAGAAGAGTTGGAAGAGATACCTCAGGAGAATTTTCCAAGAGAAGGAGAGAATCTCGGCTCAGTATCAGTATCATATGACATTGAAGGTTGTAAATCAGCTCCCGGATATATGATTCTTGGACTATCTTATAGTGATTCTGATGAGGAAGACCAAGCCCAAAGGGAACCAGTTACCTTACCCACTATGAATGACAATGTGGCAACAAAAGATTACCTTAAGTCTTTAAAAACCGAATTGATAGAAGTAATAAGAGAATCAGTGGGAGATATGAAGAAAAGTATGTTTGAAGAGATAAAAAATGTGGAGCAATCCCTTGAGTTATCCATTGGATGTAGTATATCTAGTCCTGTGGAACAAATAATGGACAAACTTAAGGTGTGCCACACTCAGATTGAGAGCTGGACAGGAGCTGTAATTGCTCTTAGACAATCAATTGCCTCCTTGACTGCTTTACACAGTTCTCACACCCAAGTGCACACTGACATTCGCTATATCAAAGAAGTGGTCAAACAGTTTGTGGATGTTTTTGAGGCTTTTAAGAAGTTAGTTAAAGAGCATCTGAACAGTTAGGATGAACTTGTACAGAAGATGGTTAGTAGTCTGACTCACTCTTTCAAGGAAACAGTGGCCTTCTCAATGAAACCTCTTCCCTCATCCAACACAAGTTTGAACCTTGACCAGATCCGCACTATTCTTCAGGAAGAATTGGCTAAGGCCAGTCCTAGTGGTGAATCAGATACTCAGATTCTTGCTACCACTAGGGAAGTTAGTAGTTTTGTTCGTGATCACCTGCGGGCAGCTACTGCTTCTCAAGAGGAAATCAAAAATAAGGTGGATGATTATTTTGAGAAAGTTTATACCAAGCACCAAATGACAAACCATTTCAAGCTTTTGATTGAGAATATGAAGTTACCTCCAGTTAACCAAGCCTTCAGAGAACAGGTTAGTAAGCTCCGGGAGCTTACTCCTGCTTTAGATAAGTTTATTGAGAATAGAGATGATTTTGTCTCTGCTATGGAGCGAGGTGGAAGCATCATCATGGATTTCAGGAATCTCTTGCTTCCTTTCCTACATGTGGATGCTCGACTGGTTATTGTACCACCTGCCCTTCCACCATCTTCCTCTGGGAGTACTCCTCAACTGACTCCAGTTCAATCCATCAGGAGCTTGACACCTTTGATCCCTCAGAAAGAGACAGATTACAGATCTGGTGATGTATCAGTTGCTGATCCACCAATAGTTCTTTCAGAAATTCCCAAGCCTGCTGACTCTACCTCTGCACCCTCTGCTGATCCCAATTTAAAGACACATGTCCGATAAGATGATTGAGTGCTTCTTTTTTTTTTGATGGGATTCATTGTATTTTTTTTGTACTTTTCTGATTTTCCCAAATGTATCTTTTTGTTAATCACAAAGGGGGAGAAATTCTTGGAAAACCAAAAGAGAATGTTGTTAAATTTTTTTTTTTCTCCTCTGATATATATATATTTTTTATTTATTTTGATTTCTCTGATATTATACTATTGATATCATAATCTGATATTTTTTTTCTTGGCATAAGTTGTGATTATCAAAAAGGGGGAGATTGTTGAACCCTCTAGAATTAAGTTGATTTATTATGTTTTGATAATCCCAACCATTCCTTATTTATATCTTGAAAGGGGGAGATTGTTGAACCCTCTGGAATTAAGTTGCTTTATTATGTTTTGATAATCCCAACCATTCCTTTTTTATATCTTGATTTTGCATTATCGGATATATATTTACTGTGACTTAACTCATTCTTCCAAGAGAATGCTTAAACAGTTTACAGCTACCGTTATGACTTAAAGCTACCGATATCGAATAAGAGCTACCAATACGAAGTCTACCGCTACTCAAAGTCTACCGCTGCATCAGAGTAGACAGTTATCGTTACAGCAGAGCCACAGCTAACGTTATGACTTAAAGCTACCGATATCGAATAAGAGCTACCGATACGAAGTCTACCGCTACTCAAAGTTCACCGATACTCAAAGTCTACCGCTGCATCGGAGTAGACAGTTATCGTTACAGCAGAGCCACAGCTACCGATAAAGAGTTACCGCTACTGGTAAAGGCATAGCCACCGCTACTGTTACAAGTCCACCACTACCGATACATCAAGTCTACCGATAGACAAGTCTACCGTTACAGATGCCTACCGATACTCAGACCTACCATCACAAAGTCTACCGTTATCATGAGCAACCGTTCAGAGACAGAACCCCGACATGCTTTAAATTTCATTATTATTATTTAATCTAACCAATGGTCACATTAGGTATATTTTAATGCACTGACATTTATTTAATATCTGTTGCTGGTTTTCAGGAAACCGTACCTCGTACTTGCAAAAAGGGAATCGTATCTTTTTCTGAAGCTGGTGCTTTAAAAGAAGGATGCAGAAAAGAGCACAGCAGATACAGAGCACATAATATACGCTGGCGATCAAGCTCAAAACGTGCAACAAGAACAACTGGAGAACTTGCACTCACGAGACTAATACTACCACCCTCCAGAACATAGAGCATACGTCGGGAAATTTATGCTGAAGAATAACTACACAAATCTCTTCATTCTCTGAGCCGATAAGCAAGCTGAACCTGGAAGTCAAGGAAATAGTTGATACTCTGTTTTCCAGACAAAAACCAGAAGAAGACTCAGAATGAATTCTAATCAACAAAAGGATTCGAGAGCTGCACGAAGATCACTAGAGCCATTTCTACACTCTAAATATTTTCTTTGTGATTTATCTTTTTACATATTGAGCAGTGTGTGTTATCTGCTACATTTAACACACACACTGTCTCCTGTGCTTTAACTGGAGGATTTGTAAATCCTCACTCAACACTCTTACATATTTGTTTTCCCACTGGGACAGCGGTAGAGGTCGTGTGTGACCTGGACAGCTGGTTGCTGTTGTTTTGTTTCCCACGGATAACAGTGGTAGAGGTCTTGGACCTGGACAGTTGTAAATTGTTGAACCCCGATCCAGGGTGTGGATCATCCTTATATAAAACTTTTGAGAGTACTAAGTCTCATCTTGAGACTGAACCTCTTGGTTAACTCCTCTGTGCTTTTAGTTAAAGTTTATATCCATACAATACTTATCTATTTCATATTCCGCTGCTATTACTTTGAAATATAATTTATTTTCAAAGCTAATTTGATAGTTAAACTCACAAGTGTTTATATTTATTGTAAGCCAGTAAGTTAGTTTCAAAAGATAAAGTAATCATAAGATTAAGTTAACTGAGATCTAATCAATCTTTGAGAAACTAAGTGAACCTTTATAATCTGTATAAATTCACTACAGTTTAATCTGTTTTTGAAATTGGGGGATTTTAATAGAAATTGTTTTTAGCAGAAATTTTAAATAGGAACTCAATTCACCCCCCTCTTGAGTATCCACTCCGACCAACATATATAAATATTGGGATTCTAATGTTTGTATCATGAGAAAGGATTAGTTAATGTTTGTAAACTACTATAAAAAAAATTATTAAAATATGTATGGATATTTATGAGGATATATTTACCTATATTTATAAGGATAATTATAAGGATATTTCAGAGTATATGAAAATTTCATTGATTTATGGTAATGGATAAAAAATTTAGTTTCCATGAAATTACATCCCATTCTAGATACTAAAATTTCATGTGCATCAATAATAGAGATACCTATGGGTAATAACTCTAAAAGGGTCATTAAACAACCCTCAACCATCACTTTGATCATGAAAATGGGACTTATTGCACACCTTGTTCGTCAATCCTATGGGATATGCATTGTAAATTCATTAACTGTATACAAACTATCATTGTATATTTAAATGATGTCCACGAATGACCTAGGATAATCCTAAATTGTGCTATATTGAATATAATATTTATTTTAATAATTATCTTCTATGTTATTTTTCATCATTATGTTGTTTCCCACAAGGAATTTTTTAACTTTCTCTTTTCTTTTTAGTTTTGTTCAAATGTGGGAACTCAAAGGAACAAGGTAAAAATTTATTGTGATAGAAAATGTGTTGATGAGAACCAAATGAGATGATTATTAGAGTGAAGGATATTTTGATTATCACAAAATCAATTACCACATCATATGATTAAAAATATTTACCTTAAAAACTCTATAACTCACAAAAGAATATAATGATATAGTTCATTGGGAGTTTGTGTGGTGGAGGACATTGAGGAAAGAATAATTTGCCTCCTATATGATGGTAATTTATGATGAATCACCCACGTGATTACGTTAGAGGAGTGTAGATATGTTTTGATTATGGATAATAAAGACAAAATGTAATTAATTATAGAGTAAAAATAAAATATTTGGTTTTCTCAATGGATGAAAATAATGGTCCCTCATATATTTCATCAATGGTTTAATTTTTACAATTTTTAATGAATGGGAATTATTAAAATCAATGTACAATGGGAAAATACATTCATGAGAATCTGAATATTTACATGAGTAATTGTATACATATAATATTTAAGGTACCACTATTGAGATAGAAAATGTATTGTTTTTTGAAGTAACTTTTTAGATTAAAAGTGAGAAACAAAATAAAATTTAAAATTATAAATGTTAAAAGAGGATTCATATTTAATAATACATAAAATATGAAATATATATTAGGAAAAAAGATGATGATTCTTATTTAATGTTTTCAGAATGATATGGTATGATTGATGTGTCAATATATTGTAATTCATTAATTATGAATCAAAAAATATATATGGATTATTATATAGATGTTTTATTAAGGATATTAATGAATATATTGATTTTACTCACTAACAAGAAAAGTGATTCATTATAATGGTGATATTTTATATAAAAACATGATTAAGGGAATATAGCCCTTAATACTTTTTTGATAATGATGTAATAACAATGAGATAATGTTGTGTTCGATATGACTAAAATAATATATACTTTATTTAAGACCATTTATTTGATCAATGATTTATAGACAGTGTGGTTTATGTTATCGTTTATAGAGTTTGCATCATTTTTATATTAGAGGAATATATTCAATAACATGTGGTTTTAATCAAGGAATCAGTATATATGTTTTAATTAAGGTGTTATAGAAATTATATTGATTACCATGTTTTGTTAAAAATATATGATCGGTGTATTAACATATTTGGTGTGTGGTATTAACATGGAATAATTTTTTTGGGTTGGAATGATATTTATATTTTTTAAATTTTAAAAACTTTATTTATAAATTTTTTGATTTCCATATGGGTTAGGCATGTATAATCCAAATTTATAAATATTTATTAAATTTTTTAAGATTAATTTCATTTACTGGATACCATGTGCCTACAGTTTTGTTATTCAAAAAATTATAGAGAGAATGAAAGACTTATTGTTCTTTTATGTGTCATGTGATCCACTATTGAATCTATAATAAAAAAATTCAACTTCATTTCATCATTTATGAGATGATGTGGATGTTTATCAAATAACAACCAAATAATACTATTGACCTTATTAAATTTATTGAAATCAATTATTTTTATCTCCTTGTAAAATTCACTTACTTTACCAAATCATCTTGGAATAGAAATATTATTTAATTACCATCATTTATCATTATATAAATTCCATTTTTTAAGTAGTATTATGTATGGTCTTTTTTCTTTTTTATTTTCACATAATCATCCACTATCATGGGATAAATGTTCTCTATCACTCTCCATCATTATTTAGAAATTATGTTTTTTATCCAAGTCAAAATCATAATTTCCAATCTTTTTTCTCTTATTTGAAATCCTAGTATTTTTTATTCTAGATTAACATAAAAAATTACAGTACCTCTATTAGAATGGATTAATTATTTACAATTTTAATGATGTGGGTATCCCACCACAAAATTCTAAAATGTGAAACCTATTTTTAATGAGTAGAAGTAGAAATTGTGAGAACCCAATTTTTTGAAGGTGTAGAATGAAACACTAATATGATTTTTAAAATATTTGATGCATGTAAAATTAATATTATTTATATTTTTTCTTATAATTAACAGTACGATTAGGGGGTGTTACATGAAACATTGAGTGTACCTTGTGATACATGCAACACTAAATTCAAATATATCATGAACTTATATTGAAATATTTTTACATAATATGATAATTATCACCAAAAAATTGTTATGGTGAGTACTAATAAGGTAACCTAATTTATGGGTATATATGTCTTATACATGTATATAAAATTATCACTTTTTTTGAAAAATAAATTATAAATGAAAATAATGGAAATTTTAAAATAATGGAAATTATTTTTTGAAATGCTATTTTTATTTTCAAAAACACATTTCACCTCAATAAAATAAAAAAATGAACTTTTTTTAAATACTTCTAATTAAATTTTTATATTATATATAGAATAAAAATTTTAACATTCATCTTATGTATTTTCTATTCAGGATATAATAATTAATCTTATTTTTTTCTACCAACTATATTTCTCTAAAATGAGTATTATTACCTTTTGCACGCTAATTTAAAAATAAATTTTTCACAGTTTTATAAAATAAATTTCAATAAATAAACTTTATTTTATAAATCATTTTGACTCTATTTTCTTTGAGTTAATTTTTCATAATTACCAGGAATGATACATTTTACGTTGAATAATGAAAATACTAGTTTTATATAGAATTATCCTATCATTCAAAGAATTTAATGAAATAAAAATTATTAAAATATGTGATTTAAAGTAAATTTTGGATATTTATTTTCTTAAATATTTAAATTATATCATTAGAATTAGTTTTATATAGAATTTCTAAATAAGAGAATTTGAAAATTTTAAAAGTTTTCTCATTGGAAAATAGTTTTTTTGTCGCGTCTATTAAATCATTTTAAAATAAAAAATTTCCACTTATTTGATTTCAATTTGGAAAAATTAAATATATACACAAAATTATAATAATTTATACTTTTTAATAAGGTCATATTAATATTTTACCATAAAAAACAATATAAAATTTACAACATTCATGTTGTGGTTATAGTAAAAATGGGTTTTCTAGGGTTAAACTAAATAGTTAAAGAGTAAAATGACATAGAAACTTCCCCAACACAAATTGTATACCTATATATATACCTTATAGCCTATAAAGTTTGTTAATTAACATTTATGATCAATTTATTTTATGAACAAACATTGACACTCATTTTAATTTTAAAAAAATTAAAAGTTTTCCACCCAACATCCTTATAAAAGGATAACCCTATCCTATCCTATTAACAATTTAAAAACACTTGGGTTCATCCAGGACCTCCAAAAATAAATTATAAAAATCCATCCACTCCGCATAGAATTTTTAATTTCTTCATAAGTCATTCTATGAATCCTTATGGTGAAAACCAAAAGAAGTTGTTCGAAGAAGATGTAACCTCCCTAACTGAGTATTTAATTATATTTATTCCACAACCTACATTGATAATTATTAAACCATTATGAAATAATAACCTCATAATATTACCCATAAAAAAATTTATTATGATAAATTCATAGGCAAAATCCATCTCTTTTTCCTTCAAATTGGATATTAAAACATCATTCATGTGTACCGCGATATTACCACCTTACAAACATATGTTATTTGGTTTCCATCACAACATAAATGCTAGATATAATGATATTTCATATGTTTATATAATATATTATTTAAAATATTATATTTATGTAATTATAAGACATATTGTAACTTATTACCTTCATACTTGTTGGAAAACATTAATGTCATTGGAATGTTCGGCAGACTTCCACCTCATGAAACTTTGTGATTTTTTTTCATTTATGTATTACGTGAATGTGATTAAGGGTATATTATATAAATATATATTATATTATTATCATATTTATGATTATTTAATTTTTATAACAAATATACCTCTTTACATTATATTTAGTGGGAACATGATAATGTCACTTGTGGGTAAATCCGACTCTGGTCACACAAAGTGATGTGATTCATTTTCAACATATTCATTGCATAGAAGTAAAATAAGATAGATTTAAATAAAAAAATTTGTCCTATATATATATATATTAAATAAAATAAATTTCTATAATTATATTATATATTATTTGCTTTTCTTTTATTCAAGGAATCTAGAAATTAGAAATAAATTTCATGTATACATTTGTACTACCATATCCATGAATGGTGTATTTAATTTTGAATCAAAAAACATTATGGATTAAACTAAATACATTTATAATCAATATATATAATACATATATAATTTTTTAAAAAAATTAGATATTTCATCCATGATAAATTTAAGAGGAATGAAAATAAAAAATCTAAACATACAGAAAAAACAAAGTACTTAATAACTAAATTGCGATTTTAGCTTTGTATTGTTGACAAATGAGTAATAAAAGGTAATATGTAAATCATATATGGAATGATAAATATTATTATTTTTAATATATGTATAGTGATGTTATATTTATTATACATGAGGTTCAAATATTTATGAACGATGTCAGGACAGAAGGTAAGGGATTTTTGTCTCGTATTTATTTTTCTAGGAGACACAAGCTATATACAACACATATTGATTTTCTATAGTGTATAAAATTTATGTGAGTGATTTTTATTATGTGTAATAATTAAATTATTTTTATATAAAAATATTTTCTATTTTTTCACTTTTAGGTTGTTTATGGTTCAAAAGTTAACAAAATGATAAGGATTGTTTTCTCAAAATTACTTCTTGGGGACCAAAATTATGTTATTAATCTATATTATCCTATGATGTGTATATACATTACCTTTGAAATGGTATTTCATGAATCTCCTTATTTTCATGATATTATAAGGTCAATTAAATTTTATTTTTGTCATGGGGAGTATTATTAATGTTACAAATGTGGTAAGGGTGTTATGTTGTATTCTCAAAGTTTATCATGACTGATTATGATTATGAATGAAATTAAAAGTTATTATAATATATCCATCAATAAACTCATGAATATTCACTTATTATATTTATATCATGAGAATACTAGGCTTCACATAATTTTCCTCCCCTTAATTATTTAGTTATTTACAATAATTGTTTTATAGAAAAAAAATCTTTATTATTTTCTCTTCAGTCAAACCCCCATTTTCCTTCAAAGAAAAATTTTCAATGAAAAATAAATTCATTTAAAACAGACATAATATTCTTTAATAAAATATTTACTAATGATTTTCTTTTCAAAAAATAAAAATAGTATTTATATTGTTCTTTAAAAAATAAATATTTTTAAATTTTAAAAAATGTTAAAAGAGTTATTGGTTTAGTATATACACATAAAGAGAATATCATGTTTTCAAAAAAAATATTGTCTTTAGAACTTCCATTATATTTTTTATGGTTATTTTAAAAGAAAATTATTTTGATATTTTTTAATGTTTTTACAATTTTTTTTAATAAATAATGGATATTTTCACCAAAATTAATTTAAATAATTTATAAATCACATTTATATGTTATTTTAGTCTTTTTAATACAAAATATTTCCCAAAATATTTTTTATTATTTTAAAATTGATTTTGCATGAAAATTTATGTCTCAAATAAATGTTCAAACAAATATTTATAAATAATTTTTAACTATGTTGTCATCCTTTAATGTTATTTATGACTTATTGGGGATAATATCCAAGGATATAATTATTATTCATTCTCTATATGGTTTTTTTTTGTGAAAATATTTTTATAAAACTGATTTCAATTCTATCGGTTATTCCATGATAAAATGGTTATGAAATCTAATGTTTTTGTGATCTTGCATTTGATAATATGGTTAATTTTTTATAAAACCAATTTTTTATACAGTCTATGTTATGATGAAATGATAATGAAACCCATTTATTTTCTAGGTGATAATATGATGAATGTTTGATGATGGCATGAATATATATGATTTTTATTATTTGAGGGGGGTATGTTATAACCAAGGAATATCGATACATTATACACAAATATAGGTGAGAGATATATATCTCCAAAATTCATTAGATAAATATTTTTATCTCATGAGATAGACAGGACTATATTTGACATCAACCAAGTTCATCAAGGGACTCTATCCACTAAAATTTTTATTATAGTGAATCATTACATCTATGATGGCTTGTGGAATTATCCCATTACACTAAGAATGTTTTGGAAATGCGCCCTAGATACTAAGGAATAGATTTTCTATATATAACTGTATTCAAAAAATATATTTCATATGCTGACATTATGATCTCATAGATCATTATATATAATACCATTATGATTATTATCTTATGATCTACCATGATTTATTCGATGAAAAATATTATAGATCTATGATATATATGGTATTATTTTCTAGTTAAATTCTCATGGTCTCATATATATATATGACCGTGTTATATTTATATATCCCAAGTTTACCCTTACTATGCATCTAAGCTCACAATTTCTTGTTTTTCCCATCCCAAGGTTATGAATAGCGTATTTAAGTAGGATATGTCTATGACGAGTACTAAATGAGATCATATCTTTTGGAATCATTGAATAATAATTCAACAACTAAAATTTTTTTGTACCTTATCTCCAAAGGCATAATAATATTTACATAATATAGTGTGAATTTTTGTAATTTAATTAATATTCATCTAAATTATGTAATATCAATGTATAAAAATCTTGGGTCACAATAGTGTCACCCATGATTTCCTAGAATTCCTTAAGAAGAATCTATCCCAACCCCATGAAAAAGTATCCTAATTGATTAATTATAACTAAATATAAATAATAACAAGGAACCATAAATAAATAATTGAATAGTATACATTTTGATGGAAAACCCATATAATTTAACCTAGTAGAAATAGTGGAAAACCATCTATGGAAATTCTCCATCAGACTTCTAAATTAGTTTTATAAAAAATCATTATCACGCATCAAACTAAATTTTTTTATAAATTAATTTGAACTATTTAAGAAATAATATCAAGTAATTTCCTTAAATTGGTTCAACCCTCAACAACATTAATTCATAATCCCAGGATGAACGATCTTTATAACTATAAAATACATTTTCATCCTTGGCGAAATCCAATAAGATATACAAGAATCACTATTCAATTTCTCAAAATTCAATCAAACCATGTCTAACAGATGAAATAAATTTAGATGTGAATTGGATTAATATAAGGATCCCAATAACTAAAAATCCCCATGAGGAACCCATCTCATTGAACACAACAGAAAATGATAATAAGATGATATTAGAGTGCCTCATAGAATTTATTTTCACCCATTCCTGACACTTTTCTCATAAATAATTCAATGGAATGAAAAATTGGTGTTCTATATTCATAACGTCAATTTTTAACATCAATATAACTTTCCATGAATAGTTCCCATCATGAGAAATATTACCATAATTTCAATTATTTTAGAAAAATATATTTTGGGATCGGGATGACAGTTATCATGGAATGACACTATTTGTCACATGTTGGATTTAGTTTCATAAGACTGGCTATTTTTACTATGATTACATTTAATTCATTATATTAATTATTAATAAAATGTATTATTACATATTACGAACTTTTGTACATGAATATGAATTAATAATGTCATATAACATCATCGTCAATGATATGGTCATAGCATTTTCTTGTTAGGATAAGATATTTCATGTGAAATGACAAAACTGTTTAATTTAGTTATATGGTTATATAAAAATAAGGTATGGGACACATTGAACCTGATTTTATGGTGTGTGTACTCATTATTATATTAGGCTTATTTTCTTTATGTTCACACATAGTAATCTCCAAGATTAGAGATTATGAGAATATACCCACCAGGGGGATTCTGTATGGTTTGGTTTCATTGTATAATCCTATTCCAAAATGTCTATAATGGCCCATATAATATATAATTAATATTATTACAGCCTAAAACTGATATAATTTGATATATTTGATAAATATTGATGACAAAAGTACATAGATAAGTTGTATATATCGGGTGCATCATGAGTGATGTGTTATTAATAAATATGTTAAGGATGGATTTGTCCCTTCAATATTTATAGAAGGTGATATCCCAGATATTTTGTTAGAATAAAAAGGTTGGGTTAAATTCTTTGTCTAAGGTATTGTGACATGTTTATTTTAGATAGTAAAATATTTATGTGCCAAGAATATAGATTGGTGAAACAAATGTTAGGCCTCTTTGATATGATATTGTGACAAATGGATTATATTATATAGTAAGGGTTCATAAATTTTTATTGATGTTGAGATAATAAAAATTTTGGAACTTAGGTGACATGACCCATTGATAGATAATAATGTAGGATGTTAGGTAAAATGAACTCATTTCAACAAGGGGAAATCCTAGAGTGACACACACTAATTGTTTTTTGTTGATCTCAGCATAAATAATTTTTTATTTCCTGAATATAATTAATATTATTCACAAGACTAAGGAAAAATATTATTTTAATTTATTGATCTCTAATATTTATGGATGAATAAATTAATCAATTAAATATATTTTCTGGTATAGTATAAATTATATAGAGAAAAAATTTACCAAGACCATATCCTTTTATTAATATTAATCTACAAGTATATGAAATAAAATTCATCTTTATCATAATATACCACATGCAATATAGAATATTATTATTATTATTACTATTTCTTGGGAATTTAATTAAGATTATTATATTGTTTAATAGAAATAAAAGAATTAAATAATAATTTTTTAAATTAACACATTTCTATATAAATGGACATCAATGTATATTAAATATGGTATATTAAGACATATAGAATCATTTCAGACAATAGATTTCTCTCTTATATTCATTATTCTCTCTCCCAGTCATGAATGAAAAACACTAGAGAGAATCCTTTAAGATCAAAGGTTTAGTGATTAATACAGATATTTATTGATAATTGATTCTCTAAGATAGAAAATAAAAATAAAATAGAGTTTCCATGTGATTAAATATGTATGTGATGTCCTCCACTAGTGGGATTCTATAATTGGATGTTTATAGTTGATCAATGTTAATCCCTCAAAGTTTTTTCTAATGATCAATATCTAAATCAATGATATATAAAAAACCAAGGAAAATAATTCTTAAATATTGGAATGAATTAATTATTAATTTATGTGAATGGTCCTTTTTTGGGTTTTTTGTTTCATTATGTCATCATCTGATGGAAATATTTGGTTTCTCATCGAATTAAGGTCACCCAAAATAATGTTAATAATAGGTAAAACTAGTTTTTTTTATTTATTACCAATCCCAACACTTTTTACGCACTACAAACCTTAATGATGAATTATAGGGTCTATGTTTCATGATTATTATATTTCATTATAATGTTAATTGTTTATCATTTAAAAAATTTAGAATCGTTTCTAATATTTATTCATTTATTATCATTTATCAAAATCTATTTAAATTGCTTCATTGTAACTCTCTAATAATATGAGGAAAATTAATTGATAAAATAATTTTATATATTATGTTCTATTAATTTAGAGAAAACGATGCTAGATGGATAAAACAATACTACATTACCTGCAATCCTATGTTACGTGTCATCTATTACAGGTAAATATATATGGACTGCTATATGTGTTTTTGGACATTTTTTATTATATAAACACCATCGAAAGTAAATCCCCCATGAGTAAACTATATTGTCTGGTACATTTATTTTTTAGAGTAAATTACATGGATTTTTTCTATACACCATATAGTCCATGAATTTTGATGAAGTAAAACAAGGAGTCAAATAGAATCATGTAATTAATATACCGCGTGTTTTTTATAAAAGATATACATATTCTGAAAATGATATAACTAGGATAACCATTTATGTATCCTCTAAAAAAAATTTACTTAATAAATGTCCATGATGATTTCATCTCGATTCTCTAGGAAAGTAGTACATATATTCGACGAACATAAGTACATTTCAAGTAACCTTACTGAACATACAATTTACTTTACAGGTTTAAGAGGAAATATAAAAATTAATTTATTAATCCTTATATTGAGTTGACTCAAGTTATGTTGGTCATTATATTAAATGTACATATTGGTTGTTATTTTTTATATAATATATAATGATTAATTAATTCATGATGATATTTAAGATTATAAATAATCTATGGTTATTGTATATTAGTTAATCAACACATTAAATAATATATGATATATAATATTCATATGTTCCATGGGTCATTAAGTTAATAGTACACAACATGGATTTATGACCCATTTCATGTATACACTATGTCATATTTGTTAATTATATATAATTAATCCATACTTAGTAGTTCAGACAAGTAGTCATTAGTTTTCTACAATGTATAATGTTTTATATAGTTTTGTTGAGATTTAAATAAAATTAATTTATTTATTTTATTTCAAATTATAGTGCATGAGAATTTGAACATGATTATATAAAATAAGATAAAAGGAATTAATTTATTAATAATAAAATTAATCAGATTAATTCATGTGAGAATTATATTATTTATATAACGAATTAAAATGAATTCTAGGTGGTTATTTTAAATGCATAACAGTTTTATTTTTACAAACTATAATAATATCTACCATACCAATGTATGACATAGCAATATTAAATTTAATTTATTCAAAGGGTTATAAATTATTTATATTTATATTAAAATTACGGCAAGTGCATGATCCCTCCTCCCCTTATTATGTTTCACTTACATGTCTAATGTTATTTATTTAATTCCATATTAAAAAATCATTTAGTTCACCTTACAAACCTGTGACATATAATTACATTTTATTAATATAGGTTTCCCTAGAATTTAGAGGGTATTAAAGATGAAAGCATATTTCATCCTAACCCACTGAAACTCATGTGGGCCGATGGAATGTTGTAACACATTCCAATAACTTCAATTTGAGTTATTCCTCAAGGATAGAGATTGATTTTGTAACCAACATGGTATTTATAGAATAATACTTTTTCATATATGTTACTATTTTTGAATATGATATTAATTTTATGATAAAGAGACCCTTTGTTCGATAGGGTACTCAACACAAAACAATAGGTTTCTATGAAATCATATTTTTCCCACAACACGAGTTAAACCAAAAAATAATATAATATTGGTTTTATTTTAAATGAACGTTAATTCATAGCCATTGTAATGACAGGAATGAACATAAATAAATAAATTATGATTAATCATTTTTTTTAAATGTATTTACATTTATCTAATAAATTATAGAAGTTTAAAATAAGAATGAATCATTTTTTAAGTTTGAAATACTCTAATATTTTTTAAAATATCGATTTACAACCTTTTCATGGAGAACCATTTTTAAATATAGTATTTATCACATTAATATATTCCATTTGAAACAAATATAATTAACCTTTAGAAACCATACATCAAAATTTACTTTGGTTAAATTCGGGATTTTTTCTGATAAAATTAATATTTAATGAATAGTGAAAAATACTGTATTTTTTGTCGAAATCTTATTTTCATCAAATTTATTTATATCATTAGATTTTTAATTTAACTAATTTTAAAGTTTTATTACACTATTTTTTTATTATTTAATCCAATTTTGGTAATTGGATTTAATTTCATGTTGAAATTGGACATAAACACATGTCAATATTTTGGTAGTTTTTATATCTTAAAAATACGCCTTTTAGTTTTGAAAACAAGAATTAATTTTAAATTAATTTATTAAACTTCTATGTCTTGAATTGGGATAAATATATTCTGTATCTTTAATCAGTTTGACCAAATATTATAAATGGGTAACTTTAATTTTTAGACTTTATTAATAGTAACCTCAGTATATATTTTATTTACCATGGTTAAAGGGTTAATCATATAAATAAGGGTAAAAAATAATATTATAATAATAAAAAATTACCCTAAAACATGTTATAACCTTATTTTATGAGATATTTCCAACAATGGGAATTCTTGGGTCGATTTTAGGACCCCATGAATCCACTTATGGGAGAAAATGACGTTTAATTACTTTTTGTTTAATGTTAAGGAAAATATAACCAAACCAAGTATTTTTTACTGAAAATTTTTTTATATGGGGATATAAATATGATCTATTAGACTATAAATGTTTTTTATAAAGTAAAAAAATATTTTCTATATTTTGGGATTTTATTTATAATTTTTAGACATTAAATAAATAAATTTATTTATGACACAATGGTGATGTTTTGATTAGATTAATAATGAATGATTTAAATAAAAGAGATTATAAATTTTAAAATAAATTTATTTTTAAAAATTTTATGTCATATTATAATTTTAGGGATGATTATGACATGTTATCTTTAAATTAATGGTGTTTTATTGAAATATTCATGTTTTTATGGATTTTTAAGAAGTCATGATATGAATAGTATAAAAATTGACAAAAATGAATTTTTAAATCAATATATATTTCATTAAATTACATAATAGAATGAAAAATATTCCATTCAAAAAAAATGAAATATATGATATTAAAAATGTCATTTATGGTACATTTTTTGATCTCTTTCCGTTCTATAGTAACTATGGTAAACATATATTATGAATATATAAGAACACATGATAAAAGTTATATTAGTTTACTAAGGTTTAATGGTAAAATATAAGGTTAATTTTATTTCCTAAACATGTATAAAGTCCATTAGATGAAAGTAATTTGACCCATACTAACCTTATATTCTAAATTTATCACTTTGGTTTTATTATATTTTGAAAATCAGTAAATAATGAAATAATATTTTCAAACATTTCAAAAGTACCCCTCCCCCCTATTATAATAGGACACCATCACCAACCATTGATCACTCATATCATGCCACCTTTGCTCATCCAAACATAAAAAGATGAGCTCCCAACAACCCTATATTCGTTCTAGAAGCCTTACATTGAGAATAAGACAATTAAATAAGGATTTTTAGCTTAAATCAAAAAGAGTTACCCGATTTGAGGTAATGACTTCTCTCAAGATTCATTCATTTATTTTCATTCTCCAACCCCTAATATAACTTTATTAAATTATTTAATAAAAAGAAATTATCTTCAATATATTAGTTTGTTTTTATGATAATTATTCTAACTAAACCTACACACACCTCTGTCAAATGGATATAAAACATTCTGTTTTTGTGGAAGGTGAACTACTACCTCACGAAATAATGGTTGTTCAGTCTTCAGCTACCACCTCTTATGCTAGAAATTATGATGGAAATGTAACTATATATGATATATATGAGATTTTTTATCTCTATACTTATGTAATTATCATCTTGAACATAAAATTAGGATTTTAATGTTGTATGAATACTATAATTTCATTCGATGAAGTGCAGACTACCTCCCCCTCAATGTGATATAACTCATTCATGATATACATAGAACATTTAATGGATGTAATTAATGATCATATGCAACATATATAACATATATATTATACTTTAATTGTAATATACCTATGTATCATTTATTTCTCATTACTTTAAATATGAAAAAAATGAAAGTAGCGTTCATGCGTACAAATGACTTGTCATCTCCATGAATGATGAATTTTATTTCTTATATAAAAATGCTATGGGCTATTTTAAATACATATATAATGGATATAAAATATATATATATTATCTAAATCAAGAATATAATTCTTTATATTTTGTAATTTTTACCACATGGACAATTTTTAATTGTAACATGTTCTTTTTTTACTCAAGTTCCGAACATCGACAAAATGTCAGATATGAACACAAATAATTAAATAATTGTTATATTAATGTAATAATATATATAATAGGAATTATAAACATGAAAAATAATATGAACAAAGTATAAATTAACATAAGTTTATTATTCTTGAAGAATAAGGAACAATCGAGACAAGCCAGACCTGAGTTAACATAACTTCTTAACCCAACTTCCATTCCTTGGAATAATCTTCTACTTCATTATTATGTCCTGATATGATTATATGATAAATGAAAATTGATATATTATCTATTATTTATATTTTATTTATGTTTATTTATAGTGAATACCCATAATTTATCTATTTGATTACAAAAACGATCTTTGTAAGGGACGTTGTATCAATCTCTTTTCCATGTGGCATATTTTTATTTATACATGTCTATCTTTTATATGGTTTAAAAAACCTTTTGTTTTTTAATTTTATTCACAGGGAATATTTTTTAAATGAAGTTCATTACATAATGAAAAAAATTATTTTAACTTATGTGGTGATAATGACCTCTCTTATGTTGTAATCGTTATTTGGCATCCTCTATAAGCCTTAATGTTTTTATTATATGCTGAAACTTGGGCATTAGACAGATTATTACGTGATAAGCCAAATGACAGGTGGTTCTGTGATAAAACATGGATGGTGGGTTATGTTATAACCACCAATGAATTGGGTATCAAAGTAAGGTTAATGGATCATCCATTTGTAATAATTATATTTGGAATTCCCCCATATAGTTATTAAATTTAAGTATGATTATGTCCCATGTTTAACATTTATATTTTATGTGGGCTTTCTAGGAGATTTTGGATAATCTTTTGGTTAAAAAGGGAAATCTTTGAGATTTTTTTCATTATATAGTATTTACTACTTCATAAAAGTGAAAAGTTTTAATTATTATACAATATTCTTAGTTTACATGTTGTTTTGAAAAGCTAACAGTTTTGCTTCTTTGTGTATTCCTTACTTATATTTTTATACACATCCCAGGTTTTGAAATGTTTTTCTTAGGATTTAATGTTTAAATTATTCATGGATGTGATCATGGAAATGTTTTTATGCATAATCATTAAATGAAACCAGGTTCTTTTTTAAAGTTTTTGTTTTTTGATTGAAATTTTATAGTGAGTAGAAGTGACTAATTTTTAATAATAATGTTGTCATGTATAAGTTATGTCATAATTATCTAAATCTATAAACCTAAAAAAGATCATCAATGTGAATTATTAACTTCAATCAAGATTATGAAATGTTTAAGGCCATGTCCTTACTGTTGGTATCAGAGGTATTTTTAGAAAACATTAGTGGTTAAGATGTTAGTTAAGTATAAGTGACATAACCTTGATGATTATCATTTTAGAAAGATTCATTGTTATTTTAGATAAATTGAATGAGTTTATGATAAAATGAATAAGTATATCCTAGTATTTACCATCCTTAGAATATATTATATGATGATTTTACTGATATACTCACACTGACCTGTTTTATTTTAGTAAATGGATGCAACTAGTAGGAACCAAAGTAAATTTTTTTTGAAGGAAACTGTGATGGTTTTCTGAATAACCAACCAAAAGAAATTGGTGCTCTAATATGATCTCTTATAGTTATTCTCAACCAACTGTATGGGGTCATGATTGACCACCTGAACATTACTGAATTTTATAAGGCATCATATATGTTAGAAACAAATCCATACAAAAGTATAGTTAATAATAATAAAGGGAAGTATATTCAAAAACAAATGTGTCAGTGGTGTGGAATGAAAACATAGAAAAATTCTTCAACGGGAAGTGAATATGTTTCAGATGCGGAAAAGAAGGTCATAAAGAATTAACTATACATGGAAAAAGGAAGCATCTGGTTGACTACTATAAAGGGGAATAAGTTATTTCTGAGGGATCAATTGAATGTTTTAAATTTGGTGTGCATGTTCATTACAAAAATAGATGTCCTGTGAATATGGTTTGGGAATAAGATCAAAAGGATCATACAAATATATGTTTACCAATACATAATTCAATTTCAATTGAACAAGAAGAAACTAAAAATGACCTGTGAAGGATATGGATTATTTCTTAGTTCATGTTTTGACTTTACTGAAGTCTTAGGACTCTATGAATGATTTTGATTGTAGGAAATAATTATAAAAGTTTAATATGGGAAAACATTAATAAAGGATCATGAAGAATGATTGATTATTAATATGTCTACATGTTAAGAATTGTAGACTTGTGTTGGATCTATGGATAATGGTATGTTTAAACATATTAAGGATTATATTACTTTGGAAGAATATTTCTTGTATGTGTAACCCTGAAGATCGATTTTTCAAAATGTTATTCAACTAATGATTGTATTTTATTTTGTGGATATTTTTAACAAAACCCATTTCGGATTATATGATCCTTGAATTTGAGACATTTATAGGTTATTACTATTTGGGATGAAAATGTGAGGTATGAGATAACATATCTGGTTAATGTATGATTATTTTATAGTAATTTATCTCATTTTTTGGAATGTTATAAAATTATATAGTGTTTGAAAAAGAACAACCTGAAAACCATGTGACAACCCATCATGTTAGAAAAAGCTGCATGAATTGAACCCACTACCAAAGTGGGACTGGGATTTATCACCTACCATGGGGATAATTGAAGTTCCTAGATCGTATGACTTATTATTTTTTAGTTAAATTAGTTTATTAATATAGAAAATGTTGATTTTGGGGAATTATGTTTTATCATAGGGATATCCATGGTATATGAATATTATTTGGTGATTAAGTGCTAAAGGTTAGTTTGGAAGACATTCACTCTTTTGGGAACACTATATGATTAAGGAAAATAGATTACTAGTGGATAAGATTTGCGGAGTAACAGTTGAAATTATGTTTTGGAAGTATCGACATTTTTATTGTGGTCATATAGTGATTTGGGTTATTTATGGAAATGATTAACCTATCATAGATAATATGTTATTAGGTTAATTACTTTTTAGTATGCTACATTATGAGTAGCTGATGATTTTGGGAGATAAATGTTATTATTTTTGTTAAAAATTGTGTGACAAAATTCTTATGAATTTTGGGAGATAAATGTTATTATTGAGGCCCCTAGACACACATCATGTGGCTTTCTAGATATTTATTTCTTGTCCTGATATTTGAACCCCTTACAAAAAAAAATCATTTTTGAACATATATAAACACAAAACCACATTTCAAATTTGGGTTCACAAAAAGAAGCATTCAAAAAAGGATAAATTAAATTCCAACTAAAATTGTCTACACATATGGATGCATGTTCTTACAATCACTTTATTATAAGAAATCTAATCCCCAAAAATTATCATCAAAATATATTATAAAAACATGACATGTTAAGGATTCATAACTATTCATTATTGATCATGTTTTACTCTAGATCACTGAATGAGCTTCCATTGGAAAACTCCATAAACATGGAAAATTGTTCATTAAAACATGATCCATCGCTTGTTACCATCACCAAACACCCAAGAAGGAGATCTTGGATGCTCACCTTTTCTAAAACACCATCATTTCCTAAAACAATTCACCAACTATCTTGTTTTCAAAATCTACATAGGAATATATTTCTAATGGTTATTCTCCTTCGGGGTTCTCCCCAACTTCATTACCAAATTCCAAAGAAAATTCCAGTTGTCCAATGACCCAATAATCACCATTTTCATCTCACTATACACAAAAGGCTTAAACATATTATACCACTAGTAAAACATTTCATCTTTCTTTCTGAGCCGAAAAAAACACTTATCCACTACATATAAATAAGGTCTGAATTAAAATTTCATTCATATAAATGACATGAAAAACCATTCTAAACAACTATCATACCTAAACAAAAAAACATACAATGCATTCAACATCCCTAGATTTACCAAACACTTCTCCCAATACGTAATGTTTTTATTATTTATAGCATGTTTCACCCCTTGAAATAATTAAAAAAATTATTTAGTCAAATGATTCACTCTATGAATAATATGATGAAAAAATAGTACAACCTTTTAAGAAATATGTAAAATTGGATAAACCACTTAACCATGTCACAATACATAGATCACCCGACGAATCAAATTATAATCATGATATTGACATCGGGTCTATCCACGTATGATTATTCCATCATATAGAAGTCCGAAACACATTATACATTGAGTGAACTTCTATCCAAACATCACACATTATTAACATTTCATAACAACCATCTCTAGGGTCACATATAAAAAAAGTGATATATGAAAACCCAACCATCCAAAATCCTGGTGTGTGTCTACTCTGAGCATAAACAGATCAGTCTTCTCCCTAGGGAATAAGGAAAAAACCTAAATAAAAATGTAAACCCACAAAAAAAAGTTCCAATGTATATGAAACTATTATATATTGAAATTCCAGGGTCATAACACTTCGTATTCAAGTGAAATGAACTATAATCATTCTCTTCATGGATTTTTCCATTGTGTATTCACCAGATTCACGATCATATGGAATATATATATCAGTATTTTTGAATTAGTACATACAATTATATACATGTATGGAAGAAATCATATAATGTTTTTCATAAAAATTGATCAATAGTGGTGATGTCTTTAGTGAAATAAAGAACTATCGAACTTCAATCTTATATAACATATATGGATGTCATGATATAGATGTGTCTCTTGAATACACTCTCCAATATATGAAATCATCAGACTATCCAATTAACAATGGTCCAAGATTTTTATATCTATTATAAATTTGAACTCATAAACCACATGATAGTTTTTTAAAGTTAAAATGGAATAAAACTATGAAATAAAATAAGAAGATCATCCTAAAGAACTTTTCCACAAGAATATCATTTAGAAAATTTGAACACGACACATCAACCAAGTATAAATCATAGTCTCTAAAAAATTAGTATATATTTAGTTTAATAGATCAAAAATAAAAAAATTAAAATAACCACGCCAGATACCATTTTGTAATGTCTTTCCCCAGATCACTCTTTGTATATTAGCTTGATCAGTTCAGTATGTGATCTCAAGCACACATACCAATATCAAATAGTAACCCAAATATATACAGGGGTCAAAGTTGGTACTATAGAGAGACTATACCCCTGTATTAGTGCATCAAAATAATTTAAAATTACCAAATACCATCCACTACTATAAATAATTATAGTACATTGAATAATAATGCGTTAAATAATAATACATAAATTATAGTAATGATCCATGAAACAATGTCACACAAATACTGACCACCCAATATCTGAGATAAATATACGTACCATAATTAATTAAATAATATACAAGGATCTAATGAATCATTAAAACACAAATACATAAACACATCATATCGATCCTTCCAGATCAGACATAGGCCTCAGACCAAACATTTTCATGTAATATACACCTGAGAGCTGCTCAAGTATCCTTATATAATGGAGGACCTAGTACGGTGAGAGTAAAATAATTAGTGAACCACTAATTGTATCTAACAAACCCCACATGTAAAATTATTAGATGAAATATTAAAAAATTATTAATTAAAAAATTATTACTATGTAAAAATTAATCCTACCATCCCATGATCTCTATGTTTATTTTTGAGGGCATATAACCCCATGTTGGCTTGATTTTTATTTATTTTTGTGTACTTCCATAAAACATACCTACCATAACAAAACCCATCACCCATGATCCACCTTTGAGTAGCCAAAAATTATAATTGACCTCCCATTATAGAGTGTCACATATGGGAACAAGCCTTATAATTAGTTTAACATAGCTTGTTAAAATTATTGTATTCATTATAACATAATTGTGAATAATAATTATATGAATTATAACATCAGAGTATAAAACCTAGATGAAATTGATTAATCTGGGACAATATCAATAAGAATTATATTAATTTATGGACTATAAACCTTATTATTTTGATGTTTGGTGAAAATCCCTACATAAATTAAATATATCTAGAAATAATAATTATAATAAAAATAAAACCTATAGATAATACTAATAAATATTTCTGGAATATGGGTACAAGACTTGTAAGAATTTCAATAATTCGGGAAAACCCAATAATAATTTCAGAAATTTTATTTATCCCATGATGAAATAGAAGATTCCATGAAAAAAAATTAAATGACCATGAACCAAGAATATAAAATAGTTCATCACATGACACATTAATTAAACATCCCATTGCAATTTAAAATTCAATTATTTTGTCATGCTAAATTACACAAATAATATTTTTATAAATTCATGGTATGTAAATTCCCATATTAGTGTATAAAAATTCATCTTAATTTCAATTTTTTCAAAACCATTAGGTGGACACAAGTTTTGTCTCTCTTCTACTAGCCACTATGAGATGCATGGGTGGTGGGGAATAAATGACAGATCAAATTAGGTGGTTACCAAATAACTTTGGTCATGATTATGGTGCTTTGAAATAGTTGAACAAGATTGAATTACATTAAATGAAACTAATAAAATAATTATGTATATGAATTATATATCCATCCTTAAAAGTAGTAAACTTCAAAGCAGGAAAACCCCTATGATATTTTCCATGTTAGCTTAGTCCATTTCCAATTCCTAATGTTCCAAGAGTCCCAAGGTTATGCCAAATAATTCCAATTGATTAGTTCAATTAAATTATAATTAATTAAGTTATAAAAACAAAACATACAATGTGTAAATCAACATATTTTAATATATATAGTTTTTAAAGAAAAAACTATATTTGATATAATACAAGATATGTAACACCATGAGTATATGACCAAAAGAATGCTTTTCATTAAATGTGATCATTATAACCTAACAATTAAATTTATGGGAAAGAATTGTATTTCTAACATTATGAAATATTTAGTGGACATTATATTTTATAATTTACTAGTTAATTATTTTTAAATTAGAAATAAGATTTTTAGTATTGTCATTTACTCTTCAAAAAAATGGTTTTCTTCATAAATTGTTCAATATTTTTTTTATTATTGAATATTATTATTAATAAATAAAATTTTTAAAAATTTATTTGATAATATTAATTTTAATTTATGATTTTTAATTTCAAAATTATAATAAGAATATTTCCTGAGAAAGATTTGAAAATTGTGATTTAAAAATGAATAGTGAAAAATACTAATTTTTATTGAAAGTTGTATATTATTTTACGTATTTAAAAATAAAATACTATTTTTATTAGATATAAAAATTCAATTTTCTTATTATATTTAAAATAATAATATAGTGTTTTTAAATGGATTTTATAATTGACCTTACAATAAATGGATTTTTTTTAAATGGTATTAAAAAAACTATTTTGTTGTTGTACATTATGAGATTAATTTTAAATTTAATTCTTCAACTTCTATATTATGAAATTTTAAAAATAGATCCCATATTTGGAATCTTGAGTTCAATATTTATTAAATAGACCACTTTTATTTTTAGAAAATTAGAATAATAACATTTGTAATTTTTATTACCACAATAAAGGGTAAATCATGTTATAATCGAGTAATTAAGGGAAAAATTAATATGATAAGGCTAATAAAATGACCCTTAAACATTATAAAATTTTATTTTATGTATAAATATAATCAATAACTTCTTAAGTTATGAATATGTGTCTTTTTTATTCTTTTATAGGTGATTATGACAATTAAAATATTTTATTTATAAACAAGTCAAAGAAGTCACAAACATATCATTAATAACTAATTTTTTTATTTAATCTAGAGGAAATGTTTGAATATAAAAAGTAATTTGTACTTTATTTTTTTATAAATTAGTTTAATAAATTTTTAGTATTAAATAAAAACTAATAACTTTAAATGGTTACCGAACGATGATCGAATAAATATTTTATAAATAGAAATATCAAATAAATGATATTTATTTTTTTTAAAATGGTTTTTTGATATAATTAATGTTATAGATTAATTTTATATATTTTGTTGTAATTTTAGTGATTTATTGAAATAATTGGTTCAAATTTATTTTGTAGTATTGGTATTTTTAAAACTCAACGTAACGAATAGTGTTAAAATTGACATTAATGATATTTTAAAAATAAAATAATATTTTATTAAACAATATAAAATTATTAAACAAAATAAAATCGGAAAAATTATTTAGATGAGGTTTAAAATATAATACATTATCCACTAATGGGTGTTTATGAAAATTTATATTAAATATATTAACCCTCGAAGAGTAAGAATACATGTTGCCACGGTAATGGTTAAAGGCGGTATGTAAAAGATTGAAAAAAATGATAATGGCAATAATGTCAATTAAACATATCTAAATATAATTTTATGATATTTTTTACAATAAAAATAATTAAATATTCTAAATCAGTCAGATTGACTCCCTTTGAGAAGGAAAATTAATTTATATTAATTTAATATTTTAAAAAAATTCCAAGAGTGACCCTCCCCAATTGTATAAAAAGACTCATGTACTTCTTATTTATTCAGAATTATAACTCATTTTGGATCAAAAAAATATCATTAAAAATTATTAAATATTCTATCCCCATATTATATTGGTTTTATTTTAGGAACAACAACACCCTTAATAGTTATAAACTCATATGGAAAGAAGATTGTCTAAACAAGAGGCACCATTTTTAATCTAACATTTCTTTGTTGATTATATTTATAAATCTATAAAATATTATTAGATAACAATAACATAAAAACTCCAATATATTCAACATACTGAATTTTTTTTATGTCAGTTTCATTACATACATCAATGTCCAATTCCATCAAAATGGAAAATAATTATTCCACTATGTCTGCGGTGGACTACAACCACACAAACTGATGTACTTTTTTTCCATCACCATCTCTGATGTATAGTTACAATGATTTAATTAAAAATTATATATGATATAATTTACATATTAGTCTTTTTAAAAGGATAATATATCATTTCAATTATAACTTTTCCATGAAAATAAAAATGATAACATCATTCGTGCGTATGTGGGTATTATCACCATCAGGAAGGGATGTGGTCCATTTTTCATCACCACATCACATGAACGATGTGTATAACTATTTTTAGAGAATTATTTTGACATTTAAAATATTATGATAATTCTGGAACAATAATATAATAATTATATTTTTTCATTATTGATAACTGGAAATTGAAATGTTACTCACGCAAACATACGACATACCATTAATATTATTGTAAATTATTTCATTATTCATATATGTATGAAATATATGTTTATAAAATTACAATAGATATATAAATATAATAATTATTCCATTATTATTATTCTAGATAAATTAAATAATGTACACTTTGACTGTAAACATCATTACAAATCCATTTTGGATGCATGAATAGAATATCGTCCAAACATCTCACGTAAACATAAATAATTATAAAATTGTTATATAATGCTATTAATTGATATTAAAGCAATAGTAAAATTTAGAATGATTCAACATCATTTATATAATTAACATAAATTTTTTATTAATGAATATATAGGGTATAAGTGAAAAATCAGAGTTGAGGTATATCACATTAATTTAAAAATCATTTTCTAATAGTTCCTCTTTCAAATTATTTTAAAAAATTCAAAGGGAATGTTTTTATAAATTATTCTCCATGAGAATATTTGACCTATTTAATTATTAATTAATTTTTTGAATCATCCATTTAATTATTCTATGGAAATATTAAAATGAAGTGACTTTATTTATATGTTCCCTACGTTTCTATAAAAAAATAAGTTTGTTCAAAAAGGAAAATGTTAATTTCCTAAAAATAAGTTTTTAATGAAATTTTCATCAATAAGAAACACTATTTCAACTATTCTTGGTATTTTTTATTAAAAATGGGGTATCCAAATAAAATAGTACTTATATTTTCAAAATATTTTTCTATATGTGGTTTCATGAGTATTTTAATGATTTTATGATAAAAAGTTCAAGCATAAAATGTTTTATTCATGAAATTGTATTTTGGAATTATATGAATAAGGCGAGCCATATATAACTTATACAAAGTTTGTTACCAATTGTAGCATATGGTTGAGCCTAATATAGCTTATACAAATTATTGATCCAATTATAGCTTATGGGTGAACACGATATATATTATATGAATATTTAATCCCAATTTTTGATCATAAGTGAGCATGATATGTGATATATGAAAATTGATCCTTATTATAGCTCTACATACATTTGATAACGTTTATATTGGATTAAAAACATGAATATTCTTATTAAAATGGGTTTGAAATGGTTTTATCCATAAGATTCCCTTAGTTACAGAATAGAGTATATATTTTTTATTTTGGGTTTTAAATGATATTGTTTGAAAAAATATTTTGTTTTTTAAATTGAAATTATTTTCTTTAGTATCTCAAATTACAATATTCTGTTTTTCAAATTTATAACAACAATAAGAGATATCTTCTTTTTTGTATTATACTAATCTTCTTATGCTCACTTCATATTTAATAACTTTTTTCATTGGATTTTATGTAAGAGTAGGAATAAGGTCAACGTCATGATAAAAATTGGGAAATTGCATCAATGAAAATAAAAAAAGGATTTATTTTAAAAGGGGGTTCTTTTATGGGAGAAATTGAGACTATGTATAAGTGTTCACATATATGATATGAGTTTATTATGTATGATTTTTTCATAATTCATTAAAACTCTAAACCTATAATATATTTGGGAAAAGAAAGCGATTTAAGGTTTTAAAATTTACAATAATATATAATAATTAAGCCCTGATCCATGTAGTTTGTAGTAGAGGAGGGATATAAAACATTGGAGATTATGATGTTTTATTATGATGTTTGTATAAGGGAGAGGGATAACATCATGGGTTTATAATTTCAGGGATCATCCTAAGACCAAAATCAAAGGAACAACTTTTGAGGCATTATGTAATTAAATTTTATGGTGGGTAATAATATTTTTGGGGTTATGTATTTTTTGTTAAGTGTAGGGTATTACATTTTCAGATTAAAAATTAATTTTATGGGATATCGTTTATTTGTTTAAACTTTTCCTTAATAGTATATATATCTTGGGTTTTTATGATATTTCTCACATTTCCAGCAATGTTTTATAAATTATATTAATAGGAAATAGTGTAAAACAAACATGTCGGGTGATAATTTGTCGCATACGGAAATACCATGGGAAATGATCACATAAGTGAAGGGAGAAAATGGTAAACTACCTACCAATAAACTATTTTTTTACTTGGTTAGTCTAACTATGGATGAAAAATATGTTTATATAGGGAACATATGTAATATCGTATAGAATACAATGATATTTTATTGGAGAAGTAAATTTTGAATTATATTTTTTTTCTTTTTGGTGCATAAAAATGATTAGTATAACATGTAGATTACATGTATTGGCCATATTTTTTTTGGTATGAGAGTAATTTCTGTTTTGGAGATAAATATCTAAATTATCATTGATGACTATGTGATCATATTCTTCAGAATTTTGGGTCTCGGTGATATTTAAGACTATTTTGAGGAATTTTTAGAAAATTTATTTTTCTAATAAATTTTGTTAAACCTTGGGTAATACTGTTTAATTTTGTAGATTTATATAGTTTTCATCATATAATGTTGTTTTGAAACTTACGGGAAGATGGCTCCGCATTCTCTAGGGAGCGCCCTCTCGGTTCACTGGGCGACAACTAGGGTTTTCCCTTGAATCCTATGGAGACCGTGGTGGCTCCTCCTCTGCGCGAGCCGTTCTCCAGATTTTCTAGGCTCGCCTCCCTCCCTTTTCTCTGTTATTCCTTTCACCTTTTAGGTTTGATTTCGTTACGCCTTCTTTCGTGGTGTTCCGGGACCGAAGCTTCAATCTCCCTCCTCGGCTGCTCTTTTCATCTTCCCTGTCATGCTCGACCCCATATTGGTCCTGTGCGATGGTTCTGATGGACGGATTGGGATGGTGTCAGTGGCACGCTTGTTTGGGGCTTCAGCCTTTCTGGTTCGGGGTTTTTTGTGTCTGTGGTGTTCTGCTTTTCCACATTGGTTCTGGTTTTCTTCCTTTTTGTTCTCGGTCCTCGCGTCTACTTGGTGATGGCGCTCTGGTTCCCGTTCGTGTCGACACCGACTTCTTTCATGGAGCTTAAGGGGCCCGACAACGGTTGTGCTGATGAACTCCTTTGCCGCTCAACCTGCTCTGACCCCAAGTTCTTATGTGCCTCTCCTAGCGCAGTGGTTATTACGAGGTTTTGGGACTTATGGTTCAGTTTTGGAAGAGATTCAAGGTGGCCGTTGCTCTAGGCGTGAGTCCTTCGACGTCGGCGGTGTTCTATTTTGGATTCAACTACGTTTTTGGGGAAGATTCTGATAGAGCAATGCATATTGATTTGTAAGAGGGTTTCCATGTAAGAAGATATTTTCTGGATTTGGTGGTTTTCGCTGTTTTTGTGGTGTTCGGCGACGATGATCGAGGGCGAGAAAACTGATGTGTCAGTCTATAGCAGGAAACTTTTTTGTGACTTCGACTGATGCGAGCGTAATCATCATATCCTCATTTTGTGTTGGTTTTTTGAATCTTGTATTTTGAATTTGGCTCACTGTATCCTGCTATTTTGAAAATCAAATAAAAAGATAGTTCTCAGTCATCCATATAATGTTAATTTATTTTTGTGCAATTATCTTAACTAATACTAAAAAATATAGTTTTGGTTGATGTATATTGATATGAGTAACATATTTTTTTCTTTTGAAATTCTTTTGATACATAGGCATTGATTATAATTCTTTACTGATGTAAAAATTCATTTTAAATAATCATTGTTTGGTTGAAAGGATTAATTTTTTGTTGAAATCTTTTATTAGAATTGAATAATACTTTTCATGTCTGTAAATTTCCCAATTTTATTAGTCCAGTTAGTAAAATAAATTTATGGACCCGTAAAAATGTTGTTTGAATTAATAATCTTATTATTTTTTCATACAAAAAAAATAATGGAATTTTTACCCAACATAGATTTTCAATTTCTTGGTGGTTAAATTTCTCATCACCATTTTCTCTATAACTACTTATCAATTCTTGGGGTTTATCTTTTATTTTCAATGATAATGGTTCACAACATGGTAAACTTTTATGTGTTATCTCTGGTAACCATGGAACATTATTTTCTCTTTAATTAAGTGAAAGTTTTAGTAATCATTTTCTGAAGTGTGATTTCAAAAAAATATATTATGAAAATACAAACCATATTAATTGATACCAAATTCAAAATTATTGGTACAAAATTTCTCAAATGTGGAAGAATACAACATCCATATTTTTTAATGGAAATTCCATTTTCAGTAGCATACAAGACACATAACACTGAAAATAAATTAATAATAGGATCCTATTTCTTAAATGTTTCGGTTATAACAAAACCATTAAATTGGAAGGAATGAATAGTATTACTGACATTATAAAATATATAATTGTAATATTTATTACTAATTTATTAATTTATTCGTTTGAAATAAGAACATAAATTTTTAGTAATCTTAATTTATTCCTAAAAAAATGGATTTCATGAAAATTTGTTTTTTTTATTTTAATGAGTGAATATTATAATTAATTTCTCAAATTTATATAAAATATATTTAAAAAAATTAGTTCATTTTTAAATTATTTATTTGTGAATTATCTTAGGATTATTTATCTAAATTTTATGAAAGTAATGATATTTCAATGAAAACTAAAAATTACTGATATTTATTGATAATAGTATCTTAATTTCATGTATTTTCAAATTAAAATTATATTTTCATAATTTTAAAATTAAATTTCTTCAATTTTATATCAAATAATTAAATGATGTTTTATTAAATGTCTTATTTAAATGATCATAGTTTAAAAAAAATTATGTTAAAAAAGTGAATATTTCTTAAATATTATTTTCTAAATTTTATTAATATAATTTTAAATTAAAGATTGTAACATCTATATTTTTCGAATTTTTAAAAATAGATATTATATTTTTATTAATTAGGTACAAATTTTTTATATTTTATCTTTATTTTTGGATAGTATGAATAATTTCATTAATAATTTTTGTTAACACGATACAGGGTAAATCCAAAAAAATAGTGATTAATGAAACTAATAATATGATATGGACTATTAAATGTCACCAAAACATGATATTATTTTATTAAATGGGTAAATATAATCTATAATTACTCATGTTAATAATATATCTAATTTTCCATTTATATGTTATTATAACATTTATAATATTTAGTGAAAGAAAAGAAAATATGTTACAATCATATATTTAATAAGTAATCAATTTTTAATATGTGGTTATCCAAAAGATATTTTTTACTCTAAATTTTTTATTGAAGTAAAAATGATTTATCTACACCATGGATTCTGATTTATAAATTTTAATAAAGAAATAATATCCTTTAAAATATTACATAACATTAATGTTGTAATAATTTCAATCATGGAAATATCAAAAAATGATATTAAAAATGATACAATAAATTAAATGTGATATAAATAATGTTATAAATGAAATATTTATATTAATTATACATGTTAGAGTTGTATTAAATTATTTTTTTCAATGTTATCTTATCTTTTTATACTTGTAGAATTCAATGTAATGAATTGTGTCAAAATTGATGTAAATGACATTTTAAATTAAAATATATTTTATTTATTTATTTAAAATTCTTCAAAATATTAAATTTTACAACCTTTTTAGTGTCTGTTTTAATATCTCACCCATGATCCATATATTTGTATCTCGGTAGTTCATTTTTAATTTATAATCCATAACAAGTAAAAAATCCATATTGTCAATATAAGAGTTAAACGGTTAAAATATGTGATAAAGCTAAATGATAAAGATTTGAATGTTAGGTAATCATATAAAAAATTATGGGATTGGATTATTTCAACTTATATTAATCTTATATTATAAATAAATTAGTATGGTTCCCTTTTTAAAATGAAATTAATTTATTTTTATTTAATATTTACAGAAATTCTAACAGTGTCCCTCCTCTATACTACAAAAAACCCATCATATTATCCTTTATTAAAAAATTATTTTTTTCAAAAAATATCTTCCAAATTTATTAAATATAACCCCCCTAATTGTTTTGGTTCTCTATCACGACCCGACCTGTACCAGGGCTGGAGCACCAACTACCTCAAGCCCGCCTTCATAGGCCAGGGGCTGGAAACAAGCGCCTAAGGCACAACAAACTCAGGGAGGCCTTTGCCAAAGAACCTGTACACACACACGCAGCTATCTGAATGAAAAATTGCAGAGAAAAAAAATAAAGGTTCTACACTACTATAAAAAGGGAATAAAAAAAATTGCATCGTCCTCTAACAGTACAAGTACAATAAAAGTCAAGCTAAAAGAGAAATGGGAAAAAATATACACCAAACTCGAAAAGTTCCACAACCTGGCAACAGGTGAAAAAGTAAAATAGATAGAAGAGTCCCACTCTTGAATCCAAATCTACGACCACTACACGCCGTCTAAGCACCCCGTATCCAGAAGCTCCTCTCATGTCACGATCAACCTGTCCGTCGTCTGCAAGGGCTAGCCAAATACGAGAAAAACCCATGTAGGGGTGAGTATAAGAATACTCAGTAGGACGCCGTGAAGGCTCGAGGGAGCATCAAGAGATGTATTGAAGAGGAGAGATGTAAGAGAGAACAAGGTACAATAATAGTGAACAAAAAGAGTACAGCTCCAACCAGTAATAGGTATGATCGCTCAAAGAAACTCAAATGAGAGAGTAAGAAGATCTTCATCTCACAGCTCACACTAGGTATATGCCCATACTTAAACCCAGGGAAACCAGATTTACTCGTATCTCAGACCTGTATTATAGAGACAAGTTACACAACTGCATACCCCTGTTATGGATCCAGTTCAATGATTCCATGAGGCACTGATCTGGGAGAACTCACTCCATGAGTCTGATAGTTCTTGATAACGTCCTTCCGGAAAGTATCATTCGTCGGAAAGGTCATGAGAGATATATGGACTCAATACGGGAGAACACACTCCTGAGTGGGTAAAGATCACTATAGATAGATGCACTCATTATGGGAGACACACTTCTGAGTGGGAAATATCATGATACACAGATGAGGATCATTTCCAAGGCCATGGTGGATACCGTGACACATCCGGATTCACCAGCTAGGTGGATTTACCATCTAGGTAGAAGATCAACACCCGGTAGAGTTGGTCACATCGATGCCTCACTCTACCTAGGGTAAGGAATGGATAGAGGATCTCGTGCCGGGCCTCTCAGAGGGATGCCGACTCTATCACAGAAAGTACTGCTGAATGAATCATAATCCTGTAGAAGGAAATGATGTCTGACCCACAGGGGAATGAATAAAGGGGCACTAACCCAAATTAAACATGTCCAAGATATGGTGGGCAAGAAGATAAAACCATGTATTGAAAATTACAAGGCAAGTAGAAAGGTTACACTCCATGTCCTCTGACCCCGGGTACTACCTGTGTACAACGGCCCGTGTCACAAGGCTGGTCATGAAAATCGAAACCACACGGTGTGTGAAAAGATAACACGCTGTGTCAAAGTATCTGGGGTCCACCCCATGTACGCTAGCAATGTGCCAGTACATGGTCTCAAACCATGTATGTCAACCTGTGTAATCAGAACATAGGGTGACACTTACAACTGGTCTGGTCTGGCCGTGTGGTGGAGTACCGACTCTGAATATAGAAAAACCATCTCAAAGGAAAATAGACCTGCACCCATGAGGTGGGGAGTCCCGTCTCTACCGGAGTAGAGTAAGGAATACCTGCACATTGAGTCATCAAGGGAGTAGCCATCCTAACTCTCACTAATTGAAACACCTTGGTTATGCTCCTCAGGTTATCACTCATACCACAACAGCCACTGTTTTCCACAAGGGAGCAACCTGAAGGACAACCATGTCATAAGGTTTCCAACACGACAGACGGTGCATCAATTTGACGCCTAATCTGTAAGTTATAGACATTTTAGTACAGAGTGCCTGTTTAATTTGTGTTCAATCCAACCCAGTCGTACATTAAACGACACTGGTTAACCAAACTAATCACACCATTGCGATCCATACGAAAAAACACATGAGATAGACTACCCATTAGTCCAATACGGATAGCCGGTGAAAAATTTGCATTTTACCACAACATGCGCGAACTGGGCCTCATGGGGCCAGCAGTTCGACCTCAACTTAAAAATCCAAAATTGTTCTTGAAACATTCATCTTAATTTTTAGGGTAACAATGTCATAGACGGTTCTTCATTCCGACACCATATGAGGGAGATAATTCGGATAAAAGATCCAGTAATAAATAATAATAATAATATTATTCGGTGTTTCATGGACCCTATCCACGAACCAGAATTTAGTATCCAACATTATAATTAAATCGACCGTCTTAAAGACAGGGTCATGTCACCTCTAACGGATATTCAGTCAGACGTTGCATGCATGATTTATAATGGGTCGAAGATTTAATAATGATATTAAATCTATTAATCCCCGAGCGTTTCGGGTACCCGATCCGAAAACCCAAAAAATACATCCAATATTGGACTCATAAATTCCGTCTCGAAGTCAGGGTCACAATGCCACTGACGGTTCGAGAAACCGACGTCAAACGAATAATTTGCAGACAAAAACGTGTTATATAATCAAAATTAATAATAACAATATTGTATTATTATTATTAATTACTTATTTATTTATTTTCTAACTCCAAAAATCAATCACGATTTGGAATTATTGCCCTCTAGAATTCATCACCAAATCCCCCATTTATCATTTATTTCTATTTTAATTTTATTCCCACTATTATCTTATAATTCCTCCCTCTCTCCAATCTCATTTATTCGTCCACGATTACCTCATGCACCAAAAAAAGTGGCACCTTCCCTTGCCAATACTCCATTCCCAACACGCCCCATCTCTTCTTTGATTTTATTAATTTTTTTCAATATTTTTAATATTTATCCTTTCAAATTCATTCTTTATCCAATCTCATCATCCGCAATTTTTATTACTAGAACCCTAATCACATGGTGTCCCGCATGGCTAGACTGCTGCCACCACCCCCAGCTACCCGCGCCGACGCACATCAATCCAGCCACATCGTCTGGCTCTCATCAGCTCGTTGCACCGAAACTGCACCGTGAAGACACACTGAAATTGCACCATTACTTTTCCCCTTCCACAGTCCACTGTATCTTTGTTTTAACCCCAAAAATTCTGACGACTGTAGATTTACGATCCTCTAGTCGAGATCTCCATGTTCGTATGTTGCGCTCAATGAAACATTGATTTTTTGATGTTCTTAATTATTTGGCACGAAATAACGTGTGGAGAACATGCGAAGAACGTAGTAAAAAAGGTTCATGGACCATGTGTTCATTGATGGCCATGTTTGTTTGGACATCATCTTTGAGAATCAATAACACACGTAATTGGTAAATAAATATTTATCACAATTCAAGATTTTAAATCTCAAGATAAATGAGAAGAAATAATTTATTCAACCCATTTTTTTCGATCCACGAATTAATTCATTTAGTTTGTGTTCGTCATGAAAATTCAACCAGGTAAGGAATTTACAAAGATAATTACTACCTCAGGTTTGGATCAATCGTTGGGGGAGATCACGTTCACCATGATCCTCTCGGTGTTGAAAAAAATCGCACTTGCACAACTATGAGATGAAGATGTTGCGTTCGTCGATCTTCGAATCGCAAGGATCCAAGGCTTCACCGTCGTTCGTCAACGGAGAGGATAGGAGAGGAGAGGCGAAGGCGTTGTTGGAAAAAAGGGTTGTGAGGCTGAGATCTCATAACCATGAATTTATAACCTCCTATCATGTTAAATTAAATTAAATAAATAATTCAATAAACAAGTATTTAATTATTTAATTATTCTCCCATGATGGTGCATAAGCCTAACACCCAATACCAACAAAGCATACACTCTGTTTAGGGTAAAACCTACATTATGAACTCATCGGTGGCCTCATATTTTCCATCTAAGTCCCTGATCTAGAGATATTCAGGTTTGAGATATTAAATGAATAAATTAATAATTTATGTTATCCATTTAATAATACTCCAACAAGCGAGGGGTCAGAACATCCCGTGCCGACTATTTTTATGTTGCGCCAAGGGGAAACAATGTGTTCTGAACCCAACAGTGGTCTCAGATTTCCAATCTGTTAAACCATTTAAGAGATATCCTTTTTTTCTTTAGTTAGTCGTGCATGCGTAATATAAAAACACATATCATTTTTATAAAATTAATTCTGGGTACACCGGGCCTTGGAATTGCACGTCGTCTCAGCACCCAGCTCTAGAAATATTCTCAGAAATATTTAAAACCCTTATTAGGCCAAAATATAGGCCTTTACATTATTCCCTACTTCAAGCATTTCATACTTGAAAATAAAAACTAGGAAACCACTTGGGATACCGAGCCCACACTTATCCCTCTCATCTCCTAGAGAAACCTATAAGTTTCTGTGGGGCAAGAGAATATATACCAAATGGGTGGTCCACCCTCATAAGGCTTTCTTCAGTTGTTGAAGTGTGTAGTAACACACACATATATTCTCAGTTGTGACACATGTAAGGAATTGTTTACCCACTCCAACTATTTAGGTTAAGACAAGGTAGTATGAAACCTTTCCATCTCCCCGAACAGTCTTAAACGACCTGATAGAACTCGTGGGAAAGTTTGTCTCCTCGACCGAACCTCTACATGACATGTCACAACTCGAATCACTATTTGTCACTAAGACAAAGTATCATGATTCCCTCCTTCAAAATATCCATATGGTGAAAACCTAAGGATATCTAGTCACACAAGATTTCATAGTTGATGAATCGCATCCAAGACTCTCTTACACACTCGAGAAGTAACGGAGTCAACACCATCGACTAATGAAAAGTTGTACCCTCATGTTACAAAAGGGTCAGCTACCGGGAAGTTAACTGCTCTGAAACTTCCCGCACTATGTGAGTATGGGTCTTCCAGAACTTCCCGCGAAGGGAATCTACTACATGAACGAACCTTGATTGCACAAGTCCACAAGGTTCTTCCACTGTGCTTTCGCTGCGTTGCCTGTGTCCCGTATGACCACGTGTCTATGAATGATCATGAGAAGATCTCCAACATTCGGATCTCATCTGGCACCTCCTAGATGAAGTAGACATCTCAGCTCTATTGTTCTCACTGTCAAAACCAGCTGTATGGAATAGAAGGAAGCTTTCACCAAGATCTGCTCAGTGTTGACAAAGATTGCACTTGCACAACGATGAGAAGAAGATGTTGCGTTCATCGATCTTTGAATCTCTTGGATCCAAGGCTTCATCGACATTCGTCAACGTAGAAGATAAGAGAGGAGAGGAGAAGGAGAGGTTGGAAAAAAGGGTTGTGAGGCAAAGATCTCATAACCATGAGTTTATAACCTTCCATCAGGTTAAATTAAATTAATTAAAAAATTTAATAAACAATTATTTAATTATTTATTTATTTCCCTATGATGGCGCATAAGCCGAACACCCAATGCCAACAAAGGTTACACCCTGTTTAGGGTAAAGTCTACGTTCTAAGATCATCGGTGGCCTCATATTTTTCATCTGAGTCCCTGTTCGAGAGATATTCAGGTTAGAGATATTAAATTAATAAATTAATATTTCATTTTATCTATTTAATACATCGCCAATGAGGGAGGGTTCAGAACATCCTATGTTGACTTATTTTATATCACTCCTAGGGGAAACACTGCATTACGGACCCAACCGTGGTCTTGGATTTCTGATCTGATCAATTGTTTAAGAGATATCCCATTTTATTTAGTCAATCGTGCTTGCATAATATAAAAACACTTTACATTTTTTTAAAATTAATTCTGGGTACACCGGACCTTGTAATTGCACATCGTCTCAGCGCACAGCTCTGGAAATATTCTTAGAAATATTTCAATGTCTTATTAGGCCAAAATTGGGGTCTCTACATTATCTCTTATGAATACGACCACCCTTAGTGGTATTAAGGTGTTAATAAATAAAGATTGTCTTAATGAGAGGAGTTGTTTTTATTCAAGACTTTTTGTTTTTATATTCTTAAACATCCCAAAAACATTATTAATCCTTGATAAAATAATAAATAAATTATAATAAATATATTGGTATGTAATTATATTGGTTTCACTATGTATATTTGTATCCAATTACATCAAATGGGAAGATAATTAATCGTTCGTATGTACGTTGAACTACTGTGTCACGAACTGATTTAATTCAATTTACATCACCATATCTCATCAAAGATTATAATTATGTAATTAATGATTATATATAATAATAATTAAATATTTACAATTCTAAAAAATAAAAAATATAATTTACTATTTTACCTATCGAAGCCCAATAAAATTATAACTTTGTATGTGCGTACTAGTGAATTATCACCTCCAAAGAGCGATGGGATTCAATATTTATCACCACATCACATGAATAGAATATATACGTATTTTTATATGATTAATATGATATTGATGATATTATGATATTAATTTAAATATAAAATTATATATACATTGTTTCCATAATGATCATTGATGTTTTGAAATGTTACTCCTTCGTATGTACGACCTACCATCTCCATTATTTTAGCATAGTTCAATATTCATAAACATATGTAATTAATGGATTTTAAAGTATAAATTATATATAATAATTATATTTATTTAATAAATATTTATATAGTTATTATTTATTAATTACTAAATAGACAATAAAAATCATAAAACATTCTTTTTAGACTCGTATTCCGAATATAATCAAAATATCAAATGTGATCATGATTAATTTAGTAGTTCATATATCAATGTAATAACTGATAAAAATGAATAATAAACATGAAAAATGTTCTAAATAATGTAAAAACTTAACATGTGTTTATTATTTATAATAATAAATTACATAAATGATAAACCATACATGAGGTAAATGTCTTTCATTTAAAAAATCATCTTTTACTAGTTCCCCCTTTTAATCCTTTTAAAAAAGTAAAAAAGGAATGTTCACATAAATTCTACGACATGAATAGATTTTCTATATTTAATGATGTATTATTATATTGAAAATTTATATAAATTATAAATGGAAATTTTCAATTTATTTTTTTCATTTATAAGTCCATAACATTACATTAAAACAATAAGTGTTTTCAAAATGTCAAAGTTTTATATTACAAAAAACAATGTTTTTAAAGATATTATATTCAATTTAAAACCATATTTCCATTTTAATTTTTATTTTCAATTTTAAAATTTGTTTTAAATTAAAATTTTATTCTCATATCCAAAATTTTTCATATGGGTTTTAACGATTTATTAAATTGTTTTATGAAGAAATGTGTAAGCATATTTTTTATATTCGCAATATGGTGGATGAGAATTATGTGAATTATTTTGACTGATATTGATTATTGAAATGATTGTGCCCTATTATATCTTCTAGTGATGTAGATGTCCCATAAACCTATGGTGATAACGATTATAACTCTCCAATACATTGAATTGTGTTTATATTGGAATTTGGACATATAGTAATTCCAATTAAATTTTTCTAAGGGGATTTATTAATATGAAGAAATAAGTTACCAAAAAACGTTTTTATATACATGTTATGGGTTTTATTGTATTTAATTCAATAAAAAGTTTGTTTTTTTCAATAAAAATTTATTTTTTTCCTTATATTAATGAACGTTAAATAATTTTTCATTATTTTCACTATACTAATGGTTTACATTCTATATATAAATTACTAAGAATTTTGTGATCATCCAATTTTTTAAAATATATTGATATACCTATAAATATGTGTAGGTATGAAGTTTTTGTCATGTTAAAAAAATTTAATATTATTCCATAAAAATAAAAATGATTTATTATAAAATGGTTTCCTTTTGTGGAAAAAACATATACTGAGAATAACTGTCCACTTGTAATGTATGTGTATAATCCATAAGAGGACTTATTATTTCCCTGAAACTCCATCTCAAAATGATCATCAAGAAAATATTGTTATTTCATATTTAAAAATTTACTAGAATACGTAATGTTCATGGTTGGGCACTTAAACATATGGAAAAGTAAATACAAGATAATGTCACCTGATTATAACAATGTAAAACCATATATGAAATATATGTAAGATGATTATAATGCCCCGAACCTAGTTACCCTGTTTCGGTTCTTTATTATCTAACATTGGTATGATCACAAGGAATCAAGTACTGAAAGACCGATCAGTTTAGCAGTCTTGGAAATAGATTACATACATGAATGTTAAATTACAATTTCTATCATATAACAAAAACAATCCTTTGAGAACTCCATTTTTTCCTTAGCTTAACCCTGTATCTCAAACATAACACACTTCCTTGGATCCTTGGAAAATAAAACATAAGAAATGGGTGAGCTTAAACACTTAGTAAGGGAAATAAATATAGCGGAAGATAACATAAATATTATGCATGGTGAATAATTGAATCCTCATGCCATTACCAATAATAAACATGAATACTTTAATGGCAGGAATATGATCTGAGTAAATAATTCCATAATAAAACATAATCATGGGTATTATACATGTCGAATGACCACTTGAACCATCAATATTATTTTCATAATGAGAGAATGTATAATGATGGACATTATAAATCATTTTTTCAAGGCCTCGACCAAGAAATCTAAAAATTATTAAGGCCTCGACCAAAACTATATATATGATTGGTAAAGGCCTCAGCCAATTCCATGTTTAGTTTTCTCATGATACCTATCGATGCATCGAAGAGCTGTAGTAGGATCCACCCATCACATAATAAGTCCAATACATTTCTTATATGAAAAGGTTGAAATATAACATCAGCATTCATATTAAAACTAGCATACTAAATGTCAATAATTTTACCATAAACCATAAATGGTATACAAATAACCCATCCACATTCAATCATATAAAAAAACCTTCAATATAATATTAATGATTTTTATCATAATAAATAAACTTCAAACAAGTTTAAAATCAATCAATGGTTGTTGGAATAGATTAAAATTATTTGTAAAACTCTTTGAAATAAATATCCATTTTTCATGTAAATATTTAAAAGTCACATGATTTAGAAAGGAGGACATTTAAAGACATTTTTTAATCAATGTTTCCCATACCACATTGATACTTTTGAAAGGAATTAACATTTTTTTAAAACCTTCATGTCCATATAAATAAATCCTTAAAAACCATTTTGAAAACATGGATATTAATGAAAATGATTTAGAAAAATAAATATTTAAAACATTTAAAATGATGCTTCTGTATAAATTCACTCAAAACTAATCTCATTAAAAACACTTTTATGAAACATGGACATGGATAATAAATATGTCTCAGAAAATACTTACCAAGAAATAACCTCGGATAATAATGATATTGTGAAATTAACCATTACCTTGTACCTTTCCATGGTAGAGGGTATGTTAACCTCTTTCATAATTGTGAAATAGTTTTTATTAAATTATACCAGAATCATATACATTAATATGATATCATATATGATCTTTTAACACTGCTTTGTTAATAACAACTTTGTATTATCGTCGTTTCAGGTGTTAAAAGAATCATTTTCCTTTATATTATTTGTTATGTGAGTCATATTTGTTATGGATGGGATGCATCTTATTAATATCTAGAATTATATAAAGTCTTTATAAAATTTTTTAATCATCAAATGAAAATTATTCTTGAATGTATATGATGGGAAATGAATCTCATCGCGTTTGTGGTGATGATAATCTGTACACACGCACGAGCGATAATATCATTATTTTGATATTAAAATAATATATATTTGGATGGTATATGATATATACAGAATCATTATCATGTTATATTTATTATTTACATCAATAACACATAATTATTATACCCATCCAAATAATAATGTATTGAATAACAATTACACCATGACTTGGAGACGGTAAGACGTACATACGCATGTATGGAGACATGTCATTCAAATAATGATAAAATAATGAATATGGTTGTACCATATTTATAATTTCATCAAAGTATATAGAAGATACTGGACTTATCATTTTAGAATAAAAAAACAATGAAGGAGGAAGTGGAAGAAGAAAGCAACTTGAAAGAGGGTGGTGATATCATTACCTCTTCTTAGGGTTATTCCTTTTGATTTTATCAAAAGGGGTCGTTAGGTTGGCTTTATAACTAAAGAAAGTCCTATAAGATGAAGGGAGGATAGTTGAGAGGGTATTTGGTTAGGTTTTAGTTGAGGCAAAATTCTTTGAATGTGTGAATTAGAGAGAAGGGGGAGTTCCTTTTAAAGAGAGGGGTGAGGGGCGCCTTAGGAAAAGTTAGAAATATTATTTTATAATTAAATTATTTTCGACTTATAATGGCTTAAAATGAATTATTTAAAGTATAAGGTGGGGATGGGTAGAAAACAACTTATCCAATAGGTTTTAGATTTGGGTTGGGTCACTATATTAACCTTATCTATTAGATTTAACTCTTAGTTAAATAGTTTGACTTTTACAATGTCTCTTTGTATTTTTTTTATTATATGGTTAATAAACATACCATAAAAATCCAAGAGAACCCCAATAGGTTCATCAATGATGGTTATAATATTTTTTAGTCCTTATAGCCGGACCTTAGACTTTTAATATTTTTATGTCAACCAATAATATAGTATTTGTTTTTAATAACTCAATTATGTCAATTTTAACATTATTTAATTATTTATTTTTGTTAAAGTCATAAAAAAATTATTAATTCGAAAAAAATTCATTAAATCAACCTTAACATGTCTTATTTACCTATAAAATTCGTGGATGTCATAAAAATATTGAAATTATATTTATTTTACTATTTATAATACAATTTATTTGATTCTTTCATTAATAAGGTAATTACTGCATCATCATTGTGTCATAAATAAATTTAATTTTTTAATGTATAAAAAATTTAAATAAGTTACCATTATATAGGAAACATTTATGTATTTCTAATGAATATTTATAGTTGAGTAGATAAGTTTTATATCCTCATATAATAGTTTTTTTACTATAAGATATTTTCTTTTATTATTTTTGTCTCTACATTAAATTATTTAATATATAATTTCATTATCACTTACAAGTGGCTCCATGGGGTCATAAAACCGACCCAAATATTCCAATGGTCGAAATTATTTCAGAAAATAGGGTTAGGACACATGTTAGGGTAATTTAATACTATTAGAACATTATTTTTTAACCTTATTTACTGGATTTACCCCTTTAGCAACGGTAAATGAAATATTATTGTAGTAAATATTTCTAATGATTCAAAATAAAAGTTACTTATTTACACAATTTGGACCTCCTGACTCCAAATATGGAATCCTTTTTTCTAAATTCAAAACACAGAAGTGGCAGAAATTAATTTAAAATTAATTTTCGTTGTCAAAACAAAAACCGTGTTTTTAAGAAATAATAACTATCAAAAGATTGACACTGGCTTATGTCTAGTTTAAATGTGAAATTACGTCCAATGAACAAAATTGGAATAAAAGGTAAAAATCTAATCCAATTATACTTAAAAACTCAATATTATAATTAAGAACTATTTATTATTATGATTAAAAATTTGTTTTTACTTAAAATTTTGTATTTTCACTATTCATTAAAAATTGACTGTTTTCAGAAAAATACCAAAATTTCACCCTAAGCTAATTTTGATATTCTGAATTAAAAAATTTAATCAATTTTACCAATTTGAAAACATAGAATTTTCATTAATTAATTTAATATTAATTTCCTTTGTCAAAACCAAAAACGTATTTTTAAGAAATAATATCTATAAAAAGATTGATACTTGTTTATGTCTGATATTAAAGTGAAATTATTTAAAATGAAAATAATTTGATTAAATGTAAAAAATATAATATAATTATACTTCCAAACCATTAAAATATATAATTCAAAAATATAAATTATTTTGACTAAAAAAGTTGTTTTAATTTAAAATATAGCATTTTTCCATATTCACCCAAATATAAAAGTTATCATAAAAACACCAAAAATATATTGAAACTAAATTATTATGTATCAATTATAATGAAGAAGATTATTTTGTAAAATTTAATATATAAAAGTTTCAAATATTGTATTTAAAATGTGTTTTCCATTAAAAGGCGGTAAAATTGCATTTTTTGAAAAAAAACTTCTTTTATCTGAAAAAATGAAATTGTTCTTAAATTATGTCATAGAAATAATAATATGGATTATAAAATTATAATGATTATATAAAGTTCAAAATTCAGTTAATACAATTCATAAATGCTTTTGAACGGCTAGTTTGGTAAGTCATGGTGCGCTTGAACCCGTTGTTGCGTGTAGTGAAAGTTAATGAATTACATTGAAAAATAACGCACTATGAAATATTGGGGTGTTACATTATTCCCTACATCAAAAAACTGTGTCCTAACATATTGAAATTGTTCTTCTAAAAGAAATGGTTGAAAATAGAAAATACCTTTTTGGGATAACCCTATATATGAAATTGATTTAATAGAATTTAGTCTTAATAAGAGGAAAAGGGGAATGAAAAATTCACCACCAAATTATGATCTTGATTAAGAGAACATTTATGGAAATTAGAGACACATAATTGGAGGAATGATATAAATATTTATTGGGAGTGATTGAGGTCATCAGTAACAAATAATTGCAGAATTGAGGGCCTGAAAGCCATCAATCTATGATGATTTAAAATATCATCGGTTCAACAAAATATAAGGTATTAGGATAACACATTTTTAGTTTTAAGATCATTTACTAAATGTTTATGAATTAATTTCTTCATAGAATAAAAAAATAGGAAAAAATTATACTTTACAAGTAGAGTTCCATCCATTAACTAATATCTCCCACAAAATCATCATTTTCTCTAAAAGATAATAGAACTAAAAAAATATTTTAGTTATCCTATTCATATAGGGTTCCAAAAAATGAATTTATAATTCATCTACCAGTACTTTTTTAAAAAACTACATTATTCAATCCAGGACATCATGCATGCCAGTGGTATGTGATACACCGTTGTCGCCCTTTAATTGCAGGTACAAGTCTCGCGGCCTTTCCAGACACGACAGGTTGCCACCGGACCTCCGAGTTTTCCTTTTAATAGAAATTCAAAAATAATCTCAAACTAGAATTATCCAAAATACTTATGTCCAAACACAAAGTCCAAAATTTATAAAGAATGTCAATACAATGAAGATCATGTATTCTTTTAAAACACTCAACATCCTGAATTACTATAAATCCTTATTGATTACAATAATGATCTCTTATTCTTTATAGAATACAGGACATACTCCTTTTATCCCAAAATGTTGTAAACTCCAACAATGATGGAATATACAAATAATTAATCATTTTCAAGGTAGTCAAGAATATACAATATAATTTATCCAAATCAATCATGTATTATTCTAAAATCACTACCTCGGTATCAGAAATATATTATGGTTTATCTTTCTCTCAACCATATATTTTCCAAAAATTTAACCTATTATTGATTCACTTTTCCTGGTTCTACACAATCTCAAGTCCTTAATGAAATAGTATTACAGTACAATCCTTATATACTCTATAATTCTTATAACATGTACATCATTAATACAATACTCAAATGACAAAATACATTAATAACAACGTAAGAAATCAAATAATTCCTCTTCATCTTTGGTAGTATCATAACATTATTATTATCCAATAACAGCATTTGGGGTATACTCTGATGATTTGGACCTTGATTCACGTAGTGTCCCAACTCTTTGTAGATGAAGCATTGTAAATTTTTTTTAAAAAAAATTACCATTCTAATCACGTACTTGGTGTCCTTTTTCTCTACACGTATAACAAACTCCCATTCCCTACAAGAATTTACCAAGGTGATTATTTCCACAGTTATCACATATAGGAAAATCCTTCCTTTTCATCTTCCCTTTATCCATATTTCTCTCTTATATTCTTTTCTTCTCTTGCTTCCCTTCAAAAAGATAAGACTCAGAGAATTCTTTACTTATCTTATTAACACATGACACTATTTCATAATATGTTGAGAATACATGGGAGACTATTTCCCTCTAAATGTAGGATAAATACCATCAAAGATATGATCCTTATTACTCTTTGGATCATACATATTACTGGAGTTCACATTCCTTCTACTGGGTGCCATTTCCATACAATGGAATACACTTGGTTAGTTTTTGAATTGCAATGAATAATTCCAATCTTATAAAATACCATAACGAAAATAGAACAAAATATAGATATTATCCATAATAAAAAAAATATTTAATTTGAGGAGGTATATACTCATAAAACCTTTATAATTATTTGTAATGAAAATGAGAAATATCCTATGCATATCCCCAGAGAGTGTCGTAACCAATAGTGCATCAAGACCCATTGTCGTGCACCAGTTCCTGTTCGATACTATCTCAAAGTGGTGTGTTCGGCTTTTACCCCTTGGTACTTATGTGCCTGAGCTGGCTCTACCTGCTCGTATCCTGATAGCGATGTATTGCATGGAAAACAGACAAAATCTCTACATTACGAAAACTCTAGGAAGTTCTTCTGTACTAATCCTCAAAGTCTATGTTAGGTCTATGTTATCTAATCAGATTTTATCCAAATCTAGTTTCCAATGTTTGTAATAAACTTCATCTGATACAAAAAATAACTCCCCGACCCTAGTTACCTTGAGTTGGTGAAATATTACATAACATTGACATGATCAAAAGGAATAATGTCCTGAAAGACAGATCAGTTTAGCAGTCTTGGAAAATATAATATATAGATGAACGTTAAATTACACTTTCTAACAAAAAACAAAAAAAATATTCATTTGAGAACACCATTGTTCCCTTAGCTTAACCCTACATCTCAAATAGAAAAAACATCTTGGGATATTGGGAAAATAAATCATAAGAAATGGGCGAGGTCAAACACTCAGTAAGGGTAAGAAATGCAACGTAAGATAACCTAAATATTAAGCATAGTGTATAATTGAATCCTCATGCCTTTTCCAATAATAAACATGAATACTTTTATGGAAAGAATATTAGTTGAGTAAATAATTCCATAAAAAACATAATCATTTGTATTGTACTAGTAAAATGACCACATGAACCATCAATATTATTTTCATAATGAGTGAATTTATAATGCTGGACATTCTGAAACATTTTTTCAAGGCCATGGCCAAGATGTCTAAAAATGATTAAGACCTCAGCCAAAACCATCTATCAAATTGGGATAAGCCGCGGCCAATTCAACATCTATGTTTTCATTCAAAACCATATTTTCAAAAATAGATTAATGAAATTTTGATAATTTTAAATTTTATTTATTATAATCACTTTCACCCATGTTTTATCCATAAAAATATAATATAATATTTATTATTTTTATAATAACATTCATGTCTGGATTGTACTGAAAATGTGAAACGAAAAAAATCTATTAAACTATAGGACATGAACATAATTGATAGCCTTACTGACTAATATTATAATTTCAAGATGAATTTTCAAATTTAAAAGGTTATATTAATTTATAAATAGATTCATAATTTAATCAAACATATTTTTAAAGACAATTTCTATGAAATTGGTTTTCAATGTGTTTTTTTTCAAAATAAGGAAAATATTTTCCTCATGAATTCTTTCAATGACCCTTTAATGGTATTTATATACACCAATGACTAAAAAAATTATTCTTTATCTAATTGGAATATATTTTATTGATATCATCATTAATATTAAATTGTATGATTTATATCATTATGGCTAAGGATCATTTTGAAATTCACTTCCTTTGTTCCCTTTTGTAGTCAATAAATTTTCTTTAAGATATAAACCTTCTTCTGATCATTAAAAATTAAATTTTACCTCAATATAAACACTATTTATCATGTATATTATTATTTATTAATCCATATCTAATTTTTAAATATGGTGTTTAATTTGACATTTATTTATGTAATAGGGAAAATATTGACAAATCTATATCCTTTACTATGTACATATATTTGATAAGTAATATTGTTAATAATTTAAATTGATTATTTGATATATGAGGAAATATTTATATAGGAATGACACATGTTAGTTACTATTTACTACAATCTCTTTGATGCTTCAGTTATCTCATGGGATGAATTAATTTTCAATAAATAAATTCACATTTGTAACCATTCATTTTATAAAATGTCTTATAAAAGTCCTTGACAATTGTATGTTTTAAAACCTCTTATGAATGATCTTGACGATAAATGATTAATGTTCCTAGGAAACATGATTTCTATTATATTATCAATTATAGAATTTATAATTTATTAAATAATATCCATCATATTTTTACTATAATAGAATTTAATGATGTATATTATTAACATTGTATTGATTAATGATATTTTTATCAGTTAGTTATACATAATTATTGATTATTCTATATTTAGTTATTTATATAGAATGTTTCATTAGTTTTTTTTCATTACTATTGATTATTTGTTATTGATTCAGGATATAATCATATTTTCTTATCTCCTACATAGCATTTGAGATCAACATTATTTTATTCCTTTCCCCAAGATTCTTTGATGTTTACTATGATTGATATGTTGGGATATTATAGCTGAAAAAAGGTAGTTTTCATGAAAATAAATATATTTTACTTTTTTTATTAAAAAAATAATATAAGACTAATTCATGTATCCATTTTACTTAGAATTTTAAACTATTTAGTCCATCAAAATTTGTTTCATTGTATCTTACACCATTGTGTTAGTAGTATTATATAGAACCGTCCGTACTATAGTTTGGGTCCTTAAATATTTTAATAGAGAATGTTCATTATATGCCCCAAGAATTATATTTTTCAAATAAAATATGTTGTTACATAACCCTATGACATATTTTTAGGATCAATATGGAATAACATCCCAATGAAACAAGGATTAATATTAATAGATTATCCAATGAAATATTTTTCATTTTTTGTTTCATATTTCTGTAGTTTTTGTATAATATTTTATGGATTATAATTATAAAATCTGATATAGAGTAAGATATATTATAAAAATGGTTTCTTGATGAAGGAATGGTTACAAAATCTACCCATATAATCCAGATTGTAATAAGTATCATATCATTGATGCTTTTGAACCATTATTTCAAAGGGTTTCACTCTCCCATGAATTCTCATCATATCAGTTAACTAAATCATATAATAATGAGATAGAGAAAGATTTATCTATGTATTATAGCTTCCTAGGTGTCCACCAAATGAATAGGAAAGATCGGGATAATATAGATAAATTAAATTTTGGGGAAGAATTATTTTCCCACATGTGATAATCATGGAAATAGACATCCTCATACTTTCATAAAATGAAGGATAATTTTCTACAATTTTGGAGATATATGCCCCCATTATTTTTATTTAAATGTAGATAAAATGATTAAAATGTAAAATGATCAACTCTCTATAAATAGGGAACTATATAAATGAATTACCCAATTATCATGGGATATTACCTAAGAAGAAGTTAAGGGATTAATGACAATTGTATTATATTGAGACAGCTGAAGAAGATTGAATAATGTGGTAATTTATGGTTCAAATAATTATTTAATTTGATTATTTTATAAATGAGTTTTTATTATAATTGTGTTATATATATAAATACAATACTATTTCATTAGTGATCTGATATATACTGTCGATTTTTACAGATTACCATGATAATGATTCAATGAAAAGTTGAACCTCATGGAAATGAAATAATTAAGGTAAATATATCCCTGAATATGACCAGGATGGTGAGATAATGATGGTTGGATAATGATATGATTCATATGTATTAACGAAAATGAAAATTACTGATTACCTTGGAACTAATTAATGATTTTTTAAAAAGGTGGTTTATTCCATCATTGATAGAGTTTACCACATTATTATATTTAAGTATAATATTTAATAGCATTTGATTTAAACAATGAATAAGTATTAAGAATTTTTTTAAATAATGTTTTATGGTAATTTATGTAATCAACTTTATTATGTGGATACATTATGAATGATTTCACATGTTGCGTACATGACCATTAAGATCCTATTTATTTTGTATAGTGATAATAATTTTTATTTATTAACATTCTTTCAAAATTTGGAAAGGAATATTTTGGGAGATCTCTGAGGTCAACTAGTTATGGAATGTATTATGTTAAATATAAGGTGTTATTGGAAAACATTTTCAAACAATTTTTCTAGAAATGAAAATATGAATATAATGTTAATAATTTATTGATCATATGATCTAGTAATGTGAAATCTGACATGAAATTTGGTTTTTAGAGATACATTTTATGGGGCAATGGATGAATTGGAAATTGATCTAAGAAAAATAAAAAGATTTATTTTTTATTATAAAATAGAAATGTATCATGTATGTATATTTAATTATATTATTATAGAGTTAAAGAATTCCTAACCACTATAAAAAAGGTTCTTGAAACAAAAATGTTATCCTAATACATTTACTTTTAATGAACAAATGGACATCTAAATAATCGTATTTTTTATTTAAGTCTCTGATCATTCACTTGATAATTTACTTGTTTTTTATCAATTAAATCAATCACTCTCAATAAATATTTCTTATTTCTCTTCATATCCATATATTTACTTCCCAACAATGTTTTCCTACAAACAAACCTTTTAATATGTTATTTTAGGTCCCCTTTGAACATCACATTATCTCATATTAGGGTTATTATTTATTAAATATTTTAAAATTCGGGTTTTTAAATAATGTAGATTTCATATTTAAAACCATTGAATACCAATATCATGTTTAAATTACCTTAATGAAATTTATTTATAGTGATGATAATACAACAACCCAAAAATTTAAAATATGGACACCCAATTTGATGCCATTAATGACACACAACACAAAGTTTAAAAATGAATACAAAATCACAACTATTTAGCCTATATTTACTATTATAAATAAATTTAATTTATTATATATCTTGTAATGAATGAAATATTTAGTTAACTTTCATTACACTCAAATACATGTTTCTTCAATATGTATTCTGACATGCACAACCAAGTTTAACTGACCATAAATATAATAATATTATTTTTTATTTAATATGATATATATCTCATAGAAATTAAATTGTTCACTACAAATAACAACGAATAAATTATGAAAATATATTGTTAAATACATTTTTTAAAAAAGAATTCTAGATGAATATAAAACCAACTTAATATAAAAGAACGTTTTCTATAAAAATATATTTATTATCTAAAAGAACATTATCAAAATAAACTAATTTAATTAAATTTAATTAATGCTAAAAATGTAATTTTTATATTAAACAAAATAATATTACATTAATATAATAGGTTTTATTGGTATATGTTAAGAACAAATCAAATTTCACCCATAAAAGTTGAATTTTTCTAAAGGATATGTTTTATGCCTTTTAAATGGGTACTTTTTTGCAAACAAAATTATGATACTTTGATAAATTTTATTTAAAAATATAAACTACATTTTATAAAATATTAATTTCAAAATTACCTATTGGATAATTTTTAATTTTTTTCTATGAAGATTCATTTTTTAATGAATATTGAAAATTATTAAATTTTAATTTAAAACTACCATTTCATCTAATTAGTTTACAATATAATATGATATTTTATATTGTTTTTATATTATAATTAGATAAAAAATACATTTATAAATCCAATTTTAGTAATTTTATGAATTTTTATATTGAATATATATATATATATATATCTAAAAAATACTTGTGAACATTTTCACATTAAAATCATGCTTTCCCATCTCGTCTGTGGGATTAAATTAAAAATAAAATTATCCACATCTATGAATTTTATTTGGAATAATTTATTATTTAATATTAGTAATCTATGTGTACAATATATAGTGTGTAAATTATTTTTTACCAATGTTATTAATGAAAAAATTAAAATTAAAGACAAATAATTAATAAAAATTTGTGTTTACCAAAGGAAAAATCATAATTCTTCCGGGTCCATATGACATAAAATGTCGTAAAAACCATATTTAATGATAAAATTTAGACCGTATTACTTATATGATATAGTTTTAAGCATTATAGAAGCTGAATTATATGAAAAAAAACGTTAGTGGAATTCTACCATTCAAAAAGATAAAAGTTTTCCACTCACCCCACTTATAAAAGGATTCCCCTATTAAAATTTTTCATTCCACTATAGTGGGTCCAATACATGCCTAATTTAATCCATAACATCATTTCCCTAATTTTATAATCCTTATCATGGGAATAAATCCATCAAATAAAGGTATTTTTTGAAACCAAAATTAGACACGTGATGAAAATGTGATATTTTCATAGAAGTGTATTTATATTATTTATTTCTCCAATCCCTTCAACAATTAATATAGGCTTATTATATAATATAATTATTATAATAAAATAAAATGATGTTTTCAGGTTTTTTAATACCATTAAACACACACACTTATATCATATGGTTTTCCAAATCATCACTCATGTGTATGGTGGACTACTACCACACGAACCGATGTCGTTATATTATTTAATTAAATTATATAATGGATGGAAATAATGATGTATATACTATTTATATATGATATTTATTATATTAAATATGTAATTACGCTTATGTAATTATTATAGATCATATATATTCTTTCAATAAATTCTGTTGAAATATGACAGTGTCGCTTCTGTGTATGACATACAATAGTCTCCTGAAGTGATGTAATTCATTCACTCTTCGTACATAATGTGTTATTTATGGTTCTAATAAACAAATGTGAAATATATGAAAAAATTATATTTCAATAATATATATATATATATATCAATTACTTTTATTTCCTTAAAAAATATTATGGATTACTCTAAATAAATATATAATGAATATATCTATATATGATATTTAAATCATGTTTACAATTTTATAGAAGATTAAAACATGATATATGTATTCAAAACATAATAATATCAAGTCAATACATGATCAAAAACAAAGAAACGTCTTACCCAAAACAAGGAATAAATGATTATTAAAGAAAAATTTATACGATGACATAAAAATTTCATATATGATAACATAAATATTAATATGGATATAAAATATGTTAGCAACATTATTAAAACTAATATAATGGTTTTCAAATAATTCTCAACCAAATAAACCATAAGTCAATGGAATTCATAACTCAATTTTCACTTATTGATTTAAACTTCTACATTGTTGATTACATCATGTTAAGATTATATGTGTAATGACATCATAAAATATTATGTTTTTTTGAAACTTGTTTTATGATTAAATTTTTTATATAAATAATTTATTCCTTTATTAATTATCACACCAATTTTTAGATAATTTTATGGGTTTGTTCCATTATCTCCTTCTAATCAATATTATTTATTATTGAATAATAATTAAAGGAAATTACATGACTATTTCATAATAAACCATTCAATTTTATCCCCAAATTTTTATTAGTAAACTATTTTAATTAATAGTACCATTTTTTACACTCTTTTCAACATAATAAATATTTATATGTTGTTTTGAATAAAATCTAACTTCATTTTTCTTTTATGTAAGAAATATTTTTTATTTCAAAAAACCATTTTTTCTAAAATTGTATTCAAAAATGTTTTACCCACATAAAAATGAAATATTAAAATAAATTCAACCAATTTGTAATTTTTAAAATTATTTTCAAAGGAATAGTTATTATTTTTAAAAAAAATCCTATTTTCCTTTTACAAAAAAAATCATAAGGAAACCATTTTTTTGAATTGAATGACATAAATATAATTTAAAACTATCATGACCAGTAAAATGTTTTCAATATTATTATGTAAGATTAAAATTATATAATCAATGAAATGTAATTACAAATGTTTTTAAAAAATGTAGTTTCTAAAATTAATTTTCTGTGAATATAAATTTAAATCTAAAAAACATATTTTCCATAATAATGCTTTTAAATATTTTTTCATAGTATTTTTATTCATAAATTAAAAACAATTTATTCTTGCTAAAATGGGTATATATTGTATTGATATCATCATTTATCATATTTCAGATGGTTTATGATCATTTTAATAAATTAATGTAGTGACATTCACTTCCATTATTCAATTTTATCTTCAATAAAATTTCCTTGAAATTCTTACATTCCTATGATCAATGGACATTAAATTTAAACATAATATTGATATTATTTTTTAGGGAATTTTTTGTTGATTAAACTACATCTCATTTTTAACTTCGGTGTTTAATTTGATAGTAATTTCATTAATTGTGTAAATATATATAAATACATACAATTTATTCAATATGAATATTTTTTATGAAACATATATTATGATAAAATTTGATTATTTGATATATGATAAATGATTTGGATAGGTAGAACACAGGTTTGGGACAATTAAATTTAATTTCACTAATGCATCATTAGTCTCTTGATATGAAATTAGTTAGAAACTAACCCATAATGGTTTGATAAGAAACATTTTCTAAACTTTATTGAAAATGGTATTGAGAGATTTTAGTTTTAAGAAGACCTGTGAAGGTTCGTGAAGGTATAGGATTCATGTACATAATAAAAATTAATTCCCATGTTTATTAATTTTATAAATTAAGAATTATGTCATTATAATATTTAATATTTTTACTCAGAATGAAACTCTACATGAATTTTATTCTCAATTTATTTATTAAATACAATGATTTTCTATTATTTACATTTTAATATTGATTATGAATTTTCTATATTTTTAAATTGCATGTGTGTCAAGATATTTATAATTCCATTTTTATTAGTCATTATATATTCATTATAGATTCTATTTTACTTTTCCATTACAGAGCATTGGAGATCACCCTTATTTTTTCCCATCCCAAAGATTCTATGAGGTTTTATATAACTTATATGATTAGATATGTTCAGTGGAATAAATTTATTTTAAAAATCATAGAGTGAAAATTTTGTATTCAAAATGTAATGTAAGATTAATGTATTTATCTAGTTATCTAATAACAATAAACTAATAGTTACTTCAGGATTAATTTCCTTATATCTTATTCCAATGTAAGGTATCAACAACCGGCTCTAGTCGTACTTGGGTCAAGGCCTTTATAATAAATGATTTAACTTATTAATAAGGTTTTATATTTCATCTCCAATTTAATTTGGTTTAACATGACTAAAATTATTCTATTTGCCTAACATTATTTGTTAACATTATTTGTTATCCACCCAACCTTTAAATAAAATAAAAGAAAACATTTTAAGAAATAATAATAAAATTTTGGAACTACAAAGACTTGAAATTCAGACATTGAATGTATATATATTTATGCATTATTTTGAAAAAAATGAAACCATAGGTTTAACATAAGATATAAATGTCCATTATCTTTTGAAAATAATTATAACTGATTACAAAGATAAACTAAATTAACCTAATAATATCCACCGGGAGTGTCAAACTGGGTGGTAGTAATGGAATAGTCACCGTACCATTGAAGGATTTCTGAGGTATATTCGACCAACAGTCATATTTTTTTCCATTATATGTATCTATTAAAAACCAAATCCACTTATAGTTTCTTGGAGTGGATATATTACAAGGAGAAGCCCAAAGTTTATAATGTTTTCATATACATAGACTTATTGTTAAAGAATATTTGAGTTATATGTTTTCTAATACATGCATTCAAAATATAGTTCCCATGGATTCAACTATATATAATATTTAATAACTGTAGATACCCAAAATCAATCAATCTAATATCGATGGTATTATTTTTACATGGGTACTATATACATGTTATTATATCCTAGAGGACTTAATAGTTGAGTGTGTTGGTAATGTAGATACATAAATAATTCTTATTTTACAATTTAAATTAAAAATATTGGATTTAAAATAACTATTGATTCCTTGACATCATTCATAATATACTTCATCATTTCATAGAAAAATGAAAATAAATAAATGTTGATCTCAAATGCCCAGTAGGTTTTAGGTCCTATACAGGATTTTATGGTGAAATAAGAAATAATAATCATGAATGTGTGTGTAATCAAAAGACATTATTTAAAACAATTAACTTTTTTTCAATGAGAATAGATGAAAAATATCAATATAAAAAACACATGGAAAATGAAAAATGTATTATTAATAGATAAATATAATAATTAAAAAAATTCATGATTAAGATCTCATAGTCACAAAATCACGAATCATACCATTATGGCCTCTAAACAATTACATTATCTTTTTACCAAGGTCTCTTAATAAATAAATTATCCTTGAATTGGTGGACATGCACCAAATACCCAAATAATATAACATTATCATACTATCTTATCTTGTATGTCATCCAAACCTATTTTTTCTCATCATACTCATCGTGTTATTAAGGGCATTTCTATAATTGACCACCACCCATCCCATTAATTTTAATTGAAATTATTATATTTAGAGTGATAAAAAGATCATTCTAAAAATTAATTATAAGTTTAAAATACTATTTAATTAATCACGAATAGAAAACATTATCAGTGTATCCTTATAATCCAATCATAGAAATAAAAAAAATTGTATCATGGGATCATAACATAATTAACATAAATCAATGTTTTTATACATAAAAATTACATTCAAATATCTTTGGAGCATTACATGGGTAAAAATACCATTTTACAATGAAATAAACAATTAAAATATACATTTCTAAAAAATATTAATGAAACCATTTTCTTTTAAAATATACTAAAAACTTTTTAAATGAAACTTAAAAATATTTAGTTTTAATGATATTATGAAATTATTCTCTTACCATGTATGTTAAAAAAACTATTTCTTTTAAATTTTTGACAAATAGTTAACAATACCTCATTCAAAAAAAAGTCATATATATTTCATTGTATACATTATTTAAAAACTCATTGTATTGTAAAAATGGATTCTAAAAAACATAGGGGAATAATAATAAACACTCTTGATATTTTTATAAAACATGGATACGACTTAAGAGTCGTTTTTGAATAAACCGATAAATAGATTTATATTTATTTGAAAATAATATTTTTGTATCTTGACTACATAAATATAATATTTAAAATTAAAACATGAAATATAAATAATTATATAGGAGAATAAAATTTGTTCATTTCATTATTAATTGATCAAAATATCTCTTTCTCAAAAACATGATCAATTACAATCTCATAAAACGATCAGATTGTAAAATAAATCCCTTAATGAATTGAAATTATTTGAACCATAACCAACAATAATTAAATAAATTACTATTAAACATTAAAAAATTAATATAATGGGATTCATGATATTTCATATCAATGGGATAGTAAATGAACAACTAGAAGGAACCTAGTGGCGAATAAGGCATAAATCGCTCTCAAAAGAATAAATGTGATTAGAAAACCATTATTGTTGTTATGATTATCCTTTCTTGTTCTTTTTTATCATACACAATAAGCCTAAATTTATTATCATTATATTCAAAAAATGTATTAAAAATTGAAATAGAATATATGATATGTAGATAAAATTTCATGAATTATTTAGTCATAAAAATTTATTAAAATCACTGTTTCTAAGTGTAAACGTTTTTTTTAATGTCAATTTTAGTTTGGTAGTTTTAGTACATTCACCTTGACCATGGTTCCATCATCTCATAAAATTAATTCATGATATAAATATCAAATATATTATTTAGATATATATATATATATATATTCATATTCATCCATAAAATGTGGCCATAATACTATGGCTTAAATCGTTCATAGAGACATTAGGTCATATGTACATATAATGGATGTTTATATATTTCTACGTATAAAAAAACTACTGGAAAATAATATTTCACCTATCTATAATAATTAATATAACATATATTTAAATTATATTAATTAGTAGTATCCTCATTTCTATCTGTGTAAAGAGGAAATGATAAATGATTCACATCGATTTGTGGAGGTGGTACTCCACACAAACACACAAGAGACATTATCCATTTCTTACTGATAAAATTTATGAAGGTAGATGGTATAATATATTAAACATACAATAATTATTCCATTTATATAATATATAATTATTACTTCATTATTTATAAATATCATTGTAAAATAGTGAGGGAAAACTATTTACATTTACATTTGAAGATGGTAATCAGTACATATGCACACGCCATGTTTTTTACATTCTAAAAGATGTAAAAAAGGTGTAAACTATTTTCCCAAAAATCATGATTACATATCATTATATCGATGATTCTGTAGTTATTATTATAGTGTTCATATAATATATTTATATGAATAATAAGAATAAATAATCATGATTCATTCAGTAAAAAGGATTAATTAATCATTGGAATAATCTCTTAATAATACAAAAACCATCAATAAATGGATAGTAACATTTAAAAGAGAATGTAAAAGGTTTTTTAATCTATAATCCTTGATGTGGTGTAAGTAAAAGTCATAATGGGTGCCCTTTTATAAGGTATGGAATGAAAAAAATTGAATATATAAAAATATAATAATATAATTAATTCATTTAATAAAAAAATTCACCAAATAGTCATATATTTTAATAAAACTACTATATGCTCCAAATATCACCATCCAATGAAATTTATATATGTATTTAATATTTTAAAACTTATCTTTTATTAACACTTTCAAAAACTAATTGTAACCTAAACAATGGTATTTATTTATTGATTTATATATGGTTCTAATATTACTTAGAAGGTTGCAATTTTCTCATAAATATATAATTTTGATAGCTTCAGAACCTTTCTAATAGTATTGTTCTTCATGAATTATTTTTATTATTTCTAAATAATTTAATAAAAAAATTTATATATTATCGATCCTGTAATTTTAGGCCACTATATTTTTCTTTGTCGATAATATCATCATGATTGTTATAGAATTCGAATATAAACTTTTCACACATCCCAATAGTTTTATATTTATCTAAAAAATAATTTAAAACATTAATTTAACAAAATATAATTACTTATAATATTTTAAAATTAATTTTTTTATTTTTCTACGAATTGAATAAATATTCTATAGTTGTAGTGTAAACATTTAATTTAATAATTAAATCACTAAAAATAATTAATTTAAGATGATAAAAAATAATTATTATTTTATATAAAAATTTAAAACTAAATATATCATGTTGTCATCATTTTATGAATATTTTTGTGATACTCATGTCAAGGGCGTTACACATTCAAATATTCAGTATATAAAATAATTTAATTTTCATTATCAATAAAAAATGGAACCAAAATGTCACATATGGAAATTTATGAATGATATTATTGTGAAAATTTAATCATGGTAACATTGTATGAATTTTGGGTTGATAGTGTTTGTTTTTAATGTGTTTTTACAAGGTATGTTGTGGAGATATGGGTATATTATTGTCTAGTAATGTTGATAAATATCCATGATAGAGGATTGGATGTCATTGATGTGGTACAAAAAAATTTTTTTACACAAGGAGATCCCATTTTCATGTTTTTTCCATTATTTTCGGTCAATAATTTAGAATTTGTCTAGATTTATGAAAAGCTGATTTCCTTGAAGGACACATCAAAATATTGAAAAAGAATCTGTTTCAGGATGATGGGATTTGTGAAGTGTGATTGATGAAGGATCAAAGAATGTAGATGGTGATCTACACAAAACATAATGAGCATCATTAATACTGACGATGAGGAGCATCGCGAGTGGATCATCACATCGGTGTGGATATTTTGATGATGATTTTTTCAATTATGAGATGCATCGTGAATGAGAAATCTTGGTGATGCATCCATAAATAGGGAACTTTGTGATGGAAAATAAAAAGCTATGATAAATTTTGATGAAATATCCTCGAAGGATTTAGAATATGTGGAGTACCTATAAACAAGCCTTTACCCACTTTAGAAGAAGTATACAGAATTAAAAAAATCATCAGTCTTTGGAATCACAAAAATGGCCAACTAAGGGTAGTTCTAGAAGGATGGTTCGCGAATGGTTGTTCAAGAAGTTGTTATGAATATAATTTTGTGAAGGATGTCAATTCCAACTGAATATTCTAATATTGGAAAAAGTAGTTGAATTATTGAAGGCTATATAATCATTGTGAAAGGACAAAAGATTTGTAATGGCTAGTTGAGCATTGTGAATGAGGTGTGTGTTATGAATGCTATGTGATCTTTGTGAAAATTTAGTAGCATTGCATGGCCTATTTGATCTTCATTAAATAGATTTTTTATGAAGGAATTAAGTAACTCAAAAGTTTTTCGAAGGCATTACCCAATACATTTTTCATAAAATGTAACAATTCTATTGGATTAAAGTTAATACTAAATAGAACATCCATATATAACTGATAATTTATTCATTATAGATAATTAAAGGACCTATAGGTCTTGAAACTATGTGTAAATGTCTTATAAGAGATGTGAGCGAAGGGAGAAGAATATGGTGATCCATTCCACTAGTAGCGATCGAAATAAAGAGACATATAGAGTGACTATTGGGATTGTAGTGTAAAGACCATTAACCTTGTAGAGGTAGTGAGCCTAGGTATGCATGTGATCTAGATCAAATATTTTAATTGATAGTGATCTTTTTTGATTTGTTGCATCAACAAATCTCAATTGTATGCCACTTGGGTGTTTCCTATTAATGGTAAAACAAGTAAAATTATTGTTTCTTATGAATTATTTAATTTATACTTGTACATTAATATTTGTGAAAAGGGATGAATTTTTTGTTTAATGATGATAAAAATATCCAATGGTGAAGTTGGTTTAATGTTTCATACAGAGATTCACCCCCCAAGGTACTTGAATTAATGGAAATACAAATTGGTAATAGTGGTAATTGTTAAATGTCACTAAATCTCTCTCAATAGATGAAATAGAGGTGGTCAATCAAAAATAGATTCTGATGTTTTCTAGAAATAATTTTAAAAAATGGATATTTGGCTGAAGGACTACCTTCAATCATTATGAATGGATGTGTTTGCAGTTAAAATGCAAGGTATCTCAACTAATATTGAGAGTGGTGCTTTATCATATAATTGAATTAGTGGATTTGATGGTGATGTTATGGGATCTATGATTTAGGTAGATCCCTATCATATGAAATTTATAGGAATCTTATTTCATGTAAAAAATAACATTATATGTTGGACAATTTTCTGAATATTTCTAAGTGAGACTAAAAATTATCAGAAGAAATGATGTAGGTTCTTAGGATTAAGTATGAGGATTTCAGAATAAACCTTAATATGACTATTCATATATTTTTCATAGGTTAACTTTTTTTGGAATACATTCATGATATTGGAGAAATTATCAACTATATAAATATTTTTATGCATATCTTGAAAAAACATTCACCTCAATTCAATAAAAAAGTATATGTATTAGAAGATAATGATCGAATGGATCGGACGTTGCATTATGTATAGAACACTATTGTAGCATATTAAATGAGAAATGATGTCAATGATTCTATTGAAAAAGGTATTTCCAGTGATGTTGCATTCAGTTCCATAATGATGTTGACCATTTTAGATGGATATAACGATGAAGAAATAGATGAGGTGCTGTCATTTCTTTATGAAAATCTAAAATGAGTAAATGGAATGTTCAAAGGTAAAATTCAAATTTCATGATTTCCATCTAGAAAATTTATCCTGAATAGGGTTCCCTATGAAATTTCATGATGATTATGAGGATGACATTGAAATACCCATGAACGAGTCACCAAACTAAGTGAAAGAGATGAAAAAATTAAACATAAATTTCTTTGAAAAGATTAATCTACTTTCAAGAGAAGAAGAATGTTCCGAAGAATCTAAGGTAGAATAATTGGAGAAATAAAATGATCATGAAGCTGATTATATGGTGGATGTTGTTGAAATACAATAATGAAATCATAAAATGACAATGAAGAAGGGGAAGTTGAAGGAAGAGTTGAACTTTAGGTTTAATTAGAAGATTTTATTGAAGAAATAAATGTTTGGAGATATAAAACAAAGAAATCCAATAAATTCAATCATGATGACAAACTCTATATGCTGTTGGAGGAATATTATAAGTCTGAGGTAAATGAAAAAATTGAAAAATAGGCTTCTTCATTTCATGGGAGCTCAGATAATGTTTTTGAGTATATGATAGATATTGAAGAACAAAAAAGATAAATTGATAGTTTGACCCTAACTGGAAAAGATCATATCTGACACATCATCGAACATGAAGAGGAAGTTGTTTTTATATTAAGAAATGATAAGGATCAATAAAAATTTTACTATTTGTATGATATCATGATAGAAAATCATTTATGAAACTTGGAATATCTGGGAGGTGCTTAGAGGCCTATCAGAATAGAAGCAACATTAATATAGAAATTATAAGGCTGGTAGGTGGAATATTCAAAAGAATAAAGTATACATGGATGATGTCAGACCCCTTGAATCCACTCTATGATTGAAAATTAATTTGGGTACGAATCAAAATCATAATATTCTAAGGACCCATGGGACAACCACTAGTGTAGAAGTGACATGCAGTAATAATCCTTGCAATAATTGATATTGTTTTCGAATAATGGAACACTGAAAAAATATGTGTTCAAAACCAATGTGATACTAAAGAGTAGAAGAACAGAAATAGAAGCTAAATATAGTATAATACTATATAATATTATTCAAGGTCCATTGTTATTCGGGTGGAGGATTTGGACACATGGCCATATAATATACGTCAACCATGGAGAGAAATGTGTAGAAGCATATCCAAATTGGTTACTAAAAGACATTTAGAGAACCATAAAGCAAGAATAAAATGAAGACAAATTTTATAGTGTTACAATATAATGTTGGTCCATCATACACTGAAAAATATAAATATTATCAATCCATTAAATATAGGAATTAAAATAAAAGTATCATAAAGAAAAGATATGAATAGTCAGTTATTATAGAGATTTAAATTAAAGCATCGGTTCATACTGCAATATTGGTCGTTGATATTTGATTCACCTAACATATGATAGTAAATAAGGACCTTGTGACAATGTTTATGTATGATAAATATGGTATCATAAGATTTTAAAATTACGAGGGAATGAAGTTATAAGCTATAGAGAAGAAATTTTTGGGGTACAATACATGAGACGTCTATATTTCTTGGTTGTTAAAAGACTCAACAAAAAAATTCTATGTCTTTGTAAATTATGTTAATCAATACATTCTGTAATCTTTTCCAAGAAATTATGCTCCACTAATGGAAATTATTTTTTCGTTGTTTTGAAGAGAAGGCTTATGAAAGGAATTCTCTACATTGTAAGGGGAGAATATGATATGTATTTTATGTCTAGGGAAGATGATAATAATTTGTTGTAAAAACATCATAGCCTCTTGGGCCAAAAGTCCTTGAAGTATCTTGTCAAATATGATTCTTCTTGAGATATCCACATATTATCATGTGATCGTACACATACAGATGATGATTGTTAACAAGGGATGATTTATCTAAAGACATATAATCGAATAACAAATGTCAAATAAATTTTTTGAATTAGTTAATATTGATGTGTGTGTAAAAAATTCACTAATGGATATTAATGGGAAGAAATATTATTTTTTCATAATTGATGATTATAGTATTATGGCATGGGTTTTAATCATCACCCACAAATATGTGGTATTCATTTTTGAATATAAAATCAAAGGGAAGTTAAGAAGACGATTGGATGAACAATCGTAAAGATATGAATAGATAATGGGACAAAGTTCAAAAATATCCAAGTGGAGGATTATCTTGAGAAACATGCGATAAGGAATAATTTATTATAAATAATATCTCAACTTTAGAATAGAGTTGTTGAGAGAATAAATTGTATTATCAACAATATGGCTAAAAATTGATTATTGAGAAATACCTTCCAGATAATATGTTCGAATTACGAATTTATAAAATTAATCTACTCATCAAATAGTTAATTAGTTTTTCCAAAAAAGAGAAGAATCCATATGAAATATGTTATATAAATATGTTTTCATTGAATTAATTTTGATTCATTTGATGTATGTGTTACATTCATAAAAGTAGAAACATAGGAAGTCTGAATCCCCTGGAGATGAATGGGATGTTTCTTGGATACTCAATGACAAAAATATAAGATAACTGATTAAATAAGAGGAAATAAATGTTAGCTAAAAGACATGATGAAACTATATTGGAGACTGAGAATAATATTTATAAAATACATGATTTGTCTTAGAAGAATAGTGATGAAGAGATAATAAGATCAGGGTCATCTCATGTTATAGATGCTAATTTCGAAGATTTCTGAGATGATGATAAGGATGAATATAGACCGGTATATTCATAGAGACATACAAGAAGAGATGAAATTTATAGACAAAATATAATTGGTCATCAGATAGAACCAGTTATGACAAAGAGGATAAATAATCTACAATAATTATCATTCTTATCAATGGTTGAGCCTAAATGTTTTGTTGAAAAAGATGTAGATGATAGTCGAGATCATCTTATGAATTATGAGCTTGACCAAATTGAGAAGAATCAGTAATGTGATATTGTTTTGAGGTTAAAAGATAATAATTTCATTGGGACTAAATGGGTCTTTCACAATAAAATGAATGAATATGGTGTTGTGATAGGAAAAAAGAATGATTTCTGAGAAAATGTTACTCCTAGATTAAGGGTATTGATGTTAATGAAACTGTTTCACCTGTATCTTGGCTAAAATCCATCATATTATTCTTAGACATTTCTATTCAAATAATGTTCAATGTTTTCTCGATTAACCTCAAATAATTTTTTTTAATGGGGATCTAGAAGAAGAATTTTATATTGAGATTCCATATGGTTTTCTCCTTCATGAAGATGAGAATGGAGTTTTTCTACTGAATAAAAATTTATATGGTTTGAAGTAAGAAAGAATATAATGGTATAGAGGGCTAGATCAGTTTCTAAAAAATTCTAGTTTTCAGCAAGGTGGATTTTATTACAATCTAATGTGTCAACCATGACTAAAATAAAAGGATTATAGTGTAGTTATAACTTGATGAAATAATATTTGGAGGATCATATGAAGCATAGTGTAGACTATTTTTAAAATTAATGAAAAATGAGTATGAAATTTCAATGATTGGTGAACTGATATTTTACCTAAGTGTACCATTAACAGAATGAATGAAGGAACATTAATTTATCAATATGAATTTGAAAATGAGGTTTTGATAATATTTTTAACGTAAAATTCCAAGGATATCATGAATCTAGTAGCCACACAGATGAATCATTCATGGGATAAAGAAGGGAAAGAGGATTATGTCATCAAATATAGTCTTTTCATTAGAAGCATGTTGTACTTGAAAGTGACCTGAAAAATCATTTTTTTCCACATGTCAAGTAGTGTGGAATCAAAAAAACCCCTAGGAAATACACATGCTTCTAGAGAATGTAATTCTTTGGTATATCGAGGGAATGGTGGTTATCATATTGTAGTATTATGAAAAATCTCAATAGTAGTTATTTGGGTATACATATGCAGATTGTGCCAGTTCAAAATATGATCAAAAATCAAGTTCAAGAGGCACATTATATAATGATGGATTGTGTATTTTTTAGAAAAAAAGAAACAATATATCACTTTTTTTAGAACTATAGAAGTTTAATATATTTTATATTCTCCTAAGTGCATGCCATTGATATCGATGAAGCAATATCTTGATGATATGAGAGTTTAAGTGAAGTATCCATTTGGAATCCATTATGATAACTCAATTTCTATAAATAATAAAAAAAATCCAGCTAATATATCAAAGAATAATCACATTGAAATAACGTATCATTTAATCACAGAGAAGGTGGATACATTTCTTTTAGTTTGGGGTATGTGATATTAATCTATAAGTTGTGGAAATTCAAACAAATTTATTACCTAATGAAGTATTTCAGAGGCATTGAATGGATATTGGAGTTCAATTGAATCCCAGCAATTGAAGAAGTGTGAATGTGGAACCCCCTATCCACATGGTATGTTGTTTTTAATTAATGTTCTAATATGTTTTCTTTACCATAGTTTATATCTAAAAGTAATGGCCTTCATGTTCATTAATATCGGGGGAGAATTGATAGATTTTAAAAGGGAGAAAATATATGATTCAAGACAAGGGGAGAAGATGATGGGTTGAGTAGTGAGATATGGGGAAACGATATAGGGGGAGTTTATAATCTATCACTGAAAAATGTTATTGATCAATGTACATATATCGTGATAGATGGATAATGTGATGATATTATTTAGAAGTTTTTTTGGAATGAAGTGATTTATGGATGAACATTTCATGTAAATCATGTTTCTCACACTGAGAATTCATGTGGGATTATATTGTGTGTTGATTGAATATTTGATTTCTATGTAATTTTAATGAAGGAATTGTATATAGATGATGGATGAAAGTATATAGAGGTATCAAATTATGAATGATGTGAAAACAACCCCAAGGAGGATATTGTTTGGAAAACATCCCTCAAGGTAACATTGGAGTATTTTTCAAGTTGATTGTGTTTATTGAAAGAGTTTAATTCCATGGTATATTATGGATATGCAAATATATTTCTGAATAGTAATGTTGAAAAAGATCCATGGTAGAGGAGTGGATGACCTATAAACGGTAAAACAAAACTACGTAAATAATGTGGAATCATTTTCAAATATTTTCCATGTTTTGGGGTCTGAAATTTAGAGATTGGCTAGAATAAAAAAGTTGCTTTCCATGAAGGCCTTGTCTAAATATGTTAAAGGAATGTGTATTGAGAATATGTGCTTCAGGAAGTGTGTTTCATAAAGGATCAATGAATTTTGATGATTATTTACATAAAAAATGTCGATAATCATGAATGGTTAAGGTGAAGAGCATCATGAGTGGAACATCACAGTGGAACAAATATTTTTCTGGTGATCTCAGTGATAATAAACCACATCATGAATAAGAAATATTTGTAGAGCTTTGTGAAATGGGGATCATTGAGAATGAAATGAAGTAGATTTTTTAAATGGCAATGATGTGGCCTAGAAGGTTCCCGAGTCAATGTAAGACCTATAAGTAATCCTCTACCCACATTTGAAGATGTAGTGAGACATAATAAAAATATTATGGCTCCAAACTCAAAAAGTCGTTTCACCAATGGTGGTTCACAAATGTGATATGAGAAGAAAATTGAAAATTGTATAAATGTCAAACGAATGTTCTATGCATCGTGAATGTAAATTAATTCCTGAAGGTTATGTACAATTTTTGTATGTATGTAGATTCACAATGTCTAGATGATCCTATTGAAACTTGTGTACTTCATGAGTTCTAAATGAACATCATGAACGTGAAGAAAATTTGATCTTCTAGAAAGAGGTTCTTTGCAAAGGCAAGAGAACTAAGAAAGTTGCTCAGAAGGAATAACCCAGTACATCTGTGGTAAATTTGTATTCATCTATTGGATTAAAGTGTAACATCAATAGATAATCCTTATAAACCTATGGATGTATTCATTAGATTTAATTAAAGCACATAGAATTCTATAAACTATGGGTGAATAACTTCCAAGAGTAGTGAGTGAAGAAGTGGAAGATAATGATCCTTTCCACCAAAAGTGAGCTAGAGAAGGATATACAGGGAGTGAACTTTGGAAATGGAGTGAGAAGACCGTAATGTTTGTATAGGAAGTGATCTGGGGTATAGAAGGCATCTATCCCGAACCATGTAAATGGAAATAAGATTTAGTATATTTTGAACATCAACACATCATTTTTGAATTCTCCTTGACCATAACTTTGTGAGGGTGAATGAATTAAAATTGATGTGTCAGGTGAGTGATTTAATTTGTGTTCATACATTCCCATAAGAGAATGATAGATTTTATATTGTTTAATGAATAAACAATATCCAACGGGGCTGTAGTTTTAATTCATCATACATGAATTCACCCCCAGGCTAAATGACATAGTGGAGATAATATATATGGTATAATATCTCCCATTAAATTAAAAATGGAAATTTTGGATAAATGCCTAATTACTTCTCACATTATTTTTACCCTTAATTACTTGACTGAACCATTAACAAGATGGAAAATTTTAACATGTATATTATTCATACATCCTATTAAAGGGATATATTTACTAAATTGGAAGCCCCTATTTCCAAATGCAGATTTTATTTTTTCATATTATATTCCTATAATTTGATGAAATTAATTTACAAATAAACTCACAAAATGTGGCTAGAAACTATTTTCCCAGAAATTTTTTACACCTACAAATTAACTTATATTAAATTAATATAGAATATAAATATAAATATAAATAAAATTAATATTATATGAAATAATTTAAAAATATAATGAAACTTTTAATTTTAATTATTTTTATAAAATAGTTGAAATAATTTAAAAAATCATTTTGTTTTTAAATTCTGTGCAAATAAATCATTTGAGTAAAATAAAAATCATATTAAGCTAATAATAACACACTGGTTTCAAGAAAATGAGAAAACTATCTCATAATAATATTCTAATAGCTTTTTTGACTCAGTGATTTATATAAGTAAATCTATTAACGAAATAAGATTAATTTATATGGTAACATAACATAAAATCTAAGAGTATTACACATATTATTCTCATCATTATCCTCATGATCATGTTTCAAATAAAATCCACAATAGAAATGGTTTTTATAATATTTCAATGAATTATATTTCATGAATATTAAATTTTAATCCAATGAATCTTCCTCAAATAAAACATTCATATCAACATATGATACATTCATTAATCTATGTCATTTTTATTTAATCTCATACCTTTATTTATTATATTTTGGGTATAGAAATATGTATTTAATCAAACAACATATTATAATAACATAATGTAATTAGGAGATAATTTCATAATAATATGTTATATAAAAAATTTATTAACTAATTTATATCCACAGGCTGGGACTAACAAGGTCTGCGGTTAGGCCCATCTGTCTTCGACTAGATAATAATTGTGCTAATACCCAAAACATGCTATTAGTAGAATTTAACACGGGTTTTGACTATACCAGATACTCCATAATCATTCTATATTTTGACAAGGATATATTATCATGTAATAACATATTATCTATATATAAAACAAAATCAGTATGTTATCTTACACTTAGATATACCTATTACACTCTTCTATGGGATTCTCACATAAATTATCTTTTCCTCTTCAGAAAAAATATTTTATATTACAAAAAATATCCTAAAGGGTTATCAATTTTTTTTTTAAATGGGATAATACTTTAATTATCAAACATTTACTATATTTAAAATTTGAAAAATACCCTCAACAATTAACATATTAATCACCAATATTATATAAGCCATATCATGATACCCATTATCACAACACATAAGTAATAATTGGGTAATTAAATGTAATAGTGAAAATGTTTCCTCTAATAATATACCATGTCCATTAAGATTTATAGTTTTTTAGTATTAGGAAAACATATTATCTAACAAAACTCATGTATATTTTCCAACAATATAAACAATGTCTTAATTAATGATAACTATTTAATATATCCAAAAAATAATCAGCATAAGATAAACTTATAAACTGATATTATGTCTTCATTTTATTTTTTACATGGGGAAATATAATCATTAAAAAGGGAAAGATCAAATGACCTTTAAAGGAAATAGTTTTTAATAACAACAAAATATAATTTGTGAGTATATGATTAGAATATGAATATAGTACATTTATGTAAGGAACTTATTTCTAACAATCCATAGATCATATGTCATCAATCTAGGATTGGAATAAAAAATTTCATGAATCAATGAATGTAGAAACATGGTTCTACAGAAATTATCATTGATTGAATAACCATGGAATATGTGTAATCATAAATGTGTAGAATATAATATAAAACAATATAAAAATTTGGAACCACTATAATCATATAAAACAATTTATTAGAGAAAACATTATTAATTTTATTATATAACTAAAATCAATTTTCCATGTCTTATAATATATAAAAAATAATAATTCCCAAAATAATTTGAGCAAACACATTATATCCATGTCAGACTATCTCATGATAAATAAACATAAATCGATGATTCTTTTTGGAAATATAAGACCCCACCCTTCATCATCCATACATATGCATGAAACATAAAATTCATCATAAATATAACTTAAATAACCCATGTAAAATGGATTTCTTAAAATTATTACATTACATAAACTTAAGAAATAATAGGATATTGAAATCACATCATCAAAAATGAGTTATATCATTGATAGAAAATAGAACAACAAAATACCTTTAGAAAAACATGGTGGATGTAAATATTTAATGAATATATTTGAATCATTTACAACATGTATCAATAGAAAATTACATATATTAAAAAAATGATGTTTTTGAAAAACAACTTTGGATTTAAGAAATTTCCTTTTTGAATGGAATTAATTTTATGATAAATAAATTATAAATATAGGATAAATTTAATTTCATTTTAAAATAATGAGAATATATATACATGATAACTTTAAAATACATGAAAAAATATATGGAATGTTTCTTAAAAAAATGTGTCACTGGTGAAAATGTATACTAACATGGAATATAACTCAAAATCATACATTAGAAAACTTTTTTATTATAACCCATAACATAATATGTTGCAGGTTAAATAAAAATGATAGATATAAAAGACTTAGTGAAAAAACTGAAAAAACATATCTTTGAAAATAAACCCAAAAAATTGGTCCTAGAAAATAGAAAAAGGTTATAAAAAATTTAGCTTACAGTTAATAAAATTGATTTCAAAAGGTTGGGAAATCATGTATTTTAAAATATTTTTAAATTAAATTGTTTTTAAACTCCCATCACAGTAAGATTAATGTATTTTAATTATGGAAATGTGTAAAAATAATATTTATAACCATATAAAATAATCAATATTAACTTTACAAAATGCGTGGTTAAATTATTTTGGATATAAATAATAAAAATTCAATAAAATAATCATTTCTATAAAATTATGATATTCTATCATATGTTACAACATTATTTTACAATGCACATTATCAATGATTTGGTTATTGATGAGGATAATTAATTTACTTTGAAATCCAGTTGATATATAAATCAAAACATTATAATTTTAGTTTCAATTAATTATTGAATAGTATATTTTTTTAGAAATTAAATGACCTAATGAATCAGAAAATGATTTAATGAAACAATTAAAAAATTTGTGAGGTAATAATCAAATGATATTAAGAGGAAGATCATAAAATAAAAATTAAATTATCATTAATGGAATAAATTTATATTATGTTAAATTAATTTCATATTGATTACACTATATAAATAATATTATTCATAATATCATGCTTGTCTTTTATAATTGAAAATGAGGCTAGGAAAAAAACATGTTTTCAACATAGTTAAATAGAATCTGTGCTTCTATATAGAAAAAGTGAATATATTATTCACATATTTCAAAACAGTTTTAAAATGAAAAGCATTTTTTACAAATTCTTTTATAATTATTAAATAAATTTATATTATATATTTATTACATATTCTCAATATCGAGTGTCTGTAATACTTATAATTTGGTAATAGTTAAATAATTAAAATGAACTTATTAATTATTCTGTAAATGTTAATAATTAAATATTTATTAATTTTACATTAGTGTATAAACTATAATTCTATATAAATGTAATTTTTTTTATGACTACTTTTCTTTAAATACAATAATATTAAATGAAAATGAATATTCATCAGGGATTTTATTTCTATAAAAAATTTTCTCTTGTTTAATGAGGTAAACATATATGTAACCATTATAGAATGAAAAATAATCACTTGATTTTTTTATATCATATTAGACAATTCATTATGTTTTCACAATCATCCAAGATATAATTACCTGTAATTCTTTTTAGACATTATCATACCAGAAAAAAATGAACACACAAAAATTAATGGATATTTATGATGTCATTTAGTTTCTTTTTATTCACCAATTTGGATAATTATATGATTTAGTTTTTTTAGTGTTATAAATAAGAATTATAATTCTATTAGAATATCAAGTAACTGATATGAAAATATTAATCAATTTTAATTAAATTTTGTCATCATAATCTTCTTGTTCTACATGATTGAATTAATTATATAAATTAATTGTTCATAAAATAAATTAGATCTAAATTTTTTCATATTAAATCCATAATTAAATCCTAAACATAATTTTTATGAATTAAAACTATTTTTATTACCATATATTTAATATTGAGATGAAATGAATAATAAAAAATCATCATTGCGGGGAAGTAATAGACAACACATATTCCTAGATGATGATTTAATTTTCAATTGAACTCGAAATGGATTAATATAGACTTCCATTTAAAAATATAATTTATTTCTAGAAAATATTAGCTATATATTAACTTTTATATAGGGTTTATCATTGTAATGTGGTGATGTAAAATTAAATAAATTGTGTCATGTAGGTTATAGTCCCCACAATTAACGATTCATGTTTTAACATTAATAATGGAAAAAGTGATGATTGATATTGTGTGTTCCATAGTTATAATAACATAGAAATATACTAATTAGTTAATCATTTTCAAATGGTGAAATGAAATTTTCTGATCAAATAAATCTCACACCGAAATACAAGAGAGAATGATATGTTAGGAACTTATACCCCACATTTTGGATTATCTCTTATGTGATAGTGATTAAAAAATTAATTGAAAGATTTATAGAATGACAAGAACATAAAGAATGTGTACAAAATTTTGTATTTGAGGCTTTGGTATATGTTCTTACAACAGAAGTATAATTTGTGTTAGGAAATGTGGGTATAATAGTTCCTATTATATAATTTAATGTTAGTGGTATTTTTTGAAAAATTGTAAAACATTTTAATAATGTGAATTCATTCTCTCAAAATTTGAGTTGAAAATTTATAATTATTAAATAAGAGAATAGATATGGTTGATTCTAACCTAAACCACCAAATTAAGTAATTTTTTAACTTGCTTGTCACATTTCCTCTGAAGTTCAACATTTATTTAATTTTTATTTTTTCAATGTAACTTTTTGTAGCTTGGTAATTAAAAATTTTATGACTAAAAAATGGTCAAAACATTATATTTTGGTTCTACTGATTTAAAGTATTAAATCCAATATGATTGATTCAATTTATTTAATTCCTAAAAATTAAATTTAAAATACTGAAATTATAATTTACATAAACCATAGTTTTGAAAAATAAATCATAAATTATAAATTATAAATTATCTTTTTATAAATTAAAATAATTAAAACATTAAATTAACATGATAAATATATATATTTTTGTAAATATTGATTAATTAACATCAAATTTATACTTATATACTAATAATTTCATAAAATTCATGTTACTATATAAACAATCTTTAAAAATAAAAAATAAAAAATAATTTAATTTTGATGAATTAAAAAATAAGCAGAACGTAGTTATTAAATTGTAAATTGAAAATATATTATTATTTATTGTATTTCTGTTTTTTTAAATAAAAATTTATCTTTTAATAAAAATCAATAATATAAATTATTTTTTTACAAATATGGTCATTCTTAAACATTATGTGTTCTTAATATTATTTCATATCAATTTCTAAATTAAAAGATTTTAATATATTATTTCATGTATAATAATATTTTTAATCTATTAAATTGTTTTAATTTTCATTAATTATTAAATACCTCATAAAAATGGTTTCATTGACAAGAGAAATGTAATGTTTATAAAAAAACCTTTAAATTTAATTATTAATATTCTTAAATATTATATTACTACTACGTTAATATTAAATAAATTATATTAATTTTTTATATAAATTATATAATATTTTAATAATAATGATATTAATATATATATCTGTGTGTGTGTGGTTAACATATTAATAAATATATATTTTTAGAATTTTTATATCAAATTTTTATTTCATTAAATGTTATATTATTTTAAATTTAATACATATAAATAAAGGTCTTGTATATACATGTTTGTTATATGACCATAATCAATTTTTATCAATTATATTTGAAATAATAATATTTATAATTACGTTATTTATAATGATTATATATCATTATTATATATACATTCTAGGTACGTTAAATTCACTATCACTTTAAAAGTTATTGTTCCTATATATATTTTAGATTTTTTCACAAAGAATTCTCCATTAATTTATATCTTCCAAATTATAGGTTTTGTCTAGACATTGGTGATCCACATTGTTGTTGTTGATATAAGGTATTTCCTTGTTATAAATATTTTATTCTATTTTCACTATAATGCCCTATTGTTTTTGGGTTTTATTAGATGTAATTTATCTTTGATGAGTAATAAAACAAGGCATAAAAAACATTGTTTTCTGGGATTTAATAATAGAATTATTCTTATTAATGAATAATGTGACATTAGTTTGGTTCATAACCTACATGGGAAGTTTTCTGATCCTGTTTTAATTCATCTCAATGAAAATAAAATCATTTATTAAAATTATAGATATAAAATAATATCAATAACATCTATAGTAATATGGGATCCTAAAACTATGGGTACTTTACCAATGTTAGATCATTAACATGTGAATCTATACCATTAATTATCTTATTACAATAATTTACATTTTCCACATCAATATTTGGAGAAGTCCACCAATGGGTATAAAAAATATTTATACCCTTGTACAATATGTTCTAAAACCTCAGAATAATTTTCACACTATCTAGCACCATTATTTTACATCTTATTATTATAGATTAATACAATTATTTAAATAATAACATTTATGAAATAAATATGAATGAATATGCAATGAAAAAAGTAAACCACATATAAATAACATGTATTTGATATATCTCTACTCAATGGGAGAACACATTTCCAATATTGTTTATTAATGAAAAACATAGTTATAATATATAAAATCAATTAACTATCCCAAAGAAATTAATCAATATCTAAAATAATACCTTTAATGAAATTATATTTTAACAATATGTAATTATGAAAATACAGAACAACCATCACTAGATGATATGGGTAATGAAATCACCAAACTATGGAATCCCTATTGTTGGCTCAGATATAGACCTTTAGTCATATATTATAACACAAAAAAATATATGACCTAGAAAATTTAATAATTTTTAAGGATCATATCCCCCAAGCCATAAATGTAGTTTAAAAATATTCTACGATCATGGGTAGTATAACATTTTTATTTTATACTTTTATATTTATAATAAAACACTAATTGATCACTATAATTTAATAAATAGTCATGTAATAAATTACATAAATCTATCATTATTTTTATTTGTCCTTTGGAAGTCAACATGTATTCAAATCTATCCAAAAGAGGTCAATAAATGATGGAATGTTTCACACAATTATCATCTATATATAAAAACATTGTACTAAATTTAACACCTCCTCTTGATCATGTATTCTATATCAAGAACGGAAAACACTTTTATGTCTCCATCATATGGGCGAGGATGATTTTATAGCTAATTAGGATAACAAAAACCAGCCATTCCAAGGTTGTATGATCATAATACTGTCTATTTTAACTTTTTGTTATTCATGAAATTATATTTTGGAAGATAAAATATTTAAATTATATTATATATTCCAAAAAAACAATCCCACATTGAAGAATAATTTTAATAGGTAGATCCAAACAACCACCCATTTAATGACCATTCTATATTATAGCACCCCAATTTTTTCGGAATTTATCTTCAAATATATAAAGTATTGTGTATATTATTGAAAAACATATATGGTACTAAAATGAACTATGATACATTTAATATTGAAAAAATATTATAATTAATGATTAACATTAAAATATTATGAGAATACAATTCGAAAAATCATTATGAAAATGTCAGAAGAGTAAAACCACTCGTAAATAATAAAATCACAAACATAAAATAATTTATACAATGGTTTAGAATGAAAAGCATTACACCATTTACTACTATAGAAATAATAAAATTTAAAAATATAATTAACATATTTATACAGAATTAAATCAGATAAACAACTTTATGTATGTATATAAATATATATAAACACGTGAAAAATAATAATTATATATATGGTTGTTAGATATATATGTGTTGGATATATAGTGGTTTAAATCATGGAAATTGGATATATATTCATTGGGTATGCATGTATCCAATTTCTATATAGAAGTTTTTTTATCACTATTTAAACACATAAAAGATTATATTTAACACCTCTTAAAAACTAATGATGAAAATTATTATTTATGATGTTTATTTTAATCTAAAAAATAATTTTGATGTGAAACATATTATTGAAATTATTATTAAATAATGATATTATGTGTATATAAAATTAATTTCAAAATTATAATTTATTTATCAAATTGAATATTTTTATCATAAATAATTAATTTTAATTGGATACATATAAAACAATTTAATCAAAGTAGTAGAAATATTTAAATGATTAATTTTTAATTTGATGTCTATTTAATTATAATAAATTATATTTTTTATATTTATTGTATACAATAGAGAAATTATGAATATTAACACCAATATAATATAATTTATTTATTTATTAATTGATATGTAATAGGAGTAAAAATATATAATTTCTAAAATTTATATTTATAAAAAACAAATTATTATATATATTTTTTATATATAAGATAAATTTAAAATACTCAAAAAACTATTTAAATTAATTGATAATAAAATATTCAAATATTTAAATTATTTATGGTGGACATTTTAATTTTTTGGAATATAAATACTTTATTGAGTTCAAAACCGTGTAACCATAGTAAAGGTAAAAATAGTGAATGTGGGTAAACAAGTGGTACGAACTTATAATATAAAAATACAATATATATATCTATTTGGATGATGAAATAATCTCTAACATACTTCAAAACAAAATTATTTTCCACTCATATTGATATTATTTTTAAAATATCAACCTTTTACATAAATGAATGAGAGTTTTCAAAAAGGCCCATAAAATCAAACCTAATAATGGACCTACACTTTAACCCTTCCTAACAACTCTAATATTTCAATATATATTTAATACCAAACCAATTTTCTTCTCCTAAATATTTCTTAGATATTTTTATATCTTTTTTTTATTAAAGAATCATAAAATATTCATTTTAAGGAGCCTATTTTATGAGGGTGCATTTAGCAATATGAAAATCTAGTTCTTTACCATATATTCAATTACCTTCACATATGAAATATTTATAAATTTCATTATCAACAATAATATTACTTATTCAAAATCAATATGACTAAATTAATGTTATTTTACTATTATATAACTGTATACTCTTACAAATTTATTAGAATAACATATTTTTTTTCTTGGTGGAATAACCTACATGAAAGATGTTACACATACATCATTATTTAAGCCATGAATAAGAATAATTTCATTAATATTGATCATATATGATATATTTGAGAAACATATTTCTTTAATTGTATACTATACTGATATGAAAAATATTAATGGTCATTGTAAAGTAACTTCTTTTATTGAGAAAATTATATCAAACATGCTTTTTTATTTATTTTTTCTCTTGAAATTCAAAGACATATCAAATTACAATTGAACATGGGACTATATAATTCATTAGATAAAAATTAATCATATTTATTTAATAATATATTAATAATTAACATGAATGATTACAAATATCTCCATTAAAATACATTTATTAAATCATTCAAATTAAGCCTCTCAATTATAATTTTTTTGGTTGACATGTCATTATAAAATTTCACCTCCCTAGGGATCACAATTTAAAAATTGGTTATTATATGTCGAATTTACATTATCTCTTCATCATAGTCATATTTATATGTATTCTATGTATATAATATCAATAATTACTTCTTGATGTGATATTATATGATTTAATTATAGATTAAAGTTTTTCAAAATTTTAATTAGACTTTGTTATAAGGGTTTGAATTTTCTAAATTTACATGGTTTCCATTATAGTCAATTTTCTAATTGGGATTATATAATGAATTTTAAAATAATATTCCTTTTCAGCATTTTCATCATGAAAAAATTTTAACACCCACTTCATAAATTTTCATGAAAATACTTCAATTATATATTTTATTGGGTTCAAAAATAATTTCTAATTGTTGTAAATACTATTTTCATTAGAAATAATATTTAATAAAAGTAATTTATATTTCACATCATTTTTAGGGGAATTTTGTTTTATTATTTTATTAAGATTTTTCATATTTATAATCATAAATTACTATTTCTTTTTATTGAATCGGGTTTCGATATAATTATATCATTAAATATATATTAGTAAATGAATAATCATACTTACTTATGAATTATTTGATGAAATGTGTTAATTTCTCAATGTTTTATTTTTTTAGAATCAAATTTAGATGTTATCATGTACATGTGGAACCTTTAGATTGTTTGAAATTATTTGATTAGTGAGTATGTTTTATACCAAATGTTTATCCAGTGAATAATTGTCTAATCATACTATTAAGAATAAGGATTTAACTGGAATACCAAAGAGACTCGATGCAATGAGTTATAGGTTGGATCCTATGTAGACCTGAAAATCATTGGGGAAGAACAATATATCATAAGAAAAAAAGATAGATTTTAGGTAGAAAACACAATAATTTATGAATCTATATCCATATTGTTATAAAATTAATTATAATGAGACTGAAAATAATGATTACTTTTATATTCCAATAATATAAAAAAGTTTTATTGAAAACATGAAATTTAATCTCTCACTTGGGGGTATCATTGATGGAAAACTTATTTCTTACACTCTTGACTATATATAGATATTTTTATAGGTAATTGGAAGTATACTTATGATAATTCATCATGGATGAGTTGCTATGGCATCATAATTATAGTTACATTCCATATTAAAATGTTCGAAATCCCTTTTTAGACCTTCATTTTGACCTATTCGTAATCATTCTCTATCGCACCAATTATTTTCTTTTCTTAAAAAATATCATGAATATATTTGGTTTATAATATTCAATTAGTGTTTCTTGATATAATACATGTTTTGATTGTATTTTATTTTAACTATTTTGATTTCTGATTTTGTTCAAGGGGACCTTGGTTATTTTCATGTTGACAATCCAATAATATATTCTTAAAAATAAAAATAAATAAATTTTATGGTGTGAAGTGGGATCCCATATGAGAAGACATAAAATCCAAAAACATATTAAAAATTCAAATTTCCATGAGATTTTAGTTGAATTTCCATAAAGTATGCCTCTAGAAAATATGCTACATTTATAGCCTCATCAGAATAACATTTCATTGAAAAACCTAGAGTCCCCATCGTCGAACCACCACACCAACCAAGCTAAAGCCAAAACAAGAACTAGAAAAGATTATAATCACATGAAAAAAACAAAAAGAATCTATAAATCACCAATGTAGAGTGGAGAAACACCATGATGAAAAAATACTGGATCAATATAAATAATTGATATAAAATAGAATTATGGTCTCAGGTGAAGAACCATTAAAGGAAAACCACCATCGATTCATCTAAATAAACTAGAATTTATAACAGGGGAAACACTAAGAGAGCTTAGTCCTTGAAAACCAAATTATCCACCAACACCATTGAAAACCATTAAGAATGAAATATTATTGAAATATTAAGAAGTTAATGGTGATGGAAAAAATATTCTATATTATATTTTTTGTGGATTTAGTTTAACATTTATCTTTCTAAAACTAAAAAATGCTATATTTGGATTTAGAAAGGTGACATTTGATATTAACAGAATTTTTATTATGTTAACATTACAATGTAACTAATGTATTATTTTAATTATGGATAATTTGATGAGGAATTTAACATTATAATTAATAATCTTTTATGATTTTTTTGGGAATTTTTTGGTGGATAATTCTAAGCTATATGACAGTTTGAGACCCTCTATGTATGAGGTTATTAGTTTTTATATATTGAAAAGTGATGTGTTATAGTACCTATATGATAATTGATCCATGTACCCAATGATAAACACTAATTCCTGTTGATATTAATAATTTTTTATATAGTTTAAAAGGAATTTCCTCTTCAAATAGATGTAGGATAAGAGGTGGTAAAGTCACTCAATCAAATTCTAGTAAATCAACTCTTAACATTCCTTACCATGTTTGAAAAATTGAGGACTCATTATTATAATTAATTACTAATACATTAGTAAAACAAATGTTTAACTCAGATGGTTTTTTCAACCCACCATATAATGACTAACAAAATTGATTATTCTAAATTATAGATAAATATAGTCACTAGATCCTTAAGAATATGACTGGAAGAAGTACTTATTACCCAATATATAACTGTAGAGGAATCATATTACAATGAGAACACTTCATCCTCTAATGAAGAGGAATTAAATGATATTAATAATAAATATTAAAAAATATTTGTTAAGGAAGTATATAAGGAAAAATTCTACCCCTATAATTGAGAATAATAAATAAGGTATTTTGGTAGATAAATCTCTATGAGAATTGATGTGTGTGATCACTAGGAAACTAGACCATGGGTGTTAAACAATGATGAATGTGATCCTAATCAGTTCTCTAATTTAGTTTTTACATATCTCTATTTTAAATATTTATCATATATTTATCATAAAAAATATTTAAACTAATGATACATCATTTGGACTGAATTGAAATTGTATATTCCATGTTAAATTTCTAAGATTTTATTATTATTTTTAATATTTTATAATGCACACATTTAAGAATATGGAACCTATATGTTGTGTTTTTGGTTTCAATCCTTAATATATTAATTTTATTGATAAATTTATTCTAATGGAAGTATTAATATTTTCCACTTTCCATGTTTAAAAAGTTTTATTTTTGGATTTTTTTATATTCATCATAATTTTTTATTAGATAACACAAATTGATACATTTTATACAAGGTTTGTATGATCTGGATAGTTAATTTCTCAATAACTCGTGCTTTATGATGATGATTCAATGATTATAGGTAAAATTTTAGGTTATATCATGATAGGTGGGGGATATCATCTTGATGATTATAATGTCCTATTATAGTGAAGGATGACATGTTTTGTTGGGATGATTCTTTTTTTGTTCAAGTACTTCTTTTTCATTGAATATATATTATTAATAACATATATTTTCAATATTTTTAATCTATTTCATCTTTTTTATGAACTATAATCTCTTTCATTTTTGATGAAATATTTAGGGGTATGAATTTGGGGGCCAACTCATGTATTTGATAATTTAATTTCTATGCCTATGTATGTGCAGAATTATTATAGATATGTTATGTTGTCATAACAATGGATTATTAACACATTCTATTATTACATAGGTGATTTGTTATACCTAAATCCTTATACATTGAATCTATATTTATCATCATTTATTAAGTTGATTGAATTTATTCTAATATTTCCATTCAAAATGATTATTTTCGGATACCCACATGATCATATTATTCTCACTTATAATAAATGATTGTTTTCACTTAGGTTTTCCCTTACTATGAATCTAAGACCAATAATTTAATTCATTTATATTTCCCTATTAATGAATACTAGTATTATATATTATCATTCTTAATGGATATCGTGTGGAAATAATGTTTTGTTGGAAATGATAAAAATTTAATGTAAAATTATAAGATCAGGTAAATTTATATGAAGGAACTAAAATATTTTGTTCATCGATTATGTTATTTGGGAGATTAAATGTTTTAATTATTTAATTAATATAAAATATATCCATCTTATGATCATGTGTTTTCACCTGGAATCTAACCATATGTGCAGTGTTTGTATTTCTCACCCCAAATCCAAGAGAATGGATATGGGGAATCTGAGTTGGTTATAGAGTGGAGTTAATTTTGATTTTTGGATTGATAAATGTATAATAAGTGGATAGAACAAAAAAAATAAAATGATCAAAAATCCACATTAATTGAACATAAAATATTATAATATGATATTTTTATGACAAAATTAATGATATTTTTTCTGATTTATTTTTTCCATTATAATTTATTATTTTGATTATTTTTTACTAACACTCAAAATAAAATTTTGGATTTTCTAAATGGATATAAAAAGTAGTAATTTTGATAAAAATTATTTCCATGTAAAATTAAATTATTTTTTTATAATACAATGGGATTTTGTGAATAAATATTTTTAATTAATTTATACTTTTAGGAATTTTTCATTTCACTTAGCATTGATGATAGTTTATATTGTATTAAAGAACTATATTCAGATAGCATTATACACAACCCCATGTTATTAATTCCTTAAATAGAAAATAAACCTTATTTTGTTCTATAATGAACCCAGAGGTCAACTCTATTTGTAATCATTAATGATTTTCCTTGATGGCTTTCATAACACACAAGGTTGAGGTGTTACAAACCATAATATATTGTTAAAGTACAATTTTTTATTATAAATAGATATAACCTCAATGTAAAATAAGTTGTTATTAATTATAGTAACTAATTAAAGAAAATATATGGCTTATAAAATATAATATGAATTCATATGTTTCCAATTAATTATAAATTAATATAAAATCCCATTGAATACACAAGGTATTATTGTTGTTTTTATGGTCACAAAGCTGTTTACCCATTAAAAATAAATAAAATAAATTACTGATTTGAATTAATTTAATATATATTTTACATATTCAATAATATATTTTTGATATTTATTAAATATATTCGATCGATAAATGATAACGAAAAAAACCCATTTTTTTCTTAAAATCATATATTTTTATTAATGTAGTTTTATCGCATTTTAATGAAGAAATTATTTTAAATCCACAATTTTCCACTTTAAAAGTTTAATATTCAAAAATAAATTTAATCATTGTTATAGAAAAAGAAAAATTATTTTAGCGTAAATTTTTTGTAATTTTTCAATATGTTTTTTTAATGAATAGTTAAAAATACTGGATTTTAATTCAAATCTTCTTTTTCAATTATTTTATTTTTAAAGATAAATTATATTCTAATTTGTTTAAAAATTTTATTAAGATAATATAAATATATATTTATTATTTCAAATTTGGTTATTGAGAAAAATGTTCCATTGAAATGGTATATAAAACATAGTTCACTTTTGGAAGTTTTTACTTTAATAACCCACAATGTCATCCCATCCGCATAATTAATTTGATATTAGTTTCTTCAACATATATAAAAATAATTTTAATAAATGCATTAATATTTGAAATTATAATAATTTATAATATCTAATAAGGTCAACATTTTTTTTACTAAAACAATTAGTAAAACTGATTTAAATTAATTATAGTGGTTAAGAAAAAAATTGTGTTAATAAAGTAATAAACCTTAAATTTAAGTCCCAAAAAAACCATTAAACTTTTCCAACACCAATTATATGGCCACCATTCTTCCATTCACCTCCCATTATTTATTAGTTTTTTGTTTTTTATGACTTTTTTTCATAATAACATGTATACACCTTATATGTTTTCCAAAAATATAATATTTGTCCATTCCAATCCCTATAAAATGGAACCACCTATCCCTCTTTTTCAAACCTCTAAAACCATTTAGGATCATCCAATATATTCCCAATACACTTCTTAAAATCCCCAATTTTCTCCTAGAATACTTTCCTTTTTAATAATTCATTACAAAGAATCCTTTTGGAAAAAATCCAAAGGACTTACCCGACTAAGAAGAAACATCCTCACTAAAGATCATTTATTTTATTTTCCTTCTCCACCCCACCACTCTATTAATATGTTTTTTATAACAAAAAATGTTTCATAAATAAAATTTTAATTTTTATGATATTGATTTTACTAACACTTACACACACCTCCATTTAATTGGTATCAAACACACTCTATATGTGTACAGAGAACGTCCACCTCACAAAATAATGATTGTTCAGTTTTCCATACCACCAATCATGGTGTTAATTATGATGAAAACTATATATTTATATATCATATTTATTATTTATTATTTCATTAATTTAATTTATTTTTTTTACAATACATATCTTTTGACTTTCAATTTTTTGTTAATACGATAATTTCGTTTGAGGAAGTGTGGACTAATAACCACTTAACAAAGTATGATTCATTAATAAAATACATGTAATGTATTAAAGATTGGTTTTGTGAATATATGTTATATATGTGATATCATAACTCTACAAAAATAATGATATACATATATACATATTTGTTAATTTTTTTTTCAATTCAGATATAAAAACCGAAATGATGATTATGTATACATACAGTTAGTCGCCTCCATAAATGGTGTGTTCTATTTCTTATGTTTATATTAAATAGATTATTAAAATAAGCATATGTTGGATATATATTATTTTTAAATCATGGTTTACATTTCTTATTAATGATATAAGTATAAAGACCATGATAAAACAAATTAAGGTAGATGAAAAGAACAATGAAAATATTATCCAAAGTGAAAACATAACATAGAATGGTTAATAATCTGGTAAAATAATGTCATAATAAAACAATTTATGGTCCTATATATAATAATTTTGTTCTATAAAATATTTATAATAAATTTATATTTATTATACAGGTTCATTGAACAAGTACGATGAGATTCAAGACACAAGGTATGGAGATTTCATCTCACTTTTTATTTTTGTGTGATATATGTTTTATTTACCTCCCCTTCCATTTTTGTGGTGTGTATAATTATAAGGGTTGTATTAAAATATTATTATAATTTAATTTATTGGTATTTAAAAAATCCATATTACTAATTTTCTTTCATTGGTTTTTTGTTTCAAAAGTGACATAATCGGTAAAATACTTTTCTCTTAATTTTCATTATTTGAGACTCATGTTTTATTATGAACCTAAATTATTTTTTGAGGTTTAAATACTTCCAATTTACATATTATTTCGTGTATATACTTTTTTCTAAATATATTAAGCTTCTTTTAATTTCATTTTCTTACCTGTATTGTATGATCCCAAGTTACCAGGTTATAAAATCTTGTTGAAACGATCTCATCACTTTTTGGGATTGTGAATAATTATATTTAAATTATTGAAATATCATTATATATATCAAAAAAACTAATTAATATCCTTATACTATGGTTATTAATCTTATCACCATATATTATTAACGTTTTAACACTCTTTTAAAATTAAAATGATGTTTTTATATAAAATAAAACTGCCTCTCTCTTCATTGGGAAATCTATTGTATCCAAAACCAATATTTTCAAGAATTTTTTCTAAATTTTTTCAAATGATCATTGAAGAACACATTCAAGGAAAAGGTATTTTGAAACATAATTTTTTGTTCTAAATACTTCCCTTATATGTTCTGAAAAGTATTTTCAGTGGAATTTTTTTTCAAATGATTTTATGTTTTAAAAATAATTTTTCATTAGGGAAAAGAAATATCTATAAAAAAATTAAAAGATACTTATCAATTACATCCCATATAAAGTAAAATCCATTTATGTTAATCATGAAATTATGGGTAAAGTATTCAAATTTTCTATTTTTTCTTTCATTGAAAGAAATTTGTTTTGATGTCATCTTGCTTATGAATCAAATTTCTCATTCACATGTTATATAATTTTAAAACAATCATTTTTTCATGCGAAATTATTATAATGAATTGAATATAAAACACATATATTTTTCATGGATTATGATATGATTTCATGTTTATAACTCCCATTACAATACATGGGATATGATATGATTTTTTATGATTTTTGGGCACATGTATGTATGATTTCATTATGAAATGTTTGGGAAATTATCTTCCTCTAATATTTTTGGTGAAGATTTATATCTCTCTTGATGGAATAATATTACCTTGGGAATTAACCATGACTACTAGGATGGAAAAACATGTGAATAATTACTACCAATAAGTTATGATAATTGAACTCAATATAATATGATTTCATGGGGTTTAACCCTCTCTACTAATAATGTAAGGGGAGTGAACTTATATGACCTTGATGGTATGGGTAGTGATTATTTAAAATTTATATGAATCATATTACATATTATTATGTTTCTACCATAATTCCATGTTTTATCATCATGATACGATTTAATGGATTGAGTTTTCTGTTTTCTTATTATTTATTCTTATGAACATCCAATCTTTATTAAATGATTCCTATGTATGGTATTTGTTTTTTAGGTATGATCATATATTTTCATGATCATTTTCTTATAACTGTATGAATATGATTTTTCTTACATATCTCCCTTGTTTACCCTTAACTATAATTTAAGTTCACCCATTTTTATTTTTCTAACCATAGGTTATGAAGAAATATTTCATTTATAATATGTTAAAGCGGGGCTCTAGTCTTGGAGAAACTAGTGAGAGAAAATATATCTCTCTCATGTACCAATGTTTAAATATCCATATTTCCAAAGGCACTAGACTAATACAGTTTTTAGGCGTATTATTATAAAATGTTTTTATTTTCATAAAAATTTATATAATTTCTATGTGTAAAAATATAGGGTCATTAATGTCTGAAATATAGAAAAGGACTAGTTAGCCTTTAGAAACATGGATGAGAAAACATTAGTGAGATCCCTATGTATGTTTATATGTATATGACTAGGGATGTATCTATGGATAAGTATAATCATGAGTTAAACTCTTAAGAAAATATCCTTGAATTTTGGTAAGGGATAAATTTCTTGGTTTCTTAGAAGTGCTTCCATGTTTGGATATGAAATGTGGATATGGGTCCGGCACATATGTACCTTGGGGTAACAAGAATGAAATGATATTATATGACTTACTCTGGGTTATGTGGTACATCATAATGAATATTGGTATACACATTGTTTTAAATTGTTGTGGGTTATTATTTAGTAATTCACTTACTCTTCACAAACCATCATAATGGATTTAAATGTAAGTTATAAATTATTAATATAGTATGAACCTATGGTTTCATAGATTAAAAAGGTGTCATGATATAGACATAAAATAAGTAAATATTTTCATGAATGTGTGGTTTTATCTTATGATATATAATCATTACATTATGAATCTAGTTTTTAAAAATGTTTGGAACAAGAAGAGATATTATTTCCATTGAATTTAATGTAAAATTTTCTGATGAGCAGTCAAGAGGGATGATAATTGGTGTAACAGGTGTTTTGATCATTCCAAATCAGTTTCCATTGTTCATGATCAACAATGAATACCTTACCCAACTATTGTACATTGAAAGGGAGAGAAAGAAAGAGTACACTTAGAGTTTAGGTAGTGGAGACTATGGATGAAACAATATCCAGTTCCCTTATGTCAAGAATATGGAAAAAATAACATATTTCAATTTATTAGTGAAAAAAGAATATGTTCTATGTTTGAAATAGAAGAACACAAAGCATGCCACTACAAGTGAAAAACAAAGACTTTAGTTATAAAAATGGATAAGAATATTCTCATATCTAATAAGTAATTGATGTATAAGTGTTTTTTGTGGGGAGTAAATTGTTATTATTAAAATCAATGTCCCAATAATAAATCTAATAAAGATGATCCAGAATTTTATTCGAGTATTGGTCATGATGATGACGATGAAGATACTACATATGAAATGGGAAAGGAAAGATGTATTTTGTAATAACATACAGTAACCTTACTAATTTCATAAAAATTAGGTGTGATTATTAAATCATTAATGTATTTATATTCAAGAAGTATGTTATATTATTGTTGAAAGATATGAGGTTTTTTCAATTATTGTTTTTCACTATGGATTTAAAAGAACATATTGAATGGTTCTGATTTAATAGAAAGAGATATAATGGAAATGTGATGTGCCGAGAAAACACATGATTATTGGAAATATAACTCTTAAAATTTTCTACATGTTATTAAAACATTGTTTGGATAATGATTTATAAGATATGTATAAGTATGCTGGAAGCTGGTGATTACCAAGGAACTAATTAAGGACTAATTGGTAAGTACATTTTTCTATCATGGATGAAGTATAAAACTTCTTGTATTTATTTAAGATATCTATTAATATGTTGAATAGTAAACCATATGTGTTTTCCACAAATAATTATGGTAATTTGGGTTATTACAATGTTTCAATATAATATATGGTGATGACATTCACAAGTTTGTAATGTGATAACCAAGAGAAAATTTGTGATATATTGGTGAATCCATGTTCACATGAATTAATGATTCACTTTCTAATGCCATGGATTTTCATCTATGAGATGTGTAATAAGGTTAAAATTCATGAAATGATTATGTTATACTATATAGGAATTATTTATGCACTGATTTTTTATTGAAAACATCAGTTAAAAGGTTATTTAACAATCAACATTTTCTAAAACGTGTCAATATTATTTATTTTATAAATTTTTTTATAATGTATTTATAAAAGAAAATAATTTATGTTCGGTGTCAACAATACTGTATGGAATGTTTGTCAAACTTAAAATACAGAATGAAGGATGAAAACGGTTTCACACTTACCATTCGACTACCAGATGTGCAGGTTAATTTATAATTTTTTTGAATTAATATTTATGATGAAATTTTTTTCATGATTTTTATATTTAGAGTTTAATATATTAACAATATTTATTTTTTATGAATATTTGTAGGTAAATAGTTTTAATTCTCAAACTTTCATTGGCCATAATATCTGCTAATAGTGCTTTTTATCACTTCCATCGTCAATGATAATTTATTGATGACCACTACATGGTGTAATGGATGAATTATATATTGATAAAATCACAAAAAAGAAGGAAATTTTATTTAGGGAAATATAACAAGTATGTATATTTAATTATATAAATATTAAATAAAATAATTACTCAATATTAGGATAATCATAAAAATAAAATGTGTTGTTTGTTGAAATGATGTCCTTTTCAGTCGTCAAGGTTTTTTGAATTTGAAACCCTTAAATTTTCATTAATAATTCATTTTTTTGGGATTGATGATATCAATCACTCCCTATATATATTTACTCATTAATATGAGTTCAAACTTTACTCCCAACCATTTTTCTCATATGTGGTAACCAAGTTATCTTTTACTTTGGGTAACTATAGTGGTTCCAAAAATCTCTTTTATGTGATGATTTAGTGTTCATTTTAATGATGTGGGTTATATGAATGATACGTTCATGTATTAATTCTTTGATATGCCATAATAATTTTTAAGGAGTAAATTTATTTTATAGGGGTAAAATGTAACACCGAGAGATTTTATGAATTTTTTTTTTCAAATTAAATTATCCATTTTGATATTTTCCTTTCATGCAACACAAAAGATAATTTATTTTATTTTAGAGCATGATGTTTTTCAAGTTTTATTCAAAAAACCATGATAATCATGCACTATATGCAATATAAACAAAATCTTGATCTAAATGGATCATCGAGGTTATCCTAAATTATACACAAAATTGACTTTCCACGATGGCTTTTGTAACACGCAAGACTAAGGTTTACTGAATAGTAATATATTATGAAAATATAATTATTTAATATAATAATAAATATCATCAATGTTAAATTATTTGTTTTAAATATTAATAAATAATATAATAAAATTTATGGTTTACATAATATAATATGAATTCATTGGTTACCCATTAATTAAAAACGAATATATATTATTTTTTAACAAAAAATATAATATTACTATTTATAGAGTCACAAAGTTGTTTTATGCTAAAAAAATTAAATAATATACAATTATTGAGTGATATTAAGGTAATATATATGTTATATATTCAATCAAATATTTTTTATATTCATCCAATATATTTGGTAGATATAAGATATAGAATAATCGCGATTTTATGCTTCAAAAATATAATATTATAAATATAATTTTTACACCTTTTAATGGAGAACCCATTTTATATCCTACTTATATAAATTTGAAAGATATAATATGTCAAAAATAAACATTATCTTTTGAAAATAAATATAAATATTTGGTTATAATTATTTCATGGTATTTATCTATAGGGTTTATTTTTTAATGATTAGTTAAAAATACTAGATTTTATTTCAAAATTGATTTATCGTGTAGTTTATTGATAAGGTAAAACTATAATTTAAAATGGTTTCAATGTTTAATAATATATAAATTAGATCAATTAATACAATTTATTTCATTGAGATTAATTTCACATTGATATTGGTTATAATACATAAAAAACCTTTGAAAGTTTTTACATTAAAACCCCACTGTGTCGTCACATCAACTGGATTAATTTTATATTAATTTATTCCACTTATGTGAATTGAATTTGGAAAAATTGATTCCATTATTGGCATCATCATTAAATATAATGTATTATATGTTCAATTTTTTAATGGAAAATATTATTGAATGTCATTAATATTAATTAAAAAATTTAAGAAAAAATATGGATAACAAAGTAATAAATCATGAAATTAAAGACCAATATGAACTGTGAACCTATAATACACCATATAGATGACAATTATTTGTGAAATAACCTTCCATTATTGTGTTTATTTTTGTTTCCAATAAAATATTTATTAAAAAACGTCGGTACCCCTAACTTGTTTTAAAAAAATGCAACGTGTGTAATTTATCATCCGTGTAAATTCACTCCACCTCTCTTGTTTCCTCAAACCTCTCAAAACTAATAGGTATGGCCATGATCTGACCAATAATCTTTTGAACATCTCTATGTTCTTCATATATTCCTTTACTTAGTCTGAAGAAAATCCAAGGAATAATTTTGGTATAATCCAAAAGAAGTTACCTGATTCAGAGGTAACATCTTCTCTCAAGATCGTTTGTTTTATATTACTAGTGCACCCTCTCCACTCTCATTAATCTATAATTTTATAAAAAAAATTAAATAATACATATTATATGAATTTTTTATTCTATGGGTTAGATCTACACATACACACACATCAATCTAATGGAAGGTGAACATAATATTAATGTGTATTATGATGTTCTGCCTCAAAAAACAAATATTGTCTAATTTTTATTACCACCCATCGTGGGGGAACATTTGGTGGACACTATGTTTATATTACACACACATATATATATATTATTTATTTATTTAATATTCAATAAACTTTTTACAACAAATGACTTTTTTACATTTCATTTTGTCACACCCTGTCTTTTTATTTAATTTTTATTTTAGTATTACGTATCTCTATGTCCTTGCGCCAAGGTCCAGGGTAGGTCCCGGATTAAATTTTTTGTCACTTACTATTTTCCATGGGTTTCAGACACATGCGCGGTCACTGCACAGTGGGCTGTAGTCACGTCGTTATACCGGGTATCCATGTAAGTGTCTAACGATTAAAAATATGTAATGTTTTATACAAACAAGGAAGGTTAAATGGTTAAGTTGTAATAATAATAATAATTTTATTATGTAATTAATAGTGTTATTATTATTAATGAGGTTTTATTAATTTTATTGTTTTTGTTTTTGTTTTTTATATTATCCTTATTATTATAACAATTATAACTTTTATGATTATTATTTTTATTAATATTATTATCAATATTTATTATTTTATTATTATTAATTTTTGTTATTATTATATTTATTATCGTGATTTTATTATTTTTATTTATTATTATAAAAAAATGAAACTTAACCTAATCCCTCGCCCCCCCTTCCCTGTTTCTATGCGCCGCACCCAGACACCCCCTAGACCCCCCCTTCGTTAACTCTGCATCTCCCTATAGAACACTGCGCACACCCTCCTTTTTCCCCTCCCAACAATTCAGCATACCTCTTTCCCCCTCTATCCATCAGTGCATTTCAGTGAGTCTCCGCCGCAGGTCTCCGCCACCCCGCACTCACCCATCTCCCTCTCTAGGTCACACCCCTGATCTCACTGGCTCCTCGTCACCATACCAAGATAGGCACCCTCTCGCGCCTAGTCCCTCCTTCACCGGCTCCCCCTCACACACCACATCCCTCGCCCCCTCCCTCACACCGTCTTTCCCTAGCCAGCTACCCGGCCTCCGGCCCTCCATGTTCCAGTAGGAAGTAGCACACTAGACTCCCACCTCTATACTCCCCCAACGGTGATGCGGCCCCCTGCCACCTTACACCCCCTTCTTGCTTTGGCGCCTCACCGTCCCCCTTGCGCCGCATCCCGTGGCCCCCCTATGGCCTATTTCTGACAGTACATTTCCTTCTCATTATTTTTTTTCTTATAGTGTTTTTCATAGATTAACCAAACATTAAGACCTTGTTTTATAATTCACCCATATTTTTCATTGAGTAGAGTGTGCATTTAGTCTGTGGGGTGTGGTTATACCTTTCTTGTAGTTTAATCGATTTCGCATGTGCTTGAGGTAGGTGAATCTGTTTTTTTTTCATTCCAAATTATTCCATATAATTCTTTCATGTTTTTAATTAATTCATTTACTTGATTTGTGCCACTACAAATTAATTGTTCAATATAATTTGATGATTTCAAGTTTGTTTAAATCTATAAATGTGTTCAATGTTTTTATTTTGTGGTGCGTTAGATGTTTTGATGTTTTTTGTGTGCTCATTGTTTGAGAATGGACTCCTAATGAAGAAAATTGTTATGTTTTTTGTGTGTCATGATGTAATATTTCAAGGAAGTGGGGTCTAAGAGTGTTTGGAAGGTGTGAAATTCTCTTTACAATTTTTTTGGAATGCATGTGTGATAAAATTGTATTTTCTATTAGAAATGGTGTGTTTTTCAGATTGGTTTTGTTTTGTTTATTTTATTGAAATGTTTAATCAATTTTTTAATGGGTGTGAGTTATATTTTTAAGGTGGTGAACATGTTTAAGTGTTGGGAACATAATTTTAATGGAAAACGATGATATATTTTGTGTGAAAATGGGGGCATTATTTTATAAAATGTTGTATGGGTTGGTTGTTAGGTGCGAGTCATGTTTTGGGGTGATGATGATATCTGTTTTATTTTAATGTGTTTTCTTATGTGAAATTAAGTATGTCTTGATGTGAACCTTGGTTTCAACATTTTCGGATGTTTTATAAATTATTCAAATGGTTTATTTCTTTAATCATGTGGTGCGTATGATTTTTGTAAAGTGGTTGGTGTGTCTAAAGGTCATGATTGGATTCTAATATAGAGTTTAGTTGTGTTTTGATACGTGTTTTGATGTGATATTTTCAAAACATGTTGAGCTAGTTATTTTGCGTTGTTTTTTTCTTTCTGGATCGTTTTAATTCCATATTTATGTGTTTTTAGTTGTTTTTGAGGTTGTTGCAACATGTTGGTGAGGAACCTCATGATACTACGATCATCGGTGTGTGCGTGCTTGCACGCCTTTGCAAGGCCTGTCGTGTCATTGTGTTCAAGATGAAAATTTAGGTAATCCCCCCACTGCACTCAACTTTAAATTTAGAATTTATAAATTTCTTGATATTTTGTTAATTTTAATAAATTGTAAATAATATAAGATTCTTAATTTTTAAATGTTTTTTGGTGTAAAAAGAGCCATTTACATTATACACTTCACTTGAAACATTTTCTTGATGAGGAGACACCCAGTAGTGAATGAATACCCATTTGGCCTTTAAACATAATTCACAAAATTTTAAATGAAGATCTTTTTTATTGATAAATGATTTATTTTCAAGTGCGAACAAGTGTTTCGGTTCAATTGAGAAATGAGGATTTTCCTTAAAATTGGTGAAGGCCCGTTTGGCACTTTAATAAAATAAATTATTTTTGGGAAAACTCTATTTGGGTGACTCAGATGTGATTTTTGGGTTACGTTGACTATATGATTTGTGTGTGATGTTTGTACTGCTTGATTGACTTTGTTAACTCACCTTTTCCAGTTTAGTATATGTGTTGACATGGGAACCTGGCATAGTAAGTGAATCTTCTTTATAACGATTGATGCACAAGTTTAGATTATGCACTAGCTAGAGGCCCCTAGTACGGATGACACTCTTATAGGGGATTGGGCCCCTCAGTTAGGCCATGTAAGGAAACATACGGTGTTATGGTTTTATGACATCATCTACAGTAGGCTTTCCTTCAGGATGAGTCACATGTATTGTATGATTTGGATTGTTTATGAGCTCCTAGGTTCGACCCATGTTTTTTGTAGTGTTTATTTTGTTATGGTGGACTATTGAGTGGTCTAGTTTGGTTGTCATCCCATGTGTTCCCCTTCTTTTCCATTTCCCTTAGTGTGTTTTGTGTGGTGTGTGTGGTTTCCCATTTGACTAACAATGATATTTTAATTTTTAAATTGATCGCAGATATTTTTTAAAATGAAATGCACATGTTCCATTCAAATATTAAACTTGTTTTTAAATTAAAAAGGGAAATTGACTATTACATGTCTTAGAAATGGAAGTGTGTGTGTGAAAACCAATATTTTATATAATTTAGTTCAAACCTGGAATTAATAAATTATTTATTTAAAGTTAGTGTGTTGGGAATAGTTTATTGGGAATGCCTACTATGTTTTAATACTCACGTCAATAGTGTTTTCCAGTTTTTAGTTTTTTTGCAGGTTTAACATGAGTTTTCTTTCTATGGATGAGAGTTGGTTGTGGACTGGTGAGTGACTCTTGGAGTCGCGAGTAGTTTTTATCATGGTCATGTTAGTTTGCTGCTGTTGGTTGTTCTGTTTTTGTGTCATTTATTTGCCTTGCGTTATTCTACCTTTTTCCACTACTTTACTTTGTATTTCATTTATGGGCCCAATCATTCCCTTTTGTTTAGTTTTGACGCCCAACATTAGTTTCCAGACCATAGGGATCAGGAATGCCCCTCGGGCCATGTCGTGGGCTGGCTCCAGTGACCTGTTCAGGGTCGACCCTGGTTGGTTCGTGAAAAATTGGTATCATAGGTGGCCCATGTTATTTTGGGTGTCCGGTAGAAGGAGACTAAGACTGTTGAGACTTGAGACGTATGTACAAGAAGTAAGTCATGAACGCTCACCCATTTCGAACCTCGAGTCGCTAGGAGAAGTCCGAGAATTGAGTTCATGTCTCGTTCTGATTTGTTTTGGATTTAGGGATGACAACAAAATCAAACCTAAGTTCCATAATGATTTCACATGGATTAGTGACCAATGTGGAGTCTGCGTACACGGTTTAAGTTCCTCCTAGTCATTGTCAATTACTTGGGGCATGGCCTACTACCATGTTTCCAGGTTATGCATGATTACTATTTCTTCACTTTGGTAATTTGATGCAAGTTGTGTGTTTTCTTGGTTCTTGTTGGTATACGTGAACTTTAAAAATGAAAAAGTTTTTATGATATGAGAATGATTTATTTTAAATTGATTTAAATTTGTGAAAGGGATTTTTTTAAGACTGAAAAATCTTGGCCTAAATAAATACAATGGTTGCTAAGAACTGGTAGAGATATGGTTTGGGTGCAACATCGAGTACTCTTTATGAATGATTGTACATGTGAGGGAATGCATGGGAAGTGTGTGTTAGTGCGTATGAATGAAAGTGGATGAAGACATATGCAGTGGTTCATGAGATTATAGGGGTCTGCACTTGGAATTAAAGTCTTGACCTTGTTTCTCTAAAGTGATTTTAAAATGGGAAATGATTTTTGGAAAATTGAATTTGGTTTGAAATGTGGGTTTTGGTATTTGGAAAATGGCCTTCAAAGAAGGCGGTTTTGAAATATAAAATAAAAATTTATTTTTATGTCGTATTGGTATTTGTTTGGTTTTTGAGTTGGATGTTTTTTGGATGAAAATGATTTCAACGCTATTCCTTTGGATTGATATTGGTTTTGGTTCTGTGTTTCATATTTTGTTTAGAAAATGCCACCCAGAAAGGTCCCCAAAGTTTCTAAAAAGTCATGCTCAGTTTTTGGTCCTTCCCAATCATTGTCTTTTCTTAATGGTGATTGACGCCTATTAATGGTAGATATGTGGTTTGAAGAGGTGGAGAGTGTCATCAGAGTATTGGTAACTCCTTAAGATGTTAGCGTGCGTGTTGTTTTGGGTCTGTTTGAAGGTCCATCTCTGAACGTATGGGAGTTGCTCGCCCCACCATCAATGCAAGTTGGGATGACGTGGGATGTCCTTAAATCCGTTTATGTATGATGGTTTATACCTGAAGTAGTGAAGATGAAGAAAAAGGGAATAGCTCATGCATATTCAACATGGACAACAGACGGTGAAGACTTATATTGCCCATTTCAAGGAACTTGTGTCCTTTTCTCCAAAGGTAGCATCAAAGGATTTGATGAAGACTTCTCTCTTCATCAGGGGACTTCTTCCAAAGATCAAGGAGTGTGTCCTCCCTTCTTGGGACCATTATTTTGAGAATTTAGTGGATGAGGTGTTTTAGCGGAGTTGGTATCTAGAGCCGAGATGGATGGAAATCCATCCTGCTCGGTTTCTTGCAAAGGTTCCCTATTGGGAGAGCATGGAATTCCAAAGGAACCATTTCTAAAAAGTCATCTACAGTGGTTCTAGTTTCCAGTTCATGGGACCATTCAGTGGTGTGCCACCAGGGTGGCTAGTTGGGGCACATGAAGCCGTCATGTCGCATCCCTCCAAAGATGTTCCATCATTGCAGATGTATGGGGCATGTATATAAGTTTTGCAGAAAGCATCACCTAAAGAAGATGATATGAACAAAAGAATTCATTTCATGACTGTGAGGAAGGAGATGCTTCCACCATCAGAACCCCAGCCACAGGTGTTTGGGTGAAGCTCGCGTGCAGTCAGGAGTTGTCGGGGGTGTGATGCCTAAGTTTGGGTTTTATGCTCTGTGTTGGCAATGGAACTTTTAAAGCCATTATTTTCTTGTATTTCTGTTGTTAATTTTTTAAAGTCATTGTAAGTTCACTGATTTATCGTCGAGTTATGGTGGCCATGTTCCATTGTAATCCAAACATTTTCTTTTGTCTGATCATGGTTTTCTTAATCATGCACTTTTCTTAAAAAAAACATTTGGCCCTTGTCTGGATTGATTTTGTTTTAGATTTTTTCATATGGTGATGTATGTTCCAAAGAAAGAGCCTATTTTTGTGGCTGTTCTCAGGTTCACTTCTTGGGGTAAGTTCTTCTCGAAGGTTTTCCCCTAGTCTTGGGATTGTTTTTCCTCGGTCAAGAGTTCCAGGTTTAAGTGGAGGTGTTGTTTTCACATGCTATAAAACTTAGTTTAGAATTGTTAGGTGTTTCCGTGTCGACCCCCCTTCATGGGGTGGTATGTTTGGGTGTTAAATTTCTACACTAGTTGAATTCTTATGGTGTTTATAACACTCTTATATTCTCCCATTCTCAAATATTGTGGTTTCTTTCAGTTTCAACTAGGAATGGTCTCTTGTTTTATCTATTGTTCGGCTGGGTGACTTTCTGGGGGCAAAAAGTGTCTGTGATGAGGATAATTTTCACACCCCGACTTTTTATTTAATTTTTATTTTAGTATTACATGGATCCGGGTCCTTTTTCTAAGGTCTAGGTTGGGTCTCAGATTAAAATTTTTGTCATTTAATATTTTTCATGGGTTTCAGACCCATGCGCGGTCACCGCACAGCGGGCGGTAGTCTTTTCGTTAGCTCGGGTATCCGTGAAATTAACTAACGATTAAAAATAAGTAACGTTTTATAAAAACAGAGTAGGTTAAATTTTTATGTTGTAAAAATAATAATTATATTATTATATAATTAATAGTATTATTTTTATTAATGAGTTGTTACTATTGTTATTATTTTTTTTCTTTTTGTTTTTTATATTATTTTTATTATTATAACTTTTAGTAGTTTTATGTTTATTATTGTTATTAATATTATTATCAATATTTTTTATCTTATTATTATTAAATATTATTATTATTATATTTATTATTGTCATTTTATTATTTTTATTTATGTATTCATTTTTATTGTTATTATTATTAAAAAAATTAAACACTAACATAATCCCTCACCCCCCCCCCTCTTCCCTTTTCCTACGCGCTTCACCATGACACCCCTAGACCCCCCTTCGTGTCCACCGTATCTACCTACAGGACCCTGCATGTGCCCTCATTTTTCCCCTCCCAGCGGAGCAACATACCTCTTCCCCCCTCCTTCTAGAGGTGCAACACATTGAGTCTATGTTGTAGGTCTCTGCCACCCCGTGCTCACACACCTCCCTCGCTAGGTCGCTCCACCGATCTCGCTGGTGCTCCCTCATCATACTCGGTCAACCACCTGCTCGAGACTAGGCCCTCCTCCACCGGCTCATGCTAACATACCACCTCCCTCACCCCCTACCACATTTCGTCTTGCCCTAGCCAGTAGCTCGGCCTCTGGCACTCCATTTTCCATCAGGCAGCAGCGCACCCGACTCCCGCCTTCCTACTATCCCTGCGGCGATGCATCCCCCAGCCACCTAACACACCATACCTGCTCTGGCTCCTCACCGCCCCCTTGCGCCTCATCTCGGTGGCCACCCTATGTCCTATTACCAATATTAATATTCCTTATCGGTATATTTTAATTTTCTTATAGTGTTTTTATCATATTAACCGAACTTTAAGACCTTGTTTTATAATTCACACATTTTTTTTGTCTTTGAGTAGAGTGTGCGGTTAGTCTGCGGGGTGTGGTTCTACCTTTCTTGAATTTTAATCTCTTTCACACGTGCTTAAGGTAGGTGAATCAGTTTTTTATTTACCAATTAGTCCATATAATGCGGCCATGTTTTTAATTAATTCATTTACTTGATTTGTTCCTCTAAAAATTAATTGGTCAATATGCTTTGATGATTTAAAGTTTGTTTAAATCTATAAATGTGTTCTTTGTTTTTATTTTGTGGTGTGTTAGATGTTTTGAAGTTGTTTGGGTGCCCATTGTTTGAGAATGGACTCATAGTGAAAGAAATTGTTATGTTTTTATGGGTGTCGTGATGTTATATTTCAATGAAGTGGGTTTTAAGAGTTATTGGAAGGTGTGAAATGTGCTTTACAAATGTTTTGTCATGCGTGTATGGTGACATTTTATTTTCTTTTAGAAAAGGTGTGTTTTTAATTTTGGTTTTGTTTTTGTTATTTTATAGAAGTGTTTAATCAATTGTTTATTGGGTGTGAATAATATTTTTAAGGTGGTGAGCATGATTAAGTGTTGGGAACATAATGTTTAATTAAAAGAGGCAATATTTTGTGTGTGCAAACAGGTGCATTATTTTATAAAATGATATATGGGATGGTTCTTAGGTGCAAGCCTTGTTTTGGTGTGATGATGATGTGTGTTTTATTTTAAAGTGTTTTCTAATGTGAAACTGAGTACGTTTTGATGTGAAACATGGTTTCACCATTTGCGGATGTTTTATAATTTATTCAAATGGTTTATTTCTTTAATCATGTGGTGCGTATGATTTTTGTAATGTGGTTGGTGTGTCTGAATGTCATGATTGGAATCTAATATAGATTTTGGTTGTGTTTTGATACGTGTTTTGATCTGTTATTTTCAAAACATGTCGAGCTAGTTATTTTGGGTTGTTTGATTGTTTGGATAGTTTTAAATCCACGTTTATGTGTTTTTACTTGTTTGTGCGGTCGTTACAGCGTGTCGGTGATGAAACCCACGATACTACAATCATCGGCCTGTGTGTGCTTGCACGCCTTTGGGAGGCGTGTCATGTCGTCGTGTTCAAGATGAAAATTGAGGTAGATCCCCCACTACAGTCGCCTTTAAATATAGAATTTATTAATTTCATGATATTTAATTAATTTTAATAAATTGGAAATTATATAAGATAATTAATTTTTAAATGATTATTTGGTGGAAAAAGAGTCGTTTATTTTATACCCGACACTTGAAACAGTCTCTTGATTTGCGGACACCCAATAGTGAAAGAATTTCTGTTTAGCCTTTAAACGAAATTCATGGAATTTTAAATTTAGTTCTAGATTATTGATAAATGATTTATTTTAAAGCACGAAAAAGTGTTTTGGTTCATTTGAGAAAGGACGATATTCCTTAAAATTGGCGAAGGCCCATTTGGCACATTAATAAAATAAATTATTTTGGAAAAACTCTATTGGGGTGACTCAGATGTGATATTTGGGGTACATTGAATGCATGATTTTTGTGTGATGGTTGTACTTCTTGATTGAAATTGTTGACAAACCCCTTTCCTTTTTACTATATGTGTTGACATTGGAACCTAACATAGTAAGTGAATCATCTGAGGACGATCGTTGCACTAGTTTAGATTACGCACCGGCTAGTGTCCCCTAGTACAGATGACACTCTGCAAGGGGACTGGTCCCATCCGTAAGGCTATGTAGGGAAACACTGTCCGTTAGGAAATTATGACATCATTGAGAGTAGTCATACCTTCAAGATGAGTCACAAGTATGATATGTTCTGGATTGTTGACAAGCTCCTAGGTTCAACGCATGTTTTCGTTAATGTTAATTTTTTTTTTGTGGCAGACGATTGAGATGTCTAGTTTGGTTGCCATCCCATGTGTGCCACTTCATTTACATTTACCTTAGTGTGTGTTGTGTGTTGTGTGTGGTTTTCCAATTGACTACCAACTGATATTTTATTTTCTAAATTGTTCACAGAAATGGTTTAAAATGCATTGCACCTGTTCCTCTCAAACATTAAATTTGATTTTAAATTAAAAAGGGAAATGGACTGTTACTTGTCTTAGAAATAGAAGTGTGAGTGTGGAAACCCATCTTTTATATAAATTAGTTCAAACCTAGAATTAGTAATTTATTTATTTTAAGGTAGTGTGTTGGGAATAGTTTTTTTGGAATGCCTACTGAGTTTTAATACTCACTCCTGTAGTGTTTTCCTGTTTTTAGTTTTGTTGAATGATTGATTTGAGATTTCTTTCCATGGGTGAGAGTAGGTTGTATACCGGTGAGCAACTCTCGGAGTCCCGAGGATATTTGGTCATGGTAAAGTTAGTTTTCTATTGTTGGTTGTTCTTTTTTTTGTGTGTCATTTATTTGCCTTGCGTTATTCTACTTTTTTTCGCTTCTTTACTTGACTTTCATTTATGGGCCAAATTATTCCCTCTTATTTATTTTGGATGCCCAACACTAGTTTCCAGCCCATGGGGATCGGGAACGTCCCTCGGGACATTTCGCAGGCCAGATCGGGTGACCGGTTCATGGTCGACCTCGGTTGGTTCGTGACACATTTTGTTTTAGTATGATAATTTCCTTTGGGGAAGTGTGTACTACCACCCCCTCAAAGTTATCTGATTCATTCATACACTAAATGGAATGTATTAAATATGGTTTTAGTGAATATATGTGATATATATAATATTAAAAAAATTACTTATATATATATATGTAATTTTTCTTTCTTTCTTCCAATAAAATAATAAAAATGGAAACATCGTTCATGTGTAGGTACGACTTAAAATCTCAATGAATGGTGTATGGAATTATGTATTTATAAATTCTATATATTACTATAATACACATGTACTATATTTATGTTTAAATTAAAGAAGCATTATACAATTATATGTATCTACAAGATAAAAAATTAAGACTATTGGGAAGAATTAAAAAAATTATTTTCCAAAGTGATTCTTTAACATTGAATGGTTAACAAGAAGGTAATATAAGGTCATAATAAAACCATATATGTTATTAGATAAAATAATTTGGTTCTTATAAATATTTATAATAATATTTTATTTATTATACAGGTGGTTTTAATGATTATACCGAGATTCAACACACAACATAAGGGTTTGTTATCTCACATTTTATTTCCATGAGATAGATAATTTATTCACCCCCATTCATTTTGTGTGCTTTTTATACCACCCATGAAGTATTTAATGATTAATATAATTAAATTCAGCTATATTTAAATATACATTATATTATTCCTCTTTCATGGTGTTTATGTTTCCACAGTTACCAAATAGGTAAAATACTTTTCTCACAATTTTCCTCCATTGAGGCTCATGTCTTTAACCCACACTAATTTTTTTGTGGTGTATTTACATCAATTTTACATGTTAGGTCATGAATATATTTTTCTATTTATATAATAATCTTAATATAGTATTATTTTCTTAAATTTATTTAATTATCCCATGTTACCATGTGAAAACACTGTGTTGAATCAATCAGATCACTTTTCAAGATAGTTTATTATTAAACCTCAAATAATGAAATATCATGTTCCATATCTCAAGAAAACCATTAATTTAATTTTTATTTTGTTATTACAGATATAATCATTTATTAGTACCATTTTCACTCTTTTTTACTTAAGATAATGTTTTTAAGTAAAATATAATGGTCTCTTTATTTTGTTAGAAATCTATTTTATTCAAAAACATGGTTTTCATAAATTTTTTCCAAAATATATTCAAAAATATATTTGTAGCCAATTTTCAATGAAAATGGATTTTAAAATTGTTTTGTGGTTTTAAGTTCTTCCCTTATATGTTTTCAATTATATTATCAATGAAAAAATTTTCAATACTTTTTATGTTTTAAAAGAAATTTTTCAATGATGAAATTATATTTTCAACAATAAATTATTTTAGAGATCCTTAAAAATATTCTCCCATCTTTGATAAAATATTGTACTATTACTAATGACATTATAAAGAAATTATTCAATCTTTCCCTTCATATTCCATCTTCAAATGGATTGTATTTTTATATCATGATGTTTTCGATACCTGTTTCGCATTCATGGGTAATATGATTTTGAAACCATCTTTTTACAAGGGTTATGATTATAATGAATTAATTTTTATAGATATATCTTTTTTTGGATGTTATGATACAAATACATGTTTATGATTCCCATTTATTTCCTGGGTTATCATATAAATTTTTTTTAATGAACATGTGGGCATAATTTCATTATGATATTGGGGAAACCTATATCTACATAAAATGCATTGGGTAAATATTAATATCTCATGATAAGAACTAATATGGTCTTGGGAATGAACCTGTGATACTAAAATGGCCATGGGACGGAACCATGACTACTAGGATGATATGAAGAGTGACCTTGTGCAATTTAGATGCCCTTGGGTGTGAACCATGATTATGAATATAGTATAGGAAGTGGACCTATAAAAAAAATATTGATTTGGATGTGATGTTATGGATACTAAAGAAATCATATTTTATATTATTATGTGTCTTTCAAAATTCCATGTTATATTCCTATTTTATTCTTTCATGTATTATGTTATTTATTTCTTTATGATTTTATTATTATGTCTTTCCAAGCATTATTCCATGATTCGGGTATATGATTTTGATATGTAGGGTCTGATATTCTGTTAACATGTTCATGTTCTGATACCCTTGTCCTCATCAATATGCTTACATATCTCCCTTTAATACCATTATTAAGTATTAGATCTCACTCCTTTTTACTATTCCTTCAAAATGTTATTATGATATATTATTTTGTATGATATATTAAAGAGGGGTTATATACTTTGAAATCCTAGTGCTATATGATGTATCTCACTCATGTACCAATGTGTATGTTTCTATGTCTCCAAATGCAGTAGACTAATACGGACTTTCTGTGTATGTTTTATAATGTTTTATGTATTCCCCAAAAATTATGTAATGTCTATGTATGAAAAGTGAGGGTCTTTATATTTATTATTAAATCTTGATTACATGGTATATCTTGTTAAAATTTATATTCTTATTCCAATAAAATTATCTTGTGTTGGGAATTACATCCTAAACATTCTTATGTTCTAAACAAACAAAAATAAGGAGATATAGAGTTTGATGTATGTTCATGTTAAATATACCATTGATATATCATGATTAAACATCCTTCATGTTAGAAAAATTTCATGAAGCAGTTATGGGAACAACTCAATGGAACTATAATTTTTTTATGTGTGGTAAATGATAAAATCATGAAATTAAATAGAATTAAGAACATGAATATTTTAGTTAACAATATATATGAGAATAAAATTATTTTTTATGGTATAATTAAATATTAATTTTTTAAAATTTATCAAATTTGATATTGTTAAAAATGGACCCCATCTAAAGGTTTAATTATCACAATTAAAATATACATCATCCTTGAACAAGGGAAAACTAATGAAATAAAAATTAATAATGTTATTTATAAAAATATTATAGAATAATGTACACAAATTATCTACTCTAGAATAGAATATGTATTCTTTGATGTTGGATAAACCTACTCCTTCATAACAGGGAGGTCTTCTATAGTATCAACTTAAAAACCCATTGATCAAATACTATATTCTCGGTGAACACTACTAGTGTTAGGATAGATTCACGACATATTGAAAAATATTCTATGATTTGTGTATATTCTAATATAATTCATATAAAAATTAATAATTCACCATTAAGTGAAAATACATATTTTCCAACAAGGTATGACTATCTCTACACAATCAGCATATAAATAGATGGAATAATGAAAATCACATTTATTATCCCATATTAACTTAAGATAATCATTTATCAGAAGAAAGTATATTCAATATCTATCAACATTACTATAATTATATTGGACTTCAACCCAAATTTTGTGTGAATTTTTCTTATGTAGAATGGGATAAACTCAATAATATGGATGTGCATCATATAAGAGAAAATTGTATTCCATGTCTAATATCTGATAGAGAGGATGATATTTTATTATAAATTATATGTCAACCCATGTATATCTTGTGGATGACCAAAATAATATTCGTCAATGAGATAATATTTAAATTGAGGGGGTGGGATATATTTATGTTATTAAGAATACATCTCCAAGAAAATTTAATGCTAATATCCCTCTAATTAAATACGATATTGAATATCTTTTTAATATATAACACTAAACTAAATTGAATCGTGATACTTTTTATGTGATAAATCATTAAATTATTAGAATAAATTATTATAATAAAATATGAAAAAAACATTAAGAAATGAACTTGTGAAATTTATAAATAAATGAATAAAAATACCACGATCACTAAATCTCCCCCCCATGGTATTCCAAATTGATAATCACCTTGATTGAATCTATATATAGAAGGAAAACATTTAAAATATATTAATAAAAATCATAGATATGTAAATATAAATTCTTTTTTACTCATGTTACAAAGGATATATATATATGAAGGATATACGGTCCTAGTATTTATAGTCATCATATTTATAGCCTTTAGATAAATTGTAGTAGGAAACATTTTCTTTACATATGTGATAATTGGTTATAAATGCATCCAATATGAATATGTATGATGTATAATTATATGTAAAAAATTAAAAAAAATATAATTCATAGATGAGAAATAATTAAACAGAAATATAAAAAAATATTATATTATATTATGAAAATATATTTTTATTATCTATTTATTACTATTATCTGTTTGAGTAATTATTTCATTTATTTATAAAAATAAAATAATAGTTCAAACGAAGTGATATTTTTTAATCGTTGTAATATAAAAATATAATTTTAATGAAATTCGATAAAAACCATTTAATGAAAAAAGTAGAAAAATATTCACAAATTGTTTTTAATGTACTTTTTATATTTTTAAATGTAAATTAAATTGTTCATATATATTGAATTATTATTCTAATTGTTTTAATTATATAAAGAAATTTATTTACACTCATTTAATTAGTAATATATAAATTATATGAGTAAGAACCTATAATACAAAACATTATTTTCCTATATAATTTTTTCTATTTATTTTATTTAGTATGTAAAAAATGAATTTACAATATTATGAAATTTAATTATATTAAATAGAGAAAAATATTATATTTAAAAATTGATATCAGATAAGAATGTATGTTATATAATTTATCATAAATATATGTTATCGTGGTAAAAAAATTAATTAACACATGGATTGTAAAATGAGGTAATAAGGGAATTAAAATATGTTCCATGTATATAAAACATTATAATTACCTAACTCTAAATGTGTTGAATATGGTTTTATAAAAAAACATATATTAATTACATTAATTTATAATTTTAATTCACATTATATTTAAATTGAAATACTTATATATTAATGAATGGATATTTGTGAAGATACCACTAAAAAAGAATAAAAAAATTGACCACTCCTCCCCAACCTTTCAAACCAACCAGACCATATAACATACTATTGAATCACTTTAAATCATTTATCTCAAAATGGTTTTCTATATGTTTAGAAGCATCTACTTCCAAAAATGAATCTAAAGTCATTCATTATGAAGGGAAATATTTAATGAAGTAAAAAATTATTTAAATGAAGTATCTATTTAATAGCAATATTTTTTAATATCCTCTAAATACATAAATTTCATACATATCATTCACCATTAATATTATTATACATTTTAATAATTTATCTTATAGAAAAATTTAAATTAATATTATATAACTATAAACTTATACACATTCATTAGCATTTCATGTTCTTTTTAATACTGTTCATCCACCCACATAATAATTATTATAACAACATCATAATTTGACACATGATTATGAATCTAGGTATTAAAAACTATTATATATTATATTAAGACTTATTTTATTCCATAAATATCATTCTAGAAGGATGAAACATCAATAAATGGTCATTATAATTTTAAATATTGATATAAATAAATGACCCAAAATATGCTCATCGTTGATTCAATTCTCAAAAAACATACTCATATCATACATCATGTGAATAATGGAATAAATAAATCAATGGGTCAATAATATTTTATTATATTCAATAATAATTAAATTATTATCATGGTATCCAACAATGAGTATAAAGATTAACATTACAATACATTTCTAAAACCAATACAAATTAATAACATTCTATTATGTAAATAATCCGTATGTATAAAATATATTTAAAATATATTACTATTATTTCAGAGAATAAAAGGTAATATATATGTATAGGTTTATTTCATAATTTGATTATATTGTTTTTAGGATGGATGTTATAGTTTATACGTGGACGCCTTGAGAGGAGTTAACAATTTAACATCTAAATTATCTCTTAGGGAGATAAGTTATATATTCACCAAAATCATTATGTTTAGGGAGTACATAATTCTTACTACATTTATTTTAAAAAAATTATTACATACGTGGGATTCTTAATACCATAAAATTTTCATTATTTCATGTGATGTTCATTCAAATGATATAAACCAGAAATTTTTCTTTCCAAACATCTCATTAAAATTAATATTGTATTTGTATGAACCCCTATTTTTGGAAATTTATTCTTACTTTTTCCTATTATCCCATATATTTTATTCTCCTATATTTATATTTATGGTTTACAAAATCTTATTTCAGTTTCTAAACCTTTGGATTTCATTTTTTCTAAATGGTTGTTTCTATTTAGATATGACCATATCTCTTTTTTCAGAATATTCTACATCAAATATCATATTATATATTTTTATTTATGTATTTCTATCTCAATAATTCTAAGATTTATTATTTTCATTTTCAATTACATTGATCTATATTATAATGTTCTTAAATGAATATTTTTATTCATTTTCATTGTGATTATTTTTCCACTTCTTTTTTATTCATAGTAATTTCAGAATAGAAACTTTATTTTTAGATTTTTTTTAATATCAACACATTTTTATTTATATATTTTTCATTTTTCAATACAATATTCATTTTTCAAATTTCCATCGAATTCCAATTAAAATTTAAATTATAAATTATTTATAAATTTTATATTAGAATATAAATGTTTCCAAATTTATTTGTTTTTTATTTTTATTTATTAATGAAGGTTTATTTTTATTATAATGTTAATTATCGAATATTTATAAAACCTTAAATGTTTTTGATGATATTATAATAATATTATTTTATAACACAATACAATATTTTACAATAATTCTTCATTAAAATTTCTTATGGATATATCCATGAATCTAGTTTCATTATCACTAGATAATGGAGCTAGAATAAGATATTTAATGTTTTCATGATCATATGTCTCCTTTGTATGTTTTATTCATATGTTAATAGTGGGCCACTTACATCTATCAATGGAATTTGGAAATTAAATATCTCATTAGATGACTAGGAATATGTAGTAATCCCAAATACATAAGAGAATCACAAAGTATGTAATTGATGTAATACATTACAATCCTTCAATATATTAGGTAGAGTGACATCTCATGGGTTGATATATTTGGGACTGAAGAAAAAAATACAATCCCTAAAAAGAATATGTTAATTTTTTTATTTTTATTACATACATCCTATATATAAGGAGCTTTTTATTCCGACTAATATGATATTTTAATTTACCAATTTCATGTTTTTTTTAATAATGATTATTGACTCGTACTCTTACTCATAATGTCTTATGAGAAACTGATATCCTTAATTGATTTTATTTTATTTTTTATGTATGTTGTATTATGTATGTTTCTCAGAGTTTAGGTTTTTTACCTATTCATATGTTCTCATACTCACATTAATAGTTTATGAGAACATATGATATTGGATTATTATAACTTTTGTTTACCCTAACATAGATTTGAGATAAAAAATTTCATACTTTCAAATTTCATATGTTATTTAGTGGATTATTATGTATAATTATTTGTATAAGGTATCACGTAATAAAACGTTTTATAAGAAATATTGAAATCTTTTTTGCTGAAATAAGTATATCATATAGCTAATCCATAATGGAAATAACATCGTTTTTTCGGTATTTTCATTTTAATTTACTGAAAGAAGATAATAATTATTGAAATGATGTAAAATATATGTGTTTTTTAATACGGTTTTATCCCTTTATATTAAATATATTGTCTAATTCCATTGGTTCTAAGAGTTAGTTTCTAGTTTTCTTACTAATGACATCGCCTTTATTTCTAGCCAATATCTCAAAACAAACACATGAATTTACCCATGGATGTGTCTACATATTATCCCACCATGTCTATGATCTTTCAATCCTATATAATAAAACCTACTCTAGACTTCCTTATTTTTATAAAACATTCCACAAAGAATTATTAATTTTAAATGAAACTATTTATTTCACCATATAAAACTATTTAATGCATCCAATGATTTTTTAAACACTATTTAATAATATTGTTCCATGTACTTTTTTCATGGTACATATCCATTGGGGTCATGCACTCTTGAAAAAACTATATACATGCATTTGTATGTTGATAAAAATCTATTACATATATCTCTAAAAATTATATTTGAACAGACCTCAATCATAATTATTCAACTATAATATTTACTCTCAATATAATGAATAAATACCATTATAATTACCTTATACCATATTGGCCTCCATATCATAAGGAAACCAAGGAAAATATTTCCCTTAATCCAATTACATTCGTTCGTGACTATTAATGTAAAATGACCCCTCTTAACAGACTGGTAATCCTTTTATGTAAATTACATTCCATAGTTGACTGTTATAGTGATTGAAACTTGTTTACTATATAATAATTTTTTTTAAGAAATATGTTTGCGACATGCAGTTTTCCTAATCTAGTACCCACATTGGGGAATGGGTACTTATGAAACCTCATCTGAACAAGTTAATTAATTCTATACTATATAAAAAAGTATAACCATATTATACTTCACATAAATTATTCACTATATACTATATTAAAACAATATCAAGTAATTATGGTTATGTATCATCATAAAATATGTATTTCCACAAGAATCTATTATGAAATTCATAAATTTCTTGGACTCCCCCTATAAAAAATCCATCACTTATTCCTCTCTTCACTATATTGGGTTACCTCACAGCACCATTATTCATTCTTAATGGTTTTATATTCTCATATATTATTCTTGGGGAAAATAAATTATCATTCACATGCCTCTTTATTTATGAAATAACAATTTTAAATTTATATCTAAGAATATACATGAACGCTATAAGATTATTATTCACCTTGTTCCTCTAATATGAAAAATATAAAATTTTCTACAGTACTCTTAGAGTACAATCCTTCTACATAGTATTTACACATAAACCTGATGTAATGACCCGTGTTTTTTTGAATAGATAAAAATTCAATGAAATTTGAACTTTTTCTTTTATTTGATGATCAATTTTTTCAATCAATAATTTCAATTAATATTTGAGATATGTAAAACCATTAAATTTTGTTTTTAAAATTGGATAAATGTTTAAAAGGTAGATTAGATTTTTTGATGAGTTTCGTGCCTTTTGGACCCTAAAATCCTTCATTTTTTGGTCTGACAAAGGCACACATTTTTTTGAAGTTGTGAAACACATTGTTTTAAGTCATCTAGACTGTTCAAAAGAGTATGCATAACCCTTAAGGGTTACACAATGGTTTTATTGAACCAGCACCAAGAAAAAATGGTTCGTGCCAAATTGGTAGTATACTCGCTTAATTAATCACATGGTTGGTGCCCAATTTGGAAAACTGTACATCCCAAATCATGCGTAGTGGTTATTTAAAAAAAAATCAGTTAAATAAAAATAAATAATTTAAAATATTAAATGAGAAAAAAATGGGAAATGAAATAAAATAATGTTTATTAATAATAATAATTATAATGTTATTATTATTGTTATAATTGTTATTATTATTATTAAAATATGTGTATAAGAAACCAAAAATCCCTCCCACCCCCTACTATCTCAGATGGGACTCCCATAGACCTATTGTGTACCTACATGGAACCACTATACCGTCCACCTTCTCACATGCTAATTCACCCAGATTTCATTAGTTTTCTCATTTTATTCAGTAATGGACAACTTTCTTTGTGATTCAATTAATCTCTTCATACCACCTCAATAATTTTTCGCATATTTCAGTCTAAGGTGGGGATTTTTGGATAATGTTGGTTTATCACTGCCTCTTGAGGTAGGATATAACTCTAGATTCATGCCTAGACTAATTTGATTTGGGTTAATTTATTAATTTTAGTTCCTATAATTTTTCTTTTAGTGTGTTTAGTTGTCTTTAATGTAGGTTTAAGTCACCAAAGTCAAAGTCCTCTTATCTATATATCTATATGTAGGAAAATATGTGTGTGTGTGTTTGTTCCCCCGTAATATATATATTATCCATTGGTATCATTGATATATTTTTTGGGGATAGGTGTGATTATGTATATATATATGAAAATTCATACATTTGTAAGTGTAAATTTGTATATGCATATATAAGAATATATATAAGGTTCCAGTTATACATATTCATAGACATGGGAATGTGTAAATAGGGGAATGTTTTCCATGATTATATATAATGTTTAATATTATCATAGGCATGGAATAGAATCCTTGAGTCGTCAGTGATGAAAACATCATGTTCCAAAGTGTACGACAATGTTTTCCCCCCAGTGAGGTAGTATCTCTTTCCATTTTCATGTTAATTTTAGAATACATTAGTTACTCACTTTCCCACCTTCCTTCGATATTAATTAGTTAAGTATGGATTTTAGTATTAATTATCTTTCTATATGAATTTGGTTTGACTTTAGAATCTGATACATGTATATAATTAAATAAATTGTTTGAGAAACAATGCCATGATTTTATAAAAAACACATCAATTAGGGATCACTTAATTTTAACCTAAAAATGGTAATTAATGTTTTACTTCTCTTCTTGGTATTATGGAATAGATGTTTTCCTGCTCCTTTATATTATTTTTTGATAATGGTATGTTCATTGGTATATCCTTATTTAATATTATAAAATTATTCCCCCTTACATGAGTACTAAATAGAACCTATGTGACCTCTTTGGTATTAATCCCTCTTATATTCTAAAATTACCAAGTAGGTAATTTTCTTTTCCACCATGCCACCTCAAAGGTGTCCCATTAATCCATATGATTGAATTTTCAATGTTTAGGAAAATTATATGGGTTGTTTAAGTGAAGTAGTAAATTCATGATTATTTCTTTTCTCTAGATAAATAAGTTTAATTAAATTATTCTTTTAAATTGTAAAGAATTTTTTATAATTAAGCTTTACCAAAGAAATATTTTAAGGGGATTAATTCATTTTTATGTTTAAAAATTGAATGTGATTTTTTTTATAATTAAAATCTTGGTAAATATGCTATATTATAGGTAATTCCTCATGTTATAGTTACGAGTATGATTATGGATCATTTATTTATATATGTTCTAGATAAAAGAGATTAATCTGAGGCATTTGACCATTCCCATTGTATTAACCATGCACCTTTATAGAGGTATTGATATGATGGTAAGGGATCAGTTGAGTATGGCGACACCATGCTTCCTAACATTGAGTTTCAAGATTGACCTCTTAGACCTGGGATATGATATAGGTGATATGATAAGGCACCATGTTACAGGATTTGTGTTTTTTAATGAAAGCGTACTCACCATCCCTTGTGATGTAGTTTGACATCTCTCACATTTACAGTGGGGTAGGGAATGAATCCATTATCATTATATTTTAGAATAATTATAATAGTTATGGATGTCTGGGTTACACAATGTTCCAATCCAACACCAGTATTCTAGGTATATGGACATTAGTCATCCACACACACATAATTCATTTAGATGGATGAAATATATAATTAAACTATATATATTTATTAATATATATATATAATTACAAGTCAGACAATCTTTTCAGAAGTGAAATGAATTAGGTAGGGTTGGAAAGGTGTCTGAGTTGAACCTAAGACAACCTGTGTTATTTTTTCAGTACTGGTTGAAGTTTCATATTAACTACAGAATGATTAATTTATATAGTATATGATTGATTGGGAGAGACACCAAGGGTGCTAGATCAATGAGGTTTTGTCTCACACCTTTATTGAGAACCGTTAGTCCCGAGTAGACATTATGTCTACATGCATTGATAAATGGAACAATCTTGGTTCCAATGCTTTGATTTACATTACTAAGAGGTTGTTGGAGAAATGGGAGTTGGTGCTCGAGATGCTCGTGAGATAGTTTTTTGGATGTTATTATTGTATAACATTGTTTTTATATTGTTATTAGTATTGTTTGTAAATGTATTATCATCATTCATAAATAAATTTTTATAAATTATCATTTTCCACATGTATATTCATTTTATTATATTTTTATTATTTTGTTTGTCTACCATTCACTATCACTACTTCTTCAATTACCTATTTTTTATTTCTATTACACCGCTATTCTATTTGAACATGAAGGTATAGTCTTGTTACATCCTGGATCTAGAATCCATATGGAGGTGCCCCGTTCTTGGTTGTTCACATGGCCTCAATCACATTCCCCCAAATTCCAGAGGCTTCCGACTAGAAGAGAGGGCCATGGGTGTGATAATGGGGAAACTATGCCCTCATTGGAAGAGTACAAAATAGAAGTAAATGAAAATGCAATAGAGGATGCATTAAATATTCAACAATAGGAAATAGCTGTATACTGAGATAATAAACAACAGGAGCAATACATAATAAATGATGCATGTTACATTTGTCTAGGAAAACCTCCAAACAAGTAACAATGCTGAATACAAATAGTACTGATCCATGTACAAAAGAAAATGATAATAGCTCCTCAGCATAGAAAGCCTAGGATTGGTCTCATGCTCTCCATCTCCATATAAAGTCAAGTACCTGAAGTGGAAGGGCGCATGCCCTTATCTATACCTGCAACAATATAATCTGTTTGGGCCCAAAAGCTTGTCCCAGATAGGTTGCAAGACTAAATCCGAGTAGGAAACCACCCAAACATATGTACCTAATAGTAATTGAATATATGGAAGGTAAATATACAAAAAGTAGTAAACAGGACATGTTGAACAGTAAACAATCCACAGTTCTAATATCACGAAACAACTAACGAGCAGCTAATCACAAATAGGTAACCCTCTGGGAAGTACTCATAGCCATCCCCTCTGGTCCTACCTAACAAACACAAGAAACCCTCTTGGCAGTACACTCAACCTAGCCCCTCTTGTATAGTCCTACGAATTCATAAAGACTCTCTGAGGAAGCACACACATGCAATTCCCCATATAGTCTAGGGTAGTCAAGGAATCTCAAAGGAAGCACACAAGGTCAATTCCCCTTATATCCTCAAGGTCAAGGACTCTAAAAGGAAGCTCACTCGGTCAATTCCTCTTATAGCCCTAGGTCATTCAAAGACTCTCTAAGGGATATCACTCGGTCAATTCCTCCTATAGTCTGGGATGGTTCAAGGTAATTCAAAGTAAACAATGACTCTCTGAGGAAGCTCACCCGGTCTATCCCCTCATAGTCTATAATGCTCAAAGACTCATGGAGGAACCTCACTCGTTCTATCCCCTTATAGTATATAATACCCAAAGACTCTCTATGAAATCTCACTCAGCTTATCCCCATATAGCCTATAATGCTCAATGACTCTCTGAGGAATCTCACTTGGTCTACCCCCTGAGAGTCTATAATATCCAAAGACTCTCTAAGTAAGCTCAATTGGTCTCTCCCCTTATAGTCTATAATACTCAATGAATCTCTGAGGAAGATCCCTGGATCTATCCCCTTATAGTCTATAATACCCAAAGAATCTTTGAGAAAGCTCACTCGGTCTATCCCCTTATAGTCTATAATGCTGAAAGACTCTCGGAGGAAGCTCACTCGGTCTATCCCCTTATAGTCTATAACACTCAAAGACTCTCTGAGGATGATCACTCAGTCTATCCCCTTATAGTCTATAACACTATGTTATTACAGCCCTATGCATGTCAACGAGCATAAAAATGCAATATGGACAATTTAAACCATAATAACTACATGTTTAAATAGTATATATCTCCACAACATGTCAATAAAACAACTCTCCATCCTATAATCACTAATCATGGGAAATAGGAAAAACAGGACCAAAGGGTCAGAAACAAGACATGCATGGGAAATGCATCCACTGCATATAAATTCAACCATATTCATATCCAATCAACCTCTACACAAGCATACATGCATGGAAGGCTAAGAACAGGGGTAAAATGGTAAATGCACAATACCCCTTTCAAGGGTATTGGCACAATTGCACATAATACTCAGAATTTCAATGAAAGGCAGAAACCACATACCTCTTAGGCTTTGCCCATATCAACCTCTTCGCCCAAAAACGCTCCAAACTGGGTGAATTCCTCCTCTATGGATCACTCTAAACATCCTTATATAACATCCAAAAGCCTTAATATTAACACCCAAGGCAAACCCAACACTAGATCTACATGTAGCAGATGTAGATCTAGAAAAACTATAGAGAGGCTAGAGAAGATCTAAGGAAAACCAAGGAGAAACCAAGATGAGGGACTTAATCGAGAAGAACCACCTTCGATCCACCAAGAAAACCCTTAAATTTACCTCCAAAACGATCCAAGGAGCTCCTCGAGCCTCTAAAAGTTGCAACTCTCGCATGAGCCACGAGTGGAAGGAGAAATATTGAAGGAATGGGAGATCCCGAGTGGACCAGGACTTAAGAAACCTAACTTTAAGTGGCTTCATGGTTACCCCACACAGTTTGAAAAACCATGCTCCAACCATGCGATTGCCACTGTCTCACCCAAGGACTTCACACGACATTCCCTCACGGTTTGACAAAATGTGCGGAGCTCGTGTGGAGCCCACTGTCAAGGGTGCATGGTTTCCTTGGCTGGCCAAACAGTTTTCTCAGACCGTGCATCAACCGTGCGCCCATACACAACCTCCAGAAAAACCTATTTTTCTCAAATATGACTAGAAAAGAAAAACATAACTGGAAGGAAGGTCCAGGTTCTTACAAACTTCCCCCCTCAAAAAAATTCTTCCCCAAATTTCCACAGCGCAGTGTAATAGAATAATCCATGAACAGTTCTGGACACTATGCTCATACATCGGACTCCCTCTCCCATGTCTCATCTTGTACTTTCATGTGCTTCCATAGCACTCGTACCAAGGGAACATACCTACCGCAGAGAACAATTGTATGGTGACCAAAAATCTGGATAGGATTCTCCTCGAATGAGGCATCCATCTCTAACTCAACCTCCACAGGTCGTAAGACATGAGACCGGTCTGAAACATAACGTCGAAGCTATGAAACGTGGAAAGCGTCGTGCATAGCCTAGTACCTCTGACGTAACTGCAGTCGATATGAAACTGGAACAACTCTCTCCAACACCTAAAATGGTCCAACGTGCCATGGAAAAGGCTTAAACTACCTCCTGATCCTTCTATGCCCCATCCTCGGTGCAACATGTTGAAAAACCAGATCTTCGACCTCAAACTCTAGAGGCCGTCTCTTCTGATCAGCATAAGACTTCTGTTGAGACTGTGCAGTAGCCATTCTGTTCCTAATCCACTCTATCTACTCTGTGGTCTTCTGAACAAGACGAGTTCCCATCAAAGATGCCTCTCCTGCCTCCCGCCAACATAAGGGTGATTGGTATGGCCTACTGTACAAAGCCTCAAAATGTTCCATCTGTATAGTTTCTTGAAAACTATTATTATAGGAAAACTCCAGAAGAGGTATATGATTCTCCCAAGAACCTCCAAAATCTAGAATGCATTATCGAAGTTTTTCCTCAAGAACCTGAATCATACCCTTGTACTGGCCATCAGTTTTGGTTTGGTAAGCTGTACTCAAAAGTTCCATTGTACCTAAGGCATTCTGAAGCCCTTGCTAGACCTGAGATGTAAAATGCAAATCACTGTCTGAAACAATGGAGTGTGTAACTCCATGTAAGAGCACAATATCTCGAATGTACAACCATCCCATCTCATAAAAACTGAAGGTCTCCTTGATCGGAAAGAAGTGATCATCCTTTGTATTCCTGTAAATTACAACCCATACTACATCATTCCCTCGGGGCGACCTCAACAAACTGGGAACGAAGTCTATCGCGATGTCATTCCACTTCCACTCAGGAATGGTTAACTGTTGTAGAAGTCCGGTTAGACGTTGATGCTCCGCCTTCACCTGCTGATAGGTGGAACACCTCATGACAAACCCAGCATCAGCTCTCTTCATACCTGGCCACCAATACTAACAGTGTAGATAACAATACATCTTGGTGACACCAGGATGAACTGCCCAAAATGAGGAATGAAATTACCAAATCAGCTCCTTGAGCATGTCTGTTTCCACCCATATGAACCCTTGGAAATACAAGATCTCAACCATGCCTATGGTCCATCCAGGAATAGGGTCCTCTTCTTACACACATTCCCACATGACTAGGCCTTCAAAATATGATAACATCCTCATTCTCACTCGATCAATCAGATTAGAGGTAACAACTACCGAAGATAGAAATGTCTGCCCTTGTCTGTCATGCACATCCAAATGCATATTAGAGAATAGATCCATAAGATACCACTCACTGCTAGCCTCCTGAATAGCCTATATTTGAGTCCACCTTCTCAGTACATCAGCCACTTAATTACCTTTCCCAGGCATATAAGTAAGCTCGAAGTCAAAGGACTTTATGTACTCAACCAACCTCTGCTGTCTCAAATTCAAATCATACTGAGTGAAAATGCACTTGAGGCTTTTCTGGTTGGTGAAAAGCACAAAATGCTCTCCCAGAAGGTAATGTATCCAACAAATTATGTCATGAACAACAGCTTCCAACTCCAGATCGTGCGTCGGATAGTTACTCTCATTTGGCCTCAACTGCCGAGACCCAAACACAACGACTCCATCTCCCTGCATGAGCAAAAATCCCAGATTGATACCTGAAGCATCAAAGTAAAAATTATATCTCTTTTATGGCTCTAGAAATACTAGTACCAGTGCTAAGTTCAACCTCCCTTTCAGCTCCTAAAATAATGAATCACATGAATTTGACTAGAAGAACTTTTCACCCTTCTTAGTTAGGCCCGTCCGCGGTGCTGCTAAGCATGAAAAGTCCTAAATGAAGCGTTTGTAGTATCCATCCTACCCCAGAATAATATGAACCTCAAATAAATTATTCGGATTCTCCAAGGAACCTATTTTCCTCACTTTCTTTAGTTATAATAATACTCATGTCTCTATGATAACATGAACCAAGAAGTTAATCTAGTCCATCCAAAAGTGGCACTTCGAGAGCTTAGCATATAACGGATGCTCTCTTAGTGTACTCAAAAAGATATCAAGATGGGTAGCATGGTCATGTCAATTGTGAGAGTACACCAAGATATCATCCAAGAAAACCACCACAATGGAATCCATGTATGGATGGAATACTCGGTTCATCAGTTCCATGAAAACTACAGGCACGTTCGTGGGACCGAACGACATAACCATATACTCATACACACCACACCTACTTCGTAAGGCTATGAGAGGTATATCAGATTTTCTAACATTCAACTGATGGTAATCTGACCTCAAATCAATCTACAAGAACACCTTATATCCTTGAATATGATCAAATAGTTCATCTATCATAGGAAAGGGATATCAGTTCTTGACCGTTAACTGGTTCAACTTCCGATATTCCACACAAAGCCTGAGGATAGTGTTTTCTTTCTTCACGAAAAGGATAGGCGAACCCTAAGGAGAGGTACTGGGTCAGATGAAACCCTTTTCCTGCAACTCCTCCAACTTCTTCTTGAGTTCCTGTAACTAAGGAGTAGCCATCCTATAAGGAGGAATGGACACTAGTGCCGCTCCTAGAACGGGCTCAATAGAAAAGTATACCTCACGCTCCAGAGGCAGACCTAAAAAGTAATCTGGAAGGACATCCTTGAAACGATCCACCACTGGAGGAAAGTACAACATTGAAATCCCCTGGTCATCCAGATATTGACTGACAATTTGGGTTGTAACTCCTCCTAACCCATGATGCTCTAGACCCGCTCTGCTCGCCCAGACATCCCATCCACCCTTTTGAAGAAATGATCCACCCTCAGTGATATAAAACTCACCCTAAGGAGATAGAAATCGACGAATTCTTGGAATAGAACCAAATAGTACATTCTGAGGAATAAATCATAGCATGTCATCTCTAGGACATAGATGTCCCAAAGGAAGTGACACCCCCAACCTCATGAGCGCATTTCTTGCACTGACGTACACTATATGTCTTCGTCCCCAACAGAGTGTCTGAAATCAAGATATCAGTATAGGAAAATATACAGAGCCCAAATCTCTCCATGATAACAAGAGATATAAAGATATAGGATGCCCCTCTGTTAAAAAGAGCAGAAGATAAAATCGAGGCAACTAGAATGATACCTCGAACTATAGAGGTTTTGGGATCTGGCTTCTGCTGGGTATGCTCCACCAAAAATGTATAGCCTACTCCAAGGCCCTATGACCCTACCTGACCGCTCTGATCTGATCCACCTTGCTGTCACTGATAGCCTGGTGACTGGCCACCATGGCCGAAACCTCCACCGCAGCATGAACGGCAAGAAGAACTCCAGTTCCCAGACCAGTGATAAACTGGTGGGGATGCTCCTATACAAGGAGTCATAGACAAACCCCTATCACCAGCTTCCAGTGAGATGATCTGATAGAAACGTTGCAGATGACCCATCTTGTCACAAGATCAGCACTCCATCGGGTCTCTCTGGCACTACGGCCTAGTAAGCCCAATTCTCCCACACTGGTAGCACACCACCTGGCTACCAGAAGATGCATCATGCCTACTCTGATCACCTAGCATAGACACCCTGTGGAGCTTCCTTCTATCAGTAAGAAGAATATTAACTTTGTATGTCGAACCACCCTGGCTCACAACTCCTGAACCCCACAGATTGTACTCTGTGATCAGCACTTGGTTGACGATGGAGGATTTTGAATTAAACCTAATGATGTTCACCTGTGATTGGATGTCGTGCCTCAGACCATCCTCAAACTTCCATTCATGGATCAAATCATCACCTCCTAGAATAGTTGTGAAATGCTGCAACTCAGTGAAGTGAGACGAGTACTCTATATTAGAAAGAGTACCCTGCTCCAGACTCATGAACTCTCAGGCCTGAGTACTTCTACACGACTAACCCACACATTTACCTTAAAACAAAAATACATGGTGTGTTCTTTCCAGACACATCACGTACTAAACAAGATTCAATGACCCCTGTTGTTAGTTACACAGCCTGATATAATGTCCCTACACACGGAGTGCACATCCGGTATACGGCGTGATCTACCAAGATTTTCACAACCACATGTATCTGCCCACACAGTCAGTGAAACGGTGTTTTGTCTTGATTTTTCTGGACAGTTAGCCTTAGAAACTACTCTGGAACCTAGAAAACACTAAAAATGAACATTTAAGTGTCAAATTCTGATCTGTGAGGGCCCATACTCCTTGGGAATCATAGCTTGGCATCTTATACATGTTATAACAAAGTGAAGAAGTCAGTGATCCACCTAATTATGGTCCATGAGGTCCCATAACACCTCATGAACCATAGTTTGGAATAAATTAAAACAAAATCTCACACAAACAATACCCTTTAAAATAATAGGTATTTTGATCAAGGCATCTATCACAACAACATGAACATTCTACACATAATCTATCTTAACAACATGAAATTACTAATGCACCCTAATTGGAATGGAAAAAAATGCATGAAATATGATTTTTTTTAAAGTGGATATATGATGCATGAGATGGCATACCCTCATCTCATCAAGTTGCAACAGAAATAGAACCTCAATAATATCAACAGTAATAGGTCAAGGCATGTGAATCACCCAATGTTGAAATCGAATCAACTATAAAATTGAAAAATCAGAAAACATTCAATAATCGAGGTAAATTAGATTTTCACTATACACGAATTAGCTACTCCCAGGCACAACTTAGTACTAATTACTTATTCTTTCATATATCATTCTATAGGCTCTAAACAATATGTTAAGAGAAAATAATCCTCTGATACCACTTTGTAACTTCCCAGATCTGGAAGCCACCCAGAGGTGCCCCGTACCCGGTTGGTCACATGGCCTCAAGCGCATTTCCGTGAATGTCAGAGGCTGCCAACTAGTAGCGAGGGACATGGGTGTGATAGTGGGGAAGTTATGCCCTCATTGGGAGAGTACACACCAGAAATAAACAAACATGCAATAGCATAAGCCGTAAATATCCAACAATAGTAAACAGTGGGTGACTGAGATAATAAAAAACTGGAGCAATGCATAATAAATAATGCATGATACATATATCTACGAGAATATCCAAAAAAGTCACAATACTTAATATAAACAATACCTAACCAAGTAAAAATGAAAAAGTTAATATCTCCTCAGCATAGCAAGCCTTGTCTTGGTCTCACGATCTTGAGCTCCATAGCAGGTCAAGTACCTAAAGTGGAAGGGCACTTTCCCTTATCTATACCTACAACAATATAATGTGTCTGGGCCCAAAATCATGGCCCAAATAGGGTGTGAGACGGAATCTCAGTAGGCAACCACCCGAAGATTTGTGCCTAACAGTCAGTGAATATATGGGAGGTAAAAGTACAAAATGTAGTAAAATGGAACATGTTGAACAGTAAACAATCCACAAATCTAATATCAAGAAACAGCTAAAAAGAAGCTATGCACAAATAATTAACCCTATGGAAAGTACTCACAGCCATCCACTATGGTCCAAACTAACAAGTACAAGAAACCCTCTGGGCAGTACACTCAGCCTAGCCCCTTTGGTTCAGTCATTTGAATTCATAAAGACTCTCTGAGGTATCACCCATATTCAATTCCCCTTATAGTCAAGGGTAGACAATGAATCTCTAAGGAAGCACACAAGGTAAATTCCCCTTATATTTCCAAGGTCAAGTACTCTCTGAAGAAGCTCAATCAGTCAATTCCTCTTATAGCCCCAGGTCGTTCAAAGACACTCTAAGGAAGCTCACTTGGTCAATTCCTCCTATAGTGTAGGATGGTTCAAGGTAATTCAATGTAAACCAAGAAACTCTAAGAAAGCTCACTTGGTCTATCCCCTCATATTATATAATTCTCAAAGACACTCTAGGAAGCTCACTCGGTCTGCCATCTTATAGTCTATAATACACAAAGACTCTCTGAGGAAGCTCACTCGGCCAATCCCCTTATAGTCTATAATGCTCAAAGACTCTCTGAGGAAGCTCATTCATTATATCCCCTTATAGTATATAATACCCAAAGACAATCTGAGGAAGCTCACTTGGTCAATCCCCTTATAGTCTATATTTATCAAAGACTCTCTGAGGATGCTCAATCGGTCTATCCCCATATACTCTATAATACCCAAATGCTCTCTGGGGAATCTCACTTGTTCTATCCCATTATAGTCTATAATACACAAAGACTCTCTAAAGATGCTCACTCGGTCTATCCCCTTATAGTCTATAATGCTCAATGAATCTCCGAGGAAGCTCACTCGGTCTGTACCCTTATATTATATAACACTCAAAGGCTCTCTAAGTATGTTCACTTGGTATATCCCCTTATAGTCTATAACACCAGTTTCTCACGGCACTGTGCAAGTTAACGACCATAACAACGCTATATAGACAAGGTAAACCTTAAGAACTACTTGGATAAAATGTTTACAGTTCAACAACATTTCAGAAAAACAATTTTCCATCGTACAATCTCTAGGCATTGGAAATCAGAAAAATAGGACCAAACAGTCAGAAACATGACATGCATGGGAAAAGCATCCAATGCAAAGAAATTCATACCTATTCATATTCAATCAAGCTCTACTCAAGCCTACAAGCATGGAAGGCTAAACACAGTAGTAAAGCGTTAAATGAACAATACCCCATTCAAGGGTATTAGCATAATTTCACATAACACTAAAAGACTTTCAACGGAAAGGCACAAACCACCTACCTCATAGGGTTTGGAAATATCGACCTCTTTGCTCAAACGCGCTCCAGACCGAGTGAATGCCACCTCGAAAGACCGCTGTAAACCTCCATCCCTATCATCCAAAAGCCATAAAATCAACCCCCAAGGAAAACCCAAAACTATATCTACATGCAACAGATATAGATCTAGAAAACCTAGAGAGAGGGAAGAGTAGATCTAGGTAAAACCAAGGAGAAACCAAGAGGAGGGACTTACTCGAGAAGAACCACCTTCGATCCAACAAGAAAACCCTTCAATTTGCCTCCAAAATGGGCCAAGGAGCTCCCCCAACCTCTCAAAGTCGCAACTCCCGTGTGATCCATGATTGGAAGGAGAAATGGTTGAGGATTGGAAAATCTAGAGTGGCATAGGACATAAAAACCCTATCTTTATGTGGCCGCATGGTTACCCTGCATGGTTTGGAAAACCATGTGCCAACCGTGTGGTTTCCACTATCTCACCCAGGTACTTCGCATGACTTGACCACATGGTTTGAAAAACTATGTGCAAACCATGTGGACCCCACTTTCATGGGTACAAAGTTTATTGGGCTTGCCGCACGGTTTGCTCAGACAGTGCGCCAACCGTGCGCCCCAACACAACATCCAGAAAAACCTATTTTTCTCAAAAACGACCATAAAAGGAAAACATGCTTGAAAGGAAGGTCTGGGTTCTTACAAGTCTCCCCAATATTATAAAATTATTCCATCAATTCTATTTGGATGAAATGGATCTACGTGTAGTATAGATTGAGGCCACATTATCCACTGGTCTAACTGCCGATTTACTGGTATATCGGTCTGGGAGGTTACAATGTCGTATCAAATGATTCAATTTTTTCATTGTCTTATGGTTTTGAGTTTGTATATTGGATAATAGGAATGTTTTGGATCTTGGTAAATATCCATGTTTGGGACTAATCACCCCATCCATGGGAAAATGACCATGTGTACATCAATGGAAATTGTTTTTCATGATAGTTTTTATTACAATTGTCTTGATTTCACCTCATGTGATTGATGTTATCCATATACTTACTGATTTATTGAATTTATTTTATTTTACCCTTAGTCCCATGTTGAATGGATGAACCATTGATTGTAGCATATTAGGAACATATAATTTCACATGGCATGCATATTTCATACCATGTAGTATCATTTATATTATTCATACTGCATTGGATTTTGTCCATTTAGTTTCATGACATTATTAGTTTTGTACATGTTAATGAAATATTTAGCATTACTGTATATATAACATGCTTCTATGATTATATGTAATGCTACCTGATTTATTTTGTGTTCCTTTTGTCAGTCTCATGATAATGTGCTTATCGGATTTTTCTGTATCTTTAGTTCATTAATTACATGTTCTGTTTTAATGATGAAATATAATTGGTTAAATGGGATGATTTTATTGGTTTTAGTTTAAACATGACCCAGTCATTAATTATAAGGTTTATGGGCACCTTATAATTGGGAATAGTTAACTTGAAAAATCAAACTATATTTTGAACAATATATATATATATATAAAGGTTTCTACTCAAATGTAAAAGATTTCTAAATAGATAGTGCTAATGTGAACTAGTTTTTATTAATGGGATCTAAATGTCAAACAATAAATTTTATGTGTGATTTATGGATTAGTATATGTCTACCCATGTAACAAATTTACGTAGTTGAGCATGTTATATTTAAAAATGACTTTAAATGAAACTTATAAACATTTTTTATTTTTTATGAATTGGTTAATTTCTAAAATTAATAGCTTGGACCATGTAGGTCAGTTTGGGCATGTTTCATATGATATAACATATTATGGGTATTTATAATTGCAATGATTAGGAATATGATAATGGGTTCCATTATCATGAACATGTGTTTTCATAGAAGTACCCTCATAGTCTCCTTTTCTAACCAAACAAAATAATGAATTTATCTTATAAATTACCTAATTAATAAAGGATGTCGAAAAATGATCAATGTTTTAAGAAAATGATTTTTGAATAATTTTACATATATTACCTTGTCTTTACAAAGTGATTTTTTTGTAAGTGGTTCAGGATGTCCAATTTTTATCTTATAAAAAAATTTAAAGGTTAATGTTAATATAATGATCATAAAGATTGAACCAGATATGGAATCCATGGTTGAGACACATTTTAAGGGTAATTTAAATTTCCCTTCAAGTGTTATTGAAAGGAAGAAGGATCATTTTTTTAGTCATTATTTTTATCAATGGATTAGATAATAATATTTTGAACCTATTAAATTTTATTGGTGTGAACTACATATTGGGAAATGTTTTTTTCTGATTTCGTATGGGGATATTCCATGATATGTATCACCCTTAGAGGTCATATTCTATGATAATTCATTGATTTTTTTATGTTTGTTGTCATTTGGGGTCCATTTCTTGTAGTAATAGTTTTAGAATCTTAATGTCACCCATGTTCAAATAGATGTTCATTTTATTTTGTACACTTTTTATGGGAATGAAACATGATTTATGCTTAGTTTCAACATGTTAGACATGCCTAGGCCATGGTCAACGACTTCATAGGTCGAGTAACTTGGTTTCATTTTTTTTGGGACTTAGGCGTTCGTCAGTCTATTTTTTAGTTATTTTAGATAAAATTACATTGAATCATTTTTCTATATGCTCCATCAAAAACATGAATGAAAATAGAGAATATACATTTGATAGCATCAAGGAAGTTCCATTTTCTCATGAACCATTATTGTTGGATGAGTTCACAAATGTAGTCTCAATCGAGTTGATAAATGATATAATGAACATGTTTATTTAGGTAGAATCATTAATACATGATATATTTAGTGTGTTCTCTGGTTATCTTCATAGTAGGGTGAATTGGGAATTAAATGAATAAGTTTATATTATTAATAGAGAATACTTATAAGAGAATTTTGTTTCATGAAAAAAATGTCATGTTGGATTTGGATTTCTTTCCAATTGATCTGATGTTATGACTTGGTGATCAGGTCATGGAGGGGAGACACATGTTTGTTTAAGGTGGGTTTAATCTATACATCATGTGATCCACTAGTATAAATCTATATTTTAAATAATATGACACTAATATTTCTTATATATTCTTGTTCTTATAGTAAATATGTGTCATTACATTCTCAATAGAACAAAATCAATGGCGTTGGATGTGTATTAAACCTCTAAGAAGCAGCACAATTCAAAATTATCCATTGTGGTTTTCTTTTAATGATCATAGAGTGACATTGGTGGTGATTTATTATGATATTTTGTGATGGTGAGTTATAAGGGGACACTAAGTTTCTTATAAGAAGTTGAAAAATAGTGGATTGACAATTTCATTATTATTCATACATATTTCCTCTTAGTGTACTCTTCTAAAAGATATGATCATGTCCCCTATATTAAATTCATACTTGTTACACTAACAGGGAATTATTTAAACTCTTCTATAATGTTTTAAATCCTTTAGTCTTGACATGTGGTCTATCTCTAGATTTTCACTGGAAGCATGGTTTACATATCAAGGAATGAATGATTTTCATTGAAAAATGGATTCCCATATATAAATTCCTTGGGAACACTCTTGAAAAGCAACTATTTTTTCATTGACATCGTCTCTAGAAGGATACCACTCAAGTCCCATACAATGATATAATGTGGGCGTATTTGACTTATAACATTGCATCTATAGTGAAAAAGGAGTATGAACTACCTAATATTTGATATTTGGATTTTGGTTCCATTAATAGGAGGTTACCCTAGACAAGTTTTCGGGCTCAGAGGTGTTGTATAAAGGGTACTGATTCTGGTATGATGGATCATGTTTATATTAATGATCATGCGGAGACATGAATGTTCAAATGGTCAAGTGATGTTTTGGCCAGGAACATCATCATATTTCAGGTGAGATCTTCAGTGACCATGTATGTTCTAAATGTGTGATTCCTTGGAGGAAGGATTTGAGGTTCTATTTTTAAATACATTTTCCATCTAATCCAAATACTTAGATGATGATATTCCCGAGTTGGCTTGAACATTTATCCTTATTGTTCATAGGTTTGGTAATAAGGAACCATTTTAAGCATGTAGAAAGGTTATGGTAGTTGTGGTTTTAATGGTTTTCAATGTCATTAAGTGAAATATTTCACGACCTGTTTTCGTTATGATAATCGGGATTCAACCATTTCATTACGACGAGGATTGTGTTTTGGCCTAGGATGTAATCAAGTTCATCCAATTGATAAATTCATGAGAATATCATCACTGTATTTCTTTGAGGAATATTTGGTTGAATTTTATGACGGTGGATATATCTTGTCTCAGAATTGGACCGTTTATAATATCAATATGTATGGAGGGATTAATCTTTGTTCAAATTATTAAAGAGATGATTATGTGATCGAGTCTCTAGATAAACGATATCATATAAGATTCATCATGATGTTTCATTCAGAAATTGAATGTTTTCTTGGGTTGTGGCGACTGAATATCTATGTCCTCAAGTAATTCTCAATGGTGAATTTTGTGTTTGGAAATGAAATGTGGACATTTGAGGGAAACATCAAGAACCTTGTAGTAAGGGTGATGTTTCTTATGTTCCTAATATACTCTTGTGGTTGATAATTTCTATAGTGTGTAGGTTTCAACAAGCAGTGATTTTGGTATGAACTGAAATCCAAAGGAAACTAAATATTTTCATTTAATGGAAATATTTTTATGGAAACTGAACGTAGAAATTAGATTCCAAGAGTTATAACACCATTAAGTGTTTTTAGACTTCGATAAAGGTCTCAATGGTCCCAAAAATGTCTCTAGAAACAATTAATCACTCAATAGAATGTACTATGTCATTTTTAAACGATCATAGGTACCTCACACAAGATGTGCATGGTTAAGAATAACCATAAATCTATCCCACATGGTTCGTGCAACATTGAAAGTATTATTTCATAGTTCATCACAGTGTTGTGGAAAAATTTGGTTAAAAACGTGACCCAAACTGTGCAACGTGGATATTTTTAAGAGAAAATAATTAATAAAATTAAAATAAAAAATTAAATTAAATTAAATGAGAATCAGTGGAAACAAAAAAATAATAATGAAATGTTTTCATAATAACACAAATAATAATAATATTGTTGTTATTATGATGATGATGGTGATGATAATTATTATTATTATAAGATTAATAAAACACCAAATGGGATCTGCCCACCTATCTCTCATGGCACACCCCCCATGGGACTAACAATCACGCCTGTGACACCCCCTATCTAGCTCCTCTTTACTTACTGATTCACCTAGATTTTATCATGTTTGTCATTTGATTCATTAACATATGGTTTCTTCTCTATTTTATCCATTTATATGGAAAATTTCCCTCTCTCATATTACCCGATTTTCCATTTTAAAAACCGTAAATTTAGGGTTGAAATGATTTTTGGGTTTTCATCTAATGTTAGGGAATGTGGTATGTCTCTCGGGGTCTCTTCCTATATTTTAGTGTTTAGTGATGAAGGAGATGGGTTTGTGGTCATTTCAAGTTTCTCCATCAACTAATGGTATGATTTTCCTTTAACTGTTTGACTAGACCAATTTATTTTCGGGTCTTTTGATGTTTATGAGATCTTTGTATTTTTCTGTATTTTGTTTGGCTACCCTTGAGATTGGTTCAAGTGGCCAAGGTTAAAGATTAATTACATGTGTATACATGTGTATACATATGTATTCATATATATTCATAAGATCCACCATTATATATATATTCACACATGGAAGGATGAAAATATAAGTTGGTGGTATGTATGATTTTGTATTTATAAGAAAAATACATACTTGGGTATGTGTAAATGGGTATATTCATATATTATAAGTTTTGTATGGATCATGTTTAACATATTCGTAGCCAAGAGAATTTTTACATATGGTCTAGGTGTCCATTTTTACATGAAAAGGTGCATTTGATCAATGACGGGGACACGAAGCTTCGAGTGGCCGTAATAAAATCATTAGGTGCTAAAGTGTTCATATTGGTTCTCTCCCCTTTTAGGTTATATCCCAGACCACTTCTTTATAAATTGATGAATTCAATAATTTCTCACATTATCAACATCCTTGGATATTATTTAATACATTATTTTTTTTAAAATAGATGCTTATATATAGGGAAGTGGGATATAGAATTATTTTATGATTCATTTTTATGCTTATATTAATTGTTTGAGAATTAATTTAATTATTTTATAATAAAATCCCTTAAATGTGGTGTGTTCTCTTCTAATGTATAAAAATTTAATTAGTTTTTTTGGTGATATTTTTTATGTACCCTTTTATATTGTTGTTTTTTATGGAATATTATAGGGATGGACTTTATAACTATTATGTACTATTGTTTCCCCCCATTTTACAATATTATTAAACAAAACCTAAAACAATTCTTAAGAATTCATCCTTATTATACTTGTAATTTTTGAAATAGAAAATTGCCTTATATCCCATGCCACCTCCTAAGTGACCCTTTTCGACATGTGACTAAATTTTCCATGATTAGGTAAATTAGATTGGTTTTTAACTGATATGGTCAATGAATGATGTTTTACACTAAAAATATCATTTTATTTAATTAAATTAATAATTTAAATTGAATGGATTTTTTTATAAATAAAAATTTCTGAAATAATATAGGAGATATATTTCCACATGTGTCATTTTTAAAACATGTTTATGCCTTAATTATTCTTAATGGATTAGTAAATATTCTAAATGAGAGGTTATTCCTTGTGTTATAATTACATTTATGATTAGGACTTATATATATATATATATGGAATAAATTAAATATATTGATTAGTATATTTCTACATTCTAGTTATATTTATAATGAACCATTATAAAGGTTTTGATATGTTTTTAAGGATTTAGTTGAGTGTGGTGTTACTACACTCCCTTACATTGGGTGTGGATCTTGATGTCTCGAACCAGTGATAGGAAATGGGTGATGGGTTGAGGATCCATGTTCTAGGATTAGATTGTTTCCATGCTATATCACTCTCTATACTAAGTGATTTAGTATTATATCACTCCCAATAAATGGATTTTTGGAATTTACCTTATTGTAATATATTTTTGTATCATTAGACTACATATGGATGTCTAAGTAATGCCACGGTCTAGTCAAATTCTTGTAGTCTAGGTATAAGGAAATTTGGAGCTAATTCAAACATGGTTCATATAAGTGGATTAAATTTATAATTAAACTATATATAAATAATTATATATATATATATATATATATTTGGATAAATATTCTTTTTGACAGTGACCTAGAGGTGGTATAGTTTTCCATGTTTTCAATTGGAACCTGAGTCAACCTATGTTATTATTTCAATATTGTTTTTTGTTTCATATTACCATAACACTACTTGGTTTATTTTTCATAAACATGATTAGTATATAAATCAAGGATTTTATACTACTATGATTTCATATCATTACCTTTTTGTACAACATTGGTATCCATGTATACATTATATCTAAAGATGTATATACAGGGAATCAGCCAACTACCAATGTGTTGATTTACATTTCTAGGATGGAGTTAGAGAAGAGGACCGAGATGGTTCTTGAGATGCTCATCAGATAGTTGTTGGATTATTTTTGTTTTATTACATTATATTTCTATTGATATTATTAATAATTGTACATGTAGAAACATCTATCAGGCATTCATTGTTATAAAATAGAATTATCCACTTTTTTCATTTCATATTATATATATTCTTTCATTTCCATGACATTCATTATTACTACTTAAACTAGTATCTATTATTTATTTTTGTTATACTAATGTCCTACTCTAACATGAGTTTTTGTTCCTCCAACTATCACATATTGAGACCCTATCTGCTAGTCGATAGCCTCTAGAATATTTGATGGTGTGCATGAGGACATGCGATACACGTGTATGGCTACTGGTTTTGTGGTAAGTCAGGCTGGAGAATTTCACATGACATCCAACAATTATTTATTCCATCAATCATTTTAACCCATTCTCATAATAGTTGTGATCCCGAATCACTATAAATATATCCCTATTTTAAATGTTTCACTATTATATATGTATGATATTTCATAAATTGTAAAGTAGAAACAATGATATGTCTTTAACTTGCCCCCCACAACCACAAATCCCCTCTAGGATAATCCCAAAAAACCTATAAAACATGTTATTTTAAAGACTCTCACATTTTAAAAATATAAATTACTTCCATAATATTAATATCATGTAATTCTAATTTATTTTTATCTAATAAATAATAAGCCACCAAAAATAATAAAAAATGTATATATATTCTAAATATTTTGAAATATTTATACATTGTCTGCATTTCATATGTTATGAAACCTTGTAGACAACATTATTGATAATTTATTATGTAAAAAACCTTCCAGAAAAACAATTACCCTACTTAGTTGTAATTTTTTTGGAACCTAAATAATTTCATCTTATGGATTATACCATTAAATTTAATTTTATCTACCATGATATCCATTTTTAATATTATTTAAAATATTAATTTGAGGACTAGATGGATCTCATAGACTTATTTTTAATAATACCAAATTTACTATGATGTAAAATATCATATTTTGTGTCATAAATCATATTTATAATGAACATCTACAACATACATTGAGAGTACAATAATGGAATTCTATTTTAACAAGTCCATATTTTTAAAAAATATTCATTAAAATATCTATAATCTCTTTGATTAGAAAGTATTATATAATATAAACTCAAGAAATTAATCAATCATCATTAATTCAGTCCTTATAAATGTGTATCTCCATCCTCAATAAAGAATGAACATAAACTCTGTCTAACAAGCTTAATGGATCAGTAATATCTTGTAATAATTACTAAGAGATATCCTATAATTCTATATATTGAACCTAAATCATGTGCAACACCATAGGAAACCATATATTAGATATTATTTCAAATTAGAATTAAAAAATTGTTTCACTACTATCTAACTGGTGAATTTTATCTCATATTAGTAAACTAATCATTGGTAACCACTAGATTCATCTTCTAAAAAACATATGATACTTATTATTAGGGACTTTATGATCATAATTAACAATCTAGTTATAAATGTTGGATCAAGATCCTATTAATTAGAAATAAAAACATCGTATTATAATAAGTTACATCTCAGACCATAGAAACATTAGAAGTCGACTAGAAGTTCTAAAATTACATAATAACAATGAATATTGAGTTCTTAAAACAAATAAGAATATATTATTGTAATTCCCCAACCGTAGAAACCCAAGTGTTGTGCATTATTTTATAATTTTTTCCTAATTATAATAAATCAGTCAAAAAGAACCAATTATTTACATAGTTTTGGAAGACCAGATTAAATAAATGATATACATATTACATTGGAAAATATATAAAACAGAACATGATATATAATAAACCAAAATAAACTACCTATTTGAAATAATATTCATTTTTATCTTCTTTATAACATGGAGAAATGGAAAATAATAAGGGTGATCTCATTTTCCTATTAAGAGTAACACATAGTGGAATTACAAATTAGTATTCATTTAGACAAAATCAATTATATACAATTAATAATTCATTATTTATAAATGAATACATGTTCCATCAGTAAGCTCCGAAAGAAATATGCATCCATAGATTTTTTTATAGTGAAAACCTCATGGAATGTAAAAAATGAATATTAAATAAAGATAATTTTTATTAATAGGACATCATGTATCTAGAAAATGAACCATTATTTCATCAAGATGGTTTATGTATGTGTGTAGAAACCTGTCTAAATCTTGAAATCAAACTCGAAGGGTTATTCGCCAACAGATTTGTCTCATGAGTCATTATGATGCATCGAGTGGATATAGAGGTCCCCTCCTAACATAGATATTCCAAATAATTTCTACAAAATTATTTAATACAATAATAATATTATTTTATTAATATATATATTGAGTAGATGATACATATTCCTCATATAATTAGAAAACCCATCGTATGTATAATGGCATATGACTTAGAAAATAATAATATCCATGAAATAAGAATATCAATATATTATATATTTACAAAATAAAATGAAATATATTCTCCTAGGAAAAGTAGATACACATTATAAGAATAATTAGGTGCACAATTTAAAGTAAATAATCAATGACATGGAAATTGAGACAATTTCCCTTACAACATTATATTCAATCGAATAGTGTGAAAAAACATTAATAATCAAAAAATAGATCATTGAATACCATTAATATAAATAAAATCTAGAAATTAAATATAAAATGTTATTACACATAAACAATATAAAATAAATTTGTGTTGAACGACGTAAATCTAATTGAAATAAAATTTAGATAATAACCCCCTTACCTTATGTCTGAATATATACATTAATTGACAATAATGTCCGGAATAATCTAATTAGATTTAGTAATTACGAATTCCAGAACATTATTTACATGTTATTTTTTTATTATATCTTCATTGGGTTCATTTATGTCCTTTTATATGGGTTAACAGATTCAAATTCATCATTTTGGAGTGCACATTTTTTTAAGTTATCATGACTATTTTCCTTGTATAAGAGTATAGAAGTTCATGTAAAAAAATGAAATTAAAAATTATGATTGAATTTATGATTTTTTAATGATCCTCCCAAATGAAAAAATTCCAAATAAATCATTTGGTTATTTTGGGAGAGGATGAATAATTATAAAAAATTTAATGAAAAACACAAGGATTTTTTTATTGTTTTTTATCACAATGAAATAATTTTGTTTGTTAATTAAATAACATCTATACAAAATAAATACAGAACATTAAAAATGATATATATCATATATAAGGATCTGTTTCAAACATAAAATGGTTTTATGAGCATAAATTAAGTTGTTATTAGAAATAGAAAACTTTTCATCGTCTAATGTGATAAATTGACACATCTTGAATGACGTTTTCAATTTTAGTATAAGATGATGGGGGAAGAGATATGATGATTAAATATTCAATTGTCATAATAAAATTAAACGATATTTAATTTACAAGAATTATCATTTAATTTGGATGAGTGGATGTGGAGATAGTGTAACACAATAATTGAACTTATAAAATAATTTGAAAAAAGAAGCAATATAGGTTCACCTCTTGAGTAATCATCCTTAAAAATCTTATTAAGGACATTTTTTTCCTTTTTGTACGGATATAAGCTTTAGAATATGGGGGAGGGCTTGGGATGTGTATTTGAAAAAAATTATATAGGGATAAAAGTGAAAGTGGAGTTTGAGGAAGAGGGGTTGAGGGGTGGTTTATATAGTTTAGGAGCGGAGTGATTTCTCAAAATTTTATTCCTTATAATATTATCTTACTCAAGAGAATAAATTGGATTGATTATTTAGAAAAATAATAGTTGAATGTTATTATTATTTTGAACTAATGGTTTCTTAAATCATTTATGGTGCAAGGAATTGTGTATTTATCTCCTAATGTATTTGTACTATAATTACCATATTTTACTTTTCACCAAAAATTGAAGAATTTTAGAAAAATACCAAAAATAAACCCTAAACATTTTTTATGTTTAGATTCTAAAATTAAATCAATTTTTTGAAGATAATTTTAAAAATATATAATTGTTAATTTTCCATTAAAATATTAATAATATGAAAAATATCGACTCATAAAAACACTATATGAAAATGAATAATATTTTAAATAATTTTATTAATTATATAAATTTAATTAAATATTAATTACTCACAAAAATAACCACACATAATTAAAAATATTCACCTTCATTTACAAGGGGCCCAAAATTTATTATTACACTCTGGGGTTATTTCACTAAACATTACAATGATGTTCTATTCATAAGTGTAGGTTACTATACATACATGTAGGTTAATATTCACAAAAAAAATTACATTGATCCAATCTAACTATAAATATCACACTGATTGGAACCATGTATGTTCGTTTTTTGAAATTAAAATAACAGAAGATGAATAATTAAGATCAATGGATTGGTTATTAAAAAGTTTTTTTTCACAGAGACATAATTTTATTAGAAATGTGATCTATCTACTGAGATGATAATATTTAATAAGGACATACAATTTAATATTGTGGTGCTATATTCTTCCCCCATTCAAAAATTCCATCCTCATAATTTTTCATGTACAATTCTCCTGAAAAAGATGTTGGTGGTTCTTCTTCATAACATCCTCTGGTTACAACATTTCTCCCTTATTTTATGGTTTCACTAGAGAACATTTACCAGTTGATTTTTCAGATTACTCAATACCTTCTCCCTTGTGTCAAGAATCTCGATAGGCCCTTCATAATATTAAAAATTAGGTTCAAGTTCTATTTCATCAGTGGCGAGTACATGTGTTGGGTCTGGAATGTATTTCTTTAACAAAAACATGTGGAACACATTATGAAAATTCGATACACATGGTGGAATTTCTAAATTTTAATCATCATCACCAATTATTTATATAATATTTATGGTACGATGTACCTGGGGACGAGTTTCCATTTTTTATTAAAACATAACACACCCTTCCAGGTAGATACAATAAAAAAAAGATCTCCCACTTGGAATTCCAAATCCATTCTTCGGTCGTTAGTATAACTCCTTTTCCTAATTTGGCATGCTTTTATATGGGCGTGAATGATCACTACCATTGTCATTTTTTCATCAATTTGTTTTGGGCCTATAATTTTCCACTCACTAACTTCATTCGAATAAGTTATAGTTCAAAATCTCCATCCATATATTTCTTCATATGGGGCCATTTGAATACTAGAATGGAAAATTTTATTTTAGGAAAAATCCACCCAAGGATAGTATTGATTTCATGTACCATTAATGCCAATTGATCATGTTCTCAACATATATTCCATTGATTTAATATCCTTTTCAAACTATCCATCAGTTTAACGGTGATAAGTAGTACAAATATGAAGATTAGTATCAAAATCCTTCAGAATACTGTTCCAGAATGTTGATATAAATTGGGTATCTTGATCTGAAAAAATTGATAAAGGTACACCATTATGTCTTATAACATCATTAATAAAGATTCTATTCATGAGATAAAGTGGTAAATAATCTCTTATCAAAAATAAATGTGCCAATTTATTATGATGAGATACTGTTACCCATATTTGATCATTCATTCAAGATTTCTGCGGCATTCCTATGCCAATTTCCATCGTAATTTCACTAAAGATAAATATATTAATAGTTATATATTGAAATAAACCTCTATGATGTTGCCTCTCATCAATCACTTATTGATAAACTAGACACCATGACACATTTTCTATAATTTCTTGTTGCATGTTTTCCCACAAAACAATTTTCATCAGATCTATATAAATCATTATGATACAATGGTTTATACAGAAATTTGAGCTATTAGAAACATCTAATAGTTCCCTTATAGGATCAGGTAATGAAGGAATGCATAAACTCTATCTAAATTTATGATCCCTATCCTCATACACGAATTCTACCAATCCTCTATCCTTAAAGACATTAATTTTAATTTGTAGATTCTCAACATAAAATTGAGGAATTATTATCTTCTCTAGTAATGATGGTTAATCCATAATTTGAAAAAATAAATATTTTTCCCTTCCTTAAAATTTACTATATCCATCCTTCTAAGATAAATAAATATATAATCTCTCTCAATCATTATTTGGGTCAAAATTTTCTGATCTTTCTAGCTAATACATCTTCCACCTTATTTTCCTTTCATGTGTGGTAGTTTATTGACCAATCTTAATCATTTAGTAACTTGAGAAATACCATAATTTTCATTTTGAGTTTATTCTATGTAAAAATGTATTTCAAACTCTTGTGATGCGTATATATCTCCATATTCCACCATATAGATATTATCCCTATATTTTTAGTGAAATGATTATGGTTTCTAACTCAAGATCAAGAATTCATTGATATTTCTCATTATTCTCCAACTTCCTTAATGAATAAAAAATAAATTTATCATTTATCATAAGGATACATCATTTTCATTTCTTTTATGCATTGCTATATATCACATATACAACATTTCAACATGGATGAGTTAAAATTGAAGCATTAACCAATATAATTTTAAATTCATCAATGCATTCTTTATATTCATTCATTCATACAAACATTACACCATTACATGTTATCTTGGTTAGTGTGTAATCCATATGGGAAATATTCTGCATGAAACACTGATAGTGACCTAGAAAGCTAATTAAACTACATACCTCAGTTATGTTCATTATTGTGGGACACTATTGGATTTACATTGTCATTGAATAATCAAATACGATTCTATCTTTAGAGGCATTATGGCTGCGAAAGGAAACTGATAGATGACAAAATTCACTATCTCTAAATGTCCCAGGTAATTAATTTCTTATATGAGCATTAGAATGATCTCCAAGTGATTCTCATGGTCTTCATATATTTTAGAATATACTAGGATATCATCAATATATTCCTCAACAATGTCATTAATATATTCCTTGAAAACTCTAGTAATTTAATCCATGAAAATTGAGGGTGCATTAGTAAGTCCAAAAGAAACTACTATAAACATGCAATTCACAAAATTGGTTCGAAATGATGTGGTATTCCTTTCTCCCGAATATCTTATTATATCTGTATCTAAGGTAAATCGTCATGAAATATTGGTCTCAATGGAGTTGATCAAATAAATCATCAATGTGAGGAAGGGGATACATGTTCTTTATCCTAATAGCATTGATCTCCATGTATTCAATGCACTACCTCATTGATCCATATCTTTTTTTGATAGAGAGAATACGGGATCCCAATAGATAAACACTAGGGAGAATAATTCCTTTAACAGTCAATTTCTCTAGTTGTTTCTTGAGTTCTAAAAATTCCAATGTGACCTTTTTATAAGTATTCATTGATATAGTTTTTTCACATTAAATTAAGTCAATAGATAATTCAACTTTCTCTTATAGTGGATCATTAGGTAAATCCTATGGAAATACATAAATTTATTCTTCCATAATATGTATATATTCAATTTGAATATCCATTGAATATGCTTTCTCTTCCTTCTAAACAATTTCACATTGAATACATAATGTTGGTGGGTATAGATAATATCCTGATGGTGTTGTTTCTGATCTAAAGATAAGGGATTCCACATCATTCCTATAAATGGTAACTTCCATCTTCTTATAGTAGATTTTCACATCATAATTATAAATCTAATTCATACCATGAATTTTGTCAAATAAAATCATAGGTATTATGATAAGGTCAAAAACTATAGTATTTTTATGTGTTAGAAAGGGGACTAACTAACACATCATTATTACAACAATGCATCCCTTAAGAGTTTGGATTTAAAACCCATTTATTAGGAAAAATTTTAAATGTCTACTCATCATGGAAAAATGGGATGAAATAATTGAATGCGATGAACCAGAATCAATTATACCATTGGATATGATTGAGGAAATAATTAAAGTACATTCCACCACAAAATTAGGAATTTCAACCTAGGTGGTTTTAATTTCATAGTTAATCCCTTTCTCTCGTGTCCTTTTCCGAGGAACAATTCCATGTCTCTTCAGACACTAATTTTCATAGTGTCCCATATATATACAAATGTATCATTGAATTTCATTGACTTATTTCTTCCTCTTGAATTCATTATATCGATGAAACTTTTCTTCATACTTTTAGAAAACAACCATTCCTTTCACGAATTTCCTAGGATGATTATTTTCACATTTCTCAGATAATGGTAATTTCACTATTCTCACAGTCTTCCTTGGTGCTTCACATTTTCCATGGATATCAAAGTACTACTTCTTATATTAGTTTCCTTTTATAAAACTTTATCCAATAAATTCCTTTTTTGTTTTGATGGAAATTAATATAATTTTATCATATAATGAGAATGATTGAAAAGAAAGTGCTCGTTGAAGACTTTGATTAATACCACAATATAAATGATCAATCTTGTCTTCTGAGTCATGTATGTGATCTATTTCATACAGGTCTAGTCTTTTGAAAGTATCTTCATACTCTGAACAACTCTATTCTTCCTATGTATTTAAGATAAATAATTTCCACTTCATTTTAGATCTTTACTTACAAGGGAAATATTTGTTGATCATTATTTAATTAAAATTTCTACATTCCATGTCATCTATTTCTTCTTAGGACATTTTATTTTGGATCAATAAACACCATTGATCAGCATCCCCTTGATACAATACACTAATGGTACTACCATTTCATTATCATTGCATGCCAAGGATCGAAATTACTTTTCATGGGGCTTGATCCTCTACTCATCTAAAACTGGATTAGTATTCCCCCTAAAATATGGGGTCTTCTTTAGTATGAAACGATCTAACATAGGTGTAGTATAGTTACTAGTCAAAGCCTGAGTAAGAATACCTAATATTGTCAAGATCTGCTCAGCTACAAAAATAATTGTGTTGAAAAACATAGTGGGTAAAACCCTAAATTTTCCATGGTAATGGATTCCTATTATTTCATTATGTTCTATAAATAAATAATGGTATACACTAAATTTGGGTTTGAATCATAATTCACATTTTTAAACAAGAAAATACCATAATATAATTTGAAAATTTATGCACAACCAATCTCATTTTCATAAACATGGATTCTACTTACATTTAAATCATGTACAATTTTTTGTAATGAAAATGTGAATTATCTGATGAATTCCCCCTATGAGTGTCAAACGAGGTGCCCAGTAAGGCCCATTGTCGTATATCAGGATACCCTATCTCAAGACAGTACCCCCTTGTTTTATTTTTTCTCCTTATAACATCTATTCTAAAACCACGTCCACATGTAGTATCTAGGCAGTGATGTATTTTAGGAAAACCCACATAATTTCAACATTATCGAATTTTGAGGATTTTTTTCTTTATTATACTCTAAAAATATCTTATTCTTATGTCCCCAAAACTATGTACCCTATATCTATATTCCAAGGTTGCTGCTGAACATCCCATGATACAAACTATAAAACCCTGAACCAAAAATCCTAGATCCATCAATGTATATTATTATATTGTCAAGATTACATCAAATCAACCATGAAAGACATATTAGTTAAACAGGTTCAGAAGACCATGTTTCATTAATGACACACATTTTATATATAGAAATATAGAAAACACAACATGATACATAATAAGCTAAACCAAACATCCACCTTAAAAGATTATTCCAAGTTATCTTCATCATTACCTTGGAAAATGAACTATAATTAGGGTGAGATCAAATGATCATTAAGGGTTACATATAGAAATTTCATGAATCAATAATATATGTAACATAATAAATTAGACACATCTAATAAGGCATAATGAATAAATGAAAACATATTCCATCAATAAGAAAAGAATAAATATGCATCCATATATTTTGTTTGAGTGATAACCTCATAGAAAGTAAAAAATTAATACTAAATAAAGAGAATAATTATTATTTGGACATCTTGTTTTTGGAAAATTAACAATTATACCATTGAGATGATTCAATTCTATGGGATGAAATATATTCAATTTTTCAAAACAAACACAAAGGGTTTGTTTCAAACTAATTTGTCTCGTGAGACCTATCAATGCATTGAGGGTATATAGTGGGGCCCTACCATCACTGAAATTATAAATAATTCTCTTATTTAATATTAAAAACAAGACCAATATTCCTTTTCAATATCCATATTGATAATAGGATACATATTCATCATAGCATTGAAAATAACCAACATATATAAAATGGAATACGACATAGAAATCAATCACATACGTGTAGTAAGAATATGGATATATAATAATAATAATAATTCAAATGAAAAATGATCTCAAATGGGTGGTATATACAACACAAAATAATTATTATGTGCATTATACATTGTAAATCTCAATTACAAGGGTATTGAGACAATGTCCCTATCCAAATTATAATTAATCAAATTCTATGGCCAATAATTGATAATATCAAATAAATCATTGAATACCATGAATATAAAGAGAATCATGTTATCATATATCAAATGGTTTTACACATATACCTTATACTTGAATAAAGAGGTGAATAATGAAAATCACATGGAAATAAAAGTGATATGAGAAACCCCTTAACATATGTCCGAAGGTATTCTACACTTGATCATAATGGAAAGAATAGTCAAATTGGACTCATAATTTACAAATTAAAAACCATATCTACATGTTATTTATTTATTATATCTTCATGAAAATCATTTATGTCTTCTTATATGGGTTAATATACTCCATTTCATCATTTGTGAGTGCATGTTTCATTAGTTTTCAAGAAAATATTTCTTGTATTATTTTATGGTTGTTCGTGTAAAATTTAAATTGAAAAGTAGAATTAAAGTTATGATTTTTTAATGATCATCCAAATGGCTAAATGATCATATAAATTGTTTGTTTGTTTTTTATAGGATGAATCATTATTATATATTTTAATGATAAACACTTTGATTATTTAGATGGTTTATATCACCATGAATTCATTTTTTTTATAATTAAATACATGGTGTAAAAAATGATTCCAGAACATTAAATAAGATATTACATATATAATTACCTAGTTTAATGGTAAAATGGTTTCATGACCAGAAATAAACATGATAAGAGAAATTTAAAACCTATCATCCATGAATGTGATAAATTAACACATCTCGTATGATGTTTTAATTTTTAGTATAAGAGGATGGGAAATGAGAGATTATGATTAAATATTACATTAGTATAATTAAATTACAGTACTTGTAAGTTAATTTAATTTTAATATCATTTTGATGAGAGAGTGATGAGAGGGAAACTAAATAATGGAACATGTAAAATATGTTTAAAGGAAATGGATGAGAGGTTCACCTCATGAGTACTCATCCTTGAGAATCTTTTTATGGTATTTATTTATGGCCTTCAGGTGAGGTGAAGTGGACATGGACATGGGAGTAGTGTTTGGGAAGTGTATTTGGAAGAACATAACAACAGTTAAATAATTTAGTGGTTTTTGAGGAGGAGGGGGTGGGTGTGGATTATATTGCGAGGAGAGGAGTAATTTCTCAATATTTAATTCATTATTTTTTATTTTTCTCCAAATAAGAAATAGTACTGATTATAGTAACCAAGAGTAGTAATAAGTTCTTGTGAGTTATAACAAATGGGTTCTTACATTAGCCATGATACAAGGAATAGTATATTTAGATCATAATGTATTTATACGGTAATTACCATATTTAATTGTTCACTAAAAACTCATGTGTTTCAGAAAATTCCCAAAAATTCATCCTAAAATCTTTCAACATGTAGAATCCAAAATAGAACTACCTTTAATGAAAATAATTTTCAAAATATGAGAAAATTAATTTTAAGTTAAAATTTCCATTTATTATAATCATACCAATTTTAAAATTATAACTGATTTTTTGACACTTTTGAAAATTTACTATGATCTCATTAAATTATATTTTAATAATAGAAAAAAATCATTAATAAATACATTATTTCAAAATGTATTATCTTTTAAATAGTTTTATTATGTTTTAAATTATAATAAAAAATTTATTACTCACAAAAATGCCAACACATATTTAGAAATATCAACCATTATTACTAATGATTCTGATTTTTATTTATACACTAATTGGTGGGGATACTGTTTTATTGGCCAATTTACTATTCTAATGGGTCATATTAATATTAATAAGGTTAGGTTACTATTCTTACGGGTAGGTTACTATTCATAAGTGTAGGTTATTGTTCTCCAAAAATTATGTTTATCTTATCAGACTTTAAATATCATACTAATCGCTACCGAGTGTGTTAATTTTTTTTAATTCACATCATAGAAGTGGAAAAATTAAAAATAATCCCAAGGTTATAGAAATGTAATTATTTTGAAAAAAGACTAAGGGTTATATTCATCGTGAGATATCTACTGTGATGAATTTATTTAAGAGTGATATACCATTAAATATTGGGGTGTAATAATTCCCCTCCAATATAATTGATTTACCATAGTCTACTTATATTTCTATGGATTTTTATAAATAAGATCTTCTTACTATGATAATGAATATTGTAGAAAATAACGTAGAGGAAAGATACAAATAAATGACCATAGAAAAGAATTACATGGATGATATGTATTTTTATTACATTTAAAAACACAATGGATCTATGATTTATGAATGATCATCTATTTTATAGTGGATTATCTCCCTCCAAAACCCAACCCAAGTGAATATTAACATCATAAATTCATTCAATTGAATGTTCCATCAACATTCACTATAAAGGAGACACTATTTAAACCATCACTAATCAACCATTCATCTTAAATTAGTGACCTAAACTATCTATACCATTGGATTTATTTTCCAACATCAGGTTCTCTAACCGAAAGTATATAAAAATTGACATCATTCTATCCTTTAATATTTGATCTTGTAATCATTCAATCATTACTTCAGTAGGAAATCTCATAGAAAATCATATATTAATCAGTATTTATCTGGGATACCTCTAGTTTCTGGTTATAAAAAATGCCTAAACAATCATTTTATAATTACTAATGTATGATCCCTTTACATATTCATATAATGATTATTTTCTTACCTTTATTTTCTCCTAGTTATTTATATGGATCATATATCATTCAACACATTAGATAGTTCATATGAACTCCATTACCAATACATGGAATTATTTATTCAACTCAACCAACTCCTATATAATACCCATGTTGTATTTAATATTATATATCCACACAAATCTACCATACTCAAGGTGTTCATGATATGACTTCAGTATTTTATAACCAAAAAATGGTTCTTCCAGGTGGGGGTGAACATCATTTTATCTGGTTTGACAAATAGTAATTCCAGATGTTATGTTATTAAAAACCAAAAATATAACCAGAATGTAGTACTCTTTTCAGAACATAAATATTAGTATAGATTATGTTATTATATATAATTTTATTGTTCTGTTAGTATGATTCTAGTCTATTGAGATAATAGGAATGTTGGTGACTCACAATGTGTATCTACACATTTAAAATGTTAATATGAATTTGATTATATGATTAAATGTTACATTTATCCATTATTAAATAAACATAAGACCATTAACCATTAAATTAATAATAAAATATAAATATAAATTATAGTTTATTAAAATTTTGAATATTAATACTTTATTTTTTATAGATATTCTACAATGGATGGTTGAACTACACTTTGTGGAAGTAGAGATGGTGTAAAAATCAGTGTGGGTGACTTGTTACTAATAAAACATTTTCATTTTAACCATTAAGTGTACTTAGTAAATATATCACTCACTATTTTCTCCCATATGTATTTCATTGTTATTGTGTAAATAAGAAAATAAAATTAAAATTATCAAAATGGCATGATAATAGTATTTTTCTATATGATGGATGACTATTATGGTAGTGAATGTTTGTTTTTATCCTAATCACACATAAATAGACACTAATTATCAAAATAATGCTCTAGAAATATTATATAATTGAAATTATTTCCCTTGAATTCACTATGTTTAATTTCATGACACAAACCTAAAATGAAAAACAAACATTACATCATTCAACTTCATCTCTAACCTTGTCATCCTATTCAACTAATAGATATGGTTGTATCAGGTTGATATATGATTTTTTGTAGAGCTTGAGTGTCCATAAGAGAATAAATATGTAATACTTTTACTCAGTATAAAATTTCACTATGAATTTCCCCAATATAGAAATATATAATGGATGTATATGTACCCCCTTTAATATATATTACATATATGAATCAAAAACTAGTCTTCCCATTATTAACTTATTCTATAAAATTATTGAAGAAATAACCTCAAATTTTCTTAGATCTCCCATATTTATTAAAGATTCAAGTATAATCTCTCATAGTGGTACTGAATCTATGAAATTCATTCCAACATTAAACAATTTTTATAAAAAATATTTATTATTCCTCCCTTATACCTTTTTTAATTGTCTTCCCATTAATAATATAATATAAAAATTATATTTTCATAATAATTCTAAATTCAATTATTCAAACAAATTTAAACAATGAGTGTGATATTCAAAAATTGTTAATTCATAACAATTTTCCATTATTTAGTTAATTAATATTATTTGGTAAATATCAATAATATATATGTCTCACCCAAAATATTCAGCCATATCTTATTTATAGTATCCCTTCAAAATCACTACATATTATTTTTTAACAATTTCTAGATTAAAATATCCAATAATTATTTATAATATTTTTATTGAATAGCATTAAAAATATGATCATTATTATGTATTTACATGATTTCATTACGTTAATCTAACAAAAATATAACTGGAATATAAATTATCCTTTGAAAACCACGAGTAACATTGTCGTAGCTTCCATGTAGTTTATATATCACTATTAGAAATCATTACATAATCTAACATAACTTATTTCATTTGACAATCTGTTATCAATCCTATTTAATATTTCATAAACCATTACAATATTTCATTTCTTTTTCATAAAATCATACACTTCAATGGGAAAATGAAGTCTAAATATTTATATTTATGACAAATTTAGTGTCTCCCTAAATTTTAAGATGTTTTTATTACATATTATATTTTGAAACCATTTTATTCCTTTGCAACTCTTAAAAATCCCTTGAAACCATTGTGAAACCCTTTGGATTTATTTATATAAACAAATAAAAACTTACCCGTAATTTATTTTTTAAGTATTACTCTTTTATATACCTTAGAATCATGTAGTGACTATTATGTATCATATGGAAATTCTATATTACTCTATCAAATGGGAATTTTCATATTTATTCTTGAAATCATCTACTCTAAAACAATATTATTTTATCACCATAAATCTTAACACAATTTATATAACATCAAATTACATAGAAATAAATTCCAATAATTATTAATCATTACAATAATTATTCTAAAACATAAGAATCATATAAATACTTCATTGATTGTTTCATGGAATATTCATTCACCTTATCCAGAATATAAACTTCCGTAAACATTATCAAAGTATCAAATTCATGATATATTTACAATCAAAATATTATATTACTTCAGATGGATCCTCCTAACTAGCCTTCTCAAATTCATCATTGAGATTTCAAATCCTGATGTCATAAATCTCTCTTGAAATCTTATTACCATGTTATGTACTTTATGATTGAAAAACTAATTATTCATATCAATGTTAAAGGAAAAACATCATAAATAATAAATTGGCTTCGAAAAAATTCTATAAACATGTTGTTTCAATGGAAAAGTTAGAGAAACTCCACCATTTATCAATATATGAATGTATCTCAAATAATATATCAAAAACAATATTCTTTAATAATATCATTTACATATAAATATTAGTGAATAATCATTTATATGATAAAAAGTGTTTACTCAATCTTCATTAAATTCTCAAAAGTCAATCTATATTTATACATTTCTTGTCTATATTACTCAAACATCTCATTAGCATGATTTTTTGCATGATATTATTCAATTCCATTGACATCCTATTATATTTACATAATTATCATTTAAAAAATAATATAACAAAAAATGAAAATAGATATTATATTGTTTCAACAATCCGCCCCCTTGAAATTTTTTTTTCAATACATATACGAAAAATTATGTCCATATGTTTTCTTCCTTTTTATATTCTCTCAGTTTTAAAAAATAATACCATGAATATCAATAGATAGAGGAATCTTTCAACTTATATATATGTACATTAATATATTTAATTCTATTCCTATATGATAAATGATCAGTTTAGAAAATATGAAATAAAAATTTAGTCAAAAAAGATATCCATAACATTGAATATGAATGATAATAAGAAACTTTTTTTCATGGGTATATTTTATATCTTTTCAGTCATAGTTCAATTTTGGATAATGATAACCTAATAGTTTTTACAGAAATTCAAAAAATTTCCTATTAATAGATTATTAAAATTCAATATAATTAGTGTGATTATATTAAAAAAAAAACCACTGAATTTAAAATAATATAATATTTTCAATGTAATTAATCAATAAAACATCTACCCTTGTCATTTAAATTGATAAATTCCACACAACAATGGTATTATAAAAATATATTCTTCATCAATGACACATTATTATTTATTGTTTATAAGATCCATTATTTTCATTAAATATTGAATTTTGGAATTTATTTAATAGTTCTATCCCGCAAAATATACGCATTAGATTTTACTAATAGAGGTAGATCACACCATTATATAAGCTTTAAGAAATATATTTTTTCACATAAATAGTGGTTTCATATGACCTATTGTCTATATTTTTTGTCATGCATAACTCTCTATGTCCTCCACATAAATAGTTGAATCTCTTTCATTTATCTGGATAAAATAAATAAATAAAATATATTTTTTAATAATGTTGTAATCTTTTTATCATCAATGAGACACAAAAATGTTTCAGTTTTATTGTCAACAAAATTTGACATTTCATTTTATCCCCATCATTAAAGGTACCTTTTATAATTTCTTTTTTTAATCTATAAATCTTTATCTTTTAAAATCATGCTCTTCAATATTTTTAAACTATATACTTATGTAGGAAATAATTTTTAATTATCCAAAAAAATAATATACCTCTACTTGAACCTATTGATTCATAAAAAATAATTGATATAAATTATTTTGATATTGTATAATAAAGTTTTTAATTTTATCAATTATGCCATTCCCACTCACAAAATATCTAATTGAATCATGGGATGTGATATTTTATAATCCCTTGTGAAGTTTTCATTCTTATTCATGTAGAGTAATATGTTTCTCTTTATAATATTCATTTTTTTTAATTTTAGTTACATTTCCAACTGATCTAGGATAATAACCCGAAAATATTTTAAAACATGACAATCTTGATTAGATCGACAATTTTTTTCCATAAACAATTATATTACTAACTTTTGGATATTTTAATTGGATATAAATAAATATTTAACATATTAGTCTACTAAAACAATATTGTTGTTTCTAAATTTTATTGAAGTAATTTTGGGATGTGTTAGATTGAATCCACTTACATAAATAGTCATGGTTTTTTTAAAAGTATATGGTTTTTCTTCATCTCCCACAAAAAATATGTGGTTTTTATTTTTGAAAAACAATCCATCATTATCATAAAATGGTTATTTTTGAGATATATTTTAAATTGGCTATAAAAAAATAAAATCTCCCCAACCTTTTTAAATACATGTTTTTTTGGAATTTGTGTTCTTGTTTCTTCTATCACATTTGAAAATTTATTTAGTCGAATTATATTACATTCCATCTTCACTATGACCACTTCCTTTCGCAATTAATTTTATTGTTTTAGATAATCTAAATTGATTTGAGATAAAAATATCTTCACCCTTCATCTATCTACATTTTAATAACTCGTATTTATTTATCTCTTATAAAGATTATAGTTTTCTACCAATGGTCGACATGTAATGATCATTGTGTTAGGATCTTTCACACAACCCATAATAGGTAACAAGTGTTAATATTCATATAAAAATTGATTTAGATCCCTATTTTATTTGATGAAATTGTTGTTTCACATCATATTTTATTTGAGATTATAGTAAGGAAAATATTATTCAACACAATTGAAAATACACAATAGCAGAAAAATTAGGGTTCTTATAAATTTTTATTATCCATAATAGTATAGTATTGTATTTTCATTTTTTTATATTAAAGATATCATAATTATATGAACAATAAATCTTTATAATTGGTGGTAACTATGTCTCTACCCTTCGATTTTGTTTATTAATAATGGATTTTTTGACATTAGTTCAAAATGATAATAGAGTTTACTCACTACATTCATCCATATAATAGTGTTTTATAGTAGCTTCACCAAAAGTTGATTTTTATGACTCTAATTGGTTCACTGTTAGATTACATAATTTTTTATCTACTCATGTAAGTTATAATTTAGGGTTTCCACATTTTATTCATCTAATATTATCTTTAAAAATCCTTCTTGATTAGAAAAAATTATCCTCCTAAACATATTTACATATTTTAATGAAATATCAATATCATTAAACATATTAATATGGATATAAATTGGGCATCCAAAATGGAAATTACATATTTTAATAATGTGGTATTTTATTTTAATAAATTATTTGATTCATAATTAAATAAAATTTACTAATGAAACTAAGTCTCGATCATATAGCCTCCTTCACGATTTTAGAAATTAATGCATAAGATGGAATTACTTATTGAGATAATTTCAATGAGATCAATATCATTTATTCCTAGGATTTTCCAAAATTTATTAATACATTCAAAAACTTGGGAAAAATTTTCTATCAGATTATAAAAGTTGATAGATTAATTTTTATTATTACTTTAATGAAATTTTACTATAATCCCATTAAAAAAAGAATTTATTTATATATTCAATTCTCTTGCATGTATTCTCTCCAACAAATTCTTAGTTATTCAACATGTATTGTAGATTGGTTATTTTTATTTGTTCTACATATTGGAAAGAATTTAAACGTATATTATAACGTGGAATTCCATTCAATTACTAGTTTCATAAATAATAAAATTATCATCATATAAAATAGATATAGTTTTAATTTTTTTTTGTTTTCATTGCACCCTTAAGCTAAATATTTTAAAATTTATTTAGATATTTCCAATATAGATTAGTTGATAATAAACGCATAATTATATTTGAAAATGAACATCATAAATACGTTTTGAGATAAATTAAAAACTTAAAAAAATCTAAACATATATGATTTTGAAAACAAAATTAGACGGGGTATCATAGATTTGTTATTAATTATTTTTAACAATGTACAAATGGACAATGCTGAGAGGGAAGGGATGTTGAATCTGTGTGGACATATTTTTTCTGGTTAAATTCATTTCTTTTCCTCATATTAAAATATTTAGTTAATAGATCCCTCACTTATTATACATCATTATTAATAATAAATATTTTCCAAAAGGAATGGGAAAAAATCACACAAGTATTTGATAACTAGGTTCACATGCAACGAGACAAATAAAATCCTCTATTTATAGTGGTTTTTATGACACCCAAACACATTCCTATTCTATTATCAAGATGATTATGAATATATTTTATACCATTGAAACTATTATCCTTATAACAACCTTGTAAAATTTCATTTCACTAAAAAAAATACATGAAATTCATTGTTATCCTCAGACTCTAGAATCAACCAGGGAATCCTCTATAACTATCTTATTCATATTTCATTTAATGAACATGACAGAGTAAAATAGATAATCCAACCGAGTCAAACCATTCATGTGGTAAGATGAAACAAGAGAAAATAAGTATCTATTGTATGTTAGATAGAAGGATAAACAACCAGAGTACAGTGATGAATTAAAAGATATATCAAATATCCAAAAAATCCATGAAAAATCAATCAACCAGAATGGAATAAAATACTATTCCAAAAATTATGTATGTCACTAAAATCCACCACCAAACCACCCCTAGGAATTCAATGGTTAAAAGAGAAGTTGATATGCTATAAGAATCCCTTCCATTTATTTGGGTCCTTCAAAAAAATTCATATAATCATTCAATGGAAAGTAAGAGTGTGAGATAAAATCACAATTTCTTTCCACCATAGAATTTAATATAAAAAATACATCACTTATAGCTTTGAATAATTATAAAATTTTAATTATTTTTCATAAATCCAAATAAATTTACAATATTTTCATTTATTTCTATAAAATTTATTAACACTCAGAAATACAAGAAAAAAAAATTAATATATGGGAAAAAATATTGCATATTAATAGAACATAATGTAATCTAGTAAAAACATATCTATGAAATAAATTCATCTTCTGAAACCATATGATACAAACACATGGGAAAACAATGTGAGAAATAATCCATACTAAAATCCATCATCTGATAAAATATCATAAATGAAAAATAACTATGTACTAGGTCCTAGCCTATATGAATACATACAATACATAAAATAATATGTAACTAGGAATATATTTGAAGCAATTGATATTGAGTTCCATCGTAGTCTATAGATATCACAAAACCATATATGGAATTACAAACAACATGAGTAACATATCTATTCCCAAAGCAACCAATGTTATTAATGTTTCAATCTTGTCAGAATAATTTTAAATCCCTGATCAAAATTAATAATTCATTTCCATTTTCAATACATCGTACTTTGGTTTTTTAAAACCCTTTTATTAATCAATACCACTATTCAAGAATTCATTAAAACACATAGTTTTTATAAACTATTTTAAAATAATGCACCCTTTAAAAATATTATTTATATTAATAAAATCCATTGAAATAAATAAGCAATATAGTTTAATGAATAACCCTATAGAATTTATAAGGTCAACAATAAAATAATAGAATGTTCCATTTTTATAGAATCAAATTCCATTAGAATAATGAAAAAGTTAATTTCATTTGAAAATAAAAATTAGGGTAGAGATGATTGGGACCTCATGATCCAATATACATGAGAAACACAAAAATACTTTATCAAACACTTCATTTTGGTGAAAAAAATACAATTTTAGATTGATAATATGAGAGGGTAATAGATCTAACAATTATTTAATAAGAAAAAGAAAAAACCGGATAAAAATGAAACATGCCTTGAGTTTATCATTCAAGAATGAATTAAATCCACCATGATTTTTAAAGGATAAGATTCTAAACCAATGAGGAAGGATTAGGAAAATCAAATATATGATTTTCCCATCGTTAGCAGTTATACTGGTAGAATTTTTATTTTTTGTAAAAAATAATGACCAATAAATGTATTCTATAAAGTTTGGTCTTTTTTCCACTGTAGACGCCGGAAAAGTCCGTTGTTCCCAAACGAAGCTCCGGATGCGGAAAGCGAGGTCATATTTGGAGTCGGAAGCATGTTTCGGAGGTCCCGGAGGCCTTGCGCGGAATTTTGGAGACCCGCGCGCAAAGTTGTAGTGCCGCGCGCAAACCTCCCGGGATGCGCACAATGCGCTGGGCCGGCGCGCAATTTTGCGCGCCCGTGGCCCGCGCGACTCCCTTGCGCGCCGGGCCCGATTCCGCGCCCGCGAAGGAAATTCCGCGCCCGCGAACTGGATTCCGCGCCCGGGGTTGCCTATAAATATAAGGTGACCCCCGACGTTTTGGAGGTTGCCGGAATTCGAAGAGTCGCTCGTTCGCGCAATCCAACCCCCTCCGCGCGCAATGCCGATCTTCAGGTAACCTCCTTTTTTTCGCGCAATAAAGCCTTGGGGTTCACCTTCGCGCGCAATCCCTTTGGCTCCTTTCCTTTGAAACAACTCTTCACCCAAAGGCCTTCGCGCGCAAAAGAAGCCGCTTGCGTGCAATTGCCCCCGGGTGCGCGCAATCCAGCCCGATTGCGCGCACCCCCCCCCTTCCTAAGAGGACATTCGTTAAAGAATGAGCCGTTGCCCCCGCGCGCTATCCGAAGCCCGGTGCGCGCAATCTCTATCTTCCGCGCGCAAAGCGCTGGCCCAATTGCGCGCCAGCCTGCCCATTTGCGCGCCGACCCGCGGTATTGCGCGCCAAGCTTCTCTTTTGCGCGCAATCCGCCGGGGTCGCCCCTTTGACCCCCTGAGGGTACCCGCCTGCGTGGCGCCCGATAATCTTCATCCCGGGTGCCCGCACCGTGCGTTGTCTTCCCGTGCGGCCCTCCAGGCTCGCGCGAAGTGACATGAACCCATCGGCGGTATCACCATTGTCAGCGCTGCAAAACGTTAAACTGCCAAGTGTTTCGTCCAACATGACGTTAAACTGTACCACGTCCAAGCTGCACGATGTTAAACTGCCTAGCTTATCGTCCGAGCTACAAGACGTTAAACTGTTCAGCATTCGTCCTGCAAGACGCTAAACTGCACCACGTCCGCGATGCAAGACGTTAAACTGCCAAGCACCTTCGTCCTCAACACACGACGTTAAACTGTACTTCGTCCGGCAAGATGTTAAACCGTCCGCGTCGCCCGATCCCGTGCCTCGCACGCAGGGTCCCCCTCCCGGTTTGGATGTGGCCCCCACCCGCTCGTCTCTGCAGGGATGTCGGGATTGGAGTGGCCTTCGCCCATGGGGGTAGAGTATTACAGACAGAACGGACTACGTGGAATTTGATCCCTGTCTCCTAAACAGGGTACGTAGGAAGCATCTCCGAGGTTCAAGCCCACCACCTGGTCGTCTCGGTCGTATTCACGTCGGTTCGTCCATCAGTGGACCCCTCCCGGGTTCACACTTGCGTCGATTCACCTATGAATCCGCCCTTGTGGGAGACTGCACGTGTGTATCTCCATTGTGCTTCCCCACTGCCTTTTTCTCCTTTCAGCGTCCAGCATGACGTGAAACTGTGATCCACCCGGCCGTTCCATCCCCCTCTGTGCGAGGTGGTTCGGTTCAATCCTCCGCCCGGCAGCCTCGACCTCTTCGTGAGTCGGCTTGCCAACGTCCAGCATGACGTTAAACTGTATATCCGAACTATGCTGACTTTGATCCGCACTAACGCGCGGTACGTAGGAAGCCCCTACGGGGTCCAAGCTCTTCACTCCATCATCCATCCTGATCTTTACCCGGGCCGCCACATCTCGGTGGGGTCATGCCACTTCATTCCACTCCACTTCACTCGGGAAGCTGCCCAGGTGCTAGCCCCAGCGTCGGAGGTTCCCCGCAAGGGGTTCTGTCATCTGATCCACTTCTCGTGTTGATCAGTCCGATGCCGTCCCCGTTGGACGTTAAACTCGCGGCATACCCCGTGTTAAACATGGGAAGCTGAGGAAAACCTCAGGTAACACAGTTCCCCGCACCCAGCACGGGATGCCTCAGGCCATCACGCCTTCGAGAAGCCCTATTAGGGATGGAAGGCAGACATGCAGAGCCGCAGTGTTAAGACACGCCCCCAACACCCAGAGCTACCCGGTCTCCTCACCGCAGGTTGCTGCCCCGACCAGACTCCTTGGAGCATCTGGGCGGAAGCAGCGTAATTAACCGGTGTCCATGGAGACATGGCACCGGGAACGAGATTCACGAGCACGTCTTAAATCTATGAGGGAGACCCGGATTAGGCAACGAGTTCCAAGGAGACGTCCACGGAAGGAGGAGCCGACATCCCATCATCCTGGTTTCAATCAAGGAGTAGATGCCCCTGAATAAGGGACGGATGCCGCCCGCCTTTGGAAAGCGGGACTGCGGGGCCACAAGCCGCGCGCCCATCCCCTCGGGTCGACGGGTGCACGCGCGAACGTGTCCTGGCGGAACAGCGTCAGAACAGAAACCCGACGCACATCCGCACCGAAACAGAAAAATGGTGAACCCGACGGGAATCTCTTCTCCTCAATACGAAGACCGATTGCTTTCAGAGGTGTTGGAAGACCAGCATGTTGCCCGGCCAAGCATTCAGCACTGGGGCACAGAACCCGCCAGGGGCTGGGGAAGGGAAATCGGGCCCTCCGTCTCACGACGTCGATGGCCTGGGTTCCCCCCACGGAAGGCGTCGTGGCACTAATGGTTGGTTGTCGATTCCTTTTCCTGTCAGTGTTAATGGGTTTTTTCCCTGCTTTCAGGAATCAAGTCGCCCAATCCAGTGCCCGATCGCCACCCGCCCACTGGCGCAGGGGTAGGGGAAACACCGTCGCGGCTACTCCGCGCGGTCCCGCCCGTTCCACAGCCGTCCCAGCAGCCGCAGCTGCGGGGAAACCACGCCCTCTCTCCCCCTCGGAGGTCATCGAGAGAAGGGTGATCAACAACTTGGTGCCGAGATATGAGGAAGAGGGAGTCATCCCCACCAGGGACATGGCTCGCCAAGACCTTGAGGAAGCTGCACCTCGCCACCAACGCCGCCCCCGAGGGCCGCGCAGGGAGGCACCGCTGCCTACCTTGACGTCCAACCGCTTCAGGAGCTTATCCCCGGAACGCTCCGACAGCTCCTTCCCCTATGCGGATGAGGTGGAAGATGTCCGGGACCACCCTATCCGAGATTCGCTCTAGGGATCCGCGATAAGGGCTCCTGTCAGGCCACGGCGACACCGCCGCCAGGCTTCTCAAGTCGAAGAACGGGCTCTCCTCCTGCCCGCGCCGCTCATACCGATTCGTTTGTCCCGACACCAACGTCGGGCACGAGCGGAAGAGGATGCCCACCTTGGGGCCCTAGAAACAGCGGCCGCGTTGGCTCAAGCCACTGCTGGCTCCAGTCACCAGGCCCCTGCGCATCCTGAGCAGGGGCGCTTCTATGCCCGACCTGGATCGAGGCCCCGACCACCCCAAAGGCAGGTTGGGTTGACTCTCCCGGTTGCTGGTACAGGCAATAGCCACCGCGGACCACCTCGCGGTAGCGCTATTCACCAACAGGGTCTACTCCGTGTGGCCGATCCAAGAGGCATGGGTCACCCCACCTTTCGATCCCGGCCCGGAGGCCTGCCCGGAATCATCTCTCCCCACGTCCCCTTTGATATCTGTCCCGGTGCTCCTCGCACCTTGGTTTCCAGTCCTCTTGGCCCCAACACCGGTGCGGCCGGAGGACGCCAGGACAGAGATCAGCCATGCCCCGAAGAACCTCCCAGGGGCAGGAAGGCGAGGCGTCGACGTCGAGGGAAGAATGTTATGGAATTCCGGACAGAGATCCGACCAGTTCGTTTCTCTGATACAGAGGCGGAGTATGATTCGGCGACGGAGCCCTCCCCCTGATCCGGCTAGTTAGGGGCAGGGGTAGGAATGCGGCACGTCAGCCTCTTACTTCCCGAGAGCGAGATCGATACGATCCCCGCTTCTCTCCGAAGGTATATCCGGAGTAGTGAGGGCCTGGTAGACCTCCAAGGATCAAGCTTGCGGTTGGTACCGGCCCCTCTGGAAGCGCCTTCTGCCTCGATCGGAGAAGCCGGAGACTTTTTCTGGGGACCGACGGTCGAACCACGATCTAGTGCACCCTCGGCGAGCACCGACACTATGGCAGGATGTTCGCTCTCCGGCCCGTCCTATCGTGATGTGGTAGCTGGGGCACCGCCACCCCCAGAGGGCGGCCCGTGATATGGAGGCCAATCGGCATGCTCGCCGTATTCACCGCCGGCCAGCCCGTCGGCCCGGCGGCCCGCCTCGGCACCACTGCCGGTTCCCCGTCCATTCCCAGTCGTTGAAGAGGACCAAGGAGACCTGGGTCCCGAGTTTGAGTCGTGGAGCTTCTGGACCGTCCTTGCAGAGGGCCACTTCCCTAAGAAGTTTTGGCCAGTCGCAGGACCGGACTTTGATGCACCCGAATCACTCACCCCGGATGAGTTCGAATGCTTCCGCAGAACTCTCCGGGAGACTCACTCCCGTCTTCACCGCCTACAAATGCCATATCCCAGGAGTCAAGCAAACCTGGAGGATATTGGTGAGCAGTGCCGTCGAATTGACCTGGCCACGCTCCCCGCGGTTCGGCACCCCGGGTCATTTGGGCACCACGAGGCCCTCCAACAACAATGCGTTGAGTGTTTTCAAGTACTCCGCAAGGTTATCGAGGAAGACACTTCCCACATACATATCCGTGGATGGGGGCAGTACGCTGCCCTAAGCTTCAGTGCGATTCGCCGACAGCCCGATTCGCTGGGTGGCCCTGAGGGTACATCCCCAGGGACGGAAACGGTCAATATGGCTGACCTGTCGGGAGAGGGGAACGACTTGGAACTTCTCGACGGGGGCTCTCCCCCCGAAGACAAGCCATCGTTGGATCCATCAGTGAGGGTTACTCGTCACCAGAGGAGCCTCCTGGGTCTCCCCGCACCCACTGAAGCACTGACGTTGAGCCGGAACGTCAGCAAAGGTAAAGAGCCCGGCGGGGCTATGAAGCCCGCCGACCCATCTGCCTCCATGCAGAGGGCAGAGGAGGATCCCGAAAAGGCCACGCTACATCAACAGCTCGCCGAGCAGAAGAAGCTAGTTGACCAGCTCCTCGCCGAGCGCGCTGCAGAGCGGCGGCCTGACTACGGTGATCCTAGGCCAGGACAGCAGGGACAGGAACAACCACCCCTCGATGAGGCTCTCCCGGGCAACCGTGATTATGCCGTGTTTGCCGACAGGGCAGAGTCCATTGCCTATGGCAAGAGGGCGTGGTATGTTTCACCGCACCCTCCCGAGCGGCGTGACTACCTGAGAGACCCCGCTTGGATTCCTCCCGCTGCCCCAAGGGCCGCTCCGCCCGCCATCCCACGAGCTGCCGAGTTCGACGACCCGGTCGACGACCTGATTGAAGGGCCATGCAATGCGCTCGTGGTTAGAGATCCTCGCCAGGACTGGAACCCATGTCCGGACGATCCGATGGCGGCACTCATCGCCCGCTTGGAAGCCTTGGAGACTCGGCAAGTGGCGATCCCACCGGACGGAAAGCCATACCCAGCATGGGTGGATGACATGCCGGCACCTCCGGGATTCGGGAACCCCACTTTCTCCCCCTTCAACGGGACTGGAGATCCGCCACAACATTTGGACCATTTCAACTCGAGGTACGGGCCTATGTTGGGAACTCCGGCGCAGCAGGAGGCCGCTAAGCTTCGCTGCTTTGTCCAGACACTGGAAGGGCCAGCATTTGTCTGGTACAGCCAGCTCCCCGTCGGGTCGATAACTAGCTGGGAGGACCTTCGTAGACAGTTCCTCTACCAGTTCAGTTCCACGACCCGGAAGACGAGTATCGCAGACCTCTTCAAGTGCAAGCAAAGGCCTGATGAGCGAGTCACGGATTTCATCGCCCGATGGAAGGGTCTCACGTATTCCCTTGACATGCCATTGACTCAGGAGCAGTTGCTGACAATGTGCGTCGGGAACGTCAAGACCGAGCTGGTCCCTTCCTTGATCACTCAGAATTACCCCGGAGGGTTCAGGGACTTCTCAGACAAAGCTCAACGTCTTGAGGAAGCCCTGCAACAGGCCAGTCAGGCACACCCGCTGCCTCCTATGATTCCTGCACGGAGAGTCAGCAGGGCTGAGCCCGCTGCTGTTGCCCAGATAGAGGCCCCCAGGCCGTTGGAGCTGCTGCCGGCGAGGCCAGCTCCACAGCCTCACAGGAATCCGCCTCCACGGGCTCAGTTCCCGGCCCAGCAGCGGCAGCCCCAGAACCGGCCGGCCCCTCCGCGTAATGTACCGCCACAACCTAGGCGAGATAATCATGGTCCACCTCCTCGGCAGGCCCCTCCAGCCCCTCGTCAAGACCACGCTCCCAGGGGCCCGCGATACCTGACTTACTCATTTCACGAGGATCAGGTCCCCGGTTATTTCCGGAGCGCCCTGGAGCAGAGGATTGTGCGACTGCCTGAGTGTTGGAGGCCGGAGGAGGCACATCTCACGGATAACCCCCGCTAATGCCCTTACCATCGGGCCCTGGGGCACACCATCCGGCGGTGCTATGTGTTTAAGGACTGGATCCAAGACCAGATTAACAACAATGTAATCTGGTTGGGCCCAGCTCTAGCACAAGTGGCGGGCGTGTTCGTGGGGTCAGATGACGATAGCGGCAATGAGGACGAATGGCAGCTGGTCTCCGACCGCGGATCCCAGAAGTATAATAACTGGATGGCCCGCAAGACGATCATTCGCACCCATGGAATCATCCGTGCGCGCTTGAATCAGCCTGAGCCCCCAGAATCTGCGGGTGCTGCTTCGGCATCGTCATCCCAGCTTGCCTCTTCCGAGAAGAGCAAACAGCGGCGGCGCAAGAAGGAAGAGCGCGCCCCGCCAGTTCCGCCGCTATCCCACACTCTCGGCGATTTCATGCCCCCGGAGATGGGGATCCCTCCCCGGATTCGCCCAGTGGTGGATGATTCGTCCGATGACAGTGTTGGTTATGCTTCGGTTAATACCGTCGAGCTGGTAAATCCCTTTTCGGTTCCCGACGTTGAAGAACACCAGGTGGACCTCCCCAGTGTCCCCGGTCGTCGCCACCGTCGGAGGAACCGCAACAACAGGAGTCGCTGGGGCACGACAGTTGGTACCTCCAGCCTGGTCGTGCACGCCACTGAGACTAGGCAGCAGGCTCAAAACCGAGCTCAGCGTGCGCAGCCCCCCCATCCGGGGATGACGGATTCGCCTCTGCCACTGTTTGTGGTGTGGGACCAGGCAGAACCGCCTCAGCCGCGTCGCGATCACCTCCGCCCTGCCACGAATCCATCCCGGACTCCTGACCCCAGTACAGTGACTACTTCCCGGGCTTCAACCAATGAACAGCGAGATGCGCCAAGCACCAGTCGGCCGCCGGTCCAACCGGCAAGGCCCATCATGCCTCCAACCGCAGAGCAACCTCCTGCAACCAGGGGTTCGCGCTTGGCCAAAAAGTATGATGTCCTGAAGCACTTGGCCGACATCCCAGCAAGGCTCTCCATCCTTGAGGCTCTGTGCATGTCACCTGAGATGCGCGAGGCGCTCGCTGAAGCCCGGAAGAGCCCCCTCCAGTTTGAGACAGAGGTTGCGGCTGCAGAGGCCTTTCACGCCGAAACGATTGAGGACGCCGAATGTCAGGCAGTTATCTCGTTCTCTGGTAAGGATGAAGACCCTCCTATACAGGGGCACATTCGTCCGCTGTATGTTACTGGCCAGTTCAATGGCCTTGAAGTCCAGCGCTGTCTTGTCGACACGGGGTCCGGGATTAACCTGATTCCCACTCGGACGCTCCGGAGATTGGGTTTGTCTGAGGATGAATTGATTCCCTCCGACCTCAGGATCCAGGGGTACGACCGCACCGAGCAAACTCCGGTCGGCAAGATACGTTTGAAGACCCAGTTCGGTGACCTGGTTGCCAACACCGAAGTCATGGTAGTCTCTCAAGACACTGCGTATAACGCATTGATGGGCAGGCCATGGCTCCACCTTCATGCGGTGGTTCCCTCGTCATACCACCAATGCCTTAAATACTCCCTTAATGGTCGAGTAGGCGTGCTTCAGGGAGATGCCTCTCCTTTTGCCTCATGTGAAGCCCGCTATCTGGACGCGGACTATTACAAGAGCAAGGATAAGCAGATCCTGGCAGGTGAGGTTGAGCCTGTCGCTAGTGCAAGTGATCCCTGGGCAAGCTTGGATGACGCTTACATTCTCCCAATTCAACGGTTGGACGTAGCCATGGTCTCGACGGCCTGTGAGTCTCCTGATGAGATGACCGCGACCGCCCGTGCCAGCACCAGCGGCCCAGCCGGATCTGGTAGCCCCAATGCAGTTTCCAACGCAGTCTCTCCCGTGGACGATCCCTCCCCAAGTGGAGAGGACATGGAAGATGCACCCCCAGCCTTTGAGGAGGGCGTCTCCGCCACGGTCGATGAGTTAGTACAGGTGAACCTTGGAACCGAGGCAGATCCAAGACCCACATTGGTCAGTGCCGCCATGCCCTCTGAAGAGCGGCAGCAGTACGTGGACTTCCTCAGGCAGCACCGTGATGTGTTCGCTTGGGGCTATGACGAGATGCCGGGGCTAGATCCTCAGGTAGCCGTCCACCGCCTTGGTCTCCCGGAGAACCATCGCAGGTTCAAGAAGCCTCCCAGGAAGATGCACCCATTCCACGGTGCCATGGTTGAGGCCGAAGTTGACAAGCTTATCAAAGCCAACTTCGTGAGGGAAGTTCAGTACCCCAATTGGCTGGCCAACATTGTGCTGGTCAGGAAGAAGAACGGGCAGATCAGAGTCTGCATCGACTTCCGTAATCTCAACCGCCACTGTCCGAAGGATGATTTTCCCCTTCCGGTGACAGATCTGTTGATTGACGCCACAGCAGGGTTCCAAGCCCTCTCCTTTATGGATGGATACTCCGGATACAACCAAATCCGGATGGCCCCTGAGGATGAGGAGTTCACTGCCTTCAGGGCCCCGCAAGGTATCTTTTGTTACCAGGTCATGCCCTTCGGCCTGAAGAATGCAGGTGCCACCTATCAACGGGCGATGCACCGCATATTCAAGCCAATCCTCGGCACACTGGTGGAATTCTACGTCGACGACTTGGTGGTCAAATCGCGCCAGCGTCAGGACCATCTCAAAGATCTTGAGAAAGTGTTCGGCTTCCTCCGGTCTCGCTGCCTGAAGATGAACCCGTTGAAGTGTGCCTTCGGGGTCACCTCTGGGAAGTTTCTTGGCTTTTTGGTAAGGTACCGGGGTATTGAGATCGACCCGGAGAAGATCAGGGCGATTAGCCAGATGCCTTCCCCAGGTAACATCCGGGAACTGCAAGGGTTCCAAGGCCACTTAGCCTATATACGCCGATTCATTGCGAATCTGGCCGGCAAGTGTAAGCCCTTTTCTCGGCTCATGAAGAAAGGTGCCACATATGTATGGGATAAAGAGTGTCAGAACGCTTTCAAGGAAATCAAGCAGTACCTGCTTCAACCTCCGGTTCTGATGCCGCCTGTATCCGGGAAGCCGCTGGTCCTTTATGTGACCGCCCTGGAACTGTCCCTTGGTGCCCTTCTCGCCCAGAAGAACAACGAGGGAATAGAGAATAGCCACTATTACCTCAGTCGCATGCTCCTCGATGCGGAAGTTAGGTATTCCCCCATCGAGAAGAGCTGCCTGGCGCTCGTATTTTCCGTACAGAAATTACGGCACTACTTGCAGCACCACGAGGTACAGTTGGTTTCTCGGGTAGACCCGTTGAAGTATATCCTGAGCCGGCCCATGTTGACTCGCCGTCTAGCGCGGTGGGCTGTGATTCTCCAGCAGTTCGACATCAGGTATGTGTCTCAGAAGGCCATCAAAGGGAAAGCATTGGCAGACTTTCTGGCTTCTCACCCGACCTCCGCGGATCAGCCGCTGGATCTAGGCTTTCCTGATGAGGCCGTTCTCTTGGTCGATCGTGCCGATCCATGCTGGCAGATGCACTTTGACGGTGCCTCCCGGAGCCCCACCGGTAGAAGACTCGATAATCCTAAGCTCAACAAAGTGGGTTTGGGTATTGTCTTCATTATACCGGAGCAAGCCGTGCTGCCATACTCTTTCCTGTTGTCAGAGGGCTGTACCAACAATGAGGCGGAATACCATGCCCTCATCACCGGCCTCGAGTTAGCTCTCGAGATCTACGTGCCCCATCTGTGTGTGAAAGGGGACTCTGAGCTGGTCGTTAAGCAGATCAATGGCGACTATGTTGTCAGGAAGCCGGAACTTGTGCCTTTGCTGGAATGCACCCTCCTCCTGATGGCCCAGTTTCCTTCTCGGCCAGAAATTGTCTATATTCCCCGGTCACAGAACGGTCGAGCAGATGCCTTGGCCAGCCTTGCTACGTCACTCGCGGAGCCTGAACAGGACAACCTGATCATCCGCGTGACGCACCGCAGGCTCATCGCTCCCGTTATCCCGGAAGGAGATCGCGGCCCGTCGGTAAGTAATCTCACCACGGTTGCCCCTGTGCCCGGAGCCCCGAGTATCCCAGATATGGCAGTCGAATCAGCCTCTGATTAAAGGGCGCCTTTGGTTGAGTACCTCCAACATGGCATTCTCCCTTCGGATCGGGCCGAGCGCGAGCAAGTTCGACGCCGCGCATCGCAGTTTGTTCTCCAGAGCAGTCCCGGCCAGGAGAAAATCCTCTATAGGCGCGGGTTTGATGGTGTTCTCCTCCGTTTCCTTCAAGGAGTTGAGATCCCACGAGTCATGCAGGAGGTTCATGTTGGTTCATGTGGTGCCCACCAGACTGGGCCGAAGCTGTCCCACCAGATTCGGAGGTTGGGATACTTCTGGCCCTCCATGATCCATGACTGCATCGAGTATGCTAGGAAGTGCCATGCGTGCCAGGTTCATGCGAACTTTGTGCACCGGCCGCCGGAGCCTCTCCATACCACTAGGTATTCTTGTCCCTTTGCAGTCTAGGGTCTGGATGTTGTGGGACCTTACCCGCCGGCGACGGCTCGCCAGTGCCGGTTCATTCTGACCGCCACGGACTTCTTCTCCAAATGGGCAGAGGCGATTCCGCTCAGAGAGGTCAAATCCTGTTCGATCGCTGACTTCGTGACCTCCAACATCATTCATCGATTTGGAGTGCCTCACGCTATCCTCACGGATAACGGAGCCAATTTCCGAGCAGCAGAGTTGAAAAAGTTGTACGCCAAGTATAACATTCACTCAAACCATACATCTCGCTATCATGCGCAGGAGAATGGACAGATTTAGGCGTTTAACAAAACCCTCTCTAACATTCTGCAAAAGATGGTTGGTCAGAACAAGAAGAGTTGGCCGGACAAGCTCCCCAACGCCCTCTGGGCTTATCGGACGACGACTCGCAATTCCACCCAGATGACCCCTTATTCCCTGATGTATGGAGCTGAGGCCGTCCTGCCCATCGAGATCCAGTTACCGTCCTTGCGCACTGCGGTCTACGACCAGCAAGCACCGGACAGAGCTGCTGAAGCCCGTCTAGTCGAGTTGGAAGCACTGGATGAGAATAGGCTTCGCGCTTTGCACAACTTGGAGAGGCATCAAAGCAGAATGGCTCGAGCTTTCAATAAGAAGGTTCGCCTCCGCTCCTTCCTGCAGGGTGACCTAGTACTGGCCCTAAGAGCGCCAATGATCCCCGGCAGGAAGCCACCCAAGTTGGAGCCCAAGTGGGAGGGACCTTTTGTTGTCCACAAGGTCTATCCCAATGGCGCGTACTCCCTAGCGACTATGGATGGTGAGCGTGTCACTCCTCCCACCAACGCTAGGTTCCTCAAGCAGTACTTTGCCTGAGTGCACTTCGTCCGCACTGCAAGACGTTAAACTGCCAAGTGTTTCGTCCAACATGACGTTAAACTGTACCTTGTCCGCGCTGCAAGACGTTAAACTGCCAAGTGTTTCGTCCAACATGACGTTAAACTGTACCACGTCCAAGCTGCACGACGTTAAACTGCCTAGCATATCGTCCGCGCTGCAAGACGTTAAACTGCCAAGTGGTTCGTCCAACATGACGTTAAACTGTACCACGTCCAAGCTGCACGACGTTAAACTGCCTAGCATATCGTCCGCGCTGCAAGACGTTAAACTGCCAAGTGTTTCGTCCAACATGACGTTAAACTGTACCTCGTCCGTGCTGCAAGACGTTAAACTGCCAAGTGTTTCGTCCAACATGACGTTAAACTGTACCACGTCCAAGCTGCACGACGTTAAACTGCCTAGCATATCGTCCGCGCTGCAAGACGTTAAACTGCCAAGTGTTTCGTCCAACATGACGTTAAACTGTACCACGTCCAAGATTCACGACGTTAAACTGCCTAGCATATCGTCCGCGCTGCAAGACGTTAAACTGCCAAGTGTTTTGTCCAACATGACGTTAAACTGTACCACGTCCAAGCTGCACGACGTTAAACTACCTAGCATATCGTCCGCGCTGCAAGACGTTAAACTGCCAAGTGTTTCGTCCAACATGACGTTAAAATGTACCACGTCCAAGCTGCACGACGTTAAACTGCCTAGCATATCATCCAAGCTACAAGACGTTAAACTGTTCAGCATTCGTCCAACATGACGTTAAACTGTACCACGTCCGCGCTACAAGACGTTAAACTGCCAAGCGTCTTTGTCTTGCATGACGTTAAACTGCCCCTCAAGAACTACGTGCGGCTTGATTCCCATCCTTATGGGATACGTAGGACCGCCTGAACATTCATGTTTCAGGCCCAGCCCCATCCTTCGGGAATTTCGATCCCATCTCGGGCCCTTGGCCCAGTTGCCTCTGGGTATGCGGCGTATGGTGTGAACGCGGGGATATGCCCTCATTCACGTCGGTTTGCTCGCCACGCTGTACGCCCCCCACGTTTGGGGATGCCTTCCACTCCCCCCTTTCTCTTTTCGTCCTACATGACGTTAAACTGCCTCTCAAGAACTACGTACGGCTTGATTCCCATCCTTATGGGATACGTAGGACCGCCTGGACGCTTGTGTTTCAGGTCCAGCCCCGTCTCTTGGTTGATCACGGGGATCTGCCGTCTTTTGGTTGCTCTCAGGGTGAGTCCTCCGACCCTTTCCGGTGATCTGTTAACATGTTTTGGGTACTCAGGTCTATGACCCGTGGTGTCGGATTCAATCCCGACAAGTCCTGTGTTGCTTGTCGGGCCTCGCGCTTCCTCTTGTTCGAGCCTTCACTCAAAGGGATCCTCATTAGCGGTTTGGGAACGATGCCTCAGTGCTCTCCTACCACTCCGGGTCATTTTACCGGCGGGTCCTGGGCCGCAAATTGATATGAATCCTGCGCTTTAGCGGTTGATGCTCGTTTGCTTGCCTCGTCCTAGGCTGACGCGATCAGATGTTGTGTTGCGAATATGGTCAGCGAAATCCTTGATCGCCATGTCGGCTCTTTCAGGCTCTGAATATTGGTTGCGCAGTCCTCATCACACTCCGCCTTTGTGCGTTGTAGTGGAATCTCGACACTCTCTTCATACTGACCTTCAGTACACCTTTACACGTTAGGCAGGCCGACCAGGGTAATGGTGTCTTTCGAGGCTCCCACGATCTGAGCACCAAGGATATATGATGATGTCCTCCCTAAGGGCCATGTGTAGCTGGACCCTCGTCCCCATAAGGAGGAAGGAGTCGCCCGAACAATCGCGTTCTAGGCCCAGTATAGCTGGAGGCAAGCATCTCTGCCCCTCGGGTGATGGACATGTGCATGCCCCTATCCCGGGATCCTTCTCCTGGAATTGTGCGTGACCGCAGGGCTGGGTATGCTCCCACCTCCGCTGGGTCCGCCATATCACAATAAGCGGATTCCTCCATGGTCCGAACCACACGACCTTAAACTGTGTTGTCTGGTCCTACCACACGACCGTAAACTGTGATCGTCTTGGCCGCCCGACGAGAAACGGCACTGCATCGTGATGTTCTCCTCAGAGGACACTCACGTTGGGCGCTGGTTAATAACCACGCCATTTATCAATGCCTTTCATGGATTGATTATTGTGGCGACGCCAGGGATTCCTTAATCACAGGCATGTCGCTGCACAAAGAAAAACCATCCACCTTTAAGGACAAACAAGAAATATCAAATACCGCTTCTTCTGTGTGCGAGGGTCAGACCCGCACCCTTCCCCGCGCTGGTTCCCGATTGTGTTGCGCCGCGCTTCCAGAACTACGTGTGGCTTGATTCCCATCCTTACGGGATACGTAGGAACGCCCGGATGTTTGAAACTTCGGGTCCAGCCCCCCACCTCTTAGAGATTCCCCCTTCTCTGGGGAATCCGCCGCCTTCGGGTCACCCTCAAGGCGTGTCCCTCGACCCCTTGCAGTGGTCCACCAGTGTCAAGAGTACTCTGGTTTATTGCCAGGAGGGTCAGGTTCAGCTTGGTCAGGTTCCTTCCACTTTTCAGGCTTCGTGCTCCCCTTCATTCGGACCCATCGCCTACACCCTGGGTGGAGCCCCCGTGAGCGGTCTGGACACAATGCCTCAGTGCTCTCCCACCGACTCGGGCTGGTGCCCCCAAGGGCCTCGGGCATCAAATCGATATGAATCCTTCGCTTGAGCGGTTGATGCTCGTTTGCTGCCTCATTCCATCAACGGTCAGTGCGATATTGATGCTGCTTTTCCGCCACGGTCGACAGTACTCCCATATTGTTACACCGGTGCCCCGAGTCCTTGAGTGAATGGCCGCATGATTCACATTACATTTTCCACCTCCCATTCTGGCCAGGAGAAACCTCGACACCCTTGACACTATCCCTCAGTGCATCTTTGAATATCCAGGGGATAGGACCACGATGTGGCGTGCTCTGAGGTTCTTTGGTCCGAGCTCTAAGACCTTAAACTAAGATCTACCCCTATGGTCCAAGCTCTATGACCTTAAACTAAGATCTCCCCAAACGGGGTTCTACGTCCTGCATGACGTTAAAACTGCACTCTCAGAACTACGTGTGGCTTGATCTCCAGCCTGATGGAGTATGTAGGAACGCCCGGGCATCTCGACTCGGGCCCAGCCTCAGGGATCGCTATGTCCTGCCCCTCCTCGTCGCCGGCCGTCTGGCCTGGCTTCTGGTAGAGTGGTGCAGTTGTGATATTCTCCCCGATCCAGCCCGGGATTCCCCATTGCAATGATGGGAAGCGACAGTTTCCTCGTCAAAGAGGTTCTGTCTGAGAATTGGGGTGATTCACGGCCAGATTAGTGCATCCGCCTAATATGCTTTCCCCACGGTGGCGCAATTTTGAGAGCGTTAGATTCTGTCCGAACAAATCGTCACTTCGCCCCACGCTTCGCATGCCCTGTTGATCTGGATTTCCACCCTTGTGTCTGAAGGAACCCCCAAAGCGGCATTGATGATGACATGTGATCCGCCTCCTGCAAATATGACCTTCGGTCCGTCTATTGCAGTAGTATGGTCGATTGATCCATTCTCCGCTTACCGTCTTGGGCATTTCCTGGAAGGCCGACCGTCATGGATTTCTGAATTCGGGACATGCGATTCACCCTGTCTCATTTCCCTATGTTCGGATAAAATCTTAACGCCCCTAGCATTGTCCCGCTCGTGTGTCGGAACAAGTTGGGGGGATGATACATTGATTAGGTCTGAGGTCTCCTTTCCTAGGAATGATCTCCCTCTTTTCTTTAGAAATACAGGCCCAATTACGGATGCCTGAAGCTTGGTTAACGCTCCCGCGAGACAATGAATTGTGGTTGAGCATGTTAAGCCAAAATATGCAGATAAATATATTGGTTCATACAAATGGATCGAAATATTGAGTAGTGGAAGAAAATGTTCTGGGAGTGGCAAAAACAAAGCCCCTAGGGATTAGCGTGCTGAATAAGTCTTTCTAACGCCGCTACCCTTTGGCTGGCGGCCTCCAGAGCTGCTTCTCGCTCTCTGTGTGCCCTCTCTTCGTCGGCGGTCGCAGCACGCAGTTCGTCGATCCTGGCCTGTGCACGCTCCCGCTCGACTTGAAGTGTGACCATCTGTTGGCCCGCCTCCGTCAGCTGTACCTGGGCGTCAACCAGCTGGGCCGTTAGTTGCTCCACAAGCTCAGTGCACGTTGCGACGAAGGCCTCCTTCTCTGCCGCTTGCCCTTCGAGACGCCGGACTTCCTGCTCCGCCACGAGGAGCGCCCGCATGCTCTCCGACATGTCCCGACATTGTGCGACGTCGGCACGCCGGCGGCTCTCGCGCATCTTTTTGGCCATGAAATCACTGACCGTCAGATGGAGGCGTTGAGCATCAGCTCCCCCGGCACACAGGAAGCACAACCAGGTTTGAAGTGATCCCATGCGCCCCAGCCACTCCGATGGGTCTCGCTTGAGGAAGCGCTGGATTCACTTCCACCCCCTGCGTCGCGTTATACGGCTCTCCTCGACCACCTCCGCGTCCAAGTCGTCCATCTCCTCGGGGTCGGCAGGCCGGTAGGCAGGGAAGGCAGCCAGCAGGTCTGCTGGAGGGTCCGCCCCTGGGGTGTCCTCACGGGGGATAGGTTCCCCAACATCTGGGCGACCTTCTTCTCCCGCCCTAGCGGCGTTGACACCCTCGTCAGCCCCCGACCTCTCTCCGATGGCAGCACCGCCGGTGTCCGCTGCCCCCTGATCAGCAGTTGGTGGGGCCGGATCGGTGTGAGAAGTCTGTTCCGGAGCAGGCGGCATGTCTGCCACTAGTCCACTCGTAGATGGCCCGGGTTCGGCAGCCCGACGAGCCTCCAGTATTGAGACCACTGCGCGGGGCATGCCGTGGTTAGTCACAGAGCGTCAACGGAAAGCACCAACAATAAAGTAAGGAGACTTACGGGAAGCCAAAGCGTCATCTTCCGCTGTCCCGGCCGCCGCAGGAGCAGTTGCAGCAGGGGACCCTTCAGCGCTTGTCAATTCAATGATGGGTGTCTGGCCCCCGCCTTGTCCTGCTGGCGCCTCTCCTACTCCTACTGAGGACGCCTGACCAACATCCGTGCACTCCTGAGAAAATTGGAGAAATGGGTTAGAAGCTGCATAAGAGAATGGACGAAGCAGGTTGAGTAGGGATAGAAGCGGACCTCGAGGAGCTCGGTGATATCGACATTGTCGGAGCCGGCCACCTCGCCGCTCTCCCGCGGGCTCCCCGGATGGGACCTTCCCTCCGAGCCTTCATCCTCCCCCGTCTCCTCCTCTTCCTCGGAGTCATCGTTACTATCATCTTCCTCCGGCGGCATCTGTTCTGGAGCAGGCTCTAGACCGAGCATCACCTTCACCAGAAGGGACGGCTCCGCACGCTGACTACTCTGGCGTGCGTACTCGTCCATGGCCGTCAGATATGCATACCGCCGGTGGAAGTTCACCCTGTCGGCGACCTGAAGGCGCCCGACCTCTGGCAGATGGATTCCTTCGCTGGTTATCTTCTGCCAGATGATTTCGGTCCCCAGCGACTACCGCAGGGTCATCCAGGCCGACCACAGCGCCGGGAAGACTGCATCGTGGGAGGGTTCGAGCAGACGCCTTACCTTCTTCCCGGGCCGCTCCCCGACCACCGCATGGCCCCTATTTATAGGCGAGGCCGGGTGTCCGCGCTGCGCGGAAAGCGCTTTGCGCGACCGCGACAACGAATTTCGCGCCCGACGCCCTTTTTGCGCGCCACAGTCCCGCGCCACCCAGGACTTCGGCATTCCAGCGTCTCCCTCGGAACCCGATCTTTGCGACCTCTCACCGATCAGATTCTGAGGGGGGGCTTTTGTAGACGCCGGAAAAGTCCGTTGTTCCCAAACGAAGCTCCGGATGCGGAAAGCGAGGTCATATTTGGAGTCGGAAGCATGTTTCGGAGGGCCCGGAGGCCTTGCGCGGAATTTTGGAGACCCGCGCGCAAAGTTGTAGTGCCGCGTGCAAAGTTGTAGTGCCGCGCGCAAACCTCCCGGGATGCGCGCAATGCGCTGGGCCGGCGCGCAATTTTGCGCGCCCGTGGCCCGCGCGACTCCCTTGTGCGCCGGGCCCGATTCCGCGCCCGCGAAGGAAATTCCGCGCCCGCGAACTGGATTCCGCGCCCGGGGTTGCCTATAAATATAAGGCGACCCCCGGCGTTTTGGAGGTTGCCGGAATTCGAAGAGTCGCTCGTTCACGCAATCCTACCCCCTCCGCGCGCAATGCCGATCTTCAGGTAACCTCCTTTCTTTCGCGCAATAAAGCCTTGGGGTTCGCCTTCACGCGCAATCCCTTTGGCTCCTTTCCTTTGAAACAACTCTTCACCCAAAGGCCTTCGCGCGCAAAAGAAGCCTCTTGCGCGCAATTGCCCCCGGGTGCGCGCAATCCAGCCCGATTGCGCGCACCCCCCCCTTCCTAAGAGGCCATTCGTTAAAGAATGAGCCGTTGCCCCCGCGCGCTATCCGAAGCCCGGTGCGCGCAATCTCCATCTTCCGCGCGCAAAGCGCTGGCCCAATTGCGCGCCAGCCTGCCCATTTGCGCGCCGACCCGCGGTATTGCGCGCCAAGCTTCTCTTTTGCGCGCAATCCGCCGGGGTCGCCCCTTTGACCCCCTGAGGGTACCCGCCTGCGTGGCGCCCAATAATCTTCATCCCGAGTGCCCGCACCGTGAGTTGTCTTCCCGTGCGGCCCTCCAGGCTCGCGCGAAGTGACACGAACCCATCGGCGGTATCACCATCGTCCGTGCTGCAAGACGTTAAACTGCCAAGTCTTTCGTCCAACATGACGTTAAACTGTACCACGTCCAAGCTGCACGACGTTAAACTGCCTAGCTTATCGTCCGAGCTACAAGACGTTAAACTGTTCAACATTCGTCCTGCAAGACGCTAAACTGCACCACGTCCGCGCTGCAAGACGTTAAACTGCCACGCACCTTCGTCCTCAACACACGACGTTAAACTGTACTTCATCCCGCAAGACGTTAAACCGTCCGCGTCGCCCGATCCCGTGCCTCGCACGCAGGGTCCCCCTCCCGGTTTGGATGTGGCCCCCACCCGCTCGTCTCTGCAGGGATGTCGGGATTGGAGTGGCCTTCGCCCACGGGGGTAGAGTATTACAGACAGAACGAACTACGTGGACTTTGATCCCTGTCTCCTAAACAGGGTACGTAGGAAGCCTCTCCGAGGTTCAAGCCCACCACCTGGTCGTCCCGGTCGTATTCACGTCGGTTCTTCCATCAGTGGACCCCTCCCGGGTTCACACTTGTGTCGATTCACCTATGAATCTGCCCTTGTGGGAGACTGCACGTGTGTATCACCATTGTGCTTCCCCACTGCCTTTTTCTCCTTTCAGCGTCTAGCATGACGTGAAACTGTGATCCACCCGGCCGTTCCATCCCCCTCTGTGCAAGGTGGTTCGGTTCAATCCTCCGCCCGGCAGCCTCGACCTCTTCGTGAGTCGGCTTGCCAACGTCCAGCATGACGTTAAACTGTATATCCGAACTACGCTGACTTTGATCCGCGCTAACGCGCGGTGCATAGGAAGCCCCTACGGGGTCCAAACTCTTCACTCCATCATCCATCCTGATCCTTACCCGGGCCGCCACATCCCGGTGGGGTCATGCCACTTCATTCCACTCCACTTCACTCGGGAAGCCGCCCAGGTGCTGGCCCCAGCGTCGGAGGTTCCCCGCAAGGGGTTCTGTCATCTGATCCACTTCTCGTGTTGATCAGTCCGATGCCGTCCCCGCTGGATGTTAAACTCGCGGCATACCCCGTGATAAACATGGGAAGCTGAGGAAAACCTCAGGTAACACAGTTCCCCGCACCCAGCACGGGATGCCTCTGGCCATCACGCCTTCGAGAAGCCCTATTAGGGACGGAAGGCAGACATGCAGAGCCGTAGTGTTAAGACACGCCCCCAACACCCAGAGCTACCCGGTCTCCTCACCGCAGGTTGCTGCCCCGACCAGACTCCTTGGAGCGTCCGGACGGAAGAAGCGTAATTAACCGGTGTCCATGGAGACATGGCGCCGGGAACGAGATTCACGACCACGTCTTAAATCTATGAAGGAGACCCAGATTAGGCAACGAGTTCCAAGGAGACGTCCACGGAAGGAGGAGCCGACATCCCGTCATCCCGGTTTCGATCAAGGAGCAGACGCCCCTGAATAAGGGACGGATGTCGCCCGCCTTTGGAAAGCGGGACTGCGGGGCCACAAGCCGCGCGCCCATCCCCTCGGGTCGACGGGTGCACGCGCGAACGTGTCCTGGCGGAACAGCGTCGGAACAGAAACCCGACGCACATCCGCACCGAAACATCCACATGGTTTAGACGAACTATAAACCACCTTTTAGTAGACTTTATATGGGTGCATGGTTTATGGGCGAATATCCTCTGAGTTTTCTCTTCCAATTCTACAAACATGCATAGCCCTAACTACAACCATTATTTTTATACAAACATTTTAAATGATCCCAATGTAAGATGAATCCAACGAACAAATAAGAAATGCTAAATAAGTACTTGTAATATGTAACATAATGTTATAATATCCCACCTATAAATGATTTATTCCCCTATAAAACACTCAATATTCCTGACTAATAAAAATATAATTCCACTACTTCTTCAATGATTCCCACTACCACATCTTGTGGAAATCTTATGTGCACTGCACTATTTTTTAAATGAAGAAAATGATTTTACCACATAATTCCATGTCTTTATGATCCATAATCTGAACCGGTATCTCAAACATATTATGGGGAATAAAATATAAATCCTCTCATTTAATCCCATGGAATAGATCTAGGTGATACCTTCTTGGATCTAAGTTAATTGATATGGTTATTGTAACTGATATTGAACCATTCCAAGTCACATCATGATCTTAAAGGGGACACTGAACATCATTTCCAAATTATTCCTCTTACACATCTGATGATTTCCCATGAAAGGTGAATTCTTGAGAAAAAACGTAATCAAAAAAATCAAAATATAAAGGCTGATGGAAATGGACCATAGAATATTTATTATTGATTGGTGTTGTGACAAAATTTTTCTAGATCAACTACAAACTTTCCATTATCTCTTGAATGAGAGTATTACCAAAAAAGGAATTCTATCCCAACAGTATCCTTCATGAGGTAGTTCAATATATACATCCATAAAAACATTAAATTGTTCCATTGTTCTAAATTTTATTTAACTATTTTTCTAATAAAATTCAACCCCAGATAAATTTATTTTCCCAAGATCAACCAAACTCAAGTGTCCAATTCGAAAGCATATCTTGAATAACATATATATTTCTATATATATATATCAATATATTTGTGATTGATATGTTGTTCTCAATTTCAATTGGAACCCATTGGCTCAGACATAACATTTTCTAAACATGATTTGAATCTTAGATCCTTGTCAGAAACAATTACAGATGGAACCCCATAAAGTCTCACAATCAATAAGTCATACAATTCTCTAAGCCACACCACATTAGTTTTTTTAATGATATGTTTGAATGGGGATAATTTCATAATTCAATCAATGATCACCTATACGATATACTTGCCTCTATTAGTCTATAGTGTGAAAAAAATGAGTTCCATGGAATATTATTACAATTCCAAATATTAATGGGTAAATGTTCCAAAAAACCTTCATGAATGTTATATTCCAATTTAATATTCTGAAAATTGATACATCATGAAACAAAATATATGATAGATTGATTCAACCCCAACCACCAAAATTGATCAATAAATTCATGATACCTTATGTATTCCACATGGTGTACGGTCCCATAAGATTGGTATCAAATTTTTATTAACAACTTCCTTAGAGATAACAGAATAACCATCATATTAACAAAGCTAAATGGTCCTATAAAAGACTAAGAGCACTCACCTGGCCCCTGTCTACCATAAAATGATTTACCAATGTGTTGTCACTTTGTTTATATAACCATTACTATATGAACTCACTCACTGAAAGGAAATGTATCTTTCATCCACAACAAGAAAACACGTCCACAAATATCATCCTCAACTAATGTCATATAAGCAATCAAACTCATCAGATACCACTCCTCAATGGATTCCTTATCATATTGGTTTAGTATTTTTTTTCTCACCTCATTTTTAACTACATTCTCTATTATAGGATTTTATTTAATATCAAAATATAATATTTTAAGACACTAAACCTAGATTCATTATTAAATTATCATACCCCAATATTTAAAATATATATTTTATACTGTAATTATTTGAATACACCATAAACCACTCCAAGAATATATATGGATTCTATATTCTAGGTTCATTTATAATATCTACCAACCCATGAGCATGGGTAGGGTAGTATATCACTTGATTGAATACTTTTCTAGAATGATAATTCTCCACATGTTTCCGATACATCAAAACAAATACCAAAGTCATATTAGATGCATTGTTGAAATAATCAACACTAGAACCATGTTCCTGATGAATCTAAATTGGTTTTGAATTCAACCTCTCTTTTATCTCATTAAAATATCCCTATAATATTCCTTTATATATAAAAATTACACCTATATGGGTTTAATATGTCATCGAACATGAGTTCTTTGTGAAATCCTAAACAAACAACATGTTGAAAATAACCAATCCCAAGAATATCATGATCTCAAACACAATTTTGGGATTCTCTATGGAAAAAAAGCATTTATTTTCCTACTATGCAGATAAAATCATAATAGAAACCCGATTCAAAATTTTATACCATAAGAAAATTATAATACTCCATTCTTATTTCATAGAAACAAGGATTTGAAATGTCTATTGTTACATTCTAGGATAAAAAAATACATATTCCTCATGTTCATGAAGATGAAATTTATTTTCTTCTAACATAGAATGTTCCATTCGATAAAATTTCATTGAAATGGGAATCATACCATGGACATTGTCAACTGTAAAATCAACTTCTCTCTGTGGGGGAAAACCGAAAAATAAAAGGAAATGACCTTAGGGTATGGGAACACCACACACGGAATAAGATAACCTAAAAAGGTTCATGTGTATTATGAAACATCACTAAAAATTATCATGAGGTTACACAATCATAAGAAACCTATATCCCTATAATTAGAGATCATGAGTCTCAATCAACATGAAAAACACAAGTGATTCCATTAGAAGATGAAAAACTGAACCAAATGATGAAAATCATATATCTAGTATTTATCATTGATCATATAATCCATTTGAAGTATCAATCCAAAGATTTAAAAATCAAGAACTATAAAGTAATACGTCACATTATATGATAATTTCACAAACCAACATGTGGGACTCCTGGAACCTCATTTAGACCACATTCCCCAAAAGAATAGAAAGATCTAATAAGAGAGTAATATGTTTAAAATGTAATCCCTATAATGAAATTGACATTGACTATATAAAATAATGTTTAAAAACAATATCAGTCAAATAAATCACCAAAAATTATAAAATAAATTACATACCTCTATCAATAGTTGGCCCTAAATCAGATTCATATGGCGTGCACACTTTTTCTTAATCTAACTTTTTGTATCCACCTTAACATCCCATTTAGAATGCGTATTATACCCACCACCATTAGATGAATAGTTAAGAACTTGAAAACCCTTGATTAGAGTGTATCTTTCTTTACTATCCTATGAAAACCTTTCATAGAAGCACATCAGATGGTCATATTGTCCACATATATGACAAGACTTATGAGCCTACAAACAGTTAAGATTGGTAGGATTATTTCATATAGTATGGTAGAATAACACCAATTCATTGTTTATTTAATCTACTAAACTAGATCATAAAAGAAACTAACTAATCATATGAATTCTATTATATATTTAAAATACACTATGACTGACAACAAATCAAAACAAAGCTCCACAAAATCTTTTCTTTTCAACAATGTCTATATATTCCAATGATACTTTTTCAAGTAAATCAATTAATTTCTTAATTAACATGAGAATAAATATCAATATATTATCAAGAATTACTCTAAACACAATTCACCGATCCATTATGAAATCCTTAGTGACTATAAATAGTGGTAAATGCACTAGCCAAGGAAATGTGTTGAATATATTAGAATAAATCTAATCTCTCCAAGGTGAGGAAATCTAATATCTTCAAAATATAAAATTTATTAGGGTAAACCTATTGATTGATGATTTTGTGAACATATTTCTAGGTATGATCATTATTACACAGAGATAGAAAATAGATTCTAAACATATCTTTCTCATTTCAAAGAGAATGTACATGAAAAAACCCAACATAGAATCCTCATGATTCATTGTGAATTTGAATATCCATTAACTCAACTCAATCCAGAACTCCAATTTCTAGTATCATTTTTCACCGTAATATATAGTTAGCACCTTCTTAGTAAAATTTGAAATTTGATCCACTACTCATTATGGTTTATCAACACCCACTTATCTTAGACCCAAAATTATACAAATTAAAGAATCATCAAAAGAAGTCCCCAGTATAAAAATTTCCTTTGTATCCTCTCTTGAATCTACCACTCTCATGTTTTTAATATCCCTAAATAGCTGTTTTTTTATTTTTTATTATACAATTTGCAATCAACTTTAGATCATATTCCAATATAAAATGAAAAATTTCAATAATTCTCGTCTGTGGTTCTAAAAATCAAAAATATAAATTCATTTTGATTTATTTGAAAGAAAAAAATGATTTAAGAAAAAACAAGGATATTTATATAAACTACCAGTCCAATTAATTAATGTTACCTAAAACACCATATCTACATCTTGGTAAAAAAATTTACACCACCCATGGAAAATCAAGTCTAAACACATATGTGGCTTTCTAGGTACCCTCAAACAATTACTACCTAAATTTAAATGGTCCAAACTCTTATTTATAAATGGAATAGAACCCAACTACAGAATTGTTAACACAATTTAGGGTGAGAATAAATTTGATACAAAATTGTATTGAATTTGAATTATTAAATTAGAAAACCCACTAGTTATAGCCTATCAATATGGTGATGTGCAACATCATAATAGAAAAATGTCTCATATTTATAGAAATAGAAAAAACAAATAATATAAAATATTGTATAAAAGTTTACATACATGATCTATAAAATCCATTTCAATTCTACCAACCTTGAATATATGACAAGAATAAGACAATAATTATCCATGGGACCAATCATCACCTTGAAACCTTACCACTATGAAGGGAATGATGAAATTTGAACCTTGCATTTTATAAGAATCCCTTCCCTTTACCTGGGGCTTGAAAAAAAATGTCTAAAACATCCTAGAGGAAATAGTAGTCTTTAATAACAAATCCCAAAATGATTATATCGAAAATTATATAAGAAATTTTATATAAATAATAAATTAGTACTATATTTATAAAAAATATTGTTTCATATAGAATTTTCATATATCTAAACTAGTAGTAAATATTTTTTATTGATTTTCATAAAAGTAACACATTATAAAATATAAAAAAAATATGTAATGTATATGTGATAACATTAGAAAAAATATCCACAAAACACAAGGTATGTACATAAAAACATATCTATGAAATAATTCATCATCTTAAACTATGTGATGTAACTGCATGTAAAAACATGTGAGCAGCTATCCCTTAAAAATTAAATCATGTGATAAATATTAAAAAAATCTGTATTGTTCCCTATCATATGAGAATAAATATTAAAAAAAATATTCAAAGATAAATATAATGGTATTAACCAATGTCAACTCCTATTACAATTTATTGATATCCAAAAATATCTTGTTTCACTATACACAATACGAGTGAATTGTTTCTTCTTGGCATATGGAAAGCTCAAAATGTGTCAGTAAAACTTATCACCTTTGAAAATGGAGACTTGGGGAGAGTTGATTTTGTACCCATGATACATATCCATACGAAAAATATAAAAACATTTTAAAAACCCTTATATTAGGCATAAATACCACTTAGGATTCCAAAAGATGATAGGATAAGAGATATTATCAGGATCTAATTAGAAAAAGAAAATCTGGAACAAAAATAAAACATACTTTGAGTTTATCTGTCATGATCCATAGATGTCAGCATTGAATTTAACTAAAGGATCCAATAGAATACCGAAGGAATTATTTTGTCAATCCAATATGTGATTAGTGGATCCTTGGAGTTTAATCCATAGTTTAATGGATTTAGAATAAAAAAATCAGAGAATTAGACATCCACACAAACATGTTTCAATATTTGTTTCACTGTTGGGAGTAATTATGCCCCATCATAGTGATCTATATACAATGCTTCAATTTGGGGTGAAATTTTCTGTATCACTATTACTTTATTTTTTAACTAACCATGTTTAAACCCTTCTTTTAGGGGTTTTAAATGTGGAGTTTTTCCAAAATGGTTTGGAAACCCATGTGCCACTTCTATTAAACTAGGATTAGAGACTTAGTTTTTTATAACAAACTACATGGTTTTCACTAACAATCATCCAGCCATGTATAGACCCATGGGCTTCCAGAATATTTTGAATATTTTAGAATGACCACAAAGGAATAACCAACCAATAAACGTTGAAAACAAGGGTGAAGAATTAACATTCCGAATGTAATAGAACGTTATATTTATCTTATTGATATATTATAAACCATGTTGCCTGATTATGTACTCTTCATAGAATTGATATATTCTCCCCAGAATACAAAAATATACAAGGACTCTACGTGAATAAAAATATTTAATTGGTTTCTAAGTATATCCTTTAATCCCTATCATATAAAAAAATTCATAAGAATATATTCAAAATATTTTTCAAATCTAGATTCATTCAATATCAACAATAAAAATATCACAATATCATCATATTCTCCAATTCAGAATTTCAATCTCACATTACATAACTAGTTATCCCTATTTTTTGGACATGGTGAATATTCATGGTATAAATAAAATCTTATCTCTCTCATGAATAATTTGTATTCATTATATTTTTCTAGTCTATATATTCCAAGAAAATTCTTATGGAATATTTTCACTATCATAATATGGAAACTATATAAAATCAATAGTATCAAAAATATACAGTTGAAACCCATATCATAGTCATTTTAGATACGAATATAATATTATTATATACCAATAAATATAATTTCTTATAATCCCCCAAACATCACAACATTTTATACCACATGATATCCCTTAACTATCATTATATCTTATCTATTTACTTTATCATAAATTATAGGTTGAAAATGAATCATTATATATTCAATTATTTATATGAAAAAAATAATCATAATTATATATTAGTATTCATATATGTTATTATAATTAATATAACTTTATATTTAATGGAATTATATATATATAATGTGATGAACTTGAGTATGTATGTCAAAAAATCACTATTATCCCTACCCATATTGAATCTACACTTAATCTCATAGATCTTATTTTCATTGATATATCTTTATGTATCCTATTTTATCTCCCATTAACAATTTCATATTAAAATGAATGATTATTTTATTAACTACTTCTCCTTAAACAAATTTTTTCTCATATTTTTTTCTTACATAATTCAAATCTAAAATAAAATACTATTTATTAATAAAATAAAATTAATAAAAATGAAAATTTAAAAAAAATCCTTGAATCAATATGAGTAAATAGAGATGAAAATAAAATTAATATTATTTAGATATGTGATCAAATAGTATTGACTAATAAGATTCATACTAATAAAGAACCTTTCTGAGATACTAGAAATGAAGTAGAATCCATAGGGGTATCCCTATATATGATATTGGTTAATAATTTTTTTAACCATTGAAATCATTTTCAAAACATATTTTATAGTTGTTTTTATATAATTCATGGGAGTTTGGGTAGTCTCAACGGTGTTAAGGAACATATAGATGAGGTAAAGTAATATAGTCCCCTGAAATAAAATCTAGTTGATACCTATCGGGATTCATGTAGGTTTGTTATTCTACAAAAATAATCATAAGCTCACCGGTGAGACAAACAAGAAAGCCAGTGGGACCTAATTATCTTTTTAAAAAAATTTCTAAAATGGTGGTTTTACCCATTTATACATTACATTACTATGAAATTTTCCCCCTATTTTGTGTACTATATATGATAATGGATACTTCTAGTCATCCCCATGACGATTTAGTGGATATACAAAGTCCGACCTATAGTTCAATTTAAAATTATTTATTGGATATATTATGATTAGGTTTTCAATATTCTATATTCCAATATAAATTATTTTATCTATAAACATATCTCATATAATTTTAATGTAAGGAAAATATAATATTGAATTTTGTTTTTAACTTTGTTTCATATAATTCTAGATCAAATCTATGGTTGATACTATTTGATGATTCTTCCAGGATCCCCATACAACTAGTCAGTAGGAACATCCCTCAAATTATTGGAGCCTATAATATAATTCATTGTAATGCACATAGATATTTCCAATCCATGACCATGTAACATATATTAAGTTAATATTTATCCTAATTACTAACCAATATGTATTATGAGCATCAGAAATTGAATTGTTTATTGAAAATAGAATGAAAAACTCATTTTATTATGTGTTGGGTCTAACACCAATAACTACAATAATTTATGTGTATCCAAAACAATCTATTTCGTGTTTTTATACTATTCTATAGGAAATAAATTACTTATATTATATGTACATGAACCACCCCTATGGGTGTTATAGGACTATATAATAAACATGGTAATTTATATTATGGTCCTTTGGGTATTTCATGGGGTAATTAAAAAAAGTTAAGATAAATTTCTATCATGGGTAAATTCTTGATTTGGAACACTATACATTTATTTTAATTCCATGAGGAATAGACTAATTAAATTTTCAATATATAGGAGAGTGTGATCGTTTGTCTTGTGAAACACATCCAATGTTATGATTAATATTTTATAAAAGAATTCACATTAATAATTTACATGGAACTTATAATTAATTATATTGGATGTGTTAGTTAATAACTATGTAAATTGGATAGACCATATATATTATGGAATTACATAGTGAATCCATGGATTCCCCCTTAGGTTTTGTTGAGAGAATTCATAAGAGTACACATAATTTATTTATGTGGATTCCAATTAGTAAATCAATCTTATACCTCATAAATTCTTTATTAATATGAATTCTAGAAATATTTTTTAGTGATCCATCTATATATTTGTGAAAACTATGACTACTGTGATGATCTCACAGGTTTATCTTGACTCTGTTGAAATTGTAATTCCTTTTACCAACCACTTGGATTCCAATTTACACTGACCTTAAAATTAAGGGATTGAATTTCATGGTTTTTTAGGATCCCTTTGGTGTATAATTACATGAATTCATTAAAATTATTTCAATAAAAAACTCAATTTCTCAACATCACTAATTAATCTCCATGTGTTTGTTTTGAAAAACCAAATTTCTGAAATTTCATAGTTCACCTGCGGATTCAAAATGTTTGATTTTTTTGGAATTACTAGAATGTTTATATGTATTACTTATTATTATTTATAATTGTATTATATTGATAAAGACATCAAATCACATGAAAAATTAAATGTCACAATATTACAGAAATCCATATTAGGTCGATATATATAAGGTCAGTTAGGTAACCCCAAAAAACTGAAATTGACAAGGATTCAATTAATTTTTTATTTTATTATTATTTTATTTATAAATAATTTAATTTTTATATTAACATAGTGGATATTCATTAAAAATAATGTTTATAGATTATTGAGTTGTACTCATACCTTATTCGAGCCACCACATGGCACATAGTATGATTATATGGATTCAAAAATGTATAGAGGGAAGTGACCTGTTGTAGATGATTGATTTATATCATATTATGGGAGGATAAAAGTAGATGACCAAGTTGGGACTCAAGACTATCATATAGAATTGAATATTTAAGTCATTTTCATTATATTTCTTATCTGATTACTTTATGTATTACTACAGATAGTGAATTCGGGACTTATATTTTACTAATCCATGAAATCAATTATATATAGTGTTGTTATTCCCTTTAATTTTTACATATTTTTCTTTATTATGATGACATTATATAAATTCTGTTCGAATCTAATATAAATGGTATTGTATTCCAACTATACAAGCATATAACCTCAATTTTATTCATAATCCATTTGAATTTATAGAGGCATGCCCAAGGCCTTTCTTCATACTTTACTAGTTACATATCAGTAAGTCAGGATAGGGATGTAATAATAGTATTAGAGTGGCGTTTATATTCTATTATTATTTTGGGATGTTATATAGGATTATAGGGGGTGTTAGTGTTTTTAGTAAACTCTTTTTTAGTGTTTATAACCCCCATATGGGTAAAATTCTATTTTACTATTTTATATGAATTGGTTACTAATCATGTAATTTATAACATTACATGAATAATTTTGGTTGCATAATATATCTACATTAACCAAAATGTTGTTTTCCACTATATCTTAATAAATGAATTTCATTTAACCAATATAAAAATAATATTATCCTTAAAGTTGTGGTCACATACTATGGGAATTTATACATGTTGAAGATAAATGGAGTTTTTATAATATCATGAAATTTAAAAAGGAAACACAAGGTGCAGAAATGAACTACAAAACAATATGTGACCATTAAATCCATGTAGTTAAACCTGAATTTTTCACTTTTGTAAAATTAATTTGAAAATACAGACATACACGGATATGATCGGTATGTTATTTGGATTTTGATAGCACCAACATTTTTTTTGTGAATAGTAACATAATCTTATGAATAGTGATGTTACACTTATGAATAATAATTTTATTCTTATGAATATTTTGTCGTCAAAATGAATAGTAACATCAGTCATGAATTTATAAATAAAATTTAGTTATTTCACAAGGGAAAATATAACTACAGTATAAGTGTTGGTTTTTTATGGTCATAAATATTTAAAAATAATTTTATTATTAATTTAATAATTTAAATGGAAAATTATTTTCATAAAATTGAAGAATAAATTATTTTCTTATGCTTTTACGTTAATATAGTGATACCTTGATTAATTTTTCAATGTTTTATAAAATCATATATCATTTTATGATTGTTATTTTTCGAATAAATAATTATTTTATTTAATAACTAAATTTATCATATTTAATAATTCATAAAATGGAGTATATTTTTGAATTATAAATGTTAAAAATGGTTATGGGGAGTTTGAGGGAGTTTTCTAAAACATATGATTTTTTTGTGAATAGAGGTATTCAATAATTTACAAAATATTCTATATAATGGAATTCATACATCATGATTGAGTCATGGATGATATAAATGACCATTGGATCGAATATACATGAACTATTTATAGTTTTTGGTCTAATTAATCATGAATATTAATAGTATTGAGAAAAAATATAAATTAATTATTCAAATATTTGGAAACTCCTCCTCTCTTCCACTATAAATACCACACCTCTTTAACTCCTCTCCTCATACATGTAAAGCCTTGTGCCTAGTCCAAATTAGGTTCAAATATCTCTGTAATCCCATATCTCACATCTATCATTCATTGGTCTCTTCAAAAGATCAAATCCCCCCCCCTTAAAGATTTTCTCAATGATGATAAATTGCAGAGGTACATTCATCTTTTTCTTTTCTATTTTTTTTTCATTCAAATTACATTTATTCCATTTTTCCTCACCTCCTTTCACCCAAATGTTATGATAACTCCAATATCATACATGTACTATAATTTTGGTGATCATAATGTAAAAATTCATTATCATCTCTCATATCCCCTCCTTTTATTCTATAAATTAATACACCATTTGATATATGTTAATATATTACATTCAAGGATGAATAGTTTTCAATTTAAATGGACGTCATCAATAGTGGTCATGAAACAATTTTTCTAGTTCAACCAAACTATAATAAATGTATTAAATATAATTTATTGTTCTAGAATATTTGGAATATATATAATATTAATTAATGAATAAAAATGTGTTCGATGTCATAAAAAATAGTTGTTTAACCAAAAAGTTAACATTAATGTTTAATATAATGAGTCGTAGTCACTACAAATAAAAAACAATTATACCCATTTAATCATCAAGAGGATCACTAAAACTTGAAAAATCAATTCTGGTTGTCCATTCTCATCATATGAATTAATCCTTACATGTAAATAAGTAATCTAATCATAAATCCCAATTTAACCAACTCTCCCAAACATTGAAAGTGAACCTCAAAATCCATCCTAAAGGTCTCAAATGAACACTAAATCAATTAAATTTAGAATAGGTTCTATAGATATTAATTATTGAATGTAATTTGTCTATTAATGGCATTAAGATCATGTTAAAGACACTACAAGACATAAGGTAAGGTATTCAACCAGAACATTCAACTTTCCTTTAGGTTCTTCAATATTTAGTTTTACCATACTGTGTTATCTATTATATTTATGAACATATTCTAAATTCTAGGTATATTATCCATAAAAATGTATTAATATCCATACATCATTATTTTTTGGTTATGTACATGTTTTTAAACGATCCTTTCAATTATTCTTGATAAGTGAGATCGTTTAAGGGATATTCCAAAATTCTTACACAAATTCTAGTGAACTATATCGTATATATTAATACACAATTGTTTTTTTCAAAAAAATATACATTTTTTTTAAAAATTTCTTGGTTCAATTCCAGTTTTATATAAAATATTTTTCTGTTTTTTATTTTAAACACAATTTCGTATTTTTTTAAAAACTGCATTAAAATGATTCACTGCTAAAGATTCATCAATACACTTTTTACATGATATCACTTATATTTGACGTTACATATCATTGTATATGACTATTTTTCTTTATCAATGTTCTTGTATGGTTTAATTCATTTATTTCATGGACACTATTTTGATACACCCATATATTATGCTTTATGACTAGATTATGAAACCCATTTCATTCCAGGGGTACCCATATGTTTATGTACGATTGATTATGTAAGATTATATATGTCTAAAACATTATAATGAACATGTTAATATTGGTTAAACTAGATATTTATTTACTTAATTGGGTAATGTTATGTCTCTTGAGACATTATGTGAAATGGTCTTGGCAGGTATCCTTGTTTCGTGCTACCATATGCAATGATCTTGGTGGTTATCCTTGAATATAAATCCTCTATGTGAAATGATCCATGGAGAATTCTAAAGTCGTGATTTAGGTTTATGCCACATTACATTAATTCCATGATTATATGATCCCAATAATTTTATTGTATGATTCCTTACATTTAGTCAAGTACCATGCATTTTTATATGATTATGTTATGCCTTATAACCCTTGTGCTAATTATTATTCTTATGTTTGTTTCGATACTGAGATTTTAGTTCTCATCCCTAGTTTTTTAAATTATTTTCATAGGATTACATAGAATTTCAAGGTAATTTTATAGTTTCAGTGAAGATGAACCCAATTAGTTAAATTGTAATTAATTTTTGAAAAACACTAGTTTAATGTAATGTTTTTATAATCCGACAAAACCTAGATATGAAATGGTCTTCTATTGTATTATTTTATTTTTCTTTTTATGTTATCTTTTATAAAAAAATTCAAAAAATATTTTTGTACTGAATCTGGATGTGTGGGTTCAGGGAGTTACAGTTTCAATTTCAACTTATATGGTTTATACCTCTATAACATTGGAATGAAAATAAATCAAATTGTACCATTATATATATACATGTTAAAAGCTAACTCCTAAGATGCTAATATTATGTTTTACTATTAAATATGATTGAAATGGAAAATTAATTACTGTTTTCCACTATATCATGGAATTTTCATCATGTATAACTTGGAAATTATGATATGAAATTTAAAAATTACCAAACAACTAGACCCTATAAATGAAAAGTTAGTGTTGGCATAATCATTTGATTTACATATTTTATTGAATTTATGGAATATATTGTAGTGATCCCATGCGAATTTTTTATTTTCCCTATATGTAATTAAATATTATGTAAACCTGTGTTCTAAAGAATTTTAATGTAATTTTTGATATATGCCTTGAAAAAATTCTATAGTTGAGCACCGATAATGACTTGACAACAATTTTCTTGAGGTTGTTGGACCAAAACCACTAATGGTTCTTCCTAGACTCTTACCTATGGAACTTTCATTTTTAAAACCTAATATTCCTTTACTAGGAATTAATTTATATCATAGGGAGGGTTTAATATATCTTATACAGTAAATGGAGGGAGCACTACAAGCTGTATTGACCTTGTATGAGTTGAATAGGGTATTCTATAAGTAATATATACCTACTTTATAATGGGATAGTGGTACCTATGATACATAGACAAGGTTTTATGATATTAATTTTATATTATATCATTTATATATTCCACCACATATTATGGTGAATCTTGAAACTTAAATATTTTTTAGATCTTCCTGGTGATGGTGGGATATTCGTATGTAGGAATATCTTCATCATGGAATGATCTATAGGTACATAAATACTATATTATTCAATTACATATATTGGGATACACTTATAGAATATCAATTTAGGGAATTGATACATATAGAGTGGGTTAATATGTTTCAAATGATTACTCATATTGATTCAATGAGCTCTGCTCTTTTTCACTAATACTTGTGTGTGATGAGATTTTTAGGGAGAGGTTTTTTTAGGATGGACTCCAACATACTATTATATCCGAGGTGAATTTTTTTAATAGATTATTTAAATTTATAATTTGAAAAGACCCATTATCTTCATGATAATTGTAACAGAACTGCAATTTCATTTTTAGGGTGGGGTACCAGCTTGGAGAAGAAGTGGATCATTAGGCCCCAAGAAGTCTTTCCATTATAATTAACACCAGGTTAGTTGAAGACATGTTTTTTGTACTGATAGATTTATGGTATGTCATCCGAATGGTAGGAAGTGTCACATGAATGTTTAAATTGATATGGACCCATTATAGTGTTGATCTTGTGAGATGTTGGTACACCCCCAGAGTCTCAACATAAAAATTACACTAGTTCTTGGTGATAGGGGATCTATTTTCATTTTCAGTTTCAATGTTGGATTTGTTGAAAAAAATAAAGAAGGAAATTTTAGTAATACTATGTGAAAGGGTTAGGAGGTGGTCGATCATGATGAAAATATACACATGATGTGTAGTGATACAAGAGAGGATATTATCATGTAGGATAAGTTAAAATACAGTTTAATGAATCTGTCTAGTTATGGGTAATCCATTATATATTTATTGAGCAGAGTGTCGGAATGTTTTACAGGATGCATTACTTCTAGTTGTGGACCATTTTAGAGACATACCCAATGATGAATTTTCTTGGTATACCTATGGATATAAGTGATGAATTTAATATTGATATTATTCTATGAGAAAACTGATATACATTCCTCTATATTTGATTTAATTAACACAACTATAGTAAGTCAAGAGGAATTTGGGGCACTTGAAAGCCATGTGGTTCATTATACCCAGTAAATCTCATTGTGGTTCACTATTCATTCCTTAAAAAATATTGATAGTAATTTTAATTTATGTGTGTATTATTGATAGTTTAACCATACCATTATTAATTACTAGTACAAAATTCATAAAATAAAATTCACTTTAACTAGCTCTGTAGTGATGGGGTCTTCTAAAAAATTTATAATAGATCTATTTATCACTATTTAGAAGATATTCACTTGATCAAACTAAATACAACATTCATAAGTGGGTATTTATTATTTGTGTATTTAGTAACATCTTTATATTGGAAAAAATAATTGTCATTCATTATGGACTTAATGGTTTGGGTCACCCTATCATATCTTACTAATTTGATTGTTTTTTTATCAATGAAAATTTTATATAATCCTAGTTATGGGATGATTATATATAATATCTATTCATCATCTTGACTACTATTTAATAGTATAAACAATATTAAAAATTCTCAATGTGTATAATTTTGATCAATACTATTTAAAATATTGGATTCATTATATTATAAGCTTGGTAATGGGAAGATCCAAATAATGTGAGTGTAATTGTTTATTAAGAGAATATCAGTACAAATTTCTATATTTATAGATTATTTGTATTAATATATAATTAAATTTAATTCTTTTAATACTTTTCTCACCTACAATATACATATACTAGCTTCACCATGGATGGAATATCATCAATATAGTTTGAAACCTATTAAAATAATCTTTTGGATTAGAAGGAATGTTAAATCACATCATCGATCATCATTGTTCCTAAGATTATAAAAGTTTACAACATTTATAATGATCTATAACTCATCATGTTGAGTGCATTATTAATGTTATGTGAACAATTACTAGCATACAAGTCCTATAAATTGAGGTCTCACATGTGCAATTACTTGAAACACGACCTTCAATTAGTATCTAATGTTCATGTACTATGTTTTTTGGAGACAATACCTCATAAGGGAGCATATCATCATATATTGAGACAAATATATATATATATATATATATATATATATTCACAACTGGTGCCAGTCCTATAGAAGGGGAAGTGGGTGAAATATCTCCAGTCTCTTGAAAAGTAGATTGTTTAAATTATATGGATATCTAATCCTATTATAATGCTTTCATCCAAAATAATCAATATCAATTTCACTCGAATAATTGTAGTTAATGGTAGGTAATAGCTCTTTATATTAAAAACAATCATGATATTAAGGAGTGATTGTGGAATATATCCTCAAGTATTTATCTATTGTTCCATTACTTATGAAGATAATTAATACGTTGTATCTTTCTGATCCTAATAGCTCATATATGTGGATTGCAATTTTTGTGAGGATTAACCCCATGTTGGATTATTAATAAAGTTGACATCCATAACTTATATATGAATTTATGAATTCCAATAATAGTTTATATGAAATAACTTCAGAATATAATATTTTATTGTGGGATATAAATCTTCAAATAAAAATGATGTGTTGTTATTTTAATCACCATTACTAGTGACTATGGATGAAAAATGAAATAGATGGATTTGGAAAATTATGTCCCACCTTTCGGTATATGTAAGGGGAACACCAGTGTCTTGGTACACTATTATAGTTATTATTAATCCCATATTTTACATTTAATGATCTCACTATGTATTCTGTGATGATGATATAAAATTATCCTCGTGGAAGTGACTCTAAATGTGTGATTGTCTAACAATGGTCAACTATTTATTTCATATAAAAATTACCTTATCAGAGGGAGATATTTGGAGATTATATTCCATATAGGACAAATGTATTCCTAAGACCCATAATAAAATTTTATCACACAAGTATGTTCATATTGGATAATGGTTTTCTTGGGATTGTTGGACTATCTTAGTTTATAGGTATTCATGACTACAGTTTATTACCCTCAAACTGATTACTACTCTGAGAAGAAAATATATATATGTGGGTGAATTTTTTATGCATGAATAAAATATATTGGATGATCATTCGATAAGAATATTCATCATAGTATTATTACTAATAATAATATATCTTATGTGACAATTCATATGTCTCAATAAGATCATATATGTGGTAGGTCATTTTGCAAACAGATTTTCTTGTTAGATTCAAGGGAGGTAACATTTTTGTAACCCCATCTTATTTAAGAGACATTAGATAATGTGAATTAAATAAGGAATAATATACAATTTTATAACTATATAATGAATTTAAATGTTGATCATCAATTATATCAGTAGTGTTTATCATGGAAGATCTGGTGTACGTATATTTTTCTCCGAGATTGTTTCATCAATTATTTCATCATTAAAGAGGGGACACATGTTTCATTTTTCGGAAAATAAATATTTTGAATATAGTTAAGATGGTACCTTATTAATTGGCTTTTTTCATTTGTATAGTTAAATCCATGATGTATTCATATATATCAAATTTTCTATTACAATTCAGATTCATCACAAAATTTTGTTCCTATGGAAGAATATTTAGTGGGCATGCTTTATTTGGGGAGTATCTTGTTATCATCACCGATCATAGAATGAGTGAACTATAATAAATAATTATTCCTCATTATTTGGTGTAATAGAATCATTTTTATTATTTAGGAGGATAATTAAGAACATGATCCTGATGTGTTTGATCAATTCCTAGACATATGCATTGATTGAGCTCGACATCCCTATGAAGTACAACTTTGGAATTATTTTTCAATTTGAGGGTACGTGTTATGATATTGGTTACATAATGAGGCATTGGAACTTAACATTTAATCCAAAAATAAATGTTTTAATCATTTTAGAAGGGATTTTTGGGATGTTGAGTGATCATGTGCATGTTTGGGAAGTGATGGTAGAGGATGAGGCATAGAATCTAAATCCAAATGTATCGCCGACTAGTAACTAAAATCCACTAGATATTAAGATTCTTTTCATAGTGTACTTAATACACTATAATCTTAATTTGAAAACTAGTGTTACACACTTACCATCCCATGGGATAAACATTCCTTTTCAGAAATTGTAAAAGGGACTTAATTCCCATTCAACAATTCACATTATTATAATATTTCCCCCCAATTTTGGATAAGGGTTCTTCACATTGAGGGATATTCACCTACCTTCATTTTATATATAATCTCCCAAATAAGACCTAGGTTTTCAAATTCAGTCATCTAGTTTAAAAGATTATGGTATGCCCATAACTCCTCTAATGCACATTATTATTATTTTTTCATCTAAATTTATCCCCAAATTTAACTAAATACCTTATTTTTATGAATTTTGTTTTGTTCCTTTTATTATAATATTAATACTCAAATATAAGGACAATAAAAGATAAAGAGTCGTCTATAAACTTAATATATGATTACTATATCATATTTCTTAAATGTATCATCATTTATAAAATGTTCCTTTATGTTATAAGGGTCAATTCTCTGACATTTCCCCTAAAATAAATAATCTGTCAAATTTTCACTTAAGTAATAACCTAGGTGTACTATGGGTATCTCATATACCAATGGGTTTTTTAAAACACAATCCAAAAAACATCCTAGGGTGTTTTTCCATTATAGTTATGGAATCTATAATATATGTGCAACCAAAACACCCATTGTCATGTGTTTTGATTAGTATTTATGATAACCCCAATTTAACTTTTACATAATCAAAAATACCTTTATGGTGTGAAAGACATGTCCCTTATATTAGGGAATATATAATTTCATACAATGGGTATGTATTGGTAAAATTAAAAATAGTTACTACAATTGGGTGACATAGATAAACACGAGATCCCAAACACTAAAAATGTATTATAACTCCAAAAGGAATGCACCAATTAAAATTTGAAATTATACAGGTCTTTAATATATAATCATAGTATACACCTCTAATATTGTGATTAAATTTTCATAAAATTTATTATGTGAATAAAATATATAGAAATTAGGATATTTCACCCCAGAAATAATGCATACAAGTTATGGACCATGACCACACTTTCAATGGTATGGAATTATCATAAAACTTGTGGATTCCCTTCAATATTTACATATAAAAACATAAGATTCTGCTCGATAGATTGTTTAGAATTCCAAATTTTCCATTCTTTATAGATATGGTAAGTGTCCTATTCTCAAGAATTACATGACTAATTTTTAGGGGTATATATAAAATTTTTAAAAACATTAACACTCATGATGATCTCTCATGTTCTATTTTATGTTGATGAAAATGGAACTCCTTTGGAAATTTATGCAGATACCAATCATGGAAAACCTAAATATATAAAGAGTTATTTATATTTTATGGTTAGAAAATCCATGGATTATAATGACAATGATTCATCCTTTTGAAACCACTCAGAATATCATGTTTTAAACTTAAATAAATGATCATAATATGTATCCTCAAAAAAATAAATGTTATGAATATCGTGGTACACTTGTGCATTAGAAATAGAGTCATTATGTTAGAATTCAAGGAATAGTAATATGAATTAAATTCTATTATTTATTATTTATTGAATTGGATACATTCCTCTATCCACATGAAAAAGTAAAGGGTCACATAAGCAGAGATATCTAGATTTGATCGGATATGGTAGGTTCAGTTGAGTATATTTTATAGATGAGAAGCATGAGAATGATTTTTTTCATTAGAACATTAAATTTATTTATCATCATAAAATTATATTTTATATTAGTAGAATATTATTTTATATGGAATTATTGGTGGTGGGATAATATTTATTACTGATATCCTATTTATACTGTCGCTTGGTACCCTGGAGGAATTCATGGTTGAAATTTTTGATAATGAAAATTTCCCAATCACAGAAAATGAATTTCTATCTTTAGTTGGGATAAAGAGAGAAATATAATGAAGTGGGACTTATTATTATCATGGATATTACATGTTTCAGATCATTTTATTTCTATTTGTTATCCAATTATTACTTATAAGACTTCTCCCATGAAATTAATCACATATATTTTTATACGGAATGACAAAATATGTATATAGTATTTATATTATGGAAAATTTTAATTTTTAGTTTTTATTTATATCTATATTGTTGTATTTATTTATGATGCATTTTACTCATAAAATTGGGGCATATCTCTCAATTATACAATCATACGCTCTTCCTGTTAGTTAGAAACCTTTTGTATATGGGGAGTTAATCTTTAGGGATTTCCCCATTGTAATTGTTTCTTAATAATAGAACAAGATAGGGAAAACACAACATAGTCAAATACTATGAATAAATTAAACTGGTAGGAGTTTAAAAACATCATGTACATAAAAAGTTCAGGCATACGAAATCACCATGCAATACATGCCTTGTATACTACCACCTAAGAGTACCACAGTTTCTTATCATACCATATGATATTAGGTAGTGGTATTAATGGGTATTTTATTAATATTGTAATAAGATATAAATATTTAATTATTTGTGAGATAAATTTTTACTTTTATTAAACACCCTTGATTAACATTATGCTTAAAAATAAATTTTGTAAAATTTACCTTCAATTTTTGTTTGGATAAAAAATTAATTTTTATTAACATTAACATAAGGATTTTATAAAATGAAAATCACTATTAAACACCACATATAAACATTATCTTTAGGTGAATATTTTGGATTTTACAAGAGTATGTGATGTTTTTGTGAATAAAAAAATAATTGTTTTAAAGTGTACATATTTTATAAATCATTTTCCCACCTATATAAATATAATGTTTTTAAATAGATTCCATATACATAAATAATATAGTCAATATTAGTTAATAGGTTCATCTTCATTTGGTCATAGAAAATTATAAACATACTAAAACATTTGTTTCTACAATAAAGTTTAAATTTATTTGTAATACGTTTATAAATATCTTTAGTTTTGGATATTTATAATTAAATATGTCTTATATTATAAACTAATCTAAACACGAGCCAAATTCCATGATAATGATATTTATTTTATTTTAATGTTTTAACTATTTAATAGAGTTCAACTCCTTCACTTGTGAAGGGATCTATCGCCATCCACTTTAATCTCATCATATAAATTAAAATATTTTTGATTTCATTGCTTGACTTCCTTCCAAAATATTCCTTTCTCGTTAACATGATGTACTAAATCCTATACATTTCCCCAAAATCTTAATATTAATTAATGGCTCCTGTGGATGATGAAATTTTTATACATAGGTATTTAATCCTAAATTATCGTTAATTAATTTATTATACATCAAAATATTCTTATATCATAATTATCCCCAAATTTGAATTTGATTGAAAGTATTTAGCTTCTGGAAAATTATTATTACTATTATTGTAAAGGAGGTTTTTTATTCATTCATTATTAATAACAAGAAACTATTTTAATCTGTTTAATGACATATAAGGATAGATTAATAATTATTATATAAAATATTATAATAAAATAAGAAATACAGTTATTCATTAAAAATAATAAATAATTGTTAAATTTCACATTATTCTACAATGATTATTCACTAGATAGATCATACCACAATCAAAATTCTCTAAAAAACATGACTATATCCATATTTTTTATGTTTAGATGACAGGTTTTATGATGTTATGAATTTTTAGCATGGAAGGATAATAAAATATTAAATATATTTCTATTGGTCATTTAAATTTAAAAAATATTTGTTTTGTTATTTTATAGTTAATGTTATGATTTAAAATCAATATTAATTGTACCTCATGATGCTTGGAGAAGGTGGTGAATCATGGTGTAAAATTCTTATTTTATAAAGAATATATTTTATATCCACATTGATTGGAACTCATTAAATGTGTTTTATTTTATTAGACATAAAAAAAATTTAAAATTAGAAAACAAAAAATTAATTTTTTACATGGTTCGTTACTATGGTAAATTAAATGTGGAATATACTGTTTTTTTTTTAATTCCTACTACAATCAACTAAGATATACAATATAGTGTTGATTATAAATGGCCATAGGTTCAAAATTCTAGGAAAACTACCATTATAATGAATTCATTGATATAACATTGGCTCACTTGGTTCACATTATTTAGATCCCCAATTCCCATTATGTTAGATTAATTCTTCCCTATTTTAGTGACATAATGTTTTAAAAATCTTATATTTGATGTCCTGGTCCCAAATGAAACATAATAGTTTCCCACAGCATGGTGGGTATCATGGCCTCAAATGCATCCCCACTAATGCCAGAGGCTACTAAGTGTAATAGAGGGCCTAGGTTGTGTCTTTGGGGAGACTATTTCATCATTACCGTAGTTTAACACATCAGATAGAATATAAAAAATGTAAATAGGGGATGCAATGTATGTAAACTGAAGTCACAACATTAAATAGATATAAAAATTACAATAACACAAATGACTTGAATAACTGATGTTCATATTTATGGTATCTAGGACTCTAGAATACATAGGTACGTGACAGCAGGCATAACAAGTTCAACATAAGTATAATTGTAACAAAAAGACTATACCTGGAATCCCATGATGAATCTTGGTCATTTTCTATAAATATCCATATTAAAAAAAACAATCATGTTTTCAAATATGTATTGTCCCCTCTATCAACACCTATTTTCATGTAATCTACCTTGAGTACGAAATGCTACTTGTGGAGGGTGTGATATAAAACTCACTGGGCACTACCCATGGTGTCTTTAACCTCCATCCTGTATAATGAAATATATATATTTACAAGAATTAATATATCATGTAAAGGAGTACAATGTAACAAAATACACAAGTACATACTTCATCCCTTAGTGTATGAACATGTAACCAATTAATTATTTTATTTTTACTAGTTTCTAAATATTTTACATGTTAATAAATGTGTAAGTTCCAAATACAACAAGGGAACTTATAATGAAATTTAATAATGAAGTCCCAAGGAAATAATCTAGGAAACATAGAACTCAGTGGTTTCCAAACCAAAAATAATTGTAGCCTAACTATGGGTAAAAATGTAATCCAAGGATTAGAATTAAATTCATTAAAAAATGAAACACCCACCATGTCCATTAATTAACCCTTGGTAAAATGGGGAAAAACAATGACTAGGCCCGATGCTCTATAAACATGTATCATAATTTTAAATTTTGGATCCAAGGAGTGTATCCAAGGAATCCTTTAGTACTTTGTGAGAGAACTTACATTGTCATATCGAGAATAACAAATATACTCATATCGATATATTGGTGGTTTCTATCCTAAGAAAATAGTATATTTGAATCAAAATAGGGTTTCCAAGTACTAAAGGAATTCCCTAGTAATAATCCAAGGTGGGGTCGAGTCAGGACACTCTTATTTGATATTAAATTCATGTAATATTTCATTAGGATCATAAAATTCCATTCTTTAATATGATAATTACATGTAACATGAAACCCTTTAATCAATTCATAATTTAACAAAGTTTCTATTTTTTCAAGGATTTCCATTAATTTGTGTGATAAGGCGAAGTATCATGTAACCTTTATTAAATATATTTAAGTATTATTAAACAATCAATGTTCACTTCTCTACCTCCCATAAAAATTTTATGGTCTTCTCCAGGAAGAAACCTATTATTTATTCAAATTTAAGTACGGTTATGTATTATAATTATTATAAATTCTAATTCTAATTTCACAATAAATTATCAATTTTATGCACTTACCATAGGCAGGACATGTGCAATTGACATGGAAAATTCAATTCACCATTACATGATACAATAATCATTTATTTAATGGTGTCATACTGCTAGTGTGGTCATGCTCGACCACCTATTAATGATAGATCAAAAGATCCCAATCACTAAAAAATCTAGGCCTTAAAAAAGCACAAAATGGGGGATGATGTAGGATAATCCCATTTTAATTAATATTAGGTGGAAGGGGGGCGATTAATTAGATCAACAAGGGAAAATTTTTAAAATTACCCATAAAAACTCATACGCATAGTTTGTTCATACAGTTTAAAAAACCATGTTTAAACCCTACACAAGTACATAGGAAAATGTGGAACTCGCATGCTTCGGCCGCATGGATAGGGAACTGTGTACCAACTATGTAGTATGTATCTATAAAAAAGACACTAAATTCATGGTGTGATATGTCAATGTTTCCTTCCAAACCAGTTTACTATAGACTATGCACCAATCATTTTTCCCCAAAAATATGTGTTTTGAGCTCTAAACAAGCCCAAAATTCCCTTTAACCTTTACATACTAATTATGTATCCAAATTATGTCCATAAAAAAAGAGAAAAAAATTTCAAGGATCCATACTCGAGTGAAAAACTATTTTCATACTATCTTCCCCAATTAAATGAACTTTTTCTTGAGTTCACCTTCCTTGGGTGGAATGATAATTTCTGTGACTATCTCTAGCCAATGGGCTCGTATGTTGGCTTGCCTCTCCCAAGACACATCCTTCACACAACCATGCATCCATATCATTATTACCAGATGGGTAGACTGGCCTCATAGAGTCTTTATGCTCTGTTCATTGACATTTACTGGAAACTCATCAAATGTATCATTCGATTCTAACTCAACTTTCCTGGAATCAGGTCATGATACAGGTCAGCATGACATCGGTGAAGTTATAAGACATGGAATTCATCGTGGATGTCAAGGTACCATTGAGGAAGTTTCCACATATAGTCAACCATTATGAATTAGTCAATAATCTTACATGGCACTATACAATGATGATAGAGATTCTCTTTCTTATATAACCATTTATTCCCAATCATGGGAGATACCTAAGGGAAATCACAATTCCTAAACTAAAACTCGAGAGGTCATCGATGGTTACCAAAATATAATTTTATCCCAGACTATATAGTTTCCATATGCTATTGATTAGCTAAAGATACTCTATAGTCTATTTAATTAGATGAGGACCTAGTAGGAATACCTCACCTGACACTTTTCTGTATAAGGGTTAATAACATATCATACGATACAAGGCCTAAAATGGATCCATCATAATTATCCCCAGAAAGATGTTATTATATGTGAACTCAAAATGTGGGGTACGAATCTCTGATGAACCACTAAAATCAATGATAGATGCTCAGTACATATCTCCTAGATCATGTATTGTTCATTCTAATTTTCCATCAGTCAGAGGATGAAAATTTTTTCTTAGAAGAACATGTATTCCCATATCCTTCTACAATCCTTTCTAGAACTGTGATGTGAAATAAAAATCCATCTCTTAAATGATAGTTCTTGTGACTCCATTTAGTCATATGATATCACATACAATCAATATTATCAGCTCATCAACTGGGATAGTTTACAAAATATGAATGATTTCAGATGATTTTGTTAGTCATCCAATAAATACACATATATCATATCTACCCCTTGGTGACCTGTGAATGCTGGATAGGAAAACCACAACATTAACTTATTATTTACATTAGAAAAATATAAGTGACTATAACTATTCTACATGAATCTGGTGCTCCATCATCTATAGGATATATGTGGAACACCTAATGATAAAGACTGCAATCTTACATTTCATCTTAGGACACCAATACTAGCTTTGAATATATCGACACATATTAGAGATTCTATTATTAATTTATGACGAGGAAGCATGGGATAAATGTATCAATTCATCTTTAATCCTTGTTATAACCCATACATGTCCATGAATATACAGGATGTCATCTCTATCTATAGACCAATCTATAGGTGGGTGGTCTCCTGGTTAACTCTCAGGGTGAATCAGGACATCAAGATATAAATATTTTCTATCATTTATCTAATCAAGAAGGGAATATATAACTATCAAATATGAGAGGTAATACTTATCATGACTATCTTGAAACTCTATATATGGTCCAAAAAATAGGGAAATTAATATCTATTCATCATTGAATTCTTGTACGGCCTATGTTTGAGTTCTCTGACCTAGTTCATCTACAAACACATTTACCATCCCAAGAATATATGTAATATCTATATCAAAAGATTGTAGATATTTAACACATATATTTTTTTAGAGGTTCATGTCATGTTGAGTACAATATAAAAATTAAACATGAGTTGAGATCAAGCTGGAAAAAATCACTATGATATCATTGTTAACGGACCCACCACCTGCGACTACCAACACTATATATATTATACATGGATTTTATTAACTGTTCTGAAGGAGTTTTAAAATTGATTTTTGGATGATATACACATGTGATTATTTACAAATTTTTTTCTTCTTAATATTGAATTAATTCATCTTATAATTAAAAATATTATTTTGAAACTTTGTTAAGTTATGTGACCATATTATTAAATTAAAAATAAACACATTATTTCTAATTTTATAAAAAAAGTTCATTTAAAATTCCATAATTTACAAATTATTTTATTCAATAATTTTGTGAGTAATCTTGAATAGTTTAATATCTAGTGGTTTTTAAAAATATTATTTTTTATTGTTACAAAATTTAAAATTATTTTGTATCACCTCTATACATTAAATCAATATCAGATAATTTCATATTTTTAATTATAAAAATAATTATTACGTAAATTTTTAACAATAAAATTGGGACTATAAATAAGTAAACTAGGAAAAAATTTCCATTTAAAGGGTTAAATGGGTTAACGTATTAGTTAACCTAATATATAAATAGAAATAAAATCATTATATTATTCCCTATCTTCATTAGTTGAGTTTACTTTTAGCTTAAAACATCATATAATATTATTAAAATTAGTGTGAATTTGAAACTTAGTTGGTGGAAACTATAGCATAAAATATATGAATTTAAAATCATTTTAGTTTAATATTTGATGAATAAGTAATTAATAATGCCCCCATCACATAAAGGATTAAATTTTTCAATGACTTTATTCATAAACAACTCAATGAAAAATGTATCTCAAACATATCAATTAATGTTCTTATATTATATTACCATTCTTAAAAATACCCTACATGAAACATTTCTTCACTATCTATGGAAAATAGAAACATGAAAAATTGTCTTTTATGATGTTCAGTAAGGGTAAACATAAGAGATATCAATTAATTATCAAAAGTGAGAATATTTATTTGAGATAATAATCATAACTAAAGAAATTGATAATTGATCATTTTCATTTCCTTAATAACAAGACATGGGATAATACATAGTTATTAAAAAACAACATTCATAAGAGTGTGGAGTCCACAATAATGAGTCATAATCCAAGATGAAATATTATAAAAACAATAACATGTTGTATAAATATGTTAGAATAAAATTTATCATGGTTATTAATAATAATATCTCAGGGAATAATACATTTATCATGGAATAACTAAAATATTATTATTCAAACATTTTATTAGGAGTAACTAATATATAAATAACACAACAATCTCATAAAAATTTCTTATCTTCATTATCTTTTAGATGATTCAAAATATATTTTTATCATTATATTTTTATCACCCTATCATCTCTTAGTATATTTTTAACTCTATAATCATTAACACATTCGTGAGAGGAATAAAATATACACGCCCATAACTAGATTATGACATAACCACAAATCATTTTTTATTATAAAACCACCCAGCCATGGTTTATAATATAACAACCAATCATTGTATTTTTTAATTACCCCATATCACATAGTGAAATTAGTCAATAGGTCTGAAATAAGATCTTAAAAATTATTCAAGGATTCATAGAATGACAAATGGAATATAAAAAATGTTCTATAAACATCTTTTCATTATAATTATAAACCATATAAAGAAATGATAATTTTGGTTTTATAGGATCATATCACATGTAAAACTGAATTACCTATAATGAATAGTATTGTTGATAAAATTTTATCATAAAAGTGTTGTGGAATATCTCTTAAAAAAATACACATTTCCTTTGGAAAGAGAATATTAAAATAAAAAATTAAATTATTATGATGGAAATAATTTATCTAAAAATAATCATGGAAACATCTAACGGAGGATTCAAATCAATGAGTGTACATGATAGCGATAAATTCCATTCTGGTTCTAATCATTAAATTTTTTTTTTTCGAACCTTCATTAAAAAGTAAATCATTCCAAAAAATACAAGAATTTTTTAAATCTATTTCATAGATATTAAAACCAGACTAAAAATTAATTCAAATAATAACTTCAGTATTTTAATAACATTATAAAAAAATTATAGAACATGGACATGAAGGAGAAATATTCCTATCCCAAATGGGATAAATAAGATCATATTATATACATATATATATTTTATCATTTTGAAAATCGAGTAGTGGAAAGGGTACTAAGAAATGAAATTTATATAAATAAAAAGTAGAGCAGATAAATTAATGTCTTTATTAGATAATAATCATTTTATTTCTCTCAATGGAAATTAAACCATAAATAATCCATATAAAAATTTCATTGAAATATAAATTCCTTACATATTTGCTAAATAATGATTCGAAATATAATTAAAGAGAAAAAATTTTATAGATGTCTAGATAACAATAATTTATATAAAATAATAATGAAATTCATTCATTTGAATTATTTTCATCTCAAAAAAATAAGTTGTGAATATGTCAAATGTCTCAAAGAAATAATTCCGAGTTGAGAAACTATTACCTTACAAATAATATATAATCATATTCCCTGAAAAGTTCAATATAATAAATATAGTTATATTATTAATATATATTTAAAAAAATATTAAATTTTGAAATATTATGTTTCAATTTTTTTCCATTTTCAATTATCATCTTATTAACAATTTCTTTATTTAAATAAACATTCAGGTAAAAACTAGTCTATTTTTCATGCATGTATTGATTTGAAGGATTAGGTACATGAACCATGGAATGGATTCATCATCTCTAGAATCCAGACAACAACATATGTTTCATACTTATTCAATACATACACTATTATAACTATTCATATTAACAAATGATTAAATAAATAATTACAACTCCCCATAGATATTGTATATGGTCTATATGCAAAGATTATATTTTTCAATTTTCAATGGATGGAACAATAGAAATGTTTATGAGAAATCAGATTTACAAAATAATAATTCTATAATAAATATAATATATATTAATTTAATCTACCATTATTACAAGCCTTTAAAAAAAATGAAAAAAAAAATCACATCTCTTAGTGGAAAAGGTATTGCACATGTTTGAGGAATCGATGAAATCATTTAACTGTGGAATGAGAAGAATGAAAGATTATAATATAAAATAATTCTAGAATTATAATTATATCAAAAAAATTATTTAAAAATTAAATCCATCATTGCAAGAAACCATGGATAATAATGTTGGAAAATTAACCATATCATTATGGGGAGGTCTTAGTCCACATGTATGGAAGAATTATACATTTGTTTCCAATTTGATAGAACATATGTAAAAATTGGATATCACCTATCTATAATAACATATTAACATATTTTTAATATATTATTCATAATTTTATTATGGACACAAAGTACATATATTAATTATTACAGGTATAAACATTGAAGCATTTGGTAAGTCAGTTACCACTCCATTATGAGTCCTCATTCTCTATACACATTTTTTATTTTATGAAATTTATTAGGGAAAGAAAATAGAATCTTAGAATAATTAATGGGATCATAGAATTTATTATGGAAGGGTTTTTCTAATATAAATATTTCATATTTTATACACAAATGAACAATGAATTTTTCCATTTATATGTTAGTGAAATAAGACTATTAGATTTATATAAAATATTTAAATTCAATATTTATCATATAAATTCCATGTGACCTAAGGACCCCCAAATTCAGAAATTATTTTTATAGGGTTGAAATAAACTAAACTAATCATATTTATATAACTATTATTGACATTTTGTTGAATTATATCTTAGTTAATTCTATTTAAACCAATTTTATCCTTAACATTGATAACATAAATATTAATCATGTAGACATAATTAAATAAGAAAAAATTATAAATAATACACAATTTGGATTTAATGATTAAAAAAATACAATTAATTTAATTATTTCAAATTTAGTAGGTTTTAAGAATAAAATTTTATAATAAAAAATGCATGATAAAATGTTTTTATGAAAATATCAAATTAATGGGTAATAATCAATTTTAATTAAAATTGGGTCATAAAATATCTTTAAAAAAATTGACTATTCATTAAAAAAATTATCTTCTTGATAAATCCAATAACAAAATGAAACTTCAGATTATAACATTAATTATAATGAGAGAAAAAAAATTATTTCAAATAGAATATATTTTATCTTCCAAAACGTATACCATGGGTTACCAAAATGTTTTTTAGAAAAATTAATTTACTTTATAAACATATATTTCTTTTTGATGCATGTTTTACTAGATATTAATTTAATCTTACAATATAATTATATCATAAACCTTGTTTTTTTTGGAAAATCTATATTTTTCACATTTTTAAGAAAATAAATCTTCTTATAAAATTAAAAAAAATTCTAATTCATTTATTAAATTATGAAATTATAAATGATATCCATTTTTTCAAATGAAATTTATATATGTAGAATATGTTTATTATAATATTCTCCAACAAAATTCAATAAAAAACATTTTTAAGTGAATATATATTCGATGCATAAATTGATTTTATTTTAATTCCATGACTAAGAGTCATAATAAAATTAATTTCATCCTTTTTAATTAAATATATTATTATAAAAATTAATTGAATTCATTTACCACTAGTGATTAAATTAATTTATTATAAATATATCTTTTTTGAAATAATTGTTTTTGGAAATACACCACTTTTAACATTAAAATTCTATTATTTTCCTCTCCAACATATATCTTACCAATTAAATAAGTTTCTACATATTCAAAACATCATTTATTATAAATTAATTAGTCTAATTTCAACCCTAAAATCCCATGTCTAGGCTATAACTATCACATTAAATAACAATAATGAAATATTATATAATGTTTTATTGAAATTCGATGTTTACTGTAAAAGAATATATCAATGAAACAAAATTTATTTAGATATAAATATATCATAAATTATTATGGGGTTAAAATTTACAATAGGAAAATATTATTTATTTTTAAATAAATCTAAAATTTATATTAGTGTAACACCCCTCAATTGTTAAAGGATCCCACTACTTAATGAGAACCATATGAATTGGAAAAATCATGCATAATAATACTCATTTATATTAAAAAAATTCCTCTCATGTGATATTTAGATAAATTTAATTTTATATTTTTCATATCCCTTTTATATAATTATGGTTTATAATGGACTATTATATTATACCATATAAGTATTTTTTTTCTCTTTTACAATTTTTTTGTTTCTTTTTCTTCATCCAAATATGAAATATTATTTGATAATAAATTTTATTTTTTGGTGAATCACAAAATTATATTAAATTTTCGATTAATATTATTTAATGGGTTATTCTTATTTTATTAATCATTATATCACACTATGGTTTAGATAGGTTATACCGCATACGTGAATAATTTTATAGTTGTTATATCATTCATTGTTTTGAATTCTTAATTAAATGTAAAATTATATAATATATATAAAATTTTTATTTTCAAATTCAAGTGATTTTTAATACTACAATAAAATCATTTTGTGATTATACTTATACCTTTTATTATTTCATGTTTGTTTGTTGGTCTGTTTAACTACCTACCGATATAATGCTATGAATTTTTATCATGGATGGTTAATGAAAGGTAAGTTTTAGAAAAATATGATATTAATAGAATAAAAATTCATTCAAATTTTTAAATGGTAATATTAAAACATCAAGAAAGTATTATTATTTTCCCTATTTAATACATGTTACAAAAACCAAAATTTCTTTTATTTTTCTATTATGTATCATTCCTCAAATTTTTTTGATGAATTGTTATAGAAAACATCATATATTATTGTAGATACATTTTAGATACCATTAACATTAATAATGTAAATAAATTATGAAAAATTACTAATAATTGGTACCATTATACAAAAAACATTGCTCAGTGGGAATAAGTAATTTTCAATTATTAATATTAACAAAATAACTATTGTTTAACAAATAAAGCATAATGATTATAAAAAGGTAATAATATTGAATAATATTCTATAATATATTATTGGGGAGTATATTAATATTATAATGTATTATAGAATATGTGAAGAACTGTCAATCTTTTTATTAATATTTTCTATCAACTCAATTTTATTTTATTGATTCATATAATGTATTCCTTCTCTACACACTTACATGATTTAATTATTCAAAAAAATTTCTATTATATATCCCATATTCTATTATAATTTATAAGATATAATTTTCCAAATAAATTTATTCCTCTTTGGCTTATTTACAACATCCAACAGATTCCATGTCCTGCATAGTAATTATTACCCTCCCTTATTGAACAATCCCTAGTATTTATATAATTATCATCATTAAAATGTCTTAATTTAATAAGTTGATAATAAATAATACATAATCTCTTATAATATTTATATTTTCATTTAAATTCTTTAAATAGGGGTTTTTTATCCTTCTTAATGTTGTTTGTTTTAAGAATGTATTTTAAACAAATTATTAAATTTATTGTTTTTCTAGAATTTTAATCATCCAATAAAAAATTTAATGTAAATAAAAATTATTTTCAATTATTCCAAAATTTTAAAAATATTAATATTATGGTATTACATTTCACCTTTATTCTTCTCAATAAATGGGTTTTAAATGAAATTACATACGTGTGTGTGTGTGTATGTCTGTATCATATATGCATTATAAACATATTCACTTTATTTTGATTGAATTTTACTCTCTACATCCAAATTATTAATCTTTTCTACATTTTTATTCCTGGTCATGCTTTATATTATTTTATAATTATTTTTGAATTATTTACATTATAATAAATAATTATGTAATCATCATGTCGTGTTATATGATACTAGTTAAAAATGGTATTAAACCCATTTTCATTCCATGGGGTATTTATGCTATGATGAATTATGATTTCATGTGGAATAGAATCATATTTATTAATATAAATATGAACCTATATAGACTAATAATTAATTGTTTATGGTTTTAAATATCGTAATTTATGAAAATCATTGGTAATTTTTTTATCAAATTTTCAAATCAGGGACATGACTTAATCATTTTAAAATGAAAGAGATTCCTTATTTTTTTCAATATGTTTTCATGTTCTGGTGATTGTGAAAAATTATAATTATATTCAAAATTTATATATTATTCCATATTCCCATGTATTTTGTAATTTAATGATACTTTCCCTTGGGTTATGATAATTTTCATTTTTTTAATCTACGGTATATTTATATTCTTTCAAGAGTATTATTTCATGTCATGCCATTATTTATAATGTTATCCCAAATCATAGAATTATGAATAATAATTTAATGTTTAATATAAAAATACCTTATCAATAAGATTCATGATTTCTCAGATATTTATGAACTAATCTGTTGTGTCTTACAAATAAGATCCCCTTATTCGGTGTTTGATAACACCGTATTTTTTTTCTAATATACATGAAATTATATGATGGATTATATGAAAAAAGGTTCATTTTTTAGACATTATAATAAGATATATTTATGATATAATGTGTAATAATTTTATTTTGTAGCTAGTCATTAAAGATACTCAACCTTTTTCCTTTTTATTATTGGATTGTGATTGAGTTATAATATTTATCTTATGAAAAAAGTAGAGTAATAAAGATATGAATACCTTCATACACATAACTTATATTTTTATTTCTGGAATTAAATATTATTCATGAATGTGAACATATATAATAACCTAATATATTCTTAAAATTTATATTGTTACACTTATATATGGGTTAATGTCTCTTAATTTTTAATGTTGACCTTTACATTGGCTTATGAAACCCTGACATATTATATAGAATTTATTATGAAATATTTAGGACTATTTTTAGAATAAGATCAACCCATTTGTTTCATAATTTTTTTTCATAACACTTATTTATTCTTAATGATTTTGGAGTGACTATTATGGATAACATGGGAAATATGAATTACAGTTAGGGACATATGCTTTTATATTTATCTAATATAAAATTTCTCTAAAACCATCAGAATTTACTAATATCTATATAAAATAATCTCAAAATAAATCTACATAATTTTTAGTATCTAAATACTTTTATAAACTGTTATATTTTGAAGTCATTTCATACTTGAGGATGTTTTGATATCTCCAATAGGGTTTACTCAATGAATTAGGATTCAGAATCAGATTCCAATCCATGGAAATTCTCAATGAAATGTTTTTTAAAATGGAATGGGTCCCTGATAGTGGATACCATTTTTGGTAAATTGTCTAAATATGACTAAAATGGACATATATTTAATTTTGAGTAGATTATATTATATCTCAAATTTTACTAGGCAGTACATGTAACATACGATGCCTAACTAAGGGAGAATCCATTACATAGTCGAAAGAATTTCACAAAGGTTGATATGTGTGATGATTTATAATGAAATTGATAAAGTACGTTCCTTATACTTTTTGTATGATGGATTCATATTTTGAATCCTTTTTGTGTTGTGATGATATAGATATAAGATTCCCTTCACATGATGACCTCTATGCATGAACTATAAATGATAACCAAGTCTATTTATTTTGATGGGGAAACATTTTATTTATTCATTTGAAACAATGAGTCATTATGTTTTAGTGGAATTGAGAGGTTTTAATTCGACTATACCTATCTACCTCTCTTCCTCCCATGTATCCTTTGAGTCAGGTGTTGTGTTTTGGTTATTTCCAATAATGGTTCTAGGTATAATCCTCCTTTTCAATATTCTTTCTTCCTCCCCCTTACCGGTCAATTATTTTGGGCATTAAATTGATTGTGTTTTATTTAAAATTTAAAGTTCATCTTATTTGAAATTGTAACACCCCAAGGTATAAAAATATAATTATTTTAGAATAAATTTATTTTCGTCGATAGATCTCAATGCACAGAAGACTATATTTAAAAATAACATTGTTTAGTAACACTTTTCCAAAAAAATAGAATAAATTAATAACATTCCCATTAAATTTATTTGAAATAAATATATAATTTTTTTAAATTATTATATCTATATTATGTTACGAGTAATTTTTGGTAATTTTTTTAAAATATTAAATTTCTAATAAATACTGAAAGAATACAAGTTTTTTAATTGAAAATTTACATTTTGTTTTAATATATAATAATGGTAAATTATATTCTGAATTTATTTTAAGCGAATATTAGTTTAATTATAAAACTATTAATAAAATTTTGGAAAATATATTCATTTCATATTGAATTTATATATAATAACATTGTGAACTTTTGAACATTTTTCCAATAAACCCTACTCTCTCATCATGTCCATGAGATATAATTTATATTAAATTTTGAAACATTTGTGTATTTAATTTGGAAAAATACATATCATATTTTTAGTAATCATAATTTCTAAATTCGAATATTTTAAAATTAATTTTTTTTTCAAAATACTAATTGAATGATTTAATAATTAACTTCGATGATTAAGTTTAAAATGGGTTTACATGGGGTAAAACTAGAATCATGATAGTACAAATGACCTACAATGTTTTTTCATTTTTTTAATAAGTATATTTATATCCTAAATATTAAATTCGATAAAATATTATAATTTATTTCCGCATTCCTTTGAATATAACACATATAATTTTTTGCGTAATGAAAAACCCCCAATAATATACATTATTATATATAATAATAATAAATCCCTTAAAGATGGAAAACATATGTTTAGTTATACATATATATATTATTTTGATATAAAAATGATTTTTCCATCATGAAAATTAATTTTAATTTTTTTATATGAACTAATTAAATTAAATTCTTATCAAAAGCCAATATATTAATGATTTTATTAACAATTAAATAAAATAAAAATACTAAAAATATTAAATGTTATGTTAATTGAAGGAATTATTATATTTTATTTATTTATTAGATGAAAATATCATTCAAAATAGTTGTTTGAAAAAATATCTAACACCATTATTGTCTTCATAATTTAAAATTGATGTTAAAATAATTTTTTCAAAGAATACATTAATGTTATTTTTTGATAAATTTTACTTTATTAAATGACATAAATTACAAAAAAAATCAATATACATACATGTAAACTTTAAATAAGATTTAAAATAATATATTTCTCCATTATTGACCATTTTTTATTTTAAAACGAATATATTGACCCCTAAATATAAAAAACATGGTTAGTGTGGTTGATGTTAAAGAAGCGTTTTTTGACATTACATGCGCAAGTGTACAAAATAATTTCCAACACAAAATGGATTCAAACTTTAAAATAAGGAATAATTTTTTTATTATTGTGTATCAATAATCTAATAGTTCTCATTTTATTTTATGTATAATGTAAAAATTACTTTGGTTAAAAGTACTATTTACAATTGTGAATATCCAAAATGGTAACAATTAGAAGTCATATATGTTAATGAAACAAATGTTTAAAACATGGATCTAATTGGATGTTTGAGATGTGTATCAGCTATATCAACCTTCCCAACCATTAATTATAAATTATTTTCTACTTACTTTAATTTGATAACCAAAAACTCAATAATTTTTAGTATTTATTAGAATACCACTCCACCTCAGCTATAAAAGGGAACTCAATCCTCTCATTTACTTACACCATCCCAAATCCTTGGTTCATCCAATACCTACCCAAATCCCATACCAAAATCCATCAAATAATACTATAAGTATTATTTTGGTTATAAATCCATCCTATAAAATCTCTAGATCAATCCTAATGAGCATAACTTAAGATGATGTAACGTTCTTGAAGAAGCATCATTATTTTCCATCCTTTTCCACCACATTCAATGATTATTAAAGGTTTTTTAAAAATCATCGTAATTACAATTCATATATGGGGATATTGTTATAACAATACCAGGACCTAAATCCATCTCCACTTTAATCTAATGAGATATGGTGTAATGAATTTAATTTTATATAGTTTTTTTTATAAATTAATAGTGAAAATAATGTGAACAATCATTGAGATGGTACTTGATTCCATGTCCTGGTGTTTCTAGATAAATTCATTGAAAATATATGATGTTTTTGATATAGTTCCTGAGAAGGTTTCCTAAAATATTGTAATAACATATAAATAGATGATAAAATATAGAATACAATGGAACCAATGAATTTAGAGAATTGACTTTTCTTTAATAGAGACCTAACATCGGCCGATGTGGGAAAATAGTTAAATTATATTTTTAGACATAAAAATCATTAATATTTTTTAATATTTTTTTTATTAAACACTATAACATTTTTCATTTAATATGGTCTTATAGTGGAATTTAGGGTTTAAAATAATCCTAGTATTCCTCTGAGTTGAATAGAAGAACCTTTGGAGAAAGCATTGGAAAATGATGAAAAATCGACACAACATTGAGTTAGATTGATTATGAATTGACAAAAAACTTCAATGAATCATCCCTTATCATCAAAAGTCATTCCAACTCATGTTAGGATGTTCATTTTCATTTTTTTCCTCTCCATTATTTTCCCCTATATTGAATCTGAATCAATCGACAAACAAATTGATTTACTATTCATGCATATTGTGGGTTACATTTATTTTATTAAATATTATTAGTATGATAAATTTGATTAATGATTTTTATTCTTTGGGATTATTTTTATGTAATAGACTGAGGCTAAAATGAAAAAAAGTCCATGCTTTATTCCCAGATTTGTTTATTATTATTTTTCTCACCCGATGTTCATCTTGTTCATCATGTTTCCATGAGTGGATAATTGTTGTGACCTTGATTTGTGTAATAACAACTCATGACCAAATATACAATGACACAATGGCACCACATAGGTGATATGGTGAAGGAACAATAATGTTTTTCAACGAATAGAGTTACAGAGGAAAATGTGGGGGTGCACTATGGTGCCGAAGTAATGGATCTTGTCAGTCCCGGAGGGCTATATGTGGGGAAGCAAGCGGAGAAGGAAGGACATGGCCAAGTGGGCTTGGTCCTGGTAGAGTGTGAGGTTAATTAAGGGTAGGTACCAAGGTGTATGGTGACGTAGGTAGAACGTGGTAAAGGTGGGACCACATTGAAGCCCACAATAGGAGCAGTGATATGGGCATCAACATGGGATGCATCGAATGGGGGTTGTATACGCTTCATGGTCGACAGTGATTATGGGATGGGGTTTGGCCCACATGGTCAGACCAGGCATGATGAACAGGGATTACCTAGTAGTCTCTTAGGCTATTTCCATCATTCCAGCGGATCACGGCCCAACGGGCCTGTCCGGTTGAGTTCGGGCCGAGTCAGTTCAAGTCGGACTCATACCAGAGCAAAGTTGTACTTTTTCTCTAAATTGGTTGTATCCTTCAAATGGAAGGTCCATTTTATGAGTTTTCAATGATGTTGGTACCCATGAGATGGGGAAGTACCTTTGATATAGTTTTGTAGGATTTTTAGCTTAGACCAATATTGGTGGACACATTCTAATGTTTAATTCCTCAAGGAAACATTATTATATTACGTCCACAAAACTGGATTGGATTCCCCTATAGAGGGAGAGTCATGGATAGAGTTATAGTGTCTCTCTTTATAACTCTCAGGATCCTCTATCAACCTTTATATATTTTTTTGTGAATTGACATGACCGTTGAACATAGTGTGTTAGTCCTCTATCTAGTGTTCCATATCAAAAGGGTTGTTGGTATTCTCCTTGAAGGATAACTATATCGCATGTAAATATACATTATGTTTTTGGTATTCTACGAGAAGGATTACAACACTATATATTATTATATTTGACTAGTTTATTTTTATATTCATGGGGACAAAATTTACGGGACATATTCACAAGATTCTCTGATAATATAATGGCGTGAGGAGTGAGGTCTCCTAGAATGAGCGCACCTCGACCAGAATCTGGTGGCAGTGATTGGTTTTGAGTTGCCTCTTTACATTGTGGTCGGTCAAGAGAATATCTAGATATTAATGGTATATTTGTTAAAGATATATACCTTTGTATATATTAAAATATTTTTTCTGTTTAGTATTTCCTTTTTGAATGTTCCATTTTATTGGGTTTCATACTAAGTATTGTTTAACTCACCCATATATGGGATTTACTAGTACGTGTCATGTCTTCTACAGATAATGGAAGCTTTGACTAAGTCTTATGTTGAAAATAACTAGGGTATTATTAGAGATAGATACCACTGGAGTGTTATGTAATGACTTCATATAACTGACTAGTAACCATTCTATTTAGGTAGGGTTTTCGGAAGATGAGTTTCAAGAGAATGTGCATTCACTTTTATAGATTATTTCCTTTGGAGGGCTTGTATTCTGGCATAGTTTCCCTTCATATACTTAACATTCTCATTACACACTTGTTGCGGTTTATGGTAGTTTTGAATCATTTTTTACATAATGTTTTTACATTTAATCATTTTTGGGCTTGTAAATGTCTGTGTGAATACAAGTTCAATGGAAATGCCCCCCATTTTAGTGATATTCTTGCTAGGTGCTACTCACCATACCCTAGCCTATTGGTGGAATTTTTCGGGTGTTGCAGCAAGAGCCCTAATGGGATGGGTCATGAAAAATAAGTAACAAAATTAGGTTAGTTATACATAAGGATTGAGAATATGTGAGGTTGGTTTTGGGAATAAGTGTCGAGTGTTATGAGTATAGATTTCAGGCCATGGTATTGAGTATTAGTGCAGCGACTGACATATCCACACACCAGGAATATGCACACCTTTTTTTTGGAATCAATACATGAAAAAACAGATTTCAAGGGAAAACACTTTTATATGTTGCATATAGTTCTTGAGTGAGTTCGCATGTCCTCCTTAATTCATCTCACCAGAAATACCGTATTGACCGTGTTACATCTTGTTTTATTACAGTATGCCTCCATGCATTATGTTATCAAAGATACTGTTGTGTGATCACAATGATGATACACTTATTGACTAGGTATCAGTATAGGGGAATGTAATATATATGGAACATCTTGGTTGTTTTACAGTTTTAGTTCCACCATTCGTTCAAATGTTACTATAGGCTCTATCGGTAGGGGATACAGGAAATCTGAGTGAGATTTACGATTTTGGTAGGTAGCGACCTCCTAGGTTTTAGGGTGACAGAGACCCCTAGGTTATGGGACAATTGCTGGAGGCAGTTACCTGTGTCTTCCTCATTGTGATTACATCTACTGACGAGATGAATGTCCTTACCGCAAGTCCCCTATAAGGCTCTATGGGGTGATGGTGGATATTAGTGACCCATACACACTATGAGGTGACTCTCTCTTGGGAAGACATTGAGCTTCTCTTTAGTTAGAATTTCATTACAGTTACATTGTGATTAGTGTTCATATAAGAGATCCTGCATCAACAGTAGGGTTGTCTAACTGTGGAGGAGTACTCTAAGAGGTTTACTAATCATTATCTCTACCTCATGGAAATGGTACGAGACATAAAATTTAGGTATAGAACCTTCATGTAGGTTTTATGTTGGGAGATAAAGGAATCCATGATATCTCTTAGCATTCCAATATTTATTGGGGTACTGTATATAACTTTACTAGTGGATAGCTTTCTAGAAGATTAGACACTATTAGTGGGAGCTACTATTAAGAACCCATTGGCTGAGACATCAAATATAAGATGTAGATGGAATTTAGAGGGACCCAAGTGGTCTACAAACATCAATAGATGATCTCATGATATTGGGTCAGCTATGCATGGCTCCTAGGGTGGCTCGATTCTACCCAAAGATAGATGGTGTTACACAAGCGATGGTCAGGGACATTTGGCATGATATATACCGACTCAGTGTATAGTAGATCAAGGGATGATTGATGACCACCATGGTAGAGACAAAGATAAGTTTAGGGTGGTTCGTAGTATGGTGGAAATTGAAAAATAGAAATAGGGGTAGTATGAAGTGTCCATAGGTTCGACCTATTACATCTTCCACCACCTGTTGTTCTATTCCACGCTCATAGAGCTGGTGGATAGAGATGATGCCAGTTTCCAGCAATGAAACCTTATGAACCTAATACTCTAGGGTTTATTATAGGTTTGATCTTTGTATTTTCTAACCTATTATCATTTATGATTGAAACTAGTTCTATTCATTCATTTCATTCCATGGTCCTTGATTAGGGCCCAAAGATTCTGGTTGAACCATTGATTTGATCCTTATGTTAATAGAATCTGACAGTAGGGGATTTTATAATCAAACACTGGTGCCGATAGTGTGGCCTAACTCTTGGAGGTCATATTTCTTATCAGGGTCTCTTTGTAGTGGCATTTAGCCCTTACAAATTCATTCTTAGAATATACTGGAAATTCATAGTTCATACTCAAATTGAATATTTTTTTATAGAATATAGTGTGTCCACAGTGATGGGACTATATTTATCTTAATTGGTGAAAGGGAAACACATGTGTCACAAGATGAAATTAATGATAAAGGGGTAAATCTAATTACTCATTAGTTGTCTAGCACCCCCTTGTTGTAGTGGATGATTGGATTCCCCGATTTTTGGAAGTGGAGGTGGAGTACGATAAAGTCTTTAATAAGGATATTCATCAAATAACTCCTCGTAGGGTGGTAAAATTCATCATATATCTATAACCTATGATTCCGCAGATATCTAAACATGAAAATCTGATGGCCCCCGCATAGATTCATGAGCTAATGGTGCCATTGTTGTACATGGAGAGGAATGTCTTTTTGATAACAAATGTTTCGCAATCGGCATCCCCAGTTTTGTTAGCAAAGAAGATAGATAGGGGTATGAGGTTGTTTGTGGACATCTGATTCTGAACTATCTGGCCGCAAATAATAAGTATCCACTACACATGATCGATGAAAAAGTTGATCTATTGGAAGGGGTACGGTGGTTATCAAAGATATACCTCTGATCGGAATTTCACTGATAATGTGTACGTGAGGAGGATATATAGAAGGACAACATTTGATATCATTAAGGCCCCTTTAGTTACATAGTGATTTTGTTTGGTGTGACTAATGGCCCATCAAATTTCAAGGGACTTATGAAAAGGATCTTCTAGACATAAATAGATAGGATTAGGGTGGTTTACCAGGATTACATGCTAGTGTACTCAATGATTGAGGAGGAGAACGCAATACACATGAGGATGGTCCTGGACATACTCCAATAGCACTATATTTATCGAAATCAGTAGATGTTCCAGTTCTATATTTGGGAGGTCCATTTTCTAGGAAAAATCAACTCATTTGATGTATTTTTAGTGGATCCAGTTAAGGTTGAGGTTGTTCTTTCTTGGGAGGTAACCAAGAGTGTTACCAAGGTGACAATTTTCCTTGGATTGGATTGTAACATTCAGGGGTTTATACTAAAATTTTCTAGATTAGAAACACCATTGATGGCTTTACCATGTAAGGGGAAACATTTTGGGTGGATGGAGAAGTGCCAAGAGAGTTATGATGGGTGAGGAAATGATTAATGAGCACTATAATATTGAGATTCCCATAGGATGGTGTTGATTATATGGTTTTCTGCAATACATATAGGACTATAATTGGTTATGTCCTGATGAAAGAAAAATATGTGATTGTATAAGGTTCATGATAGTTGATAAAACAAGATCAGGACTATATGTCCCCTGATCTTGAGCTAGTGGCTATTGTTTTCCCATTTATGATGTGGGGGCACTACCTGATGGGAGATTTGTTCATCGTATACTATAACCAAAAGAGTCTTAGGTATATATTCTCTCCAAATGATAAAAAATTATATAGATAAGTATTCTATAGTTTCTCCAATACTATGAATTTTAGATTTTCTCTTCTCCTGTGAAGAAGAACGTGGTTGCATATGCTATCATCAGAAGATACATTTCCCAGTTGCTGATGGTGTTGTTATAGATTTTTTCCTCTTTATGGATATTCATTTCTTATGGAGATAGAGCATCATACAAACAATTTATGGTGGTCAACCCTACACTCTTACAGGGAGTCATGGTGTCACAGATTTGGGATATCAACTCTTATGAGGTCAGATGTTTGTAAGGAACACCCTTAATAGATATTCAAAATTTGTGTAGCACATCCTTCTAATCAAAGGGAACATAATAGTACCAGTGGATTTTTGATATGAGGATTAAATGGAGTTACAAAAATCCACTTTAGCCGCTCATCTGGGTGTTCACAACATGTCCCAAGACATCTAAAATTAGTTTTGGTGGTTAGAGATGAATAAGGCAGTGGCAGAATTCGTTTCTCGATGCCTCACATGTCAAAAAGTGAAGGTTGAGCACCCGGTTATAGTGGGCCTAACGCAACAACCCGAGGTGATTAAGTGTAAGTGCGATGGGATATAAATATAAATCATTATATGGTTACCACATACATCTTGGATGAATGATACCATCAGGATGATCATTGACTGAATAACCAAATCAGTCCACATAGTAGCGATTTGTGGTCAGAGTTCAATATCGAGCTTGAGACACCTCTACATATAGAAGATAGTGCAGATTCTTGGATTTCAAATGATTATTGTTTTATATCATCATGATCAATTAAAATCTCTATTGTTGATGGGATTGTAGGAGGCATTCCGGACATAGTTACACTTGTGCACAACATTTCACCAAAAAAATGATGGATCGACAGAGATGACCATTCAGATTATAGAGGAAAGGTTGTAGGCATTAATCTTTGACATTAGTCATAGCTGAGAGGATAACCTACCACTGGTGGGGTTTTCATACCACAATATATATCACTCCACCAATGGTGTGGCACATTTTGAGGACTTCTATGGGCAACAATGTAGGTTACCGCTTTAATGGATAGATCCAAGAGAATCAGAACTCATGGTCATAGAGTTGGTGAGGGTTAAAATTGAGGAGGTGTAGATCATCATGGAATAAATGAAGACTACCCCGAATGACTATAAGTCTTTTGATGATATGATGTAGAGGTATGTAGAGTTCATTTAAGGAGGCCCCATGTTTATTTGGGTCTCCTCTCAGTGTAGTTTATGGATATTTGTTTAGGGATGAAAGTTATTTCTAATGTTCACCAGCCTCCTTGTAATTTTATTTATAGTTATCGAGGTGGAATACCAATTGGTTCTACCTCTATAGTTATATTAGGTGAATTTTTTTTCCCCATGTCTAAGGTGGGGATTTTCATGCATGACCCATCACACGTGATTGACTTCGGTGAGATGGGTATCGATGATGATGTGACTTTTGTGGTGTACCTGATGGAGATCAATGATCTAAATGAGAGGACCCCTTTGGATGTTTGAATACTCTATATTGTGTTCATTGGTATCTTGAGAATGTCTAAAAACGTACATGGGTGTGTGAGGCTTCTATTCCTAATCATAACCATCATCGTTTTCTTGAATATCCCCAACTTGGGCTTCTAAAGATGTAACAACAAATGATCGGTAGAATGTAATGGATCATATTTTTGTGGTTTTATTTTTTAAATTAAATAGGAAATTATATGATGAGGCTTTCAAGAAGAATATTGATTCCATGTTATGGTGTTCCAAAAACTATTTTATTAAAAAAAAATATGTTTCTAAAAGTGTGTATATGTTTTATTTCTAATAAAGTGGAATAAATTACCTATGGGTGGCCATATCCAGAAATCAATAGTAAAATTGTGTTCGGAGCAGTGACTTTTCTTTAGGTGGGGCCAAAATTCATCCAGTGAGGGCCAATAGTGAATGTAATATTTTGGATGTAAGTATCAAAAAAATATTTCAATAAAAATATTTTAGTCAAAACAACAAAATTTAATTTTAAAATGATATTGGAGAGGGATTAAGGGTTTACCAAAAACCTGGAATTTCACTATGTCATATAGATGAATATCTGGACAATGTGTTGGAGAACAAGAAAATCTTGACAAAACGTTGGGTTTGATGAATCAATTATTGATGAATAATGATGACTCACTATTTCTCTTAGTGAAATTCCATTCGAACTCAATGTACATGGTTTGTTTTTATTTTTTCCTCCCTATTTTTCTCAATACAATGAACATGAATAAATAAATGAATGGATTTTTCCATGGGTTGTGTGTATTTTAAGTTGTATTTATTCTGGTACGATATTATTAGTGGGGTTAGTTTTATTAAGGATTTTCATTCCTTGTGGTTATTATTATGTAATTGTGCATGATATTCATAATAAAAAAGATGAGGATAGTTATATGAGTGATTTCATGTGATTTTTATTCCTCGAGGATCTTCATGCTATTCGTGATTTTATGAGAGGATGATTACTGCAACTTCAATTCGTGGGTAAACAACCCAAGACCAAAGGAAAAACACCACAATGACAATATAATATATTGAATGTGAAGGTGTAGTGAAATTAGGACAATGTAGTGTCTTATGATGGTGAAAGGCAGTGGAGTATAGAGACTCTTGGAGTAGTGGCATCAATTGGTATAAGAGGGCCACTTGGGTGGAAGGCATTACCGAATGTAGAACATGGCCAAGATGGTTTGGTCTATAAAGAGCACATGTAAGATTAGGGGCCACTGGCAAGGTGGTTATAGGAAGAGGAAGAACTTGGACTATGTGGGACTACATGTGAGCCTTCGACCAGAGCGGTGTCACGGACAGTGGAAGGGGATGCAACAAATGTGGGTCACATTCACGGATGGGGGTCCCCATGGATCCCATGGTGGCACAAACCGTGGGAGAGCCGAGGGATACACTTTCTTCCCAAAATGATTGTCGCAAAACAACATTGTTAGAGAGAATGTGGCTTGGTCATCTGGGTGCGGGATGTGGGGGTTGTGTCATGCATGTATATTGAGATTGACAAAACTAGGACACTCTATTAACCTTACGGTCCAGTGGACCGAGGCCCAAAGGCCTGGAAGGTTAGGTTGTTTCAGTTCACACTATGTCGATTCAAGTTAGACCCAAACCAGAACCTAGTCACTCTATTTCACAAAAATGGTTGTAACAATCAAATTGATGGTCTGTTTGACTAGTTTATCTAGTGTTGGACCCTAGCGACAAGGTAGTCCTATTGATGTGGCTTGGATGGATTTTATTTCATGGACCAGTATTTCTGTAGTGTTTCCCTTAGATCAGTCCTCAAGTGTACAGTACAATATTAAGTCCACATCACTGGATTTTAGTCCCCTCTAGAGACTGAGTCTTGTATATAGTTATGTTATCCCTCCCTAGTACTGTTGTGATTATTTATCTCCCTTAATTGTGGATTGTGGGAATGGATGTGACTTACGAGTGTATGGTGTTAGTACTCCATCTAATTGGTCATATTGATAGGGTTGTTTGTATTCCATATAATGGATCCCCATCATTGTAGGATAACATATATTGGTTTGTTTTTACTTTCTAAATAGGATCCCCACTTTGTATATTATGTTATTTGACAAGTGTATTTTTATTTTGATGGTTCCCAAATTAGCAGGACCTCTTCGTGAGACTCTCCAATGATATCATGGTGTGAGGAGTAAGTTCTCCCAGAATGAGAAATACTTGACCATAATCTTGTGGTAGTGATTGGTTGTGGCATATCTCTTTACATTTTTGTTGACCATGGGTATATATTTATATCCTTAGAATAGGTGTTACATACATATACATGTGTAAAACCAATTGAACTATTCTTTTGTTGTATTTTATTTGTAGATTTTACTTTGTGGTTTCAGGGTGTACAACTGAGTATTGATTTACACACCCCTACACAAGATTTTTATGCATATGTCATGTCTTTACAAATGATCAACACTTTGACAGAGTCTTACGTGGACTAGGATAAGGGATTCTTGATAGAGACCTTTGGGGTGTGATCCTATGTCTTTATAAAATTGATGAGTACCTTTCCCTTCTTGTAGTGTTTTATATGGATGAGTTTCCAAAACATATTAATTCACTTTTACTAAACGTTTTTTTAGTGGAATTGTATTCTGTCCCAATATAACACTATGTACATTAATTTCTGGGTGAAATCTGGTTGTGTGTTGTAGTGGTTTGGACACATGGTTTACTGAGTGTTTTAACATTTCATTATTTGTGGACATGGAGATGTTTGCATATATTCAGGTACATAGGCAGTGCCTCCAATGTTAGTGATATACCTACTTGGTGATAGTCACTAGCCCCTATACTATTATATATTGTTTAGGGTAGTTACATCATGGGTCCCACTAGTAAGGTTCATGACATTTGAAATCATAGTTCGTTTGTAGGGTAGACTACCACCTTACAAACCGATGATATTCATTTTTTCAATTCCACTTATCAGGGATGGGAATGATGATGTATTAAAGTGTTTATATTATAAATATATGTTATTTTTAATATAGGGTCACTATATAATATATATCTTGAAACAATCCTGACCCTAGTATCACGTAGCCATTTGATCTCATATGTCAAACAATTGATTCAAATCAATTTGTTGTACACCACGTTGAAATATTTTAAACATAAGTCCCATAAAAGAAAATATTTATCAAATGAAAAATTTAATATAATAAATATAAATAGATTCATGATATTTTATATCATATGGGGTAGTAGATACACCATATAAAAGACATAAGTGGTTATTATGTTAATTTTCTCATAGATGTAAAAAAGTGTGTTGAAAATAACTTAACTCATATTTCTATTTTTTTCAAGGTTCTTTAACCTCATATATATAATTTTTAAGAGTTCCAATAACTTATTTGAGAAACATGTTAACATTTTTTATATCATATATGATAATATTATAATATTTTATAACCTATTTGTTAACATTTTGTCATTATTTTTACATTTCCAGGTGTTAATCTCTTAGTTTCTTCAGTGTGGTTTGATATTTTTTGTTGGTTCTATTTATTAGATCATTGTTTCATCATCTAATGAAATAAAAACAAGTTTTAAATATTCTATATATTAAATATACATTTATTTATTATAATCCATCAAATTTTGGAGATAATAAATGAAATTCATAGTTCATGGAGATGGTAGGTCATACGTACACACTAACACTACTTTCATTTCATCATCAAACTAACAGAATGAAAAATAAATTATATTTATGTATATTATATTTAGAGTATCATATATATGAAATATATATAACATAAATTTGTTTAAACCATTGTTTATACTTTCAACATATTGTTTGATCGAAGCACATCTCTTTGAGGGGGTGGTAGTCTACACTCACACAAATGATGTTATCATATTTATAGAAAATGGATAGTATAAAAGTATATGTTAAAAAATAATTTCACAATAATAAATAAAAAAATATCATATATATATATATATATATCATATAAAACAATCATATCAATCATAATTCTCTACCATTAATGTCGGTAATGGAAAAATGAAAAATAATCGTTTCATGAGGCAGTAGATCATCATATACTTAAATAGTATATTTGCAACCCATTATATAAAATTGTGTGTAAGTTTATTTATAACCTTAATCATATAAACAAATTAGTATTTTTATGATAAATTTATTATTATGATCTTTGAATAAGATATTTTAAGGGGTTGATAATGGAAATAAAACTAAAGAGTTCGAGGAATGATGATACATCTTTTTTTGGTATCTCTATTTAGTTTTCACAAAAGGGTTTTATGTGATGGATTTACTAACAAAAGAAGGAATATAAAGAGGATAGGGATTTTGGACATCTATTTAGGAATATTTTTTTCAATCCATTGTGACATTATAGGTGTCAATAGGTGAGGAATGAGATCTTCTTTTATAATTCTGGTGAGGGGTACTTTTTTCAACTCTCGGACTATTAGATTAATATCAATTCGTATTAAATTAAAAATGGATCTAATTTGAGTTATTTTTAAATTTAGATAATAATGTGTCAAAATACTCTTTATGAATAATTTTTTGATATGTTTAGGTTTTTTTGCAACCCTTATCCTTTGGCATTAACCTTTAGTTAAGCACTTTTTCCCTTACTATAACTACAAATGTTTTCACTCTCCAAGGTTTCAAATAGTTCCTATAAAATGCAAAAAATAGTAAATGGATAATAGATGAAAAAAATAACCTTACCCAAATCAATTTTGTGAATGTGAATTTTAATTAATATTATATCATTTAATGAAATATTATTTATTCTAGAATACCATTAATGTCATTTTGACACTATTCAATACATAACATTTTATAACTATTAAAAAAACTTTATATCATTAAAAAACTAAATCAAAAAGACTATAAAATGTTAAATTAATCTAAAAAAATTCATGGATGGTACCGATTTTTTCAAATTATATTTATTTTTATATGTTTAATAACATTTATTTGGTTCACCCATTAACAAATCAGTTGATACATTATCATTATCTCGTAATTAAATTTTATTATTTATTTCCTAAAAATTATAAATAATCAAAATGATAATGACAAAAATATATATTTTTAATGAATATTTATAGTCAAATTTATATTCTTAATTAATATACATAAAAAATTTAATACTTATTAGAAACATAAGTATGACATATTGAACATCCCTTTGAATAAAATACTATAAGCCATAAATTCATTTATGTGTCTATAAGAGGCCATAAAATCTTCCCAATTATGATTTTTATAGCACACATCTCATCCAATAAAATGTCTACATGTGTTAATGTAATTGTAAAATTTTATTGTTACCCTTAATTACCTAAATTACCCTTAGCCGCAGTAATTAAAATATTACAAAATTTATTATTCATATGCCAAAAATAGAAGAAATATATTAATATAATTTGGGGTCATTGATTCAAAATATATAATCCATTTGTAAAATTAATAAATACATTATATTAATTAGTAAATAAAAAATTAATTCAATTCACGAAGTGAGAAAATTGTTTATTAAAGATCAAAACATACAAACGTTTGGAATTGATTTTATATCAATTTTCAATGTGAAAACGATTTAAATGAAAAAAAAATATTAATTGGTAATATATATTCTAATAATACTTTAAAACTAATGAAAATTATTATTTAAAAATATAAATTATTTTGATGAAAATTTTGTTTTGAATTTATATTTATCATTTTTATTATTTATCAAAACATGAAACTTATCAGAAGAAAAAAAAGAAAAGTCAATCAATGTAAATTTTTATATTTTCATTTAAAATTATAATATTATTTTTTCAAATAAAAAATATAAAAGTATCCAATATGGTATTTAAAATATGTTCTTAATCAAAATGCAATAAAACATCTATTATAAAAATATAGGTTTTTATGTGTAATATTAGATTTGTTACTATCATATGCATATCCAATATATTTTATGTATGTAAATAATATTTTATTGATTATAATAAAATATATATTTCATTAATATCATTAACCCATAGTAATTAATTTAATTTATTAGGGTAAAACTTCTTTCTGATCATAAAATTGTTTTTATAAATTTTTTTTCATTATATAAAATTAGTTCTTATATAAATTTATAATTAATTTTTAATCAATGGTTTCAACTATAAATATTCCTATGTTATTAAATACTATCACTAAACTCCAATGTAATAGATTTGATATATGTTGTTATCCTAAATAATAATATTGGAATAATATAATGTTGTTTGATAAAACATGGCCATGTGTATAATGCCAGCCAACTCGTTGTTGTGTTTAGAGTAAGCTTAATATGGTGTTGAATATAAATCAGGGTAGAAACAAATTAATTTTTTTACAAAATGAAAAGTATATAAAGTATTTGGGTGTTACATTTTTTCCAACATAATTAAATTAATTCCTCACATTTATACTTGATTTCTCTATCCTGGGGTTTTATATTGGTAAATAAACTATTTCTAATAAACCGAGAATGTAAATAGGTTCAATATAAATTATTATTATTATTAAGTGGGAAAATAAATTGATAATGTCACTAAAAACAAGGTTTTCAGATAAGTGAAGGTTAGTTAAAACATGGATATGGAAGGGAAATATAACCATCATGTTTGGATGGAGCGTGACAACAAAAATTTTCATGAGAAATTTATTGAACAAAAAACTATAAATTATAGATGTGATTAAACATCATTGATATCAACAAAAATTATGATAAGTGGAAAACATTTTTGTTTCAAGACCCTTTTCCTTATATTTTTAAATTATTTAACTCTCTAACAATATAATGATATATATGTTTCTATAAACGGAATCATTTCTTTTGATTATGAATGGAATTATTTATATTTATTCTCTTTGAACATGTTGCTTCATTATGTGAATGAATATATCGATATATAAAAACAAATCGAATTTACAACGTGAACTATTTCATAAATATTTAACCATTCTAAAATATTATGATCGAACTCTTTATAAATAAGGACACTGAATTTTCATAATGAATGTATCGGTAGGATTAATGAAGAAGCTTTGAATTATCACCAACCAAAAATGAAAATATGGTACTAACATGAATTATACTAAAACCTTATTGAATAAATTTTTTCCTCATTATTACCTAATTAAATCACATGTTATTTTTTATATTCCACAAATCCATAGGTGTTGTAAACTCTATCAAAGTCACCATAATCCAAATTCTCAACAAATCATTAATTAGATTTAATGTAGTTAGTACTATCCAATTTACATCTTAAAAAAATAATATTATCCAAACAACATTATCTCTATATTATAAACATGTTTTCCCTTATCCTTACCCTTAACATGTGTTTTCCAAAAACACTTACTCTGTATTAAATAACATTTTGGGTACCATTCAACATATGATCTCAAATCCATAATGAAAATTTATTATTTTATAATCTATATATATTCAATAATTAATATTAATAGAATATAATAACATAATTCCTGAATCCAAAAACACTAATACAGTAATTATTTGAATTCTATTATAGTAACATCATATGCTTTTCAATGATCTCATTGCATCATCTGAGGTATATTTCCTTGATGCTTATGAAATTTATTTGCATAGTTCCTCATTTTACTATAGTTGAAACACATAATATTAATATTTTCATTCTTCACATAGCATTATTTTTTCTTAGCACTTATAACAGACTCCCAATCCATTCAAGAATATCGTGGGGTGATTCATTCCAAAATTATCAAGTATGAAATAATTTTTTCACTAAAGTATGGATCCTTTAAATTTCAGTTTTGTTCATCATTTTGGACCTAATATTTATACCTAATGAGTTGGTGAAGGTTCATGGGGTTTACAGGGCTGGTTCGGAGCTCAGAACACAACATTTTGGAAATAGAAATGTCAAGAACATGGTTTGTAGTAAACTATGTGGTAAGGTGGCACAACTAGGTGAAACATTAGAGGTGGTGCTTTTTTTTGGTAGAGATTCACCACAAGGTTAACGCATGGTTTACCTAATTATGCTCCCGAACTATGTGAGTTCCCCTTTTCCTAGGTACATGTGCATGGTTTATGAAATTCTTGAAAAATCATGCAAACAAACCATGGATATGCTATTTTATTGGGACTTTTACTATTTTTTCCTGAATGATCTAATTAATCCACCTCATTCTTCCTAATATGAAAACCAATTGAATTATCTACCATTTCTCCCTATTTATTTATTTTGTATGTCCTAGGGTACAGATTAATATATCTCATTTTCCGAGATACGATCTAGTTTTTATTCATCATGTTGGATGCACACCAGTAAGTAATTGATTCCTTGTTTTTAATTCTTCTCCCCTCTTGATCCCGACCTAGTAATCAAGGTGTGAGAATGTTTCTATTTTTCTCAAATCTACTATGTTATAAGCCAAATAAATGGCCTATTTTTAAGTATGGGAGTGGTACAACCCTATTATTGGTTGTCTATAACTAATCCCTCATTTTTGTTTTTTTTTTGAATTATCGTGTGGGGTTCACCAATTTCATCATGTATCATTTATAGAATTTAAATTAAATTATTATACTCATTAGAATAATATTTTTGTTCTCTTAAAAAAATTTATTATTATTTTTTGGTTAAACTCACAACTTCCCACACACCATATAAGATAAAATAGAGTTGTTTAATTTTTTATCGTATTGGCACTTTGGATCCATTGGTTGGGTGTGCTCAAGTATGACCACACTAATGGTAAGAATAATTATAATAAATCTTGATTGTATCATATTATTCTGAATAGAATGTATCATGTCTCCTCCACATAACCATCCTAATGTGACTTCATAAAATTGATAATTAAATTTGAATTGTAAATTTGAAAGTATAATAAGTATATGAATTATCCAAATTTTAATGTGAATGAATAATATGAATTAAATGTATTTAATTTAGTGGAGTGAGCATTAATTATTGTATATTCCTTAAATGTATTTAATAATGGATTCATGCTACTTGGTCATGTAAAATTAATTAATTCCAAGGATTGAACCAAATGGATTTAATGATAAACTATGAATTGATTAAAGGGTTGCATTATACATGGCCTTATCACACTAATGAAAAGAAAGTATTGAACATAATGAAATATTATATAACATAATTTTTAAATTGGATTGTCTTGACTCGATCACACCATTGATTCTTATCAAGGAATGCCTTGTGTACATGGGAACCCCATTCCGATTCAATGATATAGATTTAATATGTTAGAACCCACCTAGATCCCAATTATTATATATTTAGGGATGTCTGATATGACACTATATGTTCCCTTAAATAGTATTAAAGGATTCCTTTTATACACTCATTGAATCCTTCATTTTCATGTAGAATCTGTGGTTAAATCCCATCGGGGCCCAATCATTTCATATCACCATTTAACATTTCATGAACTCTATGGAATCAGTAAGAATCTCATTATGGAATGCCTTGGACTATGCTCCTTTGGTTACACTCCTACCCCAAGACAAGATACAGTTGATAATGAGTTTTCAACCCTTGAGGTTTATGTTTCCTTGGTTATTACCTTGGAACATTATTTTTAAATGTCATTACTATTTTCCTTGGAACATATTGGAACATTCACTACTATTAATATGTGACTTATTTATAAAATTGTAAGTATATCCTTTGTAATTTTTAACAGGTTCAGAAACCATCCGAGGGATGAAGCATTTAATATGGTGTTTAGTTAAATTATAATTCTTTAATTTTTATATTAATTATCTACATTATTATATTCTATTACACAAGCTGGATGGTATATACACCATTGGTGGTGGTCCACCGATATTTATCTCACACATTCTCTTGGCCATTTGGTTCCTGAAGTAGATTACATCAATATAGTTATAAAGAAAGGGATTTTTACATATTTAAACAATTGTTTGCTTGCGATTTAGGATGGAGACTGATAGAAAATGACCAAGCCAAATATTAGGATGCATGGGATAGACATTTGATTTTCTTTGTACATCTGTGGAACTTTTGTTCCTCAAATATTATATCCATGTTTTCTATCTTTTTAGATGAATGACATATCATCATCAGTTATTCTAGTTATTTCAGTTATTTTATCTTTTTTCATTGTTTTTCATTATTACTTCTATTTACTAATATTTATTCATCTATTTTTCTATTATATTATCTATATTTTTTGCTACACAATGGAAATGCGATCATAGTCTCCCTAAGGACACATCATAGGCCCTCACTGCTATTTAGAAGCCTCTCATTTGGGGAGATGTGCTTGATGCCATATGGCCCACTAGGATCAGGGAAAATATTTAGTGTCATCCAAGACTGAGACATCAGAATGTGGTATCAGAGTAAATTATTTTCTAACATTACTATTTAGAGGATATAAAAAATATATTAGGAATTATATGGGATTTTTCATAATTTTCTCTTGGGAAACATGAACTAATGTTCGGTGTAAAAGTTGAAATTCCTAACTTATAATTTTTTCGTTATTTTCTATTACAATTGAAAGTATTTTTCCATTGGGTGATTCACATATTGGGTGGTGTCTTTTATTTTTTTATTGAGATTATATTTTATCCTAATCTCGTTGATATGAATAGACAGAGCATTGTTTCATACATCATATTAGGATACCAGAATTCACATGTCATATATATTATCATGACATAATGTTTTATTTAACTATTATGAATTTTTTAATACGACTGTGATTATTATTTGTTGTTTTTATAGAATTATTTCTCTTGTATTACACTTGGTTTAGATTGAGTGAATTCATGTCTCTGTCCATGAGGTGTATGGGACCTCACTGGTTTAAATAAGTAATTTATCAAGTCAAACCTTTATTTAATAAATAAATGGTGTTGTTTCCATTGAAGAGTTGTATGGTCACTGATTAAATGGGAGAGGATATCCATTATAAAGTGATAAATGAATTATAATATATAATAATGTCATTCCCTTATCTATACTTATCATGTTTATGAATGTTAATTTAGGGAAACTGGTAATTAACTACACAATAAAATGAAACTTATACTTGACCACTTCTTGATTCCTAGTTATCTGATCCAGTTGTTTGCTTAGTATGCATTGGGTAGTGATTTTTCTTACATTCATCATACTCTAGTGAACCAATCTTACTTTTAATGCTAGTTTTGAGGTGTGTTCTTGATATTCGTAGACCAATTACTCCACAACGTCATCAAATCATATTCAAGGAGGGTGGTGACGACCATGCTCTAGACATGGTGGGACCAAATTCACCAGTATTACCTATGGGAGGGCCACATGATGAACTTTTTACTATACATGATCGGGTTTGGGATACCCATTTTTTTTGATAGTTTACTATATCTAAATCAGTCCATGCATGGTGCTCCCTAGTTTTCACCTACAATGGATGATATAACTCATGAGTTCTTAAAGCCAAGTCATCATACCTTCTCAGGGGTTGGTGGTCAATAAGATGTGGAGTTCAAGATGGAGGACTCCCTATCTATATTTTAACATCTAGAGATGCCTCCACAGTGGAGAGAAAATCATTCCACGAAAATCCTTCGAGATTTAGCCAAGCCATGGTGGGATGTGATTACCCAAGATGGTCATCATTAGTCCATGTGGTGATTTTATTTCTATAATACCTTCTATGATAAATTATTTTCACATATGCTGGGATATGATAGAGAATATGTCTTCATGCAGCTTGGGAAGGGTTGTATGTCAGTTATGGAGTCTCCAGTTCATTTTATTGTGTTACAACACATTGCACCAATTATAGCTAGTAATTATGTTTCACATGCTACATTCTTAGAGTATTGGCTTCTGTATGTCATCCATATGCAGGTGAATGTCGTTCTCCAACCAAATTTTTATGAGATATTCAATCAGTCTCTTATCACTGAGTACACATTGAGGAACGAAAATAACACCAGGCATAGAGGATATGTTCCATAGAAGACAATAGTTTTCAATGTGGTAGAAAGTGTTCCCTCTAGGTTTATTCTCAGGGAAGTGACATTTATATTACACTTTTAATAACATCGTGGTGCGCCATCAGTGTGGATGATGAGGGAATCTGATGCTTCTCTGTGATATGGAACCACACGAGTATCATAATTCTGGTTGTATACAACATATAAATAGATTCTACAAGACCTTTCCATGTGAATTGAACAAAAAAGGATCTATTTCATATTCAATATTAGGAGCGGGGTTTTTGTACCATTTCAAGAGGAGATTTGGAATAGCATATGGAGGACTATTCAAGGAGAAGTTTGAGGATATTGTACACATACCTCTGATTACCAACATTTCGTATAGATTAGTTAAGTCCTGTGTAGTCCATCTCCTACACATGGCCATGGATTAGGCCAATTTTATGAAATATATCCAATACCCTAATGATTGGGATGCATGAACATCAACTATATGAGGTACTGATCTTGTGGTATCAGCAATAGTATTTTCATTATTTGATACATGTGAATTAGACTCTTTTTTCTCTGTAACATTTATTGAATGTTCATACTATATATTCTTTACTATTATGGGGTAGTGAACTTATATACATCAATATGATTACTAAAAAAGGAATACATCAGCATAGGGACTGCCCATTGAGGTAGGACACTACCCTTTCAAATGAGTCCACTTTATTCTTGATATGTTGGGATCCGATTTCAGTCTTCGGGTCGATTGGTTGGTTCTGTATCACACCTTTTTATACGTCTACCATCACATTGTATTGTTTACATCAATAAAAAGAATAATTTATCTTTATAAGGGTGAGTGAGATTTCTAGGTTTGTAGAACAGGACCAGAGCATTAACCACTAGATGGAGTGACCGCCCATATTAAAATTCTCTTCACGAAGGAACAAGGTTTATGAAAACTAATTTCACTCATTTAGTGAATCATATCATGGATTTCTCTCGTAACTGTTTTTTATGTTTACCTACATAGAGAGAGGTATAGTTTAATATCATGATTTTTCTATGAGGATCTCTACTATCCATTACACCATAATGGATGTAATCAATATGTATTCAACATCTCTAGCAGTAGTTATGGGAATTATAGGCCAAAATCTTTATATGTCTCAATACATACTCTTGGGTTTTCCTAGTGCTTTTTTCAAAGATGGAATACAGAACCTTACACCTTTGTGTGGATTACAGATGTATAAACTAGATTATAGTCAAGAACTACTATCCACTACTTGTAATAGATGATCTCTTAAACTATGTTTGAGGAAAATACATCTTCACGAAGATCAACCTATGATTGAGTGATTACCAAGTGTGAGTTTTTTCTTCAAATGTACCGCTTATAGCTTTCCAGAGTAGGCATTTTCTATATGTGTACATAGTTATGTTGTCCAGTGTTAGGAATGTTCTTGATGTTTTCATGGATATTAAAAATAGGTTGTTACACCACTATTTGTATTCTTTTAATGTGGTATTTGTGGATGACATATTAGTGTATTCTAATACTCATATAGACCATGCCAAACGTCATGTGACCATTCTGTGTACACTAAGATAGCGTCATCTTTCTACAAATATTGTTATGTACCACTTATAGATCGAAAAACTGGAGTTCTTGGGTCATATTATATCAGAATCAGGAGTCTCAATTGACCATGAAATGGATAGTATTATAGTTTACTAGAATTATCTGAAGAATATGTTTGATATAAAAAGATTCATTTTGAAGTATTAATATTGCATGAATTTCATATATGACTTCTCAAGTCCTTTTATCAGATTTTAGGCATAAGAATTATATCTTCCAGGATTCATTGGTCAGGATCTTTCAAGAAATTGTATTTGGAGTTGAAATGGAGGTGTCTCTTTGATCATTTTCAATTTCATCAAGACTCAAGAAGTTATACCATCTATTGGGATACATCAGGAAACGACTATGTAGTAGTGATGATGTGTGAGGATGACTTCATTTTGTATGTATCTCTAATGTTGATGCCTCATGATAGAAATTAGACAACACACGACCATGATCTAGTGTCAATTGTCCATTCCTTACAATACTAAGACAATATCTTATATGTGAGCACTTTGTGGTGTAAACTATCCACTAGAGCCTCAAATATATCTTTACATAGAATTACATGAACCTTATATTGAGAATATGGGTCAAATATCTACAATCCATTGATATTTATCATGAAAATACACTTCTGAATAGAAATGTGGTTGCAAGTGCACTACTTTAGAAAAATAAAACATAGGCCATACATGAATCCAGTGGTTAATAGATGTTAATGTCCGTATATTCTGATTTGAAACTGTAGTTTCTTTATATCCCCAAGAATTATTACCTCTCACCCTTGATATTTACCTCTTCCCCCATTGATAAGGTAAAAGGTATACATTTTTTTTAAAACTACAGACATTGTTATTTGTGAATGTATATTTAGAGACAATCAGATTCCAGATTGAATTATGGATAGATACGACATCCTTTTTATTTATGAATGTATCTAGGATCCTACAAATATGAGAAAGGTGTTCGTGCATGAGTACCAAACATATCATATGGAAATTAATCTTTTCATATGCATGTTGTATCATGAAATCTGATGATACTATTGGTGGCCTTGGATGAAATGTTAGATTGTAGGATTTATCACTAGGTGTTCCACCTATCAGTTAGTTAAGGTGGAGAACCAGAGACATGAAATATTGTTACATCCTATTATATACTCATAATGGAAATGAAAATATGTGGCTATAGATTTTTTTTGTTTTATTTACTAGATCTTGAGGGGTGGTGATACTATATGGGTTGTTATTGACTGACTTACAAAATCAATCCATTTCATTCCTATTTGGGAGATTATAATTTGATGACCGTGGAAATATTTTTGTCTATGAGATCATATGCCTACATGTATTCTCACATACTATCATTTCATATAAGGATTCTCGATTCACGTAATGGTTCTGGTAGGGATTTCTGAAGTCAATGGGAACATAGGTGATTCTGAGAACATATTTTCACCCTCAGACCGATGGACAATATAAATAGAAAATACATGTTTTAGAGGATATGATTTGAGAATGTTTCCTTGATTTTGGATATTCCTAGGTGAAGAATGTGATTTTTTCAACTACAATTAATAGAAGATTACATGTGACAATTTAGATGGATTCATTTGAGGACCAGTATGGTAGGTCGTTCCATTCACCACGATGATGGTATAGGTATGGGAGGTAGCCCTACTAGTTTGTTGTCTCATTTACGAGACTTCATACAAGGTTTAGTTTATCAAAAAGTGTACGAATACTCCTCAGTCTAGTTAAAAATCATTTTTTGATCGCCATATATTACCACTACAGTTTGAGGATGGGGATCCTATTTTCTTTTGGGTATTTTCTAGGTTGGGGAATAGATGGTTATAGAATAAAGGTATTCAATCACCTCATTATGTAGGTCCTTTTGATATTATTGAGAAAGTCAGGATGGTGCCTTATATATTGATACTACCTTATATGAATTATTCCATGCATGATGACTTCTATGTATCACAACGTAACAAATATCATTATGACCTTTCTCATACATTTGATACTGTGGGAGATGAGATAGATGGCGATGAAACCTTTTATGAGTATTTAGTACGAATCATTTACTAGAGGATGAAGGTTCTCTACAGTCTCTTTTTCCCTATGGTACAAGTGATATAGAAGAACATCCTTATTCAATATGAGACTTGGGAGAGGGAACTCGATATATATGCCTTGTGGTACGATTTTATCTGAGACTGTGTTCCTCCACCCTTGGAAGGTGAACTCCAGGAAGAGTTATTTAAAGGGGATAAGATGATAAGAACTCCATTTTTTCACTATAGTGTGGATTCATTAAAAGTTAGTCTATTTATTTATTTTGGAAAAAATTTGGACTCATAATGAGTTATTGATGGTTCTTGAGGGTGTTTGAGGCATGTTCAGAGCCCGAAACACAGTTTTTTAGTAAAACATGCTATTTCAAAAAAAATAGTAATTAGTGTTGGAAGGTCATATAGTTAGATCACACCATGAAGGTGGTGGATTTTATAAAGTATCTTTATCACATGGCTGGTGCTTGGTTTCTCTAAATGTGCTAGTGACCATTTTCTTGGGTAATCATTCATAGTTTGTGCAAGATTTGTAAAACCATTAGAACAATCCATGAACAATATATTTTAAGTGTAATTTTACTATTTTACTATAATTATCTAATTATTCCTCCTCCTTCCTGTTAATCCATATTTCTATGGTATTATTCTCTATTTCTCCCCATTTTGATCTTTTTTATGGAATACTGTAGGGATCAAGAGACCTCCTTTATCTGGGATCTGGTCAAGAATTTATTCATCACATTGGATGCCCAATGGTATGTACTAAAGTCCTTTTTTGTTGTTCTTATCCTCTCCTTATCTCAACCTAGATATGGAGGTGTGAGTGTTTTTTACTTTTTCTCAGATCAGCTCTGTTATAAGACAAATCAAATTTTGAAATCTATATATGAGTTTCATTGGTGTGGCCTTAAAAACACATGTTTTTCCACATCGTTTTAACTAATTTTTATTAATTTAATTACTTATTTTAGTACTATTTGATAAATAATGATACTTGTGTAATTTTATCACTAAATTTATTAATTTATCAATTTTTATAATTAATAGTGTATTTTAAGCCTTAAAATAATTAATTTTTTTCTTACTTTCATTTTTTAGACTAATAACTATTTTTTTAGATTTTTTTGTCTGCTTAGTTAATAATTTATCATTAATTAATTAATTAAGTTTTCTTCTGTATATAACTAATGTACTCTTAATCTAACATTGCATGTATTAAAAAAGTAAATTAATTTAACCTAATTAAGAGATGTATTTTAATAATTCATTAATTAAAATAAAAAATTATAGACTCACTTCAATTATTAATTATTTTATCTAAACTTCACTAATTAACATAATGTTTTAATAATTTAATTATTATCTATCTACTTTAAACTAATTTAACATTGTTAAAGTAACATTTATAAATAATTTAATTTTTTAATTAGAATATCTATGTTTTATAATTTAATTTTAGTTTTAATTGTGTATCAATTTAAAATTTACTTATTGTAGTTATTAATAATTTAACATAAGTTTAATTGGTTTTAAAAATTTATTTAAGTTCATGTTGCAATTAAGTTTTCAATTTTTTAGTTAATTTTTTAGTTTCAATTAATTATATTGATCATTTTTTATTTATGTTTTAATATATTTTATTTACTATGTTTATTTCGTAGGTTCAATTTCCACGGTCACGGTGTCTCCACACACCCTCTGTTACTATCTCATCGTTTCCAGGAGAAACAGTGGCACCTGTTTCATCATAGTCTCACCGTGCCTATGCCATGGGTTGCTAACAGACTCACAATGACACCCTTTGCTCCTTGCACCATCTGTAACTGTCTCACTGTGATCACTTTTCACGGTGCCACCGTCAATTCCGCTTCACTTTCTCACTGTAAACCTCAACCCCTTCTACCGTTTTTGTTATTATCTTCACAGTGTCACCGTGTCTCTGTGTCACCGTAACCCTCGTGAAACCGTTTCTTTCCTCGCAACTGTTTCATCCCTTTCTCTTTAACACCACAACTCTATCTTCTTGCTTATAACTCTGCAACTGTTCTGAACCTTTCACTCCCTCTGCCGTCGTTCTTCCACTATGAGTCATCGAGCCATCAAAGTAAGGCCGACATTAAAGAAACTCATCCATCATGAGTTGATTTTTGAACCCGCCACGTGAGGTGAAGTCACTGCTGCTCAGACGAGGTTGGTGTTGCAGTGCTAGAAGAAATTGTCGCCGGCAAGGTGGGATCCACTATTTGATGGAGAAGGTGTCACGCACCAGGCCAAAGTTGAGGTTGATGCATTATGAACTGGAGCTAGATCGAGAGAATTTAGAGGCCACACCATTGCTTGAGGAGGAGGGAAAGCAAAGGCCGTCGCGCTGTGTAAATATGGGGATCACTGCCATCCAAAGGAGTTGATCCCACCGGTCTAAAGGTATTATAGCCGTAGCGTTGGGAAGAGAAGAAGAATTTATCAAGAGTTTCTGTAGATGCTCCGCTACTGAGTAAAGGATCTCGGCATGTAGCTGTGCTGTATCGTTTTCCAAAGTTGATGCTAGAGGAGTCTGTTGTGATGAAGTCGTAGTAGAGAACTAATGTGCTATCATTGTAGCTGGATCCGCGCCATCCGAGTCTTAATTGTCGGAGGAGGGGTTGCTATGTGAGGAAGAGTAGGGAATAGAGACCGAGCCTGGAGGAAGAGTTGTGACGTCGTCAATTGAAGAATCGTCACACTGATGTCAGGGCGTCGTGCCTCCTACTGATGATTCGTGCCACTGTTTGAGGATGAGTCGATGTCGGTGATGGAGGAATACTGAACATGGAGTTGTGGATCTGCTTCCACAGCCGAGGAAGAAGACCCCCGTTTTCGCCGAACCTGGGGGATGAAAATTTAAAAAAATTTAATATTAAAACAAAAAGAAAAGATAAATAAAATAATAATGATAATAATTAATAAATTAATTCAAATTAATAATAGTATACATAATATTTTATGTATATATAATTATATTTATAATAATAAGTATATAAGTTATAAAATATGTTATTATAAAAAATTAACACGAATTTAAATAATAAAATATAAACTATAATAATTTATAAATTAAGTTAAATAGTAATTAATATAAATATTTTAACACTTTAATTTTACTTATAACATAATAACTATATTAATAAATTAGTTAATATTAATATAATCTAAATAAGTTTTACTTTCTAATTACATAATTATTATTATTAACAACTTAATAAAATTATTAAATATTTTATAATAAATTAATAATCTTAATATTTAATAATAATTATCATTTAAGATTTTTATTAATTAACGTTAATTATTTTTTAAAAAGTAAACATTAAAACTATTTATGAAAAAAAATTTGTTAACTTTTTTCTTGTTTTAATTGTTTCATTTTGTCTTTAACATATGTAGGTTCATTCCAGAGAAGAAAAAACGTCCAGATACATCTAACCAACTCACTGGGAGTTCGTTACGTGAGAAAAGTTAGTGCGACGTACTTGTCGCAAACACACACACGTTTGTAGTGAAAAAGTTAAGGATAAATTCAAGTCGGTGGAAACTGAGCGGTGAAAAGCAGCAGATGGCGGAGGTCATAAAAATAGAGCAGTAGCAGAATTCACAGGGGGGGGGACACACATTCGGATTCGCACACCTGGTGACTAATTAAAGATTCGAGAGCTTCTCTCTCATCCGAAGCATTGCAGTCCTGGAGTCAAAGGGGAAATGGAGCAGAGCATCTTTGGGGAGTTCTTTCTCCCTTTTGTTTTAACTCCTGTACTCTATGGCATTGAAATGTGTTTCTTTTATATAGTGATAATGAACAAAATGTTAGGCTAAATACTTATAGTTTGGGGGGGAAGAATTGAGTATACTGGTTATCGTTTTTTTCTTTTCTCACTATCCAGTTAATGTGATCGGAATTGATCGGTGAGGTCAGTTCTGATTACAATTAATTGAAACGTACCACTTGTGCTTCATCTGAGATTTCCACATTTATATGGTGAGTTTAAATGTGGATTGATTTTCTCGAATGATTAAATGGAAATAAAAAGGGTACAGGATATACGGCGAGTTAGTTATGTGTTCTTTTTCAAACTTGAATTATTTTATGTTGGTTAATCTAAGGGTGGTGAACTCTGAAATTGGCCGGCTTGAGTGATTATCTCTTGGCGAGGGAAATAAATCACTCTATTTCAGTGGTATTAGTTTTGATCAATGTCTTGAGAAATTATACCTTCAAAACTAGTAGATTTGATATACTCCCCGGATGTTTTTCTCCAGATTTTTTACTTTTTAGTGCATTGTTTCTCTGTTGCTTTCTGTTTTGAGCCTTTTCCTTATTCTGATACATTTTAGATAAAAAAACAAATCTAAAAAAAAAGTTTTGTTTCAGTTGTGCATTATAGTAAAAATAAATGAATAGAATGATTAGAAATTCAACCTCACTGCTGACAACACTGGGTCTTTAGTTAGATTTTTTTTAGAGAATAGTGGCCAAAATAGCCTTCCCTGTGGGTTCGACCCTGCTTGCCACATATACAGTAGTTAGTAGGAAAATAAAGTTTAAACTTTGACTGACTTCAACGACATTTTAGGTCATGTTTTTGGCACCGTTTCCATGGAGGGAACAAGCCATTACTCAAAAGAAAAACATTTAAAAAAAATGCATATATATAAAATCTTATAAAAATTGAAAATTTTGAAAACATTATGAAAAAAACTGTTACTTTACATTCTGAGTTTTTACTGCTGAAACTGTCTATTGTTGTGTGTATGAGCACAAGAACATCTGCTATTAGATTAGAGCCTATAAACCCTAAATTAGATAAACACTTAGCTGCTCTAAGAAGAAAGAACAAAACTGAAATGGAAAATCAAGATAATAGAGTTCCTAATAATAACTCCCAAAATAACCATCCAGAACTCTTAGATAAACATGAACGGCCTAGGATAAGGGACTTCCAACTCCCTCAAGTTTCAAGCAGCCCATAATCCATTAGTTTAAGTCCTAGTTCCAGAAACTATGAATTGAAACAGTCACATATTTCTCTGCTGCCTGCATTTAATGGGCTCTCTAATGAGGACTCTCTAGCCTTCATTAGAGACTTCTACAACACTGTGTAGAAATTACCAATCTTAGGACTCACTGAAAATGAACTAAGGATGAGAGTTTTTCCCTTTTTCCTTAAAGGGAATGCTAGGAAATAGTTTTTAAGTCTAGATGAAAACATATTTGAGAACTGGGATCAAGTTTATAACTCATTCATTATGAAATTTAATCCCCAAAGATTAAAAGAAGAACTGAGAACTAAAATCAATAGTTTTTATCAAGAGGATGGAGAAGCTTTCCAAGAATCTTGGGATAGATTTAGGGACCTGCTTAGGAAGTTTCCTCATCATCAACTCCCATCACGTCTACTTATGGACACCTTCTATGAACGGATTTCCTCTTCTTGTCAGAACTTAGTGGATCAAGATGCTAGGGGTAATTATAATGATAAGACTGATGAGGATTTGAGACAAATTTTCAATAATCTGGCCCTTAATTCTCAACATAAGAATTCAATAAGAAAGAGAGTCCATATGAATGTTAATACTGGTTTAGGAGCTGATACTCAAAGTCAACTAGCTGAAATCACCCACCATCTTCAAACATTAATGAACTAGAATTCAAAACAAACTCTTAACCATGTTGAGAACCAGAATCAGTATCAATCTCTTAGGCAACAGTGCACTCAATGTGGTATGTTTGGGAACTCTGAATTTTTTTTCTTAATGTTGATCTAACAGCCCAACAACTAGAAAACTCAAACATTGTTAATTATGGTTCTAGGATGCCTCAAAAAGAAGATCCATTTTCAAATAATTACAACCAAGGCTTTAGGAACCATCCTAATTTTTCATAGAAAGGTCAAGGATTCATTAAACAACCAACTTCCCCTAATTATCAGAACCAACCAAGACCGAACCTTCATAATCAACAAAGGGGTGAGTCATCCAATACACAAGGAAAAAATGACAGTCACATGTCTTCTAAACTTGATCTAATGTTGAATTAGCTAACCAAGCATCAAAGTCAATATGAGTCAGAAAAAATGCAAACTGAAGTGAGAATGAAGAACATGGAAACACAGCTAGGCCAATTAGCTAGAGACTTGACTTCTAGGGATAAAGGTAGACTTCCAAGTACCACTGAACTTAACCCTAGGGAGAATTCTATGGCTGTTGTAACTATAAGTTGTCTTAATACTCAAACGGTTGCTGAAAAAACTGTAAAAAAAGGCCAAAAATGAGAAACTGTTTGAATCTGGAAATGAAAATATGCTCTGTTCACAATCTGAAAATTCACAAAAAAAATGTTGAAAATAACGAGAATCTGAACTTGTCACCTGGATCTCAAGCTGAAAATTGTTCTAAAATCAAAATAATAAAGGAAAAGAAAAAGTCGTGGAAGAGGTGAGGGACATGCCTACTGTTTTGAAGAATGTTTCCCCACCCATCCCTTTCCCTAGAAGCTGAAACCTCAAAGAAATACCAAGGATGAACTTCTTCAGTTCCTTGGTCTCCTTTCTAATCTTCAAGTGAACATCCCTTTTATCAGAGCCTTAATTCAAATCCCATATTACCTGAAATATTTAAATAAAATTGTTTCAAACAAAAAGACCCTTGAAGAATTTGGTACTTACAGCCTCACTGAAGAGTGCAGTGCTGTTCTTCAAAATAAAATCCCATCAAAATTGAAAGACCCAGGTAGATTTGTCATCCCTTGTACCCTAGGAAATTCAGGTCATCTTAATTGTTTTTGTGATCTAGGTTCTAGCATTAACCTACTCCCATACTCACTATTTCGGTAGTTGAGGATGGGTGACCTTCAACCCACCACGGTCATACTATAGTTAGCTGATAGATCCTTCACTCATCCCGTGGGTCGAGTAGATGAATTACTAGTTGGGGTTGGGAAGTTATTCTTGCCTGCTGATTTTCATGTCTTGGATATGGAGTGTGATCAAGAGGTACCTATAATCTTGGGTGGGCCCTTCTTGGACACATGCAGAGCTGTCATAGTTGTGTCTAAGGGTCAACTGATTTTCAAAATTGGTGAACAAGAAGAAGAGTTTAATGTTTTTAAAAATATGAAGGGACGAACGTATTCTGAAGACTGTTAAGAAATTGAGTCTCTTGAAGCTGAATGTTCTTGTAAGAATCAACTTGAACTCATTGAAGAATCTGAAAATCATTCCTCTGTTGAAGAAAGTATTTGTGAAGCTGAAAATCTTTGTGAATCTGTTTTGGAAGTTGAAAATTCTGCTGTGACAACCAAACTAGAAAATCTTCCAAAACTGGACAACTTTCCAGTTTCTACTGTAGGAGAGTCCCCTGTTTCTGTACTTTGGAGTTTTCTGAGTGAATTTGAGGGTGTTTCTGTTAGCATCAACCCTTCTGAGTACTTTGATGATACCTAGGGAGAACTTTTGAGGCAATTAGTTGATTCTTCTTTGATAAACCTGCTGAAATATGATATGGAAAGTCTAGACAGCATACTACCCACCTTGGACAGTAGGACTCTTATCTCTAAATCTGAACTTGTAATTGAAAATCTTTCATCTTTTAATACTCTTTACATGAAATATATTGAAGATCTTAGACCTCCCAGGCCTAAGAGTCTTTCTTTAAGTGTAGAACCACCCACTCTTGAGATGAATCCCATTCATGCCCATCTTAAATATTCATTCATGAGTGAGAACTCTACTTTGCCTGTAATAATCTATTCTAAACTTAATGAAAACCAATAAGGAAAATTTTTGGAAGTCTTGAAGAAGTTTAAATCTGCCATGGGCTAGAAAATAGCTGATATCAAGGGTATTAGTCCCTCATTCTCTATGCAGAAAATTAGTATGGAGCCTGGTCATAAGCCTAGAGTAGAATGTCAAAGAAGATTAAATCCTAATATGGAAGAAGTTGTGAGAGAGGAATTGATTAAATTGTTAGACACTGGAATGACATATCCCATCTCTGATAGTGCTTGGGTCATCCCTGTCCTGGTTTTCCCCAAGAAGGGAGGTTTTACTGTAGTTAAAAAGGAAAATAATGAAGATGTCCAAGTTAGGAAAGCCACAAAATGGAGAGTTTGTATTGTTTATAAGAAGCTTAATGCAGCCACTAGGAAGGACCATTTTACTATGCCCTTCTTTGATCAAATGCTTGAGAGGCTTGCTAGAAATGAATTTTGCTATTTTCTAGATGGGTATTTTGGTTACAACCAGATTCATTTTGATCCAAAGGATCAGAAGAAGACCACTTTCACCTGACCATTTGGAACATTTGATTACTGGCGGATGCCCTTTGGGTTGTGTGGAGCTCCAGCCACCTTTCAAAGGTGTATGATGGCTATATTTTCAGATATGATTGAGAGAATCATTGGATTTTTCATGGAAGACTTTTTTATAGTGGGGAGTACTTTTGATACTTGTTTAGGTAATCATAAGTTACTCTTGTAGAGATGCATTGAAACCAACCGTGTGCTTAATTGGGAGAAATATCAATTCATGGTTACATAGGTTATTTTCCTTGGTCATAAAGTTTCAAGGAGAGGTTTGGAAGTTGATACTGCTAAGGTTGATTTTATACAAAAATTTCCTCCTCCTGTTAATGTCAATGGTGTTAGAAGTTTCTTAGGGCATGCCGGTTTTTACCGGAGGTTCATAAAGGATTTTTCTAAAATCGCAAAGCCCTTGTGTTCCTTACTGGTAAAGGATGCACCTTTCAATTTTGATTAAAACTACTTGAAATCATTTAATATGCTTAAGGAAAAACTCACTACATCACCTATCATTACTGCACCTGATTGGAAATTACCTTTTGAGCTTATGTGTGATGTTAGTGACATGGCTGTATGTGATGTCCTTGAACAGAGGAAGGATAGGAAATTGCCTGTGGTATACTATGCTAGCAGACTGCTAGATGATGCTCAAAATAATTATACCACCACTAAAAAAGAATTGTTATCTGTTGTGTTTTATCATGATAAGTTTAGAAAGTATTTTTTAGGCTCAAAAGTCATCATTTTCACTGATCATTCTTCTTTGAAATACATTCTGTCTAAAAAATAAACTAAACCCAGGCTGATTAGATGGTTCTTATTGTTATAAGAGTTTGTCATAGAGATTTGGGATAAGCAGGGAGCTGAAAACATAGTTGTCGATCACTTATCTAGGCTTCCTGTTAGCCAATTTGAATCTGAGAATCCTAGAGAGCTAAATTCTTTCTTTCCTGATGGGAAGCTGCTCAATGTGTCAGTTAGGCAATCTACTTGGTTTGCAGACTTTGCAAACTTCTTTGCAGTAGGTGTCATTCCCAAAACTCTATCTAATAATCAAATAAAGAAATTCATTTCTGATCATAAATATTATCTATGGGATGATCCCTTTCTGTTTAGGAGGTGTGCTGATGGTATTCCAAGGAGATGTATTCCTAAGGAAGAGATGTTGTCTTTTCTTAAAGGTTTTCATTCTTCACCTTGGGGAGGTCACCATGGGGGTGAGAGGACTACTCAAAAAGTCTTGCAGTCTGGTTTTTATTGGCCTAATCTTCTTAAGGATGCTAGAAGTTTTTTGTTTGGGTGTGACAGGTGTCAGAGACTGGGCAATGTGGGTAGGAAGCAGAAGTTACACCAAAAGGGTATTTTGGAGGTAGAAATTTTTTATGTTTTTGGGGGTTGTATTTCATGGGTTCATTTCCATCTTCTCATGGTAATGAGTATATTCTTGTTGTTGTGGATTATGTATCTAAGTGGGTTGAGGTAGTATCTTTACCCAACAATCAAGCTAATTCTATAATAAATTTTTTTAAAAAGAATATCATTACAAGATTTGGACTCCCAAGAGATTTTATCACCGATAATGGAACACACTTTAAGAATTACATGTTTATGTCTTTGATGGAAAAATATGGTTGTCTTCACAAAACTGGTACTCCTTATCACCCACAGTCCAGTGGACAAGTGGAAATTTCTAATAGAGAACTAAAACAAATACTTGAAAAAACTATTTCAAATTCTAGGAAGGACTGGCCACTCAAACTGGATGAAGCATTATGGGCATATAGAATTGCTTTCAAGACCCCTATAGGAATGTATCCTTATAGGCTATTGTTTGGGAAATTCTATCATTTACCTGTGGAGTTGCAACATTAATCATATTGGGCAGATAAGGCTCTGAATTTTGATTTAAAGAGTACTGGTGAGAGGATATTGCTTGAGATGAGTGAATTAGATGAGATTAGAGAGAAAGTTATGATAATTCAAGAATTTATAAAGAGATGACTAAGATATTTCATGATTCAATCATTGAAATTCGGAATTCAAACCTGGACAGACGGTCCTCCTTTGTAATTCTAGACTCAAACGCTTTCCTAGGAAGCTGAAGTCCAAGTGGTCTAGACCATTTACTGTAGTGAGAGTTTTGAAGAATGGAGCTGTTGAAATTGTTGGTGAAGAGAATAAACCCATGTTGGTCAATGGTAAAAGATTGAAACTTTATTTTCAGGGTCATCTAAAGGGATTGGATGCCTTCACTTTTCTTGAAAATTGTTCTTAAATGAATTATGGCTAGGGACTTTAAAACTAGCGTTGCATGGGAGGAAACCCATGGTCATTGACTTGTTTATAAATAAGCAATTTGTGACTAAATAAAGTCTAACTGAAGAGTTAAAAATCAGTGCTTCATGTGATTCAACCCATAATTCTTCTTTGTTTTCATTTTTATACGCTTTAGTGTTGAATAAAGTTCTGCTTTGATTGTCTTCCTTATGCTCTATATCTGCTGGAAGTTTTTTATTGGCTTACATTCTCTATTTTTTCGGATGATGCTGCTGTTATCTAAGGAGTGGAATTACCATAGTCATTTTCAGACAAGAACTTAGTCTGGTAAGTATTTCAACTTGGTGCATTCATTTTTCTACTCCTGTTTTTTGTTAATAAAATCTTGCTTGCTTAAAAAATCTGCCTGTTTTTAAAAAAACACTTCTGCTTCATGTCACTTTGTAAATATAAAAAACTGCATGTGCCTATTGCTGTAAATTGAATTTCATTGATATTAAAAACTCTTACTGCTTGAAATTAAGTGTGGGGTGTTCATTTATACTGAAAATCTTGTTTTGAATCTTCTTGTATCTTTTAGGTGTTTAGCATGAACTTTGTCTACTATATTGAACATTTTATTGAACTCAATCTGTTAGAATTCTTACACCCAATTAATTGTGCACCCACACATTATATACTTCTTTTTAGATTTAATGAAAATATTTTTCACTTTAATGTGTGTCTGTATATGAACCTACTGTAAGTTATTTATTGTGGAAGACAATATTTTTGAACTTCATTGAGACCCTTTATATATGTCAAATATATATTTAATGAAAATCTGTTTTGAACCTTAATTGATTAATTGTTCTTCTCCACTTTAGAAGTCAACATTGGGGACAAAGTCGGGTTTTATGTGTGGGGTATGGGGTCAGTTCTTGACTGTGCTAAACTATGATTAATTGAAATCCCATCAATTCCCACTGCAAATTCAAAATTTTTGGTAAAAAATGATTAATTTTTTTTTTTCAAAATTCGTGCAGAATTTTAGACTTTTCAACGTACTCAATTTTGTCTTGCCTTGGGATAAGTTCTTTTTGGAAATTAAGAATTGCATTAAATCAGAAATTAATTGGTTTGTATGATTTCTAAGTGGTTTAGTTTAGTGATTTAATGGAGATTTGGTTTAGGAACTACTTCTGAATGTGATGTGGGTCACCTATTTATGGAGTTATGATCATACCATTGGAACTAGAAGTTTGATTCTGATTCTAGGGGCCTCTTCAATATGTTAATTATTAAAACAAATTTCTTTAATGATCCAATTTAAATGGTTTTCCTAGAAGTCATTTGAAACTGGAGTAATTTGGGCATCTGGGATCCTGCGGTGAGTATCTGAGACCCTAGATGCTGGGTTCATTTCTGTTAACTATAAGCCCTCTGTACACTCTGAATAAGTGCATTGCACAATGGTCATCACAATGATACATGGCTTGGGAAAAATAAATAAAGTGTCTAGGGTAAAAAATGAGCTCATTAAGGTGAGGGGAATGATGAACGCCAGATGAAGAAGGGATCAATTGATTTATATAGAAATCATTTAGGTTGTATCAAAAAAGTGATTCACAAAAAAATTATTTATTCTTTGATTCCTAGGAGATGAGTCAAAGTACAAGGTTCCTCTGGTTATGTTATTAATTCCACATAAATTTACCTCTTGTCACTCTTGGATTTTGGACTTGAGCTTGGATAGAAGTTAGCCACTTAGTAGTACTATATATGAGGCATGAAAGTTTCATTACATGATGATTCATAGTTCTCAAGACGTCCAGTGAGTATTTTCTAAGGCAAGATTCATATGAGCAATTTATTTTCAAAGCCTTTTGACATGTTTTTGAAGTCCTCTGTTTTATGTTCTGGAAATATTACATTTTGATTTGAATTATAAACATACATCTGGTTTCATAGATAATAAAACATGAGATTGTTTGAGGAAAAACAATGTTTAAGTGTGGGGGAATTTTATGTGGCCTTAAAAACACATGTTTTGCCACATATTTTAACTTATTTTTATTAATTTAATTACTTATTTTAGTACTATTTGATAAATAATTATACTTGTGTAATTTTATCACTAAATTTATTAATTTATCAATTTTTATAATTAATAGTGTATTTTAAGCCTTAAAATAATTAATTTATTTCTTACTTTAATTTTATAGACTAATAACTATTTTTTTATATTGTTTTTTTGTCTGTTTAGTTAATAATTTAACATTAATAAATTAATTAAGTTTTCTTATATATATAATTAATGTACTCTTAATCTAACATTGCATGTATTAAAAAAGTAAATTAATTTAACTTAATTAAGAGATGTATTTTAATATTCCATTAATTAAAATAAAAAATTATAGACTCACTTCAATTATTAAGTATTTTATCTAAATTTCATCAATTAACATAATGGTTTAATAATTTAATTATTATCTGTCTACTTTAAACTAATTTAACTTTGTTAAAGTAACTTTTATAAATAATTTAATTTTGTAATTAGAATATATAAGTTTTATAATTTAATTTTAGTTTTAATTGTGTAGCAACATAAAATTTACTTATTGTAGTTTTTAATAATTTAACTTAAGTTTAAATTGTTTTATAAATTTATTTATGTTCATGTTGCAATTATGTTTTCAATTGTTTTAGTTAATTTTTTAGTTTCAATTAAATATTTTGATCATTTTTAATTTAATTTTTAACTTATTTTATTTACAATGTTTATTTCGCAGGTTCAATTTTCACGGTCACGGTGTCTCCACACACCATCTGTTACTGTCTCACCATTTCTAGGAAGAACAGTGGGACCAGTTTCATCACGGTCTCACCGTGTCTATGCCATGGGTTGCTCACGGACTCACCATGACACCCTTTACTCCAGGCACGCTCTGTAACTGTCTCACTGTGATCCCTTTTCACGGTGCCTCCATCAATTCCGCTTCACGGTCTCACTATTAACCTCAACCCATTCTACCGTTTTTGTTTTTATCTTCACGGTGTCACCGTGTCTCTGTGTCCCCGTAACCCTCGTGAAACCGTTTCTTTCCTCACAACTGTTTCATCCCTTTCTCTTTGCCACCTCAACTCTATCTTCTCTCTTATAACTCTGCAACCATTCTGATCCTTTCGCGCCATCCGCCATCGTTCTTCCACCATGAGTCATCGAGCTATCAAATTAAGGCCAGCTTTAAAGAAACTCATCCATCACGAGTTGATTTTTGAACCCGCCACATGAGGTGAAGTCACTGATGCTCAGAGGAGGTTGGTGTTTCTGTGCTAGAAGAAATTTTCGCCTGCAAGGAGGGATCCACTATTTGATGGAGAAGGCGCCACGCACCAGGCCGAAGTTGAGGTTGATGCACTTTGAACTGGAGCTAGACCGAGAGAATTTGGAGGCAACGCCATTTCTTGAGGAGGATGGAAAGCCAAGGCCGTCGCGCTGTGTAAATCTAAGGAGCGCTGCCATCCAAAGGAGTTGATCCCACTGGTCTGGAGGTATTATAGCCGTAGCGTTGTTAAGAGATGAAGAATTTATCAGGAGTTACTGTAGATACTCCGCCGCTGAGTAAAGGATCTCAACATGGAGCTGTGCCGCATCGTTTTCCAGAGTCGATGCTAGAGGAGTTTGTTGTGATGAAGCTGTAGTAGTGAGCCGATGCGCTATCGTTGTATCTAGATTCACGCCATCCGAGTCTTAATCTTCGGAGGAGGGGTTGCTATGTGAGGAAGAGTAGCGAACAGAGACCGAGCCTGGAGGAAGAGTTGTGATGTCATCCGTTGAAGAATCGTTTCACTAGAGCCAGGGCGCCTGCATCCTACTGATGATTTGTGCCATTATTAGAGGATGAGTCGATGCCGGTGTTGGAGGAATACTGAACAGGGAGATGTGGATCTGCTTCCACAGACGACGAAGAAGACCTCTGTTTGCGCTGAACCTGTGGGATGAGGATTTAAAAAAAATTAATATTAAAAAAAAGAAAATATAAATAAAATAATAATAATAATAATTAATAAATTAAGTCAAATTAATAATATTATACATAATATTTTATGTATATATAATTATATTTATAATAATAAGTAGATAAGTTATAAGATATGTTATTATAAAAAAACTAATAAGAATTTAAATATTTAAAATATAAACTATTATAATTTATAAATTAAGTTAAATAGTAATTAATGTAAATATTTTAACACTTTAATTTTACTTATAACACAATAACTATATTAATAAAGTAGTTAATATTAATATAATCTAATTGAGTTTTACTTTTTAATTACTTAATTATTATTATTAAAAACTTAATAACTTTATTAAAGATTTTATAATAAATTAATAATCATAATATTTAATATTAATTATCATTGAAGATTTTTATTAATTAACTTTAATTATTTTTTAATAAGTAAACTTTAAACCTATTTATGAAAAAAAAATTTGTTAACTTTTTTCGTGTTTTAATTGATTCATTTTGTATTTAACATGTGCAGGTTCATTCCAGAGAAGAGAAAACGTCCAGATACATCTAACCAACTCACCGGGAGTTACTTAAGTGAGAAAAGTTAGTATGACGTACTTGTCGCGAACACACACATGTTTGCAGTGAAAAAGTTAAGGATGAATTCAAGTCGGTGGAAACCAAGCGGTGACAAGCAGTAGATGACGGAGGTCATAAAAACAGAGCAGCAACAGAATTCACAGGGGGGATTATCATTCGGATTCACACACTTGGTGACTAATTGAAGATTCGAGAGCTTCTATCTCGTCTAGAGCATTGCAGTCCTGGAGTCAAAGGGGAAAAGGAGTGTAGCATCTTTGGGGAGTTCTTTCTCCCATTTGTTTTAACTCTTATACTCTATTTCTTTGAAATGTGTTTATTTTATATAGTGATAATGAACAAAATTTTAGGCTAAATACTTACAGTTTGGGGGGGGGGAATTGAGTATACTAGTTATCGTTATTTTCAATTCTCACTATCCTCTTAATGTGATCGGAATTGATCGGTGAGGTTGGTTCTGATTACATTTCATTGCAACGTACCACTTTTTCTTCATCTAATATGTCCACATTTATAAGGTGAGTTTAAATGTGGATTGATTTTCTCGAACGATAAAATGGAAATAAAAAGGCTACAGGACAAACGGCGAGTTAGTTCTGTGTTCTTTTTCAAACATGAATTATTTTAAGTTGGTTAATCTAAGGGTAGAGAATTATGAAATTGGCCGGCTTGAGTGATTATCTCCTGGCGAGGGAAATAAATCACTCCATTTCAGTGGTATTAGTTGTAATCAATGTCGTGAGAATGTAAACCTTCAAAACTAGTATATTTGATATACTCCCCAGACGTTTTTCCCCAGATTTTTTGATTTTTAGTGCACTTTTTCTCTGTTGCTTTCTGTTTTGAGCCTTTTCCTTATTCTGATACAGTTTAGATAAAAAAACAAACGTAAAAAATGTTTTGTTTCATTTGTTCATTATAGTAAAAAAATAGAAAGATTATAAATTCAACCTCAGTGCTGACAACAGTGGTTCTTTAGTTAGTTTTTTAGAGAATAGTTGCCAAAAAATCCTTCCCTATGGGATCGACCCTAGTTGCCACATATACAATAGTTAGTAGGAAAATAAATTTTAAGCTTTGACGAACATCAACGACAGTTTAGGTCAGTCATACAACCCTATGTTTTCTGATCTAAACTCATCCATCATGTTTTATGATTTTGGACTTGTTGTTTGCACACAATGATTTCATCAGTTTTAGTCTATAGAATTTATATGACAAGATTATAATAATTATAAGCATTTGGTTATTCACTATCTAAATTTGTGATTTTTTGTCGGTGGTTATTCCCACAACACCAAACATCCCATGTATGATGAAATACCATTGTTTGTTTTTTAGTGTTTTGAAAATTTTTAGCCATTGTTTGGATGTACTCGAGCTTCATCACATTAATGGGAGGCCTCTTTATAATAAATTATTTTTATATCTTGTAATGGTGAATGGAAATTACCAAGTCACTTCCACATTACCAGCATTATGTTTTTTCGTACAATTGATAATTAAATTTTAAATGGAAATTACAATTCATTCTACGTTTATGACTTGATCGAATAAAATGTGAATGAATAATAGATTTCATGTCTATAGAATCCCTTACCCTATTCATGGAAGGTATTGGAGTGAACATTTATGGATGAAAATGTCATAAATTTTGTTAATAATGGTTCCATGCTACTTGGACTTGTCAAACTAATGAAAGGAAACATATGAACCAAAATTTATTATTGATAAATTATTAATTGACTAATGTGTTTCATTATCTTTATTCTTATCACACTAATGAAATTCAATGATTGAAATGAGTTAAAATTTATATGAATTCATTCTTAATAGGAGTGCCCTGACTCAATCTCAATTTTGATTCATATTATGGAATGCCTCGTGTACTTGGGAGCCCAATTCTGATTCAAGGATAGGGATTTCTTATGTTCAAACCAATTTATATCCCAATTAATTTCTATTCATGGATGCCTGATATGACACAATAGGATCCCTCATGTATTTTTAATTTGTATATTTGATACACTTCTTATATTCATCATTGACAAGTAGGTTCCATTGTTGAGGCCCATCTAACTCAGTCTTTGCATAGCCATGATTTACCATGGATAAGGTCTTTGGAATCAGTATGCATCTCATTGTGGAATGCCTTGGACTATTCTGCTTGTATTATAATCTTACCCCTATCCAAGATATCATTTTTACAAATTTGGAGACCCTTTTGGTCTACATTTCCTTGGTTATTACCTCAGAACTTCAATTTTAAAATTCATCACAGATTTCATTGTTACATCATAGAATATTCACTATTATTAAAATATAAATTATTTATAAATTAGTTACAATCATATAATGAATTGGTTACAAGTTTAGATACCAACCAAGGAATAAATTAGGTACTTTGGAATTTATTAAAATCATACTACGTTGCTTTATATATGAATCCCTGCACACTGTTATATACCATTTAACATGCTAGATGTTATAGATAACATTTTTGGTGGCCCACTGAGATTTATCTGACACCCTCTCAGGGGGATTTTTGGTACCCAGATTGGATTACACGAATGAATGTGTTGATAAAAGGGACAATTACGACTTCGAACAATTCATTTATAGATTTTTAGGATGTAGAATGATAGTAGATGATCGATCCAAAGCTCAATATTATATTGATTGTATTTTGATTTCCATTAATCTTTTGTGGATCATGTAATGCAAGTTTTCTTGTATCCAAGTTTTCATATTTTCTACATACATGACATATCACAATCATTTATTCAATTTATTTTTTTTATTATTAATATTGTCTATATTTTCCCTTGTGAATTTTGTTTACATATATTACTTTAGCAATTTACCTTTGTTATTATATATCTATTGTGCTACACTCTTGTAATGATTAAATAGTCTACCCAGGGACACACAGAGGCCCTAACTTCTAGTCAGCAGACTCTGCAATTATGGGAGATGTGCTTGATACCTTGTGGACCATTAAACATGGGTCACCTATTCAGTGGCATCAAGTTATAGGAAGTCACATATCACATGTTGGAAAATCATTCTTCCCCTTGCTCCCAATATCCATTATTATCTTTTATGTCCTCTTATTATCATTCATTCTTTTCATGTCACGATAAAAAAAAATTCATGATAGAACATGTGACTATATCTTCATATTGTTATAAATTTTGTGAGACTACTACCATTGGTGGGAATGGATTTAACACATTAAATATATGATGAATCATAGAATTTTGGTTACCCATGTATACCATATAAATACTTATAGTCTTTATAAATTTTGCTTCATATTGAGAAACATTGTTATCCTCATTTTACCTCAGACATAGAAATTTTCTCACAATATATGCTCTATATTCTTGATGAATATATTTTTCTATGAAAATATCTTTAAATCCTTCCCTTATAAGTTTTTTATTTCATAATCCTACTTAGTGTTTTGAATCAATTACCACCATTCATCCACATATCAAAAAATATGAAAAATTACTAGTGAAACATTATTTCTTTCAATATATTCTGAAGAATGAAATATCATTTATAAGAAAATATTAATTTTTCCACCTCATATAGATTTATAGTCTCATTTAATGTTGTAGGTTGTTTCATGATACAACCTCACATTTTTCCTCCGCATTTTGGGTCATGCTACTCCATATGAAAAATGATATTTTCCATAACCTGGGTTAGTAATCCTAGTATAGTAAAATGTTGATCAAAACTAGTTACAACTCTAGAATCAAAATAATTATCTTACTTTAGACGGAAATCCCTAAATTAATTACATGCATTGATATAGTTCAATTCATTGCACTAGAATCCATTAATAAGTAATTTAATACATTATATTAGGTTAGGAATCATAATGAATAATTTGAAACTAGTAAAAAACATAATGTAAATTGAAAAATTTATTCATAGGTAGTCTCATAATCAAAAACAGGATTTCTTTGGGTATATATTTACTTTTAAATATTCATAATATTTTGTGAATAAAAAGTGAATTATCATAATAATATTGCACGATTGTGTCAAAATAGTTTTATAGTAATGCAGATTTTAATTCACCAGGTTACAATGAGTCAAGATGAAAGCACCTTATTGGAATTTTTACCCCTAGATTAATCTGTACCAAAACCAGGTCCACTTTACGTGTCCACGGAGAGTTTTTTTCTTAGAAAACCCACATAATATCTAACTTACTAAAATTATAGGATGTTATTTTATACATATCCTCAGTGGATATCACAGGATTATGTTCCCACATCATAGTTTTCTAAATCTAGATTCGAATGTTTCTACTACACTTACTCTGATACCAACAATAATGACCCTCACACTAGTAGCCCAGATCTGGTTCCTTAATTTAATATATTAGAATAATATAAAAGGAATATCATACTATGGTACAAAAAATTTCAGTATTCATGTAAAACAAGATACATACATGTAATCTAAATTAAATTTTAAAATATTAAATACCAAAATAATTTTGTTGAGTCTATTACTATTCCACCTTTGATTAACGATGCATATATGTCATACCATACATCCCAGAATCTTGGGTAATGATGAAGCATATAAAAGAGATGAGATGAAACTCTCATTTAGTGTAATCGTACAATAGAAGGTATGAGTACATATGTCATATTAAATATGGGAATGTAAATAATTGATACATGTGTTATTTAAATAATCACATGACCTAGGGATCCTAGCAATGGATATTATATCTAATTAAATAATCAAATTAATTAATAATTATGATTTAATCCATATTGTTTTGAGTTTTCTCTATCATGATCGATAATCAAGATAATTACATTCACGATCAATCGTTCTGATAGTTTATATATGTGAGTAGAAATCTTTCTGATTTGATTGATGATATATCTTCCTGTCAATTTCAAATATATCGGAAACATGTGTGAAAGGGTTGTGGGTTTCTAATTTTTCTCAAAATACTACCAATTAATCAAGTATATTTTATTAAATAGTCCCCAACCCATATTTCATTCATTTAATAGTCCCCAAAATATCTCATACTATTACAAATCTTCCCACATATATCAAAATATTGAGTTAATACGAAATTTCTCTTTCAACAAAGAAATATTTGAATTATAAACCCCATAAAAGTAAATAATTATCAAATGAATCAATGAATAAAATGGAGATAATGATATTAAATATATTAAATATAAAATGGTGAATTATATTCATGACATGAAAGAAGTAATTGGTTATAATGGAAAAATCTCACAAATGTAGAAAATGAGATTAAAATCCCTTACCACATACATTCATTTAGGGTGAACATAATTTAACCTCAATTATAATGTTTTTAAGATATTTATTAACTTTTTGAAAAACTATATTGATATTTATTATATCATATATGATGATTTTAAATTATATTATTACATATTGGTTATTATTCTTTCATTATTTTCACTATTTCATGTGTTAATTTCTAAAATTTTCAAGTATATTCTGAATTTTTTTTATTGTTAAAATTAATTAGAAAATGGTTTCATCATCTACCCAATTTAAACAATTATTTAAATATTATATATATTCATTATATATGTGTTTATAATAAAATATAAAATTTGGAGAGAATAAATGAAATGCATCATTCATGGATATGGTAGGTCATACGTACGCATTGACACTAATTTCATTTCTTTATTTCATTACAAAAATAAAAAGTAAACGGTATATATGTATATTATAATTTATTATAATATTTTGGTCATATATACCACATATTTATTTTAAAACCATTAATTATACATTCAATTTATAGTGTGAATGAATCACGACTCTTTGAGGAGGTGATTATCTACATGTCCACAAACAATTTTATTATTTTTAAATAAAATTGAATGTAAAAACGTATATGTTATAATAGAGTTGAAATAAATGAAGGCATTAATAATATATATCTATATATATAGAATAAAAATTTTTACACCATTATATTTAACAGTGATGTTATTTGGTAAATGAAAGATGAAAAAAAATTGTTTCATGAGGCAGTAGTTCACGGTACACATAAACAGTATGTTCATCACCCATTATGTAGAATTTTGTGTAAGTGTTGGTATAAAAGATACGAAAAAATATCATTATATATAGGATATATTTTATGTTGTATAATAATGTTATAAGGATATTTCAGAGGGTATATAATATAAATAAAACTAAACAGCTAGTGGAATGATGTAACATCTTCTTTTGGTAACTCTGTTTGATTTGAACCAATGGGCATCCATGGATGGATTTATTCCAAAAGGGTGGATCTATGATGAGAGTAGAGATGTTGAGAATATATTTGGGAAGATAATTTTTTATCCAAAGTTTCTCAAGATAAATGAGGAGGTGAGACTGAGGGATCCCATTTATATTTGAGGTGAGGGGAACTTTTGGAAACTCCCATGCTGTTAAATTTATATATATACAATTTCTATTTAAAATTTCTCCGAAGTGACTTATATAGAAGATAAGATTATAATGGGACTAAATACTATTATACAATATTTTTTATAGGTTTTGGTTACATTATAAACATTATATATTAGATTTAACCCTATGTTATTATCATTGACTATGACTGTCAAAACATATATTTTCTACACTTTAAGGATTAATACAGTTACTATAAAATCCCAAAAGAACCCAGAATGGATCATTTCGGACAAAATATTTTTATAAAAATAATTTTTAATAAATTTAGTTTTTTGTTAATTTTATATCATTTAATAAAATATTATTTATTTTAAAACATCAATAATTTAAATTTTTACACTATTCTATACATGACTTATCTAGAATATAATAACAGCTTGATACCATAAAAAACCAAACTAAATCCAATAAAAAATTCTATGTCATCCATAAAATTAATGTATGGATTCAATTATGTCAAATTATATCTATTGTAATATCTTTTTTTATCATTTATTATATTCTCCCATTAATTAAGCTATTGTTGTATCATCATTGTGTTAATTTATTAATATAACTATTTCTTTCCTAAAATTTATAAATAAATTATCATGATTTAGATAAACATTATATATTTATAATTAAAATTTATAGTCAATGGTATCTTCATAATAAACATATATTAAAATGTAATACTTATTAAAAGCATGAGTATGACATATTTGACATTTCCTATATAATAAAATACAATAAAAGCCATAAATTAATCTATGTGGATCCAATATGACATGAAATTTGACCATGATATATTTTTTTCTAGAACATATCATCCAATAAATTTATTACTAGTGTTACGGTATTTTTTGAATATTATTTTTACACTTAATTACACAATATACCATTAATCGTAGTGATTTAAATATTACTAATTGTTATATTTATATAAAAACAAATTATATAAAAATATTTAGATAATTTTCACTCAATTATTCTATATATGTATTCATTTTATAATATTTAAAATCACATAAATTTTTTTAATTATTTAAAAATAATCTCATTTACTAGGTGGTAAAAATATTTATTAATGTTTAAAATTTTTAAAAGATTAAAGAAATTTCATATTAAATTCAATATAAAATTTATTTTAGTGAAATAAATTGTATTAAATGATAAGTTATTTTCTAATAATACTTTGAAACCAATTTCAATTACAAGATAACGGTATAAATTATCTTCAATTGAAAAGTTGTTTTGAATTAACATTCAGTATTTTTCAATAATCATCATGTCATGAAACTTATTAAAAAAATAAAAAAAGTTAAACCATAATAAATAATTATATTTCAATTTAAAAGTGTAATTTTATTTCTTCAAATATAATATATATAATTCTAAAAATTTTTATTTAAAATAGGTTCCCCATCAAAAGGTAGTAAAATTTCCTTCATTAAAATATATGTTTTTTGCTTACTATTTTTTATCTACCTATCATATTCTTATAATATATATTATTTGAATGTAAAAAAATTTACTGAATAAATAAAATATATATTTCTATTCTAACATTAACCAATATTAATTAATTTAAATATTTAGGGTAAAATTTCATTCTTAGCGTAAAAAATATTTTTATAAAAACAATCTCATTATATTTAATTGGTTTATATATTCAATCGTAAATATTTTTTAACCAATGAATTCTACCAAATATTTAAATGAATTTTTTAATAATATTCCTAACGACCAACATAATTTCATGTTTATATAACATTATAATAAATAATAATATTTTAACAATAAATATTTTTTATTTAAAACTCGGTCTTGTTTGTAACACAAGACAACACATTATTGTGTGTAGTGTATGATTATCAGAATTTTGTGTATAAATAAATATTGATAAAAAATTAAAATTATCAAAAAATTAAAATATTTTAATGTATTTATGTCTTTATTATTTTTTTTACATTCCATTCTATATGAGATAGAAAAACCTCACTTGTGTGTATGGTGGACTATCACCTCACAAAGTGATTAAATTGGTCTTTCACTAATATATCTCATTAAAGGTTATAAAAATAATGTTATTTATTTTATGTGATTTAATGGAATAGTTTTTATATTAATGATATATTTATAATTTTTATGAATAATATATATTGTTTTCATTCCTTCGTTTTTAGTCACGTAAAGATGATAACATCGTTTTTCAACGTGTAAAATACCGCCTTCAAAAAATAATGTGACTCAATTTTAATCACCGAGAAACATGGATTAAATATCTAATAATATTATATGTAATTAATGACATATGATAATTTTTAATTCTAAAATTATACTTACCTCATTTCCATAATAATCAATGAAAAATGGAAATGTTACTCACATGTATGTACAAGAAACCTCCTCCATAATCCTAAAAAACATATTCATAACTATCAATCATATATGGTATCAAAATTAAAATTCATATTAAAATATTCTAATTATTTCGTTATTATTATATTTTAGATAGTCGAACAATATAATATGTACAATAACTGGGTATTTCATGACAAAAAAATACATGAAAAAATAAAGTAGATAATACATGAAACTATGAAAATAATGAATGATTTTTAATGAAAAGATTATAAGATATTATAGATGGATCATATATAGTATTATATATATTAATATATTTTTGTGATAAATTAACAACATGTTTAAAACTAATATATATAATATTAAATTGAATTCAACAAAATGGAAGCATTTGATTAGGGGTTTAATCTAAATTTACAATCCCCTAAGACTTAATTATTATCATCCAATAATTCAATTTATGTGGTGTACATGTTTTCCATTTGACATTTAATATCTTTAATACTTCATTATTCATGGTATTTTATGTTTCAATTTGTATTGTTTAATCCATGGGGATTTGAATTGAAAATTAAAAAATAGTATGAGTTATTGAACAATATCAATTTATTTTGGGGTTGTAATCATTCTCTTAAAATATGTAAAAACTTGTAATAGTTTCTCATTGGAAATTAAATTTATCGAAAATATCTATATTATTTGCTGATGTATATGATTATTTAAAAAACCATATAACATTTTGACTTGTGGTTACTACTTTCAGTGTTATTTGAATAATTGAGTAAATAAAGATAGATCTGTATCCTATAATATATACAAATATTTGATACAGTGAATTATTTATTATTTAAATTAATTATTATATATATGAGGAGTTATTTTAAAATTCAATACATTATTTGGGGATTAGTTATTGAAATACCAACTATTCTTCATTAGTTTCAGGAGACGAATTATTTTTCAAAACAAGAATATTTTTTCCTGAGTATATTTCAGTCTGTCTTCGGGAAAAATATTGATGGTAAATGTATCTTGATACTAAGAATCAGTACATCTGATATTTAAGAATTTTATACATTTAAAGTATATTTATTATTATCAATGATATTTTTTTAAGATTTTATATATTTATGCATTTTATTTTTAGTTTATTGATTTAATGGAATGTGTTCTCAGTTATTTATTTTTCAATATTAATTTTTCCTTATATTATTATGATTTTAATTTTTTTTAAATTCCATGTGTAATTTATTATTTACCTTACTATATTGTTTATTACCAATTATTTCATTATACCTTTTTCTCTACTTATCCCTTCCATGTAATTTGAGCTCATAGTTATTCTATTTCCTTCAACCTAGTTGAAACGTAGAAATATTTAAATGAGTTTTCAAGGATACTGTTTATTTACTATTGTTATGGATTTTGTTTTATTTTATACTCACAAATTCAAATTGGTTTTCTTATATGTTTTTTGATCTCCAAAAAAGTAAACAGGTCGGCCCTTCTGAACTCAATCCATTTTACCAATTCCAATTTTATAAACTATTGTACCATCTCCATGCTATTAGTTTCATAGTCTATAAATTTGGTAACTAAATAAGTTCAGTATAAACGTTTTGAATGAGATTTATGAAAACATAAATTAAGGATCATAACCCTATGTTATAATTTGATGACATACTTAGAACAATATCCTAATATTTTTGGTAAGGTAGTGATTATGTTAATTTTATTTAAAATACATCTTTACTTAGATAATAAAATTGATCATTATTCTAGAATATATGTACCTAGGGGTAAAAATCTTAAAGGAGATCATTGGTGTTGACCATATAATCATATTGGACATAAAAATGGGTCTTATCATGCAAATATGTTTTTAATTTAAGGATGATATTATTATAATTTTTCTCATTTTTACTATGAGACTTTATGAATATATTTATGTGGATACATGTCCCATGAAAACATGCTTATGATTATGATAATTACAATGAATAAATTGTCAAATATATGTTTTTTATTTCAATATTTTTGGATTAAAAAGTATGCTTAATATTGATATGAAGGAATCTAGGGTATTTCATCATTTAAAAATTGGACCTAGTAGATATAATGGAAGACACATCAATAGATGTGTTTCAATGTGTAAGAATTAATATGTATTTGATGGGTTTATGCCAATATAATGAAGATAATTACTATTAAAAACATTACAATCCTAGGAGTACATAGTATCGTTCACTAACAAGAGAGATAGTTAATTATTTAAATAATATTTCAAAAGAAGATGGAATAAAAAAAGGATTTCTGGGAAAAAAATGATTAATATAATAATAGAAATATAGATTTTTCTACATGAGATAAATATAGAAAAAAATTATATGTCACTTGCGTAAATAAAATGGTATTTTTCAATTGGATTTAAGAGAAAGAAAGTATGGATTATTATTTTAAGGGAAACAAATTTGTTTCCAATATACAATGAATAAACTATAAATAGATAGGGAACTACGTAAATTAATCTCCAAAAAATCATTGAAATATACCTCAATAGAAGATAATGGATCATGATCAATCTTATGCTAGTATAAAAGATAAAAAGGAAAGATTAATTTTATTGTGTTTGGATATCTAGATTATTCGTTTTAATAATTTTACTAACAATATCATGTTTATATGAATTATTAAATATATAAGTACTATACTATAGTAATTTTTTATTAAGGATTTGAAACCATATGTTGTACGGTAAAAATGGCCTAAAAAATTCACTGGTAATTTGAACTTCTTGTAAAACACCTGATTGGGGGTAAAATAATAATAAATATGTTCTTGATGTTGAGATGATGATATTAGAATAACGAAAATATTGAAATTAATTATAATGTATTAACTACCTTGAAATAGATTAATGATTTATTGACAATGTGGATTGTGCTATTAGTGATGGGGTTTAGATTTTTTTGGATTTAAGGAATATAAACAATATTTTATATTTTATTTAAGTAATAAATAAGGTTGATTATATTAAATTAGATATATAATAATTAATCTTACTACTATGTTTCAATAGATTGCATTACGAAGGTATTAACATGTATGGATTTATATGATTAATATCTTATTCATGTTGATTAATGATTAATGTTATGTTCATTTTGGAACTTTTTTTGTTTCCTTTCTGTAGATATGGATCATAATATTTGGAAGGGAAATAAGTTTAAGCATTTATTATATTTTTTTATGCCAATTTTCGGTCATGGTGTTAGTGATAAATTTATTACTCCACCAATTGAAATTTTATGCATATTAGATATCCTATAATAACCATTTGGTTATAATAGTAACTTGTGATCGAATGAATGACATATCATTATATTGTGGATAATATGATACAGTAATATTTTATTTTAGTGATTCATGAATAAATATTCATTTATGAACATTAATTTCATGGAGTAAGGGTTGAATATTAAATTTTACAAAGCACAACCATGGAATTAAATTGTTATTATAAAATATAAAAATATCAAGTATGCCAATTTCCTTATATTCTTAAATAGTAAATTATTTCCAAAATATTTTGAATATAATATTAAAATTAAATTTTATCATATTAAAAACATTTTTTATGATATCAATGAACCACTTCACACCTACTTGGTTTGTGGTTTTGTGGTCGACTACATTCTATGCATCATCCACTTTATTAAGATCAATGTTATCTATCACACTCTGTCAATATTTTGGAGTTAGATTTCCCTTACATTTCCTAATTTTAGGATCCCACTTATGTTCTCATACTTGTAATCCTAGTCATGAGATTATCAAATAGGACCTTAATTCCTCCCATTTTTCCTTATTAATATGATTTATTATTTATCCTATTAATGATGTGGGTTTTTTAATAATTAAATTCAAAAATTTCAAACCCTGGATTTTTTAGATCAAGTTAAAATTATTATAACACAATTTTACTAAGATGAGGATAATTCTATGCCAAACTAATTCAATATAAATTCATTTTATAATAAATATAATTTCATCAATAACATGTGATTCTTGCAACAACATGTTTAAACAAAACAATATTTTGTTAGACATTGAAAACCTATATTAGAATTACTTTACACCAATTTTTTAATTTTTATTTTAAAAAATAATCATTATTTTAGAAATCATAATATAATAATTATATTAAGGTGAATTTTTAATATATTTCTTAAAAGATTGGTTATTTGATGAATAGTCCAAAAATGCTAAATTTTAATAAAAAATTTTCATTACATTTAAATAATTTTTGATGTTAGATTATATTTCTATTTGGTTTTAGAATATCATTATGAAAATTCATAATAATTAATTAAATTTAGGTTATTCTAATGATTTAAATTTTGAATTTATATATTAAAACTTGGTGTATTTTTAACATTTTCCCTTTAAAACCCCTCTTTCTCGACATATCTACGAGATTAATTTTAAATTAAAATTTTCCACTTATATGAATTGATTTTTCAAAAAAGTATTCTATATTATTAATCGTAATATTTTATACATTATAATAAAGGAAACATAATTTATTAATAAAATAAATAGTAAATGATGAAAAAATTAATTACCATGGTTAGTGTAAAAAATGGGTTTACCAAGTGTTAAAATAGTATCATAAAAGTGAAAATAACGTAATATAATATCATAAATTTATTTAATGAACTTATTTTGATCATGGAAATAAAATTTTACTAATATATGGTAATTCCTTTCTTTATTATGTTGAATACGGCCCATATAATATGCTATGTCATAAAAAAGATAGAGAACATTTTATTTTCAAATTTTTAATATATGTATATAGCCTTGGGATGAGGAAAGGATAACATATTTATAGTTACATATATTATTTTGAAATATTAATGTGTTTTTTTAATCATCATGATTTATTTTAAATTTTTTAAGATGATGTAATTACTTTAAATGCCTATTAAACAACACCACATTAATTATATAGTTAATAATTAAAAAAATAAACAATACTAAAAATATGATATGTGAAGAAAATTTACTGAATTATTATGTTATGTTATTTTTAATATGAATAAATAATGATAAATATGTTAGAATATACTATATTCATATTCCTAAATTTTAATTATATTTTTAAATTCATATGAAATTAGTATTTACAAAATTTTCATTAATGTTATTTTATGATGAATTATATTTTATTAAATGATTTGAACTATCTAAAATTTTTATATTCCATTAAGTCATTATTAAATGACATTAAATATGAACTATGATTCATTTATGTACCAATTTCTCTTTTATAGTAAATATATTGGCCCCATAATATTAAAAACATTCTTAGTAAGTTTGAGTTTAATTTAATGTTTTTCAAGTTACATGCAGTCATGTTAAAATTTATTTACCAAAAAAGTTGATTTACATATTTTAAATATTATATTATATTTATAACAATTGTTAATAAAATATCTTATATGACTCAGTTTATTTTGGATATAATTTATAAATTCCCTAGGATAAAAAAACTAGCAACCATAATGAAAACCCAAAATGGAACAAATAAGGACTCGTAGATGTTAATGGAAAAACTATTTATGAAATTTACTTTATTTTGGTTTGGAAGACATTATCGACAATATAATCCATATAAAATGTTAACTATCAATTTTGGAGACATTTTATATAATATTACCCTCCTAATATTAAATAATTTTGAAAATTTACAAGAATGTAACTCCTTCATTATAAAAGGGAACTCAGTCGCATTACTAATTAACACCATCAAAATTCAATAGTATTTAAAATCCAGTAAATTCACATAAAAATTCACTACCTCTATATTATAAGCATTTTCTAGTGAATAAATGTATTCTAATATTTTTTACTGGAATCTTAATATGGATATCCGAAGAAGAGGTAATGTTCTTAAACAACCATCGTTATTATAGTTATTTTTTCAACTCATTAAATTTCAATTAAATCATCATGATATAAAAACCATATCATCTTTCTTATAATGGATTATTTTTTATAAAAAACAAATTATCTAAAACCATTTCCTCTTTAATAAAATGGGTTACGAAATAATTGTTTGTGTGTATGGGAGATTATCCTCTCACGAACAGATGTCGTTCACTTTTTTCATTTCCACCTCTCAAGGTTAAGTATGATTGTTAATAAAAATTATATATATCATATTTATTACGAATTTATACGTATGGAGTCCATATTATATATATATATATACTTTACATTTCGTTCATGAACTATTCAAATAAAAGGTGATAAAGATAAATCTAATTATTAAATTTCATATAAATGACAAAATTGGGATATTAATAACATATTTATCATTCTTTGAGGATAATATATATCTATTTATTTCATTCATTTTCACTTAGGGAGTCATAATATCGTTGATCACGTACATTTGGACTACTACATTCACAAACCAATATTACCATCATTTGATCACCACAACACATGGAAAAAATATATTAGTATATATTATGGTATTGGTGAAATTATAACCATTATTTAAATGTAAAAAATATTTACTCATTTTTAAAATCATCAATAAAAAATGGATTTATTAATCATGAGTACATACAACCTACATCTCCATTATCGTAATGTATGTCATTTTAAAAATCCATCAATCATGATATGTTTAAAATGTTGAATTTATTTAAAAATATGATAATTAGTTCATGATAATTATATGTAGATTGTAAAACTATATAATATTCTCAGTAACTCGATCTTTTACGATAAAACATGCATGACAAAACAAGGAAATTATCTCCCTAAACAATGAAAATAATGAATTGTTATTAACCAACAGGGGATAAGTGGTTATAAAATGTTCATATATGGTTTTATAAATATTAATATTTTTTTAAATAAGTTAATATCATGTTTTGAACCACTATACCTAACATTTATTCATTTTTAACCAAAATAATGATTGGGGTAAAGAATTTTTTATTAATTTACATTCTACTAAAACATATTTATTATTATGAACTAATTGATATTTATAGAGTCTATATTCTACCCGTTTTACTTGTAATATAATGAATAACTAATTCCTTATTGTATTTTAAGATTCATTTTTAATTATTTATTCAGATGTATTTTGATGAAATTTACTAATTGGTAAGAGTTATTGAGAAATATCACTTTCTTTTTTTATTATTAACACACTCTTAAAAAATAGATTTTTGTAATAAGTTTTCATTTGAATTTAAAAATATCATTAATTTACAACTTTTATTTGTATTATTTTTTTATAAAAAGTATACCATTTTTATATAAGGTGTTTACATTGAAAATTATTTTATTAACAAAGTAAATATTGATAAATCTTTATCCACTGCACAATGTGATTATTTATCTTATTAAGAAGGAATCCTCGTCAGGGGCCTTGTTAATCCATCCACACCCAGGAACCCCCTACCCCATGAAGTTGTCATCTGGGTAATCCCTATCAAGGAATGTGTCATTTCTAGAGGAGATAAAAGAGTATCTCATAGGGTAACTGATTGATCAATGATAGCTTGACACTATTATTAATTATCTAGGTGGGTCGTTCCAATCATCCCTCTCTATAGAACAAGGTGATCCCTCAATACAATCTGGTCCAGGTGGGGATAATTTCTCCCAATAAGAGGCTCCTAGGAATCAAACCCTACGCCCCGAAGGAAGCTATTAGAATAGATCACCCCCTTTCACTATTGTGCCTCCACATAAGTGGAAAATACTAATATTTGATATAGAACATTGTTTATGAATTAAATAAATTATTTTACATACAATGAATGATTTTTATATGTAACAGAGGGGTTGGGGACCATTTTTTTAAATCCCATTGATCTGTCATTAGTATTAGTAAATGAATCACTTATCCAAGTCATATGTGTTTTTAAACATTATGATTTATAATTTATTAAGTATTGATATTGATGTTAAAGTCATTAAGTTCCTAAGAAAAATGAAATCTAATATTTATTCATCTTCTTTAATTTGGATTTTAGTCAATATTATCTATTATATTCATTCTAGGATATTATTTATGGATGTATTTCATTCTTATCTTATTGATTAAATAGTATGTTTTCTCAGTTATTTAACATGAAATATTAATTAATAATTGTATTATCATGAGAATCAACTTATTTAAATTTAATTTGTCCTAATATATTTAACTTTAAAGTTTTATTATTCATTATTTATTTATGATTACATCCACTATAGCTAACACTTGCTATGAATTTGAGATCACCCTTATTTTTCCCCTAGTTATGAAGAAAAAATCATTGAATATGTATTCTTGGATGTAACATACTGTTTTGGGTTGGTATTGAAACGCCCAACAGTTCCGTATCCGATGACATGTGGACCTGCTTTCCAAAGGCAGACGTTCGCCGGGTGGTTTGACCAACGATGCTTAAGAACTCACATTGGTTGAGAGGATGGGAAGTCGGGCTCATCGCACCTTTTTGGGGAAATTATTTCCTGTTTCGGGGCTCTCTTATAGATTTAAGACGTATTCATATGTTCGTGAATCTTTGGTTTATACCCACGAATAGTATCTATGGATTAATCCTTGTTAGCAACGATCAGCTAGACGCTGGGGTTCATAATCATTTATGCCTGAGTTTTACCATCCGTCGTTGGATTAATGACCCCGAGGAGTCGGGACTCATTGATTCAGTACTAGGAGTGGCACAGTGAACTGATGTGAAGTTAGTCGGATCAACCGGTTGTTGGTCTTGAACCTCAGGGAGGCTTCCTACGTACCCTACCATGGAGAGAGGGTTGAAAGTCCATGTAGTTTGAATTGGGTTGTTGGAGAACTAACATGAAAGTGGACTTGAGGGTTTGATGGTGGTCGGGCGTGAACCTCTTGGAGGCTTCCTACGTATCCCTATGGTGGGGAATCAAAGTCCTCGTAGTTCGCATGAGATTGGGAATTACACTTTGAGAAGGCCCATAAGAGGAATGGGTTGGGGCTTACACTCTGAGGAGGCCCACAATAGGAATAGGTTGGGGCTTACACTATGAGGAGGCCCATAATAGGATATCATGGTTGATACTTACTCTAAGCCCACGTGAGTCATGCTCCGTGGGAGAATCAAGAGGCAGTAGGGACTAGACGATCACATTGTGAAAGTTGCGTCCGTGAGAAGTGGAGTGGGGCTTACGCATGAGGGTGGCCCATAAGGTCGGGGCTTACTCGGGGATGGACTCCCAGGGCGAAAAAGCGCAGAGGGAGAGGGAAAGAGGTGCTCCTGTGCCCATCACCACTCTTATTCCCGTGGGAAGTACAGAAGTGCATGCGGTCTTCCTTTTGATGGGTATTTTACTACCCCCTGAAGAAGGGAGAAGTGCCCTACCCTCAATAAGTGGAGTGGCGGAAAGGGGACTCTCGAGCTCAGACTCCACATTATCGTGGGAATGTGAACCCATGAATACTTCGGACATCAGCTCAAGGATCGGAGCAACCCCTTCACCCCTTCTTACCATGGGTATGTGAACTCAAAACGACACACTGATGCACCTGAAGGTTACATCACACGGGTCTGGTGGCTCCGGTGGAGGCCTCGGCTTGGGGCCGGTGAATGGGCCATTGAGGGAGCTGTGGAGGATCAGGCCGGATTGGGAAGATATTATCTGGCTCGGGGAATGGGAACTCCGAAGGATTTGGTGGGCCAAAAGGGGGTATGGGTGGTGGTACCCTTCACGTAGGGAGGTGCTACGTGGCTGGAGAGGTCATCCGTGAACCATGGTGGTCCGCAGACTGATGGTCACCCCGCGAACCAGGGTGGTTCGCAGCCTGGTGGGCATCCCACCAACCAGGGTGGTTCGTGGCCTGGTGGGAATCCCACGAACTAGAGTGGTTCACGGATTCGAGTTAGGCCCGCGTACCAGGCTGGTACGCGGTGGGATCCATGTGAGCAGCGACGACCAAGGGGGACGTCAGTCGGGGCATCTCCCGCGTAGGAGGGTGCTACGTGGTGCGACAGATTGGAAAAGGGGAATAAACTCCCTGGTCCGCGGGGAGTGTGTCCGCGGAGTGTCCATGGTTCGCAGTCTTCTTTTCTTTTTTTTATGTTTGTGATTCACCAATTTATTATGCATTTTCGGTTCCTTATTAATTCTCTTCCAGGTTCATACATGTTTTGGTTCATGAACTGGAACTTCTCTATTTGCGAAACCCTAAGCTCCATCCTTCAAAATCCTTCCACCCAAATCTGATCAATCTCCTTTCCCCAATCACCTCTATCATCTCCCCCTCGATCTCCATTTATAGAGTGGGGAAAAAGGATGTATCTATGGTCATGTGGAACCTTTTTCGGAGGCCCATGATCGGAGACCCAGTTCACAGATGACTTGGTCTATCGGCGACTCTCTGGGGGAATCGAGCGCATCTCCCCCGCGAACGAAATGAGCTCGGCGAGTGCTTCGTGGCCGCGGAGGGTTCTGCCTCCATTCCGCAAACGACAGAGGATGCGGACCAGTCTGGTTGAGGCGGTTCGCGGTTGGGGCGGTTCGTGACAGCGGACCGGTTCGGTGTTTGTCCTGATTCACGCCCGTGGAGGATCTCCGCCTCCATTCCACGAACGACAGTAGTCCGTAGAGGGGGTTCTTCGTAGAACTGGTCGTGTGGTGTCATCATTTGGACCGTTCTGCATAATGGTTCGACTTTGTGCATCCTTTTAGTTTTCTCTATTCTTCCCCCCAATTCATTGGGGGAATTTGGTAGAATTTCCTTTGCAAATTTTTCAGGACCCTACAAATGCCCCCCATCGGAATGGGTCCGATCGGAACGATGAGGAGGACATTGCAATGCAGAGTGGTCTTGAAACATGGATGGTTTATAGTAGAGGGGTGGACCCTATAGGGGACCATGCTTATAAATATGGGGGGCCCTTCCTTTGTCTTTTTCTATATTCTTCATCAAACCAGATCCCTCTCGCTTTTTTGTCTCTGTGTGCTCATTCCTTCGTGAAACACCTCGTCCGTGAACTAGCTGCAATTTCAGTGAACCATTCCTCCTTTACGGTCACCTTCACCCACGGACCAATCTCCCAACCCCGAACCAACACTTTTAATTAATTAAAAAGTAAGTCACGATGGGTGGTAGATTAATTCGCTTCGCGGGTTCGATGGTCCACAGACTAAAATCTTGCTCGCTTTAAAAATTTTCTATGTCCCTTGAACTTAATTACATAAATCCGGGATTAGGATCACATGGAGAATCTTGGTTCACAGTTCTCTGTCCCATGCCTCGTGGTCCAACATACCACGAACCCATTCTGTGCAGGGTTGGTTCATGGGTTGCTGCCATCACGAACCACTTTATGAGGCCGCTTTACGAAGGCTTCTCAATTCCCTTTCCATGAAGCCGATATTTTTTTCCATGTTTTATAATCACGGACTAACCATTTTCATGGTTTGTATAATGATGGAAGAAAACATGGTTCCTCATCGCCCTACACCTAGACCTGCCGCAGAGCCTCTCCTGAATCGTTCACGGAGACGTCTAGCTATGATTCACAGAGCGGAAAACATCAAAGAGGACCCTAGTCAGTCCATCATTCCTGAAAACGGTGTCCTGAAGGACTTACTCTCTCCTGATATCCTGGGTTATCCAATATCAAATCAGCTTCTGATTTACAGCTTCAATATTCAGGACAACGTCCCTATCCCCCCTACTTTCTCAGGTCTTCCGTCTCCTTTCTTGGAAGTGTTACCAATTTGTGTTCAGGGAAACCTTACACCATTGGGGGAGATAACCTCTGATTCTGATATGAAAGATTCTTTCATTTTGATAGGCTCTTTTTGGACCCAAAGCGATCAGTACATTCAAGTCGTCTCTCAAAAAGCTGTCTTCAAGAATTATCCCTCCATAATCAACCTTACTCGGGTGGATTCGGAAGCGGGGTGGATTCCTAGGTGGGATCATCGGTCTGGTGTTATTTTCTCAAACGACTGGGCATGGGCCTTTTGGGTCCATTATCATTTCCTGAAATCTTCCGAGTCACTGGAAGTAGTCAATTTGTACTCCGCAGTATGGGCCTCCCAGTTTGCTGTTTACCCACCGTCTCTGATCTTGCCTGACCTGCTCAGTCGTTGGTGTTTGAGAAATAATACTTTTCACCTTTCCCATAGCGAAGTTGGAATTATTCTATGGGACATCTATCAATTGGGAGGGATCCCAATTATCGGTAAGATGTACGATGAGTTTCTTCCCACTCCGGGTGCATGAGACGACGTTGAACAAGTGCCTTCATTGGCGAGGGATCTACTGGTTATTGCGGAACAATTCCTAGGTCAGGCCTTATTTGCCAACTCTCTTATTCCCTTTATCTCTTGGATAGGGTTATTTCTAAACATCACTGGTCCTGTGCCGAAGATCAAGCGCCCCAAGACTCATCCCTCTCAACAGTCACAAATTATCCCAGGTTCCTACTGGGTGGTTCTAGAGGCGGGCGATTACCTTTCATGGGGTTATGAGGTGTGCCCCGGTGTTCTGCCTATGCTTCAGCGGCAGGTCTATTTGCTATGTTTCTGAGCGGGTGGTTATTCCCTTCTCAGGATATCAACCCGAGTGTCAGGTCTTGCACTTTGATAATGGCAGTTGAGTTTGCAAAGGGTCGGCAGGTGAATTTGGTTGTGCCCACTTTGGATCATATTTATGAACTACAAAACCATATGAAGGAGGGTGGGTCACCCTACCATCTGGGTGGGTCAATTTAGTTCTTATACGGTTGGATAGCGAATCACTCCTGCTATTATGAGAATTTTAATAACACGGTCATCCCGCATCATACTTTCCGGCCTAACCTTCTCGATATAGATGGGGTTCATTTTATGTCCTTCAATTCTGATGAAATCATCGAGCTATTGAGTGTATTCCCCCAGTTTTCCTTCCTCCTTACCCTTCCCCTTCCAGTGTCGCGGTTGAAAACCACCGGGGGAGCCTGGAGGAGCGCTCTTATGTGATTTCACTACGGGATGGGTTTTTGTCATAACAAATCTATGAGGTTTTATTATGTGATTTGTACGCCCCCCATCATTTCTCTATCCAATTTGGATGTATGCAACTTCATGTTTCCCTTCCCCCTCCTCGAGCTCGAGGACTGCACCCAGCCACTCTCCGTCAATGGTGGTTGATGCTGATTCGGTAGGGATCTGATACAACCATCCTCTTGCCTAGTATGGGAGTGGTTTCCAGACTTTCATTGGAGTATGAAAGGATGTGGGTAAAACATTACCCCCATGGGATTTGGGGGAAGGCTTTCCGGTAGGTTCCTAAGTCAGGATTCATTGTGGTTGTTGTGCCTACCGCACCTTCCTCATCGACTCCAAGGAAGGACCAATTGATGGATCTTCGGTCAAAGCGACTCAAGTGATTCTCCTCTCCTAGCCCCTCTGCGGTAGAAGTTCATATGGAACCAACCTTCTTGGACACTGATGAGGATGAATCTGTGGCTTTGGGTCCTAATGATACAATTCATGAAGCTTTACCAACCTATGTCGAACTCATCAACTTGATTCCCAAGTCCAAACCGGGGATAGAAGCTTCAGGCATTCCAGCCTCAGGACCATCGTCTAGCGTGCACATGTCGGCGCTGATCACAATGCCAGACATCGTTCCAGTGCTATCTAGCGAGGATACCGAAGACCATTGTGTCATGGCGGACCACCATGCAATGCGCAGGTGGGCCTGGCCCCAGATTTTTGAGATAGTTGCAGAAACTCCTCTAGTTGAGATGGAAACTAAAACTGATGCTCTCCAACAACTCTTCTTGGGTTTGGGGTCATGTGGCTTTGACTATCGGCAGTTCCATTCTATCGCTTTCCAAGTTTTCATGGACCGTGAGGAAGTTGCCACTAGTGAACACAAACTTTCTCACCTTTTTTCCTCTCATTACGGGACCCGAGCCCTGGAGGAATCCACAATACAGCTCTATTAGCTGATAGCACAGGAGGTGATCTCTCGTGATCAGGCGACCTTCCTATCCGCCGAGTAGCATGACTATGGAGAATGGGCAGCGATGATGAGGGATCAGTTATCAACTATTACTTGTCGTCTTGAAGCCACCAGGAAAGGGATCAAAGATATCCAAACAACAATGGAACATACTCGTTCGGTGGCTGAGGTTGAGGCTATGGAGAAGGTCGTGCTGGAGCAGTCTTGCAACAACCTTGGCTGCTCGGTTTTTGATCTGGTGGAGAGAGCGAGTCAAGCTTCTTTATGACTATCAGATCTATTCTTGTACTCTCTTTTTTACTTACCCCTCTTTTTTTGAGAGGGAGAGAGCCCAACTTGTGGACGTCCTCCCTTTTTGTTCAAACGGAATACAATCTCTGTCAATCTTTTGTCGCTATAAAATTTGATTGTTACTAGAACAAATGTTGTGTAAATAACAACTCATTGAGTCATAATTAATCATAACATAGGAAAATAGAAACAAACTCTAACTTTTCCATGACCATGGGGTCCAACAAGCATAGTGTGACTTTTTCTAGGGTTTTGTAGAAAACCCTACAAACTTCTTGTATTTTTTTTAATGCCCTAATTTTTCCTGGGCCCAGTTACTGGGAACCCAACGGGTGTGGCCCATATTTTGTTTAGGTCACCCTATTCGGGTTTTCAGCCTAACAGGCTTTGTGCCTCTTTATGTGAGTGGTTTAAATTCTTTCCATCCAGACAATCATTACTAATGTTTTAGGTCGAACAACGTTGACCATGTATGGTTGGAAAAGGTCCCCAATGAGGTTTGGTTGATTAAAAGATGTCTCAATATCATTTAGACGCATGTGGAGGGAGCATGTTTAGATTTGAACGACACGCAGAAAATATATCAAGGCATGGGAGCCGTATCGGCGTGCAGTGGTGGGAGGAGCATCGCCTAAGAAAATATTACCTTTAGAAGACGGGCCTGGGGTGATCTATATGCAGATCCACTGAGGGAATGGAATTTATATTCCTGCAAAGGTGTCCTTAAGTCAATGAATCTCCATTTCTGATGTCGATAGGACTTCATGAATGTCTGGCTTAGGGAAACCACCATGGGTGGCTTGGAGAATTATGAAAACCTCCGGGGGTGGATTGGAAGGGGTATGTGACATCTGAATGGTTTTGAGAACATCTGTATCAATCAAAAGTGTGGAATAAAGGTTCATGTCCTACATATTTATCTAGCGTAAAGGACGGTTGGAGATTGGCGCAGTTTAACATCATGCAGCTGGGATATTATCTAGAATGGAACGACTTCTCTTTGTCCTAGGTAATCTTGTTAGAGACGTTCCACCACATTCAGGCAGGGTTGGGAAAGAGGATGGTAAACTGTATCTCAGAGGGTTTCCGAATCTTGGGATGAACATAGCGGATCAGGGGCCAAGAGGCGTACCGAAAGAAACATTGCCTGAGGAATCATACCATTTGTAGACGGGCCGGGGGCTATCAATATGAAGAGACGCTGAGAACATGTTATGCATAGTAATGCAAAGGTGTCCTTGGGTCAATGATTTTATTCTCCCGATAGCCGAGAAACTTCAGGGAAGTTGAGATTAGAGACCACCAGGGGTGGATTATGAGAGTTCTGCTTTTTCTGAGTACAGAGTATGGTTTATGAGGAGAAGGTGCCTAGATATGGGATAAGCATCGAGGCTAAATATCCTGAGAATGGGTGAAGTCATTCCTTCTCATGCTAGTGTGAGATGCTGGTTCGTGCAGGTCTGACCCATGCACTGGGGGATACAGAAATACCTCAGTTCCTTACTGAACCCCTGACAGGTTCGTCCGTTCAGTTTAACGTCATGCTATAAGAACAACTTCCGTGTAGTTTTAACTTCATGTGGATAGGACACGAAGCATCTTTAAAGGGTGTTGTGAAGTTTCACGTCATGCAGCGAGGACGGGGGGAATTTTTAAACCAGTGGAAATGATTGTAGTTGGAGGAATTTCTCGGTATAGTTAATGCTTGGTCCTTGCAGATTTATGTCAAGCGACCAAGATGTTCCATGCAGTTTAACATCAGGCAGTAATGACGTTGTTGAAAAGGCAGCTCTTCATCAGAATGTAACTGGGCTTGAGCATCTCTACATTCCAAAGACATATAAAAGGGATTGATTGATGTAAATAATGGTTCCAGGGCTTCCTAGATCAGGAGAAATGATATGAGGGATCTAAGGCCAGTAAGCATACAGAGCTAGGAAGAGTGCCTCCCAATGAAATATTGACTTTAGTAGATGAGCCAGGGGCTATCAATGTGCAGAGCCACTGAGGGTATGGTATGCATATTCATGCAAAGGTTTTTTCGGGTCGATAATTTCCACATCCGATGGCGGTGAATGGTTATGAGGATCCGCAATTGTCTAGGCCACAAAGTCTGTCATTTGGAACGAAAATGTTTGGACATGCCGGGCTTACTCGTCCTCGGTTGCTGTTAAAGATTAGAGAGATCCCTATAATGAATTATTTTATGTGTGGGGTGTACATTTACCCAAGGCAGTTTAACGTCATGCGGTAGGGACGAAGTACACTTAGATTAACGGTCATAGAGCTTGCACCACTGGGTGACTATTGCTGCAGTCACTCAAAGAATAACTGAGTTAAGACGCTCTGATATACTCTGAACATGGTGGGGGATGAAGGTTGTAAATTGAAACTCTACGGTTTCCCAGATCAGGAGATGGGGTGTGGGGGATCTTTGGTATGTAAGCGTACGAAGCTAGGAAGAGTACTTCCCAAGGAAATCTTGCCTTTGGTAGATGGGCCAGGGGATATCAATATGAAGAGCTGTTAAGGTCATGGTATGCATAGTTACACAATAGTGTCCCTGGGTCGATAACTTTCCACTTTCGATGACCATGAATGATTATGAAAACTCGAGATTTCTCACAGTACAGAGTTCGACATGGGGGGATAATGGTGTCCGATCATGTAAGAAACATCTTCACTACAATTGTTCGTCGAGTCAAAGTATCCTTGTCCTGGGTTGATGGTCGTAGATATAGGTCGTCAAGTGAACCACAGGGCGGATACATAGGCTAGTCGGGTAGGGATACCCTGGTGACTTTTGGATGTGAAATGGGGAAAAACTTGTAAACCACTATGCCATACATTTCTAGATTGGGAGGTATGGTATGGGGGCTCTGAGGCTAGTAAGCGTACAGAGCTAGGAAGAGTGTCGCCTGTAGAAATATTGCCTTTGGTAGATGGGCCAGGGGCTATGAATATGCAAATCCACTGAGGGAATGGTATGCATAGTCATGCAAAGGTGTCCACTGGTCAATAACTTTCCACTTCCAATGGCCATCATCATTCCATTATATTTATTCAAAGAAGGAAGAAAATACAATAGAAACAAGGATTCGGGGGGTCTAAAATAATGGAGTCCAAGGGTGTCCCCACGAATTAATTTGACCCCTTCAGGATTGAAGTTGTTGACATTGAGGAGGCAAGTGACATGGTTCACACCCAAATTTACCCAAGAGAAGAAGGGTAGAACGATCCTTGTAGTGTAGCTTGGGTTGTCGATTCCAGAGAGACCTAAGAAGATACCTAAGATACACAAACTAAGGGATGGATTTTTGGCTATGAAGTGGCCAACTTTGGGTTGATTTTAGATGGGTTTAAGTGAACTCTAAGATACTTAAGTGAATTCAAATTAAAAGAATGAGTTGATCCTAGGTTATCACTCGGGGTGGATTGGACGTATTTTCTTTTTAATGATTTCAAATTCTTCAATTTGAGATGGGTTCATTTAAGGAGATAAAACAACATCATCACTTACTGGTTTAATGCCTACACCTTTTAATACTAATCACATATACACTTGAAGGTTCAATGTTTCAAGCACTTCAAGGTAAAGGATCGTATTAGTACTTGAAGTGTGTGGCCTTAAATTCAACAAGGACGATGAAGTTTAAAAATCTTCAAATAAAAATCTCAATTAAAGAAGTGATTATACATTAATTAGGTGATAAATAACATCCACTCAAGCCCCTTTCTACTCCCTTGGATCAACCCATAATTGGGTTAGCCCTCCATTGATCCCATGGTTTCAATGGAAGCGTAAAGTAGACTCATGAGGGAGGAAATGGAGAAGTAAAGAAAACAACAAAAATAAAATGATCACTCCACCGTTGTGTGAATAATTTCACAAGGGTTGGTGTGAATAAATTCACACCTTGATCCAACAGTATCAAAGTGATATTAAGAACAACATAATAAGAGTAGAAGAAGAACTTTTATTAAGAAACTAAAGTGAATTGAACAACTTACATGTGAAAGATAAAATTGAGGCAACAAAAATGCAGCATAACATTACAATTGAACAAAGCATCCAAGATCCTCAACTCCTTCACCACCACTGCCTTAAATAGGCATTTTGGGAGCCTTGGGTCGAACCAACAACAGTACAAAGCATCTTAATTAATTTTTCTAGGCTATAGGTGGTGGAAAGCTTGTGGAATTTGGACTTTTCCACGTTTGACCCGAGGTGGCAGCCATCTTTCCTTCATCGAACAGACGTGTCTGGAAGAACTTCTAGACGGCCGAATCAGGGTGGGACATAGAATAAGGAAATGGATCTCCAGATGTCTTCTAACCTCCTGTAAAATATGGGCCCATGTGGAGTTGGGGAATCAGAGATATGATCAAATTAGTGGGCTGTTTTTCTGGGCCGCAGAATCTGGCCCAGAATTGTATCTCTAACTTGGGCTGCCTAAATGACCACCATGGAGGCAGAATTGGCATTAACTCCTGAATATTGATTTGTTCCTATATATGTCTTCTATCATTACACGAAATTTGGGATTAATCGGGCCTGTATGTTGGGCCCCACAGTCTCATTAGTGGGCTGGTGTCCAATCTGCCTTCTCCAGAATTGCTTCCTTTCATTGCCAAATATCTCCATCATCCTCCATGAATTCTCCATTGATCCCTGAATGAAACATGTTCATATTGGAGTGTAGATAAATTATCAAATTAAAATATGTATAATAAGATGAATCATTTGGTACTTTAAATGATGTTAAAAAATGTACCACATAATAGTGCATTTTAAGAAGGTATTACAATCATAATGTGAAATAATGTTCAAAGTGTAAAATGCAATAAAATGGTTTTTATGAATAATAAAGAACATGAATATTATATATATTACCAATGAATATTAGCCTCATTTAGTGGCTAATCACACCCCCCAACTTGAGTTTTGCTAGTCCCGAGCAAAATATATCTCATCAAAAATGAAATTCGAATTCCCTTTTCTAAAAACATTTTAATACACAATGATCACCAAAAAAACCTTATACCAAACAATCATGAAACCCATCAAAATATTTTAATACAACATATTTTCATAAGCATATCCCAATCCCAAGCCCATTCCTTTGATCAAATCCATCATCATACTTCATCCAACTCAATTAGGTGTAATAATGTGTTGTGAATCACAATAGATATGGGGGTTCATTTTCATTCAAGGGGGAAATCATGGAAGCGCTAGGTGGAATCACATTTAATCCTAATATGAGTATTTTTCATCCCTATTTTTGTTTTGATTTTTTTTTGCAATATTTCTATAGTAATTGATATTGCAATTAATCAAATTAACCCATGTAGCAAGACTTTGCCGATGACTCCCAGACTCAAAGGCCTTAGGGCACCAAGTAAAGCCCACATACTCGGGCATCGTCTCGAGTTAACTTAATCAAAACAAAGTCATATTACCATAAATTGAGATAGATTGAAAAAATCAGGGATAGACAACTCTGGAGTCATGATCCCCAAGTGTCGAAAGCCTCGCATTTTATCAATCCATTTCTCTACACGCATTTTTTTTTTTTTTTTTATTTTTTAATAATTTTTTTTAAATTTTTTTTTGAATACTCATATTATTCATAAAAATAAAACCATCCTATGCTATTTATTATGGGACCCCAAAAATTCAAATTAGTACCCCACAGTCTAGAGGACGTGCATTGTGGCATTTTTTTTATTTGGATGAAAATATAAACAATGAAATATCACATTGGACAGCCACACTTTCCAAAATCTATGCTCATGAAATTATACAAGGATTAAAATCAGAATCAGGGCATGCTAAATTATTTGATATTCAGTTTCAAAGTGTGCAATGTGTATTACCATGTTCAAAGTTAATGGAATTTTTCCTTCCATTTACTTTTTTTTTCAAATCATTCAATTTTTGTTTTTGACACAAAAGCATTTTTTTTATTTTATCTCCCCCCCAACTTAAAACAACACTATCCCGAGTGTTTGAAGAAATGAAAAATTAGAAGGAGTAGAGGCAGGGAATAAAAATTTAAAAAGGAAATTGAAAATGAGGATTATGGAATGAAGTCACCTGGTGGTTGAAGTTTGAAGTTCTTGCTGCTCGAATTTATTCCTTTGATATCCATGTCGCTTACAAAGTTCCCTAGTGGAAAAAGGAAAAAACAAAACAAACAAAACAAACAAAACAAACAAAAACAAACAATATATATATATTTATATAATAAAGGAAGTAAAATATAAGAATATATATAAAAATTATAGAATAAGGTAGCACAAGAAGCCGCAGGTCAGTGGTAAGCGCGCCCCCCTGTCTCCCTTCGGTCCCGGGTTCGAGTCCCCGCGGCTTCGCCAGTTGTGATGGGGTTTGCCCCACGACCTATGGCGTGGACTTCTTTATTATTATTATTATTATTTTATTTTTATCTTAACCTATAAAATAATAAAAATAAAACAAAATAAACTGATGATACATTGTCTTCTTTTTAAATTTCTGGGTAAGGTATTACTCAAGGATCACACCACGTGACACAGATAAATATGGTGCTCCCCTTTCGTACCCATCCATACTCATTATAGAAGAACAGGTCAACAGTTTATTATTTTTTTTCAAAATATCAAAATGTCTCATTAACCCTATTTAAAATATAAAGTTGATTAAAACAACGAAATTATTGGAAACTTGAAAACCATGGGTTGCCTCCCATTCAGCACTTTGTTTAACGTCGTTAGCCCGACATGGACCCTAAATCTATTAATTTGTTCCTTGTTCATAGTTTGGCTCAGTTAACTCAACCTCTATTTCCTATTTATTGAATGATTCAATGAATGGTTTTAACATTTGACCATTGGCCTTGAAAATGTGACCACTTGTGGGATCTTGAATCTCTACTGCCCCATGGGGGAATACATGATGCACTATGAAAGGTCCTGACCATCTAGACCTTAACTTTCCCGGATGTAAATGAAGTTTTGAACTATATAAGAGAACAAGTTTTCTAGGTTCAAAATGTTTGACCTTGATATTCCTAGATTGGTAGGCTTGAACTCTATCGTTATTGATCCTTGAATTTTCATAAGCCTCCATCCTTAGTTCCTCCAGTTCATTGAGATCTAATTTCCTTTTTGTTCCGGCCAATGAGAGGTCATAATCCACTTTCTTAATTGCCCAAAAGGCCTTATGTTCAATCTCCACCGGCAAATGGCATGCTTTTCCATAAACCAACCTATATGGGGACATTCCTAAAATGGTTTTATATGCAGTTCTATAGGCCCAAAGAGCATCTAAGAGTTTCTCAGACCAATCTTTCCTAGAGGGGTTGACCGTTTTTTCAAGAATTTTCTTAATTTCACGATTGGCTAACTCAGCTTGACCATTGGTCTGTGGGTGGTAAGCAGTGGACACTTTGTGAGAAATTCCATATTTTTCCATGAGTGATGAGAATGGACGATTGCAAAAATGAGTTCCATGATCACTTATGATAGCCCTAGGAATTCCAAATCTAGAGAATATGTTTTCTTTTAGGAATCTAATCACAGTTTGATGATCATTGGATTTTGTGGGAATGGACTCAACCCATTTTGAGACATAATCAACAGCTAAGAGTATGTAGAGGTATCCCCGAGAGTTTGGGAAGGGACCCATGAAATCAATTCCCCAACAGTCAAAGATTTCAACCACTAAGATGGGAGTGAGTGGCATTTGATTCTTTTTTGTGATGGACCCTACTTGTTGACACCTAAGACAGCTTTGAAAAAATGTGTAGGAGTCCCTTGAAAGGGTGGGCCAGAAAATACCACATTGAAGAATCTTAGCAGATGTTTTCTTAGAGGAAAAGTGACCTCCACATGCCTCACTGTGACAGAATTTAAGGATGGACTCTTGTTCAGATTCTGGAACACACCTCCTAATGACTTGGTCAGGGCAGAACTTATAGAGGTAAGGATCATCAAACACATAGTGTCTAACATCAGAAAGAAATTTCCTTCGAGCTTGAGTCCCTATGAATTTTGGAACGACTCCTGTCACTAAGAAATTTGCTATGTCAGCATACCAAGGGCAGTCACTCACAGAGTATAGGTGTTCATCAGGAAACGAATCAGTCACAGAGAGGTGATTTGAGTTGTATTTGAATTCCATCCTAGAAAGGTGATCAGCTACCACATTTTCAACTCCCTTTTTATCCTTGATTGTGAGGTCAAATTATTGTAATGGAAGGACCCACCTAATCAGTCTAGCCTTAACATCTTGTTTTTGGAAGAGGTATTTTAGTGCAGAATGGTTAGTGAACACAGTGATGGGTGATCCTAAGAGGTAGGACCTAAACTTCTCTAAGGCAAACACAATAGAAAGTAACTCCTTTTCAGTGGTGGTGTAGTTGATTTGGGCATCATTTAAGGATTTTCTTGCATAAGCAATGACATAAGGAGTTTTATCACAACGTTGTCCTAACACAGCTCCAACAGCAAAGTCACTGGCATCACACATAAGTTCAAAAGGAAGGTTCCAATTTGGAGATTTCATAATGGGAGGAGAGGTGAGAGAGGATTTGAGGGTTGAGAATGAACCCTCACAACTTTCTGTCCAAACAAATGGAGCATCCTTTACTAAGAGAGCACAAAGGGGACGGGATATTGAACTAAAGTCCTTGATGAATCTTCTATAGAAACCAGCATGTCCTAAGAAAGAACTCACTTCCTTGACAGTTTTGGGTGATGGAAGGTGAAGAATGATGTCAACCTTTGCTTTATCAACTTCAATCCCCCTACTCCAGACCAGATGGCCTAGAAAAAGTCCCTCTTTAACCATGAAATGTCATTTTTCCCAGTTTAGGACCAGATTTTTTTCTTCACATCTTGACAAGACTCTCTCCACATTCTGCAGACATCCCTCAAAAGTATCCCCAAACACAGAGAAGTCATCCATGAAGACCTCAAGAAAATCCCCTACCATGTATGAAAAGATTCCCATCATGCACCGCTGGAAGGTTCCAGGGGCATTGCATAACCCGAAGGGCATGCGTTTGAAGGCAAAGGTACCGAAAGGACATGTGAATGTAGTCTTCCCTTGATCCTCTAGGGAGACCTCAATTTGATTGTACCCCGAGTACCCATCTAAGAAACAGTAGAAGGCATGACCTGCCACTCTCTCAAGGACTTGGTCAATGAATGGTAAGGGGAAATGGTCCTTCTTGGTGAATGAGTTTAGTTTCCTATAGTCAATGCAGACCCTCCATCCACTACTCACCCTTGTTGGAAAAATCTCTCCATCCTCATTGGTTATCACTGTGATTCCAGCCTTTTTTGGAACCACTTGGATTGGGCTCATCCATTCACTCTCAGATATGGGATATATGATACCAGCTTTCAACAATTTCAGAAGTTCCTTCCTTACTACCTCCATGAGATTAGTATTGAGTCACCGTTGAGGTTGATGACATGGCTTTGAATCAGATTCTAGAACAATCCTATGAGTCCCGATAAGTGGGCTAATCCCAGGAATATCAGAAAGGGTCCAACCAATGGCATTCTTATGCTTCCTAAGGACATCTAGAAGCTTCCTCTCATGATTGGCTTCAAGAGAAGAAGAAATGACAATAGGATGTGTTTGATTTTCCCCTAGCAAGGCATACTTTAGTGCAGCAGGAAGTTCCTTCAATTCAAGATCAGGTTGGTTCAAAATTTCAGCAGAAGATTGGGACATTGGATCAAGATCAATTTCTTTTTTTAGAGGTTCAGATAGGATTGATTCCTCACATGTAGAGGTTTCAGCTACTAGATTGGCTTGATCATATTTAGGGAAGGAATTTAGAGGGTTCTCTATGAAATTGGTTTCTTGAAAGGTTTCACTGATTGTTGGACCTAAGACTTCATCATAAGAGCAATTTGAAAATGATTCAAGCCAAGGAGATAAACATCCTTCATATGAACAAAGGAAATCAATCTCATTCTGACTTAAACATTCATCAAATATTCCTTGATGTTCCATGGATTCATTATCAATGCTTACTATCATGTTTACTTCATGAATATCCTCGTCATCCCCTATTTGTGAGCTTGCATTATAGATGTTCAGGTCTAGACTCATGTTCCCAAAGGTGATGGTCATGTTCCCATTTCAGACTCGAATAACAGAGTTGATTGTTGCAAGGAAAGGACGACCAAGGATGATTGGGGTTTGTTCCTTATTTCCTAAGTTTGGATGGTTGTCAAGGACAATGAAATCAGCAGGGTAGATGAAGTTTTCAACCTTTACCAGAACATCCTTTAAAATCCCCTTTGGAACCCTAATGCTACGATCAGCAAGTTGAAGTGTGACAGATGTGGGTTGGAGTTATTCTAGGCCTAACTGGCAGTACACAGCATATGGGATGAGATTGACACTAGCACCTAGGTCACACAAGGCTTTGACAACTTTGCTTTCTCCTAGTTCAACATTGATGTAAGGGAAACCTGGGTCTTTCAACTTAGGAGGAATTGTACCTTGAATGGTGGTACTCACATTAGCAGCCAAAAGGACTTGGTTTTTATGTGAAAATTTTCTTTTAAAAGTGCACAAGTCCTTAAGGTACTTTGAGTAGGCAGGTATGGTTTGGATTGCATCGAGAAGGGGTATGTTCAACTTGACTTGTGAAAATATTTCCCTCAACGTTTCACTCAGTTCAGGTTTGGTTTTCCCCCTCATGCGTTGAGGAAATGGTGCAGGTTGTGGGGTTGTTTGTTGAAGAGTTGTTTCTTTCACATTGTTATTAGTTTCCTCGGTTTGATCTTGTGGTTCATTTAAATTTTCATCCAAGTTTGAATCTTCAGGTGGGTTCTGAATTAGTTGTTCAGGTTTCTCAATTGATTTCCCACTTCTTAAAATAGTCATAGCCTTTAGTTGTTCATGAGTTGTTTGAGCACAACTTGACTCTCCCCTTGAAGTTGAGGATGGCACCGTCTGAGTAGGCATGGGTTCCTTTCCTGTTTTGATGGTTTGAAGTTCTTGTTTTAGGGAAGATACCTCCGAGTTCATCCTCTCTATTTGTTTGCACAGTTGTTCTAGTAGGCTTTTTGGAACAGTTTGGGTTGGTGCTTGAGTAGGTTGGTTTATCCCAGGGGGATATTTTGGAGGTGGGATGGTTTGTTGACAATGGACCGGTGGTTGTTGGTATTGGATTGGTTGGGTTTGGAACTGGTTATGGTTTTGGTAGTTCTGTTGGGGGTAAGGATTTTGTCCCTGTGGTTGGCTAGGTTGTTGGTTATCTTGCCAGCGGAAGCCTGGGTGGTCATTGTACCTTGGATTGAAGGTGTTTTGGTATTGGGGCTTTTGAAAGCTTAGGGCATTGACATCCGCTGTGGGTCCTCCTAGAAGAACATCCTTGATGGATGGAATGGTTGGGCAGTTGTCTGTTTTATGGTCATGTTTGTCACAAATTGTGCAAACAAGGTCTACATTTTGGATTTCATGGACTTTCCTAAGGTCTATCTCTTCAACCTTCCTAGAGAGTGCTGCGAGTTTAGCCCTAAGGCTTTCATCTTCTCTAAGTGTATGAATTCCAGTGGTTCTTTGTGGCTTTTCAGAATAAGGTGAAGTTCCCCAAGTTTGGTTTTGTTCAGCCAGACTTTCCAGATACTCGTAAGCATCATTTGGGGCTTTGTTTTTAAAAGTTCCATTACACATCATGTCAATGAATTGTTTATTACCCGGACCCAACCCTTCATAGAAAATTCTCACTTGTTCAGGTATGGAAAACCCATGGTGTGGAACCATGTTTAGGGTGTCTTTGAACCTCTCCCATGTTTCATAGAATGACTCTCCCTCTTTTTCAAAAAATTTTTGGATTCTCTTTTTATGTGCAATTGTTTTGTGATGAGGGAAGTATTTTTTGTAGAATTCTCTTTGCTGTTGGTCCCAAGAGTGGATTGATGCAGGTCTCAAGTTGTTTAGCCAATTTTTAGCTCGATCCTTTAATGAAAAAGGAAATAGCCTCATCTTAGCGGATTCTAGTTGATGTGGGGGACACATGGTTTCAACAATGTCGTTGAATTCTTTGACATGAAGGTATGGCATTTCTGACTCCATCCCATGAAAGGTTGGAAGGTGGTTTAGGACATGGGGTTTGAATATGTAGTTGGTTTCTCCTATGGAATTGTGTCTAATTCATGAGGGGGCATTGGTCCAAGCTGGAGTGAGGTAGTCGTTCATGGTTTGATCAACTACATTCCCTATGTTTGGAGCTTCTTGGTTTTGGTTTCCCATTTGATTCCCCCCAGGGTTTACAATTTGATTTTGTGGATGACCCTCCATTGGACTTGTTTCAAGTTCTGACTTTGGGGTTTCAAGAATATTTGAATCTGATTTAAACAATACCTTAGGTGCACTTGACTCCCCTATCCTAGGACTTTCCACCCTAACTAGTCTGTTTGAGAAATCCCGGGTGTAGGCGGACATGTGCCAAAAAAAAGCGAGAAAGGGACAAGATAAGAGATCTTGGGTGAGAGTAGAAGAATGGAGGTGAGGAAAGAAGTTTTTTTTTGGATCTAAGGTACTTACTTGGTCCCCGGAAACGGCGCCAAAATTTGGTTCACGCCCAAATTTACCCAAGAGAAGAAGGGTAGAACGGTCCTTGTAGTGTAGCTTGGGTTGTCGATTCCACAGAGACCTAAGAAGATACCTAAGATACACAACCTAAGGGATGGATTATTGGCTATGAAGTGGCCAACTTTGGGTTGATTTTAGATGGGTTTAAGTGAACTCTAAGATACTTAAGTGAATTCAAATTAAAAGAATGAGTTGATCCTAGGTTATCACTCGGGGTGGATTGGACGTATTTTCTTTTTAATGATTTCAAATTCTTCAATTTGAGATGGGTTCATTTAAGGAGATAAAACAACATCATCACTTACTGGTTTAATGCCTACACCCTTTAATACTAATCACCTATACACTTGAAGGTTCAATGTTTCAAGTACTTCAAGGTAAAGGATCGTATTAGTACTTGAAGTGTGTGGCCTTAAATTCAACAAGGACGGAGTTTAAAAATCTTCAAATAAAAATCTCAATTAAAGAAGTGATTATACATTAATTAGGTGATAAATAACATCCAATCCAGCCCCTTGCTACTCCCTTGGATCAACCCATAATTATGTTAGCCCTACATTGATCCCATGGTTTCAATGGAAGTGGAAAGTAGACTCATGAGGGAGGAAATGGAGAAGTAAAGAAAACAACAAAAATAAAATGATCACTCCACCGTTGTGTGAATAATTTCACAAGGGTTGGTGTGAATAAATTCACACCTTGATCCAACGGTATCAAAGTGATATTAAGAACAACATAATAAGAGTAGAAGAAGAACTTTTATTAAGAAACTAAAGTGAATTGAACAACTTACATGTGAAAGACAAAATTGAGGCAACAAAAATGCAGCATAACATTACAATTGAACAAAGCATCCAAGATCCTCAACTCCTTCACCACCACTGCCTTAAATAGGCATTTTGGAAGCCTTGGGTCGAACCACCAAAATTACAAAGCATCTTAATTAATTTTACTAGGCTATAGGTGGTGGAAATATTGTGGAATTTGGATTTTTCCACGTTTGACCCGAGGTGTCAGCCAGCTTTCCTTCACCGAACAGACGCGTCTGGAAGACCTTCTAGACGGCCGAATCAGGGTGGGCCATAGAAGAAGAAAATGGATCTCCGGATGTCTTCTAACAGCCTGTAAGAGTTGGGCCCATTTGGAGGTTTGGAATCCGAGATATGATCAAATTAGTGGGCTGTGTTTCTGGGCCGCAGAATCTGGCCCAGAATTGTATCTCTAACTTGGGCCGCCTAAATGACCCCCATGGAGGCCGAATTGGCATTAACTCATGAATAGTGATTTGTTCCTATATATGTCTTCTAGAATCCCACGAATGTTGGGATTAATTGGGCCTGTATGTTGGGCCCCATAGTCTCATCAGTGGGCTGGTGTCCAATCTGCCTTCTCCAGAATTGCTTCCTTTAATTGCCAAATATCTCCATCATCCTCCATGAATTCTCCATTGATCCCTGAATGAAACATGTTCATATTGGAGTGTAGATCAATTATCAAATTAAAATATGTATAATAAGATGAATCATTTGGTACTTTAAATGATATTAAAAAATGTACCACATAATAGTGCATTTTAAGAAGGTATTACAATCATAATGTGAAATGATGTTCAAAGTGTAAAATGCACTAAAATGATGTTTATGAATAATAAAGAACATGAATATTATATATATTACCAATGAATATTAGCCTCATTTAGTGGATAATCATGACATTAGAGCCAAGTATTTCTTGGGATGCGAGATGATCAATAACTTTTTCCACCCTCTCTATGTTTGGGAGACCCGAATATTCTTGTTGAGAAGTAGTTTACATTTCTCGATGATGTAGGTAATTCACCATGGAACAGAGTCTATGCCCATAAGGGAGTCTCATATGATCTCTGAATCAGTTTCCACATGGGATATGGTTATGTTCTTTTGTACTCATAGGTTGAGACCGGTGAGAATAGCATTGGCCTCCGCTTGAAGAGCATTTCCATCCCCAAAGCGAGGATGCAGATGATGCATCCAAATGCCCAAGGAATATTTCCACCTCGGTTCGCTATATATCTTAGGTGGTTTATGATGAAATCCGTGCAGTTTAACGTCGTGCAGGGAGGATGTGGTCCGTGCATTTTAACGTCATGCGATGAGGATGAAAAATACACCCCGTGTAGGTCTGGTCCATATATGGGGGAAAGGGGAATTTTTTACTATCATTATTAATGCTGTTTAATGTTGAGCAGTAAGGATGCCAAAATACACCCTGTGAAGGTCTATTCCATACATGGGGGAAATGGAGAATTTTTAACTTTCATTATTCATGTAGTTTTACATCATGCAGTGAGGATGCAAAAATACACCCCGTGCAGGTCTAGTCCGTACACGAAAGAAAATAGAATTTTTTTATTATCCATGTAGTTTAACGTTGTGCGGTAAGGACGCAAAAATATACCCTGTGCAGGTTTGGTCCATACACAGGGGAAGAGAGCATTTTTTTAATCTCATTATCCATTCAGTTTAATGTCATGCGGTAAGGATGAAAAAAAATACAACTCATGCAGGTCAGGTCCCTACACGGGGGAAAAGGGCATTATTGAATTTTATTTTATTTCATTTGGGAGTGGCTGGGCTAGGATAGGGGATCCCGACGTCGCTACATATCCTGCGAAGGCAGGAATCAATCCATACATAGTTCTTTGCTAAATACACCTCGTACAGGTCTGGTCCGTACATGGGGGAAGGGGCAATTTTTAACTCTTATTTGAGGGGTGTTTGGGCTAGGATTGGGGACCCTGGTGTCGCTACGTATCATGCGAGGGCAGGAATCAAGCCGTACATAGTTATCTAAAATCCATGCAGTTTAACGTCATTCGGTAAGGACGACTCCCATTCAATTTAACGTCATGCGGTAAGGACGTAAAATACACCCCGTGAAGGTCTGGTCTGTACACTGGGGGAAGGATAATTCTTATTTTTCCTTTTTTTTATTATCTGTGTAGTTTAACGTCGTGCGGTAAGGACGAGGGGTACACCCCATGAAGGTCTTGTCCGTATAAGGGGGAGAGAGGAAATTTTTAACTATAATTCTGGTGTGTACGAGCTAGTATGGGGAACCCTGGCATCGCTACGTATCCTGTGAGGGCAAGAGTCAAGCCATACATAGTTCTTTGAAATATTTGCAGTTTATCATCATGCGGTAAGGATGAAGGATACACCCCATGCAGGTCTCGTCCGTAAACAGGGGAAAAGGGAATTTTTAAACCTTTTTAGGGATGGATGGGCCATGATTTAGGACCCTGGAATCACTACATATCCTATGAGGTCAGGAATCAAGCCATACATAGTTATCTGAAATCCATTCAGTTTAACATCGTGTGGTAAGGAAGACTCCCATGAATTTTAACGTCATGCGGTAAGGACATCAAAATACACCCCATGTAGGTCTGGTATGTACACAAGGGAAAGGTAATTTTCTAGAGCTTCTTGTCTGTGCGGTTTAATGTCATACGGTGAGGATGATATACTCTTGGTTTAGGGTCATAGAGTTTGGAATGATGGGTGCTTGGAAGTTTAACGTCATGCAGCTCGGATGATCCCCCCCCCCCCCCGTTTTTTATCCGTGCAGTTTATCATTGTGCGGTAAGGATGAGGGGTATTATTAGATTCCGTGCAGTTTAACGTCATGCGGTAAAGACAACTCCAGTGCATTTTAACGTCATGCGGTAAGGATGACTCCCATGAAATTTAACGTCATGTGGTAAAGATGTAGGGTTCTTTCAGTTTCTATATGAAATAATTCTTTAGGAATCTCGCATTGGTTAGATTCATGGTGAATTTCCCATCTATGGAGATCAGAGCATATGCTCCGTTGGAGTTGACCTTGTGTATAACGTATGCTCCCTCCCACTTAGGCTCCAGCTTTAGAGGATTCCTTCCAGGTATCATTGGGGTCCGGAGGACCAACACCAATTCTCCTTCAATTAATGACCGAAGATGAACCTTTTTATTGAAGGCTCGTGCAATCCAATCCTGGTAGACTTCTAGATGGTGAAAAGTGTGCAGCCACTTCTCGTCCAGCTGTTCCAATTCACCCAGCCTCTTTTAAGATTGTTTATTGTTGTATAATTGGTCATATATGGAAACACAGAGTGAAGGAAGTTGGAGTTCAATGGGCAGGACCACCTCTGTATCGTATACCAGTGAGTACAGGGTAGCCCGAGTAGCGGTGTAGGTTGTGGTTCGATAATCTCACAATGCATGGAGGAGTTTTTCCAGCCATTACTTCTTGTCTTTGTCCACCATTTTTTGGAGAATGTTGGACAGGGTTTTATTGAAATCCTCTATCTGTTCGTTGGTCGCTACATTGTAGCAGGATGAGTGGTTAGCCTTAATACCATATTCTTGATATAGTTTCTCAAATTCAGTAGAGAAGAAGTTGGTGCTGTTATCCGTCAGTATGGTATGAGGGATACAAAATCTAGTGATGATAGTGTTTTTCAGAAATATGACAATGTTTCTTGCCCCAACTTCTTTAAGAGGTAAAGCTTCTGCCCATTTGGAAAATAAGTCAATTTCCGTGGGGATATACTTCATCTGTTTGGCTGTGGTGGGGGGATATGGTCCCACGACGTCCATCCCCCAGACGGAAAATGGCCAGGAGTACTTGGCCTAATGAAGTAACTGTAGGGGTTGGTGTATGAAGTTGGCATGAGTTTGGAATGAGTGGCATTTCGCGGTAAAGCGCTCGCAATCTTGTGCCATTGTGGGCCAATAGTACCCAAGCCTCCGAACCTAATGGGAAAGCTTGGTCCCTGGCTGATCTGCTCCACATACTCCGGCATGCACTTCAGTTATGACGGTGGTGGTTTCTTCTCTGTCAATGCATATGAGGAGGACTTCATCGAGGCCTCGTTTGTAGAGGTCCTCTTGCTGACCTGTGATGCCATATCGGACAAAGTAAATTTCCCTTCTCCGTATTTTCTCTCCTTCATCCCTATCTGATGGATGTTCTCCCCGTTGAAGGTAGGTTTCAATGGGGTTCATCCAACCGGTGGCAGGAGCATATGGCTCAGGGACATGAATGATTTCATGGATCTCCTATATCATGGTTTGGACAAATGGAAAGACCATTTGGAAGTGATCAATACTGATTAATGTTTCATCCTGGTCTGGGTCGGCTAAGACTATGGCTGCAATGGATAATGTGTCAGACTGGGCATTCTGAGACCGAGGAATATAGGTCAATGTTGGTTCTGTGGAAAATTCCACCATTAACCCTCACACATGGTCCAACATGGGGATCAGCTCCTCCTTTTTAATAGCATAGTCACCATTGACATTCTTAATGACCAGTTCCAAGTAACCTTTTACTTTAAGGTGTTATACTTGTGCCTGGAGTGTGAGTTCCAGGACTGCAATGAGGTCTTGATATTTTGCTTCATTGTTCATACATCCCTCTGACAGGTGGAAGGAATACGGAAAGACTGCCATTTCTGGGGACATTAGTATTATACCTAAGCCCACCTTGTTAAATTTGGGGTCTTCCATCCTCTTCCCGATTGGGCTTCGGGATGCGCCGTTGAAGTAAATTTCTGATGATGGGAGCTCCTCTTGAACCGTGAAGATGTCATCATATGGTAGCTCGATATCCAGTGTTGTAGTCCCAGTTGACATGTTCTCTTCCATAAAATTTTCTAATGCCTGCCCTTGATGGATTTATGAGCCACAAACTGCATGTCAAACTATTGCAGGATGACTACCCATTGAGAAAGGTGCCCAGTCAGCATCAGGTGGCTGAGGATGTACTTTAGCGGATTATTACGCCAGACCAAATGGACTTCATGATGCTGCAGATAATGTCGCAACTTTTGAACTGCGAAGACCAAGGCCAAACGGCTCTTCTCTATGTTTGAGTATCGAGTCTCAACATCAATCATCATTCTACTGAGGTAATAGAGACTGTTTTCACTACCGGTGTCGTTCTTTTGCGTGAGGAAGGCTCCCAGTTCCCGCTCTAGGGTCGTCACGTTTAGGATGAGAGGATTTCCTTTGACAAGTTGCATGAGAACCGATGGGCTTAAAAGTTACTTATTTAGGCTATAAAATTCCTCTTGGTAGTCATCTGTCCATTGGTACGTGACTCCCTTCTTCATTAACCTGGTAAAGGGAAAACATTTTCCTGCTAGGTTGGCTATGAATCGCCTGATATAGGCCATGTTCCCTTGGAATGCTCTGAACTCAGTGAGGTTGCGGGGAGGTGGCAGGACAAGGATAGACTTTGTTTTTTCAGGGTCGACTTCGATGCTGTGATGATGTACAATGAAGCCAAGGAATTTCCCTGAGGTAACCCCGAAGGCACACTTCAAGGGGTTCATCTTCATGCTATGCTGTCGAAGTTTTTTTAAGATTGTCTCAAGGTTTGACAGGTGATCTGAGCTCTATCTTGATTTGACCACCAATTCATCTACATAACATTCGATGAATCTCCCCAGGAATACGTTTAAGATATGATTCATAGCGCATGGATTTGTGGTTCCAACATTCTTGAGACCAAAAGGAATGACCCTGTAACAAAATACCCCTTCGGGGGCTCTCAAGGCGATGGCTTCTTCGTCTTCTCAGACCATCCGGATTTGATTATATCCAAAATAGTCGTCCATGAAGGATATAGACTCATACCCGACCGTTGCATAGATTAATAAGTTGGTGATTAGGACAGGGAAGTCATCTTTCGGGCAATGCTGATTGAGATCTCTAAAATCGATTCAATGCGGATTTGCCCATTCTTTTTCTTGACGGGGAAGATTTTGTCCAACCAAATGGGGTACTGGACCTCCCGAATAAATCCTTCTTTAATGAGCTTATTGACTTCAGCCTCTATTTTGGTGGCATGTGAGGAATGTGTCCTTCTGGTGGCCTGTTTATATCCCCGGTGGTCTTCTAGAAGACCCAGGTGATGCATTGCCACTTCGAGATCAAGTCCCGACATTTCTATGTAATTCAAGGAAAAAACTTCCTAATGTTTCTTTAGGAAATATTTATATGCCTCATGCTCCGTGGGGGACATGGCTTTACTAATGAGAGTAGGCCTCAGATCTTCCTCGGCACCCTGGTTTATTTCCCTGAGCTAGTCCACCGTGGTGGAGATAACCTCCTCAAATGCGGGAGGTGTATCCCGGAGATCATTCTCCTCTTCTTCTCCCAAATCATCATCTTCTTGATCTAAATAAGGGAGAGCTCCCAGCATAGGTTCTCGGGGGTTTGATGGAGAGGCATCATGGGCATCCCCGCTCGAGTATTTGTTCCCAGATTGTGGGTTGGAAGACGTTCCCGCATTGTCACGCTCGGCTGTTATGGCTGAAGTCAATAAGACAGCTGGGTGTGTGTCCAAACATAAACCCCTGCTCTCAATATGGTTGATAGGCATTACGTAGTCTCTTCCAAGCTGCCTGAGGGGGTCGTCAGGAACCACTTCTAGACCATTTGGAGCTGGGATCCTGTCAACGCCATCATCCAAAGGCTTTTTTCTCTTTTTCGCATAGAACCCGACGTCAATGTAGTGTGCCTTGGAGAGCTCGAAAGGGGCCTTGTCGGCATGAAGTTTCCCACTTTTCCCATTGGTGTAGTACTTAATACACTGGTGGTAGGATGAAGGAACAACCATGTGCTTATGGAGCCACAGACTTCCCAGTAGGGCATTGAATGTTGTGCTCTGCCGGACCTCTAGGAATTCCGAGTAGGCCACAAGGTCCCCGAAATGGGTCTTTATCTTGATTTTTACCATCATCTTCTGCTCACTCTTGTCGTAACCAAGAAGAGTTGTGGCTGAGGGTATTAAATCACTCTCACTATAGACCAACTTACAAAGTGACCGTAGGGGAAGACGGTTAACTCCAGAGCCGTTTTCAATAAAGACTTTGCGGATCTCAACATCATCTAGCATTCCACACACATACAGTGGTTTGATGTGTCCCTGCATGATGGAATCATCATCTTTATTGGTGAAATAAATCACCAAATTGCATTCATATGAGCCAGTATTCATCCAGTAAATCTCAGTGGTAGCTACCTCAGCTTGAAACTCATGGGGGCTGAGCAAGGCTTCAATAAGCGCCTCCCTAAGGTTGGTTGATTGACTCAGGGAATCCTGGATTGACAGCTTGGCTCATACTGACACCAACTGCCTAAGGATGTCAAACTTTTTCTACAATGGCCGAAGCTTCTCTGCTGGTGGGAGAGTTCTAACAGGCGTCTTGGGAGCTGGAGTACATGACGAGGAGGGACCGGTCGTGGGGTCAGATGTCGACGATGTTCCCACGTTCTGGGGACTCGACCCGACCGGTCTGTTTGTCTACACTAGGCGGCTAAACGCTTGTTCCTCCTCTTATGGGTATCACATAATAACGGGGACAGGGTGGCCGCTTATGTAGGTGGGGCGAGGTTCTTTCTCCTACTGAGTCCGTTGAAGGCCTCTCCCATGGGTTTCCGCGATATTGACGGTTTGGGCTGAGTTCCAACCATAGGGTTGGTTTCGGCCGCGACGGCGCCTCCCCTAGTATCCCATGCCTCTACGATTTCTCGTCCCGACTCCTCGAGTCGGGAACATGGGCTCATAACCGTACCATTTGTCAGGGGATGATTCCATGAGATGGATGATATTGATGGAACCAATGATTGGTTCTTTATCCTCTAACAATACAAACTAGTTGGTTTTCCCTGATGGTGTCATTTGGAGGGTCGGTGCCCTTGGTGCCATGTTTTGGGGAATGAAATCCGACATCGTCGGGGCTAACTTCAGCCTTGTTCTAGATTTCTCCACTTGCGCTTGTCTCCTCCCTCTTTGATTACGCCTGGATGACCGGCTCATGGAGGGTTGTGAGACCAATACTGGCAGTTGTGTGGCATCAGGAGCTGTTGGTGGAAACACTAGCTATTTTAGTTGATCTCAGAGTATGCCCTAAGATAGATTGATAGTATTCCGAGTCATCCAGTTATCAAATTTCTGCCCCTTCTTACTGGTGACTTCCTGCCACCCCTCCCCTTTATCGGAGTCTGTGATAAAAATATATGTCATGTGTGCTGGGGGTGGTCCCAGCTCGACCTGCCCAGAGCCTACCATCCTTTGCTGAAGGTCCTTGAAAATGAATCATTCCCGAATACTGTGCCCCAACATCAGATGGTAGGGACAATAATCTTGCATGTCATCTTGGATGACCTCTCTGGGTTTCCTCAGCTCACGAAGGCGGAGAAAGTTGCAATTTATGGCAGCAATAAATTAGTTGCGGACTTGGTCCTCTCGGAACGAATATAGTTCATGTCTTCGTTCCTCAAAATGGTTCTGCTTCGATCCTCTCCAATCGTCCCACCTAGCCGGTGGTGGACGCTGATGTTCAGGGGGGCCCTTGATGATTTGGTGGAGGCTTGAGAGGTGGAGCAGGCATAGGGGCTGTCTTGAGCATGATAGAGGACACTTTAGCTCTGGCTGCTCTCTTTGTGGGAGCCTATGAGGCTATTCAAGACTTAAAATTGGTCGGCTGCAGGCAGTCCTTGATTCTCTGGGCAATGGCCGATAGATGGCGGAAGCTAGTGGTGCACTCCATTGGTATTAACGGTGTCTGTAGCTCATCTCGAAGATTATCGATGCAAGTGGTGGGCAGCTCATCATGAGGCATTGACCTATTCAGATAGTAGGTCAGACCTTTCCATCCAGTGATGAAATCTGAGACCCTCTCGTTCTCCCTCTGCTTGCAGTTCATGAGGTCATTGAGCATTGTCTTAGGAAACGTTGAGCTGATTAGGAATAGGAACTGCTACCAAAGGTCTTCTCATATTTTTATTGAATGGGCTGGTAGACTTGTATACCAGACAAATGTGGACCCTTGCAAGGTTCGTACGAAGAATCTGAGTTTCACTACTTCTTGTTGTTCAGGAGTCCCCATAATAGTGTCGCAATAGCACGTGTAGTGCATCAAATGCTGTTCAGGATCAACTGATCCATTGATGTTAGGGAATATAGGGCTCCCTAAATTGGGTGTAGGTAGTGTGTTGCTCACCGAATTCGGGTAAGGTTTCCGCTCTGGCTTTATCAGAGCGCGTTGACCTTCCATTGCTTCCAATCGAGCCGTTAGTGCCTCGATGGTGCTGGTGAGTAAGACAACCCTGCTTTTTATTACAACTTAAGCATGCTTTATTACATAAAACATCACTTGATACAACAAAGAAGATCGAGAGGTTTAGTGTCTTTGTGGCTTAGGATCATTACATAAAAACTTTAAACTTGAAATACATCATCTTTATTGAAAACATCCTTTACATGACCACTACATTCCTTCGTACTTAGCATTGCATGGGATAACCTGAGGACATGCGTAAGAAAAGGGTGAGCTATAAAGCCCAGTAAGGGAGTACACATGGAATAACTTGAGGAGTAAAATACATGTTAGGAAATAGGCATATCAATAGATCATAAAAGAAACATGAACATAAAGGCATGATAAAGCATGATAATCATAACATGGAAATGTGGCAACAACACTTAACATTGAATTAGCATGAGCCAAGGCTAATTGCACATGGAGCATGAGTAAACCCTCATTGCACATGAAGCACGAGTAAACCCTCGTTGCACTTGAATTAGCATGAGTCAACATTCATTGCACATGACGTATCATGATACTATACTTTCCCAATGCATTGGAGCGCTATAAAGGGCACACCCTTCTTAAACATTTCATTTCATGCATAAGTGTGCCACATTGATCATAAAACATGGATTCATAAAACATAATCATTTATTCCACGATAAATGAATATGGAATTCATACATGAAACTTTATAATCAATAAGTAAATGTTCATAATGGTGAATACCCTTGATGGAGAAATGGGTATGGTATTCACTACACAATGATATTGGCTTAGAAAATCGGTGTGATTTCGGCAGCGTAACGACGTGACATAAGAATTCATAAAAAAGGTTGATGAGAGAGAAAGGGGTTACTCATCATATTTACATGTAATGGACAGTAAGTAGGAAATATAGATACATGTCCCAACAATTGAAAAGGAATTTAGATTCATGATACAAAAGTATTGCTTGAATATAAAAGAGGAGAAAAAGGTTCCTTTCGGAATTTCGGCATAGTAAGAGGTGTACATGGGAGGCATTTAATGAGAGAGAAAGGGGTCTCCCATCATTCAAACAATAAGAGGGCAGTATGGGGGAGGTTCGAAACCATATACCAACATTCATAATTGAAATTAAAAGGGCAATACAACTTAAAGAAAATTGACAAAAATGAGAAAGGAAGAAAAAACCCTTACTTGGAAGTGTGCTTCCAAAGGCTAGATAGAGGCTTGTGAGAGGCTTCTTGGGAGATTGGGGCACCTTGGGAGGATTCTAGAGAGAGTAGGCCAGAGTTTGGACGAACTCCAAAGGATTTTAGTGAGGAGGAAGTGGGAGCTTGGGTGGGTTTATATAGGAAAGGTGAGAGAATTATTTATTATTTAGGTTTGGGACCCCTTATATTAAAATAATCCAAACCACAAACCATCCCATGGTATTTGCCCATCGTTTCTGGAAAAGGAAAGAGGAAAACGATATTTTACAAGGCCAAGGTCCGAACTTATTACAAAATTAGGGTTGCTTATGTGGAGGTGAGTCACACTCCCATGGAAATTAATTTAAAAAGGCAAAGTGTTGAATAAGTCTTGAGGGCTCCATTAATGCTTTGAAAAGTAAGTCAAAGAAACCCAAAACCTCATTATTTTAATGATAAAACAGATATTGGCCGAACATAAGGATTATGTTATTTTATTACATCACCATTGGGTCATTATGATGTCATAAAACACATTATATAATTAAATGGTATTTAATTTTTACCCAAAAATTTGACTGTCTCAGAAAATTATGAAAAATTCACCGTTGGATAATTTCGACGTCCTGATTCCAAAAATAATATTTATTTTATCTAAATAATTTTCTAAATATGTGAATTTTCACTTTTAAAATAAAAACCGACATTTATCAAAAATTCACGGGTTTTGATAGAAATGGCTTTCAAACCTTAATAAAAATTTTAATTGCATTCATAAAATTATAAGATCATTATATTTAATAAAAATTAATTTAATATTAATAATAATATTTTATTAAAATATTATTTAATTCAAAAATCCTTTAATTTAATAAAACATAATTCTTAATTAAATAATAACTAAAAACACCATTTGTACTTTAAAAACTAATTACAATGTATCAAAAATGACTAGAAATTATATTCATTATTATATACAAAAATAATGTACATGAACATGGTGCTACTTATTTGTTACATAACCCCTCAAAATAGCTGCATAAGACCTAAGGGTAAGGTGTGCGATGGTGACAAACTCTTGGGGCGGCTCGGATAACATCGCTCGAGTGGTAATTTCAATCAACTTCGACTTTTCTCATAGACGATCACGTTCGAGCTTGACTTGATGAAGCTCAGCTTGGGCTTAGTCAAGGGAAAAGCCCAAAGACGCCACCTCTTTTCCGAGCTCTGACAAATGAGCTTCGTAAGGGGCAATTCTATTAGATGAGGCCATCGCTTCCTTTGTCTGAGTAGAAATGGGTTCGTTAAAGCCTTATATTTATACTACTCAGATGATCACTGTTCAACGACTATAAAAGTAACGGTCACAAATCTTAACGTAAAACTAAAGAAGTTGACATCTTATAAAAACATTTTTCATAAAGAAACATTTAACTGGATAAAGAGGGATTTTCTATTAACGAAACTTTGGGTCGTTACAATATTCGCCCCTTAAGAAATTTTGCCCTCGAAATTTTCCTTTTCCCACACTAAAACAAATGTGGGTAACATAGCTTCATCATATCCTCCGACTCCCAAGTTGCTTCTTCAAACATGTGGTTTCTCCACAACACCTTGACGAGGGGCATTGTCTTATTTCTTAGAACTTTTTCTCTACGATCTGAGATCTTCACTGGTTGATCCTCATAAGAAAGATCGTCTTCTAATTGTACCACCTCGGAAGAGAGTAAATGTGAAGGGTCTGGAATGTACTTCCTTAAGAGGGATACATGGAAGACATCATGCACCTTGGCCATAGTAGGTGGAAGTGCTAGTCGATAGGCCACAGCCCCAACACGATCAAGAATCTCGAAGGGGCCCATGTACCTTGGTCTTAACTTCCCTTTCTTTCCAAACCTCATGACCTTCTTCCACAGAGATATGCGTAAAAACACCATGTCTCCGACTATAAACTCAAGGTCTCCTCGACGATTATCTGAATAACTCTTCTGTCGACTTTGGGCTACCTTGATATGCTGCTGAATGGTTTTCACCTTCTCCACCATTTCTTCGACCATTTATGGTCCAAGCAGCTTACGTTCACCGACGTCATCCCAACATGCTGGTGTTCTACACCTTTTCCCATACATGGCTTCATATGGTTCCATTTGGATGCTCGAGTGGAAACTATTATTATAAGAGAACTCAACTAGAGGAAGATGTTGATCCCATCCTCCTTTAAAGTCCATTGAGCACGCTCTCAACATATCCTCAAGTGTTTGGATAGTCCGCTCGGATTGGCCATCAGTTTGAGGATGATAGGCCGTATTGAAGTTCAGTTCAGTATTCAGAGCTTGTTGAAGACTCTTACAAAACATAGAGGTGAATCTTGGATCTCGGTCAGAAACAATAGATAGTGGTACTCCATGCAACCGTACCACATCCCTGATATATATCCGTGCCAGTTGATCCAAAGAGAAATCATCTTGAATAGAAATGAAGTGTGCAGTCTTTGTAAGACGATCCACAACAACCCAGATTGCATTGTTTCCTTTGGATGTCCTTGGAAGTCTAGTGACAAAGTCCATGGTGATGTTCTCCCATTTCCATTCTGGTATGGGCAATGGTTGCATCATCCCCTTCGACATCTGCCTCTCTGCCTTCACTTGCTGACACACTAGGCACTTTGATGTATATTCAGTGATCTCCTTCTTCATATTATCCCACCAAAAGTTTTCTTGGAGATCTCGATACATCATTGTGCTCCCTGGGTGAATAGAGAAATTTGAACTATGTGCATCATCCAAAAGTTCTTTCTTCAGATCCGAACTTGATGGAACACATAGTCTTTTCCCAAACCACACTATTCCTTCTTCATTAACATTAAACTCTGAGGATTTTCCCTTTTTGATAGCTTCCACTTTTTCTTGGATTCCCGCATCATCCTTTTGAGAATCCTTTAACCTTTCCAAAAGAGATGGTTGAGAAATAATTTGTGAAAGGATTGATGATGTTCCCTTCTTTATGATTCCCACGTCCATCTTCATCAAGTCTAAGAAGATTGGATCCTTTTCAATTCTCATCATTGATAGAATCACTGGATCCGTTCTACTTAGGGCATCCGCCACCTTGTTCGCCTTCCCAGGGTGGTAATGTATTGAACAGTCATAATCCTTGATGAGCTCTATCCATCTTCTCTGGCGCATATTAAGCTCTTTCTGTGTGAATATTTATTTATGACACTTGTGGTCAGTATATATCTCAAATTTCTCTCCATAGAGATAATGCCGCCAGATTTTCAAGGCAAAGATCACCGCCGCCAACTCCAGATCATGCGTTGGATAGTTTCGCTCATGGATTTTCAACTGCCTTGAGGCATAGGATATCACTTTATCATTCTACATCAGCACACATCCTAAGCCCTTCTTCGAAGCATCACTGAATACCACAAAAAGCTCCCCACTTGTGGGTAAAGTGAGCACGGGTGCAGTGATAAGCCTCCTTTTCAACTCCTTGAAGCTTTCTTCGCATTCATCACTCCAAGAAAACTTTACTCCCTTTCTAGTTAGCTTGGTAAGAGGGTTGGACAATCATGAGAAATTTCTCAAAAATCGCCAATAATATCCAGCTAACCCCAAGAAGCTACGAATATCAGTTACCGATGTTGGCCTCGGCCATCCCTCAATTGCATCTGTTTTGGAGGGGTCCACAGATATCCCATTGCTTGTGATGATATGGCCCAAGAATGAGACCTCCTTCAACCAGAACTCACACTTGATGTACTTTGCATGGATATTCTCCTTGCGCAAAGTCTCTAGTATAGTTCTTAAATGCTCCTCATGGTCCTCCTTGGTTTTGGAGTATATTAGAATATCATCTATAAAGACTACCACAAATTTTTCTAGGTAATCTCTAAAGACTCTATTCATCAAGTCCATGAATATTGCTGGAGAATTGGTGAGTCCAAAAGGCATTACTATGAATTCATAGTGGTCGTACCTTGTACGAAAAGCAGTCTTGGGGATATCTTCCTTCTTCACCCTTACATGATAATATCCCGACTGCAAGTCTACCTTGGAGAAGTATTGTGCTCCACACAGCTGATCAAACAAGTCATCGATTCTTGGGAGAGGATACTTGTTCTTTATCGTGATTTTGTTAAGTTCACGATAATCGATGCAAAGCTGCATTTACCCATGCTTCTTCTTGACGAAGAGGACTGGTGCACCCCATGGTGATGCACTTGGGCGTATAAACCCTTTATCCAGATTCTTCTGTAGTTGTTTCTTCAGCTCTTTCAAGCTCAACAACAGCCATTCTATATGGAGTGTTGGATATTGGTAGCGCCCCCGGTATAAGTTCAATTGAGAACTCAACATCTCTTCTTGGAGGAAGACCAGGAAGTTCCTCGGGAAATACTTCAGCAAATTCCATCACAATATGCATTTTTTCAAGGGTGGTTTCTTCCTTGGACTCAATCATCTGAGCCAGATATGCGTTCCCATAAGGCAGTAATATCCATGCTTGAGATGATGGAGCTAAAGGAGATTCATCTTCCTCCTGACACTTGTAAAGAATCGGGGGTCGATTCTCCATATGGAGTGTGATTTCCCTCTCCCGACAATTTATGTTGGATCTATATAAGGAAGGCCAATCCATGCCAAGAATTGCATCAAATTCCACCAAAGGTAGTATGTCGAGGTTCGCTGGGAAATTCAATCCACAGATTATAACAGGGGAGGACTTATATTCATGGGATGCAATGATTGCCCCATTTTCCGTACTCACCGACATCTTTACTTCCAGGATTTGTGGTGGTGCTGAGATTGTTCTACTAAACATTTGAGATATAAAAGAATGCGTAGAACCTGATTCAAAAAGTACTTTTTCTATTCTTGAATGAATAACTAGCGTACCTGTCACCACTTCGTTGTCGGGGTTCACTTCGGCAGAAGTGATGGCAAAATCTCTTCCTTGCTGTCTTGGAGGTTGTTGGTTGCCTCCGATAACCCTTGGATTAGGGCACTAATTCTCAAAATGACTCGGTTCTTTGCATTTGTAGCATTGAACAACACATTAAGGTTCTAACGGATTAGGGCACTAATTCGCAAAATGACTCGGTTCTTTTCATTTGTAGCATTGAACAACGCATTGAGGTTCGAACGGAGCGTTCCTCTCCTCTGTCGCAGCCGCGAGTCCTTCTTGCTGACAGTTAATAGCTATGTGCCCTTCTCTTCCACACCTAAAGCATTTTCTCGTCCCCCTAAGGCAATTTCCTGGGTACTTCTTTCCACACTTTTGGCAAGTGGGGTGCTGGAATTTCTTAGCGCCGTTGGATTTATCCATCGGACCACCAGCAATGAAGTCCACATTACGCTTCTTGTCCCCATGATACCCCTGTGATTATCCGATATCCATTTCAACCTTGAGGGCACATCGGACAATTTCCTCATAGCTGTCAAAGTCACGGATCGCTAATGCTTTCTGTAAGCTAGGCTTCAGCCCACCAAAGAAGCAGTCAACCTTGCATTCAGGGGTAACGACAAAGCTGGAAGCGTATCGTGCAAGCCTTGTGAAGTTTTCCTCGTACGCTCCCACAGATTCTTCAACTTTCTGTTTGAGGGAAAGAAAGTCCCTTTCCATCTTAAGATGGAGGGTGCGTGGAAAATATTTATCAAAAAACATCTTCCGGAATTCCTTCCATTCCAAAGCCTCGATCTCCTCCTCAGGCTTCGTATTTTTGATCAACGTCCACCATTGATCAGCTTCACCCTCCATACGATAAGCCTCCAGGAGAACCTTTTCTTTTTCAGAGCATTGGAGGATGGAGAATATCTTTTCAATGGAGTTAATCCATTGTTCAGCGATTGTGGGATTAGATGATCCACTAAAAGTAGGAGGCCTTTGTCTCATGAAGCTCTCGATAGCGACTTGTTATTTCTTGGGGGGGGGGGGGTTGAACGTTCCTCTTGACCAGTGTTTCTATTCAAAACTTGAGTTAGCTGAGAGAGAAGTGTGACAAAGTTCGCGATTCCTGCTCCCATTGGATTGGGCATCTCATTAGTACAATCATCACACTGATCTTCACAACAGTTGTTAGCCCGAGTTCTCCTATTACCAGCCATTGGCTGGAATAAAAGGAAAGTTAGGGGTAACACATAAAGGGTAATCCAAAGAAAAAAGTTGATGACTTATAAATAAACCTTAATCTCTTTAACTCATGATTCTATAGGATTCAATCAAGGCTTTTCATGATCTTCCTTCTAACATATATTCTTAGGGGCATTTTTCCCTTAATAAGGGTTCATACTAAGATTGTGAATTTATCAAAACATATCCCCCGGGAGTGTCGTAACCAAGAGTGCAGCAAGGCCCATTGTCGTGCACCAGTTCCCGTTCGAGTCTAGCTCAAAGCGGTTTTTTCGGGTTTTACCCCTAGGATACATCTGTGCCAGAGCCGCCTCTACCTGCTCGTATCCAGACAGGGATGTATTTGTTTGACAAACCACTTACTTAGTATTTACCAATACATAGGGATGTTTTTATTATGCGTAGTCTTGTATCTAAGGCTTTACTAGGGTTTCCTAATCCCAAAAATAACTAAACCTATCCCTCTGATACCAACTAAGACAACCCTGCTTTTTATTACAACTTAAGCATGCTTTATTACATAAAACTTCACTTGATACAACAAAGAAGATCGAGAGGTTTAGTGTCTTTGGGGCTTAGGATCATTACATAAAAACTTTAAACTTGAAATACATCATCTTTATTGAAAACATCCTTTACATGACCACTATATTCCTTCGTACTTAGCATTGCATGGGATAACCTGAGGACATGCATAAGAAAAGGGTGAGCTATAAATCCCAGTAAGGGAGTACACATGGAATAACAAGAGGAGTACAATAAATGTTAGGAAATAGGCATATCAATAGAGAATAAATAAAAACATGAACATAAAGGCATGATAAATCATGATAATCATAACATGGAAATGTGGCAACAACACTTAACATTGAATTAGCATGAGCCAAGGCTCATTGCACATAGAGCATGAGTAAACCCTCATTGCACATGAAGCACGAGTAAACCCTAGTTGCACTTGAATTAGCATGAGTCAACACTCATTGCACATGACATATCATGATACTATACTTTACCCAATGCATTGGAGCGCTATAAAGGGCGCACCCTTCTTAAACATTTCATTTCATGCATAAGTGTGCCACATGGAGCATAAAACATGGATTCATAAAACATAATCATTTATTCCACGATAAAGGAATGTGGAATTCATACATTAAAATTTATAATTAATAAGTAAATGTGCATAAAGGTGAATACCCTTGATGGAGAAATGGGCATGGTTTTCACTACACAATGATATTGGCTTTGAAAATCGGTGTGATTTCGGCAGCGTAACGACGTGACATAAGAATTCATAAAAAATGTTGATGAGAGAGAAAGGGGTTCCTCATCATATTTACATGTAATGGACAGTAAGGAGGTCATATAGATACATGTACCAACAATTGAAAAGGAATTTAGATTCAAGATACAAAATTATTGCTTGAATATAAAAGAGGAGAAAAAGGTTCCTTCCGGAATTTTGGCATAGTAACGGGTGTACATGGGAGGCATTTAATGAGAGAGAAAGGGGTCTCCCATCCTTCAAAAAATAAGAGGGCAGTATGGGGGAGGTGAGAAACCATACCCCAACATTCATAATTGAAATTAAAAGGGCAATACAACTTAAAGAAAATTGACAAAAATGATAAAGGAAGAAGAACCCTTACTTGAAAGTGTGCTTCCAAAGGCTAGAGAGAGGCTTGTGAGAGGCTTATTGGGAGCTTGGGGCACCTTGGGAGGATTCTAGAGAGAGTAAGGCATAGGTTGGAAGAACTCCGCAGGATTTTAGTGAGGAGGAAGTGGGAGCTTGGGTGAGTTTATATAGGAAAGGTGAGAGAATTCTTTATTATTTAGGTTTGGGACCCCTTATATTAAAATAATCCAAACCACAAACCATACCATGGTATTTGACCATGGTTTCTGGAAAAGGAAAGAGGAAAAAAATATTTTACAAGGCCAAGGTCCGAACTTATTAAAAAATTAGGGTTGCTTATCTGGAGGTGAGTCACACTCCCATGGAAATTAATTTAAAAAGGCAAAGTGTTGAATAAGTCTTGAGGGCTCCATTAATGCTTTGAAAAGTAAGTAAAACAAACCCAAAACCTCATTATTTTAATGATAAAACACATATTTGACGAAAATAAGGATTATGTTATTTTATTACATCACCATTGGGTCATTATGATGTCATAAAAGACATTATATAATTAAATGGTATTTAATTTTTACCCAAAAATTTGACTGTCTCAGAAAATTATGAAAAATTCACCGTTGGATAATTTAGACATTCTGATTCCAAAAATAATATTTATTTTATCTAAATAATTTTCTAAATATGTGAATTTTTACTTTTAAAATAAAAACCGACATTTATAAAAAATTCATGGGTTTTGATAGAAATGGCTTTCAAACCTTAATAAAAATTTTAATTGCAGTCATAAAATTATAAGATCATTATATTTAATAAAAATTAATTTAATATTAATAATAATATTTTATTAAAATATAATTTAATTCAAAAATCCTTTAATTTAATAAAATATAATTCTTAATTAAATAATAACTAAAAACACCATTTGTAATTTAAAAACTAATTACAATGTATCAAAAATGACTAGAAATTATATTCATTATTATATACAAAAATAATGTACATGAACATGGTGCTACTTATTTGTCACATAACCCCTTAAAATAGCCGCATAAGACCTAAGGGTAAGGTGTGCGATGGTGACAGACTCTTGGGGCGGCTCGGATAACATCGCTCGAGTGGTAATTTCAATCAACTTCCACTTTTCCCATAGACGATCACGTTCGAGCTTGACTTGATGAAGCTCAGCTTGGGATTGGTCAAGGGCAAAGCCCAAAGACGCCACCTCTTTTCCGAGCTCTGACAAATGGGATTTGTAAGGGGAAATTCTACTGGATGAGGGCATCGCTTCCTTTGTCTGAGTAGAAATGGGTTCGTTAAAGCCTTATATTTATACTACTCAGATGATCACTGTTCAACGGCTATAAAAGAAACGGTCACAAATCTTAACGTAAAACTAAATAAGTTGACATCTTATAAAAAAAAATTTCATAAAGAAACATTTAACTGGATCAAGAGGGATTTTCTATTAATGAAACTTTGGGTCGTTACAGTGAGTCCCTGGTTTACATCTTGTTGGGCATAGTCCTGTGCAGGTGTAGCCCGAGGCATTGCTTGAGGATCCATCTCGGTTGGCACCTGGGGTGCATGTTCTGTTTCTGACACCTTTGGAGGGTTCAAGCGTACTCTCTCTGGTTTCTTCTTGAGTGGTTGGAAGTCCTGGTATTCATCAGGATTCACATTTAGTTAGTTGGACGGGATGGTCACCTTGTTGGGCAGGGTAAGCCTAGGTCCTTGAGGTGCACTTTCTGGGAGTGCTTGATGTGTCTCCGCTCGGGTTGCGCTTTCGATAAGATGGTTCCTCTGGAGTAGTTCGGCATTAAGCCGCCTCAATTCTTTCTTCTCCTCTTACTGTCGAGGGAACCTCTCTTCAAGCGTAAGTGGCTTGTCTTTATCGTGAGAAGGAGGATGGTTAAGGGTAACCATTCCTTTGTTCTTATCCTTGTTGGAGGATCGCAGGGTGAGCAGAGGAAGGTTGGATGAAGGGGCATCCATGTTTGGAGCGGCCCTATGGTTCCGGGTGTGCACACCTGGTGGTTCGTTGTGAGTCACAGCCTTACTGGAACCATTATCTCTTGATCCATCTGGATTTTCATTATCTTCGGTTCTACCCATGGGGTTAGCCTCTTTGGCATTGATGGATGCATATTGCATGGCACAGAATATGTCATCTTCCGAATAGGAAAAGGATCTCCTGTGTCTTTTACCGGACTTCCTTTTCATGTCCTGGGATGGACTTTGGAACCCTTGATGAAGGGTGACACAGAGAGTCCTTTGATGCGTCCTTATGGTACGCCTCCCTCTTGGAGGGGACGTTGATTCAAACGACGGTATGAGGCAGGAACTCCCTCTTCTGACAATCCTCCCTAGACGAGAGAATACTGATTATCAGGGGGCAGCGTGCTGTTGAGGAGTTAATCATGACCCCATCCCTCAGGGAAGGTTTTTGGCTCCATTCATTGGACATTGGGTCTCTTCACATTTTTATTTGTCTTATGGTGGCATTTGTTGATAAAAATGCCCCCAGCCCTGCAAGCTGGGGTTGACCCTAGATTACGGTAGTGGATGATGCTATCGCCACCTTCCTGATCTTACGTGCCCCCATTTGGGGGAGAACTGGGTTTGGTGTTGAGTTATTCTGTGAGTCAATCCCCTCCAGGGAGGCCGGAAATGATCGTTGATTGGCCTCTCTTATGCGATAGGCCTATTGTACACTTTTAGTGGCCTGATTCAGGAGTTCTCGATTGGCTTGTTCCCATCAGGCTTGAAGCTTATGATACTTATTCAAGGCCCGAATCTGGTGGGAGTGTTTCCTTTCACGAATAGGGAGACCATTCGATTAATGTCTTGATGTGATGACGTTGCAAGACACCATGCTGAACGGGTTGTTCTGGACAGGGAGCAGAGGGAAATGTAGAGCTCCATGTTCTCACCATCCTTTGATATGGACTCCTGTCGGGGCGTCACCAATGAGGCAATGTAACTGGTGTAGTGAACGGAGGCAAGCAATCTCCATGTTTCCTTTATGCTTCTCGGGTTGCTGTTGTCGTGCCAATGGAAGAGCTTCTAGGTCGATGTGAAGTAGGAGGTCTCCTATTTTCTTTATGTGGTGTACATACCCGCCATAGGGCGGGAAGAATGATTTCAACTGGCGGAGGTTTGTCCATATATTATGGCGGATTTTGTGAACACATTCTTCCAACAACTCTCTAGGTATGTCAAACTGAAAGGTGGCCATGGGAAAAAACATAAATGGTATATCATCCTGGGCCAATCGTTTCATTAGGTGCAACATGTCGGCATACTTCTCTGCTTGTGATTCCTCTACCTAGTTAGCCCAACTGATACTCCAACCGATAGTGTGGTCAGAGGTAGTGGGACTGGTTGTTGCTGAATCATCATGTGGGCGATTCCGAGGTGGTTCAGAAGATGAGCATGGCCCCAGAACGTCTCTCGATTGAAGAAGGATGTTGTCAGTGATTAACTAGGAATCTGACATGCTTGATCCTGTCCTTCTGAGTACCTTGGCATACGATGGAATTTCTGTTCTTGATTCAGCAGGGGGAGGACCTTCCTATCGATATGATATTTCATTGCATGGAGGAACTTCGTAATGGCAGCCGTAATGGTGAGGACTATCACTACTTCTTGACGCCTCACTACATAGCGGACTTTTGAAGTGCATACACTAGGGAGGACCTCCAAGGCATGTCGCAGCAAGTGGATGACCTTCTGGCTGCGTAGCATTGTTACGAGGAGGGCCTTCGCAACAATTACCACTCTGGTGAGGATGACCATCATGGTTTTACGTTCGATGTGTATCCTGGGGAGGACCTTCAAGAAACACTGCGACAAGGGGAGGACCTTCACAATGATGGTTGCAATGGCGAGGAATACCATTACAGCTTCCGCATGGAGAATATCTGCAGGGTACATCCTGGGGAGGGCCTTCAGAATGTACCGAAACAAGGGGAGGGCCTTCTCGTTTCATAACATCTCTATGGGGAGGACCTCCATTATCAAGGTGGTGAGGACTACCACCGTGATCTGATGCCCAGCTGCGTGGAGTGTCATTGTAGCGTAACCCTAGGGGAGGACCTTCATGGTAGGCCACGACAAGGGGAGTACCTTCTTTTAATGATGAGACGTCACTATGGGGAGGTCCTCTACAGTTGAGACTATGATAGCGAGGACTACTATCATTATATGTGGTCCCACTGCATGGAGAGTGCTTGCAGCGTATACCCTAGAGAGGACCTTCAGGGTGGACCACAGTTAGTGGAGAACCTTCTTGCTGCTCGATCTTCTGGTCACGTGGAGGGTTTTTGTGACTCGCATCAAAATAGGAGCTCTCATGATATTTCATTATATGCCCACAGGGGAGGCCCCCATGGGTGCTCTAGGGAGGACCTTCAGAGCTGCTGGTAGCGAGATTGCGGGTAGGACCTTTGCAACTTCTACTTCCACTCCCATAACATTGTAATGGATGGGCAGGGTTCTGAGCCTTTGATATATGCTTAGCGGTGTAGGGAACCCCAGCTTCCAGCAGAGCGGAGTGATGAACTCCCTCTTTATTTTCTGGATGCCTTCGGTGAATTCGGGGCTCTTTCTTGCGGGCAGCAGGGACCGTCTGCTGTTGACAATGGCCTTCACCTTTGGGTACCTGTCTAATTGGGTCCCGTGATGCTGCCGGGATATGCCGATGAACATCTTGTCTTTTATCAAGGATATATGCCTGCTCTGGATTATCCACAGTGATTGATGGGTTTCCCCCATTTGGAACGAGTTAAGCTGCTCGATACGGCTACCCTTGCATCGCGGAATATAGCCAGTGACCCTCCTGGGTGGAATCAGGGATGCAGATCTGCTCCGAGGTGGATATCTCATCTCTTAGATGAGTCGCCTCAATTGGGGAGACATGCTCATGGTCCCGATTCCTTGTTGTTTCCGCTAATCCAATTACATTCTGGAAAGTCTGCAAGATATGATCTGGGATCGATACCTACTACTCTATCATTTCCATGATATGTAGAGAGACATCTTTGGTTGGAACGGGTCTGAAGGCCCATTTCGATATCGGAGTAGGAATATCCTGCTTCGGTCCTTCGGTGGTCAGTGGGTACTGACAATTCTCGTGTGTCAGGGCAGGTGAACGAATCTGCCCCTATACTGAGATACACCGGTTTATCTCTCCATTTTCCGCCACATCGGGATGGCATAATTTACTTGCATCTACAGGGAACTGGCCTTGCATATATTGGTTTCCCACTATATCGAGTCCGTGACCTTTATTGGTAGGGAGACGTGCCCACCTATGATTTTCCACCACATCTGAATGGTGGACTTTGTTGATCGCCACCACATCGGGATGGTAGGTGTCAGAAGCATCTCCTAGGAGCAGGTCTTGTAGGTGATGGGTCGCCACCACGTCTGGTTGGTGGGATTCACGAACCTAGTTAGGGAGAGGTATCTTCCCGGTATGTGACGTCCTGTGTGAGTGACGGGCTTGACAGAGATCGGTGGGGATGTGCGCCTGCTCGTATGAGGCCTCCATGTCTGGATGACGGGCCTTGGAGGAACGAACAGGTGTATGTGCCTGTTCGTAATGTGTCTCCATGACTAGGCAGCGGAGCTCCTCCTCAGGGACAAGGGTGATTACCGGACCACAATTGTAAGTTTGCTGCCCTCGTCAAGCGATTCGAGGCGCCAGATCTTGGGGAGAATGGGCCTGAATCCTAGGGGCTACATCCTCATGAGCATGAGGATGTTGAGTCGCGGGGTGACCGTGACGGTGTCTTCTAGCGGGGGCCTTGCAGCGGAACCCCCGTTTGGCGAGGATGAAGTCCTCAACGCCGACCTCATCTGCCTCCATAAGATAAGGGAGGTACACATTGTTCCGTTCCGAGGATAGACTCCCAAAATGGTTGGAGACAGCAATAGGGGATGTATGGATCTGCCATTTCGGCAGCAGCTGGCCAGGCAATCGGTGAAATGTGACGAATTGGAGGGCATGCATGGTCGCCTCCACCGTCGGGAGAGTACTGTTCACGTAGAACTCTCAGATCAATGCGTCTGAGACCCAGTGTTGAAGATGCTGGGTAAGTGATAGGGTCCTCTATATCATTTGGTAGTTCGAAGCACACGCCTATGAGTTCCTTTGGGACACCATTGGATCGAAGGGAGTTCTGTGTGGTACCTGTAAAATATTTTTACAAATACATGCAGAAAACCATAAAAGAATCATCTCATGATCCCATGCATAATTAATGACCTTGCATGGCCCTCCTTGTGAGTAAAAGGGGGTACATAATGGAATTGGGTTAAATCTGTCAAGCCTGGTTAAAGATTCACGTTAGGTTCACCATTTTTTTTTGGGTTGGTCTCGAAATGCCCAACGGTTCTGTATCCAATGACATGTGGAGCTACTTTCCAAAGGAAGGTGTTCACTGTGTGGTTTGACCAACAATGCTTAAAAACTCACATTGGTCGAGAGGATGGGAAGTCGGGCTCATCGCACCCTTTTGGGGGGGAATTATTTCCTATTCCAGGACTCACTTGTAGATTTAAGATGTATTCATATGTTCGCAAATCATTGGTTTATACCCAAGCATAGTATCCACAGATTACTCTTGGTTGGAAACGGTCAGCTAGACATAGGGTTTCAGAATCATTTATGCCTGAGGTTTACCATCCCTCATTAGATTAATGACCCTGAGGAGTCGAGACTCATTGAGGCGGTACTAGGAGTGGAACAGTGAACCGATGTGATGTTAGTTGGATTGACCGGTTGTTGGTCTTGAACCTCATGGAGGCTTCCTACGTACCCGTCCTAGGAGACATGGATCATATACCACGTAGTTTTAATTGGGGTATCAGAGAAATGACATAAAGGTGGATCCGAGGGTCTGATGGTGGTTGGGCTTGAACTTCTTGGAGGCTTCCTATGTATCCCTGTGGTGGGGAATCAAAGTCCCTGTTTTTCACATGAGATTGGGGCTTACACTATGAGGAGGCCCATAAGAGGAATGGGCTGGGGCTTACACTCTAAGGTGGCCCATAAGAGGAATAGGTTGGGGCATACACTATGAGGAGGCCCATAAGAGGATGTCACGGTCGATGATTACTCTAAGCCCACGTGAGTCATGCTCAGTGTGAGAAACAAGAGGCATGAGGGACCATACGATCACGTCGCGAATGGTTCGTCCGTGAGAAGTGGAGTGGGGATTACGCATGAGGGAGGCCCATAATGTCGGGGCTTAGTCCGGGATGGAAGCCCAGGGAGAAAAAGCGCATATTGAGAGGGAAAGAGGTTCTCATGTGCCCGTCACCTCTCTTATTCCCAGGGGTATTACGAAAGTGCATACGGGCTTCCTTCTGATGGGTATTTTACTACCCCCTGAAGAAGAAAGAAGTGCCCTGGCCCCAACAAGTGGAGTGTCAGAAAGGGGACTCTCGAGCTCAGACTACATATTACCGTGGGAATGTGAACCCATGAATGCTTTGGAAATCCTCTCAAGGGTTGGAGAAACCCCTTTAACATTGCTTACCGTGGGTATGTGAACTCAAAACGGCGCACTGATGCACCTGAAGGTTACATCACATGGGTCTGGTGGCTCCAGTGGAGGCCTCAGCTTGGGGCCAGAGAATGGGCCAATGAGGGAGCTGCGGAGGATCAGGCCGGATTGGGAGGATTTTATCTGGCTCGGGAAATGAGAATTCTGAAGGATTTGGCGGGCCACACGAGGTTATGGGTGGTGGTTCCATTCGCATAAGGAGGTTTTACGTGGCTGGAGAGGCCGTTCGTGAACCAGGGTGGTCCACGGACAGATGGGAACCCCGCGAACCACGGTGGTTTGTGGCCTGCTGGGCATCCTGTGAATTAGGGTGGTTCGTGGCTTCGAGTTCAACCTGCGTACCAGGCTGGTATGTGGTGGGATCCATGCGAGCAGTGGCGGCCAAGGGCGACGCCGGTCGGGGGGTCGTCGGTCAGGGATTTTCCCGCGTAGGAGGGTGCTACGCGGTGCAACAGATTGGAAAAGGGGCATAAATTCCTTGCTCCGCGGGGAGTGAATCAATGGAGGGGCCATGGTTCAAGGTCTTCTTTTCATTGTTATTTTATGTTTTCAATACGCCAAGTTATTATGCGATTTCGGTTCCTTATTAATTCGCTTCTAGGTTCATACCTGTTCTGGTTTGGGAACTGGAACTTCACTGTTTGCGAAACCCTAAGCTCCTTCCTTCGAAATACTTCCACCCAAATATGATCGATATCCTTTCCCGAATCTCCTATATTATCTCCCCCTCTATCTCCTTTTATAGAGTGTAGAAAAAGGACATATCTATGGTCATGTGGCACCTTTTGCGGAGGCCCATGATTGGATACCCAGTTCACGGATGACTTGGTCAATCGGCGACTCGCAGGGGGCTTCGAGTGCATCTCCCCCGTGAACCAAATGAGCTCGAGGAGCGATTCGTTGTCGCGGAGGGTTCCGCCTCCATTCCGTGAACGACAGCGGATACAGACTGGGCCGGATGAGGCGGTCCGCGACTGGGGAATTTCGGGATGGTGGACCTATTCGGCGTCTGTCCTGCTTCACGCTCGAGGAGGATCTCTGCCTCTATTGCACGAACGATAGTAGTTTGCAGAGGGGGTTCTTCGCCGAACTGGCCGCATGGCATCATCATTTGGACCGGTCTATGGACTAGTTCTACTTTTTGCATCCTTTGTGTTTTCTCTATTCTACCCCCCAATTCTTTGGGAGAATTGGGTAGAATTTCCTTTACAGATTTTTCAGGACCCTACACATACTAATTGTGGTTATGTATTATGTTTTGTTTCTAATTCCCAATGTAAAATGAGAATGATTTATATATATCGTTCTCTGTAACACCCCAAGCTTCCATGGTACACTCCTCTTTGAATAATAGAGCAGCGTGTGTTGTACGCAACCTCGAATTATAACACACCACGACCAATAAAAGTAGCATTTATCAATAGTAATACATAGCTTTTGAAATTATATATAATTAATATTTCAAAATGGACTTCATTTTTGGATTTAAAATATCGAAATTAGCCTATGTTGAATTTTTGGTATTTTTCTGAGAACGTCAAATTTTTTATTAATAGTGAAAAATACTAAATTTTTTTTTTATTCAAAATAATTTATTGTGATAAATTATACTATTGAGTGGTTTTAAATTATAATTAGATTATATTTTTACAATTTTATCCAATGGTGGTCATTATAATTAATTTCACTTTGAAATTGGACATAAATAATTGTAAATCTTTTGATATATATTGTTTCTTAAATACACGCTATTTTTTGTGAAAGTGGGAATTAATTATAAAATTAATTAATTCAACTTATATGTTTGGAATTTTTTAAAATAGACATCATTTTTTAATTCGAAATATCAATTATAGCTTAGGGTTAAATTTTGGCATTGTTCTGAAAAACATCAATTTTTGATGAATAGTGAAACCACTAAGTGGTAGTTAAAAAACTGATTTTTCATTTAAATGAAACATTACCACTTCTGTGATTTGATTTTCAAAAATCTGACATACTTGGTATTCATTAGGAAGTAAAATTTGGTTCAATGGGATTAAAATAATTTTTTGGTGAATAATAACTTTTCGGTTTAATTAATCGCGATTAAAGGTAATTAGTGTAATTTAAGGTAAAGATAATATTATAATAATATGAAATGACCTTGACACAAGTCCTAACCCTATTGTATGAGTAATGGAAGACCAATAAAATCCATGTGTCAACTTGGGGACCCCATGGAGCCACTTTGGTTGGAAAATGACATTAAAAACGTTTTATTTAATGTTAAAATAAAAATGTCACAAACTTGAGTTGTTTTACTAAAACACTTTTTAAATGGGTTTATTCAAGTCATATGTTTGACTATAAATATTAATTAGAAAGATAAAATGATATACTATATCATGAAATTTTTTTATAATGTTTAGACATTAAATAAATTAAATTATTTATGACACCATGATGATGCAGGGATTACCTCATTAATTAACAATTTAAATAAAATGAAACGATAATGTAAAATCTAAGGCTAAAACTTGTCAAAAACCTATTGTATGAGCATATTTCGAACCCTTATCACCTTATCCTAGAAATATATAAGTGTGGGACCTTTGAAATCCGAAATTCATTATATAATAATGTAACATTTCATGAATTTTCAAGAGTACCCTTCCTCTTCTCTTATAAAAGGCCCCCACATCTACAACCTTACCCACACCTCTCATGAATTTGCCTCGGAAAACCCCTGCCAATTGTGTCTCTCCACATCCCACTATTACTCTTAGAAGCCTCACTTTGGCAGAAGTTTTCCCAAGGAATCCTTTGAGGTCAAATCAAAAAGAGTTACCCGTTTTAAAGGTAGTGTTTTCTCTTGTGTTCTTATGTTTTATTTTGCTTCTCCAACCCCCTAAAATCTATTGTTAATTTCATTTGTAACAAAAACAGTATCCTAAATATACTAGGATGTTGTTATAATAAGTATTCTAGCTACACATACACACACCTACATCTAATGGTTAAAGAACATACTGTTTATGGGGATGGAGAATTTCTGCCTCAAAAAACAATGATTGTTCAACACTCATATAACACCTTCAAAGGTGTCCATTAAGATGTCACAATGTTTATATATGATATATAATATGTTTATGTTTTACTTAAGCTTCTGTATTTTTCATTTATGGAATACGTTTATGGTTTCCATTATGGGTAAATGCGTTATTTTCATTTTAGGAAGTGCGGACTACCGCCCCCTCAAAGTGATTTGAACCGTTAATGCCATATGTGCGATGTATAAAGGATGGAGTAAATGATATTATATATGATATTATACAGGAATTATAATGTACCTTTATATCATTATGATTTCATTCCATTAAATACAAAATAGAAATGAAAGTTGTGTTCATGCGTACGTACGGCTTACCGTCTCCATGAACGGTGCATTTCTTTTCTTATCTCTAAATGTTACATAATATTATTAATTAATGTATATAATGGATATATATGATATATATGATATCTACATCATGAATATAATTCTGGAGATAATGGATATTCTACCACATAAGCAACTTGTAATTATAAGAAGTTTATTGTTGACTCAAGTACCAAAGATCGACAAAACGACCGTTATTAACTTAAATGACTACATAATTTTCATAGCATGGTAATAAGTGATATAAAAGGAATAATGAACTTGAAAAATGTTTTTAAGCTAGTATAAATTAACTATAGTTTATTATTCAAGAGGTTAAAGAACAATCGAGTCAAGTTGGACACGAGGTAAGGGAACTTCTTAACCCAATTTCTATTCTTTGGGTTAATCTCTTATTTTAAAATTATGTCTTGATATTATTATGTCTTATCTTGTATTTATACTTTCTTTATTTGTATATATAGTGAATCTATTTTATTTAAAAAATGATCTTGGTAAGGAACATCGTCTTAATCTCCTTTCATTGAGACATATTTTATTTTATACACAACTTTCTTTTATATGGTGTATAAACCCCTTTGAATTTTACATTTATTAAAAAGGAATATTTTTATACAAAATGTTTTACTAAATGACAAAAATGAATGTTTTTTTGTCATACGTATGTGGCGACAATGACTTCTCTGCCACCGTGACCATTATTTGAGTTTCAGCTTCCTCTACAAGCCATAACATTTTTTAAATGAAAAATAAAAACCATGTTTTAATTTTCATTTATATTGGTATTGAAAATGTTTTTCATAATGTTTGTTATATTAATGTGTTGTATTGATATATTGTGATTGAAATGTGGAAATTTTATGTTTCCCTTTACATATGTGTTATGTGATACGATTATGTTATGGTTTATGATATGTTTAAACCCGTTCATATGAGGAATGCATTGGACTGAATAAGTGACGGGTGGAGCCCGCTATAGCTCCTTGATACATCGGCAGGTCTCATGGGACAAGCAAGTGTCTTGGCATGAGGCCTTGACAAAATCTTATTTTTAGTCTTGGCACGAGGCCTTGGCTACATGGTTATGATAGTCTGAAATTATGTATTCCATTATTATGAATGTGGTTATTGATATTGCATGTGATTATTCGACCAGTAGAATATCCATGTGAATAAGTAAATGGCATTATCTCATTTTACTTTTTTCCATATTATGTTGAAGTTGAAGTTTAAAAGGATTATGTTTTAGTAATACATTGCCTTAAATGTTTTTGTTTATTTATGAAATATTCTGCTATATTTTTTTCCTTACTGAGTATCTGAGCTCACCCCTTTCAATGTATTAATTTTTCCAGGACGTGAAGAAGTATATTATGAATGACCTGTCGGGATAGTATGAGGGGATATAAGACAAGATGTTTTTGTAGTTTTGTTTTACTTTATGATGTAATGTAAGACTTATGAATGTATCTAGTGTTTCCAAGGCTACTAAACTAATCGGTCTTTAGAGACTTTATCCTTTGTGATCATGCCAATGTTACGCAATAATGCACCAACTCTGGGTAACTGGGTTCGAGGCATTACAGTTGGTATCAGAGGCAGTTTAGTACTAACCTTGGAAGCTAGATTTAGATAAACTCTGATTAGGGAACATAGCCCGAAGATAGACTTTGAGGATTAGTATAGAAGAACTTCCTAGAATTTTGGTATTATAGAGATTTTATGAGTTTTCTGAGCAATACATCCTTGTCTGGATACGAGCAGGTAGAGGTGGCTCTGGAACAGATGTACCTAGGGTTAAAACCCGAAAACACCGCTTTGTGGTAGACTCGAACGGGAACTGGTGCATGATAATGGGCCTTACTGCACTCTTGGTTACGACACTCCAAGGGGATATGCTTAGGATAATTATCATTTTCTTTAAAAACCATTATGAAGGGCTTATGAGTAAATACTTCCTCAAAGAAAACATTTTTGTGATTATGGATTATATCCATAAATAGTTCAATTTATGTTAAGTGTTTTGAAAGTATGGAATTATGTATTTTGATTCATAAACTAATATAGTTTATTCCACTGTTTAGAAATGGCGCCTAGTTGAAGGAATGGAAACTGTATCAATGCACACACTCCATGTAGGGATTTCCCTCCTGCTCAAGATAATTATTGTGGAGTTGGAGATACAACTGGTGCTGATCAAATTATTACCATATTGGGACAACTCACTCCGGTTATGAATAATAACCTTACTCATATAGAGCATCTTGACCCGCAACGTGGAGGATCAATGTTAGACCGCTTCATGAGGCAGGAACCACCAACATTTAATGGGGGTACAAATCCATTAGTAGCTGAGAAATGGATAAACTCCATAGAGAAAATATTCCACGCTGTGGGGAGTAACGAAAGGGAGAAGGTTGTCATGGCAGTCTACACTCTCACTGGAGATGCCGATCAATTTGGGTCGCTAATTCAAAAAAAAAGGAAGATGAAGAAGTATCAAGTATGGAATGGAGGGAGTTTAAGGAAAATTTCTTAGAAAAATACTTTCCACATGACCATCGAGCAGATATGGAAAGGCAATATCTGAGTCTGGGGTAGAAGGAGGAAAAGAATGTCGCAAAGTATGAGGCCAACTTTACAAGGTTAACAAGACATGCTGCAGATTATATATGTAACCCAAGAAGTAAGATCGATCATTTCTTTGATGGGTTAAAACCGTTTCTCCGTCGAGCATTAGTATCACAATCTTTCTCAATATACGAAGACATAGTCTCATGTGCTATCAAGACAGAAAATGAATTCTCTAAATCATATGACAATAAAGTAAAGTAAGAGAAGAAGAGAACGGTGGAACAAGAGACAGATAAAGGGAAAAAGGGAAAGAAGGATTTTCCATTATGCAATAATTGTTTGAAAATCACCCAGGTACTTGCCTAAAAGGAATGTGAGTTTGTTATAAATGTTAAGAAAAAGGTCACCAGGAGCGTGATTGCAAGGGAAAGAAAGAGGATATCAATGTTGAATTCTACAATTGTAGGGAAATGAGGCATTATGAAAATGAATGTCCTAAGCGTCAGGGAAACTTACCTCAGAAAAGTCCAAGGGATCAAGGACAATCTTATGATGTTACAAGAGTTGAAGTGGAATAATTAATGTATTGGTGCTTTTGGACTCACATATTATATTATGGTTATAAGAATAATGTGATATATATATAAGGATTGTACAACAGTACTTTTTGATTTCATTAAGGTTTTAATATGATTAAGGTAATCATATTTTTAGTATGTGACAATAAGAAAAACTTTACTCTGTTTGGGGAATCTGATGTTAAAATTGATTTTGGAATTTAGAGACCTTTTAGAGAAAGTCTGGACAGAGGTATTTTGGATAACTATAAAGGTTGGAATGGATTAAGTTTAACTTTGGATACTATTGTTTAAGGTTAAAACATTTCTGAATATTGTTTTGGGAATATTATAATACTATAGTTTTAGGAAAAGGACAACCTGTAGGTCGGGCGATAACCCGTCGTGTCGGACAAAGCTGTAGGAATCGATCCCACAACCATAGTGCGACATGCCATTATTACCTACTACTAGACTATAGGAAGTCCATGGTTATTAAAAAAAAGTTTTCTTAATCTAAATGGTATGTGTTAATATTTGGAACCATATACAATTATGATAAATAGAATATTTTTGAGTTCTATTAGATTTTTGAGTAAAAGATTGGTTTGTGGTAAAAATTTATTAAAGAATGAAAGTCAACATGACAAGTATTTATATTCCCTTAAATTCTTAGTAAATCTCCTAAATAAATTCCTAAACATTATAAAAGGTAACTTAAAACAAAAACATTGCCTCTTAACTTTTCCAACTAGGGATTCAATGACCGTTTAACCAATCACAAGATTGTGATTTTCTTGTGGTTAGTTTTCTCCTAATCCAGTTTTCTACAAATCTCCATCAGACCTTGATGGTTTTTTTTCTTCCAAATCCATATTTTCATAGAATCCTAGTATGGGCTATCTCGGGTGACCTTTGTACTTCTCTTTCTTTCTTTTAATGTTATATTTTTATTAACCTTATTTCCGATGTGGGTTTTCCACAAAGGTATTTTCTATTTTCAACCTTTCATTTTCATAGAAAAATTTTAAATTATGAGGATGCAATTTATTGAAGGATGGTAGAATCTAACACCCCAATCTTCTATGGTATGCTCCTCTTTCAATAATAGAGTAGCATGTGTTGTACACAACCTCGAGTTATAACACACCACGAACAATAAAAGTAACATTTATGAATAGTAATAGCCACTTTTTGAAATTATATATATTTTATATTTCAAAATGGACTTCATTTTTTTATTCAGAATATCGAAATTAGCCTATGTTGAATTTTTGGTATTTTTCTGAGAACTTCCAATTTTTTATGAATAGTGAAAAATACTTAAAAACAACTTTTTTAATAAAAATAATTTATAGTGATAAATTATACTATTGAGTGGTTTTAAAATATAATTACAATATATTTTTACCATTCTATCCAATGGTGGTCATTAGAATTAATTTCACTTTGAAATTGGACACAAACAATTGTCAATCTTTTGATATATATTGTTTCTTAAAAACACGCTATTTGTTATGACAACGGGAATTAATTATAAAATTAATTAATTCAAATTATATTTTTGGAATTATTAAAAGTTGACATCATTTTTGAATTCAGAATATCAATTATAGCTTAGGGTGAAATTTTGGCATTGTTCTGAAAAACATCAATTTTTGATGAATAGTGAAACCACTAAGTGGTAGTTAAAAACTGATTTTTCATTTAAATGAAACATTACCACTTCTGTGATTTGATTTTCAAAAATCCTAAATTCCTGGTTTTCATTAGTAAGTAAAATGTGTTTCAATGGGATTAATATAATTTTTTGGTGAAGAGTAACTTTTAAGTTTAATTAATCGTGATTAAAGGTAATTAGTGTAATTTAAGGTAAAGAAAATGTTATAATAATATTAAATGACATTGAAACATGTCCTACCCCTATTGTATGAGTCATTGATGACCAAGAAAATCAATGGGTCAACTTGGGGACCCCATGGAGCCACTTTGGTAGGAAAATGACATTAAAAACTTCTTATTTAATGTCAAAATTAAAATGTCATAAACATGAGTTGTTTTACTATAACAATTTTTAAATGTGGTTATACAAGTCATATTTTAGACTATAAATAATAATTAGACAGATAAAAAGATTTAATACATCATGATATTTGTTTTAGAATTTTTAGACATTAAATATATTAAATTTGTTACAACCTCACGATGATGCAGCGATTACCTCATTAATTATCAATTTAAATAAAATGAAACGATAATGTAAAATCTAAGGCATAAAATTGTAAAAAACCTATTGGATGAGAATATTTCGAACCCTTATCACATTATCCTCTAAATATATAAGTTTGGGTCCTTTAAAATCCGAAACTCATTATATAATAAAGTAACATTTCATTACTTTCCAAGAGTGCCCTTCCTCTCCTCTTATAAAAGGCCCCCACCTCTACCACCTTACCTACACCCCTCAAGCCTTTGGCTCAGCCAACCCCTGACCATTTTGTCTCTCCACATCCCACTATTACTACTAGAAGACTCACATTGGGCAGAAGTCTTCCCAAAGAAGCATGTGAGCTCAAATCAAAAAAGAGTTACCCGTTTTAAAGGTAATGTTTTCTCTTGTGTTCTTATGTTTTAGTTTGCTTCTCAAACCCCCTAAAATATTTTATTCATTTATTTTGTAACAACACCAGTATACTCAATATAATAGGATGTCATTATAAAGAGGATTAGATCTACAATTACACACACCTACATCTAATGGTTAAAGAACATACTGTTTTTGTGGATGTCGAATTTCTGCTTCACGAAACGATGATTGTTCCACACTCATATAACACCTTCAAAGGTGGACATTAAGATGTCACTATATTTATATATGATATATAATATGTTTATGTTTTACTTAAGCTTCTGTATTTCTTATTTATGACATAGCTTTTTGGTTTCCTTTATGGGTAAACGCGATATTTTCATTTTAGGAAGTGCGGACTACCGCCCCTCAAAGTGATTTGAATCGTTAATGCCATATGTGGGATGTATAAAGGATGGATTAAATGATATTATATATGATATTATACTGGAATTATAATATAACTTTATATAATTATGATTTTATTCCATTAAATATGAAATAGAAATGAAAGTAGAGATCATGCGTACGTACGGCTTACCGTCTACATGAACGGTGCATTTCATTTCTTACCTCTAAATGTTACGTAATATTATGAATGAATGTATATACTGGATATATATTATATATATGATATCTACATAATGAATATAATTCTAGAGATAATGGATATTCTACCACATAAACAACTTGTAATTATAAGAAGTTTATTGTTGACTTAAGTACCAAAGAACGACAAAACGGCTGTTATTAACTTAAATGACTAAATAAATTTTCTAGCATGGTAATAAGTGATATAAAAGGAATAATGAACCTGAAAAAGGTTTTTATGAAAGTATAAATTAACTCTAGTTTATCATTCAGGATGTTATAGAACGATCGAGTCAAGTTGGACACGAGGTAAGGGAACATCTTAACCCAATTTCTATTCTTTGGGTTAATCTATTATTTTCAAATTATGTCACAATATTATTATGCCCAATATTGTATTTATACATTATTTATGTGTATATACTGTGAATCTATTTTATTTAAAAAATGATCTTTGTAAGGGACTTCGTCTCAAACCCCTTCATTGAGACATATTTTATTTTATACATAACATTCATTTATACAGTGTATAAACCCCTTTGACTATTACATTTATTCAAAAGGAATATTTTTATACGAAACGTTTTACTAAACAACAAAAAGGAATGTTTTTCTTGTCGTACGTATGTGGCGACAATGACTTCTCTGCCGCCATGACCATTATTTGAGTTTCGGCTTCCTCTACAAGCCATAACTTTTTTTTAAATGAAAAATAAAAACCAAGTTTTAATTTTCATTTATTTTGGTATTGAAAATGGTTTTGATAATGTTTTATTATATCAATGTGTTGTATTGATATCTTGTGATTGAAATGTGGAAATGTTATATTTCCCATTATGCATGTTTTATGTGATACGATTATGTTATTGTTTATGATATGTTTAAACATGTTCATATGAGGAATGCATTGGACTTAATAAGTGACGGGTGGAGACCTCTATAGCTCCTAGATGCATCGGCAGGTCTCATGGGACAAACTAGTGTCTTGGCAAGAGGCCTTGACAAAATCTTATTTGTAGTCTTGGCACGAGGCCTTGGCTACCTGGTTAAGATAGTCTGGCATTATGCATTCCATCATTATGAAAGTGGTTATTGATATTGCATGTGATTATTCGACTAGTAGAATATACATGTGAATAAGTAAATGGAAGTATCTCATTTTATGTTTGCCATATTATGTTAAAGTTGAAGTTTAAAAGGATTCTGTTTTAGTCATACATTACCGTAAATTTTTATGTTTATTTATGAAAGCTTCCGCTATATTGTTATCCTTACTGAGCATCTGACCTCACCCCTTTCAACGTTTTAATTTTTTCAGGACGTGAAGAAGTATATTACGAATGACCTGCAGGGATAGTATGAGGGGATATGGAGACAAGATGTTGTTGTAGTTTTGTTTTACATTATGATGTAATGTAAGACTTATGAATGTATCTAGTGTTTCCAAGGCTACTAAACTAATCGGTCTATTGATACATGATCCTTTGTGATCATGCCAATGTTACGCAATAATGCACCGACTCTGGGTAACTGGGGTCTGGGCGTTACATTTTCCAAAACTACTAATCTCATCAGTCCTCTATGATTGATCCACTATATATATGATAATATAATTAATTAATAAAAATTATCTAATATACCGAGGTTGAGGTCATTATAAAAATATTTTAGATCTCTGGAACCTTCATGTACATTGTCTAATTGATGTTCTATGAGGTATATCACCATCTGTTTAGTGCATTTTTAGTGATGTAGTGATGAGTAATGTGTTTTCATATGAAATTAACTATTTAAATAAAGAATAATAATTAATAATGATTTGTTTACAAATAATTATGGAATATTTCTAGATGGAGATAAGTTCCCAACAAAATTTAAAGGCCGTGATATAGACACCAATACACAATAAGGGGTTTAATACATGTTCAATGTCGGTATCCCCTATAATTATATTTCATATGGTTTTTTTCCCGTGTTCATGATTTAATAATTTCATGGGGTTGGGTATAGAGATTTTTGATAATTAGTATCATGGTTATATGATATAGGATATAAGTATAAATCCAATACATGACATAAGTGATATTTGAATCTAAGTTTAACATGGTTAACCATATGACTATATATCCTTGAGGGATTAGTTTTAGCTAAGATGTCAAGGGACATTGTTATGTCTTAGGATATGGGTAGTGATGTAAGATTTCTATGGTTGAGGCATTAGGTCTATTGGGTGGACATGAATGGATTAAGGTATATTTTTTATGGTAATAATTATTTTATACCTAGAGAGAAACAAGTTACTCCTTAATATCATGTGAGAGTAATTGTGTGTGAGGTGAGATGGGTATATCCTATGGGAATTCTCATATATGAATAAAATAGATTTATTCATTATTATATAATAATTAATCTTCCAATAGATATTTATAAAAATACATTAATAAGGATTTATGGAGTGTTCTATATGTGAAATTTAGATTTCAATGGTCATTATGTTTGAATTGGACCACACTTTTTACAACATGGGTCATTTATAATGAGATGGATTTAAAAGGATATCTTGTTGCAAGAGATGGTGAGATGAAGGTTTTTTTAAGTTTGTACTGATCCTTGAAATTGATGATTGGATGATCCATTAGGATGGTTTTTTTCATTCAATGATGGGAAATGGACAATATAGATGCATATAGATTGTGATGGGTCTCGAGGGACCAATTGATTACTTGATGGGTGATATGATATATTCTTTAGAAGAGGTAAAAAAGTCATGAATTACTATTTCCCTAGGGTGAGCTAGATTGATGTGGGATATAATATGTACCCTATTTTTTCAATTTTATATTTCTAGGTTCCAAAATACAGTGTGGTAGAGGATCATGAGGCTTGAACATGACATGAGTGAGAACCTTCCTGTCCTCAAAGTTGAAATTTCTATGATTTTGACTAGGTTATATAAACTTCATTTAGTATTATTAGGTCAAGGTATTGGACCATTAACTTATATTCCTCTGTCTTAATAATAATAATCCTAACAAGGGTGTGACAACTGGGCCCCGGTGACAGCAAAACCACCCCGCTTTAACATGGCTGTCGGGTCCTGGCCCACAAGGTACCACCAGTTGCCCCGCAGACATGAGGGGCCCACCCTAGGGTCCACCCACATGCCAGAATAGGTCATCTGACTAATGATAGTCCCCACAGGCCAACACATGTCCTTTCCAATATGCTTTGTCCTCAATCGCACACACCCTGAAAAACTTCCCAGAAGGTCACCCATCCTGATCACTACTCCAGGCGAAGCATGCTTAAATGTTGAGTTCTAATCAGACAGGCTCCAGAAAAGGAAGGTGCACCTTGTTGACATGAGTCATATCATTTAGTCATTTAACCCTTTATCATTTGGGGATGTTACAATCACCCCCCTTTAGAGCACAATTCCCTCGTTGGGGTCCCTACATCTCAACCCAGGAAGTGCACCGCACTTAAGGCTGGGTTCCTCCTCTGATACCAAATGTGACAACTGCGCCCCGGTGACAGCACAACCACCCCTCTTTAAAATGGATGTCGGGTCATGGCCCACTAGGTACCACCAGTTGCCCCGTAGACACGTGGGGCCCACCCCAGGGTCCACCCACAAGCCTGAATAGGTCATCTGACTAATGATAGTCCGCACATGCCAACACATTTCCTTTCTAGTGTGCTTTGTCCTCACTCGCACACACCCTGGGAAACTTCCCAGAAGGTCACCTATCCTGATCACTCCTCCAGGCCAAACATGCTTAACTGTTGAGTTCTAAGCAGACATGCTCCAGAAAAGGAAGGTGCACCTTGTTAACATGAGTTGTATCATTTAGTCATTTAACCCTTTATCATTTGGGGATGTTACAATCACCCCCTTTAGAGCACAACGCCCTCGTTGTGGGCCCTACATCTCAACCCAGGCAGTGCACTGCACTTAAGGCTGGGTTCCTCCTCTGATACCAAATGTGACAACTAGGCCACGGTGATAGCACAACCACCTCACTTTAACATGGCTGTCGGGTCCTGGACCACCAGGTACCAAAAGTTGCCCCACATACATGTGGGGCCCACCCTAGGGTCCACCCACATGCCTGAACTGGTCATCTGAATAATGATTGTTCCCACAGGACAACATATGTCCTTTCCAGTGTGCTTTGTCCTCACTTGCACACACCCTGGGAAACTTCCCAGAAGGTCACCCATCCTGATCACTACTCCAAGACAAGCATGCTTAACTGTTGAGTTCTAATCAGACAGGCTTCTGAAAAGGAAGGTGCACCTTGTTGACATGAGTCATATCATTTAGTAATTTAACCCTTTATCATTTGGGGATGTTACAAAGGGTTGATCATGATGTGATGAAAAATATTTCTTATAGTCCCAACGAATTATCATGAGGAATTTGGTTGATATTTGGACTTCTGACAATTTCCAAACACTTGTAATTATTGTTCCATGTGTTGGATAGGGCCCTATAATGAGTCGTTTGGTAAGCGATAATATTTTTATAAAAAGGGAAATTTTGTATTCCATCAAGGTGTTGAATTTGGAATATTCAAGAACCAGGGTTTAATAGTTATCACATATTGGCCTCATGAGAATGTGTACCTAATAACGTATCATGGTAGACTAGTCTATATGCAACATCCGAATGAGAACATTACATATATATATATATATATTTTCTGTTCACGTATATTTATAGTCATATGACATGTAATATTTTGTGTTCCATGTTAGACACTATTATGGTATATAATCACACCATATATGGGAATTTCATTCTATGTGATGATCTTATGTATACATATATGTCATAAAAAAATATTTTCATGTATTAGGATGTATTGTCTCAATATTTTTAGATAATGGGATGAGGTATAAATTTTATATTTTTATAGTTAATTTATTTATTTATTTGATTTTATTTGTTATATATATATATATGATCTTTAATGTTGATGATCAATTGATTTGTTTTGGATGATTAGGAGTATGTATGATTTTATTATTTTGTATGTGGTATGGGTATATACATATGTTTATTTGTTTCTACACACATTAAATATGACGTGTATTGTATAGTTTTGTTAATATTTCATGACTTTTTTAAGACGTTTTCTTCTAATACATGGACTATATATTTGTCATTTGTTTATAGACAGACATATTTGAGGCCCGATTGATGCCATGTGGTTCTCTAACTCATATGTTTATTATCAGTTAGTTTGTTTAAAAATAAAATAATAGACATTTTTGTATTTAAATTTCATGATCCTGTATATTGGCCGTATGAGAATGGGATAAACATTAGGATGAACATCAAATTAGTGCATCATTTCCATATTTCTTGTAAAATGTCCTCGTTTCCAGGGTGACATGATTGTTTTTCATGATTTTTATTATTATGATTGATATGTTTATTGATAATTATGTGCTTTTTTTGGTTATTATAATCATTTTATGTCTTGGAATTTTATAAAAATTCCAATTTATATAAATCATATGTGTAATATATTAATATCAGGGAATACAAGTTATTTTTTGTAATTTTTTTTGTTGACGGGTGTTTAAAATGAAAAAAATAACATGTATGGGTTTTACTATATAATATTTTCGTGGAAATCTACTCATTTGAACTGTGATTTTTAATCATTAGAATATTTTTAGAAGCAGATATGTTTATTATTTTGGGAGATGTTTTTTGGTATGGTATTCAGTCTATTTATGCATAAGATGTCTATGGATGATTAGTGTCTTGTTGTTGGAATTTTATTCCATAGATCATGATCCATAATGGGTTCAGTAGAGGATTGGAATGTATGAAGAATGATATGGGGATAATCATAGGATTCATTGATGAAAGGATTAGACTTGTAAATTGGAAATAATACCCATAATAGTGTTTTAGTATATAAATATGTTTCCATTCTACTAAATCAAAACTAGTGGTTATGGAATGGAATTGGAAATTATGTGGGATTTGGGGAGTAAACTTCCTATAGTGTTACATGTATCATAGTTGGTTTATAGGGATTAATCATATATATTACTATAAATAGTGATTTGAATTTTCATTTTTTTAGCACAGTGGGAGTGTGGTTAGGCATGGGTCATTTTTAGAACTATTCATGAGTGGACGTGAATCATGTTTTTTCACTCAGTGATTGATTTTCACTAAGTTGTGGTTTTATCCAAAAATAATTATGGGGTGTGGATTAGGGGCTATTAATATGATGTAGGATCATTAAAACGTGAGTCTAGTTCTCTGATATTATTATACTAGAGTGTATTCCCATTAGATTTAGATGAAATCATGATAGATAGTTGGATAATGTTTTTTGAGACTACCCAATATAAGGCTCAAGAGGGGATTGGGTTCATTAAATTTCTCATCAATTATAAAATTATACCTCTCTGGGTTAGGAATTGTTTCTATTATTTTACTTAATAAGGCATGCTTCAAAGACAAAATCAAATTGGGAAACAAAAATAGAGATATTTATAGTTTTTTGGTGAATAGAAGTACCATAGTCTACTCCACCATCTCTCTTCTCCACGAGTGTGATGATTTTCACTAGACCCAGCTTTATTATAGTGACTACTAGTTGTATGTATTTGGATTGAACGAAATATTGAAATAATTTTAGTTTTGTTTGAAGGAAATTATATATTAACTGTGATACAAAATGTATTTATAAGAAACAAACATAAAATGTAATTTTATAGGGAACCTTTACAAGAAAAGATAATATACGAAAAAAATTAATTTATTAAATCTTAGATATTTATGATACAACTCAATGGAAAAGAAAAATCTATAATACATATAATCTGAAGAGTAAGCAGATCAAGGAGAGTTTTCTATACAATAAAATATTTTCAAAATGAATAGTGGAAATTTCATTAATTTATCCTATTTATTTTCATAATAGAAATATATTTTCAAAATTAAAATAATAGAGAGGACAATTTTCTATGCTTTCATATTTCACAGAATATATCACACATAATACAACACATGCACACCTAAATTTTAAACTTATGAAATTTCCTACTTCTTTAAATTATTATTAAATTGATCTGTAAAAAATTTGTGATATGTCACACACCATACTCTTTAAAAATACATTAGAAACAGCAGAAAAAAATTCTATATGTCATTCTTGTCATATGTCTTAGTATATGGATTGTTTTATATTATAATTTATATTGAAGATTATGATGTTCATTTTAGAATTTTAAAACTAAATTTAAAAATTCACTTCATTTCATTAATGGTAATAAACTAAAACGTGAATCATGGCGTAGCCAATTTTTATAATATAATCCACATCACCAATTTCCAGAGTTGAATTTGTATAGTTTTTTTTATCCTTATACATCCAAATTTAATTAAATAGGAATTCCATTCAAATAGGATAATATATCATAGACAATTGAAATTATTGATTCATTCTCCTAACATAAGTGATTCATCGATACTAACATATCTTACTGATGTTATATAGATTAATTTACAATGTAGGAGACTCCTCACGGGAATTGGTAAACTAAGGATATTTCCATATATAAAATTCCTTGATGTAGAAAATTTATGTAAAATTTTATTTTACATAGGTGATTTGTTGATGTACCAATATTCTCTACCTAGCTAAAAATATCAATTAACAAATTTATGAAACATAGGTATATTTCTTGCAAAACATTCTTGATTTTATACTTTGAGAAATTGACAAGAGAACTCACAGTAATAGACTGAATCCTGATATTCACACTAGAAAACTAATATCATTAGAATATTTTTAATTTTAAATTAGACCATCAAGGCCTTATTTACCTCAGATATGCTTCACAAACAATATTAGTCATACCATATACCCAACATTGATGATAAAAAACTGATAATACTTTTAAAACCTTATTTCTGTTATTGTATGTATCAAATATAGAATTTCAAAAATGATTGACATTAATTAAATGGAATCATAAAGCATGTATTGTATCTCCCCCTTTGTTATTTCCTTATTTATTTTAAAAATGTAATAAAGTAAATTTTTTAAAATAAAAATCACCCTTTAAAGGACAAGAGTAAAAAATTTTCCTTATTCCTTATATGGTAGGAAAAAACTCCCAAAATTTCTCATGGAACATCTCCCAAAAAATATACTTATTTTTTCCATAAAAAATAATTTTATGAGAGGAAATTTTAATCATAACACATCACTTTTGAGTTATCAAATATTTAACTATATTGAGAAAACTAATTATTGAACTATTGAAAGATACAGTTTCATTAAATAAATTAAAGAGATAAATAACATCAAATGAAACCAATCACTGAGAAATATATGAGAAATAAATCCATAGTGTTGTATTTTAGTAAATTTTATTAATTGAAAAAATGTCAATTAATTTTACATATTGTCATTAGAGGAACCCATTATGTGTTTGGTGAAGTTGGTTTTACAGTTCGAGCTGTTTTGGAGGTATGTGGTGTTGGATCCGATGGAACTGAAGCGTCATAAAAAACATTTATTCTCGTAATCGTTTTATGAAAAGTAATAGAAGGATCATGTCAGTGATATTTTTTCTTATCATCTAAAACAAGGAATCACGACACACTTCAATATTCAAATCAACAAATGCTTGTAAAATTATATAATCAAAAGTTAATATTTCATATTGATTTAAGCTAATAATTTATTTCCATTCATAATAAATCTCGTAACATGTTCCAATTCCTGAAAAGTGAATCACATATACTCGCTTAAAAAATTATGGAGAAGATGTGGGTAAATTTATGAAGGTGAAATACTAAAAGGAATATATACTAGAACCATTTTTCTAATAAGATTTGTAGAATACTACACATCTATTAGCCTACCATGTCAATGACTGCACATACATATTCATTAGGATCTATTTAATTAAACAAATCTATAAAACTTCCTTAAAATCAATATTTTAGGATTCCAAAACCTCATCACCAATTTCTAGTTGGAGCTCATCTATTCTTGTAACTACATGTTGTTTGTACACAACTAACTCCCCACCTATAAATAAAACTATATCTTTTAAATATTCTTCTAAATATTCCACCAAATATGAGTTTATTCCATATACAGTATAAATAGATAAAATATTTAAATATATTTATTTTTATTATTTGAGAAAAAATGTTGTTTCTATCATAATTTTGAATTTATTATTTACCAATATAACTTTCATAATTTGAAACTATCAAATTTTATTCTACCATTACTCTAATATATTACTGTGGATAACTACTGTGGTTATTATTACACTCTTCATAGCCAAGAATATGATTCATTACATATTCAAGGGTATCATTGATGGGAATAGAATGATTTTTTACTTTTTCATCCAAAAACAATAATGAAATCCTAAAATTGTATAGACATTGAATTTGAGAAGACACTGAACATTACTTAGAAATTAACCTTCTATGATAATTTAAGAAATCTAGAAGAGTAAAAGATTTTATGGTATAATAACTAGAGTGTTGAATCATCTTTATAAATTCAAAATTACATAAAAACCACTCATAAATGTGTGAAATGTATATTTATCTTTATCTTTGAAATATTGGATATCATCAAGAACCACCTAAGATGAACATTATTGTAACGCCCCAACCCCAGTTACCTAGAGTTGGTGCATTATTACATAAGAATAGAATGATAAAATAAGTTCAAGTCTCGAAAGACAGATTGTTTCAGTAGCCTTGGAATCACTAGATACATTCATAATGTTTACATTACATCATAAGGGGAAAACTACAACAACATATTTTCTCCAAAGTCATATCCTCTTATACCATCCCTTCAGGTCATTCATAAAATACTTCTTCACATCCTGGGAAAAATAAAACATTGTTAGGGCTGAGCTCAGATGCTCAGTAAGGATAACAATATAGAGAAAAATTTCATAAATTAGCATAAAATTTACGACAATGTATAACTAAAACAAAAGCCTTTTAAACTTTCACTTCATCATAATATGAAAAAGATAAAATGAAATAATTCCATTAACTTATTCACATGGATATTAAACTAGTAGAATAATCACATGCTATATAAATAACCACTTTCATAAGGATGGAATGCATAATGCCAGACTATCATAACCACGTAGCCAAGGCCTTGTGGCTAGACTACAAATAAGATGCTGTCAAGGCCTTATGCCAAGACACTAGTTTGTCTCATGAGACCTACTGATGCATCGAGGAGCTATAGCGGGATCCACCCGTCACTTATTAAGTCCAATACATTAATCATATGAACAGGTTTAAACATAACATAAACATTCATATTAAAACTAGCATACAAAATGTCAATATTTTCTCCATAAACCATGAATGGTATAGAAATAACACATCCACCGCCAAACATATCACAAAACCTTCAATAAAATATGGAAGTTTTGTATCATAATAAATCAACTTCAAATAAGCTTAAAATCTATACAAGGATGTTTACATAGATGAAATAAAAACTATTTGAGAGAAATATCTCTTTTCTGAAATCATTTAAAAGTCACACATTTATAAAGGAAGTAATTTAAAAGAGATTTTGGAATCAATGTGTCCCGTACCACTTTGAAACTTTCGAAATGAAATATCATTTCAAAAAATTCATGTATATATAAATAAATCCTTAAAATCATTTTGAAAACATGGACATTAATTAAAAATATGTATAAAGATAAATCATTAAAACATTTAAAATTATGATCTTGATAAAGAGTACCTTTCACAAATTCTTAAAATATTCATTTTGAAATAATTTAATGGTCACATAATTATAAAATAAAAAATTTACTTTCAAAATATTATTATAAGATTGTAAGGGAAGCTTCAATGATTTTATAAAGGTGGAAAATACCCGCACTCGCCGTATAAGTTAAAAGACATTCTTACCTTAATTGTGTCGCAATGGTTAAAAAGAAACTTGTTTGAAAAATGACGGAAAGATTCCTTTATAATCTTCTTATAAAAATTCAAAAAAGTGTTTAAATTAGTTTAACCCATATTATATAAAATAGTAAGAATGTTTTGAAAAACATTTTTAAGAAACATGGATGCGGACGACAAAGAGGTCCAAGTAGATAATTACGTATAAACAACCTCATATAATGAAGAGATTGTGAAATAAACCCTTACCTTGTACTTTTCCATGGTTGAGGGTCGGTTAAACTCCTTTATAATGGCGAAATAATTGTTATTAAATTATACAATAATCATATACATTAATATGATATCATATATGTTCTTTTAACATTGCTTTGTTAATACAGTCTTAGTATTATCGTCGTTTCGGGTGTTAACTTACTCATTTTCTTTTATATGTTTTGTTGCATAAGTCATGTTTGTTATGGATAGGATGTATCTTATTCATATCCAGAATTATATCATGTCCTTAAACATTATTTTTAATCATCAAATTAGAGTTATACTTGAATGGATATGATGGTGAATGAATCTCATCACGTTCGTGGAGACGGTAGTCCGTACGTATGCACGAGCGACTATATCATTCATTTGATATTAAAATAATATATAATTGGATATAATATCATATATACATAATCATTATCATGTTATATTTACTATTTACATGAATCAAACATCATTATTATACCCATCCAAATAATAATGTTTTGAATAACAATTACACCACTTCGTAGAGATAGTAAGCCATACGTACGCACGTATGGTGACGTGTCATTAACAGGATGGATAGAATACTGAACATGTCTGTATCATATTTTTAATAACATAAAAGTATATAGAAGATATTGGAATTATTATTTTAGAATGGGAATACCAAATAAAGAATAAGTTGAAGAAGAATGGAACTTGAAAGAGGGTGGTGAAAACATTATCACTTCTTCGGGTTCTTCTATTTGATTTGATCAAAAGGGCTCCATAGGTTGGATTTCTGATCAAAATAAGGCCTCTAGGTTGAAGTGAGGGAAGTTTAGAGAATATTTGGGCAAGGGTTGGCCGAGAAAAAAGGCTATGAAGATGTGAATTATAGAGAAGGGGGAGTGCCCTTTTATAAGAGGGGTGATGGGCACCTTTGGAAAAGCTAGAAATATTATTTTATAATAAATTCATATTCGGTTTCTAATAGCTCCAAAGTAAATTATATAAAGTTTAAGGTGGGTATGGGTCTAAATACTTTCAACCAATAGATTTTAGACAGGTTTGGGTTACAATATTAACCTTATCATTTATATTTAACTCTAAGTAAAATAGTTAGACATTTACCATGTCTCTTTGTATTTTTATATTATATACTTAATAAAATTACTATATAATTCCAAGAGACCCCCATGTGGTCCATTAATGATACAAATATCATTATATAAGTCCTTTGGCTGATCCTTATATTTTAATGAATATAATATCAATAAATAATATAATATGTTTTTAAAAAACTCTTTTATGTCAATTTTGATAATATTTGATATTTTGTTTTTGATAAATTAATAACAACATTATTACTTAGAAAAAAATACTTATAAAAAATCCTAATATGTCATATTAACATAGAAAATTATTGTAATTTATAAAAAGTCTCAAATTACATTTATTTGCGTATTTATAATATCAATTATCTTAATCTTTCATTAATACAATAATTACTACATCATCATTGTGTCACAACTAAATTTAATTATTTAATGTCTAAAAATTATAAATAAAATACCATTATTTTGGAAATCATTTTAGATTTCTAATGAATATTTATAATCGAATTTATCTTATGTATAACTCAATATTAAAAATGTTTTATTTATTAAACACTGATTTTAACTATTTTAACTGTTCTTTGATTTAAATAATAATAAATTTCCTAATATAATACAAGTGGACCTAAATGATAATATTTTATTCATAAGGTTGTTTTTGGTCGAGATACACTTGTCCAATAGAATTAGGACAAGTGTTAGGGTAATATTAATATCATTTTTACCCTTAATTACCGTATTTACTTTTAACCGTGGTAAATAAAAGTATCAAGTTACTTTTAACTACAAATAATTTTTATCTTATTGAACCACATTTTACTCCTTGATATTAACCATATCTCTTTGATTTTTTAAATTCCACTCACAGAAGCGGTAAAATTAATTTTTATTTGAATTTCCAAATTCTCCTAGGAGGTGGGTAAAAGACGGTGAAGAGTTCAATAAAATTTTTATATATATAAAATTATTCTAAACTAACTTCAATGAATTACATTGAACTTATATAGGTATTATGTATCCATTTTGACCTTAATTATATTTAAATAAAATAAATAATTATTTAAATAAAAATTCAGTTTTAAACTATAACTCAGTGTTTTTTCACTATTCATCAAAAAATGAATGTTTTCAGAAAAATACCAAAAATTTACCCTAAGAAAATTCCGATATTCTGAATCCAAAAATGAAGTTCATTTTTAAGGATAAAATTTATAAAATTTCAAATAGTGGGTATTACTATTCATAACAGCTAGTTTGATTGGTTGTGGTGTGTGTTAGAATACGAAGTTGCATACAACACACGCTACTGTATTATTCAAACAGAAGCGTACCGTGGAAGATTGAGGGGTAAAATTCTCCTCCTCTTCAATAAATTGAATCATCACAATTTGAAATTGTTCTTAGAAAATAAAAGGTTGAAAATAGAAAATATCTTTTTGTGAAGACCCACATTCAAAAATGGGTTAATAAAATTTAGTCTTAATAAGAGGAAACGAGAAATAAAAGGGTCACCAACAAATTATGATCTCAATTAAAAGAACATTGTTGTAAATTAGAGACATATAATTGGAGGAAAAATGTAAATACTTATAGGTATTTATTGAGGTCATCAATCACAAACAAGTGTAAAATTGAGGGCCTTAAATTAATCAATATATGATGATTTAAAATACCATCGGTTCAACAAAACATATCATATTAGGATAACACATTTTTTGTTTTAATATCCCTTCACTAATGTATAAGAATTAATTTCATCATAGAATAAGAGAAGAAGAAAAATATATAATTGACAAGTAGAGTCCCATCCGTTAACTAATTTCTACCAAAAACTCATCTTTCACTATAAAAGATAAAAATATTCTATTTGTCTTATTCGAATAGGGTTTCAAAAAAATGAATTTATAATTCATCTATGAGTTTTTTTAAAAACACTACATTATTCAATCCAGGACATCACGTAGACTAGTGGTAGGTGATACACCCTTGTCGCCCTTCAGTTACAGGTTCAAGTATCACGGCCATGCCGGACACGACGAGTTTCCAACCGACCTCCGGGTTGTCCTTTTATGGGAATCCAAAAAAAATCTCAAAATATAATTATCCAAAATACTTCTGTAGAAACTCATAGTAGAAAATTTATAAGTAAGGTAAACACAATGAAGATCCTTTTCACCGCGTAATAACTTGTGAAAACCTTAATCATGTATTATTTTAAAAACACTGCAACATACCGAATTACCAAAAAAGCTTATTGATTACATTCATTATCCCTTATTGGATATACTCCTTCTATCCAAAAATGTTGTAAACTCCAACAATTATGGAATATACAAATCATTAATCATTTTCAATGTAATCATTAATATCCAATATAATTTATTCAAATCAATCATATATTAGTCCAAAATCACTACCTCGGTATCAGAACCATATTATGGTTTATCTTTCTCTCAACCATATATTTTCCAAAAATTTAACCTACTATTGAGTCACTTTTCTTGGTTCCACACAATCTCAAGTCTTTAATGAAATATCACTGCAGTACAATCCTTATATACTCTATAATTATTATAACCAATACACCGATGATACAACACTCAAATGACATAATTGTTTAATAACAACACAAGAACTCCAATCATTCCTCCTCATCTGTGGTAGTATCATAACTTGATTATTATCCAATTGCATAATTTGGAGAATACTCTGATGATTTTTACATTGGTTTGCATAGTGTCCCAACTCCTTGCAAATGAAGCATCGTACATTTGAAACCTTTTTCGTACCCTTGCAGTCACGTACTTGGTGTCCTTTTTCTCAACATTTATAACAAACTCCCATTCCCTTCAGGCATGTTCCAGGTTGTTTCTTCCCACAATTGTCACATATAGGAAAATTATTCTTTTCCCTCTTCCCTTTATCCAGCTTTCTCTCTTCCATACTTTTATTCTCTTACTTCCCTTCAAAGCCATAGGGCTCAGATAATTATTTACTTATCTTATTAACACATGATACTATTTCTTTATATGTTGAGAATACATTCGAGATTATTTCCCTTCTAAATGTTGTCTTAATACCGCGAATGATGTGATCCTTCTTTCTCTTTAGATCATATGTATTGCTAGAGTTCACATTTCTTCTACTGGGTGCCATTTCTATACAATGGAATAAACTAGGTCAGTTTATGAATTTCAATGAATAATTCCAAACTTGTAAAATACCTAACATAAATTGAACAGTTTATGGATATAAGCCATAATCATAAATATTTTTTCATTTAGGAAGTATATACTCATTAACCTTTCCTAATGATTTGTAAATAAAATGAGAATTATGCTATGAATATCCCCTGGGAGTTTCGTAACCAAGAGTGAAGCAAGGCCCTTTGTCGTGCGCCAGTTCCCATTCGAGTCTAGCTCAAAGCGGTGTTTTCGGGTTTTACCCCTAGGTACATCTGTGCCAGAGCCGCCTCTACCTACTCGTATCTAGACAGAGATGTATTGCTCAGAAAACACACAAAATCTCAACAATACCAAAACTCTAGGATGTTTTTCTATACTAATCCTCAATGTTTATCTTAGGGTTATGTTCTCTAATAAGAGTTTATCTAATTATAGCTTCCAAGGTTTGTCCTAAACTTCCTCTGATACCAACTGTAATGCCCCGACCCTAGTTATCCAGAGTCCGTGAATTATTATATAAAATTGGCATGATCAAAAAAGATCAAGTCTCGAAATACCGATTAGTTTAGTATCCTTGGAATCACTAGATACATTCATAAATTTTAAATTACATCATAATGTGAAAAATACATCAACATATTTTCTACACTGTCGTATCCCCTTATAATATCCCTTCAGGTCATTCATAAAATACATCTTCACATCCTGGAAAAAAATAAAATAATGAAAGGGGTGAGATCAGATTCTCAGTAAGGATAACAATATATCAGAAAGTTTCGTAAATAATCCTAATCATTTATGGAAATGTATATCTAAAACAAAAGCCTTTTAAACTTTAACTTCAGCATAATATGACCAAGATAAAATGTAATAATGCCATTTATTTATTCACATGGATATTCTACTAGTCGATTAATCACATGCAATATCAATAACCACTTTCATAATGATGGAATGCATAATGCCAGACTATCATAACCCCGTATCCATGGCCTCATGCCTAGTCTACAAATAAGATTTTGTCAAGGCCTTGTGCCAAGACACTAGTTTATCTCATGAGACCAACCGATGCATCAAGGAGCTATAGAGATCTCCACCCATCACTTATTAAGTCCAATTCATTCCTTATATGATCAGGTTTAAACAAAACAAAAATATTCGTATTAAAACTAGCATACGAAATGTCAATACTTTCTCCATAAAGCATGAATGGTATAGAAATAACACATCCACATTCTAACATATCACAAAACATTCAATACAATATGGACGTTTTGTTTCATAATAAATAAACTTAAAATATGCTTAAAATCCATCAAAGGATGTTGACATAGATGAAATAAAAACTATTTGAGAGAAATATCTCTTTTTTGAAATCATTTAAAAGTCACGCATTTATAAAATAAGTAATTTAAAAGAGACTTTTGATTCAAAGTGTCTCATACAACTTTGATACTTTTGAAAAAAAGTATCATTTCAAAACATTCATGTCCATATAAAGAACTCCTTAAATTCATTTTGAAAACATGTACATTAATTAAAAAAATTATAAAGATAAATCATTAAAACATTTAAAATTATGATCTTGATAAATAATACCTTTCACAAATTCATAAAATATTCATTTTGAAATCATTTAAAGGTAACATATTATAAAATAAAAAATTTACTTTCAAAATATTCTTATAATCTTTTAACGGAAGCTTAAACTATTTTATAAAGGTGGAAAATAGCCGCACCCACCGTATAAGTTAAAAAAACATTCGTACCTTAATTGTGTCGAAAATGTTTAAAAGGACCTTGTTTGGAAAACGACGGAAAGATTCCTTTATAAACTTTTTAAAAAAAATTCAAACAAGGGTATAAATGACTTTAACCCATATTCTGTAAAATAGTAAGAATGTTTTGATAAACATTTTTAAGAAACCTAGATGTGGATGATAAAGTGGTCCCAGTAGATAATTATGTATAAACAAACTCGGATAATAAAGAGATTGTGAAATAAACCCTTACATTTTTCTATTCCTTTGTTGAGGGTAGGTTAACCTTTTGTATAATGGTTAAATAATTTTTATTAAATTATAAAATAATCATATATATTAATACGATATCATATATGATCTTTTAACATTGCACTGTTAATAATGTCTTAGTATTATCGTCGTTTCGGGTGTTAACTTACTTGTTTTATTTTATATGTTTTGTTACATAAGTCATGTTTATTATAGATAGGTTGTATCCTATTCATATACAGAATTATATCAAGTCCTTAAAAATTATTTTTAATCATAAATTGAGAATTATACTTGAATGGATACGATGGGGAATGAATCTTATCACGTTCGTGGAGACGGTAGTCTGTACGGACGCACGAGCGACAATATCGTTCTTTTGATATTAAAATAATATATAATTCGACATTATATAATATATAAAGAATAATTATCATGTTATAATTATTATTTACATTAATCAGTCATCATTATTATACCCATCCAAATAATAATGTTTTTAATAACAATTACACCAAGATGTGGAGATGGTAAGCCGTACATACACACGTATGGTGACATGTCATTCAAATGATGGATAGAATAATGAATATTGTTTTACCATATTTATGATAACATCAAAGTATATATAATATACTGGATTTAATATTTTAGAATGGTAATAACAAAGAAAGAATATGTTGAAGAAGAAAGGAACTTGAAAGAGAGTGGTGAAAACATTACCTCTTTTTCAGGTTCTTTCTTTTGATTTGAAGAAAAGGGCACCTTAGGTTTTCTTTAGGATATAACTAAGGACTCTAGGTTGAAGTGAGGGAATTTGAGAGAATATTTGGGTAGGGGTTGTCCGAGACAAAATACTTTTAAGTTGTGAATTAGAAAGAAGGGAGAGTGCCCTTTAATAAGAGGGGTGAGGGTCATCTTTGTAAAAGCTAGAGATATTATTTTATAATAAATTCATATTCAGTTTCTAATGGCTCCAAAGTCGATTATTTAATGGTTAAGGTGTGGATTGGTCTAAATCCTTTCAACCAATATATTTTAGACAGGTTTGGGTCACTATCATAACCTTATCATTTATATTTAACTCTTAGTTAAATAGTTTGAAATTTACCATTTCTCTTTGTATTACTATATTATATATTTAATAAACATAATATATACCTATAAGAGACCCCCTAGTGTTATATTAATTATAAAAATATAATTATATAAGTCTTTGGTCCAAACCATAGATATTTAGGAATATAATATCAATTAATAATGTAATATTTGTTTTAAAAACTCTTTTATGTCAATTTTGACACAATTAGTTTTTTTGTTTATGATAAATTCATAACAACATTATTACTTAGAAAACAATTTATATAAACAATATTAATATATCATATTAACCTAGAAGTTTTTTTAAATTTATTAAATGTCTCAAGTTACATTTATTTTGGTATTTATAATATCAATTATCTTAATCATTCATTAATATGGTAATTACTGCATCATCATTGTATCATAAATAAATTAAATAATTTTATTTCTAAAAATTATAAATAAAATAATATTATATAGGGAATCATTTTAGATTTCTAATGAATATTTATAATCAAATTTATATTATGTATAACCCTATATTAAAAATGTTTTAGTTATTAAACTTTGATTTTAACTCTTTTAACTCTTCTTTGAATTAAATAATAATAAAAGTCCTAATCTAATCCAAGTGGACCTAAATGATAATATTTTATTTCTAATGATGTTTTTGGTCAAGATACACTTTTCCAATAGAATTAGGACATGTGTTAGGGTAATATCAATATCATTTTTACCCTTAATTACCCTATTTACTTTTAACCGTGGTAAATAAAAGTAAAATGTTACTATTCACCAGAAAATATATTTATCTTATTGATCCACATTTTACTCCTTGATATTAACTGTGTCTCTTGGATTTTCAAAATTCCACTCACAAAAGCTGTAAAATTATGTTTTATGTGAATTTCCAAATTCTCTTAGGAGGTGGGTAAAAGACGGCGAAAAGTTCAATAAAATTTTAATATATCTAAAATTATTCTAAACTAACTCCAAAGAATTACGTTGAAATTATATTGGTATAATGTATCCATTTTGACCGTAATTAAATTTAAATAAAATAAATAATTATTTAAATAAAAATTCAGTTTTAAACTTTAACTTAGTGTTTTTTCAATATTCATCAAAAAATGAATGTTTTCAAAAAAATACCAAAAATTCACCATAAGCTAATTTAGATATTAAAAATGCAAAAATGAAGTCCATTTTGAAAGATAAAATTTATAAAATTTCAAAAGGTGGGTATTACTATTAATAACTCCTAGTTTGATTAGTTGTGGTGTGTGTTAGAACTCAAAGTTACGTACAACACACACTACTATATTATTCAAAGAGGTGCGTATCGTGGAAGTTTGGGGTGTTACAATTATTGTACTGATGAAGTATTCTTAATAGAATCATTTGGAGATGAAAATAATAAACGTATCTCACTAAACTAAACCATTGTTGAAAAAAACTTGTCTACTTATTTATTAGTGCATTAGATTCCCTTTCTTCCTTATAACATACATTAGAACATGCTAATGACATAATTTCATCTATAAAAAGATTATTAATCATTACTAATTGGGAAGACACTGTTGCATCTTACTTATTATATTTTGTTTTGTAGAAAGAGAAACCATTTATATCACTAATATCTTATTTGAAAAAAGCTAGTTTCATATTTATCCCATTGAGATATACTCTTATATTTTCTATTTATATCATTACTTCATTAGAAAACAAATCATTTTCTATTCTTTCAGAACTATTTATTACTGAATGAGCTATTTCGTGAGCAGTGGATGAGGATGATGGTACCACAGCTGTATGGTTAGGATTTTTATATTATATTACATTATAAGTATCCCTTCGTTAATCAGAAAGTGAATAGTAAATAAATTTATCATTTATAAATCTCCCCATGATTTTTAGTTATGTTTCTTTTTAAATTAATATTCACTAACAGTGTACATTACATAGAACACTAATGTTAAAAAAATAATTAAATATCACTATTTTGATAGTTATGACCTAGCCTTTGAAATAGGAGGAATGAAATTCATTATGTAATTTATGAAAAAAAATTACACATTATTATAAAATAGATTCTTTGGATACCCACTAATTTTAAATTAAAATAAATATAAATTGATCGTGGAAATGTGTTTTCTTAAACTATTTTTATGGCCATAATGGAATCTAATATTAAATTATTAAATTAATAACTATAAGGAAATATCATAATGAAATATATATTGTTGATATTAAATAAAAAAAATTCATAAAAAATAATATGTTTGAAAGACTTAATATATGAATAGGTCAAATATTATGCATAAAGGGATTTTTTTTTTCTAAAAAATGATTCACCAACTTTTAATGGTGAACTTTTTTTAATATAAATTTAGAAACATTTATAAATTATATCAAACAAAAATGAACTACATTTTTAAAATAATATTATCAACACTATACTAGGGTGATATTTTTTTATGTTTATCTACAAAGAATTATTTTCTTGTAAATAGTGAAACTCACTATTTTAATAAAATTGGAATTTCCATTACATTAAATGTGTACATAAGGTATTAATAGTGTCCTCACGTATTAGAGTATAAATAAATTATAGGATTTTTATAAATGAAAATATTCTATATTTATATATTCAAAAAAGTAAATAAATATTTTAAAAAGGATAATTATATTTTTATATTTTTATAAATCGTAAATGTTTATTTACAATATTATACATAATATAATGATTTAAAATTATTTTTTCTTAAAATAAATTAATGAATAAAGATTTTTTGTCTTATGGTTATTAGATAATTTTATGACTGGTTGTTTACTTTTTCTAAGAGAGGAAGCTACTTAATACTCCACTCCTTATCCTCTAATGGCATTGTGGATGGATGCGTTGTGGTCTCCCCAATATGTGCCTTGGCCGGGGAGGGGGTATTATAACCATGAACATCTTCCATGACCTCACCTCTGCTCTTCTTCCTCAATTTCTGATCCTTCCCTCCTTTCTGACCATCCTAAGATCGTGATCTGCCCTAATGTTCTATAATGGGTCAATGGTATGATTTTTATTTCGATATTCTCATTAGAGTTCAAAAAAGCATCATCTCTTCTGGATATGATGTTGGTTTCAAGATTTGGGAGGAATTTACCCTTAGTTTCATTGCTTGATAGGTATGTATCATCTTTCTCGTAGATTCGTGAAAAACAAGTGATATGGATTTTGGATGTGAGACCTTTTCAAATCTGTTTTAGCGATGAAGATGATCTGGTCTGTTGCCTGGTCTGTTGACCCATGTTTGGTGGAGGGTCTTCTTTTTTCCGTATATCGTTGGTCTCTTGGGTTTCATTTTCATTGCGATCCTCTGACGATGGATCTTTGGATCACTCTTATAGGTATTCCACTCCCTTTTCAAAAGTTGGCGATCTGGTGTTTGATAGGAAATATGATTGGTCAATTTTTATGAATAGACCCTCACACCCATGCACTCTACCAACCAATTTCTTCACTAATTTTTGTTGAAGATGATGTGTATAAGGCTATGATTTAGTCCATAATTATCGAGGTTAAAGGTGAGCTTCGTTGGATCCAATTTGTTTTCATTGAATCTTGGGTCCCATTCTTTGTAAACTGCTATCGGTTGGGGCATATACCTTCATTTTGTCATAATTTAATGACTGGAATGTGGCAATCTAGTGGATTATTAGCCCATGACATGGAGCATAAAAGATTTGGAGAGGTTTCCAAGACCTATTTTAAAGTAAAGGATAATGGTGAAGTTGAGAGGGTTTCCCCTGTGTCTCTAAAGAAGACTACAGTTACCACCTCAATCCCAAGATTTTATGTGGCTTTAAAATGCCTTCATCATGATCTACACGTGGTTTATACATCAGAGGTAGAGGTAGCAGTGGATAGCACGCCATTGGGAATCTAATTTGTGGATGTTTTGACAACTCATGTCATTTCTACAGATGGTTGCAGTGGAAGAATGAGAAGGGACTCCAGGGGTTCCATGGTTATTATGAATGAGGTTCTGAGTATTGAAATTGGTAACAATTTTGAAGTGCTAAAGAATGAGGATACTAGCCCAGGAATGGAAATATCTAGGGATATGGGTTCAGATAGACAGAATTTTACAGGGAATGAGGAGTTTCTACCTAAGTATTGAGGATTGCAGCTGATTTGCAGTGCTAGAGTGGAATAGAAGTATTGTGGGAATGCATGTCTTGATGAGGGATAGGCCAATGGGGAGCTTGGTCAAGGAATATAATTGATATATAATAATTATCTATCCTCTTGAATAAAAAATGGTTTGGTTCATAAGGATCATCGAAAGGATAATGGATCGTTGAATGTACCAAGTAAGTTGGGGGATGTCTCTGATGAGATCAATGAAAATGATAGTCTCTCTCCCAATGTACAAGTCAAGGAATCTTATAGTGATTTACTCAAGACTAGGAGGAATAATGGAAATTATAATATGGTGTCTTTCACTGCTCCCCCAAAGAGAAAACTGAGAAAGGACTACTCTTAAAATCCAAGGACAATGTCTACTAGATCATCCTTCAAAGAATCTAAATGGAAAGAGACGGACTAGAAATGGGGGCATGATAACAGGAAGCTATTGAGAGAGCCATTAACCTCAGAGCATCTACGAATAAGGGGGAAATACATTAAATTTCTCAATTCCTATAATTCACAATCATAATGGGAGTAGGATGATCCGGAAGTGGCCTCAGATGTTGGAAATGGTGACGAGTATGAACCCTTTTGAATTGTTTCTTACTGGGCATGTTGTCTTGTTCTGAACGTTGTACATTACTCTCTTTTTTCTTCAATACATTTAGAGGACCGGTCATTTTTTCTTGGGCATGCACCTTTCTAGTAATTAGTTTTTTCTAGTGCTATAAAATCAGTTAAAATTTTGAAATCTATATTTTTCAAATAAATATTTAATTGAATTAAAAATTAAAATTTTCATAATTAGAAAAAAATTCAAACAAATTATCCAATTTTTTAATTCTAAATATCAATAAAAATTTAGGGTGGGTTTTTCTTTTATTTTTCATAAATAGTACAATTTATTTTTGAATAGTGAAAACCTGTATTTTTTTATATTTGGCACCTTATCCAAATACATTAATTATTGATCCATGGTTGATGTATGGATGAGTTAATCACACATTGTATTTAAATCATATTAACTATTTACTTTATGTAGTCACAAAACAAACATTCTTCATTTCCTTCATCCAAAATAATAAACAAATGAATTAAATAATCAAAAAACAACCCTCTCCTCTACTCTAAATACCAACCCTTCTCAACCCATTCAACTCACACCTCCAGAACTATAATTTATTATTATATTCTCCAAAAATACACTCCAAAACTGCTCTCGAATGTTGTTGTCTTTTTGGTCTATCCAAAATACCATTTTCAAGTTCCTTATTGAGGCTATCCAGGAGGCAATACTAAAGAGATAAAAACCTTCTCCCTATATATTTCAATTTCATTTTATTTATTTTCATATAATTTCCTAACCTACCCTATAGAAAGTGACATGAAAACAAAAATATGGTTGATATAATGTAATTTTATTATTCAAGTGGTATATAAAAAATAAATTCTCTTCTCATCCCTTTTTTATTCTAAAAACAGAAACATCATCCCTGAGGTGCTGATTTACCTCCTTCTAGGTTGATGAGTTTCATTTTTCAATTACACCTCTAAGGATCTTAATAAAACCAGTTTTTGTTTAAATTTGTCATTAATATAATAAATTCAACTTATTTAATGATCTTGAATATGTATATATGCATAATGGTAATTTAAAACACAAAACTAGTTGTTGATGATAAAAAGAATCAAAAGAATCAAAATGGTAATCATTAACACATTATTTAATAAATCATCCTTATATCTAAAAAATTATATATTAGATAATTAAGTATCCTATAATTTACTAAATAACATAAAATTTCATTTTCGGATAACTATTCACATTTCACAAGATCATTAGTAATTTTATACATTTTAACCAATGTGGAAAAGTTATGAAACACATACCATTGAATTAAGAAATTACATTTCATAACATGTCAAAAAAGGAATGAAATGAACTTAATAAAATAATAATAATAAATTTACTTTTCAATAGGTTATTAACCAAATTAATATCAAATCTAAATTTATTTTCATGGACAATAAGTGTTTGTGAAGAAAACTTTCAGAATTAAGGAAATGTTTTTCTCATCTCACGTTTATTTCAGCTGTATATGCCTTATTCACCATTATATTTTGTGAATGGTGTATTTTTACATCCCATTGATTTATTATACCATGTTAAAATTTTATTCTTATTATTAAATTTTTCATTTTTTGAATTTTAATTTTATAGGGAAATACAATTTGATTGATAAAAAATTGGTAAGGCATTCTCCCCAAATCTCCATTTTCATTCCGGATACACTTCATCTCTCATTAACCAAAATTATTTCTTCAATATTTTAATAAAATTCTTCCAAATTATATGTAATTGTTCTTAAAACATGTATCTAAATAATTTCATCTTTCTTTTATGGGGTATAAAAATTTTTAATTTGTTCTCTTCACAATTCCTTCCATTAAGCATATCCGAGTAAAGGGAACTTCCAAATTTCATAACCATTTTAAAGTACAAATCATTATATAATTTATAAAACCATTATTTTTCAAAAATAACTCCATTTATAATGAAAACAATAATTTTACATTTTTATTTATAATCATACATTTATGGATTTTTTCATTTTATAGACTCTATTATATTTCTCTTAAACCTCACCAATGTGGAATAATTATAATGTTTCTGAAAACCCATTATTTCTATATTCGACATCATTTATGCCTCAAAAATAATTTCATTATACAGAAATTTTATTTAATATGATATTCATGTATAAAATATTATTTTATAAAAAATAAAAATGATTTCCTCAGAGAACTGTTCTTTCCAAAGTAAAAAAGGTTTTTTTCTCCTCACATTTTACTTCCGTGAGAAATATTCCTTTTCACCATTTATTCATTTTGTGTGGTGTTTATACTACAATTTGATATACCATATAATTAGTATTGTTGTTAAAATCATATTATATATTTTAATTAATGTAATTCCTTCATACATATTATGATTTAAATATTTCAATGTGGTAAGGGACACCTTGGAATGTTTAGTGGTTATATTCAATAATAATTTTCAAGTGGACTCATTTGAAATTATTTTCAACAACGTGAACATCCATTGATGAATATTTCACAAAATTTTGTTTTATCTATTATTAAACCATCTACCATATTTATTTTAAGTTTTTATGTTAATTTTTATTGTGGATGTTAAATTTTTCTACCATTCATGAATCATGGTTAATGTATTCACATTTCATAAGCTAGTTTTTAAATAATAATGTTAATGGTGTTTATGTATCACACTTTTCATGTAAGGAAGGTATTTGAATTTGTAAGGGATTGGAGGAGCCTAATATACCCCCTCATTTAATCAGTATGTCTAATGATACCAAATATATATAAATAAGGCTGAATACCATACCATATATTTTCAGAGATGGATTTGGATGAGGCCATAACCATATATTTGGCTAAAGTTTTGATTGTATGCTTCTAATGTATATCATTATCCAATCCCTCATTCTCATAATAGTAATTGATAAGTCATATAATTATTCTAATTTTAGATTATCCATGGTTACGTCTCTTTCTCATTTGAATATTTATGTAATTATATAATATTACTTTATTAATTCTATATTATTCTCAAGATCGTGTTTTGATGTCATGTATTTTTATTTATCCACCCTAACTTATTATTTGCGTTATCTTCCACTATATTTTTTACCATTACTAATCATCTGATATCACCACATTTGTATGTTTTATTTTTCAAATAGGATGTAAAGATATACATTATCAATGACTTGTAGGGATAATGTTTGAGTTTATTTGTGTTTCTAGTGAATTTTATATGTTATTTTTCTTTCAATTTGAAATTAAAAAATAATAATGTATCTTATTTTCCAAATCTAATAAAAAATTAGTTCATCTGGGATGAGGTTTATTTTTCATAGTAATAATGTAATTATGTAAGAAACAGACTCCTAGATAATGTGGTGGGGTGTTTACTATTGGTTTCAAATATATTTTACTATAGTCTTTTGAAACTATCTTTGGGAAATCCTAGATTAGATAAAATAACTCTATAATATAATTTAAGGATAAGCATGGAAGAAAAACAAAAAATATTTGTAATGTAGTGATTATGTGGGATTTTCTAGAAATACATCCCTCTCTAAATACTAAAAGTTCATTGGGTTTTGTCACATATATTACTAGGGGTAACAACTCTGACAAAATACATTAGGCATAACTCAATGTAACCTAATATAAGACAATGGGCCTCAATACAAACCCAGTTTGACACTCCATTGTGATATGCTTAGGGTAATTCAAATTTTAGTTACAAACCATTATGATGTATTTGAATATATAAAGAAAATCAATTTATTTGGATAAAAATGAGGCGTTTTATTTTGAATATTAGGTGTCAATATATTTTAAAAATGATTATAAAATTATCTCACTATGTTTATTTTTACACACACCATGCTATCTAGTTTTAGTCAATTGATGAATTCCAATAGGGTTATGTTATCATGGAACATGATGGATGAGGTGGAAGTGATGAGAAACCAAATGGGACGTTGATAGAAGTGAAAGATATTGTGTTCATCCCTAATTTGTTTTCTTGATGAATTATTAACAACATATACATCAACCAACTCCCAAAAATGCTAGAGAATATAATGATAGGGTTTTCTATGATACCTAGTCATGACCACCATATGGAATAGATGGCACAATATCAATCATGTATGATATATGGATGCAGACACCTATGGATGTGTCTTAATGGAATGAAGAGATGATTTGTGTGTAGAGGAGAATGAAATAAATCAAATAATTTTTATTGAAAAATGAAGAGTATAATCAAATGAAATAAAATACATCCTAAGAATCCATTTTCTATTAATTTCCTTAAATATAAAGAATATTGAAATTACCCTACTCAATTATCTCTTTTATAAGATAAATTGTAGACTAAGGAAGGAGAATTGTGGAAACAAATGGATAAATTATTATTGTATCAATGTTCTATTAATAACATCAGGGATTAACATTATTAAAACAATTTACATCATATATATTTTGGATATTATGTTAATATATAATTTTTAAAAGAATAACCCACATGTTTGGTGACAACCCCTCACGTCTGAAAAGACCATGGTGTTTGAACCCACAATATAAGAGAGAAAATGGTGTATTTCCTACCACTAGACTACATAAATTCTTGATTATCAATAATTTTTATGGATAAACGTTATTTTTTTATTATGGTGAAATTTTTTATCAAATCTATTACCATGGGATTGGAAAATGAATTGAATATAAGTGATTAATGTTATTTTGGCATAAACATTATATTGTAAATAATAATGGTTGAACAATATTTTGGAATAAATATGATTTTATTATGGTCCTATGGTGATGTTGGTTTTTTATAGAAATAATAAGCTTATTTTGAATATTTATAAAACTTTTTGACTATGGATTTGGAAAGAAGTATTTTTGGATGAGTCTTATGATTTGAAGTGATTAATTTGAAAAATGGATATTACTGTTTGAGGATAAAGATTGAATTTTTTTATATATTTCGGTTTCATTAAATATATAAAGGTTAAAGGAATTTCTAGTTCATAAGATGATTTAAAAAAGTGCTTCTGGAATGAAAAAAATCATTATAAACATTATTTTCCATGTTTGAGGGATGATGTGTAAAATAGATCAAATTACAACCAAATGATGGGATTAATATTATGACATGGAAGGTAATAATGTATGTTTATTTTGTAACTATGTATCTGAATACATAAAGAATACCTCAACTATAATAAAATAAATTCACAAAAAAAGGCTTTATCAATTTTTTTTAGATAAATCAATTGTTTTTTAGCAGATAATTATAATTTCAGTTTTGTTATGGTTAAATTTATAATGACCATGTTATATATCACTATTCATCAAAGATTGATAGTAATATTTCTCACCCTCATATATGTTATCAATTTCCACTAATAATTTCCTACACAAAATTACAGTTATGTAAAGACCTTCAAATTTCTGTTTACCTATTTTTGAGAGGATGTTTTATAACCCATTTTCATGATGTGGGATTTCCATAAATATAGTTTCAAGTATAAAACATTTTTTTATGTGAATTTTTTTCTTTAAAAGATTTATTTTATTGGAGGATAGAGTGTAATTCCCCCACAATTTTCTGACATGTCTCTTTATAAATATATAATAATATATAATTTATATTACATAGGTCACCGATCTTAAACAAATGAAAAAATATTATTATTGTGATAGTTATCACTTATCCATTGAAATGAAATGATTAATATAGATTATATAAATTTAAAAAATATATTTTACACAGGAAAATTAATTCTCTAGTTATCAATTAATTTGAAATGAGAAAAATTCAATTGAACATAAAATATGTGTTTTTATAAAAAACGATTTTCTCTATCAATATTGCATTTTAATATTCATAAATTAAATTAATCACTAGTAGGGAAAAATCATAATGATATTTATATGTATAATATTCTATAGTTTTTTTTAAATCAAACTAATAAGTTTGATAGGTTTAATATCAAAATAAATCAAATATTTCCCATAAAAAACAATATTTTTTTCTAAATACATTTTTACCTCTTTTTAATGGCACACATGTTGAAAAATATAAATTTAACACTTTTATTATTTTTATTGAATAAAATAAAATAACACTTTTAAATATTAATTTGAAAAACAATTAGGGGGAAATTTTTGAATTGTTTTGAAAATAGTTATTCTCTAGTGAATATTGAAAATCTTATTTTTTATAAAACATGAAATTTTATTATATTAATTGTAACGACCCAATCTTTTTGAGTGGTATATTAACTTACTCTTATTGATTTAATAAGATGCTAATGGTTAATGCAGAAAGAGGAGTCGATGGCTTCATCCAGTAGACTCAACCCTTATGAAGCCCACTTATCAGAGCTCGGGAAGGAGGTAGCATCTGTGGGCTTCGCTTTGGACCAAGCCCAAGCCGAACTCCAGCGTGTCAAGCTTGAACGGAAACACCTACGGGAGAAGTTCAAGTTAGTAGAGATTACTACTAGGGCAATGTTATCTGAGCCTCCCTCAGATTCTCTCACCATAGCACACCTTACACTTAGGTCTTATGCCGGTGTTATAAGGGGCTATGTGACGAGACCCTAGCTTCGTTGTGTAATCCTTTCGGGTGAATAAATTGAGATTTCTTCCTTTAGTGATGTTTGTGAAATTTCAAATGTCCAGATAATTTTAGGATATATTTTATTGATGAATTTTGAAAAAGGGATATTTTAAAATATTTATGTAAACCATAAATAACTAATGATGTGTAATGATTTTCAAAAAAAGGTCTTCTACAAAAGTGTTCAGTAAGGAATTTGGAGTCTAATAAGATCAACTTAATTTTTGATGAATAGTAAATAGTGAATAGTGATTTTACGCTTAGGATTAGTAATGTGACCAAATGGATTAGTAATATCACTTAAAGAAAGTTTTAAAATAATCTAGGCACCTTGATTAAGTAATGTGATTCAATAAAATGGTTAAATAACGGTTTCATAAATTATTAGTCAAGTATTAGTTTTTTCGGATGAATAGTGTTTTTTAATTAAAAATTTAATTAAAAATAATTAGAAAATTGTTTTTATAAAAATGACTTTATTTTTGAACTCAGAGCATCGATATTATGTTATGGTAATTTTTGGGGATTTTTCTGAAAAAAAATGAATTTTCGATGAATAGTGTTTTTATTTAAAAATTAAATTAAAAATATTTAGAAAATTATTTTTATAAAATGGATTTCATTTTTGAAATCAGAGCACTGATATTTGGTTAAGGTGAAATTTTGGGATTATTCTGAGAAAGTTGAATTTTCAGTGAATAGTAAAAATATAGTTTTAAGGTTTCGGTATGTTTAATGACATCATAACTGTGTCATGATGATGTCATGAGATCTTTTAAGGGTTGGCCGGCCAAGGGTGATGAATTATTGTTTTGGGGGCCCCATGTGGCCTAACTCCATGATAAATGCCAAGGGAGAGCAGATGGGTTTGAGAAAAGCACATGTGAGGTGTCCCTTGGCCATTAATGCCTTGTCCCCTCACTTTCCCTATAAATACCCACCCTTTCCTCCTTTAGTTTTCACTCCCAACTCTCCCCCAACGAAGTTCTGGTCTTCTTACCTCCCAAGGAGTCCTCCCAAGGTGCCCCCAAGCCCTCAAGGTCCAAAACTTTGAGTATCAAGAGTCACGTTTTAAGGTAAGGGATCCGACCCCTCTCTTTATTTTCATGTAATCTCTTTTATGTCATTCCTATTATGCTCCATGTTTTTATGTGAGAGGATGTTCTTTTATATTCCTCTTACTTCCCTTTCATGTTTATATGATGAGAGATCCCCTCTTACTCTCATCATTTCGTTTTATGAAAGTTTAAGTAACGCTGTTAGGCTGCCGAATTTTTAAGGAATTCTTTCACCCTTGTCATTTTTCAAGTTCGATTTCCATGTCAAGTCTTTCAAGTTCCTTTTTATTATGTTGGGGTATGATCTCTATATCTATCATACTGATCTCTTATTATCATATGATGAGGGACCCTATTTGATCTTGTCAAATCATTTTCTTTTGAAGTTAAGTGACGTCGTAAGGCTGCCGAATTTTCATAAGAGAAATCTAATTTTTTTTTCCTTCCATGTTTTTCATTTCAAATGGTATGTCCCTAAAATTTCATTACCATGTCCATATGTCCTTCTTATTATTTCACCCTACTGTTTTATGGATCATTTATGAGTGGGTGACTCATGTCCCCTCTCATTTCAATGTTTTCTAAAACCCCGAAACTTAGCCGTTATGCTGCAGAATTTTCCCCTCAAAATGCCTCTCTCTTTTCTCAAAAATTATTTTATGTTATAAAGTGAATACTCAAAGCTCTTATTTCTAAAAGGGTATTCACATATATATATATATATCAAAATATTCCATTTTAAATTCTGGGATTTACATACATGAGACCCGCTTTCCCTTTCCGTGGGTTTAAAGTGACGTAAAGATCATGTCTTTAAAGCAGTTTTTAAAACGTTATGATTATGAAATGAAACCCATTTATTTTATTCTATGTGGGTTATTTATGAAATGTTAAATGATGTATCCACATCTTCAAGTTATGGAAAATTTAATTTTTATTATGAAATGCCTCAGGATTTTTTCTCATGCCTTAAAGTTCTTTTCATGTCCTTATTGAAGTATCTCAAGTTCACATGTAAAATGTTCCTCTTGTTTCCATTACTGGGCCTTCTGCTCACCCTTTCATTTGATGTATGTCCCCAGGTTATGAGATGCAGTAATGAACCTAGGATTTACTTAAGGAGAAGCCTTTCAAGTGTTTAAGAATAATGTTTTATGTTGTTTTCATGTATTATGTTCCTGGTTTCCAAGACACTAGACCTTAAAGATCCTCAGTTTTGTGTAATGTAATGAAAGTTTATGTTATAAAATGGAGGGATGCTATAGTTGGTATCAAAGGATGGTTTAGTTATTTGTGGAAAGTAGGATATAAAAACTTTAGGAAGAACCCTATAGAAAAGTTTAAATATAGGAAAACTTCCTGGTATTTTGGTAAGTATTGAGTAAGTGGTTTATCAAACAAATACATCCCTGTCTGGATACGAGCAGGTAGAGGCGGCTCTGGCATAGATGTACATAGGGGTAAAACCCGAAAACACCGCTTTGAGCTAGACTCGAACGGGAACTGGTGCACGATAACGGGCCTTGCTGCACTCTTGGTTACGACACTCCCGGGGGATATGTTTGGTTAATCACAAGCTTTTTATGAATCATTATGAAGAAATTATAGAAAAGTGTAATTGTATAAGCATGAAGTCTTAGTTAAAAGATCCATAGATGAAATAAGTTTCTCACTAAGGTTTTATTCTTTTAGAAAATGGCGTGCAATAGGAGGAACCATGCCGATGGTGACCGCAATGCACCATGTGCTGACGGCCCTCCGATGGAAGCCGGAATGGAAACATTCATGCGAATGATGAACCAACTGACTCAAGTTATGAGTAATAACTTGAATCAAGCTGAGAGGCCAACCTCACCACGAAGGGAACAACTTTCTGTTGAGTCCTTCATGCGTCAACGACCACCAACATTCAGTGGATCTATTGACCCATTGGTTGCGGAACAATGGATAAGCTCCACTGAAAAGATCTTTTCTATACTTCTTTGTTCGGAACAAGAAAAAGTCACCCTTGCTGTTTACCGCCTAGAGGGAGAAGCTGATCAGTGGTGGTCACTGATCAAAAACACAAAGCCACGAGGAGAGATGGAAGCTATGGAGTGGGAAGAATTTCGGGGAATTTTCTTTAACAAGTATTTCCCTCGTTCCATGAGAACGAGAATGGAGAAAGAGTTTCTCGAGCTGAAGCAGAAGGAGAACGAATCTGTCGGAAGCTATGAGATGAACTTCACAAGGCTTTCCCGTTATACCTCAAGCTTTGTCATGGACCCTAATGGGAAGGTAGATAGATTCTTTGGCGGACTACGACCTCATCTATGGAAGAATCTAGCCAACAGGGACTACGATAGCTATGAAGAAATAGTTCGAAGTGCTATGAAAGTTGAACTAGAGTTTGGGGAGACACAGTGGTCTCACAAATCTAATGAAAAGAAGAGAACTCTAGAACCAAGCCTGGGAAGAAGTTTTGACCAGGAAAGAGGTGGAAAGCATATGCAACATGCCACATGCAATAAATGTGGAAAGAAGAATTCGGGGAACTGCTTGATCGGAAGTGGTAAGTGCTATAGGTGTGGAAAAGAAGGCCATATTTCTCGGAATTGTCATAGTGATGTGAAGCCTCAACTTCCCAACACTAACGATAGAGGAAAGATGGTTCTGGCCCTACCCAAAGTCACATGCTTCAAGTGTGGACAGCTTGGGCACTTTGCTAATCAATGTCCAAATCTGAGGGCGGTGGAGGGGAATCACCATCAACCTCAGCAGAGTCCAAGGGAGAAAGGTCGTGCTTTCGCTATCACAACAGCTGAAGTTGAAGTCCCGAACGATGTGGTAGCAGGTACTCTTGTTGTCCTCTCAAAACTAGCAAGTACTTTATTTGATTCTGGTTCTACGAATTCCTTTATTTCCTCCAAGTTTGCAAGGAATGTTGAATCAATCCCCGAACTACTAGAGGTAGAGTTGTCAGTCAAGACTCCAAGTGGGATTATCCTTGCATCAAAAGTATTTAGAGACTCTAGTGTTTACTTTGGTGAGCTCAATCTTATCGCAAATCTAGTAGTCATTCCCATGATGGAATTCGACATTATACTAGGGATGGACTGGCTCTCAAAGTATAATGCTAAGATCAAATACAGAAGTAAGGAAATCTCAGTAGTCTTGAATGAACGACCTACAGTTATCTTCCAAGGAGAGATATCCCGAACTGATCCCCATCTAGAAGCACCTCCCATAGCATTCTTTATGGAGTTAATCGGTGATGATGAAGAAGGGAAAGGGAGCATACAAATTGAAGATGTTCCGATTGTTCAGGAATACATGGATGTATTTCCTGAGGAGTTACTTGGACCTCCCCCAGAAAGAGAGGTAGAGTTCTCCATTGAACTCGTACCTGGGTCTCAACCGATATCAAAGACTCTGTATAGAATGGCAAATGTGGATCTAGAAGAGCTAAAGAAACAACTCCAAGACTTGTTGGAGAAGGGGTTTATCCGACCGAGTGTGTCTCCTTGGGGAGCACCAGTTCTCTTTGTGAAGAAGAAGGATGGATCAATGCGACTATGCATTGATTATAGAGAACTGAACGGGATCACAGTGAAGAACAGATATCCTCTTCCAAGAATTGATGATTTATTTGACCAACTTCGCGGGGCTCAATTCTTCTCTAAGATTGAACTTCGATCTGGTTATCATCAACTGAGGGTGAAGAAGGAAGATATTCCAAAGACTGCCTTCCGATCAAGATATGGGCATTATGAGTTTACTGTTATGCTCTTCGTCTTGACTAATGCTCATGCTATTTTAATGGATTTGATGAATAGAGTCTTTAAGGACTACCTTGATAACTTTGTGGTAGTTTTTATTGATGATATTTTGATATATTCAAAAAGTCGTGAGGAGCATGAAGATCATCTGAGGGTTGTTTTGAAAACTCTACGGAAGGAGAGGCTCTTTGGGAAGTTCAGCAAGTGTGAGTTTTGGTTACAACAAGTGGCTTTCTTGGGGCACATCGTAACCAATGAATGAATCTCGGTTGACCTTGCAAAGACAATGGTTGTGGAGGAGTGGCCTCAACCCACAACAGTAACTGAGATTCGTAGTTTCCTTGGTTTAGCAGGATATTATAGGAGGTTTGTGAAAAACTTTTCACGACTTTCTAATCCACTAACCAAGTTGACTCGAAAAGGGGTTAAGTTCATCTGGACAAAGGAATGTGAGGAAAGTTTCCAAGAGCTGAAGAAGATATTGGTTACTGCACCTGTGTTAACACTACCCTCTATCGGAGAAGGATTCGTCATTTTTAGCGATGCATCTCTGAAAGGGCTTGGGTGCGTCCTCATGCAAAATGACAAGGTAATTGCTTATGCATCTCGACAGTTGAAGATTCATGAGTAGAATTATCCTACGCATGATCTAGAGCTGGCGGCAGTTGTTTTTGCTCTAAAGATATGGAGGCACTATCTTTATGGGGAGAAATGTGATATATACACTGACCACCAAAGTCTAAAGTATATTTTAACTCAGAATGAATTGAACATGAGACAAATGAGATGGTTGGAGCTTATTAAAGACTATGATTGTTCAATTCATTATCACCCTGGAAGAGCAAACAAAGTCGCGGATGAGTTAAGCAGGAAAGATCCTGTTGTTATGGCAACAATGAGGATCCTGGGAGATCCCTTGATTAAAGATCTAGTAAAACTGGACATGGGAATTATAAGGAAAGGGACATCATCAACCCTATCCCAAATGATTTCTCAACCTTCATTACTAGAGAAGATCAAGAAGGCTCAAAAAGAAGATCCTTTGCTACAGGAGAAGTTGGAGGCTGTAAAAGATGGGAAGTTACCTGATTTCAATATTGATCAAGAAGGTGTATTGAAATTTCATACAAGACTATGTGTCCCATCTATTCCGGGGATAAAGAAAGAACTGATGGATGAATCTCATAGCTCTACTTTCTCTATACATCCGGGAAGCACTAAGATGTATAGAGACCTTCGTGATCATTATTGGTGGGATAACATGAAGAGGGAGATTGCCGATTACACTACAAGGTGCCTGGTGTGTCAGCAAGTAAAGGCAGAAAGACAACTTTTTAAGGGGGTATTACAACCGCTACCCATACCAGTATGGAAGTGGGATAATATCACCATGGACTTTGCAATTGGTCTCCCAAAAACATCCAAAGGAAACAATGCGATATGGGTTATTGTAGACCGTCTCACCAAGACAGCCCATTTTATCTCTATTCGGGAATATTTCTCTCTGGATCAGCTTGCCAAGATATAGGTGAAGGAAGTGGTAAGGCTGCATGGGGTACCACTATCCATCGTATCTGATCGTGACCCAAGATTCACATCAAAATTCTGGAGAAGTCTTCAACATGCTCTGAATACTGAATTGAATTTTAGTACGGCCTATCATCCTCAAACTGATGGCCAATATGAAAGGACTATTCAGACACTCGAAGACATGTTGAGATTATGCTCAATGGAATTTAAAGGTGGTTGGGATCAACACCTCCCATTAGTGGAGTTCTCCTATAACAATAGCTTCCATGCGAGTATTCAGATGGCACCCTATAAAGCTCTGTATGGAAAGTGGTGTAGAACTCCTACTTGTTGGGATGAAACTGGTGAGAGGAAGCTCCTTGGGCCTGATCTCGTGCAAGAGATGACAGAACAGGTTCATGCCATCCAACAACACATAAAGGCTGCTCAGAGTCGGCAGAAGAGCTATGCTGACAATCGTCGAAGGGACTTGGATTTTGGTGTTGGTGACAAAGTCTTCCTTCGAATTTCTCCATGGAAGAGAGTCATGCGGTTTGGGAAGAAATGGAAGCTCAGCCCTAGGTACATTGGCCCCTATGAAATCCTTGATCGCATAGGAGCAGTGGCCTATCGTCTAGCACTTCCACCGAACCTAGCTCAAGTTCATGATGTCTTCCATGTATCTCTCTTGAGGAAGTACATACCCGACCCTTCGCATGTACTGAACCCAGAGGTGGTACAACTGGAACATGACCTCTCTTATGAGGAGCAACCAGTGGAGATCTTGGACCATAGAGACAAGGTCCTACGAAACAAGACTACCCACCTTGTGAAAGTGTTGTGGAGGAATCACAAATATGAAGAATTGACTTGGGAGCCTGAGGAAACGATGAAGCAAAAGTACCCTCACCTTTTCGACTAGGCCTCAAGTATAAATTTCGGGGACGAAATTTCTTAAGGGGGGAAGAATGTAATGACCCAATCTTTTTGAGTGGTATATTAACCTACTCTTATTGATTTAATAAGATGCTAATGGTTAATGCAGAAAGAGGAGTCGATGGCTTCATCCAGTAGACTCAACCCTTATGAAGCCCACTTATCAGAGCTTGGGAAGGAGGTAGCATCTGTGGGCTTCGCTTTGGACCAAGCCCAAGCCGAACTCCAGCGTGTCAAGCTTGAACGGAAACGCCTACGGGAGAAGTTCAAGTTAGTAGAGATTACTACTAGGGCAATGTTATCTGAGCCTCCCTCAGATTCTCTCACCATAGCACACCTTACACTTAGGTCTTATGCCGGTGTTATAAGGGGCTATGTGACGAGACCCTAGCTTCCCTGTGTAATCCTTTCGGGTGAATAAATTGAGATTTCTTCCTTTAGTGATGTTTGTGAAATTTCAAATGTCCAGATAATTTTAGGCTATATTTTATTGATGAATTTTGAAAAAGGGATATTTTAAAATATTTATGTAAACCATAAATAACTAATGATGTGTAATGATTTTCAAAAAAAGGTCTTCTACAATAGTGTTCAGTAAGGAATTTGGAGTCTAATAAGATCAACTTAATTTTTGATGAATAGTAAATAGTGAATAGTGATTTTACGCTTAGGATTAGTAATGTGACCAAATGGATTAGTAATATCACTTAAGGAAAGTTTTAAAATAATCTAGGCACCTTGATTAAGTAATGTGATTCAATAAAATGGTTAAATAACGGTTTCATAAATTATTAGTCAAGTATTAGTTTTTTCGGATGAATAGTGTTTTTTAATTAAAAATTTAATTAAAAATAATTAGAAAATTATTTTTATAAAAATGACTTTATTTTTGAACTCAGAGCATCCATATTATGTTATGGTAATTTTTGGGGATTTTTCTGAAAAAAATGAATTTTCGATGAATAGTGTTTTTATTTAAAAATTAAATTACAAATATTTAGAAAATTATTTTTATAAAATGGATTTCATTTTTGAAATCAGAGCACTGATATTTGGTTAAGGTGAAATTTTGGGATTATTCTGAGAAAGTTGAATTTTCAGTGAATAGTAAAAATACAGTTTTAAGGTTTCGGTATGTTTAATGACATCATAACTGTGTCATGATGATGTCATGAGATCTTTTAAGGGTTGGCCGGCCAAGGGTGATGAATTATTGTTTTGGGGGCCCCATGTGGCCTAACTCCATGATAAATGCCAAGGGAGAGCACATGGGTTTGAGAAAAGCACATGTGAGGTGTCCCTTGGCCATTAATGCCTTGTCCCCTCACTTTCCCTATAAATACCCACCCTTTCCTCCTTTAGTTTTCACTCCCAACTCTCCCCCAACAAAGTTATGGTCTTCTTACCTCCCAAGGAGTCCTCCCAAGGTGCCCCAAGCCCTCAAGGTCCAAAACATTGAGTTTCAAGAGTCACGTTTTAAGGTAAGGGATCTGACCCCTCTCTTTATTTTCATGTAATCTCTTTTATGTCATTCCTATTATGCTCCATGTTTTTATGTGAGAGGATGTTCTTTTATATTCCTCTTACTGCCCTTTCATGTTTATATTATGAGAGATCCCCTCTTACTCTCATCATTTCATTTTATGAAAGTTTAAGTAACGCCGTTAGGCTGCCGAATTTTTATGGAATTCTTTCACCCTTCTCATTTTCAAGTTCGATTTTCATGTCAAGTATTTCATGTTCCTTTTTATTATGTTGGGGTATGATCTCTATATCTGTCATACTGATCTCTTATGATCATATGATGAGGGACCCTATTTGATCTTGTCAAATCATTTTCTTTTGAAGTTAAGTGACGCCGTAAGGCTGCCGAATTTTCATAAGAGAAATCTAATTGTTTTTCCTTCCATGTTTTTCATTTCAAATGGTATGTCCCTAAAATTTCATTACCATGTCCATATGTCCTTCTTATTCTTTCACCCTACTTTTTTATGGATCATTTATGAGTGGGTGACCCATGTCCCCTCTCATTTCATTGTTTTCTAAAACCCCGAAACTTAGCCGTTATGCTGCAGAATTTTCCCCTCAAAATGCCTCTCTCTTTTCTCAAAAATTATTTTATGTTATAAAGTGAATACTCAAAGCTCTTATTTCTACAAGGGTATTCAAATATATATATATCAAAATGTTCCATTTTAAATTCTGGGATTTACATACATGAGACCCGCTTTCCCTTTCCGTGGGTTTAAAGTGACGTAAAGATCATGTCTTTAAAGCAGTTTTTAAAATGATATGATTATGAAATGAAACCCATTTATTTTATGATATGTGGGTTATTTATGAAATGTTAAATGATGTAGCCACATATTCAAGTTATGGAAAATTTAATTTTTATTATGAAATGACTCATGATTTCTTTCTCATGCCTTAAAGTTCTTTTCACGTCCTTACTGGGCCTTCTGCTCACCCTTTCTTTTGATGTATGTCCCCAGGTTATGAGATGCAGTAATGAACCTAGGATGAACTTAAGGAGAAGCCTTTCAAGTGTTTAAGAAGAATGTTTTATGTTGTTTTCATGTATTATGTTACTGGTTTCCAAGACACTAGACCTTAAAGATCCTCAGTTTTTTGTAATGTAATGAAAGTTTATGTTATAAAATGGAGGGATGCTATATTAATAGTGTATTATGAATTTATTAGTAAACTCACCTATAATATTATAATTAAAATTTAGGCTTTTTAAAATTAAAATATGACATATTTATATCATGGAAAAAGTAAATAAATGTTTTTAAAGGATAAATTATGTGTTTGTATTTTTGAAATGTGTAAATGTGTATTTTAAATTTTAGAATTAATATAATGATTAAAAGGAAAATTTATATTAATAAAATATATTCATGAAGTAATATTTTTTTCTCTTTTGATTATACTATAAATTTTTTAGACCTTATTTAATTTTTCAAACTGTTATAAAATTAGTTATAATTTTAAAATTGATATTTTTTTAGTAAATTATGATTCTATTTAATAACTAAATTAATCATTTTTAGAAACTTATTTTAATAAAATGGTGTCCATTTCTTAATTATACACATACAAAATTATTTGGGTGATTTTTTGGTATTTTTGGAAATAGTATAATAATTAGTAAATATTGAAATAAGACAATTATTGTTCTTTAACATTGTAGTGAGATGCATAAATTATTGAGTTAGGTATTAAGTATATATGAGGTAAGAACACATTGATTCAAATTTAAATAAGCTATTTGTTGAATTTATTCACATTAACAATGATTATTCACTTTTATGATTAAAAATGATAAATAAATGGATTATATAATCAATAAAAACCGCTCTCCTCAACTATAAATACCACCCATTTTATTCACACCTCCAATTCCATAAGGATTTATTGTATTATTAACATTTCTATATCAAAACTCATCCCAATGTTATGGTCTTTATGGTATCAAAAAAATACCATTTCCATGTCCTTTAAGTAGTTTCTCATTGAGGTGACACTCAAGTGGTATGAACTTATCTATCATTCAATTTCATTTCTTTTATTTTATTATCCTTCCCTCACATATCCTATCCGATGTGACATTATAACTCTAGTATTATTTATATACTGTAATTTTATTATTTTTATGGAATATCACTATCAATTCTCTTTTATTATCATTTTCATCCAAGAAATGAAAACATCATCCATGAGATTTTGATTTATTGCCTTCGTGGATGAGGAGTTTTTGTTTTTCCATTATTCCTCCAAGGTTGGTCATAAAAAAAATTATGTTAAAAAATCATTAATATATGTAATATAAATCCTTTGATGTTCTATAATCAGTATATAAATATATATATATACACACATTATATTATTTTAATGACAAAACTTGTGCGTGACGATCCAAAATACACCAAAATAATCTAAATGCTTTTTATTAATATTTTGTATAATAAATTTTCTACACATATAGAAAAATATATATTTAAGCCCAGTAAATGAATTTTATGTTCATTAATTACCTATATTTTTAATTCTAGACAACTATTCACATTCGACATGATCTTTTGTATAGGTACATGAGTGGATCAATCATGAAAACCCACAGAAATGATCACTCGTGAATGATGAAATTCAATCTCATTACACCTCAATAAGAACATAAATGAACATACTAAAATTAAATTAAAACAATTTCATGTTGAATATATTATTAGTTAAAATATTAATTAGTCTAATTACATTATCATTGACATTTAGTGAAAGTGAGTAACAATTTTGGACATAAGGTAAGGGTTTTCTCATCTCACTGTAATTTAAGTGTGATATTCCATATTCACTATTATTTACTTTGTATGTTATATATGTACTAACCTTTAAGTTATTGTTTCATGAGTTACATTATATTCACGATAATAAATGATTAATTTTATGATTATTATTTATATAGTCCCTACAATTTGTTTTATTACAAAGTTGTTTGTGATTTTCCATGAATATTCATTTTACATTTGGGTTATGCTTCGTCTCCCTTTACCTAAAAGTAATTCTTATATATTTGTATATAGTTCTTCTAAATTCTATATATTTTTTCAAAAATTATGTATCTATATCAGATTATCTTCTTTATGAATAAATACATGTTTTATAAGGATTCATTCTTAATTCCCCACTTTAAGAAAATCCAATTGAAGGGAACATCCTAGTTTCTTATCTATTTTCATGTACCATACATAATCTATTATAATATAACATTATTTTTTAAGAATACCCTTTTTTAATGACATATTATATTTATTCGTTTCTGTATTTATAAAAACAATTACGAATATTTGGTTTTAAAGAAACTATTTATATTATCTTAAACCATACTCAAGTGTCCTTTCAGACCTGGTTTGTTCAAGATGAGTGAATGGATCACAACATGCATGACCCTTCCTTCCTCATGATTAAGGGGAGATAATGAACCCCCATGTCCCTCCTTCAATCGTTCCTGATGTGGAGACTAGCACCATGGGTATAGAATGTCACATAAAAATGGATGGAAATATCTTTTTTAACGAACAAGATCAAGAGATAAGATATAAAATCCAAAAAAAAACACATGTACTAAAAGTAAATGTGAATCCATGATCCATCCCCACATGCATGTTCAAATGTTAAACCAATATAAGGTACAATGAAAATTACAAATTAATGTACCAAACGAAAAGTGTCTATGAAGAAAATGAAAAAATTCTTGGCACCCATGCTAGTAAGGTCCAGTGTATTCCTCTATGTTCTCCCAAAAACCTGAAGATAGTTTTATATACATTGGGTGATCATAAAAGTATACATAATAGAACAAATAAAGCAACCCATGCACAAGTGGGGGGGACATACTAATTCACCTATGATAAAATAGGATACCTCAAGAACATATCACAGAATACTAAAAAATCAAAGCCCCACCAAGGGACAATCACCAAATAGTTCAATTCTAATGAAGTAATATTATATGAACATTGATATTTTGGTACCCTGCACTAGTTCCCCACAGGTTTAATACTTTTTTAAAGGATAATGTATTGATGATACAACTCTCCCCATACATTGTCCCACTACCATAACCAGGATAATGTATTGATGCTACAACTCTCCCCATACATAGTCCCACTACCATAAACATCCTTCACACACTTGGGCCACAACTACACAAACTCCCACCCAAATACACCCGGGCCACAAAAACAACACCACTGGGCTGAAGACACATGTGCCTTATCCAGGTAATACTTAAGAAAAAAAACCCTGCCTACAAACTCCAAGGAACCTGATAAAAAACCCTTTTTCAAAGAATCCAAGACAATGGTAAGCCTCAAGCCATTACAGGAATCCTAGATACGCCTAAGCGGGGTTATCCATAAGAGTGTACGAGGAAGAATGTCAGTAACCATTCATCCATTCTATCACCATGATATTGGGAAAGACAACCTCCCCCATGTAATGGAGGTGTTCCACACATAGTTATCAACAAGGGTGGGGTGTGTATAGAAACCACAAGAAAGAACAAGTGTATATATTTAGGTAAGAAAACACTCATCCCAACCTAGGGGTTTATAAACAATAACCAACCCCCAAAAATCACCTTTGATTCCAAACCTAAATTCTCTATAATCTACAAAAAACCAAAATCCAAACACCATTTTTATTTAACCATGTGTCACCTATTATATAAGGGGGTTCACTAGAATATATTCTATCACTTCTGGGAAACGACCCACCATAACCATATCAACACAATGATCAAAAAAAGACCTGCAGTCCCATAGCCCAGTAAATTCCCCTATGCAGACCCACTACAGATGAAGTCCTTAGCCACTACACATTCCCACAACTCGATGTCACTTCTCAACCACAACACAAAAAATGAAGTTCAACCACCTACAACTTAATCCACTACATAATCAATCAATATATCAGAATGAGATACCAACACACCCCCTATATTTCCCCACACACAAAGCATATAGAAACTACTATTAACCCAGATATGTGCTCCCAATAGTATCACCCCACAACTCATGCAAGGATTAAAAACTCAATAGAGCAGAGTACTCAGCTATCCCAATCAAATAGAAATATTCTGATTTGGTAGGAACATTTTATTACGTCCACTTGATAAGAAGGGAAGATCACAAGAGTATTCATGTTGGGCATCCATTTAAATTAGAATAGTATAAGTTATTAAACGATTTTCATCTTACAACCATTTATCAAAATGTTAAAACCAAAATAGACAACTTCGGTGCAATCAATGACCTCTAACAATCATTATTTTCTAAATTCATATAGCTATGACAACCATAACATAATGAAATGTATCAATTAAAATAGGAGATAAACATCAAACTACTCTCTTCCTATTATATTATTTACAATTATTGTCATTTAATAAAATATAATTCTTATCCATTTCATGTATTTAAGAAGTTCACAACCATTCCTTATTAGGTTCCATTAGCATACCCACCCCAAAAATGCAAAAAAATACATATAAGCATGAGAAATCTCTTATTTAATGATAAAAGTATCTATGTTCCTCCATGCACCAAGAAGAGGGATCATGAGAGTCATAAGAAAGTTCTTAATGAAAGTCGAGTAGGATATCTCTGGTAAAGGCACATGGCTCGTCTATGGAGGAATCCTCTAGACGCACCATGGAAGATGTAAAGGAATAAGGAAATAGGATATATTGGTTTATGAAATGACAAGATCCTAAACATTAGGGATATGATTTCAATATACTTGAAAATATGATCTTTGTTTGACCAAGAAACATGGAGGTTACAAGGCTAGAGGGATGTTAAATGAGACATGGAATATAATAATTTTCTTCAGAAATGGTGGACACAGACCAGTGCAAGACCGTGAGTTGCTATGTTACCATTTCACAGTGATAAATGCATAACATGGGAGAAACTAGAAAAACTAGGAAAAATAGGAAAACAGGAAATGATTCACTGATGGGTGAGTCGCCGATGTTGATCCACTGACGGGTGAGCCCCCAACACGACCTACCTACACTGATATACTAATGCAATATCCAACTGGCTTCCTAACCTACCGATGACTGGACCTACTGAAGACACGACCTACCGAACTCCTGACCTACTGACACCGTCACCTACCAACACCTTGAACTACCAATACTGACAACTTCGACTTACCAACATTAATGCCCTTAGTCTACCAATTTTGATTCTCTTTGGAATATAGATGTTGACACCCCTTGACACACTGATGTCGATTCCCCAAGAATAACCAATTCTAACAACCATTAACTCACTGATGTTGATGCCCCTTCACTCACCAGTGTTGATTCCCTAACATGCGGACACACAGACATGATGATAAAAAAACTAGAAATATGGAAAACTCTTCAAATGAGCCACTATTTACTTCAATAACACACAAAACATTTTATTTTTGAAAAGGAAATCCCATGGGGTAAACTCTATGTTATTCCATTAGCTTCCTCTGAAACTATTACAGTCCTTGAAAATTTAAAACTATCATAGATGAAGGGAGGTCCGAACAACCATCCCTTAAGATACCTTTTAGGATTAAACCATCTTAGGTTATTCTAAAGTTGTAGGAAGAACCATGACACCAAGGAAACACCCTTGAAATATATCTCCTCAATAACTATGAAACACTAAGGCCCAAAATATCCCCAAAAAATTCCACATACACCAGGGTCGCACATTCCAGACATATGGATTAGGGATCTACTTCCTCTATTAAATATATTATTCTCTTTAGGTGGCACTAACTTTCCATAATAGGTTTAATCACATCCACAATAATGCATCATGATTAGGGATCATGTTCTACTCTACCCACTGTTAGGTCTTTCACAAAAATTTTGAATAGAAGGAAATAAATTATCATACTAAAAAATGGTTACAAAATTACATCGTAGTCAGGGCCCATAGAATTCAAAAGAGAAAAACACATAAAATCTCGGGTTACTCGGTATTAATATGTGTTTCTCATTATCTGGTTCTCACATAGAGGCCACCATCCCTCTATAACACATGAACAATTGAAATGGTTCACCCACACATCACCTTCTCCTCATGACCATCGATTCTTTTTTCTCTCTCCAAGAGCGTCACATCATCTTTGATATCCATATCTCCCCAGGGAAGGAAATAGGAGTCATTATGTAGATTCCAAAAGATATGAGAGACATGAAATAAATCTTGGATCTTCTCTATACATGGTGGAATATCCAGTTGATATTCAACCTTTCCAACTCACCCCAACACTTCTAAATGCATGATGAACCAAGGAGCACGATTTCTCCGTCCAAACCTCCTATTTACATTATGAGGGGAGACTATTACGAACATGTGGTTCCCCACATCAAAATATCAAGGCCTCCTCCAATGATTGTCATGCGACTTATTCCAAAAATGATCCACCTTCATCCTCTCATGCAAAATCTGGACCTTCTTCATTGTGTTTTGCACTACCTCTAGTTTGTGAAGGGATGCTTCCCATAACTCTATTCAGCATAATGGTGAATCAAACAACCATCCATAAAAGGAATTCAATGGTTACATTCCAATGGTAGAGTGATATATATTATTTAATTCAAACTCTACTCAAGGTATGTGTCGAACCCATGATCCTCTGAAGTCAAAGACATAGGCCCGCAACATGTCCTCCACCATCAGGATGATCCTCTCTATCTTCCCATCCATATGATGGTGGAAAGAGGAGATAAGGCGTAACTGGGTGCTAAAAGAATGCTGAACTCTCCACCATACTTGTGAAGTAAATCGTTAATCTTGATCCATGATAATTTATCATGGAACTCCATGCAGTTTCACTACCACCTCAACATATCTCATTACAATTAAATATACTACACTCCACTCTTTGATTGTGAGGATGTGTGAAAATTTGGTCACTTGATACAAAACTACTCAATGGGAATTTCATCTTCCTTATGCTATGGGTAAACCTGTGACTAAATCCATTGAGATGTCATCCCACATACACATGGAATTGTCTAAGGGATATAACATACCTTTGAGAACACAATGCTCATCCATCACCTATTGAAACTATTGGAATCTTTCCACAAACACTTATAATTCCTTCTTTACCTTGTTCTACTAAAAATATTCCTTGAAGACTTGATAAAAATTAGAAACCACAATGTGAAATTCCAGAAGTGAATTATGGAACTCACGAGAACTCACCCATGTATTTACACAAGGAAAAACTTCTTCCCATATAACAACATCTGATTCTGGCTATCCTCTAACCATCATTTCATAGCAACACCCTGAACAATGTGATCAAACATCACCTCAACCTCTATGTCTCCCCAGTAAGTCACCTCTAACTACCACACCATGTAAAACCGCACCAACAGTTGAAACATATAGCCTCAACCACTGCCCCCCCCCCCCACGTCCAGGGGAAAAGAGGTCAACTATATCATTTTCTTCCAATAATTTGTATATTCCAAAACTACATCTCCTTTTGACTTCCTGGTCAAGGAATAATGAACCAAGTTCTTCTTTCCTAGTGTTTAAGAGATCATGATGTCATAATCCTGTAGTATCACTATCCACATTCATTGTTGCATTTTTAGGTCTCTCTAGGAGATGATATACATCAGGTTCTTGTGATTTGGGAAGACCAAAAAGAACATCCTGATGAGGTAATTCTACCACAACATTATTCCGAACACAATTGATACATCATCTTGATCGTGGGTGGAATAATTATGTTCCTGATGATGTATATTTTTAGCCGTATAAGAGATTAATCATCACTACTACATCAACACACATCTCAAGACAAGGCTAGAATCATTACAGAACACATTGAACAACACCCCTTCCTCTGGAAAACTAAGCACTGGGTCACTGACATGCTTCCCTTTCAGATAGTGGAGAGCTACTTGGAACTTCTCACTCCATACAAAGTCTTTGTTCATTCTGGTAGAAGCATTCAAAAGATCTTAAACTTGAGAGATGTTGGGTATTAACCTCCGATAATACCCTTACAAACCCTAAAACACTGAATCTATTCTACATTCATGGGTGAAAGCCAAGAAACAACAACTTTGACCATTGATAGGTCCATTTCAATACCATTCTAATACACTATGTGTCCGATGAAGTGCACCTCTCACATCCATAAACTGCACTTGGTCATATTTCCATAGTGCAGGTGGTGTTGGAGGACCTCCAAGACATTCCTCATATGCTAGGAATGCTTCTCCTTTGACCATGAGTAGATCAGGATGTCTTCGATGAAAACGATGATGAACCAATCCATGTACATAGAAAAAATAGAGTTCATGAGGCCCATGAACATGAATGGTAGATTCATGAACCCAACGATCATGACCATGAACTCGAAGTTCCCATACCTACACCTTAAAGCAGTCTTTGATACGTCACCCTCCTTTACCCTCAACTCGAGATATCTAGACTGCATGTCAATCTCAAGGAACCAACCATCCCCCTTTATCTGGTCGAAAAGATTGTCGATCCTATGAATATTGGTAATGGTTCTTGATCATCACCTAATTCAGTCTCTGGTAATCTATAAATAGTCATAGGCCACTTTCTACCTTTATTGTGAATAAGACTAGAGCACACCACAATGAAGCAATTGGATGGATAAAACCCTTCTTTATCATGTCGTTAACCGGAATCCTCAACACCCACAACTCAAAAGGTTCCATCTGATAGGGAGACAAATAAATTGGATGGAAACAAGGTTACAATTCTATCCCAAACTCAATACCTCATCGAGGTGGTAGATTCACAACCTCTCCAGAAAATAAATCTAGGAACTCATTGACAACTCTCAAAAATCCACCATCTTTGTATGTATAGATTCTACTGATATCTCAGCTAGAAAATAAAGAAGAGGCTCTACAATTCATCTTCCCTCCTGAAAACTCCACTTGCCAACAAAATCTATGTGCTCACCACCCATATCTAAGAACACGACCCTACACTAGAATCACTTGATAATATAATTTATGGATAAAAACCATTTGATTCCTAAAGATTAAATCATATAGATGCATATATAGTAGAAGAAGCTCCCCACTGGACTCATGTGGCCCCAACACCAGTATAATCCCTAAAAAACAACAAAGATACTGATGTGTCCTCTAATTGGAATATTGAACACCAAGTTATTAGGAATTAAATCTACGTTTAGTCCCATGGAATGGGATAGGCCATGTGAAAAAAGGATTGCAATTATCCTAAATCAATCAAAGCACATGCATGAGTACATAACAGACTGATTGTACCTCAAACAACATCTGGCCCCACTGGAACTACTCCCTCTATGGAATAAAACTACCACACCTAACTACTTTACCTATCTGTAGACAACCACCTCCCCAACCATGCCCATGTAGAGTTCCCTATGGAGAACCCTGAGGTTGGCCACCCCCAGCATCGTCTACGCTTAGTGAAGTAGGTAGTCACTCTTCTTTCTATTGGAAGGGCCTGACCAACAACTACTACTACTGAGAAGGGTGCTGAGCCTTACCACCACCACTGTATGGTTCTCGAACAACAAACTAGTTTCGATGATTCCCACAACCTCCAAAGAAAAATAAACTAAATCCTGGACCTGTGAGAAATGTGTGAGGACCTGTGATTAGAATAGAAAATCTTGATGCCTACTCCCCACTAGCCAAAACCTGGATGGATCTGACACTGGAGGCCTAGTACTAATGGAAATACCCTTTGAAAAACTCGGTTGGATCTACTCTCCCTGAACAACTCCCAGTCTGTGCATCCTTAAAACTACTGCATCATTCTTATGAAACTATATTTATATTGGTAGAGTGAAGGGAGAAAAAATATACTAAATATAAGGTTGGAGTACCTCCTCCAAGGGTCTGGATCGGGACATTTCATCTGGGAAGAAATCTAGTGTGATGCGGAAAATATCATTGAACATTATCCCCTATTCCCCTAATAAGATATACCCATGTCAGAAGGAGATTAGTTATTGCATCATTGATTCCTTCATTATGGAAGAAATTGAATTCTTCCTAAAACTCCCTCTCAACGTCATACTATGAGAATTCATATTATATCCTTTCTCCATGGTAAATTATCCACTAATGACGTGTTTCTACACATATATGGTTCAATACTAGATGAATCCCTTACTCTTTTGGATCTTGGATCAAGAAAAAATTGATCACCATATCCCCAAGCCAAAATTCTGTCTCTAGTTATAAGATACTACCTTTGTACATTCCCAAAGTATTCAACTAGAAGGCATGCAGCATCTTTGACTACTAGTCATACTCCTTTTCCAAATCGGCCCTCCACAAATCAATTAGGTCAACTTGTCAGGCCTCAAGTGCACATTCCACATGGGGAAAACATCTTCATGCCATAGCTGAAAGATGGGAAATAAGGAACAGCTTATCCAGAGTGATGTGGAAAATTTTGATTAAATTTTGATTTACCTATTTATTTATTTTCAATTCCAAAAACAACCAATACACACAAGAACATAAATAATAATTATGCATGTACCTTTCCTAGGGTCTCTTCCCTAAAATTGGTGTATCATTACTTTTTCGTTCAGTAGGTCCATATTCTTTGCATCAGATCATGGGGGGACATGAAATCTCATGTTCTAGTCGGTCCTCCCCAGCCTATCTCATGTACCAAGGTTTATTTAAATTTTTTCTCTACCATCCCATGAAATGCTCACTATGCCCATCTTAGAACTCCATCATATCTATCAAACTCCAAAAACCAGCCTCTGATACCATTTGTTCATGACCCACATTGGTCAAGTTGAGGGATGGGATAACAACCATCCATACCCTCCCTTCCTCAAGATGAAGGAGATATAATGACCCCCTAAGTTTTTCCCTCAATAGGTCTTAGAGTGGTGACTGGAACCAAGCATATTGATTCTCACATAGAAATGGAAGGCATTACCCCTTTTATGGAACATGATTAGGAGATAAGATAAGAAATCCCAACCAACTCCATGTAATAAAAGTATAATTGAATCCAAGATTCATCCCCACATGCATGTTCAAAAGTGAAACTAATACAAGGTATAGTGAAAACACCTAAATAATGTATCAAATGAAATGATTATAAGAAGAAACCATAATAAATCATTTTACATGAGCTAGTAAGGTATAGCACAGTCCTCTATGTCCTCCCAGGAAGGAGAAAACAATTTTATATACATAGGGTGAGCATACAGGTAAAAATAGTAGGAAAACTAATGGTACTCAAGCACAATTGAGGAAAAATACAAATTTCCTTATGAGAATAAAATATAACCAAAAGAACCTACTAAGGAATAATAACCAACCCAGCCTCACCATGTCACACATGCCGAATAGCGCAAGACAAGTAATGTAATAGTGTAAGCACATCAATATTTGGGTACCCCACAACCCTTTCCCACTAGTTTACTACTTTTACCTAATGGATAACATCTTGACACTAAAAATATTTCCATATGTTATCCCACTTCCATAACCGACCCACAAAAACCTAGGCCTCAATCACAAAAAATCATACCCACAAACCTCTAGGCCACAACAACCACACCACTCGCCCAAAGACACCTCGACCTCATCCAGAAGTTACATTGGAAAACAATACCTTTTCCAAAATACTTAATCCCCTTATTTATAAAAACCCTTGATCAATGAGTCTTGGACTGTTGTAATCATCAATCTATTACAGCCTTCTCAGATATACCTGAGCATCATGATTGGGAAGAGGTTGTGGGTAAAAAGTTAGTCACCTTCCTTCCATCATCCCACCGGGATGTTGGGAAAGACACCCTCCCCCGTGAAATGGAGGTGTTCATCACATAGTGCTCAACAAGTGTGGGGTGAATATAGAAAACACAAGAAACAACAAGTGTGTGTGTGTGTGTGTGTGTAAGAAAACAATCATCCAAACCTACGAGTTTTTGAACAAATACCACCCCACAAAAAACACCTACTATTCCAACCCTAAATGCACAACCAGTCACAAAAGAACATGAGAATGAACCTTTTTTAACCACATTCCATTTATTATGTAAGGGTATTTAGAATAATTAATTCTAGAATTATCGGGAAATTAAAAACCATAACCATATAAAAATAGAGATTATAACTGGAACTACAGTCTGACTGCCCAATAAATTCTCCAATGTAGTCCCATTGCAGAATGAGTCCATAACCACACTGAATTCCCACTGATCGATGCCATTTTATGACCACAACAAAAGAAACTTCATATCACCTACCTATATGTTCATCCATTCCACAATAAATCAATGTCTCAGACTGAGATATCAACACACCTCTTTTACTAAGCCACTCATAAATCCCATGGAAAAAACTATTAACCCACAACCATGATCCCAATAGCAGAACCACACAACTCACACTACATTACAAAATTATATAGAACACAAAACTCAACCCCACCCATAAATATGACATGTTCATATTTTATAGGAACTGTTATTTAATCCCACATAATAAATATGGGTGATCACCCAAGGTTTTTCATCCTGGGTCATCCATCTATATTATCTGAGGTTATGTGATTAAATAGTATTAATGTTGTAGCCATTTATCAAAGCATTGAAAAAAAATTGAATACCAATTCCTAAGAAAATACCACCAACAATCCTGATTTTTAGAACTTATATGGTCAAAAAAACCATAACATAATCAAGGATAAAAAATTATACTGGAAATCAACATTAAACAAATCTATATCCATTATATTATTTACCTTTGTTATCTTAAAAAAAATCCAATTATTATATTTTAAAAGTTTATAAGATGTTATCAACCATTATTTATAAGGTTCAATTAGAATACCATCTTCAAATGATGCCCAAAAATAAACAGATTTAATGGAAGTCCATACATGGAAGATTAAACGATTAAAGTTCCTCATTTTTCCAAGAACATGGGATTGTGCAAGTCATAGGAAATATCTTCATGAAACCCAAGAAGGAGATCTCTGGTACAAGGGAACATATTTTCTAGGTTGGAAGGCTCTTTATGCACCACAGAAAAACAAAAGGAAGAAGGAAAGAAGAGTTATAGGTTTATGAAAAGGAGAGATCCTAAAAGTTAAGCAAAAGTTTTCAAAGGACATGATAATCAGATCTTGGTTTGACCACATGACTAGGAGGTTACAAGGCTGGTGCGATGAAAGAAGAAATGGAGAACATAATAATTATATTTGGAAATGGTTTACATAGACCATTGGAAGGCTATGATTTGATAATTTACAATTTCACGGTTATAAACACGTAATAGCGGAGAAAATGGAAAAATAGGGAAAAACTGGAAAACTGGAAATGAGTCACTGATGGGTGACATATCGACACAATGCCACTGATGGTTGAGATATGAACACAACTTACCGACACTATGTTACTTATACAATTATCTACCGACGTCATGTCCTACAGACTCCCTTACCTACCAATGATAGGACCTACAGATGTCCAAACATACTAATGCCATAACCTACCAACCCCATGACTAACCGATATCGACACCATCGAATAATTCCCATAAAATCCATTGATCTATGTAAGAACCCAGATGTTCTTCTCAGGTATGTTTTCCTTTTCTGGTCGTTTTTTAGGAAAAGAGTAATTTCTAGAAATTTCCAAAGTATACGCCATGTACATTATGAGTACACGCTGTGTACTAGGTTACGACGGGGATTCGTGTGGTTGCCATGTAGTGGCCACACACACGGCCGTGTGGGGGTGACTTGGAGGCCACCTAAAGCAGAGTATGGAAATGGAAAGCACGTGCCCCATATATAAGAGGAATACACCATGTATTTTCTTTCTTTTCATTAAATGGACCGGGGTTGCGTCTAATCAACAGAACACCCTTCTTCTATGTTCATTTCAGCCAAGAGATCTCGTACGGCCGTGATCTTTTTCTGAGCCCCCAACCGAGAATTTGATCTCTGATTCGACCGTCGTTGATTGATTTTGGATCACTTCGGTAATCTCTTCCTTTGACTTGAGCTTCATTTCATGATTCCTCTTCTATATCAAGTAATCCCCTATTGAACATTTTAGGAATTTTTATAGATCTACGGTGTGCTTGGGAGATTCAAGGCTTGAGGATCATGTATAGTGATCTCCCAAGGCTAAGGTAGGTGGTTTGTTCCATTCCATTCAAATTATTTGAGTAATATGTTCCATGTTTCACAATACCCTTGAATGGGGTATTGTGTGTTTAACATTTTACCCCTGTTGATTTCCTGCCATGCATGTATACCTTTGAAGTGGTTATTTGGATGTGAATAGGGTTTTTTTCTATGCTTTAAATGTGTTCATCCGTGCATGATCTGTTTATGACCGTTTGGTTCTTTTTAACCTGTTAGGGTTCCTGGATGTTCTACCCATGCCTAGAATTATAGGATGGATTGTTTATTTCTATATGAAATGCTTGATATGCTATATATTATTTAACCATGTGGTTCTGTAGGTTTACTTTGGCCGTGTTTCTTTGCTATGCTCTTTTGATTTACACAGGCATGTGACAACCTGCTGTAGTAGACTATAATTGAATTGAATATGTGAGCTCCATTAGAGAGTATTTAATTACATTACAATATAAGGGGATTGATTGTCTGAGCTTCCTCGTAGACTCTTTGACCACATTAGGCTATAAAAGGAAATGATTGAGTGATCTTCCTCAGAGAGTCTTGAACAACATTGGGCTATAAGTGGAATTAACCATGTGAGCTTCCTCTGAGATTCTATGACCACAAGGTGCTATAAGGGGAATTGACTCTATGAGCATCTTCAGTGATTCCTTGACTACTTTAGGCTATTAGTGTAATTGACTGTGTGATATTCCTCAAAGTGTGTTTAAATTACTTTTGACTATAAGGGAAATCGACTATGAGTGCTTCCTCAGAGAGTATATAAATATTCTTATGACTGAACCAGAGGGGATAGGCTACGTGTACATTCAAAGGGTATCCTTTCCTAATTAGATGCTTATTTGATATGTGGAAATATTTGTTGATGAGTAATTTCTTGTTCACATGATCTTTGATTAGTACCTTCCATATATATTGACTGGCTGTTATGCAAAGATCAATGGGTGGTTTTCTACTGGGATTTGGTCTCACTCTCAGTTTGGGTCATGCTTTTGGGCCCAAAAGATTTTACTTTTGCTGGTATAGATAAGGGAAAGCACCCATCTTTTGAGGTTCATGATTTATTGTGGAGCTGGTGAGCATGGGACCATACTATGGCTTGCGATGCTGAGGAGTTTTTTACTAGCTTTATTTTTTATTTGGTTTAGTACATTTTTATTCCAGCATTTTGATTTGTATGGATGCTTTCCTAGACATATTTATCATGAATAATTTATATATATATGTGTGTGCTAATGTTTATTATTTCATAGTCTTCTAATGTTTACTTTTGTATGGATTATTACTGCTTTTTCTATTGATATTTTTTTTCTTCCACTGTGTTATTATATTAATGAGGGATTAGTTTCCCCACTATCACTCTTAAGGACCTCACTGCTATTCAGAAGCCTCTGGCATTCGGGGAAATGTGCTTGAGTCCATGTGACCAAACAGGTACGGGGCGCCTCTAGGTGGTTTCCGAAACCGGGACGTTACAAAGTGGTATCAGAGGAATTATTTTCCTTTGACTTACTGTTTATAGCCTTTAGCCAAGGATAAGATGGAATATGTTCTTGGTAATATGTTTTGCTTGGGAGTAGCTAACCCGTGTACAGGGAAAATCCAATCTACCTCATTTAATGAAATGTTTCCGGTTTTGAAACGTTATGGATTATTTTATTTTCACCATTGGGTGATTCACATGTTTTGTGTTGTTACCGTTAATGTTACTAAGGTTCAATTTCTGTCACAACCTGATGATATGAGGGTATTCCGTCCCATGTATCATATTGAATCTTGATAGAAATCACATGTCAGGCATTCTTGTCATGCCATATAGGATGCAATAGAGATTTCTTGTTGTTGTGATAAATGTTGTCTAGAATATTCATGATGTGGTGATAGATTCATTGATAAAAATACTTTCTATTTGATAGGGTATTTTTTCTTCAAGGTTTTGTTTGAATTAATTCCACACATTGTTTCTTGAGGTCTTATAGGCCCTCATGGACCATAATTTGTTGGATCATTGCCTCATTTTCCATTTTATAACATGTATAAGATTCCAAACATTGATTCGTGTGGAGTATGGGCCCTCAAGGTTCATAATTTGGCACTTTCATTGTTTGTTTCAGTGTCTTATTGGGTTTTGGGGTAGTTTATATGGCTTATTGTCTGAAAAAAACCTAGAATACACGGTATGGATTGTTATGTACACGACATGTATTTTTTTGTACACGCCATGTGTTCTTCTGTTTGGGATGAAACTATTTTTCTTAATTATATGTCGTGTACATTATGTAAACTTCGTGTAGCCTCTAATAGTGTCATAGGCCATGTGGGCAGAGACACGTGATAGGGAATTTCTTGTGGGAACACACTATGTACTAGTTTTACACACCGTGTGGTGTTGACCCTGTGTCTGCCCATGTAACTGACAACATGGACAGATAAACCTTAAACTATACACGATGTGTCAGGATCGAACACACTGTGTAGTATGACCCAGGTACCCGGTCGTGTCACTAACAACACGGTTCGGTGTTATCCATTCACATACACGTCGTGTCTATCTTTAACACGCCATGTATTCTTATCTTAGGTGAGCCGTGTAGATTAACCGTGTAGAAGGACTCGGGCAGGGAAAGTGCATTCAAGTACATGACATGTGTTAAGACAACACACCATTTGTATGGGGTGCTACACGACCAGTTTAGGCAGGAGTACATGCCCATGTGTTTGGATTATGGGAACACATTGTGTAGGAGACGTACAAGTCCTGTAGTCATGTTCTGAAAAACATGAATGTTTTTTTCTCCTATTACCTTCTTATACTTTTGGTTCCCAGTCCTTGATAATATTGATCTATGGTTTGTGTTTGACCTCACAGATTCATGCTGCTAAGACGTCCTCTGGTTTTATGCCAGTTGGTAGGCAGTGATCAGACATGATATATGGCTAATTAGGGACTTCTAGTGAATCCTCTAGTTGTTCCATCCTTGGCACTAGCCGTTGTACCTAACATACATGTTGATTCACACTTCCTCGATGGTTTCATGAGTATGATGTAGACCTTTCATATAGCACAGTCTCCTACCTGGTCTATGGAAGAATTGAAATGGGTCTTTCAGCAGCTGCATCCTCCCACTTTCTTAGTGGATGGAGGACCACAAGCTGCAAAGTCATGGCTACAAGTCGTGCTAACGATTTTCGAGCATCAAGAGATACCTTTAGATAAGAGGTTAAAACTCATTACATACATACATTGAGACTCCACAAATAGGTGGTGGGATGTAATCCCATAGGCTGGATGCCAACAGAATATGTATTGGGATGAGTTTCAGTACATCTTCTACGATAACATCTATCCAGAGACCTTGAGGGCCGATCGAGCCCAAGAGTTTATGAGTCTAGATCAGGGTACTCTTTCTGTTATAGAGTATTTCTATCGCTTCAATGAGCTGCAGTGCTTTACACCCCTTATTTTGGGAGATGAGTTTTTCCTTGTATGGATGTTTGAGGATAGTCTCAGGTGGGATGTCTGATCCCAGGTGAACAACTTTATGTTGAGTTAGATATCCTCTATCATCAACTAGCCGCTAATTATAGATAATATCTTAAGGGATTCTAGAGTTGTGAGATAGGGTGGTTCGACATCTAGAGCTAGTATTCCTCCTCTTGATTTCAGGAAGTGCCACCAGGAGACTGAATGTGGAGATCAGAATAGGTGCGATGTATCTTATGGTATCCATGTAGTGTCCTACCAATTTAGAAAGAGTGGGAATTTGAGGCCACATTTCTCGAGAGACCCAGTGGAGTGCCGATCTTGCAGCAAGATGGATCAACATCAGCGTTTCGATTAGACTATCTCACCATAAGCTGGTGAAAGGGGTTATTCGATGACTCTTCAATCAAGAGCAGTGCCAAAAATTTCTCACCAGTCTGGGAAAATGAGTTCTTCCGGCCATTCATACTGAGGTGGAGGTCATGGTTGTGGTAGTAGGTCACCAGTAATATAGCGACAACATGGTGGATCAGCTCAGAGTGGTCAGGCAGGGTCATAGGGTTGTGGTGTAGGCCAGACTATTGTAGTGGAGAAAAACCAGTAGGAGCAAGATCCCAGACCCTCAACAGTTCAAGGTACGATCTTAGTATCCTTAGTTATGGATTAAACTCTTTTGGATATAGGGGATTCCCATAGATTTATATCTGTTGATTTCATGGAGAGCCTTGGTATCTGCATCTTTTCTTCTACTGATATCGTGACACTAGACACTCAGTTGGGGACGAGAACATCTAGTGTACGTCAGCGCAGGGAGTGCCCACTAGAGGTTTGTGGGAGTCGCTATTTATGGGGTCTCTATGTTCTAGATAAGACAAGCTACGATGTCATTCTTCGGAATGGACTGGTTAGTTCCTTTCCATGCAGTTTTTGACTATTACCATTTCAGGGTGAGTTTCACATTACTAGAGGGTGTATAGTTTCTTCATAAGGGGGAATGGGATATCCAAGGGAGCATAGCGGGACCCGAGCATCTTAGGTTGGGAGGAGTTATAGCATAGATAGCTAGTCTATATCTGGATTACCAGGGGACTTCACAGTTATACTTCACTCTAGTGGTGGATCATTTCTGGGATTTCATTCCAGAGGACTTTTCAGGTTTTCCTCCAGAGCGAGAGGTGGGATTTTATATTGAGCATGTTATAGGAGCCGCACCGGTATCCATTACTCTTTATAGGATGGCTACACTAGAGTTTCAATAGCTCAAGAAGCAATTGGAGGAGTTAGAGGCAAAGGGTTTAATCCGAATTAGTACTTCTCCTTGGTGTTCGCCTATCCTATTTACAAAGAAGGAAAACGGTACCCTTAGGCTTTGTGTGGACTATAGGTTATTGAACCAGTTGAAGGACAAGAAATGATATCCCTTGCCTAGGACTAATGATCTTTTTGATCATCTTTAAGAATCCCGAGTGTTCTTGACGATTGACCTAAGATCTATTTACCATCATTTGTGTGTTAGACCATCTAATATACGTATCACAATCATCTGGAGTAGGTATGGTCTATACGAGTATATGGTTATGCCGTTCGGTCTTACGAATGCACCAGAAGTTTTCATGTCACTGATGATCCAAGTGCTCTATCCGTACATGGATTCTTTCATGGTGGTCTTTGTAGACAATATCTTGGTTTACTATCACACTAGACACAACCAAGCTATCCATCTTGAGGTCATTTTTAGTACACTTAGAGATCATATGTTATATTCTAATCCCACAAAATGCCACTTCTGGATAGATCATATTCACTTTCTGGGTCATTTTATCTCAGAGGCAGGAGTATCCGTAGACCCAGATAAAGTGACAACAGTAGTTTCTTGGGTGCATCTGAAGAATGTCATTGAGGTGCGGGGTTTCGTGGGGATAGCTGGACACTAAAAACACTTCATAAAAGACTTTTCACGCATATCAGCACCAATCACAAGTTTTTATAAGAAGGGTGAAAAGTTCATGTGGTCAGATTCTTGTGAGTCAACCTTTGAGGAGCTGAATGGGAGATTGACATTAGTATTGATACTTGTCTTACTAGAGATGGGAAAGAGATATACTATTTACTATGATGCATCCAATATCAGGCTAGGAGTTTTACTTATTCAAGTAAAAGTAGTTGTTGCATACGGGTCTCGGCAGTTGAGACAACATGAGAGGAATTACTCGACCCACGATCTTGAGAAGGAAGCAGTTGTTCATTCCCTACGCTGTTGGAGAAATTTTCTGTTTGGATATCATTTTTTGGTTTTCACCAACCACAAAAGTCTCAAGTACATCTTCACTCAGTGTGACTTGAATTTGAGATAGCAATGGTGGGTTGAGTACCTTAAGTCTTTTTACTTTGAGCTTGCTTATACGCATGGGAAAGGCAACCTAGTGACGGATGAACTGTACAAGAGGACTCAGATACAAGAAGTTCAGGAGGCCAATAGTGAGTGGAAGCTTATAGATCTATCATCTGGGACACATTTGAAGGTGGAAGACCGATAGGGTCTGACATTTCATTCTTCTTTAGATATCACCTCTACTCATCTTGATCAAGTTTCAATGAGGCAGCTATCAGATTCTGAAGGCCTAGTACTACGGGAGAGAATTTCAGGAGAGGACCCTATTCGTAGATTTTCCATTGGTGAGGATGATAACATTGATTTCTTGGGGTGTATATGGGTGCCAACAGACACATGCGAGAAGAAAATGTTGGACTTTCATTCCTCAGTTTGGGAAGTTCATCCTTGTGTCACCAAAATGTATCATTATCTACACCATCAGTATTGGTGGCCAGGTATGAAGAGTGATGTTTCCGGTTAGGTCATGAGGTGTTCCAACTGTCAACGGGTGTAGGAGGAGCATTAGTGACCATTAGGGATATTTTAGTAGTTACCCATTCCCGAGTCAAAGTGGAATGATGTCGCGATGGATTTCATGACTAGTTATGGAGGTCACCTCAATGGAATGATGCATTTTGTTGTCATTGATAGATTAACGACGGTTTCCCACTTATTTCCAATCAAGGATACCTTCGGTGTTCATAATATGGGATGGTTGTACATCAGTGAGATTGTACATTTTCATGGAGTACCACACTCCATTGTTTCAGATGGGGATGATCGTATTACTTATCGGGACTGGTAGGGTATTCAGAAGGCTTTGGTTACACAAGTACATTTGAGTAGAGATTACCACTCCTAGACATACGGCCAGTCTGAGCATACAATTTAGGTGCTTGAGGACAAGCTCTGAGCATGAATCTTGGATTTTTGAGGTTATTGGGAGAATCACATACCTCTTATGGACTATTTCTACAACAATATTTTTCAAGCAACTATTCAGATGGCACCTTATGAGGATTTGTATGGTAGGCCATACCCATCACCCTTATGTTAGATAGAGGTAGGAGAGGAAGCCTTGTTGGGACCTCTTCTGGTTCAAGAGACCACAGAGTAGATATAGTTGATTCGGAAGCAGATGGCTTCTGCACAGTCTCAACAGAATTCCTATGTCGATCAGTAGATATGACCTCTGGATTTCGAGGTCGGGGATCTGGTTTTTCTGCGTGTCACACCGAGGTTGGGGAACCGAATAATTAGGAGAGAGGTTAAGCCTTCACCAAGGTATGTCGGGACATTTGAGGTTGTGAAGATAGTTGGGACGGATGCCTATCAGTTGCAGTTTCCCCGAGGTACCGGGTTATTCATGACGTTTTTCACATTTCATAGCTCCGACGTAACTTTTCAGACTCATATCATGTCTTTCAACCTGAGGAGGTTGAGCTTGAAGTGGATGTGTTGTTTGAGGAGAATCATATCTGGATTGTTTATCATAGTGCGAATGTTATCCGTGGTCGGTATGTTCCTCTATTATGGTTACTATGGCAGTATGAGAGAGTACAGGATGAGACTTGGGAGAGGGAGGCCGATGTACGGGCATAGTGGCTAGAGCTGTTCGGGGTTTCTTATTCTACTCCACACTAGGGAAATTCAAGGACATGTTTCTTTAAGGGAAAAGTTTGTAAGAACCTGGACCTTCTTTTTTAGGTATGTTTTAAATTTCTGGTCGTTTTTTGAGAAAAAAGAGGAATTTTGAGAAATTTCTAATGTACATGCCATGTATTTTTTGAGTACATGCCATGTACTAGGTTTCCATGGGTAGCCGTTTTCTGGCCATGTAGTGTCCACACACACGACCGAGTGGGGGTGACTTGGAGGCAGCCTAAAGAGGATTGTGAAAATGGAAATTACACACCGTTTAATTTCTTTCTTTTCATTAAACGGACTGGGGTCGTGTATAATCAACAGAACACCCTTCTTCTAGGTTTTTTTCGGCCGAGAGCTCTCGTACCGCCGTGACCTTACATTGAACCCCCGACCAAGCATCTGTTCTCTAATTTGACCATCGTCAATTGAGTTTGGATCACCTCGGTAAGCTATTCCTTCAACTTGATCTTTGTTTCATGATTCTTCTTTTTTCTCAAGTTATCCTCTGTTGAACGTTTTAGGTGGTTTGTGCCTTTACATTGAATGTCTTTGAGTAATATGTTCCATGTTTTCCAATACCCTTGAATGGGGTATTGCATGTTTACCATTTTACCCCTTTTGATTTCCTTCCATGCATATACACCTTTGTAGAGGTTATTTGAATGTGAATAGTGTTGTTTTCTATTCTTTGGATGTGTTCACCAATGCATGCTCTGTTTATGACTATTTGTTCCTTTTTATCTTGTTAGGCTTCCATGATGTTCTATACATGCCAAGCACTATAAGATGGATTGATTATTTCTATATGATATGCTTGACATGATGTATACAAATTATCCAAGTAGTTCTATAGGTTTACATTGGCCGTAATCATTTTCTATGCTCGTTTGATTTACACAGGCCCGTGAGAACCTGGTGTAGTGGACTATAAGTGGGAATTGACCATGTGAGCTTCCTCGGAGATTATTTGATTACATTAAACTATAAGGGGATTAACTATGTTAGCTTCCTTAGAGAGTCTTTGATCACTTTAGGATATAAGGGTAATTGACCGAGTGAGCTTCCTCATAGAGTCTTGAACCACTTTGGGCTATAAGGGGAATTGACCATGTGAGCTTCCCTAGAGAGTCTATGACCACTTGGGGATATGAAGGGAATTGACTTTGTGATATTTATAAGTTATTCCTTCACTAATTTAGAATATAAGGGGAATTGACCATGCGAGAATCCTTATAGAGTCTTTAAATTACTTTTGACTGTAAGTGGAATCGACTGTGAGTGCTTCCTCATAAAGCCTTTATATATTATTATTAATGAACCCAAGGGGATAAGATGCGTGTACATCCCAGAGGGTTACCTTTCTTGATTAGTTGCTTATTTGATATGTGCAACTATTTATTACTGAGTACTTTCTTGTTCAATTCATATTTGATTAGTACCTACCATATATATTCATTGACTATTAGGAACAGATCATTGGGCGGTTGCCTACTGTGATTTAGTACCACACCCTCTTTGTGTCATGCTTGTGGGCCCAAACAGATTATATTTTTTTAGGTATAGGTAAGGGAAATTGGCCTTGTACTTCAAGATCGTGATTGACTGTGGAGCTGGAGAGCATGTGACCAAGCTATGGCTTGTGATGCTGAGGATTTGTTTACTTGCTTTATTTTGTATTTGGTTTAGTACTGTTGTATTCCATCATTGTGATTTTCTTTGCAAATTTCCTAGACATATGTATCATGCATCATTCATATGTGTTTCTGTGTGCTCTAGTTTATTATTTCCTATTCTTCTGATGATTAATTTTTATGGACTATCAATTCTTCTGATATTGGTATTGTTTTTCATTCTTTGTGTTATTATACCAATAATGGATTTGTTTCCCCAATATCACACCGAAGGCCCTCGCTTCTAGTCGACAGCCTCTGGCATTCGGGGAAATACAATTGAGGCCAAGTGACCAACCAGGTACGGGGCGCCTTTGGGTGGATTTTAAAACTGGGACCTTACAATCTACCGATGCTGATTCCCCTGGACTCACAAATGTGGATTCCCCTTGACTCACCAATGTCAACTCCCCTTGACTCACCGATATCGACGCCCCTTCAAACCCTAAGGCCAACAGCCCCTGACTCTCAAATGCCAAAACCCATAGACTCACCAGTATAGATGCCCCTAGAGTCACTAATGTTGATTCCATGATATGCTGATGCACTGACATGATGAACCAAAAATTTGAAATTCGGAAAATCCTTTAAATGACCCACCCTTTATTCCCAGAACACCATAAACATTGGATTTTCACCAAATAAATGGAATGGGTAACATTCGGGTTATTACATGTCCAAATTATAACATTTATTGAAAAACAAATTACATGTTGGACATCATTTATTCCTCATACATATTTTCAATTTCTATCCATTTTATTTTAATGGATATATAGGTTTATAGACTGATTTTATTTAAAATACATATTTTATTCATAATCACTCTTCATTATAATGATGAAATTATTTTTCCTCTCATTTTTTCTTCTATGATATATCTGCCTTGTTCAGCACTTATTCATTATATATGGCTCACATACAACACTCTAATATATATTATAATAAGGTTTCTTAATATCATGAAACAATAATATTCAATTAATTATATTCATTGATAAGTATTCTGATTTAAATGATTTAATGTGGTGTGGGAAACACTGTAATTTTTAATGATTATATTACTCCTGAATTGTTCAATTGTATCATTTAAGTGTATCTTCATCTATGTTAAAATCATTTGTTCAATATTGTAATTAATTAAATTTTATCTGATATGATACCATATACAACATGTTTTATAAGGTTTTATGGTCAGTTTGGCTTTGGATGTGTTATCATTATAAAATTCCTTTTATGTGGGTAAATTATTCACAAATCATATGATTTTTTTTCAATACGAGTGTTTATGTTGTTTAATTTTCACCTTTTTATTTGACAAACATATTATACATTATATATTATGAGAGGGGTCGACATTAACCCCTTTATGCATTATTGGGTCTCTTTAGACAAACCAAATATGGACATGGTCGAGGCCATGCCAATTTATTTAGATATAGAATTGGATGAGGCCTTAAAAATTTATTTTTAGATATCTGGGATGAGACCATGAATGAAATGTTATAGATGTCCATAATTTTCCATTATGTTAATATGATAATAATAGTTGATAATTAATGTGATTATTCAACTAGTATTATGTCCATGGTTACATTTCGTTGTAATGTTATTATTTTTTTCATTATTTAATAATATTTTGTTTCTTCCATATTCTTCTCAAGATTATGTTTAAATGGAATATATTGGTAGTTATTCACCTTGTCCTGTAATTTTAGATTATTTTAAACTATATTTATTACCCCTATTGAGTATCTGAGATCACTCATTTCATAGGATATATTTTTCCCCATGATGTGATGATATATATTATAAATGAATTGAAAGGATAATAATGGATTTTATGGGTGTTTCTGATCGATTTTCTATGTTTTTTTCCATTCATGACATAATGTAAATCTCATGTTTGTATTTGGTTTTACAAAGATAATAAAGTATTTTATCATTTCTGATGAGACCAATTGTTCTTAGTAGTAATGAAATTATAAATGTAATCGGATCTAAGATACTAGGGTCATGGTTTTAAAACTATACTTCATGAACATCTATTATCTCTGGACTTATCTAAATGTCAGAACAAACTAGCTCAGTTTTCACTTGTTTATATTTAGAAAAAGAAAAAATAATCTGAATAACAATATCTTCATTTTGATCTTCCACAGAAAATAAGTATTATTCACTAGTAAATTGTGCTTGAGAATCCAATTTTTTTTAATTATAGACACTCTCACCAAATACAGGATAAATAATTGGAATGGATTAATCAGTTATTATAAATGTTATCTCCTTTACTCACCTTGTAGAAACAATATTGTCATTTTTTGTATCACGAGGTAGTGAGGAATGAGATAACTCCACATCAATCACACATTCTTAACTAATTTTTCACAAGGATTTCGAGGAAGCGACCCTGAAATATCCTATTTTCTTCAAAATAATTCATGATAATGTATTAATTTTATGACATTTCACTACACAACGGTCACATAAATCTACTTTTTTCTTCTTCAAAAATAAATAAATTAATCTATAATAAGGTTATTATTTTATCTTCTATTTTTTCTCAATAATGATGCATGAATCTCAACCGGAATATTTGAAAACTCAGTTTTTAATAATTAATCAAAACATAAAAAAATATATATCTTGAAAAAAATTAACCATTTATCCATCTCATTATTCTATACCGTTTTTACAAAATTACATAAATATTTCCATTTAGATGGTTCCTTTTCATATTTTTTTAAAAAAAAGATGTTATAAAAAATCATAAAATGCTTTTCGTGGACCTATTAAGCTTTTCCCAAAGTTGCTTGCAAAAAGAGAACCCCCATCACGGGGATAATGAAAAGATTCACTCATTTCAAGAAAATAAATTTCTAATGTATTTTCTTTATCATTTTATGATATCAAATCCATTGTTTGATTAAATAAGAACTCTGAATTTATCAAGAACCCGTTAACTTCTTCCTTAAAAGGAAAACCATTCATCTTCCCATCAAACAAAAAATATGATTATTGGATCTCAATAACATAAATTAGTTACATTTTGGTTGTATTTATTAATGACATATCATTGGGTTTTGAAATAAAAACACTTATTCTAAATCCTTTGGATTCCATAGAAAAACATTAGAATTCCTCATCAGAATGTTTTGAGTTCCCCATTTCAAATATGTTAGTTAGAGTTAAAACATGGATTGACAGGATAGAGATGATGGTTCATATTCCAAAGGCGGTTATAAATGTCAATAGAAAAGCTGTGGATAGATAACATTGTAATCTGTAACCAATGTGAATAACAATGTGCTTACATACCCAGTTTCAGTCTTTGATTAATTTCAATAAAAAATAAATGACCAAAATTAAATATGGAATGTAAAAGAATTAAATATAATTTTTTTAAATTTAAGTAAAAAAATATTAGGAATTATGTTAATTTACATATTCATTGTACTAAATAATATAAGAGAACCGTCATTTTTAAATTTCAATAACAATAAAGGTAAAAGATTCAATCAAATGATAATTAATAAACTTATTATACTTATTTAAAAACAAATCTTCCCATTTCTATTTTAATAAAATAAAAACAGTCATGGGAAAGGTTTTTAGTAAAAATATATGCTATCTAGTTATCAATAAAAATAAATTCATGGGAAATATTATCTTTTGAGTGTAATCTCATAAAAATTTCACCTCAAATCTATTTTCATTATTCATGAATGATTTATTGGAATCATAGAAATGTTGATAGAACTAGTGTTACCTCATTTAATTGAGTTATGATCAAAATTTAATTAAATTTATATTAATGTGTCTTTCATCCATGGAAGGTGTGCACTCTAACTAATAGCATAAATATAATATTCTTTAGTACAAGATAATGAAAGAGATTATTTCTTCTTAGGAGACCCGGGTACAAGGGATTTACCTTGAAAATGGAAAATTCATGAAGAAATCATCCTTTCTAATCTAAGACTCCAAATTCAGCATAAAATTATGGTATTAAAATAAAATAATATATTTTCAATGGAAAAATAATGGAATGAGATATTTTTCCTTTTAAATATCATAAAATTCATTTCACATTGTTTAAATGTAATTGATTAGTGTTCACATTCAATCTAGAACAATATGAAACAAAAAACCTATCTTATGGTTAATTAGGTGTCAAATACAATAAAATATCTTTTATTCTTCTGTAATTCTTATTATCGACTAGTTTCTCAGCTTTAACCTAGTCATTCTTTTTCATTCGGACCCATATGATTTGTATGTGTGAAACAATTTTCAAGATTAAACCTATTAACATTGTCTAATAAGTATTTAATATTAGTTATCATAGTATGAATAAATTTTTCATAAATTTGGAAACCTATAAAATAATTTAACTCACACAATAACATCATTTTAACTGTTTTCATTAATTTTAAAAATTATTTACATAATGTTTTATTTACAGAATAAAAAATTGCATCATAGTCATATATGTTCATGAACATGATATCTGAAGAAGAAGTTTTCTTATAAAATGTATGATCTACATTACCTAATAAATAAAATTGATAAAAATAAATAAACTAAATTCTCATACCAATCCCTAGGTCCTTGTTCAACACCCTAATGTGCTTGGGTATGATTAGAAACAAAATTTTGAAGTTAATGATTTTTAAATCCAAAATATTGTTCAACAATAACATCATACATTTAAAAAAATTAGAAATGAAAACCATACATCCATTTCATATAGTTTCAAATTAATATATGATGTATAGGATTAAAGAACCATAATGGATTCTAATAGAGATATTTGAGAAAATATCTCCTCATTGTCTATACATTCTTCTATACTATTCCCCTTATCTACTAATATATCATTATTCTTAGTTATTACAAAATGAATGTCCTTCATAGTTCTAAAACCCCATTTAGATCTATTAATTATATAGTTAGTTGGACTATTAACTAATTATCATAGCTTGTTCATCATGAAGTTTCTTTATTCTTCTTAAATTTCTACATCCCAACATTTAAATAGTAAAGTATATTATATTGAATTATGTTCTAAAAAATAAAAAATAGTTGAAAAATCTACATGGTTTCATACAATCAATTTAGTTATAATTATTTTATATGATCATATTATAATTGTTTCAAAAAGAGTATTGTCATGGTTTATAGGCTTACTAGGTAGCACACTTCAATGTTCTTTCGCTACCAACCATTCAAAATTTTATATTGTAAAATAAAAATCCAATTAATAATCTATTATAATTTTAAAAATATGTTCTGGTTATATTTTTTTTAAAAATCACTCATTTCATAAATTTGAGTTATTTTGTGATCAAAATTCTCACATTCATCAAATAAAACATGAGTTGATTCCTAAAAAACAATGATATTTTATTTAAAAATCTATATTATTTTTATGTAGTATAATATCCTAAAAATATTCCTTTAATAGAATTTTGAGCAAATGTACCTATATAATCATTTTTCTTATATTATAAATCCAACATCCAAAAAAATACAAAGAAACCAATTTTGTATTTGTATTACTCCATACCTCATAGGTCGTTTCTAATTAAATTATGTATAATTAGAAATCTATTAATGAATTAATAGTTATATTCACATATTTTCACCAAAAAATTTGTTGTGTTATATATCTAAAACGAATTCATAGAAATTTCATGCAATGTCTTATTCATCCATTCAACAACACCATTTTATTGAGGTGTCCCAGGGGAAGAAAAGTTTTGACTGATTCCATGTTTTCAACAATACAAATAAGACACATGATTTTTAAAATTTCTTCATTGCATTATTATTTAAAATATCACATTTTCATATTTTAAATTTTTTAGAGTTTAAAAACACTTTTAAAAATAGTATAAGCATCACTTTTAACCCATAAAAATTAAATACCCATGTAATTCATGAAAAATAATAAACAAAACATTTAAAATGATTTCCCTCTTATATTGGAAACTCAAGAGGGCCCGAATAAATCTATTTGAATATGTTTTAGGGGTTTATAAGTATAAATTTATTTAATTATTTTAATATGTCGATTATGTTTCTTTCCCATTGAGCATAAATAACAAATCCACTTTTTATATAATATATGTTAACAATAATATGAATCCAAAATCATTTTAAAAAACCTTATCAACGTGTGAACCCTATAATATCCAAATTTCATATTATATATGCATGAATAATATTTTTTAGAATTTATTAAATTAACCTATTATCTTCTCAATGAATTCAGATCTAGAGTATAGACATTCTAAATTCTATATGAATAAAATTTAAGAATTTTAGCATTAAAAATAAATTGAATTATTAAAAATTAATAAAAACCTCCATAAAATTTTTGAGAGATACTTATCAAATTGTGATTGAAACCTTCTATGCATAGAATTTTATTGATAAGGATTGAAATTATATTTCTAGTAGATCCATCTCTAATAATTATTCCTTTATAATTTTCCTCAAAAGTGATATAACCACTATATGTAATTGATAAAGAGTGAAAATTAATGATATATCCAAACATATTCATTGAGAATCTATTGTCCATATTCCATTTATCAATGGTTATTTTGGACCTATGTAACTACCAATGTGAAATTTAATAAAAAATTAATATGGTTTAATTAATTTCAGTCATGAAAGGTTAGAAATTATAGATTTAGAAACCCTAGACTACATGAGATTTCCAAAAAGTATAGCAAAAAAATTTGAAAAATATTTTAGGAAAAACTATTTGTAACTCCACAGATTTAAGGGTTGTTAAAATTCAAATCGTATATATTTTTTCATACCTTTCCAAAATGAAAACATGCATCTTTATAATTTTTTTATAATTTTTTAACTAGATAGAAAATATTTCATGTAGAAAAACATTTTTCACCTTGACACCCTATTCAAAATATATTTTTAGTATATTTTTCAACTTGAATTTTATTTAAATAATTTCGACCCTTTAAAAATAAACATGCAGTATATTAACCATATTTATCATAATTTTTGAATCATTTAAAATTATATCCATGTTCAACACATGATGAATTATAATTTCATACATTGAATCAAAAATTTTAATTTTATGGTTAATTATTCCTTTTCATTTACAACAGCTTTATAGTAATTTTTTAGAGTTGTATTTTTTCCTTTTTAATGATTTATATTTATATTCATAAATGAATAATTAATATACTGGATGCAAAAATGATAAATTCACATTTATTGGTTCAGTATTATTTTAATACGATTAGAATGAATTTAAATCATTTGTATCTTCTATAAAAAATATGTTCTCTTTATAATTGGAATTATAACCTTCAGATTCTAAAGAGGACACGTCACTATATTCATCTAAATAATTCCATTATCCTTCCATTATTTCTTATATTTTTAATCTTACAACCTACTTTCAAGATGTTTTGTTATTCTATATTTTTGTTATGTTAAAGATGTGGATATTAAAGATTTATGTGTCCAATATTCTTACAATCATAACATCACAATTCCTTTGAATTTCTACATAAATTCATATATTTATTAAAGTGTTTCTTAATCCATTTCTATTTTTTTTGAACTTATTAACCATTATGGAAAGCGAACATGCACATAGTCTAAATTAGAAATACTTGAATAATACTAAACAGATGACTTGTCTATATGAAAATATATACACATCTTAACATCCATTATATTACTATTCATAAAGATTTTTTCTCCTTATTATCTAACCAATGTTCTCATGATTCATCTCCAAACTCTACCAAATTTATCATCATAGTGTTATTTAGATTATTTATTTTAAAACATTAATCCTATTTTTATTTTTTTATAGATACAAAATATCACTCCCCCTTGGTAGGGGTATTATATGAACAATCAGAATATGATATGGTTTAGTAATCAATTTCCTAATGTAATAAACATTATATACAATTTTTATTAGTTTTGAATTAAACTGTCTAATATTCCTATCATCCATTATTTTAAATGTTTCAAAAATTTATTTAGAAATATGTTATATAATATCCCACACATTATATGTTCTTTCATAAGATACTGAAATTGTAGTCTACATTTCATAAGAATTATTCATTGAGAATACTTATTAAACTCATATGGGTAATATACAAATTTTATAATTCATATCATTTCAATTTTGATTATATATTGTTTCAGTTCTAGATTTCCATGTGTCTGTTTATGTCATTTTAATTTCATAAGACTTTATATATCTTAGATAAACCATGTGACAAAGGATTATTAGATTTATAATCAATTTTTCCTTCCAAAAACCATAATTCACACCATTGGAATGATCTTCTCTTTCCTTATACATTACAACACTTTTTTTATTCGTTACATACATTACTGAATAGATTATTAGATTTAACCTTTTTAGTTATGAGTACTCAAGATTCACTACCTCTGATACCAAATGTTGTTTTACATTGATAGAAATATGACTCGTGATTTGGGGTGAATTGAATTGATTAAATTTTTATTCACATATAAAAATAAGCGACCTGGTTTACAAATTATTTTTTTGTGTTGTAATAATGAATGAATCAAAAATAAAATCATAAACAGAAATATATATACATATATTTATTGTGGGACAGATAATATAATTCTCCTAGTAAACTCCACCACCACTCTTCTCCACAAGGGTTAATACATTCACTAAAATGATCCTTTTTATTGATTTCCAATTGTTTTTCCATTGATTTCATGAATACCTACAAGAATTAAACTCGTGGTACAAGAACATGTTGTTTTAATTGGGAACAAAAAATGATTTAGAAGAAATACCCTTAAAAGGTTATTTTATTAATAACCATTATAATTAATGTTTATAAAATAATATACATCAAATATTTCAAATATTAGTTGTATTATACTGATTACCAAAAATTAATGTTCTGCAAGATAAAAAATAAGATGAGTAAGCATATCAAGGATATTCATATAAAATAATCAAATAATTAAAATTGGTATATCTGATAAATAGAAACATCCAATTCAATATTTTCATACTAAAAAAATGTTTTTTTATTATTGATTTAAAAAATACAACTATAATATTTAATATCACTTCTCATATAGAAGTTTATTCTTTAAAATATCTATTTTAAATATACTCACATATTATTATTATTTTAAATGAAATTTAAATTAACTATAAAAAATAGGGAAAAATGGAATTTCATTCTCATTAAAAATCCATTGTTAGTAGTAGATAAAAATAAGATATATTAATTTTCTTATGTCTTAGTACATGGAACTTGTTATATTAAATTTAATCTTAAAGTGGAGATTGATATTTTAAGGAATGCGCCATGGATTTGTAAACATTAATAATGAAATTAAACAAAAATAAATATGAACTAACAAAATGAAATATAAAAGTTTTATAATTGAATCTAAATTTTTGGTTTTTATTGTTTGATACCGACAACTAATTTTTCTTCACATAACCAAATTTACTTATGTATCCATTTCAATCACATAGTGGAATCTTTTTTATCCATTTGAAACCAGATTGAAATTCTCCCCAAATACGTTTTTTTCTTATATTCTGTAGACTATTGAAGTGATTTATATGATTTTCCAATGTAGTTGATTCCTAATGTAGGGAAATATATAAATGTTTGTAATTTCAAGATATGAAAATATTCGACATAGAAAATTAACATAACTCTTTCTTTTCTATAAATGATTGATCATAATAGAAATTTTCAACATGTAAAAAAAATTTCATTTATCCAATTTCAGGAAACTAAGAAAAATTAAGAAAAATATTTCTATAATTCTTACATAGATATATTAAAAGTCAAACTAATAATACTGAAGTAAAACCTGAAAAATAAAATAAAAAAATATCAATAGTAAGATATGAAGTGTATTGGAGATTATAAAACTGAAAGTACAGGGAATATGTTGGATACAAATTAATAGTCTAATTGATTATTCCTATGATTAGTTCATCACTAGATCACCTTTATGTAGGTGTAGAAAAATGACTATTGGAATGCTTTTTTGGGAAATTTATTAGTGTAAAATGGTTGTGTGCATCATTTTTCTATGATTCCAGTCATTATTTAGATTTACAAAAGATCATATATTGGTCCAGGGAGAATTATTTAGGTTGTGGAATTACATGGTAATAACTATGAAAATAGTGCAGTGGTTAGTAGCTCTTATGAAATATTGTTTAACATTAACAACGTTTTATGTCATAATTTTATGGAATGAATGCATATTTATTCAGGAAAAAATCATTAGAATATTTGGATGACATTCAAAATTTCACTATATATCTCTCTCTCTTACTATTTTGAACATGAGGACCAACTCCCCAATTGAGTTTTTTTTCACAAAATTCTCAAAAAATATACTTTCTATGAAAATATTATACTAACAAAATTCCTAAATAATAATTATATCTTTTCTTCCATCTAGATTATTTTTCTATCTATTAATGAATATAAATTATTTTTATGTATTGGATATTTGAATTCAAAAATTGAACCTTCTTCACTATTCTTAATTGATGAAACATCTATATGAAATAAAATTTAGTTATTTTTTATATGCATCCTCATTAAATATAGTGAAATTGTACACCCTCCATTATAATCTTATATATATTTATAATCTAGTAAAATCATATAAGAATATATAAATATTATACTGTTATAGAAATTACATTTTAAATATAAATACTAAACTCTATTTATCTTACAATGTCATTAAGAAAAATAAGGATGACCCAATTCCTCTTCTATCAATGATAGTTTTAATGATTACATGTACAAATAAATGTATATGAATTAATTAAAAATAAAACATGACTACTCCATTTTCATTATGATTTTTCATGAAAATTAGATTCAAAATTTCTAAAATGTTAAAAAAAACATTTCTAAATTGTGTATAATTTTTTACATCATTTTTTTCATCATGTTTTCTTCTCTCATTCATAGAACCATGGGAAACATGGTGATATTTTCCAAAATTTCAATTATTAGATTTTAAATTTTAAAAATAATATTTGTCATAATATTTACTGAAATAGAACAACGTTATAAAATCATTCATTCATTTTGACATTGAGCTCTCTACCATTCACTATGTAGTGTTTAATTTAAATTCATATTGAATATTTAGTTCACATTCACAATTTTTATGTAAATTATTAATTAACAATACAAATGAAATGTTTCATTAACAATGTTATATTTCTCTCAGTGTTAACTTTAAGGGATTATTGTTAATACAATGTTCCATTTTATAGAATAAAGTAAATTTTTTTTACACTTATGTGAGTGAATATAATTTAATATTACCTACAAATAACATATGAAAATTTTCAGTTACCTAAATGAAAAGTAAAAATTATCATTTCTAAGGTCCTCAACCCTGTTAAGAACATAAAATAAATTTTATCAATGTTCTATATTTTCTAGACTCAATTAAACTGATTATAAATAACTACAAATCGTAATACACACCTTAAAAAATTATTTATCTTTAATCAGGAGGCCTTCCAACTTCCTTCACATTATATAATATTGGATCCCTCGTCTAATGATACATGTTATTAATTCCATTAATGAAAAATACATTAATTTCCAAATTAAATATGTTTCATTATTTATGTGTCTGCAACAAAAATATAATATAAAAATAACATCAACATAAACATGTTCCTGACAAACATCTCTATATGAATATCAAATCCTAGAGGGACCACTACAAATATAAAAACATTATCCCAATACAATCTACCATTATATTTTTTCTGAAACCATGCAACATAATTCAATATCAATATTACCAAAACATGATATGAAAAATCAATAAATAATTCTCATTCTATGTTTCCAAACTCTGTATAAGAAATAATATATGTAAATAAGAAATGCAAGTTTTTTTATAAGAATACAATGACTTACATCAATAAATCATTGACTACCAATATATTTAAAATTTTCAAAGAATATATAATTCCAAAATTCTATCACAAACATCAAAAACTACTAAAATGATCACACATTCAATAATTATTATTTACCAATTTTCTTATATTGAGAATCCCACGATCAGTATATCTCCCATTAGAAGGAAAACCACTTATTAATGGATACTCTGAATATAACCACCCGACCATAAAATATAATATAATATTGTATTGTTTACTTTAATTTACTATATTTTATTCCAAATGATCATTTTATTTTAGATTTTTATAGATTTTGGTCATAAATAATACATTAAAAAATCATTAAATTGTCAATTATACAATCAATTATTATCCATTTTTCTCATAATATAATATTTTCCCAATGTAAAACATTTTTTTAGGAAAAATATTCAAGATAATCATCCAAACTTATTTTTTTCTAACATAGAATTAAACAATGTAAAAACATTTAAAAATTTGTGATTAGAAATAAAATGCTACGTAACTGATACAAAAGAATCATATTTCATAAACTAGTGAAAAACACGAATGCCAATAAAATATTTACCTTTTAAATTTTATTCTTTGAGTGAATAAAATATTTCACATATTCCCAAGAAATATATTTTATTAATCAAGGAGAACATTTAAAACCCATATAAATATAATAGAAACCCACTAACATACCTAATAGTATCATATTTATTACCTTTTAAAAAAAATTTACAATTTATTTCGAGGATTGAAAAATCTAGAACCTAAACCACCATGGTTCACTTTTTTCCTTCCTGAATTTGAAGAAAAATCCTTACCCAATCAATTAGAGAGAAATATTGGGCATTCCCATTGTATATGTTGTAGTTGGTTCATCCATTTTATAAGTTGTATTAATCTAACTGATTGTATAATATTTATCAGGATTATATGTCATCATCTATAATGAATAATAACCAAAATAGAAAAAATAATTATCAAGCTCTTAGATTTTCATTTAATATCAATTTAAATTTTATTTTTATACCATAATAAAAAAATATTCATATTTACATAAATATTGGGAGAATAACCACTTTATATTGAAAACTATATAAAAAAATTCCCTAGAAATTATGGATATGATTCCATTTATAAATGTCCATTTAAAACATAAATGATTATTAAAATACATTAAAATTCATTATTATGTGGGTTTATATTCCTGATCTATATGTTAATGAAAAACATTCTTTTATACATTGGTAAATATTGATAAAATTGACACGTATGGAAAATGACCAAAAGATTCCAATTTGAACCATTGAAAATAAATCTAACATAATGTAAAAATGATAATTTTAAATAATTAAATAGAAAATAATGTTTTCTAGGAAATATTTAAATGAATATTGATATGTAGGGAATATTTTTTGAAGGAAAGCATTAAAATATGACTTTAAAACGATATCCCCTTACCATAAATATTTTTTGTTATTATACATTAGTTAAATCATAATTATTAATATTATTTTAGTTTCATACATAAGATCTTCATCATTATCATTCTATTATAACTGTGTATTTTATTTCATTTATAAAAATTATTTCGTTAGTTAACAATTTTTTTTGTTTACATCAAACATTTTTGGGATCATCTATTTACTAACCCAAAATTAAATTCATATTATGATCTAGGAAAAGGTTAAATTTTTCCGTGATCTCTATAATTATAAAAATGAAATAATAATTATCTTTTCATATTAAATTTACTTTTAAAAATAACCAAGAAATATGTTAATGAAAAATATTATTATATAATCATAGAGGCAATAGGTACTACGTACACATGAATAATGCTTCCATTTTTTAATTAACATCAGTAAAAGAGTGTAAATATTAATTTTTTGGTTCCATAATTATTATTTTATAATTTTATATACATTAATAATCTTATAGAAACCATCTATGTGATTTTGTGATAAAAAATGAATCACATCACTTCATGAAGGTGGTAGTCCACACGTATGAAGAAATGCTATTTTAATTTTTAAATTGTTGGAATTGCAAAAAAGTAATGATATATATTCCTTCTTGTAATTTATTTACATCATGAATATAATTTATATTTATTTATTCAATCAGATTAACTATCCTTGTGTTGTGTTGAATAATATGGATAAACATCACATTGTGGAAGTGGTTATTAACACATATATATGAGCACTGCTTTCATTTCTCTATAGGATGGAGAAGGAGATGAAAAAATGATTTCACATAATAATATTAGAATTTAGTTAGATGTAATATAATGATGTTAACATTTATTCATGGTTAAAAAATTTATTTTTGGTTGAAGAATAAATCAATATTAAATATCTCGATTGGGGTCGATAACTTCTCCTTTGACACTCTATTTAGATTAAACCTTATGCCTTATTGTTTTGGAATCCTAGTGATATTATGACCTCTACGACATGGGGAGTGAAGTTTGGGGGATAATTGCGTAGTTTTATCTCAGATCTATAATTAAAAAAAATGTGCGTGGAAGAGAGTATAGGAGGATCCATTTTATAAGTGTGGTGAGATGCAGTTTTGGAATTATATAAAGCATTAAATTAATATAAGTTAATTTTCAAATAGAAATGGGATGAAATTTATATATTTTTAAAATATAATAAGTTTGAATAAAAATCCTATCACTTAATAAAAGTTTTCTAAATTTAGTTTAATTTTTCATTATTATCTCATAGTTTTAACCCCTTGTTAACTAATTTCATAATTATCGGTGTATCATCAGTTATACAATAGAGTATAAATATATTTTATATAAAATTACAAGATACATATAAATTATCCATGGTTGATATTATAAACAATATCCAATTCACATGGCTAAATAAAATATTTTTACTAATTTTAAATCAATTAATTAAATAATATTTATTATAAAAAAATTTAATATCATTTCTTATATTATTCTATGAATTTGATAGTAAATTTAGTATGATAATAATGAAATTAAAATATAAACATTTAACATGTCCCTAATATTTTATAGTTATCTTGAAAATGTGTCGACACTATAAAAATCCAAGATAAATATTTCTTTTAGTGTATTCAAAAAACATTTTTATGATATTTATTTTTCAGGCGTATGAAATATATCGACATATCCTACTAATTTATTGTATTAATTTCATCACAAAAAATTAAAAACGAATTCAAAATATAAAAAAATTGTAAAAATAATTTTATAATAGATTGTAACCTATTTTTTCCCCATTACAAAAATTTAGAGATACTATAATAAATAGTGTGACAATTTTTTTAATTATTTAAAATAATATTAACAAAATTATAAATGGGACTTTTTTCAAATTTAAAATTTTTTAAGTCATTGATGCTAATTGTCAAAAAAAACATATCTAATAAAATAAATAGAAGTGTTAGGGAAAGTTTTAGGCCTGATCTATGTTTTTGAACTTAATTAAATGATTTACCCTTACCATGATGTAAAATAATTTATACAGTAACTATGCATAATAAAAAATAGAAATATTTTTAAAATGGAACCAAATAATTATCAATATGAAACAATATTTGAATATTAAATTGTTTTTTGTAGAATAATTTAATATTAGATTCAAATATAATAAACCATGAGAAACTATTTTTAAAAAAGTTCATTTTGAAAACAAAAATTCTAATTATTGTATGATTTGGAATTATTACGTTTCCAATTTAATTTATAATTTTTCTATATGAAACTTATTTTAATTTATTATCTAATTTTTCTTTTAAATTTCATAAGATAACGAAAGTAAATGGAATTTTTAAGTTTTTTTTGAATAGCTTAAATTTTAATTGAAAAAACAATATTTTAAAAAAAATTCAAAAATCCTACCCAAACATACATCTAGAAACGTGATTACAAAAATTAAGTTAATATTTTTCAAATTAAAATTCTATAATTTAAAAATTAATATTTTAATTAAATCATCACAATATATTGAAATGTAATTTATTTGTTGAAATTGTTATTTATTTTATGAAATTATACCCATAGTCTTATTTTATACCTTAATTAAACTAATTATTAAACATCATATATGTATAAATAAATATCATTAAAAATAATGTACCATTACATTATCTATTAAAAACTCAATATAGAAATCATGACAATTGAATATATTTAACCTTTTAATTTAACATATTTTTTACCTGGCCTAGAGATAATAATTTTTAACATAAACAGATAATATAATTTATTATAATAAATAATTTATGATAAAAATAAGTTATATAAAAATAAAGGATCATATAATCATGTTGTAATGTATGATAACAGTATATTTCCCCCCTTTTTCCCATCAACCATGAGATCAGGCACTTTAGCCATGCCAGAAGAGATGAGTTGTCCCCCAATATTTTGGATAAGATTTTCATATATAAAAATAACATATTTTAATAAATTAAACACCATTATACTTCAAAAATATTTTTATGATTAATGAAATGAAAAAGAAACTAGGTATGTGATAAGTATTTTTATAAATGATTAGATTATAAAGAAAGAGATAAATTTAGTAGTAAAAATTTATTAAAATACTCATTGTAAAACATGGGATGTAACAATAAAAATAGTTTTACCTCGAAATTTTATATTTAAGGAATAATTATTATGTTATTTACTTTTTCATTTTTTAATCCCCATCTGATAATAATTTATAAACATAATAAATTAGTGGGTAATTTCAAAACACTCTATAGACATGATTAGAGTTTTGTTGAATTTATATAATCAAATATTGAATGTCAAATTTATGTTTTGATTATAGGTTTCTGAACATTCAGGTTATTTAAATCATTTTATTATTATACTCCAAATCATATAAATTTCTATGAATATGATCGATAATAATGTCACTACTACCATATACACCCTTAATAGTGAAAAAACGGGATTTTTACACACAAGGAATATGACTACTGAGTGAGATTAAAATCAATTGGTCTTTATTAGTCCAAAAAAAGAACTGATAAAGGAATCCTATATAAATGCTAAATAAATTACTAAAAAAGGGATATTTTATCATCTATTCTACAAGCACTTGAAAGGAAACAATTAATAAGTTCGTTAATTTAGTTATAATAAATACACCCATTATTGGTGTTTCTAGAAGTGTTGATAGAGGTGAATATTGAATTGTGATTCTACAACACACATCAGCACCACAAACACAACAAGAAATAAAAAAACAATGTACCAATAAAAAATTTACATTAAATAAAATTTTCTGCAAAAATAAAAGAAAAAACACTATATTATAGACACTTAAAACATTGTATTATACAATTACAAAAATTAAAATTATTACAAAAATTCAAAAAAAATTAATGTTACTTTGTATTTTGATCCTATAAATCATGCTATTATTGAGAAAACCATCCCTAATAAAGAAAAATAATTAAACATTATATGAATAAAATTCATATGTTATTAACAATATAATGAAATAAATTAACAAAAAATGTTAATTTTAAACTAAACATCCAGTCATAACATGAACACAATGTATCATACAATGTTTTGGTTGATTTTTAGACATTACACTGTTTATTTATGATTATTATGCATTGTATATATGATCTTTAACTAAAAAATTATATGATAAAATAATATGAAAATAAATTTTGTAATATAAAGTAAAATGATTTGAAATAAATATTGTCTTGTTTCTTGGTTTTGATGATGTGATGTGAGTTTAAACTAAAATGTTATGTATATATTTTAATGAAATACTAAGATTCATACCATTCATACCATGCATTATATTTAGGCGTGGATAATTTTGAAACATCCCAAATGACATATGGATTTTAATCATAATTTATCAAAAAATGTGGATTTGTTTTCTTATTTTTAGTATGTAACATATCTTTTTTCCTAAAATGATATTTTAATCTAGAAAAATTCTCTATGAGTCATAAATTTCACACATTGCGTTTCTTTTACATAGGGTTATATAAGGCATCAACCTTAACATTATATAATCTTGATTTTACATCATTAATTTACTTTCTTTCACATTTAGAAACATTGCAGGTTTACAGTTTTAGAGAATTAGCCAATAAATATTACATCTCCAATAATCAAAATTAGACAATTATACTCTATCCATTATTTTAAAAACATTAAAACTCATTAAATTAAACAAGAAACATTTTATTTGATATTAATATTTTTTATTTCCTCCTTTCTCTAATCATTCCTTATACCCTATGAATAACATTTCAAAAAACATGGGATTTGCAAATGAAGATCAATAAGGGATATAAAATAATGAAAAAAACATTAGTCCATCAATAAATTAAAATCAATGAAATCATATGTTTTACTCAAAAAACATAATCTCTTTAGAATACCTCATAAAATAATAATATTTGTGAATAAAAAATATAAATCATAAAACATAAAAGAAACATTTGGCATCCATAACATACTTACTTAGTACCATTCATAGTTGCATATGGAGTAACCTTCATGGTTACGTTTGGAATAGACATCACAGTATATTCCCTAAATTTATGTGAATAAATTATAATACTAACCTTCATCTTGTTATCCAATAAATAGGGGAGACATCTTAGGCTCACCGACCCTCAGTTTATCACGCAACCACCCATATATGTAAACAATTCCAAAGAACCATAACATACTCATATCACATAAAACAATCATTAAAGAAATATAACATGTCTATATTGAAATCATAATATATCGTTTCAATATATTTATATAATAAATTCTATTTAAAAAACATTTTAAATACCAAAATACATAAAAAAATGTATATGGTATTTATTTTCCTTTTAAAAACATTACATCTTGTCAAGAAGCCAAATATCAAATAATGCTTGCGGTGGCCAAAAGGCAGTTGTCGCCTTGTAAGTTAAAAAGAAACATTCCTTTGGTCATTTAGTAAAACATTTCATAAAAAATGATTAATTTGAAAAAAATAAATTAAATTTAAATAAAAATTATATAAAAATACATTGTATGAAACAATGTGGTGTAAAACCTCAAAATATGCCTCAATGAAAGGAGATTGAGAAAAAGTCCCTTACCTTGAGTTCGATTTTCCTTTTTCGTTATTTATCTCTCTGAATAATAAAAATATGTTAATTTATAAATTCTTCATTACTGTTTTCTTATTTATTATTCAATTTATATCACTTATTACCTTTATATAACAGTAATATAATTATTCATGTTCACATCGGTCATTTTGTTGATATTCGGTACTTGATTCAATAATGTACTTTTTATAATTCAAATTTTCAATGTGTTATAAATTCCATTTTATCTATAATATTATTAACAATTTAAATTTCATATATATCCAGTATACATATTTCTTTATAAAAATTAATTTCATTTGTAGATAAGAAATGAAATGTATTGTTCATAAAGATGGTATTCCATATGTATGCATGAACTCTAAATTCATTATTATTTCAAATTAATGAAATTAAAACTAAATCATACATAGGTATAATATAAATAAATTATAATATAATTGTTATTTATGTTACATATGTTCATTAATTTTATCCTTTATATATTCCATATATGGCATGAACGAGCCATATCACTTTGAGAGAGTGATAGTCTGGACTTCCTTAAATAAAATTATTGTATTTAATCATTATGGAAAGAATAAAGGTATTCTCTAAATAAAAATTCATAATCTTAGAGATAATATAAAAATAATATATATCATATATAAATATATTTCTATCATACTATCCACCATGAAAGGTGGTTGGATAAAATTGAACAAAAGTCATTTTGTGAGGTAGTAGTTCATCAAACAAAAAAAAATTTGTTTGTATCCATTTGATGGAGGTGTTTGTAAGTGTAGTTATAATACTTCTCATAGAAATAACCTTGTATTTTTAGAATACGAGTGTTTTTATGTAATAAAAGAATAAGTAGAGAATAAGGATTGAAGAATGAAAATAAAACAAAATAACTTGATTGAAGATGTTACCTCAAAATAGTTTAACTTCTTCTGATTTGAGTCAAACCGATTTATTTAATGGCCTTATGCCCAAGGTAAGGCTTATGGGATGAATTTTTGGATTTTTGGAACATATTAAGCCAAATTTTCTTAAAAGGGTCTTGATAGGTGTGAGTAATGTGGGTAGATATTGTGGCCTTTTATAAGATGGAGGAGGGGTACTATATGGAAGTATGTAAATATTAATTTATTATAAATTAAATTTTAGTTACAAAGGGTTAAAAACTCATTTAATTAACATAAAATAAGATATTGTTTTGAATAAATACTATCTAATAATTTTTTAGACAAGTTTTAAATATTTGTTTTCCTTTTCTTTTTTGGTTTAACCCTTATTTTTCTCTTTTTCATGATATAATGATATCATATTATTTACACATTTTGGGTTTCTGTAATTACGATATCATGTCAAATGACCCAAAAAATTTAATTTATGACAAATTTGGACTTATCTTGAAAAATTCTGAATAATTTTTTTTTGGAATTTAATATCATTAAATAAACTGTTTTATATTTTATGTTACTAATTATGTTAATTCTGGACACTATGCATACATGACTTTTTTATAAATTCATAGCAACATGATTCATTACGAAAATTAATTAACTGAAATATAATATGTCAATAGAATCCATATATTTAGGGATGTAATCAAAATCTTCAAATTACATTAATTTTAATAATTATAATATCATCTATTTTGAATCATTTATTAATGAAGCAATCACTTCAAAATCATTGTATCATAAATAAATTTATTTATTTCATCTATAAAAATTATAAATAAATTAACATGATGTAAGAAATAATTTTAGATTTATAATGACTTTTTATTGTAAAAGATATAAGTTATATACCCTAGTATTAAGATTGTTTTTGGAAAATATACATGATTATGTTATATTTCTTGTCAGTTTAAATTAATTCATATAAAAATTTATTTTCACATCCAAGTGTCTCCATGGGGTCCCAATAATGACCAATGGATTCTCATGGTCATACATATCTCATCCAATTATATCAGGACATGTTTTGGGTAGTTTAATATAATTATAATATTATTTTTACTCTTATTTACCATATTTTCCTTTTAACTATGGGAAATAAAATAATTACTAAAGTTACTATTCTTAATGTTAAAAAATAAGGAGAACCTATCCATAAAATTTATACCATATTATTTCAAATATGGAATCCATATTTTGAAATTAAAAACACATAAGTTTCAGTAATTAATTTAAATTTAATTCCCATTGTCAAAACCAAAAAGCTAGTATTTAATAAATATTTACTATCAAAATATTGACATGTGTTTATGTCCAATTTCAATAGAAAATAACATAAAATGACAAAAAATGGATTAAATCATAAATCCTTAATCTAATTAAACTTTAATAAAAATTAATATGACAATCTAAATATATTAATTGAATAGATAAAAATATAGTTTTGAATTAAAATGGTGTATTTTTCACTATTCATTAAAAAATGAACTTTATCAGAAAATTACAAAAAATTTACCAAATTTTTTTTTATGTATTAATTATATTTAAGGAGTGTAATTTGAAAAATAAAATAGATAAAAGTGACAAAAAATAAATTATAAAATGGTTTACTATCAAATTTCGGTAACACTACTTTTTTAGAAAAATATTATTTTTATCTGAAAAATATAATATTTTTCTATATCATATTAAGAAAACATTTAAGAAGAATTTAAAAATATTAATTGATTATATAACATATATTTTAATTTAAATAAATATATATAAATATAGATATGGTTTTATAAACCCAATTATTTTCTTTTTAAATATGATTGCAAAAAACACATCTTTTATATTCAATTGGTTTTTATTTCCATTTATAAAAAATTTGGAAACCAAAAAATCATTATTTAAACAAGTGTGAACCATATTTTGATAATTCAGTTGATACTATTCATTACCATCATCCCAATGGATAGGCATAATCTACTATATAAAATAATAATATTATTACTATATTATTTTATGATATAACTCATTGATTTTTGCATCATATGATTTCAGAGACATCCATTATTTCATGTCGAGTACGCTCTCAAAAAATTCATACCCTTTAACATATAATTTATATACAGTTCATAAATATAAATTGAAATGAAATTTTTTTATTCTATTAATATCTATGTTATTACATTATTCCACCCTTTTGTAAATTGTGTCCTTACAATTATAAAATTGGGCTCAGAAACATTATTCAAAATCCCACATTAGGAAAAAGTGTCAATAAACATATCACATTAAAAGTAAGAAATATAAGTATAAAGTTCACCCATGATAACACATACTCGTATTCCACTTAAGAAAATGAGGATATTGAAGAAATACTAACCATCATGATCTAATGGAGAGTGATATAAAACATGATCAGCATAAAGTTACTACTAGAAAACCATAAACTTGTGATGTGACAAACAATCTTTGATTCATGGTAGGAAAAGTATGCATAGAACATTTTTGTTTTATGGTCCCTTTTATAAAATTTTGGAATTTATTTATGAGATTTACTAAGATCATACACAACTATACATACATTTGATGTATAGTTTCATCCTTTAATGAATTTCTACCAAAAACTCATCTTTTCTCCAAACAATGTTTATTCAAGAGGACTTAGTCACATCTAAAGCTCTAAATTAAAAATCTATAGAATCACATTATCAACATCTAGAGAATCACATAATTCAATGATAAAAACTATAAGGCACATATTTAAACATTACATAATCTTGAGTAAAGTTAAGATTTTTCATTTAGAATCTTTTCATGTATAGATTTTTAAAAAATTATGCCGCAACTATAAAATCTCAAATATTAAAAAGTAGACACTTCTACTCTGTCCAATATTTTCACAACAATTAATCTCCATAAATAAAACAATAACTATTTTCTTTATAATTTTTTTGAATTATTTTTATCTCTTACACTTCCTTTTAACCTGTGAAAATAATTTCAGAAACATGTAATATGAAAAAACATTTTAGTAATGGAAAAAATAAGGAAAGAAAACCTTAATCCCTGAATACATACAAATCAATGAAATCATATTTTTCACTCATAAAATATAAGATCTTTAATATACCTCGTGAAATCAAAGTATTTATGAATTACTCATTGAAAAATTTAAATATAAAGGTAACTTTTGGAATCCATAAAAAACAAAATTTGTATTTTCACTCCAATATAGGGAGTTTCCTCAATAGTTACATTTAGAATACCCATCACAATATATTACATAAATATCTTATGGTAAACCTTAACGTTTACCTCTATCATGTTACCAATTCATTGGAGATCAATCGTGGACTCTCCCGCCATTATTTTATCATGGAACTACCCGTATAAGTAATAAATTTCTATGAACCATAACATAATCATTTCACCTAAAACAATCATAAGAATTATGACATATCCAAATTGAAATCAAAATATATAATTTCAATATATTGTAATAATAAATGTTTTATCAATCCATTTTCAATACAAAAGTACCTAAAAAAGGTATATTGTATTTATATTCTTTCTAAAAACATTAACAATTGTTATGGAAGCTACATATCAAATAATGATTGTGGTGATGGAAAGGTCAGTGTCGTTGTGTACATTAAAAAAAGACATTTCTTTTATCATTTATAAAAACTCTTTATAGAAAAATATTCCTTTTTAAAAACATTTAATTAAATTAAATAAGAATGGTATAATTATACCCCATATAAAGGACAGTGGGGTTTAGAATTAAAATATTCCCTAATGAAATAAGATTGAAATGAAGCCCCTTACTTTGAGTCTGACACGACTTGTTCATTATTTATCTCTTTTAATAATATAATTATGTTTTTTTCTACTAGATTTGGAACCCTTTTATTGTTTATTATTCCTTTTAGATCACTTATTACATTTTTATTTCAATCATATAATTTATCATGTTCATATCAGTTTTTTGGTTGATATTTATTTCTTGAGTAAATAATGAACATGATATAATCAAAAAATGTCCATGTGTAATAAAGTAAATTATCTATTGAATAGTATTAATTATTTAAATATCATACACATCTGCTATATATATGTATTTATAATATTACATAACATTTGGAGACATGAAATGAAATACACCATTCCTGGAGATGAGAGGTCGTCCTTATCCAACAACACTACTTTCATTTCATTGTCATATTAATGGAATGAAATCTAAATGTAAAAGAGGTATAATATAATTTCATTATACTATATATTTTATATATGTTATATATGTTTATTAATTTATTCATTTGTAGGTTCCATGTATGTAATGAATGAGTCATTTCTCTTTGAGGGGGCCGTAGTCTATGCTTCATAAAATGTAATTATCTTATTTTCAAATTTTGGAAAGCATAAAGGTATGTTGTAAACAAAAAATACAAATTCATAGAGACAATATATATATAATATATATAATATATACATATAGTTATATCATTATGAACACCATGAATGGTGGTAAAAAAATATTGAACAATCCTCATTTTGTGTGGTAGTAGTTCGTCGTAGATAGAAATAGTATGTTTGTATCCATTAGATGGAGGTGTGTGTAAGTGTATCTAGAATCATTTTCATTATAAAAACGTACTATATTTAGGATGTGGGTTCTGATATATAATCAATTAAATATAATATCATAGGGAGTGTAATAGGAAAATAAAATAAACAAACTTGAGAGAAGATATTAATTCTAAATCATGTAACTTCTTTTGATTTCATAAATTATTAAATATAGAATTTAAATCTACTCATGGTAAGGATTATAGGAGTAAGGGATGGATGTTGGCAGATTATCTGGGCAATATTTTTTTGATCCAAGGGTCTTGAGTGGTGTGATTTATGTGGGAAGATGTGTTTTCATTTTATAAGAGGGAGGAGGGGAACTATAAGAAAGTATAGAAAAATTATATTATTATAAATTTGATTTCAATTAAAAATTGTCCATATCTAATTTGATTAAAATATTATTTGTTTTTGGTTTGAATAACCATCATCCAATAATTTTTAGATAATTTTTAAGTATTTTTTATCCCTATATTTTTTTTCTAACATTTATTTTATCCCTTCGAATCTTAAAGTGATATCTTGTTATTTACACATTGTTGGTTAATGTAATTACTTTATCATTTCAAATAACCACAATAAAGTCATTAATGATATATATGGACATATATTAACAATTTAGACAAATCGTATATTTTTAGAAATTTAATCTCATTTAATAAAATATTTTATATTTTAAGTTATAAATTATCTCAATTTTAGACACCATTCATACATGACATTTATAAAATAAATAAAAACATTATTCCTTTAAAAAAATGTAGTAAATCAAAGATAATATATAACTAACATCGATAAAATTTATGGAAGGAATCAAAATTGAAGTGTACATATTAGTGTGATTCATTGAGAGGGGGAGGGGTGAATTAGTGATCCCCTTAAAATATTATTACTGATTGATTCTTTTAAATTAAACCTCTATGGCCGGTTAATGAATTGTTCCACTCTTCTTGTGTCTCTCAGATTTACTTGAAATTGTGATATAAATATAAAGGAACTAAACACAAGGATTTAAATGGTTCGGTTCAAAAACGTACTCCTTATTGTGAGGGTTATTATAACCAATAAATATTCTACAATATAAACTTATTACCAATCAAAATGGTTGATACATAATATGATTCTATATCTCATCAGTACCATATCAGGTTCATTATAATGCTTCCCATAGGGTTAACAGAGTCTCACTGGCCCGCTCCAAATTCTAAATGAAGTCTCCTTCTCCACCGTAAATCTCATAGGGTTCTTCTAGATCACGAGTCATAAGAGATTCTTCCATCTATTAGTTCTCTCTTGATTCATTATAGATTTATATTCTTCTCTACCCGCATATGATTTCTGAATCACACTTTCCTATGTATCTCTTCAAGAATATTCAACAGCCAATGGTACGGTCTGTTGGCCTTGCTCAAAAACTCCGATCACTGTTCTTGTCAGTCCCCAGTTCATCATTGCTCGGGAAATTCTTTCTTCTTCTGATGATGTCCTAACATCACTAATATGTGTTCAAGTGATGGACACCACATCTACAATAATCATGATAGTCAGTAATCATCTTGCACTATTGTAGCTATATTTTTCTTCTTATATCCTCATACACTTTAAACTCAGTGAAAAGATATTCATTAACTTTGTCTGGATTTAGTCTCAATTCAAATCAACTCCATGCATAGATTGAATGGAATCCAAATGTCATGCATTATATTTCTCAATTAATTATACATCATGCAAGAGTTTTATGGAATTTCTTCCACTTTTTGAACACATGCACTCACAATCTTGATTCTTCCTTTTTAGTGTCTTGACATGTGCATGTGCATGCATGCATGCAAGAAAAATTCACTTCTTCTCTCTTGCTTGTGTGAAACCTTGAATGAGAATAATTATTTTAGCACACACAATTAATATTCATCTTTTCACGTTTTCTTCTTCCATTTTTGGTTCTTATCACACACAAACATTTACTTTTTAATTAGGGTTCTATATTTATGTTTTCTTTTTATTTATTCCTCCTTCCTTCTTCATAATTGAAAACAAAATGCCTTTGGTATTATAGGAATGTGTATGTTCTCAGGGCTTGAGCGTGTATGTATGTAAACCATGCATATGCTACATCTTCGTGTACACACAGTTGAGTGTCTCAAATCATGTGTGTTATTTCTTGTACATGACACTGCCCATCTTCTTCTTCAAAAATGTGAGTTCATGTATTCATGCACTAATCCTTCTCAGGATTCATTTTTTTCACACATCCATAAAAACCTGTGGTTCCACTAATTCTCCAATGGATGTGTATGTACACACTCTCCCTTTATGAACTCTCCTTCTCTTCATGAAACCGAGTAGGTTCATAGCTCTAGAACATTTGTAGTGTATCTCAAGGGTGCATTCACATGTTCTATAACTGTTATAATGCCTCCAAAAAGCACAATGAGGGTTTATTATAATCAGTCTCATGTTCTTGGGGTTCCTTCACAAATAGGGAATGCATTCTTTCACAAACCAAGGGGTTTTTAGTTCTTATCTTTGCGAAACATGAGCGGTGTGCGTCTCTCCTTCACACAAGTGGAATGTGGGACTTCTACATCACGAGACCCTTCGAGAGTGTTTTGAAATTATCTAAGGTTTGAAAGATCATATTATCATTTTCATAATAGAGCACTCTGGTACCTCATACTTTTTTCGAACAAGATAGGTTCTCTTTAGCTATATTTTTTCAGAGAAGCAAGTGCTCCTCTTAAAAGATGGAAGCACCAAATTTCGTCTCAGTTACACTCATTTTATAAGAAAGAATGTGTGTTTATATCAGCGGTAATTATTGATATGAAATCCATAGATACCCTCCATTTAAAACATTCAATCCATGGGTCATGATATAACAATTATTTTGGATTGTTTCCATTCAACAAGGCTCTTTATTTTTTAGTTATAACATCACATACAAGAATTTAAGAGTGCATGCAACCCTTAATCGTGAATGGATGAGGTCCATGGAATGGCCTCAAAAACTTTGGTTTCTTTTGCAATACGAGATCTTCTAAAAACTTTTCAAGCATTGTATCATGTTACTCAAACAGTAATTATTCATGGTGATTTGAACTTCAATGGTGGACGGTGTTTGACCAAGGTGTCCAAGAAGTGGTTATGGCATAATAGATCTCATTGGGTGGTCGTTGTATTCTAACGACATGGTGAAAGATATCGTATAGTCCTAGTTTAAAATGGTGATGTGTTGCATAAGATGAGAGGTGGTAGTTAGAAGCTCAGATCTGGATTTAGGTGTGTGGATGAGATCTCACACAAGTTTATATAGACAGTGGGGATTTCTTATGTGGGATAAATTGTTATCCCACATAAAAATGCGGACATGGGATGCTCGTAGATTAAGTATCAAGTCATTGTAGCCCACACACAGAATTTTCTTCCTCCCGTCACAGTACTTCCCTATACTGTGTTCACCCTACGAGGGCACTCTGCACCCAATCCCTTCATCTCAGGTGTTCTCCAAGCACTCACATTCAACCCTTATCGAATGGGTAGATCACTATGCGTGCTCTTATGAATGTATACACTGCTCATACTTCTACTTCATGTAGGGATGGAATTAAGGCTTCCCTAAGGTGCAATTGAACCACGGGTCCTACTTGTGCCTGTGGTGAATGACCTCGGTTGGCCAAATTTTTGGCCTATATTTTTTAACGTATGGCATACTTTGTTAAAATCCAAGTGTACAGTAGTGCATGGACACCTTCTTCTTACAAATCCCATGAATGGGTAATTCACATTATAGATTCCATTATCAACCCATGCATGCTTCTTGTTTTCATCTTCAAACATCATATTAATTTTCATTATGGAATATCAAATCCAAGATCTTCAATATTCCACCTTTGATTAAATAATAGATTATGCATGGAACTCAACTTCACCTAATGAATTAAAGTATAATGCATGGAATTATTATTATGAGTGATGTGTTATCTTTTAAACACATGCCTTTTTTATTGAGGATCAGTACAAACAATAGTCCAATTTAATTCACAAAATTCATCCAATTATATTTAGTTTGATGGATCTTCCACTTTCCTCATTCAATAGATTATTTCATGGGGTTCTTCAAATTTTTAATCAATGTGTTATTCTTTGACACATGTTTTGGAACATAAAATAACTTCTAAAATTGCCTGATTTGAGTAGATAATGTTCAAACATTACATCCAATGTCAAATAGTGAAAATATCATTAATATGTTTTTTGGAAAAACTTCCCCTCTACTACGATCATCACCACCACTTTTCCATAAACATATTTAAAATTAATTTTTATTGATATCTTATTTTCAACAAATAAAACACCATGATCCACAATATCCCCCATTTTATTTTGTTTCCTCTATCTCCAATCACACATTTAATTGGTCAATATATGTTCCAATATTGTATCCCCTTTATTGGAAAACAATTGGAAAAGATGTAGTGGGGTCTATTCAAAATCAAGTATTCTTGACTTTAATAAATATCTTCTTGATTATATCTGAGAGAGGGATGATGTCACATGGTTCACATAGGAAAAAGCATTTAGTAAATCATCTCTATGTATACTTGGTCTAAAATAGTGTAGAAAATAAGATAGATATGACCAATGTTTTCAATGTTGTCCGTAAATAAAAATACATGTGAAATAATGTTCAGAATGGTTCAATTCATGACCAAGGGATTGTAGATCATCAGATATATCAATGAAATTATAAATCTTTAACTTGAACTTCTTTAGATGATATTAGTTTCATAGTTTTTCTTGACATAATCCTTGATATAATCTATTTCAATTTTTCTCCCCCACAAGGGGAGAAACCCCTTTGATTTTCTATGGTGGAAAATATTTATCAGATGATCCTTAAAATATTTATATTGATAATATTCATCGTTGGAACACTTCACGTAATTTTCAAATCAGGAATAATATTACAACATTTAGTTCTATACTTTTTCATTCAATTCCCATTTTGAGAATGAAATTCATCTTCAATTAAATATAATGTAATCACACATAAATAAAAAGTATATGGGAATAAGATGGAATCTATTGCTTTATCAATTTGAACAGTAAGGTTATGATGGTTTTCCAAACTAATATGTTCCATTTCCTCTACTCTTCAAACTTGTACATGTGATCGTCAATGTTGGTTGTTCTTGTTAGGATCTAAATACTTTTTCTACCTCTTTTTGTGTGACTCATCTTACCACATGTAATTTTAGAGCACTAGAATCTCTTTGTGCAGTTTTCATTATTTTGAGAAATTCTTGTTGAGTTGGAATAAGTGCCATAAACTTTTTAATGTTGTGGCAGCTTTATTTCACCTCTTATACATGTCTTGTGAGGCTCATTGGTTGTCATTTTTTCACAAACACTAAGGAAATTCTAATGTATCTTCCTATAGAATGACAGATTTCCCCATTTCCCTATCATTAGATAGTACTTCATTTTTATCTCAATGTTGCTCCCTCGCAATTTTAATATATTGGGAAAGATAACTAAAAAATCCTTCTTGTAATACTCTATCTTGGATCATCAACATGGATTCTACAATACATTCATATTAAAATTATTCGGAATCTTATATTTATTCAATCCTCTCTTCTACTGGAATGAATTCATTTTTCCAGGTTGCTTCCATTCATATGTATGTCTTGTTTTCAGCGATCCATGGTTTTAATTTCACGTTCCATAGTGAGAAGAATTTTTTATATGTAGTGATTTTGGATCCAGTAACCTTCAATTTCATTGATTTAGAATCCAAGAACTTCTCACTCTTAATTCATGAAATATTCTTGGGAGCATTTTATTTTTCTCTATTCGTCTACTTACATCCCATTGATTCTTCTTCTTTCCTATCCCGCTTTTGTGATCTTCTTTTCATATCATCTTAGGATACATGTTGAGCCAAACATGTACCAATATTTTGACCACATCCATTGCACACGTCATTGATCTTATCAAGCATTTGTAATCTGTTTGTAGTGTACAGATGCTTTTGGATCTGTGGATGTTGATTCCTTTTTTATGGTTTCCCCCTTTGAGTTTGGATTCCTTTTTCATTTTCATTTATAGGATTGTACCATCATTACAATTCACAATTCCGATACTTGTTGCAGACCCATAGCTAAACTACAAATCTTTACTTCTTGATATATTCATCATGATATTGTTGGTTATTATTCTTAATGTGTTGTTCTATATATGGGGATCCATATTTTAACTTCATCCTCATATCCACCCCAATCATGGTGGTAGGTTTAATATAACCTTTCCTCATCAATAATTGTAAAGAATTATTCTTCCAAACTATACTTTTTGTGGTAAAACCATTATACTAATGAGTATATTATGGTATGAATGGTGACGTTTCCATAGAAGATGTCGCCATTGGATTAAATGATGATTTAGTAGTACTTTTGGAATCATTATCTTCAGTGAAAACATGAGTGGAAAAATCTATTATTCTAGTTGGTTGGGATGTTTTAGTTTGGGGTTATTGCTAATTTTTCAATGTCACCTGCAATTTAAAACATTTCATGTTGGGAGTGTTCTTATCATCGTCAATTGATATTTGGTTTCATTCCCTATTCTCCTTCGGCTTTTTTAATTGTTATTAATGCATTATTTTTAATTCCTGTAATGAAATTTTAGGCTACTTAACAATGTTATATTTTTCTTCTAGTCGAGTTTCATTAAAAACCATTGAAATATTGTTAGAAATTTTAAATTCATGGAAATATTCTACAAACACAATCTCAAAATAATTCTGTCTCGCAAATACTTACTTGAAATTCATTAGTAATATCATCAATTAATTCATTACCAATAAAAATTGATTCTTCTTATGCCTCCACATGTATTGCGAGAGTGTTGAATATGAAAACTCTTTTAGCCAATGCATTTTATATGCCATAAAATTCTTCTTTTAGATATAAATTTTCATATTGAAGAGTTGTAATTCTTGTAGCAATAAGTATTTCCTCTTATACATGGACATTATTTAGATGATATTTGAGTGTAGTTTGAAGATCACTAATTGATATATCATCCTCACAGCTTGAAAATTCTTCATCACATGAATAATATGTATTATCACATGTTGTACCATTCAGATTACCTTAAGTAAAAGGTGTCATTACATTAGTAGTAATATTATTCATTATCTTCCTTATTTTTTATTTCTGTTATTTTTAGTCTTGGAAGATATCTCTATTTGATCTTTCTCACTCATATCCTCAAATATATACTTCATAAAGACAACAATGGATGTTTTACATTCATCCATCACTCTGATACCAATTCATGTTCCATGATCAGTGAGAATCATTGAGAGGAGGATGTGTTGAAACAACGATCCCTTTAAATATTTATAATAATTGATAATTTTCAATTAAACCTATATGGCTGGTAAATTCCTCAATTTAATCTTCTTGTGTCTCTCTGATTTACATCGAATGATGATGTAAATATAAAGTCACTGAACACAAGGTTTCACATGGTTTGGTTCAAATACCTACTTCTTGTTGTGTTGGTTATTCTCCCCAACATAGATTCGCCCCTATAATCTTATTATCAATTAAAATGATCGATATAGAGCCACACTGTATATATCTATATTTCCAGATGAGTTTATTTAACTATTTCCCATAGTGTTACCAATGACCCCTTAGCCTGCTCCAGAGTGTCAATGAAGTACTCTTCTCCTCCCTAGATCTCATAGGGGTTTTATAGCTCCCAAGTCACACAAGAATAGCTCTTTATTTGACTTATCTCTTGATTAATTATAGATTCGCCTTATTCTATTCCCCACAGTCTTTTGGAATCACACATTCCTATGTATCTCTTCAAGAATATTAAATATCCTATGGCATGGTATGTTGTCCTTGCTCTATAACATTGATCACTTTTCTGATAATCCCATAGTTTATTAGTGCTCATGAAATTCATTATTCTTTCGATGAAGAATTTTCCTCAATTATATGTGTGCATGTGATGCACAATACCCCTTCAAGAATCATGGTTGGAACTAAGGATCTTGAACTATGTTAGCTTTTTCGGTCTTCTTGAATCCTCAAACATTGTAAACTTAGATAAAAGATATTCTTTAACTCTGCATGTCTTCTATCTCAATTATAATCAACATCATGCATGAATTTAATGTAATTCAAGCATCTGGTATTTTATATCTCAATTAATTATTCTTCATGCATGAGTTTCTTGTAATTGCTTCTTCTTGTTTACAGATATGCACTTATAATCTTGATTCCCCCTTTTACGTGACTACATGTGTGCATGTACATACAATCATGCATGAAAAATAATCTTCTTCTCTTTTTCTTGTGTGAATACCCAATGGGTATAATTCATTGAGCACACATACTTACTCTTCTTATTTTCCCTTTTTATTCTTCTCTTTTTGGTATTTATCACACACACATACTTGGTCTTTTTAATTAAGGTTCAATATGTGTGTTTTTTATTTCATCCTTAATCCTTCTTCACAAGTGAACACACATTTTCATTTGTCTTTGTTGAATGTGAATATTCATGAATGAATTCATGTGTATTCATGTACACCATTCATATGATACTTTTTATTTTACACAAACTTGGGTGTCTCAAATCATTTGTGTTATTGCAAGTATATCACACATCCCTTCTACTTATTCAAACATATATGTTCATGTATACATTCACTAATCCTACTCACAAGATAATTTCTTCACAGAACCATGCACACCCTCATTTTCTCTTATTATGCCAGGGAAGTGTATGTGTACAATTTACCCTTATGACCCCACCATCTCTGCATGAAGCCAATGAGGTTCATGGCTCAGGTACCTTCGCATGGTATCATAAGGGTGCATTCTCCAGTTTTGTACATTCAATAATGCCTCCACAAATCATGATGAGGGATTATTAAAATTGATCATCTGTTTGTGGGGTTCCTTCACACATTGGGTGAACAGACTTTTGCAAACCAACAGGTTCCCATTTCATCTCTTTGTGAACCAAGAGTACTATGTATTTGTCATTAATGCGAGGGGAGTACAGGACTTCTTCCTCGTTTCATCCTTCAAGAGTGTGTAACACATGTTGAAGGGAAGTAGGATAATCTTCTCCATCACGTAGAAAATATTCACGGTACCTCTACATTTTGAGAACCAAGAATATTCACCTTAGCTCTATTTCTTTGGAGAAACACGAGCTCCTTCTAACGAGATAAAAGTACCCCATTTAAAATCAGTTCATCTCCTTTTATTGGAAGAAATGTGTGTTCATATACTTGGGGTTTACGGATTCAAAATACCGAGATATCCTCCCTTTATACCATTCAAACCAAGAGTCAATATATTTCGATAATTTTGGTTTATTTCCATTAAATGGATCTCATTCATATTCAGTTAGAACATCACATACCTGCATTTAAGAATACATGCAACGCTTTATCATGAATGCCTAAGGTAAATGACGTGGCCTCTCACATTTGGTTTATTTGGCCATGTGCGATATTCTTTATTTATTTCATGCTTGAAAATTTAGTTGCATGCATGGTGTCATGTTACTCAGATGATCATTATACCTTTAGGTTTGTACTTCATTGGTGGCTAGAGTTAGATCAAGGATGCCTTGCATTGGTAATGGCATAGTGGTTGGTGTCTCGTGGTCAGAGGTTGATGATGACATGATGAAGGAGATCAGACCACCCTTCATTAAAATAGTGAGATGTGGGGATTGATGAGTGATGGTGCTTAGAATCTTAGATCCAGATTGAGATGTGCGGCTGAGATCTCATACAAGATCGGATGGATGGAAGGAATTGATTAGGCAGTTAAAAATTTTGTCCCACATAGAAATGTGGAAAAGTGATGCTCACAGTTTAAGTATCATGACATGGCTTCCAATAGTCATGATTCTCTTCCTCCCCTCATAGTACCACTCCAAACCGTGTTCACACATTGTGCATGCTCTATGCCCAATATCTACTCCCCATGTTGATCATTGTATGTGATCATGTGGTCTTATTCATGGCATACACTCTTTTCCCATGTTGGGATATCTTTGAGGTTTCCAATGGGTGTGGTTGACCATTGGTTCCTTCTTGTGATTGTGATCTATACCCTCGGTTTCCCCTCTTCACTGGCCTTTATTTTTCAATGTAAGGCCTTCTATGTTAAAAAACATGTGTAAAAGAGTGCATAACCACCTTTTTCCTCCTTTTATTGAATAATAGATGATGTATGGGACTATTTTTTACATCATGAATTGAAGCATAATTCATGGAATCATTATTGTGAGTGATGAGTTCTATTTTAAACACAAGTTTTCTTATTTCAGGATCATTAGAAACAGTCATATGATTTAATTCATAACCTTAATCCAATTAGAATCCTTTGGATGAATCTTCCACTTTTATCATGAAAAATAGTATTATGTGGGGTTATTCAAATGTTTTAACAATATTTAATTATTTGACACAAAATTTCGAACTTGATATCAGTTATAAAATCAGCTCACTTGAGTAGAGAATGATAATTATTTACATCCATTGTCAAAGAGTGAAAATATCATTGGCATTTGATTTGGAACAAATTCCCCTCTTTAATCATAATCATCACCACTTTTCTATACACATAATAAAAATTGACATGTTATTGAAATATTATTAAAAACAAATGAAACACCATTCTCAACAATAATGTTGAAATAACATTTATTTTAATATTTATAATATCTTTTATTTGAATAATTTATTAATGAAGAAATCACTACATCATCATTTTGTAATTAATAAATTTATTTATTGAATCTATAAAAATTATAAATAAAATACCATTAAATAGAAATTTTTTTTTTGATATATAATGAATATTTATAGTTAAAGAGATCATTTATATAACCCCATATTATAATATTTTTTAGTAAAAGATAAATGTTTATGTTTTATTTCTTATTACGTTAAATTAATTATTATAAAATTTCTTTTTCACAAACAAGTGGGTTTGTAGGGTCCCAAAATCAACCCCAGGATTCCCATGGTCAGACATATATCATCCAATAGGATTAGGACATGTGTTAGGTTAGTTTATATCATTATAAAATTATTTTTTTAACCTTATTTACAAGACTTACCCATTAACCATGGTTAATAAACTAATTAATCAAGTTATTATTACCAATGTCTATAAATTAAAGGTATATTTTCACACAATTTGGATCTTCTGATTCAAAATATGGAATCCATTTTTCCAAATTCAAAAAAGATAATTTGGCGTAATTAATTTAAAATTTATTTCCATTTTCAAAACTATAAAGCAAGTTTTTATAAAGTAATACATCTCCAAATATTGACATGGGGGTATATCCAATTTCAATGGGAAATTTTGGCTAATGACGAAAATTGAATTAAATTATAAAAAAATCCAATTAAACATTAAAAAAAGTAATTGGAAAATTTAACTATAATAATTAATAAAATGAAAATGTGGTTTGGAATTAAAATGTTGTATTTTTCAATATTCATTAAAAATGACCATTTTCAAAAAATTACATAAAAATTTATCCCAAATAAATTTTGGTGTACCTATTTTATAGAGGAATGTTATTTTTTAAAATAGAATATATAATAGTGAAAAAAATTTAAAAATTATTCACCATTAAAAGGCTGTAAAACTGTATTTTTAGAAAAATAATTCTTTTATCCCAAAAATTGAATTTCTTCTTATATCATCTCTTTAAAACATATAACATTACTATAAATCATTCAATTGATTATATAAAATTTATTTTTGATTATATATAAATCCATTAATAGTGATATGATTTTATAAACACAATTATTCTTTTTCTAAATAGGTTTTCAAAAAAACATATTTTATATTAACTTGGTTTTTATTTCCTTCTTTAAAAAATTTGGTAACCAATGAAGCCTTATTTATATATGTGTAAACAATATTTTCATAATTTTGTTGATTCCATTCATTCCTGCCATCCCAATGGATCAACATTCACTAATATTTAAAATAATAATATTATTGTTGTACTATTTTTTGGTATAGCTCAATGTTTTGGGCAACCAAAGATTTCAGAGAAACCCATTGTTGCATGTCGAGTATGCTATTGGAAAAAGTTTCCCCTTTAAAGAAAATTTAATATTTATTTACAAATATTAATAGTAATTAAAATTTTTTATTCTGTTAATATCTGGGTCATTATAGATTAATTCTGAAAAGTCATAAATTACTAATGAATCAATGTGCAAAATTATAAATAATATCTAGATGATTTTTCTCAATTAAAAGTGAGTTATATTTTTTTAACTAAAATTTCATTTTTAAACTACAAATGTACAATTTGAGTCATATCCGGAACATAATGAATCTAATAGAGGTAAAGCTAATTCCTACACTACCTTGATTTATTGAGGATACTTTTCGCAATGTATATAAATATTTTGAATGCGATTTATCAGTTTTGAGTATGTTGGTAGTCATTATTACTAAAATTATGTTGAATTTTAAATAAAAACACTAAATTGGATTCATACTGGAAACAAAAAACATCCTTTTGAGTTTAAGGTTATTTCTACACATCATAAATAAATTTTAGATTATTTTCCTAATGTTTGAAAGCAATCTGAATGTGTTTTCTCAGTTTTGAGTATGTCAGTTCTCTGTTTTACTTAAATTAATGTCAATTTTAAATAGAAATATGTAGTTGTAGTATTAATGGTCATAACATTATTTATATTTAGGGGAAGATAATTATTATATTACCCAAATGACATATGGGTCATTTTTTTAAAATTATCTAATTAATTAATATTTGTTTTCAGAATTTTGAGTGTGCCACTATTTTTTTTACTAAAATGACTTTTTCAGCTAGAAACACACACATTGAGTCAAAATGATCACATAGTGATTTTGATTCACATGAAAATAAATCTTACACATGAAATTGACATACGAATAATTTTCATAAATTATAATGTTAATATGAGTACCTTTCTATGATATTAGTGTGTGTAACATTTCGAAAAATATTTATAGTTTTAAACTGATAATGGATAATTTAGGAGATACAGAGCACACAATGCATTTTATTGAGGTTATGTTGATTAATACAATGAAAAATTGACATATGCCTCATCATACTAAATAAATAAAACAAATAAAAGTTATTTTATTACTTTAGAGTATGTTTGTTGATTTTTTTACTAAAAGTAATATTTATTTTTCAAAAAAGACGCACATGGAGTTATAATAGGAACCCCATGATTTGGATTTAGGTGCGGTGGATTTATACACATCAGAAATAGATTTATATTAATTTTTTAAAAGTTTTAAATAAACATGAATTTGTTTTCTCATTTTTGAGTATGGCATATGTTTTTTTATAAAATATTATTTAAAATAGAAATCATGAACATTGAGTCATTACAGTCACATCCTGTATCGGTTTGAGATAAGTCTAATTCCTACTCATCGGAAATGATATATGAATAGTTTTCCTAAATTATATATAATATTAGAAATATTTTTCATTGTTTTCATTGAGTGACACTTTTGGAACTAAAATTTAAATTTTAAGTGGATATCAAATAGTTTGAGTCATATCATATATACTATTCAATAAAATGAGATAAAGATTATTTATATATGCACAAATGAATTATAAATCATTTTACTAATGTATCAAAACAATTTGAATTAGTTTTCTTAGTATTGATTATATTAGTTATTTAATAAAATTAATGCCAATTTTAAAAAAATATTCTCTATGAATTCTACTAATCAAATCGTGAGTAAGATTGAGTTTCATCTAACTCTAACACATCCAAAATGTATTATGGATCAGTTTATTTGATTTTAAAATCAATCTGAATGAATTTTATAATTTTTAGTATTTTAATTTCCATTTTTACTAAAATTTCATTTTCAACGAGAAACACTTACATTGAGTCAAACAAGACTTATAATTTGTTGGATTGATGTGGGAATAATTCCCACACATTATAAATGAGTTTGGAATCATTATATAAAATTAAAAAGATTGTTCATGTGTATTTTATTATTTTTTATTGAGTGAAACTTATTGTACTAAAATATCAATTTTAAACTCATAATGGAAAATTTGATTCCTATCAGGCACATTGTGTATCATATATTGGGTTGGTTGATTATTATAAATCATAAGTATTTATAAATTATTTTTATAATGTACCAAAACAATATGAATATATCTTCCCTGTTTTGAGTATTCCAGTTTTCTTTTATAATAAAAATAATGAAAATTTTAAATAAAAAGTCACACATGGTGTCACATGTTTCACATTATTTGTCAAATTGAAGTGTGGATTTTTACTACATGTCCTAAATTAAGAAAACCTCCACTAAAATTGATATTTTGATTCTCATTGGCTTTATCTAATGATCTTCCAACACTTTATATTGATAATTGAACTGCGGAGTTGAAAATTTGACAAATAAAGAAAACAGAAAACATGGTAGCATTGGAAAATAAGAACATATTATCTCTATTGTGTCTTATTGTGGATAGTTTAAAGAATAATATGTCTTCACAAAATATATTTGAGAAAAACTAAATAATTATTAGCTAAAAATAATACGGTAAATAAGTTATAAATATTAGATAAAATTATGAAAATGTAATTAAATTAATAGGATGAATTAAATATTTAATGTTTGTTGTGTACATTATTGGACTATTTACTTGTTTTAATTATCTTAATTGTTTTCCGAATGTCCAATATCTTATGAGCATGAACGCCTTATAAAAAATCACCCCATATCGAACAAAATAACCCTCCTATATAATAAACAATTATTATGTGAGTAATATTAAAAATAAATAAATTAAAGAAAAATATGAAATAATAAATTAATTCTATAGACCATGATTTTATTGTGAAGACATAAATATTACCATCTAATTGAGTAGATTCAGTTTCATTGCTCTTCATGCAAATTAAGTGCACTGAACTAGAAGTAAATTGATAAATTTAAACACTATGTAGATGAAAATGTTCTATGGGAGAATATGTTTTTGGATATTTTGGTGTAGAAATCCATGAATAATGGAATAGATTATAATAATAAAAATGTAATTTAAAAATATTAATTCCTAAATGTTAATGGGAAAAAATATTAGATAAATTTATGAAATGGAAGTCAAAATACAAATATTAGATAAAATGAATAAAATTTTGATTACAGTAAGAGTAGAAGTATTCCTTTTCAAAATGGTTGTATAAATATTTAACAGATTTCCATGTTTTCATTATATGAGTTGTGGCATTGAATTCTAATATCTAACAAGCATGAGAAGCTTCGAAGAGACCACCACAACTCAAAAAAAATCCTCCCATAAAATAAAAAATATGCCAGTTATACTAAAAACAAATGAATAAATCATAGATTTGAAATAATACTTTATTTTTATATATAGTGAGTTTATTTTAAAATAGCAATATGACCTCGATGATTGAGTAGAGTGAGTGATGATAATATTATTACAAAATTTAGTGATGTTAACTTTATATAAAGGGATATATACTATTTTTGTAGTGCTGAAATGATTTTGAGGGACAAGAATTATCTGGATTTTTGGTGTATAATTTCAAGAACAATTGATTAAATTTTCTAAAATAATAAAAATTCAAGCAGTAAAGAAATTTCAATCAATGATTCATGATATAATTTTTCTACAAAATAGAGAATGTATATCATGAAATTACTTTTATATGTTACCAGAGGTTTTCCTTTGGTATAATATATTCTTTCATGAGATTGATTCCATAATAACATGCATAAGACATTTTTTATAAGAGTTTTTAAACATTTAATTTATATTTTGTTAATGGGGTAGATAATATAAAATATTATGAGTAAAAAATTTTACATTAAAAAATATTTTAAATTATCAATGAAATATGTTTTATTTTTCTACAGGTTTTAAGGATTAGGATCCTCTATTGAGAATCTATATCCTCTCATTATGGTAACCTATAATTTAGAAGTCATTTTCTACATTGGGACTGACATTAAATTATTGAGTTCTCCTTATTAAAGGGTGATCCTTGATTGAATTTTCATTTAAAAAGACTGTTTTTTAGTCACTAGTAGTAAAATGGACCAATAACTGTCCTCTGGATCTGATTCACTAAATAATAGCACTACATTGGATTCTGTTATAAATGGCTCATAATTTTTTCCTTCCAAATGAAAATTCACCATCATGATGCTCATTTAATTTACTATCACAAAACTATAACTTTAATCCAATTTACAATGGAAATCGTAACATGAACTGTTGTATAATCCAAGTCATATATCAATTAAATAATGACAAAATATGACATATAATCATAAATTGGATTTATATCCATGGAACTTGATATGTACATCTTATCTTCCATAAGCGTGAAACCAGTATTTTGTATCATAATTTTTTTATCATATTTATTTATATAAAAATTATAACAATATATTAGAAAACCAGTGAAATATATATAATTTTCATCTGGTATTCAGGCACGCCATCAAATTCATTCAACGGTTCAATTAAAATTTTCAGATAATTCCATATAAATATAATCTAAGAACCATCCTATAAACTTTTAATTACATGTATTTGATATCCATCCATCATCCCATAATGGATTAAAATCTCTACAAATTTCATTATGGAATTAAATGTTTAGATCAACTTCTTAACTGATTAGTAAAATATAATGGTTTTCTTTCTTACACTATATAAAAGTAATTATAAAACTAAATATATCAGAAATCCCATCTCCCAAAAGGCCTATATGGTGATGAGACTTTGAGAAAATGATGATATCAACATATAATTTTTACATTTTAAAAAATTATATTGATTCTTAAAAAATATATTTTTCTTCAACAAAACCTTCCAAATTAATTTGATTCTTATTATACCCATTCAAAATAATCGTAAACCATAAAATGGGCTACATCTATCTGTAATGGACATGACCAAAAAAAATTAACCCCTACCCAATTGTACTATCTAGTTTCCAATTATATCAATTTATTATTGTGGTAATAACATATTTAATGAGTATTATATGATTGAAAACACGTTATTCATGAATTGAAACCTATTTTTGTCTAAAAATTCACTTCATATGGATTTGAAAAAGATGTCGAGTCTAATTCATTAAAACACATATTTTTAGAGAAGAATTAAAGGGAAAGAAACAAGAATAAAATCTTCAATGAATAGTTTATAGTCATGAGATATTAGTCTATATAACATTAATTTAGTAAATTAAATTTATTTTATTATATTTAATGATTTCCCCATGAAAATTTAAACTATTATGGAAACAGAAAAGTTTCAATTTACATTTCTATAAGGAGTGTATGTTTCTGGAGGAATAAAATTTTACCCTTTACCCATCACCAGTTCCAACTCTTCCCTTGTCCCATTTTCAATAATATCCAACCTACCATTGATGCCATCATTCATTTTTTTCAGGCACATTTAGTAACATTCCAAAAAATCTATCAAATATGTGTTTTTTACATGTACTGAATTAAGAAAATATCTATCAAATGAACACATCAAATTTTGTCATTGAATGAAAATAAATATCTTCTTCCAACATGATTCCATATGGTTTTTCAAATATAGTTTACAGAAAAAGATTTAAGTTTTATTATTTTATCTAACATTTGATAACTCATTAGGGGATTTGGTGTTGTACATTTTTTGATATATCTCATCGAATGAAGCTATCCATGATTGTTATTTATGTCATCGGGTTAAACATTTCTCATGTAAAAAAACAATATTTGAGAAATGTTTCAACAGAGCTGTGTATGAAAAATCATCAAAAACGGGACACCCCAATATTCCGTTAATGTTATATATTGATAGTGTCCCATATATATGGATGCAATTTATTTTCCAATTCAACATTGCCCTCAGTATAAATTATTAACTTCTACGACCATCAATCATTGTAACACATTTATCCCATTTAAATTTGAAATATTCAATCCATGGATCTATATAGCCATCAATATCATTACTCTGTTTCATTGGCATTGAAATAAGACAAGGAATGATAATTGTTTTCCCACATTATGCATAACCATGGAGTCATGTTTTAATTTCTCATCACAATGGGCCATGTACTATGAGTACTACGCTGTGCACGAATAGTATTTATTCCATCCTTAAATAATGAAAGATAATTTTTTCTCAATTAATTTACAAATTTGGAATACTCATAATCAATTATATCCTACAGTGGAGAATCTGCAGGATGACATCTGCTCTTGTATTTAATTCTAGTATATTCATTCCTTGGCGATTTTCTATTTGTTTCCCAACATCCTTATAGTCTTATAAAATGTGGGATGATGCGATTTTACCATAAATATTTTTAATAACTTGATTCAATTTTTATCTATTGACATACACTATACATAGGGAATTATATAACCTACTCATGGCCCTTTCCAAACAATATGAAACCATTTTGACAATAATTTATTTGTTTTTTGATCATTTACATTGAATATATAATTAATTTACCATCATATGTTCGACATGGTAGTTTATTTTCTTCTGGTATGGTGTCATTCAATAAACCAAGTACTTATATAAAGATCATGTCCCTCCAGGATCTTCTATATTTTGAATTATATGTATTCAATACAGTTGACAGGGTTGTGCAGTACAACTAGTATATGATGGTCAATTATAACAACTATTAATGTTCTCAAATAACATAATAAATATATTATATAATATTAAATTTAAATTTTTATTTCATCAATGTGATCTCCATTATCATTGAAATTATGATTTATATCAAATGAAATATAAACCATAGTATCATCTTATTTGGTGTGAACATTCAATTTTTCTCTATGCTTAGTCCAGATTTTTTATCTCTGACCCATTCCATGACAAATCAAATGTCTTTAAAAATCTATCGGAGTAATTTTTCACGAATAACTACCACATAAACATGGAAAAACGTTTTTAGAAGGGTTTCATGAATGATCTATTGAAAACATGATAAATCGTTTAACTTAATATTAATACTATTTAGTAAGATGACTACTATATATCCATTTTTGATTCATATCAAACCAATTGTGTTCAAAAAAAATTATTTTCTAAAATAACTCTATAAATAAATATATTATAATCATTATAAAATTTGATATTTTAGATAATAATAATAATGAATACCCAAATTTTTATTATTTCATAGAATTTATAAATTCCATGAATAAAATGGGTAATTGAATTAAAGAAAGTAATGAAACCACTATAGTAGGTTTTATCTCCTAAATTTATACAAATGTAAAAGTAGTAAAAGAAATTCATCATCATTACTCATCTCCCAAATAGTTATCATGGCACTTTTGGTTTGAAACTAATCCTCCATATCCTATGGATAAGTGCTAATGTGGCTCAAATTAATCTCAACTATAGTCATTCGTTGGGTAACTACTGGTTAGACTAGTATAAGAAACATTATATAGAAGGGAGATGATTATTAATAAAAATTTGAAATAATAACTATTTCGGATATGAAGTTGTTGAGGAAGATAGTTGTATGTAATTTGGTTTATTAAAAGGGGTAATTGATTCCGTTTATGATAATTACTCCATTGGAATAAGTATTAACTCTTGGAAGATTGAAGGTTAGATTTGGTGGGAATACACATTATTATCTATTATTAAAGGTTTCATGGTTGGGATATGTAATTATATATGAATTCTTGTGGCCTCTATGAATTCTATATTAATAAAATAAATCCAACATTTAATAATTTCAATTCTCTAACTAATGCTGTACCGCCTCTATTAAAATTAGCTATCAATACTCTCTTAAATCCCCTTGACAAATGAATTTATAATATTGAAAATTAATGAGTAAAAAGAAACCCAAATATGATAAAAAAGAATAAAAAAATCTCATTCCATCCACTAAAAGTTATAAAAAATTATTCTTGAAACTTTTTCATACATAATATTTTATTTCATGTACATTGTTCATAATTAGATATTCATAGGGGTGGATCCAGTAAATGTAAACCTAAAATGATGATTTCATTAAAAAAATTTATAATAATTATTCCCTAATATATAGATTCTGATAAACTCCATTCACTATTTTTGGAATAAGTGATACAATAACAAAAAGATTTATTACATTTAATATTAATGGTATGTCTAATATTTTAACACATCTCATTATTATAATTGATATTTAAATTTAAAAATTATTTGTAATGTAAAATATAATTTTAGGAAAATAATTTGCCTAATAATTATTACTGTTTTAGACATCTCAAAATTATTTTTTAGTAAATTTATACTAGAATTATCTCTAGACAAGTTGAAAATAAGAATTATTTTCAAGCATAAGAAGACAGGTCTTTATAAGAAAATTTCATTTTCTTGGAAATTATGGGTTCTATGGTAATTTATAGCACATAATATATAATTTTAGTCATAAATAGATAAATAATAGTAATTATAAAAGAGATATATATTTTATGTTAAATGGTAGATGACCCACGCTTACCAAAATACATTAAAAGTGAGATGAATCGTCATATGTAAATTACGATGGTTAATTTCAAGCATTGAATAATCTATATTGATAATTTAGATAATCAAATAATTGTATGAATGATTTTCATGATTTTATAAAAGCATATATTAATGTGTAGAAATAATTTAAAATTTATTATTTTATAATGAATAAAATTTAAGAGAAATTTTTTTGATGATTGAAGACAAATGGATTTACAAAATAATTATCATTTTATATTAGATGATGGTAGTTCATCTCACATGACTAGTAAATTGATTTAATTAATGATTTTTGACAAGTTTAGAGGGTATATATTACTTTTTAATGGTGGATCTCTTATGATAAATTGTATTCATTTAAATGATGTTGGTAAAAATGAAAATTTTAATGAATTATATGTTTTTAGATAAGTTGAAGTAAAACACTCATTGGGTTTATTAAATGTTTTGTGGATTAAATGAATTTATTTTTAAGTATTAATAATGAATGGGTTGTAATTTCAAAGATAGGTATATTTTTACAAAGGATTAAAAAACCTATCAAACCATATTCTATTTTGAGAATGTTAGAAATTTATGGTAATTGTGTTTAAAAGTGGAAATTTATGTGTGGTACTGAAAAAATGATCATATTAGACAATAATACATTTATATACAAACATAAATAGGGTGTTTTGTGATTTTTTTCCTCAAATTTTAAAACTAATAGATAATTTTTACAAATTAAAAATGCGGTTGTTAATAACTAAAATAATAAATTATTCATTTAAATGAAATAACCCGTATAGGTTATTCACTATGATATATAAAGACACACATACTATATATCAAATCATTGTGATAAGTACTTCATTTAATCCATTTATAATAATTCTAATATCATATATATATTGTTTTTGTTATATATATATATATTAAGGGGGATTGAAATTTTAAAAAAATTATTAATAATGAGTTTCATAATGTGGAATTGAATCATATAGTAAATTATGAGGTTTAGTATATGACAGACATGTTATAAGGGTAAAAATAATATATATATTCTCCATTGGTATAGCACATTTTATGTCTTTGGTATTTCTTATAATGATGGTATTTTGGATCATTGATTATTTTTACCACATTATTATATTTCTGTTATTTTGTTTATATTTTGAAAAAATGTAAAATATTGGGGATTTAGAGAATTTGTTAAAATAAAATAAAAACAATAATCAAACATTAAAATTATGATTAATTTATTATTAGAATAATTGATCAATCCTTTTAGGATTTCCGTTATATGTATTTAATGCATTCCATAATGTATTGTACCAACTTAATTATCACTATATGTTAATGATAAATATCATTCACCTAATTTCCTGAGATGGTTATTCCCATTTATAAATCTAGTGAATTAAAATCACATGTGCATCGAGACTACTATTTTCTATGTCCAATGGAATGTGGAATACCTCAAATGAGAATCATACACAAGGCCTCCACATCCATTAGGATAAATAAATGAAAAGAACACAATTGTACATATCCAGTGTTCACTAATTCATTCCCTATATTTTCACAACTATCTATCATATTCAAGATAAATTTTTATAGGGGAATCATTGATGATACATTCATGTGGAATTATTAATCCTATATAAGGAAACAAGAAAAAGAATATTAAGGTTCAATACAATCCCAAAATAATAGAAAGTGTAATAGATAATGAAAAAAATAAAAAATTAAAATGGTAAGTGATCATAAACCCAAAATCCTAGATTTGAGAAATTAGATATTCATTCTAAAATGGAAATCAGGGATGGATAATGAATAGAATGGTATAATGAACAAAAGGTAAAAATTAGATATCACCAATCAAGAAATAAATGAGTGTTAGGAGGAATATTTATGATGTAATTTTTTTAATGCTTCTATCATTCGAGCCATGGATTCAAACCATGTCAATTTTTAGCATTGATTTGATCATTGATTTGATCTTGGATTAAACGAGGTGTGTCATCTGCATATGGATTCTGAAAAAGCCACGATTATCATGAATGGTTCGAGACTAGGTAGGGTTCTTTGAATATATATTGGGACTTTTACCATCACATTTGAAAAAGAGATGATAAATCTCCATTTTATCAATGATGAATTAATAAGCTCTAATAAAAAGGAATCATTATCATCGCTAAAAAAACCCTTCTAAATGATTTATAAATTATAATTAATTTTTTTAAATATATTTACATAATTATAAATTTAATAGTTATATATAAATAGAAATACTTTAAATATAATCAGTATTAAAATATATTTATTATAATTTTAAAATTATTTTAAAATAGAATTATTCATTTATAATTATATGACACTTTATAAAAAAATAATATATATATATATTTATATCATTAAATATATTCTTTTTTAAATCAAAAAATAATAACATAATATAAATATATATATATTTCATATAAATATATAAATATAAATACCGTAAACATATTAATAATTTAAATAAATTTATTATATTTTTTTAAATTAGCTTAATATATATATTTATAATTATTTAACTAATTTTTTAAAAATTAATACTTATTTATTTATAAATATTTTTATATAAATATATAAATATATTAAATATTAATTTATAAAAAATTTTATTTATAAATATTTACATTTAAATAAATTTTTATCATTTTAATTAATATTTAATCATAACCACGTGCATGTAAAAAAAGAGGAAAATTGAATAAATAAAAATGAATACATTTACAATATTGAAAAAATTGATAATTTTTATTAATTAAGTATAAAATATTAAAAAATATTCATATAAATTGAAATAAATATGAATTAATACTGGAAACTATTAAAACATTTATAATAAATATATATAAAAAATACTAGAAATTGATTACGTTCTCAAAAAAATAAAAAAAATATTAAATATCATAAACGAATTAGTACATATTTTTGAAATAAAATTAAAACTAAATAAATATAATTTACCAATAAAAGACATGACTTATTATATATATCTTGTTATACAGAAATTTTTTAAATTAAAACAAAAATTTAAGTAAATTACAATAATATTATTTGTATGTGTTTCTATAAAATATTTCAGTAAATAAATAAATAATTCTAACTGTGAATTGTCTATATATTACTTATGTATATTTGTATTTAAAACAATATAACTCAAGATTTATATATGATAAATTTAAAAATTAAATGAAATTCTCTTTTTTCCGTTACATGATGCAATTCGTCCATATTTTTTAGCTGTATTCTAAATTTTTTTTTAAATAAATGATGGGGAAGACAACTCATGGATCAGAAAAGTACAACTTATGGAGGTCTAAAGTAGTTAATTCTAGGGTAATAACATTGGACAAAGGATATAATTTCAATAGGTAGAGAACACAAAATTTTGAAAATGAGGTATGAATCCTCAACACATCCTACCCGAGAATGGGCATCTGTTGCAAAGATGGATTCCCTTTTGGTATTATATATATTTCTCCCTAAATTAAACTCCACTAAATAACTTGTAGTGAGATAAATTAGATCCCAAAGAGGGGATATATTCCCTTGAAGATTATGCACCATCACCTTGATATCTGACTCAATATCATGAATCTATAGCCAAATCCTTTTTCTTATAATAATCCTCAAATGCAGCACTCTCACCTCATCACTCATGAAATTCCATACTCCATAAAAATAACTGAATGTGATGAGAACTAATCTATTTGAGTATCTGATAAGACCATCACATTTCATTTTACCATTCATGTAAGATCCTTTAACATTGAGTTTTTCTATTTTATTAGGGATTCCATCTAACCCAATGACTCTGAGAATTGGCTATGACAACATGTTTGTTGGGGAAGATACGCAATGTCTCTGAATTCTGACATCATTTGATAACTGTACCTAGATCATAATCCTAAACAGTAATTATTTCCTGCATTTAAGATATCCATTGTTTATTAACGATCCTATCATGAATTATTTCCTCCCTAATATTTAAATTGATCGATATAAAATTTATACAACAAATCGTATCCACAATATCTTAACTCTATAAACCACTAAATCTGTTAGAGATAAGAGATTTTAGGAAATAGATTCATTTATGAATGCTAGTTGATTCATGTAATACAAGAGATTAAATTCCCAATAACTATGTTAAAAAAATGTGATAACTGACACCATCTGTGGTCATTCAAAACAAAAATAATGGGAGTCCAAGAACCATTCTATTGAATGATATCGTCCATAGAGATAGTCTAATTTGATACCCTCCTGAAAATTAAGTTCATTCTCATTAGGACCTCATAGCACTATAATCTATCATCCCATTCATCAAGAACATACTTGAAATTTATCATTAAATTATATTCACATTTACAGAATTTACCAGAACTCAATATAGTGTAGTAACACTTATCATCCTCTTTGTTCATCATAATTCTTTTGAAGATATTCATCTGCTCGCTATTCAATTGTTTTAATTTTCATTTTATATGTATCAATATATTTAATATGAACTATTTAACAGTAATTATAATTTATATATAGTATATTTGTTTAATTAAATTTTATCAATAAATGTGTAATTTAAAAATATCATATTTTTATATAAACTTACAAACATATTTCTTAAATTAATATTTCATTTTATTTAGGACCATTATTATCTCTAATAAGTTTCGATAAAGGCATCATTTCTGAATTCTAAAAATAAGGTGCGGATAAATCACTCCCTTTATCAGTGATAATAACAAAGCACTAATATAGGGTACATTTTATTAGTGCTAAAAACATTGATAAAGGTTATTTTTATTAAATGAATGTATTGTATTATTTTTTGATATTTAATATCAATGTTATTTCTCAATAAATTATAAACATTATGCCATGATAAATTAATAACACAAATATCCTCAAGTCCAATAAGAAGTGGTAGCATCACCTCATAATTAGACTTTTTATGTCCTCATCTGTATTAACTGAGTTATTCCAAGAGAAGTAGCCATACATTATTTCATAGAATAGAATAAATTAAGATATATCATCTTTATAGTGTGAAAAAAAACACACTTAATAAAATTAATGATATCTCAACAATATGAGGGTATTTTTTTATCAACATAGATTCCACAATATGCATCATCGTAACTAAATGGATCAGTCTTCCATTTGATGTAATATTACATCCTCAAAAAAATATTTTCCTGATTAATTATATTATAATAATTTTTCATTCTATATATTTAGATTCAATAGGTTCAGTTTGATATGAATTACAAAAAATAATAACATATATCATAATTGATTTTATAGATTAAGGATTTAACATACATCTGATTAAATTTTTATACCCCCTTCGAAAAAAGTATTTACCATATTCATATTTTGAAATAATTCATACTAATTATATAAGTGTTGAAATTGTATTAATATTTTCCAATCAAACCCATTTCAATTTTACCCAAGAACATTTTTTCTTCAGAAAGAAATTTTTATTTTTCACAAAATGTATTTATAACGGAGGAAATAACCTCATTACTCCTCGTATAGTCATTTCAAATAATGTCTTCGTATATTCTGAATACTATGCTTGTATTTAATTATAAATTCTAGGAAATATAATCTAATATATATAAAAAATTATAATTATTGATATTTCATTGTCATATAAAATTTATATATTCTTATACAGTATTCACTTTTTGAAAATCAACCTCATCAATAAGATGTCTAACATACACTAACATGGTCAAGGGGCTTGTTTAAGACAAAAAACGTTATTAAATATAACGACATCATTATAGTCTTATAAATTTAATAACTATCATGTTATCTCATTTTAAATATCATATTATAACTCACCATTGAGAATGGAAAAATTGACCTCAATTAGGAATACTTTTAAATATATTCACACTATAATTGAATAAAAATATCATATAATATAAATTCTTATTTCCAATAGAATTTTATTTTCATAATCAATGATTTATGTAATATAATATCCATTACTCACGCATCATTCATTAATTCCCACAACATCCTCTTTCTTATTAAATATTAATTATACCAACTACTATGTTATAAACAGATTATTTTTGTTATGTTTTTGAAATGACTACCAAGTCTCATTATTATCAATATGGTAAAATTTAAAATTTATTTAAAAATCCCAAGATTATTACCCCAATTATTCTTCAGAAATTTTACATTTTCTTGGGAGATCTATAATGTATGACATGTCATTCATAATTTTATCTTACCCTCTTCGTATTGTCTATGATTTCCTCTATGTTTTTAGACCATAAATTTCATTCAATACATTGGATGAATTTAATATTATTGATCCTCCTCACATGTAGTTGTCCTATATTCTTCCCCAACATATACATCAAGGAAAATTTCATTTTATTCTGGAACTACTTTCATCTATTTAACAGAGTCATCATAAACATCACATCTGGAACATCCTTCATCATCTACCAAATTAATACTTGTATATTATTTACTATTCATATCACTTATATCTACAATTCTTATAGTATCAATGTATAATAGTTGTATATCCATAAATTTACTAGAAAATTAGTAAAAATTCCATCAATCCCTCTAGGTTCAAATTTACATTTATTTTTACCTTTTATTTTGTTGATCTAGAAGCTTTCCAACACACTAAATGTTTTCAAACATTGAGAATTCTCTATTTAAAACACATTTTCATAAGACCATAATTAAGTCTATAAAATTTATTTTGAACATGAAATTATACTATAATAGATTTCCCCCAAAAATATAAAGTGGTATTATTCTATACCCACATCATTTGAGCTATCTCTATTGCGACTTTATTATTAAATTCGAACATACCAGTTTGTTGAGATGTGTGTGGTCCACAAAGTTCATGAAAAATGAAAATATTTTCAATAAAATCCATATTATTTTTAATGTACTCAAAATCATTATATTACTACATTTTTTTGAGAGATGATTTAAAATCATTTTTAAGACTTCACTAACAAATAGTTTACCTCAATAAAGACTCCAATTATTGTTTTATAAATAAAGACAAGTAATATTACTAAAGAAAAATAATAATGAATAAAATAATGTTATTTTTTTAATTTATTTTTCATGGGTCTATTAGTTTCATATTAGATCATATCTAATGGGAAATATTTTTAAATATAAATCTTTTTTTATCAATAATTTGTAACAATACTCATCTACCATAGATATAAAACCTAATAAATCAATTTTTATCTTATAAAATTCTCAAACAAAGTGTCTTTGATTATTTATATCATAATCCATTATCCACATTGACCTCTCCTTCTATTCTAATGTTTTTTTTCATAATTTCATTTTTAGATATAATCTTATCTATGAGTCAGTAACCTTGAATAAATTACCCTTTTATAACTTCCCACTATTAAAAACCAATAAACCATTAATTTATTTCACATAGGTATATATTTATAAAACATCACATAATTTTCTATATCATACATTCATTCAACATTATCATTTTTTTATGAAATATAGAATGAAAAAATATCATAGGGATGAATGTGGTTATGAACAAGGGATCCCCCTTAATAGAAATCACACAATCATTTGAAAAAATAACATGTAGAAAGGTAAAAAATTCAAGTCATATTTGGGTCCCCCATTCATAAAATCATATTACATAAAAAAAATTACCTTCTAGGAAAGTGTGTTTCACCTCTATGTCTTGGTTAATTAACATCCTACACTTCTTGATCAAATACACCAGATCACACGGTGGATTGGATCTCCCTTTTATGGTGATAAACAAAACATTGGAGGCATATTATCAATGAATAATATTAATATTAAAAATACTACGCATATTATGATCTCTAACCATTAAATTTCCTTTTGTTACCCAAGAGGAACGTCAACCATAGTATTAACTGAACTGGAATATGTAAGATCATCATATATCTCTCACTAGTCCCCTGACCCTCATGACACCTGAAGTGTAGGATCTATAAAATTTTAATTTGATTCACTACTATGGAGTCATCTAATTGACCCAAGTCCCTTTATTTGGTTTCACACTCCCTTAATTTTCTATCACAAAACTTGGGATATAATTCAATGAGGATATCGATCCATTTATATTTAAATGAGGTCCATTTAAATTATCTACTAGAGGTCTTACCTAGAGTTTTTTAGTCATTGATATCTATTTTCTATACTCACTATTCTTATTTTTGAGCCTACCATAATACCCAAAAGACACTATAAATGGAATTTTGTTAACATCGTATTCCATTGAGTTCACATCTATACCTTCATGTCCGGAAGCAACAAACTACGACATATAATACCCCTTCACAGATAATATCAAACCCTCACTAAGAAATCAATAGTTACTCATCACCAATTCTCCTTTGAAAAATAAGTGTTATTTTTCTTTGTTATTTAGTGATATGAAGAACCTTCATCTGTGAACCAAACTCACACCCCTGTTTTGAACATTTTTATCTTTGTAGGTATTTCTATTTCACAGCCTCCATATAAAAAATCATATTTTAAGGTATCTATTTACACTGTATATTAATAGCTCATTCATCCTAGCCACTTATTAAATGTTCCATTTCCCGGATGGCCCTATTTTTGAAATGACCCAATCTCTCTTCATTGAATACATGCATATCAGGGTTTTCATTCTTGTAGATATTTCTAAACATTATATTCTGCTATTATAATAAATATAAAAATTACCACGTTGATCTAGGGTGACCCATATTTTATAAAATATGTAAATATTTAATTATAATCGTCATCATAAAATAATAATGTCATATCTCTTGTTAGCAGTGAAGATAAATAAACATTCAATATACATGCAAAATTGATCTTTGATTCATTGGTTGTAATATTTACAAATTACAACATTTCCTTTTCCATTATCATATTACTCTTGATAATTATTTTCCTATAAATATAATAGCAATTTGATACATCATTTTTAATAGATTCTAGACTTATAACATTATCTATACACATCGTATAGCCCTTGAAATATATTTTTAGTTTTTAATATTGATTTTCCACACTATTTTTTCTTATATTGTTTTTGAAGACTAACTCCGCAACAAGTTGTGTGTTCACATTTTTCTAGAACAACATGGTAATTGATAATTAAATAAACACATTATAGTTTTATGCCAGAAAACTCCCATAGCGAAAAAAATATCTAAAAAAAGAACATTGTCATTTACAATTTTTAGGTTTTCCAATTTTTTGTCTTTTCTATTAAACATTATTTTGGACATCAATCATGGATACCTATTTTGATTTAAAATTTTGATATAAAATTAAAATATTCTTATTGAGACAGGTTTTTTATTATGTATTCTTATAGTTATAATTTATCAAATATTTTGACCAATGTTTGAAATCCATGAATTTAATGATTTTTTAGACTCATTAGTGTAGTCCTAAAACTCACATCTTCTAATGTGGTTCTTCTTCTCCAACATTTTTCCCATTTTTATGACTTTGAAATCACCATGGGAAGTTGTTTTATTTGTTTATTTTATAAATCATTCTTATTTTATCATTATTTGGATACATGAATAGAATTTGGAAAAAAAGAGTCTCATGTGGTTTTATTTCTATTCTACTATGATCAATTACAGTTGAGTTAGATAATGATCCTTCTCCAACTCCATAAGCTATTTTCCACCATAATATTAAAATAGTCTCATCTTCATGAAATTTATGGTGATATTTAATCTTATTCAATATAATAGATGTTATCTTGTTTGTGTACTAATGCCACAATGTTTATATATTAATCATATTTTACCAACTTCATTTTATATTTTCAAAATCATAAATTTTTTGGGGATTAATTCAACCTATTATCTCACCAAAATGAATAAAATTTTGGTTTATGATGTTTTCATATAGAGCTATTTCATTACATGGCAATAAAATCATCATAATTAATATTTTCAATAATAATATTTTCATTAACATTATTATTAGTATGGAAATACTCTTCCACAGCACTTGTTTCAACTTCATAATAAAGAGATTTATTTCCATTTTTAATTAATAAAATGTAACCCTTATTTCATGAAAATATTTTTATCATTGTTTCAATCTTATATGATATTTTTTCTTTTTCTTCTTAATTGCGAGGTTTATCATCTTTTAGAATATTAAAACATGAAAAACAATTATAACAACCCCATAATTTGACATATTATGTTTTAGAATCACTTTAGACATTGAATTTCTTCTCAGCACTTTACTAAAAAATAGTGAAATTATTTTTTTCAAAAAATACTTGAACATATGAATTTGAATTTTGTAATTCAACATCTTCTTACTCAAAAATAAATTTTCTATATTTTTCAGATAAAGGATATTAAAATGGAAATTTATTTTTTTACTCGATAACATTATTAAAAATTTCCATATTTCCTTATTTTTTAAGATAATAAAATCATATTCAAATAATCATGTGGAATACAACCTAGATCATTTTCCATAAAATCTTAGTCATTAGTATCACATGTACCTTATACCAGAAGGGTTTTAGATATAGGTGAAAATGATCCTACAAAAATTTATTGAAAATGACATGAAAATGCATAAGAAGAAAAGAAAAAATTAACAAAAAATACATTTGGGTATAATCAGAGTCATCCACATAATCAGGATCAGATGTAGCTTTATCAGACTACATTTCAAATTGTGCTTTCTTTGGATAGGTAAAAACAATATACTTTCCCTTAGATTAATCATCTCTTAAGTGGGATATTGTAATGAAGTCTTAGTAGAATGGCAATGCCCAACCCAGTCATCTCTATTATGTCATTGTCCATGGTTTTTTGGAAGCTGAACTTGCCTCCATGTTTTTGTTTGTTACCAATCCCAATGGGTCGGTGAGGGGTTTCTGTATAGAGGCCTCACTCACCTCATATTTTTCCCAATAATATTTCTCAATCAACTCCATTCTATTTATGACAAGTGATGGATGCTTTTCAGTCATTTTTATGCTGACAATATCAGTGGATTTTAGAGAAACATGAATGACCCCCTATACTAAATGTTTTCTCCCTAAAACCAATTTATGACCATAATTTCTTTTTACCAATACACTGAATATATATAGAAGAATATTTATACACCCTCCTAGTATCACTTGAGAATTTTCTAGAGGTTCTATCCATTTGACCAGCCCCATAATATTCTTTGTAAGTCTCTAATAGAAAATTAGGATCAACATCCTCCTATGAAATCTCTCTAATCCCAATATCTACGGGAAATTGACCCATCTCACGCCCACCAACATTGGTGGAATAATATTTATTTTTATTCAGACACATCTTACAATAATACCTGTATAGGGAGAAAAAATAAAAAACAATAGATTTTCTGAAATACATATGCCGTGCATAATTAAATTGAATTCTGAAAAAAAAATTCCATTTTTTCATACCATCATCTATAGACATCATAACGTGATCGACTAATGTTTAATTAAAATAAACATCAACCAAAAATCATAAAAAGTTCTCAATTCATGCCATCTATGATTCTTTTTCAAATTTTATTGGAACCCAAATTGACAGTGAAATATCCTACAATACAATATAAATCCGTAAAATTCAATTTATATTCTAAACCCTAACCTAGAGTTGGATAGAGCACTAACCATCTTTTTGGAGATTAATGATATTATTTCTTTCACAGATTTGAATAATTCCTAGTTTGAGAAAAGTTGATCGAAATCCCCATGCCCACATCATTAGATCATCATAAGTGAAGAGAATATGAATTAAATTTCTGCCTAAAGAAACACATTCCTTGGATGATAACCCCTATATTACCGAGATATAAATAGGTAAATATTCAATTTTCTATGGAGAAGAACCACTAGATAGCATAAGGTGAGATATTATAGAGTTTTCACACTACTTGAAACACTCTAAAATAGTAAATAGATCTACATTTTTGTTTTCCACACTTCCCTTATGATGTATTGGGGAACATCCAATCCTTTTTAGATCGATAATGGTCGCTTTCCCACCCCACCATGATCCACAAATTTCCTCCCATAATCAATGCCTGGAACACCACAACCATCTAGGATCATGGATTCATCTGCACATGCAAACCATGGAGGATAAAAATTATATAAATAAAAAATCCTTGGACCCAAAAATTATTCAGCATAATCTAACACAATACAAGATCATAGAATATTATGTATTGGTACATAAACCCAATTATCATGGTTAATCACAACAAATAGAACCCCAAAAACATATCCTTGGAATGTTACATGCGACACCATGAATGTAGAGAACCATCCCCATAGTATTAAACCACAACAAAAAAACCCATATAGATCAAACCTATGAGCACTGATTTGGACAAGGTAGGAACAAATCAACAACCTAGTGAAAATCTTACCTGAGACCAAGCACATAAGAAACCTCAAAACAAAAAACTCATCATACTAAACCGATGAACCTAGAAAACCGATGATGAAATCATGGACCGGATGGATCAGGTGTTGACAATTCATACCACGAAGTAAGACATGAATCAATAAATGGAAGAATCCCCTGAATTTCTAGTCGCGCAGCTGGACCATGATGGGGAACCCAAGTTTCCCTTAGATACAGATGGTCTAACCTCTATCATCCTCCCTCACATGTACATTATATAGTATTAAATAAATATTCAACCTATCAGAATCATCCAATTTCACACCACAGACTACGATGGTATTGAAAATATTAGTAATCCATTTGAGTTAAATATCAATAGTCATATCATTGCTCATTCAATGATCACAATAAATAATTATTAAAAACATAATCTTTACATCCATTACATTATTTTATCCTTCATAGATATTCTAATTTTAATACGACATATATTTTTCCATTATGATTCCATCAACATTATAAATTTAATTCTGTAATGATATGATTAAATAACATTATCCCAATGTCCCTTATTCTATTAATTTCTCTTATATACCATTATCACAGTTGAACATTCATTGTGGGGTAAGAATATTTCTATTTTCATGTATAAAACATTAAAATTGATATATATGAGACGATAAAGCATCATTCCTCTAAAAATACAATGAACCTTAACTTCAAAAAAAGTAATACCACTGTAATATAAATAATTGAATTTATCCCTTGATGATAATAAAAATAAAAAATTCATTCAACCTAATCAACAGGAAAGAAAAAAACATCACCTTAGCTACAATTTATAGGAACACAAGATCATAGAAATTCAAAAGATGTGTGGGTGGGGAATCAGTGATTAAATAATTTTAATTTTTTCCTCCTAAACATGATTCTACGGTTGTTAGATGAATATATTTTATGTATTACCACACATAAGAACATTGAGAGTGGTCACCCGTGATTTACAAAATCTATTTATTGATGTGAGTATCTAGTTGTGTGCATGATTCTGTGCACATCATGATTATATAAGCCATTATTATGTTATTGATATTTATTGTGATTTGGGAAAATAAAAATTAGTTTCTTTATAAGTCTTATGTATTTTTTGTGCATCTCGCATAATTAGATTATCTTGCACTAACGAAATAGTATAAAATAATTTTATTAAAAAAAATACTTATTGTTCCTCTATATTATAATCTATTTTTAGATGTTATGTTATCATTATCAATTATTTTTTCATGATCCTATATCTATTCCAAAATATCATTGATTCACTTCATCTTCATTAAGACTCAATTCCTCAAATTATTTGTAATACAGTAGCGACCACTCTTCCTATCTCTATATTGAAAAATTCATGAAAAACATACTAAATTGGATTTTTTTAATAATTAAAAACATATATATTGTTTCATTTATTAACTAATAATATACACACCAATTCTGAATTATTAATATTATCCCCTAGTAATATATTGATCCATCTTTTGGCTGTTAATTATTTTAAATTCACCTAATGTCCCAAGTCACTGAAATCAAAAATTTCTCACTTATTCTCTCTATATAATTAATTATATAAGTTTATATATTAAATTTAATCACATTTATGATTTATTTCCATTTAAAAACAATTATCTTTTATAAAGACTATGACGAACATCATAATATTAAAAAACTTTTACAATATTTTATAAAATCATGAACTTGTTACAGTCATCAAAACTCCATTACTAGTATAATAATTTCAAGATATTCATCATCCCAAATTATTATTGAACAATTATATTTCATAAAATTCATTATATATCAATGATAAATTGTTTTATTATATATATAAACAAATTTATATTCTTTTATAATGAAAAAATATGGATTCATCGTGTACGGAATCAGGTATCATGAAAATATATTGGTGAATCTATATCATCAACACATAGTCATCATGAACGAAAAATGGGGTATACCATAGTAATTTTATTCTTAGATATTCCTATAATATTAAAGACACCTTGGGATCCTCCAATAAATATTCCTGCATACCATTTCTATTAGGTGATCATCTCATCTGAAACACTCATGAATACTATTATAGAAAATACACTATAATGTGGCATAATTAAATTCCTATGATGTGTAGTTGTAGTTAAATAGATAAATAGAACAAGATTTAGACTAATGTTTGAAATTTAATTTACTTTCACATCAGTTTTTTAAATATTACCTTACTTTTATGTCATAGTGGTTACCTAGGTCTAGTCAGTCCTATTTTTGGATTGAATTCAAAAAAGAATAAATAATATAGAATTACATTCATTTTAGTGGATTAATTAAAAGGTTATATTTAAGATATAATTCCAATTTAACATGCTTGTTGTCTATATAGATTTTATATGTGGTGGATAAATAGGTATTAGGGATGTTTATCATATGTTAATGGGTGCAGTTTCGATGAAGTAGTGATGTATGGTGAGTTTTTAAGGGAAATATAATATAATATTTTTGTTTAATAGTTATATATAATGGTATATAATTATATATCATTATTATTTCTCATATGACTAGTTCATGAGAGAATGGACAGGGTTAATTTAGTCTCAATGGAGTTCATTATGGTGTGAACTATATTATAGATGTTTTCCGCCTATAATGAAATTTTATATATTTATATATGTATCGGTGTGAATTCTTATTTAATTTCATGGGTTCAAGAATAAGGATTAAAGACTAAGGGATAATTTTATTCATGAGATATGATGGTATTGGGAGTCATATACTTGAAAAATTATCCATTAATACATTTTTGATCAATAGACACATGATTACTATGTTTTTGAATGGAAAACTATCAATTGGGATTAAATTGGGCCCTATTTAGGTCTTGTGGTATGCATAGTGATTTGGATATCTTATGTTAGGTATATAGAAATGTTGGAAGGCCTGGATATTTTGGGTATTAGTAGGGATGGAATTTATTGTTTTAAATGTTGTTGAAGATAGTGACAAAACTCTAGAGGTCAAAATAGAGTCTAATTTTGGGGGCATGGTAGCCATATTACAATTAGTGAATGAGTTGGAAATAAAATTATCTCATGTGGTGGACTAAGGGATATACCTAATGAGATGTGTGATGTTGCCCATGTCAGAGAAATTATATTTTTGGAACTTTTCATTAGGAGTTCAGTATAGTTTCGAATATAAATTTGACCATTCCTGTTGAGGAAATGGGTTAGGTATTAAATGATGTCCTAGGATAGTCGTTGGGAATTGAGACCAAGAGTGATTTGGGTTTTTGGGATATTAGACAGGGCCTTGAGATATGTATCAGGATGATACTCCATTATTTGTTTTCACTAATGGTTGATAGATGAAGGATGATATCGATGTGAGGTAATGGTATAGATTTGAAGAGGACCTCAAGGACTTGGAGGACCCAATAGATGCATCAACGGGTGAGATGATGTATTGTTTTAAAAAGGACCTAGGTATCGAATGTATATATAAAAATAACCAAAAACTGAGTTGTGTGAAGGATTGTAGACCTTGTTATGTGAATTTGTCTTATTATAGGTTGTGGAATTTAGTGTGGGAGAGGGTCCTGAGGAGTGAATATTCCTTCATTTAGAGATCATATATCATGATAGTTGAACATTCTAGAAGTAGTATTGGGTCATGAATACATCCCTGTATAGGATTGTAATATGGCATTGGACCTTTCCCTAAGAGTCATGGGTCTTGATATAGTATCACCTTTTTTAGGATGAATCATCCATGTGATGTGAGACATATATGATAGACCCAACCTTGTATTATGAATTAAGGTGCCAGGATTTACTGTTGTGATCATACCATATCCCTTCGAGATGGAGGTTAAGGTATTTTATGATTCCACCCAAATAATATTGTTACATACTAAGCCATATTGACCTAGGTGAATATAGTATTTCATCCGAGAAATGAATAATGTATGGATATGAAACATAGTTCACTTGATAGAACATATCTAATTGATATGAACATGTACCTCCTCAGGTGTCATAGCTGTTGGGTTAGCATTTGAAAATACAAAGTGAATATTTATTTATATATTCTATATCATCATATATACAAAGTAATATTATGAAATATTTTAATAGTTCTTGGTGAGGAATACTGTGTTAAATTATCAAACCTATCATTAGAAATCTGATGTGTTTTAAGAATGTCTATTTTCCTTCATTTCAAATAAATGTATATTCATGGATTTTTATGGAACTTATTAATAGGTTTTGGGATATAAATGAGGTACATCTAGGGGAAGATCGTCGGGTCCAGGTGTATGTTGTTTCTATTATAAATTTTATATGTCATTAGACAAGATGGTGTTCTGTTGATGTTAATTGCATGATTATGAGTCTATAAGATTGTATACATCTATATTTTATATTAATATAGTACTATATTAGATTCAAAAAACTCTAATTATGTAGTCATGTGATTAGGTTTTTGTCTCGTGTCTCTAATTCTGATTCATTGTCTACCCAACGATAAATTGTTCCCACCCATATAGTAAGTATCATCTTGTATAAATAAAGGTTCCTTTTATACCAAGTGGAACTCAAAATAAAGGGTTTTTTGAGGTTACAGGAATTAGAAATTCATATTTAGAATGATTCCTAATAATATATAATTTATAAATACCTCTTAGAGTATTTAAATTTTTTCCACTACTTAAAAATTATTCATCATTTCATCAATAATTGTTCATGTTCACTCTCCAGGAAACATCAGTCTTTAACATAACATACTACATATAATTGATCCTATTATATTTCATTCTCAGCATCCCCATAGAGATAATTTATAGAAAAATAACTATACAACAAATAAATCATCTATAAACATCATTATCCTAAAATTACCATTTAAATAATTACACACATAATAATTCAAGAATAATGGATCTCATACATTTAGGATTCCATTCCTAAAATTGGAAGACATGTAGTCTCATATAATTATTCATAGAAAATCAATACATTTCCATTTATGAATTGTTATCCAATAATTTCTAAAAAGGATTCATGAAAATAAATCCCTTATATATATATTAATTGATCACCATAAGTTAAAATTTAAAAAAATCACTACAAGAATCAATCTCTCAATAAAACACTCTTATAGATTTTTTTGGGAAAAACGCATTGAAAAAAATGTATGAGCATAATCCTTGAAGAATACTTCCCAAAAAGGGATTATTCTACGTCATTTGAAATATATGATGGAATAATAAACAATATTTTAGATTATAATAAAATAATGTCCCCTAAACCAATAATATTGTAGGATGATAAATCATCATGTATGTGATGGGGGTAATTATACAATGTCATGAATTATGTTATAATGAGAATATTGAAATTTATTATAGTATCTAATTAAAATTACTAAAACAGTTTATACCATATTATTGATACAGAATGTCAAAATATAACAAGGTTTTATGAATAAAAAATTTTTATATAAATAAAACTCACAACCATGACTAAATATATCTACTGTAGAGACCCAAATCTTGACGTACATGGAAATTAAATTACTTTTGCAAAATAATTAATACATAACAAAAACAAACACACAAGGATCGTAATAGTTTAGTGTATTTGGAAACTCAGAATATAATCTTCTAATCATGTTGAAATATCTTCAAAAACTCCCATAACGATCTTTCCCTTTTTGTTTCCTTACCTAAAACCTTTCTTTAAATCCTGGGGAAGAGAAAACATATAAAGGGTGAGCTCAAATGCTCAGTAAGGGCAAACATATTGAACATAAAACAATCCATAACATTTGAAAGAAAAAACATGAACATAAATTTTAAACATCAAAATCTTGAGCAAAGACATAAATCGTGGAAGTACGTAAGGCATATATCATAATGGAACATCAACCATGATAAAATATAATGGGAGTAAAACATGTAATTGTGGCAACCATTCATCACATGTCATGATTTTCATAGTAGCCATGGAATTTCTACCAAGACCATCTTAGTGGACAAAGTCCCTTTCTAAATCGAGTTCACTCCCCATTTCAGTCCTGTAACACAGAACCCGATTAACTTAACATTCCATCCTTATATATCTCATGATATATAAATATTTACCCAATGCATTGAAGGGAGAGATAGGTCCCACCCATCTCATAATGAAATCATTCTTACTTGTGCCAAAAAATAAACATACATCATTCATAATAACCCAACGAAAAAATGGGTTTCCTAAACATCATCCCATCATCACATAATCCATATAAAAGAAATGGATATCATTTCATAATAACAAAAGTGAAACCATGTAAACCATAGAGACATGATACTTGAAACATACACATATGAAATAATGTTATCTTAGATGAAAAATGGTTTTGATAAAACACTTGAAATGAATTGTTGAGGAAAATATCCTTTCTTCTTCAAAAATATTTTTACTTTCATAATATGTAATACAATTTTAAACTAAAATAAGTTGATTAAAAATAAACATGAAATCTTGTAAAGGCAGATTCATGGAAATACTGCTCTAAAAATCCATTCATGTCGTATAATTTAAAAAAACATTCGTCTCGTACTTTTGCCGGAAAAGTAAAAAAGTACCTCGTAAAAGAAAGATTCCATACATACCATGTAGTAAAAGATAAAAATGGGTAAAAAGACATTAAACATACATGAAACAATTTTTATAAAACATGGACATGGATTATATAAATAACCCCAGTAAATACTTACGAATAAGAAATCTCGGATAAAAATGAGATTTGCAAAATTAACCCTTACCTTAGGTCCGATATGCTTCGTACGTATCTGAACCTCCTGTATAATGATTTAAATAATGTAAATGAATTATTACAGAATCATATTCATTATTATGATATCATATATGGTTCACTTATGACTTTATATTACCAGTTCTTTTGTAAATTCCATGTTAAAGAGCGTTTTGGGTAAAATCGTTTCATTTGTCGTATGTGTTTTGAATTGTAATTATTCATATGATTACTTTGATCATGATTACTTAATTCCAGAATATAAAACATGATTTATATATAATATATATTCAGAATATACATATATATAATATATTGATAAATTGAAAGAAATAAACCGTTCATGGAGACGGTAGGTCGTACGTACGCATGAACGTTGTTTTTGTTTCCTCATTGAATTGAATGGAATTAATTGGATGACATACATATATATATACATAAATCCAGTATAATTATTATGTCACATATTTCATTATTACTTATTATATATAGTTTATAATCATTTATGAATGGTTAATCATTGAGAATGAATCTCATCGCGTCGTGGAGACGATATTCTGTACGTACGCACGAGCGATGATATCGTTCCCATGATCGTGGAATTTTATTAGTGTGTATGTATACTATAAAAGAATCAATATCACTTTACAATAATAATATATAGTTATTATTTACACCATTATACCCATCCAAGTAAGTTGGTGGTGGAAAATAGATTACACCACGGCGTGGAGACAGTATTCCGTACGTATGCACGTGCTGTGATTTTGATTTCCGTAGGATGGATATATGGTTAAATAGGTTTGTTTCATACTTATAATAACATATCAGTTTATTATTGATACTGATGTTATTACTTCATAATGAAACAACCTAAGAAGAATAATTGGAAGAAGAAATAAAGTTGAAAGAATTGGTAACAGACATTACCTCTTCTTTGAAGCGCCTCTTTGAGACCTCCACTTAGGGCACTAAAATTGGTCTTTGAAGTATACCAGTACCTCTAGGATGTTTCTATGGAAGTATAGAATAGAATTTGGCAGGGGATGGCCGAACTTCAAGGCTCAAAATGGTGTGAGGAAGAGAGGGAGGAGGTGCCCTTTTATAAAGGAGGAGAGGGGCACCTTAGGAAAAACTAAAAATATTATTTTATTATAAAGTCATATTAGGTTTTAAATAGATCTAAATTTAGTTAGTTTGAAGCTATGGTGGGGATGGGTCTAAATCCTATCTTCAAATATAATTTAGACAAGTTTAGGTTTCTATTTTAACATTATCATTTAGATTTAACTTTAAGTTAAATAATTTTTCTTTTACCGTGTCTTCCTGTTTTCTTAGACTATATGGTTAATAAACTTACTATAACAAGACAAAAGAACCCTGATTTGTTTATTATTAATATATATAACCTTATCTAAGTCATATTTTCGATCCTTATATTTTTAAGAATAAAATAACAATTAATAATATAATATTTGATTTAAAAAACTATTTTATGTCAATTTTGACACTATTTGGTAATTGATTTTTGTGAAACTCATAACAGAACGATTAGTTCGAAAATATTTATCTACATCAATACTAATATGTCATATTAACATAGAAAATTATTTATATTCATAAAAAGTCTCAAATTAAATTTATTTGTGTATTTATACCATCAATTATGTCAATATTTCATTAATAATATAATTACCCCATCATCATTGTGTCATAAATAAATTAAATTATTTATAGTCTAAAAATTAAAAATAAAATACCATTATGTAGGAAATATTATTAGCTTTCTAATGAATATTTATAGTCGAATTAATCTTATGTATAACCCTATATTAAAAATGATTTACTTATTAAACATTGATTTTAACTATTTTAACCCTTCTCTAAATAAATTAATAATAAATGTCCTAAACTAATCCAAGTGGGCCTAAATAGTGATATTTTATTCCTAAGGTTGTTTTTGGTCGAATTACACTTATCCAATAGAATTAGGACATGTTTTAGGTTAATCATAATATCATTTTTACCCTTAATTACCCTATTTACTTTTAACTGTGGTAAATAAAAGTAAAAAGATACTATTCACCAAAAATTATTTTCATCTCATTGACCCACATTTTACTTACTGAAATCAACCATGTCTCTCTTATTTTCGAAATTCCATTCACAAAAGCAGTAAAATAATGTATTATGTAAATTTTCAAATTCTCCTAGGAGGTGGGTAAAAGACATCAAAAGTTCAATAAAATTTTTATATATCTAAAATTATTATAAAATGAATCCAATGAATTAAATTGAACTTATATAGGTATTATGTGAAAATTTTGACTTAAAATAAATTTAAATAAAATAAATAATTATTTAAATAAAGTCGGTTTTTAAATAGTAACCGAGTGTTTTCACTATTCATCAAAAATTGAATGTTTACAGAAAAATACCAATATTTTACCCTAGGCTAATTTCGATATTCCAAATACAAAAATGAAGTCCATTTTGAATGATGAAATTTTTAAAATTTTGAAAAGTGGTTATTACTATTCATAACGACAAGTTTTAATAATATTTTAATAGCATATCGTTGTTTAGTGAAACTCAGTATTGCATACAACACCCGCTATCGAGGAAGGCTGTGATTGCGTGTAATGTAGCCATGTTAGGGTTGCATGTTGTGCAATAATCCTTTGCTGTAGTGTACAACACAAGACATCAATAAAATTAAAAAAAATATTTTTCATAAAATCTCGGGGTGTTACATTCTACCCCCCTTAAAATGAATTTCGCAATCGAAATTCGTCGAGGTTATAAATGGTTTACTACTCGAAAGTTTCTCTAATAGAAACCCACATTGTAAAAAGGAATACCAAAACCAATATTTAAAAACTAAAGTATGAAACATAATGGTTACCCAAATTAACTAATCACTCGGTTTCCACATAGAAGAAAAAAGGTGAAAATATGGATATGGAAGAGAAACCTAACCATCATGTTCTGATGGAGAGTGGTAGAAAACATCGCTATGAAAAATCCAACAATCACAAACCCATAGGTTTGTGATGAACTAAGGTACCATCTGATTCATCAGATATAAGGGAACTAGGACAATAATTTTGGTTTTCAAGATAATTTCACTAATGTTGATGAATTAAAAAAATACATACATGATTTTGGTACAATTTCACTATTGTTCGGGAATTGAACAATTTCCACTGTATCCCTTAATGAAATGAAGTTGAATTTATTATTCATGATGTGTTATCAGATCATGTGATAGAATGATGGGTCATTCCATCTGTTTCAAACTAATGGTTAACAAAAGTTATAAGTCCATCTTATGGTAAGATTAATCGTATATGGTTCCAAAAATGAACTTCTACTTTATATATCATACCGCTTAATAAAATAAAACTACTTTATACTAACATGGGACTTACTCTAGGCCAGTGGTAGGCGGTAAAGGCCAGTCTCACTTTGGTTGTGGGTTCGATTCCCGCAGCCTTGTCCGACGCGATGGGTTGTCGCTCGTCCAGTAGGATGTCCTTTTTCTAAAACTACATTACTATAACATCCCATCAATAATATCGAAAAAAGTTCTATCCTTAAACAATACTAACTTATGTCCAACATAATACTTTCCAATCTTTAGGCTTATCCAAAATAATGTTGTCCAATCTCATATTATAGTGAAAATGATTACCAAAGAGTTCCTATAATAAGAATGTTAATACCATCATTGATCCCCATATATCATGAGATATGTCTTGTTGGTCACATTACAACCATTCAAAGGAATTAATCATGTATTCTCTTGAAAAATGAATACCCATTTAATCTTAGTGAAAACATGAGTGCTGTCAAAAGATATCTCTTTTCACATACCAAAACCTCAAACCATGATATAACTATTTCCTTTTATCAGTCATGAGCTCATGAATACTGTCAAACATTTCATTTTCTCTTTATCCCTTCATTATGCGCATATCATCTTTTTTCCAAACATATCTCAATCACTTTCCATGGTTACCGGTACCATAAAATTATTGAAAACCACAATAAACCAATACATAAATATTTTAATATTCCACGATACTATATACAACATTATTTTGGAATCCCATTACATAAACACATAATCATTCCACCACATCGTTGTCATATTCAACATTTCCAATAGTGATCGCATGTGACTTCCCTTTATCCATTGACTTAAGTGGTTGCTCATGTCGATCATCACTAACCCTTGGATTAGGGAATTTATTAGCATAATGCCCCATTTCCTTGAACTTTAAGCATTGAAGTGTTGGTGGTGCATTCTCTGCAATATTTTATTTATTCACATTATTAGAAACCCTTTTTCCATTACTCTGACACTCAGCTACTCGATGACCTTCTTTTCCACACTTAAAACATTTTCCAGTCCCTTTAAGTCAATCTCCACCATTCTTCTTTCCACACATTGAGCATAAGTAAACATTCATCTTCTTTTCACCATTATTCTGAGATTTCTCCTTGAACTCCATCTTTCATTTCTTGTCAAAACTATGAGATGGATAAGTAACACCAACTTCCATTTCTACCTTGAAATCACAAAACACTATTTCTTCATAGCTACTGAAGTCTCTTATAGCTAATGCCCTTCGATTATTTGGTTTTAAGCCACTGAAGAATCGTTCAACATTACTTTCAGGTTGGATAATAAAGCCAAATGCATACATTGCAAGCCTTGTAAAAGTCACTTCGTATATACCAACAGATTCATCATCCTTTTTTTTAGTTCAAGAAACTCCTTCTCCATCTTTCTTCTAATAATACGAGGAAAGTAATTAATTAAAAATATGTTCTTGAACTCGTCCCATTCCATGGACTCAATTTCATCTCTTGGCCTCGTATTATTGATACGATTCCACCATTGATCAACTTCACCTTCCAAACGATATACTGATAAGATGACTTTATCATGTTCAGAACATTGAAGAACTGAAAATATATTTTCATTGGTACTGATCCATTGTTCTGCAACAAGTGGATCAGAAGACCCACTAAAAGAAGGTGGACGTTGCCTCACGAAGGAATCAATAAAATATTTTTCCCTTATTTTCTCATTTGGATGTCCATAATGATTCATATATTGTGTATGTATAGCAATAAGATTTTTCACTCCATCTCCCATAACATTTGTTTGTTCATGAGGAAAATCATTGCATTGTCCATTACATTGATCAACACGGTTCCTTCGGGTTCCAGCCATCGTCTAAAACCCAAAAATAATACTGTGAGAGGAAAAAATCATGCTAGGGAAAACAACATAATAAAGGGGGAGTACCTTAAATATCTAAAATCTTAGGTTAAATTCAAATATCGTTACCATATTTCTTGGACTATATCCTATATGTATACTTATCCTTAGGGACATCCTTAGACATACCTTATAAATATCTCTAGGGATCTCACTAACGTTTTCGCATCCTAGTTTCAAAAGGTTGAATAAACCATTCCTCTGATACCAACTGTAGAGATCCAATTCTTGACGTACATGGACATTAAATTACTTTTGCAAAATAATTAATACATAACAGAAAGAGACACACATGGATCGTAATAGTTTAGTGTCTTTGGAAACTCGGAATATATACTTCTAATCATGTTGAAATATCTTCAATAACTCCCATAACAATCTTTCCCTTTTGGTTTCCTTACCTAAAACCTTTCTTCAAATCCAGGGAAAGAGAAAACATATAAAGGGTGAGCTCAAATGCTCAGTAAGGGAAAACATAGAGAACATAAAACAATCCTAACATTTGAAAGCAAAAACTTGAACATAAATTTTAAACATCAAAATCATGTGCAAAGACATAAATCATGGAAGTATGTAAGGCATATATCATAATGGAACATCAACCATGATAAAATATAATGGTAGTAAAACATGTAATTGTGGAAGCCATTTAGCACATGTCATGATTTCCATAGTAGCCTAGGCATTGCTGCCAAGACCATCTTAGTGGACAAAGTCCCTTTCTGAATCGAGTTCACTCCTCGTTTCAGTCCTATAACACTGAACAAGATTAACTTACCATTCCATCCATGTCTATCTCATGAGATATAAATCTTTACCCAATGCATTGGAGGTAGATATAGGTCCCACCCATCTCATAATGAAATCATTCTTACTTGTGCCACAAAATAAACATACATCATTCATAATAACCCAACGAAAAAATGGGTTTCATAAACATCATCCCATCATCACATAATCCATATAAAAGAAATGGATATCATTTCATAATAATAAAAGTGAAACCATGTAAACCATAGAGACATGATACTTGAAGCATAAACATATGAAATAATGTCATCTTAGATGAAAAATCGTTTTGATAAAACACTTGAAATGAATTCTTGAGGAAAATATCCTTTCTTCTTCAAAAACATTTTTCCTTTCATAATATTTCATACAATTTTAAAATAAAATAATTTGATTAAAAATAAACTTGAAAACTTGTAAAGGAATATTCAAGGAAATAATGCTCTAAAAATCCATTTATGCCGTATAAGTTAAAAAAATATTCTTCTCGTACTTTTGCTGGAAAACTCAAAAAGTACCTTATAAAAGAAATATTCCATACATACCATGTAGTAAAAGTAAAAAATGGGTAAAAAGGACATTAAACATACATGAAACCATTTTTATAAAACATGGACCTGGATGATATAAATAACCCCAGTAAATACTTACGAATAATCAATCTCAGATAAAAATGAGATCTGAAAAATTATCCCTTACATTAGGTCTGATATGCTTTGTACGTATCTGAACCTCCTGTATAATGATTTAAATAATTTCATTGACTTATTATGGAATCATATTCGTTTTTATGATATCATATATGGTTCACTTATGAATTTATATTACCCGTTCTTTTGTAAATTCCATGTTAAAAGGCATTTTGGGTAAAATCGTTTCATTTGTCGTCCGTGTTTTGACTTGTAATTATTCATATAATTAATTAGAGCATGATTACTTAATTCCATAATATAAAACATGATTTATATATAATATATATTCAGAATATACATATATATAATATATCTATAAATTGAAATAAATACACCGTTCATGGAGACGGTAGGTCGTACGTACGCATGAACATTGTTTTCGTTTCCTCATTGAATTGAATGAAATTAATTGGGTGACATACATATATATATACATAAATCCAGTATCATGATTATTTCATATATTTCATGATTACTTATTATATATACATTAAAATCATTTATGAATGGTTAATCATTGAGAAGGAATCTCATCGCGTCGTGGAGACCGTATTCCGTACGTACGCACGAGCGATGATATCGTTCCCATGATCGTGGAATTTTATTGGAGTGTATGTATACTATAACAGAATCAATATCACTTTAAAATAATCATATATAGTTATTATTTACACCATTATACCCATCCATGTAAGGTGGTGGTGGAAAATAGATTACACCACAGCGTGGAGACGGTATTCCGTACGTACGCATGCGCGGTGATTTTGTTTTCCGTAGGATGGATAGATGGTGAAATAGAGTTGTTTCATACTTATAATAACATATCAGTATAATATTGATACTGATGTTATTACTTCATAATGAAACAACCTAAGAAGAAGAAGTGGAAGAAGAAATAAATTTGAAAGAATCGGTAACGTACATTACCTCTTCTTTGAAGCGCCTCTTTGAGACCTCCTCTTAGGGCGCTAAAATTGGTCTTTGAAGAAGACCAGGACCTCTAGGATGTTTCTAGGGAAGTGTAGAATATAATATTTCAGATTTTGGCCGAGAATCAAGGCTCAAAATGGTGTGAGGAAGAGAGGGAGAAGGTTCCCTTTTATAAGGGAGGAGAGTGGAACCTTAGGAATAACTAAAAATATTATTTTATTATAAAGTCATATTCGGTATTTAATAGCTCCAAATTGAGTTATTTAGAAGATAAGGTAGGGATGGGTCGAAATCCTATCATCCAATAGAATTTAGACAAGTTTAGGTTTCTATTTTAACCTTATCATTTAGATTTAACTTTAGGTTAAATAATTTCTCTTTTACCGTGTCTTATTGTTTTCTTACACTATAAGGGTAATAAACATACTATAACAAGACAAAAGAACCCCAAAATGTTTATTATTAATATATATACCCTTATATAAGTTATTTGGCCGAACCTTAGATTTTTAGGAATAAAATAACAATTAATAATATAATATTTGTTTTAAAAAACTATTTTATGTCAATTTTGACATTATTTGGTAATTAATTTTTGTGAAAATCATAACAGAAATATTAGTTAGAAAAAAGTTATTTAAATCAATAATAACTTGTCATATTAACATAGAAAATTATTTTAATTCCTAAAAAGTCTCAAATTACATTTATTTGTGTATTTATAAAATCAATTATGTCAATTTTCCATTAATAATATAATTACTGCATCATCATTGTGTCATAAATAAACTAAATTATATAAAGTCTAAAAATTAAAAATAAAATACCATTATGTAGGAAATACTTTTATCTTTCTAATTAATATTTCTAGTCGAATTAATATTATGTATAACCCTATATTAAAAATGATTTACTTATTAAACTTTGATTTTAACTATTTTAACCCTTCTTTAAATAAATTAATAATAAATGTCCTAATCTAATCCAAGTGGTCCTAAATAGTCATATTTTATTCCTTAGGTTGTTTTTGGTCGAATTACACTTATCCAATAGAATTAGGACATTTTTTAGGGTAATAATAATATCATTTTTACCCTTAATTACCCTATTTACTTTTAACGGTGGTAAATAAAAGTTAAAAGTTACTATTCACAGAAAATGATTTTCATCTTATTGAACCACATTTTACTTACTGAAATGAACAGTGTCTTTCGGAATTTTGAAATTCCATTCACAAAAGTGGTAAAATTATGTTTTATGTAAATTTAAAAATTCTCCTAGGAGGTGGGTAAAAGACGGTCAAAAGTTCAATAAAATTTTTATATATCTAAAATTATTATAAAATGACTCCAATGAATTACATTGAACTTATATAGGTGTTATGTGAAAATTTTTAACTAAAATAAATTTAAATAAAATAAATAATTATTTAAATAAAAATTCGGTTTTTAAATAGTAACCCAGTGTTTCACTATTCATCAAAAATTGAAAGTTTTCAGAAAAATACCAAATTTTTACCCTAGGCTAATTTTGATATTCCGAATCCAAAAATGAAGTCCATTTTGAAAGATGAAAATTAAAAATTTCAAAAAGTGGTTATTACTATTCATAACGGCTAGTTTTAATAATATTTTAATAGTATGTCGTTGTTTAGTGAATCTCGGTATTGCGTACAACAAACGCTATCGGGGAAGGTCGTGATTGCGTGTAATGCAGCCAAGTTAGGGTTGAGTGTTGTGCAAGACTCCTTTGTTGTAGCGTACAACACAAGACATCAATAAAATTAAAAAGAATATTTTTCATAAAATCTCGGGGTGTTACATGTACCCATTATTTTATAACTCCATCCATGTGAAAGAAACATTATATAATAATAATTTATTATTATATATTAGTCAATAATATTTCCATGTACTGAAATATTATCTTTTTAATCTTCCCCTTTTCACATCCTCAATATAAAACTATGAAATGTGTTCCCAAAATGGTTAGTCCCATCAAGGTGAAAACCATTATCCTATAGATATTTATTTAGATTTTCCAAATATATAATCCTTATAGATATTAATTATTAAATTTAAGTATTTTAACCCATATAAGAGTACATTGATTTCAAAACCCCAATATTTCATAATTTATTTTATTTAAATAATATATTAAATTACATATGGAATATTCAATACCATTCATAAACAAACAATGATATAATAAATAAATGTTACTATTTTATTATCAAAATTAAGGAATGGATTTTTTTGCAACCATATATTATAAATAAAAAATTATTAACTATTTTTTATAATTTTTTCATTATTAATTTTAAAAAACCATCAAGGATTGATTTTTATATGTTTTTAAATGTTGATAAAATAATTTTTTATTAAATGATATTTTTCATTAAACTGTCTTAATTTGAGAATTGATGTTCTCCAATAATAAATTAAAATTATGAATATTGTTAAATGATTCTAATAAAATAATTATATTATATTTCTAATTTAATGATTTAAAATTTACATAATTTTTTTTATTAGGCATTGGAGAAAATAAATTCATTTTATGCCTCAAATATTAATTATCATCGAGAATGGTTTTACTTGTTTTTTTTGTGTAGATATTATAATTAATTCCCAGAAATTTTAAAAATTGTATTTTGAAAATTTAAAATAATTATTTATTTTAAAATTTCATTATATTAGTAGGTAGAATGATTGGTATTTTTATGAAAATATTTTTTTAGAGTGAAAAGATAAATTTTTTATATTTTCAAAACCGTCAGTTATTTTCTTTAAAATAATGAAATAAAAAAGTACTATTATATTTTGGATTTTTAACTAAACTTAAAATTTTATAACATTGATTAATAATTATATAATTATTTTATTATTTTTCAATATTATTTATTATTTTTCTATAATATCACTTATGTGAGTAAAAAGTAAATTTTTCACAAAGTTATATTTTATTATATTTTTATCTCAAATATTTTAACTGAGTAATTACACTTATATTGAATAAATAATTTAAAATTTATTTTAATTTTATAACAATAGTTTTTAGATTTTTTATAATTCTATATTTATTTTTGGTCAAAAGAATATGTTACCAGTTTAAAAAATAAATTATGGTGGTAAATTAAAATTATGATCAAATTCAGAACTAATTAGAAAATTAAAAAAATAGCACAAAATTTATCTCTAATTTATATTTTTTTAATTTTAATCTTCGTATACTCCTTAGTGCTCTTTTTTTGGTGTATTCTTGTAAAATCAGGGTTGGCTTCCAAGAGAAGGAAGTTTTATATTGAATAAATATAATTTTCTGTAATTTTCTTTCACAAATAATTTTTAATTATAAGGATAAAAGAAAATATAAATTTTTAATTAAAAAATATTACCATAATGAAATATAATAATATAATTTTATGTTGATAATTTTTTTAATATTTTATAGTTATTTTAAATTCTTATGTAGAATCAATAAACCAATTATATTAGAATAAGTGAAAATCCAATATATTAACTTAAAAATAATAAAAGATATAACATTTAGATGATTAATGGTATTACACATTATTTTTAAATAATTTTTAATGATAAATGATAATGCTTGTGTTTTAATAGTAATTGTCTTATTGTCTTGATACTATTAATGTCGAATTTTTAAATAGTCCTATAATGAAAATAATATGGAATTTAGTGTTTATTAATTATTTTTAAATCATAGTTATTAATAAATATTCATCATTAAATACATATTATCATAATATTTACATGAATTCAAGTATATTAAATTTATTTTCCACATTATGTATTTAAAATTACATTTATGATGCTTAAATATTGAGTGTTTTGTTGCAACGATCATGGTTTGAAAATGTTAACGAGGGGCTTAATCCAAATAACATTCAATAATAAAAAATATACCTATCAAAATTATATTGGTTTATTATTTTTTGACCTTATCATAGTTTTATAGGAATATATGGATAATTTTATCCATTTTATATGAGTTATAAAAATAAGATATTGTAATATTTCATGAATTTATTGGATTGGAGCCCACATAACATATAAATAAGCATCTATCTCCTCTTTTACTCTAACATCGTGATCCATTTCTATAATCGAATACCTTCACAAATACCAATCAAAACAAACTTCTAATATCACAGATGTTTCCTCTTTTCAATATAAAAACCTAGGAATGCATTAGGTATATGCCAATGGAGAGTGTCCAAATAATTTGTATAATTCATAACCTCTCATTAAAATATTCATAAACCATCAGGAAATAATATAGTCTATATTTCCCATGTAGTAATATGTTTTATGATTATTTTAAAACCAATTTTTATTAGTTTTTCCATACTCATAGAAAAGAAAACAATGCTTCTCTGTATAGGTAGACTACCACAATCATATACAGATGTGATTCATTTCCCATATTTGAATCACATGTATTTATATAAAGACATAGTCATTGAATATACAAATTTTCTATAAAATTGTTTTGATTTGGTGAATATATCATATTTTTTACCTACGTATCCTTTTCATTAAATGGAAATTAATAATATTATTTTTGCACACATGAAGAATATCACATATATAAAGATATGTGACTAATTTTTCAATAATGACTCCCCTAGTTGATCATAAGGAATAAACTAATGAATAAATATAAAATTTATTAATGATTTTTCATTCTATAAAAGTAAAAAATTATGTACCATATTTATATTCAATAGTCAAAAAATGGTAACTTCACTAATGTGTACGTGAGTAATACCACTAAAATGATATGATTTATTTCATCCATAACATGTTAAATCCATGATAAAGTGTAAAAACGGTTTTAATTTTAAAAAAATAAATTTTCCATAAATAATATTCTTTATATGCTGGATATATATTCCCTTGGTAATTTTATAACATTCCAATATCTTATTTTAAATTATAAACCAAATTTTCTTAAAACACCAATGTAAATCCTAACAATTTTGGTAAATAAATAAAATATTTAAAAATATGAAAAAAATATGAATAATTATATTGAAATAAAATTAAAAATAATATCCATCAAGTATAATAAAAAATTTAATTTTGTTACTTATAAATCTATACATGAGAACTATGTAATCCATGACTCAAGTTGAGGAAATTTATTTTATAAATCATTTTTTATATTTGATTCCAAATTTATCTCATCAATGTTATGGTTTATTTACATTATTTAAATAATGTTCATATTTATATCTCAAAGGTTTATAATGTTTTTTTCTTTATTATTTTTTACAATATTTTAAAATAACTAAAAATAAATCATTTCATCATTTTTGTATGAGTCAGTTCTAATTTTCATTAACAATGTGTAAAATGAATCATTGTTTAAATGATCATTAATTGAACTAATTTTACAATAATTATCCCCATTATTTATAGTGATGAATAATTTATATTATTAAAAGGTAACTCTGATGGAGTGTATTTTTCCTCTATTTGATTTATTCTTGGGTTTAAAATATTATTCTAATGAACTGTAAATTTCATCTCATATTAATAATATAACTAAATGTGATATTTATTATGTAATTCAATACTAATTTATATAATTTTAACTGTATATTTTCATGATATATTTTTTTATTCATTAATTTGTTCATGAATATTTTACAAATATGGAGGGTGAGCGTAATGTAACCTTGATGATGGGTGAGACGATATAGTTATCTAATGCATTGGTTAATGTGAAAATTATTACTAATGATATGATATTACTATCAAAATTAGAAATTTTCTAGTCAGTAGATTCCATTTTTAAAATATATTTTATAGATTACGAACCATGGTACCAATGTGGGGTTTTAATGCCTTTTTAGGTTTTAATTTAAAAAATATTTTTTACTAATGTCATAAAATTGAATTATGTTTTGAGTAATACATATGATCTTATATTTATATAAGGATTATTTTCATGAATGCTAAGGTTTTACTAAGTTAATTTCATGTATGTTATTTTTAATTTATTCATTCTTGATTTTTTCTAATGAATACCGAAATATTTTTAGATGGTTTCATGAGTATGAATATTCTTATTTTGATATAAAAATTTATTATAAAAAACTAAATCATCAATATAGGTTTTCATAAATTAATAATGTATTAAATAATTTAATTTCCTTTTGTACACATTTCTATATTTATTTAATTGATAGAACATTATCAAATTATTTTCCTAGTGAGTGAGAATTTGAATAGATAAGAGAATAGAAAATAGTCATAGGTACTGAATAATGAAAATGTGTCAAAATGAAATTACTATGTAAATATGATATCTTTTTGTTATAAAAAACTGGAATTGAAGTGGTAGTGTTAACGTTGTTTTATAAGGGTTTAATAAGAAATTTGTTTTCTTAAATATCTATATATTTAAATGAAAATGATCCTAAATATGTAATAAAATAAAAAAAATGTTATATATCATGTAATGACAGGTGATAATGTTATGAAGCATTATATATAACCTAAAATAATATTATCTTGATCTGTATTAATTTTAAAACTTCATTTTGATTCATACATAATTTTTTAAATATTATTTATTTATTAAGTGCAAAATATATTATAGATCATTTAAAAAACATACTGATTACCTGATTTTATTCCAACTGAATATATATATATATATATATAATTACCACAGAAATCATTATATATTCAGGGAACTATCATATTTACTGTTTATAACATGAAATACCCAAAAAGAATATTTCGCTTATAATATATGGATAACACATAATTGATATTAAGATCTATGTTCATGACATACTAAATAAAAGTATTACTTATCCAATAGGTAATAATGAGAGAAATATTAATATATAAACTATTGTTTTTATGAAATTAAATAACGAGGTCTATGGTGTGTCATGCGGCTCCCGTATTAACTGTTAGACACCCTTTGTTTGTAGTTCTCAACCCATATGTATTCAAATGTAGTTACATTATCATTAGATTTATTATTCTCAATTAATCTTTATACATCCCCACATGATAATAAATAACATGTTTTTTATTGTGTATGATTTGCAAAAATTTGGATAATCACATCAAAATTTACCTATGAATACGACCCATAATAATGACAAAAAAACAGTTCTACGTTACTCTATATTGATTTTGATATGAAATGTGGTTAGTCAAGTACCCTAGATGATTCAGTATACTATTTTTCAGATCCTAAGTTAATGTACAATATATATAACCTTTTCAAATCATGTCTTAGATTTTTTTGGATGTCCAATCAGTAAATAATTTCACTATAAAAAACTTATAGAGTCTATTTAAATAAATTATAGAAATAAAATTGACATTTCTTCATCATGTTCATAATAATTTACATTATATAAAACATAATTTCCCTTTAAAATAAAAAATCAAAAAATATTTTTCAGTATTCTTTCTTTTTGTTCCACCATTTCTTAAGGAAAATTTTCTTTACACACTATCACTCCATAAAGCCTTTCTCTACGTGATCCCCTATTTATATTATCCAATTATTAAAAAACACCAAGTATTGTAAAATATGGGTACACACAATTAGTTACATATAAGGTTCTTGAAATGACCTTTGACATGGATCCCCATATTTTAGATGTTCATGAATAGTTATGTTGACCTAAAATACTCATGTTGAGACTAATATAAAATATATAACCCACTAATTTTATTATAAGTCTATTTTTTTTGTATTATCATTCTATTAGATGATTTTGTCAAAAAAAGTATGGACACAAAATAGGGATGATGATGGTTTAACACATATTTAAATAAATAAAAAAATTAATTATATGATAATATATATGTATATATATATTACCACATAAAAATTAAATAAAAACATTCGGAATAATAAATTAAAAACAATGTTAGGCTCCAAGATAATTAAGATATTGTATAAAACTAACTCTAAATTATGTGTCACTAATTTTGATATGGTATTATGGAATAACTCATTGTTTTATTATTTCTATATACTATATAATAAATAATTTTTTTAATTGCTATATATTTGATCCCAAAATGAGAAGGTTTGGTATAAAAAAACCATATTTCATATGTGCAAATGAATTTTTTTAAATGATAAATTCGTAAATCTAAAACTAAATAAATGTAAAATGAATCATGTGTTCATTGAGTAATTAAAAATGTATGATTATGAAATATTAATGAAAAACATATTAAGAAATTTCAATCTGTTAATTTAACATAACATTACCCATGTTATATAATTCCATAAAAAACTTATTTAACCCCTTTTTCATTGTAGTCATGTACTTCATCTTATTATGAAATCAGATGACCCAAAAAATTATTTAATCAAATAAAATAACATAGATTGATGTTAATAACAATTATAACCACTAGTCATGAATTTAATGTCAATTAATCAATAAACCAGTCAATGATAATCTTTAAATTAACAATTAATGATATTGAAATATGGTTAATGTATAACACAACAAAAATATTATTATAAATAGAAATACTTGATTATTCAAGAAAAAATAATTGTATAAATTTTCACAAATAAAATATATCTAATTGAAATCTTTATATTGTGGTATAAAAAGTAAAAATTTACTTGTTACTATGTTCTTCTATACCTTATCCATGCACACCTATGGTGATCCTCCTAAAAAACGTTTCAATTCCAACTATAAAACATCAACCATTATTTTTATGAAATAATTTATTTTATTCATCATATATATCTATATATGTTCATAAATTGTTATCTTTGACTCAAAACCATCATTAATATGCTTTAAATTCAAGTTTATTCTCCACTCTAAAGATAAATCAAAAAATATTTCAAGAGAAAAGATCATCAGGAAACAAATATAATGAAGTTTTATATTTAATAATTAAATGATATTAATCATTTAAAACAAGTATATAACACACTAATTAACATTTATTACTATTTAATGATCATGTAAAATAAAAAACATGTCAATTTATAACCATCCCTCCCATAAATATACTAATATACTTAACAACTAACCACAATCCAATCCTTACTCTACAATGCAATGCCCTCTCTCGTGGAACATATTATTACATAGAATTATAATGATTTATTATTATCCAGAATCCTTATAATTATTCTATAATAAATTCTATTATCACCATAAATAACCATATAAAAATATTTTTCATGAAAACATTCAGTAAACAGTGCAACATGTCACAACATGGTATGATTTTTTCATCCTTTACAGATCTCGTGTTCTTATTATTATCATGCAAAATATGGTAAATTATTCTCAAAAAGAGATATTATTTAGGGAATTACTAAAGATAGTATAAGCACACACATCATTCTCTTTTTCAATGATACTAATATGACGACCATTAGATCTAATGCTTACTCATATACATCTACCATCATATTTGTTCATTTTTTGAATGTTATTTTGATACAATGTATTATGAAATAGCATGTACATTACTTCCTGATCAATCCACCTACAACATAATAACTTATAGGAGACATACTATATGACTAAGTATATAGTTATTCAATATTATTTTTTATTTAATTTCTATTTATTTATAATTTTATTATAAAATTCAACAAATTTTAAAAATAATTTTATTCCAGATGAAAAATAATTGATCACAAAAAATTAGAAAAAATTCACTTAATAAAAATATATTTACTACTAAAAGTAGTGGATTATTTCATGATATAAAATTCCACACACTTAAGAACATATTATTCATAATGAATATATCATTAATTATCATAACCAGGGTATAAGTGTCATGATAAAAAAAATCAACTAAATATAAATATTGATTAAAATTTCAATAATCACATGAAAAATATATTTCAAATTCCACTAGTTTAACTATAATTAATCACACAATGAATTTTTGTTTTCTTGAAGAATTTAATGAGACCATTTTTAACTCCCTTAAGCACATTACATATTATTATTAATATTAATGTAAAAATACTATTTTTATTACTATACAAAAATTTTAACACCACTTTGGAAAAATTTGAGTAAATACTTAAAAATCTTGGAGAACATGTATCCAAATAACTTGATTGAATATAATACAAATATCATCCCAATAAATGAAATAACAATATTAATGTAAATTGACATAAAATGATTAAAAGGAATCATAGGTAAAAATGTTCATTATTATTTGATTTTAAAGAGTGATAAGGTCCAAGTAGTGGTTAAACACTAGTATAAATTTTATGATATTAAATATAAATTGAAAAAAAATTCCCCACTTCAAGAATATAATTCCAAATCATATCACACCATGTATTTACATCATTATGGCATATTATTCTGATTGAATTCAATAAGATAAATAATATTCTCAACCTCATTTTTACAATAATTATTCTTTTCCACATTTTTTATTTTATCATTTTTAAATGTTTAAAAGATAAATCATAATGAATTTGAATTTATAAAACATTTAAAAAAAAAGATAATAAATCCTCACATCATTAATCTTATAATACAACCATCCTCACTATCATTAGTAGTCAACCTATTGAACAACACTTATTTAGTTGAAAACCATTGAGAATTAACAAGAGTAAAATTGAATGGATATAATGTATTTTAATGCATATGTAATATGAATATCATTAAATGTTCCTATACACTCAAAAATAATTAATATGTGAATTTATAGGTATCATTGGTATAAAGAGATCAAATAAAATTTTATATTCATTATAATGAAGCATTGTTCTTTGATTACGTTAAAAATAATTCAGTGAATATTATAGCATAATGTATACCTCATGATCCTCTTATAAAATAAGGTATTATATCAAATATAGAAAACTAGACTAGATTTTAAATTTATAATTTTAAAATAATATTTATAAAAAATTCATGGATTCAGAAAAAAAGACGAACATGAAATTAAGGAATTTAAAGAGAAAAATATATTCAAAATTTCATTAATATAAATCAACAAGTATTCCCAAATTATGATTGGATAAATAAATTACCTCTTTATTCTAGAAACATATTAATCGCTATATTAATTATATAATTTTATTGAATATTATATATAAAACTAGGCATGATTTTATTCTATGAAAATTATTATATCATATATTTAAATAATATAATTAGAAATATTATAGTGGTTGGAAAATTCACAAACATAAAAATTGAAAATGATAAATATAAGTAGAGATAAATATAATATTAATTTAAATATAATATTTTTCAATCACATGAATCAATTTCATTTCCCTTATATAATTTATATTGTTTCATTCCCTATTTTAATTATTTATTTGAGAATTTAAAATAAAAATATTCATTTAAAATAATCCTTCAAATAAATCTATAATATATATAATTAATTAAAATAAATACCAAAATTTATTACTGAGTTATATCTCAAAAATTAATTCCAATGTACCCCTGAAAATTCTTGTTATTCATGCGTTAGTTTTCATTTAGTCATTGATATTGAAATAACCTCACCATGCCATATAATTAATGACTATAAATAAGTTACATTTTATAGATCAATGAGCTGTGAATGTTAAGATAACTTGACATGGTTTTTTATTATTCCATTCTATTAATTCAGCATCACACTATCTTGAGGAATTAAATTTTCAATATCTGTCATCAAAATCCAGTAATATTTTGTCAATAACTAAAAAAGAAAACATAATATAAGGAAAAAAATCATTCTAGACCACCATAAAATTAATTTTCTCATCAGATAATTCAATATATTTTTCCCATAAAACAAATCCCCTTCCTTCATTATTATTTAAATTATACTTATCTCATTAATTATTACATTAGTTTCATATTTTTCAAATCATAAAAAATAAAATAATTAAATTTTATCTTGTTTTCAACATAAAAATATTCATATTTTTCATTATTATTCTTAATACACCAAGGAATAGTACACAATACCTAATATAAAAAATCCCCAATGATAACTACCCATTATTAACATCAATTAATTTATTTCCGATTTCATAAAATTATATCCTTTGATTTTGGTTATTTTGAAATCATCCTTCCTAGTCTATCAAATAATAAAACAATTTATAAAATATATATGAGGAACCGACCTTAAACATTAATAAATATTGAATTAAATGAATAATTCCCATTAAGGATCTTTTCAGGTTTATAGTTTTAGAGAATTAGATCAGAACTATTACATCTCAAAAGATTACACAGTAGACACTTCTACATAGTTTTCTTTTTTTTACAAAACATGAACTCTTGAAAAAAAGAGTCTTGTCTAGTTCCATGTTTAAGACAACATGACTTTTACTTGATCCCATCTTTGACCCTATTCCATATTATTTCCTGTGAAAAACATTTCAAAAAAACCTGGGATGAGCATAAAAATCTCAGTAAGGGATACACAAAGAAAGAAAACTGTTAGTTTTTCAAAACAAAAAGTAAACCATGAATACTATATCAAAGTAATAATTTTACCCTTTATGAAGTAGTAAATACTCTTCACTGAATAAAAGATCATTAAATACCCTTTTGTAACCAAAATATTACCATAAAACCCATATAAATAACGCATAACATATAAAGGTAACTTGGGACATAAACATATTTAAATGGAATAACCATACCGTCAAATTCCACCCATATCACTTAATGGAATAGTCATATGACCGAATTCCATACCCAATGCATTGGAGTTTATAACGTAACCACCCATCCTGGTATTCACAGCACCACCCGTCAGATGGTTTATAAATTATCCACCCGTCAAATGTCCAAGTACCGTTATAAAATCATAAGAAATAAAACAAATATAATGGAAAGAAAAGATTTCCACATTTCGGTCACAATATATCACTTAAATATATTGACATAAAAAATCCATTATAAAAAATATTTTCAATACAAGAATACATAAAAGAGTATATTGTATTTATTTCATTTTAAAAAAATTATGGCTTGTTGAGAAAGCGAAAGACCAAATAATACTCGTGGCGGCGGAAAATGTCGTTGTCACCGCGTACATTAAAATAAACATTCCTTTTTTATGTTTAGTAAAACTCTTTGTAAAAAATGTTCCCATTGAATGAAATTAAAAGTCGAAGGTGTTTTATACAACTTATAAAATAAAGTCTTGTATTAGAACATAATATGCCTCAAAGAAAGGAGATTGAGACGAAGTCCCTTACCTCGTGTCTGACTTGACTCGATTGCTCTTTAATCACCTGAATAATAAACTAGTGTTAATTTCTACTTTCTTAAGAACCATTTTCTATCTTATTATTCATTTTATATCACTTATTTCCATGTTATAAACATTATGTAATCATTTAAGTTAATAATGTTCGTTTTGTCGATATATGGAACTTAAGTCAAAAATGGACTTCTTACAATTACATGTTGTTCATGTTGTCAAAGGTTCATTATATATAGAATTATTTTCATGATTTGGATATCATATATATCATATATATGCAGCATATACATGTATTTATAATAGTATATAACATTTAGAGTTAAGAAATGAAATGCACCGTTAATGGAGACGGTAATTCGTACGTACGCATACTGCAAATTTCATTTCTATTTCGTATTTAATGGAATGAAATAATAATGATATAAAGGTATATTATAATTCCAGTGTAATATAATTTATAATATCAATAACTCCATCCTTTATACGTCCCACATATGGCATTAACGAATCAAATCACTTTGAGGGGGCGGTAGTCTGCACTTCCTAAAATGAAATTATTGCGTTTACCCATAATAGAAACCATAAAGGTATTATATAAATGAAAAATACAGAAGCATAAGGAAAACATAAAAATAATATATATCATATATAAATATATTGACATCTTAATGGCCACCATGAAATGTGTTAAAAGAATATTGAACAATCATCGTTTCGTGAGGCATAAATTCACCATCCACAGAAACAGTAAGATCTTTAACCATTAGACTGAGGTGTGTGTAAGTTTAAATCAAATACCTCTAATAAAAAAACCTAGTATATTTAAGATACTACTTTTGTTACAAAATAAATGCATAAAAAGTGTTTAGGGGGGTTGGAGAAGCAAAATAATACAAAAGAACACAAGTGAAAACATTACCTCTAAATCGGGTAACTCCTCTTGGTTTGAACAAAAGGGGTTTCTTGAAGATATTTCTGCCTAAGGAAAGGCTTCTAGGATGAGGAGAGGAATTTTGAGAGATAAAATGAGTAGATCCTATCTGAGACAATGTCTTTAGAGGTGTGGGTAAGGTGGTAGAGGTGGGGGTCTTTTATAGGAGGGATGAGGGGAACTCTTGAAATGTTATAAAATGTTACTTTATTGTATAATGAGTATCAGATTTTAAAGGTCCCAAAATTATATATTTTTAGGATAATATGCTAAGGGTTCTAAATAAACCATTCCAAAAAGTTTTTGATAAGTGTAGGTCTTATATTTTACATTATCCTTTCATTTTATTTAAATCGTTAAATAATGAGGTAATCTCTGCGTCATCATGGTGTCATAAATAATTTAATTTATATAATGTCTAAAAATTATACAAAAAATATCATGATATAGGAAATATATTTATCTTTATAATTAATATTTATAGTAAAAAATATGACTTATATAACCCCATGTAAAAATTGTTTTAGTAAAACATTACATGTTTGTGGCATTTTTATTTTAAGTTAAATAATAAGTTATTAATGACATTTTCTTACCCAAGTGGATCCATGGGGTCCCCAAGTTGAAACATGAATTTTCTTGGTCGGACATGACACATCAAATAAGGGTAGGACATGTGTCTAGAGAATTTCATATTATTATAACATTATTTTTACCTTAAGTTACAATAATTACCTTTAATCGCGATTAATAAAACTTAAAAGTTACTAATCACAAAAAAATTATTTTAATCCCATTGAACAAAATTTTACATCCTAATGAAAACCATGTATGTCATATTTTTGAAATTCAATTACAAAAAGAGGTAAAGATTCATTTAAACAAAAAATCAGTTTTTTAACTACCACTTAGTGGTTTCACTATTCATCAAAATATGATGTTTTTCAGAAAAATACCAAAAATTCACCCTAAGCTATATTTGATATTCTGATTTAAAAAATGATGTCTATTTTACAAAATTCAAAACATATAAGTTTCATTAGTCAATTTAATAATTAATTCCTATTGTCAAAACAAATAGCGTGTTTTTAAGAAACAATATCTATCAAAAGACTGACACTTTTTTTGTCCAATTTCAAAGTGAAATTGATTCCAATGACCACCAATGGATTACTTAATAAAAATATATTCTAATTGGACTTTAAAACCAATTAAAATATAATCTATCCTTATAAATAAATTATAATAAAAGAGTTTTTGAATTAAATATAACATTATTCAATATTCATTAAAAATGAACATTATCAGAAAAATAACAAAAATTTACACAAAGTAAATTTTGATGTCCCGATTCTAAAGAATAATTTTATTTGGTCTAATAGAATTTATATGAGTGACAAAAAATTTATTTATCGACGGTTCTCCGTCGAACATAGCATCCACATTAAAGTAATTTTAATACTTAATTCAGAAAGTATAAATAAATATGAAAATGCCTTTATTATTTATTTACCTGTGATGTTACATCCTTCCCCCTTTTGGAAATTGCGTCCTCAAAATTTATTCACTTAAATAAATGGATGTATTTATCCCTCATAGCATTTCCAGATTCCCATGTTTCCTCTTCAATCATGTAGTTTTTCCACAAAACATTTACTTGATGAATCACCTTATTCCGCAATACCAGCTCCCTGTGGTCATGAATCTAGACTGGTTGTTCCTCATAAGATATATTATATTCTTTCTGAACTACCTCTAGACTCAAAACAGGAGATTGATCTGGCATGTACTTCCTTAACATTGAAACATTAAAGACATTGTGTACCTTTGATAAACTCGGAAGTAAAGCCACTCGGTATGCAACTGATCCAACTCTCTCCAGAATTTCATATGGCCCAATGAACCATTGAATCATATTTCCTTTATTACCAAATCTCATCACTCTTTTCCATGGTGAAACATTGAGAAAAACATGATCACCTACCTCGAAAGAGAGATCCTTCCTCCCGTTGTCTGCATAACTCTTCTGCCTACTCTAATATGTTCTCATATGTCTCTGTATCAAGTGAAATTTTCCTACCAACTCGTCTACCAATTCTGGTCCCATAAACTTCATTTCACCTACTTTATCCCAAAAATCTAGAGTTCGACACCTCTTTCCATATAATTCCTCAAATGGTGCCATTTGTATACAGGAATGAAAACTGTTATTATAAGAAAACTCAACCAAAGAAAGATGTTGGTCCCAAATTCCCTGATAATCCATCGAACAAGCACATAGCATATCCTCAAAAGTCTGAGTCATTTGTTCTGACTACCCATCTAATTGAGGATGAAATGATGTACTGAAATTTAATTTAGTACCCAATGACTTCTGAAGACCTTTAAAAAAGATAGAATTAAACCTGGGAACACGATCATATACAATGGAGAGGGGAACTACATGTAACCTGAACATATCTTTAAGATAAAAACGGGAAAGTTGATCTAGTGAAAAAGTATCTCATATAGCAAGGAAATGAGCTGATTTAGTCAAGTGATCAACAATAAGCTAGATTGCATTATTAACTCGAGGTGTCTTCAGAAATCCCACAATGAAGTCCATGGATATATTCTCTCATTTCCACTCTGGAACTAGTAAAGGCTGAAACATCCCTTTAGGTAACTATCGCTCTGCTTTAACCTATTGACAAGTCAAACACTTCACAGTAAAATCAGAAATACATATTTTCATTCCATCCCACCAGAAATACTCTCGAAAATCCTAATACATCTTAGTACCGCCTGGATGAACTGAAAAAGGAGAACTATGAGCTTCACAAAACAAATCTCTCTTCAACTGTGAATCACAAGGCACACACAATCTCCTCCAAAATCTCAAAACATAATCATTATCAATGTTGAATTCAGGAAACGTACCCTTCGGAAACAACTCTACCATTTTCTGCAACTCACTGTCTTTCTTATGTTCTTGCTTAATTCTGTCTGATAGAGATGATTTCACTGATACCTGAAACAAAACAAAAGAACATCATGCACCAACAAATTCTATGCCAAATTTCATCAAATCCTTAACCAAAGGATCATTTTCCAAACATAACATTGTTAATGAAGAATTACTTTTTCGACTCAAATCATCAGCCACTTTATTTTGCTTTTCACGGATGGTAATGAATTGTAAAATCATAATCCATGATTAATTATAGCCATCTCCTCTTTCTCATGTTCAATTCTTTCTAAGTAAATATATACTTTAAACTTTTGTGATCAGTATATATTTCACACTTTACTCCATACAAATGATTCCACCAAATTTTTAAAGAAAAAAACAACAATAGCTAATTACAAATCATGTGTAGGGTAATTTACCTCTTGTGTTTTCAACTGTTGTGAATCATAAGAAATTACCTGATCATCCTACATTAGGACACAACCATTTCCATTCAATGAAGCATCACTGTAGATAAAAAACTCTCTAATCCTAAATGGTAGTTCCAAAACTTGAGAATTCACCAATATTGTTTTCAATTCCTGAAAACAATCATCACATTCTTTTTTCCAGATGAACGTAACACCCATCCGAGTTAGCATAGTCATTGGACTAGATAACAGTGCAAATTTTTTTAAAAACCTTCAGTAATAGCCTGCCAAACCAAGAAAACTATGAATCTCGGTTACATTTGTGGGTCTTGGCCATTCTTCAACAAACTTTGTTTTTGCTGGATCACCAGTTATTCCATATTTAGAAATAATGTGACCATGGAATGAAATTTCTTGCAACCAAAACTCACACTTTCTGAATATCCCATACAATTTATTTTCTTTTAAGGTTTTAAAAATAACCCTTAAATGACTTTCATGGTCCTCTTTACTTTTTGAAAACACCAAAATATCATCAATGAAAACAACCAGAAAATTATCCACGAACTCATGGAAAATTATATTCATAAGTTCCATGAATATAGCAGGTGCATTGGATAGCCCAAAGGGCATAACTACAAATTTATAATGGCCATATCTTGTACGAAAAACAGTATTAGGAACATCTTATTCCTTTACCTTCAGCTGATGGTACCCCGATCTCAAGTCAATATTTGTAAAATATAGAGCCCCCTTCAGTTGATCAAAAAAATCATCAATATGAGGCAAAGGATATTCATTCTTAACAGTGATGTTATTCAAGGCTCTATAATCAATGCAAAGTCTCATTGAACCATCTTTATTTTTAACAAATAAGACATGATCACCCCATCGTGATGTGCTAGGTCGAACGAAACGGTTCTCTAATAAATCGTGAAATTTCTCCTTCAAATCTAAAAGTTCAATTTGAGCCATTCGTTAAGGGGGTTTTGAAATTGGCTTAGCATCAGGAACTAAGTCAACAGTAAATTCAACTTCCCGATCTGGTATTATTCCAGGCAACTCATCTGGAAAAAAATCAGGATACTCATTTACCACTGGCACATCATTAATATGAATGGTACCTTTGTTTTCAACAATATGTACAAGGTAACATTCATTTCCCTATTTTACTAGTTTCTCAACTTTATAATATGTTATCAAAAGTAAGGGTTCATTCTTGTACACAAACTGAATTTCTTTTTGAAAAGAAACTTATTTATCTCTACAGTCAATCTTAGCATGGTAATCAGAGAGCCAATCCATACCCTAGGTAACATCAAAATCTACTAGATGTAACTCGATAAGGCTTGCAAGTATGTTCTTTCCACAGATAAGGATAGGAATATTCTTATAAATTATTTTTGCCTCAACATTTCCCCATGTGTTTTTTCGAAAAGTTCAAGAGTCATTTCTTGAGATGGTATTCCCAATTTACTAGAACATTTTTTAGAGATTAAACAATGTGTAGACCCTGAATCAAACAACACACGAGTATAATCTGAAAAAAAAACAAATTCCCTGATACCACTTCATTTGATGGCCCAACATCTGCTGATGTAGTTGCAAAGGATTTCACCACACCTTTCTGCTTGTAGTCTGACTACTTCCCATCACTCGAGCTCTATGTCAAACACTAGTTTGCATAATGATCCATCTCATTACACTTGAAAAATTTAACTAACTGTAAATCAAATTTGGTCTTAAAATCACCCTGACCTTTTCTAGTGAAATCATGAGCCTTATGCCCTATCTTACCACATTGGTAGAACTTTAAAAAATTCAAAAGACATTCCCCATCATGATTTTTACCACATGTATCACAATATGAAAGCATATTTTTCTTACCATCAAACCTTTTTGAAGGATTCTTCCCTTTCTACAGCCACCATAGTCTCTTCTTCTATTGTTTGTTATAGAAAACTTGATCATTGGAAAACTCCATTTCCACCTTCTCAACACATGGAACAAGCTTTTCATAACATTTGAACTCACGAGAAGCTAATGCCCTTCGATATTTCGGCTTTAGTCCTGAGTAAAAATGATTGATTTTACTATCAATGTCTCGGATAAAATTTAGAGAATACCTTTCCAATCGAGTGAACTTTTCTTCATAAGAATCCACTGAGTCGTCCTCTTGCCTCAATTCCAAGAATTGTTTTTCCATCCCAAGTCGAACATCCTTAGGAAAATATTTCTCAAGAAACGCACCATTGAATCCATCCCAATCAAGAGAATAAATCTCATCAGAATCCCTAATATTTTTAACCATCGACCACCACTGATCTGCTTCACCCTCCAAAAGGTAAATAGAAAGACTAACCTTTTGATTGTATTAACACCCCATGACATATAAAATCTTCTCCAGTGCATTAATCCACCCTTCAGCTAGCACAAGGTCAAATGATCCTCTGAATGATGGGGGATGTTGCCTCATGAAATGTTCCACCACTGACATGTTCCTCTGCGGTTGATCTGGAAGATCTCATGCATGGATTCCCCCACCATTTATCACTTGAGTCAACTACGCCATTACTGCAACAAAAAGTTTAGTTCCAATTCCGACCATCTCAGGATGCTGATTTGGAAGGTCATTTCCTTCTGTATGCCTTCCTAGCACTGCTTCTCTGTTTCCTCTGTGGAAAACCATTCTGAACAAACATGTCTTAGGTGAAGCAACATGGTAATCTTTAAATGCTATACCATTTCAATTTGACCATAAAAAAATATATTTGGATAATCATTTAATAGAATTCTAACTCCTAAAGTTATCTAAACTGACATTTGATACCTACTATAAGGCCCCGACCATAAACATTACTTAATATTGAATTAAATGAATAATTCCCATTGAGCATCTTTTCAGGTTTTGAGTTTTAGAGAATTAGATCATATCTATTACATCTCAAAATATTATGCAGTAGACACTTCTACATAGTTTCCATTTTTTTTACAAAACATGAACTCTTGAAAAATAGATTCATGTCTAGTTCCATGTTTAAGTGTAACACCTGATAATTTTATGTTATATAAATAATCAAAGGAATCTTTTTCTACACACAACACTTTCTTGTCTTGCTTTACACGAAATCACGACCTTCCTCGATAGCTTGCGTCGTACGCAATACCGAGTTTCACTAAACAATGATATGCTAATAAAATATTATGAAAACTAGCCATTATGATTAGTAATAACCAATATTTGAAATTTTATAAATTTTATTTTTCAAAATGGACTTCATTTTTGGATTCGTAATATTGAAATTATCCTAGGGTGAAATATTGGTATTTTTATGAAAACTTTCAATTTTTGATGAATAGTGAAACCACTAAGTGGTAGTTAAAAAATTGAATTTTTCATAAAACTTAATTTTACCGCTTCTGTGAGTGGAATTTTAAAAAATCCTAGAGACACGGTTGATGTCAGTAATTAAAATGTGGTTCAATGAGATGAAAATAATTTTTGGTGAATAGTAACTTTTTACTTTTATTTACCATGGTTAAAAGTAAATAGGGTAATTAAGGGTAAAATGATATTATTATTACCCTAAAACATGTCATAATTCTATTTGATAAGTTTAATTCGACCAAGAGAAAATTTAGGAATAAAATATGACCATTTAGGCCCACTTGTATTAGATTAGGATATTTATTATTAATTTATTTAAAGAAGGGTTAAAATAGTTAAAATCAAAGTTTAATAAGTAAATAATTTTTAATATAAGGTTATATATAAGATAAATTAGACAATAAATATTAATTAGAAATATAAATAGATTTCCTACATAATGGTATTTTATTTTTAATTTTTAGAAATTAAATAATTTAATTCATTTATGACACAAAGATGATGCAGTAATTATCTTATTAATGAAATATTGAAATAATTGATGTTATAAATACCCAAATAAATGTAATTTTATAATTTTTATGAATTACAATAATTTTATAGGTTAATATGACATGTTATTATTGATTTAATTATCTTTTTTCGAACTAATCATTCTGTTATGATTTTCACAAAAATCAATTACTGAATAGTGTCAAAATTGACATAAAATAGTTTTTAAAACAAATATTAAATTATTAATTGTTATTTTATTCCAAAAAATTTAAGGATTGTCCAAATGACTTAGATAAGGTAATATATATTAATAATAAAAAACTTGGGGTTCTTTTGTATTGTTATAGTAAGTTTATTAACCTTATAGTGTAAGAACACAAGAAGACACGGTAAAAGTAAAATTATTTAACTTAATGTTAAATCTAAATGATAGGGTTCAAATAGGAACCTAAACTTGTCTAAATTCTATTGGATGAGATTATTTCTACCCATCCCCACCTTGGCTTCTAGATAAATCAATTTGGAGCTATTTAAAACCGAATTTGGCTTTATAATAAAATAATATTTTTAGTTATTCCAAAGGTGCCCCTCTCCTCGCTTATAAAAGGGAACCTCCTCCCTCTCTTTCTCACACCACATTGAGCCTTCAAGCTCGGCCAAACCCTGACACTTTCTCCTCTCCACTTCCCTATAAAAATCCTAGAGTTCTTGGTCTTCTTCAAAGACCAATTTTATTGCCCTAAAATGAGGTCTCAAAAAAGCACTTCAAAGAAGAGGTAATGTCTATTACCGATTCTTTCATCTTTATTTCTTCTTCCACTTATTCTTCTTCTTAAGTTGTTTCATTATGAAGTAACAACATCAGTATCACGAATATACTTATATGTTATTATAAGTATGAAACAACCCTATTTCACCATCTATCTATCCTACGGAAAATGAAATCACCCCGCGTGCGTACGTACGGAATACCGTCTCCATGCCGTGGTGTAATCTAATTTCCACCACCACCTTACTTGGATGGGTATAATGGTGTAAATAATGAAAATATATTATTATTTTAAAGTGATATTTATTATTAAATAGTATACATACACTCCAATACAATTCCATGATCATGGGAACAATATTATCGCTCGTGCGTACGTACTGAATACCGTCTCCACGATGTGATGCGACTCGTTCTACATGATCTTCATTGCATAATGATTATATAAATGAATTTAATGAATTAATATGATATATATTACACTAATAACATGCTGGAAATGTGGTATCTATAACCTAAAGGGAAGAATAATAATTTATTCGACAAAACACCCATAAGAACAAAAAGTAATAAACACCCGAATAACAAGTTGTAATGAAATATTACTAATAAGAAGCTAAGAATATGACCATATATGATATCATAACAATAATTATGATTATAAAATAATTCAATAACATTATTTAAATCATTAAATAGGAGGTTCAGACACTTACGAGGCAAATCAGACATAAGGTAAGGGAAATATTACAATCTCATTTTTATCCGAGATTATTTATACTTTGAAATTTACTGGGGTGTATTTTACCATCCACATACATGTCTCCTCAATATGTAATATTATTTCCATCCACCTAAAATTTTTTTATTCCAATTTTACCCATCGGTGAGTTTTAGTAAAAGATATAAACGGAATCTTTTGTCATTTTTCGTACGAGGTACTTTTTGACTTTTCTGACAAAAGTTAGAGAAGAATGTTTTTTTAACTTATACGACATGAATGGATTTTTAAAACAATATTTCCAATAATCTTCCTTTAAAAGTTTTCAAGTTTATTTTTAATCAACTTCTTTTAGATTAAAATTGTATGACATGTTAAGAAAGGAAAAATGTTTTTGAAGTAGAAAGGATATTTTCCTAAAGAATGGAGTTCAAGAGTTTTATCAAAATTATTTTCCATCTAAGATAATATAGGGTTATGTTTCTATCCCTATTATTACATGGATTTGATTATTTTGTGATGGAAATATTTTTATGAATACCTTTAACTTATATGAATAGTTTTATGATGTCATGATGTTTAATATTCCCATTTATATTACATGGGTTATGCAATGATGTATGATTTATGATTTTGTGGCACACATAAGAATGGTATCATTATGAGATGGGTGGGACCTATATCTCCCTCCAATGCATTGGGTAAAGATTTTATATCTCATGAGATAGACATGGCTGGAACGACAGGTTAAACCGGTTCAGTGAAACATGACTGAAATGAGGAGTGAAGCCGGTTCAGAAGTTGACTTTGTCCACTATGATAGTCTCGGAAATGAGTCTTGACTAAAAAGAAATGATTCTCAATGATTATGTGTGTATGCCACAAAGTTTCATATTTTAAGTTATGATTATTGGGATTACATTTCACTACTATGATTTATCCCATGTTTTGAAATTATGATCTCTTTTGCAAGTTAAGATTTCCAAAAGTTATGTGCCTATGTATATGATGTGATTGATATTTCTTTTGTTTACTCTTATTGAGCATTTGATCTCATCCTTTTGTATGTTTTATTTCCCCAGGTCAGGAAGAAGGTTATTAAGTAGAATATTCCAAAAGGGATTCTAGATATGATGAGATAAATGGGAGGCAAAGTAGATTCTTTATGAACCAGTTGTTTATGCTTTCCAGTTTCTAAAGACACTATACCTTTATGTTCCTTTCATGGTTTTGTTATATGTTGTAATAAGTGTGCTTAAATTTTGAAGTAATAACAATGTATGTAAAGTATGGGTCATTATAGTTAGTATCAGAGGAATGGTATAGTCAACATTTGGAAACGAGGATGTGAAAGCCTTAGTAAGAACCCTAAGGATAATTCTAAGCATAGAACACAATATTAGTGTTTTAGAAATGACCATGAATAACCTAGGATAAGACCTTAAGTGTGAAATTTTATTCTTGATTATGTGATTTTCCTATTATAATTAGTGCTGATCACACTATTCTTCTTGGTTTTAGTTAATGGATGGAACCTGAAGGAACCGTGTTAATGCAGAATGCGATGGGAAATGCCATGATTGTCCCCTGGAGCAACCAATTGTTATGGGAGCCGGAATGAAAAATCTTGTAGCCATGATCACACAACTTTCTCAAGCTATGAATCATGCAAGACTTCCAAACGATCAAAGGAAGAAGCAACATTCTGCTGAATCCTTTATGAGGTAGCTTCCACCTTCTTTCAGCGGGTCTACTGATCCATTAGTTGCTGAACAATGGATTAGTACTACTAAAAAGATACTTTCAGTTCTTCAATGTTCTGAACATGATAAAGTCATCCTAGCAGTGTATCGTTTGGAAGGAGATGCAGATCAATGGTGGAATCTTATTAGTAATATGAGGCAAAGGGATGAAATTGAGTCCATGGAATGGGAAGAGTTCAAGACCTTAATTTTCAATAAGTACTTCCCCTGTATTCTCCAAACAAAGATAGAGAAAGAGTTTCTTGAACTGAAGCAAAAGGATGATGAATCTGTTGTTACTTATAAAGCAAATTTTACAAGACTTTCAATGTACGCTTTTGGTATTTTTATCCAACCTGAGATTAAGATCGATCTATTCTTTAGTGGCTTAAAACCAAGTCTTCGAAGGGCGTTATCCATAAGGTACTTCAATAGCTATGAGGAAATCGTTCGATGTGCTCTCAAAGTCGAGATGGAGATTGGAGTAACCCATCAGTCATATGGGTTTGATAAGAAGAGGAAAATGGAATTCAAAGGAAAATCTAAAGAACACACTGAAAAGAAGATGAACTTTCCCTTATGCTCAAAGTGTGGAAAGAAACATGGAGGGAGTTGTCTTAAAGGGACAAGTAAATGTTTCAAATGTGGAAAGGAAGGTCATCAGGCATTTTAATGCCGCAATGATGGGAAGAAGATGTCTAATGATGAAAAAAAGGAAGGGATACACAGAATTACCCTAATACACTTCAATGTTTCATGTGAAAGGAGGTGGGGCATTATGCCAATCAATGCCCAAATTCAAGGGTTGATGATGATGGTCGACGTCGACAAACTCTTAAGGCTAAAGACAAAGGAAAGTCACATGCAATTTCTATCGGCGATGTGGAGTACGATAACGATGTGGTGAAAGGTACACTTACCATCCACTCTAAAGTAGAAAATGTTTTTTTTTGATTCTGGATCCACCGAATCCTTTATTTATGAAGCATTTTCTAAGGATATCACAGTATTACCTCAACAGTTAGATGTTGAGTTAGCTGTGACAACCCCTAATGGCACAACAGTTTCATCAAAAGTTTATAATTATTCTCCGATTGATGTTTTTGGGAAAGTGCTTCCTGCAAATATTGTGATCCTTCTTATAGTGGAATTTGACGTGATTCTTGGCATGGATTGGATTTCTCTACATGGAGCTCATATTAATTGCCGAAGAAGGGAAGTCACATTTCATATTCTAGAACAATCTATGATCGTCTATCGATGCAAGGATGAACATAACCTTCCTGTAGAAATTTCTTCCATTTTATGGTATTTATTCCACTAAATGAAGGTTATTTATCTCAAATGGTCGGTGAGAAACCCACGATTAAGAATATGCCCATTGTACGGGAGTTTGATGATGTCTTTCCGGAGGAATTACCGAGTCTTCCACTGAATCGTGAAGTTGATTTTTCAATAGAACTCGTACCAGATGATTTTCTTATTTCAAAGACACCTTATAGAATGGCCCCAATTGAGTTGCAGGAATTAAAGAAGCAACTCCAAGGGAATCTTGATAAGGGGTTCATATGCCCTAGTGCGTCACCTTGGGGAGCACCTGTTCTGTTTGTTAAGAAGAATGATGGATCAATGAGACTCTGCATTGATTATCGAGAACTTAACAAGATCAATATCAAGAACAAATATCCTCTCCCGCGCATTGATGACCTATTTGACCAACTACGCGGAGCTCAATACATTTCCAAGATTGATCTTCATTCAGGGTATCATCAATTAAGGGTCAAAAGGGAGGATATACCAAAGACGGCTTTCCGTACAAGGTATGGACACTATGAATTTATAGTGATGCCATATGGTCTTACTAATGCCCCTGCTATCTTCATGGATCTAATGAATAGAGTCTTTAGAGACTATCTTGATCAATTTGTCGTAGTCTTTATAGACAATATTCTTATCTATTCATAGAGCAAGGAAGAACATGACGATCACTTGAGAATTATATTGAAGACCCTGAGAAAGGAGAAGCTTTATGCCAAATTTACCAAGTGTGAATTTTGGATTCAAAAAGTTTCATTTTTGGGTCACATAATCTCAAAATAGGGGATATCTGTGGATCCAGTAAAAACAGAGGTTATCGAAAGATGGTCGAGTCCAACAACTATAACTAACTTCCAAAGTTTTCTTGGTTTAACTGGATATTATTGACGTTTTGTGAATGATTTTTCACGATTATCTAATCCACTCACCAAGTTGACTCGGAAAGGAGTTAAGTTTGTTTGGACAAAGGAATGTAAAGAGAATTACAAGGAGTTGAAAAGAAGGTTATCCAGTGCACCTGTGCTCACACTGCCTTGTAGTGGAGAAAGGTTTGTGATCTACAATGATGCATCCAAGAAGGGTTTGGGGTGTGTTCTTATGCAAAATGATATGGTGAAAGCTTATGCCTCAGAACAGTTGAAAATACATGAGCAAAATTACCCAACTCATGATTTGTAGTTAGCTGCGGTAATATTTGCGTTAAATATTTGGAGGCATTACCTTTATGGTGAGAGGTGTGATATTTATACTGATCATAAATGTTTAAAGTATATTTTCACACAAAAGGAGCTGAATATGCGCTAAAGAAGATGGTTGGAGCTGATTAAGGATTACGACTGCTCAATTCATTACCACCCTGGGAAAGCAAACAAGGTCGCAGATGCATTAAGTTGACAAGACCATGCTAGTTTATCCATGATGAGGATCACAAAAGATCCAATATTTATGGATTTACAAAGGATGGATCTTGGAATTATAATGAAAGGGGAAAAATCGTATCTTTCTCAAATGAATGTTCAACCATCTATACATGTGAAGATTATAGAGGCACAAAAATAAGATGTCGAGTTACAAAAGAAGGTGAGAAATGTTCCTGAATTCAACCTTGATTGTGAAGGGATAATAATGTTCAGGAATCGGGTTTGTGTTCCTCCCATCCCCGAATTAAAGGAGCTACTGGATGAGGCTCATAGTTCTTCATTATCTATTTATCCTTGAAGCACGAAGATGTATAGGGACCTGAAAGAGTACTTCTGGTGGGATGACATGAAAAGAGATGTTGTTGAATATGTCTCTCGATGCTTGGTTTGCCAACAAGTTAAAGCTGAGAGACAGAAGTCTAAGGGGATGTTACAACTATTACCTATACCCGAATGGAAATGGGAAAACATCACTATGGACTTTGTCACAGGACTTCCTAAAACGTCCAAAGGCAATAATGCTATCTGGGTCACAGTGGATCATCTTACAAAGTCTGCACACTTCATTTCTATTATGGAGGATTTCTCTCTGGATCAGCTTGCTAGGATATATGCAAAGGAAGTGGTAAGATTGCATGGAGTACCACTTTCTATTATATCTGATTGGGATCCGAGATTTACCTAGAAGTTCTGGCGAAGTCTTCAGCATACTCTGGATATATAGTTGAGTTTCAGCACTGCTTATCATCCTCAGACAGACAGTCAGTCTGAGAGTACAATTCAATGTCTAGAAGATATGTTGAGAGCTTGCTCTATGGATTTCAAAGGTGGTTGTGATCATCACCTATCTTTGGTAGAATTTTCTTATAATAATAGCTTTCACTCTAGTATTCAGATGGCTCCTTATGAAGCTCTCTATGGAATGAAATGCAGGACTCCAACTTGCTGGGATGAAGTTGGGGAAAGAAAGCTATTAGGACCCGATCTCGTTGATGAAATGGCAGAAAAGGTAAGATCTATTCAACAACACATAAGAGAAGCTCAGAGTCGACATAAAAGTTATGCCGACCACCGAAGAAAAGACCTAGAGTTTGAAGTAGGTGATAAAGAGGTCTTACAAATATCTCCCTGGAAGAGGGTCATGAGATTTGGAAAGAAGGGGAAGTTGAGCCCTAGATATATCGGTCCTTTCGAAATACTGGATCGTGTTGGGAAGGTAGCATTCCAATTGGCGCTTCCACCAAATCTCTCTCAAGTTCACGATGTGTTCCATGTATCTCTCCAGAGAAATTTCATACCTGATCCTTCACATGTACTCAGCTCAGAAGTTGTACAGCTGGAACAGGATCTTTCTTATGAAGAATAGCAGATAGAGATTCTGGATCATACTGAAAAAGTCCTACGAAACAAGACCACTCAATTGGTGAATGTTTTATGGAGGAACCACCAATTAGAAGAAGCTACATGGGATCTTGAGGATATGATGAGGGAGAGGTATCCTCATCTGTTTGTTACAAAGTGACGAATTTTGAGGGTGAAATTCATTTTAAGGGGGGGTAGAAGGTAACACCATAGACTTTTATGTTATATAAATTATCAAAGGAATATTTTTCTACACACAACACTTTCTTGGCTTGCTTTTCACGAAATCGTGACCTTCCTCGATAGCTTGCATCGTACGTAATACCGAATTTCACTAAACAATGATATGCTAATAAAATATTATTAAAACTAGCTGTTATGAATAGTAATAACCACTTTTTAAAATTTTATAAATTATATTTTTCAAAATGGACTTCATTTTTGGATTTGGAATATCGAAATTATCCTAGGGTAAAATTTTGGTATTTTTCTGAAAACATTCAATTTTTGATGAACAGTGAAACCACTAAGTGGTAGTTAAAAAACTGAATTTTTCATAAAACTTAATTTTACCGCTTCTGTGAGTGCAATTTCAAAAAATCCGAGAGACACGGTTGATGTCAGTAAGTAAAATGTGGTTCAATGAGATGAAAATAATTTTTGGTGAATAGTAACTGTTTACTTTTATTTACCATGGTTAAAAGTAAATACGGTAATTAAGGGTAAAAAGGATATTATTATTACCCTAACACATGTCCTAATTCTATTGGATAAGTGTAATTCGACCAAAAACAAACATAGGATTAAAATATGACCATTTAGGCCCACTTGGATTAGATTAGGGCATTTATTATTAATTTATTTAAAGAAGTGTTAAAATAGTTAAAATCAATGTTTAATAAGTAAATAATTTTTCATATAAGGTTATATAGAAGATAAATTCGACTATAAATATTAATTAGAAAGCTAATATGATTTCATAAATAATGGTATTTTATTTGTAATTTTTAGACATTGTATAATTTAATGTTTTTATGACATAAAGATGATGCAGTAATTATCTTATTAATTAAATATTGACATAATTGATGTTATAAATACCCAAATAAATGTAATTTGAGACTTTTTATGAATTAAACTAATTTTATATGTTAATATTACATGTTATTATTGATTTAAGTGACTTTTTTCGAACTAATCATTCTGTTATGATTTTCACAAAAATCAATTACTAAATAGTGTCAAAATTGACATAAAATAGTTTTTTAAAAAAATATTATATTATTAATTGTTATTTTATTCCTAAAAATCTAAGGTTTGGAAAAATGACTTAGATAAGGTTATATATATTAATAATAAACAACTTGGGGTTCGTTTGTATTGTTATAGTAACTTTATTAACCTTATAGTGTAAGAACACAAGAAGACACAGAAAAAGTAAAATTATTTAACTTAATGTTAAATCTAAATGATAAGGTCAAAATAGGAACCTAAACTTGTCTAAATTCTATTGGATGAGAGGATTTCGACCCCTACCCACCTTATCTTCGAAATAAATCAATTTGGAGATATTTAAAAGCGAATTTGGCTTTATAATAAAATAATATTTTTAGTTATTCCAAAGGTTCCCCTATCCTCCCTTATAAAAGGGCACCTCCTCCCTCTCTTCCTCACACCACTTTGAGCCTTAAAGCTCGTCCAACCCCTGACACATTCTCCTCTACACTTCTCTAGAGACATCCTAGAGGTCCTGGTCTTCTTCAATGAGAAATTTTAGTGACCTAAAAGGAGGTCTCAAAGAAGCACTTCAAAGAAGAGGTAATGTCCGTTACCGATTCTTTCATCTTTATTTCTTCTTCCAATTATTCTTCTTTAGTTGTTTCATTATGAAGTAATAACATAAGTATCACTAATATACTGATATGTTATTATAATTATGAAAAAGCCCTATTTCACCATCTATCCATCCTATGGAAAATGAAATCACCGCGCGTGCGTACGTACGGAATATCGTCTCCACGTCGTGGTGTAATCTACTTTCCACCACCTCCTTACTTGGATGGGTATAATGGTGTAAATAATGACTATATGTGATTATTGTAAAGTGATATTTATTCTTAAATAGTATACATACACTCCAATAAAATTCCATGATCATGGGAATGATATCATCGCTCGTGCGTACGTACAGAATACCGTCTCCACAATGTGATGTGACTCGTTCTACATGATCTTCATTGCATAATGATTATATAAATGAATTGAATGAATGAATATGATATATATTACACTGATAACATTCTGGAAATGAGGTGTCTATAACCTAAAGAGAAGAATAAGAATTTATTCGACAAAACACGCATAAGAACAAAAAGTAATAAACACCCGAATAACAAGTTGTAATGAAATATTACTAATAAGAAGCTAAGAATATGACCATATATGATATCATAACAATAATTATGATTCTGGAATAAGTCAATAACATTATTTAAATCATTATACAGTGGGTTCGGACACTTACGAGGCAAATCAGACCTAAGGTAAGGGAAATATCACAATCTCATTTTTATCCGAGATTGTTTATACTTTGAAATTTACTGGGGTGTATTTTATCATCCACATCCATGTCTCCTCAATATGTAATATTATTTCCATCCACCTACAATTTTTTTAAAATCAAAATTTTCCCTTCGGTGAGTTTTAGTAAAAGATATAAAAGGAATCTTTTGTTGTTTTTCGTACGAGGTACTTTTTGACTTTTCCGACAAAAGTGAGAGAAGAATGTTTTTTAACTTATACGGCATGAATGGATTTTTAAAACAATATTTCCAATAATCTTCCTTTAAAAGTTTTCAAGTTTATTTTTAATCATCTTCTTTTAGTTTAAAATTGTATGACATGTTAAGAAAGGAAAAATGTTTTTGAACTAGAAAGGATATTTTCCTCAAGAATGTAGTTCAAGAGTTTTATCAAAATTATTTTCCATCTAAGATAATATAGGATTCTGTTTCTATCCCTATTATTACATGGATTTGATTATGTTGTGATGGAAATATTTTTATGAATACCTTTATCTTATATGAATTGTTTTATGATGTCATGATGTTTAAGATTCCCATTTTTATTACATGGGTTATGCAATGATGTATGATTTATGATTTTGTGGCACACATAAGAATGGTATCATTATGAGATGGGTGGGACCTATATCTCCCTCCAATGCATTGGGTAAAGATTTTATATCTAATTAGATAGACATGGCTGGAACAGAAGGTTAAACCGGTTCAGTGAAACGGGACTGAAACGAGGAGTGAACTCGGTTCAGAAGTGGACTTTGTCCACTAAGATAGTCTTGGAAATGAGTCTTGACTAACAAGAAATTATTCCCAATGATTATGTGTGTATGCAAAAAAGTTTGATGTTTTAAGTTATGATTATTGGGATTACATTTCACTATTATGATTTATCCCATGTTTTGAAATTATGATCTCTTTTTCAGGTTATGATTTCAAAAAGTTATGTGCTTATGTATATGATGTGATTGATATTTCTTTTGTTTACTCTTACTCAGAATTTGAGCTCACCCTTTTTTATGTTTTATTTCCCCTGGTCAGGAAGAAGGTTATTAAGTAGAATATGCCAAAAAGGGACTCTAGATATGATGAGATAAATGGGAGCCAAAGTAGATGCTTTATGAACCAGTTGTTTATGCTTTCCAGTTTCTAAAGTCACTATACCTATACGGTCCTTTCTTGGTTTTGTTATATGTTGTAATAAGTGCGCTTCAATTTTGAAGTAATAATAATTTATGTAAAGTATGGGTCATTATATTAAGACTGCATGAATTTTCCTTGATCCCATCCTTGACCGTATTCCACATTACGTCCTGTGAAAAACATTTCAAAAAAACATGGGATGAGCATAAACAGCTCAGTAAGGGATACACAATGAAGAAAAACTGTTAGTTTTTCAAAACAATAAGTAAACCATGAATACTTTATCAAAGTAATACCTTTCACCTTTATGAAGTAGTAAATACTCTTCACCGAATAAAAGATCATTACTTACTCTTTTGTAACCAAAAGATTACCATAAAACCAATATAAAGAACACATAACATATAAAGGTAACTTGGGACATAAACATACTTAAATGGAATAACCATATGGTCTACTTCCACACATATCACTTAATGGAATACTCATACGACCGACTTCCATACCCAATGCATTGGAGTTTATAAAGTAACCACCCATCCTGGTATTAACGACACCACCCGTCATATGGTTTATCACGTAACAACCCGTCAAATGTCCAAGTACCATTATAAAATCATAAGACATAAAACAAATATAATGGAAAGAAATGTTTTCCACATTTCGATCACAATATATCACTTAAAATATTCACAAAAAAAATCCATTATAAAAACTATTTTCAATAACAAAATACATAAAATATTATATTTTATCTATTTCATTTTAAAAACATTACGTCTTGTTGTGGAAGCCAAAGACCAAATAATAATCGTGGCGGTGGAAAAGGTTGTTGTCATCACGTACGTTAAATTAAACATTACTTTCTGTCATATAGTAAAATTATTCGTAGAAAAATATTCCCTTTGAATGAAATGAAAAGTCAAAGGTGTTTTATACAGTGTATAAAAGAAAGTCTTGTAATAGAACATAATATGCCTCAATGAAAGGAGATTGAGACGAAGTCCCTTACCTCATGTCTGAATTGACTCGATCGCTCTTTAATCCCCTGAATAATAAACTAGTGTTAATTTCTACTAGCTTTAGAAAATTTTTCATGCTTATTATTCCTTTTATATCACTTATTGCCATGTTATAAACATAATCTATTCATTTAAGTTAACAATGTTTGTTTTGTCGATATTTGGTACTTAAGTCAAAAATGGACTTCTTACAATTTCATGTTGTTCATGTGGTCAAAGGTTCATTATATCCAAAATGATATTCATGATTTTGATATCATATATATCATATTTATCCAGCATATACATGTATTTATAATACTATATAACATTTATAGGTAAGAAATTAAATGCACCGTCCATGGAGACGGTAAGCCGTACGTACGCATGAACTCTACATTCATTTCTATTTCATATTTAATGGAGTGAAATCATAATGATATAAATGTATATTATAATTCCAATATAATATCATATATAATATCATTAACTCAATCCATTATACGTCCCACATATGGTATTAACGAATAAAATCACTTTGAGGAGGTGGTAGTCTACACTTCCTAAAATGAAATTGTCACGTTTACCCATAATGGAAACCTTAAACGTATGCCATAAATGAAAAATAAAGAAGCATAAGGAAAAAATAAAAAATATATATATCACATATAAATATAGTGACATCTTAATGGCCACCATTAAAGGTGTTATAAGAAGATTGAACAATCATCATTTCGTGAGGCAGAAATTCGCCATCCACAGAAACAGTATGTTCTTTAACCATTAGACAAAGTTGTGTGTAACTGTAAATCAAATAACTCTCATAAAAACATCCTAGTATATTTACGATGCTTATTTTGTTACAAAATAATAGAATAAAAAGAGTTTAGTGGGGTTGGAGAAGCAATATTAATAAAAAGAACACAAGTGAAGACATTACCTTTAAATTAGGTAACTCCTCTTGGTTTGAACAAAAAGGTTTTTTGAAGAGATTTCTGCCTATGTAAAGGCTTATAGGATGAGGAGAAGGATGTGGAGAGAAAAAATGAGCAGATATTGTCTGATCCAATGGATTGAGAGGTGTGGGTAAGGTGGTAGAGGTGGGGGCCTTTTATAAGAGGGAGGAGTGGCACTCTTTGAATGTTATAAAATACTACTTTATTATATAATGAGTTTTGGATTTTAAAGGTCCAAAAATTATATATTTAGAGGATATGTTGATAAGGGTTAGAAATAAAACCATCAAATAGGTTTTTGGCAAGTTTAAGTCTTATATTTTACATTATCTTTTCATTTTATTTAAATCCTTAAATAACGAGGTAATCGCTGCATCATCATGGTGTCATTAATAATTTAATTTTTTTAATGTCTAAAAATTATAAAACAAATATCATGATATATGAAATCTTTTATATATTTCTAATAAATATTTATAGTAAATAAAATGACTTATATAACCCCATGTAAAAATTGTTTTTGTAAAATAATACATGATTGTGGCATTTTTATTTTAACTTTAAATAAAAGGTTATTAATGTCATTTTCTTACCCAAGTGGATCCATGGGGTCCCCAAGTTGACACATGGATTGTATTAGTCGGCCATGACACATCCAATAGGGGTAGGATATGTTCCAAGAATTTTTCATATTATTATAACATTATTGTTACCTTAAGATACACTAATTACCTTTAATCGCGATTAATAAAACATAAAAGTTACTATTCACCAAAAAATTATTTTAATCCCATTGAACCAAATTTTACATCCTAATGAAAACCATTTTTTTTCAGATTTTTGAAATTCAATTCACAAAATTGGTAAAGGTTCATTTAAATGAAAAATCAGTTTTTTAACTACCACTTAGTGGTTTCACTATTAATCAAAAATTGATGTCTTTCAGAAAAATACCAAAAATTCACCCTAAGCTATATTTGATATTCCGAATTCAAAAATGATGTCTATTTTAAAAAATTAAAAACATATAAGTTTCATTTATCAATTTAATAATTAATTCCCGTTGTGAAAACAAATAGCGTGTTTTTAAGAAACAATATTTATTAAAAGACTAACACTTGTTTTTGTCCAATTTCAATGTGAAATTAATTCCAATGAACACCATTGGATTAAATGGAAAAATATATTCTATTTTCCATTTAAAACCTATTTAAAATATAATATATCCTTATAGATAAATTATATTAAAAGTGGTTTTGAATTAAAATACAGCATTTCTCACTATTCATTAATAAATGAACATTATCAGAAAAATACCAAAAATATACACAAAATAAATTTTGATGTTCTGATTCTAAAGAAGAATTTTATTTAGTATAATAGAATGTATATGAGAGACCAAAAATATATTTAAATATGGTTCTCCATCGTACATTGCAACCCCATTAAAGTAAAATTAATACTTAACTCAAATTTTTTTAATAAAAATGAAAATGTCTTTATTCTTTATTTACCTGCAATGTTATAATATATCTTCTGTAAAACCCATGTATATCATATAGGTATTTATTATAAAAAATATATAATTTGGAAGACATTATACCCACATATTAAATGTTCTTGATTGTTGATAATGAAAATATTTATATGCATTCACAATGTTCACGTAAATATTTTTCAAACACAAAAACTCTATCAATTATATGAAATTAGAAACTACGAAGATATTGATGATTATTTTTTATCTTCTTGATATAATTAATGAACATTATCTAATCATTGGTATTGCTCCTTTCTCCTAAATATTTCACTTATCTAAAAATAACTCTTTCTTGAATTTTCCTTTTTTCTCATATTCTGAAAATCTCATATCAAGAGAATGTTAATTTTATTTTTCATTTAATTAATAAATTAGCATGCTTTTTTCATCAAATTTTACATTATTATTACATTATTGTAATGGTATTTATTCTTTCTAAGGTGGTGGGAATTTGTTCTTAATGAAAACATTAACATAATTTCGTTTTCCTTCATATTTTCCACATAATTTTATTCATTTTGAACTATATTATCCCATTATTTTCTCTATTATTTTACATATTCTAATTTTTTTGACAACTCAAGGTGTTGGAATACAATTATTCAAACTAGATGAGTCTTGAATCTACTTCCAGTAATATTTGTGGACTCTCCTTGATTTTCATTTCAATTTTCTTAACATAGGATTCCAGATTTATTATAAAATATCACATATCATTATAATCTTTTTGTTAACACATTGATTATTGCCAAAGTGGTTTTACTGTTTTTTTAAATTATACCCTTGGTTGATTTGGAATCTAACGAATTGGTTTTTGATGTTATTATAATAACCCATTTATTCTTTATTAACAGCCTAGAATTAATTTATACATCCTTCCTATAAACTATTGTTTATATTTAAAATTTTAGATATTAACAACATTAAATAAAAAAAATGTATCTATTTTATGATTCATACAACCAATGAAATAATAGATCATATATCCTTCTATCCATGTCTACTTTCACTTTTTGAGATCATTATATTTTTCAAACATTTTTATTATTTAGTAGAATTTTTTTTCATTCCATATAATCCAACAAGATGATATTATATTTTAGATTAAGGATCATCAATAATCCCCATACACTAGTGTATATGAAATAAAATTATCCTTCAGATAACTCATTATATAATTTTCTCTTAATTAACCATTTTAATAATCATTATTGTAATATATTAATAATATAAAAATGAATATATAATTAAAAACATATATATATTTTAATTTTTTCATTTGAAATAAAAAATAATTAATCAGAGACACATTATATTTTATGGGGGAAAGAGTGGTTCCTTGAATAGGATTCAATCTCAATCCATGAATTAGGGGAATGGGTTTTCCTGATATCAATCCATTTATTTTTATTATCATGAATTAAAATTTCATATTTGTTTATCCTTAATACACTATTGGAAAAAAACATAAAAAGTTATTCATTTTACTGCTCATTGAAATATCCCATGTTTTAATTTAGATCATCATGTGATATCATAATGAATGAATGTTAGTTCATGAAAATGTAGATAATTTTCAATTTTATCTAAAATTAATTTAGAGAAATTACTGTCAATATTATTATTGTATGTTCCCCAATCTTTAAGATAATCCATACTCAATTAGTTTTATTTTCCTCATATATCATTTCCTAAGAACTTGTTCATTCTCAAACTCTCCCTCTAATTACCCATTAACTCATTCTTTTTGTTTTTTTTAAATGATGTTCAGTGAATTGGGATCATATTTTAATTGATCATTTTCATTTCCCAAAAATAACCACTCATGTGTCAAAATTATATACCATAATACAATAACAATGTTCCACTAATTAAAAAATGGATACAATGTGTGAAATAATGGAAAAGGGATAGGTTTACCTAATTTATTAAAAATTGATACGAAATATGTCTGGTGTCACCTAAAATAGATCCCAAAAATTATCCACTTTCTCGTTATATTTAAGTTAAATGGAATATTTGTTTTATAATTTATTATTTCTCTCTATCCAAATGAAAAATATAATGGCTTAATTTTTGTTTAGTCTATGATAGAACCACCAGATACATGGATCCATAGAATTATTATAAAAATTATTTGGTTTCAAAAAATATTTATATGATTATTTTATAAATATAGAACTAAGTAAATATAATATTAATGAGACTCTCATGGTGTTTTTATAAATTTTGTATTAGATAATATTAGATAAAAAAAAAGTTATATTTAATTTATTTAATTGATATTACAAAACCAATGGTAATTAATTAACACTTTAATTAAAAATATGGAACATTCTTATGGTGACACGCCTCATTTTACACTGACATTATTTATCAAAAAAAAATTTAATATATCACATCACCCCGTCTATATAAAATATGAAATATATGTTATAATCATAAATTAAAATAAAATAATAAATGTGTTATTAAATGTTCATCCTCGATAATAAGAATATATATGGAAGAATGGAAGAAACTATTACCGTAACAGATGATATAAAACTCAAATAAAAATTGAAATTTAATAACCACTAATTACTAAATTCAGATAAATTTAATCATCCAACCATGATTAAAATTAGATAGGGGAATAAATATAATCAAAACAAGTAATATCATTTATCCTTCAAACGTCATTAAACCCACTAAAAACTGATTTATTAAAAAATGTGTAATAAAAATACTTTTTACTAAAAAATCCATGATCAATATTAAAATATCAGTATGTCAATTCATCATCCTCAAATTCTAACTCAAAATACTAGATATATTCCATTATAAAAATTCACTTTACCCCTCAAAATTTTTTTCCCCTATGTATATCAAAAATTATATATAGAATATAAATTATTCATGTATTATATCTACTGAAAATTTATATCTAATGGTGTGTTATTATTCATCCTGAAACAAGGTAATATATCTCAACTATTTCCTTTCCTAATTATTTATAGATCACTTTATATAAATATACGCCACTATGAATCCACCCTTCCCTTAAAGATACTATATTGTTCCTCAACCAACCATGATACAATCCTCCCAATGTGATTCCATATTTCATATTGCAGCTTATTTCATGTGAATCATATTATAATAACTATAAATAATTCCTTACATAATATAAAGTTGCCTCCATCATCACATCACTAAATCCCCATTAAGATTTGATCCATGAAAACAATCATGGAACCATGTGATAGGAAATTGTAGGAGACGTTAGTTTTATTCTTCTAAATATGGTTTTCTTGTTATAATCTCACATAGTCCATAATGCGTGATTCCCATATTGTAATTACATAGTCCATTTTCCAATATAGTAATCAATATTTTATTTATATCCTCTAGTACAACTCATTATAATCCCTTGAAATATAAATATATATTTATTGAGTAATCATATCATAACGTCTATTTATTATAATGCTGTTATGGAATTTTAATATAAAAGAATATTTATTTGGTTGTTTATTCTTACATGGTCCATATACCATTGAATTAATCTCATGTTGGGAAGGATATAAGTGACTATTAAATTATATACATTATTTTTTTTATTCCCTATATATTTGTTTCCTTTTCATATCCAAAATTTATAAAATTAAAAAATAACGTAATTCTTACTATTAAACAATAGACACATAATATTATTGAAAAATAACTTCCAAAAAAAGTAAAATTATCACTATAATGTTCATAAATTCTAGATATCTAAAATGATAGTAATTGAATTAATTATTATATATTCATTCATACTAAAATATATAAGTACATTCTAAAGAGGAATAATAATCCACATCACTTATTATAATAATATTTTCTTCATGAAAACCCATTCTATGAAGAAAACATTTGGGTGATTTCTATAAGCAATTATAACTCACACACTCTAAGAGACATTTTATATGATAAATATTATATGCATACATGATTCTATCACTAAAAAAACAAATAATATTACACGTTTTTATCAGTGGTATATGACACATTTTTGTATTCATGGTTAATAATAAAGATGCTCTATTCGAACACATACTAATATAGCCCAATGCTTATTAGGTTACAAATGTTTGAATTTGAGAACTCTCATACCTCAGTCCCAAAAGATGTATAAAACATTTATCTCAATAATATGGTAATTATATATTAATTAATCAAACACATGAAATATCTTTCAAAATCATGAGGATAAAATTCAATAAAAATGGTGAAAATATATTATTCACGACCATCATAGTCATTATTGAGATGAAAATCAATTCCATGAGGTCTTAAAAAGAGGTCCCAATATAACTTATATGACATAAAAACATAACAATGATAAAGAAAATGGAAAACTAGTAATTTAGTACAAAAATATAATCCATACTCATATTTCATACCCCATACATCATCATCATTCCATAATTAAAGTATAAAATTACATAAGCATAGAGAACCTAACCCTCTATAAAAATATATTTCATGTCATTATATTGTACCGATATAACTAAATGACATAATTACACTTTTTATAACCAATAATCCATCAATGATAGTGGATAGACATAAAAATGAATGTACCATTTACACAACATCTAGTAACATATTTTCTAAATAACTACTAGTCTAGGATTTATCATTTACTATTAATGTTATCATTTATATAGATATACATAATTCAAAATAACCCTCTCATCATTGGGGGTCATATATATCCATAAATTGATTTTTGAAATTGAATATCCATATTTTCTAAATCCTAAATCCAAGTAGTTATTAAAATATACACTCAAAATATAATATAACATGAAAATTAAATTTTTTTTCTTACATGATTCATACATAGTTTCAATATCCCATGTTCGGAAAGACCATAAAAAATGGCAAGGAAACTTTCTTCAATCATATCAGATGATCTGAATCCCTATAATGGATTTTTAAATCCCGTGATATATCTCTCTAATTTTAGAAATATCCATCCAATTATAAAATATCTTTTCCAAATAGAAACAAGTATGTCACTTCCATTTGTATTTATGGTGAAAAGCCTCAAAATATATCAATTAAAAAAATTCTCACTTCCTCATAAGTTTCTACCATGGCCTAATGACATTTATTGGTGATCATCCACAATCCACATTATTTTTTACTAAAATTGATCAATGTTATTTGGTGTTCTACGATTCATAGAGAACATCACAATAACAATTTAACATTTCCTGGTCCCAAAAAAATTACAATTAAAATTATTATAATTTTCATTCATGCATAACCATTTCACAAAAAATAGGATATCCATTTAAATAAACTATAACATCATGAAATAAAAAATTTATACATGTCATTCATCAAGAAATTTAGACATAAAACCCATATTATTAAAAATATATTACCCGCAAAACAATTCTAAATTATGAAAAAATAAAATTTTTTATAATTGTGTTTTTTATTAGTTAAACTCTTAAAGATTATAGGTTATGTGTAAAGAATAAAAAAATTATTACATTCAACCAATGGGGAAATATTTTACCAGATCTAAAACCACTTTTAAGAGTATATATGACTCAAAGTATAACCCAAACTAATATTTCTAATTACATCTAATGAACCTATGGAATAATGTGTGTATGAATTGAAATTTAATACACTAAAAAACTATAAAATAATTTTTTGATACATTGAAACCATATTTTGATCCATTATTTTCTTACTCAATGAACACACTTATTAACCACAACACACATTCCACAATAAGTTTTTTCCAAAGTCAACAAATATGTGTCATAAATTAGAAATAAATATTTTATAAATTATCATAATTAAATCACATATTTTTTATCTCAAAATAAATATCTAGTCAAAATGTAATAAAGTTAATAATTCTGTATTCACCCAATTAATTTTCAAAATTCTACTAAAATTCACGCAATTCATGAAATATTTTTTTTATTGATGTTCAATTTACAAAACCATTACACAATTCAAATAAAAATAATTGATAGTATTATTTTGATATATCTGAATAATGTATGAACACAAACCTCCATGATAAAATTTAAATAATCCAGCAACATTGGATTGACCATATAACTACAAATAAAACAAATTTTAATTATATTCAGTACTTTTATCATCATTAATTTGAATTGATCCTAACCAAAAATAATTTTTTTATTGAGACACACATAAATAATATATATAATAATAATAAAAGAATAGAATAAAATATTTTTAAAAAATATTATAGGTAAAATATATAAAATTAGATAATTAATATAGTAATAAACATAAATCACTTGTTCAATAGTTTCTTTATACTCATACACACTACAATACACTCATATGTTCACCGGTATCCAAGTGATATCATATATTTTAAAAAAATAAAATAAAAATGTAAAAAAACATTAATATAAACATGCATGGAATGATTACATAGATTTATAATATAGTGAACCATATATTGAGTGAGGTATACACCACTATTTCCACAAACTAGAATTAATGAAATGAAAAATTACCAATTTAAGAACATAGATCAACCAACAATACACATTAATTTCTGAAAATTGAATGTGTTGGACCCTCTATGATATAGTAGTTTTCATAATCACAAATAATGTAAATCTATAGTTTTGAATATGTCATGCCATTTAATATCTCTAAGTAAACCAAGTTTATCATTACAGAACTATATACTTCAATAAGTCAATAACAAACACACACACACATATATATAAATATGTTTACATGTGTATTTTTACATGTGTTATTTCATATAAGACAGACACTACATGAGAATTTTAGTGTCTCGGGAACTAATGGTTTGTTCGACACACCGATGTACGTCACACCGATGTTCGACACACCGATATTTGACACACCGATGTTGGCCACACCGAAGCTCGCACACCGATTCTCGACACACCTATGTTTGACACACCAATGATCACCACACCAATTTTTGACAAACCAATGAATGAAAAACTTTGACAGACCAGGGATGACTGACCGAAGATGAAAAACCGAATATGATAGACCAAAGATGACAGACTGAAGATGATAGACTGATGTTGACACACATATTCTAATAGACTGAAGATGAATGTCTGATGAAAATTACTCATCGTTTTTCGTAAAAAACTATTTCATGTTTATTAATTCAAATTTATTACTAACAGTCATATTTACACAAATTAATGTTTCAGACATTATTTAATGTTATCTGTAGGAATATATGTTGGTAGTACGAGGTAAATTCATGTGACAAGATCTTCTAGCCTAGTAGACCAAGAAGTATAAAAGGATTACAAGATTAACCTTAATGCTTCTCTCAAAAAAACACTCCAAAAACAAAAAAGGACAGACTGTGTGAATACGCAAGATTTTTCAAAGAGAGGCACTTAAAGCTTTAGCTCACAAGAATCTTTTCAAACAACAACCTGGTGAATCTCGTAGAATATCTTCACATAGAAGAGATAAACCATTTAACACATGGAAGATAGATTATAGAGGCTATGATAATCTATTTTGAATCCTACTCTTTAAAGAGGACTCAAATATCATTTTCTCTACATGAATTATGTCTAAAGCTTTACTATAAAACAAAATGAAATTTCTAAAACTTGTTCTTATTTAATAACTATGTTGTGAACTTGTGTTTACTATTTGAGTAGTGTGTGTACCTTTTTGTGTCACACACAATATCTTCTGATCATAACTGAAGGATACTAATATATCCTTACCCTCAATCCCTTTCTACTATTGTATCTCAGATAAAATTGTGGAAGGGATTATGTGTGATCAGTGTGATATTTTTCCCACAAATAACTGTGATAGAGGTAAAGTGTGACCTGGATAGCCCTATGTGCTATTGTGAACCCTGATCTAGGGTGTAGATCAATTTCTTATTAATACAAATTTCTTGGTGTTTAGTGATCACTATGTGGATAGGACTAAGTCTTAGCTTGAGACTGAACCATGTTTTTTATCCGCTATGATGTTTTTCTTGTGCTTTAATATGATTTGTATTTTTCACATTAAGAAAGCTGAACATTGATAGTTATTTTTTTAAGTGTTTAAATCTATTTTTAACTAGTAGTTGATTTAAAAATATTTACTAATCATTAGATTGGAAATGATGAAAACTAATCAATCTTTTGGGAAACTAATTGAACCTTCCAGAAATTTCTAAATTCACTACAAACTAAGATCATTTACTTTAATGGGGGTATTCTTTTAAAGAAATTTTTTTATCATAAATTTTTATATATAATCAATTCACCCCCCCCCTCTTGGGTCATCTACTTCGAAAATCATTTGCTATGAAAGAATCCAAAAGTTATTGTTAATTTTAAAATCATTTCAACTATGATTATAGTTGATTTTCAAAGATCTCAAAATTTATGATATTTCTAAATTTATATCTATTTTAAATTCTTTTAAAATCTATATCATGGAAACTATATTAGAACGATATGCTACTAATAGACCACCTTTCTTTAATTGAACTAATTATGCTCAGTGAACCCATAAGATTAAAATAAATCTAGAAAGCATTTGATTTGAAATCTGGATTGCTATTGAATGTAAATATACGATACATGAATTTTCTAGAATCTCTTTGGATAAACCTACCAAAACCATCTATAACAATAGTTGAAAATCAATGAATATTATAAACAATGTGCTAGTAGATGAAGAGTTTAACTGTATCTCAGCTTGTAAAACTGCACTGTGATTTTAGACACTCTGTCCATTTCTGAAGATAGAACAAATAATGTTAAAAAAATGAGATTAAATAATTATATTTTTAAATATGAAAACATCATAATGAAGCCTTATTATTCAACTTCTGACATGTATCTCTTGTTCAATTAAACTTTGAATACCATTATTATTTCAGTAAGAGAAGTAACAGCCAACTAGAAGATTCTGTGGATTCTGCAATGCTTACCATAAAGATGGCATGGAATGTCTGTATCAATTAGAGTATTGTGCGATATTGATAAGATTCCAGTAAAGAAATTTATTAGAAAGTTAATGATGTATGAAGAGGAATTGGAAGTGAATCAAGAAGAGGATAAACTAAAACGAAATTATGTAGCTTTCAAGACAACTGATTCTAATAGTAAAGTCAAGAGGAAAGTAAAAGCAGCTATTGAAAGCTCAAGCAGTGATGAAGTAGATATGAATATTGATGAAGAAATGGCCTAGTTGGTTATAAGATTCATGTAATCTTATAAAGAAAAATGTTTTTCAAAAAAATCCAATAACAATCGAATGTATGATAATAAGAGAAATTGGAAAAAGGATTGGAAGATAAATGATAAATCAGAAGAGAAATTTTTCTACGATTGTAAATGGAAAGGACATGTTAAGGCTAATTGATTAAAGCTAAAATACACGAAAAAATTAAGAAAATATGGATTAAAGGAATAAGAAAGAAATGAAGGCTACTTGGAGTGCCTCTAAGGATAGCTCAAGTGAATCTAGTTCTTCTCAGAATGAGAATGTTGATATGGTTAATATGTGTTTTATGAAAAACACAACTAAGGTATCCTTAGACTCTCATGTACATATTTTTTATTATTTGGAAAGTGAGTCTGAGAATATAAAATTTTTGAGTTATTCGAATATTGAAACATGTGAGAAAAAGTGGGGAATGGGTTAAAAGATAAGTATAAATCAATGAAGAAACAACATTCTCTTACTGTGATTGTTAACTCTGAATGTACAACCAAAAAAGAGAAAAATTCTCAACTGCTCAAGGAGAAAAATTAGTTAAAAATGTCTATTGAGCAATTGAACAAAGATATAGAAAAGTACACTAAAGGGGGAAATAATATTACTCAAATGCTTGGTAAACAAATAGATATTAAGTATACATTAGGAATAGGATATTAACTAGGTCAAAGGAATTTATCCAAATAAATTTTTTTAACTAGATCTGGAAAATCAACTACATTTTTCAAAAACTAGAAGTTTAAAGGAAGTTACTATTCCAATAATTCTTTTACTACATCTAATTATTTATGACCAAATATTGTCTACTTCTCATACATATTATATTATACATATAAGAAACCAATGAGATAGTTGCGGGTTATTAAAGCTTATATCACTAATAGATGTAGACCCAGAAAAATATTTGTACCAAATTCATTTCTTGGATGAACCGTTTTATAGGTAAGATGCCTAAAGAGATCATGAAAAATGTTTTCATACATGGATAGTGGCTATCCAGAACATATGATATGGTATTATTCATGTTTTAAAAGTGTTATCATGATTGAATTAGGACATGTAAAATTTGGTGATAATGGTAAAGGAAAAAACATCAGCATGTGCCTGATTGGTAACCCTAACTCTATTTAATTTTCTGAAGTACTGTATATTAATGGATTAAAGTATAACCACCTCAGCATATCTCAATTGTGTGATGATAGGTTTAATGTTATATTTAAAAATGATTCATTCCATGTTCTTGATTCCAAGAATAATTAGTATTTCTTGCTTTTAAAAAAGATAATGTATATGCTATAAATCTTGACACACTAGCCACCAAGAATGTTTCTGGTCTAAATGCCTTTCACAAAGAGTCTTGGTTATAGCATAGAAAACTAGGGAATTGCAACATATACTCTCATAGGAAGTTATATAGAAATGGTTTTTTTAAATAATCACCCAAATTAGAGTTTCCATACAATAAATTATGTAATCTATTTAAAAAAGGAAAGCATCAAAAAACCTATTTGAAACCAATGAAAGAAGTAACTACTTATCAACCTCTTGAGTTGGTTCACATGAACGTTTTTGGACCATCTAGAGTTTTGAGTCTTAATGGGAAGCCCTATGTTTATTTAACTGTAGATTATTTCTCTACATATAGATGGACCTTTTTTTAGCTCAAAAATGCGAAGCTTGTTCACACATTACCATGTATGCTTGGGCTGTAGAAACTTTTAGTTGATATAAGATTAAATCATTAAGAATTGATCATGGATGTGAGTTTGAGAATCAATATTTTGAATATTTTTCTCACTAAATTGATATAATCATAACTTCTCTGCTCTTAGGACTCCTCAACAAAATGTTGTGGAAGAAAGAAAAAATAAAAATCTACAAGAAATTTCCCTAAATATGATCAATGAAAATAACATTCCTATTTATTTTTGGGCTGAAGCTATCAATAGAACTTGTTACATAATAAGTAAAATCATAATCAGACCCATCCATAAGATATATTTTTTTTGAGTTGTGGAATAATAGGAAAACCAAAGTAGTTTATTTTCAAGTGTTTGGTTTTAATGTTTATATTTGTAACACTAAAGTAAATCTAGAAAAAAAATTACCAAAAGGGATGAAGGAATAATTAATGGATATTCTGTAAAAATAAAATCATAGAGAGTCTTTATCAAGAAAAAAATATGTGGAGAAATCTGTACATATCATGTTTTGTGAAGCAGATCCACATGAGCCCAAGACCACACTAAAAATTATTGAAGAGGATATGTAAAATATGGATATTAATGGTAAAACCAAAAGTCATCATGTGAAGGAATCTGTGAAAGTATCCAGTTCTAGAAATTCATTAGATCCTAACCATTGTGAACCAGATCAACCTGAACAACCTGAAATATAATGTCTAACATTCTCTAGACCAACTTGGACCCTTGAGAATAATTACCTAAATATTGTTGTTAGAGATCTAGATAGAGGGACCCAAACGATAGATTCCTTGAGAAACTAGTTTAAACATCAAACTTTATTTTCACAACTTCAACCTAAAAATATAAATTATGTGATCATAGGTAAATTTTGGGAAATGGCTATGCAATTGGAACATAATTAGTTTGATAGAAATAATGTTTGGAAACTTGTAGATAGACTAACAGATACATTGACCATATGAAATAATGGGTGTTTTAAAATAAAGTAGATGAAGCTAGAAATATATTTAGAAATAAATCTATACTAGATTTACAAGCATATAATCAAGAAGAAATTATTGATTATGAAGAGACCTTGGAACCAGTAGCTTGACTAGAGGAAATTAGGATCTTACTTGCCTATGCAGAACACTTGGATTTTAATCTTTATCAAATTGATGTCAAAAGTGAATTATTAAATGGTTATATATTTGAGGATTTTTTTTGAACAACCCCCAAGTTTTAAAAATCCACATTTTCTAAATCATGTGTTCAAATTATCAAAAGCTTTATGTGTATTGAAACAATCGCCAAGAGCATGGTATGAAAGGTTGAGAAATTGTATTATTTCTAAAAGCATTACAAAAGGACTTTTAGATCCTGCTTTTAAAAAAAAATCAAAATATGGTATAATATCCCAAATGTATTTACATGATATTATCTTTGGATCTTTTAAAAATTAATTATATAATGATTTTTCAAACATAATGCAAAGGGAGTTTGAAATGAGTTTAATTGGTGAGATTGAATATTTTCTTGGATTTAAAATATTTCAAAACAATGAAGTTATTATTTTAAATGAAAGTAAGAAGAGTAAATATCATTATAAATTATATGGCTTTGATTATATTATAAGAAGTAAATCCCCTATAAGCTCCACATGTAAGTTAAATTTTGTTGAAAATGGAAAATCATTTCATCAAACTTCTTATAGCGAAATTATTGGGAGTTTGTTGTAATTAACTTCTAGTAGGCTAGGTATTATCTTTATTGTGTTTATGTGTGAGAAATTTCAAGAAAAACCAAAAGAGACACATTTAAATGGTGTTAAAATTATTTCTAAATACATCAAGTATACAACTAATTTAGTATTGTTCTATTATAATGGAAAACCTTTCGATTTAGTTAGATATTGAGATACAAACTTTGGAGGATGTAAGTTAGATAGAAAGAGTACCACTGGAACATGTCACTGTTTGGGAAAATCTCTAACATCATGGTGTAGTAAAAAAGGAAAATTCAGTTGCATTATCAACTGCTGGAGCATAATACATTCTTGATGGAAGTTGTTATGCCTGAATTTTTTTAATGAAACACAACTTATTGGACTATGGATTTCAATTCAAACATATCCTTATAAACTATGAAAACAAAAGTGATATTAAAATTTCTAATAATACAATTTATCTTACTAGAACAAATCATATTGAAGTATGACATCACTTTTTGAGAGATCATTATCAAAAAGGTAATATAACTCTTGACTTTATTAGGACTGAACATCAGGTTACTGGTGTATTCACTAAACCCTTAAAATATGAGATAATGAACTACATCAGACATGAAATTTGAATCATAAAGCTTTATGATATCTGGAAATAGATCTTGTGAAACTGATCCTTGAAATTGATCATTTGAAACTAATCCTTAAAACCGATCTTGTAAAACATATCCTTGAAACCGATCATGTGAAACTAATCCTTGAAAACAATCTTGTGAAACTGACACTAGAAACTGATCTTGTGAAACTGATCTTTGAAACCGATCATGTGATACTGATTCTTGAAACTGATCATGTGAATAAAATCCTTGAAATAAATCTTGTGAAATCGATCGATGAAAATGATCTTGTGAAACCGATCCTTGAAATTGATCTTTTGAAACTAATCCTTGAAACCAATCTTGGGTAACCGATCCTTGAAATCGGTCTTGTGAAACTGATCCTTGAAACCAATCTTGGGAAACCAATCCTGGAAACTGATCTTGTGAAAACGATCCTTGAAACTGATCTTCTGAAACCGATCGTGTAAAACCGATTCAATTACACCGATGTATTTAAGGATAATTTTGTTATTTTTTCTATTTTAAATAGAAGGAAACTATTTTGGTATTCCTTTTTTCACGTTTATATTGTATTCTTTACAACTTAAAATACCTAAATGATATACTATGTTCAATCCATCCCGACCGTTCACCTTCCCATGGTCGTATATCCTTATACACATTGTCACTCTATCTCTCAACCCTAGACCTCTCAACTCTAATGGAATCTGATACCTATAAATGGAAAGGACCAAGTGTTCCATGGAAGATCCAATAAAATTTATATCTATTAAGAATCAGAATGGTGAGTCTAGTTGTACTGCAAAACCAAGGTGGGAAAGCCGTGTGGTTACAGGTGAGAAGGAAGTATATGCATATTGGCTTCCATCAAGGTAGTCATTTTTATTGAGAGCGATAGAATCTCAAGGGTGGATATGTTGATTCTCTAATAATTAAATTCCTTATTATCTCAATATAGTTCCTGAGATTTAACAAAATTTGATGATTTCTATGGAAGCAGCTGAGGCATTATAAATTAAGTTAGTTGTAAATGGAAGGGAAATCACTTTTTCATCTAAGAAATGGGCTGAGTGTTTGGAGAGTCCTCATGAATGAGTTTATGCTAATTTTATGGGTAATATTATTCCTTACTCTGTTTTACTCTCTAATAAAGATTCACTAAAGTATCTGAATGAAAAACGAGAATATAGGAGGACTATTTCAAGTGAGTTTGAGGGTGAGGTATGATTTCTTTTTATGTTTATCTAACATCAAATCTACCCAAGTAAGGGAGATATCACAACTGGGAAGTATTTAGATGTATTCTTGATCTATCTGTTGAAACATGGGATAAAAGTGAACCTGTGTAGGTATCTAAGGGTGAAATTACTTGAATTGATAAACCCATCCAAGAAGGAAACATGTTGGTAATATCTGAGGATAATCTCTACCATGATAAAAATATTAGGTTGTGTGGAAGTTGAAGATGAAGTGATAAGTGCATGTACTGGTTTCTATTTTCAAAAATATATTTTTAAAAGAATGAAGGTCATCAGGAACCTATGGAAGAAATGATGGGTAGGTGATGAGGAAAGGCTGTATAAGGACTTCAATCCAATTGACTATCCGACTAGACCAAAGGATCAAGTTGATCTAGGTTTTAAACCTAGAGAAGAACCTATTATTCTGAGGAGGAAGCTGAGACTAAATTCCAAGGGAACAAATATCTCCTTTGTATGACAAGAGTGATCCTGATATTGTTTAAATCCCCAATGATATGTCATATACACCTTCTATTCCTCCTTTGGACTTACCCTCAAGAGAATATTTATTACATTTTGAGGATGAGGAAGAGACCGAGGTTACTAGAGTTTCATATTATATATGTAATTCTGATGATGAGTTTGATGATGATGATAATGATGAAGGAGGAAATTATGATCATGTAGGTGATTCTTTGAATGTAGGACAACATGTTGTTGATAGATCTAGTGGGGAATCTATACATGGAGCTGGTAATGTGGTTGAGCCTGTTGAACCGGAAGATGTTGATCATAGAGATGTTGGTCATGAGGGTATATCACCCCATCCTAATGCTAAAAATCAAGAAATCATTCAGGAATTAAATGAATATATAGCCAATATCCATGAGAAATAATCTAAGTATAATGTGCCTTAAATTGAGGATGTTCCTGGAGAAGTTCAAGTAGTTGGAGCACATGCACAACCTAATGATCTATTGGTTATTATAACCAGTTATGTTATTATGTCTAGATGACATGATGAAGAAGTTTATGAAGATGATGTTGTTCTATAACCTCAGGAAATAATGATCAAGATTGACACTATTGAGCCAAGAGACTAGAACTGTACTCGAGAATGGAATAATGATCCAGGATACAAACTTTTTGGTTTGGAATATGACTCAGATGAAGAGAGGGTTCCTCCTCCTCCTTCTCCACATGCCCATGCTGAAGCAGAACCTGTTCGACTAGTTGCTTCTCTAACAGTACATATTGTTTCACAGATAGTGCCTATTGACTATGTCACTAAGGCTGATTTGGAGAAATTCAAAAATGATATGTGTGAGTCAGTGAAGGCGTCCGTTGGATCCAAAAATTAATCCTCAACTTCAATAGGTATTTCAAATGAAGATGCAACAAGTATTTCAAGGTAAGTGATCCTGGAGATTCTACTAAATCTCATTACCACATCAAAACCCATTATTAAGCTTAAAACCTTGATGAATGAAGAAGTAATAAATATGAACAATGAGTTAAATTTTATAACTTATGATTTCATGACCTCCTTTAGTGGTGTAGTAGAGGTTCCTAGGGACATGGTGGATCATCTAATATGTGTGAATCTGAAGAAATTGAAAAAATACCTTCAAAAAATGATTATAGACTCATCCAGCTCTAGGAGTGGAAAAGGGGATATTATTGATTTGGAATCTCTCATGGATGTGATGAGAGAGGAACTCTGAAATATTCAATGTGTTTCAGACAAATAAACTCTTGAAAAGGTGCATCTAAATATAGTCATTGTGTACAATATGGTAAGGTAGAACACAAATGATGTCCTGGTATCTCAAAAAGATATTAGAGAGAATTTGGATAAGTAATTTAATAAGATTTATTACAAGCATGATCATCGATAGCTTCATGTTTCTATCAGAAAATCTCATAATTATTCTAGTAACCAAAGAATTCAAGAATCATGTTACTCAATTGAATGATTTTACCACTTTCATGAATAAATTTATGGTGAATAAGAATGAATTCGAGAAAGCCATGCAATATTGTGGTGAAATGATCAATGATTTAATAAACTTCATTAATCCATAACTACATGCTCAAGATGAAGCAATTGTGGTTCCTCCCACTACATCCATTTGTACTACCACTCAACCTCCATCTCCAATGACTATCTCATAGGCTCTTTCACATATTTGAAATATCATTACAGAGCAATCTCCCAGTATATTGTTGTCAAAACGAAGGCCTGGCCTTGCCACCAATGTCCCTACAGGTGTTGACCAACCTATCGTTATCTTTAGACCACATCTTCCCTCTACCAGTCCCAAACCATGTCATCCTACTCCGGATCCATCAGATAATGGAAAATCTCCTCAGAAGCCAAACCCTTATTGATGGATTATGTCATTGATAAGGATTTTTTCTTTTTTTCTTGTACACTTCTACTTCATATTGTAAATCATTATGGTGACATTCTTTTATATTATTTCACCTATTACATTACGCTTTTAATTTCTTTTTTCGAATCCCAAAAGTGAGCGAAAAGGAAAAAGGCATACATTATTTATCTAATGGTGATAATTTCTGGTATAGGTCACATGGCATGTACTCATCATTATCCATTTATTGATGGGGGCTTTGTTTTTAAAATCTCAAACGTGGGAAGTGTTTAGTTATATAGAATAATCTCATTCAGTGTAGTAAGCTATTTCCAGCTATATTTATTCTTTGTATTTTCATGTATGCCATAATGTTTTATTATCAATAATGGGGATATTGTTGGACCCTATATGATATAGTTGTTTTTATAATCACAAATAATTTAAATCTACATATTCTACTATGTGATTCCATTTAATATCTCTAACTAAATTAATTATGTCATACAGAACTATATATATCAATAAGTCAATAACCTATATATATAAATCATTATGTCTAATAGTTTAATCTTACATGTTTTTTTCAGTATAAGAAAGAGACTTCATGAGCTTTTTAGAGTTTTGGGAACAAATAGTTTGTTCGACACACTGATGTTCGACACACCAAAGTTCGACACAATGATGTTTGACACACCGATGTTCCACACATCGATGTTCGACACACTGATTCTTGAAACACCGATGTTTGACACAATTATTATTTACACACCGATGTTCGACACACCGATGTCTGACACACCGATGTTCGACACACCGATGTTTTATTGACCGAAGATGACAGATCAAAGATGACAGACCGAAGAAGATAGACCAATGCTAACATACTAATTCTAACAAACCAATGATGGCATACTGATTCAAATGACTCTCTGATAGTCATAAATAAATATTTCAAATTTATTAATATAAATTTATTTCTATTGGTCATATTCCTAGAAATTAATGTTTCTGATATTATTTAATGTTTTTTGTAATAATATACGTAGATAGTATGAGGTACATGCACATTTGAAGATCCTCATGCCTAGCGGGACATGAATTATAAAATTATTACAAGTTCGACCTTAAAGTGTCTATTTAAAAAACAGTGAAAAAACCAAAAAGGATAGACTGTTCGAATACACTATATTTTGCAAAGAGAAGAACTACAAGATTGAGCTCACAAGAATATTTACAAGCAACAAAATGTTGAAGCTCACTGAACATCCTCACATTGAAGAGATGAACCTTTTTACACATGGATTATATATTATAAAGACTATGATACTCTATTTTTGGAACCAACACCCAGACAAGGACTTGAATATCATTTTCTCTACATCCATTGAGTCCATAGATTTATTACACAACACACAATTATTTTTATACCTTTCCATTATTTGATAACATTATTGTGATATTTTGTTTACTATTTAAGCAGTGTATGTATATTTTTGTGTCACACCCACTATCAATTGAGCATAACTGACAGATACTAAAATATCCTCACAGTCAACCCCTTTCTACTATTGTGTCCGACGTAGAACTGTGGAAGAGATCCTTTGTGATTTTATTCATAGTTTTCCCATGAATAACTATGGAAGAGGTCAAGTGTGACTAGGACAGCACTGTGTGCTATTGTGAACCCCGATATAGGGTGTGGTTCAGATGTTAATTAATATAAATTGCTTGGTGGCAGGTGATAACCAAGTGGAGAGGACTAATCTTATCTGGAGACTGAACCTCTTGTTTTATCTGATGTGTTATTTGTCTTGTTTTTTGATCTGATATAGATTTTATAAATTGATATAAACTTAACTTTGATATTTAGTTTAGGAAGTGTTGATATATATTTTGAATCAATTTATTAGTTTCAAAAGTTTGACTAATATTTATATTGGTAATGATGAGAACTGATCTATATTCTGAAAAACTAATTGAACCATGATGACTTTTTTAAATTCGTTATAAAATGACTTTATTTACATTATTCTGGGGTGTTGTTTTAGAGAACATTTTTAACAAAATATTATATAGATTCTCAAATCACTCCCCTCTTGATTCACCCACTTCGACCAACAGAAAGGGTTACATAATAGGTGACTAAAAAAATTGAAATCGTATATAAAATTTCTCACTCATCATTACATGACCTCCTATACCAATAAAATGAATACTACATTAACTTTTACTTTAGATCACCATAATTCATTGAAATAATGTATCCATAACCTAAAAAATTGGACCCAAATAAGAAATGTAATTGTATGAAGAAGGAAGAGATGAAGGATGAGAGGGATTGCATTAAATTTATAGGTGGTAAAAACTCATAAATTAAAAACAAAATCCTACTGAAATAGTGGAAGAATAATATTGATAAGGGAGTGTCCCCAATTATAATCAAGGATTGATTAAAAAATTAGAACCGATTTTTAGAATAAATGACTCAAAAAATATCATTTTCTAAATTTTTAGATAAATAAGGCATCGATATGACCACCATATCGATTCAAATCTATAAATTTTAAATAAATCAGTTAGAAATTTAATTGGAGCCAAAAATTCCTTCTGTTAAATAGAAAAATAGTGGCATGTCACGTTACTATCACCCCCACTTTAATTATATTCATCTTTTGAAAAGATAATGTTTCATTTAGTATTAATACCAAACAAATCCATGTTGATAAAGCATAATAATATTTTATCTATGGAGTAGAACTATACATTTATCATATATATCCTAATACCCATAGAACTATTAACTAAATTTTTTTCATTCTCATTATTGAAATTACCATTAAGACCCACTAATCATCATAACATTACTATCAATATTTCAGTCTTGGATAACATAAATTATTCTTGAATCACTATTTCTTAACTAGATCTCAACATCCCAAACTCAAAATCATTTAATGGGATTATTTATGAACATCATAGCCAATCCTAAAAAACCAATACCAAATAAATACTTGTTTTCCCAAACACTATATAATAATGAGTAAAAACTATATCCACAATCATCTTAATAGTGATCCATTCCGTATAATATACCTAATAAAAAATATATAATTTTTCTAAACTACAAAATAAGAATAGTGATTATGTCACTAATAAAAAACAAAAAATAAATAAATTCCTTATTTTAGTAGAAAAAATATGTATCTCAATAACTAATTAATGAAAAACTTTCTAACCTATCACATAGGGTCCAAATTAAATATCTTCACTAACATCCATTGTAACTTATATAGTCAACCAAATTGGTCAAAAAAATAATAGTATATTATTCATGGAGTAGTATGACCCATTTTTACCACTATAATAAATTGTATTTTTTCTTAAAAAATTAATTTTTCTTCAATGGTAAAATGGTAGAATTGTCAAATGAACAACCATTTTTTGATGTATATTTTGAAAAAATAAATTCAATTTAAGAAATACCTTTATAATTGAATTTTACAAATGAATTAATATATTATTTTTTGAAACTGATCATGGTAAAAAATTTATTTCTATGATAGGTTATTTTCAAAACAATCTCACAAATCTGTTTTGTTTTTTATATATAATAACACCTTGAATTTCATTCAAATACAAAATTTCACCCAATATATCATTCTATTTAAAAGGAATTTTTCCTAGGATTCACATAACAAAAGAATATTTTGTAAAATATTAATATATATTACATATATAAAACACATCATTTCATTAAAAAAATTTTGTTTTCCACTAATCAAAATACATCCAATACCCCATAGATATAATTAAATGTAAATATATCATTAAAATTAAAAATAAAACATTTATTAATGTAAATTACACCACCCATAATAATATATTATGTAAAATATAATATAGGTAATTAGTTTCCTTTTTTTCAATATAATTACCTTAACTGAACAAATCTATCTATGGGTACCAAAATCAATCTTCATCATACCCAATAAGATTCTAGAAAGTAGTAAGTTTAAATATGTAATACTGTAGATAATATAATACCTTTTAAAACTGACCATAAAACACGGAAAAGAAAAAAAATATAATTATAGTCATAATCAACTAGTTAAATATTTTATTTGTTTCACCATATATTCAAAATAAAAAAGATCACATTTTCCATTAAAAAATAAATTCAATAATTTACAATGATTCATAATGAAATAAAAATGATCATTTATGGAAAAATCATATACAATACATCCAAAATACGACTAAATACTATATAAAATAATAATACTATATCTATGTCTAGATACTATCTCATCTCTCACTTTTGAAAAAAATCAACCTAGCTTGTCTAACAACACTTAGTCACTTTCTCTTACCTTTTTCATAAAACATAAGATATGTTCCTAATTTGAGGTACATCAAAATGGTGTGTGTAAATATATATAGGCCTCCAAAAATAATTTCCTAGAAATAAAAAGGTATATATGTTCAAAATCATTCTAATATGATCATAACAAAAAATATCATAATTAACAGAAATAAAAAATTATACCATTGGCTGGAAAAAATAAACATGATTTTTGACTATTCCAACCATCTCTTGAGTTAGTATATTCCATATAACATCATCATAAAGAGAAAATGATCCACATATAATTCTAGAGTTACTAATAATCCATAAATTATGGTCATATAGTATGATATCCTAACACATCGATATGTGGTCATGGATTACAATAATATAAAAATATAAGGTGAGTGGTCATGTAAAAAAAACATAAAAAACAATATCTTTGAAATTTTATGTCGCATATAAATCCTATATAAAAATAATTTAATATAATAGGATGTATGGATAAATCATCTTCATGTAACTAGGCTATGTGGGAGTTTATTTCAATGAAAATGACGGTATTTTTCTATGTTCTATTATCTATATAATCCCAATCGAAAATCATATCTTAAAGTGTATAATATATTTCACAGAATAGATTCAATAAGAACAATCTGACATTTATCCCACTCAATACATCAAAAAAATATCATATTGTCCCATTCTATTGACATCTTCAATATAATTGGGCATTAAATCCATTACCATATGAAATATATTTTTAAATAATAGAATCACCATATACTCAGAAATAATAAACATGCTTCATGATATAAAACAAAATAAAAAAAGGTACAAGGTTACATATTGATTATCTGTAATATCAAACATATTCATTCATACTAAAAAAATTGAAAAAAAAACAATACATAATTCATTTAGAGGTGGTCATACCATCCCCCATAGAATCATTTTCTACAAGACTCAACAATATGAAACTAATCTCTTTTCATACTCTAACGAATATCAATCTACCCAATGATATAGTGTCAAAAAGGGAAAGAACATAGACCCCCTATACATGGTATGTTCTCAAAAGTTTAATATTGTAACTCAAGGGTCTTATGTAAATAAATATTCATGTTTCTATAATATAAACACTTATAAACTTATTAAAGGGACCTAAATAAATTTTATAAAGGATTACCTAAATAAATGATTACAAATTGGGCACTCCTATTATATACGATAATCTATCATTAATAAATTTTATGTTAAGTGTTTGTTCTTTGATGATCATGGAATTTAAATGACACTCAAATTTTATCATTCATGAACTATAAAAACATTATTATAGACACAATGTTAAATGATAATAAATATTTCCAAACCAGGAATTTCCCACAATCAAAGAAAAACTATGAAAATTAAACATATATTATGAAATAATTAGTATAATATTTAAAAATAATTTTAGAAAAAATTATAGATCTAATATAACTCAAATTAATACATGTTGAGATCTATAATGTTAAACTAAATATGGTTCCAAACCCAATCAATGGAGTGACCACAAATATAAGAGGAGAAAATATAGAAAATGTAGGTCTTGGTAATGCATTTTTTTGAAGAAGAAATTATGGGGGATTCAAAAATAAATATATTTTAACAAATTGAATATATTTATTAATTTCTTAATAGAAAAAATATACATGTCCTACCAGGTTCCTATTCCACAAACACAACGTAGTTAGTACCCCACTAGGTACCAAACATTTGGTCACTGGTCAATAGGTACCCAACCAATAATTCCCCAACTATTTTTGTTTAATCCATGTACCTAGAAATCAAATATAGTTTCAGTTAAATCATTCGACATGGTGGATGAAACATACAATTAATATCCCTAAAAACCCAATCATTTTCCACTACTAAATCCTATAACATCCCAAAACAATTGATGTATTGATAGTTCTACAAAAAATATAATCATAATCATATATTGGGATGTGTGATTTTTTAAAAATTTCCATCCATATATAATATCATCCAGTATATGATTCTATGAGTTTTCGCAACAAAAATATCAAGAAAAACTCTGATATATAATGATATATTTCACAAATCTCATTTTGATACACACAAACAACAACTGAATTTTTACTAGAGGAACTAAATTCCCATGTTGAATATTCTTACATCATTCGACCATAATAAAATTTTATCAAATTGTTACTTCATTCAACTCTATCTCAAATTCATAGACATTTATCACATGAGAATGATGGAGTTGGAATCTCCATAAATGAAACATATAGATTGCATGAGCCATAGAATAAAATATTTAAGACACAACTAGTTGGGAACACATAATAATGATCATCTTGGAATCCATAAACGTCCTGTGTGTACCATGGTTCCAACATACACTTTCTTCATATGTAAATAAGTCCAATTTTTAGGGATACAATAAAGATAACAAGTCAACTAGCCTTTAACTCTTGATCACTTCATTCATAGTTTACATAGTAACTCTTCCCATTGTGACTAGTTTCCAATAACCGGTATTTTTATAAAATGTGTTTGATGTATCATCAATTAATATTTTCACAATAAAAAAGTATTCCTCAACCTTTATTTAGCCAAAATTAAATTTTAACATTTATTAATACAATACCTTGGTATGGTGCATCTAGTTAAAATTCTAAATTATATTCCAAACTCAAGTAATAATAGATAAATATCCAGTAATCCAATGAAATCATGGTTTTATTCCAATATAGTTTTAAATAATAACTAGATATATTCATGAGACTACCCATAAATATAAGGATATAATTCCATTCTCAAATGATTTTTTATAAGAAGATTCATTTGAAATTAAAATTAGATAATAGATATTAGTCTGGAATATTAATTGAAATTGATAATCAATTGGACGCCATATTGATAAAATACCTCCCAAAAAATATACTAGATATTCAATAAAGGGGTTTTATTAACAAGTATGAAAAGATCCATATTTTATATGTTATCATATAAAAAAAATACATGATAATTTTCATGTTTTGATAAAGGAAACATCATTAAAAATCTATAATCACCTGATCCCACAACCACATGATAATGAGTTTTAGATAAAAATATACATTGGGTCACTGGTGATCAGTGGATATCCCTTAATGGGTAATATAATATGATATATCCACGAAAATGTTATTATTTATACTAGAAAAACAATACTACCTATGAATTTCGTGATATACATTGGTATGCCTAAGTTGAAAAACAATTATTTCGAATTATGAAAAAGATATAAAATCTCTGAGTAGAATTGAGGGACTAATTATTCATTATATTTTCTATAATCCCCTAATCATTAATGGAATAATCATGTGAAAACTACAAACAATTTATATTATCCCTCATAACTCCATAGTGTATGTCTATATTTTATACGTCTTCAAATAATTGAACAATAGGGAGGTTCTATTATAAGATATATTTATAGATCATACCCAAATTATCCAATAATCATGTTATATAATAGTGATGATCAAAATATGTTGGAACTCATTTCATGTTTTATGAACCACCCGTGATTGAGTTTTTTGACTCAATGAATCAGCCATGATATTTTATTTCATGTGGGGTATAAGAAATAGTTATTTTTAAAGGACATAAAATACCCATCCCTTAATATATATTGAAATATTTCATTGAAATATGAAAATATTTAAAAGTGAATGTTATAGGGTGTAAAACCCGAAATCCTCACATCAAACATATTGCGATGTTATGATCAGGTTGAGTATTCATCTTTATCTAGGTAAAAATTGTTAGTAAAATAATAATAATCATTTCGTATAAAATTAAAATGTATATAATTAACTAATCCCTTTTAATTACCTATAATGTTTGCAAGAAAAACTATTGACACATAATTCTATAGGTTACAACAATTAATCCACTAAGGAATGTTCTGAATGGGTGCAGAATCTGACAATATCTTTATATCCACGAAGTTTCTCTCACAAGGATTAGATAACTTAAACAAAAAATATTTCAAGGTTTGTTTTTTGGTCAACATTTCAAATTATGAAAACCAGGAATGATTCTCCTTTAAATCCTTTTAATCCAATGTATCATAAAATATAAAAAAATATTCATTTAAATATATAGACAATATTTCTTAAGTCAACATTGGGTCCACTAATATTATATCTTTTGATATCATTTTTCTTGGTAAAAGGAACATTATTTTATAAATATAACATTTTTTAAGCATTAAAAATCATCATTTCTCTCTAAAATTTATAAATAATATATTTTAATATCATACTTGGTTTTAATGTTTTTTATAGTATATTACATATATTAATGTATCTTTATAATGAAGGAAGACCATATTCTAAGGATTGTAAACATTATTGGTGAACTCATCAAGATGATTTCATTAAAGAGATATGCATACATTCAATATCAAAAATTAAATGTAATAAAATTAATTTCTTATTCCCTAATACACTACATATGATATACAGTTCTCATATTATTCTTATATAAACACTTACCTCCCTATATATTATCCAAATATATATATATATATATAATGGGTCGTATATTGGTTCATGACCATTGACTGGTTATTCCTCTAGAAATCAATCAATGATTAGAATTGAAAAATCATCCTTAAAAGAGGAAAAAATGTGACACCCCCATGGGACGTGATCATGGGAATAAATAATTTCACCTCAAGGTTATAGAGAAATATAATCATATATATATTATCATTTCAATCCATCTATTTCTATATAGTTGATATGGGCATCATTCCAATAATTACAACAATTTAAAACATAACATCCTCATGAGGTGAAAACCTAGTGATGTCTCTAGATAAAACATCCTAAAATATTTCAACAAAAAATGAAAAAATGGTTTTCATTACACATAGTATTAACATATATTACTAGAAAAAATTGATGATTTTGTTCTCACTGGGAAATGGTCATCTTCCAATAGGCATTTATTTAAAATAAGACTCCCAGATATCAGAATAGAAATAACCATCAGTCAGTGTAAATAGTTCCTGATAGTGATAAAATCTGATGTGTATATGATATCCCTTAAAACAATAATTCCAATAGATAATATCTAAAAAAATTATCACTGTATCAATGATTTTTAATAGTATCTTATTACCAATTAATATAATATTGAACCATTTACATCTAGGAATACCCTTGGATATTTACCTAGAGGGAGTATCTGTGGACATCACCCTATATTGGAACTATATTTTTGGATTATATCCATATAAACCTAGGAATATATAATAATATGTGATGCACCAGTATCAAAAAAAAATGATGCATGGGGATATTCCATAAAAATATTACCTCAAATTTTTGATGGCCCCTCAACATGATCAATATGTTTTAAATCAATGCCATGAAAATGTACTATTAATGTTCTTATGATCTGACCTCTATATCCCAAACTACATTAATGATAGACACTCTATATCCTCTATACAATATTTAATCATCATCATTAATCGGTGCCTAATCATCATAAAGAGAACAATATAACTTCATTTTATAACCCCCCTATATTCGAATCCCTCATGCGACTATAGTGAATACAAGTGCGGCTCATGCACTCTAACTCGAATAGGACATGGGTTGGAGACTATAAAAAGGGCTATAAATTACACCTATTAGATGCATTTCCCACCTGAAACCGAGGAATACATAAATAAAACATAAATCAACACCATAATATAAAAAATGAAAATATTATAGAAATGAATGTCTATAAATTTTTTACTTGTTCTATAAAAAATCCAAATGAATGTCATAAGGTAGAATATATGATAAAATACCCATGCTAAAAGCTTTTGGTGACAGACATGACCAGTTAATCCTTCATGGAAACTTGTAAAATTTATCTATATGTTCATTGGTATTATAACATATATATACCCAATAATATCCTCTAGATCACCAACCACACACATAGAGGATGAATCATAAATAGTTTCATGTGAACATCTAGGAGACCTTTGAAGAACCTACTATGACAAATACAACTCAACGACAACTACTGCCACATAAAAAATATTGCATCAATATTAAAAGTAGTAATTCCAAATAATATAGAAATAGTGTACCCTAAAATACATCTATAATAGCTTGACACTCTCACACTCCCAATGGAAAATTACATATATCTCTTATCCCTTTCTTGTTATAGAAAATAAATTCCACAAAAAATAGAAAACATATGATGTATGATGTTGGTTTTATTGAAACCATAACTTACCTGGACCATATGGGGTCCCACAAACTAATTGGCACTTGTCAACATCAACATTCAAACACCATTATTACAACAAAATATCATATTTATATAACATTACCAACCTCATTTCCTGCACCCATCATGAGTGAATCCAACTATTTAACCCAAAATACCTTCATTATTATACAATTAAAAACACATAATCTCTAGTCCACCATATCCTTTTACATATAATAATATATAATAGTTAATATGGAATATCATTTCACCAATTCCAAATTTACCATTTACAGGCCAAATTAAATGCATTCTTAAATTAAATTCTATTTATATTTAAAACATATTTCACCTATTACCCCATTTAATTAAGGTTATTTACCATACTTTTTATGTACTAAAAATACCAATTATGTACACTTATAATTAAATTTCATCTCATAAAAATTACTATATAGTTTTTACCAATCATTTTCCATCACCACTTGTAATCTACAATAAAACCCACACAAGTGAAAATTATCCATTAGGTCATCCTCTAAAAATTGCATTCTCATGCCTCTATAAATTTCTGACTAGTATAAATTATTATACATTTTGAATCATACCAACTAATTATAGCCATATTATCAGACACGTGAAAGCTCCCAAAATAAACTATATCAGTCATCACACACTAATCTACAGAATAACCTTTCAATAACAATATTAATAACACTCATAGCATTTAACAGTTAATTTCAGAATTAACCACTATGAAAATTTCTATTCTCTAGAGTTCCTTGACAATAAATAAATTCCGTATTCCCATCAATTAGTAAAAAATTATATTATTTCCTCTAACTAATTCATTACTATCTATATGTTTATAATGTTTTAGGAATTTTGATTCATGTAGTAAAAATATATTAATAAAACATTTATCTCAGAAGTGTAAAAACATTTTAGAAGTGTTAACATAAGAAAAATATTCATAATAGTAATAATAATGAAAAAATTTCACAAAATTAAATCACTCATTCCCATAAATTCCCTCATCTTAAAAATTAAGTAAAATAATATTATAAATAAAAGAAAAATGAATTTGTATACATCTATATTATACATAAATAAGGATTTCATTAGACCCCAAAAATGATATGAAGAAATAATAGATAACTTCACCAAAATGGGTGAATAAAGGATCATTCCATTAAAATCATAATAGAGATAACAACTGTAACATAAAATGAAGAACCACTATTAGTCCAACTAAAATAATTAAAAAAAGAGGATCCACAATATAATGACATTAGGGAAGGAAGATTTCAAGAGTGGGTAATGAATAAGAAGATTTGAATTACCTCAGATTGAGGAAAAGAACACTTCAAAACTCATTTTATTCATATATAATATTGTTCGACTAAAAATAACCAAGGGAATACTATTGTTTTTGAGTGATTTGATGAATGAATTAGTAGTGAAATCAATGTGTTCCTAAATAAATTTCTTAGAAAAAACCAGACATTCCTTAACTACCGTGGGGTAAATTTTACCACCTCAATGGTTCCTCTTGTAAAATCTAGATCCGAGGCCCCGTACATCAAACTAATATAACACCCTCTATAATTTTTTTTATTACAATATTTTAAAATAGAGATTACCAGTGTCACAGAATGTTGATTCCTAACATCCATGGGGATCCCTTAACAATAGTTCCCTTTCAAAAATGGAAATGGAATATAGGAATTACTAGTTTCATTAAAACTACACCATACTTAACCAAATAGACTAAAGAGAAACCATGAAGTATTTCCATAATTACAAAAAAATTATCATGACCTCATAAAGACTACCTAAATTCTCATTTCAACCTTCCCACTTTGGAATAGAATAATCCCCAATAAAATATTCTCAATGAATAAACAACATTTAATTTTGATAGTACCTTTTTATTTAACATGTACTTCATCATGATCTCCCAATGAAACACACTCATCCAAAAATGATCAACCATAACATGGTGAACATAAATAGAATAAAATTTAATAAAAATTGGTGTGTCAAACCATCCTTCACCAGATATCTAAAACAATTAATCCATTTTTCTGAAACCACCACCAATACCTCCCCAACTATATAAAATTTCTATTTTAGACCCCCATCAAGAAAAAACCCTCTTACCCCCCCCCCCCACCTGAAGAACCTTAAAATTATCACTTGAACCCTCCAAGACATAGAAATTTAGATGATAATAAATTTGGAAATATTAGGAACATACATTATAAATATCTAAAATTATTATCATAAATTAGATTAAAACCAACATCAAAGAAACCCTTATAGTCCTCTTTGACACTTCCCATTGAGATATTAGTCGACTATAACTAACATGGTAGAAAAATCACAATATCGATAAAAAAATAATCTCATTATTCATCATGAGTTCTACCATTAGATCAATAAAACATTATACCATACAATGGAAATAAAAATAGTTTTCTAATACAATTTAACATGAGATCTACAATAAGTCAAAATTCTAGAATAAAAAACAATATGGATAACTAAACCATAAAACACATTCTCATAACAATACTGAATATCAATAATGACTCCATGAATGTTTCGTATTCCTCAATATCTGACTCAATTTTATTATTGAAATAGGATTCATCATTTAGATAATAAAAAATATATGAAATATGGTAAAAATTTAATCCTGTCAATCCATATAATATTTTCTACCATTTATTCCCCCGCATAAACATACCTCATAACAAAAACATAGACTACAAATAACGAAAACAATTATTACCTCAAACACACATCCATTATCCATTATGATGGGAAACCATCATTGACACAAAATTCCATTCCTCATTCTCCTCTAATATCCTTATTAAATAAGAATATGATGTATTACAGCCGTGTGATTAAAATAGCTACTCTCAGCTCATCTGAAACATCACTATCAATCTTGAAAGGACAACAAATCAAATTAATGTAACTCCAAAACCTCATCTTTAAGGATCACTATATAACATTCCACACTAAACAATTCTAATGGATGAGTGGTATTATTTATCTTATAAAAATCATCTAAGGGATGGTTCTTTACAAATGATCCACCAAAAATTAAATTTTAGGATCAAATTAAGGCCACAAGTGTCTAGAAATTTAAATACATTCACCCATACGTCAATGGAATGAATGTAGTTTTATAGGGTGGATGGAATAATAATGAATGCTGAAAACCTCACTACTACCATAATTTTAATTAATGATCCTGATAAGAGACGATAGTCCTTGTTAAACATTTAATTCTCCCCACCTCATCTAAATACTACTTATATAAGGCATCCATAGAAACATAATTTCATATTTATCTGATGTTATCTTACTTAATAAACCAATTAAATATCACCCATATATGGAACATCCTCCATGGCTAAAACGTAATCTTGTTATTAAACCCATAAGTATGAACTCAAATTTAAACTATATGGCATCCAATTGTTATAAAAAAACTCCCGGAACATGAATATCTAAACTAACATCTTGATAGATAAATCCCAATTATACAAAGAATGATATATAAATCTTCATCTTCGGAAACCATGTATAGCCACTAGAATCATGAATAATTTTTTATATATAAGGAATCACATCATTTTATGTGTTATAGAACTCATTAATAAATTCATAGTGCATCATCAATGGAATAATCAACCTCAAATAAAACATCTTCTTATTCCAATCTTCTACTAAATATAGAGTGTCCCAAGATGAACATACATAAATCATTAATATTACCATGATCAAATTAATATGTCTCACAAATATATGCACAATCCACAAAACAAAAGGATTAGTTTCTTGGATACTATAAACATAAAAACACTTATTATAAATGTTGTGGAATTTACCATTATATTACACCCCTATTAGTCATTAATTGAGAGTTAATCATCTTCAAATCCTATGAAATGAAAAAGTAATACTGGGTGAAGAAAAATATCTCAGTACGGGATAACACATAAATGACAATAATAGTAATTACAAAAAACATTTTTGAAATTCATGAATAAAGGAAAATATATATTTTAATTAAAAATGAATAAAAATAATAATTAAACGAAATGTGTGAAAGGATGATATGAAATCTTAAATGATAAAACAATCATTGTGTCATGAGAAAATAAAACATGAATTATATAAAAAATTACATTAAATTTATTAATTAATCTATCATAATCATTAACATAGGATCTCATATTATTCTAAATTGGTCTTCCCAAAAACATATTCACACATAATATTTTTATTATAGAAAATATCTATCAATGTCACTTTTTGTAAACCCTGTAACTCATTATCCATTTTATAGAAAACTTCTATCTCTTTAGATATAATACTTTAACCAATGAATTGTTGGAGGATATGGGTATCACCTATCATGTAATATAAACCTTTGTATTCTAAATAAAAACAATCTACATATATTAAAATGACCCACTGAAAAAAAATGGTTTTAATGATATTCTGAAATCATCATATTATAAATAACACACTGAATGAAAATTGGTTTTCTAGATTTACCAAATTCTACCTCATAAAAAATAAAAAAAATTCCAATAAAATGATACCAATACGTTTTTACCCTAATGAAATATACTTTATTTTCATATATAAGTTAAATCATGAATCAATATTACATTATTTAACAATACTTTATATAATGGGAAGACTTGTAAATAATAAAATTTAAAAGAACTGTTTAACTTAAAATAATTTCCAAAATATTTCTCAGGAAAATTCAATTAGACAGTTAAAAAATTACTTCTACAAATAATTAATTATGAATGAATAATTTTATTATGTAATAATATGTGGGTTTGATTATTAAATACAAGAGCCTAAAATTTTAAAAAAATTCCAATGAATTATTTTTCTTTTTAACCCTATATTTTTCAAGTTTCATTAAAAAGTTTATTTTAATTTTTTTATAGAGAAAATTAATTTTCATAAGAGATAAAAAAGAATTTATTTTAATATATGAAGTAAAAACATGTTAAAAGAAAATTTATGGACATTGAAAATAAATTTACATAAAAATATATTGAAGTTATTCATTGAAATATCACCAATTATAATGGAAATAATATCAGAAGAATACATGGATATAATATATAAATCCCCAAAACAAAAAGAAGGATTATATCATAGTATCTTCATAGGAATTATTTGAGGTAGTGTTCAAAAATAAATTTCAATAAAGTAGAGTATAACTGAATTAATGATACTTGAGTTATCAAAACCCTTATATAATTACATTATTTGAATGAAAAGGACATGTATGCTTGAAATCAAATGGATCTATATATCAAATGAATTATGTTGTGTATTATGGTAAAAAACATTCATTAGTAATATATAAACTATATAAATATTATATTATTACATTAATTTATTAAATGACCCAATGAAGATAAATTGAGATGAAAAACATTAACATTGTTCCTGATTCATTCTGCAGAAATTCTAATATTCTGGAATTGTCAATTTTATTTTTTATATACCTTATTTGGTACCTAATTCTTAAATTTTTAATTAATTATGGACTATTGATATGTTTTATTTTTTATATTTGTCTCTTATGCATTTATTATAATTGAATCATTATCATCTTATATTGGAAATTTTATCAAATTATGATGATATTTTAGGAATGTCTCTAATACATAATATAACTATTCTATAACCAATAATAAATACTTAAGTTGTTATAAACTTATAACATGATTATTATTTAGGTTATCATATCCATTCATATAGTGTTTTATAGTATTTATTCATATAGGTTGTTAAACTAACACAAACATTAACACACTATATCATGATGTGTTATTATAGTTAAGGAGGTATAGGATGTTATTATAAAAAAATAATATTGAAATTTGTTATATATTTTTAATTTGTTCTATATTATTTTATGTGGTTTTTATAATTAAATAAAAAAAATTTAAAAAACCAAAAACATTACATCATGGAGTCTATAGCATGTAAAACACACCGTTGGAATCATTTTTTTCAATGTGAATTAAAATTATTACATAGTTATTGTTCCATTAATATAATTAAAATTATGTATAATAATTTCATTATATTAATAGTGTTATAGATTACATATTAGTGAGTATAATTAACTACTTTCTTATAGAAAGTAACACTCATGTTGAAAGGTAAATGTTTCTCTTAAAAAACTCATTGGAGATAAGGGCCATAAGAAAAATAAAGATGAACATAAAATTACATAAGTGGGAGAAAAATTTATGATGAGTAATATGGTAGTGTTTCAAAGTAAAAAAGTAGTAAATTTTACTATTAAAGTTGTGAGGATGACATTATTTATAAGTGATAATAAATGTGGTTTTGGAAGTTACCATTACATTCATAATAAATTGAATTCACTATTAAATTATAAATTTAAATAAATAAAAAATAATTGGATAAAATGAATTTTGGAAAAAATATACTCAAACACGAATTTTGGTGAAAGCTATGAATGTTTTAGGGATTTGACTCTTAACTTGTTAATGTTTAATTCATTTTTATATACATATATATTTAATTTAGAAAACTTGAAATAAATTTTAATATTAAAATTCAATAATTAATCTTCTACCTAATTTTAACCATCTACATAGAATTTTGTAATAATTTTAGAAAATCAAATTTCTAAAACATTTAAAATCAAATTTTAATAACAATGTATATATTAAGTAAACATTATTGATTAGAAAATAGTGTATTTTTAGAAATACAATAATTTGTAAGATATTTTTCATAAAATTTTATGTTCATATGATAGAAATTGGTTGATTATAGAATACATAAATTTAAGGTGGATCTCATGGAATTAATAAAATCCCAGCATAAAAATGATTGATTCAAAAAATGAATGAAACCTATTTTTTTAAACAACACATTTATTATAGATTTATAAATTAATGACATAGGATATATAATATAAAATGATATAATAAAATGACGTATTTTACTGCATAATTATATATTTTATTACTAAAATGTTTTAATGATCTTTTCTGATGTTCTTATATAATGATAAGGTCACAAAAATAATAATTTTTGTAAAAAATATTTTTATGATTTTTTTTGAAATCCCAAAAATATTTATACAATGATAAATTTTTTTCATTATTAATAAATTTATGTTTCCTATATTGGTTTAAATTTTTCATTTTCATAAAAATGTGATACAATAAAAAATTCAAAAGGCACAGAACAATAGTATGAAGAAAGGCATATTTTTTAACATAAAGTGAATGTAATATAATTTATTTTAATGAAATATCTATTTTATTGATGATAAATTACTTTTATAAATTTTAATATATAAATTTTATATGAGTAAAATTAATTGCAATAACACAAAACCCATATAAAAAGCTATTAATTTTAAAATATATTTCATATTTATATTCCCATTTAATTATATAATCATGAATTGTATCATGATATAATACAAATTTCTATATAAATAACACTAATAAAATCCACATAAGAACTAATAGAAGGATATGCTGTAGTGGTAGTCATGGATGGTGATTTAGATAGCATGTATTTCATAGATTTTTCCAAAAAAATAAGCTTTTCCATCTATATAATTTCATTAAATCCAAAATTACACATGATTGACTCAAGTTTGGTTAAATGAATCCCATATAAAATAACACATATATATGATAAAATTAAAATGGATTCACATTTATGAAATCCCTTTTTTGATTCTATTTCATCTGAATTTATTTATTTAGTTTTTAAAGTAGCTAATTCTCTTTACATCATCTAATTTAATAGAAATTTTTTAATGGTTCCATTTAATATTAAAATTATTCTACATTATCATTTTAATTTTTTTTAGAATGTAAAAAAAGATAAGAAATCATTTATTTATTGAAAGAGAATATAAAGTAAAATATTGGTTTGTTACATTATAGATCTCGTAAAAAATATTTTCCTCACAATATTTAATTATTAATTTTAAATTACGTTAAATCAATATACGACTATGATGAATTGGTATTTAATTTATTAAAAATAATTCATCACATATATGCACTTATAATGAGAATAATACTAATATTTACTTTCTTCACATCCATTATTTTCAAGTATCCTTCATGGGGTTTTGATCAGGAAAATTTTTATTTTTCCTTGGTTTCATAGTTTATTCATAATAAATGGCATATTATTATAAATTCCTTTATGATATTAAATGTGATTCCAAATTTCTATAAAAAATATCACACACACACAGACCAATCATTCATCACATTTTCATCTATGTTGTTCATGTGTAACATTGTTGTAAAATGTGGAAGTGGACAAGGAATATTCCTCTTCATTATAGGCCTCATTTAAGTCAGTATTATGACCCCACCTGGCCCTTTTTATAGTATATTTCTCAACTTCATAGATCTATACCTTTTCTGAAATTTCCTTCAACAATTTCCCCAACTAAAATAGATTAATACTAATCTCGTTAATCAATAATTTCACTAGTCCTTGAATTGAACTCTCCATCAAAAAATCTCAACTAAATGTTGGTGGGGGATGGGAACCCCACTGTGTTCTCTCCAATAGTTTCTTCTTGTGCTTAAATAGGACCTTATTATACTTGAACTATTTACTTCGCATGATTCATGGGATATTGTTATCTATGTCAGGAAACATGATTTCCAAATTCCTCATTTCCCAATGTTCACTAGGGCCCCCCCATCTTTTTCATCAAACCAATGTGAATTTTTTCAACAGAGGAAGCCATGAGTGTTGTATTCAACATTTAACATTTGAATTGTGATTTGAAATACACAATTAACATCAAGGATAAAAAAATTTGTTAGTGAGTTTATGGGTAATTAATAATATATTATATTTATGTCTCCTTCTTTTGTAGTGTTGTTATAGACTCAATTTAGAGGATACTGGTTATTTCTTCTACCCCCATCATTTTTTCCAAATATGGATTCTGTATTGAAATTTTTAACCCATTACAAAAACAATATCAAAACCATATAAAAGGAAAATACTAGGATTTATATTATCATGAAACAAATTTTAAAAATTATACAATTTTTAAACAACATTTTTTTTAAAAACAATACATCTTGGAAGCCCACATATAAACCAATTTCAGAAACATGTAATGGGTTTAATAATGGAAACATAAATAAAATTATAAATATTTTTATTTACTTTTGATTATCCATCTCATCGGTATATGTTGAACACAAGCCACTATGTTATATTGGTGGTTGTGGTTGTTCATTCCTATCATCCTTATAATAATTTGTGTTCAGATGTTGAAAAATTCCATGTTTTTAACACATAATGCATCAGACCATTTGTGGTGAATTTGGATATATTTATTCTACTCCCATAATACTAACTAGAATAATCAATTTCATATAGAATATTGATTCTTAATGACCTTATTTTCTACAAGTAAAGAATCGGTGACTCCCCATGATTCAACACCCTTTGTTTTAATTAATTTTTTTTGAAATATATGAAATTGAATATTAATTACTTAAACATATTAATAACATGATGTATCCGAAGACTACATCATTTTCATTATTTGTGTGTTTGGTAATTCAATTATGTTTACATTGTTAATTATATTCCAACATGGTAAGATCAAAATAATCTAAAGATTATTTAAATATATGTCCAATTTTTATGGGTTTACCACTGAGGTAATCACCATGATCCCAATAGAAATTTTTGTTCTTTCTATCTCCATAAATTACTAAAACTCGAAAAGTTGTAATAAGTAAAAAAATGGTAATAAAATGGTTGAATTAATATAATAATAAAATCAATTAACCATAAAATATTTTTCTTCTTCAAATTGATACATTGGCCTATAAATAATTTACTTCAATATATATCAACCTTAGTTTTACATAGGTTACAATATGATGGGTAATCATCTAGTACAGAAACTAATCCCTCAATGTAATATATAAATAATGTTTTCTCTATTGTTTATATGATTCTTGTGATTAACTAATGAATGAACATTATGAGTGACACCCCAATTGTGAAATTAAACTTATTTCATAGAAATTAGTTCATGGATGAGATAATACACAACATTATCTCTTCGGGATTATTACCCCAGAGTATACAAATTTCCTATATTGTATCCAATTTCCACTATCAAATAAATATGTATTTCTTTAGAAAACCTTGCAACATGTAATTTTTTATATGTACAGATGGTATCATATTCATAAAATTATCCATTAGAATCACCCTTAGGTTTTTTATAATGTTCTCTAAAATATTATCTATATATATCTAAATAATATACTGATATGAACTATTGTCACTCAAGATAAACATATATAATTAATATATTGAGACAATGGTTTGATTAGTGCATCTAAAAAATCGATGCAAAACCTAGGGACCAAAATGTTTTGTGTCATAGAGACTAAAATCATTAAACAATTACATTACTTAATTTATAAACTTATAATTAATCTAAGAACCCTGTTATAAATTCAATGAGTCATGATCAAGTTCAAATCATGGGGAATGGAAAATATATGAAGGATTGAGATCAAACTCTAAATATTGAAAATAATCTAAACAACAATGAAGGATAGATCATATATTTGAAAAAATAATTGATAAAAAAATTACAAATTTATAAAACATAAATGAAAAAGTGTTATCAAAAAAATATTTAAATAGAATCTCAAATGGTAACACTTTTAACATGGATTGATAGAATAAACCATAAAATATATTTCATGGACCATGTAATGTGGAAATGAATATAGAATTATCATAAACATTGTATTTATTATGTATTTGAATGAAGATACTCACCAACCTTTCCAAACATAATAAATCCTCTAGATTTTAGCAACATCACAGTCACCCATTTGGAACCTAGACACTCTCAACCTTTATCACAAACAATTTATATCCCAAGAGATATGTGCCTTTGTTTAATGAATTCTATGGAGATATAGGTCCCTCGCATAACAAAATCCAAACATATTTCATCCACCTTAAAATAATCATTATATTATAACATAATATACATAATAAAAATGGATTTTTTTTTATTTTCAAATCATTAAATCATAAAGAACCGATATAAATTACATTGGGATCATAGCATTATAAATGGGACTTCAGAAAATAGGATGAAAATTCAATAAAATCACATGAATACCTGATCAAACAATTTAAACATATCATTATAGATCATAAATTATGGAATAATAAACATACCTCCATTCAAGATAAATCATTTAGGGACATAAATGAAATTAAATGGAACATTTTTTTAAAAAAAAATTCACTAAAAAATTATTTTTTTGAAAAATGAATTTTCATAATATATAAAGAAAGTATTTCATTATGATTCTAAGATAAAATAAAAAAATTGCAAATATATAATTTTGAATGAATTATTTTCATATATAATTATGTGTTGTCTATAAAATTAAAATATAATATTTGGATGTTGAAAAAATTATATCAAAATATACTCTTTTTTGTTGAAATCCACAGAGTTTAAATATTTGAAAAAATAATAATATTAGTCTTTTAAATAGGTATTTTATTTTATAAATATATAAAGAAAATTATATTTCCTAATAAGATTTAAAATTTTATTTAAAATTAAAATGTGGAAACATAAATTAAATGTTCTTTAAAAAATAGGTGAATAATTCCAAAAAATATCAGACATTATAAACGAAATTGTAATGCATAAATAAATTTATATAAAAACAAATTACATATATATTAAATAAGGATTATATCCAAATATATTCCTAAGGATAATTAAATCCATCCATTAATAATAAGTTATAATAAATAGGATAATAACTCAATCAATGTGAACTAGGTTTTTAAACCCCTTATGACATTATTAATAATTCAATTAAATGGACTTGAAATAATGAATTTCATAAACATATAAAAATATATTTAATTTAATCATCAGCTATTATAGATTACATTCATCGTTAGTACATACATCATTGAAATAATAAATCTATGCAAAACATTAAAACAAGATATAATAGAGATTAATTGGGTCAAAAACCCTTACTATTTTTATGATTCATTCACTGCACATTGTTAACTAATTAAATTTAGTATAAGATTAAATTTACTTCTTATACTATTTTATACTATGTGTGCTTGAAAATTGAATTCATGTCATCATATTTTTTTAAATTTATCAACTAATGACGAGATTTTACTAATGATTTAAATTCTCAATATAAAAATAAATGAACCAAAAATATATTTTTAGTTATTATAAAAAATTATTATAGTAGTATTTATGTTTCTATAGTCAATCATAATAGTGTTTTATAAAAAATATTTAAATAGGTGGTTACACTGACCCAAATATGTACATAATATATCTATCATCATTACAATTGTATAATAATGAAATAATTTATATTTTATTATTTTTTTAATGATATATTATATTTTTCATATAAAAATGTGAAAATTAAAGAAAAAAATGTTACTTCATGGAGATGGTAGTATGTATAACATTATGTTAACATCCCTTTGTATTTTATTTTAGTGGAAAGGAGTTGATATTTACTATTTAATAAAAACAAATAGAATTTAGTTTTATAATAATAATAATTTCATTATATTAATAATGTTATATATTATATAGGTTATATTATAGTAAAAGTAAGACTATGATAAATTAATACTCATGTGACAAGACTATGATTTCTCATGGAGAACTCCCTAATGATAAAGGCCATATGAAAAAAGTGACTAGAATCATATATAAGGTGGAAAGTATTCTAATAGGATAAGAATTATATATTTTTAATGATAATTTCTATGTTATTGTGATACTTCGTGTTGTTTGGATGTTAATATTTCATATGTGAATGGAAGGGTTGTTTGGGAAGTATACATTGCATTTTTAATAAAATATTGTTAAATTTATAATGTTAAATATAAAAAATATAAAAAAAAGTATGGGAATATTTTATTTTGATGAATATCACCTCTAAAAAATTGGATTGAAATTTGATTGTATGATTTCCATTTCTTTTTTATTTTCTAGTTTTACCATATTTTACTTTTTCCTTGGTAATTACTTTTTACCCATAATAATAAATTTTATAGACCAAAAATTAATATTTCCCCCATTAAATGATTTTAAACTTATCATTTTAAATTTGGAATTTATTATATCAAATTAAACCTCCAAAGGTTTCAAAATTAATTTAAATATTTGATCACATAACATATAAAAATTGTGTTTAAAAGAATTTGTGTGTTTATGATTAAAATTTATGTGTAATATATTTTAATTCAAATTATATGTTAACAAGGAATAAATTAGATTATTATATAATAATTAAATTATATGATGCATTCATGAGATGAAAACATAATCTCACCTAGAAAATTATTATTTCTAAAACTGAGACAAAAATGCTTTTCATTAAATTTCAATTTATATTTACTTCTAAAAATGTTATAAATTAGATTTATATGCTCAAATAATATATTAAAATAAATAAATTTATTTCAGGAAATATATTTCATTTCATAAAAAGTTTTTAAAATTTATAAAATAAACTTATAAAATTATAAATTCATAAAATTTAAAAATATGAAAAACAAAACGTACGCTTTGAATACAAAACCATCTTACTAGAAAAAATACAAAAAAACATACTATGTAAATTTTTATACGATAAATTCAAAATGGAGTTCATGTAATTAATTTGACATTTTTAAATTCATTGTTATATTTTTCAACATAAATTCACATGGATGGAAATAACATGTTTTAGAATAACGTATATTTATGTACACTGTGTATCAATTATTATTTAATGCCAAAAAATATATACCTTATGAATGATAAATTATTTGTATTTATATACTTATATAAAAGTATAATGAGTTCATTTTAATATAATAACTCATAAAATATATAACAAATGTTATTAAAAATCAACTTATTTTAATATTGATATGGACATTTGATTCTATAGATAATAATTACATGTTATTATTATACAAATTTTATATAAAAAATCATATAAAACACCCACATCATTTATAAGGATAATATATCTAGTAGTGGATGTTATAGGTTTTTATTCATCTTGAATGGAATTCACATCAACATAAATATTCATAATCCATTCCTATAAATAATTTTGATCATGTTGTATATACATTTATTAAGATTAGGACTTGTGTCACAAACCATCCCGAGTCGACCCGTAACCGGTCACCTAGTCCATCCTGCGACAAGTCTCGAGAGGCATTCTCGGTCATCCCGGTATAGAGACAAGCACCGAGGTAATCAATAGAGTACATAAAGGGACAGATTTCTTGCAAATATAAATAATCAAACAAACAAATGAAAGAAATGGACATCCCAAAATACATTTACATAAAAACTGAACTGAACATTATTTATACAAGAAACTAAAAGTACAACTAAACCAAAAACACATCTGAACAAACTGATATTCAACTAACTCCATGTGACCCTGATGGTTACTATCCAACAAAATGATTACATGTCACCCAAGGTGCTTTAACTCAAGATGAAACATGCACAAGGCCTAAAAGCAGAAGAAGACTATAGGCATGAGTATTAAAAGTCAGTATGTTAGGATGATATTCTATACCAAATGTGCATCCTTTTAAAATAAAAGAAACATAAATTTAATGTTTTAAATAACATATATAAAGGTACGTTTTCCAAATGAGGTCTCATGCTGTATAAATAATTTACTAGACCAAAACTTTCTTGTTTTATAAACAAGAATGATGGTAATAATTTTCAAAGAGGAGAAACTTCAAAATGAAAATAATTTTCAAGGGTTACTATTTAAATAATTTATAATTTTTAAATAAATCACACACACTATTGAATTTACCAACCAAACACACCATATTCTGATGGTGAGTACAATATATCCATTGAGCACAAGTCACGGGAACACCCCTTGGTACTAGTTAGTTGTGAGCCCCAGGTACCTCGTATCTCAGTGAAAGTTACCATAATAAATATATATTCTCGTGAAAATGAGACACTAGTAGGGATCATACCAATAACCTAGTGGTCATCCGAAATCATCATCATCATGGTTTATTTTGTGTTTTCATCGTCAAACTCGCTACATGAAAAAGGGGCCAAACCCCACGGGATCACTAACATACTAGTACACGTCCACCCAAAAACATACCTGGGATTCCCTTTAGTGATTAATCAAGTTACAAATTTTATAAAATGCACTTTTCACATAAAAATTGTAACACCCCAAGCTTTCACGGTACACTTCACTTTCAATAATGCAATAGCTTGCATTGTACGTAAGTTTGAGATTCTAACACACCGCGACCAATCAAAGTAGCAGTTATGAATAGTAATACCCATTTTTTGAAATTATATATATTTTATATTTCAAAATGGACTTCATTTTTTTATTCGTAATATCGAAATTATCCTAAGTTGAATTTTTTGTAATTTTCTGAGAACATCTATTTTTTTATGAATAGTGAAAAATACTCAAAAACAACTTTTTTAATCAAAATAATTTATAGTGATAAATTATACTATTGAGTGGTTTTAAAGTATAATTAGAATATATTTTTACCATTTTAACCAATGGTGGTAATTATAATTAATTTCACTTTGAAATTGGACACAAACAATTGTCAATCTTTTGATATATATTGTTTCTTAAAAACACGCTATTTGTTGTGACAGTGGGAATTAATTATAAAATTAATTAATGAAACTTATATGTTTGGAATTCTTTAAAATATACATCATTTTTGAATTCGGAATATCAATTATAGCTTAGGGTGAAATTTTGGCGTTGTTCTGAAAAACTTCAATTTTTGATGAATAGTGAAGCCACTAAGTGGTAGTTAAAAAACTGATTTTTCATTTAAATGAAACATTACCACTTATGTGATTTGATTTTAAAAAAACCGACAGACATGGTTGTCATTAGAAAGTAAAATTTGGTTCAAAGGGATTAATATAATTTTTTTCTGAATAGTAACTTTTAAGTTTAATTAATCGCGATTAATGTTAATTAGTGAAAGTTAAGGTAAAAATGATATTATAAAAATATGAAAATACCATTACAATTGTACTAAACTTATTGGATGATTCATGGCCGACCAAGACAATCCATGGGTAAACTTGGGGACCCCATGGAGCCACTTGGGTAAGAAAATGACATTAAAAACCTTTTATTTAAAGTAAAAATAAAATTGTCACAAACATGTTTGGTTTTACTAAAACAATTATTACATGGGGTTATATATGTTAAAGTTTTGACTATAAATATTAATTGGAAATATAAAAAGATTTACTACATCATGATATTTTTTATATAATTTTTAGACATTAAATGAATTAAATTTTTTATGACACCATGATGATGCAGCAATTACCTCATTAATTATCAATTTAAATAAAATGAAAAGATAATGTAAAATATAAGACAAAAACTTGTCAAAAACCTATTTTATGGGTATATTTTTAACCCTTATCACCTTAGCCTCGAAATATATAATTGTGGGACCTTTTAAATCCTAAAAACACTTCATAATAATGTATCCTTTTATGACTTTCCAAGAGTGCCCCTCCTCCCCTCTTATAAAAGGCCCCCACCTCTACCAACTTATTCACACCCTCAAGCCATTTGGATCGGCCAAACTCTACCCAAATACTCTCTCAACTTCCATATATTACTCCTAGAAGCCTCACATTTGGCATAATTCTTCCCAAGGAAGCCTTTGGATCAAATAAAAAAAGAGTTACCCGATTTTAAGGTAATGTCTTCTCTTATGTTATTTTGTTTTATTTTGCATCTCCAACCCCTTAAACTCTTTTTATTCCTTTATTTTGTAACAAAACTAGTATATTCAATATAATATGATGTTTTTATGATATTTATTCGAGCTACACTTACACACACCTTCTTCTAATGGTTAAACAACATACTGTTTGTGTGGACGGTGAATTACTGACTCACGAAACGATGATTGTTCAATATTCATTTAACACCTCTCATGGAGGAAATTAAGATGTCACTATATTTATATATGATATATATTATGTTTATTTTTTCCTAATGCTTCTGTAATTCTCATTTATGGAATACCTTTATGACTTCCATTATGGTTAAACGGGATAATTTCATTTTAGGAAGTGCGGACTACCACCCCCACAAAGTGATTTGAATCGTAAATGCCATATGTGGGATGTATAAAGGATGGAGTAAATGGTATTATACATTATATTATACTGGAATTATATTATACCTTTATATAATTATAATTTCATTCCATTAAATACGAAATAGAAATGGAAGTAGAGTTCATGTGTACGTACGGCTTACCGTCTCCATGAATGGTGTATTTCATTTCTTACCTCTAAATGTTATGTAATATTATAAATTCATGTATATAATGGATATATATGATATATATGATATCTAAATCATGAATATAATTCTGTATATAATGGATATTTTACCACATGAACAACTTGTAATTATAAGGTGTTTATTTTTGACTCAAGTACCAAAGATCGACAAAATGACCATTATTAACATAAATAATTACATAATATTCAAAACATGGTAATAAGTGATATAAAAGGAATAACAAACATGAAAATGGTTCTTAAGCAAGTATATGTTAACTCTAATTTATTATCCATAAGGTTAGAGAATGATCAAGTCAAGTCAGACACGAGGAAAGGGAACTTCTTAACCCAATTTCCATTCCTTGGGTTAATCTCCTACTTTAAAATTATGTCATGATATTATTATGTCCTATCATGTATTTTTACTTTATTTATGTGTAATTATAGTGAATACACATAATAGATCTATTTTATTAAAAAAAAATGTTCTTTTTAAGGGAACTTCTTAACCAAATTTCCATTCTTTGGGTTAATCTCTTACTTTAAAATTATGTCATGATATTATTATGTCCTATCTTGTATTTGTACTTTCTTTATGTGTACTAATAGGTAACACACATAATAGATCTATTTTATTTAAAAAATGATCTTTGTAAGGGAACTTGTTAACCCAATTTCAATTCTTTGGGTTAATATCTTACTTTCAAATTATGCCATGATATTATTATGTCCTCTCTTGTGTTTGTACTTTCTTTATGTGTTCCTATAGTGAATACACATAATAGATCTATTTTATTAAAAAAATGTCCTTTGTAAGGAACTTCATCTCAATCTACTTTCATCGAGACATATTTTATTTTATACACAACTTTATTTTATATGGTGTATAAACACCTTTGACTTTTACGTTTATTCAAAAGGAATCTTTTTATACGAAGTGTTTTACTAAATGACAAAATGGAATGTTTTTTTGTCATATGTATGCGGTGACAACGACTTCTCCACTGCTGTGACCATTATTTTGTTTTGGCTTCCTCTACAAGCCATAACTTTTTTAAATGAAAAATAATTACAATGTTTTAATTTTCTTTTATTTTGGTATTGAAAATGGTTATGAAAGTTTTTTATATAAATGTGTTGTATTGATATCTTGTGATTGAAATTTGGAAATGTTATGTTTCCTTTATGCATGTTTCATGTGATACGATTATGTTATGGATTATGATATGTTTAAACCTGTTCATATGAGGAATGTAATGGACTTAATAAGTGACAGGTGGAATCCGCTATAGCTCCTCGATGCATCGGCAGGTCTCATGAGACAAACTAGTGTATTGGAACGAGGACATGACAAAATCTTATTTGTAGTCTTGGTATGTGGTCTTGGCTACGTGTTTATGATAGTCTGGAATTATGCATTCCATCATTATGAAAGTGGTTATTCATATTGCATGTGATTATTCGACCAGTAGAATATCCATGTGAATATGTAAATGGAATTATTTCATTTTACTTTTTCTATATTATGCTGATGTTCATGTTTAAAAGGCTTTTGTTTAGTTATATATTTCCTTAAACGTTTATGTTTATTTATGAAAGCTTCCGCTATATTGTAATCCTTACTAAGAATCTCAGCTCACCCCATTCAATGTTTTAATTTTTCCAGGATGTGAAGAAGTATTTTATGAATGACCTGAAGGAATAATATGAGTGTATATGAAGATCGGATGTTGGTGTAGTTTAGTATTACTTTATGATGTAATGTACATCTTATGAATGTATCGAGTGTTTCAAGTCTACTAAACTAATCGGTATTTCAAGACATAATCTTTTGTGATCATGCCAATGCTATGTAATAATGCACCGAATTTGGGTAACTGGGGTCGGGGTGTTACATTTGGTATTAGAGGTAGTTTAGTACTAACCTTGGAAGCTAGATTTAGATAAACTATGATTAGAGAACACAGAACAAAGATAAACTTTGAGGACTAGTATAGAAGAACTTCATAGAATTTTGGTATTATAGAGATTTTGTGAGTTTTCCGAGCAATACATTCCTTTCTGGATATAATTCGATAGAGGTGGCTCTGGCACAGATGTACCTTGGGGTAAAACCCTAAAATAATGCTTTGAGCTAGACTCAAACGAGAACTGGTGCACAACAACGGGCTTTGTTGCACTCTTGGTTACGACACTCTGGGGGGGATATTCTTAGGATAATTCTCATTTTCTTTACATACCACTATAAATGGATTTTAGTATATTGTTCCTCAAAGATATAATTTTTGTGATTATCGAATATATCCATAAATAGTTCAATTTATGTTAAGTGTTTTTCAACTTTATAATTATGTATTTTGATTGATAAACTAATCTAGTTTATGCCATTGTTTAGAAATGGATCCTAGTGGAATGAATGGAAACCGTATCAATGCACACACTCCATGTAGGGATTTCCCTCCTACACAAGATAATTATAATGGAGCTGGCGATACAACTGGTGCTGATTAGCTTATCACCATACTAGGACAAATCACTCAGGCTATGAATAATAACTTTACTTGTATGGAGCACCCTGATCCACAACGTGGAGGATCAATGTTATACAGAATCATGAGGCAAAAACTTCCAACATTTAATGGGGGTAAAATTCCATTAGTAGTTGAGCATTGGATAAACTCTTTAGAGAAAATATTCCACACCTTGGGGGTAGCGAAAGGGAGAAGGTTGTCCTGGCAGTTTACCGCCTCACTGGAGATTCCAATCAATGGTGGTCACTGATTCAAAAAACAAAGGAATATGAAGTAGTATCAAGTATGGAATGGAGGGAGTTTAAGGAAATTTTCATAGAAAAATACTTTCCACATGACCATAGAGCAGATATGGAAAGACAATTTTTGAGTTTGGGGTAGAAGGAGGACGAGAATGTTTCAAAGTATGAGGCTAACTTTATAATGTTAGTAAGGCATGCAGTAGATTATATATGTAACCCAATAATTAAGATTGATCATTTCTTTTATGGGTTAAAACCATTTCTTCATCGAACATTAGTCTCACAAACCTTCTCGTTGTACGAAGATATAGTCTCGTGTTCTATCAGGACAGAAAATGAATTCTCTAAATCTTATGACAATAAAGTAAAGAAAGAGAAGAAGAGAACGGTGGAACAAGATACAGATAAAGGGAAAAAGGGAAGGAAGGATTTTCCATTATGCGATAATTGTGGGAAGAATCGCCCAGGTACTTGCCTAAAAGGAATGGGAGTTTGTTATAAATGTGTAGGAAAAGGTCACCAGGCTCGTGATTGCAAGGGAAAGAAAGAGGTTATCAATGTTGAAGGCAACAATTGTAGGGAAATGGGGAATTATGCAAATGAATATCCTAAGAGTCAGGGAAACTTACCTCAAAAAAGGCCAAGGGAGTAAGGAAAATATTATGTTGTTAATACAGCTGAAGTGGAATAATTAATGTATTGGTGCTTTTGGAATCAATGATTATATTCTGGTTATAAGAATAATGTGATATATATATAAGGATTATACTGCAGTACTTGTTGTCTTCATTAAGGATTTAATATGATGAAGGTAATCATATTTTTGTATGTGACAATTAGAGAAACTTTACTTTGTATGAGGAATCTGATGATACAATTGATTTTGGAATTTAGAGACCTTTTAGAGAATGTCTGGACAAAGGAATTTTGGAAAACTATAAAGGTTGGAGTGGATTAAGTTGAACTTTGGATAGTATTGTTTAAGGTTAAAATATTTCTGAAGATTATTTTTGGAATATTATAATACTATAGTTTTAGGAAAAGGAAAACCTGCAGGTTGGGGGATAACCTGTCGCGTCGGACAAAGCTGCAGGAATCGAACCCACAACAATAGTGCGATAGGCCTTTATTTCCAACCACTAACCTACAGGAAGTCCCTGGTTATTAAAAAATAGATTTCCTAGTCTAAATAGTATGTGTTAATATTTGGAACCTTATTAAATTAGGATAAATAGAGTGTTTTTGAGTTCTATTACCTTTTGGAGTGAAAGATGGGTTTGTGGTAAAAATTTATGACAAGTATATTTCCTTACGTTCTTAGTAAATCTCCTAAATAAATTCCTCAACTTTATGAATGGTAACTTAAAATAAAAAAAAGTTGTCGGTTAACTTTTCTAATTGGGAATTCAATGATCGTTTAACCAATCACAAGTTTGTGATTTTCTTATAGTTAACATTCTCCTAATCCTATTTTCTACGACTCTCCATCAGACCTTGATGGTCTTTTTTCCCTCCATAACCATATTTTCATAGATTCCTAGTATGGGCTTTCTCAGGTGACCTTTGTACTTCTCTTTCTTTCTTTTAATGTTATATTTTTATTAACCCTATTTCCATTGTGGGTTTTCCACAAAGGTATTTTCTATTTTCAACATTTTATTTTTGAAGAACATTTTCAAATTGAGAGGACACAATTTATTGAAGGAGGGGAGAATGTAACACCCCAATATTTCATGATATGCTTCTCTTTCAATATTGCAATAGCTTTCATTGTACGTAAGTTCAAGATTCTAACACACCGCGACCAATCAAAGTAGCAGTTATGAATAGTAATACCCACTTTTTGAAATTATATAAATTTTATATTTCAAAATGGAATTCATTTTTTTATTCAAAATATAGAAATTATCCTAAGTGGAATTTTTTTTAATTTTCTGAGAACTTCCTATTTTTTATGAATAGTGAAAAATACTTAAAAACTACTTTTTTAATCAAAATAATTTATAGTAATAAATTATACTATTGAGTGATTTTAAAGTATAATTAAAATATATTTTTACCATTTTATCCAATGGTGGTCATTAGAATTAATTTTATTTTGAGATTGGACATTAACAATTGTCAATCTTTTGATATATATTGTTTCTTAAAAACACACTATTTGTTGTGACAGCGGGAATTAATTATAAAATTAATTAATGAAACATATATGATTGGAATTTTGTAAAATAGACATCATTTTTGAATTCAGAATATCAATTATATATTAGGGTCAAATTTTGGCATTGTTCTGAAAAACATCAATTTTTGATGAATAGTGAAACCACTAAGTGGTAGTTAAAAAACTGATTTTTCATTTAAATGAAATAGTACCAATTCTGTGATTTGATTTTCAAAAATCCGACATACATGGTTGTCATTAGGAATTAAAATGTTGTTCAATGGGATTAAAATAATTTTTTGTGAATAGTAACTTTTAAGATTAAATAATCGCGATTAAAGTTAATTAGTGAAATTTAAGGTAAAATGATATTATAAAAATATGAAAATACCCTTACACTTGTCCTACCTGTATTTTATGAGTCATTTAAAACCAAGACAATACATGGGTCAACTTTTGGACCCCATGGATCCACTTGGGTAAGAAAATGACATTATTAACTTTTTATTTAATGTAAAAATAAAATTGTCACAAACATGTGTTGTTTCACTAAAACAATTATTACATGCGGTTATATAAGTTAAAATTTAGAATATAAATATTAATTGGAAATCTAAAATGATTTCCTACATCAGGATATATTTTTTATAATTTTTAGACATTAAATAAATTAAAACTTTTATGACACCATGATGATGCAGCAATTACCTCATTAATTAACGATTTTAATAAAATGAAAAGATAATGTTAAATCTAAGACTTAAACTTGTCAACAACCTATTGGATGGGTAGATTTTGAACCCTAATCACCTTATCTTTGAAATATATAATTTTGGGACCTTTGAAATCCGAAAAACACTTCATAATAATGTATCATCTTATGGCTTTCCTAGAGTGTCCCTCCTCTCCTCTTATAAAAGGCCCCCACCTCTACCACTTTATTCACACCTTAAAGCCATTTGGCTCAGCCAACCTCTATCCAAATACTCTCTAAACTTCCCTATATTACTCCTAGAAGCCTCACTATGGGCATAATTCTTCCCAAGGAATCCATTGGCTCAAATCAAAAAAGAGTTACCCGATTTTAAGGTAATGTCTTCTCTTATGTTATTTTGTTTTATTTTTGCTTCTCCAACCCCTTAAACTATTTTTATTCATTTATTTTGTAACAACACCAGTATCTTAAATATACTATGATGTTGTTATGATAATTATTCTAGCTACACTTACACACACTTCTATCTAATGGTTAAAGAACATACTTTTTCCGTGGATGGAAAATTACTCCCTCACGAAACGATGATTGTTCAATCTTATTTTAACACCTCTCATGGTGTCCATTAAGATGTCACTATATTTATATATGATATATATTATGTTTATATTTTCCTTATGCTTCTGTATTTCTCATTTATGGCATACCTTTATGATTTCCATTATTGGTAAATGCGAAAATTTCATTCTAGGAAGTGCAGACTACCGCCCCCTCAATGTGATTTGAATCGTTAATGCCATATGTGGGATGTATAAAGGATGGAGTAAATAGTATTATACATTATATTATACAGGAATTATAGTATACCTTTATATAATTATAATTTCATTCCACTAAATACGAAATAGAAATGAAAGTAGCGTTCATGCGTACGTACAGATTACCGTCTCCATGAACGGTGCATTTCATTTCTTACCTCAAAATGTTATGTAATATTATAAATTCATGTATATACATGATATATATGATATATATGATATCAAAATCATGAATATAATTCATTATATAATGTATATTTGACCACATGAAGAAATTGTAATTATAAGAAGTTTATTTTTGACTCAAGTACCAAAGATCGACAAAACGACCGTTATTAACATAAATAATTACATAATGTTCATAACAAGGTAATAAGTGATATAAAAGGAATAATAATCTTTAAAATGGTTCTTAACCATGTATAAGTTAACTCTATATTATTATCCATGAGTTTAAATAACAATCGAGTCAAGTCGGACACGAGGTAAGGGAACTTCTTAAACCAATTTCCATTCTTTGGGTTAATCTCCTACTTTCAAATTATGTCATGATATTATTATGTAATATCTTGTATTTGTACTTTATTTATGTGTAATTATAGTGAATACACATAATAGATCTATTTTATTAAAAAAATTCTCTTTGTAAGGGAACTTCATAACCCAATTTCCATTCTTTGGGTTAATCTCTTACTTTCAAATTATGTCATGATATTATTATCTCCTATATTGTATTTGTACTTTCTTTATGTGTAATTATAGTAAATACACATAATAGATCTATTTTATTTAAAAAATGAACTTTGTAAGGGAACTTCTAAACCTAATTTTCATTCATTGAGTTAATCTCTTACTTTCAAATTATTTCCTGATATTATTATGTCCTATCTTGTATTTGTACATTCTTTATATGTACTTATAGTGAATACACATAATAGATATATTTTATGAAAAAATGTTATTTTTAAGGAACATCGTCTCAATCTCCTTTCATTGAGGCATATTTTATTTTATACACAACTTTCGTTTATATGGTGTATAAACACCTTTGACTTTTAAGTTTATTCAAAAGGAATCTTTTTATATGAAGCATTTTACTAAACGAAAAAAGGGAATGTTTTTTTGTCGTATGTATGCGGCGACAATGACTTCTCCGCCGCCATGAACATTATTTGGGTTTCGGCTTCCTCTACAAGCCATAGCTTTTTTAAATGAAAAATAATTACAATTTTTTAATTTTCTTTTATTTTTGTATTGAAAATGGTTTTGAAAGTTTTTTTATATCAATGTGTTGTATTGATATCTTGTGATTGAAATGTGGAAATGTTATGTTTCCTTTATGCATGTTTTATGTGATACGATTATGTTATGGATTATGATATGTTTAAACCTGTTCATATGAGGAATGCATTGGACTTAATAAGTGACGGGTGGAGCCATCTATAGCTCATCAACACATTTTGCAGGTCTCATGAGACAAACTAGTGTCTTGGCACGAGGCGTTGAAATAATCTTATTTGTAGTCTTGGTACGAGGCCTTGTCTATGTGGTTATGATAGTCTGGAATTATGCATTCCATCATTATGAAAGTGGTTATTGATATTGCATGTGATTATTCGACCAGTAGAATATGCATGTGAATAAGTAAATGGAATTATTTCATTTTACTTTTTCCATATTATACTGAAGTTCATGTTTAATAGGATTTTATTTAGTTATACATTGCCTTAAATGTTTATGTTTATTTATGAAAGCATCCGCTATATTGTTATCTTTACTGAGCATCCGAGCTCACCCCTTTTAATGTTTTAATTTTTCTGGGATGTGAAGAAGTAGTTTATGAATAACCTGATGGGATAATATTAGGAAATATGAAGAAAATATGATTGTTGTAGTTTAGTATTACTTTATGATGTAATGTAAAACTTATGAATGTATATATTGTTTCAAGGATACTAAACTAATCAGCCTTTTGAGACTTGATCTTTTGTGTTCATGTCAATGCTACGTAATAATGCACCGACTCTGGGTAACTGGGGTCAGGGCGTTACAAAAATTCCATTCCAAATCCATAAACACACAATAATCCCACAAGCTTTCTTCACATTTCTTCCACAAATCAATAAACCGGAAATAATTTTCCTAAAACAATTTCAAGTAGTGTATTGAGGCTTTTCACATAAAACTCATTCAAAAACACTCTTTTAAGTATAAACAGACAAAAAAAACCATACCCAACCATATTTTCATCCCTAAAATCATTTAATACAATCATTTTATGGACTATAAAACAATACCAATTGACACAACATTGTAAATAGATGTAAAACACTCAATCATCATTTTTAGGAATGGCCAAACGAGCTTCTAAACATTTTCTCAAAACTAACATTTGAAAAAGTGATGCATTTCAATTTTATTAAAGAGGTGTATACATTCCATTTACAGCAGCAAAACCACATTCATAAATCCCTTGAAACACTCAATTTACATATTCTAAACACAACCATTTTCATTAGGATGTGAAACGGTCCATTTACTGGCAACCCAGACCAAAACATTTTGAAAACCAAAACCCATTTGTTTGTAAAACCAAATCAAAATTTGAAATCCATAAAAGGACCCAAAATACCATTTATCATTCTTAAAATTCATTTATAATTCCAAACAAATAATTTTTAAATCCCACATCACACATAAAATATAACCAGTAAGTTTACTGAACACTTTACATGCTCTTTTTAAACAAAACAATTTATATTAAGAACATTAAAATGAATAAAACCCCAAATTCATGCCATATATGATTATATCTAATGTAATATTTTCAGAATACCCTAATGTAGGTTTTAAACCTCACAAAATAGTTTCAAAAGATAGTGGAACATTTAAACAAACACATGGTGTTCACATTTATGAAAAACCAACACTACCTTTCATAAAACTAGGAACAAACAACCATTTTTCACTCCAATAAATTTATCCAAAGGTTGATCAAAAATAATAAACATATATATCAGATTTTAAAAATAATAAAATGATGAAACTTAAATGATAAAGGCTTGTGCAAGGGATTTCCTACCTCAAATCCTTGGAGTAATGGAAACACACACCCAATATCACCATCTGAGGGTTTACAAACCCTAAACCTATTATGACCATACCTAAATGAAGAAATATACTATAAAAATTATAGTATAATAGAATCATAGGTAGATCATGACATTTGGAGATTATAATACCAGTAAATATTGAAAGGAATAAGAAGAGGGAGGAGAAAGGAGAATGAATCTCACATTTTAAAATAGAAAACTCTTCCTCTTCCATTAGATCTGCACACATAGAGAATATGGTATGACATGAAACATATTAGAGATTCTCCTATAGACTGGATGAACCATGGAAATATGATTTTTGGAAAAAATAGTACCAATGGAATGACTTAGGGATGAAAGAATTTACCTTCACTGTTCTGGATGATTTTAGATACATTTAGATGTTTTCCATAATCTGCAACTCATATGAGCTCTAAAAAGGTAAAATTGATAATTGGGGCGAGTATAATGGTATTGGCTCGGAGTGGTAGGGGGGATCACTAAACAATAATAAAAATTGAATTAGATATAAAAGATACAATTTATTTGTTTTAAAACTAATAAATGGGCCCACGGGATACCTCAATACATAAATAAGTAACCCAAATTCACAGTGATTATGAATTATTAAGGGGTCCAAAAGGATATGGTTGTTTGAATATGTTAGTGGAGGAAAAGTGGGAAGTTTAATGGGTGAAAAAAGTTGAAAACCAATTGTGTTATAAAAGAAACAATTTTTTTTAAATTTGGAAATGTTCTCACGATTAGCCCAAATCATGAAATAACCACCCTTTCTCCAAAAACACCTAAACAAGAAATGAGGAACCCAAATTAGGGTGATTAAACATTGATAAAACATCAAATATCCACATTCATCTCACCAAAGACCCATGAAAAGGATCGAGATTTCCAAGTAACCAGATCAAAATAATTACATGAAAGAATGTTTGTGACAATTCTCCCCACCATCAAAGCTTTCTGCCCTCAGAAAGACATATCATAATCCAGATGATTGATCAACAACTAAGGATTATTTATCTATATGGTACAGCCTACTAATCCAATGAAACAACCTCAATGATTAATGGAACTTATTCCTTTTACCACAACAAACACACCAACTCTCAAGTACTCCTAGAGAATCAACTGAAAGTTCAAGTCACTACCGCCACGACAAAACCAAGAACACAGTTGTTGGACCTTCTACCAATGAACCCAATAATCACCCAAAGCAAATTGAACTCAAAAAAACTAAAGATTCCAATGTATTATGGAATGTAATCCCTACCATTAAGAAACAACTAGCACTAGATAAGTTATTAGGATGAAAAAATTTCAACAAGACCAATGGTGGGTCTCCCCACCATTAGAACCAAACTTGAAATGAACAAAAAAGAATTTACCATTAACTACAATTGGGAATTAATTATACAAGGCCACCAAAACTCTTTCACAAAAACCAAAAAAACCAATTTAATAGGGTTACAACATGAACATCTAAACCACTCACTCCCGAACAGAGCGGAGATGTAATGGGGTAGCACTTTTTCCACTGATCTAGACCCCCACCACTTGGGGAGTGGAGGGATGGGGATCCAGTAATTAAGTGATGGGAACCACAAAAGAAAAAGAGGAACTAACCAAAACTCTTCACCTTTCAACAAGTAACAGCATGACCACAACCTATTTTCAAAGGTTGTACACATAGGGACATTGATCAAAAACCCACATCCATGAAGGCATAACCATAAACAATGTGTGAGGGGTAAGTCCACCACAATTGTTGCCGCAAAGGGAAATTAAAATAAATGAAAAACCACAATAGAGTAATAGAAACTACCATACCCCAATGATGGAGGCATGATCCTGTTCATGCTCCCCGAACCTTTATAGATTTCCTGACTACATGAAAATATTCATCCTGAGGCCTATGGATGGAGCCGTGATTCATGAAGCATATGTTGCATCGTATTGATTGTGATAAGGATCACACCACTCAAAAATAACTCACATTCTCTACAAAACATCATAATCTAAATAATAACTCATTGATACATATCAAAATTTTGTCTCACTCCGAACGAGGGGAAAAATGAAAAAGGAATACCTCAAAACAAATCAATATCACTCAACACAACTGCTATGTCCAAAATAAGTATCACAGCCTGGAAGCACATTAAATCGATCCTAAGTACCTATCTCTTCCCAAAATTAGGCTAAGGGATCATCCGAAGAGGTGGATTTATCATATTAAATTCATTTTTTGATTGATCAACATAAATGATTTCCAACAGAGGACTTTCTATTGTCTCATCACAACATCAAGCATGTCATTAGAAACCCAATGAACATTACTCTGAAACCGAGCCACCGACAAGATCTCATCTCAACATACAACAAGAGTATGAATTCTAGATCACAAGAAATATTACTGAATAAAAAACTCATCTATGACATAGAAAAAAACTATCCACATAACCATTGGTTTATAAATAAAGGACACAATTGTTCAGCTCAAAACACATTTCAAAAACAAACTCACATGGTGTGTTACACCATTCACCGATGGTGTTTCATCACGTCTCGCCCACATGAAGATTTCCATTCCACCCTAGGCACCAAAACATCATTCTATATAGTCCATCCTTCCAGATATCAATAAAACCATGCATGTGAGCACCCCTAAAAACACTGAAAGATAAAACAAAACAACACCATCCTAAAAATATTGTACCTTTAAAAGGTAAACCAACCACCATGTCATAAAACACTTTTCATATTTCACAAAACAAACCACACATCATCAAGAACCATTTTCTTAATATCCTACCCCTTTTCATTTTCAAAAAAATTTAAAAAACCATGCTACCCCAAACAACCCCTTCCCATTTACAAAAATTTAGAAACGTATATTTCATAATCAGGTGTTCATTGAGACCAATAAACATTCTAGGAAAACACCAACTGCTCAATACCTATTTTCAAAACCAATTCATCATATTCAAACACATTTCAACGTCCCAAAACACCCCATTTAAAACAATGTTTCACAATCACCTTAAAATGATTCACACTTTCAAAAAAAATTATTCCAACAAACCAAATGTTTAGATTAAGGAAAATCCAATCCTTTTAAATCATTTCCACTTCTTCCAAACAAAAATTTAAAAAAACACACAACCTTCAAATATCATTCTTATATTTAATTTCTGAAAAACCAATTTCCACTTATCCAAAATAAAATTATTCATATAAAACCCATTTCTATAACTCTCACACAAATATTTTCAAAACAAGAATTTCAGAATTCATGAAATGTCCAAGAAACCATCAAAACCGAACTATTGTCAGTTGGTGACTTGACTATATGGTTGGCGGCCATCTGTCAAACACAACACCAACATAGACATACTTAATAAAATCATGCCCCAACATTACATGGCTTTCCGGGCCCTAAGATCTCACGAAGGCCATTATTTAGACTCCCTTTTTCATATTCCAACACCAAACAATAAACAAGAACAGAATACAATTATAAAACTTAAAATCCCATGGAAACGTAAGGATTAGAATGAGAAATCGTTCATGATTCCCTTCTCCCACTTACCCATAAAGTGCCAAAAATCCTACTCCATCTACCTTGACATCCCACAAATAACAAGGGTACTCTAAAAAGAAATGTCTGCTAAGAGACGACCTCCTCTGATACCATTTTGTCATGACCCAACATGAGTCGACCCAGAACAGGTCACCTAGGCTAGCCCACGACATGTCCCAAAAAGCATTCCCAATCCTCTTGGGATGGTGACAAGAACTGAGGGAATCAATAGTGTATATAAAGTAACAATTTATCCCAAATATAATCAATCAAACACACATCAAACGAAATGGACTGCCCAAAATACATGTACAGAAAAACTGAAAAAGCATTATTTGAACAAGAAACTGAAAGTACAACCAAACCAAAAACTCAACTGACCAAACCTGATATCCAACTGACTCCATCTGACCCTGCTAGTCACTCTCCAACATAAATATCACACATCACCCAATGCGATTAAACTCAAGCTGAAACCTTCACAAGGGATAAAAATAGAAGAATACTATAGGCATGAGTAATAAAACCCAGTAGGTTAGCCTGATATTCTATTCCCAATGTTCATCATTTAAATAAAAGAAAAAAAATTCTATTTATAAATACAAGTTATAAAGATATGTTTTCCAAATTATGTCCCATGCTATATAAAAAAATTTAAAGACAAAAACTTGCATTTTTATAAACAAGAATACTAGTATCAATTCTCAATGAGGTGCAACTTCAAAATGAGAATAACTTTCATGAGGGATTCATTAAAGAATTTAAATTTTTTAAATAAATCACACACACTACTTAATTTACCAACCAAACACATTGTATTCCAATGGTGAGTATAAAATAGCCAATGAGCACAGGTCATGGGAACACCCTTAAGCACTAGTTTGTTTTGAGGCCTAGGTACCTCATATCTCGGTGAAAGTAACAACAATTAATATCTTGTATCATGCACATGAGACACTAGTATGTAGAATACCCATAACCTAGTGGTACCCCAACATCATCATCATTTTGTTTAGTTAGTGTTGTCATCGTCAAACCTACTACGTGAAACAGGGGCCAATCCCCACAGGATCACTAGCATACTAGTACACGTCCTCCCACCTAGAAACATGTGATTCCCTTTAGTTCTCAATCCAGTAACACATTTTATAAAACAAACTTTTCACATCATAATTCTTTTCCCAAACCACAAACACACAAAAATACCTCAAACACGCTTCACATTTCTTTCATGAATCAAGAAACCACTAAAAGTTTTCGTAAAACAATTTCAAGGAGTGTATTGACGATTTGCACATAAAACTCATTCAAAAACACTCTTTTAAGTATAAACACACAACAAAACCATATGTCACACCCTAACCCAGTATCTTGCTATTGCAATTGTTTTTAATTATTTATTTATTTTTATTTACCCTTTGGTTTCTTATAGTTTAAAAATATATTAAATAAAAATCAAAATTAAATAATATAAATTAAATGTTTTTTTCTATTAATAATAATATTATTATGATTAAATATAATATTATTATTATGTTTGTTTCAATTTTTATTATCTTATTATGAGTATTAATATTAATATTATTTGTTTTTATTTTATTTTCTCTTATTCCTTTATTTTCTTTTATATTTTCCCCCTTTTTCTCTTTTTTCATCTTCATTTCTCTCTTTCATATCTTTATCCCCCCCCCTCTTATTGTGTTGTGATGCGCTCCCCCTCTCCCTATATCGCGCCGCCCGTGCGACCCCTTCACTTGTAAAGGGCCCTCATGTGCATCTCCCTCCCTTCGGCCACTCTCCCTCATGCGACCTCCCTCCGGCGAGCCACCACCGGCGCCCCACTCTCCCTCTCTCTCACCCCCCCCCCCCCGACCCCCTCTGTCTAAGGAATTTATGCTCACAACAATACCTCCCGACCTCCCTCATCAGCTTGGATTTCAACTAATTTTCCATCGGATTATCATTTCATCCTTCAAGGTATGAGTTTCTTCCCCATTCTCCTTCCATTAATGGTCGATTTGTGGTCTCTCGTCGCCCTGCTAAATTTTTATAGAACCGTAATGTTTTTGGGGTTTTGATTTTTATTGAATCTTTTTTTTCATTCCATCAGGCTACGTCAAGGCTAGATTTAGCCACTTTTATCAAGGGCAGTGGGTTCTCCATGGTCTTCGGGTGAGGAATATTCCATTTCTTCTTTTTGATTTAGTTTTAATTTAGGTGTTTTCTGATTTCAGAGTTATCGAGATTTTGTTTTCGGTGAGAACGCTCCTTTTGAAATATATTATTTTGAGATTTATTTTTAAATGTCATGGTTGTGTGAAATGAGGTCTGGTTCAAATATAAATGCTTTCGGTATTGTTTGGTTCGGTTTTATGAATTTTTTGTTTTCTTTATTAGAGCATGAAAGGACGTCAAATTATATTTTAGTTTGTTTTTTGTTTTCATTTTTCTTTAGAAGATGTTTTTAGTGGGAGTTTGTGTTAAATGTTTGTTAATACTACTTAGGGATGATTCTTGATAATTTTGGTTCCACTGGTCGATTTGTGGTTCAATCGGGTAAATTGCATAGTGCGAAATTCATTTTAGCAAAGGTTCATTAAGCTTTTGTTTTTTAAAAAAAATAAATTTTCTCACTTGAAATTGGGTAGTTTCACATGGAAATAATTGTTCTTATTAAGTTTATTTTTTATAATTAATTTGACATGTTCTTTTTCTTTTGCATGTGGTACGAAGTTGGTACATGATAAAAATAAAACTTTTTTTTAATTTTAAAGTGTCTTTTTTGGTAATTTTTTTATGGTACTTGTTTTAAGCCTTGGTTCTCACCTTGGTAATGTTTTCTAAATTATAAAAATGACTTATTTCATTGTGTTAGTGATGTGAAACTTGTTTTTGAATGAATTTGATATGTGTTTGGGTTGGAATTGGTTTCTCAATGTGAATTTGGGTAAACATTTTGTATAAAACCATGTTCTGCCACTTTTAGGTGTTTTATAAATTGCGAAAATGGTTTATTTAGTTTTTCAAGTGGTGTGAATCATGTTTTCAAATGCCTTTAAGGTGAAAATGGGTTTGGGTGTAAGTTTTATAAAGGTAAATGAAAAATTTGGCATGTTTGGGCTGTTGCGTAATTCTAAATGTAAATTGTAACTGGTTTAAACAATTAAATTCATATTTTTGAATTGGCTCTAGTTTATGTAATGATTTGAAATGGCCTTTGGAAATAGTTAAATTGATTACGTGTTTTTCTTTTAATATGTTCAATGGGTCTTATGAGTTATGTAAGTTGTGTGTCATAGGTGAAAATCCTTGATGTGTTATTTTAAAATGATTTATGGATTGTTTAAGTGTTTAATTTCTTTAATAAATTGTATGTGTAGTGTGTTGGGCCTTACTTCAATGGTTTTGGGCCACGGGTGTTGAGGGATCCTACATGTGCATGCATAAGGTAAGGCATATATATATATGTCTTTTTTGTACATATTACATCATGGCTCGATAATATGTGCACTGAAACTAGGGGTGTGTGTATATATATGTGTATAAATTCATGTGTGTGTATGCGCCAAGCGTCAGTTCAAGTGGTCATTGACAAATAGTGACAATTTTGAGGTAGGTCCCCTATGCCCTAATCTTTAATTAGAATTTACATTTCTTCTTGATGTTTCATTAAAAGTATTTCCTTGTTTTCCTATGTGAAATCCAAATTCACTATATATATATATGGTTTTGGTTCTTAAAAAGTGGCTTCATAGGGGTTGAACATGAAATTGGTATTTCCAAAATATGTGTGGCCTTTCGTTCTATTTTTTTATGATACTGTAACGACATGAATTATTTTTAAAAAGGGGTTCCAAAGTGATTTGAAAAATGGGTTTTGGTGAGAACACGAGATTAATGGATGGTTTGATCTCCATAAAAGTATTACTTCCTTTTAAGTGTGGTTTAAAGCTTGTTTTAAATAAATAGTACCATTCTGTGTACTTAAATGACCAATACTCCTTCTAATGTAATGAGGCCCATTTGGCAGTTTGATATTTGGTTTGCCAAAATGGAAACCCCCTCTTGAGACATTCTCCTTAATTTGAAAAATGTAATGCAAGTGTTAATGTGTGGTTTGTGATATGTGCCTAGTGTAATGGCATGTGCGTGGTTGTGTGATACAAAGAGGGGGAATGTTCTTAAGGATTTATATTGGTGGTTAGAGTTTGAATGAGTTGTATATAAGTAATGTTTTTTATATATTTCTATGTGATTGATAAAGAAAACTAATCACCAATTGAAATAGATCACGATGGAGAAACCTAGGTATCTAGGTGGGTGACCAGGACTAGTACACTAGATGAAACAGAAGGGGTTCTTCCTGGTTCATCTAGTAGGATTGACTCAACAACAATAACTATACCTATGAATTACAGAGGTTTGTGGTCTTCTAAGAAACATTTCCTGAGGTTTGTGGTCTTTTAATACACGTTTTTCTGAGGGTTGTGGTTTCTAATCCATGTTTCACCGAGGTAAGAGGTCTCTAGGTTCCCACTTGTTCTAGATACCTATAGGAATTACTCAAGGAACTCTTTTGAGACATGCTTCTTGTGATGTAATTTTATTTTCAGTTGTTTCATATATGGTGTCTTAATTAAGAAAACCATGTTTTAATACAAATTGGTTTCTTTTCATTTTGAAACGTTAATTCATGCTTGAAACCTATTTTGAAAATGTAGTTGAAGAGAAATCATTTACTTGAAAATGAAAACTCATCACTTGAATTTGAAAATAAGGAAAAACATTATTTTATTATATCTTATTTTAAAACTAGCATGAAGGTATTTCTTACTAAATGCAGGGACAATGGACGTGGTAAAATTTGAGCATTCCTACTAAGCATCTTGGTGCTCATGCCTACATTACTTTTCAGTTTCATGTTTCTACCTTGGATGTATTTTGGGAGCGAGTGTGGTTTACGTCCCGCAGTGACCCACATGGTCACCTAAGGTTTTTCATGTCACTTCTTTAATTCCTTTTTACCACTCCCATGTTGTTTGGTTTATTTCCCTTTATTTATTTGATTTCTTAGTTTATGTTTATTCATATTTTTTATGTGAAAAAATCTTTCCCAACTAGTTTATTTAGATGACCGGCACTATTTTCTAACCCGTGGGGATCGGGAACGCCATTCGGGCCATGTCACAGACCGGGTCGGGTGCCAGGTCGGATGACGACCGGACTTGGTTCGTTAATAAATGGTATCAAAGGGGAAAACTAGTGGTGTTTTGGAAATAGTTTTGGGATATTGGTAACACTTTTTGGAATTTGAATTTGGAAAATATTTAAGGATTTGGAAATGTATTACTTTAATGATAAGTGGCTCTTTGAAATTGGTTGGGAATTTGTGCTTTATGTGGAATGATCTGTTTTGAAAATGAGAAGTGTCTTGAATTGAACTTTTGTATTCTTATGAGGGATCACATATATAGAGGTGTGCATGTGGAAAAGAGATAATTGGTGGTATGTGCGGATGGGTTCATGAGTTAGCAAAATGGTATATGTATAAGTGAGACATCATGGGATACCAATTGCTGGTAATTATGTTGTTTTGTTTTCTGAAAGATGGTTTTTAATAAGGAAATTAAATGTTTTGAAAGGTAATCAATTGTTAATTATTATCTTTTCTTGTTTGGCATCATTTTTCTTGGGCTCTTGGATTTTTTCATATTGAATGGTTGTTGGAATAGTGATTTGAGTTTGAGATTTAGTTTTTAATGTAAGTGTGAAATTCTAATTTATGATAAATTTTGATTCAGATTTGGGCCTCTTGTTTTTTAGTATGCTTCCGAAAAGTGTCTCAGAGGTTTATAGTGAATCTATTTTAGTTGTTCATTCTACTCACACTCTTAGCAGAGTGGTGGAATTGAATTTTTTTTGGTTGTCTTCCATATTCCATGGGAATTTTGATCTATGGAAGGTAGCAGACTAGTGTGGTGAGATTGTTGGTGTTTTCAAGTTATTGGAAACTCCCGATGCTAAGAAAGTTTGTGATGGTACGAGTTCATTTGAGGTTTCAACTTTGGATTGGTTTGGGAGAATTTACCGACGTCATTGCTTGATGGGATGTATTGGAAGGTGTTTATACCACTTATGGCCGATGGTTTATACCTACTGTGGTGTAAGAAAGGAAAGTGGAAGAGTTTCATGAGATTCCAACGGGTCCATTAGATAGTTAAGCCTTATGTTAGGCATTTCAATGTGTTGATTCCCTTCTTTCTGGAGGTAACAACATGAAATCAGTTAATTTTTCTCTTATGGGGGTCATTGTCTAGGGTTCAAGGACTTATTTTTGTGTGTGTTTAGGATAGTTCCCCATTCGGTGAGAGTGAACTAGAGAGACCTGTCTCAGACAAGCTATCTTGTCAATTCCATCTTCTATTAGTCAGGACACTCTTTAGTTAATTTTTGTTGTGGCCAGTTTGTGTACATTAAGTCACCTTGTCAAAATACTTCAATGACTTGTTGTTGGTGTTCCATTTGGGAAACATAGAGAGGTTCCACTAGCGGCATCATTAAGAGGAGTCTCAACATGAGAATGTTAGCTCCTGACTGCAGGACAGCAGATGCTTCAAGACATCATAGCTCCAGCCACAAGTCATGGAGTGAATCCTTTCATAGAATTAGGAATTGTCTAGTGTGGGGTATATTTGTCTAACATTTTTCTCCTGTGATAAACTATAGACGATTTAGATTTCTCTGTTGTAGCTTCCTCATCTTTGAAGGTTCTTCTTTGCTGTAAGAGGCGCAAAGGTCTCCCTTTCTCATTGTGGTCTTTGTTTTTTGAATACCCCACTTTGGTTGTAAAGATCAGTGGTGATATTGTTCTCTTATAATTATAGTAGTTGTGCCATCTCAAATGTGACCTGTTTTTATTTTTTGACGTTCTCATTTTGGTGATTTTAATCTCTTGTGGAAATGGTGTGACATGGTTCAATTCGCTTTTTGGTGGAATTATTTTGTGGTTTTTCTCATGTGTTGGTGGTTTCTGGTTTGGTATGGAAGTTCTTATGTCAGTCAATGCAAGTTGGTTGAGACTGGTCATTCCTTAGATGGAAAGGAGATGCACCAAAAATCATGTCATTACATTATTGAGAGTTGGTCTGTGTATGAGTTTTTCCTTTCTTGGCGGTTTCGTCTTTGTCTCAAGTTAGCACTTCTAGAGTTAGCTCGTGCTAAGAGTCTCAATTTTGGTTGTCCTAGTCAGGTTCACGTGGTGGGGAGAACCATATTCATTTCCTAATGGAACTTCTCTATGTAGTTTCCCTTAGATTTGGTCGGGTGTGACTGATGGAGTAAAAATCACATCGAGATTGTGATTTTATTGGCCTCGGTCAGTTTCGAACTCGAGTTTGATGCCTCATTTGGCTAGGTATCTTTCTGGGGGGAAAAAGTTATTTTGTGGGGAGAATTGTCACACCCCAACCTAGTATCTTGCAGTTATAGCTGTTTTTATTTATTTTTATTTGTCATTTGGTTTCTTAATGTTTAAAAATTTATTAAATTAAAATCAAAATGAAATAAAAGAAAATAAATGGATTTTTTTCATTTAAAATTTTTTATTATGCTTAATTATAATATTATTTTTAATTTTATTACAATTATAATGAAGTTATTATGAGTATTAATATTAATATTATTTGTTTTATTTTATTTTCTCTTAATCCTTTATTTTATTTTATATTTTCCCCCTTTTTTCACTTTTATTTCTCCCTCATTTCTTTCTTTCCTCAATTCCCCCCCCCCCCCCCACTTAGTCTGTCGCGCTGCTCTCCCCCTCACCCTTTATCGCACTGCCCGCGCGACCCCTTCACCGGCGAAGGGCCCTCTAGCACATCTCCCTTCCTTTGGCCGCTATCCCTCCCATGGACTCCCTCCGGTGAGCCACCACCGGTGCCCCACTATCCCTATCTCTCGGACCCGTGCACCCCCTGTCCAAGCCATTTCTACTGGCCATGCTACCTCTCTAGCTCCCTCTTCGACTTATATTTAAACAGGTTTTCTAAAGGATTTTGGTTTCATCCTTCAATTTATGGGTTTCATCCTCCTTCTCCTTCCATTATTGGTCGATTTGAGGAATCCCTCCACCCTACTGAGTTTGGGATGAACCCTAATGTGTTTTGGGTTTTTATTTGGATTGAATATTGTTTTTTAGGTTCTTTCGGGCTCTGTTGAGGCCGGTTTTAGCCACTACCATCAAGGGTAGTGGGTTCTCCAAGGTCTTCAGGTGAGTATTATTCAATTTCTTCTTTGTGGTTTAATTTTAATTCTGAAGTTTTGTGATTTTTTATTTGTCAATGTTTTGTTTTGGGTGCGAAAGATTTTTTTTCAAAAGATTATTTTCTGCTTGATTTTCATATAGTATGATTTTGTGAAATGGGGTCTATTTCGAATATAAATGCTTTTGGTAATGTTTGGTTTTGTTTTATGACTTGTGTGTTCAATTTATTTGAGCATTAAATAGATGTAGGTTACATTTTAGTTTGTTTTTTGTGTGAATTTATCCTTAGAAGATGTTTTTGAGTGGGAGTTTGTGTTCAATGTTTGGTAGTACTAGTTACGGTTGATTCTAGATAATTTTTGTTCCACTGGTCGATTTGGGGTTCAATTGGGTAAATTTCATGGTGCAGAATTATATTTAGAAAAGGTTCATTATTCTTTTGTTTTTTTAAAATAAATTTTCTCACATGAAATTGGGTTGTTTCACATGAAAATAGTTGTTCTTATTGAGTTTATTTTTTTTAATTAATTTGACATGTTTGTTTACTTTTGTGCGTAGTGCGAAGTTAGTATTTGATAAAAATCAAACATGTTTTTAATTTTAAAGTGACTCTTTTTGGGAATTTGGGTATGGTCCATGTGTTAAGACTTGGTGTGCACCTTGGTAATGTTTTATAAATTAGGAAAATGACATATTTCATTGTACAAGTTATGAATTTTTTTTAAATAATTTGATATGAGTTTGTGTTGGAATTGGTTTCTAAATGTGAATTTGGCTATACCATTTTTGTAAAACCATGTTTCTCCTCTTTTAAGTGTTTTATAAATTGTAAAATGGTTTATATAGTTTTTCAAGTGGTGTGAATCACATTCTCAATGGAACTTACGGTGAAAATGGGTTTGGGTTTAAGATTTTTAAAGGGAAATACATAATTTGGCATGTTTGGTTTGTCGCATATTTCTAAATATAAATTTTAAATAGTTTAAAAAATGAAATTCATATTTTGGATTTGGTTCCGATTTATGAGACGATTTGACATGGCCTTTGCAAATTTTTAAATTGATTTTGTGTTTTATATTAATATTTTCAATGGGTTTTATGAGCTATGTAAGTTGCGTGTCATTGGTACAAATCCATGATGTGTTATTTTGAAATGATTTATGGACCGTTTAAGTGTTTAACTGGTTTATTAAAATGTATCTATAGTGCTTTAGGCCTTGCTTCGATGGTTTTGGGCCGCTAGTGTCAAGGGATCCAACATCTGCATGCATTAGGTAAGGAATATATATATATTCCCTCTTTGTATATATTCCCTCACGGTGTGGGGAATATGTGCAATATAGCTAGGGGTGTGTGTATATATATCTGTAAATGCATGTGCCTTTATTCACCAAGAATCATCTCAAGATGTCATTGAAAAAAAGTGACAAGTTTGAGGTAAATCCCCTATGCCCTAATCTTTAATTAGAATTTCCATTTCTGTTTAATGTTTCTCTAAAAGTATTTCCTTGTTTTTTATGTGAAATACATATTCACTATATATATATATATGCTTGTTGTTCTTAAAAAGTGGTTTCATTGGGGTTGAAAATGAAATGGGTATTTCCAAAAGATGTGTGGCCTTTCGTTCGATTTTGTTATGAAATATTAATGACATGCATTATTTCTAAAAAGTGGTTCCAAAGTGATTTGAAAAATGCGTTAGGTGTGAACACGAGATTAAATGATTGTTTGGTCTCCTTAAAAGTATTAAATAATTTTATGTGTGGTTTTATGCTTGTTTTAAATATATAGTACCTTTTTGTGTTCTAAAATGATGAATACTCCTTCTAAAGTGATGAGGCCCATTTGGAACTTTGAGATTTGGTTTGAGAAAATGGAAAACCCCTCTTGAGACATTCCCTATAATTTGAAAAATGTATACAAGTGTTAATTTATGTTGTGTGAAATTTTCAGAGTGTAAAGGTTTGTGTGTGGTCGTGTGATGAAAAGAGGGGGAATGCTCTTAAGGAGGGATATCGGTGGTGGGAGGTTGAATGAGTTTTAGATAAGGAAGGTTTTGTGTAAATATATGTGTTCTTGATAAAGAATACTCAAAACCAATTGAAATAGAGCATGATGGGGGAAACCTGGGTATCTAAGTGGGTGACCAAGACTAGTATGCTATATGACGCGGTAGGGGTTTTCCCATTTCGCCTAGTATGATTAATGCAACAACAATAACTGAACATATGAATTACTGAGGGTCGTGGTCTTCTAAGCCACATTTTCTGAGGTGTGTGGTCTTCTAAGCCATGTTTTTTGAGGTTTTTGGTTTCTAAGCCACATTTCACAATGTTGAGTGGTCTCTAGGTTCCCACTTGTTCTATATACCTATAGGGATTACTCATGGTGCTCTTTTTCAAGTTGCATCTTGTGATGTAATTTTCAATTCAGTTGTTTCATACTTGGTGTCTTATTTGAGAAAACCATATATTAATCCAAAATGGATTCTATTCATTTTGAATCATTAATCCATGCTTGAAACCAATTTTTAAAATGTAGTGGGAGATAAATTCTTTACATAAAAATGAAAACTTGTTACTTGAATTTGAAAAGAAGGAAAAACATTAATTTATTATAACTTATTTTGAAACTGGCATGATTGGATTTCATAATAAAGGAAGGGGAATAGGATGTGGTTATATTTTGGAATTCTTACTAAGCATCTCGGTGAAAATTCCTACATTACATTTCAGCTGTAGTTTTCAGCCTTGGATTTCATTTGGGATTTAGCGTTGTTTTAATCCCATAGTGACCCATGGGGTCACCTGAGGTATGTCACGTCGCTTCTTTAATTCCTTTTTTCCACTCCCATGTTATTTTTTTATATCCGTTTATTTATATTCTTGTATAGTTTATGTTTATTCATCTTTTTTATGGGCCAAAATCGTTTCCAACTGGTTTATTTTGATAACTGGCACTAGTTCCCAGCATGGGGGGATCAGGAATGCCCATTGGGCCATGTCGCGGACTGGGTCGGGCGTCGGGTCGGATGATGACCCGGCTTGGTTCGTGACACCATAACCAACCATATTTTGCATCCCTAAAAACATTTAATAAAATAATATCATAGACCATAAAACAATACCAATTGACACAACATTGTAAATACATGTAAAACACTAAATCTTCATTTTTAGGAAAGGGAAAACTGGATTTTATACATTTTCTCAAAACTAACATTTGAAAAAGTTATGCATTTTAATTTTATTAAGGAAGAATATACACAACATTTATAGAAGAAAAACACTTTCATAAATCCCATTAAACACTCAGGTTACATATTCAAAACACAACCATTTTTATAAGGATGTGAAACGGGCCATTTTCCAGCAACCCGGGCCAAAACATTTGTAAAACCAAAACACATTTGTTTGTAAAACCAAATCCATATTAAAAATACATAAAAGGACACAAAAATTCAATTTATCATTCTTCAAAATCATTTATGAGTCAAAAATAATAATTTTTAAATCACACATCACATATAAAATCCAACCGGGCAATTTACCGATCACATTACATGCTCTTTTAAAAAAATATTTTAAGAACGTGAAATGGAATAAAAAAAATATTTTATGCCATATTTTTTTATAGATACTATATCAAGGTCAATATACCATAAATCTGGTTTTAAAACTCCAAAAATTGTTAAAAAAGATAGAAGATCATTTGAACAAACATTTGGTGTGTGCATTTATGACAGAACAACTATACCTTTCACATAACAAGGCTCAAACAACCATTTTTACACCAATATAATTATAAAAAGTCTGAAAACAATAATAGGCATATATATAAGATTTTAACAATAATAAAATGATGAAACATAAATGATTAATGCATGTGCAATGGATTTCCTATCTCAATTTTTTTGGGTATTGGAAACCCACATCCAATATCTCTTTTGATGGTTTACAAAACTGAAACCTATGATGACCATACCAATACGATCAAAAATCCCATAAAAATCATAGTATAATAGAAACCTAGGTCAATAATGACTAGTAGAGACTATAAAACAATGAAATAAAGAATGGAGGAAGAAGAGGGAGGAGAAAGGAGAAGGAATCTACCCTTTTTAACTAGACAACTCTTCGTCTTCCAATAGATATTCTCCCATAGAAAATAGAGAATGGATTGAAAAGTCATGGATATTATCCTGAGGTCTAAACGAACCACATAAATATGATTTGTGGGAAAAATAGTATGAATGCAATGATTTATGGATGGTAGAATTTACCTTCATGATTCTAGATGATTTGAGAGATATTGAGAGGTTTTCCCGAATCCACGACTCATATGATCCCCAAAAGGTTAAAATAGATAATGGGGGTGATTATAGGGGTATTTGATTATATTTTTAAGGGAATAACTAAAAAATATTAAAATTTTAATTAGATATAAAAAAAATTATTTTTTAAAAACTGGAAATGGGCCCATGGGCTGGCCTAATACCTAAATAAGTAACACAAATTTACCATGATTATGAATTCATATGTGGTCAAAAAGGATATGGTTGTTTGAATTTATCATTGGAGGAAATGTTTAATGTTTAATGGGTGAAAATATTTCAAAAAATTAGTTATAAAAGAAAAAAATTTGGTTTATAAATTTTGAAATGTGCTCACAGTTGGCCCAAATAATTAAATAACCACCCTTTCTCGAAAAACAGCTAAAAAGAAATGGGGAACCCAAATTTGGGTTACTAGACATAAATGAAACTTCAAAACTCAACATTCATCTCAATAAATACCCAGGAAAAGGATCTGTATTATCAATGAACCAGATCAAAACAAAGACATGAAAACCCGGGTGTGACAACTGGTCTAGGGAAAACCCTAGTGATGTTACCTTCCAATAGAGCTCGTAAGAATGGGATGTTAATTGGGAATTAATAATCCATAATATATATATATATATTAATTATTTAGTTTTTATAGTTTTATTTAAAAATATAAAATCTAATTTAATAACTATGTTTTATTAGTTTTTTAATTCAAAATATATCATGGTTATTTGTCTTTATAATTTTTTATAGTATCTGAAATACACATTTAAATATATTATTTATTTAGGATAATATTGATTCATATATTCAATAACTAAATACCATCCCTCTACAGTATAACAATTAATATGCATTCTATTATCACTTAAAACATCAAGCATCCCGACTGATACATCTCCATGTGAAACATCAATGTCGAGTGCATTGTCATCCTCTATTATAAAAATATTACAATAGCATGCCCAAACATCTTGATATATACATATATATTCATATATCACCACCATTGACTCATTATACTCCCGAACAACAACTATCCCGGAAATTATACTTAATGCATCAGCAGCTACAGTCTCATTCCATATGATTTAGGAAATCTAGATATCACAGTCCTACATGAACTCTATCCACCATTGTCATCACAAATTCAAATATCACTTTGAGAAATTATAATTAAAAATATTTTTAAATTTTTAATTAAAAAATACATCACTAATAAGGTAATTATTCCACATCTGGATAAAATATACCATAGATAAAACTAGGGATCATGAATGATATATTTCCATTTGCAGGGAAGTAGGGTATAGAAACATATAAATCCAATTCCATTAAATTCATCTAAAAACATCCCATTCAAACATTTTATGTGATAAAAAAAATAAATCATCAGTCTCTCCTTTGTATGCTGAAGGATGGGAACACCGACCAATTTTCCCTTCAGGTTTTCAAAAGGTGCCCATCATTTATCAATTTATAAAAAGACAAGGTCCTTCCTTGTCAATGAATTTAGTATGGAAAAAATCTAAGAGATATTTAACATGAACATCCAATATTATCCCATGAGGGAATTTAAACTATATATCTCCAAAAAATGTTTTGTTTCAACAAAAACTAAAAACAACTTTGATATTTAATGTAATATTTCCACTCTATACTAAGAATCTATATGCCTGTGAAAATGTAAATCTCACATTAAAAATATTTAAGATGAAAATGTTACATACTTTTTATGGTAATAAAATAACTAAAAATTGGCCTAAAATAATCGAAATATTCCTCCTATAGTATTTTGTATGTTAAAATTTCATTTATTCACACTTCGATTAATAAATCCAAAAACATATTGAACACAAATTTCATGACACCCAAGAAAATTTATATACTGTTCATTACACTAAATGGAATATATATGAACAAAAAGTTATTATAGAGATAAAAAATTACATCCATTTGGATATCCACCTCATTTATACTAATATAGTGACGTTGATGATACATATTGATCATCTAAAACAATCTAGATCCTTTCAAATGGTCAAAAAGTTCTAAAATGAATGGAATTGGGTAATGGTTATTGACAGTATATGAATTTCGTCACTAGTAGACTATGAAAAACTAGAGACCACAATCTAATTTCTTGATAAACAATATCATAGTATCTCATGAAAATACACTAGTATTAATGGTTCCATTTTATTTCCAATCTTCTATCTGAATCCTTGACTATAACAACATAGAAGGTTCCATATGATAAACATCCAAAAAATCATTGAAGCACCCAATTAAATCTCAATGCAAAAATAAATAACTTGTTTAGGGGGAATATATTTATCCTCCATGGGAAATATATATAAAAATTACATAATAAATATATTAACCTCTTCCTCTCTTACCACAAATATATTTTAAAATTTGTCCCAATTAAGATAATAATCAATCTAAGGGACTATAACACAACTGATAATCCTTATCACTATAAAATACCCTCAATATCCCCCACATCATTGAACAAAAATTATCTCTAGATTGAATAAATTAATTAATACATATAATAAAACATGACAATGAAAATTATGACATTGAAATGTAGTTTTTATAGAAATAATAGGTTGCCGAATGATTAATATTACATCATTCTATGTTTAAAACCCCAACATGCCTCAATAATACACATCTAACCTCTTAATTTTGTTGTCAAAATGAGGGAATAATGAAGGAACAACACCTTAAGAATTAAATCCCATGTCATTGTGCGTTAAATGATTTATTGTTATCACTAGGATTAAAAAAATTAATAATAAAATATAGAAGAAAAAATTATCGAACAACGGATGATATTTGGTCCATCAAGTAATAAATTATCACAGAATTCCACATTTAATGTAAGTCTTCTATAATTAATATCTAATGACCACATATATGGTTTCACTCAATCCTATGACCTAGATGGGATGGTATATCCATGGGATTACTCATACCATCTCTATATAACCATTAAAAACATAAGTCGAAATCATTTTCTACTAATATGGCCGCAATGGATGTTGTTTCTAGGGTTTTTAAAACAAATTTATTATAAAGATACATTATATCAGATGAATGGTTAGAAATTTATATAATTAATAGACCAAACTCAAACAAAAAATAAGTCTCATTTAGATATCCAATTAAATACTTAGGAACTTATTTTAAAATTTAAAATATTTGATGGTTCAGATAGACTACCCACATATTAGAACCTCGACTTATATAATATTCTTGATACACCCTTTGAATCTATTAACCATATTGATTTCAAATTAACTCCCTCAGAAGATGATATTTTATATGAATTCATCCTCTTTATCACCTTCGGTATCTTCTACACAACCAAATAACCAGGGAAAAAATTTGTATGCATAGTGAATAATAGACACATTACCACCTATAATCAATGACATCAACATTTCTTATTAAGTGAATAAATAAGGTTAAAAAAATAATGGGTCTAATAAAAATCTATTGATCCCATAAACTTAGGTTCCCTTCTTAAATGGGGATAAATAGTTACCTCTTTCATGTACCCTTCTTTATGATAAAAATCATAATGGAACTACCACTATTAACAATACCCCAAAATATCAACCTAATTGTAGTCCCCAATATATAAGATCTAGAACCATTAAAGTTTTATTTATATCTGACAAAAAAAAATTATAACTCATAATCTATAATATAAATTATATTAGTAAAGGAAATATCATTTTCTTCTAGCCTATTCTCTTTTTAAAATTCATGAAATCTATTCTCATACATTACAAAGGCTAGAAGTTATAACTCAAAATGTATCTTCAAATAATACCCTTTCTCTAATAAAAGGTTACCATCTCCCATGATTGACCACATCTCTAATGAAATCTAATAATCATTAGCTACATGTGGATATTGACCAAAATGAATCTCTACACACAAGGATAAATTTCTAACAATAATTTTGTAGAATTTATTAGGTATCATAAATTAATATTCAAATATAATTTTTACAAAATTACTAAAATTATAATAAATTTAAATCTATTTATGATGAATGTACCTATCATAGTTTTCTAACCAATAATAAGAATATTCTCACCTTGGGGTGTTCGGTATGATTTTCATTAGTGTGCCATATAATATTTTTCATCAATCTGATTTTTCCTGGTCAGTGTGATATTTTAAATTAAACACCAGGTCAGATTTAAAATAATTATATAATAGTATAATAAAATTCTATGTGGATTTTTAATATATTCTCCATCCTCGTTGTTATTCATAGAACCAACATGACTCTATCATGACCCACAACCATTTGGAAAACCACCTCATCATGAATTGAATTCAAGAGTGTCCCTTAAGTCCAACAACTAATAGGGAGCATGGTGGTGAATAGAACATTTGGGTTTAAATCACCCATATAGGATTTATTACTCTCAAGAATCCCATTAATACCTAAATAAAATGATCAATGAAAACAGTATTATTAACTATGTGAAATATCTCACAAATTTATTTTTTATCAAATAGTTAAATATCATCGTATATAATATTAAAAAAAATTCCTAAGGTGTTTCCTATAATAGTGAAAATAAGATCATAGAGAGTAATGTTCATCTCAGTAACTAAACGCCCCTTGAATATTTTGAAATTGATTTATATTCATATATGGGTGTCAAATAACTTTTTTGGATCCTCTTAAATACCTATGATAAATATGATAATAGAAAAATTGTAATACAACACGGAGTAAATATCTTATAAATAGTCAAATACCAAGTCAACTTCGTCCAATAATGAAAATGTCACTCTCACCAGATATCATATTTGAATATATCAAAATAATATAAAATTATATAACTATATGGTAACCCATAAAACATTTCCATAGGTTTTAGTACCATCCTATATCTGGACACCACTAAGATGGTGTCCAAATATGTGGGTAACTTGGACTCAAGTGCACCAACCCTTATTCTAGATACTTTCGACTTGAAGTAATGGTCTGAAGAGGTGATGCAGGGAGACTATACCCTCATATCAATTTAGCATAGTAGTTTAACAAATAATTAATAGAAAGAACCAGTGAAAGAAGTATAATAAATGGAATACAAATAGAAGCATAATAATAATAAAAGTAAATTAATGTAAAATGGTCAATGCCAATTACATTTATTGATGAATGTAATGTCATGTATTCTTATATTGTACATTTAGTCAAAAATAAAAAAGTCAATAAAAACCCAATTAGTCATCTCCTCGAGAATCTTGAGAAAGAGCCCAGTCCTGTGCTCCTAAGCTTCTATGTACACAACACAACATATGATAAGAATACCAAAACATATGATAAGAACATATACATAGTGAAAAAAGGTAATTGTGTATGTTGGTAGATAATAATATATATAGCCCATCACCGATGGTGTGTATCCGAAGACCTTTCCTGATATTTAATTTTTTCGGATGCTATTGCCAAGCGGCACATCATCTGTCTGGACACTCATATAATTTCCCGACATTCCCACTTTCCAATGGTTGATTAAATTCATAACAAATTCAGAGACGTATTATCCTTGATCAAAATGGGATGATGGGCTGTTGGTATCTCCTTCTATGTATTCCTCTTTGGAATTTGAGGCATAGTCTAAGTCTTCCATTATGAATCATAAAATATTTGGGAGACACTTCCCGGTGCCATATCATTAAGGATGACTGTTAATTAAACTTCTTATATCAGGATATTCATAAGGGGATCAAGTCAGGGAATCAACCGTAGATCATGAGAGTAGTCACGTTATGGTATTATAGGCATCCATGGAGGCTAAATCCCTTGTAAACATAGGTTTTCTCTTATAAGTGGAATTCCTGATGTAATAAAAGCCCAAGGAATTCAAAAAAAATATTCGTGGAACCATATGTTAAAGGTAAGTCCCCAATATTTACCTTTCCTTCCCATGTTTAGCATGGGGCATGCCACAGGGTTAATGACTATAAGAGAGAGATCAAACATATCATAACATTGATGGGATTGGATCAGATATGTACATCCCATGGAGGGATCACCTTGATGGTTTACCTGATGTATGGATTAGAATTCTTGATAAGGATGGATCAGGGGTTGGGTGTCCCACAAAGTAGAAGGTTTCACAATGTGAAGACTGATTTGGACACCACAATGTGAAGATAAAAGTATAGTGGGTCCCAACAAAGGGACACCAAGGATTACCATTGGCTGAGAGTGAACCTCAGAGAGGCTTCCTACATACCATGTTTGAGATATAGGGCTTGAAACCCACACAGTTCGAATGAGGGAGGCATGGAATTATGGTGTTCTTAAAGGACACTAAACCGAAGATTTGTTACGTCTCACACATGATTTGATGACTATATGGATGGAATTATTTCATCGAGATGTGGAATCATGTGTAAAATCAAGATGGATATGAATGTAGTGTCTAATGGTTGATTTAATGGGGATGGAACCAAGAACCGGTGTGGAGGTGGATCTTTTGTGCATGAACCATAGGTAGGTTTCCTACATATCCATGTGGGATGGAATCAATGTCTACATTGTTCTCAGATGGGGCGATGAGTCACCTAAGGAGGAACATCTTGAGAATGGATGTGTGGATTGATCCTAAAGGAAGTATAACCTTCGAGTTAAATCATGATATTCCTAAAACAAAAAGGGTTGAAAGAGAGGACAAAATGAGACATGGCAGATATGCTTAATCCTCAATGAGGATTTATACATAACTTACTGAAAACGGAAAAAGATCGAAGTCCATAGTGTTAATGAATGAAGCATATAATCGGGGTGTACACAAAGGACAACAACCTAGAGACATGTTGGGCTTATGTGTGGTTAGAATAAAATCACAAGATGAATTCTCTTTGTTCGATGAGTGTGGATTGAGTATGGGACATATGCACTGAGACGGCCCAAGAACTTGTCTGACACCCGTATGGGTGGAACACCAAGGATGTGTGTCCCAACATTGGGGAAAACGATGTTAACCACTGTTTGGTGTTAAACCATTGGGAGGCATCCTATATACAAAATAACAGAGATAGAGATAAAAACCTAGCATAGTTTGAAAGAATATATTTTAACATCTTGCTGGATAAAATGGGAGTATATTTTAATGTCATGCGAGATGAGGGAGAATCGACATAATATGTTTAGGATGAAATGGGATGGGGTTGAACCTCATGGATGCTTCCTACATACCTTGCTGAAAGAGGAAAAAGGTTAAAGACCACATAGTTCTAATAGAGTGTGGGGATTACAGATTAAGACATACTGATGATGATTCTACAGTTGATTCTTACTCTAAGCCCATGTGATACATTCATGATGTGAGAAACAATAGGCAACAATAGACTAGATGATTGTGTTGTGAATGGTGTGTCAGTGAAGAGTATGCTGGGACTTACGCATGGCTAGCATCCCAAAGAGATCACGATTTGGAATTAATCCAAGAGTAAGACACAAGGAGGTAGAAGCGTATCCAGTTTTACTAGGAGTATATGGCCATCATATATAGAACACCCTCTCATGTTGGGTCTAGGAATATGCAGTGGCCACCAGAACCTCATATGGGAATCAAAATCATGTGGGGAGATAGATTTAGAGGGAACTTGTTCTCAACCTTCATCATCTCATCCTGGACTAGCTGCACACATGGTGATCATATCTTAATGTTATGTGTTGAGGATTATGGTTCTTAGAATGGTGAGGATTCACTCCTCACACCTAGGAAATAAATAACTACAGCACTTTGACCCTTGGTGAAGGAAGAGAACTATAATTATAGTAGGTTAATTGGGTTATGGAGTGACCCATTGAGGGGTTCATGTTTTTATGTCTATGCGAGGAATTATTAACTATTAGTGTGAATTTGTGGAGAAGCATAAGGGAGGAAAATTCAACACAAAACACCACTCAGAGAGGGACCTAGGACTCACTAGACACAATCCTTGAGGGCCGTGTGATGGAAGTACATGATTAAAAGAGGTGATTCACACAAGTGGGGATCGAACATGGTTCCTTGGGTATGGAAACCACATGGAGCAAACTGTTAGGAGTGATAAAAAGATTTTAGGATTGCGTGCAAGATGAGGGGGTGCATGCAGGATGGGGTGTTTGCATAAAATATAAAGAAATGCAGGAAGAAATAGCGTTTAGGGTGAAATAGGAACCAATAAAAGTAAAATATTCTATGAAAGTGGGATATTTGGCATACAATTCCCTCTGATTAAAAGTAAATGGGTGAGGATCAAGCCCTAGTGGGCCAACCCGAAGTTGGACCCCTGGGATATCTGTCATGAAAGATCAAGTACCTTGATTCCATGCCTTTCATGCAGTCATGGATGGGTCCTATTACGCATAGTATAGAGGCATTTCATCCACTGTAACTGTACCCCAATGTGAGGGGTGAATGTCTATTTATTTTTGAAAAATTCAGCGGAATTATGCAAGTAAGCCAGTGTGCTAGTGGTGATTGACATCACATTTCCCGTGAAAGGTCATGCATGTGGTCCATTTTTTTGCCTCCCAAGATTATTTGGAATGTCTAACTAGGAATATTTTCATAAGGTCTTAGTGAAATAATACATTAGATGTATCTTTTTGAATGCATGTTCATGTGTGCAGATTTTGATCTAGCGCACCAACCACAGTTCTTGTGAGCATACCCCATGAGGGTCTCTATGTTTTCTGCAGATTAACAACATGCATTTGGTTTCCTAAAAAATGTCCCTTTCTTGTTATTAACCAAAATCAGGAGCCAAAAAAATTCCCCCTCAAACTCTTAGCTGAAAGGGGACTATAATGTCAGGTTATGATGGTTATGCTAATGAATATAATCGAAAATAGTCATTACACGCAAAAAAGGTGATATGGCACGCAAAAACCTTCCTAACCCATGGGTGATCATGTACATGACAATAAATAGGTGTGGGTGATAAGGATTCATTCCTTTACATTCCTTTGAAATATGATATTCTTCTATCATGCACGAATGATCATCCTTTATACGGGGAAGATCATTGATTCCGTTAGCATCTTTGGTCCTATCGCAAGCTCTTTCACACCACATCAAATGCTTGCACGCACCTGACATGGATTGATTATTTAGAGACTCATCAAATAATAAAAACAATATTCTACCTTCCATTGCAAAACAAAAATCCTCCATTCCATACACTTTGGGAGTTTTAGAACCTAATGGAAACACATGTTGAACAGGACAATGTCGAGTGGGAAGCTACTTCTACTGTACGTAGGGCCAAGATGATCACAAACCATCACACTTTTCATGTGGGATGAGTCATATCTGAATATAATATTGTCTAATGTATACTGACAAGAGATACAAAATATAATCTCTTGAGTGATAGTCTACTTATATAGATCTTCAGTATTCTAGAAGAAGTGTTGATTCTAGGCTTCAAGACTGATTCACCGAGATCAGTGATGACACGTGCGGATAGCCTTCCATGGTACAACATCACAAGCATATGTCATCATTTTAAGGAAAACTATAACATGGTTTTTTACATCTTGAATTTTAGAACAAGACTGTTGTGGGGAGAAATCCCGGTCATGAGTAATCTCTAGCACCCTATGAATGCTCTTTCATAAGTATCATTACTGATGAGACCAAAGGATGGAAGGAATGGGACTTCATGTCTAGGGGAAATTTATGAGGGAATGGTCAGGGGAGTATAAGGTACACTAGACATGTGAAAATTTCAGGCTGGATTTGTGGCCTATCGGAATGTCTGAAGCTGTGTGAACATCATAGTTCCATTTTTACCATAAGTAAGACCCAGTACCAGAGTTGTTCGATCGGTAGTACACTAACAACATTACATTATTTTTCCACCATGGGGAGGAGGGAATAATTCTTTGGTACATCTAATGTATTGGTGGAATTCCCCTATAAGGGCCCATGTAAGATGATTTCCTTCCAATTAAGAATGTTTGTGGGACCAGATGTGCACCCCATTCTGGAATGGTATCTGTTGGAGTTGGATAAGGAGAAGCTAAAAATCAAGTACACCCTAAACTATAGAGCATATCTAGGATGGTTCATTCTATTTCTATGATATGACAAGGTAGCGAAGATTCTAGGATAAGGGATGAAGTTCCCAAAAACCTTGCAGAGGGTGAAGGCAAGATCATACTCGATGGTCCTAGAGGTAGGGGAGTACCAATCATGGGGCTTCTGCATAAAAAAAAGCTAGTTCACAAATGTGTGATATGCTAGGTTTTAGGTGATGTTTTTTAAATATTGGTTTCTACCAATAAGAGATTAAATGATGGGTGTTCTTCAAGGGAAGTTAACAATGGATGAAATCATGGTATCCAAAAATATGATAAATATAGGATTTCATGTATTGTCCAGGATATATAGTATTCAAGAATGAATTTAATTATGATGTATTCCCTGATGAATATATAATCCATTCCATATTCTTCATGGCTTGGTGATAGATCATTGTGGTGGGAAAGACTTCCCAATGGACATCCAACCTCTATGTAACAGTCTGAGTCCATCCCTACTGATTCTTATTGGATTTAAATGATTCCTTCTCAAAGGGGAAGGTATAAATCCCGAAAATGGAAAACATGAAAATTTGAACGTTTATACATTTGAAAAACCTATATTTTTAGATTATAGAGGATGAGTGAGGCCCTACTAGAGTAGAGGGAATTCTTGGAAAGCATCAGGGGTGTTGTGCTATAAACCCCGATTAATGATAAAATAATTTTTGAACCTTATTTCCATTGAGGTTTCCGAAGAAATACAGCTGTCTAATTTATATTCCAAAGAGAGTATATAAAGGGGTTCATGGAGATATTGATTCCTACATACTTTACTAACTATGGATTGTATTCACAACAACTAGATAGGGTGAGGCCATTACCATTCCCCCTACTGCTATTAATGATGGCCCATCAACAGTGTATACTGACCATTTGGTAGTGGTGTTCCCAGAAGCGATATTGTGCCACTGAATTTGGCCAATAAAAAAATCTAGTATTAATATTGGAAAATGATGAATAATACTAGGTTCTTCTAGGGAAATGATACTAGGAATAATCCAAACCGTTGAAAAAAATTCATGTTGGAACTTTTGTGATAGGACCATTATAAAGAGAGAATGTTTATACGGCTTTTGATGATAGGTGGTCTTATGGGCAGCCTCAGAGACCAATGAGGTAACTCCATGGTAAGAAAATAAGAAATCTTATAAACCCACTTTTGGCAAAATTTTCCGATCACAATGGTCTTCCTAAAGGATGCTGCAGTAATCGATATCCACTGAGGATATATGGTTGAGAATAGAGCGCGCAAGGCTTGACCTACCAGATGTAGTGTGAATTAAGGTGGTGGAGAAGTTAGACATTCATCTCCACCACATGTACCTTATAGTCATGGATATTTTTTCATGCCAATATGGTTGGTATAAAGGACCACATCTTCTTATTATAGTGATTCTTGGCTATGAGACAAGCCTAAAAAACTAATGTCTATGGATGACAATGACTAGGAAGAATACTAAGATGAGGTGTAAGAGGAAAAACAACAATATGGATAAGAGGAGGTTGTAGAGAGGTTTCAATAGGTGAGAGACCTCATGGAAAAGTCAACCCCTAGGGAAGCCCACATGAGAGTGGAAAATTCGTAGGCTCTAACATGGAACTATTTGAAGTTGATGTGAGTCTCAACTCTTGCCTCTACAAGTCTTTCTCATTTCGTAGTTCAAATCCACTGACCAAAATCTTCCATGTGAAAGAAAACATCAATAATTATAATTAGGAATATTCCCTTATGTTTGAATGGATTGTACTAATGGATGTTGATGGACATCCCCATGATTCTGTATCTGGAATCCAATAGGATGGAGGACTGACCACAATTGTAGTGGGTGAAGGGTTAGTCTTGGAAGAAGTGGTCAGCAATGAGACATTAGTTAGTGAAGAAATTTTGAACTCAGAGTCATCTGATATTCCCACAGCTCATTAGGATCCAATACCAATCATTGAATTAATATGAATTGAGGGATCCCCTATGGTGGCATCTCCTGTCATGACTCTAGCATTGGATACTGATGCGCTTGGATCTTATATGTTTCTATCATTGTATGCTCACATATTTATTCAGGAACTAGGCTAAGAGAGGTATCAATTCCGAATGAATTGATAGTAATATTGGAGTCTCAACAAAATGTTGTGTCTGAAACATTGATTGGGACTATACTAATGATTGAACTGGTCGGAAAAAAACGCACCATCCAAATCGGTCCATCCCTGGAACCTCGTGAGAATGAATCTAATTCATAGTTGATTCTACATCAGGGGGATAGATCTAGGATGGTGGGGGTGAAGTCACCGAAGAATATGGGATTCTATAAGTAGACCATGCCAGTGAACTCCATGCTATTTTTCATGATTATAGGCCTACAGATACTAGGGAGGTGGACAACTCTAATCTCGACATGACCGAAGAGAATCATATTATGCGACAAAATACATGTAGGTGCTTCAAGAACATCCTCAATCAATTATAGTAAGAATGGATTAATAAAAATCGTCACTTGGCACATTGATATACTTCGTATACACTAGAGGGGTGTATTCTCATCGTCTTTATATAATGATCCATGATAATATAGCTGAAAAAATACCTGAGTGTAGCCAAATCTCAGATGTTGCTACATTTTGGAAGAAATAAAATAATTACCTAATGTTTGTTGAGGATGAGAAGGAACTATAATTCCAAGAAGGGAATAAAAATGAATGAGATGCATTTATCGCAATTCAATATGATCTCATTGAATAGTTGAAATCCAAGTTGGATGATTTATAGAAAATATTAGTGCAATAATGTCATCAAATGGTTGAATTTAAAGCTGAGTAAGAGTGAAAATAAATCAGAGCTAATGGGATATATTCCACAGTTGTTGACAAAGGCAACAAGAATATAGGGGAGGAAGGAATTTGAGAGGCTACATGCCGCAAAGTGGTGGTACTAAGGAAGTCCATTGAAGTGGTGGATCCATGAGGGTAGTGTTTTTTCCAAACTCATGAAATATGGTTTATCCACTATTACTAATCATTACCTCCATTCATGTACTTACTTATTCCCTTTTATTATTAATTATTATTATTATTATTATTATTATTATTATTATTCTACATTTGAATCGCAATTGTGAAGAAACAAGAGATCAATCCCTAAGACCACATGTTTCATACCCACTGTGAAAAATAATGGTAACCAAATAATCCTCCACTTTTTGTATGAGGATGAACGTTATTCATATAATATTTGGGGGTCTTCCACTGTTGACGAACTGCCGAAAATATTCGGGTTGACGGAGAGATCACATCTAGATGATATGGTTCCATTAACATCCAACATGCCTTTCCCAACATGATCTATTGCACAAACTGGGTAATTTCAAGGGTGTAATAGTTAATCCAAAAAAAGTGAATGAGGAATGTGAATCATGATTCCCAAAAAATTTGGAACACATTGATGGTCGTGGGCCAATATAAGATAGCTATTAACCTTATTTTAAATCCACCATATATATTGTCTTCCTGATATGGGGATGAACAAACAAGGGATAACCACTTATTATTTCTGAAAACGTGGGTCCTAACTCAAAATGAATGTCTAATATCATCGGGATGGTTGGCACAAAATGTTACGCGATCCATAAGGCCCAAAATCCATACCATCCGGGTTTCCCTCTGTCAAAGAAGAGGATAAGGATCCAAAATATAATTTGTTCTAATCATGGAATTTGAGTGATGATTTGTTAGAATGGTTTCCAACACTATTAAAACTGTAGAACAAGGACAAACATGGATTGGGTGGGTTTATCAGCATGAATCATGATCAAACCTATTTCAAAACAGGACCTCTATTGTATGTACAATGGGAACCCATGTAGTGTCATGCATATAATGAAATTAATAGGGTCCAAAGAAGTCCCCATTCCACATCACATGTTCATAAAAGGCTGCTAAGGTCAGGGGTCTAGAAAGATTAAAGTTGTTTCTATTGTACCATATATGAAGAGTCGAGGTGTCACTACATATCCCATAATAATTCTAATCAAGCCACACATAGTTATTGAAACATGTTATAATAGATTTCCAATACCAAAAGGAGTGATACCCCCTCATGCATGGAAAATCATAGCTATTACTATTTAATGTTCTTCCAGATAGGACACATGAAGTCTTAGTTTAAAGATAATATAATTTCGACTATATAGAATGGAAAGGTTCAATATAGCATCATAAGTATTCCCAAAATGGATGAGGATAATAGAATTCCACACCAAACTTTACCCCTCTAAAGAGGAAAGTCCTAACTAAGATGGGCTGGAATGGTTCATGACCCTTGCAGCTAGACCCGGAGGTAGAATACACTTACATCTCTATATATCTCACATTGGGGAGAATCAAGACACACGTTGTTCTTGGAAAATGGCATGTAGGAGGGGTGATGCCAAAGGGGAAACATATTCTTAAGTGGAGACATAAAATGTTTTGGTAGTTGATCCACACATAGCCTAGATGAAAAATAATTATTTTAACATCATACAATAAAGATGCATGAGATCCTAGTTTATTATTTGAGAGCTTGGACCAACGGAATGTGTGATTTGTACATGCTGGTGAAATACTTACTAATATCTTTAAGACCACGTGATCCATGTTCGGTTTGGAATACATGGGTGAAGAATATCTTTACCACACATGGAAACACTTGTTCGGGAACAAAGGTACATAATTAATGATAACCCAACGACATCGGTTCTTTATCTAAATGTGCAAAGGTTCATGAAGGGATAACACTGAAGTTGTTAATGTTATGTCATAACATAAAGGAATGGAATACGACATGAATAAAAACCCCAATATTTAGGGCATAATAGAGTTTCCATAATTATGTAGTATAACTATATACCATTTTCAAAGTACAATATCCATACCGGGAAACCTGGGATGGTAAAAAACATGTGAAGGTCAGCCACTGACAATATTCGGAAGGTGGGAGATATCTCAAAAGTCATTAGATATCTTTCGGGGGTGTTGGACCACAATGCTAGAGGAGTTATAAGGACACTATCCATACCTATAGGGGGTCTATTCAGATGTGATGGATGGTGGAGACCCAATCAAAGGGATTTCTGAAGCATAGAAATGGAATGAGATCATGTTCATAGAGAATTCAACACCTTAGGCTCCAGACCATAGTTTATTTTTTTGAAATGATGACAAATTAAAGAGGTCGAGGGAACTAGTTAATGGTGGATTACTCCACAAAAAAGTATAAGTAATGAGTAAAATGGGATTGTGAACCTAGGGATATACCCAAAGAGAAATTCCTGGGCACTACTACTTATCCCTAAAGGATGGAAATCAAGACATACATGATTTTGGAATTCAATGCAGTTAAATACCAGGAAGTAATGATTTTCATGAAATGAATGTCTCAAAAGGTGGATGAGTATGGCTTAAAAAAATATCCTGATTTCAAGGGGGACTAAGAAGGCCCATACCACACCATTCAATCCAAAGAGGAGACTTGGGATAAGAGGCCAGAAATGGGATTTTTTTCAATGCACTGTGCAATTTAACATCATGTGGTAAGGATGTAGATGAAAGGGAGATATTCCTAGGTATTGAATGTGGTGCAGCTATTCTCAACTTGATGTGAATAGAGACTAAATAAGTCCACACCTCATCACATGCTTCAAATAGAAATTTCCAGCCATTTAACCAAAAATGGGGAATATGGGGCATGTCCCAAAGACAATATTTCTAGATATTCCAAAATATAACTTATTGATGATAATCAAGAGACACATAGCTCTTGAAATTTTGTGTCGTTTAACTTTATGTGTTAAAGATGTATATGATATGATGATGTTCAAAATAGAGGGGTACATGATGCAGTTTTTGTAAACCCAGCGTGAATAGAAATTAAATAATTTCACACAACACTATATGCTACCCTCAAAGATAAGTGAACATCGAATGGGAATCCAAGGATATAAAGAGATTTTATGGGATGAAAAAAAGAGAAAATTTAATGGCATTCCAATTTATCCTGCGAGGGTAAGAATCAATCAACACACAGATCTAGAATTACATAGAGTTTAACATTGTTCAATAAGTATGAACAAGAAATCATGACTCAAAGTAGATGTTTGTGGCATGGAAAAGTAAAACCAATATGAATGAGGGTAGAACATTCCAAACCACAATGTACAATACCAGGATGGAACATGGGACAAGATTACGAAGTGCTCAAGGGACCTAAGGCTGGGCCATGGACGAAAGGGTTATGTGTCACTATATATCCCATAAGGATGGGAATCAAGACATACATAATTCATCAATGCCATAAAATATAACATTGTGTGGAAAGGATGAAAAATAAAGGATGCATCAAAGGGGATGTGTGTGTAATGGAATAGTAAACACGACAAGAATTGGGATAGAAGAGATAATAACGCAGTGAAAAATCCCGAGAGAGAACTCAGCCCAGAGGTCGTAATGGTTAGGGGACATGAGGTCGGTCCATGGATGTATGAACTGGGTGTCACTATGTATTTCATAAGTATAGGAATTAACAAATAAATAGTACATTATTACCATTCTGTATAAATTTATGTGGTAAGGATGAAAAAGATCTTCTTTTATGTTTGAAGATCTTAGACCGTAGATGTTCATTTTAATATCATGTCCATGGGGAAGAAGAGCCGAAAAATGAGTATAACTAAACCCATTATTTTGGACACCACTGGGATGGAAAGAATGATATAGGATAATTGTTTACCATGCTCACAACAGAATATCCTTACCATGTGACCTGCAATGGGAACAAACAACTGATCATCGACTGCTGAACATATGTGCATTGCAGAACATGTATCAAATTTACATTCTAGAACATATGGAACATTGGCCCATAGTGGTATATGTGCCATGGTGGAATGAATCCAAGTTACTAGGGGGCCTTTCAGATGTGAAATATTTGGAATTCCCAAATGAAGGGCACACATATAAAATGGTGGTACCTATGTAGTTTAACATCTTGTGGTAAGGATTTTAGATGACCTAGTTTAAAGATATAGAGGCCAAACCATGAGGCATGTTGAACACATGTAGTTTATTATCATTCATGAAGAAAGGGATCTTAGTTTAACAACATGGCACATAGACTGTATCAAGTATTCACTGTTTTCATTTTATAATCACACAGGAAAATGGGATCATTGTTTATGTTCATTGAGCTCATACTGTTTGTATTTTATCATCATACATGACAAAATGGAATACACATGAAAATTACTTCCTGAGGAATATGTAATTTTTGGGAGGATTAATACGAAAACCATCCATAGTGAACAAGGAATAAACAATATTGGGGTAAACCTTGTGAATGATATAAGGTCCCTCTCATTTGGGAACCAACATTGGTGGCTTCTTATCATGTGTCATTGGAATAATCAGGTAAAATACCATGTAACCGTGAAGGAAATAATAGAGATGAAATTTTTTGTTCAGAGCTTTGGCTATCTTGTTCGGATACATCTCTAGATAGTTCAAGGCACGAATTCTATTCTCATTGAGAGATTCATGTTCATCCAGATGGATTTTGGCTACTCTAATTTATGTCTGATGATCGTGGACTATTGTGTGAGTTGATTTTAATTTAATCTCAATGGGTATGACTGCCTATGTTCCATACACCAATAAATATAGAGTACCTTGTGTGTAATTAAGAGTTTTTGTCTGATAAGCCCAGAGAGAATTGGGGAGCATGTCCGGCCAAATCTTGTTGTTCTAACCAACCATCATTTTCATGATATTATAGAGGGTGTTGGTGAATGCCTCAATCTTCCCATTTTTATGTTCATGATTGTGATTGGTTTTATTATAAAGGATATTGTACATTTCGTACCATTTCATCAGCTCATCTCCCTAGATTTTGGTGTCATTATCTTTGAGGACAGCATGTAGGACACTGAATTGGAGGATGATATCAGAGCTTAAGAAATAAATGATAGAAGTAACCCTAACTTCCATGAGTGCAATTAACTCTAACCACATTGGAAATATTTCTATAGTATAAAGGACGAACCTGGACTAGTGAGTCGTAAATGGTGGATATGGTCAACAACATTGAGTCCCTAGACATCACCATATCCACACGGTACAATATCTATATGTCATGATGCTCCAAGTAGTGTCACATAATTTTCACTATGAATACCAGCACAATGTAGCTCTTCTAGATATATGAATATACTGTCTTTGTATCGAGGACTATGCGGCTGAGGTAGTATAAACTATTATCTACCCCTCATTGTTCGTCTGGGCCTGAAGGGTCCGGAGGGATCATTCTGGGGTGGTCACATAAAGGGCCATAATATTTTCCGAGATATGTGGAATAAAAACAAGAGGTTTTAGTATATAAATATTAATTTTCTCAACATAAACTGACATTATTTATACCACTGAACATCGGCACCTTTCTTCATTGTCCCCGAAAAGGGAATACACAAGCTAGCGAGAATTGTGATGAAACGGTGTTTGTAGGATATGTGGCCTCTAAAACCATGAATATCATGGAGGATTGTCTAAGGAGGAATATATATGATAGCCTTGACCATCTATTGATTGATCTCTATGCATTTATATCTAACAAAGAATCCAAAAAAATTCAGAGGTCACCCCTAAGGCACACTTCAAGGTGTTCATCTTCATATGGTGGCAACTGCCTAATCCGAACAAAATCTCAATATCACTGACATTGTCCTAAAAATGGATGTTTTTGACAAAAAAATCACCCATTATCAATGCACCAATGTCTCAAGGATTTGAATGAATATACAGTGCATGACATTCCAATAGGTGGCACCAACATTATTCAGAATGAAAGGAATTACATGGTAATAGAATGTAACATATGGTTCTATGAAGGTGGTGGAATCATCATTCTCTAAGGCCATTAAATTTTTTTTATTTTGGAATACCCTTCCATGAATGAAAGATCCTCGAATCTAATGGTAGCCACAAACAATTTCTTTATCATAGGAAGGGAAAATAATATTTCAGACGGTAACGAATGAGATCATATAAGTCGATAAAAAATATAATATATCTACTCTTCTTTATGAAGAGAACCATGGGTGATATGCATCAAGGATACTATATTTCCTTGATGAAGTTGTCATTGAGGGTCTTATCTACATCATATTTGATCATTGTACAATGGGAGGGGTGCATCTTCTTATCAGTTTGTTTGAACCCATGATGACCTCCGTGAAGATAAAGATGGTGAACAATAATATAAGAATTTAGTCCTACAATCTCATCATAGCTCCTCAAAAATACATCCTAATAATGCTTAAATAAACCCACATATTATCACTGCCCTTGTGTATGCATAGTTGTGCTGATATTTGTTTTTATTGGAACTATTTTAGTACCATGGTTCACTTCTACCAACTCATAAGCATTAGTGGAGACACCTTCCTTTAATAAGGGAGGTGTGCCTTCTAAATCATATTCATCATCTATAGAAATAGGATCTTTGGTAGGGGAAACCCTTCAGATTTGGCTGATCTTGATGGAATTGTAGTACAGAACTAATAGATAGTGGAATTATTACTATTGGACCTCTATGCTTCTTTAATCCATGGTGATGAATGATATAAATCTGATTCCATCAAACCATCAACCCAATGTTCCATTCTAGATAATATCAAATCAATAGTGGCGTGTTTCTTCTTTAGTCGGTTTAACCAATCCAAAAAAAACAAGAATTTATAATGTATTTTTATTGCAATAGAGAAAACATCCCAATACCTTATAGGGGAAAGGGGATTTGGAATCACCCTAATTAGATTCGTGTATGAGTATCAAGTAGTCATCTAGAATTCCACATACCTAATAATAAACATTCTACTTCCTCCATTTCTGCCACCTTAAGATGAAACCATTGGAGTGTGCCTTTGGGGTTACGTCTAGAATGTTTCTCAGCATTACTGTCAGATATATGGGTATCGATATTTACCTAGAGAAGATCATGTCCATCTGCAAGATGACTCCCGTGAGCAATATTCTCGGGATTAGAGGATATCAAGGCCATGTGGCCAACATATTCTTATACATCATGAATTTTTCTGGCATGTGTATTCCCTTTTCTCAGATCATTAATACAATAAATTTCTCTCAGTTGGACGTAGAACGTAAGACTGCTTTTGAGGATATCAAGTTGTTTTTGCTTCAGTAACTGGTCCTAATGCCTCCAATTTCCCAAAAGTTTCTGGTCTTCTATGTTACCTCTTTATAATGGTCTCATGAAGCCCATCTCACCCATAAAAACAATGAGTGAACAGAGAATAGTCTAACTATCTCCACAGCATGCTCCTCAATATAGAGAATAGATACTCCCATGTCTAGAAGAGCTGCCTTCCACTGGTATTCGTAGCGCAGAAATTGTGACATTACTTATGGAACCTTGAGGTACAGATAGTGTCCTAGGTAGATATGATGGAGTATATCTTTAGCCACCCCATGTTGACAGGTTGTCTAGTTCAACAGGAAATTATCCTCCTGTAGTTTGACATCTGTTTCTTACAACAGAAGGCTATTAAGGGAAAATCATTGGCCAACTTCTATACCGCCCATCCAGCTCCTGCAGAACTGCCATCAGTCCTTTGTTTTCTAATGATAAAATCCTCTAATTAGGCCAAGCCATTCCATGTTAGAAAATGAAATTATATGGTGCTTCCCAGATCCCTACTAGTAGAAGTCTCAATGATCCCAGGATCAATAGAGTGTGCCTGAGTATCTTCTTCATCACTCCCGCATAAGCTATTTTGTTGTATTCATTTTTGATATTAGAAGGATGTACAAACATTGAGGGAGAGTGTCAAGCCCTCATTACTGACTTCAAGATGTCCATTTGTATTGATGTTCTGCCCTTTCATGTGAAAGGGGACTCCAAACTAGTCATCAAGCAAATCAATGGTGACTATGTCGTCCAAAAACCGAAGTTTGTACCACTATTGGAAAGTACCTAGTAGTTGATGGTCTAGTTACCATTTTGACCATAGGTTACACATATCCATCGATCCTAGAATGTTTGAGCCGACACCTTGGCTAGCCTAGCTGCATCTCTTGGGAAACCTTAACAGAATGACTTTATTATCCATATGGAAAACCATTGTGTTATCCCCTTGATCCCTCCAGAGAATGATGATAGCCCACAAGTAAGACACTATACCACCAGCACCACCATGTTAGAACCCTTAGGTCCCCCTGACACAATTTTGGAATTAACTCCCTATTGGAGGACCCTGTTTATCATGTACATCCAACTTGGTAATCTCCTGGTTTACTGAGCCGAGCGCGAGAGAATCTGATGCCATATGTTGTTGTTTACCCTCCAGAGTGGTCTCGATATGTGGAAGACCATCTAAAAGTGAAATTTTTATGGGGTTTTCGTCTCTTTCAATCAACAAGTTGAGATTTTTCATGTCATTAAGGATGTTCATGTAGGTTTCTATGAGGGTCATCTGACCAGGCCAAAATTGTCTCACCAGATCTGAAGGATGGGGTATTTTTGGCCCTCCATGATCTGTGACTGTGTCATGATTTCCAAGATGTGGCATGTATTCTAAATTCATTCTATCATTGTACATCAGCCACCAGAGATTATCCACACTACCAAGTACTATTGGCCCTTTTCGGTCTAGGATATCGACGTAATGGGGTCATATCCACTGGTGAAACCTCGCCCAGGCCAATTCTTCATGACCGCTACATATTTCTTTTCTATGTGGGAAAAGGAAATTCCACAAAATGAGGTCAAGAACTATTATATCATAGAATGTTTCATCTATAACACCATCTACAAATTTTGAAAACCTCATGTATTTCTAACCAATAATGGCACCAACTTCTGGGTTGCTGAGTTGAATAAGTTTTACGGCAAGTACAACAGTCAATCTAACCATACCTACCACTTGAACATGCAAGAAAATGGAAAGATCATGGAATTCAACAAAACTATCTCTATAATTATGTTTAAAATGGTTGGCTAAAACAAGAAGAGTTGGCCAGACAATCCCCCCAATGCCCATTGGGCTTATTGGACAATGACTCACAATTCTACATAGGTGACCATATATTCCCTGGTCTATTGAACATAAGTCGTCATATCCATTGTGGATCAATTTCCTAAATTACACATGACTGTATATGATCAGCATACACTAGATTAGGTATCTAAAATCTATCTCGATGAATTGGAATCACTCAATGATAGTAGGCTTCAATCCCTACACAATCTATACAAGCATCAAAACAAGACACTTAGAGGTTTCAACAAGAACGTTCTCCTCTGTTATTTCTTGCAAGGTGACCTAGTGTTGGCTCGGAGAACACCAATGATACTTTGTAGGAAAACACCCATTCCAGTGCCATAATGGGAATAACCTAATATCATTCCCAAGGTTTACCCCAATGGTGCATACTCTTTAGTTTCCATGGATGGGGATCACATAACTCCTCCACCAATTCCAAATTCTTTAATCAATACATTTTTTGATTCAGTTCTGGTCCAACATGACCATAAAATGATAGATCCTTCATGACATTAAACTACTATGTTTTCTCAAATGATGATAAAATGTCAGAAGGATTGATCTCTATGAGCATAAACTGAGATCTATATGGCCCCACTTGACCTTAAATTGTTCGTCTTCTCCATGGGGTAATAAAATGATGACTCATCTAGAATGAATAACGTAAAACTACATAGCATATGTCCTCATAAAATGATGCTGAAATACATGGCTCCTTCATGAACTATGTGTGGCATGATTCCCATCCTCATGGGATACATAAGAATTCTCGGACACCATTTCATGAGTCCAGCCCCCAGACTCTTATCCTTGACTATTCCCCCAGGGTGAAGTTTCCATGGAAGATCACACATGGTGTAGTGTAGGATTATTTTGAACCACTCATGTTGGGATTAGGGTAATCACACCATGTTCACATCCACGTTCCTCTAACCTTCACGCATCCTTACTGCATGACATTAAACTACATGGCCTTTTCAGAACTACGTGTGGATTGATTCCCATCTTTATGAGATATGTTGGAATGCTCAGAAATTTTTTTTGATGGCCAGGCCCCAATATTAGGGTCTCTCCTTCTGTCGAAACACATGGAGTGGTGCATGATTTTCCCTCATTCAAGTTGAGTTCATCATAACCGAACCCTTTTCCCCTCTCCCTGAAGATCTATACCTCTTTCGTCCTCACCACATGACATTAAATTTTGAACTATCTATGAATTCTTGTCTTAGATCCCTTAACCACTTAAGCCCCCTCGATCAAGTTCTCATTTTTTTGATTATACAGTGCCATATGGGCTTATGATCTACTCACCATTCCATAAAAATCCTTCATTGTTATACCTTTCCCCTATCTGCATCCATGACGCATGACATAAAACTATAAGACATATTCCAAAACTATTTGTGGCTTGATTCTCATCATTATGGGATATAAAAGAGAACTCAGACATTTAGCCTTTGGTTCCAACCCCATTTCATAGTATCCTTTTTTTCATCCTGGCCCCCTTGCCTTAGTTCTTCTAGGAGAAGTTTATACGGTGTGCTATGTGATTATTTCCTCATTCACATTGGGTTTTTACCAACCACACAATGTACATCTGTCTCCAGAGATCTATTAGCCCCCCCCCGTTCTACACTCATCTTTTCATGTTGTCTTCTCTAAAGTTGAGACCGTAGAACCTCTTTAGTAGTTCACCAATGTGTCCAGGATCACATTGGTTTAGGCCATAGAGTGTTTGATTCTCTATGTACATGTTGTCATCCATCCTCATGCTTCATGATTGCCTCCATTCAGGCTCTCATCATCATTCACATTCCAAAGGACACCCGAATGACATGGAAGCTCATCCCCAACACCCTCCCGCTATATTAGGCTGACTTCCATAAGAATTTAGAATGACTAATCGATACAAATCCTGAGTTGTAAATAGTTTTAGAAGTTGACATTCATTTGTGTTCCCTTTTCAGGTCACATGATATGGATACTCATCACACCAACCCCAATAATCCCTAAATGATGGTTGCATTATGCACATCATTTTCCACTCCATCATGCACAAGTGGAATTCTGATACTCCTAGTATTATCCCTCAGTGTGCATTTTCATGTTAAGAGGACAAATCCACAGTGAGAGATCATTCGGGACCACACCGATTTTCCTATTGTATGTATTCCTCATGTATTAAATATCTACTCTAACCTTAATTCCCACTTCAAACATAGTTCATGTGGGCTTAGGTATTTGGTCGAGGATTTCTCCCATTTAGAAAAGTATCATTTCGCTATGGTCTGAGATCTAAGACCTTTAACTATGATCAATCAACATCATTGCTTCATGACATAAAACTGCACAATAATCCTAGAATAACATACAACTTTATTTCAATATTTTTGGGATAAATAGGAATGCAAGGGAACCCCTTCATCGGGTCGATCTTCGGACCCCCCTAATTACTTTTTTCATTCGAATTTTTTGTACTAAATTTCATAGAATTTTATGGTATGGCCTGTATGTTATTATGTCCTAAATCACCTCATGTTGGCAATATCCATTCCACGTACTCCCCTTCCCGGAGCTAGACTCTCCTACCTCTTGTCCTGTATGACATTAAAATGCACTATCAGAACTATATATGGATTTATTACCATCCTCAAGGGATATGTAGGAACACCAAAATGTTTTGTATTCAGTTCCAGACACATATTCCCAGACCATTTCTGGTCACTCGGCCAGAGGATTGTTCCCTGGAATCATGCGTGTTGCGTTACATGCTTATTTCATCATTCACATTGGGTATGTTTCATAACGCACTGAACATTCCTTTTAAACACCTTATTTCTTATATAAGTGTCAAATATATATGACCTGAAACTATGCTTCCTAATCCCACGTGACTTTAATATCCTTTGCCTTTATTTCATGATGTAAAAATGCATTAGTATGTATAATCATTCTACCTTAAACTATGACATAATCGTTCTGACTGCATAAAGAAAAATGGAACTACATTGGGATTCCCTCCCTCGAGGGGCAATTATCATTGGTAATGGTTACCCACCTTAAAATTTTTAAATTCCCTTATATGGAATTATACCTATAGAAATTCTTAAATTATCTATACTTGGTTTCTATATTAACAAAACAACACACATACTTCCCATAGAACAAACAAGACCTATCAAATGTTTCTTCCTTTGGTAACTGGGCCAGACCTACAGAATAGTATTGTCCCTACTATTGGTACCCAACCATTACATTTCTATAACTACATATGGATTGATAAAAATCACAATGGTGTACGTATAAAGGCACGAGCACTTTTCTAGGGGCCCAACACAACTTTCATTTTTGGTCCCTTTACCTAAAACCTCTTCAGGGAGGAGATGGTGTGATGTGGGTTTATTTCGTCATTCACAGTGGGTTTTTCAATGTCTCTCCATGTGTCTACCTCCCTCCATTCTATCTATGGTCTGATCTCTAAGACCATTAAACATAGATTTGGTCATACAAGTCATAGGACACCAAATTTCATGGCCCTTTCAGAAATATGTGTGGCATGATTCCCATCCTCATGGGATACGTAGGAATGCCCATACATTCTGTCGGCAGGACAAACCCCAGGAATCTTAAATAAGGACACTCTTTTTTGGCCACATGGCCTGAGCTATTTTGGGATCATGTGGTATAGAGAGTACGTCTTGGGTTATAATTCATATCAGGTTTTGCAACAATCACACCACATGTATCCCTAGTCTCTTCTAAACCTGGCCTGAGTTCTACATCCATAAACTATGATCTCCCTATTGGGAACTACACATTTTTTTTGTCTACTTCCGCACCCAACACACGTTACATTAAACCCGGTCCCCTCTTAATGGTCTACTCTATGACCTTCAGTTAGGAGCATGTGACCCTAAAACCATTGTCCTTGTTGATGGACTCGACCTCCACTACATGAAACAACTTATTCAAATACTCAAATCCATTGTGGCATGGAGCCCAATGTGTGGAGTTTGAACAATGATATTCCTTCTTTTTGTGTGCACGCTTCATGTGCCCTTTATTTTCATCATCATCCCACTTCTTGTCTGAATTGAACCCCTTTACAGACTAGTCTCATGCCACATAGTCTAACCTACTGTCTTGGTAAAATTCCACTAAATTCCTCAGACATCATTTGTGATAGGTCCCATGTTTCGATCATGGTCAGTGGTTGACCCTCATTTGTATACCCCCATTCCAGCCTAACATGAAAATGATGTTGTATTTCAAACATGGTCAATAGATATCCATTATTGTCACATAAATTTCATTGTGATCTTGATCTCAGGTGTCATGATTCACATATTTCCACTCCCTTATGAATTTAAGAGGACTTCTTACACACTCGGTTCGACCCCCCCCCCATGAAACCATGTATGTGTTTTCAGAAGCGGAATGAGTAATAGTGGAATGTCAGACACCTAGTTTCCCATCGATCCTAATGTGTGCCTCCCTGTACTAGGGAAATACCCTTAGGGCTCCTTATTTCCCACATCTAGACTGACTCAAATGGGGTTAGTAGTTTTTGTGGGGCGTGTACTAGTGCAGCTATTCCACGTAGGATTTGTGTCCCAAATGATGTTAAATTGTAATCCCATAACTATTTATTGCTTGATTCCCATCCTTATGTGACAAATAAGAATTCATAACCACTTTTCCTTGGGCCTAGCCTAAGATTCACTTTTTTCCCCTTGTCAAAAAAAATCCTCTAAGGATAAGTGGTGTTGTACGAACTCATTTTATCTTTATTATTGTCGGGTTTATAGCTACAAAATCACCTACATCCATTTTCAGATATCCCCCCTTCACTTCTCATCCTATCAAAGGACATTGAACTATATAAGTCCATATATCCTTGTTTCATGACACTAAATAGTAGTTCTACCTTGTACAAGTTCATAATACCCCATGTTAATTAGGGGAGGAGTCATCTTCCTCGCCAGAGAGGATTACCCCTACCAACTTTGTTCTCTAACCATTACTTGAATCAAGAACTGTGTTTTGATTGATTCTCATTCTCATCGAATATACAGTGATTTTCGGCCCTTTCACTTCAGGCCCAGCCCCAGGGTCATTAACCTTTCTGGCTCCTTGTCCCCGATCATGGTCCTAGAAATGGGACCTTAAAACTATGTGCATCATCCTCATCATGAGATGTTTAAACTACATGTTTATCATCCTTATTGGTAAGAAATAAAACTACATGTCACTCTAGGACCTTATCAAAAAGGACCTATTCGAAAGTATGTTTGATCATAAATCGTACTAACAAACTCTCCTAATGTGTTTCCAACATTGTGGAATAATTTGAAGGGTGCCAGACTCTATTAGAACAGCCCATCACTTTAGCCTCCATGCATTGGGTGTCCTTTATTCGAACCCTCATCCTATCTAACAACTAAAGGAACCCCCTAAAATTATGGTCACTTGGCATATGGATCACCTACTTTCCTAGGATAACATTATAAAATACTAATTGATGAAATTTTTGGGTCATACCCCATGATTCGAACATGGTCATTGGTCGACCCTCATTTTTCATCCCTATTTAAAGCTAACACAATAGGGATACTGTGTTTTGAACACATCCAATAGTCATCCTAATTGTCATGCCACTCCCATAGTGTTACAAATTTTGGGTAATTTGATTCACACTTCCTATTCCCCTATTCTAAGATTGATTCAAAATCCGCTGGAATTACTCCACTCATGCACTAGAGCACATTGAATAAAGTGAAACTCGACAGATCAAAGTACTTCATTCTTTAGTTAAACCTCCCTCATTCTTCCTGGAATCTTAGACTGGTCATTTATACCCCAAATATCTAAATATTGGTTGGAAATATCATTATCAGATGAAGTTTCATTGTAGAAATCCCTATTTCTCACATCGGGCATAACCCACATGACCCTAGGTAATGATTTTTGGATACTCCGCAGTTATGGTTAAGATGAAATAATCAAAATAATCAATAATTCAAAGAGTATGTTTATAAATAGAGTTTCTTATAATCAAAAAAATGAAGAAATGTTTATATATTTTTTCAAAACATGAACCTTTTGTATCTTACCCTTTGATTGATTACTCCAGTGCCTTCACCCTCTGGCTTGTAGCCCCCCAGATAGCCTCCTGCTCCATGATCTCCCTCTTCTAATTACCAGCTATGGAGCGGAACTCATTGGATCTGATCTGTATTTTCTCACTCCCAACTTGAAACCCATCCATTTGATGGTTTTTTTATGTTTCTGGCTCCTGGGCTTCGGCCTACAGACCATAAATCACTCGATAATCTTGGATTGGTATGCAATTAATATGGATCCCTCATTCTTATGTTCTTCAAAGCTATGAATTTATTTTTAATCCTCAAGGGATTTAGTTATTCTCATAGATTGATTATGGAATAGGTAGACAGTGAAATTTTGGCTACTCTCCCACACCTTTTCAACTATGTAATCTTAGATCATCGCGTAATGGTGATGAACATCCACCCCTCATGAGCAGAGAAGGGGAAACCAGGTGCACAATGATCCCATTAAAAGAAAAATATTCACCTATTAGATGTTTAAGGAAGCACCCAATAAATATAAGCCTCATTTTTCCACATCATACGGCTTTCCTTAGCTGCCTTAGGATTGGACTCATCCATCTCCTCAGCATCTACAGGGTGATATTCTGGGAATGCATCGAGAAGATCAGCGACAAGATCTTCATCCTGCATATATTCTAATGGGTTAGGCTCTTCAACATGGGGAATACAATCCTCATTCATCTCCATTTCATAAATTTCACCCCTTCCAACTTCAGACCCCACACCAGCAGTGATATCACAACTATCCAGAACTCTTTTCTCATCAGGTGTCGGGGCCTCCGTGGTTTTAGAAGCAGGTTCTGATTGGGTGGATCTAGTCAACATTAGATTCTATGTGGATGATCGGGATTCAGTGGACTGTCCAGCCTCGAATATTGTGATTACTGCACAAACAATGAAATCCTTGATCATCTAAGCTCTCTCTGATGACAGATACAAGTGTCTGAGTAATAAAAAATACAAGATCCCAGCGCATGAGTTTCTGGAATTTCTGTCATAGCAGGAACAATCACTATTGTATATACTTTAGCGCTTGTTAGTTAGATAATCTGTGTCGGCTCCCCACCATGTTCTAACAGTATATCCTCACCCCCCTCAAATGGAGCTTCCTAACATGTGCCAATATACATCTGAAAAAGATGAAAAATATGATTGATGATTATGAACGATAAAAATAGGAAAATCTAAGATAAGAATTGAGGAATACCTCTAGTTTCTAAGCTATTTCCATGTCTGATATAGCAATATCTCTTCTCCCCCAAGGACTCCCATGGATGGATATCCCATGAGACACTCCACCTCCATGATCCTCTTCATCTTCTAGTATATCATCTTCCTCTTCTTATTTTGACTCAATTCCATTGATCACTTCATCTTTGTCATCATTCTCAGATGACATTCATTCTGGATCACAATCCTGACCAAGCATTAACTTCACTAAGAGATGTTTTCTGCACGTCGACCCCACTGGAATGCATATGCATCCATTTCCATCATATATGCATGTTGATGATGAAAGTTCACCATTTCAAAAATCTGAACAAGTCCATCTTCTGTAAACTAGATCCCATCTCGTACCATTATTCCCCAAAGGGATTCAGTGCTCATTGACTACTGTACGGTCAAACAGTATGACCATATCATAGATAAGATTGTGTCCTCAGAATGATGAAAAAGATACCTTATCTGCTTCTAAGGATGCTCGCAAGTCTCTCTGTAAGATTGTTCATGAGCCCCTTTCGCACCGGATGATGAGAGCCATACCACACAATGTGACGTTCCCACTGTTGATTTCCTGGCCTGTACTGACCCAACCACCTTGGTTGTTCTCATTCTCTCCTCCCCAGCAATTCCTTGTCTTCTCTCTCGCCACCCAGGTTCCACATTGGCCACCATAAGTTATTTGACTCACTTGTTAAGGATCCCTTCAGGATATGTCTCTACCCAATTCTCAGCATATTTTGATCAGAGGAAAACATCAACTCTAGTAGGGGGGAAATTTAATTATCTCCACAGTGCTGTAATTTTTAAACATAATACACATTTGACGAAGAAAACAAGGTTATTTTGTCTCCCAGACATCTATATACACCTTCTTCTGAATCTTCTAGAGGCATCCAAACTATCTGTAAAACCTTGACGACACATAGGGTTCACAAAGAATCATTCCATCAACCCCGACCACAAGCACCCGACCTCTAATTCTCTACAAGTATTCTTTTTTCTCTAGTGAGCCTTTCCCGTCATCTATCATCTAAAAAGTCAGAGTTTGAAACATAATAAATGTAAAATTGGTGTGATTTCTAACCCTGATGTTATGGACACGACCCTAGATACCCAGATTTGGTGCATTAATACATAACATTGGAATGTTCACAAGAGATCATGTCTCAAAAGGCCGATTATTTTAGTAGCCTTCAAAGTACTATATACATACAAATGTTTAACATTACACCAATATATAAAAACTACAACAACATTACTATCCATTTTAACACACTCATATCCCATAGCCTATCTCTTCAGTTAAATCATAATATACATCTGCACATACTGAAAAAAACCAAAAGAAAGGGGTGATCATATATGCTTAGTATGGATAAAAATATAGTATAAACATTAATTGAAAGGCCTAAACATTTAAAGCAATGTATAAGACTAAATCAAAACCCATTTAACCATACACATTAGTATAATATAGAAAATATGAATCAAATATTTCCATTTACATATTGACATGGATATTCTACTAGTCGAATAATCACATTTAAAATCAATAGCTAATTTTATAATGATTTAATGCATAATTTCGGACATCATAACCACATAGTCAAGGCATCATGATAAGACTAAAAATAATATTTTATTAAGGCCTTATACCAAGACACTAGTTTGTCTAATGAGATCTACTAAATTATCGAGGATCTATAACAGGCCCCACCTATCACATACTATGTACAATCCATCCCTCATATGAAATGGTTTAAACATAATCTAAACATTCATATAAAACATAGAATAAAAAATGTCAATATTTTAACCACAAACCATAAATGATATAAAAATAGCATATCCACAATCCAAAATAACTCATTCAATACAATAAAGAATATTTTATTATAATAAATCAAACTCAATAAATAATAATAATTGATATTGACATAGATGAAAATAATGGGTTAAACTATTTGAGAGAAATATCCACTTATCCATGAAAACATATAAATATATCACTATTTATCAAGAAGATGTTAAAAATATATTTGTGAGTCCTATAACACTATGAAACTTTTAAAAGAAATTTAGATTTTAAAACATTCATGTCTCTATAAATAAATCCTTAACTCCACTTCTAAAACATGGACATTAATGAGAAATATTTTGAAGAATAAATCTTTAAAACATTTAAAATCATATTTTAGGTAGAGTTCCAAACCAAATGAGAGATGCTTGAATATAGATAATTGAGGTAATATAAACATTATAATATCATGACAATAAATGGATTCTTGATATTCTATGTCAATGTATAGTATGTAAAATATATAAAGTCGAATTGGAGCATAACAACAAAGAAGACTCAATTGAATATAAATAGAGATGAAATCCCTTATAAAGACCGTATCATTAGGTTACGGATAAATCAATGAAATAATTATGTGTGAAAAATATAAATACACTCGATATGATTGGATATTCAGTGTAAATCAATCATATCACATTCAAATATATCCTTGTAAAAACAAAACCAATTACATGGAAGTTTAACTCAATGAATTGAAATTAAGTAAAGATTACTTTATTAAGTTCATATCGATTACATGAGAAATTATAAAAGGAGTTATTATGTGTTTCAAATTTATATACACACAAAGGGATGTCCAAATCACTACATAAATAAATAAATATTCATTTTACACATAATTTTGAAAAAATTAATCAATGAAGTTTGGATAAAACCCAATGAGTTGAAATCAAAATTAGAAATTTCCTTTCTGACTTGGTAACATAAAAAAATATACCCCATGAAAGAAGGATCATACAATGAAGTTGTAAATAACAATAAATTAATTTTTATTACACAAATAATACAATCATGAGAAGTATATACATCACACAAAAAGTCCTAGTGACAATATAACATGAATCTCCTAGGAATAAGAAGTGAGATGAAAATCCCTTAACTTGTACTTTTACATAGTAGATGTTATGATAACCTTCTGTAAAAAAGTTAAAATAATTATTATTAAATTATAAAATATCCACATGCATAAATATGATATCATATATGATCTTTTAATATATAATTGTTTATAATATTTGAGCTTTATCATTGTTTTGGGTGATAACTGGTCAGTTTTACTTTAAATATTTTGTTATGTAAGCCATGTCTGTTATGGATAGGGTGTATTTGATTCATACCCATAATTATATTAAGCTCATAAAAATTATTTTAAACAAAAAATGAGAATTATTCATGAATTCTTACTATGGGAAAAAAATATCATGACATTCGTGGAGACGGTAATCCTGCATATGCATGAGTGACAATATCATTTTATTAATGTTGAAATAGTATGTAATTGGATGGTATATCATATATACAGATAAATTAACATGTTATATTAATTATTTAAATCAATTATACTCATTATTATATCCATCCAAATATTGAAGTGTTGAATAACAAACTACACCAAGAGGCGGGTACGGTAAGCCATATGTATGCACGTATTGTGACAATTTCATTAATATGATGGATATAATATTTAATATTGTTTTAAAATATTTACAATAACACTATATTTTTTATAAGGTACTGTATTTATTATTTTTAATGGAATCAAAAAAGAAATAAGAAGTGGAATAAAAAAAGAACTTTGAACGAGGCTGTGAAATTATTACATTTTTTTGGGTGTTTCCTTTTGATTAGATCAAAAATGATCCATAGGTTGGCTTTATGATCAAAGTAAGTAATATAGGATGAATTGATGGTAGTTGGTAGGATATTTTAGTATGGTTTGGACGAGCCAATTAGCTCTGGATGTGTTAGTTTGATTGAAGGTAAGGTACCTTTTTATAAGATATGTGAGGGTCACTTTAGGAAAATCATGAAATATGATTCTATTATAAAATTATTTTCGGGTAATAATTTCTCCAAATTAATTTATTAAGAAGCTAAGGTGGGGATGGGGAGATATATTTTCAATAAAATGGTTTTAGACGACTTTATTTCACCATATTGACCTTATCTTTTATAATTATTTCATAGAAAAATAGTTTATCTTTTACCATGTCTTCTTGTATTTTTATATTACATGGTAAAATATCATAATATTAAATGCCAAGAGTACCTAAATGGGTCCATTAGTAACATTTATATAATTATATAATACCTTTTCCCAAACCATATTTTTTAATAATATTATATCATTTAATAGTATAGTATTTTTTAAACACATTTATGTCAATTTTTATAGTATTTAGTATTTGGTTGTTGTGAATGTATAAATAAATTGATTAATTCACAATAAATACATTAAATAATTATTAACATGACATATTAAACTATAAATTTAGTTGAATTTATCAAAATTTTCCCTTTACATTTATTTAAATAATTTTAAGATCAATTAGTTTAGTCATTCATTAATATGTTAATTACTACATCATCATTGTGTCAAAAATAAATTTAATTATTTATTGTCTAAAAATTATAAATAAAATACCATTACTTATTAAATATTTTTCTCTTTATAATTAATATTTATATATGAATATATCTTATTTGTAACCCTATATTAATATTTTTTTCGTTATTAAATATTTAATTTCACACTTTTAACTCTTCATTAAATTGAATATAATAAGTGTTCTTGTCTTTTCCAAGTGGATAAAAAAGGATCATATTTTTTCCTAAGGTTGATTTTGGTCGAAATACACTTATCCAGAAGAATTAGGACATGGTTTATAGTAATTATAATATCATTTTACCATTAATTACAATATTTACTTGTAACTTTGGTAAATAAAAATGAAAAGTTACTATTCACCAAAAATTATTTTCATCCCTTTGAAAGAAATTTTAAACATTGATATCTACAATCCCTCTTGTACTTTTTAATTTTAATTATATAATTAGAAAAATTATGGTTTATGAAAATTTTCAAATGTGCCTAGAAGGTGGGTAAAAGACGGTAAAAAGATAAATAAAATTTTAAATATCTAATCTTATTATAAAAGGAGTTCACTGAATTACATTGGGATTATATAGGTACTATGTATCAATTTTGACATTAAAATAATTTTAAATAAAAAATAATTATTTAAATAAAAAATTCAACTTTAAATAGTAACACATTCTTTTTCAGTATTCATAGAAAGTTGAATGTTTTTAGAAAAATACCAAAAATTCAGCCAAAACTAATTTTGATATTAAAAATTCAAAAATGTTCTATATTTTTTCAAATTAAAAATATAGAGGTTTTATTAATTAATTTTTAAAAATATTCTTGTAATTAAAACTAGAAAGGGTGTTTTTGAGAAGTAAAAACTATGGAAAAATTTAAATGTGTTTATGTACAATTTAAATGAAACATTTTTTCCAATGAACAATATTGGATTAAAATATATTATTATTATACTTCAAAACCTTTCAAATGTATATTTTAACACTATAAATTATTTTGATTATAATACTTTTTTTCAATTAAATTTTTTTAAATTTTATTATTCCTCAAAATATGAAAGTGATCATAAAAGAAACTATAATTTGTCTAAATTACATTTTTATGTCCCGCTTCTAATAAAAAAATTATTTTTTAAAATTGAATATATAAAAGTGTCCAATATTGTATTTAAAAAGGCTTCTCCGTTAAATGGTGGTAAAACTGCATTCTTTAAAAATTACTTCCTTTATTTGAAAAATTAAATTTATTCTTATATTATGTCTTGGAAACACATAATATGGACTTAAAAATTATATAGATTATATAAAATCCAATATTTAGTTAATACTTTTCCTAACTGTATTTTTGTAAAGTTAGTTTGGTTGTCATGGTGTTCTTGAACTTAGTGTTGCATGTATCACAAGCTATTGAATTAATTTAATGTAAATAACATACTATGAAATCGTGGGGTGTTACATTATTCCCCCATTTTTGAAAATTTTTCCTCCCAATTTTAAAATATGAGCTTCGAAACTTCAATAAAAGTCTCACATTAGAAAAAGTGTCAATACAACTATCACATTAAATGAAAGAAAGAGAAGTATAATGGTCACCTGATATAATGCATCCTATGATTCCATGTAAAAAAACAAGGATATGGAAGATAAACTGTGCATGATGTTCTGATACAGAGTGGTTGAAAACATGATCAGGAGAAAGTTAAGAACATGAAAACCATAAACACGGGATGTGTTAAACGGTCATTAATTTCCCATTATGAAAAGTAAATAGGCAAAAAAAATTTAAGTTCCATTTCATAAAGATGTGGAATTTATTTAATATATTGACTAAGAACATAAAGTGATATATATACTTTTCATGTATTGTTCCATCTTAAAATAAATGTTTTCCACTAACTCATATTTTATCCAAACAATGATTATTCAAGATGGCTAGGTCACACATAATGTTCTATTTTCAACTTCAATTTAATCACCTAATCCACAAAGGATGAACATTATATTTCACTTGTCTATATAGATTAACCTAAACCAAAATGGTCAGTAAAAGATCAAATTATCCCCAAAATGTTTAATATTTTATAGATTGAAATAAAACTCTTAATTTAAAAAATTAAACAAAAAAATAACCAATGTTCAAAAATATCTCCCCAATAAACAATTGTCCCTAAAATTCATCAATATTATCCATGATGAGATTGAATCCCAAAACTCATAAAATTTTAATCCAATAGTCATTCATAGTAAATATTAACATTTATCTCCAAATAACATCAACTTCTCTTAAAGTGTCATACTGAATTTTAATTAATTAAATCATATATTCTCTACGATAAGATAATAATTTCCATTAATCACCAGAATCTATATAAAAATATAGATTTTTTCAAAATTCAAAACCACCATTACTCATCAAATTAAATCCTAGAGTATTCTATTTTCTATAGGCATGTAGTGTGTCCAAAATAGAAAATATCATCCAAAATAAAATTGATCACTATATCACCAAATAATTTTCCCATACTAAGGATATACATTTGATAAAACATAGGATCCTAAATCAAATTACTATTGATCAATAAAATCATTTAACTAATGATAATTTTTCACACAAACTAGGGACTTCATGTAGTCCAGTGGTAGGAGATAAATCCCAGTCACACTTTGGATGTGGGTTTGATTCTCACAGATTCATTCAACACGATGGGTTTTCACACATTCAGTATGTTGTCCTTTTTCAAAAATATAATTTTATAAAAATCCCAAAAATGGAAAAATCATAAAAATAACCATATCATAATTTAACCTCAAATGTAATATAATACCTGGCATTTTCATCCCAAATATTAACAACCAATAATTGCCTCAAATTTGAGGATCATATAAACCCAAATACATTATTATAACTATATCCAAAAAAGAAAATATAATTATTCCTCCAATAGAAATTTCAAATAACAAACTACAAGGTTTAATATAAAAGAGAAAATAATTCCAATGTAATCCAATCAACAATGAGAATTAATACTTTTAAACATTTCACCATCCATTTATTTCCACACAGGTTCTTTCTCGACTTAGTGGCTATCTGATAGAATAGTGGATTGACACAGTTAATGGCCCGGTCCCCTACATTTATGGAAAATGATAGTAAATGTATTCTTTGAATCATATTTACTTTCTTCCATAGTACCCTTCATTTTTCCTCAGAAATTGTTTACTTTATGTCCATATTTCCCGCACATAAAGAATTTCTTTCTTCCATTGAGATACTTTCTTGGGTGTCTCCTTAAAAATTTCATTCCCGATGGATGTTTATCATTAATTTCTCCATGATCTCAACTACCGGAGCTCTTATAATTCTCTGTCATTCTCTTCTTTGTTAAGTATGGGAGTTTGATAATATATATATATTTGATCTTATATTTGGAATCCTACTTCAGCATAAACAATATATCTTTTATGAATATCAACATTCTATTTAGTTTCTCATTTCCACCATCATGAAATTATTATACTTCATTTTCAATTTTACTATGATTTACTAGGAATCCAGACATTGAATAAAACCAGAATACATGGTGTGAGTAACAATAGTCATAAAATAAATTAGAGAATATCCTGACAACATATTTTTAATTTAATCAACCTTAGGATTAACCATTGTTATTTATTATCATTTTATATTTGAATCCTTAAAATCATTTAATATATAAAATATGAATTATCATAACAATAACCCATTGGAGTGTCCTAACCACGATTGCAGCAAGGAACATTTTCATACACCAGTTCCTATTCGAGTCTTGTTGAAAGTGGTGTTTATGAATTTTACTCTTAGATACATTTGTTACAGAGCCTCATCAACCTGATAGTGTCCATACAAGGATTTATTTCATTTAAAATTCACAAAATCTCTAAATTTCCAATATTCAAAGAAGATTTTCTATACTAATCTACTATGTATTTATTATGGTAATGTTCTTTAATCCGAGTTTTTCTAAATCTATATTCCATGGTTTGTACTAAACTTACTCTCATACCAATTGTAACACCATGAACCTATTTACCCAGAGTCAGTGAATTATTAAATAACATCGACATGATCATAAGAGATCACATATTTAAAGACCGATTTGTTTAGTAGGATTTTAAAGACTAGATATATACATAAGTTTTATATTACATCATGAAATAAAAAACAACAACATTGTGTCCCCTTTAAACACACTCATAACCCTTTGCATATACCTAAAGTTCAATCATAATATACTTCTTCACATCTTGGGAAAAATAAAACATAATAAAAGGGTGATCTTAGATTCTCAGAAAGGATAAAAACATAGAAGAAAGATTCATAATGATGTAGAAAAATTTAAGGAAAAGTATAAGACTACAACAAGAGATGTTTAAACTTAAGAATCAATATAAAAAGAAAAATAATAATCAAATAATGAATTTTACTTCTTCAAATGGATACTGTACTATTCAAATAATCACATTTAATATCAATAGATTATTTCATAATGATAGAATGCATAATTTCTGACACCATTACTATATAGTCAAGGCCTCATGCCAAGACTAAAAATATGATTTTGTTAAGGTGTTGTACCAATACATTATTTTTCCTAATGATATTTACTGATGCATTGTTGAGATATAGAGTGATACACCCATCACATACTATGTCCAATTCATTCCTCATATGAAAAGGTTAAAACATAATCTAAACATTCATTTTAAAAGTATCATAAAAAAATTCAATATTTTAACAAAAACCATGAATGGTACAAAAATAGCACATCCACGGTCAAAAATAACTCATTCAATACAATATAAAATATTTTATTATAATAAATCATCATCAATAAAGAATAATAAAGGATATTGATATAGATGAAAATAATTAGTAAAACTATTTGAGAGAAATATCCCCTTTTTCATTAAAACATTTAAAAGTCTCACTGTTTATCATGAAGCTGTTGAAAATATATTTTTGAATTGAAGTGTCCCACACCAGATTGAAACTCTTAAAAGGAAAATTAATTTTATAACATTAATGTCTATATAAATAAATCCTTTGTACCATTTTTACAAAAAGTATATTATTTAGAAAGATTTAGAAGAATAAATCTTTTAAACATTTAAAATGATATTTTAGATTGAGTTTCTAAACAAATGATATATTCTTGAATACAGATAATTGAGGTAATAAAAACATTAAAATATCATTAGAATATATATATTCTTGATATACTATTTCATAGTATAGTATGTACACCGTATAAAATTTAATTGGTGCATAACAATAGTGAAGTGTCAATGGATTTTAAATTGAGATGGAATCCCTTTTAAAGATTGTATACTTAGGTTGTGATAAATCTATGAAATAATTATGTGTGAAAAATATAAATACACTCAATATTATTGGATATTGAGTTTAAATAAATTATAGGATATTCATACATATTCGTTTAAAAATAACACCAATGACTTGGATGTTTAACTCAATGAATGGATGGTGAGTTAAGATTACTCTATTATGTACATAATGATGACTTGGGAATTTCTCAATGGAGTGATTATGTGTGTCCAATGTATATCCACAGAAATGGGAGTGGAAATTACTATATAAATAAATAAATAGTGATTTCATACATAATCTTGGAGTAAAATAATCAATAATGTTTTTGTATAACCAATTGAGTAGAAATCAAAATTATAAATTCCCTTACCGACATGGTAATTTATGAAACATACACCCCATGAAAGAGATATCATAAAATGAAGATGTAAATAACTATAAAATAAATTATATTAGACATATTATACAATAATATACAGTACATACACCACACGAACAAAAATAGTGAAAATATAGCGTGAATCTTATGTGAATAATGAGTGAGATGAAAACACCTTACCTTGAACATTTCCTAAGTCGAGGGTACATTAATATAATGTATAACAATTAAATAATTTTTATTAAATTATACATGATCTCTTATATAAATATGATATCATCTCTGATCTTATAATATTTATTTGATAATAATATTTCATTAGTAACATTATTTCGGGGGTTAACTGATTCATTTTTTATTATATGTTTTTTTATGTAAGTCATGTTGGTTATGGATATGATGTATTTGATTTATTTACAGATTGATATTATTTTCATAAACATTACTTTAAATCATAAAATGAATATTATTCTCGATGGTGAAATTGTATGTAATTATATGGTATATCATATATACCGAACAATTAAAATTTTAAATTTATTAGTTACATAAATTATACTAAATATTATACCCAAAAAAATAATGATGTTTTGAAAAACAAAAAACACCAAGAAGTGGAGATAGGAAGTCGTATATATGTATGTATGGTGACTTTGTCATTAATAGAATGGATAGAATAATGAATATTGTTGTAACGTATTTATAATTACAACACAATAAATAGAAGGTACTGGAGTTATTATTTTGGTATGGAAACAATAAATAAAGAAGAAGTGGAAGATGAAAAGAAATTTGAAAGAGGTGGTTAAATTAGTATATCTTCTTCAGGTGCTTTCTTTTGATTTTATCAAAAGGGCTCTTTAGGATGACTTTCTGGCCAATGAAAGGACTCTAGGTTGATGTGAGAGTACTTGAGAGGAGATTTCAATACGGGCTGGCCAAGCCAAATGGCATTGGATGTGACAATTTTAGAGAAGGAAATGTACCCTTTTATAAGAGAGGTGAGAGTCACTTCAAGAAAAGAATGAAATATTATTTTATTACAAAATAATTTTAGATTTCTAATGGATCAAAATGTATTTATTTCTAGTATAAGGTAGGTATCGGTCAAAATATTCGAAAAAATAAGATTTATACAAATTTATGTCATCATATTAACCTTATCTTTTAAATTTAATTCTTAGTTAAATGGTTTATCTCTTACCAAGTCATCTTGTATTTTTTATGTTATATGGTTAATAAACCTACTATAAAAATCCAAGATAACTTCAAGTGGTTCATTAATGAAATATATATCTGTATATATGTTATTTTGCCTAAGTATATTTTTTTGGAATATTATATAATTTAAAAATATAGTATTTGTTATAAAAACACATTTATGTTAATTTTGAAACTATTTATTATTTGGTTTTTGTGAAAGTTTTAAAAACATCATTACTTAAAAAAATAATTAAATCAACCCTAAAATGTAATATTTACCTATAAAATTATTTTGATGCATATAAGGTTTCGATTTACATTTATGTTAATATTTATAACATCAATTAGATTAGTCATTCCTTAATAAGTTAATTACTGCATCATTGTTTGGTCATAAATAAATTTTCTTATATAATTTATATAAATTAAAAAAGAAAATAAATTATGTATTAAGTCTTTTTATCTAACTAATGAATATTTATTGTCGAATTTATCTTATGTGTAACCCTATATTAAAAATGTTTTAATTATTAAATATTGAATTTAACACCTTTAACTCATCTTTAAATATAATATAATAAATATCCAAATCTAAAACAAGTGGATCTAAAAGGATAATATTTTTTTCAAGGGTTGATTTTGGCCGAAATAAATTTATCCAACAGGGGTAATTATAATATCATTTTTACCTTTATGTATCATATTTTCTTTTAATTGTGGTAAATAAAATTCAAAAGTAATCATTCACAAAAATTATTTCCATCCTGTCGAACCAAATTTTACATATTGATGTCAACTATGTCTCTCAAATTTTTGGAAATAAATTCATAAAAGTAGTGAAATCATTTTTTATGTGAATTTTCTAATGTGCCTAGAAGGCGGATAAAAGACGATAAAAAGTTCAATAAAATTTTATATATCTAATCAAATTATAAAATGAAATTAATGAATTACATTAGAGAAATATTGGTTTTATTTATATAATTTTATTTTAAAATAAATTTAAAATAAAAATAAATATTTAAATAAAAATACGGCTTTAAACAATAACCCTGTGTTTTTTAACTATTAATCAAAAATTGAAATTTTTTAGAAAAATACAAAAAATTCATCCAAAGATAATTTTGTTATTCCAAATAAAAAAATAATATCTATTTTACAAAATTCAAAACATTGACGATATATTAATTAATTTTAAAAAATTATTCCAATTTTCATAACAAGAAACTGGGTTTTGGAAAAGTAAAAACTATCTAATGATTCATATGTTTTTATGCCAAATATTAATTTAAAATTACTTCAAATGAATAGAATTTTATTAAAATATAATCTATTTATAATTGAAAACCATTCAAATTTATAATATAACATTTAATTTATTTTGATTAAAAAAGATGTTCTCAATTAAAATTTTGTATTTTCAATATTCATCAAAATATGAATGTTATCAGAAAAGCTCCAAAAATGAAACCAAACTAAATTTTTATGTCCCACTTCTAAATAAAAAGTATGTTTTGTCAAATTTAATATATAAAAGTGTGAAATATTGGATATAAAAAAGGGATCTCCATTAAAAGGTGGTAAAATTGCATTTTTTGAAAAATACATCTTTTATCTAAAAATTAAATTTGTTCTTATATAATGTCTAAGAAACACATTTAATGAATGTTAAAATTATATAATGTATATAAAATTACAAATTTAGTCAATACTATTCATAACCACTTTTTGAACAGTTAGTTTGGTAAGTTATGGTGCCCTCGAACTCGGTGTTTCCTGTAGCGCAAGATATTGGATTACATTAACGAAAATAACTTACTATGAATTATTTGGGTGTTATATAGATCATTATCACCTCTTCGTTGAGAATCACTGTCATAAACCTGATAATGATCAGCAACAATGTTCGCAGGCCATTACCTGGGGGATGAATAGCATTTGGGAAGGTGTACCCACCGTAGTGAGCCGCGATACGGCCATAAAAGATTTGGAAAGGGCCACAGACCCTCTTCGATAAACCAGCCCCTGAAATATTCCCTAGAATGGCATACAGTCTGGATAGCATAGGGACCCACGGGATGAACCTTGTATTGGCTTCCATAGTGTCAGCCATCACCAAGGTTGTTGTGAAGATTCACATCCTTGTGTCCCCTACTGGTAGTAGCCACCCGCTCAAGAAAGTTTCACGGAATTTGACATACTAGATGTTTGAGTCTCGGATTTCATCTTCACTTAAGCCTCGGGATTTATATTCCCTTTCCTCTTGGATCCTCCAATATGGTATTCTCTTTCTCCTCTACGCCACGGTCGAACATCGCTTCCCTCACCCCGACATCTTTATATCAGCGTATTTCTGTTGAAATAGGCTGATCCACACAGAATATGTGACGTGTTTCATGAATTTATTGATAGCTAGTCACTCATTGGACTTCTCTAACATATGTCATTTGAGGATAAGAGTGTGTGAGTTGTCACCCCTAGATATTCTCTATGGGAAGAAACTTGTCGCAATGATGCACGTCCAAAGTGATGCTACTGATGCAATGAACATCCCAAAGAATAATACTTACCTCCCAATTATAAAAATGGATGTTGTTGGTATTGGGGAACCACATTCTAAACTGCTCTGGTTGGAGTTATTACTTGTTGTATAAATTGATCTGCGACGTCCACACTGTCTCAAACAACCCGATGTGCCACAGTTCTATGCCAAACTGATTGCATGATTGTCATACCTAATGATCCTAGGCCCAATCAACTTATAAAATTACCCCCAGACCATAGGTCCCAATACTATGGAAAGCCCTTGGACTCATCGGTGATGATTTCATGGAAGGTACTTTCATAATGAGTTGTAGAATCCCCGGTGACCCTCTCGATACCTAATATGGTTTTGGTCATCGGATTTAGGACATATATGTCCATTTGTCTTGTTACTCTGGCAGGATGGCCATAGTTTATTATGTTATATCAAGGAAGATCATCCTTGCGGGTAACCCATGACCGCGGTATATCGACTTCAAATCGAATCACTGATACCTCCTCTAAAATACTGTTGTCTAATATCGGTAGGTTGTTATATAGCACATAATCCTTTTGGCATGGGTATGAAAGTTGAATATAGTTTTCTTGTCAGAAAAAATATTCTTTTCACAATAGACCTTAGGGTGCGAAGCCATCTTGGCCATTCGAGTGGTATACACAGCTTCTCTCCCAATATCACCGTGATCAGCAACCATCTATTTTTTAGTAATGTCAAGAAAAAAACAGTAGCCCATGAGAAAAGACCAGTATGTCATGTGAAAAATACGAAGGTGTCATGAAAACACAAGGGAGTGTTGCAGAAAACTGATCTAGCATTCATGATTGTGATAAATGTTTGGGAATTTTGAATAACGAAGGTTAGATTCCATGCAATGGTGGGTGAGATTTTATGTGCATGAGAGTACCATATCTTATCGCGTGATAAATCCATACAAACCATGGTCCCCCATAACGGATATATATGTGTGAATGGGGTTTTCCACATGCACAAAAAACGATTGTGTTCCATAGAAACTATATTACGCGTGTCACCCCCATGGGGGCCAGGTGTCACTATGTTTCCCTCAGAATCTTACCTTCTCACCCCCTAACAAATCCAATTACGAGTGAGGGTAGTTTTATACACAAAAATCTGCCTTATACCTCAGGCCAAAATTTTGGGAAAACTAAAGGAATATTTTAATCAGGTGAAATTGTCAAAGAGAAGAGGAAAGGCCACATGAAAAATTACAGGAGTGCGTGTAAAGTATCTCCAATGGCGTGCAAGTTTCTACACCTCATGTTTTTTATGTGTTGCACAGAAACATCCACACATCCAACTGATGTGTTGGGTTTTCCACCCAATCTGAATTCAACATGCCCCTTGTGGCTCATGATCACCAAAAAATTGAAGTACACCCCCTCGCTTCTAGGATGAAGAATTCAAACTGTCTCCCCTGAGTGTACCACACTGATTCTACATGCAAAAGATGAATTTCAGCTACCTAAATTTCTGCGACATGTCTCCCAGGGGTTTTCATTCATGCGAAACCCTTAGGGATTGACCATCACCCATGTACATTATTGTTTGGATAGTCGCATGAATGTTCATTTACATGCATGAAATCCTTTTCCATTTTCATGAAAAACCTCCTCTGATTGCATTCATTCGTCCTTTATCCATGAAACCTGAATTTTTTCATGCACAGGTTCCCTTTAGTTGGAATGTTGCTCAAAAACCCCCCAATTTTGGTCACAAATCCACCTTTTACACTCCATGTTTCATCCTTACCCTAAGTCAGCATGTATGATCCCCTTTTATACACAACAAACCTACCTCTCATGGATTTCTCTTGTACGACCCTCCTGGTTTGTCTGATGTGATTTCAAAGTTCCTTTTGTGGTGCTTTACATTGCACTGCTTATCGTTATTCTTATTTGCATATGAATGATAATGGCTATCAATTTATCACAGAGACATGAAAATGTGGGCCCCTAATTGGATAACTCCACAACACCGCCACACCATGGAATTTACAGTGCCTTACGTTCACCAACAGTTAAAGCGTATCAGTTATGTACGTATTAAGGGTGTAGAGTGATCATACCTTATCCAGGCTACATGATGTTCAACTACCAAGAACCATCCTACCCAAGACATGATATTAAACTATGGCCTCACCCTATGTATCATACACAGGCTGCCCCATCTCTTTCATTCTGTATACCCACTCATCTCCACGGGAGTGAGATCTTCCTTACATGGAATGAGATCCTCTATACTGGAGAAGCACCTATCCATGGGGAATGGAAAACAACATGGTGTAATCCCCTATCCTTTCTTGTAGGAGGAAGCACCCATACTTCTACATTCTTCTTCAATGCCAAATAATAGAGGTGAGAGGGGTATAGTGAACTTCATTACCCAATCCCTCTCCCACTACGATTTGTCTCCATCAGGATACCTTCCTAGAGTAAGTCCCAATATCCACCTCACTAGGCTAATAACAATGTGTAAGACCCTATTTTATCTTTAGGAAAGTAACCATGTGTAAGCCCCATTCCACTTCCCACAGACAAACCTTTCACGTAGTGATTGTCTGGTCTCTACTACCTCTTGTTTCTCACACTGAGCACGAATTAGGAGGTCTCTGAGTAAACATAGACCATGGAATCCTTTTTGGGTTTCCATAGAGTGTAATCCCCAATCATCCATACTAAACTACGTTGACATTGAATCATTCCAATCAATAGTGCATAGGAATCCTCCTTGAGGTTTAATCCCAACACCTACTTTCCCGACCCCTTCGTGTTAGTTCACCTTCATCACGTATGACTTTAATATGAATCGACCATACCGAACTAAGTGCAATTTGATCCATGGCATAGAAATTTTCATAAGAATCAAAATTGAGGTTCATGCTCATCACCTACTTGTCCCAACCCCTTCACGCTGTTTCAACTTTTCCCCGGAAGACGTCAAAATGGATCCACCAAATCAAACAACATGGACTTTGATCCTTTTCAAGGCATGGTACATTGGAATCCTCCATGAGATTCAAGACCAACACCATATTTTCTAGATCCCTTCACGTTGGTTCACTTTCATCTTGAATGATGTTAAACTATATCCACCATTCTGAAATGCATGTACCTTGATCCTTTCCAAGGAATGTTGCATATGAAACTTCCATAAGGTTCATGAACCACAAAAAATGGTCCCAGCCACTTCATATCAGTTCATCATAGTCCTTCATGACGTTAAATTGAACGCCCCCATTCATTCCACAATACGATAAAATGTTCCCATTAGAATTATATGGGCTTTGATCCTTGTCTCCCAGAAAAGGTACATTGGAAGCCTCCCTGAGGTCCAACCCCAACTAGTGGTTAGATGTTGTGTACCCCATCCAGCGGGAAGCAGTTGTGTACCCCGACAAGTGGTAAGACATTGTGTACTACATCCAGCAGTAAGATATTGTGTACCCCATCCAGTGGTACGCCTTTGTGTGCCCCCATCTAGTGGTAAGCTATTGTGCACCTAATCTAGCGGTGAGCCATTTCTAGCCCCACATGATGGAAAGTCGTTGTCAGATGAACTACGTGGGTTTGATCCCTGTCTCCTAGAAATTTTATGTAGGAAGCCTCTCTGAGGTTCAAACCCAAAATATAGATAAACATTGGTGTCCCCTATGTTGGGACCCACATATCTTGTCCACCAACTCAGGTGTCTCATCATCCCAATAAACAATGTGTGCATGGATTCCCTACCACTGGGATACATTGGAAGTCTCTTTCAGGATAAAGACCAACATCACTATCTCCATCACGTCGGGTCCATCTCATTCTCCATCGACTCTCATCAATCCATATCCATCCCAATTCTAACCCCGGCTGCCACATCCCAGTGAGATCATTTCACTGACTTTCTCTCTACTCCTTGTATCAATCGTCCTACTAACCACATGTCAGCCCCATCATTAGTGTTCCCTCTAAGGGTCGCACCGATCTGATCCAATCATGTCAGTGTTCTTATCAGTCCTTTCTATCTATGGTAGATGTTAAACTCTAGGCGTACCCTGTGAAAAACATTGGAGGATGGGGAAACCCTCATCGAAATTCTAATTACATATAGTTCCCCACATTCAACGTGGTATGCCTCGATCTTCTCCTACCTCGTGAAGCCCCTTCGAAATGGAATGATACCCAAATGAATCAGTGTTCTGGCATCCAAACACGCCATCGATGTCCAACATGACCACTCCCCCGACCGAAGGTTTCTTCCCAGAATTGACCCCTTGGAATTTCCTAATAGAAGTATCGTAATTAAAAGTTGTGCATGAAGACATGGCCCAAGGAAGAGTTTCAAGAACAATGTCTTTAGTCTATAAGGGAGACCCGGAATAGGTGATGAGTTCTAAGGAGGAATCCTAAAAAGAAGGAACCAATATCCCATCCCCTATTTAGATCAAGGGGAAATTTTCCCTAATTAAGATACATATACACCCCACCCTTGGAAATCTATAATGCGGCTCATGAACAACGAGTCCTCTGAACGTGATGGAGGTGCACCCCAGCGAATGCATCAGAAACAGAAATTATGAGTTCGACGATAATGTATTATTTTCAATGTGTAGATTTGTAGTACTCTAGATTTCAGGGGATTAGTGTGTCACCAAATCCTTGAACCTGGAGCTTGGTCCCACCAAGAAAATATTCGGCATGGTGTGAAACTCACCAATAATTGGGGCAGTTGAACGTTGGACATCCCAGTCTACGACATTGTCCTGGTGGATGATTCTTACCATTAATGGATGACCAAATGTAACAAGGGCACTGGATATCAATTTTCATTTATCATCGCGAATGTCTAAGTCTACCTACTTTTCAGGACCCATGTTGTCTTCATAGGAAACTGATCACCGAACAACCACCGATTTAGAGATAGTGGAAACTCCAATACAATAATCCTTCATGGATTCATCTCCTGCATAGAAACCTCCACTTCTACGACCACTGGGAGCCCACGAACCATCTCCCAATCTAAGATCGGCCAGAGAAGGGTGATTGATGACCTTGTTCTAGGATATGAGGTGGAGGGGATTATACCATTCCGAGATATGGCCTGAAAAGACTTTGATGCTTCTACGCCTCATCACCACTACTGGACCCAAGATCTATAGGGGGATCCACCACTCACCACTCTATCATATAATGATTTTTGGACCCTCTCCTTGGAACACATAGATGAATCCCTCCCCTATGCTCATTAGGTGATTACAGAAAGGTTATTATTTTCTTTGTATGTGGACTTGATGGTTTTAATTTTATATCTAGTATTATAAATTCCATCGTAATGAAATAAACGATTGGTAGTCCGTGTGGTTATTTGACTAATAGAATACTGATGGTTATGTATTATTGTGTAATTTTATATTCATATCTTATTCCGGCCATGTTATGTTCATGTTTATTTTTAATGGATCGTATCATTTTAGTTTTTCACCTTGACTTATTATTTATACGTCTACTGTATTGTATACCCTTATAGGGCATCTGACCTCACCCAGGCCTTATGTTTTATTTTTCCCCAGGATGCGACCAAGTATATTATGAATAACATATGGGGATACTATGAAAGATTTTGATGTTCCCAATTGAATTTATATGGTGTATTTCATTTCAAGTAGTAATGTTGATCTTATTTATGTGTCTTGTGTTACAAAACTCTTAAACCATTAGATATATTTGGATATAGAATTCATGTAATCGTTCGAATGTAATAAAATATGGCACCGACACTAGGAAACTAAATTTGGGGAAATATAGTTGGTATTATAGAATTTTTAGAAAAAATATTGGAGTATTGATTTAGAAATCATTGAATATGGTACAAAAACATAATATAGAAATTAATAATAAGTATATGAGAAAATCATAGAATTTTTGTACGGAATAGATTTTGTGGATATTCTTGTAAAATACATCCCTATCAAGATACTGAATGTGGAAGTGGTTCTAGAACAAATGTACTCAAGAGTAAAAACTCCAATATGGTGTTCCGAGATTGACTCGGGGTATCCTGGTACATGACCACAGGACTTTCTACACAACTAGTTTGACACTCCCCAATGATATTCATAGGAAAATTGACATTTAATTTACCCACCATTATGATGTACTTTTCTCTCAATGTAACCAAAATATATTGTTCTATGATTTAGGATGCATAAATTTATGTTTTCTAATATAAACAATTTAGGCATATATATTGTTCATAATTATAGGAGCTAATATAGTATATGGAATTTATTTGAAATAGATAATATTATATGGAATGATAACATCACTAATACATGTGATATAAAGAGTAAGAAGGTTGATATCACTCAGGTTCTTAAGCCATTATATAGAAGTGAGATAGTATCCCGTGTATCCTCATTATATTAGTAAATAGTATAATGTGTTAAAAATATTTTTAAATAAATACATGAATCTTATGGATTTGAAGGTAAGAAAGATAAGAAGATGATGATAGAGAAAAAATAGGGATAAATGGAGGATTGGAATGAACGGTTTTCATACATGTGATTACCATATAAAGAATCACCCTGGTAAATTCACAAAGAAAGAGGAAGATTGTAATAATAGTAGAGAAAAAGGACACCATGTTCTCTATTTCATGGGTAAGAGAATTGTTTCCAATGTACAATGCTTTAACTGCAACTATATGAAAGACTATATGAATCAATTTCCCAAGATTCAAATAAATGTACAAAAATGATGTTACTGGATAATGATCAATTTACGATAATGCCACAAATGATGTGGAATGATTAATATTATTGTTTATGAATCTTGTCATTTGAATATTTTATAAAAAATGTTCTAGTTATAAGAATTTTGGAATATATGAGGATTTTTTAGTTGTAATTTTTCATTACCTATTTGATACCATATGTTAAAGGTTACCTAGAAAAGATAATCAGTGCAATGTTAAACTTTAGGAATATTCATGATTGTGGGAAAGACAACCCGAAATATATTCATTTTGTTGATATGATTTTGAAGGAATTAATGATTATGATAAATAATAACTACCTTAGAATTGATTATTTAATTGTAGATAATGTGTTATATTCTTTCATTGATGGAGTTTACTATACTTTTGGATTTAAGGAATATATCCAATAACATGTATCTTACATAAGGATTATGGTACAATACATTTTTTCAATATTGTTTTATGGTAATTATCATTGTCACCATATCTCAAGACGATACATGATGATGTTGTTCAAATATTTAGAATGTGGAAATTTAGAGAAAATTCATGGAGAATTTTATCTTGGAAAATTTAGTGATCTTCCTTCTAAAGTGTTGAGTCATTATAATCTTGAAATTTTGACCATTTATGAATGATTTAAGTAAATCATTGAATGTGGTTTTGGAAGATAATAATTTACTCCACCACATGAAACAACAACTGCTAAGAGATTAAGTATAGATATTTCAAGGTGCAATCAATGGATAAGATTTTGTTTATGAAATACAAATTTATAATTATACTCATATAGAGTGGAATGATTACTCAAATCATGGAATGTAGTTATAAATAAAATGATGTCCTATTATCATAATCTTAAATAATATCAATATTTTTTATAGTACTTTATAGTTTTGTAGGTATCAATATTCAACTGAACATGTCCCATATCCCTTTCCATCAGAACATCATACTTTGAATTTTCTTCCCTATCTAAGTTTTTACATCAAACTAATGTCACCCAATTAAAAATCATAATTTTTTTGGGGACCACCTCATTTATCTTAACCTATTTTAAGTGTAGATTTTATGAACCCTATATCTGATGTGGGTTTCCCCAAGGGAATTTTCTAGCATAAAAATTTAACTTTCAAAGTGCAGTTTTCAATTGAGAGGATGCAATTCTGTTGTGGGTAGAAAAATGTAACACCCAATAATTATTTTAATAATTTAATATAATTTAAAATTTATTGTTTTAATTAATAATAATATATATAAATAATTATAATTAATTAATTTTCTAAAAAAATAAATACCATTTTATAGAATTATTTTTTTAAATGATTATTTTAATATGATAATATATATTTTATTATTTTTATAAAATTCATCTTTATTAATAGACTATTTAATTAATTATAATTTATATATTGACTACGATAATTATTTTGATAAAAACTAAATTATTCTATGAGTATATTCACTATTAAAATAACACCCAAATTATTTTATTGTATATTTTAATATAGTTAATTTAAATTCATTTGATAGATTATATGCACAAAACGCTGAGTCTCTCATAAAAAACACTTTTTATAGTTATAACCTATCCAAGAGTGATTTATTTTTCAATTAAATAATTTTAATTTAAATTAAATGATATACATAATTGCAATCAATATGTTTTTTAGAGTATAATTGGATCTATTTAATTTTTCATTGAATGGTATCTTTACCCTTATGATTAGTAATATACACGTGTTACTAGTAATGATACACATATGAACAGTACCATGACCCTTATGACTAGTAACCTCAACCATGCAATTATAAATTAAATTTAAGCATTTTATAAATTGAACAGAATGATTTAAAAATATATATTTCAGTGTTGGTATTTTTGTTAGTAAAAAGTATTTATTTTCAATTTTAAATTATTTAATTTTTAAAATAAAATAAATTATCATAAAATTTAAGACTAGAGAAATTATTTGTTTTCCTATGATTTTAGGATACTTTTATATGACATCAGTTAATTTTTTTATTGTATTATAAAATCAATTTTACATTTAAAATCTGTATTTTTCAAGTAAAAAATGATTTTATTTAAAAATAAAATTGAACATATTTATAAATTTTTTGTAAAATAGTGTCCATTTATTAATTATACATGTCTAAAAATGGTTGGGGTGAATTTTTGGGATATTTCTATGATACATGATTTTTGATGAAGAATTACATATAGTAATTCCCAGTATAAATACAATATAAGAAAAATACAGTATTTCATACCTCATGGATGATGTAAGGAAAAAAAGGTTAGAATGAACTTAATCTAATTAATTTTTTTCATATTAATCATCACTATCGGTGGTCTTGGAAAATTAAATAATATAATGAATAATATTTTTAAAAGCCACTCCTCTCCTCTACTATAAAAGCCTCGGATCACACCCTATGATCTTCACTCATCAAAGACAAAAATCTTCTCAATGCTATTTCTTAATACTCATCCATATCATCCCCCAATTATTATGTGATAATTTTCTTTTTAAAAGACAAAAACCTCTTCTTTAAAGAGGTTCTCAAGGATTATATTTTAAGAGGTAATATCCTCCACTTTTTCTAATTAATTTCTTTTTACTTCCTTTTTTTATTATTTTCTTATAACCTCTTATTTTCCATTGATCAGTATATATGTATTATCATCCATATATTTTAATTTTACCATGTTAATTTTAAAGGCATTTTTAATAACCTTACTCTCTCTCTTGTTTAATTTTTAATGAAAATCATTGTCAAGGAGGTGCTAATTTACAACCTTCTTGGAAGATAACATTTCATTCTTCAATTTTTTCTTAAAATCAAGTCAAGAAACCCATTTTATGGTTGGATGATATTATAAAATATGTATTTTATCTTATGAAATGAATCTTTAACCATCAGGTTTAAATTATTTTAAATAATAGAATAGAACTAGTTTGTTATGATCATATACCATAATAATAATCTAAAATATCATCACTAAAAGTATTATCTAATGATTAATCTTCATAATATATATAAAATTCATAAAATTAAACATTTATAATTTTTATGTTCATTAATAATATTTTATTAAAATCCTAGGTAATTATATCTATTCCCCATGAATTTAGTTATTTATAATCAAGTGATCATATCAAAAATCCTGGAACGAACACTCTAGAATGACAGAATTCAATCATATAACATATTAATAAGACTATAAGAGTACTTAGTAAATATATAATGAATAAAAAATATTTTTATAGTTTTTTAATTAATTAATTAATGTATTTTATTTTTTTATTAGGGATGTTAAGGTCAACTGAATAACACACTCATACATAATGTAAGGGTTTTCTCATCACACTTTTATTTTTCTCAGGCATTCACTATCCACCACTATTTTTTTATATGTTGTATGGATACAAAAAATTGATGTATATTATCATGAATATATTTATTATAATTATATTAAATTTATCATTTGACGATTATTAATTTATGCTCATAAGATTCGATTGATTACAAACTAGTAAGGGATTCTACCTGAACCCCTATTTTTTCCTTTGGGTTAATCTTACTCTACCATTACTCATATGTAATGATTATATATTTTTGTATGATTCTCAGAAATTATATATAATGTTTATAAATCATATATACCTATCATACCACCCATATATTATGGGGATATAGTTTTTTTAAAATGGTTTCCTTCTTCATTATTCCTCTTAAACAAGCCTCATTCAAAGGAACTTATTGAATCCTTTTCCATTTTCTAGTAAAATATATAATCTATTTTAAGAAATAAATATTTTTGTCAAAACAGACATTTTTTCATGAAAAAAATATCTTGGTTAATTTCTAGTTTTATGTAAACTACCCATTTATTCTTCTTTAAAATATCTTATTCCTTTTCTATAAACTGCACTATAATGTTTCACTTCAAAAGATTCATTAAATACCAAGTTTATATGATTTTAAATCTGTGGGAAATAAATTATACATCAAATATATTTTCAATTTGAAATTTTTTTCTTTTTTTGGGATATAAATCTCTACAATATTAATTTATGAAAAATACTTATGATTTTCCAAAAGAACACTTATTTTAGAAGAAAAAAAAAGGTTTTTCTCACCACACTTTTACTTGTTTGAGATAAATCCTTGCTCATCAATTACTCATTGTGCATGGTTTATGTACATGATTTTTACAGGTAATATATATATATATATATATATATTATACATAATTATATTATATTCTAAGTTATTATTATTTGAATGTTTCAATGTGGAATGTGACACATTGGAATGTTTAAGGATTATTTCCTCCTTAGTTTTCCAGTGGTCTAATTTTAAAGTAAATTCATTTATGTCAAAATAATTTGTTGAATAATTTAAATTATTTAACTTTATCTCTTATGATAACATCTACCATATGCTTTTTATGGTTGTTTGATAAGTTTGAATATCTATGAGCTCATTTTATTCCATTCGTGGGTTATAGTTAAAGTATTCAACATTCTTATGATTTTTTTCAACTCTAATGATTATGTTTTCTATGTATCACCCTTTTCATAAGATAAATGTATTGGAATTATTAAGTGATGGGTGGGGCCATAAAAATCCCTTGATTCATGAGTACGTCTTATGAGACAAACTAGTTTTTTGGCACGAGGACTTGACAGAATGGTTATTATGTTCTTGTCATGATTCCTTGATGATGGGATTATGATGTAAGAAATTATGAATTCCCTCATTATAAAACCAAATATTGATAGTCTATTTGGTTATTATACTATTAGAATATCCATTTTTATGTTTTATTAGGTGATTTCTATTCATCTCTTATTCATACAATAGTATGTTCATGTTTATTTTTAATGGAATTAGTAGTTTTAGTAATTCACCTAGCCTTATTATTTATAAATATTCTATATTGTTTTACCTTTGATGAGAATATGAGACCACAGCTTTATTATGTTTTATTTTTTCACAGATGTGAAATTTATATTATTAATTTATTTTAGTGATAATATAATATTTGTACAATTTTCCAATTGAATTTATATTTTTTATTTCATTTAATGTTGTAATGTAAAACTCTTCTGTGTATATAGTCTTGAAAAACAAATAAATTTTTTATCCTTCAGTATAAAACTTTAATATGATCATAAAAATGTGATAAAATAATGAACTAGCTCTGGGAAACTTGGGTCGGGGTTTTACAAATTAAATATCTGAGAAATCAAATATGAAATATTTTAACATCCCTAAATGAATTGGATCCTCAAAATGAGGAATATTGTAATGGATGATGATTTTTATCAATTTTTATAAATTAATAAAATGGTGAGGATTTTGAATAATGTAGTTGTGAGAAAAATTATCTATTATACTACCAATGTGGTTAAAGATGAAAAAATTTCTACTTATGCATTTTTTAAGAAACAAGATGAATTTTCTGAATATAGGGATGGCATTGTGAAATATGAAAAATTATTTGTTTGTCACATTATTTAGAGAAATGTTTGGATGTATCTAACTCTTTCGTAATTTTGAATGAGACACAACCGATGTGGTTGAATTTAAATAAACAATATAAGAGAATGAAAACATTTCCCCATCCAAAAAAAAATTACACCATGTAACAATGACAATGGAAATTTAAATTTAAATATAAATTCACATAGTGATATAATTTGATTAAAATAATTTTATATTAATTTTATTAAAATTTTATTAATAATTACATACACCTTCTTTGAATTTTTAGATTCATTCATTATATATATTTCCTTAGAGTATGCTGAATTTGAATATACACCTTTTGAGAATGAATAAACATAGAACATACCAGATGAACGAATATTCTAAGAAAACCTATATAAATGATAATATTAATTTATTTCTTTTTAATGAATAAATTATAATCATGTTGAATTAAATTATGAAAGAACATATTTATAATTTTTTTCAGTAACTTTAAAAGGTCATAACCATTATATTGAATTTTAAAAGTCCCGTGAATATTTGGATGACTTAGTGGATGACCAATTATTTCCCCTTCCCCCACTACACATGAAATACTACATTACATGGTGGAAAGAACTGTTATATACTATCCATGGATTCTTCAACAACCTAATTTCCTGAGTGTGCATTTCACGGTAATAATATTATGGTTCTAATAACATAATCCGCATACCCCAATTGAATTTAGGTCCCTATATAAAATACAAATTAGTGGTACTCAAAAACAAATACCTATATAGAGGTTCAAACCATGTTCTGTCCCTCTTTATTCCCTTTTATATATTTTTTTTTATTTCTATACCATTATCATGTTCTGAATTGATTTATTATGACTAAAGTGTTTTTATCTTGATGATTATTACATATTTTTCATTGACAACAAGTGATGTTGTATTTCACTTTTACACTTAACTAGTTATGTCTAACATTAATTCTTTACGAAAATATGATAAAATAATTTTTTGGAGAAAACATAGTGTAGTAAGTATTTATATCTAGAGGAGTGGTGTCATTAAATATTAGTAATTATAAACCATTTTATTATTTTATTTTTTATTTTTTTGTGATTTTAAGACAACTAAGCATAAATTAAATGTTTTAAGAAATTGAATCCAAATTTATTTATCATTTCTTAATTAATATTTTTTTATTTAAACGATATATATATATATATTTAATTATTTTTAGTGCATTAATTTATGTATGTTTTATTTATAATTACTTTCAATTTCTATATTCCTCTTTAAATTAAAATTCATTAATAACCAGAGAGGCTGCAAAAACTATTTTGAAAACATCATCAAATTTCAATTTTACATCAGATACTTGAGTCATGTTTTATGGTCTAGAAAATGATTTTATCTCTTTTTCAAATATTTTATAATTCATGGGATTGTGAATTATGAATCAGGCACTATTTTGACACAACCATTTTACATTCTACTATTTTTTCCTCCATTTATATCATCTCTTTAATAATACCTTAGTACCCCTGAAATACCTTTTTGGGAAGCCACATTATAGGCCATATATAAATTCCTAACATTTTATAATAGTTCAATTTTTTAATTATTTCTCAAATGGGTGTGGGGATTTTGGTTTTTTTGTGATGATTCGTAGAATTTTTTTTGATATGATTTAAAAGTTATTCTATATTTATTGTTACGTTTTTATCAGGAAAATCATTATGGAAAGTTAGATGGGTGAAGAAAATATCATTTAACTGTTGGGATGAGAGTTCAAATTTTTTAATACCAATGATATATCTCTTAACTGAAAAACCGAAATATGTTCTGATATTCAAAATCAATAATAATGAAACCGAAGATACAAAAATGGGGGATGGTGATGAAATGAAATTATTGTTGAAAATATTATGTGTTGACTAACCATGAATATATTGTGGTGTATAATGGGTATTTTTTATATGAGTAAATAGTAGAATATCTACGATGATAGAAAAATTTATATATTTACAAAACATTAGATTCGTACCATCCTTATTTAGCCTTACATGTTTTTAGATTTGAAACATTCCAACCCTCATCCTCAAACCAAAAAAATGAAAATATCACATGATTGACATATTTATGGCTTAATAATGTTTTGATATAATTAGTACATCATGAATATGTTGATTTTATAAGTTATTGATAATGATAAATGAACCCCAAATTAAAAAATAGTCAGTTATAGAGAATCCAATTTCCATGGATATAGGTATGAAATGCCTTTTGATATTAAAATTAGATTTATTGATGTTTTATATATTGTTATAAATTATGTAATTTTGATCAATATATGATGCATGAAATATTATATGGTTGCAACAATTATTTTATTCAATAAATTATATATATGTAAGTCATTTTGGACCATGATATTAGATGATTTCATCGAAATGTAATGTCTATGTTTTTTGGGATTAATGAACATATAAAATTTATGATATCATTATTTTTAAAATAAATTGATAAATAAATAATTAAAATTATTTATAAATATTTTTTTAGAAAAATGATTGTATTTATCTCAATTTTAAAAATGTATTGATTTTTAGTTTTAAATACTATTATAAAATCGTTACATTTATTCCATTAAATTTTATAATGAAATACAACGTAAAACATTTTATGTAACCATATGATTTAGTACATTATGGGATTTATATAACACAATGTAAAATTTATATTAATCTAATCATATATGTACAAATATTATCATGTAATTAGGGACTAAGAAATTATGCCATGTTATATTGAATTTTGCGGATGGGGCCATATATAACAAAATTATTTACCAATTGTTCTCAAATGGAAACATTTAGTTGAAGACATGTAGAGGAAAAAATTAATTATCTATGATTAAAAATATTCTTCGTATTTAGTAGCTATAAATGATTAATGAAATAGTGGTTGGAAGTTTGATGATTCGTTTAGGATAAAAACAAAATATTACTATTTTCATGAACTCGTCCTATAAAACATTACAAAATATTCTAAATATAGTTGATATATAATGAATAAACATTATAATAACATTATAAAATGAAAAAAAATTGTAAATGGTGAAAATTAATTTCAAAATAATTGGAAAAAAACCCGAGGAAAATTTTTGATCCAAAATTTTTCATCCATATTTCTTAAAAAAATATGTCTCCATCACCTCTAAAAATGGTTGAAAATTTTAGGTAGTCATTTTTATATATTGTTTGTATATTAGAATTGTGTTTTCCATGTAATACACTTCTAAATAAATTATTCTAGTATTTTATTTATCGCAAATTTCTATTTCCATTTATATTTTGTGTTCCCCATCCATTATCATTCTCAACTGCATGATAGTAGATAACATGGAATGCCATTATTTAGTGGTGTAGTGGTGATTCTTGTGTTTATGATAAAAAATTATTATTATTATTCTATTATGATAATTTTAATTATATTTAATAAAATTTCATTCAGTAGTATCAATATCTAATATTGTGTCTACATTCTCATTCAATAATATTCTTCTGTATCATCATCATAATGATTTATATATAGGTTTTATTATTCATTGTAGTTATGATTAAATAAAAATTTTCCCACATGATGAAGGTGTGTGTGGAGTAATAATAATTTAAACAATAGTGTGTCGATATATATGGTTTATTTCAATATTGGATTAATGGAGAGAATATTTTAATGAACAATTATTAGTTCCCCATGATCTCTGATGGAGGATAGATATTCTCTCAGTGTCATATATTTATTCCTCTTTCATTTTTCCAAACATATATATATATATATATATATCATATAGTTTTAAAATAAACCATATTATAATAATAATAATATGATGTTTATAATTCACTTAATAAATATTTAAAATTGAAAATTCCTTTGTATTTTAGGACACATCCAACGATCGACCGTTTAGTGTGTTTTAGTTCACAATATTAAGAAATAATGAATTTTTCTGGGTTTCTATAAAAAATCCTTACATAAAAGGATAACCAAAATAAAAACAAAATTATGGGAACAACACTTACATGGCCTTAGGGAAGGAATGGGTAAACTTAATACAATTAGATATAATAAAATAATAAAATTGAAAAATAGAATATATCCCCACATTACTCTATTAAAACAATTCCAATGGGTTGGCCAAGGAGCACTAAGGGACCCCATGAGTTAGGTTGTTTTTTTATGAAATTAAATAAAAACTGATAAAAAACATTCATGGACTCATATTTATAGGAAAACCAATTTTTCTTTACCCTAGCATAGTTATATAGACAACAATTATTATGCCTCTTGTAAAAGAACGATATATGTCCCCATCCCTTAATAATGAACCATTTCCCTATATCACTAAAATGATTTCATCCTTTTAATATTAACCTAACAAATTTAAGGTCATTTTAATTCCATAAAAGGCCATAACTCCATCTTTATCATCTCCCTTATGAGGTCCATCACAATATAGAGGAATTTTCAATAACATTTCACCCACGTCATGGTCACCCCATAGTGTTGAGTGACGTACCTATCCATTTACCGCATCAATGGAAACCCAAATCAATCCATGACACATTAACATCATGAAAAATATGAATCATTCATACTTATCCATTTTGGATATGGAAATACCTAAGAAACAACACTTATGTAAGCCACCATCATAAAATACTACACAATCACATTTTTAAATAAGTGGGTCATGAAAAACTCCCCAACAACAAAACTCACTAATAATTTCAGGGTAAACCACTACGAAAAATCACTCACCAAAAATAGATGTTTATGAAATGGAATAATCTTCTATATAAAATCAAAAAACATTATGCTCCTAAAACCACCACAACAGACACCACGACCTAAAAATCATTCATTTCAGATGTTCATCAATATCGAACACCAAATATCACCGTAAATAAATATTTAATGATCCATTATACACATCGAATGATTATACAATTAAATGATAAGATCTATTAAAATATACTCTTCTTAATATACATTGGTAAAAAAGAAAATACTTCTATTAATCCCTATGGATTACTATCACTGTAGTTTATTTCTCACGAATAGTATTTCGAATGAATGAACTGTAATTATACTATATTTCAATATCAATTGAAATAAATAGTTGATTAGTATAATTGTATTATATTATTACCCAAAATGTCACTCAGATAATATAGGTTTTGTGTGAGGTAACCATGTCTAAAAAAACTTATTCTGCAATATTTCTTTAATTAAAATGATATATAAAATAATAAACTCAATCTCCTAAGTTTCAATAGGTTCTCTGTTTATAGATACAAGATGGAATACAATATATGTTTATATGTATTGTGAATATTTCATCACTATAATATAACTAAATTCCTTCTTCGTTGAATCTCCTTCCTTTTAAACATCCACATTCCTTATGAAATTATATCTTATTAAATGGTTGAGCTCAAATTTTCATTAAATTAAAATAAAAAAATATCAACATCTTACCAATGGTGAGATTATAATAATATGGGAAAATATTTTATTAATAAGAAAACACTTATTTAAATAAAAAATGAATAAAAAATTATTTTCATACTGGAGGATAAGATAAAAAATAATTCTATGTGATCAAATTTTTAATATGGAACAATGAGGGATGAATCATGAAATATAAATCATGAGCCTATTAGCATAGTATTAACCCATATAATGGGATAGTGAAACCAATTTAATCATAGATAAAAATAAATACAGTTTACACATAACCACTAACATCCCATATTGGACTAGACATTTAAACTAATTCCATTATGAAATTAAGAATTATTACCTGGTTCACAAAATATATTTGGCATTAAAACTTGTTTCCCTTTTTTAGAAGGTCATCAATACTTGTTTAGTCATATTCTGACCTGCAACACCAAGATAGGAACAAAACATAACCCCATGAGAATTTAAGATATTTTTATTTGAAAAAATATTCAATAAATTAAATATATTTCAATAAACACAGTTCTGATTTAATCTAGTGTAACATGCAACACTTATTTCATATCGTGTTAGATGCAACAATCATTTTGGAATGTGTTACATGTCACACTAGGTTTAAATGAAATGTGAAATTTATTAAAATTTTATTATTTGATATAATATTTATTACCTATACAATAAATTGTTATGTATTAATAGTACTCATTAAATTATGAAATATATGGGTATGTTTTAATTAAAAATAATATCACAGTCATTTAAAAGAAAAAAACAACTTCCCAAAAAACATTATTTTATATGGAAGACATACTACTCTCTCGTTGCACACATTAATAAAAAATAATTTTTAAAAACATTAAAATTTTCACGTAAAAAAATAATTTCCATTTTTTAAATCACAGTACAGATATTATATTACGGTGTTATTTAGATTTTAATGAGAAGTTTAATTTATCATTGCATATTGAAAACACTAAGATTAAATTAAAAGCATCTTTTTAATTAAATAAATTAAAATGATAAATGATATTTTTATATGATTTTAAATTAAAAATAGTTTAATATTTTTGAATTAACACAAATTTAGTCAACTCAATAATTTTCATATAAATATTCGATATAAAAACATTGTAAACATTTGATTATTATTTCACTAGAAACATTTTTTCTCATCATATCTGTGGGATTATTTTTAAATTAAAATTTTCCTCATATTTGGATTTAATTTTTAAAAATTAACTAAATAATTTGAATAATCGTAATTTCTAATTTCTAGTAGTTTTAATTGATTTTTTCTTCAAAATGAATTGTGAAAATATTAAAAATTAATTAACATTGTTAATGTAAAAGATAGTTTATCAAGGGTTAAACTAAGTATATAATTGTATAAAATGAAAAAATACTTATAAAACACCCATTCACTATCCATATTTTTGTATTATACCTTCTCATTTTACTAATGTCCCTTTTTGGATGAATTTTTTAGATAAAAACATGGGTGTTGTTGAATAATTTCAATTATTTCTAGAGTGTAAATCACCTCACTTATAAAAGGACACCCATTTTCCTATATGATTCACATATTCAAGGCATTGTTTAAGCCTATAACTACCCAAATAAACTTCCAAAATCTCCAACCACATCTTAGAAAGCCTTATTTTTTGAATAGAGACAAACCGGGATGGATTTTTGTGCAATCCTAAGGAAAACACACGAATAAGGGTTATTGTTCTTCAGAAAGAATTTTGTTTTATTTCTTCCACCATCTCCCTCTAATATTTTTAAATAATTTTGATACATCAATATAAGTTTAATCAATATACTAGGATGTTGAAATAATAATTTAATGACAAAAAACATCTCACCGTCTATCATGTTGGTCCTAAATTCATTAATCATGTGTGTGGAAGGCTACAGCCTAGTAAACCAATGTCTTTATTTTTTTCATTAAAAAATTCAATATTTGGTTATGGTCCCAGATATAGAGTATGTATCTGATATTTATAAAATAATGTAACATCTTAAGTGATTATATAATTTATATAGTTTTTTTTCATTCTGTTGGGGATATAATAACATCAGTCATGTGTATAGAGGACTACCGTCTCGTGAAGCGATAGAGTTCAGTTTTAACTAATGATTTACATAGAGTTGATAACGACAATATTAATAAATATATGTGATATACATGACATAATTATTATATTCATTAAATATTTACCATTTTGAGAAGTTATTTTATATCAATTCTTTTTATACATTTCAATCAATAAATGATGATAATGTCGTTCATGTTCATGTGGAATACCACCTTCTTAAAACTATGTGACTCTACTTTCATCACCACACCAAATGGATAATATATATATAAGTATATTTAATGAAATAATATGGTGTGTGTGTATATATAAATATGATATTCTAATAATTCTTGATTGATTATATTTTTCTTACCTTATTTTCATAATGATCATCAAAAAATGGAAATGTTACTCATGCGTATGATAGACCTACAATCTCAATGATTATAACATACTTCATTTTAAATAACCAAAATTAATTATTTGATTTAAAGTTCATTTGATATAAAAATATAATAATTATTAATTTTTATTATTCTGGAAATGGTTTAAATATATATTATTTAAAATATGAAAAATTCGTAACAATACATGAATGATAAAATAAGGTAACGAACACACAAAACAATGATGATAATGGAGAATGGTCAAATTAAGGGTTATAATATGTAATAAAAGGATCATATATTATAATATACTTCTTAATATAGTACATTAATAAGTTAATAACATGATTAAAACCACTATACATGAGGTTAAATATCATTTAATCAAAATTAATCCAAATGAATGGGATTTCATCTCAATATCAATTCATTAAGGCATATTTTAATGTCAGGCACATAATATCTTTTATATGCTATATATAATGATCCTTTGAAATTTAGTATCGTGATTTTTTAAAATTGATTTTATTATAAGTTAAAATTTTATTAATTTCATCCTAGGGGGTTTGATTTAAAAGTTAACAAGTGGTAAATAATTATATAAGCCAATTTATTTTCATTCTGTTAAATTATTTCTTCATCGTCTTCAATATTCTATGATTATGTGTGTAGTGAATTTTGAATTCATTATGTTTAATTTTCAATTTTTTATGTGGTTTTATATTTGATAAAATAATATATTCATTGAAAAATTGAAGCATCATTGTAATAAAAATTATTATGTTTTATTTATATCTACAATTATAATCGATTTTATTTATTCTTGAATTTCAGTTGAAGGATATAATTTTATAATTTTTTAATAAAATCATAAAAATTTATCCACATTTAGTTATAGATAATATTATCATGTAATTGAATATATTATGTACACATTTTTAATTAAAATAATCCATAAAATTATTTTATGAAAATAAGGCTTCATTTATCTATTTGGTCAAAAATGATTTTTCATCTAAAACCATGTTTTCTAAAAAAATTAATTATTTAACTTTTTAAAAATGCTTTATTAAATATATTTTTACCAATTCTTACGATTTAAATTTATTTTTAAATATATTTTCATGATGTTTTTCAAAACAATGTATATTTTTCATTTACAAAAATGGTGAATGGCATCTTCGGTTCATCTTATAAGGCATAAATGAAAGTTTTCTCTTTCATGAGCACTGAAATGATTAAAATAATATTATATAATTTTAATAGTATTTTTATCGAAATATTTTTTTAAATGGGTTTTGAACATTTAATTTTAAAATGTGATTTTAAATGCATTTGATATTTAATTGAAAAATATTTTAAAAGATTTTTTTTATGATATTTCTATTCATCGATGAAAGAAACACTTATTCTTACTTCAATTTGGATATTTTTTATTTATAAAATTCTTATAATTAATTTTTATGGTTTATTATAAAATTTTCGAAGTATATTTTTGAAATTCACTTCTTGGATTCATTTTTTATAAATTAACTACCCATTGAAATATTTACACTTATCTGATCAATTGATATTTATTTCTCACTAAATATCTATATTATTTATCGTGGATATTCTTATTCCATAAATTATATCTCATTTATATATTAAATGATTTAATTTTAAATTTATTTTATTTACTGGAGAAATATTGATAAATTAATATCATTTTATTAATATGGATATTTGATGTTTAGGCATATTGATTCATGATTTAAATCCATTATTTGATATATAAGGAATGCTTTGGGCTACCAGTGTTGGGAGAGGCCTGATACTATATTGCCCTTCATTTCACCTCTTGGTCTCATGTAAAAAATTATTAAGCTATGAAATAATTTTTTTTGTATATAGTAAAAAGAATATTGTGAAATGTTTAACAGTAGATGTATAATGTAAACGTGACCTAAATTCTACTATTTAATCATTTACTTCATTAATAATTTTCATATACAAGATATTTTTACAATGATATTATCTATGGATGCATAAATTTCTTAGTTATTTATTACTTGAAATGAGTGTTCATTTACGTACCATTCCATGTTGTTTATTCCTTATCTAGTTATGATATTATTGTATTAGTAAATAGACTTAGTTTTTAGTTGTTTTATTTTCTATATACATCATGCTTTATCTACTCATGTAGTTAAGTTATAAAAATGGGATGTCTATTTAGTTATTTACCATTATAAGTTTCTATTTATTTATTTATTCATGATATATTTAATTGTAATTAACCCTTAGTAAGCATTTAAGATCACCCTTAGTTTGTTTCTTTTCCCCAGAATCCATGAACTATATATGATAGATATGCAATACTATTTTATAGGGAATAATTATATTCTCAAAAAAAAAATTATCTGTTATTTTATTTATTCGAATTTAATATAGAAATAATGTATGTATCTAGTTTACCAAGAATACTAAACTATTCGGTCCTTTAGTATGTGTTTCCTTATATCATTTTCCAACATAATAATGTATGTACAGGATCTACGATATTGGTGTTGGGATCACTAAAGATGGTATTAGGGAATTTTTAGTAGAAACCTTGGGAACCATATTTAGGAAAACAGATATTAGGTAACATAAACTTATGATAGACTTTGAGGATATATATAGAATATCATCCTATTTTTTTAGGGATGTAAATATTATGTGATTTTTTCTAGAAATACATATCTGTTTGGATATTAAAAGTAGAAATGGTTATGGAATTGATGTACATAGGGGTAATAACTCTAAAAAAGTGCATCAGGATTGACCTAATTGTCATATGGTAAATGAAAATAGGTCTTGCATCACACCTTATTTTACACTGTATGGGGATATTCCAGGAAATTTTACATTTTCATTGTAAACAATTATGAATGATTCCAATGTATAGTGACAATGAATGACCTAGGTTAAAAATAAGGTGTCTTAGATTGAAAATAGTGTGTCTTAAATTATATATCATCCACGACTCTAGTAGCCTATAGTCGGTTCATGCTTTATTACACTGGCATAAGATAAAAGGAATCACATCCTAATAGACTATGTATTTAGTGGTATTGGTAAAATAGATACATACATGTGTCATACATTACACTTAAATACAAAAATTAAAACTTACAATTTTTTTATTATTAAATTATTTTCTATAAGATATCATGATATATAAAAAATATATAATCTATGTATTCCAGATAAATGGAAAAATATGTGTCATCTTAAATTCTTAGAAAGGATTATGTATATCAAAAGATATCATGAATTACTAATCATAATAAAAATGAAAGGGTGAATAAATTATCACACACTCCATATAAATAATTGGATAACGAATAATTATTATGGAAACCTAAATAACTGATCACAGTTGAAATTTCAAATACTAGATAGGAAAAAATACATATGGCCCGATATGTAATTATAAAACAATACATTTAATAAATAACTGAGTAATTAAAAAATCCAGAGATAATATCATTTTGAAAACCACATAGATAATAATAAAAAAAATTCATAATGTAGGAAATTCTTAATTATTGGATTTTATGATCTCAGGCATCGTGATTCCTCTACTTTCAATAGCATTCACAATACGGTTTTGTGTTCAACTAAAAACCCATTTAATACAAGGTTAATTTATATATATCATGAGACATTCTGAACATATTTGTGTTATATAATGTCTATCCCCACCTAAAACAATTGTTCCAAAAAATTCATATTAAATCTAATAATCTATTTAAATTATGAAATAATATTCATTAGCATCAAATATCCATATATAGTAAGTGATAATGATTTATCAATGTTTTTACAATCAATTTAATAAAATTAAAAGTGAAACACCATATATTGATATGAAATTTGGTTTAAGAAATAATAATTTCAATGATAATAAGTTTTGATATTTTGGGTAAATTTAATGTATAATGGTCCTAGAAAATTGATTACTTCCTGGGGAAGTTAATGAATTAAAAAGGAAAGAAGGAAGTGAATTTCAATACGATCCTTGGTCAACATAATCTAAACTCATCACAAAAAATAATAATGGATGATATCAATATATATCCATTGGATTAAGAGTAAGGGGTTATTATAATTTATGAATAGAAATTCTATACAAATATCCTCAAAACCATTAATGAGAAAATTTTTATTTTCATTTTAACCATATTTTGAAAATCATTTTCATTGAACATAAAAAATAATTACATTTTCTTTATAATGATTCTCATAAACATACTAATTATGAGTCATTCAAATGATGTACATGATGGAGTTCAAATCAATATCAGCCATAAAGGTTAAAGAATAACTTTCATTTCTCACTGTAAAAATGATATTAAATAACATTATTTTGGATGTGACAAAAATATTATTTAAAATTTATAATAAAATCTAAATAGGAATTATTTAGACAAATACAAAATATTACATAAAAAATATTATTTTAGAGTCTTAGTAGTTAAAAATGTATTTAAAAAATCATTTGACAAGTGAATAATTTTTTTTAAAACATATTTATACAACTTGATTTTGAAGAAAATAAATTTCTGACCGAAGAGACAAATTATGTTGTATTTTCTTAAAAACATATAATCAATTAATTTATGTAACAGAGAGTGGGAAAATGAAACTATTACTTGAATATATCATGAATAAATAGATAATAATAAAATTTAATGGGTTTATTTATACTGTGATAATATAATTTCATTCAACTAAAATTGAATAACAAACGATCATGATTAGAATGATATTGCAAGATAAATGATTTAAAATGATTATAACATTGATGCGAGAATTACAGAATTAATTTATTATGTGTATGAAATATAAATTGACATAATTCAAGTGTAAATATATAAATAATATTATAATAAGTCCATAAATACATAATCATATGATATTAATGACAATGATGGAGTAATATAACTCAATGAAATGAAATTGAGTTATGAAATTATTTACCACTTGGTAACAATTAATTAAAATACCTTAAATGAAATAAATCAAATTAAAACATAAAATAACAAGAATAATAAATTATTTATCATATTAAATGTCAAATAAGTTTTTTATACACAATATAAAAGTATTTAGGTGTATAATATTACAATATTCCTTAATGAAATCAAATTGAGACGAAATCCCTTGATTCATGCTTACTTTTGGTTTTACATTCTTTAACATCCTTAATCACAAGGCTTCAGAATCACCATAATAATAATAATGAAATAACTATCATATTTTTCCATCAATTTTACTTTCAAACCCAATCATGAAATATGGGTATGGTAAATTAAGTATGTTTTGATCATTAAATTGGTTGGTCATACAAATGCATGAGTATATTTTCAATTTTTCAAAGACCATTATTGAAAATGTTCTATATTATATTATATTTATATTATATTAATAATATATTATATAAAATATTATATTCTCAGATATATCATCCATTTTCCATGTGGAATAAAAGAGAATCACATCTCTTCGTGATGGTGGTTGTCCAAATATGTAGAAAGGTATTAACATCATTGCGTAAGTGAAAAAATGATATATATTATCATTAAATAATGATTAATATTTCATTAATACAGTTATTATTACATTTAAATCACAAGTAATTGTTAACATTAACTTTAGTGAAGCATTAGTGAAAGACGAATCAGACTGTGTTAGGAGGCGGTAGTTCGTCGTACATAAGAGTAGTGTTATCATATCTCACATGAAATAGAAGTAAAAAAAATATTATATAGTAAAAATATAATTATTAATATGCTATAAATACCATAGATATTTTATATAGATCCATCATCATACCCAACCATAAAATGTGGTAATGGTGGAATTAATGGCATTGGTTTGCAAGGAAATAGTTTTTTATATACAAGAATCAAGAATTTGTAACCAATTTTATTTAAGAGGAAATTGTTTTCTTTTATTTCAATTTTATGAGAAATTATATTTATATCAATTATAAATATTTTTTATAAAATCTTTGTTTAATAAAATTTTAATAGTGAAGGAAAGAAATAAAATTCCAATGCTTGTTGAATAACATTACTTCTTCTTCTGCTGTAGTCCTCAAGATTTCACTATAGCCTTTCTAGGTTGGATTTATTAACAAATAATTATATGAAGAGGTTAGGGATTAATTTAAGAGATTTGTTCAGTTATTTTATAAACTGATGTGATTTGATAGTGTGATTAAGGGAGGATATGGGGTAAGAACTTATAATATGGGGAGAGGACACAATAAGTATTTTTAAAAAAAATTATTACTTCTATGTATTTCATATATCAGAATCATCCAAAAAAAGTTATTATCAAACCTTATAATTTTCATGGACCAAACATTTCCACCAAATAGTTTTTATACTAGTCTATTAGTTATTTTAACCCTTGTATTTTTTTCTTTATCCCCCAGTAAACCTATTTTTACCTTAACTATGATAAGCATTTTTTATTGCATTCAATACTCATTTTAGATAAAATAAGTTGAAATTATTCGAAATTAGAAATTATTATTATTCTAAATATAGAATCCATTTTCCAAATTCAATTCACATTATCGTAAAATTTTAATTTTAAATTAATCTCATATATGTGATGAGAAAGCGGGGCTTAAAACTAAAAATGATCCAACTTTTACAAAGCATTTATATATTAATTCAAAATTAAAATGATTATAATGACCAAAATTGAATTAATTGATGTTTAATTAAACTAATTTTAATTTAAAAACAATTAAAAATATAATATTACATTATAAATTATTTTAAAAAATCAGTTTTCAATTAAAATTGTAACATTATTAGTTATTTATAATCAATAAAACATTTCAGAAAAAATACCAAAAATTCATCATAATCTTATTGTAGTATCATTTTTTAATGATTTTATTTTTTTTCAAATATATTTTCTAAATTTGGTTAATATTAATTTTAAATAATGTGATAAAATCATGACTAAATAACCTTTTATAGAAAACAATATTTCTTTGAAAACCTTTATTTTTTTACATAATGATTCTTATTTTATCTACAATAAATTGATAATTATTAAGATTATGTAAAATTTTTATTTTAATATTTTTTTAATAATATTCAAAAATAAATTTCTAATGGTTATGTGATACATTCAATAACAACGTTAATAGTATTTTTATGTTTGGTAAAACTTAATCTTTCGAGTAATATATACTATCAAAAATACTCTTCATTTCGTTTAACATAAGAAAACTCAAAAAAAAATTATATCCCAATATAATATACATTTAATGTTTAATGAAAGATATATAATATATAGGAATTATTTATAAATAAATATATCCTAAATTCTCAATATGTTATGTTTTTTATCTAAAAATGGTGTTGCGTGTCACATACGTTATCCAATACATTGTTCCTTATTTAAAATTTTAGGGTGTTATATTATCCCGAACATAAATAAATTCAGTCCTCATAGTATATAATAAAATATAGTTAGTTGAAGTTGATTTTTTTTCTCTAGAAGAATTTTGACAAGTGGTTTTTCTTCAACTAATTAACATTTCACCACATAATCCATGAATTAGATATCTAAAAATGGATTTTTTCCGTAAAGTAATAAAATTTAATTTCAATGTATCAAAAGGTCAACAAAAGTGTTACATGAAATTATGTCTGTATATACCTATTTTAAAAAAACAATATGGTTATAAAAATTTATCAAATAAAATAAATTAATCACTATACCTCAAAAAAACCACTAATTAATAATTAATATTTATTTTTCAAAATGATTAACTATAATCGATAACATATTAACCATGCCACTGCATAGGTGGTTGGTAAGAGATAAACACTTATTACTCTTTAGAAATAGATCAATACCCATAGTGTCATCATATGTGATGGGTATTCACCCAATATATGAGTTCTCATTTTGAGAAATTATATCAATAAAATTCTTATAATGTTCCCCAAAAAATATAATAGAAATCATTGAATTAAAATTATTCCTTAAATAACCTTTTTAATATAGTTTTCAATAAAAACCATTTTATTTAAAAGGTTTTCAAATATTACATAAATATTACTACAATTTCATTAATGATTATTTCAACCGTAAATGTTATCAATTCCTTTAATCTTAGGTTTATAAAATTTAACTACATTATTCATTTAATTTCATTTTCCACAAAAACATATAATTGCCATAAATTTCATTGAAAATTTCCTCCATCATTTGAAATTCCTACCATAAAATATTTTAAAGGGGTATTTAGGACATTTAATGTTTTATAAACCTTAAACTCATAAGACATTTTGGTATCTAAAACTCATTTTTAAATTAATACACATGTAATTCTAAAATTTAAAAATATATATAGATGTTTCATGATTCATATTACCAAAATATCATTGGTAAAATACTTCTACAGTTTAATTCTTGAACCCAAATACAAAAAATACTTCAACCATTATATTTCTACAAAGGTTTTTCTTTGGTCAATGATTTATATTTTAGAAGAGGTAATTGACTCGGATAATTCTCATGTTCTCCACATTTAATATAATAAAAACTAAATGGATCCCTGGAATTATATTTATTTCCATCGATCATAATCTTCATTTTTTCATCAATTATTTGATTTATTTCATATTTGGAAACATAATACATATTCTCTTTCCATTGAGACACCTTATATTTAATTGAAGATACCTTAGGTTCAACCTAGGACATTTAATCCATTATTTATTCAATTCATTAATGAGATTTTTGAAATAAAATGTTAATTATATTAGGTAAATACCCCAATAGTGTCAAACTTGGTGGAATGTAAGGGCCACTACCATGCATCATGTAATGATCGGGTTAATACCAATACACCCTTTTTAGATTAAATATCCCACGGTAGATATGTTAAATAATCACATCTAATTCTAGGATCCAAATATGGATGTATTTATAGTAAAACTACATAATCACTTCCTTAAAAATTATGATTCTATATTATACATATCCTCATATTATATCATAACTTCATGTTTAATAATCTATGTTTTTCATAAATATAGCTTTTTAGGGTTTAACTAAACTTCCCTCTGATTAAAACTGTAGTGTCTTCAACCCCAGTAACCTGGATTCCGTGCCTGGTTTACTGCATTGGCATAACATAAATGGAATAAAATCGTAATGGGGTTAATTTTTTAGTAATCTTGGTAATCTATATTAAATATTATGTCTTATATTAATTTTAATAAAAAAATTCTACAATTGTTTCCATATAAAAACGTTTTTCCAATAATTGTATCCTTTTATTATCAAATATAGAATGCTTCATAGATGCATAATTAATGAAAAAATATAGGTGATATCAAATGCTCAGTAACGTTTAAGTATAATATAATCTATGATGAATAAATAATCAAAAACAAAACATAATGTTAAATAACTAGGAACACATTCCATTTAAATAACATAATAGTGAATAATCAATGTGGAAAGGCAAATAATTGAGCATAGATTCCACTTAAATAACCAGATAAGTTATAATCAATATATAAATGTAAATAACTGAAGACAAATTCCATTTAATCGATAAATATAAACTATATTGTATCTATAGAAAAAATCATTGTGAAAATATCATCCATAATAATAATTGAACACTTAATGAATGTAATGTTCAATTGTTGGACACCATAGACTATGAATCTTGATACCATTACCATCAATACCATTCAAAAGATAGATTAGTCAACATGTAAAAAAATTTAAATGGTATCTTAACTTGGTTTTCTCTTTAGACCCACCAAGTCATCGAGGCGTTATATAATGAAGATTACAAAAAAACACTTCTAGTCCAAATAATTACCTAAATATCGAATAATGATTTTAAAACAATAATCATTATGCCATTATATCAAATATTCATATTGTGTAAAGGATATAGATTTATCAATATTTTCTCATATTATATGAAAAATTAGATTCAGATTAAGAAATAATCATATTTATGATGAATAAAATGGCTCTTTAGGGGAAAATAATGTTTACTAATCAAAAGAAATTTAATATTTCAAGGAGATATCAATGACTACAAAATGAAATAGGTATTTAAATTTTAATATTATACTTGTTAAAAATAAATATAAATTTTATAGAGTAAGAATGCGTATTATATCAACACATACCCATAATAGTTAGAATAAATTGGTTTTTCTTTGATTAATAGAAATACAATAAAAATATCATAAAATTAATTCCTTAATAACATATCCTTTTCATTTTTAACTTTGTTTTGAAAGCATGTTTTTAAATAATTATTAAAAAAACTACTTTAAGAAGTTCTTCATATTAATGAAAGGTAAGATTCAAAAAATGGCATTCATAATGGTAGGAAATTCCATAAAGGCATCAAAACATCAAAATAACACAATTTTTTCCCAGTGAAAATGTTAGGAAGGTTCAATGATCTGAAAAAAACCAAACAATTAATTTCACATTTTTATTATAATCAATATGATAATTGTTTTAAAAAATCCATATATTCCTTTAGGTTTTTTTCTAATGAGTAAAATTGGTGTAAATTCCTTTAATAAATCATTTGTAAAATATAAAAATCATTTTTAAAATTTTTATGAATCATGGTTTTGGACGAAAATAGATTTCCACCCAAAGAGAGAAATGAAGTTGGATTTTATGAAGAATATTTTACCAATTTAATTAAGTACCAATGAGTGGTAAAATGGTACAATTAATTAAATATATAATAAATTAAGATATAAAATTAAAATTAAAATTATTTATATATAAAATGATAAAATATGTTCCATCAATTGAAATTCACAAACAAATAATCTCGAATGTAATGAGATTGGTAAATAAATCCTTTAAATGATTTTAATGTTGAAGTGATAATTATTCAATGAATTGATTACATGTATAAAAATTTAAATATACATTATACAAGTCTAAATAAAAAATGAGATAATCAAAAATCATTATACATATAATATTATGATATCAAAGACAACAAGGGAGTAATATAACCCAATTAAACAATATTTAGTTATGAAATTAGTTTCCACTTGGTAACTTTTAATTAGAATCCCCTAAGATGAAATTTTTAAAATTAAAATTCAAAATAAAATAAATAATGAACCCTTTCTGATACTAAATGTCAAGTGGGAATTATATACACTATATATAATAATTTATGTGCATAAAATTACAATATTAATCAATGAAATAAAATTGAGATAAAATCCCTTACCTCATGATTATTTTTGGTTTTAAATTATTTAATATCTTGTTTTGTGGTTTAAAAAATGTTTTTATTTATAACTTAATCACATAAATATTTATAATAACATAATATTCTCATTTAATGACATATTAACACACATTAGTTAATAATCATTCATTATATTTATTATTTCATATGTTAATTATCATGTATTCTCATGAGTGTTTCATCAAGGAATATCATTTTATTTCATATATTATATATTTTTTTCATTAATGGTATGATAATAAATAAATAATTATAATATTTTTACAACAATTTTTCTTTTCAAATCAATAATTAAAATTTGTAATGAAAAATGACGTATGTTATGATCAAAGAGACGACCTGACATATTTATGCATAAGTATGTAATGTCCCAGAAATTTCAAGGGAATTTTTTTTTCCTAAATTTTCATTGGAATTTTTCAAGAACGTAGTTTCTGACGGCACCTGATTCCGAGGCCCGGTGTGCCCGGAATGAATTTCCGAAGCCTGGCTCGGGTACGTTCATTGAACGAACGAGCGGGTTTTTCTAACTTCTGAACCGATGCTCGGAATCGAATTCTGAGGCCACCGATGAACTCGCAACACCGGTATTTGCTTAAAGAGACTTTTGCCGCAGTTGCGTTTAATCAAGAGCGGAAGTTAGTTTTTGGGTTTTCTTTAAATAAGAGTAATAATAAAATAATGTGTCATGCACTTTATTTTATTTCAGCCGCCATTGGGAGTGTGGTGTTTAAAACCTCCTCATGGAGGTTGGAGGTGGGGCCACCACACCTTAACCTCCCTTGAGAGGTTATGGTGGTGGGGCCCACCCAAACTAAACCTCTCGTGGGTGGTTTATTATGGTAGGGACCACACGAGGCTTAACCCCCTATTAATGGGAGGAGAGGAAACCTATCAACTCTCCCTCATTAATGAGGGAGATCCTCTTAATTCCTCAACTCCCCATTAAATGGGGAGAAACTCCTTGGCACCCTCCCCTCTTAAGTGGTGCCAACGGACCTCATAAATTGTGTCAAAGCAATTTATTTCACCCCCCCCCTTTTTAAAAGTTATGTAACCACAATGGTAACATACCTCTCTCTTCTCCTATATATAGGGATCTTGGGAGAGGGGTTGGGGATGACTTCGCCAAGCGACGGAGCACTGGTAAAATACCGCGACGCCCAACACTTGGGAAGAAGCTTATCTTCACGAACGAAGAACGCGCCACCTCTGACGAAGAACGCTCGTTTTCCTTCCACAGAATTTCTCCCCTTCCACGGCGAGTCTCTTCAACGGATCTTCTTCTTCCCCTTTATCGTCATCAGATCGACGAACAAGCTCGGAAGCGGAATCGGGTAGCAAGCGACGATGGCTTCACCTTCCCTCGAGTCGGACAAATGCCGACGTCACCCTTCGACGTCGTCATCCTCGCGACGCCATACCGCGACGATCCTTGAATGACGACGCCTCCTTCTGACCGGCTTATAACAAAGGCAGGGGTTTGTATTCAATTATTTATATTTGTTCGTGAATTTCTGACTTGATGATCTTTGTGGTTTAAAACCAATGATATCGAATAACTTGAGGGGGCCGGACCGCACGAACAAGACCGACCCTCCTCCTTACTTTTCGTGTTGGTTCTTTGTGGTTTGGTTTGGGAAGGCGTGGTGTCGTCGCACCAAGCGGTTTCATGCGGAAGGAAATGTGCGGCGCCGTCACACCGCGCCATAGAAAAAAGTCTAGGAACGCGACACCATCGCGCCATGTCGAAAAAAACAAAGGCGTCGCGGCCGGAGCGGGGCCGCGGCGGAGGGACGTGGTGCCGTCGCACCGCACCAGACGACAAGGGCCGCGGCCGGATCCAGGAAGCGGCGGAGCAGGTTGACCGACGGCCAGTACCGGGCCGCCGGCGACGGAGCGGGCCGCGGTGGTGGTGTGCGGCGCCGACGCATCGCACCGGAGAACCAGTGAGAGGCAGCGATCAGAGCGATCTACGGCAGAGGGGCGCGGCGCCGTCGCACCGTGCCAATCGAACAAGGGCCGTGATTTGAGCCACAACAGTGCTAGAAGGGGCGGCCGGAAAACCGGCCGCCGGCGGATAAGGAAGAGCCGCGGACCTATGGCTGCGGCGGAGCAGCCAGAGGCGGTCGGCCTCGCCAGCCGCCAGAGATCATGAGTGTCGCGGCCATCAGGCCGTGGCAAAGTGGTGGAAGGCGGCGGCGGTGCCTGCTACCGGTTTGCAAAAGAGGCGGGACCCGCGGGTCCCGCGTGTGATAAAAATGGTCGGCCTACGGCCGGCCTATGGCCGGCCGTGATCCTTAAATACTGGGGATTGAATTCCCCGGTTTTTGTAGAGGCGTCCCCCCCCCCACGTGGAGGGGGGCGTTTTATTCAAAGGTGCGACATAATGTTGCGCCGCCCTTTTGAAACAAAGGGGGGGCTTTGCCCCCGCGCGCGGTGCTCATGCGGCGCCCAGTCCGCGCCGCCGCACCGGCCGGATTTCCGAGCCGGGCCGGGTCATCGGGTCGGGTCGCCGCCCGGGTTGGGTCGACCCGGTTCGGCCAACCCGGGGGGGGTACTTGGTCGGGCCGGGCCGGGCCCAGACCCCCTATTTTTGGACTGATTTGGTTCAAACGCCTATATCTTGGGCTACGGACCTCTGATCGATGCACCGTTAGTTGCGTAGCGATCCTTGGGAACGAGACCGTCGTTTTGGTATATCACACTCAATGTTTTGGAATACTTTGGGTTCGGCCGGGTTGGTTTGGATACGAAACCAACCGAGCCCTCGGAGCGGAAACACTTAAATCTTGAGATTCAGATGTCCGATTGACGTTCCATCGACGTTGATGGATTCCTCTAAATGAGACAGATCTTTTGATTTACTCCGCTTGAGCCTTGGATGCCTTCGGAGTGCGGTCGGATTGGTTCGCTCACGAAACCAACCGGGCCCTTGGAACGAAAAGGCCAATAACTCACAGACCGGGCGTCCGATTGACACGTCGTCTGTTTCGTTGAATTCCTCTTGATGAGAAGGAACTTTTGGCATACTTCGCCCGAGATTTGGATATAGTTGGATGGTGTCCGGGTTGGATCGCACCCGAAATCCAACCGGGCCCCAGGAACAGAAAAGATGATATCTTTCAGACTGGACGTCCGTTAGACGAACCGTCAGCAACGTTGGTGATCACGTTGAGAAAAAGTACCTATGAGTATACCCTATGATATTTCAGGGTACAGTTGAGATACGGCTGGGATTGGTTCGCTCATAAAACCAACCGGGCCCCTGGGATGAAAAGGCTAGAAGCTCACAGACCGAGCGTCCGATTGATGCGCCGTCTGTTGCGATGAGACCCCTATGACGAGGCGGTCCTTTGAGATACTTCTTCGTGGGACCTTGAGATACTTGGAGTATCGACTTGTAGCTCGTGGAGCGGACCCTCCTAGAGATGAGCGTGCGGAGTACGGTGACCGTGTAGCCGACTGAGACCTGACGACTGCTTGACCGACTCGACTTGGAGTGAGTCGACTAGCCCAGTGGATGGAGCACTACTTTCAAAGGTGAAGACCCATGGTGGACGGAGCACCACCTGTGTGACAGTGCAGACCCGCAGTACTCGTTCGGAGAGTACCTCAGCAAGCTACTTGGGGGTGTGCACTACTGTTTTTGGGTGACATACCCCGGCGGGAAGCACTACTGTGTTTGGGTGGCTGACCTGTGGTACTCGATAGGAGGAGTACCTCACCAGTCTTAGGTTAGTGAGCAGTACCTCGGAGTCGTGACAGGACCACTGTACACTCCAGAGACGGAGCTCTTCAGCAGTTACGGTTTCGATAATGAAAATCCTGGTCTGAGCTGAGACTTTTGACCTTTGTGTTTACCTTATGATTGAGATGGGTCACTTGTTAACTTAGGTATATGTATGGGCATATACATGGGTAGTGGTTATCCGTTGATTTCACAATCCTTGTGTTTCCTCATGATTGAGATGGGTTACTTGATAACTTAGGTATATGTATGGGCATATACCCAATTAGAGGTTATCTGTTGAGATCTTCTTTGTGGTTATCCTTGTTGGTTTAGTGAGACCTTGAGGGTCTCGGGGTCCCTACTGAGTATCGTTATACTCACCCCTGCACGGGCTATTCCCGCACCTCGTTGTGTTGGTTGCAGACGACAAGCAGTGCTGACGAAGGCCGAGTGTTCGAGAACTGGACGGTACCCGGAGGTGGACTACACGACGAGTCAGTACCCGGAGGTGGACTACATGACGAGTCAGTACCCGGAGGTGGACTACACGACGAGACAACACACGGAGGAGGTTGACGGATAAGGGCGTAGAGGAGGCTATCTGTACCTACCCTTCAGGTAGGATCCGTGGTGGACAACCAGGAGCTTCGCCATCTGTACCTACCCTTCAGGTAGGATCCGAGGAGGACGGCCCAGGAGCTGCTTCCGTCCTTCCAGCTGTTATCTTTTCTGTTGTACTTGTTCAGTTGTAGTTGTTCTTTCTTTTGGGTTTGCATTCTGGCCCATTTACTTTTCATCACTTCCCTTGTACTCAGTGTTTACTTTTTTCCGCTTGCTTACTCAATGGTTCTTGTTTTCTTTTATAAAGGCAATTCCTTCCTAGTTATCGGGATTTACGCCTTTGGTGCTAGTCGCCAGCCCCTGGCCTATGGAAGGTGGGCTTGGGGTAGTCACGGCATGGGCCCCGAGGACGGGTCGGGACAAATTGTTATCAGAGGAGTCGGTTCTACCACAGAACTTATAACTCTGATATTTTCTTTCTGTGAAGTAATGGTGTTAAGGGTACCAAGTGTGGTTTTCAGTTCAGGTAGTCCAGTGTTGGTGCGGACGGTCGACGTATCCATACACTAGGACCCTGACAACTGATTTCCGACTTTGTACACGAAAACACTGATTGCGTGTGTGTTTTCAAAGGTTTTCCCTTAAAACAGCTCGAACCAGGTCAGCTCACCAGGTATATTTGTTTGACTGTGTCACGATGTTTCTTTCAGGATGCCTTTTCTCAAATGACCAGCTAGATCCCAGAGGGACGTGCATACTGACAGCTTGCCGAGCGACGAGGCTTTGGTAGAGGGCCCTCTTGTAGTTGAGGCACCAGTGGAGGCACCAGCGGTACTACCATATGTTGGACCACCGATGACACCAGTCCCAGTAGTAGGCGATGCACGCCACATTAGTGTGCTGCATGAGTTCCAGCACCAGAGGCCACCCAGGTTCCGGGGAGAGACGGACCCGCAGGCAGATGAGGATTGGCTGGAGGTTGTGGTGAGAGTCTTCAGGCTAGTGGGGACACCGGCAGACCTCATGGTGATCCTTGCTGCCAGCCTTCTTCATGCAGCAGTAGGCAGGTGGTGGAGCCACTTGTTCCAGTTTTTCAACGGGGTGGCCTTCACAAGGTAAGACTTCGAGACCTTCTTCGGGGTGGAGTTTGTGCCAGTAGCTGTACACCCTAGCGTGTACATGAACTTCTGCCTTTGCCGCAGGATTTTCGATCAGTAGCCGAATCATCTGTGGGCATAGACAGATGATGCAGAGGTCCAGGAGGACCCGACCAGCAGTTGGCCGACCTCAGGTTTTAGGACCGGTGGTGCGGGGCACCCAGGGTGGGGTCAGAGCCAGGCGTGCCAGAAACAGGCTGTGTTACTCCTACGGCGGAAAGAGTCACCTGGCATGTGACTGTCCGACTCCTCGTACAGTTGATCCGCAGGCGTTGGAGGAGCAACCGAGGCAGAAACAGCAACGTGTTCTTGAGTAACAGCCGAGCAGTGGACAAGGCAGTAGAGCTCCGGGAGCATGTGGACAGGAGAGGAACTAGTGGATACGTCCTTTGTACTTCTAGTTCCATGTTGCTATTGTATTTGTGTCTTTGTATTATGAGCTGCAATAATAAAAAGACACTTATCTTTGTTTTCTTTCCTGTACTTTTGTTTGGTTGATACTGAGTGGTCCCGGTTAAGACTATTGACTTGACCCTCACTTTCAAGATTTCTACTGGAGGAGACCCAGTGACCTCACACTGATGCCGACAGTGTGACTTGACCCTTGGAGGCGAGAGTGACAGTTGGATCTCTTGGTAGTTACGTCGAGGCCTTACAACGTCATCCATGGCATGAATGCATCATTCATGTTGGGATTGACTGTATTAAGAAACGAGTGTGGTTCATCCAGGGGATGAGACCAGATTTCTCTTATCGGCAAGGAAGAAATAATAGCAACTCTTGTGAGACTAAAGAAGGTCCAGGTCATCCAAGAGCGGATGAAGACTGCACAGTGCAGTATGAAACAGGAAACCGGTGCCAGTCTTAGAGACTCGGACGTGTTAAATGTTAAAGAAGAGGAAGCTTAAAGGAGAGATGAGTCTACGAAGCAGCAGACATGGAGGAAGAGCTAGGAGAGCAGCATGAGGTGGTGTACATCCAAACATGGTACAACCACCCGGCTTAGTTATTCCCGCCAGGCTCAGGGAGCTGGAGGGCAGAGGAAGAGTGCGGCTGCATGCGGTCAAGGAGTGTGACCCAATGGTTCCAGAAATGATTCAAGGGACAGTCTGTGTCCACTACTAGCTGCTGTAGTAACGGACGTCGATATAAATCATTCCTTGCTTTCAAAAATCTTGTTCTAGACCTAGAGTTTCCGGTAATCCGTGGACTTGACCCCCACGTCTGGAGATACCTTGGGAGGGACTCGATAATCAAACTTACGCCAACGGTGTGGTCAGACCCTCGAGGCGAGAGTTCCGGTTGGAATCTCTTGGTGGTAGCGTTGAGGCCTTACGACGTTAGTTTGAATATGGAATGGGCAATAACTGTTCATAATCAAATTGATTGATTTAGGCAAACGTCGGGATGGGTTTTCCTTGGTCGGCGAAAAGGAAACCCCAGGAAGCACAGGATAAACTCTTCACAGGAGGGTGCGACCGATCACTCTTGATTCGGTCAACCTTACCCTCGTAGCGGATGTCGTTTCGAGTTCCAGTTCTAATAGAAAATGGAGACCTCTGGATTTCGAGGATGACGATCACGTCCTTATACGGGTCTCACATCGACGAGGTTTACGGAGATGTGCCCAAGGCGGCAAGTTATCTCCGAGGGTCAGCAGACCTTCTTAGGTCCTCAGCTGGGTAGGCGGGGTGGTTTACCACTTGACCCATTCACCGCAGTTGCACCAGGAGCACGACGACTTCCACGTATCTCAAATGAGGAGATACGTGCTCGACCCTTCGCATATCATCGACCATGAGGAGCTGGACGATGGCGATGGGGTGCCATTCACGGAGGATCCAGTGGGGATTGAGGATCGACAGGAGCAGATCCTACGAGGACGATCGATTCCTCGGGTGCACTTTCCCTGGCAGTACGGGAACCTCCAGGTAAGCATATGGGAGCGGAAGGCTCAGATGCGTGCTCTGTACCATTTTTGTATCCCTAGTTTATGTTAAAGATTTACGAGGACGTAAAGCCCTGAGGTGGGAGTAATGTAAATAACTGGAAATTTCAAGGGAAATTTTTTTTCCTAAATATTCTTTGGAATTTTTCAAGAACGCAGTTTCTGACGGCACCTGATTCCGAGGCCCGGTGTGCCCGGAATCAATTTCCGAAGTTTGGCTCGGGTACGTTCAGTGAACGAACGAGCGGGTTTTTCTAACTTTTGAATCGGTGTTCGGAATCGAATTTTGAGGGCACCGATGAACTCTCAACGACGGTATTTTCTTTAAGAGACTTTTTCCGCAGTTGCGTTTAATCGAGAGAGGAAGTTAGTTTTTGGGTTTTCTTTAAATAAGAGTAATAATAAAATAACATGTCATGCACTTTATTTTATTTCAGCCGCCATTGAGAGTGTGGTGGTTGAAACCTCCTCATGGAGGATGGAGGTGGGGCCACCACACCTTAACCTCCCTTGAGAGGTTATGGTGGTGGGGACCACCCAAACTAAACCTTTTGTGGGTGGTTTATTATGGTAGGGACCACACGGGGATTAACCCCCTATTAATGAGAGGAGAGGAAACCTATAAACTCTCTCTCATTAATGAGGGAGAGCCTCTTAATTCCCTAACTCCCCATTAAATGGGGAGAAACTATTTGGCACCGTCCTTTCTTAGGTGGTTCCAACGGACCTCATAAATTACGTCAAAGCAATTTATTTCACCCCCCCCCTTTTAAAAAAGTTATTTAACAACAATGGTTACATACCTCTCCCCTCTCCTATATATAGGGATCTAGGGAGAGGGTTTGGGGACGGCTTCACCAAGCGACGGAGCGCTGGTAAAATACCGCGACGCCCAACACATGGGAAGAAGCTTAACTTCGCGAACGAAGAACGTGCCACCTCTGACGAAGAACGCTCATTTTCCTTCCACAGAATTTCTCCCCTTCCACGGCGAGACTCTTCAACGGATCTTCTTCTTCCCCTTCATCGTCATCGGATCGACGAACAAGCTTGGAAGCGGAATCGGGTAGCAAGTGACGACGGCTTCGCCTTCCCTCGAGTCGGACGAACACCGACGTCCCCCTTCGACGTCGTCATCCTCGTGATGCCATACCGCGACGAACCTCGAACGACGGCGCCTCCTTACGATCGGATTATACCTAAGGTAGGGGTTTGTATTCAATTATTTATATTTGTTCGTGAATTTCCGACTCGATGATCTTCATGGTTTAAAACCAATGATATCGAATAATGTGAGGGGGACGGACCGCACGAACACGGCCGACCCTCCTCCTTACTTTTCGTGTTGGTTCTTTGTGGTTTGGTTCGGGAAGGCGTGGTGCCGTCGCACCATGCGGTTTCATGCGGAAGGAAATGTGCGGCGCCGTCGCTCCGCGCCGTGGAAAAAAGTCTAGGAACGCGACGCTGTCGCGCCACGTCGAAGAAAAACAAAGGCGCCGCAGCCGAAGCGGGGCCGCGGCGGAGGGACGCGGTGCTGTCGCACCGCGCCAGACGACAAGGGCCGCGGCCGGATCCAGGCAGCGGCGGAGCAGGGTGACCGGCGGCCGGTACCGGGCCGCCGGCGATGGAGCGGGACGCGGTGGTGGTGCACGGCGCCGACACATCGCGCCGAAGAACCCGTGAGAGGCAGCGATCAGAGCGATCTATGGTGGAGGGGCACGACGCCGTCTGGCCGTGCCAATTGAACAAGGGCCGCGATTTGAGCCACGATAGTGCTAGAAGGGGCGGCCGGAAAACCGGCCGCCGGCGGATAAGGAAGAGCTGCGGCCCTATGGCTGCGGCGGAGCAGCCGGAGGCGGCTGGCCTCGCCGGCTGCCAGAGATCAGGAGAGCCACAGCCATCAGGCCGCGACAAAGTGGTTGAAGGCGGCGGCCATGCCGGTTTGCAAAGGAGGCGGGACCCGCGGTTCCCGCGTGTGATAAAAACGGTCAGCCTAAGGCCGGTCGTGATCCTTAAATAGCGGGGATTGAATTCCCCTATTTTTGTAGAGGCGCCCCCCCCCCCCACGTGGAGGGGGTCATTTTATTCAAAGGCGTGGCATAATGTCGCGCCGCCCTTCTGAAACAAAGGGGGGGCTTTGCCCCCGCGCGCGGCACTCATGTGGAGCCCAGGCCGCGCCGGCCTGCGCCGCCGTGCCACCCCACCGCTGGCCCGTCCAGATTTCCGAGTCGGGCCGGGTCATCGGGCCGGGTCGCCGCCCGGGCCGGGCCCAGACCCCCTATTTTCGGACTGAGTTAGTTCAAACACATATATCTTGGGCGACGGACCTCCGATCGACGCACCATCAGTTGCGTAGCGATCCTTGGAACGAGACTGTCGTTTTGGTATGTCGTACTCAAGGTTTCGGAATACTTTGGGTTCGGCCGGGTTGGTTCGGATACAAAACTAACTGGGCCCTCAGAGCGGAAACACTTATATCTTGACTTCCGGATGTCCGATTGACGTGCCGTAGACTTTGATGGACTCCTCTAAGTGAGACGGATCTTTTGGCTTACTCCGCTCGAGGTTTGGATGCCGTCGGAGTGCGGTCAGGTTGGTTCTCTCACGAAACCAACCGGGCCCTTGGAACGAAAAAGCCAATAACTCACAGAACGGGCGTCCGATTGACGCACCGTCTGTTTCTTTGAATTCCTCTGGATGATACAGAACTTTTGGCATAATTCTCCCGAGATTTGGATATAGTTGAATGGTGGCTGGGTTGGATCGCACCCAAAATCCAACCGGGCCCCCGGAACGGAAAAGCTGATATCTTTCAGGCTGGACGTCTGTTAGACGAACCGTCAGGGACGTTGGTGATCACGTTGAGAAAAAGTCCCTATGAGTATACCATATGAGAGTTCTGGGTACAGTTGAGATACGGTCGGGATTGGTTCACTCACGAAACCAACCAGGCCCCTGGGATGAAAAGGCTAGATGCTCACAGACCGGGCGCCCGATTGACGCGTCGTCTATTGCGATGAGACCCCTTTGACGAGGAGGTCCTTTGAGATACTTCTTAGTGGGACCTTGAGATACTTGGAGTATCGACCTATAGCTCGTGGAGAGGACCCTCCCAGAGACGAGCGTGTGGAGTACGGAGACCGTGTAGCCGACTGAGACCTGACGACTGCTTGACCGACTCGACTTGGAGTGAGTCGACTAGCCCAGTTGACGGAGCACTACTTTCTGAGGTGCAGACCCATGGCGGATGGAGCACTACCTGTGTGACAGTGCAGACTCGCGGTACTCGTCCGGAGAGTACCTCAGCAGGCTACTTGGGGGTGTGTACTACTGTGTTTGGGTGACATACCCCAGCGGGAAGCACTACTGTGTTTGGGTGGCTAACCCGCGGTACTCGACAGGAGGAGTACCTCAGCAGTCTTAGGTTAGTGAGCAGTACCTCGGAGTCGTGACAGGACCACTGTACACTCCAGAGACGGAGCTCTTCAGCAGTTACGGTTTCGATAATGAAAATCCTGGTTTGAGCTGAGACTTTTGACCTTTGTGTTTACCTCATGATTGAGATGGGTCACTTGTTAACTTAGGTATATGTATGGGCATATAACTGGGTAGTGTTTATCCGTTGATTTCACAATACTTGTGTTTCCTCATGATTGAGATAGGTTACTTGATAACTTAGGTATATGTATGGGCATATACCCAAGTAGAGGTTATCTATTGAGATCTTCTTTGTGGTTATCCTTGTTGGTTTAGTGAGACCTTGAGGGTCTCGGGGTCCCTACTGAGTATCGTTATACTCACCCCTGCACAGGCTATGCCCGCACCTCGTTGTGTTGGTTGCAGACAACAGGCAGTGCTGACAGAGGCCGAGTGTTCAAGAACTGGACGGTACCTAGAGGTGGACTACATGACGAGTCAATAATCGTAGGTGGACTACATGACGAGTCAGTGCCCGAAGGTGGACTACACTACGAGACGACACACAGAGGAGTTTGATGGACGAGAGCGTGGAGGAGGCTATCTGTACCTACCCTTCAGGTAGGATACATGGCGGAAGGCCAGGAGCTACGCCATCTGGACCTACCCTTCAGGTAGGATCCGAGGAGGACGACCCAGGAAACGCTTTCGTCCTTCCAGCTGTTATCTTTTTTGTTGTACTTGTTCAGTTGTAGTTGTACTTTCTTTTGGGTTTGTATTCTGTCCCATTTACTTTTCAGCACTTCCCTTGTACTTAGTGTTTACTTTTTTCCGCTTTCTTACTCTGTGGTGCTTGTTTTCTTTTATAAAGGCAATGCCTTCACAGTTATCGGGATTTAGGCCTTTGGTGCTAGTCGCCAGCCCCTGGCCTATGGAAGGCGGGCTTGGTATTGTCACGGCACGGGCCCCGAGGACGGGTCGTGACAAAGTAACATTTTCGTTTTCCCATGATCATTATGTAAATATGATATGTAATATATTATATTTAAATAATTATTATAATATAATATGTACCCTATTATATTCTCATATATATCATCTATTAGTTATGGTGATTAAAAAATAGTAACATCATTTTGTGAAGGCAGTAGTCTAAACATTCAATAATAATGTTATTATCTTTATGTGGGTGAGTAGGAATGAAATAAAATGATATATATTATCTTTAAGGAATGATAAATATGTCATTAATATCATTATTATCTCATTTATATCACATGTGATCATTAATATTATTATTATCACAATCCATGTGAAGCGTTGGTGAAAGCCGAATCACATCGCTTCACGAGGCCATAGTCTAGTATATTGTAGGAAATATTATCTTATCTCCTATATAATTTATGGAAGAATGAAATATTAGATATATTTACTCTAATGGTACAATTTTTTTATAAAAATCATATATTTAGTTGGGATCCATCATTATACCAAACTATAAATGTTTTTAAGGGTAGAATGAATGAAATCAGTTGGTGAGGCAGTAGACCTCCATACACGTTAATGATGATATTGTAACTAATTTTATGGAAGTAGAGATTCTCTACCTAATTAACATACATTGAAACCCTTTAATTGTTCTAAAAACCAATGACAACTGGTGTATCATTATCATCTCTAAAAAGAACTGATAAAATCTTCTATTAACAATGCTAACAAATTGATGTTAAAAGTACCAATTTTAAGTGTTTTTTAGAGGGGATAAAGGAAACCCATTTACCAAAACCTTCTTGGGTATTATTAAATGTACCGCATTTATGAGAGATTTTTTAATTGTGTGGATAATGTGGGGGCTTTATCATGGCTTTTTTAGAAACACTAATAAATATTAAATTTTATATAAAATATTTATGTCAATAAAAAATTATATTAACATTAAAATATGTTTATACTGATATATATATAATATTTTATTAAATATGGTTCATATATGTATTAAAAGTAATTTAAATTATATATATAAGTCATATAATAAAAAATGGAGTATAAAATAATTTAAAAACTAATATTAATAAATAATTTATTAATTGTTATCGAATAATAGTCATTTACCTACAATTGGAAGACAAATAAAAATGTAAAAAATCATAAAAGTTCTAAAATAAGTAGAAAATGAAACTAAAATTTAAAAACATCATAACTTTTTAACCAATTTCCCATTATATCTCTGCCAAATATCAAATTGATGGTGATAATGATTTTATACATCTTGGGGAACTGGGGAGACCATCGGTCAAATTTTTTAGGGAAAAGATCCCCAAAAGTCCTCCAAAACATAATGTTTTGTTAGGGTATCAAACTTTTTTATCATTAGATAGATTTTTTTCCACGTTTAAGGAGGTCTTATTATATTTTTCTAATAGAGACTCAAACTATTTTCAATGAATACACTCATAAAGATATTTTAAAGTTCAAATTTATTCATTTTTAATAATATGTTGTTATTTATTATTATTTATATACACATACATATAAATTATTATAAAATTATTCATAAAATTTTAATTTTATAGAAAAATATAAATATATTTTAAATTATAATATAATTAAATATATATGAACAATACCTAAATAAAAAATAATATCCATTTTATTTAAAATAAAAATACTTGAATATTGATATACCTCTATAATGTGTGTGTGTGTATATATATATACATATTTATATTTGTGTGTCTATATTAACAAAATAATAGATATTTTTTATATATTCAAATATATGTATATTAATATTAATATATAATATATGTAAATGGAAAAATTTATAATTGATCCTAATAATTATTGGTCCTGCCCTCGGTGATGGAACCCTATATGATGATTGAATATGATTACCCTGGAGGTGGGAGGGGGGAGAAATAACTAGTTATGTACCCTCTGAGTTTTTGTAAACCCTTCATCCCCTTCTCTTACCACAAAATTCTCTTAGAGTTCCTAGTGATTATGTTATTCCCAAATGTTCTTGATCTTTATCTTGTTGGTCCTTAGCTATCAATTTTGATGTCAGAGTTCTACGAATAATCGATTTATCTAAAACTGATAGTGGTTGCTTTTTTCAACAATTTATGGACCACAGTTAATGATTTTGACAAAATAGTTTTTGGTAAATAGTATTTTCAAGACCGTGTAGTTGTCAGTCTCCTTGATAAACACCAATTCATTATCATGTTTTCATTAGAAGATGATCTAGTCTTGGCATGGGCCACTGCTTCCTATCGATGAAGAAACTTTATGTTCTTCCTTCTTCGATATTCTTTTGATCTCTATAGGAATTACAACCAATCCTCCAACACTACATGGGTAATTCTCCCTCATCTCT